>BSBN01000655.1:10000000-14800000 GCA_027924645.1 Cunninghamia lanceolata
CCAACTTCATCCCCAGCTATCATCAAAGCCCCACCCATAATATTCATTAAAGGAGGATTCCTAGATGATGAAGACATTGATGATATCGACTCTTGGATATTCTTTGATGAAAATGACCAAGTACAACTGGAAGTGGAGAGATATAACAATGGGTTCCACATCATAAAGAACATGGGCTACAAATGACATGGTGGATTGGGATCACAGGAACAAGGATCTATTGAACCCATTATTGTGTCTAAGAAGTTTAATAAGCAAGGCCTTGGCTTTCAGCCAGAGGTACCGCAACTCAAAGACATTAAGTGTATTTTTGATATTGATGATGGACCCTCCTCGGCAGGAGAGACTTCTAGTTTGGATACTATCGATGACTCCTCCCTTCATATTATTGACCTTTTCCAAGAAAACTCCATCTTCATGATTTCCACAACTTCCTCTAGCCACAACCATTCCTCTGTTACCCTTTCACTCATATATCTTGACCTCATCAATTGGGACCAACATGTTGATAACTGAGAGGGGGGGTGAATCAGTTATCTTAATTATTTTAGCTTTCTGAACTTTCTTAATAATTAGTGCAGCATCAATTCAAACAAGCAAACTTAATCATGAAATGGAAATACACATGACACAATATTTTTGATGTGGAAACCCTATTAAGGGAAAAAACCAAGGGGTGATTAACCCAAGATTGTATTCTTTGTTAGAAGAATAGGATTACAAAATGGCACTTGCCAATTAGGGCTCACTGCCCGAGCACACTGCTCACAAGAGGCACACTGCCTACAAGAGATACATTGTCTACAATTTATAAAGAGTGTGATACAATACTTGAACTGATAAGGAGCATCAACATATGCTGGAGTTCAGTTCTGGTTAGACTCAATAAACTGATCTGCTGCACTTCATCTTTCCTCTTCTTTTGTGCTGCTTTCCTTTCACATACTGGATCTTCCTTTCTACTTTTTTTTCAGCTTTACTGCTTTTCTTCACACATCACAAAAACACCACAACACATCTCATAACTAAATTCATCTTGTATATATATCCGCACAAGTGATTTCATCACCTTTCTAGTCGGCACCCGGAATAGTCAATATTTTCCATAAGCTCTAATCTGTCGGCTGAATCCTTGCTTACCAAGTAATGCAGATCAAGGATATACTTGTGGAAATCATTAATCATGTTGGCCAAACATAATTTATGCCTTCATAACCTTTATCAACATTAGTAACACATCCGGAATAATGTCTGATGTTCTGCCAGTCAGTTCTTCCTTTGTCACACTGCCAATCAGGAACTCGATACTCAAGTATTCATATCTTTTTCTTCATCTATCACTGGAGGCTAAATCCTTGGAATCTATCACTCAAGGTAGTCCTCTTGACTTCCCCAAATCCACACTTCACCAAGATACTTCCTCTGAGAGATCCGGACCTAACTGTTGGACATTACCACATGCTCTGTTCTTGTTTACTGGACCACAACATTCTTCACTTTGACTTCCGGTATAGACATACCATGTCCTATGGATGTGTGGGATGAACTTTGTTGCCATCAATAACAACATTCATGAATCCATATAGTGTCTCTTGCCAACAATCTCCCCCTTTGGCATTGATGGCAACACTTAGTGAAAAATGACTAAGTGTTTACACTATGCTCTGATGTAGAGGCATCCACACTAAAACCTTGACATATAGCATGGATGTCCGCAACCCTTCATCATCATCATCATATTTCCCTTAACACTGTCAGCATCATCATATTTTCTTTCTGCAGACCGATATCCTCCTGTAGACACACCTTCGCCCTTTCGCATGTCAGCAGCATCATCACATTCGGCAAGCGCAAACATCCTCCTGACGTTCACTGTTCACCTTACCGCCAACCTCTATCTTCAGCATCATGATGTTCAACATCATGTTCATTAGCAGGATATAGAACATCCGGTTCCTCCCATATATCCTGATGATGATACTCAACTTCACGCACCTTTACTTCGATGCTTACGTCACCCCGATATCCTGATGACGATTATCCTGATGACGATGACGTCACATGTAGTTCCTTCGATATCCTGTTGTTGGCCAAACTTAACATTATCGGCCCGCGATGGTTTTATCAACCCGATCTTCTACCTTATGCCGATATGCTCCTCTTCGGAAACACCTGATGATGATCACCCCAATGCACATTCACTCTATGCAATCGACTGCATCATGCTCATCTCCATCTACTCGGATGACGCCCGAAGTAACTGCAGGATATACCCAGAAATATCCTGATGATGCCGTTGCGATGGATTTTCCAACCTTAGCGAATTTCGATCCGCTGAACCTCCTGAGATGACCCGATCCACTTCCAGGGTGATCTTCCAGACTCTAAAAACCAGCACGACCTAGCACATACCCATGCTAGGGTTCTCAACACCTCTCGACTGTGATCCTGCACACCTGCATGCAAACAAATAGAAAATGCAAACTACCTCCTAAACTATTGTACATAGCCATTCCACCGATTCGACGAATCAACCGGTGGAATGGATCAGCGAATCCATGTAACCACCAAAACAGCAAATCAATTACACAATGGAGATCAAACAGAAAATGAACACAAATAGGATCTTTATTGATTTCAAAAGATGCAATACAATACTCTGTCTCACTCTCTGTCACTCCTCTTCAATGCAATACAATACTATATCTAAAACCAACCGATCCTCATACATAAATAGGATCTACTTGTGAGTACTACCGACCCGATTCCCAGCGGCTGGGAGCTTCCAAGCGGCTGGGAGGATCCAACCGAACATACAGCATAACAGTTGTCCTAACAAACTAGCTAAAAATAGTAAAGTCTGGTCAACATGACCTTATTACATGCATTGGTCTTATAAGACCTTCTTGGAAACATTAACAAGACCTATAACAAACTAACTGCCTCATGGAGGCCAGCTGTCAGGTAGGTGCTCCTGCACCATACTCCCCAATAGAAAAGAACTCATGTCCCATGAGTTTGGTTGTGGAAGTCCTCCACCTTTACACTTTGCCTTTGCAGTGTCTTGACCTGTTCCAGCTTTGTCCTCTGCTGTCTCTTGGCTTCTCCAAGACTTCTGAGCTGTAACTTGCTTTCTTGCAAGTAAATCCTCATGCCTGTCAATGTAGGCCCTTCTCTCACATACCTTGTGTTTGTCAGGTTGTCTGACCAGAACCTCTGTCTGAACTGCCTCTTGAACTTCTGCAATGTTCAACTCTAGCTTCCTTTCAACCTTTATAGGACAAACAATAGTCCCAACTATGACAACATCCTTGTCATTCCTCTCAACTGGTTGCTGTTTGCAAGCTTGTTTCTGAACCTGCTGCTGACCTCTGTCAGTCAAAACTGAAACTGTCTTCAAACTGTTGTCCTTAACAACTCCTTTCCCTACAGTGTCCTCAACTGCCTTTATGCCTGCTCCTCTAGGCTTCTGCACAAACTCCTTCTTTCCCACTAAAATGATTTTGGCTGCCTTCTGTACTGCAGCATCTTCCTGCAATGGCATCAACATAATAGTTTTCCCATCTTTCTTGATGGTGTAGGTATTAGCATACCCATCATACAGTACCCTCCTATCAAATTGCCATGGTCTACCCAACAGTAGGTGACAACATTCCATGGGCAAAATGTCACACAAAACTCTATCATGATATGCTCCAATCTGAAAATCCACATATGCCTATTCATATACCCAAAGTGATTGACTATCACTCACCCAAGATGCCTTGTAAGGGTGTTGGTGTGGAATCCTTTCCAAATGCAGTTTAT
The DNA here is from genome assembly GCA_027924645.1 of Cunninghamia lanceolata. NCBI lineage: Eukaryota > Viridiplantae > Streptophyta > Pinopsida > Cupressales > Cupressaceae > Cunninghamia > Cunninghamia lanceolata. The sequence continues at coordinate 10,003,808 of BSBN01000655.1, forward strand.
CCACCATTTCCTGAGATACCATGTTGTCTGTTGAACCAGTATCAATGACAACCTTACATACCTTACCTTTGCTCTTGCATGTGGTCTTGAAAAGAGCTCTTCTTTGTTCATATCCTTTGATGCCTGCAAACTAATTCTCCTTAGCATCAATGCTTCTCCCTCCTCAGGATACCCATAACCGTCAGGAACTCTATCTTCATAAGTGTTTGAACTTTGTACACTTTGCTCTACTTTCTCTTCTTGCACAAGTTGTACTCTCTTGTCATTCGTTCTATCATCTCTGGATGATGAACCTTTGCTTTCTGGACATTTGAAAAATGGATGACCAAACTCACCACAGGTGTAACACTTTCCTGAAAATGTAGTAGAACCTCTACCACCTCCAAATCTACCTCTATTACCTTTCCATCCACCTCTGAAATCAGACTGTCCCTGTCCTTTACCAGTGTCTTCTTGACCCTCATTAGTGTGCCTTGTTGTAGGGGCTAATCCTCTTCCCCTCGTATTGCTGCCTCTTCCTCTCATGGACTTATCTTGTCTCCTATTCATCTTTTCTTCAATCCTGATTGCCATTTGGTAACAATCCTCCACACTCTTAGGGTTAGCTAAAACTAACTCATCCTGTATGTTCAATCTCAAACCAGCCAAGTACCTAGCCACCTTTTCTACCTCATTCTCATGATGACCAGATCTCATACTCAATTTATAAAACTCCTCAGTATATGCCTTCACATCCATTTCCTTCTGCCTTAAAAATTGCAGCTTCTTAAACATCTGAATTTCATAATCCTTAGGCAAGAATTTACCTTTTATCCTTGCTACCATCTTATCCCATGAAGTGATCTTTGACTTCCCTTGTTTCCTTCTCTCAGATTGTACATAATCCCACCATACCAAAGCATGACCTCCTAACTTGGTCTTTGCAATCTTTACCTTCTGATCCTCAACAACATCTTCACATTCAAAGTGATTATCAAGTGCAGCAATCCAATCCAGCAACTCATCTTCATTCAAACTTCCATTATACTTGGAAACATCAACCTTTACCTTAGGTTTATCACTCTGCACTGCCTTTAACAGTTTTGCAAATTTCTGGTCTTCAACATCCAGATCTTCAGCTACCTCTTCATACTCTTCAACAGTATCTTCATCTTCTTCAGACTCACTGTCTTCCACTTCCCTCTTTTTGTTCTTTTCCAGGGCTACAAGCCTGGCTTGAAGTGCTTCAGCAAGCTCCTTCATCTTCCTCATCTCTCTGGCATGTTTTTCCTTCATCTCCTGCAATTCCCTTGCAGTACCACTACTTTTCAGAGGCATTTTGTCAACCTCTCACTCTTCTACCTCTGTCCTTTCGGTGACAGAATCAACTCTACCTCTGCCCTTTCGGTGACAGAATCAACACACAACAGCCCAGACCTTTTGCTGAGCTCTGATACCACTATGATGTAGAGGCATCCACACTAAAACCTTGACATATAGCATGGATGTCCGCAACCCTTCATCATCATCATCATATTTCCCTTAACACTGTCAGCATCATCATATTTTCTTTCTGCCGACCGATATCCTCCTGTAGACATGCCTTCGCCCTTTCGCATGTCAGCAGCATCATCACATTCGGCAAGCGCAAACATCCTCCTGACGTTCACTATTCACCTTACCGCCAACCTCTATCTTCAGCATCATGATGTTCAACATCATGTTCATCAGCAGGATATAGAACATCCGGTTCCTTCCATATATCCTGATGATGATACTCAACTTCATGCACCTTTACTTCGATGCTTACGTCACCCCGATATCCTGATGACGATGACGTCACATGCAGTTCCTTCGATATCCTGCTGTCGGCCAAACTTAACATTATCAGCCCGCGATGGTTTTATCAACCCGATCTTCTACCTTATGCCGATACGCTCCTCTTCAGCAACACCTGATGATGATCACCCCAATGCACATTCACTCTATGCAATCGACTGCATCATGCTCATCTCCATCTACTCGGATGACGCCCGAAGTAACTGCAGGATATACCCAGAAATATCCTGATGATGCCGTTGTGATGGATTTTCCAACCTTAGCGAATTTCGATCTGCTGAACCTCCTGAGATGACCCGATCCACTTCCAGGGTGATCTTCCAGACTCTAACAACCAGCACGACCTAGCACATACCCATGCTAGGGTTCTCAACACCTCTCGACTGCGATCCTGCACACCTGCATGCAAACAAACAGAAAATGCAAACTACCTCCTAAACTACTGTACATAGCCATTCCACTGATTCGACGAATCAACCGGTGGAATGGATCAGCGAATCCATGTAACCACCAAAACAGCAAATCAATTTCACAATGGAGATCAAACAGAAAATGAACACAAACAGGATCTTTATTGATTTCAAAAGATGCAATACAATACTCTGTCTCACTCTCTGTCACTCCTCTTCAATGCAATACAATACTATATCTAAAACCAACCGATCCTCATACATAAATAGGATCTGCTTGCGAGTACTACCGACCTGATTCCCAGCGGCTGGGAGCTTCCAAGTGGCTGGGAGGATCCAACCGAACATACAGCATAACAGCTGTCCTAACAAACTAGCTAAAAATAGTAAAGTCTGGTCAACATGACCTTATTACATGCATTGGTCTTATAAGACCTTCTTGGAAACATTAACAAGACCTATAACAAACTAACTGCCTCATGGAGGCCAGCTGTCAGGTAGGTGCTCCTGCACCATGCTCCCCCTTGGCTGATGCTCTATTTTTATATACATTTTCCAAAGCTCCCCCTTAGATGGATTCCTTATTTTTCACTGCTCCTCACTCCCCTTTTGACATCAATGGCAAAGGGTAGGGTCCGCATACCAAAATTTTCAAAATCTTGTCCGCATAAGTATATACATATGGAATACTTACATATATTGAAGTATGTCTACAAAAGTTGTTTTCAATTGAATAAATTTTGTAGCCCAACTTTGCTTCATTTTGTCCAAAATTGATATATGACCGCTCAATAGAAATGCAAATGCATCTTCCCTTTTTAGATTTGTTGGATCATTTGTCTAGGCTGTGATTTGAGCTTCTTTTATGGCCTCATGCATGGCCTCTAACTTAGGGACAATTATACCTCTGAGCTCACTCAACCTACTGATTCTATTTTTCTTCTCTTTTTCAAGCTTCTTAATTTCATTCAAAACTACAATTGTTTGACATTCTTGATTTATTATGGATGTAGTAAGTGGATCAAAATTTTGAGAAAGTTTTATCAGTTTATCCTCCTGTTCTTTCATTTTCTTCTCAATCTCCACTGTTGTTTTGGACCATGATAAACAAAATTTGTACATTTCTCTGCCATCTTTAAAAGCATTTTCTAAGCTCTTTATCCCAATATTTATATTTTTCCTATCATTAATTATCAACCCTTGTACCTCTGATAATCTTTTTGCAATTCCTTCTGGACCTTATCTTCTACTGACTTCTCTAGGGAATCAAAATGTGTGCTAACATTATTGACTAGAGTTTTGAGATTACCAGATGTGGAGGCTGTGGGATCCTTTTGAAACAATGGCATAATCTTTTCAAGCACTCCGGAAGCAGCTTGTATCAACTCACATTCTTCCATGTGATACTTCAGGAGTTTTTCTTTAACCTTTGCATTAGCAAATGAAGCTATCTTCATTGTCTGTACTGGAGAAAGAGAATCAAAATTAAATGGTCCTTGTAGAAGCTCCAGTTCATCAATCTCCATTGTTTCTTTGTTCAAGAATTCTTAGACAGTTTTTGCAGTGTCTCTTGCCAGAGACAGATTTTTCTTTTCTTCTGCATTCTTAAAGCTGTCTCTTGGAGTTTTCTATCCTTCTACATTCTTAGTATTGTCACCTTTTTCCTTCACCTCTTATTCTTTCTCCTGTATTCTTCCTTCTTCTTTAGATCTGGAGACTGTAGGGGAATCCGAAGGAGAAATGTTAGTCTATTCAAGGCCCACCTCTTCTGTCATTTTCTCAGTAGATTCTTCTGCAACACTTGTAGTTGAGGGATTAGTACCCAAGTCCTCTATAATTGGAATGTTGAATCTTTTGAATGCATTCCAAAGGATCTCTTCTGTCTCTTTTGCAACTTTGTCAGTCTCTTTGAGCATAAGTTCATTCATCCTTGCTTTGCTCCTGAACTCATCCTTACAATATTTGAATACCATATTCATTGTCTTGGGATCGATTGAAGGATATAGCTGAATTGCTATCTGTTCCCAGATTTCTAGGTCTTTGGCTTGGGCATTGTTCTTTCTTATTTCTAGTTCCTTCTCTAAGCTTTTGGGGATCAGAGATATAATTTCAATGAATGCTTTGTTGTAAATATTTAGGTACCTGACTGTGGCATCTTGCAATATCTTCTGATCTACTTCACCATAATCATCATAGAACTCAATCATTGGCTGAAGATTTCCAACCACTATAACTGATTTGATTATGTCATCAATATGAAGAGTGGGTTTTTCAACATATTTCTCTATCTTTTCTTCTTCCTCTTGTCCAGTAGAGGGTTCACTGGATGTTTTCTTTTGTTTCTTCACTTTCCTAATTTCTTCATTAGATTCAGTCTCCTCTTCATCCCTTTGACTGGAATAAGCCCTTGTGGCTTTTGTCTTTGTTCTTTTCTCTCCTTTGCCGGATAATTTTGCTTCCAGTTTTGATGGTCTTGAGCTTTTGGTAGTGGTAGGTGCAGATCTCTTTGATGATCTGGTCTGGGTGGAGGATTTTACTAGAACACTTTCCTCACTTTTCTTTTCTGCCTTTTTCTTCTCTTCCTCAGCCCTTTCCATCTTTTCCCTATTGGCATCAAGTGCCTCCTTTGATATGCCAAAGCCTTTTGCAACATCTTCAACTTCTTTTCTTACCTTCCTCTTGATCTCTGGTTGTCTGAGTTCCACATGAATATTTACACTCAGCTCCTCAAAGGTTCCAAACCATTCTGCCTTTGGATCCTTTGGCTGACTTAGCATGTGTTGAACATGCAGCTCCACAATTTGTTCATCAACTTCATACCCCATGGGCATGATCCATACAGTTCTTGGTTCTACTGCCTCCATTAGGCACTGATCAGTCTCTACCATAAAACATACTGTGTCTTTGTATTTCTCAACAAGAGACTGGGGAATCCTTTCTCTTGCTTGCATCATGTTCTAAAAATTCTTGAAATATCCCCACAGGGCTGTATTTCTTGCTTTAGCATCCCCAAGCCCATACAAATAGTCTCTGATTTGGATGGCAACCGGTCTGTCATTTTGCCATACCTAGCCATTGGATCCAGGAAGCTCATTCATGTAATAAAAGAATAGGTAGAGTATCAAGCCACCATACTTGAAGGAGTTCTTCTTATCCTTCTTAATCTTTTGCAGATTTTCCAAAAGTTGGCTTAGAAGAAGTTCACATAGATCATAGTTAGCATTTTCTTTTAGCATTTGATAGGCTGTGTAAACTGCAGTTCCCGGTACTGAATTTTCCCTACTGGAGTGATAAATCTTGTAACCAATTATCATGGATGCAAATTTGACATCCGGTTCAGTGATGTCTTCAATTGTCATCACTCTCTTGTCAAATTTTGATCTGGTTGCATCACTTACTGTCTGATTCTTGATAGATTTGAGAACAGGAATTCCACCAGATGAGTGCATACCGGTTACTACCCTAATTGCATCTTTGGTGATCTTAAATGGTTTATTTAACCATAAGAAATTGTCATGCACTCTACTCAACACATACCGAACCCATTCATCTTCTTCAAAATAGGGGAAATGAATGCACTGTGCAAAATGCTTATCTCGGATGGCTTTATACTAAGGTTTAATCTCAAAAGAATCATCTATTAGCTATTTGTGATAGATATCCACTAACTTTGATTCCCCAAATTCTTCAATATTCACGTGTATGTAAACCCTAATATCTTCTGTGTGCAAAACGCCATGTGGAACACTAGAGAAGGCTCCTAGGGGATCTACCTCCAAGGATTTGTATGGATGTTTCTTAAATTTTGGGCAAGGTCTATCAAAAATCTTTACTATATTCGGAGTAGCCATCATCAAAGAATCTTACTGAAGGAAATCAAGAATGAAGAATACCTTTTATACTATTTAGGGCACACGATGAAATTCGGATTGAGCTGTATGAGGAATCATCTTGATCTTTGGGAGAAGTTGTTTTAGAGCTTCTTTTCTCTCTTCTTCGCATGTGAGTGTACAAATGATGAGCGAATGAACTCTTTTATTTCTGAGAAGCCCTAATTTTCATTCGGTAATAAATGCACAACCTAATTCATTCTGGTTTGCCTTGTTTGTTTTATTCAGAGACAAAACCTTTCTGGATCACTGAGATAGATTTTGAAGTTATTCTAGGAGAGTAGTGATAATTTATCTTCCTTTCATTAGTCATTTGATCTATTTGTAGATCAAGACACCATAGTTTGAATCATACCAAACCAAACTTGTAAGGAATCTATTTTTACTAGAAACTGTTTTACCGGATCATGTCTAGTAGGATTAGATTCTTCAAATCTTTACCATACCCCTTTTAATCCGCAGCTCTCCTTGTGCTAGTTCCGGCACCAATTGACTGGCTGGGGGAACAAGGTTTTCTTTGTGTCTCCCCCTGAGCTAGAGCTCACTTTTTAATTTTCAGAAGGAATATCAGCACCAGAGTCTGGTGTGGATCCATCCCCTACATTCTCTGTACTTTTCTTCACCCAAATCTTGTTCATCTCACTTTGAACTTCATCCGCATTTACTTTTTGTTTTCCCTTATCTTGATTCTGATTATAATATACTAGACCTCTTTTATCCTAATTTTTGCTTCTACAGAATTTTGCTATATGATTGGATCTATTGCAAATTTGGAAAACAACATTTCTTTGCATATTTGATTGATATCCTCTTGATCTGCATTGATTAGCCATATGACCCATTCTATTGCATGCAAAGCATCTACCATTGAATGAATTATTCATTTGCATATTTCTGCATTCATGAGATTTGTGACCATACCTTTTGCAGTTGAAGCACTATCTGGAGAAGGATGTATTAGTCTAATTCATTCTCCTTCTGCACTGATTAGCTTTATGACCAAAGTTATTGCAGTTGTGGCAATATCCATTGAAGGATGGATATCTTTGAGCATTAGGCTACCTTACTGGAGGACTTCTAGGCTTGTTCCTTGGATGTTCTGATCTAAAATTCTTCTGACCAAATCCGAAGCTTTCTCCTTTCTCATATCCCAAACCACACTTGTCATCTACCCTCTTTTGGTTTTCAAGAAGAACTTCAAGTTGGGCAGAACTTATCTTGAATTTCTCTTTATATTCATTTGTTGTTTGAAGATCCCTTTTGAGAGAGACAATTTGATTCTCAAGTTTTTCTTCATTATCTTTAGCATCTTCAAGATCAGATTCAAGATGTCTGATAATTCTATCCATCTTATGGCAATCTTCTAATTTCTCCTTGAGGGATTGTCTTAGATTATCTTCAGTTTTTCTTTTCTCTTCAATCTCTTGGGTAAACTTTATAACTCCTGATTCCATTTCATGTCTTATCATAATGGTTTCTTTTGATAACTTTTCACATAACTTAGTTTTCTCCTTCAGATCTTCATTTGTACCATTGGCTTCACTTTGACTTGCTAATTGTTGAAGTAGCTCCTTTCTCTTTTTCATAGAGAGACTTAATTTGTCTTTGAGTTCTCTCATGAAATCATCAGCCTATTTGAGTCTTTCCTTTAACTCATTGACTTCAAAGTTTGACTGTTCAAGATCATCAAGGGCAGTCTTGAGTTGTTCCCTTAAACCATATGCATCCATTTGAATTCCCAGATCTTCCTCAAGCTGTTAGACTCTGTTAGGAGGAACTTGGCTCTGATACCAATTGTTGATAATTGAGAGGGGGGTGAATCAGTTATATTAATTATTTCAGCTTTCTGAACTTTCTTAATAATTAGTACAACATCAATTCAAACAAGCAAACTTAATCATGAAATGGAAATACACATGACACAATATTTTTGATGTGGAAACCCTATTAAGGGAAAAAACCACAGGGTGATTAACCCAAGATTGTATTCTCTGTTAGAAGAATAGGATTACAAAATGGCACTTGCCAATTAGGGTTCACTGCTCACAAGAGGCACACTGCCTACAAGAGACACACTATCTACAATTTATAAAGAGTGTGATACAATACTTGAACTAATAAGGAGCATCAACATATGCTGAAGTTCAGTTCCGGTTAGGCTTAGTAAACTGATCTGCTGCACTTCATCTTTCCTCTTCTTTTGTGCTGCTTTCCTTTCACATACTGGATCTTCCTTTCTACTTTTTTTCCAGCTTTACTGCTTTTCTTCCCACATCACAAAAACACCACAACACATCTCATAACTAAATCCATCTTGTATATATATCCACATAAGTGATTTCATCACCTTTCTAGTCGGCACCCAGAATAGTCAATATTTTCCATAAGCTCTGATCTGTCGGTTGAATCCTTGCTTACCAAGTAATGCGGATCAAGGATATACTTGTGGAAATCATTAATCATGTTGGCCAAACATAATTTATGCCTTCATAACCTTTATCAACATCAGTAACACATCTGGAATAATGTCTGATGTTCTTCCAGTCAGTTCTTCCTCTATCACACTGCCAATTAGGAACCCGATACTCAAGTATTCATATCTTTTTCTTCATCTATCACCGGAGGCTAAATCCTTGGAATCTATCACTCAAGGTAGTCCTCTTGACTTCCCCAAATCTGCACTTCACCAAGATACTTCCTCTGAGAGATCCAGACCTGACTGTCGGACCTTGCCACATGCTCTATTCTTGTTTACCAGACCACAACATTCTTCACTCTGACTTCTGGTATAGACATACCATGTCCTGCGGATGTGTGGGATGAACTTTGTTGCCATCAATGACAACATTCATGAATCCATATAGTGTCTCTTGCCAACACAACAGGGGGCACTAATATTAGATACATTTGAAAATGATGAAGTTATTACAGAATTCATGGGCTTACGACAAGGCATTCCATTGGGTGATCACAAAGCATGTTTCATGATGGATCTACCTAAACTAGCATATTTTGGCAGAAGTATCAAATCCTTCAGTTGCAAAAGTGAAATAAACAAAATCAAATAAAATAGGTCATTAGGTGAAAACTGAAAGGTGCCTCTTGACCGTGAAAAAGTAAAAATAAAGGATGTATCTGAAGGTGAAAACCTCTCTAAGGTGCCTGAGGATGGGGGATTTGATCTTCTTGTTGCCACTAATTATCATGAGAAATCAACCATGCTAGTTAAACAATCACAAGACATGAACTTGGGTATAGAGCAGAATCCAAAGATCACTTTTTTGGCAGCATCACTATCAGAGCAAGAAAGAAGAGACTTCACAACATTTTTTATGAAAAGAGCTATAAATTTTGCATGGACTTATGTTGACATGTTGGGTCTAGATCCATCACTTGTGGTACATCATCTAGCAGTATCTCCTAATGCAAAACCTGTTAAACAAAAATTGTGCAAAATGCATCCGCAAGTAGATTTATTGGTCAAGGAAGAGATTCAGAAACTATTAGAAGCAAAGTTCATAAAGCCTATTAATTATCTAGAATGGGTTTCAAACTTGGTACCTATAGCAAAACCTGATGGATGAGTTCGTTGTTGTACATACTTTAGAGATCTTAATAAACCATGTCCTAAGGATGACTTTCCATTACCAAGCATAGACAACATTATAGATATTATAGCTGGACATGAAATGCTATCTTTGATAGATGGATTTTCACGGTATAACCAAATTAGAATAGTAGAGGAAGATCAAGATAAAACATCATTTATTTGTCCATGGGGCACATACTGCTAAGTTGTAATGCCTTTTGGTCTCAAGAATGCTGGAGCTACTTATCAACAAGCCATGACAGTTATTTTTCATGACCTTTTTCACACTATCATGGAAGACTATGTTGATGACATCCTAGGAAAATCTAAGACAAGAGAAGGACATCTACAGGTATCAGCACAAATCTTTGATTGATTAGAAAAGTATCAAGTCAGACTGAACCCAAAGAAATGTGTATTTGGCGTAACATCTAGAAAACTATTGGGATACATTGTGTCTTGATGAGGGATAGAAGTGGACCCAGCTAAAGTAAAAGCTATCATGGAAATGCCTCTGCCAGCAAATCTCAAGCAACTCCGTAGTCTATAAGGAAGGCTATAGTCCATCCGCAGATTTATTTCACAACTAGAAGATAAATGTCATCCTTTTCAACATCTTCTTCATAAGGGTGAACCTTTTAAGTGGGATGAAAAGTGTCAACAAGACTTTGATAAAATAAAGGAATATTTGGTAACACCTCCTATGTTAGTACCTCCTGTGCTTGACTGCCCATTATTGCTCTAAATATCATCAACAATAGAAGCATTGGGTGCCCTTCTAGCTCAACATGATGATTCAGGAAAAGAACAAGTCATCTACTACATCAGCAGAACTCTTGTGGGATATGAACTTAATTATTCATCTATGGAAAAAGCATGTTTAACATTAGTGTTTGCTTCCCAAAATTTGCAACACTATATGTTGAAACAAATGACAAAGCTCATATCTAATGTGGATCCACTCAAATATATTCTTTCTAAAGCAATCCTCATGGGAAGATTAGTAAAATGGTTCATGATCTTAAGTGAATTTGACATACAATATACGGATTGAAAAGCCATCAAAGGACAAGTCATCGCTGATCAATTAGCTGCAACATCCATCACAGATATTCACCCAATGTATCTAGAATTCCCTAATGAAGGGTTGTTCCATTTAACTTTCCCATCATGGTGGTATCTATATTTTGATGGATCTTACACACAACATGGATCAGGAGCAGGGATATTGTTTGGTACTCCTCAAGGAGATTGTATACCCAAATCATACGGAATTACATTTCTGTGTACCAATAACATAGCAGAGTATGAAGCTTTAATCACAGGATTACGCATGGTAGTACAATGGGCTATTAAACAATTACAAGTCTTTGGTGATTCTCAACTGGTTATCAAATAGGTCTTAGATGAATATCAAACAAAAGATGAGAAGCTTCTTCCATACAAGGTGATGGTTGATGATTTTAAAAGGTATTTTGACAATATCACCTTTGAACAAATCCTAAGACTACAAAACAGAGCGGCAGATGCCATGGCTATGATTGGGTTTCTTCTAGACATGCCATCTAATACACATAAATGTGAGTTTCTGGTTGAACATCTTCTGATTCCAGCATTTGAAATACCATAGTCTGAGCTTATATGTGAAATTGTTGGTCCCAATTCACCGTGGTATGAGGATTTATACAAGTATCTCCATAATCAAACCTTTCCATTTTAATTATCTAACACCCAATGCAAAACCTTTATCTGTTGAGCCTCTCATTACACTATTTTGGGAGACACCCTTTATCGCCAAAGTCTTGATGGTATCCTTCTTAGGTGTCTTGATTCTGAGAAAACAAAATTGGCCTTACGTGATGTACATGAAGGTGTCTGTGGCTCTCATTCTGCTGGCCCTGGCCTTGTTAAAAAAGTTCTATGAGCAAGATACTATTGGCCAACCATGGAAAAAGATGCACAACAGTTTGCAAAGAGATGTCTACAATGTCAGAAACATGGAAATTTAATACATGCACCATCACATGAGCTTCAGCCTATCATTACTCCATGGCCTTTTTTCGCAATGGGGACTTGATCTCATAGGTAAAATCCATCCTACTTCATCAAATGGTCATAAGTTCATTATCACCGCCATTGAATATTTCACAAAATAGGTGGAAGCCATACCAATGACGTATATCACTAGCAAGCAAATATCCAAGTTTATCCTACACTATATCATTTGCTACTATGGAGTTCCTCAAGCTATTGTCATGGATAATAGTTGCCCCTTCAAGAACCAAGAGGTCAGAGATCTTTACAAAAAGTTTCATATCCAACATCAATTCTCTACCCCTTAATATCCTCAGAGAAATGGCCAAGCTGAGGCTTCTAATAAAACAATCATCAAAATTCTCAAAAAGACAGTCAATGAAGCTGATTGGGATTGACATTTACAACTCCATCCTATATTATGGGCATATAGAATAAGTATTAAAACTCCTACTGGAGCTACACCTTATGCTCTTGTGTACGACACTGAAGCTATTTTACCTATTGAGGTTGAGATCACCTCACTACGAATATCACTACAACATACCATCTCAGAGGAAGAATATCAAGTATCTAGACTCCATGATCTTGAACTTCTAGATGAACAACATCTTACAGCACTCAACCATCTCCAAGTCTATCAAAACTGTCTATGTTGCAGTTACAACAAAAAAATTAGAGAACTCAGATTTCAAGTTGGAGATCTTGTCCTTAAAGAGAATCAAAGGAATCAGCAACATCATGAGAAATAGGGCAAGTTTGAACCAAATTGGCTTGGTCATTTCATCATTACAGTAGTTTATGGATCAGGTGCATATACTCTTTCAACACATGAAGGCATTCCATTGGATGAACCAGTCAACATTCATCTCAATAAGTTTTATCCTTGAATCTCAGCTATCCCAAAAAAAAATCCATCCAATAGAGAAAACCACTTTGTGGCACTTTAGATAACAAATTTATATATATATATATATATATATATATATATATATATATATATATATATATAAGATAAATAATTTGTCCTCTGGTGAAAACCTGGTAAAAAGGCACCTTAGATAAGTACCATAGTGAAAACCTAGCAAACAAGCGCTATGTGTAGTGACCAGCCTCCATTATCTGCTTGGTTTGTTTGATCGCCACTCTTCCTAACATACTTCACCATCTTATCCCACATAATCCATATCATAATCCACATGTCGTTGCAATAAATAGCTTTTCCATATTTGCCTCTGTCAATGCTAGCTATCCTATTTGAGACATTGTTGCGATAACTATATCTTTTGGCACCTTAGCATCTTGACCACACGCACTCTCCATTGTTGCTTCTTCATAATAAACCTTATTTCACACTGGGGGCATTTGTTGAGTCTTATTTGGAAGTGGATACTACTAGCTCTAGCACATAACACATCAAACACTTTAGCTCATAACACAACAAACTTTTAACTTTAACCATAGTGTTCATCCAACGATAAACATGGCAAACCCTTGTAACCATGATCTGTATCTTTGCAATCAAGTCAAACTCAACTGACATCCAAAAATTTAAAAAAAAAAAAAAAACATCTCCAATGCAAACATTCAAGCAATAAGTTGATTTTTTTTCATCACTCACCAGCATAATAAGCAAGAACTACATCCTAGCTCTATCGTTAAAGTCTTGATCCTATGGATACAGGGTATGTAGGCAATCTAAGATGTGAAGGAAGCACTTTGATTTAGGCTAAGACGATAGCCCCTTCTTTTCATCATCCATCTTTCATCTTTCTTGTAATCATCCTTCAATCTTTCATCTCACAGTCTTCTATTTTTCATCACATACATCATCAATAAAACCCAGAACTACATATTCACCATGTCTCATCTTAATCGTAAATGTGCTTTGATCCCATGGATACAGGGCATGTAGGTAGTTTGGAATACAAAGGAAGTTTCCAGTACTCAAGCACAAATGATCCACTGTATCTTTGTCATCTTATCTTCATCTTCCATTTTCTTCTCTTTGATCAGCTCAAGCAAGAAGTAGACTATGTGTATACTACAAGCTCAACCACTTTAACCAATCAAGAATAAGCCAGAAGCTATTTGTTTGCATGCCTTAAGCCAACATTTGCTGTAGCATTTTATCAACATCTTTAGCCTTCAATAGGATGTAGCTTTCCTTTTAACGAGGCCCCAGCTTAAATCCATCTAAGAGCACTTAAATTTGGCAAGAGAGCATGATGACAATATATTTTGTTTTATCTTTTGATTTATCTTTTGTCCCTTTTCTATGCCTACTCAAGACTACCTTGATCTATCTATATCTTGGTATGTAGCAATGAAGTAAAGAATGGGGCATGGTCTTACTACTTTCGTATGCTATGTTTGCAGGATGATCTCATTCCCTTCGTAAGCGTATTGGTATCTTGTACATGTTGGGATTAGCATCTTACATATCAATATCTCTAGCATCTAAGAAGCTAAACAGTCTCTTATACACTTGAGACTATTCTATGTCAAGACTAGATTCATACATATAACCAGCAAGTGGTCACTATGCATAGTGGAGATAAGCTCAAACCATTGCTTGTAGCATCAAAGTCCATCTCGAAACACTAGTTGTTATTCATATCTTGTGCATGTTGGCTCAACATCTTGACCTCATGTGTTCAGACAAGATTGTAGCATGCTAGTTTTGCATCAGATATCTTGACACCTTGGTCTTCTATACCCTGGTGCATAACATCCACATGCTATATCAAACATAAGGATTGCATTTCTTTTCATTTTGAGCAATTACTTAAAAAGATGCCCATTGTACCATCTATTCATCCTATTATTCATCTATATAGTCCTCAACCAAGATCAAGCATTTCCATCATCCCTCTTCCACATCTCTTATCCTACAAAACAAGTGTGTTAGACATACATAAGTCCCCCACATATCATCTCATTACCATCTATCTATATGCATAAGTCCATATCATATCATTACCATTTACATATTTCCATTATCATACATTTCCATTCATCTCATTTGCATAAACATCCATACATAAATCCATGAAAATACAAATACAACATGCATAACCATCATAATACTAACAGTGCATCATCATGTAGATAAGCAATATGCCATCATATATATATATACATGTGTCAATAGACAAGTGTCTACATATACAAGCTGAGCCATAAAGAATGTATGTACAAGCAGCTCTAGGCCTCATCATGATACAACATAATCTACATAAACAAGGTAGCCCTAGTGACTACTTGAAGCTCCCTTGCCTTGACCACCACCACTAGGTCCTACACCTGTCCTACTATCTCTTGGTGGCCCCATCACTGAGGCTATAGATTGATATCCACCTATCCTCCATGAACATGAAGCTCCTGATCTGCTGGCACAGCTCCATATCATAAACCCCTATAATACTCCACCTCACCCTATACTCTCTGCATCTTTGCCTATACCTATGTCAACTGTCTAGCCAAATACATTGTGGCCCCATCTGTACCCAATGCAGTCACTGCTCTATCCCACTCACTAGTCATCACCTATAGCTGCTGCACAGCCGTATCCCTCTCTGCCCGTAGACCATCTCTCTCCACCCTCATCACCTACATATGTTGTATGGCAGTATCTCTCTCTAACCTCATCATCTTCTCACTCTGCCTAGTTGCATCTCTCTCTCCTATCACTCTAGTAAGTGCACCATCATTCTGCCCATCCCCAGCCTCCACTCTTACCTGTAACTGAGCCTAGTATGTCTGAGCCTGAGTGCTAGTATGTCGTAAGCCAATCACTGCCTGGTGTCTATCTAACTCCAGTCTCCTCAATCTCATCTGAGCCTACTGTCTCCATCTTCTCTCCTCTCTAATCCTCCTCCGTAGCTATAGAATCCCAACATCATCATTTTCTAATAGCTGTCCCTAAGGCTATGCAAGTATCTGAGGCTATCCCTACACCTGTCCCTATATCTATATCCCTGGTGCTACTGGTACAATAGCCTGCACTAGTGGAGCTCGTCATCACCTCCTCTTGATTGGTCTCTCCATCCCTATCTCTCCTATCTCTCCAACCCATGTCAGCCACATCAGTCTCACTGTCACCTAGTCTGCATCATAATCTGGTAGCATGCTTGGATCTGCAGGACCTTGTCCCCACTGCCATACAATTAGTTGTAGCTCCTCTCTCTTTGCCAACACCATGTAAACCACAACCTTCGGACCTCAATCAAACACCTCCTATCTAGTCCTCCCAAAAATACAATCCCCAACTGGTACTGCCTGTGGTAACCCAAACTATCTCAAAACCTGTTGTGATGTTCACAACACGCCCCATTATGCTCCTTAGCAAAATGGGGACCCCTGCTGATGTTTGCTTTTTGCTTCTGCTTGTGTTTTTTCTGCTTTCTGGCGGTTTGGTAAAAATGAAGGTCAGGTGCATCATCATCATGATATTGGATAGGGTAGGTCATCATCATGAGGTCAGTTTGTCAAAGTTCATATTTTGTTTCTATGACCTCATATTTAGAAAGAGCTTGAAATTCCATGCAGGTTTTCCTTTTACTTCACTCGAAAATTCTTCCATATGTGAAAGTTATGCACGGTCAAAGTTTTGGTCAAACCTGATATTCGCAAGAGGATCATCATATTTTTATATCCTAAGTCATGTTGTCAAGATCATCATGATCTTGGTCTATCACCCGATAAAAATCATGCAGTCGCAACATCCGGACGTCAATCTTAGGTGGCAGTGCTTTTTACCCGTCAAATGGCCTTACGCGCATTGTCAGCATCATGATTTCTTTTAGGAGGGTCATATGTTATAAACTTGGTTTTGGTTACATGAAGAACAACATCATCATCATATTTGAACCCCCCCCCCCCCCCCCCGATAATATCCTGAGGTTCAAATATCATGATGATATCAACTTTAGGTCAAGGTAGGTTTCCCCGTCGGGCGGTCTTTGTATAGCGAGCATCATCATGATATCTTTGCATCGCCTAATCTTATCATATCATGCTGATCACCCTTAGAAAATTCATCATCAGCATATTGACATGTGCATGTTATAATCTTATCGCAAGGTCATCATCATGATATTTGCTGAACTTCACGAATATGATGATGACGTCTTCATATCCTCCTGATCTCCTTTTGCATGATCATGATCATCATCCTGATCTTTCACGAGGGTCATTCGCTAAAATTTGCTAAGTGCTGGAGACATCATCATCATATTTCCAGAATATCATGATGATCACCCTATCTATTCAGAAGAGGGCGATATTTCATTCCTTAAACAGCATGATCATTTTTTTTACAATATCACCCTAGCGCGAATATCATGATGACCTCAACTTATCCTTGTGCTTCGAAGACAAAATATGATGATGACATCATCATGATAATTTGATAAGGTTGGTCATCATCATATTGTTTTATCCTGTCCTGTTATCAAGATCATCATGATCTTGTTTGTTCACCTGATATTTCGTAAAGTCCTCCTGCCGATGAAATACAACCTTTTGAAAATATCCTGATGATCATCATCGTCACATTTTCCCTTCGGCAGGATATTTCCCAAACACGATCCGGTTGGCGAAATATCATGATGACGTCATGTTTTAAGTTTAACAAAGGCTCCGAATATCATGATGACGTCATCCCGATCTAATAAACGAAGAAGCAAATATCCTGATCATCATCATCATCACATTTTTCCTTCAACAGGATATTTTTCAAGCACGATCTGGTTCGCGAAATATGATGATGATGTCTTATTCTATGTTCGATAGAAGCCCCAAATATGATGATGATCCTCATCATCCTGATCTTTCGAGAAGGTTACCTTGGCCGCAAGAGGATCATATTACGTTCATCATCCTGATCATGCTCCTTAGGTGACCCGATATTGCATTTATCCCCTGATCTTAACGAATATGACGATGACGTCATCCTTAGCATTTCAGTGAAGCCTGAATATCATGATGACGTCACCATCATTTTCCTTTCCTTGGCAGCATGATCATATTCATATCCTCCTATTCTTCTTCAGCATGATGATGATGATGATGTTATTCTTTTCCCCAATATGCAGAAGCCGAATATCATGATGATGAAGTATGTCGACCAAAGTGTTTTTTTTGACACGCCGATGGCGATGATCATGCCGATGGGCAGGAAATGAGGCGGTGGAGTTTTAAAGTGTTTTTTTTGGCGCCTCTGGCATTTTTCGGTCAGCGATGGTTGACCCGATGAAGTTTGAGCAGTCTGAACGCATTTTTGGCGCGTTTCAAAGGATTTCTGATCCGATCTCCACAATCTTGCGCAGTCACCTGGATTTAAATGCTTATTTTAATTTCATGCTGTTTTTATGATAAATGTGAAACTTATTGCTTGTCTTGTCTTGCAGGCTTGCAGTTGAGGAAGCAGCTGGAAAGTCAACACAGTGACCTCATGGAGGAAGGAGATCTGATCTCAGGAGCAAGAAGATAAGGATAAAGTGCAAAAAGTCAAGGCCATTCAAGTGAAAGACAGAGTTGCAGCTGGAGGTATTACTACAACAGACAAACAGAAGTTATTGCCCAGCTGCCGGAACTTCTCAGAAGGGGCAATATTTCGCCCAGATTTGACACTGCTCAGAGATATTTTTTGAGAGCTGGTTCACCTGCA
Source organism: Cunninghamia lanceolata (assembly GCA_027924645.1). NCBI lineage: Eukaryota > Viridiplantae > Streptophyta > Pinopsida > Cupressales > Cupressaceae > Cunninghamia > Cunninghamia lanceolata. Next base: position 10,022,222 of record BSBN01000655.1, read on the forward strand.
TTTATTGCTGTAACCAAGGGTTTGAACCAGGGGTTCAGTTAGGTTTTTGCTGTAGTGAGGACAATCAGAATGTCTATATATTATGCCTCTCTACACTGTAATACTTTACAACAGGGGCTACAACAGGGATTCTAGGAAAACACAGCAAGTTAGCTTAGCATAGTTTAGAAGTAGAAGAAGGAGGTCGCCTGTTTGTCTGCAGTAAGGTGCGCATGGAATGTCTGGCTGCCTTATTGTATCTGTAAAGCTTGTAAGTTCTCTGTAGTATGATCAATGAAACTAAGAGTCATTCCTACATTGTAAATCATGTATGACTATTCGTTTCTAATACAATAGAATCTGGAGTTCTGCATCTATCTTCTGAGTGTTCTCTTGCCCTTCTTTGTGTTTTGAAATATTTTCTTTGAGAGCTTGCAATTTTAAATGTATGTTTGTGAAAATGCTCAGAACTTACATTTAGGGTTTTTACTGTGGATTTGATCAAATTACTGTGGTATTTACATAGTGCATAACAGAAACAATTAGATCCTTCGGTAGATTAAATGAGTTATAGAGTAGATCTTTCTAACTTTTCCCAACCCATCTGAAATATTTAGCTGAAAACGTAGAAATCTAAAGGAAATTGTCTCAAATTTGAGGAAGCATGCATAACAGAGTCTAAGTAGATAGTTTTCATAAGTACATGAAGAAGAAAGCTGCAAAAAATCCAAGAAAACCCTCTGAAACTTGCAGCACAATATCACTTTTATGCAAATGAACAGAATACTTGTTGAAATCTATGACCTTTTTGCATATTCTTAGGCCAGTAAACCACAAAACAAACCTAAACTACGTAAGGCCCCTTGAACATTACAGCTTCACATTGACCAACTGAACTTGACCAACCGAACCATTGTAGACTTGGGATTAGTTGAATCTCAAATGATTCCTTCTTATCTTTCAAGTATAGTTTCAGTTCATGATATGTGAATTTAAACTTATTGTTATGATTGCATCAAAACGATCATCAACAGTTTTCTGGCGCTAGAAGGAGGGCTAGAAGGCTGTATATTGTAATCATCAACAAAACCCTCTTGGGCAAATAATGCTCTATAATGTATATGTCACGTCCAAAAATATATCTCACCTACCTAGCATAGACAAGCTCAGTATCCTCTTGATCCTATCTCTCACATCCCAGCCATGGCCTCCATATAAATCTATCTAGCTCATCTAACATCCTCTGCTAGTATACTAGTCCTCTGCACTGTCGGTATGTCAAAGCTCCTCTATACATCCTAAAATAAGGCTCTCCTACTTCTCTAACCACCCATCCCTCTGGTCTCGTCACTAGAATATGCTCATAAGCCCATACATGCAAAACTGTAACTCCTACAGACATACTAGCCCTGAACATATATGCACAATCATGCAAGAAATGATAGAGCTATCCAAGCACACACTCTGCCCATGCATATCTCATCCCATAGGATAACATCCCCTCCATCACTGTCACCCATCCTACCGGAAACCCTCTCGCTCGTCTATCTCCCACTAGCCATCTGATAATAGCTACTACCACTTGCTGCAGTCTGTCACATAACTCCTCCATCCTTGCCATAGGAATCTCTGAGCCCTCTTCTCCAATGTTTGGTGTCTCAAACAATCTCTTGAATGCAGCTAGACCCATATCAGGATCATAATCTACTCGGTCCCCATCTATAGGAATCTGTAGAATCTGAAACACATCCTCTAGTGTGATCGTAGCCTTTCTTGTCGGCAATAAGAAAGAACTATGCTCACTCATGCATCACTCCACCATCGTCATCATTAGTCCTTGATGTGCCTGCACTGGCTCCAATCTAGACACATGCTCTAATCCAAGGATCTCTAACACTAGCCATTCCTCTACATCCAGCAATCTCACCAACTGCAAATCCTTAGGATGTGGCTCTTGTGATAACAAAGGCAGTAGTACATCCTGCATCATTTCACTCATTATGTCAATCTCTTCCGCTACATACAGCTGCTATTAAAACTGCATTATTTACTGCTATACCAACTTCTATCTACTATAAGTGACTCATTTTTCCATATGCACCTATTTGCTGATCGCATGTGACCTACTTTTCTACATGCACCTATTTATCACTCATATGTGACTCACTTTCCCTATGCAACTACTTATTGACCAAGTATGAGCTCTATTTCTATATGCGTATACCTTTTGCTTATAAGCGATCTCTATCCTACAAGCGAGCTGAACCTATGTATGCGCCTATTTTTAGCTCATAAGCGACTTGTTTTTAACTATATGCACATTCTGCCTCTATTTGTCTAGCCAACTAAAACTGACCTGTTATTTCCATATGTGACCAAGTCGTGGCTATAAACAACCTCAACTACCTTACACAACTTGTTTCTCTTCCTAAGCAACCTAAACTACCTATCCTAAGACCTAGTCACTTATGGTGATGTGTGTGCATTTATGATGCTTCTAGCCTATCAAAATCACGCTTTTAGCAAAAGTTTCGATACATACTGGTATGCCTGCTCCCTCTGGTAATCCATGTGTCCTCATTCACTCAGCATGATGATCTCTGCGTGGAATCACTATCCTGATAGCTCTCCAACTCTCGTCGCACACCAAATCTAAGGAGCTCTAGATCTCTATAGCTTTCTAAACATAACTAAGCACAAATGATCCTATTTGCCCTTGAAGAACCTACTTATAGCCCCTATCCAAACCCTAATTCTTCTATGCCAAAGCCTCTTTTCTTCTGCATCATCCCATTTTCCCCCACCCAACCCCTTTTTCTTCGTGTCAACCTTGTGTCCTAACTTTTTCTTCTATCATGAGCCAACCTAGCCCTTCCTAGTTAGCTTGGCTTACCTCTCGAGGGGGCACCACCTGCTAGTTACACTTGGGCATAACCTTGTTTATCAAAGGAATATCATATCTTCTTTGACACAACGCTCTATCGAACATTGTATCAAAGAGGAGGAAAATGTAGACACCCAAAATTGACTCATTATTATTAGCATTCAAACATTGCATCATCCACCATCTCTATTTGTCTAACACACTTGAGAAATATCCCTAACACATCTATTTCTTCTATTAATTAAATAAATTTATATTTATTTAATTAATTCATTATCTATTTCGTCTATTTCCTCTAAGATAATTAACAATCTTTAATTATTTAATTATCTGCATTCTTTTTTAATTAAATAAATCTTATTTATTTAATTAAAAATTCTTTTCATAAATCCACTTTCCAATTAATTAAATAAATTTTATTTATTTAGTTAATTTCTCTTATCATTTATCTCATGAGCCGACATGTGTGCCTCTTTCATTTAAAAAAGATAAGTGGTACTACATCCTTTATTTAATATCTTTTAGCTATAGTACTTTTTATGTACATGGTCACACATAAGCCTTATCTTCCCTCCGCTTGTCATCTTCACATTCACCTATGTCTATCATTTAATCTTAGCCATCCACATAGCCACCAAATCTCTACTGTTGATTGATTTTGGTTGAGTTCTATATAAACACCCTCTCATTCTATACCATAGGAGATCCAACATTCATATAACGTCTACATTATCATCCTGAGCATATTAAGCATCTGAGTATTCATAGCATCCATTGAGTTTATCATCATTATCATCCATCCATCATGGCAGCTTTTATCTTCATAATTGTTCATTATTGAAGAAGCAATCCACATCATAAACAAGGAATCACACAATCTAGATGATATTGTGCTTGAATTGCATGCTTTTGATTTCATTTGGATTAGATTCTCTGATGATGGTAGGGTTAGGTTTTCATAGCTATGTTTGATCTTATTATCCTAATTTTTTACCTATCACAATTACTATTCCCATTATTCTAATTTTGCATGTTGCGGTTGTTGTTGTTGTTGCCATTGTTATTGTTGTTGTTGTTATTGTTATTGTTGTACAGCCTATCATGATTGAGAAGCAAATCTTTGTAAGCCACATGTGTCTCATTAGAAGTATATTGTTGAGCACCTCCTTGATTTTGATCAAGTACATCTTGAATAACATGTTTGAGACAAATACAATTGTTGGTTGTATGTCCTCTTCCTCTATGATACTCACAATAGTCAGTGTCTTTCCAATAGTGAGGTTGTATTTGAGGTTCATAATCACTTGTTGGCAGTAGAGAGATTTCATTGTTGGCCAATAGCTTCCTTAATGCGGATTCTTGGGACTCACCTAGTGGTGTGAACTTTTTCCTTGGATTTGAGTTGAACCATGGTCTTGGCTCCTGAGAGAATGTTTTGTTGGGTGTAACATTGCTTGCCTCTCCTTTGAGAGTGAATATTGGCTATTGTTTGGAAGCTGCCACCTTGACATCAACTACTCCATCGTTGACAACATTTTTATTCTTAGTCCAAAACTTTGATTTGTCAGTCGTGTAGTTGGAGGTAGGTGTGTCCTTGTATAACTTGATTTGCCCCTTGGCGATCATAGCTTTCTCGATGAACAATCCTATTTCAATGACCTTCAAAAATGAGGTAGGGCATTGAATTTGTATTTGATAGCTTAGATAAGAGTTGAGGTTGTGGACAAACATCTCCATTAATTGCTTCTCAGGTACATCGTATGAGCATTTTCTTGCTAGTTGTCTCCACCTTTGTAAGAAGGAGGTGAATGATTTACCACTCTTTTGTTTGGTATTGCATAAGTCAAGCTAGAGACTTCGTGTTCAATATTGTACGAGAAGTGCGAGATGAATTTGTTGACTAACTCATCAAAAGTTTTGATGCTCGGTGGGAGTCTTGAGAACCACTCCATGGCTTGACTACCTAGAGATCTAGGGAATAGTCTCATTAAGAAAGTCTCATTGTGAGCTACTTCCATGCATGCGGCATTGAATTCCCTAATGTGATCTCTAGGGTCCCCTTTTCCTTTGTACTTGTCAAACTTTGGAACTTCGAATCGAAAGGGGAATGGTATCATGTTCAAACTTTTATCAAAGGGGTATGGTGCAATATCTTCCAAGGAGTATGTTTTAGTGTTTGTAACCATCTTGAGATCCATCATTTGTTGCATTAGACCCTCGATTTGTTTCCTCATTTCTTCCATAAGTGTGTTTGGGTCTATGACTTTCTTTCCTTTGTCCTCACCATTGTGGTGTTCATGATTATCCTCTACGGTCTCTTTGAGTTTGCTTAGATCAAAATTAGTGGGGAGCTTAATTCCAAGATTTTCATAATGATAAAAATACTTGTGAGGGTCCTCATGGAGTACTTTCTCTATCAAGCATTAGAATTTCCTATCTTGGAGGTGTCCTTGATAATCTTTGTGAGATATTAGCTCATCACTATCATGAGGGGTGACAATACAGCTAGATGATCTAACCATTTCAAGTTGTTTTTGGTATTGAGATCTAGTAAGAACCATGCAAGGTGACATGGGATGCAGTGAGATGAAATTAGAGATTTTGGCAAGATGCTGATGGAGATTGCTAAGAATAGGATACTTACGACAAGATTTGGACAAGGGTGATGCAGAGGTGTCAAGTCTCCAATGGTAATCTAACAAGATCAAAAGATTCAAATAACTTGTGGCTTCAACCAATAACGCTTCTCTAGTCTTCTCCTTGTCTTAAACTCCACCAAAGGGCTCAAATTTGGATTCCAACTTCTCAGATGAATTCTTGTACCTTCTAGGGTCTCAAAATACCCCAACCAACAAGATTCAATAGGTTTCATGCACCTTTCTGACCAGTTCTTGACAACTCCCCTTAACCAGGCCTAATCCTTGTAGCCCTGTTCAGCGACTAATTTGCACTTTTCTCTAAACTTTCCCAAAGCAATCCAAAAACTAATTACTGATCTAAGTACCCTCTATTGCATTCTATAACATATTTCAAAATCATATACTATTGTTTTGGACGAAATATGACTGTCCTAACAACCCGACTGTCTTCCTGTAGGGCCTAATCCACCCACTTTACAAAGGAACCCTATGAAATACTTATCCCCCTCACTCCAAACCTTAAAAAAGTCTTAGAAAAGGATTAAAAACAAAGGATTTTCAATTTTTCAACCAGTGGTTTACTCATTTGCATGTTTAAATACAAAACCCCCCTTTCTAGGCCCCAAAAACCTAGTTAACAGAGCAGTTTTAGAAAAAACATGATATCTTCCTCTAGGAATCGAGTTAAGACCTCCTACCAGATGCATTTGAAAGGTAACTCAATCCTCTTTCCAAACATATATGTCTTTCCCTTGTATCTATTTGTATAGAACTGTACCAAATGCTGCAACAGGACTATTATAGGAGAATTCTGGAAATTGCAGTCACTAAAACGGTCATAACTTCCTCAATATTGCACCAAATTCAATGAGACAAAAAGTAAAGGGAGGGTGATTGAATATAATTTCATTTGAAATTAAAAATAAATGTCCTTCTGCCCTTACTGGGCTGTACCATGCAAGAAAACAACAAATTTCTATAGAAATGCCTAAAAAAATAGTCTTCTTTATTGTTCCAATTCTTGAATTCAATCACCCATGAATTCTTCATGGTTACAAGGCCTTTTAAAGGCATTAAAACATATCTCTTCAGTTCATAACTGATTTGGAGCGAACCAAGAGCCAAATGACTCTTCACCTTCCAAGTTTGCATCTTTTTTCCAATTTTACATTGACAACCTTTACATGGTTTGCAATATTTTGTATTTTTGAAACTCCTAATGACCTAAACACATAAAAATGACTTGATAAACCTAATTACAATGTGGAAGCATACAAATTTAATCAAACTCAAAGATTTGTCTAGGGAAATATTAATTTGCCAAGGTGCTCCTGCACCATACAACCAACCAACAAAATTTCCAAGTCCCTTGAAAATGTATCTGCAACAAAAGTCTCTTTCCTCTATCTTTATCTTCAATCTTCTCAGCTGCAATCTTCCAATCTATAGAAATGGTGACCAACCAACCAACAAAACAAACTACCATCTTCACAGAGCATCCTCAGGCTCCTTCTACTCCCATCAATGGAGTACTCTTCAGGCTGCAACCTCAAGTGCTTCTTCAGATGTCCACCCTACATGCTGCTTCACAACCAACCAAACCATTCATCTCACCCAACAGTAGATCCTGGTGATACATCTACCACTCTCTCCTCAGTAGTTTCTCTATGCACCCTTCTCTAGCCAAATCTATATTGGAGAATGGTCATGACAGACCTCATCTTATCTGTCAACACACACAACCTCAGAAAACATCCTTCTTGCAGCTAGATGGAACAAGCACCTACAACCAAACAACTAAGCAACACAAAATCCAAAAGGTGTAGATTGCCTCCCTCGGTGATCTATCTACACAATCAAGATCTTCTCGCTCTTCACCTGCCTTCTCAGTGACAGAAAAAAAAATACACACCACCCAAATCTTTCGCCAGCTCTGATACCAATATGATGCAGAGGTGTCAGGTCTCAAATGGTAATCTAACAAGATCAAAAGATTCAAATAACTTGTGGCTTCAACCAATAAGGCTTCTCTAGTCTTCTCCTTGCCTTAAACTCCACCAAAGGGCTCAAATTTGGATTCCAACTTCTCAGATGAATTCTTGTACCTTCTAGGGTCTCAACCTACCCCAACCAACAAGATTCAATAGGTTTCATGCACCTTTCTAACCGATTCTTGACAACTCCCCTTAACCAGGCCTAATCCTTGTAGCCCTGTTCAGCGACTAATTTGCACTTTTATCTAAACTTTCCCAAAGCACTCCAAAAAATAATGACTGATCTTAGTACCCTCTATTTCATTCTATAACATACTTCAAAATCATATACTATTGTTTTGGACGAAATATGACTGTCCCAACAACCCGACTGTCTTCCTGCAGGGCCTAATCCACCCACTTTACAAAGGAACCCTATGAAATACTTATCCCCCTCACTCCAAACCTAAAAAAAGTCTTAGGAAAGAATTAAAAACAAAGGATTTTCAAGGTTTCAACTAGTGGTTTTCTCATTTGCATGTTTAAATACAAAACCCCCCTTTCTAGGCCCCAAAAACTTAGTTAACAGAGCAGTTTTAGAAAAAACATGATATCTTCCTCTAGGAATCAAGTTAAGACCTCCTACCAGATGCATTGGAAAGGTAACTCAATCCTATTTCCAACCATATATGGCTTTCCCTTGTGTCTATCTATACAGAACTGTACCAAATGCTGCAACAGGACTGTTATAGGGGAATTCTAGAAATTGCAGTCACTAAAACGGTCATAACTTCCTCAATATTGCACCAAATTCAATGAGACAAAAATTAAAGGGAGGGTGATTGAATATAATTTCATTTGAAATCAAAAATAAATTTCCTCCTACCCTTACTGGGCCATACCATGCAAGAAAACAACAAATTTTTGTAGAAATACCTAAAAAAACAGTCTTCTTTATTGTTCCAATTCTTGAATTCAATCACCCATGAATTCTTCATGGTTACAAGGCCTTTTAAAGGCATTAAAACATGTCTCTTCAGTTCATAACTGATTTGGAGTGAACCAAGAGCCAAATGACTCTTCACCTTCCAAGTTTGCATCTTTTTTCCAATTTTACATTGACAACCTTTACATGGTTTGCAATATTTTGTATTTTTGAAACTCCTAATGAACTAAACACATAAAAATGACTTGATAAACCTCATTACAATGTGGAAGCATACAAATTTAATCAAACTCAAAGATTTGTCTAGGGCAATATTAATTTGCCAAGGTGCTCCTGCACCAAAGGGACTCTTTCGATCAATGATTCCAAGTAAGATGGCCGATACAAGATGATAGCCACTAGTAAGGGTACTCGATACATGTCTTACTATGTAGGGACTAGTCATGCACCAAGATCACTAGTGAAGTTCTGTGACTTACTAGGGTTACTTGAATCCAAAATGATCTGAAAAAGGGGCCTATGCTAATCTGATATGGGATACTTTGACTTTGGACTAGGGAGACCTAATAGAAGGTGAATGAGATGACCAATGAAAGTGAGATTTTGACGCAAAATGGATGGAAAAATGATTGCAAGGTGAGATCTGATCTTGAAACTTGGAACTAGGCTGAAATGGATACCAAAAATGATGAAATTTTTCTCTCAAAGGCTGTGGAAGTGCTCGCTATCATGCATGCACCGGAACAAATGCATCACAAAAACTAGTAAATGCACAGAAAGTCAGTGTATAAGTGCAACACTAGTAAATATCAAATGTGTTGTAATAGGTTGTAAAAGTGTTGTAAGTCAGTACAAATACATTGCAAATTGGCACAAATGCGCAGCAAAAGAGGATGAATGCACCGCTCTAATTTTTCAATGATTTTTTTGTAAGTTTTTGGCAATTTTCTAATGTTTTTGGTATCTTTGGTTGCAAAAAGGTCTTTTTGATCTGATTTTCTAAAATTATAGCAAGAAGACAGCAAACACAAAGAATGTTTTTATGGTTTTTTATTTTTTTGTGATTTTTTGACTCTTTTTGGACTAAAAGAAAGCAAGTACAAACCTAGGTTTCAAAGGACAGTATAAAACCAAATTCTCACTATCTCTAGTGAAGCATCTTCAGGAGGTGATAATCGCCCTTCCCTACAATAGATTATAGGGGTTTTTGGCCACTAAGATAAAGGATGATTTAATAAAGGCAACCGTTCGAGTGGTTATACATGCGGCAGCACTACTCTCCATTATGGAGTCTCCCAGCCAGCAAGGGTTGTGCCTTGGAGGGTTTGGGGGGAGGTTGGCTGTCAGTATAACACAACTGCACTCATTGTTTGAAGCGTTCACTCCAAAAACAATTTATTTATAGTCGATTGGTAGGGCTTGGCATCTAGCCTGTTACCACTTAGGGTCGTTCCTACTTGGATGAACGGTATACAAGAGCAGGCCCCTCTAAAGGAAAAACACATGCAAAAATGATATGTTTGGCATTTTGGTCACCCAAGATAGGGGAGAGCATAGGCTTGGTATCATTCACAAAACATAGAATATAGTGGTTCTTTTCCCCTAGTTAAAATGAAAAAAACTAGATGAGCTATCTACTTGGGCAAGCACAAAAATTTGTTAACTTTGAAGTGATAACAAGATAGCAATGAACCAGATTTACCAAGATAGCAATGATGTGTTCAATTTTAGCCTAGATAGCAATGAGTTGTGAACTTTAAAGTGATAAAAAGATAGCAATGGTCTAGTTTTATCAAGATAGAAATAAGTTTAACTTTGAAAGATAGCAATATAGCAATGATTCAATGATATGCAAGATAGCAATGATTCAATTACCACCTTCCTAGTTAAGACTATGTGAGATTTGCATGAGCATCCATTTACTTTCCCATTAGAAATCAAAGTGTGTGTTAAGAAGTGCAACTATATGATCTAAACCAGCCCCTAACTTGCAAGTAGATTAGAGAATATTCTAGCAAATTGTGTTAGCATTAGAGATTTCTCAAGAAACAACTCAAAAACCTAGCAGAATGGATGCACAATAGAATGGAGTAAATGTGTAGCATAATGGAGCATATGCGCAACTCTAGTACAATCAAATGTGTCACAGAATGGGGTATATACACAATAGAATGGAGCATATGCACAGCAGAATGGATCATATGCGCAACAGAATGGATCATATGAGCAACTCTGGTAAAATCAAATGCGCAACAGAATGGGGTATATGCGCAACAGAATGGAGCATATGTGCAACAAAATGGAGCATATGTGAAAAAACATAATGGATGTGTAGAAATGTCCTGTGTATGGATTCTAACACACAAAAACTCAAATTTGAAGTTAAATTGGGGCTAGACCCCATGGTGGGTGCCAAAAATGTTAAGGAAAAATTGGAGTAAACATGAATAATCAATATGTCAATATCAAAATACCCAAAACTCAACGAAATACAGAAACAAAGAGATCAATCAAACAAAAGAACTTCGAAAACTTTTGCAAACCTCAAAGCTTCATAGCTTCCATTGGTTGCCTATCTCAATCAATCTTGCTTGTATGAATAAGCCCCTCAGAGAGTGCACTTTCTTGCTATTTTCTGAGAATGTCAATTGGGAATGGCTGTGATAATGCTTTGTGATGAAGAGGAGCGTCACAACAATGGTAGTATTATGGTAATGAGTGTGATCACAAGCAATGAAGGAATTGGTGCCAAAGGCGTGCTATAATTCCTACAGAGTAACAATACTTAAATCTTGGATGAATGAAATGGAGGAAAAGGGTTCAATTTATAGACTTGTGAGAGAGAAGATCAACGGTATAGAATGAATGAGAAGATCAATGGTATAGAATGGTTGAGGAATGTGCGCAAATAAGAAGAAGACAAGTGTCACCCAAAAGCTATTTTATTTGAGTTAACTACTTTCTTTTCTAAAGATAAGACATGTTTTTCATAAATTAGAAATCTTTTTTTCTAATTTAAGAGATATTGATAAAAACAAGGTTGATTGAATCAGTTAACTCAACTTGAGATTTGTTTTTGCATGATTTGAGAGAAATTAAAATATAAATTATTTAATTTTATGTGCATGAAAAAGAAGACTTATTTTTAGAAGATTTGGAAGAATATTTTGAGGAATTAGAAGATACGAAAGTAAATTAAATAAATAAATTTATTTAATTGTTGTGCATGATTTGGCAGAATAAATAAAATATTTGATTATATTTTATTTTTAGAGATTGAGAAGATTTACATAAATTTGATTTGATTTATTTAAATTTAGAAGAATGATTTGATTTAATTAAATAATTAAGAATTATTTAATTGTTTGGAAGAATTTAATTAAATAAAAGATTTATTTAATTTTGACTTTAGAAGAGGTAATTAAATATTTTGATATTTAATTGACTTAGAGGAATATGAATCAAATAAATAAATTTGTTTATTTATTTATTGATAGAAGAATTAGAACTTAAATAAATATTAAGAATATTTATTTAGACCGAATCGTGTCATTTTTAGGCATATACAAAATCTATGTCCTTCTACTGTAGTCATCTATGAAAGATACATAGTATACAGATTTTGATAATGAAGGAACATTAATAGGACCAAATACATCAGAATGAACAAGGTCCAACACACCAGAAGACTTATGAGAACTCGAATAAAATTGAACATGGTTTTGTTTTCCATAAATGCAAAGTTCACAAAAGTTGAACTCAAGATTACAATCATCTAACCCCTCAATGAGGTTTTTATTTTTCAGGGTATGCAAACCCTTCTCACCAATGTGGCCAAATCTCTTATGTCATAACATTGTCTTTTCAGCAGGAAGCTTAACTTCCAAGGCATGAAGACAACCATCAAGACTAGATACAACAGATTTCTTCACTACTCATTTAGATGGTGGGGATGAAGTGACTGCTTCTCTCTTCCTTCAGTTAGAAGAACTATTGCATTGTGAAATGCATGCCTCTAGCTAAAATAGAGTACCTCTCCTAGTACCCTTAGCAAGCACCATAGCTCCTCTAGTCATATTGCATCATTCTTTTGAAAAGACAAGCTACACACCTACATCATTCAACATAAATAAAGCAAGTTCCATGCTAAGCTTGGGATGTGCATAAACCCAAAGATCCCCTTCACTCATCCATTAGGGAATCGGATAGAGACTCTTCCATGACCAACAATCTTTAGATGAGATTTGTCACATGGGTAAACCTTTCCACCATCGAACTCCTCATACTTAGTAAACTAGTCTCGATGTGAGGTCATATGGAATGATGCACTAGAATCAATCAGTCACACATCACTAGATGCATGGGTTGTCAGGGCTGCGAATAAGGCATCACCATCATCTTGTGACTTGTCAGAATCTAAATCTAGGTTCTTCTTCTTCTTTTTCTTTTCCTCTTTGCATTCCTTTCAGAAATGGCCAGATTTACCATAGTTCCAACAGAGAGCCTTGGACTTTCTAGGAGATTTGGATCTCCCATGGGATTTGGATCTACCCTTCTCAGCTTTCCTATCCTTCTTTTTCCCTTTCTCCTTGGGTCTTCCATGAATTACAAGAGCCTCTTTGGCTACTTCAGAAGACTTTCTCCACATCTCTTCAGACAACAACAAAGAAACCACTTCATCCATTTTGAATGTAGATGTGGTACTTCCAATAGCCATGACAAGATGATCCCACGAGTCTGGAAAAGAACAAAGCAAGGTCATACAGTGATCCTCCTCCTCCATCTTCACACCAATGGATGTAAATTGTGCAACTAGCATGTTGAAAGCATTCATATGTTTTGCAATAGATCCTCTGTCCTACATTTGAAGAGAATACAACTTTTTTCTTAGAAAATTTTTGTTAACCAGGGATTTGGCTTGATACACATCTCCCGACTTCTTCTAAAGCAAGTTTACAGTAACCTCCTCATGGACATTTAACAGGATAGAATTAGCAAGACTAAGTCTTATGGGACCCTTAGCCTTCTAATCCTTGAGATCCCAATCAGCTTATGACATTGCAGCTAGTTTTGTTCCACTGATAGTTTCCCAGAGGTCTCAATCAACAAGCATGTCTTCCATCTTGAGCTTCCACAACTCAAAATTAGTGCCATTGAATTTGTCCATCTCTATCCTTTCTAATGTGCTTTCCATCTCCTTACTACAATAAGATTCAGAATACTCTGCATAGACTCCCACTCAACTTAAGATCAGCTCAAAAAACCCCTACCCAACAACTAGGACCAAAGGTGATCAAGCTCTGATACCAACTGAAAGGAAGCTAGGTGTGCAGAAATCACTTCCTACACTAATCTAATGAGGGGAGATCTATACAAATTCAATTTAATCTTTATAATTACAGCAACATGAAATATATAATAGAGATATTGTAGCAATACACATAGAACTAGAAAGAAGAGAGACAAAGATATAACGTGGGGAAAACCCTTATCGGGTGAAAAAACCCACACTAAAAAACCCACACAATGTATTATCAAAATTGAATATGGTTTACAATACACTTGCAATGGAAGCTTCAATAGTCTTTGATGCCCGTGTCTAGACTCATTCCGGCAGCATAACAGTACCTGTCAATCACATACTACATCTCCTCCCTTAAGCACCTGTTTATATACAATATACAAGAAGAAATTTGCTTTATCTTGGAATGGGCATCCAACTTGGCCTCATGGCCCAAAAACCAAGCCTATGAACACTTGGTCAACATTGTAAGATGCATCTGACATTTGTCCATAGCTCTCATCCCAAAGAGGTCACCAATTTCCAAAATGGCCTATGACAGATGCTCTTACGACTCTTATGACCGTCATAGAATTTGTCATAGTAGTTACAACTTATAGCTGTAAGAGAATCTGTCATACACAGGCTATAAATAGCATATTCTCTTACAACATGTCATAGTCCAACTTGGGGGACCCAAAGATGCCTTTTTCAAAGATGCTCTTTGACACATGTCTTCACCTGTCTTACAAGCTTCTATTTCCAACTCTTACATGTCATAACTTTGTCATAGGAATCTGTCATAACCCTTTCGGTCGATATTCCCTTACACAACATCCAAGATGCTGACGCATGGCAAAATACTCCTACCACAAAGTGGGATGCCTATCTCCTCATGTGAGGAAAAAATTACAAGTTGTCATCTTCCATGTAGGATGACACATCACCGTGCCACATCCCCCAAAATGACAATATGGAATTTACAATTAATTTACATCATAGGCAATGGATAAATAAATACAATCATAAATAATGCAGGGAATTACCAAGGTTGAGACACCTTAATTCCCAACAGTGTGGGTGAATGATTGTTTTCATTGATGTCCTCTTGACTTTGTAGGTGTTGTAAGAATTCTTGTTGTATCTGTCGTTGTCTAGTTTTTTCTAACAATAAGAGGACAAATGGGTCTTGTTGTAGTAAAAAAATAGTTTATTGTTAAGGTCTTAGATGAATCTCCTTAATCTCATCACTGATAGCCCTCACCCACTCTTCTCTCACTCCTAAGCACATTCATGAATAAAGATAGAAGGGTATGCATCATAGTTAACGTTAACCAGATCTAGGGTTTTGACCTAGGTTTTGACTTTGTTTAATTGTGGTTACCTCATGATGGAATTGAGGGTTTGCAATATTGCCTAATCTAATATATTTGTATGAATGCAAGATAAATGATATGCAAAATGTCTTTTTGGTGTTTTTTAGAGTATTTTGGAAATAGAAATGCTTCTAATCTATGAAAAGGAAATATGTGTGCAATCCTATATGACTTTTCCAATGCAATGTTAACCTATGTTTTTTTGGGTTTTTGATGTTTTGAATGCAATTTTATCTAAGAAAAGGGAAAAATGCTTCTTCTAATAAACTAGATCTAGAAATATGAAAGGAATTAATCTAACATGCAAGATCTAACTATCAAAGAAAAAATAATGTTTTACTATTCCCAAGAGCAAATTTGATTCTCTAATTACTATGAATTTGAAAGAAAACAATGAAGGAACCCGAGAGAAATGAAGATTTGTTGACTCCACTACCCTCAAGAATCCTTGTAATAGGCAACCTCAAATCCTTTTGTAACAGCAGGTGATCCTCTTGACAACAAAATGACCCAAAGAAGCAAAAAGAAACTTTGATGAAGCTTGTATGAGCTCAGTGAGAGATTGGAATGAGCACAATGGCATAGAATGAAGTAGTGTAGCATTTCTTGGTTGAACAATAAAAGAAAAAGGCACCTTTGTCCTGTAAGAGCATTTGAATGCTAAGTTGGAGTACAAAATTGGCAAGAGTTGTATGCACAATGAATTTGCCTCCCTTTGTGATTGGGGGAGGGGGGTATTTATAGGTTTAGAAGAAGGGATTGATTGAAGAGTTAGCTCATTTGATTGATGAGTTAACAAGAATAGATTGGGGAGTTAAAAAGGTTGATTTCCCAGTGAACTCAGCTAATTAGAGAGTGATGAAGCAATGATAGCTTATCATTGAAGAGGAAATGGAGGTGAGGGAATGCATGAGATTGAGTAGAGAGTTAATTTGAGATAAAATAGAGTTAATTATGCATGTTTGGGTGCATGAAATAGTTAACTCTATATCAAGGAAAAACAATCATGGAAATAGAAAGAAAAACAGGTGAAAATAGAGCAAAAATGAGAGAGAAACTTGAGTTTTTTCGTGGGTTCAAAAATAGCAAGGTCACCCTTTTTCTAGTAGGGTCACCCCTAGGCAACCATGGGTCACCTAGGGGCAACCCTGGGTTGCCCGAGGGGTGACCCTAGGTCACCCGGGGAGATATGGGCTAGACAAGGTCAGATGCAGAAAAATAGGCTAGGAGATGGTAGAAGAGAGGAAAAGGATGAGTTCTGCATAAAGAAACAGGGCAGTCATGTGGAATAATCCAAATCTCCACTTGCATTTTCAGGATCTCTAGGGGAGATCTAGAAATAATAAGGGGAGATTTGGATTGGTTGGTTGAAAATGAAAACTGTGAGTGGGAGATGGATCGGGGGACCTTTAGAAGGCTTCTATGAGGTGCACAAGAGGAAAAACAAAGGGGAGAGGTGAAAACTCACCTATAAGACACTCACAAGGCTTAGGATTAAGGCCAAAAGGTAGAAAACGTAAGTCGACGAGTGTTACAACAAGTGTCGAAAAGTATCGCAAATGGGGAGGGAGAGAAATTGACAAAGCAGAAACATCACAAGACAAGAAAAGAGGACACGTCATCAAGAGGCATACTGCTCGAAGGATTTATTTTCATGCTTACATGTACGTGACAAGGATTTGAATCATCATAGGGGTCCTTGTGGAAGCAGTGTGTGATTTTTATGTTTACATATTTTCCCCCTCAGGGACGGTAGTCTACATGAAAGGTAGGTACTGTTCCCAAACTAGGCCTTACCTGTTGTCAATTTTTCCTACAATTTGTACCTGCAATAACTTGTATTAGCCTGACATTTAAATGTATCAAAATGAATAATAAAAACTGAAATGACGAACTTACCATGGATCATTCAAGTTTGACTAGTTGCTTGCTTTTGTTGGTTTGGACCTTTAGGTATGAGAGCACGCAAACCAATGCATGAAATAAATGCATAAAAGCAAATAACTAATCTAAAATGCATAAATGAAACTAAGCTAAGGGCAAACAAAGAGAGCCAGATTGTGAGATTGGTGTGAAACAATGATGGAACCATTCGAGTGAGGAGTTGATAGAGAGGTATCATTGAGGAGATTGTAGAGATGGCCGCCTCTTCTTCAGCCACGGAGAATCAGGTATGCAATCAGCGAAATTTTTTTCTCTAAACCCTAGGTTGTCTTTTGCGAAAAATCTCTTAAAATTGTCTATTTTTGGTGATTTTTCCTATCACATTATGTTTGTCTTGTTGTTTAGAGTGAGATTGATCTTTCATTTTCTAAAATTGGTCAAGAAACAAGGTTTTCAGAGTGATTTTTTCTCAAGGGGTTTGCTCCTAGGGTCACCCCTTTTGTCAGGCAGGGTCACCCAGGGAGATCCTGTTTGACAACAAGGTTGCCCAAGGAGATCCTGAAAAACACCTGGTTCGCTCGGGGGGCGACCCTATTGGACTGATTTTTGACTTCATTTGAAGTTATTTAACACTTGTTTTACTTTGATCTAACATGATTTGGTCACTAAATATGTCTATTTGATGCAATTTTGAAGGTTTATACGATTTTTTTTTGTGTAAGGTTTTCTACAGTTTTACGATTTTTAGGGATGTTTGCGAGTTTACGAGATCTAATCTAAAATTCTCTTTTTTATTTTTGCAAGACATGTGTATTTGATGGAATGCCTTCCGAGAGCAAGGGTGCCTCTCAGGGATGTTTGCTTCACTAAGTATAGAGGATTTTGTCATACTGAAGAGGACAGGTCTTGCCAGAGTTTGCCATGTACTTGTGATTCATCCTATATCCTATATATGCTGTGATATCTTGACTTACTGGGATGTAGACAGGAACACATTTAGGTTCCCACAGATTTCAGGAGAGTGGACTATCACTCTTTATGATGTATACATCATACTTGGGGTTCCTGTGAGGGGACAACCTCTATTTCTTCCTGTTAGCGAGTCCTTTGAGGACAAGGCTTCCTCGCCAGCATTCAAGGGGGTTAATCACCCTAGGGACTAGATAGGAGTTCATCTTACTTCTATGCCATGACTCCACATCCCAATTCTGAGGAGGTTTCTGATCGGCTTAATTGCTTTGAGGCTATTAGGAGACAAGGCCTCAGCTCGTCTAAGATGGTGTTGGGCACCCATTATTCGAGGACTAGAGGAAGGCATAGTTTATGCATGGGGACCTGATATCCTAGTGATGGTCTACAGAGATTTTTATTGGATCTCTCGATGAGGGGCTCTAGCCTTTAGCCACTCTTCTCTGATTATGACATGGGTTTTTGAGCATATGAGGCCTTATCAAAAGCTCATTCCTCTTCCAAATAGGCAACTACCAAGATTAGCGAGGTGGGCACATATTGGTCATTTTGATGCTACTCTTCCCACTATTGCTACCCTTACTAATGATGACATGATTTATTACTCTTATCACGACATGGAGGGGGCTTGGGCCTGAGATGACAAGATGAGAGTGTACTGTCGTGAGGTTTTAGAGATCACATACTGTAATGGTTAGGTTGAGGCTCATTGGGTGGACCGTGGTTTGCAGAAGTTTGGTGAGGATGTCCCTGAGGACTTGCCCCCAGTGTCTACTTGTTATAGGACCATTCAGGAGATGGGGGAGATTGGACAGAGCAATGTTGTTTGGACACCTTTGACTCCAGGCATCTTTATCACTAGGGTTTCTAGAGGAGGATGGAGAGGAGGGAGAGGGACTCCTTCCAAATCTCTGGTTGTGACAGTTGACTTAGAGTCCATTGGTGAGGACTATGTTCCTGATAGTGATGATTCATCAAATGAGGCCCCTCTCGAGGATGAGGATTTTGATGACATTGGTGTTTTAGATGAGGTTCCTGACATCCTCGAGGGTCCTTCTATTGTTCCTTGACCTCCTCATTCAGATGAGGTGATGCATCAACTTGACCCTGACTAGCAGCCTGGAGATCCACATAAGTTTTATCTATTTATTTTCGCTTAACTTTTCCCTATCTCTTTTCATGTGGCACTGACTTGGTCTTGTCTTGATTTCACATTTTCGGCAATGTCAAAGAGTGGAGGGACTTTGTTCATGAGGTTAATGTTGGATTGACCTTTCCCTTTACTAGGATGACCCGTGATCATCTTTTGGATGATCCTAGTGTGCCCCCTACCGCGGGACAACACACTAACATTTTTGCTCCTATCTACCATGGGTGTCAGATGGTTATAGACTTGAAGACCCAGGTTGACATGCTTCAAGGTGAGAACAAAGTACTTCGGGAGATGACTTGCCTTAATTTTTGGTGTCCTGATACTAGTATGGCAAGGCCTTCACAGTCGCATGCCCACATCAGAGCACATCATTCTCACAAATCTAATGGAGTGATAAGTGGTACTCGTAGCTGGAGGAGATGAAGCCATGAGGGTTCTATTGGAGGGAACCATCCTTGACTTGCTTTTCTTGAAATTCGTGCCCCCTTGCATGGGGAGTCTCTACTTCTCTTGAGAGCTTTTTGTCTTAGCTCTTTATACCATTATATAAGTAGACTTCAGATGTATCTATGAAAGTTTATCCTTTTCTATGGTTTTTCTCTTGTTGAATTCTGTACTCAACTCTTGTGCATCTCTGGAAGGTTTTATGAACTTTTTGATTATGTTTGACCTTTTCAACTCTTTTAACTAATGCACGATGATATGTTTTTGTAGTTTTGTAGGACATATATGTGATATGTAGTTTATGATATGATAATGCAAGAACACAAGAAATGTTGTAAATGAAACTATAGAACTTACTAAATGTCATGAGATATGATAGTTGACTTTATTGCTTTGAGAATCTTTTTCCTGATTTTGGCATGAATGCAATGTGGAACAAACATAGTGACTGCTCTTAAATATGATTTTCTATTTAGGGGATTGCGAGTTGACTTGATATGAGAGATCTATTCAGGGTTGTGAGATAGTTTTTTAAGTAAACTCAAGTGGGGAGTGAAATGAATCATGGAGTGGTTCTGATTTCTACACTTCACTAAAGGCTAAACATTGATCCTTATCTAGATAAGACAAATTGATAAGCTTTCAACTTCAAACAAGTAGTAATTTTATAGGTGTTCTCTAGACTTAGATCATAGATAGCAAGCAAAGTGGACCTGGGGTAAAGGATAAATAGGAAAGAACAAGGGTCTCTAGATAGAAGATGATCCTAGAAACTACTAGACTCTTCGGTTTTGCTCAGCTAGTGTGTGTGTGTGTGTGGTTAGTACCTTTCTTTCTCTGTTAGAATGTCACCCTTGAGGCTTCAAGCTTAGACTAATCTCCACCCAAGAGTACGGGCATTCAATAATCTTCTCTCTTTCACTCTTTTTTTGTATCTCTCTTTCTTTTTTTATTGCTTTTTTTTGTATTTTCCTCACTTGATTTTTCTCATTTTTTTGGATTTTCTGAATTTTCAAGAAATGAATGCTTTTTGGAACTCTTGCTATGCAATACTTTGATCTCTCAATTCTCACTTTTTGACAATCTTATTTTGATCACTCATTTTTTTTTATTTTCACTTGAATCTAAGATTTCTTCCTTCAGAGCTTTGATCTTCCTGACATTTTTGGCCAAGAAAGATAAGGGGCTGAGTGCCACCTAAAGTTTTTGCAATCTGGTTGGACTTCTCTACTACTAGGGAAGAATTGGGAAGGTCTACTTGTAAGATTCCTTTGAACACTGTAGGTTTGAATATTGACCTTGTTTAGACCTAACATCTTGACTCATTAAGACTAGGATCAATCAAAACTAAGAGCTAGGTTTCGATTAGAATCACTAGGAATGTAGGGGGATAATGGCGGTTGTGAAAAATGGGGATCTCTAGGTCCTGAAAGGATAACGTATATCTAGGCAACATTAGACTCCTTACTAAAGGGAAAATAGTACAAGAGCAAGTCACAAACTTTAATGCAAGATGAATAGAATGATGTAGAAATGCAAGAAACAAATTGTTTTTGACATTTTGATTTTTATAATTTTTTTGTATTTTTATGTTTTGTTATTTTTTGGCCTTTTAGAAATAATATTTCTTGAGGTGAAAGGCATTGACTATTTCACCAAATTCCTCTCCCTCCATTGTGCACAAGAGATAGGCACCATTTTCGATATCTTCTTTAACCATGTAGGGGCCTTTCCAGTCTTCTGAAAAGGCTCTTTTTCTTTTTTTCTTATTTTTCGTGCTACCTCTTCTTAGGACAAGTTCTCCTATTTGGTATGGTTTATCACTAGAGTCTATTGCTGCCAACTTGGTGGTTTCTCTTGGCATTATGAGACGTAGTAAGTCCTGAAAGGCATATTGGTGGGAGGGAGTCCAATACAGGACTTTGTCGTAATTTACTAATTCTGCTAATAGATGAAATTGTTCTTGCATGTAGACTTTTATTTCTGGTCTCTCTTGGATTCTTTGTAAGAATTGGAATAGTTCAAGAGGAGTTTATGGCTCCCTTTGCTCATCAGGAGGAACAAATCTTATACTTGTCCTCCCATTGGGTTCTAGTCTCAGATCCATGGCATACCTAACGTAACTTTTTAGTAGTTCAAAAATGACAGGGTCATCGATACTGACTATCACTCTCATCTTCCACTCTCTATGGAAGATACCTTCACTTTCTTCATCTTCATTAGGAAGTCTTTCAACCATTTCTATTTGTACCTAAGGTGCTTCCCATTCACCAAGTTCATTTGACTGAACCGAGGAGGAAGTGGTAGGTTTTTCTTGTGGTTGTGATACCATGAACATCCTAGGTAACACCCCTATAACATTGGTTGATTCATTATCAACAGAATGCGCCTCTTCCATGGGAATCATTGGTATATATGAATCCTTCATTGCTGTGAGAGGTTCATATGATTCTGTTTCTTCTGATGTCCAGGGGACATGTGATTCACTTAGTAGTGATAACGGTGTGTATCTTTCCATCATGTCTTCTTCTACATCTGAGAAAGCATGTGGGTCTACATTTCTCAGATCTAACAAGGTGGTTTCAAAGACTGGTCCGTTAGTTCTATGAGGCTTCTCCCCTATGCAAGGAAAGAGTTTGTAGGCCTCTTAGACATTGATCATGAGTATTTCTAGGGGGAATTGGAGTGGTCCATCCCATTTGATCAACTCCATGAATTCAATCATTTTATCCTTGGAAACTACTTCCCTTTTCTTTGGTAATGGCCCATTCTCTAGAGTTTTGATTTCTACGGTATTTATGGTCTTTTCTAGAGTTTCCATCCATTTGACACATATCAACTGAGGTATAGGATTTGGGATGGTTAACTTGTTGATAGGGAGTTCATAGTCTATGGGAATACCTATGCATTTGTTTGAAGTATTTGAGTTTAACAAGCTAAAAGGTTCTGGATCTCCTTGTGCGACATAAACTTTCCCTAAGTGTAAAAGGTAGACTTCTTGAAACAATGTAGATGACACAGCCTTCATCTTGTGTATCCATGGCCTCCCAAGAATCAAGTTATATCTCATTTCCTTATCTATAACATAGAAAGTGGTTAGAATGGTATTGGGTTCCAAAGTCACTGGAAGGGTAATCTTTCTTATGTTGGCTACTTTCAGATTATCATATATGCTTAGAGTATCTCTTGAAGTGGTAATGTTGGTATGTCATATTAGTGTAGGTTTTTATTTCCTAGTTGGGTTATTTATTTTTCCCTATATTCCTAGGTTTTTCCTACACTTCTATTAATCTCGCTTAGGTTAATAAAGTATGTCTTATTAGGTGAGTGGTTGTGAGGTGTCACCTTCCTACATGTGAGCATCCATTAGCTATTTTGGGAAGATACTTTGCTATCTTTAGTCTGATAGATGGTTGCTCTTGATTGGTCGGTGTTGCCACCTCCTCCCTCTTCCTAGTCTATATAAGCATGCTACCTAGCTTGTATTTTGCATCTTTTGCTTTTGCATCCTCTTAATGCTATTTTGCTTATAGCATTTGCATTACTCTCTTGGACACTAACTCTATGTTGTTATTTTGATTTCATATCATTTGCATTCATAGTTTAGATATCTATTATTTGCACTAGTTTTCTGGGTTAATAATCTTTTCAGATTCTAACATGGTATCAGAGCTTTTCTATGTGCAATAATAGATTTTAGTTTCCATATTTGACAGATTTAGGGGGGGCTCATAAATCTTATTACAGTTTTTCAAAAAACCCAGTATGTTGTTCTCTTGCATCTTCATATGATCTTGAGAATCAGAAAAGTTTGACAGAAACCTTTTTAATCTCTGGGTTTGCACATGTGTTTTATGAAATCCAGGTGATTGTAGCATTTCTATCTATTCCAATGCATCCAGGAGGCTTGAGAAAGTCAGATCTGGCTTTCGCTTCACTGAAATTAGAGATCGTCAGACACAGTTGCAGAACTGAGGTTTCAAGCTCAAATCTGACAACCAGCTTGCATATTTGGTGTTTTCAATCAATATTACAGGTTCCAGCATGTCATTGCTTGTCTTAGGTAACTAATTCAGCCTTTGCATCTCATTTTTTAGTTGTTGGGGTCATTTTTTGTAGCTAAAGGCATTCTATTTACACTGGATCAACATCTTCTATACATCAGCAAGAAAAATGCCTTCTGGGTTTTGTTTTCAAAATAGAAAAACCATCTAGGTATGTTTTAGTTTTTGCATGCAGTCTATATATTTTGTAAAAACATGCTTAGAAAGCTATAGTAGGACCCCTCTCCATTGGCAGTTGCAATTTTGAAGACAGTTTTCAAATGTTTCATTCTTTCTCATACAGACTCCTTTTCCCACAATTTTTTTTTTGATTTTAGATATTTTTTTGTGTTCTATGTACTAGTGTAGACATTTTTTGATTTTGATGCCAAGATTTTTTAGAAATTACAGATTCTCAGTCATGACATTGCACAGTTCTCATTTTGGGAACTTCAAAGGATCATAACTTTCACATACAACCTCGTATCAAGGCGATTCATTTTTTGAAAGTGCATGATTTTTTGAGTAGATTGCAGTGGTGCTATTTATTTCTCTGGATATTGTGCTAAAATTATATTTTCAGCATATGCACTTCATGAGGGTTTTGTAATGCATTGAAATCAAGACCACTTAGTATTTCTTGCTAGTGGCAGTTGTAAACGCACTAATATAAAGTGCCAAATCATATTTTCTTGGGGGGGTTCTTTGATTGAGTGAAAAGGGGGGGGTTGTCTTAGTTGGGTTCTCTTCTTTTCAGAACTTCTTCTTTGCATTTCTTCATCAGGGATCAAACAAATCTGCCCATCCTAACTCCATACAATTAATTTGAGTGGAAATCATGCATGACAATTCACTTAAGGAAAGCTGGATTAAATATGTTAACTATGGGACTTGAAACTAAACCTGCTAAAGATGAAGATAAGCCTAAGTGGTTTAACAAATGTGATGAGGCATAAGAACATTGTGTTTGTCTATTTCTCCTGATTTGCTCTTTCACATTGAGTCTTTGAATACACCAAATGAAATATGGACAAAGCTAGAAAAACTATTTGGCACACAAGATTCAATGAGGGGTCATGTGTTGGAAAATGAACTAATTAGTTTAAGTCCAGGCAATTTCAACACAATCCAAGATTTCTTCACTAGATTGAAATCACTAAGGCTGTAATTAAAACAATGTGAAATTGAAAAGAAACATGAACAACTGATTCTTAGTATTCTCTCTAAGTTAAGTTCAGAATATTATGTGTTTGTTTCTACTTTCTATGCTACTAAGGGTGCACTTGGTACTCAATTCACCATGCCATCTTTAGATGATTTTGTTGTTAATCTCACTCGGGAACAAGAAAAGCTAATCCAGATGGGCACTCTTAAGTCCTCTAAGTCACATGCCTTGGCTACCAACCAAGGCATAAAAGAATAGAAAGGACAAAGTAGTAACAACAATACTAAGGATAAGAAACAAAAGAATAGCAAGGAGAAGAAGGATCAGATACCGGTTGCTTTAAAAGAAACTAATGAGACCCAATCTTCCAAGGGTGACAAGCCTAAGAAAAAGAGGGTCCAATGTGCCTATTGTACAAGACCCGGTCATGATGAACATAAATTTTTGAAGAAACAAATTGATCACTTGACACACATTCTTGAGAAGAATAATATCAGTGTTCCTGAGTCTATCAAACAGAGTTCTAATGAGGGGTCTAACAAGGCAAAAGAAAATAGCAAGGGGAAAGGAAAGGGCAAGGTCCTTGTTGCAGTTGCTTCTTCACCATCCACTTGGGTTCTTGATTCAGGTGCTTTGCACCACATGGCACATCTAAGGAAGAACTTGCATCTTTGGAGCCGTGTACTATGCCTTCTATTTTGATGTGTGATGACACTCCTATTGAGCTGTGTGGGAGAGGGTGTGTTGATGTGGGGGATGGCACAATCCATGATGTTCTTTGTGTGCCCTCATTATTAACTAATCTCCTATCGGTATACCAGATCGCTCACACATGTTCAGGCAAGCGGGTTGAGTTCACTCCTGATTCAGTGGAGATTCGTGAGTTGCATAGTGGTTCTACAGTTGCAGTTGGGAGAGTAGATCATTAGTCATGACTCTATCTATTTTCTCACTTTGTTCCTGATCCTCCTTTGATTGTTCTACTCACTCATTCTAATGATGTGAGTAGATTATGGCATGAGCGGTTTGGCCATCTTAACTTCCGCTACTTGTAGCAACTCAACCAGTAGAGCATGGTCACAGGGTTGCCTTCAGTTCAGTTTTCAAGTGGTGTTTTCCAAGGTTGCATTCTTGGTAAGCATCCTAAGGAAAAGTTTGACAAAGGTAAGGCATGGAGAGCTTCATAGATATTAGAGTTAGTTCATAGTGATTTGGCTGGTCCATTTCAGCATCCTTCTTTTAGCAGGGCTAGATATGTCCTCACATTCATTGATGACTTTTCTCGATATACTTGGGTGTACTTTCTCAAACAGAAGTTTAAGGTATTTGATCACTTTCAAGACTTCAAGACTTTTGTAGAGAAGCAATCCAAGAAAGCCATCAAAGTTTTGTGCACTGATAATGGTGGTGAGTATGTCAACCATTAGTTTGAGAGGTTTTACACTTTAGAGGGGATTGATTTGTAGCATTCAGTTCCATACAATCCTCAACAAAATGGTGTTGCAAAATGAAAGAATAGGTCCTTGAAGGAAATGGTGAATTCCATGATTCACTCTAGATCTCTTGCACCACAGTATTGGGTAGAGGCCATTAACTGTGCTTGTTATATCCAGAACCGTGTTCCTCATCAAGCCTTGAAGGGAGTCACTCCTTTTGAAGCTTGGAGCAATCGGAGACCATCAATTAAGCACTTTCAAGTTTTTGGTTCTCCTGCATGGGCCCACATTCCTATAGAGAAATGTAAGGCCTTGGATCTGCAGAGTAGACCTTGCATATTTGTAGGTTATCCTAATGGTGTGAAGGGTTATTGGTTGCTCCACCCTACTACACATGAGTTGTTTATTGAGAGGAGTGTTCAGTTTGAGGAGGGCTCTTCGAGCTCACTTTCTATCACTTCTCCAACTCCTTCTACTTTGACATTGGAGTCACTTGGGATACATGACAGATCTTCTGATGAGTCAAATTCACCTGAGCAATCTTCTACCTCCACTTCTGATGCAGAGAGTGATTTAGAGGACTCACCTCCTTCCTCTCCTAGTCATCATTCAGAGGTTGATGATTCTCCTCCAGATTCTCCATCTTCTGGTCCACTTTGGGCTAGACAGACCTTGCAGTCTGTAGGTGATTGGGTTGGGGATCCATCAAACACCAGGTAGACTCGTTCACAGTTTTAGGATGCTCCATATGTCTTCTTTGCTACCGCCTCAAATCCACAATCTTTTCATGAGGCTTCTGGTATTCCTAAGTGGGATACAGCTATGCAGGAGGAGTATAGTTTGTTGATGAGGAACTACACTTGGGATCTTGTCCCTCTTCCTAAGGGAAGAAAACTTGTTCAATGTAAGTGGATCTATTGGACAAAATTTGCAGTAGATGGATCAGTTGACAAGCATAAGGCTCACTTGGTCACCAAAGGATCCTCCCAGGTTCCTGGGATTGACTACTCTGAGACTTTTGTGCTAGTTGCCGAATGAATTCCATCTGACTTGTTCATGCCATTGCTGCAGCTAATCATTGGGAAGTACACCAGATGGATGTGAAGAGTGCTTTTCTTCATGGTGACCTTCAGGAGGAGATCTACATGGAGCAGCCACAGGGGTTCATTAAGGATTCTTCACTTGTGTGCCATCTTTGAAAGTCTCTCTATGGCCTCAAATAGGATCCTTAGGCCGGTATGCCATGATGGACTCCTTCCTTCTATTAGTTGGGTTCACTCGGTGCCATTTTGATCCCAATGTCTACATTCTACAGCAAGATGATTCACTCCTATTTCTAGTTCTATATGTTGATGACTTGCTGATCACAGGGAGTTCTTCATCCACCATTGGGGCTGTCAAAACTACCCTTCATGATAGGTTTTTGATTACTGACTTGGGCTTGTTGCATTACTTTCTCAGGATTGAGATCTTTCAGTCTTCTTCTAAGATCACTATCACATAGTCCAACTATGCTCTAGATTTGTTCTCGAGGTTTCATATGGCTGACTATAAGCCTGCTCCGACTCCCTTCCTTTCTGGAGTCAAACTTGAGGCTTAGTGTTCTTCTCCACTTGTTGATGGCACTTTGTACCGACAACTTGTTGGGAGTCTCATTTATCTGACTCATACAAGACTTGACATTTCATATGATATAGGCATGGTCTCTCGATTCATGCAGGAGCCTCATGAGCTACACTAGAAAGCAACCAAGTGGATCCTTCACTACATTCAGGGTTCTCACAGTTTTGGGATTCACTACGCAATGGACCTTGAGCTTGACTTGGTGGGCTACACAGATTTAGATTGGGTAGGCGATTCTCAGGATCACAAGTTTACTTCAGGTTATAGCTTCTCACTTGGTTCAGGTCCTATTTGTTGGTCAAGCAAGAAGCAATCTGCTATTGCTCTATCTTCTACTGAGGCCAAGTATCAGGGGACTGTGAATGCTGCCACTGAGGCCATTTGGCTTCAAAATCTTCTCACTGAGTTTGGTATCTAGATCAGATGACCATCAGTCATATTTTGTGACAACCAGAGTGCCATTTAGATCTCATGGAATCTGGTCCATCATCAGCGAACCAAACACATAGAGGTCCACATGCACTACATCCGAGAGCTCATCCATGGCCATGTCATCGACCTTCGCTACTATCTGAATTCTGAGAAGGTTGCTGATATCTTCACCAAACCCTTCACTGAGAGCAAGTTCCTTCATTTGCGAGCTTTGCTAGGGGTGCAGGATGCTTCATCTTCTAGGGGGCTTCTTCCTCTCACTCGGAGTCCTAACTCTCTCTAGTTTTGGGGGGTTCTCTTCTCTCTCTATTTTGGGGGGGGTTTTCTCTCTCTTTGGGGGGGGGATTTTATGTACATGGGTACCTCATTAGGCTTGATTTGCCAGGACCCATTTCTACATCCACCTAAGCTTTTCTTATGGGGGGTGTTAGTGTAGGTTTTTATTTCCTAGTTGGGTTATTTATTTTTCCCTATATTCCTAGGTTTTTTGCTACACTTCTATTAATCTCACTTAGGTTAATAAAGCATGTCTTATTAGGTGAGTGGTTTCAAGGTGTCACCTTCTTACATGTGAGCATCCATTAGCTATCTTGGGAAGATACTTTTCTATCGTTAGTCCAATAGATGGTTGCTCTTGATTGGTTGGTGTTGCCACCACCTCCCTCTTCCTAGTCTATATAAGCATGCTACCTGGCTTGTATTTTGCATCTTTTACTTTTGCATCCTCTTAATGTTATTTTGCTTATAGCATTTGCATTACTCTCTTGGAGACTAACTCTATGTTGTTATTTTGATTTTGTATCATTTGCATTCAGAGTTTAGATATCTATTCTTTGCACTAGTTTTCTAGGTTAATAATCTTTTCAGATTCTAACACGTCCATAGCCCATTCTCTCTAAGAGGGAGAAAGGAGCTATATTCACTGTAGCTCCATCATCGATTAATGTTTGTTTGATGCAGATGTCATAGATCCACACTTGAAGATATAGTGCAGGGTCCCCTTTTTTAGTTAACTCTGCCTTAGAGGGCATTTGTTGTAGGTCGAAGAAGAACCCTGGATCTTTAAGTTCTTAGTTTAGTGGACTAAGATCATAATCCACATGATTGATGTGTTCACTAGGTGGTGGCATGATTTGGTCAAGGTATTTTAGGCCTATTGCCTTCATTAATGTTGAGCGATGTGAAGGGGAATTCCTAAGTAAATCAATGAACAAGATGTGAGCATATGTTTTCTTTAGATCTTCTATCAGCTCATAGGGTCCGATTGGAGCTAGTATTAGCTCTACTGTAGAAATGATACCTTTGAATGCTTCTTTTTTATCATTTTCTTCCTCATGATCCTCCTCTTGTTCTTCATTGTACATAATCTCAACCAATCCCATCAACCTAGTTTCTCCTTTTTGTCCTAGCTGTGGTGGGATTTTTGGGTTACTACTCTAAGCTTCTTTGTTTTGATTTGTCATTTCTATATCCTTGTGTATAGGCAACGGATCCTGATAAATTCTCATATTTGCATTTTGGGGTGCTATGGGAGATTGATTTTGTCTTGTATCTTTGTTATCTAGGGTGACCCCCTGTGCGTTTAAGAACATTTCTATAAATAAATGTTGTTGGTCTTTTGGTAGTCTTGCTATGAACCTATTATACTCTCTACAAGATTCCATGCTATGCTCCCTTGTTCTATGAAAATAACAAAATTGGTTGAACTCATAAGGGGGTCTCTCATATCTTCCATCATTCTCGTTCCCATTTCCATTATGGTTCCAGCTTTGGTAGTTGTCCCGAGGATAGTACCCATTGTTTCTAGCTTGATCTATGGCATTTATGTTAGGAGGATAATAATCTCTCCCATTGTAATTATCTTTTATCTTCTTGACTGGGGGTTGATCTGTCACCTCGTCTGTGGTTGCACTCCTATTGTTTTTGAGGGTTTTGACACCAGAGGTATTGTTTCATGTGTCTTCCTTTGTTAGCTTTTTGTTTGGACCATAGACTTTTCTACCACTGTCAATGAGGGCTTGGTCAATCCTTAAGGCACTTTCCAATGCCTCTTCATAGGACTTATATGGCAGTTTTTAGACATATTCTCTCATGTCTTTGTTAAGGGCATGCAAGAAGAGATTGTACAGTTCTCGATGATCCATGTTTGGAGCATTAGTTGAAGAATAGAGGACTTGCCTCCATCAGGTGATGAAATGTGCTACAGATTCGTTTAGCTCTTGTTTCATTGTGAGGAAATCTTTGATCCCTATTTTGACAAGTTTGTTCATGTCGAATGCCATGAAAAAATTTATGATGAGTTGTCTAAATGAATGGATCGAAGCCTCTAGGAGATCATAATACCAATCCAAGGCAATAGCTTCAAGCATTTTTAGGAAAAATTTTGCGACAACCCCATCCCAAGGAAGGAGCTCTCTTATGGATGTGGTGTAGGCTTTGATGTGCGAATTTGGATCTCCTTCTCCTTTGAACTTCAGGAGATCTAGTAATGTCTGAGGTAGTTGTACATTTATTATGTTTTGGTATAGAAGCTCTTTCAAATATTTGAGATACTTTCCTAAGAAGGCACTCTGAGATTGCAGGGTTGTTAATAATAACCCTGTGGGTTGGTTTTGGTAACTTGTCGGATTTGTTGGATTGTTTTGAATAGGAGGGTTCCCATTTAGATAGGTGTCATTACTAGCATGTCGTGAATAATAATTAAGGTAGGGGGGATTTTGAGATGCTCCTGGTCCTATTCATGAGACTTGATTCTTCTTTCTAGAGTAGCTTGCTCTGCTTCTAGGATTCTGATTCTTTGCCCTAGAGTTGTGATTAAATCTGTAGGAGTTGCAGCTCTAGGGGTTTCTTCATTTCTAGGATGTTCTCTTCAAATATTTTCATAGTGATGAGCTTCCTCACATGCAGTATTTTCTTTTTCTTCTTCTTCTAAGGCAATCCTCAATGCCTCTTGAGCATTATTGGTTTCTTGTAGACGCCTTTCCAACCTTTTAACCCTTTCATCAAGGTGGGTATTTGATGTACTTGTGGAAGGTTGTTCAGGTCGATGTATTTCCGACTTCACCCTTCTTACTTTATGTGGCATATTTGGTATGGCCAGATTGTTCTCCCAAGCTGGGTTGTTGAATGATAGAGAGTGCCTAGATTCCCTTTGATCTTGCTCATTGTCAGAATCCTCATAATCATAAAAGTTGGTGATTGGTGCATGAGGATGTGGCGGCACATACCTATCAAATGAGGGAGATTATGGTTCCCTTGAGGGAATGTTCCCTTGGTTTAAGTCAAGTTCTGTCATATTTAGGGGTGTCATAGACACCACATAATAAATGGAACGAATGATGGCATAAGAGATAGAACCTGAAGTGGCGAAAGTGGCTATGAAGAATGGTGTGAAAATGTTGTGAAGTTTTTGTTAAACTTGTTTTGAGATGTTTGAAATGGGAATGCAAACAACATAACCAAGAGGCTCTTCTCTTCACGTTGGGTTCACCAAAATATGTGGTGAAGCTGACGTTATATGTGATAATGATGATGAAAATGAGATCCACACAATGGGATGTAAAAAGCATAACCAAGAGGATTTTCTCTTCATGTCAAGTTCACCAAAATATGTACGCTCAAAATCGTGACTCCGGTTACCTAGGGTTATCGGGTTGAATTTCAGCATGCACATAGACCCTTTCCCTCCTTGCCATGGGGTGATCTGCCATATCACTCTCGCTCACATGGAAGTAGCCAGTTGAGAGGAGGCAAGACACGGTGGGGGTCTAGCTCGTTGGAGAGCTGGACTTCATGGAGAGGGGTCAGCAAGTTCTGTGGCCTTTGTTGTTGTGCATTTTGTTGCATGTTTCACTCAATTGTTGTTGTAGTTGAGATAACCCTATGACCCAAAGAGTCACTAGTTTCTCTCCTTCTGGTCAAATTTCTAAGATTCCACCTTTGTGTGGGTGAATAATTGTTTTTTTATGTCCTCTTGTATTTGTAGGTGTTGTAATAATTCTTGTTGTATTTGTCGTCGTCTAGTTTCTTCTAACAACAAGAGGACAAATGGGTCTCCTTATGGTAAGACAATTGTTTCATGTTGAGGTCTTGGATGAATCTCCTCGATCTCATCATAGATAGCCCTCACCTACTCTCCTCTCACTCCTAAGCACATTCGTGAATCAGGATAGAAGGGTATGCGTCATAGTTAACCTTAACCAGATCTAGGGTTTTGACCTAGGATTTTGTTGACCTAGGGTTTGACTTTGTTTAACTATGGTTGCCTCTTGATGGAATCAAGGGTTTGCAATCTTGTCTAATCTAATATATCTATATTAATGCAAGCTAAATGATATGCAAAACATCTTTTTGGTGTTTTTTAGAGTATTTTGGAAATAGAAATGATTCTAATCTATGAAAAGGAAATATGTGTGCAATCCTATATAACTTTTCCAATGCAATGTTAACCTATGTTTTTTGGGTTTTTGATGTTTTGAATGCAATTTTGTCTAAGAAAAGGGAAAAATGCTTCTTCTAATAAACTAGATCTAGAAATATGAAAGTGATTAATCTAACATGCAAGATCTAACTATCAAGGAAAAGGCAATGTTTTACTGTTCCCAAGAGCAAATTTGATTCTCTAATTACTATGAATTTGAATGAAAACAATGAAGGAACATGAGAGAAATGAAGATTTTTTGACTCCACTACCCTTAGGAATCCTTGTAATAGGCAACCTCGAATCCTTTTGTGGCAGCAGGTGATCCTCTTGACAATAAAATGATCCAAAGAAGCAAAAAGAAACTTTGATGAAGCTTGTATGAGCTCAATGAGAGCTTGGATTGAGCACAATGGCATAGAATGAAGCAGCATAGCATTGCTTGGTTGAACAATAAAAGCAAAAGGCACCTTCATCCTGTAAGAGCATTTGAATGCTAAGTTGGAGAGCAAAATTGGCAAGAGCTACATGCACAATGAATTTGCCTCCCTTTGTGCTTGGGGGAGGGCGTATTTATAGGTTTAGAAGAAGGGATTGATTGAAGAGTTAACTCATTTGATTGATGAGTTAATAAGAATAGATTGGGGAGTTAACAAGGTTGATTGCCCAGTGAACTCAACTAATTAGAGAGTGATGAAGCAATGATAGCTTATCCCTGAAGAGGAAATGAAGGTGGGGAAATGCATGAGATTGATTAGAGAGTTAATTTGAGATCAAATAGAGTTAATTATGTGTGTGTGAGTGCATGAAATAGTTAACTATATATCAAGGATCAAAAATCATGCAAACAGAAAGAAAAATGGGCAAAAACAAAGCAAAAATGAGAGAGAAACACAAGTTTTTCTATGGATCCAAAAATGGCAGTGTCACCCCTTTTTCCAGTAGGGTCACCTGGGGGGTGACCCTAGGTCACCCGGGGAGATCCAGGTTGGATAGGGTCATATGTAGAAAAATAGGCTGGGAGATGGTAGAAGAGAGGAAAGGGATGAGTTCTGCATCAAGAAACAAGTCAGTCATGTGGAATAATCCAAACTCCACTTGCATCTACAGGATATCCAGGGGAGATCTAGAAATAATAGGGGGAGATTTGGATTGGTTGGTTGAAAATGAAAACTGTCAGTGGGAGATGGATTAGGGGACCTCTAGAAGGCTTCTATGAGGTGCATGAGAGGAAAAATAAAGGGGAGAAGTGAAAACTCACCTACATGACACTCACAAGGCTTAGGATCAAGGTCAAAATCTAGAAAACACAAGTCGACAAGTGTCACAACAAGTGTCAAAAAGTATCACAAATGGGGAGGGAGAGAAATTGACAAAGCAAAAATGTCACAAGAAAAGAGGGCACATCATCAAGAGGCCTTCTGCTCAAAGAATTTATTTTCATGCTTACATGTATGTGACAAGGATTTGAATCATCATAGGGGTCCTCGTGGAGGTAGTGCGTAATTTTCATGCTTACAGGTTCTGTAATTAGAACTCCAGGTGACCTCTTCACTAGGAGCTTAGGGGCCTTTGTAGGCTGGCTCTCTACTACTTTGCCAAATATCCTCTCAAATTTGTCGATGATCAAATTTATTCTTTTAGGAGGATCATTTTCCTCAACAAAAAATCCAAGAAAATTAGGGTTATTTTTCTTTTTTCCATCCTCAATCTCCATTAGAATATCCCATTTTATTTTTCTATCATACACTTGTTTTGAAGTGAGGCAGTTCCTGATGACATCCTCTTCATAATTGACTTGATGAGAAATCTCATATTTTGTAAGGATTACTTATCTGACAAAATTCACATGAGCCTCTAGGTCAAAGACTCTTTCTATAGCATACTTCAATGAATATCTGCTCTTCAAGTACTCTTGCAATTCTTCATGAGTCTCAACACCAATAGACAATCCTTCAAATACAACTAGATCTGGTAAAAATGTTCCCCTTTTCTATTTTTTCATCAAATGTCTCTCCATCCAGAGCATCTACTACATGAATTCTAAAAAATCTAACCTAGAAGGACAAAATTTTGGTAGAATATGTGGGGCATGGGTGCATCCATAAAATCTTATCAATGTGTGGTTTGGCAAGAAGAAATCACCAAAATTATGTGTGTACCCCTTCTCCGGCTTCATTGCATGTTGTCTCAACAATTCCCTTACTTCTGATGTCAATCTTGGTACAACATGTCCAAGGGAAGGCATGATCCTAACAACAAAATCATCATGAAAAGAAACATAATCACCTTTGTTGTGCAATTCCCATCCTATATGTAACACCAACACTGTACAGGCAACCTGTATCCCTTGTTATCAACCATGGTCAAATCCATCTTTGGACTCCACCTTTTCCTATTTTGAAACAAAATCAAATGATACAATAGAGAATAATGCCTTAACTTGATTTGTCCCCTATTCCCTAGTATTTGAAGGAATCCTTCATGCAACTATTTCTCCATCTATAAAGCAAAATCATATTCATTCTTTAGCTCATTATTCTATATCCTCATTGCCATCATCATTATCCCCATTAGCATTTTCTCTTGTGCATCTATCCCAAGAATTTGACATAATGCAAAAGTATGTTTTCTTGAAGTAAACTGTGAAATTATCATAGGAGAATGGCTCTACAGAAGTAGTAGGGATAGGAATTCTTCTATTGTTGGCCCCCTTTCTCATATACATGGGTAGTTCATCACTTTTGTAGGTTTTTCTCAATTTATTATAGTCTTCTTCACTTTTTTGAACATCCATAGCAGTCAGAGCTTGCTTGTTTAACATGAAACAATTGATTATGGCATTCCTTGTAATTGCTACCAATGGTTAACCATTAGGCAACCTTACTATCTTTGTAGCTCCATGATAACAATGTTCCATAACTATAATGAGATCAATATCCACAAAAACATTAGACACACTTAGCTTTGCCAAGTCTAAAATCCATGGATTGCACATAGGGGCTTGTATATCCTTCTTGTCATAGAAATACTAGAATAAACTCCAACCTGAGATAGGGATTATTGTATCTCTACAACCTTGGAATTCATCCTTGAAAACCTTTTTGAATCAATTATCCACTGATTGTGGCAATATATCTAGAATAGACTATTGCAATGGCCTTTTCTTATATTTTGGGATAGAAGATTCAACTTTCTTGCTAGACTTAGCCTTTTTAGGGCCATTATGAATTTAAAACTAACCTATGGTTTTGAAAGCTACTTGTAGACTTCATAGAAGTATCTGATAGCAATAAAAATTCACTTGATTTTGTAGAGAGGGAACTGAATAACTCACCTATGAATTTTCTGCACAATGTATATCAACACTACAACTTTATCACTCTCCAGATGCTCCAAGATACTCTCTGAACTACCTCAAATTGTTGTGAATGATGAGAATGATATGACAAATCAAAATTCATCGGGCTCCTATACCAGACTACTCTGCCATTAATTTTACTTCATGCTAAGTGACAATATTTGGTCACTATGATCTAGTTTTTAATATCCACCATTGATTAAGGATGATCTAATGGTGATGATGCCTTGCATTTATTGTAACCATAGTTGTATTGCAATCCTGCTCAGGTGGTTAAGAAACTTTGTGGGGTAGTGGGTTAAAAACCCTACCTGTTTAGTCCTTTACCACACTAATGCAAACCATATTTGATTTCATCACAGTTTCGCGGGATCAGTTGAGAGTTAAATTTTATGTTTATTGCTATCCTGTAAACCTTATAAGGTTGCTACCATGGGACCATGAGATCAATTTTGATCTTTTTAACTCTTACTAATTGTTGTGTGGTTAAACAACATGCCCCATTTTGACTTGACAAAACAGGGACCCAACCTTTTTGCTTGGCTTTGCTTGTGTTTTCTGCTTGCTGGCGGTTTGGTAAAAGTAAGTCAATGCAGATGATCCTGCATAAAGGGGACTGGGTAAGTCATTTGATGAAGTCAATTTTTCAAAGTTAACATTTCATGTCAATAACCTCATGGGTGGATAGAGTATGAAATTTCATGCAGGTTTGCCTTTTGGATCACCCTGATATTCCCTAGAGAACAAAATTTATGGTGAGTCAAAGTCCTAGTCAAACCTGATATTCCGAGGGGAGGATCATATTTCTTAATATCAGTCATCTTATAAAAGATCACCCCAATTTAATATTATCAATCGATAAAATCATGTGCTCCGAACATCCGGACGTCAACTTTATGTGATAACGATATCTACCTACCAAACAACGTCATATATTTTACGAAGGTCATATTCCTTAAGCATCGCCCTGATATTTGAATATCAGTATGTCGCAAAATATCACCCCAAACCAATATCCTGCTGATGTCATCCAAACTCGATAATCAAAGAAATAAACATGACGATGACGTCACCATCCTTTTATCTCGTGGAGGTATATTTCAAAACATGACCCTCCATACATAACATGACGATGACGTCATAATGTGACAACGATGAACTAAGGCAATATCCTGATGATGTCATCCTAATATTTCAACAGGAGGTCATTTTAGTCCAAAAGGGAAATCATTTTGGAACATCACTAGACATTTTCAACATCACCCGATGTTTCAACATGGGCTTTCCCATGTAAGGGTGGGTGATCGTATTATACATAGGTGATCATATTTGAATATCACCCGACATTTGAATATAACCTCGATATTTGAATGTCATCCTATCCTACAAAGATCACCTCGCGCCTTGCTGCCATAACATTAAATGCATGCAGATGTGGTAGGTGGTTCCCGCGATTACAAACTTGATACATACAACTGGCAAGATCCAGTAGTTTCGTATAGGAAAATCATTAATTTGCCTTAATTTGCCCTAATTTGCCTTAGTAAAGAGGTTAAAAGTGATTTATAGTTTCATTTTACACTTATTTTGCGATAAAACAAGTTCTTACCGAGTTTTGAGCTTACAAGTCCTCATAAGGCTACCTGTGGATGCTTAGAGTTTGCTCCAGAGGGGGATACACAAACATTGTGGGTATTTGGTTTCCTTTCACATAGTTATCAGCATAACTAAAAGGGATAAACACATCAGGTAAGTAATTGGAACCCTCTGGTTGTCATATTCTACATATCCAGGTATCATGGTGTCTTCTAGTCTGAGGTTCTATGTTATGCATATCGAGATAAATGAAATATTAAAAGAGTATAGTATGCATGATGAATTATGAATATGTAGTGTATGTGCATGCCTATAAGTATCAATTGTAAGACCAAGTTGTGTTAATTGCAGGCATCCATGGCGGATAAATGGCTGGCTAAGTTAGAGGCAGAATTTCTCAAGCCCATGTTTGCTCAACCTGAGGCTGTCTGGTTCAAATATGGTGCCATCACCGACACACACCAAGGGAATACAAATCTGGCTGCCTGGTCAGTCAAAATGAGTGATGAGAAGAATAGTAGCACCTTGCTAGATGCAGTCTTTGTATCAGGAATTTGGAGTACAGTTGGTTTCCCATATTCTATGGAAACTCCCGAGCTGGTCATTGAATGTGCAAGAAACTATAACCCACAGACAAGAAAAGTAGAGAAGCATGGCAGAGTATATACTGGTCTGTCAATCAAGGGTATTGCTACTACATTTGGTTTGCCATTGCACAAGAAGGTTGCCAACATAGATTTGAAGAAATCAAAAGTAGAGTATGAGAATAACAAGAAGTCTGCCAGGAAAAAAATGTACCAATGGAGGGCAAAGAATAGTGCCTATCCTGCAGAAGCTAAACTTCTGGTTCATTTATATAAGTATGACTTTGATGATGAGTACCAATACATGATAGCCCTGCTCAGCAGAGTGACAGGCCAGCCTGATGCTGGAAGTTTTAGGGAGCGGATGTATGCAGTCATCTTGATGTGCCTTTACACAGATAACAAGCCAATGTGGGCTAAAATGATAAGTGATGCTCTAGATGAGCAACTAATGAATCTGGGAGGTCCAGATTGTTCCTTCTACATGGCATCATACATAGTTTATTCATGTGCCTACAAGGGTACTTTTGATGCATTGACTACAGTCAGGAGAATTGGTGGCACAACTAATGATGCACATATATGGGATCATCATCCCCAGCTGTTGAGAGTAAATTACCTCCAAGATTACAAACTAGTAAATGATGCATTCTCTATGCATCTAGTAAGAACCATGGAGGAGGACCAAACTAAAAGACTGAGCATGGAGGCTCAGGAAATCATATACAGGCATGGAGCCTGGTTTGTTCAATTTGCAATCTTTTCTTACATTAGAATTGAAGGTTTTGAGGAGGAGCCCCTCATGCTCCCAAGATACCCTACAGATGCAGTTGTCTTAATGGAATTTAATGGAATTTCTAAGACAAATCTCCACAATACTGAATGCCTACAAAGCCAACAACAAACTTCCACCAGTATTGTTTCTAGTCACAATGTGCTGGTATATGTCCCTAGACTCTAAGAATATCAAGAAGGCCATAGCTGGTCTAAATATGATGAATTTCCAGCCATTTCCATTGAAAAGATCATATGATCCATATGGGAGGATGCAGAAGATCATGGGGAAGCCTATCCATAGAAGACATCTTGAAGACTTCTGGGTAGATTGTGAAGATGAAGCTGAAGCCAGAAGAAGAAGATACCAAAGGCTTACACTCAGCCAGATCAAGACCTTTGATTGCATTCCTGTCCTAGCACAATTGAAGAAAGATGATGGAAAAGTAATGGCTGATGAATATGAAGAGAAAAAGATATATAATGATACCATCTCTACTCCAGATCTCACTATACAGGAGGATATCTCCTTAGATCCATTCACAGATAGGATATTACAGCTAACCCAAGCTTGGGTAGATGAGCAGATAAATACACTGAAAAAAAGAGGTGTTGTCATCATGGTAGATAATAAGAAGAAAAGACAGCAGGTTCCTGAAGATGAATATGATGACTTCTGTAATGAGAAGAGGAAGTCCAAACGAGAGAGAGCACCACCTCTTGAGAAAACCAGGAGACCCCCAAGAGGTAAGAAGGTGGATGTTGAACCCAAGGGGGTGACAGTTGAGAGAGCCATAATAACAGCTGGAGATGTATCAACATCAGAACTAGCATCAGCCTCCTCAGCACCACCTCCTAGAGATAAGCAAAAGGCTAAAAAGATTCAAAGGCCAGCTGCTGAAACATGGAAACATATGAGGAGGGTCAAGCCTCACATATGCAGATAGAAGAGGATATTCCTCTTGATGAGGAGTTGGAAGACGAAGAAGAAAATGTTGAAGCTCTCACCAAAAAAAGAAAAGCACCTCAGGTGATAGCAACTACACCTAAGAAACCAAGGATTGCAATGAGAGGTGAAATAAGACAAACTCCTATAATGCTAAAAGGGGCAGGTGGAGAAGTATTCAGTAGGGAATTGCAACATAACGTTCCACTTCCCACCATTTTAAAGTTTAAAACTGAACAAACAGAGGAACAAATGAAAGAAGCCTCTAAGGTAGTTCACAGTGGTCTAGTCTCATTAGATGAGACAATTGACCTATCTAATGATGAGGTGGTGAAGGATGTAGCTTCACAAAGAATGGAAACTCTTGCTGTTGGCACCCGGATTACTCCACAAGGGCCCCCATCAGTCCAAAAAGTGTTAGAAGAGATGAAACAAATAGAATCAGAAAAAGAGAAGAGCCCAGAAAAGGTGGCCAAAGAAATGGGGCTTGATTCATTGATTGATCAGGTGACCAGTCCTGCAGTGATTGATCTAACATATAGAAAGGATGCAAGTCCTAAAAATCAAGCAAGTGTTCTTGATAAGGAAGAAAATGTTGAGGAAGTGAAGGTGACAGAAATAGAAAGCCACACTTTGGATATGGGTGAGCAACAACAAAATGAAGTACTTATTGAACCCAAGATAGTTGAAGTCCAAGACAAGGGAGGGGAAGAAAAGGATACATCAGTTGATCCTGCCCTAAAAGTACAAGATGTAATTACTACAACTACAGAATTGATTGCATCTTCAGATCAAATCAGGACACCAAAGGTGGACACAATGACCTCCATAGAAGCTAATGTGCCTCATGACGAGGAAATCACCAAAGTGGATGAGATACCTATGGAGGAAGTAAAAGACCAAGACCATGATAAACATGCAGATGATTAGCAGGATCACCCTCCAGAAAAAGAAATTCCTCAACAGGAGGATATACCCAAAGATCACCTTCATGAGGAGCATCATGAAGAAGAGATAATAAGATCACCCTCCCCATCGAACATGATGGTGGATACCAGAGATCAGGGTGATTATCATGATGATGATGGAGACCACCAGTCGAAGGATCAAATTCCTCAGTGGCTGGAGAAAGAAATTGGTGCAGAATCAAGTATAGAAGCACAGGAATTTGATATATCTACCTTGTTTTCTGAAACAATAATAAAGCCTAAGAGGAAGGCTAGAATAACTTTAGCAATAAGAAGAGATCCTACACAGGTAGAAGGACCGTCTAGGTGGCCATTCCTACAGTAGATAAAGAAAAAGGCAAGATCACTCTGGATGAATTCCAAATTAATACAGTGGATTTGGGATTTGCCAATGAGGATCAGGAAGGCCAAGAGGGCAAGGATATAATTGATTCATTGACCCAGAGGGGAAAAAGAGAGAGAGAAAAATAAACAGCACAAAAAGCACATTGCTCAATTACACACTTACATAAAAGGGTTAATTAACCCTGAGGATTCATCAGGTGATCATGCAGTCCCATTGACTGCTATTTCTCAAGATGATGTAAATAAATTAGATCTCATGAAACATGAGTCATCCATAATGATAAAGTGGATGTTATCCACATTTGATGAAGCAGAGAAAGTGGTAAAAGCCTCTTTGAAGAGGTGGAATTCTTTAGGAACCTCCCAGAAAAAGGTAGATAAATTGCAGATGGAGATTGGGAGGAGGTCATTTCAGATGGAGAAAGTCCTGAGCACTTTAGGTGAAATAAAGAGGATTGATCCTCTAATTTTGATAAAGAATCAAGTATTAAATAATAGTATAGCCTTATTAATTGATATATGATATAAGGACATCAAGTTTGAATGTGATGTCATTAAAAGATGCAATAGTAAACTTAGAGATATTAGCATGAAGCTGCATGATATGATGTCGTTTGAGGTTGAAATTTTGGAAACATTAGAAGGAAAAGCAAAGGGCAAGATAGAAAATCAAGATGAGGAGTTTTCCATTAAGGCTCTACATAGTAATTTTTAGTAGGTAGTTGATGATCCTCTAAACCACCTGACAGAAGAAACTATGGACAAGATCATGAGGATTAGAGTTAGGATGGAGAATTATAACGAAACATCTGGCAGTTGGAGAAGTAAGTTAGAGAATCTCCAAGGCAAATATCAAATGCATAGGCACACCATGTACAAGGAGAAGCTCATCAGGATGATGAAGATTTTGAAAGCGATGATCCTGATGCTCTTGATGATGGAGATGAAGAACCTGATGAAGATGCATCATAAAAGGAATATATACATCAGGTACTTAAGAAATATGAGTTACATGGATGGTTGTCAGCTGGCAACCTGTGCCACGTGAAAAGAGTTGACTTGGTCAATGAAATGTAAACCGTAGATCTTATTAGATAAATCTGGATCGTGGATCAATTGTAACCACTCCCTCACCTTGTTCTATAAAAGGTACAGGGATGCCTCATTTTAAAACATTTGAAACTTAATTGAAATCTGTTTACTGAAATATTCAGGGCTCATTTCAAAGTTGTTGTATACATATATGTTCTTGCATACTTAGTGAATGAGAAGACTATTTTGATTACAATCCATCATAAATCTAGAGTAATCAGTTTGTGAATTCTTGATATATGCTTTGATTTGATGCGTCCCTTGGAGTGCATATCAGCTTGCATGTGTTGTCTTCATACCTTTCCTTTGAAGTTAGCATCGACTGTATCTAGCTATGGAATGTCCTGGTGAACATATGGTTTGGTTTCTTCTCTTCATGACTGTATCTAATTGTATATGTGGCTCAATGGCTGAAGGTTCAACTTTAATTTGAAGTATTTCTTTCAATTTCTTTCAATTTTAGAGCATTTCGTCATCACAATTGCAAATAATTGACAATCTTAAGCAAATAATACAAATATGCAGACATCCCGTAGATAACTGAACACATTTAGCATATTTAAGGTTAAAGCATGTCTAAATGACAAATATCATGCAAAGATTTAATGATAGACATAATATTTGAAGTATATCTTGTGTAGAATAACTTTCTATACAACATTATTACAGGAAACATTATCTTACCGATGAGATCTACGTAAGGCCCGAAAATGGAAATAGCAACACACATCAACCTCTTAGTAACATCAGAAGATTAAGACCTAGTCACTGGAGACTTGGGATCATGAATTCTTTGAATTCATTGTATCTTTCAAGATGAATAAGGGTTAATGTGTACTTTTATTCTATGTTTGTTTATGCCTAACATCATGATCAACATAAATTGGCACTAGAAGGAGGGCCATAGGACGAGGATCATCATCAGTTATTCAGATGATGATAAAGATTGTAAGGTAACACTTAGACACCACTAAATTTCCAGAGCTAGACAGAAATATTTGTTGTTCCTAGTTGATATATGCTAATCCTATGTAAAGTTTTTGAAATTAGTCATAAATATTGCAATCTTTACATTAGATCAGCATGTATTTGCAAAGATCAGCCTTATTTCAAGTAAATTTGTCCAAGTTTTGAGGTATCCTGCTTTAGAAACCTGATATCAACCTGCAAAGTGTTGCCAAATCAAAAATCACCTCATATTTGTAGTATAGCTGCAAATATTCCATAAATACTAGGTTAATTTCCAATCCTGACCATAAATATAGTCACTGCTGGTATATTCCAATTGATATTTACAAAGTTCCACCCAATTTGCCTCAAAATTGAGAAATCCTAGCTCACAGGATAAATACCAGGTCATGATCCACTAGACCTTTCGACGAATTACCTGTTAGAGGGTTCAGACCTAGAACTGTGGACATCCATCACACTTCAAGATCTAGTGCATCAGAAGCATCACCAGAGCCTCCTCCTATAACTCCTATTGGTTTGCAAGTACCTTCAGGGTTATCTGTGACACCTCCTGTCCAACCTCAGCCAACTGTACCACAGGCTCAACCTCCTCCGGTTACAATGTCATTCTTTGTAGCAGAGTCACCTTTAACCTTCACTGCATATCATGAGTTGCCAAAGAATCTGGACAAACTCTGTCCAAAATATCATCCTTATCAGGATGCAGACGATCATATCAGAACCTTCAAAGAAGCCTATTGTAGGGCCAGAATAGAGCATTAGGACGTTGTATGCAGATTATTTCCCTTTTCCTTAGGAGAAGAGGCTTATAATTGGTGTATTAGTCTTGGTTGGGGTTCTGTCGGATCATGGGACGTCCTAGAGAAAGCTTTCACTGATAGGTTCAAGGTACCAATAAATCCTTCAATGAGCTATCATCTATTTGCTACAATCAAATGGTTTGAAGGTGAACCTATTGCAAACTTTAATGCTAGGTTCCAGAAAATGCTATCTAAGTTAGTTGCTCCATATGTTGTAGAAGATGCTACTACTAGGAGTATCTATTACTCAGCCCTGGATCCTCTAACTTCCATGTTCATCAGGAGAGCACATCCTGAAATCACAACTTTGACAGGAGCTTTCCAAGAAGCTATCAAAGTGAATCAACAGTTAGTCCCCGCTCCTACTCCGAATATTGTATTCCCTACACTACCTGGCATGTATCCAACATATCCTGCACAATATCCTCCCCAGCCACAGTACAATGGAGCTATGGTACCTCCGGCAGTCATGCCAACACCATTGCAGATATCTCCATTGAGTATCATGCCTCCTCCTCCTAATGGAAATGGTCAAATACCACAGTATCCAAGCCAGACATAAGAGCCTCAGGGTGTGGATCAGAATAATAACACTGGATCCTCTTTCTTCAAGCCTCAAATTGAAAATGTGGTAGCCAAGGTTCAGGAAGAAAAGGAAGAGATTAAAGAAATATCAGCTTAGCTAAGGAAGCTTACAACTGAGATCACTCATTTGAGAAGTTACAAATTCTATTCTTAGCCTAACCAGAACATAAGCTATAACAATGAAGGACCTAGTTATCCTGATAGGGGGTACAACAACAATAATTTCAACAATAATGGTGGTAACAACAATCCTCCTAGACAGCTAAGAACATGGAATTCCAGGCCAA
Source organism: Cunninghamia lanceolata (assembly GCA_027924645.1). Classification (NCBI taxonomy): domain Eukaryota; kingdom Viridiplantae; phylum Streptophyta; class Pinopsida; order Cupressales; family Cupressaceae; genus Cunninghamia; species Cunninghamia lanceolata. Next base: position 10,067,179 of record BSBN01000655.1, read on the forward strand.
ATAATAGTTCCTTACCATCACCCCTACATAATCAGCCACTCGGTGAAACTAAACAGACTACTAGAGTTAATCTTGCTGAGGCAACCCTCACCAATTGGCGTAGAATACACAATACAAATGCTCATGCAGAACTAGATTGTCTACAATTTAGAATTGCTGCTAGCATTTTCCAGACAGAAGTGTCTAATACTTCTAGAAATCCCCCTCAGGTGGAGGAAAATGAAATTGTCCCCTGTGGATATGACTCTGCATTTGTATTGAAAAGTTATACTGATCAGCATCATCAGCAGACTGTGTCATCCCACCAAAATTACAACCTGGCATGTGAAGAATCTGCCATGGCTTTTGAGTCAAATTATGTTTTCCCCTTTGAGGATGAGAACGAGCCATCCAATGAGCCTGAAGAGGTGCATGCTTATTAGCAGCAATATCAGGGTAAGCACAATTATAATCTGAGAAGTAATTCCAATAGACCAATTGGTCCATTAACTAGTTCCTTGCCTCTGAATAATTTTAACACACCTCCTGATCCCAAGGCAAGTAACAATCCGGGATTTCCAAAGGTAAATGCACAGTATCTGTCACCACAAAATACAGTATCAAAAGTTGTTGGCCTACCTCATGATTCTGACAAACTAGTCACATATCTGGTAGATGAGATGAAGAAGGTAAAGATCAGCTCGTCTCTATCAGAGTTGTTGAAAACTCCTGCAATTAAGAAGGCGTTTATGAAATCACTAGATGATCCTGCTCCTAGAGAGGATAGTCATCCCCCAGGTCAGCCTAGCAATAGGGATCATGATGTTAAAGATAACACTGTCAAACATAAAGTGCCAGCTACGGTCCAAGCTGCAGAAACCTCCCACATGACCTTGTACAGGGACAAAAGCGAGTCACCACCTTTCCTGCTTACTATAAGGATGTTTAGCAAGAATTTACACAATTGTTTGGTAGATTCAGGTGCATCTACAAATGTCATGCCTCTGTCTATATGCAACGCTTTAGGAGTGCATCCTGCTAAATCCCTAAAGAAGGTGACACAGCTAGATAAAACAGAAGTAAGTGTGGTAGGAGAGTTAACCCATATCCACATGCAACTAGCATCTGATCCCAAGATCCAATATTACATTGATATCTAGGTGGTAGACATGCCTAATACATATGGGATGTTGTTCAGTAGAGATTGGTCTAAAACACTCAACGGATATATGTCCACCGACTTTAGTCACATGTGGCTACCTTGGAAAGGGATACCTAACCAGATAAGAATAGATGCTGAGCCTAGAATGAAACACATGATCACCGAGTACAACAAAACAAACGAGATCATGTATGTGAATGTAGAACCCGGAGTTTATGCCATTAGACCGCAGACTATTAGGATAGAAGAGATCCTGATGCTCAATTTTCATCATCATGATGATGATCATCAGGAGGACATAACAACTATAGAACCTGATAGTAATTTTGAGAATAAGAATGAAATAGATCACTTCAAAATTTTTGAGATGCATCTATCCAAATAGCTAGAATGCTGTCGATTATTAAATATACTTGTTCATGACATTTTGATTGATGGCTAGTGCAGGTTACACAACAAGGCAAATTTAGAGAAAACTTGTGAAACATGCTTAGATATGATGGAGCTGGAGTAGACATGCAGTGAGGCATCATCATCATCTGAGGTAAGTTCTGCATCTGGTGATGATGATGATACTGATTCTTGTTTGTCTTCTGCAGGAAGCACCAGTGTGGTGACAGATCATGACAAGGATCATATTCTAAGAACAGGAGAAATTCTAGTCTATGACCAGATAAATGTTAAGAAGATAGAGAGAATCATCCCAGGGAGTGATTGTCTAATGGAGTCAGATTATGAATTATCTGATGAAGACAGAGGCAGTAACCTGACCAGATTTGAAAAGTTTCTGTCAAGAGAAATAAAAAAATGATAGAACAAGGGAAGCATCCATAGGATGCACTGATTGAAGGATGGTGTAGGTTGCATGAGGCACCTCACTCAGAGACTGCTTGTTTTCTATGCTTACATGTTTTAAAGAGGCATACAATACCCGATCCGAAGGATCATCCTCCTGATGATGAAAAGAAAGAAGAAGAGTTAGCTTCATAGAAGAAAGAAAAGATGAGGTGTAAGAATGCTGAAATTCCTAAGTTAGAATGGATATCAATTGGTGCAGCTACCAGAGCTGTAAAGAAGAAGGAAGGTTCAGCTAAGCCTCTTGCTAAGGATAAACCCTGGATCCTTAGATTTGATGGATCCAAGTCCAAACAAGGAGCTAGAGTAGGGATTGATCTCATTGATCCATCAGGAAAGTCCTACTTAGTTGCTTACAGATTACAGTTCTCCTGCACTAACAATGTGACAGAGTATGAAGCTCTGATTCATGGGATACTGTTTGCTCTCAAGAAGAAGGTAAAAATTCTGCATGTCTTTGGAGACTCAGAATTAATTGTCAGACAGGTAAGAGGAATTTACTCTTGCAACTATAAGAAATTGTCAAATTATAGACACAGAGTGTGGGATTTGATTGAAGACTTTGATGCATTTAATATCACTCACGTACCTAGAAAACAGAACCATAGGGCAGATGCCTTAGCACAGGCTGCCAATACATTAGAGCCCTTGTCTATATCGGGCCTAAAGAGATTTTCAGTAGAACTAGTATCAGTGCCTTCAGTACCTGATAATGTTACTAATCTCTAGGTTTTTGATGATGATCAGCATATCCTAGATTTCATCTCTAATAGAGACATATTTGATGCTCAGATCATAGATGAGAACAATACAGAAGAGCATGTCTAGGAAGAGGAAGAAATATTAGAGTTGCCCAGCAACAAGATTCCCAAAGGGATGATAGGGCTAGAGAGCATTTGACCTGGATAACATGTTAAAATAGAAAGATCTTCCAAAAACTGATGGAGGACAATATTCACAAGTGAATATTGGACAAAATGATAACAAGAGAAATGTCTTGATTGGTAAGGTTCACACACTAGAAGAGTTAGAAGGAATAACTCAATCTCTTAAAGACTACATCCATGTCATTGCATGGACCTATGATGAGCTGAAAACATATGACACATCAGTCATAACTCACACTATACCTCTCAAACCAGATGCTAAACCTTTCAGACAAAAGAAAAGGCGAGTTAATGCTTTGCTTGAACCAATAATTTTTTAAGAAGTCAAGACGCTATTAAATGCCAGGATCATATTTCTTGTGAGGTATTCCACTTGGGTGGCTAATCTAGTGCCAGTAAGAAAGAAGAATGGAGACATCAGACTGTGTGTGGACTTTAGAAATCTGAATAGAGCATCAGAGAAGGATAATTATCCTTTACCCTCATTAGATGAAGTTCTACAGATTGTAAATGGTGCTAAAATGATGTCCTTTCTAAATGGTTTTTCTGGTTATAATCAGGTAATGGTTGATAAAATTGATAGGCTGAAGACCGCCTTCACCACAAAGTGGGGGATATTTGCTTATAGACGTATGCCATTTGGACTGATAAATGCTAGAGCAACGTTCCAGCGTGCAATGGACGTAGCCTTCAGAGGCTTAATAGGAAAATGTATAGTCATATACATGGATGACTTAACAGTATTCTCTAAAGATAGAGGAAACCATGTAGCAGATCTCAGCAATGTACTGAAAAAATGTAAAGAATATGGGATATCCCTAAACCCCAAGAAATACATATTTGAGGTGACAACAAGAAAGTTGCTGGCCACCTAAAAAATGAAAATGGGATTCTCATTGATCCTGACAGGGTGGAGTCCATTATGAAATTATAGCTTCCAGGAAGCAAGAAAGAGCTCAAATCTTACTTTGGTAAGATAAATTTTGTCAGGAAGTTCATCACCGGCTTTGCTAAGATAGTTAGACCATTAAATGCTATGCTGAAGAAGGATGCAAAGATTGAGTGGACACCGGAGGCAAGAGCTACTTTTGAAGACATAAAGAAAGCTATATCTGAAGCTCCTATCCTCATCAGTCCAGATTATACCAGAGAATTCTATATCTATTCCTTTGCCTCAGAGCATACCTCTACAGTAGTGCTCACTCAAAGGAATGAAGAAAAGGAAGAGAAACCTATAGCATTCATGAGTTGTCCTTTAAAAGATTCTGAACTAAGATATGTAGATGTTGAAAGGCGGGCACTTGCATTGGTCAGAGCAGTGAAGAAATTCAGGCATTATATCTTGAGAAGCAAGGTGATTGCTGTGGTGCCAGATGCAGTAGTGAAGATGTTGTTAATGCAAAGTGAGCCTGGTGAAAAAAGGGGTAAGTGGATCACAGTATTACAAGAATATGACATGGAAATCACACCCATGAAATTGGTAAGAGGACAGGCTTTAAGCCAAATGATATCAGAGATTGATCCAGACATTACAAGTCAGCAGTATGTTATCAATGCTAAGGACAATGAAGAGTGGTATGCAGATATCAGACACATCCTGATTACTAGAAGATGTCCTCCAAGACTGTAGGCTTCACAGAGAAGAGCCCTGAAGATAAAATCCCAGAAGTACATGATGAAAGCAGGAGTACTTTTCAAGAAAAATTATGAAGGAATATACCTAAGATGCCTAGAAAGGCCAGAAGCAAGCAAAGTATTATCAGAATTACATGACAAGTTTGGAACAGCACATGGTTCATCCTTGGCTACAACACATGCTATCCTCAGAGCAGGATATTATTGGCCTACAATTTTTAAGGATACTACTGAGCACATTAAATGCTGTCATGTATGTCAGGTAGCTGCCAACAAAGAGAGATATGTTGCACAACCTTTGCAACCAGTGATGGAGGCACACCCATTTGCACAATGGGGCATGGATTTTATAGGACCTATTAATCCTCTATCATCTTTAAGCCACAGGTATGTGTTAACAATTGCTTATTATTGTACCAGGTGGACTAAAGCCACTAGCAGCAAGACATGTAGTGCAGAAGATGTCATCAGATTTCTGGAAAGTAACATAATCACCAGGTATAGGGTTCCCTATGCTCTGGTAAGTGATAACATCTCTTCTTTTACTTCAACCAAATTGTCAAGTTGGGCCTTTGATTATGGGATCATATTGAAGTTCTCATCTAATTATTATCCCCAAGGGAATGGACTGGCAGAATCCACCAATAAAAATTTGCTGAATATCATAAAGAAGTTAGTAGATAAGAACCCTAGGGAATGGAATACACTTCTAAAATATGCCTTATGGGTAGACAGAACTAGAAACAAGGCTGCATTAGGAAACTCACCTTATCATTTAGTAAATGGGGTGGATCCCATCCTCCCTATTAACCTAAAGATTCCTACCCTGCAGTTTGCCCAAGAGTACTTAGGCATAGACAATAACCAAGAAGTCAGGTTGCTTCAGCTAATGCACCTGGAAGAGAAAAGAAGTTATGCAATTGGTCAATTTGCCAAACATCAGGCTGTTGTCAAATGCTGGTTTGATAGAAGAGCCAAAGTTAAAGCATTCAGGATATCTGATTTAGTCCTGATGTGGGATAAAGCCCATGAGAGGAAAGGAGACCATGGTAAGTTTGATAAATTATGGATAGGTCCCTTACAAATTTTTGAGATCTTAGGGGACAGTACTTTCAGGCTTAAGAACTTGACAGGTGAGGATGTTCCATTACCAGTTAATGGATAGTTCCTCAAACATTATTTCCAAGCCTAAGTAACTTCATGACAGTCATGTGTATCATAATGTATATTTGTATAGTTGTTTGTACAGTGTTTTATTTTTTTTGCCTTGCTTGCTTGTTGAGTGTTGGTTTTGGTTAGTTAGGATGATGCAGCTCATCACCCCAGAAAATAACAAAATTGTTAAGATTCAAGTGATGATAACACATTTATATATAGGTTATGACTCATTTTGAGAAAGTCATCATGATCAGGTCTATGATATCTTTTCATCAGGGTACCTTTTCTTAACCAAAGTGATTTCTTCACAATGACTCACCTAACAGCCTTGGGTTTGCTGAACACACAAGTATAGGTGTTAAGTGAAAAATCTAAAGAGACTCCCTTGCTACCAATGCAATCTCCAACCTAAAACAGCAAGTGACTATACCTTGCATTTTGAGCTTACATGATGATATCAGATATATGAAGTATAAATTTTGAAAAATTAAAAAAATAATAATATAATAATAAAATTAGGCCATCTAAGTAACCTTACCGGGGCTATAGATGCCTGCTGGCAGTGGGGCTCTACTTAGGGGGATTGTATAGATAACCTTGCTGGGGCTATGAACGCCTGCTGGTAGCAAGGCTCTATCCAAGTTGGCTATGAGGGATCAACTCCAACTATGTAGTTTAACATCAGTTACTCATGTTTTCAACTTGCTTTCAAGATGAGGATAATTAATCATTTGCACACTACTGATCCTTTGTTAGCATTGTCACCATGAGGATATTTTGTCATTCAGAAAGATTATGATGGTTATGCTTAGAAAGAGTTAAAATGCTATGTTAGAATGTGTTCACATCACTTGAATCATTGGAATTTTGATGTTTTCTTTGGTGGCAAGTTGTTGTGTGGTTACACAACACGCCCCATTTTGACTTGACAAAACAGGGACCCAACCTTTTTGCTTGGCTTTGCTTGTGTTTTCTGCTTGCTGGCGGTTTGGTAAAAGTAAGTCAATGCAGATGATCCTGCATAAAGGGGACTGTGTAAGTCATCTGATGAGGTTAGTTTTTCAAAGTTAACATTTTATGTCGATAACCTCATGGGTGGATAGAGTACAAAATTTCATGCAGGTTTGCCTTTTGGATCACCCTAATATTCCCTAGAGAACAAAAGTTATGGTGAGTCAAAGTCCTGGTCAAACTTGATATTCCGAGGGGAGGATCATATTTCTTAATATCAGTCATCTTATAAAAGATCACCCTGATCTAATATTATCACCTGATAAAATCATGCGCTCCGAACATCCGGATGTCAACTTTATGTGATAACGATATCTACCTACCAAACAACGTCATATATTTTGTGAAGGTCATATTCCTAAAGCATCGCCCTGATATTTGAATATCGGCCTATCGCAAAATATCACCCTGAACCAATGTCCTACTGACATCATCCAAACTTGATAATCGAAGAAATAAACATGACGATGACATCACCATCCTTTTACCTCACAGAGGTATATTTCAAAACATGATGATGACATCATAGTGCGACAACGATGAACTAAGGCAATATCCTGATGATGTCATCTTGATATTTCGACAAGAGGTCATTTTAGTCCAAAAGGGAAATCATTTTCGAATATCACCAGACATTTTCAAAATCACCCAATGTTTTGACATGGGCTTTCCCGCGCAAGGGCGAGTGATCGTATTATACATAGGGGATCATATTTGAATATCACCCGACATTTGAATATCATCCTGATATTTGAATATCATCCTATCCTGCAAAGATCACCCCGCGCCTTGCTGCCATAACATTAAATGCACGCAGATGTGGTAGGTGGTTCCCGCCGATTACGAACCTGATACATACACCTGGTGGGATCCGGTAGTTTCATACAAGAAAATCATTAATTTGCCTTAGTAAAGAGGTTAAAAGTGATTTACAATTTCATTTTACACTTACTTTGCGATAAAACAAGTTCTTACAAAGTTTCAAGCTTACAAGTCCTCATAAGGCTACTTGTGGACGCTTAGAGTTTGTACCAAAGCAGGATACGCGAACATTGTGGGTATTTGGTTTCCTTTCACATAGTTATCAGCATAACTAAAAGGGATAAACACATCAGGTAAGTAATTGGAACCTTCTGGTTGTCATATTCTGCATATCCAGGTATCATGGTGTCTTCTGGTCTAAGGTCCTAGGTTATGTATATCAAGATAAATGAAATATTAAAAGAGTATAGTTTGCATGATGAATTATGAATATGTAGTGTATGTGCATGCTTATAAGTATCAATTGTAAGACCAAGTTGTGTTAATTGCAGGCATCCATGGCAGATAAATGGCTAGCTAAGTTAGAGGCAGAATTTCTGAAGCCCATGTTTGTTCAACCTGAGGGTGTCCGGTTCAAATATGGTGCCATCACTGACACACACCAAGGGAATACAGATCTGGCTGCCTGGTCAGTCAAAATGAGTGATGAGAAGAATAACAGCACCTTGCTGGATGTAGTCTTCGTATCAGGAATGTGGAGTGCAGCTGGTTTCCCATATTCTATGGAAACTCCCGAGCTGGTCATTGAATGTGCAAGAAACTATAACCCACAGACAAGGAAAGTAGAGAAGCATGGCAAAGTATATGCTGATCTGTCAATCAAGGGTATTATTGCTACATTTGGTTTGCCATTGGGCAAGAAGGTTGCCAACATAGATTTGAAGAAATCAGAAGTAGAGTATGAGAATAACAAGAAGTCTACCAAGAAGAAAATGTACCAATGGAGGGTGAAGAATAGTCCCTATCCTACAGCAGCTAAACTTCCAGTTCATTTATATAAGTATGACTTTGACAATGAGTACCAATACATGATAGCCCTGCTCAGAAGAGTGACAGGCCAGCTTGATGCTGGAAGTTTTAGGGACTGGATGTATGTAGTCATCCTAATGTGCCTTTACATGGATAACAAGCCAATGTGGGCTAAAATGATAAGTGATACTCTAGATGAGCAGCTGATGAATCTGGGAGGTCCAGATTGTTCCTTCTACATGGCATCATACATAGTTTTTTCATGTGCCTACAAGGGTACTTTTGATGCATTGACTACAGTTGGGAGAATTGGTGGCACAACCAATGATGCACATATATGGGGTCATCATCCCTAGCTGCTGAGAGTAAATTACCTCGAAGATTACAAACTAGTAAATGATGCATTCTCTATGCATCTAGTAAGAACCATGGAGGAGGACCAAACTAAAAGACTGAGCATGGAGGCTCAGGAAATCATATATAGTCATGGAGCCTGGTTTGTCCAATTTGCAACCTTTTCTTACATTAGAATTGAAGGTTTTGAGGAGGAGCCTCTCATGCTCCCAAGATACCCTACAGATGCAGTTGTCTTAATGGAATTTCTAAGACAAATCTCCACAATACTGAATGCCTACAAAGCCAACAACAAACTTCCACTAGTATTGTTTCTAGTCACAATGGGCTGGTATATGTGCCCAGATTCTGAGAATATCAAGAAGGCCATAGCTGGTCTAAATATGATGAATTTCCAGTCATTTCCATTGAAAAGATCATATGATCCATATGGGAGGATGCAGAAGATCATGGGGAAGCCTATCCATAGAAGACATCTTGAAGACTTCTGGGTAGATTGTGAAGATGAAGCTGAAGCCAGAAGAAGAAGATACCAAAGGCTTACACTCAGCCAGATCAAGACCTTTGATTGCATTCCTGTCCTGACACAATTGAAGAAAGATGATGGAAAAGTAATGGCTCATGAATATGAAGAGAAAAAGATATATAATGATACCATCTTTCCTCTGGATCTCACTATACAGGAGGATATCTCCTTAGATCCATTCACAGGCAGGATATTACAGCTAACCCAAGCTTGGGTAGATGAGCAGATAAATACACTGAAAAAAAGAGGTGTTGTCATCACAGTAGATAATAAGAAGAAAAGACAAGAGGTTCCTGAAGATGAATATGATGATTTCTATAATGAGAAGAGGAAGTCCAAAGTAGAGAGAGCACCACCTCCTGAGAAAAGCAAGAGACCCCCAAGAGGTAAGAAGGTGGATGTTGAACCCAAGGGGGTGATAGTTGAAAGAGCCATAATAATAGTTGGAGATGCATCAACATTAGAACTAGCATCAGCCTCGTCAGCACCGCCTCCTAGAGATAAGCAAAAGGCTAAAAAGATTTAGAGGCCGGCTGCTGAAACTATGGAAACATATGAGGAGGGTCAAGCCTCACATAAGCAAATAGAAGAGGATATTCCTTTTGATGAGGAGCTGGAAGAGGAAGAAGAAAATGTTGAAGCCCTCACCAGAAAAAGAAAAGCACCTCAGGTGATAGCAACTACACCTAAGAAACCAAGGACTGTAATGAGAGGTGAAATAAGACAAACCCCTATAATGCTACAAGGGGCAGGTGGAGAATTATTTAGTAGGGAATTGCAACATAATGTTCCACTTCCCACCATTGTAAAGTTTAAAACTGAACAAACAGAGGAACAAATGAAAGAAGCCTCTAAGGTAGTTCATAGTGGTCTAGTCTCATTAGATGAGACAATTGACCTATCTGATGATGAGGTGGTGAAGGATGTAGCTTCACAAAGAATGGAAACTCTTGCTGCTGGCACCTGGATTACTCCACAGGGGCCCCCATTAGTCCAAATAGTGTTAGAAGAGATGAAACAAATAGAATCAAAAAAAGAGAAGAGCCCAGAAAAAGTGGCCCAAGAAATGGGGCTTGATTCATTGATTGATCAGGTGACCAATCCTACAGTGATTGATCTAACATATAGAAAGGATGAAAGTCCTGAAAATCAAGCAGGTGTTCCTGATAAGGAAGAAATTGTTGAGGAAGTGAAGGTGGCAGAAATAGAAAGCCACACTTTGGATATGGGTGAGCAACAACAAAAGGAAGTACTTTTTGAACCCAAGATAGTTGAAGTCCAAGACAAGGGAGGGGAAGAAAAGGATACATCAGTTGATCCTGCCCTAAAAGCACAAGAGGTAATTACTACAGCTACAGAACTAATTGCATCTTCAGATTAGATCAGTACACCAAAGGTGGACACAATGACCTCCACAGAAGCTAATGTGCCTCATGACGAGGAAATCACCAAATTGGATGAGATACCTATGGAGGAAGTAAAAGACCAAGACAATGATAAACATGTAGATGATTAGCAGGATCACCCTCCAGAAAAAGAAATTCCTCAATAGGAGGATATACCCAAAGATCACCTTCATGAGGAGCATCACGAAGAAGAGATAAGAAGATCACCCTCCCCGTCGAACATGATGGTGGATACCAGAGATCAGGGTGATTATCATGATGATGATGGAGACCAATAGTCGAAGGATCAAATTCCTCAGTGGCTGGAGAAAGAAATTGGTGCAGAATTAGGTATAGAAGCACATGAATTTGATATATCTACCTTGTTTTCTGAAACATTAATAAAGCCTAAGAGGATGGCTAGAATAACTTCAGCAATAAGAAGAGATCCTGTCACAGGTAGAAGGACCGCCCAGGTGGCCATTCCTACAGTAGATAAAGAAAAAGGCAAGATCACTCTGGATGAATTCCAGATTAATACAGTGGATTTGGGATTTGCCAATGCGGATCGGGAAGGCCAAGAGGGCAAGGATATAATTGATTCATTGACCCAGAGGGTGAAAAGAGAGAAAGAGAAAAATAAACAACACAGCACATTGCTCAATTACACACTTACATAAAAGGGTTAATTAACCCTGAGGATTCATCAGGTGATCATGCAGTCCCATTGACTGCTGTTTCTTAAGATGAAGTGAATAAATTGGATCTCATGAAACATGAGTCATCCATAATGAGAAAGAGGATGTTATCCACATTTGATGAAGTAGAGGAAGTGGTAAAGGCCTCTTTGAAGAGGTGGAATTCTTTAGGCACCTCCCAGAAAAAGGTAGATAAATTGCAGATGGAGATTGGGAGGAGGTCATTTCAGATGGAGAAAGTCCTGAGCACTTTAGGTGAAATAAAGAGGATTGATCCTCTGATTTTGGTAAAGAATTATATATTAAATAATAGTACAGCCTTATTAATTGATATATGATATAAGGACATCAGGTTTGAATGTGATGTGCTTAAAAGATGCAATAGTAAACTTAGAGATATTAGCATGAAGCTACATGATATGATGTCGTTTGAGGCTGAAATTTTGGAAACATTAGAAGGAAAAGCAGAGGCCAAGATAGAAAATCAAGATGAGGAGTTTTCTATTAAGGTTCTCATAGCTATTTTCAGCAGGTAGCTGATGATCCTCTAAACCACCTGACAGAAGAAACTATGGACAAGATCATGAGGATCAGAGTCAGGATGGAGAATTATAAAGAAACATCTGGCAGCCAGAGAAGTAAGTTAGAGAATCTCTGAGGCAAATATCAAATGCATAGGCACGCCATCATCAAAGCAAGAACTCAAGATGGCAGGGAGATAGAGAAGATAATACAGTCATATGAAAATATCCGGACATCCATGCAGGTCCATGTACAAGGAGACGCTCATCGGGATGATGAAGATTTTGAAAACGATGATCCTAATGCTGTTGATGACGAAGATGAAGAATCTGATGAAGATGCATCATAAAAGGAATATATGCATCAGGTACTTAAGAAATATGAGTTACCTTGATGGTTGCCAGCTGGCAACCTGTGCCACGTGAAAAGAGTTGACTTGGTTAATGAAATGTAAACCGTAGATCTTATTAGATAAATCTGGATCATGGATCAATTGTAACCACTCCCTCACCTTGTTCTATAAAAGGTACAGGGATGCCTCATTTTAAAACATTCGAAACTTAATTGAAATCTGTTTGCTGAAATATTCAGGGCTCATTTCAAAGTTGTTGTATACATATATGTTCTTGCATACTTAGTGAATGAGAAGATTGTTTTGATTACAATCCATCATAAATCTAGAGTAATCAGTGTGTGAATTCTTGATATATGCTTTGATTTGCTGCATCCCTTGGAGTGCATATCAGCTTGCATGTATTGTCTTCATACCTTTCCTTTGAAGTTAGCATCGACTATATCTAGCTATGGAATGTCCTGGTGAACATATGGTTTGGTTTCTTCTCTTCATGACTATATCTAATTGTATATGTGGCTCAATGGCTGAAGGTTCAACTTTAATTTGAAGTATTTCTTTCAATTTCTTTCAATTTCAGAGCATTTCGTCATCACAATTGCAAATAATTGACAATCTTAAGCAAATAATACAAATATGTAGACATCCCATAGATAATTGAACACATTCAACATATTTGAGGTTAAAGCATGTCTAAATGACAAATATCATGCAAAGATTTAAAGATAGACATAATATTTGAAGTATATCCTGTGTAGAATAACTTTTTGTACAGCATTATTACAGGAAACATTATCTTACTGATGAGATATACGTAAGGACCCAAAATGGAAACAACAACACACATCAACCTCTGAGTAACGTCAGAAGATTAAGACCTAATCACCGGAGACTTGGGATCATGAATTCTTTGAATTCATTGTATCTTTCAAGATGAATAAGGGTTAATGTGTACTTTATTCTATTTTTGTTTATGCCTAACATCATGATCAACACTAATCTACCACAAGTCTGACTAAACTCAGTTGCGGGACCGTGATGACATTTGGCAGTCATCTTTTGTTGTTCACCGCACTACCGCAAGCCCTTCGGTTAACCTTTGTGGGACCACGATGCTTCATTTATCATTGACTCGTCCTTCACCACATTCCCACAAGCCAATGTCTTAGCTGATGCATGGATGCGGTTGTCTTTTCTTGTTAGGTCTTAACCTTTATCGCAAGCCTGTGATCTAACTTTAAAGTCCATGCAGGGGCATGATATATATTTCATGTTACCTATGACTACTTATCGCAAGCCTGGTAGTTTTCTTTGAAGTTGTCGCCAGACTACAGTTCATAACACATGCTGCTTATAGTTCTTTACCACTAGCTCGTAGGTCTATTTTGGAACCACTGCAGGGTTGCGGTGAAACTCAGACTGGCTTATACCTTCACCATAGTATCGTAAGTAGACATTTCTCCTACCATGATAATGTGGTAACTAAATATCTGAACCCGTTGGTTCTTGCACACCTGCAAGGACTATTAGGGTATGCTACAGGATTGTGGTATAAGACAAAAATACCTATGTGGACAAGAATACAAGGATTTTTCACATGGATATGATGTGAAATGCTCATGAAAGATTGTCAAGTGACTCTTGGAATGATTACAAAAGAATATAGACCCCTAAGATGAATTTGTGGAAATGAAAACTATGCAACTAGATGGGACTTAGTGAATTTTGAATAGTCCTAACACATACCTTTCCTATTAGGACATTCCTGATATCTGAACTTTGACTTATGTTGATGGGATGATACTCACCTCCATCTATTTTCGGTAGATCCTTCGATTGAGTGATCTTGTCCAGATCAAACTTTCTCTCTATCTCTATTATTCCCTTGGGGATATTATTATTAGGCAACTCAATGATCTCTTCATCATCACAGACCTAGTCATCCAGACTTCTCTCATCTATTATTTGAGCTTAAAAGATATCTCTATTAGCAATAAAGTCCAGTATGTGTTGGTCATCCTCGAAGACATAGAAATTAGACAAATTGTCAAGTACTGATGGTACCGACACTAATTCAATAGAAAATTTCTTAAGTCTTGACACTGTTAATAGCTCTAATGTGCTAGTTGCTACATCTAATGCATCTACACATTGGTTTTGATTCCTTGGGACATGTGTAATGTTGAAGGCATCAAATCCTTCGATTAGGTCACACACCCTGTTTCTAGAGTTGGATAATTTCTGATACTTGCATGCATACTACTTCTTAACTTGTTTGACAACCAATTCTGAGTCTCCAAATACATGCAATACTATCACCTTTTTCTTTAACGTGAAGAGCAGACCATGGATTAGTGCTTCGTATTCTGCAACATTGTTTGTGCAGTGAAATTGGAGTCTGTAGGCTACAAGATATGACTTCCCTTAGGGATCTATCAAATCTACTTTTACTCCAGCACCTTGTTTGGACTTAGTCCCATTGAATCTTAATGTCCATGGTTTATCTTCTATTGAAGGTTTATCTAGACCCTCCTTCCTTTTGGCAAATGCAATACTTCCTACAGATATCCATTTTATTTTCTAAGGTCTTCATTTGTCAACCTCCAGATGTTTCTATGGAATTGAAACATCTACATATTTCCATTTCTAATTTTTACTGCTTTTTGGAATACATTTTCCTTTCAAAGACTTGAGGCCATCATATCCTTTACCTGGAGCTACTTTAGCTTTTCCTTCTCTTTCTTCCAGGATGTCTCTGGTCATGTGCAATTTGTTATTTGAGCACAAACATTCTTCTTTGTTCACTATGTGTAGACATAAAGCACAAGTTGTTTTTGAGTGGGGAGACTCATGTAGTCTATACCATCCTTCAATTAACACCTAATTAGATAGGATACCTTGGAGAATACACCCCTAGATTCCCTGGGATAAAAATTCTTCAAACCGTGTCGAATGACTTCCTCTATCTTCATAAGATAACTCATACTCTGACTCAATAAGGCAGTATGTTCCTAGTGTGGTTATGCTCACCTCATCTTTGCAATGCATGTTGTTACATATCAAGACTTCCTCCATAGAAAGTGATGGGACTTGCATCCTGTACATTCCCTATTCATATTTTCCTGCATCTAGATGATGTAACAAGTGACTACTATCATCTGTATTTATCTTCTCTTTCACCTCTGGTAGTGATTGTTTGCTTTTCTGGAGTATTCTTTGTGCCTTTTCCACTATATCCATACATAGGCCACATGTGTTTTCTAAATGTGCCTCTTCATACAATCTACACCATCCTTTCATGAGGACATTCTTGGTAGATGTTCCTATCAACTGGCATTTCTGAACTTCTTTAGACAAATACTTTTCAAACTCAAGGAAATGATCAGCTTCATCTTCATCTAAAGAATTGTGATCAGACTCTACAATTAACCTTGTTCTAGGCATAACGTCATCCCTCTTTTCATCTTCTTGTACATGCATATACATCACCACTTCTTCTATCCTAACCATTTGAGGTTTCAGTGAGTACGCTCCTGGCTCTACCTCCATGTATAATACCTCATTATTATGATGGTATTATGTTATCATGTGCTTCATTCTAGGCTCTGTCTTAATGCAGAGTTGGTTGGGGATGCATCTCCATAGCAACCACATGTGAGAAAAATTAGTGGCCATATAACCATTTAAAGTTTTTGACTAGTCTCTACTTAGGAGCATGCCATATGTATCAGGAATAACAACAACCTAAATATCTATATAATGTTGTATTGTGGGTTAAGATGCTAACTGCATGTGAATATAAGTTAGTTCTCCTATAAAACTGACCTCAGAGTTGTCTAGTTGGGTGACCTTCTTGAGTGACTTTCCAGGAGAAAGACCTAATGTCTTGCATATGGACAAGGGCATGACATTTGTAGAAGCACCTGAATCTACAAGGCAATTGTGCAAATTCTTTCCAAAAATCCTAAGTGTAAGTAGAAATGGACATGACTCAGACTTTTCTTTGTATAGTGTCACCTAGGCTACATTTGCAATATGCACTGAGGCTTTTTCTTTGGGTTTGACAACAGTATCTCTAGGTACAAGAACTTTAACAGGAATATTACTAGGGGTATCATCTCTTGCTATAGGCTCCTCTAGGGACTTAAGGAAAGCTTTCTTAATAACAAGAGTCTTAAGTAACTCAGATAGGGATAAACTAATTTTAATCTTTTTCATCTCATAGCAAGATAAGCAACTAGTTTATCAGATTTAGTTAATTGATTCATACCTTTTTCTACCATTGCAGATGATGCAAAATGTTGTTGGTTTACCCTTGGAGGTCTAGGATTTTTGTTGGCCTTAGGATTTTGAGGTGTATTGAAGTTATTTGGAGGAATAGAAGTAGGTAGAGGAATATGATGATGATTGTTATTACTCCCGAGGTTGTAATTGTGAGCTCTATGGTATTGTTGATAAGCATAGACTTCTTTAGTCTATATCTCTGGCTCATTTTCATCTTCAAAGGGGAAGCATGAGTTTCAAATGCCATGGATGACTCTTCACATACCAAGGTGTAATTTTCATGTATCACATCTCTTTGATGTTGATGATCCTCATAACTCTCAAGAACCATTGTTGACTCGTACCCTAGGGGCACTATCTTATTACCTTTAGGGAAAGAAACCTCCCCTGCAGTGTTTTGCACTTATGCCTGAAATATACTTGTTGCAATCTTGAATTGTGGGTAGTCCAACTCATCATGTGCACTCGTATGATGTATCCTGCACCAATTGTTAAGTGTAACCTTTGCTAAATTGACCCTTGTGGTTTGTTTTGGCTTAGGGGGTGCCTAATTGTCTAGAGGTGATGGTAATGAACCATTATTAGGTCTAGTGTTCCAGGCTCTTGGAGGTTTGGGATCATTCTTATTGTTGAAGTTCCTATCATTGTTATACCCTCTGTCAGGATATCCAGATCTTGTTAGATCTAGGGCATACAACTGAGAGGGGGGGTGAATCAGTTGTACAAAACTTGCTTCTATTTCAAACACTTGAATCTTCTTTGTTATTTAATAGTATATCAATTAACCATTTATGAAAGCATAAAGCATAAACACCAGAGTAGATATAAATCAACACATTAAACTCTAAGATTTTGACGTGGAAAACTCGGTCAAGGGAAAAACCATAGGGTGATTAAACCAAGAATTATTCTTTGTTAGAAGAATAAGAAAAATAGATGGCACATGCCAATTAGGGCTCACTGCCCAAGCACACTACTCACAAGAGGCACACTGCCTACAAGAGACACACTATCTACAAGATAACAAGTATTAAAAACTTGAACTTGAGATTGACATCTTTACCATGCCTGGATCAGTTCCATTTAAGCTCAAAAACTCCTGCTCTACCTTTCGCACTTCTCTTCACTATATCATCCTCATCATCACAAGACACACCACAAAATGAATTCACAAACCCTTATTTATACAAGGCATCAACTTAGGAACAATCATCTAAGTCGGCAAACACCTACAAGATCAAACGCAAGATGTGTAATACATCCGGTCAACCAGTCTAAAGAAGAACACTAATATCCATGGTTATTCTTCAAATGTAAACTCTAACTTCAATGCGGACCACCAATAAGAATTGTACATGATCCAAAGATCACCAAAAACTTTCTTGAGTCATCAAGAACATCCGCACTTTATCAACTTACTAGAATTCTTCTATTCTTCATCTGAAACTTTAAGAACACAGTCTGTCATCACTGTCATAATGAAAAAGGTGCTTCCAGACCTCCAAACCATGAACAAATCTATTTGTCACTTCACATGAACTTCTTCAACACTCTCTCCAATCTACAGAATGAGATAATGCAATTCTAGAGCTCACCGGACCAGTCAGTGACACTCTATCACCATTGAACATCTTCCAGAACTGGTTCTACTTGAGCAATCATAACTTCTTCAGATCTTCATGTGGACCTCTAAAATCTTGACTGGAACATCTCAAGGCTCATATTTACAAACCCTTTAAACCACATCCTCTGATCCTCAACCTATTGAGGACTTTTGCCTTCTTCTCATCACTGTTCTTCACTGTTCCTGATTGAGACTAATTTCCTCAATAACCTCAGCACATAGCTCATCCAATCCTTCTCATTCATGCAATATGAGTATGTTGGCATCAATGACAACACTGGTTATCCTCATACTTGCAACAATCTCCCCCTTTGTCATTGATGGCAACATATGATGTGAAAAACCATCAAGACAAGAACTTCTCCTTTCTGTCACCGCTCCCCCTATCAGCAACAACTCTTCACATGTCTTCTTTTCCTTTACTACTCTCCCTTTGATCATCAACCATTTGTTTTTCACATGTCTTCTCTCCCCCTTTGACATCAATGGCAAAGGGCTCATACTTGCAACTCTAACACATCAGAATCATACCAGTTGCTCCCCCTTAGTAGCAGCTTCTCATCATCAATCCGGATCACAAGATGTGACTATGATATCCACTGGACTGATGCACATCAGTACATCCTAGTTCATCACCAGAGGGGCCATGACCCCTAATTTCTCCCTGAGATACTCAAAAGAGTCCTTGGGAAGAGGTTTAGTAAAAATATCTGCAAGCTGATCCTTGGAGGGCACATACTCCAATCTGACTTCACCCTTGTTCACTTGTTCTCTCAGAAAGTGAAATTTGATAGATATATGCTTGGTCTTAGAATGCAATACCGGATTCTTAGAAATATTTATTGCACTTAAATTATCATAGAAAATTGTGATAGGCTCCTCATATTCTACTTGAATATCTCTTAGCATTTGCTTCATCCACAAAAGTTGAGTGCAACTTCCTGCTGTTGCAATGTATTCAGCTTCAGTTGTAGACAGGGATATTGCCTCTTGTTTCTTGCTTAGCTAAGAAATCAACCTTTTTCCCAAAAAGAATGCTTCTCCACTTGTACTCTTCCTATCATCCACATCTCCTGCCCAATCTGCATCTGTATATGCATGAAGAGAAAAATTATGATCTCTAGGATACCATAGACCATACTCAACTGTTCCTTTCAAGTACCTAAAAATTCTTTCGATTGCCATAACATGAGATTCTCTAGGATTAGCCTGGAATCTCACCACAAGACCAATAGCTTGCATTATATTTGGTCTAGTTTGAGTGAGATACAATAATCCTCTGATCATTGATCTGTACTTTGTCTGATCTGTCTTAGGAGAGTCATCATCTTTGCTCAACTTACATTTGGTAGCCATGGGAGTGTTCATAGGCTTTGAATCTTCCATTCCAAATTTCTTCAATAGTTCTTTTACATATTTAGTATAAGAGATAAAGATCCCTTTCTCTGTCTGAGTAATTTGCAGAACCAAGAAGAAATTCATTTCACCGAGCATTGACATTTCAAACTCACTTTTCATTTGGTTTGCAAAGATTTTGCACATACTGTCTCTTCCTCCAAAGATGATATCATCAACAAATACTTCAACAATCAAGATGTTTTCATGATTAATTTTGAAATATAGGTTGCTATCAGTAGTACCTTTGTTGAAACCAATCTTCAAAAGATGTTTGTCTAACCTTTCATACCATGCCCTTGGAGCTTGCTTTAGACCATACAGTGCCTTCTTTAATTTACAGACCATATCACCATGCTCAGATAACTAAAATGCATCCGGTTGTTCAAGGTACACATCTTCTTCTAAGTCACCATTCAAGAAGGTAGATTTGACATCCATCTGATACACTTTGAAATCTTTGAAGGCAGCAAATGCAAGAAATAGTCTGACTGCTTCAATTCTTGCCACCGGAGCAAAGGTTTCCTCAAAATCAATCCCTTCTATTTGAGAGGACCCTTTGTAGACTAATCTAGCTTTATTTCTGATTACTTCACCAACTTCATTTAGCTTGTTCTGGAAGACCCATTTGGTTCCAATCACATTCTTGTTACTAGGTCTAGAAACAAGATCCCAAGTGTGATTTTTCTCAATTTGCATCAACTCTTCCTCCATTGCTTTGGTCCAATTTTCATCATTGTAGGCTTCATTTATTGTCTTAGGTTCAATCTTTGAAATCAGACAACATTCATCTGAATTTTGAGCAATTTTCCTTCTAGTTTGTACACCTTTGCTTTTGTCACCTATGATCTGATCTTCAGAGTGGTTCAGTCTTACATACCTTGGAACTTTAGGATTTTCTTACACTTCTATTTCTTGATCAGGCTCATTCAGACCTATCTCTTCTTCTTGATTTACTAGATCAGTTTGAATTTGTCTTTCATAAGAGGAATAAGCTCCTTGAACCAGAACACCATCTTGATCATCTTCATCATACTCATAAAACCTTGAGGGCTTTTCAATTCCTTTATCAACCTTCACATTTCTACTTTCTATTATCTTTCTCAGTCTCTTATTGTAACACCGGTATTCTTTGCTTTGAGTGGAGTAACCCAAAAAAATTCCTTCATCACTTCTAGCATCAAACTTTCCTAGATCTTCATCTCTTTTAATGTAACATTTGCTACCAAATAATTTATAATATCTCACAGTAGGAGTGATGCCAAACCAAAGTTCATAAGGAGTCTTACCGGTATTGCTTCTAATTTGAACTTGATTGAGAGTATAAACTGCAGTGCTGACAGCTTCTCTCCAAAACATCTGGGGAACATTTGCTTCCATCATCATTGTCTTGGATGCTTCCTAGATGGTCCTGTTCTTTCTCTCAACTACTCCATTCTACTGTGGAGTCCTAGGAGCAGACAACTGTCTCTTTATACTAGGCTTCTCACAAAAGTCTATGAATTCACCGGATGTGAATTCACCACCTCTATCAGACCTCATACATTTTAATTTTAATCCGGTTTGATTCTCTACCATAGCCTTGAAGATTTTGAACTTCTCAAAAGCTTCTGATTTCTCTTTTAGAAAGGTAACCCACATCATCTGGGAATGGTCATCAATTAGTAACATGAAATATCTATCACCTTGCATACTCTTGATTCTTGTCGGACCACATAGATCAGTATGAACTAATTCCAATAATCCGGTAGAGGAATGATCCTTGCTTTTGAATGAGACTCTGCTCTATTTACCTAGCTGACATTCTTTGCACAAGCTATTTGTAGGTTTTACCAACTTTGGAAGATCCCTTACAGCCTGAGTATTGCTTGTCTTGATGATGTTCTCAAAATTTACATGACACATCCTTCTATGCCATAACCAACTCTGATCAACTTGAACAAACAGACAACTTTTATTAGTACCAACTAGATGGAAGATATTACCTTTTGTTTGAGTACCAGATGCAATCTCAATTCTGGAGCTTTCAAAGATCCTGCATCTTCCATTCTTGAACTGGAGATCATAGCCTTTGTCCACCAACTGACCAACACTGAGAAGATTGTGCTTCAATCCTTCAACATACAATACATTACCAGTTTTGTTCTTTCAATCAAAAGAGATAGTTCCCCTACCTCTGATTCTACTAGCAGAATTATCACCAAACTTTACCATTCCTCCTTCATACCTTTCCAAATCTAGAAATTTGTTCTTGTCACCTATCATATGGTGAGAGCATCCACTGTCAATAACCCAATCATCCTTTTCTTCAACTTGGGTAGCTAAAGCTCTTTCTACAACCTTATGATTGATAGATTCAGAGGATATTGGATCTTCTTCCTTGATGGCAATAAACACTTATTCATTTTTGGATTTGTCTCCTATCTCTGATTCATCATTTGTTACTCCTTCATTATCAGCTTCTTCATGAACATAATAACAATTCTTTTGGAACCTTTGTCTGTTAGAATTTGATCTTGTGGATCTTTCCAGACATCTTGAGGCAAAGTGACCAATCTTATTGCAGTTGAAGCACTTAAAGGGTAATTTTCCTTTATACTTACCGGATCCTCTTGGTAGTCTTTTTGCAATGAGGGCTTCAAGTTGAGTTGTTTCTGCTTCTTCCTCTTCCATGTCTTTTCTTGCTTGATCATACCATGACAGATTCCTTGAAGAGTTTTCTCCCAGATCAAATCTTTGTTTGCCTTTCACATAGGCACTGGCTTTGAATGTAGATTCAGTCTTGGGGGGATCATCTCCAAACTCGATCATTTCAAATGTAGCCAGTTTGCCAGCCAATTGGTCTCTTGTGACAGTTGTATGGGCTCTGAATTCATCAATGGTAGCAACCTTGATTTTGTAGGCAGCAGGAAGGGATCTGAGAATTTTGCAAACAATCTCATTTTCATCCAAAACTCCACCAGCATTCCTAATTTCACACACCAACTCGTTTACTCTTGGCATAAAGGTAGTGATATTTTCATCATCTCTCATCTTCAATCTTTCAAATTTCCCTTTGAGACTCTGCAACCTTGCACTCTTAACATACTCATCTCCTTCATGTAGAAGTTCCAGTTTAATCCAGATCTCATAGGTAGTTGGTAGGTCAATAACATTTGAGAGCTCTGAGTCAGTTAATGCACTTAGAAGAGCCTCTTTAGTCTATAGATTGTTTTCAGCATCTGTGATTTCATTTAGAGTTGTCGAACCACCCTGTGGAGGTACATATGCTTTTATGACCATGGATAAGTAAGCTTTTCCCATACACTCCAAGTGAGATTTCATGCAACCTTTCCAAAGAGAGAAGTTGGTTCCATCAAACTTCAGACTATCCTTCTTGTATGATGACATCCTGGATCTCCTCAAGCGGTTAAGCTCCTTTTAGAGGGACTTGGCTCTGATACCAATTGTTAGATCTAGGGCATACAACTGAGAGGGGGGGTGAATCAGTTGTACAAAACTTGCTTCTATTTCAAACACTTGAATCTTCTTTGTTATTAAATAGTATATCAATTAACCATTTATGAAAGCATAAAGCATAAACACTAGAGTAGATATACATCAACACATTAGACTCCAAGATTTTGACGTGGAAAACCCGGTCAAGGGAAAAACCACAGGGTGATTAACCCAAGAATTATTCTCTTTTAGAATAATAAGAAAAATAGATGGCACATGCCAATTAGGGCTCACTGCCCGAGCACACTATTCACAAGAGGACACTACCTACAAGAGACACACTGTCTACAAGATAACAAGTATTACAAACTTGAACTGGAGATTGACATCTTTACCATGCCTGGATCAGTTCCATTTAAGCCCAAAAACTCCTTCTC
Organism: Cunninghamia lanceolata; assembly: GCA_027924645.1. Taxonomy (NCBI): domain Eukaryota; kingdom Viridiplantae; phylum Streptophyta; class Pinopsida; order Cupressales; family Cupressaceae; genus Cunninghamia; species Cunninghamia lanceolata. The sequence continues at coordinate 10,090,672 of BSBN01000655.1, forward strand.
TACCTTTCACACTTCTCTTCGCTATATCATCCTCATCATTGCAAGACACACCACAAAATGATTTCACAAACCCTTATTTATACAAGGCATTGACTTAGGAACAATCATCTAAGTCGGCAAACACCTACAAGATCAATCACAAGATGTGTAATACATTCGGTCGGCCAGTCTCAAGAAGAACACCAATATCCATGGTTATTCTTCAAATACAAACTCTAACTTCAATGCGGACTACCAATAAGAATTGTACATGATCCAAATATCACCAAAAACTTTCCTGAGTCATCACGAACATCTGCACTTTATTAGCTTACTGGAAATCTTCTGTTCTTCATCTGGAACTTTAAGAACACAGTCTGTCATCACTGTCATAATGAAAAAGGTGCTGGACCTCCAAACCATGAACAAATCTATTTGTCACTTCACACGAACTTCTTCAACACTCTCTCCAATCTACAGAATGAGATAATGCAATTCTGGAGCTCACCGGACCAATCAGTGACACTCTGTCACCACTGAACACCTGCCGAAACTGGTTCTACTTGAGTGATCATGACTTCTTTAGATCTTCATGTGAACCTCTGAAATCTTGACTCGAACATCTCAAGGCTCATATCTACAAACCCTTTAAACCGCATCCTCTGATCTTCAACCTATTGAGGACTTTTGCCTTCTTCTCATCACTGTTCTTCACTGTTCCTGATTGAGACTAATTTCTTCAATAACCTCAGCACACAGCTCATCCAATCCTTCTCATTAATGCAATATGAGTATGTTGACATCAATGACAACACTGGTTATCCTCATACTTGCAATAGATCTCTCATTGTTATTATTATATCCTTTATCAAGATATCCTCTACTTTACTAGTTCTGTGAGTTTGACTGAGAGTAGAAAATTCGGTTCCTTAAATGTGTGACTTCAATAGTTAGCTTCTTTAATTGAGCAACTATTTCCTTAATATCCTCTTTCTCCTCCTATACCTTATCCACTACATTATCTTGACTAGGTTGGAAAAGGAGCTACCATTGTCATTTTGCACATTCTCCTGAGGTGCATGTCTAGGATGTGGTACTATTTAACCATTACCCTAAGAAGTCATGATACTAAGAGGTTGCACCTGCAAAGGATTTGTCATTGTGGAAGGAGGCATCAAGGCTCTAATAGCTTGCGTTTGGTTAGGAAAGGTAGGATATCCTAAGTTAGGCATAAGGGATTGTCCTACTGGTTTCATTTCTAGGTTAACTTTGACTGCTTTTGTAAAGCCACAAGCTAGGGATGTGATCGCAGGATGTGTTCTTCTGATGAACATTGATGTAAGTGGATCAAGAGCAGAGTAATACACTAATCTGGTAGCTTCATCAAGAACATCGTAAGGAGGTGTCAACTTTGAATACATCTTTTGGAAGTGAGCATTGAAATTGGAAATTAATTCTCCTTCACTTCTCTTGATTGTGACAAAGAGATGATACATTGTAGCTGCATCCACAAGGATTCTGAACCTAACTTTAAAAGAATCTTCCAGCTCTTGCCAGTTACTGATAGACGTCTGAGGTAAACTTATATACCATCCATATGCTTCCTCCCCAAGAGAGTAAGGGAAAAGTCTGCATACAACATCTTCATGAGGTATCCTTGCTCTGAAGCAAGCTTCTTTAAATGTCTGGATGTGATCATTTGTATCCTAATATAGATGATACTTAGGAAAAACAAATTCTGGACTCTTGGGAAGGTCATTGTAAGAAGAAAAATTAAGAGGTGATTCAATGTTGAAAAATGACATTGGAGGTTGTACTGGTACTACTAGAGGGATTGCTGGTGGAACTACTGGCGGATTAGGAGTAGCAGGCCTAGTCTGTGCACTCGCTGAGTGCAGTCTCGGTCTGACAAAAGGTAATTCTCTCAAAGGTCCACTAGATTGGGATCTAGTGACAAGCCTATGAGCTAGTTCAATTTCAGGATGAACTCTAGATATTCAGACTCATTCTTTGCAAAGATATGGATAAATCCACTGCAGGGACTAATATTTATGATCAACTATCTTAGGTGATGAGATATTTATAGAATATTTAAAACATTGAAAAACTTCAGGTTCAACTTCTTTATACAGACAATTGACTGTAAATATCTGACTAAATATCCTCAGAAAAGTGATATTTAAAATCAGAATCTTCAAATTTCAGAATATCAATCAGATCTTTGTGCAATTACAAAGCCTTGGAGTAAACTTTTGAAATTTCAAACACTACTTCACAAGAACACGCCCAAAAACACATCTAGATGATGAAATCCTTCAAACTTCAAGTGATCGGCCCTCCTTCTAGTGCCAAAAACCTGTTGATATGTTTATTATCACAACAACAAGAAATAAAGATTCACATAACAAACCTCTATTTATCCTGAAAGATATGGTGATTTCAGAGAATTCACAATCCCACATCCCCGTGCATTAGTTCTTAACAATCTATCATTAACTCAAAGGTTGATGTGATAATGTTGTTAATCACTCAGGGACCTTACGACTTGATTTGAATAAATTTATCTAGATATTGTTCAGTGTACCTACTCTGCATGCATCTTAATGAACTGCTTCAAATATGATAATCCCTAGCTAGGCTATGCATGTATGCATGGATATTTATCATAAGTTTGATCAATTCTTCTACTATTTACTCCAGCTAAGATTATTTATGATGATTATTCTAACTTTGATTAGTTCTTCTAGAAATTCACTTAATTTGAATTAATCACTCAATTTCACTTCGACACTTTAATTTCTTCTAATATTGTGCTTATAAGCTAATATTTCCATGTTCTTTGCCATTATTATCAAATATTTGCATGATATTTTCAACATTACATGCAATTTGCTCAAATATGCTAAGATATTCAATAATCTATAGAGATCTGCATATTACTCTGTATCATTTGTCAATATTTGCAATTATGATGATGATTTATGAAATTTAAAAGAAAGTAAACTGAAACTGTAAATTCAATGAAATTAATTGAAGTTTGATCATTGATCCACATGTATCTTTGACACTTTCATGAAAGGATATGAAAACCAAATCACGCTTTTCCAGGACAGTCCATGACTACACATGACAGGTGCAAATCTTCAAAGGTAAAAGAAGGAATGATGACAACATGCACTTTGTGAAAGCACCTCTATAGAGCGTAGCAATCCACAATTACACATCTAGAAATCATTCATAGATTACTCAAGATATATGATAAGTTGCAATCAAAGTTCTCCATCTTCATTAAGTATGCAAAAAAGAATACACATATACAAATGATCTCGAGAGAGAATAATGAGGAATCGCTAAGTCACAGAATGTACACTAAGTAATCACTATTCACCAATCCAGTCTCAATTAAGATTCAAATACTTTACAAATGGAAAAATATCTCCTTTTATAGACCAAGGATACGATATGATTACAAATGATTAGGATCAACTCAAGATGATCTTATGGTCAAGAAATGTGGCACATGATTTCCATTTGGCAATCTTTAGTTGAGGACAGTAGGCAAAATGGCATATTCTTTGAATCTTTGACTTGGTCTTCATGGCTTCTTCACTCAGTATTTTCATCATATTCCTCTTTTGTCGATTCTTCCTCTAATATCCTACATTCAATGCCTTGTATGAGCTCATATGCTCTAAGAGTTGGATCTATCTCTGCTCTGTTTTGCACCTTAACCTTCTTAGTTGCATGCCCTTGAGATTTTAATTTCTCCTTTAAGGATATCCACCTATTGGTCCTACTATCCAATTCTTCATTGTATGCATCAGTCTTGGACTTCATAAGCATAACCTGATTTATAGTGTCCTCCAAAAAATCTTGGACAAGATCCTCTATGGCTGAACTAAAGTTATCTCTAAATGCATTAATAGCAAAGTCATTATCTTTATTTTCAATTTTACCTTCAACATTGCTTCCAAAATGGCCAACTCCCCCACTAGAAGCTAATGTGCCTTTATACTTATGTCAACTGCTTTTGAGTTGCATCTTTTCAAAATGGTTAGTCCTCAAACTAGGTATCCATCTGTGGGAGTGTTTGAGGTGTCAAAATCTTCTTTGTCATGAGGGTATTAATATCTGCTTTCCTCATATCCTTCAATGTAGTAAGAGCCTGACTACCCTTAATCAATATTTGGCTGACCTCCTTCAACTTATTTGCTTTTATTTTCATATTGCTCAACATGTCCCAATTTAACAATGATGTTTTTATTACTTCATCTCCCTCTTACAAAAACCTTGTGAACCAATTGTTCATCACATGTGCTCGATGCTTCAATGCATCCAATCCGGTTATCTCTTGTTGAGATACTAATGCCAAGGATGCAGTGGTTGTGAATTATTTGAATTCGCCATATCTTTTAGGATAAATAGAGGTTTGTTATGTGAATATTTATTTCTTGTTGTTGTGATTAATAACCATATCAACATATCCTAAAGTGGAGCTTAGGAGAGGTCATCCTTGATATGTTTAAAGACATTATTTGCAATGAAGAAGCCAATCAAAATTAAAGCAATGAATGCCCCTGCGAAGAAGGGGACCTATCGCATGAGGCATCTTAGCAAAAGGACTGACATTAATCATGGCCTGATATGTCTCACTCCTTATGCCTTTCTTATTTAATGCATCTAAATTTTTCTCAGCTTTGTTACTTGTAGAGCTAGTTTGAGAGTTGAGAATTCAAGGTTCCGAAAGATGGGTGGCAACCTCCTTTAAACTAAACCCACTAGTTATGAAATTATTCAGGAAGACATTGAGCTATGGGATATTCTGCAGAAAGCCAAGTTCACTTAGTACATTGAGACTATGAATGGGTATGACACTATTTTATCTAGGGAATTTGCCTCTTCGTAGAAAGTAGGGGTGGTTTATGTTAGAGGGATTTCTTTCAAAGTTACAAAGGAGTTGATTGCTGAGGTGACAGGCGTATGCATGGAAGGCACTAGAATTCTAAAAAAGGTTAAGGGGAATTATAATAAGGACATGAAGAAATTCCTCTAGAATGACAAAAATATTAGTAGGCTTCAGAATGGGTTCAACCGAGAAGATCTTCTAGGGTTTGAAGAAGGGTTGTGAAAGTTTTGATGAGGTATATTACCTTAGAGGCTAGGTTTAAAATATTTCATGCATATCTCTTTCCTCTCCTTAATCATTTTCATGATGAAATGAAGATAAACTTCCCTTACTAGATTTTCACATCCTTAGAGGACTATGTGTAAAAAGTTTTATTAGGAGAAAAGTCCCTTCCCCTACTTCAAAGCTTAATTTATGCTTTGTATAAATTTGAATTATCTCTAAACCCCAACTCTTGCATTCAAACCTAGAATCTATAGCCCTCAGTTGGTTGAGAATATCCCTGGGGTTACTGGGAGAAGTTTGGGAGGTTACAACCATGCCATTTAGGAAGAAACCCTTACTAGGGCTAAGGGTTTATTATCTTCCAAAAACCAAGAATATTTAGCCTCTAAAACCTAATACAAAAAGATCTGTATGATTAATAAGGATACTAAGCATAGGTTCAACAAGGTCATTGGTGAATCTTCTAGTAAAAACATTGTGCAAACCAGCAAGGACCCCCCTACCAAGGGAGATAGGATCAAGGGTAAGGGTATGGCTAAGGATGTTTCCCCTACTTAGAAAAAATGGAAAGATAATACCAAAGTGACCTTTGTTGGGAAAGAAGGGACCCAAAAGATTGGAAAGAGGAAAATTCTTGATACTATTGCTAAGACCAGTATAGGGATAGACTTAGAAGAGGCCCCCAATAAACCTAATCTCAGGGATAGAAAGGATCTCAATACCAAGGGGGATCAACAAAAAAAAAAGAGTGAAATTGAGAAGTTACCTCCTACCTAGCTTGGGAATACCAAAGGTAAGGATAAAATAGGAGAGGACAAAGGTAAGGATAAGACCAGAGAAAGTACCCTTGTTGGTGAGGAAATCACTCATAACACTGGTAAAACAAAGAGTACTAATATTGTTGATAATCAGAGTGTGAAATCTAGGGGCCAAGAGCCCCCTCCTAAAAAGATTCAGGTTACTCCTCTTCCTACCAATCAGCATGACCAAGGGCATCTAAAGAAAGACTACAATTCCTGCAACTAGTTGGGTGGAGAAGGTTGCCACTCTCTACCAGGCCCTAGATCTACAAAACTACGTCCTAAAATGGCAACTAGTGCAGCTACATCATGCTAAGTGGAAGATACAACATCTTGAGGTGATCACCCAACTTGAGATTACTATGGCCTACGGACAATGAAGATGAGTTGTGGGGTGAAGTTGAAAACTTGGCTAGAAAATTTGAGAAGTGGGAGACCATGGAGGATGAAATAGTGAAAATCAAGGCTAACCATGAACAACTTAAGAACAATTTGGCCGAGATAGTGGAATTTAGTAGGGAAATGGTTAAGAAATCAGCCATTACTCTCTACGTTTTTCAGGAGGAGATAGAGAAACGAAGGGCCATGAGAGAAGACAAAATATGTGTCATTGCTCAGGTCATACAAAACCAGCCCAGTAATGGCCCGACCAATAAAACAAGGGCGAGGAACAAGAGTGCTAAGCAGAAACAGATCAACATGGAGATCTAGGAAGATCAGGATAGGGATATGGAGGAGAACATCTTTGAAGACAAATTGAAATTCTTGAAAAGAGAGTGGCAGGCAATCAGTAGTATGAAATCTATGGCTAAGTAGTAGCATGGTATATTGTTGGTCCTTCTGTGTTTGGTTGGCTCTGCTGGCCCTTTCTCTATTTCTGTTGTTTCTTGTTGTTGTTAGTTGTTTTACTTCTTGTGAAACTTGATCGTCTTGCCTTTTTGGCTTTTGTTCATGGGTTTGGGCCCTTCCCAATTACTTTAATCAAAACAATCAATGGCCGATGGTGAAAAGGAAAAAGAAATCAGTAGAAAATGAGATAAGAAAAATGACTTTACGATCCCATGTTAAGATGGGCAGGAAAGAAACATAGGGATTATAGATTTTAGGTATTTAGATGTTCTTATGCACCTCTACTTTCATGGCATGCAATCTTTTGGTTTATAAGGAAGCCATACCCCATAAAATGATTTCAACTCTTTCCTACTGTTTGGTATTTGCAAATTTTTTATGGATTCTATCCTATCCGGATCAATTGAAATTCCATTTTCAGAAATAACATGGCATAATAATTTACCTTCAGTTACGCCAAATATACATTTCTTAGGATTAAGGGAAATCCCATACCATTCACATCACTTGAGTATTTTCCTAAGATCTTCAGCGTGAGTGGATGCATCCTTGGAATACACAGTCAAATCATCCATATACACAACAATGCACTTGCCTGATAATCCACAGAATGCAATGTCCATGGCTCTCTGAAAAGTGGCACCTGCATTGATCAGACCAAAAGGCATTCTTCTATATGTATAATTTCCCCATTTGCAAGTGAAGGTGGTTTTTAGTCTATCTTCTCTATCAATTAAGACCTGGTTATAACCTGAAAAACCATCTAAAAAAGACATCATCTTTGCCCCACTTACTGCTTGCAGCACTTCATCTATAGGAGGCAGAGGATAATTATCCTTTTTAGATGCTTTTTTTACTGTATTATTGCAACCTATTGATGGGAGCATAGACACATTTCTAGTCAATGGTCACCGAATAAGGCTCTACAAAAGACCATCTACTAAAGAAGAGTTTCTGAATACTTTGTGTTTTGATATAGGGGATACCTCCTCTGTCACAGTGTTGGACTAATTAAAAAAAAATGAAGGTTGAAAACCAGCAATTGGCTACCTTCTAAAAAAATGAAGAAAGATGGAAAACCAACAAATGGCTGTCTTTCTCGACCAAGGGAGTTGAAAACTAGTAAAATGGTGGTTCCCTCCTTTAGGAAAGTTGAAATAATTAAGCTTCGGATATGATCAGTTGCTAGAAGTTGGCCCAATGCATCTCCGGTGCTTCTCAAACTGGAGCACCTTTGATGCTTTCCAATTAGGAGTACCTTCGACACTCTGTCAATAACACCGTTAGTCTCCATAATAAGGGAGGTACCCACCTCTCCAGGTGGTAAAGTAGACAAATCATATGATGAGGTCATCATGACTCATCCTCTACTTTATCACAAAGAATAATTAAATTAGAATAATAATCATTTGTAGGAGTATCCACAAGCCGATGCTGACATCACCAAAGGGCGTAGATTTTCAAACCACTCAGCGCAATGATTGCAGGTCACGTACAAATGGGAAGTGGACATCATCTCAGGCCACTGCTCAATTGCCACAATGCGTGTAGTTTCCAAAATGACGCAACATCTCTCCCATGTACATCGCCTCATCATTAAAACTGATCCAGGTAAATCTATCTTTAATCAATCATTATTAGTAACTGTCTTGTCTTTCTATTTTGGGTACTGCCATGATGACACATCCTTCCGCCATCATTTCCTTTTTCACATCTGAGCATGCCACCATCTGTGCCTTAATGCCACCTTATCTCTGGAGTGCCCTGTCAGTCTGCTACATTTATGACTGCCTTGGTCCTCTAACCCATTTGCATAAGCCTAAACTGAAAAACATAACATCCCTCACTCAAACTTCTGGAATAGACTAAAGCATAGGGTAAATTAAATGATTTCCAGAGCTACGGAACAAATTGAACAGTTCTCTGGAGTATACAGAGCAATTTGAACAATACTTCAGAGCCCACTGAGATAAGAGGAAAAGATAGATTGCAGATTGGGGAGGTAAAAGAATAAGCATAGAAGGTGAAATCAATTCAGCAATGGGAGTCAAGAAGAAGTCTGAGCCAGAAAATACTGTGGGTCTTTTGAGGGATGCAGCTGTAGCAAACATTTTAAGGGCTGTTGGATGGTTAGATTTCTTGGACAAATTCGAAGGGTTTTAGGAGGATATTATGGATGAATTCCTCAGAAATTTAAGAGACAACCAGACGACTGTGAGAGGAATCCAAATCAATTTCTCCTCAACAATTATCAGCCACTTTTCTGGACTTCCCGAACAAGGTGAGAGGTTCTACCACTTGAAAACCTTATACAATGATTTGATTAGAAATTTTTCTATTCGTGGTGACCCTGCTATTCAATTACATTTGAATAAAAATGAAGTCAAAGGAATTTTGAGGTCCACACTCCCAAACCCTTGGGCATCTGTTGCCACCTGGTTAATGAAATACTTTACTTGTGATGGCCAATTCTCTATAGTTCTAGGCCCAATCATGAAAATGCTAATTTTTCTCAGACATGGAAATAGACACCTTGAGTATAGCATAAATATCCCTAATTTCCTATATTCTGCCATCAGGGCAACTGCAAAGAAATATCAGTAGAATAAGGGACCCATGAAACATCATGGCCTCATCTTTCTGGTAGTCAAGCACCACTTCCTATCTCAGGCCAATGGAGAAGAACTATTGCAAAACTTTCTTAAGCAGAGCCCCCAGGTCAGAGAACCAGAGATAACACAACCAGAAGATGAGAGTTCTCCTTCTCACCAAGATGAGGAAACTAAGCCTTCAGCCTCCTCCATAGCTGTTCACAAAGGGAAGTCACCCTCGCAAAAGGCCACTTCATCTATAGCCCCTATTCATGACAAAAGGAGGAAAGGCAAACAAATTGCAGAACCTGCTCCTACACAAACCCTATACATGACTCGGTCAGTCAGAAGAAAGATGACTCTACCTAAGGAATCTTGGCCTAAGGAATTAGCAGAGGGAAGGTCAGGATAGGGAATTAAGGAAAAGTGGTGGACTAAAGAACCATCCCATGGTTCAGATGAGATTCCTCTGGTCAGGAAGAGGAAGCAAAGTGAAATTTCTCCTGCACCATCTGTTCATATGGAGTCAAGTCCAGTTTCAACATCACCATGTGCTCTGGAGACAGGAAACATACAAACTTTTACTATTTCCTCAGATTTTGAGGAAGAGACACCTGCCCCACCTTTGCTCCAAAGGAGTAAAAGGAAGAGACAACTCTCACAAGCTTAGAAGGATACTATCTTTCTCGCTGAGGCACTCTTGGAATTGAGAACATGTGACGATAAAGCTGGGCCTTTATCAATGCCAGCAGTAGTAGAGGATCCTCAAGACAAGAAGATTGAAGAAGGAGGAACAGGGCAAATGGATACATTAGGCAGAGCAGGGTAGATGGCCATGGACAACCTTGATGATCAGCCAACAACCACAAAAATAGAAGCAGGAACTCTATCTCATCCCTCTGACCAAGAGGATGTAGAAATTTCAACAGAACAACAATTAATGGAAGAAATTAAAAATTTAAAAAGATTGCTCTGGGGAAAGAATTTGATTATTTCTGACCTTAAGAAGGTTAGAGTAGAGGTGGAGATGGAGCTGAAACAAACCATTGCAAATATCTAAACAGGCCTCCAAAGCAAGGATAAAATCATCCAGGAGAAAGAGGCAGAGTTAGAGGCACAAAAATGTGAGGCAGCCAAATTAGTGGAAGAAAAAGAGAAAGAAACAGCACAGAAGGTTTCTGAGCTCACCATGGCCAGAGACAACGGCCTCACAATAATGGCGACACTGATTGAGAAGGTACAAAGCTAGGATAAACAGTTAACTTGGGCCAATAATAGAGTGGATGACCAAGAACATATTCAAGAATTGTCTGGGCCAAGGGCAACCAATGAGTAGGAAATCCAAACAAATGCCTATGTGGGTCCAATCCCCATTGACATTCCTAAAGCTCTGTTTCATTGGCAGAAAAAGTTTAGAGAATTTGAGGCCTCCAAGCTGATGTTGTAGTTACAAAGGGCAGTCACTGCCAGAATAGAAAGAATAACAACTTTGGAAGGCAAAATCATTAAAATGGCCTCCCTTTCCTTAGAAATTCTATCCTGCCGGCCTCCAAGTGCCAACTATTCAATGCTCTTACAGGAAAGGGTACTGCAAAGGAAACTCTCCTTAGTCCTGTTTGACCTAACTGAGGATACCGAAACAACAGAAGGATTCATGGCAGCTTACACCAGAAGTAATGATGAGGACAAAAACTTCCTATGTGAATTATACCTACATGGGTTCTGTATTAATGATATAGTTTTCATTCTTAATCACTTTATGGGAGAATGCAAGCTTAGGGCATTCATGTCCCTATTGAGAAACCACCAGATCTGGAATGAAAGGATGGAAGATCATCTTCAGAAGGATTTAAAAATAGATCTCTTCATCAGAAAAGAATGTCCCAATCCTTTTGCTCTTCGGACCCAATTCAAGGCCCTTATCTATCATCCTTACAATGCAACTAGAATGTTGCCATTATATTTGAAAAGTTTGCAGGAATGTTCCATTGACTTTGGTCTTTTTATGGTCAATTCAGCAAATTCAGTACTTGTTGTAGCAAAGAGGAGATGGAATATTTTGACCCTGGAACAAAAACTTAGAGAGTTGGTCACCCCTACAAACCTAAGATTATTCATGAGAAAGGCAAAGTTGATAGCCAAACTGATGGATACTCACAAGCAGGAATGGATAGGTGGACGGTTCAGGCCCCCTCTAATAATTAAACCACTCCTTGTCTAGGTAGAATAGATAGAAGATGAAAAGTTGAAAGATTGGTTGAAGCAGGTCGATGAATACAGAGAAAATGGTAACACCAACAAAACCACTTGGCCAACCTATCTCTAGGATTATAGACTGACTGACAGGCTGCTTCGCCAAAATAAATCTAGAGTGTGAGATGCAGGAGGACCTACCAAACCTTAGGTATGGGGGGGATGATGAGTGCCAAATTACACTCATGAAATACATCCTTTTGCCTCTCTTTTTCCCCTTTCTAAGTTCATCTTTCCTAGTGTCTGCACCCAAATAAGTTAGCAAGATCGTTCTATTTTATGATTAATTAAGATGGATTACTTAAGATTAGAATTTCTGATTGAGTGACTAATGTGCGTGGAATTGATAGAAAAATGTAGAACTTCTCTCTTTTTGAATCAACAGGTGTAGATGCTAGGAATAGTGATTTTGTGCATCTCCAGAGATCATCTTTAATGATCTCTGGAGACAATACCAAAGAACCATGACACCTGAAGTTTTGAAGATATGAGGAATGCCTCTCTGGAGCTCTGCAAGAGTCTGGAGTATCTCCGGAGCTGAATAAGAAGCTACAAACATATCTCTGGAGCTGCAGACAGGAACAACTATCTTCAGTGCCTTCTAAGAGTAGGGCGTATTTCTAGCAGAGCTGCCGACCAAACACTCTCAGCAGCGATCTTAATACCCCTCACTTCACTCAAATCATCACCTAAGTGGTGAAGGGTCAACTATTAGTTAAACTCCTAAAGTTTTATCTTTTCAAAGATTTTGCATGAGTTACGAATTGAACTAATCCAATATCCTTATTTGCAGGGCTTTGATGCCCAAGTGTATTAAGACTTAAACTTAGACTTCTAAGTGGACTTCTGTTCCACTCAAGTCTACCTTTATCTCATGGTTATTTTTTTCATAGTTAGACAGTTAAGAACAATAAAGAGATGGTGTCATCTCATAGAAAGACTAGTAGATAAGTTTAGTGATATATCATCACTCATTTTTATATATACTCTCAGAAATAGTAGAAGAGATAGACAATGATTGAATTATTCTGACTCTCGGAGATCTCAGTTCTGTGCTAGCAATATTTTCATGAATACAGAGTGGATGAATTGGATTGAATCTAAGTTGTGATCACCTTTCTTTGTGCTGATTTCCTTCTATAGCCTTCAGCCCCAAGGGTGCGGAGCAAGGGCCCACTCTCACCACTAAGGTAGGAGGCTAGTACACTATTTTATTGTTTTAGCTTTTCATGAAAGTATTCACTATTTTTAATAGATAGATGCATGTTCTGTTTTAAAAAATGCTTTGAGTACATTTCCTGTTTAAATCAGTTTCAGCATTCCTTAAATTTATTTAGCAAAGCAGATAGATTAATTTCCTTCCAAATTATAGAGACTGTTAGGATTAGCTATGAACTGGCAACTGTAGAATCCCTAGTTGCAGATAGTCGTGGACACAACCCTAGTTTTTGACATCTGAAAATAGATTAAATGATGAGGTACATTGACACCTTGTCACTCACCAGATGTGAATTCTCCACCTCTATCAGACCTCAGACATTTCAATTTCAATCTAGTTTCATTCTCTACCATAGCCTTGAATATTTTGAATTTCTCAAAAGCTTCAGATTTCTCTTTCAGAAAAGTTATCGACATCATCTGGGAATAGTCATCAATTAGTAACATGAAGTATCTATCACCTTGCATACTCCTGATTCTTGACGGGCCACAAAGGTCAGTATGAACTAAGTCCAATAATCTGGTAGAAGATAGTTCCTTACTCTTGAATGTGATTTTGCTCAGCTTACCCAATTGACATTCTTTGCACAAGCTATTGGTAGGTTTCACCAATTTTGGAAGGTCTCTTACAACCTGAGTATTGCTTATCTTGATGATATTATCAAAATTCACATGACAAATTCTCCTATGCCATAACCAACTCTGATCAACTTGAACAAATAAGCAACTTTTACCAGTGCCAACCAAGTGGAAGATATTACCTTTAGTTTGGGTACCAAATGCAATCTCTATTTCGGAGCTTTCAAAGATCTTGCATTTTCCATTCTTGAACTAGAGATCATAGCCTTTGTCCACCAACTGTCCAACAATGAGAAGATTGTGCTTCAAGCCTTCAATGTATAGAACATTACTAGTTTTGTTCCTTCCATCAAAAGAAATAGTTCCTCTTCCTTTGATTCTACTAGCAGAATTATCACCAAACTTCACCACTCCTCCTTCATACCTTTCCAAATCTATGAACTTATTTTTGTCACCTGTCATATGGTGAGAGCAACCACTATCAATGACCTGATCATCCTTTTCTTCAACGTGGGAAGCCAGGGCTCTTTCTACAACTTTATGATTGAAAGATACAGAGGATATTGGTTCTTCTTCCTTGATGGCAATAAACACCCATTCACTTCTGGATTTGTTTCTAGTCTCTGATTCATCATCTGTTACTCCTTCATTATCATCTTCTTCATGAACATAGTAACAATTCTTTTGGAACCTTGATCTATTAGGATTTGGCCTTGAAAATCTTTCAAGACATTTTGAGGCAAAATGATCAATCTTATTGTAGTTAAAACACTTAAAAGGCAATTTTCCTTCATACTTACTGGATCCTCTTGGCAGTCTCTTTGCAATAAGGGCTTCAAGTTGAGCAGTTTCTATTTCTTCTTCTTCCAAGTATTTTCTTGCTTTTTCATACCATGATAGTTTCCTTGATGAGTTCTCTCTCGGATCAAACCTTTGTTTACCTTTTAGAAAGGCACTGGCTTTAAATGCAAATTTAGTCTTGGGGGGATCATCTCCAAACTCAGTCATTTCAAATGCAGCCAATTTACCAGCCAATTGGTCTCTTGTGATAGTTATATGGGCTCTGAATTCATCAATGGCAGTAACCTTGATTTTGTAAGAGGTAGGAAGGGATTTGAGAATTTTGCCAACAATCTCTTTTCATCCAAGACTCCACCAGCATTTCTAATTCCACAAACAAGCTCATTTACTCTTGGCATAAAAGTAGTAATATTTTCATCATCTCTCATCTTCAGTTTTTCAAATTTCCCTTTCAGACTCTATAACCTTGCACATTTAACATACTGGTCTCCTTCATGCAAAAGTTCCAATTTTTTTCCAAATATCAAAAGTAGTTGGAAGGTCAATAACATTTGAGAGCTCTGAATCAGATAATGCGCTTAGAAGAGCTTCTCTAGTCCGCAGATTATTTTCAGCATCTGTGATTTCATTTGCAACTTTTGGACCACCCTGTGGAGGTACATACTGTGTTGTAACCATGGTCCAGTATGCTATTCCCATGCATTGCAAGTGACACTTCATGTGACCTTTCCATAGATTGAAATTGGTTCCATCAAACTTCAGACTATCCTTCTTGTAGGATGACATCCTGGATCTCCTCAAGCGGTTAAGCTCTTTTCAAGGAACTTAGCTCTGATACCAACTGTTAGACTTAGGGCACACAACTGAGAGAGGGCGTGAATCAGTTGTGAAAAACTTTCTCCAATTAAACACTTAAATCTTCTTTAGTGATTAGCAGAATATTAATCATGAATCATAATGCATTTAAATCAAAAGCAGAAACACATCAACACATAAGACACCAAGATTTTGACGTGGAAAACTCAGTTAAGGGAAAAACCACGGGGTGATTAACCTAAGATTGTATTCTCTGTTAGAAGAATAGAAAGAACAAAATGGCACATGCCAATTAGGGCTCACTGCCTAAGCACACTGCTCACAAGAGGCTCACTACCTACGAGAGACACACTGTCTACAAAGGAATGAATATCACATACATGAACTAGAGAATAGCATCTTCACCATGCTTGAATCAGTTCCATTTAAGCCCAATACATCTGCTCTGCCTTTCACTCTCCTCCTCGCTACCACACACTCATCACCACAAGACACACTTTGGAAAGACTTTACAATCCCTTATTTATACAAGGCATCGACTTAGGAATAATCATCTAAGTCAGCAAACATCTACAAGAACATCCACAAGACGTGTAATACATCCAGTTGGCCAGTCTCAGGAAGAACACCATCATCCAATGGTTATTTTTCAAATGCACACTCTAACTTCAATGCGGACCACCAACATGAACTGGACATGATCCAAAGATCACCAGAACCTTTCCCGAATCACTTAAGAACATCCATACTTCATCTGCTTGCTGGAATTCTTCTCTCCTTCATACAGAGCTTTAAGAACACAGTCTGTCATTACTATCACAAAGGAATAGGTTCTTCCGGACCTTCAAACCACGAATCAATCGAGTTGACACTTCACACGGTCATCCTCAACACTCCCTCAAATCCACAGAATGGGATAATGCATTACCAGATCTCACCGGACCTATCTGTGTCACTCTGTCACCTCTGAACATTTACCAGAGCCGGTTCTACTTGAGCAGCCATAACTTCTCCAGATCTTCATGCGGACCTCTGAAAACTTGACTGGATCATCTCAAGACTCATGTCTAAAAACTCTTTGAACCGTAACCTCTAATCTACATCTTAGCTGGGATCTCCACTTCACTGTCTCCATTTCTCTTCTCTGCTCATTTAGTCCTTCTCATTAATGCAACATGAGTATGTTGACATCAATGACAACACCGGTTAGACCCATACTTGCAACATCTCATGCCTGCCATTTTCTTTGATTATCTATCTCACGATCATCTAGTTTTGTCATCAGATGTGTGGCTTGCGTAATCTTATTTTCAGTTTTCATCTTAAAGTACAATGAGTCTTCTGATCTAATCTAGAAGAAGTTTATTTGAGCTTTTATGTTAGAATAAATCATTCTCTGTTAACTTTTGATTCTTATGCTTTAAATTTACTTAGGTGATCAAAAGTGTCATTTAGTTTAGGCCTAGCTATAGTTAGAACTTAAAAAGAAAAACCTCTGCTACAAGGATAGAGTTTTATAACCTTGTGCTTGTAGCTAAAAAAGAAAAATGATTGGCAAAATTTAATTAATTTATTTAAAAAAAAACATTAGCAAAAAGGGAACTTCCCCTCATAATAGAAGAGCAGTTTATCTGTGCATAGATGTTCATTTCCAACTCACATTCCAGAGGTAGGAATTGAAACGCCAACATTTTTTTGGTGCCCACCGTGGGGTATGAGGCATAAAACTTCAAGCAAGATTAAGCTTATGTTACAGGAATGACTATCTAGTGTCCTATTGCTCCTTTTCAACAATGAAATCTTACACCACCTACTATTCAACCAAATCTTTTATGTGTGGAAAGAGAGCAAATAGACACCATTAGTGATGGGTCCAAATGTTGACTTCTTTTATGCTATTTTCTAATGCTTTCATACTTTATACCTATGCTATTTTAGATACTTTGCTAAGACATTACTACCATAATATGTTGTCTTTTATATATATCTACAAACCTTGAACTTAATATGCCAATGAGAAATGTGGTGATGATATTTGTCAAATACATGAGTTAAACATAAGTATGTATGCATATAAATGAGATTTTGTGGATTAATTATGAAGGCTATTTTGTATGTATATGTTTTATGGATTAACCCTGTGCAGCAGCAAGATTGGTAGTGTAAGGAGAGGAGAATTTGTAACACATTTCAAGACAAAGCATTGAAGGAAGTCACAGTTAGGCGCCAACTGAAGCTAAACATGATCATCATGGAAGAATAAATACAAGGAGAAGAAGACTTGTTCCAAGACTCTAATTGCAGCTTATGTATTTTCATTCATGAGCCATTGAATAGGAATTTCTGTTTGAGCAAGACTTTTCTTCCTTTGTTTCAGTTAGAATAATAAATTAATATCAAAACCTATACCCTGACATCTAGGGATGAATTGATGATCAAGTTAGTTGGTAGTTACATCATACTCTCCCATTTTTGTATAAGTTAGAAGTGATGAGTTCGATGGGAAGTTAGTTAGAAGAATTTTTTCTTTTCCATGATACTTTGTTTTTACAATTGCTTAATGGTTACTCTGTTTTTATCCAAACATGTTTTATTGAATACAAATCTGAAAAGATCATGTTTCTAATATGGAGTGAATCCAACTATGTGTTATGAGAATCTGAAGTAGATTTAGTTTCTAGATCAAGTGAGATAGTTCCTTGAGCTGGCCACTAAAGGTATTAACTATCACTTTGTGTTTTCCCTTATTTATTCATGCATTTCTAGTTAAAACTGTTACATGTTATTTTATAAAGTTGCATTATGGAATAAGTAAGATATCTTGATTGCTATTTCGAGTAGTTATGATTCTTGCATAGAAAGCATATTTGAAGTCCTCCAGGGGTTAGTGTTGATTCTTTTATCATTATGTGTATTTTGAGTTAATCCTGTACTTCTTTGTTGAATAGAGTTATCTTCATCTTATGCTGAGGGTACCTGTAGCAACTAGATTTTTAACTATTTTTTCTATTCTTTCATTTCTGTAAACTTTAGTAAATTAAGTTGATTAGAATAAGTTTGTATGAGTTAGTTTAGGATAGAAATGAGTCTTGAAGGCATATATAGTGCAAGCATCATCATAAGCATCATCATAGTGCAATCAGAACTTCTCTGCTTGGAATGCTCAACAATGGCCTGGTAACCCAAATGCATGGAAAAACCCCTAATGGCCTACTCCACAAGCTGGTTGGAACCAACAATAGCCAAACTCATGGCCTCAACAAAATTTCCAAAGTCCCAAATATAACCCCCAGTGGCCTACTTAGTAGCAACAATGGCAACCTCAGTGGAACAAGGGCCAACAATGATAGCAAAATGCACAATTTCAGCAACCTATGATTCCACCTCAGCCACATCAACCAGCCATAATGTCTCCATCAACATGTCAAAATCCACCTCCTAGACTTACCCAAATCCCTGCCGAACCTGCACCTAACCCTAATAACAAGCCTGTTCAACAGGCTTATACTAATGAGGTAATGCAATATCCCACCTATGGAGTGGAAGTGAGTAATGTTCATCTTAGATCAGGGAAGCAACTTGCAAGGCTTTCATCTCCTGAAATTATAGAGTTTGAAGATGAAGAACCCATTGAAGAAGCCTTAGATAAACCACCTTTGGAACCTGAATCAACCCAAGATGCCCAAACTACCTTACAATAGAAGTCTCCTCCTTTTCTTGAGTGCTTGGCCATGCAAAAGCAAATAGCCCAAACTGATACTGTCCTTCTCAACCAGCTAAAAGAAATAAGCATCAAGATTCCCTTAATCTAAGCCATCAAGGATATTCCTATCTACACTAAAACTATTATAGATCTTTGCATAAAGAAGCCAGGAAGGAAGAGAGTAGACCCTCAAACAATACATGTGTTTAGGTAATCTTGTTGATATCATGTTGGGTAATATAATTATTCCCAAATACATAGATCTAGGTAGTCTAGTGGTGGATGTAAAGATCAATGGGACTTTGATTAAGAATACTTTGATAGATCTAGGAGCTGCAATTAATGTCATGACTAAGGAAACAATGCAAACACTCCAATTGAACAAACTTAGGCCTACTCAAATAGTCTTGCAATTAGCTGACAGGTCTACAATCAAACCTAAAGGAGTCAAAGAAGATTTGGTCATTGCATTAGATTCTTGGGAATACCCTGCTAATTTCATAGTTTTGCAGCCTAAGGTTAATCTTGCAGGTTATCCTCTTATACTAGGTAGACCATGGCTTGCCACTACTAATGCATTTATAGGTTACAAGTCTAGTAACATGATCATATCCAATGGGACAGTGACCAAGAAATTGGTTTTATATCCACCAGCCCAGCCATACCATGAGTTTGAGAAAACCATTTGGCCTAGCCTGGAGGATGAAGACACCTATTCCTTGCAAACCCTGATGATTATTGAATGCAGCCCTTTACTGAATACTCCAGATGAAGATGAATTAATTTCTCATGTTATACAAAACAATTGTGGGAGACACCCACAGCAACAAGACTGCCTATCTTGCTTACAAGACCCTTTGAGTAGCATAATACCTAGCAGTTCGTCAGAAGAAGTCTCCTAAATCTTCCATGTGTTATTACCTAAGGAATGCTTATGTGTATTACCCATCCTTGATTTATCTTCTGTGCAAGAATGGTCCAAACAAGTAGAAATCAAGACAGGTAAGATGTTGAATATTAATAATACCTTGACTGATGAACAACAACAATCCATGCATGAAATATTGCATACACACTCAGTAGCATTCACCTGGGATTACAATAATATGAAAGGCATTGATCCTGCCTTATGCATACACAAGATATACATAGATGATGGGTATAGACCCATCAGGTAGCAGTAGAGGTGAATGAACCTAGCCCTCAGAGAGATTGTGAAAGCTAAGCTTCAAAAACTCTTGGATGCAAGATTTATATACCCCATTTCAGACAGTGAATGGGTTTCACCATTGGTCATAGTACCCAAGAAAGGTGGCAAATGTAGAGTTTGTGTTGATTACAGGGAACTAAATATTGCTACCAGGAAGGATCACTTTCCATTGCCATTTATTAACCAAGTTCTTGACTCTTTAGTAGGCAAGAAATATTTTTCCTTTCTTGATGGTTTTAGTGGTTATAACCAGATTAAGATTGCTCTAGAGGATCATGATAAGACAACGTTTACTTTCCCTTGGGGGACATATGCATACTATGTCTTACCCTTTGGTTTGTGTAATGCTCCAGCTACATTTCAAAGAGCAGTCCTCGGTATTTTCTTTGATTTTGCCCATGACAGTATGGAGATTTATATGGATGACTTCACCACATATGGTGACACATATGATGAAGCCTTACACAATTTGGAGAAAGTGTTGAAAAGAAGTATAGAGCACAACCTCTCTTTGAGTAATGAAAAGTGTTTTCTGATGATGACACAAGGAATAGTCTTGGGACATTTCCTCTCAAGTGTAGGCATCCAAGTTGACCCAAAGAAGATTGAGATCATATCTACCCTACCTATTCCACAAAGGCAGAAGGATGTGAGAAGCTTCCTGGGACATGCAGGGTATTACAAGAGGTTCATTTAGGATTTTAGCAAGATTGATGCACCATTGTTCACTCTACTAACAAAAGAAAGTGAATTTGAATGGACATCAAATTGTCAGATTTCTTTTGAGAAGCTAAAAACATCATTGACACAAGCCGCTATTCTCAGAGGTCTGAATTGGTCACTACCTTTTCACATCCATACATATGCATCTGATTTTGCCATTGGGGTAGTCCTGGGTCAACAAGAAGGAAACAAGGAGTATGTCATATACTATGTAAGCAAGAATTTGCAAGGAGCTGAGTTAAACTACACTGTGACAAAGAAAGAGATGTTGGCAGTTGTTTATGTAATTAATAAATTTAGGCACTACATAACTGCTTACAAGGTTTTCATACATAGAAATAATTTAGCCATTAGATATTTCATGAATAAACCAATAGTGGGTGGCAGACTTGTAAGATGGTTATTATTGTTGCGAGAGTTTGATATTTCAATCATTGACAAACTAGGCAAGGCCAATGTAGTTGCTGATTTTTGGTTTAGACTACCTACACAATCTTCAGAAGGAGTGGTTGATGATTCTTTTCTTGATGAGCATCTATTTTCTCTCACCATACACACTCCATGGTATGCAAATATAGCCAATTATTTGGTTTCAAGGTAGATTCCAGGATACATCTCTCGAAGGGAGAAGAGGCAGCTAGTTCACAAAAGTTTTCCTTATTCATCAATTTCTAGATTTCTATTTTACACTGGGCCAGATAATATTATGAGAAGATGTATCAGGGAGGATGAAGTGTTTGATATTTTAAAGGCTTGTCATGATGAGCCTTGTGGGGGACATTTTGCAGCCAAGAGGGCAGTCTTCAAAATATTAACAATAAGGTATTATTGGCCAACACTTCACAAAGATGCTGTCAAGTATACTACGAGTTGTGATAGATGTCAGAGAATGGGGAGGCCTACAAGAAGTGACGAAATGCCCTTGCAACCACAAATCTCATTGGCTCCTTTTGACAAATGGGGATTGATTTTGTGGGTCCTATATCTCCTACATACAACAACAAAGAATATATCATGGTATGTAGTGACTACTTAACTAAATGGGTTGAAGTGAAGGCATTGCAGTTTTCTAGAGATGATAATGTGGCCAAATTCCTCTATGAAGACATCTTCACTAGGTATGGTGTTCCAAGAGAGATAGTAACTAACCAAGGACCACAATTTACATCTGATTTAATCACCAAATTGGTTGAGGAATATCAGATCAGACATAAGAAATCCACTCCTTATCATCCTCAAGCCAATGGTTAGGTGGAGGTCACAAATAGGGAGATTGAGAACATCTTGACAAAGACAATGCAGCTTCATAGAAGAGATTGGGTTTCTAGGCTCCCTAAATCTGTTTGGGCATACAAAACAACCTAGAAGACAACTACAGGGATTACACCTTATGAGTTGGTCTATGGAAAGACAGTAGTCTTGCCTATAGAATTTGAATACAAAACCCTAAGGATAGTAGTGGAACTAGGAATGGATTTGACCACAACATAGCAAGAAAGGCTACAACATTTGAATGCTTTGGATGAAATTAGGTTAGAGGCTATTCATCATACTGAGGTCATACAGAAATAGAGAGCAAAATGGCATGATAAGTACATCAAGACAAATGAATTCATTGCAGGTGACTGGGCACTCCTTTATGATTCAAGATATAAGGACTTCAAGGGCAAGCTTCAATCATGTTGGTTAGGCCCATATGAGATCAAGCAAGTCTTTCCTAATGGTGTAGTTCAATTGCAGACTATTGATGCAGTTCGGTTTTCATTGCTAGTAAATGGACACATGCTGAAATTGTATAAGAAGCCACTATAGAGGGATGACTTTCTTGTTTCTCTAGCTGCTCAATATGGTCCTCCTGACACTCCTAATGATGATGAGGTGACACCAGATGATACACATTCAGATACTGATCCACCAACACTATCCAGTGATGTGGAGGTTGAGTTGCAATACTCAACCCCTATTGCTGAAACATAATTTTCTTTGCTTTAGAATCACATGCACACATAGCACATTGTACATGATGACCAATGTCAATTTCAGAGGGACTTATTTTCACATTTCATAGGGACCTGTCACAGTTGGGCCCTAGTTTCCTATTTCTACACATAGTTAGTCGGGACATGTGCTACGGGTGCCTATAGCAACAAGTGTCTGTGGAGATTTTCATCCATTTGGCACACATTTCATTCTTCTTCATGCACATTTCCTTACTTCTCCACATGCTTCAATCACCTTTCATAATCCAACGGTTGTGGCATGTTTGTTCCAATTGTATTCAATGACTATTACATCAACTTTTACAGCCTATCAACTCAAATAAATTCTATTGTACCCGTCACCCGCCCATCTACTCTATGCATATCACTCCGCTCGTGCTAACGTCCTGATCTCTTTTTCCAAGGAGATCCGCTCCATCCTCTTCATAATTAATGTACATAAGGTAACCTTTTAATGATTGTCTTCAAAGTTTCTATTTATATTCATTATTACTAAGTGTCTATCTTATGCATGTGGCAATATATCATCCCTTCTCATGTAATCATTACTCTTTCATCCCTGCACATTCATTCATGAAGTGTGGTCACTTCACCTTTCAGTTGGGGGGACGGTATATGGTCAATTGTTAAGTTTTTTTTCTTTTTTACCATCAATCAAATTTTCTTTAAGCTGCTGTCAAGGTTTTCCTATGATGTTTTCTATGATAGATTGATCTACCCTAAATTGTGAGCTTGTTATCTTCCTATGAGTGACCTAAATTTCAAATTTCTTTAAAGCTACAGTTGGGGGGTGAAAGTATTGACAGACAGTTTTCTGAGGTTGTAAAATTGAAATTAGGTATAATTGAGAAGTGATAAGAGTGTAGAATATAGGTACAATGGGGGGTGATGTAATCAGAAGAGAACCATTGGCGCATAAGGAGATATTGGAAGATGTATTGGTTCTCCCACTCTTTACTAGAGTTGGGTGGTTAGACTATTTTATGAAGTTAATAGAGTATGACAATGATATGGCAAGGGATTTTGTAGGTACTATGTAGTATGACGAAGCAATAGTCAAGGGATTAGTTATGGACACCTCTGAGACAACTATTTCCCAAGTCACTGGTTTACCACAAATAGGGTCTAAGTATCCAACCCGTGCTGATGCAGCAACGGAAAGGGATGAATTTTGCGAGCGTGGTGAGAACCTAAAGTGGACCACACAAGGTGCAAAAAGATTATCCCTTCCTTTCTTCTGGGGGAAATGTGCTTTGTATATTATCAAATATATCACTTGTGATGGTAGGCATAACCTATTGTATACTATACACTTTAAATTGTTGAATCACTTACGCCATGACAAACTAGTTAATGTTCCCAATTATCTATACAATATGTTAAAAGAATGTCATTTGAGTATCATAAAAGACAAGCAGAGACTACATTGTCTCATCATTGTTTGGTAGCTCTACTGGTTAAAAGAAGTTTGAGAATCCAGCACCCATAGGTTAGCTGGGATGCTTTTAAACAGTGCGAGGATATTTTTGAATTGCTGGAAGTAGATGAGCCTCAATAGGAGGTTGAACCTGAAATTGCACCTGATGTAGAACTAGAACCAGCACCAGAGGTTGAACCTGAAGCTAAGCCTGAGTGAGAAGAGCTGCAAGAGGAAATTCCTCCAAAAACTAGGCCAGTGATAGCAGAAGAAACACCAATTCCTAACCCTAAACCCATGAGCGGAACCATGAGAAGTGATGCTTCTACTTCTTATAAGAAGAAGAAGAGTAAGAAGAATGTAGAGAAGCATAAGGGCATTGAGAAAGAGAAGGGTGCAAGGGAAAGGAAGAAGAGGAGAAGTCAGAAAAAGAGAAAAAGAGAGGATAAGCCAGAAACTATAACACCTAGGCATTCAAGAAGATTGAGGAGGTAGAATGTAGGAAGAAGAGTTGATGAGGGACAAGGGGAAGAAGAAAAGGAGAAGCATAGTAGAAAGAAGATCTAACATTGTTGGACACAGCTTTAGAGAAGGAAGGAAATGTCCCTCGTAATACTCCTACTGATGCCAGTGTGCCTACCAAATGCAGAAGGTATGTTTCTTCATCCTCTAGTTCTAATTCAAAGGATATTTCATTACAAGAAAGATGGGAAAAATAGTTCTAGGTAGCCCTGTTAGAGAAGTTTTTAATGTTACTAAAAGTAAGGATGAAGGTTTTGATTTTGAACAAGAAAAGGAGTTGTTAGAAGATAGAAATATGAGGCAAGAACTTCAGCAAGCCCTTGACAAAATTAAACAATTAGAAGAAAAAGTGAAACAGTATGAGGAGAAAGAGAAGAATAAAAGAATTGGAGACAAGGATTTAGACATATGGTCATGGCTCTAACATGGATCTCTTAGCACAAGTGATTGAGAGTAAAATGGAAAATGAGGAAAAAGAAGCTCCAATCTTGCAGCCTCTTGTAATAAGACCTCCTACATGCCTCAGTTCTATCTATGGGCTTTAAATTGATGAAGTTCAATGATGAATTCAAACAAGAAAAATAAAAATGGGAAAAGGAGAAACAAATTCTTAATACATCATTGGACAGTAAAAATGCTAAGTTGAAAAGGTTAGAAGGGAATCTAATAGAGGTAGTTGAAAGGGCAATTCAAATTATATAATGCAGACCTCCACCAAAAGTGTATGCCTTGTTTCTCAAATAAAAGTTTCTTAGTTTTCAATTCAATAGATTTATCAATAATCAGTCCATTTCCATCTATTCAAGAAATGATTTCTTTCAGTTATTTCAAAGAGTTAATTTGGAAGAACAAGATCAACTGTGTGAATACTATCTACACAATTATTTGATGGATGAAGATATAGAGTGGAATCCCCTAATCTATACTGATAATCTTCAAGTCAAAGCACTAATGTCTTACCTTAGAAATGAGCAGCTAAGAGGGGAGTTAATGGATAGATATGAGGAACAGGAAAAGAAAATGCCATTGTAGCTTAGGAAAGAAGCCTTGAATCCTAAAGTGATCCAGACCCAATGGATAACACTACTTTCTCATAAGGGTTTAGGTAAGGTGATCATGGATTTAAGACTTAGGGATTATAAGAGAATACAATGGTTGGCAGTATCTATCATTCAGAATTGCAAAAGATATGTGCAGAATAGATG
The DNA here is from genome assembly GCA_027924645.1 of Cunninghamia lanceolata. Classification (NCBI taxonomy): domain Eukaryota; kingdom Viridiplantae; phylum Streptophyta; class Pinopsida; order Cupressales; family Cupressaceae; genus Cunninghamia; species Cunninghamia lanceolata. The sequence continues at coordinate 10,116,469 of BSBN01000655.1, forward strand.
AAATAGTTTGACCCCAGAGTTGCAGAAGAAAGAGCATCATTCTCTTCACAACTTTATAAATTTGTTTGAGATTACACAGGTACATCCAGATCTCAAAGCAAAAAGGAGTGGAATGGCTACCCCTTACTTATCACCCTCCTATTCTTCTTTATCTAGTACCACACTGGATAGGAGGAAGAGGTGATGAGTGCAGGCATGCTGAATTGATTAGATTGGAGAAACTTGCATGTTACAATGTATTCTATCTCAAATAGGGAAAGGGCATCAGAGAAGATATGGATCTGAGGCAGATAACTTCATATTATAACTTTTTCCCCTATCATTTTTATTGAATATTTTGCTTGAGGACAAGCAAAAGTCTAAGTTGGGGGGAAATGATGGGTCCAAATGTTGACTTCTTTTATGCTATTTTCTCATGCTTTCAGAATTTATACCTATGCTTTTTCAGATACTTTCCTAAGACATTACTACCATAATATGCTATCTTTTATATATATTCTACAAACATTGAACTTAATATGCCAATGTGAAACGTGGTGATGATATTTCTCAAACGCATGAGTTAAGTATGTATGTATATAAATGGGATTTTGTGGATTAATTATGAAGGCTATTTTGTATGTATATGTTTTATGGATTAACCCTGTGTAGCAAGAAGATTGGTAGCATAAGGAAGGGAGAATTCACTGCACATTGCAAGATAGAGCATTGAAGGAAGTCATAGTTAGGCACCAACTAAAGCTGAACATGATCATCATGGAAGAATAAATAGAAGGAGAAGAAGACTTGTTCCAAGACTCTAATCATAGCTTATGTATTTTCATTCATGAGTCGTCGAATAGGAATTTTTGTTTGAGCAAGACTCTGCTTCCTTTGTTTCAGTTAGAGTAATAAATTGATCTCAAAACCTATACCCTGACATCTAGGGATGAATTGATGATCAAGTTAGTTGGTAGTTACATCATACTCTCCCATTTTTGTATAAGTTAGAAGTGATGAGTTTGATGGGAAGTTAGTTAGAAGAAGTTTTTCTTTTCCATGATACTTTGTTTTTACATTTGCTCAATGGTTACTCTATTTTTATCAAAACATATTTTATTGAATACAAATCTAAAAAGATCATGTTTCTGATACTATGTGTTATGAGAATCTAAAGTAGATTTAGTTTCCAAATCAAGTGAGATAGTTCCCTGAGCTGGCCACTAAAGGTACTAACTCTCACTTTGTGTTTTCCCTTATTTATTCATACATTTCTAGTTAAAATTGTTTCATGTTATTTAATAAAGTTGCATTGTGGAATAAGTAATATATCTTGATTGCTATTTCGAGTAGTTATGATTCTTGCATAGAAAGCATATTTGGAGTCCTCCAGGGGTTAGTGTCAATTATTTTATCATTCAGTGTATTTTGAGTTAATCTTGTAATTCTTTGTTGAATAGAGTTATCTTCAGCTTATGCTGAGGGTACCCGTAGCAACTAGATTTTTAACTATTTTTTTTGTTCTTTCATTTCTGTAAACTTCAATAAATTAAGTTGATTAGAATAAGTTTGTATGAGTTAGTTTAGGATAGAAATGAGTCTTGAAGGCATATATAGTGTGAGCATCATCATAAGCTTACACTCCTTGGTTGATAATTTAATGTAGGAATGCAATGATAGAGTGGACTGTTCAGATAGGTTTACCCCTAATTTTTATTTAATTCTACAACACATTAGTTTTCCTCTACAATTAATAGCCTGAGGAGTTTCATATTTATGCAAAAGTAAAGTCTTGCTCAGTGGAGAAATGCAGCTACTATTCTTGACGAAGAAGAACACAAAGTAGATCTTGCGGCCAAAAGACTAGTATTACCACCTCTCGCATGGCAGTAGATAATCCTGGCTCATAGGGTTTATACAAGAAGGGGGAAAGATGGTCCTATAGTTCTGTTCTTCCAAGATCTTGTTCCTATAGAAGTTAAAGAAGCATCCAACATAGTTCTTGAAGTTCAGTTAGTTCTTGAAGTCAAGTAGGAAGAACCTCAAGAGGAACCAGTAATCTAGCCTAGAGCAATGGGTGATGCAAATAATAACAATCACAATAATCTGAATCAGAGGCGTCCACCCCCATTACCTTGGGGTGATAATATCAGACCTTTGGCCCTACAAGCACATCATGAGCTACCAAAGGGGTCAAGGAAGCACTTTCCCTAGTTCCATGGTGATGGGACTCAAAATCTTGATGAACACATCTTTGTATTCACAACAGCTTGCATCATTTTGCATATATCACATGAAGACATTGTTGTGCATCTCTTCATTGCGACTCTTGTGAGAAATGCTACCAACTAGTTCAATCCTCTAGAGCCAAGCATCATTACAAATTGGGAAACTATGAGTGAGAAATTCTTGGCAAGGTTCAAGCATGCTGAAGACGGTCATAGATTGTTCGCCCAAATCTCAAATTCAAAGATGGAAAACAACAAACCGATGAGGGAGTTCGTAGCAAGGTTTAATCACCTAGTTATGTGCCTTTCTCATACACTCAATCCATCTCTAGAAATTCTATTGAGCAGTTTCATTAACACTCTTCCTTCTGAGATAGCCTTTTTATTGAGATTGACTGATGAAAAAGAATTATCCAGTGCACAAGAAAATGCCATCAAGTTAGAGGATGACATGATACCTCTGGCAAGATAAAGATAGATTCAATCAGGCCTCTTGTTTAGAGTTCTACAGATCCACTGCTACAGAAGGTAGCAAATGAAATGACTATTATGAAGAGGCAATTGCCTACTCAAGGGAAACCTGCACAACAACCATATCAATCACCAAAACAACAATACCAAACCCAACCACAATTTCAACTGCAGCAACAATATCAACCACAGCAAACATATCAGCCTAAGAGGAATAATTTCCAGCCTTTTAATAACTACAGGTCTAGGTTACCAGCACCACCACCAAGATAAGTAGTTGATGCTACTCAAAATGTAGTGTTTTACTCCTTTCATGAAACTAATGCACATAATGGTACCACACATCCTAAAAATTTAAGAATGAATCAGATTATGGGATACACTGATGCTACACCCATTTCAAACATTGTCCCTTCCCCAAGTACGAATGTTGTCTTAGCACAGACAGACAACTTGGATGATGACTCTACTATGTGATACTTCCAGAAAGAACCTGTTTTAATAAAGGAAGAACAAGAGGATCTTCGTCAATATTCTCTTGCAGTAAACCATGAGAATTTTTCAGCCCCTGTGTTTACATGTGCTTAGCATTTCAAGGCATAATAAGAATAAGAGGATAAACTAAGATCAAGATAAAAGGGGAGGCAAGTGGCTTCCACTTCTAATGTTAAGTCTCCACATGAAAATGTCAAGGCTGCTCAAGATCCATCTTCGACAAATTTTGATATAGTGGATTCTATGATGAAGACAAAGGTGCAGATTTCTTAGCTAGAATATCTTCAAGATCATCTAGATCAGCTAGATAAAATTGTTAAGTATGTCAAGAAGGAGGCTATCATACAACCTACATTGCTTGAATCCTCCATTCCAGCAGAAGAGAAACCCAAGCATTTCTATATCTCTTTGTATATAGGAGGCTAAAAATTGAGCAACTGTTGGAGCCTCGGACAATGTCATGCCTTTGTAGGTGATGAATGCATTAGGACTCTCATGCATCAAGATGCATGACAAGTGTTATTTGCTTGAGTCTAAGTCAGTGTCGTTGGTTGGACAATTGAAGGATGTTCAAGTACAGTTGGCGGCTTGTCCTGAGAAGAAAATAATATGGTTGGCAGCTTGTCCCAAGAAGAAAATAATGATGACTATCTTAGTAGATGACATTCCAACTAGTTACAGGATGCTGCTAAGTAGAAGCTTTTGCAAAGATCTTGGAGGAGAGATATAATTGGATTAGTCATCCATGACCATTCCTTTAAAGAATGACAGTTTCAAATTGGAACCAGAAACCAAGTCTCGGTTCATGATGGTGAAATCTTAGGATCCTCAAGCACAAGTGCTATATCAAGAAACGAGCCCTGGTACATATGTTACACTATCAAGAATATTTGAAGTAAATAAGGAGGTTGTGTGCATGGTTGGTAAATCAAAGGAAGAACCTAAAGAAATGTACAACTTGCATACTTTCTATGAAGAAGAAGAAGTGCAACAATCTTCTGAAGAGCAAAATTATAAGGAAGAGATCAAATATGCTACACAGAAAAATAATGGATCTGATTGGTTCATCTCATCTTTCGAAGGTTGGTTTGAAGAAACTAAGTTAGATGTATTCAAATGAAAAGTGACCAAAGAAGCATTGTAGTTGGAGAAAAAAAAAAGATTTGTGTCTTTTTGAAGACGATCTATCATTAGAGAAATTTTTCAAAACTGGAGATCATATGGAAGATTCATCATTAGATCTCAACTATTTTTTACATCACTTAGAGAGTGATTTTGCAATAGAGGATACTGTAAATCTTCCCTTATAGTTTAGCTCATCTTCATCTTTGTATTAAGAAGTTTTCATACACACTAATGAAAAAGATCATGCTGAATTCATCCATGAATCTATGCAAGAAATAGACATCATCGATACTATAAAGCCAACACAAAATGTAGCATATGAAGAGACTTGTGGAGAAGAAAATTTCATGGAATATTTAGTCTCGGTCACTGAAGAAAATCGTATGGAAAAGTCAGAAATTTTTGACAAGTGTCTTGTGAGATACACCATATGTGAAATCGATCAAGTAGATGAAGAATAAACATATAGCTCTGAAGATCATGTTTTTGATACTACTCGCTTATCAGAAGAAGAAAGCTACATGGTCATTGGAGATGAGATGCTGCCAGATATTCCTGAAGAGGAAGATACGTTTATTGAAGAAGATTTCTCTATCAAGGTTTATGAGACTCAAAATGATGGATTGTAAAGTGAGTTGCCAGGTGAAGATGTTATCCACCAAGTATACTTTGATAATGATTAGGAGCTAGAGCATTCAGACCTTGATGATTTATTAGATTATAAGGATTGGATGGATGAAAACATGATCAATGAAGGTGAAGAAGTACCTAAAATACTAGAAAAATGGGTGACAAAAGTTGTGGATTTGGTAAGCCAAGAATCAATAATGAGGATTGTGTATGAGTAGCTTAGACCATTTTCAAAGGATGATACCTTGACTAAGTTCAAGGTTGCCTATGTTGAAGACATAAATGAATGTCAAGTTCTATATGTGGTGACTACCATTCACACAAGCATACTTTGGCCACAAGGCCTTGCTCCATATCTTCAAAAAGAGGTCTTGTACCTTCACCTATTACAAAGGTTGCTCACTTTAGAGGAAGATGCTCCACCTGATCTCTGCCATATCAACAGTTCCTCATGAACTTCTCATGGCCTGAACGTGACTACCCGCCTGAATTGTGGCTCTTTGAGAAGATGTTGTAGAGAAAGTAAAGTTTTGTGTTGCCAAGACAATCTTCATGACTAAGGAGAGATGGTTCTTATTTTTTCGAACCAGTTGATGGTTTTATGTGACAGTTTTTTTTCTTTTCATCCTTGCTCGGAAAAGAACATTTTTTTGCACTTTCTATTCTTGTAATGTGTTTCCCCTTTCCGTGATGTGATCGTTATGTCATAATGTATTTCCCCTTTCCATAATGTGTTTCTTAGATGTGTCATGTTTTGTTGTGTGGGAGTTGCAACTCTTAGGTGATTTTAGGAAGTCCAGTCTTAGGTGATTTTAAGGAAAAGTCTTGTTCTAGGTGATTAGGAAAATATCCTAACTCTATTGCCCAACTGATAAGACACTGGCCTAAGCTAGAAAGTCTAGAGATTCTCAGTTCTCCTATGCTGTAAGTATCTGACATGGTCCCCAGATAGAGCCAATTGTTGTACTCGATCAAATTTTTTGCTTCATTAAGGCATTTTATGAAAGTCTAGAAAATTTGTCATCAAAAAGTCAAAAAGTCAAAATTTCTAAAAATGGATGTCAAATTAAGTTTTCTGGGTTTCTTGAGATACGAATGCTGGTAAAATTTTTAAAAATAGAATTTCTGATTCAAGAGTCATGCCTAATTCTGATTGGTTGATTTTGCTTCACGATCAAGGTGGTCCAGATGAAATCTACAAAAGGTCGTGTTTTCTCTACTAGGTCAATTCTACTTTTTCAGATGGCAAAGCATGATCTCCGAGGCCATTAGTGGAGGAAGTTCATCTATCAGGGGTTAGTTTCAAGGTTTTAGTGTTGTTCAGAGGATGAGGAACCGTTGAACAAGCAATGACCGACGAGGAACAAAAATTGAAGCACAACGAATCCAGAAAACAAAATAATTAAATTTTGGTTAAGTGTAGAAATCCTAGGTGCCCCTGGAGACTAGGGGTGCCCATTCCTTCTAGTGTTAGACTTTTTTTTACATTTTCTTGGAAAACATCAAAACTGCCTTGTCAAACAGCGTCTGGGTGGTCAAAATCAGTCAAATTTAGTCAACAGACTTATAAAAGCTAAGATTCATAATAGATATATTTAGGCTATCAATTCTACCCTTCATCCAGCATTAGTTGTTTGGTAGATTAGGGAATCAACGACAGAAAGAAGTTACTGACACGCAAAATGAGGAAACCGTAGAAAAGGTTGAAATTTCCAAAATTTCTCTAAGGCATGAAACCTCAGGCGCCCTAGGAGGCTAGGGGTGCCCATCATCTCCAGACTTACCCAATTTTTCATGTTTCTCCAGAAAATGACAAATCTTCCTCCGTCAGCCCAGTTAGATTCATAGAAAATTAGTTTGGCTTAGTTTTCAAGGTAGGCAGAAGGTACAATCAATTCAATTTTCATCAGGCTTGCCTGATTGCTTGATCATTAGTCTTAGTTTTGCTTTGGTAGGTGAGATTTAATAGCCTAACTGGGTCCCATAGTCACCAGAATGTGCGCAGAAAACAAAAAAATGAAAAAGTTAAAAAAATTCCAAAATTTGGCTAAGGCATTAAATCCCAAGCACCTCTGGAGGCTAGGGGCACCTGAGTTCTCTAGAGTTAGACTTTTTTGTGTTTCATTGATGTCATCTTCAAGCCATTTCCCAATCTTCATCTGAAGATAATTCGTAGAAGTCAAATTTGTAGTCAAATGTTGTTAGATCGTCAGTTTGAGGCTGGGGATGAAATCATAATTTATTAGACTTCAAGATGCCATGATTAGTCAGCTTTTTCAGTCAACGGTGACACTTTTTCATCTTGTTGAAGTCAGAGGTAGGCCACGTTGGAGTCATAATGAGTGCAAAAAGTTTCAAAATGAAGGAAAAATTAGCTAACACTTTTGCAACCTCACGTGTTTGATGACATCATCAAAGAAGGTTTTCTTTTAATCATCTCACATGTGAAGCCATAGGCAACTATAAAATAGGAATTCTTCCTATTCAACTATATCTACTTAGATTTGTGCTTTAAAATTTGCTTTCTTCATGGATAAGATTCAAGCTTTGTGCTTTCACAAAGAAAGCTACTTTTTCACCCTAAAGTCCTATAAAACAAGCTTTTGGCCTCCTTTATACATTATTTTTGCAGGTTGCATCCAGAGGAAGAAAACATCTTTTTCTTCTCATAAAGATTTGAGAACCCAAATGGAATTCTTTTTCAGTGTTCTTCATAGTTTTAGGATTGGGAAGCATAGAGACACGCTTTTGCAAGGTCCATTTTTCTAGGGCATCATTTTTTAGAAACAGGGCCAAAGCTTTTTCAATTTTCATTGAAATGGGTTCATTTGGAATTTTGTCCTCTTGAAGATTGAAAATTTTTAGTTTTTTTGAAATCTATTTTTTTGTTTCTTTTTTAGGAAATCCTTTGCTTTTTCAAAATCTGACGATCTGGGTTGTTTTAAAACAGGATTGTCTACAAAACCCATGTGCGAGATTTTTCTCTCAAAGTCTGCTTTTTAGAAGAAATCAACAAACAATTTTCAGCCTTTTGTCCAAAATATTTCCAAAAATAGGCATGTTCATAGTCATTCTTCACATTTTTTAGTATGTAGTACTCTCCAATAGAAATCAAGCCTCAAACGATGTTGGTTCATGATTATCTGAGAACCATCACGACAGATTTGCATAAGGCACTTCTAGTGTTCAATTTGCATGCTCTAGAAGATGCAGTAAACATCACTATTAGGAATTTGAGTCACTCAGAGTTGCTTGCAGTAGCTTCATTCTCTGTCATAGTGCAAAGCATTGAATTCATAATTGCATGTACTAAGCATTACAATTGGGTTACAAGAGAAATCCAATCAGCAGATGGATGTGTGCTCTGTAGCCTCAGGCCTAATGACATTGAGAAATGTTTTTCAATACTAATATAGAAGGAGAAGTTAGTCATTTCTATTGAATAATGCAAGAGGGTGTGGCACAATGATAAAGAAAAATATTAAAAAAAGATTGCTCAAAAGTGGTTGAAAGAAAAGCAAAACATATTGCCAAAGAACATTGGACATGGAGAGTTCAAGGAAGAACATGCAATAATGATTACTCTACTGAGCCAAATCACAGGTCAAGAAGAAACTACAAAATTTTATCCTTGGATGGTTTACATCATGTCCTAGATTGTTGACATAAGATAATACTATGATTGGTTAGCACTAATCAGTGATAGTCTCCACCATCAAATAATTGATTTTCAAAGGGCCCATGAATTCCACATGATATCATACCTCATATATTTAATAGATTTTCAAAGTTAGTCTAGGGGTTTGAATATTGTCCAAACTCTGGGCATTCAACATGTATATCACTATTTCTTGTAGTTAGAGTTTTCTCAGGTTGAACGCTATTACAAGCGGGTAAATGATGCATTCCTTATGCATGTGGTACGAGATCTGGATAATGAGTTGCATATATGATTTTCAGATGATACTAGATTTACAATGGCAGAATGCGCTAATTGGTTTATCTAGTTTCCCACTTTCTCCTACATCAGAGTATATGGCTTCTCAGGAGAGCTAGCCATGTTACCAAGATACCTACAAATGATGTAGTGTTCATAAAATTTCTTGGGCAAGTCTATGAAGTTCATTCATTTCTGTGTAGCAAGTTCAAGGTGGCTTTTAGTTTTATGATTGGGATGGGTATTTACATATGCAAATCTGGAATAGATGCCAAAGTAATTGGTAGTAAATCATCCAAGTATGGCCTTAATTTTTTTGACATGAGGTTTTCATATGATCCTTATGGTGTTTTTGCATCACACCTTGGTCAAAATTGTGTACATGTGCCTGCGGTTGAACATATCTAGGTTAATTGTGCAGATCAATTCAAAGTGCAGAAACATAATTACAACAGGTTTACCCTTTAGTAGTTGGATGATATCCTATCAGAAGATGTAGAGGGCCTATTAGATGATGATGATGAAGTTTTACTTCCCACATATTTTAGAGATCAAGTCGAGCAACAACCATTATCACCAGTTAATTGATCCACCAAAGAAAACACCTCAATTGAGGAAAGAATGAGCTAGGTTATAAAAAATAGTATGATATTCTTGAATAATAAGAAGAAGAAAGAAGCCATTCCAGTTGCAAAGCCACCAGTAGTTCTACCATCTATACCTTCCATTTCCAAACTAAAACCAAGGGTTAAGGCTATGAGTGTCCTTCCAAAAGGAACAAAGATGGCTAAGTTGAAGAGGAAAAAGGTTGAATCTCGAGTCCATATTCAGCAGGAACAACCAACAGTTGCATCAGAAGTCCCATTGAATCAACACCACATGTTGAAACAATGCCTTCAGTTCATGTTTCTCCACCTTCATCACTGAACTCTTCTCCCATTCATATAAATTCAGAGTGAGACTCGCCAGTTCATAACATTGAGACACATATTGGTTCATGAGGAGTTGAAGAAGTTAGAACTGAGCTTCCTAGAGAGGTTGGCCCATCTTGGCTTGAGAACATCTTGGGTTGGAAGAGGAGAAAGCCTTAATATCAGTTGAACTTGATAGAGCTTAATAGCATCTACCAAGACATACTAGACAGGAAAATTAAGAAGCAAGTTCACATTAAAAAGAATGTTGATGGAGAAATTATCCTTGAAATTACAACACCACCAGAAGATAAGAATGTTAATGAGATTGAGGTTGATGACTTCAAGGTTGTCAGAGCCAATCTTGGTAGGAGTACCCAGCATACAGATGTAAATCTCTTTGAGGTTGCAACAGATAATTTAAAGGAGAGGGTGTTGAAAGATGGAGAAGATAAAGTAACTCTCAAGATTGAAAATAGGCAACTGCAACAATATATTTCCAATCTTTTTTACAACACTTCACAGGCCAACTTATTGCTTCCTCAAATTCTGTAATCACCAGCTAATCAGTAGCAGCTGAATCAGTTGGTCATTTATGGGAGGCACATGAAGGATTGGGTGGAATAATTTGTAACTAAAGGTAGATATGTACTTTCACAGATCTATCAATTAAAGTACAACGCTCATGATCTATGTCAAGGCATTCAGGGGTTTCAATAGACCATGGCTGAAAATAGACCAATTTTTGAGATCATAATCTCTTACTTGAAGATAACATATAATTCTGTTGATTCAATAGAAAATAAGAAGATGGTTTCTACTTGGAAAACATAGTATCTTTTCACAGTAAAAACCTATGATAATATAACCTCAGATTTAGCGAAATGGAAACAAAAAGTGATAAGTGTTCTCAAGTTCATGAGGTCTTTTGTTTCTCATATCTCATGCTCATATGAGAGAGAAGATGGTACCTTATATGATCTTAGGGAAGTACAGATAGAATTCCAAACTCTCGTCCACAATAATTTTAATGGTGATCTCACTGCCAGCAAGATGGATCATTTTGCCGCAATGATAGTAAAATTTGATAAAGTTGTGGGTGAAGTTTGTGAATTCCTCTAGATGGTTGAAGATGGTGAAGAAATGTTAGAAAATCATAATATTATCTTAGAGAGTATCAGTGTTCCTGGCAAAGATGTGGTCACTAGCTTTTTAGAAGATATTATTTCCCAAAATACTAGTGGATGACATCACCAATAAGGCAAAAATAAAGATGGGGATGTGACTCAAAAGAAAGAAACTTTAACTCAATACTTTTTGTTTTAAAGTATTTTCTTTCATTCAAAGCTTATCCATCCTCAAATTAGTAAAAAATCACTTTGTAATAGTTGGAGCTTTCTTTGCTTTAAAGAAAATTGTTTTAAAGCAGTTGTTAGTTGTAATCTTTGTCTTTGAATAGAAATAAATCTTGCGAGTTGGCAAGTTAGTTAGATTAAATCAAGGAGATTTTAGGGTTCCCTACTCCTTTGATTTATGTATAAATAGGGGCAGCCTTGCCCATTGTTGAGGGAACTGTAAGTATGATAGAAAAATTTGTTGTGCCTATTCTAACCTACAAAAATTGTTATTTCAAGTGCTTGTTCACTCTATGTTATCTATTATCTAGTGTTTGATCGCATATTGTATGCCTGCCTTTTGCTATAATATCACTATCCTGGAGTTGTAATAAATTTATGATATTAAGAATATAAATCTCATGCCTGCCATTTGCTTTGATTCTCTATCTCACAATCATCTAGTTTTGTTGTTAGATGTGCGGCTTGCATAATCTTATTTTTAGTTTTTATCTTAAAGTACAATGAGTCTTCTGATTGGATCTAGAAGAAGTTTATTTGAGTTTTTATGTTAAAACAAATCATTCTCTATTAACTTTTGATTCCTATGCTCCGAATTTACACAGGTGATCAAAAGTGTCATTTAGTTTAGGCCTAGCTATAGTTAGAAGTTAAAAAGAAGCTTTGTTGCAGTGATAGAGTTTTATAACCTTGTGCTCACAGCTAAGAAGCAAAAATATAGGCAAAATTTAATTTATTTATATTTTAAGAAAACATCAACAAAAAGAGAACTTCCCCTCATAATAGAAGAGCAATTTAACTGTGCATAGCTATCCATTTCCAACTTGCATTCCAGAGGTCCAAATTGAAACACCAACACTACCAACAGATAGAAATCAGTGAATAAAAAAGACTAAATATACTACCAATTGATGACAATTAATGATTACAATGACTAAATAAATGACTACCACATACTAAATAAATGACTAGTTAACAACAATCAATGACTAAATTAACGACTAAATTACTACCAAATTGATCAATCAAAACAACCAATAAATGATTAAAAATGGTTTAGTCATAATTTTGATCATGTTATAAATGATCGGAAATGAACTACTAATGGTCACATGACCAAGCTTGGTCATTTATATGCAATTTTTAGTAGTTTTTTAGTCGTTTATTGCTATTTTTCTACTAGTGGTGATGACAACAAATTGATTTTCTGGATCATGAACTTTCAATATTGGTGTAGTTTTCAAACTCTCTTTCAATTGATCAAATGCCTCCTAACATTCTTCTATCCAGTTGAAATGCTTTCCTTTTCTCTAAATCAAAGTGATTGGGTTTGCAATCTTAGAATAGTTTAAAAAGAATTTCCTATAATAACCAGCTAACCCCATGAAACTGCACACCTCATGCACATTCTTTGGCATAGGCCACTCAAGTATAGCTTTAATCTTTGCAAGGTCTACTAAAATTCCTTTAGCTGATATTATATGCCCTAAATACTATATCTCTTTCTAAAAGAATGTACACTTAGAAAGTTTCTCAAACAACTTATGTTCTCTCAGTCATTGCAAAACTAACTGGAGATGCTACAAGTGCTCTTCCTCATTCTTAGAATAAATACGAATGTCATCTAGAGAAACACTAAAACAAATTTATCCAAGCATCTCAAAAAATAATGTTCATCAAATTCATGAATGTTGCAGGGGCATTTGTAAGTCCAAAAGGTAAAACTGTGAACTCATAATGTCCATACATTGTTCTGAAAGTTGTTTATGAATGTCTTCAACTTTTATTCTCAACTAATGATATCTAGATCACAAATCAATCTTAGAGAACACTAATGTACCACACAACTGATCAACAAGATCATCAATATGTGGTAAAGGATACTTATTCTTTATCATTGTTGAGAGGAACCTCCTACAACAATATAATGAAAAATGCATGAAATAACAGAAATAGTAGAAACACAGAAGGAATTTATTGATCGTAAGCCACTTTGAGGGGGCAACCTCCTTTGAGAAAAATCAATACAATAAATTCGTGGATGCCTTCATTGGCCTCAACACATACTTATATACTACGTCTAATCTAAACAAATATTATTTCCCATGAATGTGGGATAATACAATATACTCACGGGATGACTTACAAAGCATATGCATCCAAAAGTAATATACTAACAAAGTAAAGAGAAGGGTTAAACATGGGTTCCTAACATCCCCCCTCTTAGAAAAGCTTTGTCCTCAAAGCTTAAGATGTGGAAATTGTTGTTGAATCTGAAGGAGTGGTTCCCATGTAGCATCCTTTGGTTGCATTCTGTGCCACTGAATTAATACCTTTGTGATGGATCAGGAGTAAAGCTAACAAGTGTGCCTATTGAGGATTTCCTCTAACTCCAAAATGATGGATCCTTCATTATCCAATTCTAGTAAAATAGTTTGTGCTTTGATGTTGGTGCCAAGAACTTTCTTTAGACAAGAGACATGAAATACTAGATAAACGCAGGAAGGAGGAAGCTCCAATTTATAAGCAACTGACCCAATCTTCTGAAGAACCTTATATAGCCCATAGAACTTTGAGCTAGATTATAGCACCCTTTGAGTTTCAAGGATGATTTCTCGTATGGCTATAGATGAAGAAAAACCATATCACCTACTTGAAAAGTGCACTCAGAATGGTGTTGATCAGCTTGTTGTTTCATTTGATTTCTTGCTATGTGAGATTATCCTGCAAGATGCGAAGAATTTGATCCCAAGTTTAGAGAACCATGTTGACTGCCTGAACTGGTGAACTATTGGGGGTGTATGGAAGGAGCACTGGCGGTGTCTGACCATAGACTGCTTCATATGGAATCATTTTAGATGTAGTGTGGTAGGAGGTATTGTACCACCATTCAGCGAGAGGGAGCCACTTTGCCCACTGATGTTGTTGTTCTAAGGTGAAGCAATGAAGATAAGTTTCCAAACATTTGTTGATAATTTTAGTCTAACCATCTATTTGTGGGTGATACCTGGAACTCATCTTCAATTTGGTGCCAATGTGTCAAAATAATTTTGTCCAAAAATGATTGGTGAAAGTTACATCATGACCTAAGACAATGGAAGAAGGGATGCCATGAAGACAGAAGATCTAGTCCATGAAAATTGATGCAACTGAGGGCACAAAAATGACTATATTTGGAGAGGGGATCAACCACAACCAAGATCACTATCTTCCCTCCAAATGTAGGGAGCCCCTCAATGAAATCCATAGAAATATCTATCCAAATATGTGTAGGGATGGGCAAGGGTTCGAGCAATCCAGGAAGGAGTGGCGTTTCACCCTTATTGCATTGGTAGGTATCACATTCAACTAGCATCTATTGAATTTCCCTTTTCATTCCCTTCCAAAATAAGTTACGTCATGCCTGCTCATAAGTTTTGAGGAACCCAGAGTGCCCTGCCGATGGAGAAGCATGGAGTTCATAGAAGACATCTTGCTAAAGATCTGTGCGCTAGGGAAGCACTAGACGACCCTTATATCACAGATAAACACCATCCCAAGAGTAATGTGGTACAACATAAGGGTTATTGGCCAACTGTTAAATGATTTGAGATAATGAAGGGTCATTGACATAGCCCTACTAGACAGATTCCAACCAATTTGGAACAGGCATAGAAATAGCTAAAAGAGAAGCTTGGTCATCAAATGTGTGAGAAAGAGCATCCACCACTATATTGTCCTTACCCTTCTTGTAAGTGATCTCATAGTCATAACTCATGAGTTTGTTGACCCATTTTTTGTTGTGTTAGGGAGGAGACCTGTTGTTCTAGGAAATATTTTAGACTTTGGTGATCAGCCTTGATGCAAAAATTATTCCCTAGTAGGTATGGCCGCCACTTCTGTACTACATGCAAAATAGCCATCATTTCCTTCTCATATTTAGAGAGTACTAAATTCTTGCCAAAAAGGGCTTTACTAGTGAATGCAATTGGATGTTCATCTTGAAGGAGAACAACACGAAGTCCATTACCACAAGCATCACTCTCAATAGTGAAAGTCTTGGAAAAATCTAGCATAGCTATAACAGGTGTAGTACACATAGCTTGTTTCAGTTTTTCAAATGCACACTAAGTAGCATATGTCTAGTTAAAAGCATCATTTTTTAACAGAGCTATTAATGGAGTTGCAATCTTCCTGTAATCCATGACAAACTTGTGATAGTATCTAGTTAGCCCCAAAAAACCATGGAGGCTTTTGAACGTTTGAGGATGCAACCAATTTTTCATGGCATCTATTTTTGTAGGATCCACTTGAACCCCTTAGGCTGAAACAATATGCCCGAGATACTCCACTTCCTCCTGGCCAAAAACACATTTAGACATGTATACGCCTAAAAATGACATGATTCAGTCTAAATAAATATTCTTAATATTTATTCCCTTCTAATTCCTCTATCAATAAATAAATAAACAAATTTATTTATTTGATTCACATTCTTCTAAATTAATTAAATATCAAAATATTTAATTACCTCTTCTAAAGTCAAAATTAAATAAAATCCTTTATTTAATTAAATTCTTTCAAACAATTAAATAATTCTTAATTATTTAATTAAATCAAATCATTCCTCCAAATTTGAATAAATCAAATCAAATTTATTTAAATCCTTTCAATCTCCAAAAATAAAATACAATCAAATATTTTATTTATTATTCCAAATCATGCACAACAATTAAATAAATCTATTTATTTAATTTGCTTTCTTATCTTCTAAATTAAATATACCAAGTATTTAATTGTTTCTTCCAATAATATCCTCTCTAAATTTAAATAAATCAATTATTTATTTAAGTTACCTTTTCTTCTAAATTGAGTTATCTCTAAATATAATTCAAGCTTTTTGCACATGCAATTAAATATTCCTAATATTTAATAAAGCAAAATATCTTCTTATTCTCATGCAACAAGGAGACCTTAACTCCTTTCAGCATTGCAACTCTGTCCTTTCAAAACCTGATTACATCATACCAAACAATAGAGCATCTACATCCCCTACCCCACAGCATGATCATACCTCTGAAGCTTCCTCATCAAGGCCCAAAGAACAAAAGATCACCATCAAAGAAACCAGAGTTGGGGAATACTCCATAGAGCACAACCTCAATCTTGCCAAGATGCCTTTATCTCCTAGATCCTTTGGTCAACCCAAGCATTTTCCAAAGCCATATGCTCCTCCTATACCTTCCACAGCTCCCTTTGTAAAATGGGGGACCTTATCTGATGAAACAGAGGAAAGAGATGTCCTACAATGGCTTTATACCAAAGAAGAAGAGAACATACAACAGGAACCACCTAGGCTCCCAACAAAACTCTATGGGTGAGGAGAAGCTATCCTACACAGAATGGGTTACAAAGGACAAGGCCCTATCAGCCTAAGAAAAGAAGGAATCATAGAACCCATTCAACCTTTGTCATCCTCATTGGCTAGAAATACAAATGACCTAGGATATAAAGGCAAAGGCAAGGCTAAAGAAAATTCTTGTCTTGTAGAAATGATCCATACACTTCAAGTGGATAGTGACACAGATTCCAATGAATATGAGTGGGATGAGCTGATAGAACATTCCTACGATGACAAAGAGGTTGATACCATTTGAACTTATACCCCCTACCGTGAGGGACAAACACTACCGAATAGACCACTAAAGTTTGATTTGCCTATCTCTAAGAATACTACTTTTGAGGAAGGTTTGAGTTCTATCACAATAAACAATTTGGAGGAAAGTACCATCTCGAACACTCCCCCTACCAATACACCTAGTATATCCATTCAAACTATCAATGAATCAGATCTATCCTCTGACTCCCTCCCCCTTGTGCATCCTAAACTTATTGACTGGGATCTGTGAGGAACTCCTCAACTAGATATGTTCCAAAATGATGATGCTTATATTGACTACATGGAACTTAGGGACCACCTACCCAAAGGAGATCATAAAGTTGGTTTCACTGTTAAACTTAATACCATGGCTTATTTTGGAGAGGGTGCCAAGCCTTCCAGTCGTAAAAATATCAAAATAAAAACTGGATCTGGCAATGAAAATTATTCTGTGGCAACGTTAGATCCCAAAATAGTAAAAAGAAAGGACACATCCGAAGGTGAAAACCCAACTGTGGCACCTGATGATGGAAGGCTTGACACTCTCCCCAATGACATGCACCAAGAGAAGTATCAGATTGTTGTGGAACCTATAGAGCCAGTTAACATTGGAATAGAGGAACAACCTAAGATCATTCACTTTGCTAAGTATCTAACCCCACCAGAGTAGACCAAGTTTGTACCATTCTTCAAGAGAAAGCAAGTCAATTTTGCTTGGTCATATGCAGATATGCTAGGACTAGATCCAGATTTGATTCTACACCATCTTCCATTAGACCCAGGAGTGAAACCAGTGAAATAGAAGCTTAGAAAGATGCATCCACACATAGCACTACTTGTAAAAGAAGTACTCAAGAAATTACTGGATGTAGAATTTATTAGAGCTATAGACTATTCAGAATGGGTCTCCAACATTATACCAGTGTCCAAACTAGATGGCTGAGTCAGACTATGCAATTACTTTAGAGATCTAAACAAAGCTTTCTGCAAGGATGATTTTCTGTTGCCAAATATAGATATCATAGTCGACATAACAGCAGGGCATACCATGTTATCTCTCATGGATGGCTTCTCAAGATAGCACTAGATCAGGATAGCACCAGAAGACCAGCATAAAATAGCTTTTACTTGTCCATGGGGTACTTTCTGTTGGAATGTCATGCCATTCGGGCTAAAGAACGCATGAGCCACATATCAACGTGCTATGACCACTATATTTCATGATATGATGCATGTAACAATGGAAGATTATGTAGATGATATCCTAGCAAAGTCACTCACAAGAGAATCACACTTAGATGTGTTAGAGAAAGTCTTTCAGAGACTCAAGCAATTCAAGGTCAGGTTGAACCCAAAGAAATGTGTATTTGGAGTCACCTCAAGCAAGCTATTGTGTCAACAAATGGAATAGAGGTGGACCCCACCAAAGTCAAGGCTATCATGGACATGCCGCCACCCAAGACTCTCACTCAACTAAGATCTCTACAAGGCAAGCTAAAAGCAATCCATAGATTCATATCATAGCTGGTAGACAAGTGTCAACCATTCAATCATCTCCTACACAAGAACATTCCATTCAGATGGGATGAGAGGTGTGAAGAGGCATTCAACAAACTAAAAGAATATCTTATGAATCCACCTATTCTCATGCCTCCTATCCAAGGGAAACCATTGATACTTTACATATCCACTACACCTACAGCTCTTGGGGCTCTCCTAGCACAACAAGATTATGAGAATAAAGAGAGAGCTGTCTACTATATCAGTCACACGTTGGTGGGCTATGAGTTGCAATACTCTCAAATAGAAAGATCATGTCTTGCGGTAGTTTTTTCTTCCCAAAAACTCCAACATTATATGCTTGCACATCCAGTAAAACTTATTACAAAAATAGATCCACTGAAGTACCTACTAAGCAAAGCAGCTCTCACAGGTTGCCTAGCCAAATGGGTAATGCTCCTAAGTGAATACGACATTGAGTATGTAGATAGAAAAGCTATCAAGGGACAAGTCATTACTGACTAGTTAGCAGATGCACCACTATAGGACACCACACCAATGTAATTTGAGTTTCTAGATGAGTCCTTATTCAATGTCTCAACACATTCCTGGAAACTATACTTTGATGGGTCCTACACCAACCATGGATCAGGGGCAAGAATCTTGTTTGTAACTCCTCAGAGAAACACCATTCTAAAATCTTACCATTTGTTATTCCCATGCACCAACAACATAGCAGAATATGAAGCCTTAGTCATTGGTATCAAGATGGCAACAAAGTGAAAAATCAAAGAGCTACATGTCTATGGTGATTCTCAACTAATAATCAATTAGGTCAATGATGATTACCAAACCAAAGATGAAAAGCTTATCCCCTATAAGAGGATGGTCGATGACTTTAAAGAATACTTTGTGATCATCTCTTTTGAGTAGATAGCCCAGATTGAGAACAAAGTAGCAGATGCCATGGTGACATTGCCTCTCTTCTTGAAATACTAGAGAATGAGTCACAGTACGAGTTCTTAGTGGAAACTATTTGGCAACTAGCTTATGATATTCCTGAGAACCATACCATATGCATTTTAGTTGGATCTGATTCACCTTGGTACAATAAGATTTGACACTCACCTCAAGGACAACACCCTCCCACTTGACCTATCTTCAAACCAACGATGAACCTTTATATGCCAAACCTCTTGCTATACCATCATTGCCGACACCTTATACCAACGTGGTCTAGATGGTACTTTACTCTGTTGTTTAGAATGAGAAGAAACCCTAACCGCCTTACAAGACGTACATGAAGGGATTTGCGGAACACAATCTAGCGGTCCCTCCTTAGCTAAGAAACTCATGCGTTTGGGTTATTACTAACCGAACATGGAAATAGATTCATATTAGTTTGTCAAGAAGTGCAAGCAGTGCCAAATACATGGGAACCTGATACATGCACCAACTCAAGAGTTGAGACCTTTAACGACACCTTGGCCCTTTTGCCAATGGGGAGTTGACCTTGTGGGAAAGATCCATGCACCCTCATCCAATGGCCACAAATTCATCATAACTGCCACTGAGTACTTTACTAAGTGGATTGAAGCCATCCCCCTCACCACCGTCACAGGTAAGCAAATCTCCTCATTCATCCTGAATTACCTCATCTATAGATACGGAATTCCTTCATCCATTATCATGGATAACGGAAGACCCTTCAAAAACCAAGATGTCCAAGAACTCTGTGACTGATTCAAAATCCAACACCATTTCTCCTCACCCTATTACCCCCAAGGCAATGGTCAAGCTGAAGCATCCAACAAGACCATCTTGAAACTTCTCAAGAAAGACAGTCAATGATGCTAGCCCTGATTGACACATTCAACTCAATCCTACTCTGTGGGCCTACAGAACCAGTATACACACTCCCACAGGTGCTACACCTTACACCCTTGTCTCTGGTTCAGAAGCTATCCTCCCCATTGAGGTTGAATTACCATCTCTCAGGGTGTCGTTGAAAGGTCTCATATCAGATGAAGAGTAGAGAGTCTCCAGATTGCAAGAACTAGAGTTACTAGAGGAAAGGAGACAGAAAGCCTTTGACCATCTCAAAGCATATCAACAAATGATGTCAAGAAGCTATAACTACAAGGTTCACCCAAGAGTCTTCAAAGTTGGAGATCTAGTCCTTAAGGAAAATCCCTGCAATCAACAAGATAGGGAAAAGAAGGGCAAGTTCGAACCCAATTGGCTTGGGCCTTATGTAATTGTAGTTGCTTATGGATTGGGGGCATATAAGTTGGCAACATTAGAGGGTGAGTTGTTCGATGACCCAATCAACAGCATGCATCTTTGTTGGTTCTATACTAAAGAGAATCCCAATGTAAGGAGGGCATAAAATACAAAAAAATTAGAAAATAAAAAAAATACAAAAAAAATTAAAAAATACAAAAAAATCATCCTTTGGTGAAAACCTGGCAAACAAGCACCTTAGATAGGTATCATGATGAAAACCTAGCAAACAGGCGTCATGTTTACTTTCTAGCTTTTCATGCAAATAAAAGCAAGTGGTGAAAACCTGGTAAACAAGCATTACTTGTGATAAACCGCCTTCTCCATCTTTAGGAAACCAATCACCTTGTATCCATTCTTCCTTGCGCCCCATTCGACCCATATCTGTTCCATAATAAAATCCTGATAGTAACCTATCATGGCTTGATACTCTATCTCTTTGTTTCCTTGTTAACCAAGGTTTTGTCCCATATCATATCCATCATGTTAGCCTAGTATAGTGTCTCTCGTCAGTCTCCATGGTTCAAGTCCCCGAACTATGTTGCCTCTGTGTCGTCATGTAGGCAAGGCCATTTAGTAATGAGCCCCTGGATTAGTCCCTTAGGGTCCGTCTCAGCAATAAAGATTGTGGAATCTTCTCACCAAGCAAGCAAGTACAAGCAAAACCTGCTATTTTCAAGTAGAAATCCCGACGCAAGACATTAACCTATCCAGAGCAAAGAAGACAAACACCTAAGGCATTCTAAATGATTTTACCCAAATTATGGCAAGAAACAAACACATCTAAATGCAAAAATGTTTTGTGGATTGGAAACATGATTAAAATACAGAGTCTTGATTTTTGCTATCATGTCTTTCTATACTACTCAAGGATGCCAAAAGCTAGAGATGCTAGGATGGGGGCATGATTATTTTCTTTGTTTGTTGTTTGCGGATTAAACTTTAGTAATGTGAAGCCTTGTCTAACAACATGATCGGCAAAAGATCATCGAGGACATCAAAGGTCTAACATGAACGAGGGCAATCCTTGACTGTTGATATGCAAGAAATACTCAGGTCATCTCAGTTCAATTATACCTTGATTCTTGTATTAACTTGCTAAATCAAAATCTATGTAAGCAATGCTCAGGTCATCTCAGTTCAATTATACCTAGATGCTTGTATTAAATTACAACATTCAAAAAAAGTACCAAAACAAAATCGCCCAATGATGAAATAAGCACTTCAAAATACTTGCACCATCAAGATGTCAAAAGAAAAGCATCCATTATACATCCATTATACATCCATACATCCATATCCCATGCAAATAAAGATCCAACAATGCAGAGTAACAATACAAAGTCAAGCTTGTGATTCCTTCTATCGAGTCATTCTTCTATCAATCAGTATTCTATCTATCGTTGTGGTCCATTCTTCTCAATTTCGGTCAACCTAAGCAGTGATTCAAATGCAAGTCCATCCTTAATCCATACCAATCAAGTCAAGTCAATCTTGTACAAATGATCCAATCACAATCAATGGTCTTGATCCTTGTTTGGTCATAAACCAACTTGATCAGTTAATCAATCAATTGTCTTATACAAGATGTGGCACTGTTGAAATTAAACCAACACACGCATCTTGCACATGTTCCATTTTCCTTAAACCAAACACTATCCTTCATGATGCTCTAGGGATCTATCATTCTCTGCCATGACAACATGCCTACCATGTTGGTCTAGGGATATATCGTTCCCCGCCATGACAACACTATCATATATTGTTATTAGTATATCATTGGTTTACCACTCAGTAGGGGCAATACCTTGTTTGTTCTTGTATCATTTGTGCATACTTTCTTACTTGCTTGTGTGTGTCATCATTCTATCTTGCATCACGTATCATTCGACTCTTTCTTCAACAAATTTCTTCATCCTAACCAAGTTTTCCCTTTGTCTTCGTGAGATTGTCCATCTCACATCTTCTGTCTTCTTCCCGTCCAATCTCTCGAGGGGGCATTCTATCATCGTTAAACCTGTACTAGCGGCAAATTGGGGCATGTATCATTATCAGACAACTTATTCTTTGAAACAACGTGATAAAACACATTGCATCAAAGTGAGGCAAAATCTATACGCCTAAAAATGACATGATTCGGTCTAAATAAATATTCTTAATATTTATTCCTTTCTAATTCCTCTATTGATAAATAAATAAACAAATTTATTTATTTGATTCACATTCTTCTAAATTAATTAAATATCAAAATATTTAATTACCTTTTCTAAAGTCAAAATTAAATAAAATCTTTTATTTAATTA
This sequence comes from Cunninghamia lanceolata, assembly GCA_027924645.1. Taxonomy (NCBI): domain Eukaryota; kingdom Viridiplantae; phylum Streptophyta; class Pinopsida; order Cupressales; family Cupressaceae; genus Cunninghamia; species Cunninghamia lanceolata. The sequence continues at coordinate 10,139,324 of BSBN01000655.1, forward strand.
AATTCTTCCAAACAATTAAATAATTCTTAATTATTTAATTAAACCAAATCATTCCTCCAAATTTGAATAAATCAAATCAAATTTATTTAAATCCTTTCAATCTCCAAAAATAAAATACAATCAAATATTTTATTTATTCTTCCAAATCATGCACAACAATTAAATAAATCTATTTATTTAATTTGCTTTCTTATCTTCTAAATTAAATAATACTAATTATTTAATTGTTTCTTCCAATAATATCCTCTCTAAATTTAAATAAATCAATTATTTATTTAAGTTGCCTTTTCTTCTAAATTGAGTTATCTCTAAATATAATTCAAGCTTTTTGCACATGCAATTAAATATTCCTAATATTTAATAAAGCAAAATATCTTCTTATTCTCATGCAAATCCCTTTTTCTTGTTTTAAATCACTTAACTGATTATTATATTCTTTTAATTTTTTTAACTCATTCTTCTATTCTTAGCAAATTCTCTCATACAAAAGAAAGCAAGACACATGTCCTCTTCTTATTTGTTGCACGTTCCTCAACTATTCTTAACCGTTGATCTTCTCAAGTCTTCTATTCCATTGATCTTCGTTCTCTCAAAGTCTATAAATTCAACCCTAGTCTTCCATTTCATTCATCCAAGCTTTAAGTATTGTTACTCTGCAAGAATTACAACGCACCTTTGGCACCAATTCCTTCATTGCTTGTGATCACATTCATTACTACGCACTACTACCATCGTTGTGAAGCTTCTCTTCATTGCGGTATTATCATCGCCATTCTCCATCAACATTCTTGAACAAAGCAAAGAAGTAGACTCTCTAAGGGCCCTATTTCATACATGTAAGAACAATTTTGATAGGAAATCAATGGAAGTTTTGATCTAAAGGATGTTTGCTTTGTTGTTGATTCATTGCTTATTTGATTAAATCTCTTTAGTTCACTATTTCATTGAAGTTTTGGGTATTTGATATTGATATTATTGCATATTCATTGTTGATCCAAATTTCCCTTAACAAGACATATTTTACATAGAGATGATGATTAGAGAGATGTTGCAGTATGAGATCCAGATGTTGGAGATGCTCAGCCCATGTTTTACTATAGATAAGGATATCATCGAAGAAAACCAGAATGAATTTCCGCAGGTAGGGCCAGAATATTTTATTCATCAAGGCCTAGAATGTTGAAGGATCATTAGTGAGGCCAAAGGGCATGACCAAAAACTCATAGTGGCCATCATGTGTGTGGAAAGCCATTTTAGGGATATCATCCTCATGAACCTAAATTTGGTGATACCCAGAACAAAGATCCAATTTGGAGAAAAAATGAGCACCATGAAGCTCATCAACAATAGGAATCAGAAACTTATCCTTGATTGTGATGTGATTAAGTGCTCGAAAGTCAATGCAGATGCACAATGAACCATCTTTTTTCTAGACAAGAAGAATTGGTGAAGAAAAGGAACTGGTACTAGGGTGAATAATACCTTGCTTTAGTAAGTCTTGAACAAGCATCTCAATCTCTGTCTTTTGGTGAAACGGGTAGCGGTAGGGCCTGATGTTGGAAGGAACACTTCTAGGAAGGAGTTGAATACATTGGTCCGTTGGTCATGAAGGTGGCAATCCCACTAGTTCGAAAAAGACACATGCATACCTATCCAAAATTCATTGTAGATCAGAAGGAGTAGTGGAGACCACTGATGGTTGCATCTAAATGGAATGGAGCTGAGCGATGACACCATGTGAATTCTTCTTAAGAATTTTTTCTGTGATGTGAACTTATGATGCTGAGAGACCCCATTTGTAAGCCTTTCAATGTGTGTTTTTTCCCATTGTCTGAAAACTGCATCCAAAGTTTAGCAAAATCCCATAAGATGGGTCCAAGTGTGCGTAACCATTGGGCACCCAAAACCACATCAGATCCGCCTAAGGGCAAGGTAAACATGTCAAAGTGTAGGTTATAATCTCCAATCGAGATACGCACATTGTGACACTTCCCTTTACAAGGTAATGTGCCCCCATTGGTAATCATGACTTCAAAGCTAGAGCAAGGATGTACAAAACAATCATCCTGTATGGCGATTTGAGGGTTAATGAAGTTATGAGTGCTACCAGAATCAATGAGTATTGTAAGAGGGAGCTTCTTGAAGTAACCCTTGACTTGCATGGTTTGTGGGGTGGTGACTCCTACTAAAGCATGGAGAGAGATCTCTGGGTGGTCTTCCTAAGAAGTAGGGTCAACAAGCGGCTGCTAAGTTTCAACCTGATAATCTACTATATCCTGAGCATCTGCATAAACTTCATTTTTAGGTAGAGAATCCACATCCAATAGATAGAGCTTTTGTTCAACACATCTATGTCCCCAAGTGAATTTATCATCACAATTATAACAAAGCCCTTTTTTCCTACGTGCCCACATCTCTGCTTCGGTCAAATGCTTGATAGGAGCTATTCTAGGAGCTAGTGTTATTTGAGGTCTTTGGGAAACCATATTTCTAAATGGAACAAAATTGGATTTGGATCATTGTTGAGATATGATCTTGTCCTCTGCCAACTTAGCTAACCCTAGGGCTTCCATCATTGTGCTGGGATGAAATATTTTAACCTCAGATTGAATTGCATCCTTCAGACCGCTGACAAAACAACTCCTGTAGAATTCATCAGATAATCTCTCTGTGTGATTGGCCAATTTTTCAAATTCTATCTGATATTCTCTCATAGTTCCTATTTGGCAAAGTTTAGTGAGTGCTCCTATGAAGTCATCAAAAGCACTAGGGCCAAATCGTTGCAAAATGAGTTTGCAAAAATCTATCCATTTTGGCTCTTCATAATCCTGGATGTACCATCAGAACCATTGAAGGGATTCATGTTCCAAATGAAAGGATGCAAGTGGGACTTTGTTGATATCAAAAGTATTATGTAGACTGAAATATTGTTCTGCATGATATATCTAGTTAGTTAGATCATCACCATTGATGCAAGGAAAATCATGATTTAGCCCATGAAAATTGTTGGAAGAAGAGAACCCAGTGTTTGTCGAAGACTATGGCTGCCATCTATTGTTCATGGTTGAATGCTAAAGATTGAGGCTAAGAATTTTTTCATCTAGCTCTTGGGGTTTTGTCTTGAGGGTAGCAAGTTCATCCTCCATGTTTTTTGCTCCTGTGCAGGTGACAACCATAACCAGGAGTTTTTTTTGGGGGGGGAATGGGTAGAAAAACAAAAATGGAAACTTTTTTAGTAAAGGGAAATTTGGATTTGGGAAAAACTTTGATGGGTAATTGGGGTTTGACTAGGTTTTAGACACTTTCTGGGGGAAAGGGAAGCATAAAATGGGGATTTCAGAAGTGAGGTGAAAGAATGGGAAAATTTGTCCAAGAGGGACAAAGGAGCAGAAATATGAAATGAACACTATGGTAAAATTTGAAGGCTATTGGGTGAGAATCGAAGAAGTTATGGCAAACCCTGAAATAGAGAAATGTGGGATTTCTAGCTTCGATAAGTGGAATTTGGGATAGGGTCCTTAAGGAAGGAAATATGCAAAATGAAATTCTAGGGGTTCTAGTGAATTTTGAAAGGAAACAAAGCTAAAGCAAGGAAGATATGGTCCAGTGATTTTTTTTTTCTTGGAAATAATCTACCAATTGCTCTGGATAGATTTAATCTGTGATTTTTTGGTTGTCAATAAATATGGGTCCCAAGTATGTTCGGCTTCCTAAAGGTTTAGGGGAGTCAATCGGCCACCAATGTTGTCTAACAACTTACATATTGGGGTAGTACCCCTCACTCCATGGCTTAGGTAAAACTAATAACTTCTTTGCCACAAACGATAGCTCTTGGTTTACCTCATAGATGGGAACTAGTCAATCAGGTAGGGGTTGTTGCCCTTTTCACTAGCAAGTCCTCTCAATTGGCTAACTACTTTGGGGTTCCTGTGGTACTCATCACAATGAATTTTAGGGCTATATGCCCAGGCACTTTCCACTATTAAACAGATAGGGATATTCCTTGATCCAAACCTGCAATTGAAATAAACAATACAGATGCAACAAATAAATAACTACTACAATAATCACAATGCCTAGAGGCTACTGTTGAAAAAAAATTCAGCAGAAATTCCACCCAGCGAGCCCAAGAAAGCACTTTGATACCAGATGAGAGGAACCTCCTGCAACAATATAATGAAGAATGCATGAAATAATAGAAATAGTAGAAACACAGAAGGAATTTATTGATCGCAGGCCACTTCGAGGGGGTAACCTCCTTTGAGCAAGCTCAATACAATAAATTTGTGGATGCCTTCATTGGCCTCAACATGTACTTATATACTAAGTCTAATCTAAACAACTATTACTTCCCATGAATGTGGGATAATACAATATACTCATGGGATGACTTACAAAGCATATGAATCCAAAAGTAATATACTAACAAAGTAAAGAGAAGGGTTAAACATGAGTTCCTAATAGTTGCTTTATTAAGCATACGACAGTCTATACACAGATGCAAAGTTCCATCCTTTTTTTTACAAAGATCACAGGGGATCCCCAAGGAGAAACACTAGGTCTAATCAATCATTTAGCCAATAGCTCCTGAAGCTGGGCTTTCAATTCCATTAACTCCATAGTAGTCATACGGTATGGTACCTTTGAAATTGGGTGAAATCCTGGTATTATATCAATTGAGAAATCAAAAGCTCTCTTTGGAGGTAATCCTGAAAGTTCATCTAGGAAAACATCCTAAAAATCTTGAAGAAAAGGATAGTTCTCTAAAGATACACTTTGTTTACTAGGATCCTCTTCTATTTGATCTATTTTGACTGCAAAAAAGTTGACAACCTTTTTGTCTAGCTCTCTTTAGTTGCATAGCAAAGATTGGTCTGATTTTAACTTCTCTTTGTGTGCCTTACAAAAATACTTTGTTTCCTACATCATCTAGACACTCAAATGTTCTTGCAAAATAGTCAAAATTAGCCCTATGCCTCCATAGCCAATTTATTCCTAGGATAACATCATAGGAACCTAGGGGGGACTACATACAAATTCACCTCAGTTGAAAAACTAGGAAGTTCAATCTTGGCTTCAAACAGGCATTGCTCTAGCTGAACTTTAGTCTAGTTAGCATATTCTACTAACCAGGGTTTAGCCATATATCTAGCTCTTTTAGGAAATTTACTTAATACTCTTAGAGAAATAAAACTTTCAATTGATCCAATATCAATCAAAATAGAGATAGGAACTCCAAACAAAGTACTTGTAGTCTCAATGGGAGTAATTCGGTACTCTACCTGTTAGTTCTCTAATGCTGCATGGATCCTCTATTGAAAAGCTTCTTATTGGGTAGGTAATGATGAGTGCCAGGTAGCACCCATGAAATACACCTTTTTACCCCTCATTTTCCTTCCTTCTTATTCCATTGTCCTGATGACTACACCAAATTAGATTAACAAGATTGTTCTAATTATGTTTAATGAGAGATGAATTACTTAAAATCATGATTTCTGATTGAAGGACTAATGTGCATTGAATTCATAAAAATATGCAGAAATTCTCTCTTTTTGAATCTACAGGTACAAATGTTTGGGCAAAGACAATTTTGGTCATCTCCGGAGGTGGTCCTAATAATCTCCGGAGTTAACATAAGGATACTACACCAATGTCCAATATTTTCCAATATAATTGGAGAGATTTTGAGATAAGGGGGTGACTCATCTCCGGAGCTAGACTAGAGTCACGAGCATATCTCTAGAGCTGAATAGAAAGCCATAAAACATATCTCTGGAGTTGCAGACAAAAGCACACACCTCTAGAGCCTCCACAACACAAATATAGATTTCCAGCACCGCTACCAATCAACACTTCTAGTGGTAATTAGGGTGCTCTAGATATTACTCAATCAGCAACTAATTAATCGAATGAAGACTGTAGTTAACTGCAGGAAGTTTTATCTTTCTTTTTGATTTTGTATGAGTTCTCAACAAACTAATTAAATACCTATATTTTAGGGCCTCGTTGCCTAGTTGTATTTGAAACTAAGACTTAGATTTAGTGAGACTATTGTTCCACTAAATCTATTTTAATTGCATGAATGTTTACTCTGTAGTTAAACAGTTAGTAGAATAAAAGATTGGTACTATCTCATAGATGAACTAGTAGCTAGGGTAAGTGATATCTCATCACTGGATTAGATATAAACTTACAAAGGTAGTAGTAGAATACACAGCAGATAATTTATTGTTATTGTAATCTCATTTTGATATTGACATTTTTCTGAATACAAAAGATGATGGAATTGGATTGAAAGTGAATTGTGATATTATTTTCTTATGCTAATTCATTTATTTGGTCTTTAGCCCTAAGGGTGTGGAGCAAGGGCCCACTCCCACCACCCAGGTAGAAGTCTAGTATTGTTTGTTTTGTTATTCTATTTTAGATTCTATTTAGAAAGATAGTTACTATTTTCTCATAGATAAATGTATGTTTCAATTGTATGGAATAATATAGATCTACATTAGCAATTCATTGTTTCAACTCTGTTTCCAGCATTTCTAGAATTCATCTTCATAGAAGATAAATTAGTAGCATTAGTTTCTTTAATCAATAGAGATCATTAGAGTTAGTTAAGTAGACTGGCAACTATAGGATTCCTAATTGCAAATAGCCAAGGACACAACCCTAGATTTGATACATGAAAATATGATTAAATGCCGAGGTACAATGACCCTTGTCATTTTTGGCACCGTTGCTAGGAATCTCTGTGTTAATTAGGGAAACTTAGTTAAACAATTTTAGGATAGATTGAATCTGTATGGTTAGAGCTAGAGATTCAAAAGGAAGATACATAAAATAGACACCCTATCAACAAACTATAGGAGAAAGCAGTGGGGTGGCACAAGATCCTGTTGAAGAGAGAAAACTAGAACCTACCTTAGAAACTACACCTCAATTCAATAATCCCTTAAACCCTCTGATTCCTCCACTCATTGATTATATCTAAGAATTGCAACATAAATTCAAAGAGAAGAACCAATATCAAACATAGATGATAATCGTGAAGAGGAGGATAATCAAGCTCCAAGAACCTTCTCATATCCCATTGTTCTAGCTACTGGAGATAACTCCCCTATGAAAAATATTTCACCTGCACACTTGCCAAATTTTAGGGGTCTTGCTTCTGACGATCCAGATTAGTTTTTGTTTGAATTCAAAGTGGTATGTCAGACTTATGATTATGGATCAGATAATCAAAAACTCAAACTGATTCACTCAACCCTAAAGGATTCTATAATGAGATGGTTCATGGGTTTGCCCCAAAACTCCATCCATTCCTAGGATCAGATGGAGATAGAATTCTTGGGAAAATACTAGGACTACTGTAGAGTTAGTGATAAAAATAAGGAATTATTCAAAATTAAGTAGAGAGAGGAAGAGACCTTAGATGATTATGTGGATAGGTTCAACTTTGCTTAGAGAAGGTATGGCAACCCTATAAATCACTCTTTGGCCATAACCCTATTTGTAAAACGATTAGACAAAGAATCAAAATAGGCACTAGATCTAATGGGAAAAGGGAATATCAATAAAATGGATATGCCTGCTGTAGAAGAACTCTACAGGAACTATTCCAGAACCCAAGATGGAGTGAGAACACCCAAAACCTTCAAAGGGAAGAATGAAATAGGACAGTTAATGGAAGAGATTACAAATCTTAAAGTAGATATTCTAGTCCAATTGAATACCACATTAGATTGGATTTAGGCAAAAACTAGAACAACTAATCAAGGTAGAACAACTGAACCACTCTCCATCTATTGTCCTAGGTATAGAAACAAACATCTGTTGAGAGAATGCCCTATAGATAAATCAGAGATCTGTCAGATCTGTGACAGGGAACATCCTACCAATTAATGCAGTTAACTCCTAGCCTTGAAAAGGCTAAGTAAGAATAATGTCATTATAGAAGAGGAGTTGAACTATGTAGGACAAAAACAACCTGGGAATTTTCCTTATAATCAGCATCCAAACTAGGCTTCTTATAGGGGTCCTTCTAATTGGAGAAATAATCAATGGAATCCAAATTAGCATGGGCCTTAGAATAATCCTCCTTGGGGACCACAAGATTGGCCAAACCAACAATGGCAGAACCAACATTGGCAAAATCAGCCCTAGGGAAATCAACAATGGCCACAATAGTTTGGATCACAAAATATGTAGTCTCATTGGGGTCCTCAATAGGGGTATAATCAACAATACCAGGGACAACCTCAATGTTTCCAACCTCAACAACAAGCATTGCTAACTAGATCCCCCAACACACAAGGACAATCACAAAACAAACTAGTTAGCCAACCACCCTTACCATCTCAACCTATACCAAACCCATAGAATAAGTAGGGAGCAACTATTTACATGACATAACAAGAAAGCATGGCTAGTATTAATGCCATATATTCCAATAACCTCTAGCTACATTCTAGGAAAGTACTTCCAAGACCATCTCCTCCAACTATAGCTGAAGTAACCAATGATGAGGAACCTAAAAATCCATCCACTCAGCTTCCAGAGGAGATTACTACAGAAACAGTGCTAAAAGAACCATCCTTGGATAACTCTCGAGTTCCTCCTAAAAGAATGACTCTGGAGAGTAACCCTAGAAACATTTCTGATAAGAACTCCGAAGATGCTCTGGAGATAGAAAAACTAGCACCATACCCAGAATAGCTCAAACAACATGTCCCTTAGAAAATGTTTATACAAAACCAAGTCCAATCCACCCTGGAATTAGAACTTTTACAAGAAATTAGACAATTTGAACATTGAAATTCCTCTCCTATAAGCAATTAGGGATGTGTCTGAACTGAACCAATTCATCAAACAACATTGTGTTAAGACCCAAGGCAGGAAGAAAAACTTTCCTTCCACAATCTAGGTGGAAGGAAAAGTAGTAGACCTCCTAATGGGATAAATGCTCCTCTCAAAATATGAAAATCCTAGAAATCCTATCATAATTGTTTACATCTTAGGGGTAGAAATTTCAAATGTTTTGGTTGATTTGGGAGCAGCAATAAATGTAATGACAGTTCATACAATGGACAAATTGGCCCTAACATGTATCCAATCCACATCTACAATCCTTCAATTTGCTGACTAGTTGGTAGATATTCCAAAAGGAGTGATAACTGATGTTCCAGTTGTGATAGAATCATGAGAATTCTCAGTAGACTTCCTAATATTAGAACCAAGAAACCAGTGAAATGCTTATCCATTGATATTTGGAAGACCATGGCTAGCTACAACAACATTTATTGATTGTTAAACTAGGGATATGGTCATTTCTAATGGAATAGATTTAAAGAAAATATCTTTGTATCGACCAACTAAACCATCAATACATTATTCAAGAAGAGTATGGGTAAATGAGCCTGATAACACAGAAAATAGTGCCTTAGTAGCTATGGTGACCATTAAAGAACATTTGGGTGAGCTAGAAGAATAAATCCACTATGATACAATAGAAGATATTACCCACATTCTTATTAATGAGGATATAATGGAGCTAGCCCAAGATTCAAGGAGAGAATTTCTCACTTCTGCTCATTGTACCCTAGAAAATATCATTCCTTGTGGAGAGACCTTTTACAGAGACTTAGCCACATTCCACATGTTGCTTCCAAATTCTTTCCCCCTTAATGCCATGACTCCAGGCTATGGATTGACTACATCTATGGATCAGATCACAAAACAGGTCATGATTTTACTTGGGAAAACACTGAATATCAACACCCAGTTAGCAGAAAAATAGGAAGAACTTATCAAACTCCTAATTTCCCATTTAGTAGCTTTTTCTTGGGAATACTAAGATATGAAGGGCATCCCTCCTAAGATCTATACTCATCAATAAATACACTGAAGATGTCAAACATGTCAGACAACCCCAGAGAAGATTAAATCCTACTTTAAAAGACATTGTTAAGACTGAAATAGAAAAATTGCTGCAAGTAGGGTTTATATATCCAATCTTAGATAGTCAATGGGTCTCACCCTTAGTCATAGTTCCTAAAAAGAATGTGAAGTGGAGAGTGTGTATTGATTAGAGAGAGCTAAACAAAAGCAACATAGAAGGACTACTTTCCCTTACCATTCATTGACCAAGTGTTGGACAACCTTGCAGGGAGGAAGTATTTTTCTTTCCTAGATGGGTTTAGTGGATATAACTAAATCCAAGTAGCACCTGAAGATTAGGATAAAACCACTTTCACTTGTTCTTGGGGAACTTTTGCCTACAAATTTTTTCCATTTGGACTATGTAATGCTCCATCTACATTTCAGAGGCTTGTTTTAGCCATCTTTTCTAAATTAGCTAATGAGTGCATGGAAGTCTATATGGATGACTTTAATGTGTATGGGGACAACTTTGAAGAAGCTCTCATAAACTTAGAAAAGGTATTAAAATGCTATGAAAAAAATTGACTATCCTTGAGCCATGAAAAGTGCTTCATGATGGTAGACGAAGGAATTGTATTGGGACACCACATTTCAGCAAATGGGATCAAAGTGGACCAAAAAAAATAGAAGTGATCAAACAATTACCTTCACCTAAAAAATTAGATAGATGTTAGAAGTTTTCTGGGTCATGCTGGCTACTATAGGAGATTTATAGAAAATTTCAGCAGAATAGTTGCTCCTCTGTTTACCCTTCTTAACAAAGACACATAATTCTTATGGACAGAGGATTGTCAATCAACATTTGAAAACCTTAAGGAGAATCTTACTATCACACCTATTTTAAGAGGACCTAATTGGACTCTACCATTTCACATACAAACTGATGCTTCAAATGAGTCTATTGGAGTAGTCTTAGGACAGAAGAGGAGGGAGAAGGTATGCATGCCATCTACTACATCAGTGAAAACCTTACCTCTGCAGAAAGAAACTACACCATGACTAAAAAAGAATTCTTTGCAATCATATATGCTATAAACAAATTTAGGCATTATATCACTAGATACAAAATATTTGTACATACTAATCATCCAGCCATCAAATACCTAATGAATAAGCTAGTAGTGGGTGCAAGGATAATTAGGTGGTTATTGCTATTGCATGAATTTGACATTACCATAGTTGATAATCTAGGCAAATTTAATTTGGTTGCTAATTTTCTATCAAGATTGCATACAGGTGGAGAGAACCAACCAGTGGAGGACAGATTTCCAGATGAACATCTTTTTGCTATCTCCTCTACTACACCTTGGTTTGCAGACATAGCTAATCTCTTAGCTACAAGCTTATTTCCATCCCATTTTACCTCAAAACAAAAGAAAAGCTTAGCTTACAAATGGTTAAATGGTTTACTGTTTAAATGTGGTCCTAATTTCATTTTACGCAGGTGTTTAAAAGCTGATGCAATTTTTTATGTCTTAAGGGCATGTCATGATGAACCATCTGGTGGGCACTATTCTTCACACAGAACCATCCACAAAATTCTAGGATTTGGTTACTACTGGCCCTCTATTCATAAGGATAGCAAGAAGTATGTACAATAGTGTGATCAGTGCCAAAGGATGGGACAACCAACTTTCACCTAGGAAATGTCACTTCATCCTCAAGTAATGTTGGAAGCATTTGAGCAATGGGGTCTAGACTTTGTGGGACCAATTTCTCTACCATCATTAGGTAAAGAGTACATTCTGGTATGCACAGACTATGTGATTAAATGGGCTGAAGTTCAGGCATTGCAATTTGCAAGAGAAGAGAAAGGTGTTGATTTCCTTTATAATAGAATTTTCTTGAGGTTTGGAGCTCCAAGATCAATAGTTTCAGATAGAGGACCTCAATTTACTTCATAGGTAATTAGATAATTCATAGACTTATATCAAGTTAAGCACATGAAATCTTCACCTTACCATCCCCAATCCAATGGGCAAGTAGAGGCAACTAATAGAGAATTGGAGAATATTCTGACAAGGACAGTGGCCATGAATAGAAGGATTGGGCTAATAGATTACCTGAAGCAGTTTGGGCTTACAATACCACTTGGAAGTCCACAACAAAATTATCACCATATGAATTGGTTTATGGAAAGAAACCCATTCTATCTATAGAATTTGAACTATAAACACTCAAAACTTCATTAGATATTAGTCTACCATTGTTTATAGCATAATAGAACATGATTCTTCAGCTCAATGAGTTGGATGAAATCCATACGGAGGCCATACAACAAACAAAACTTGTTCAATATCAAAGGAAGCAATGGCATGACCAACACATCAAAAGGAGGACATTTCAGCAAGGTGATTGGGTTCTCCTATATGATTCTAAGTTCAAGGAGTTCAAGGGAAAGATACAAACTCATTGGATGGGTCCTTATCAGATAAATGAAGGTTTTGAGAATGGAACAATTTTGCTAGAACCCATTGATGGAAGCACAGATACATTCTTAGTGAATGGCCACAAAATTTGACTCTATAAAAGGCCATCAACTAAGGAAGAGTTCATCAAAGATTTGTGCTTGGTTACAGGGGATGCATCCTTTGTCACAGATTTGGACTGAAAAAAAAAGGGTTGAAAACTAGAAAATGGCGGCCTTCTTGGAAAAAAAAAAAGAAAAAAAGAGAAGGTTGAAAACTAGCAAATGGCAACCTTCTTAAAAAAAAAAGAAAAAAAAGGAGAAAGATGGAAAACCAGTAAATGACTGTCTTTCTTGACCAAGGGGATTGAAAACTAGTAAATGGCAGTTCCCTTCTTCTTACTAGATAAGAATAATCAAGATATGGAGGTAATCAGGTGCCAAGAGTTACTTGTAACGTCAAAAAATGTCCCCTTGGGGGCATTTCCCTCTTAAGGTTTAGCTCCTAGGTCTTTTGCATACATTTAGGACATCTTACTTCATAATTTGACATCCCGATGGAATGAGCCCTAGGTAACATGACAAATGAGACCTAGGAGGATCCCTTGAGCTTAACCCTACCCAAAATAGGGGGAAGGACTTGGGTGCTTGTGCCCTAGTCCTGCCCTAATTTAGGGCAATCCCAAATTTTGAGTGTCGATTTGTGACCGTTATTTGGGTCCTATGCTGACATAGTAAGTTTGAATTTACGAAATCTTGACAAGAGTGTTTATAGTTGCATATAAAAGCATGTTTAGGCATTAATTTGTAAACTAGATGGCAATTAAATTTCAATTAGATGATTACTCGTAAGCTATTGTGTTCTCAAGATGATTCAAGGCTTTCATTGTGTTGCAAGAGTAGAATTGTATTGTCTATGTGTTTGTGTTTGCAGATTTGAGCATCCATTTCATCATGGAATGAAAAGCATCTTCCTCCCATGAGATCTTCACTACAAGGTGACATTATATTGTGTTTGCATCATCATTTCCTTTAGTTTTTCCTCTGCATCACAAGGGCACACACTCTCTATCTGACAATGGTTTTTGGAGACTTAAGTGTCCTCCAAGGCTTGACTGAGGCAAGCCTCTAAACACCACAACCCCCTCCCAAAGTTTTGTTATTGCAGGTTATACGTGTTGCATCTAGAAAAAGTGAAGTTGTACGAAGGATCAACAAACATCAATGATTTGAGATCTAAAGAGAAGTAGGACATCAGAGCCTTTTTAGGACTTGAGCACTAGTCCCTATGTCCTATGCAATTAAATTTCCAAAAATAGAAGTTACAATGTAGATCAGTGTCAGAAGGAGGTCAGGATCCCACAAAGAAACTAGTACCTTGGACTTGGGTGCCCACTCGTTAGTCCTTAACTTTTTTTCCTCAGAGCCTCAAAAATAGCTACTCTATGATTTGATAGTTTATATCCCTCTGCAAGAGCTTTTTCTGTTATTCTTCTGTTTACAGTCGTATTTACGAAATTAGGGTTTTAATCATTAATTGAGAATAGGAGAAGGAAAATTGATAATTAAACACCCTAATCCAAGCTTCCCTACATTTCACAGTGATCTAGGGTATGATAGTCCCTGGCCACTCAACCCTAGATCCTTGAATGTTAAGGGTGAAAGGAAGATTCAAACATCTAAACACTAAACATTGAACAATCCCAATTTTATCCTAAACATTTTGGTGAACCCATGTTTTTGGACTTAAATTGCAACTTTCTGAGTGTGTGTTTTTAGATTTGGATTGATTTCATTCATTCACATAGTCTTTCATCTTATTGCATTAAGAAAATTACAAAAAATTTGAAAAATTTGCAAAATTTTGAAAACCCTAGCTTGCATTTTCATATAGATTACTAAATTGCATCAATTCTTTCTAAATTTCCCTAATTCATAATTTTTGAATTATATCTTATATAAATTACCGAAAAACACAAAAAATCAATAATTTGCATTGCATTTTCATCATTAATTTGCTAGACTTTTGTAGAAATTTTGACAATTTTCATTAAACCCAGTAATTCCAAAATCTAGGGTTAGTAGGCAAAATATTCTTTCACATTTTTATACTAATTTTAGAGGCTCATTCAAACTATAATTTGTCTTTAGTCTTGCATTTTAGTGTAAATTTGCATTTAGATTCAAAATATTTGCATTTTTGCATAGAAAATTTCAACAAAAACTAGCAATTTTCATGCATTTTCATTAGATTTGCATTGGCATTTTGTTTATTAAATCTTGGAATTCATTTTAAGATCTTAGAGCATTTAATTTTCATTATAAATCAGACTTCAAAACATTCATATAGCATTTTGTGCCAAGATCTCAAACCTAGGGCTTCAAAAACAACGATTTTCACTAAATTTAGCTTTATCGACTCTCTAAACTTGCACCATAGGCATGTTGTGAAGGGTATTTTTGACTTATTTAGATTTTAATATGGTAATAATTTTATTCCCCTCCTAAAAATCTTCACAACACCCTTTTAACGGGCTCTTGTATTGAAAATTTGTTGAAAAACTACACATTTTGACTATTTTTGCCCTAGGGTTTGACCTAGTTTGCACTCCAAGCATGTTGTGATAAATTTTATGGATTGAGGTGACTAATATCATTGATTTTATTTTCTACACCTCCTGAAATTCATTACAACATCCCTTTTTCTAGGTCTTGGAATTGAAGAACCATGAAAAATAACCTATTTTTGCTATATTTTCACTAGGGTCTTACCTTAAGTGGCACTAAAAGTGTGTTGTGTTGGGAATTTTGACATCAATTGGTTGTTATTACTAATATAATTTTATATCCATCATAACTTTCCTCACAACACCCTTTGTTATTATCTTTTGCATTGAGTTTTGGTGAAAAAAGTGCCTATTTTGACATATCTTCACTATAGTTTGACTTGGCATTATCTTGGATTTGCATCAAGAGTGTGTTGAGAAGGATAATATTGCTGTTTTAGACTGATATTAGACATATAACTTTCTTCCCCTGATCAAATTCCTTACAACACCTTTTGTTCCATTCATTTGCATTGAAAAAGTACAAAAAACCAAGCATTTTTAGCCTTCAATCATATCCTTCTCTTAGGATTTGTTCTCTTAGTTTGTGCATTGTGCATTGTATGCTTTTGTATAAGCTTTATGACACACTATCCTAAAAATGATATCCCTTTGAGAAGAAGTAAAAGGTTAATGGGATCTAGTGCTCTTGAAGAAAACAACATTCCTACCTCTAATAATCTTTTGAACACCTTCTTTACAAAGGGAGAAACTCAAATTGTGTAAGATATTATGCATCCTCCAACTGTAATGGAAGAACAAAATTTTCATGATGTTTATGATACTATTGAGGCAACAAGATATGTATCTAATGAGCAAATAGAAAAATTGGATAAAGAGCTAGCCCAATTTCAATCATTTATGGAAAATGAAAGAATAGTTGAAGAAGCTGTCCCTATAATTCATAATATAAGAGAATTGATAAAAGTGGGACAAGATGGTGTTAATGCAATTCATAGTCTAGCACATATTGTACAAACCAATATCATATTGGTGATCCAATGTGTGCAAGTAATAAATAACACTCTATCTCCATCTCATACTCAAGTATCCATACCTATACCAACTACGGGAATATCCACTTTTACATCAACGATCTTAACAAATAATGCAAATGCTTGTAGTAATGCTACCACTAGTATTGGAGTATCTAATTGCACTAATTACAAAGCTGTGGGATTTGATTATCAGAAATTGGTTTCTAAGGGGAACTCCAATATGCATAATTGTTCTCAACCACCTATCTATTCCACTCATTTCCAACCACCTATTACCTACTCACAATCATCTTCCACCTATCATTATGTCCAACCACCATTGACATATTCTCAGCCTCCACCTATCATATCGCAAGCTCATTCACCTCCTCACTTTGCTTCCAATTCCTCACAACAAACCACATCTCCAAATGATACCATCCTAAACCAACTTTTACAGGGCATGACTGCTTTACAACAAAAGGTAACAAACTTGAAAAATTCTTCACATCCTAGTCTACCAACATATCATGCATGTAATCCCCTTTCCTATGCAATCTTGAGAACTCCTATGCCTGAGAGGTTTGAGACTCCTCGCTTTGAAAAGTATGGTGGAAAAGGTGATCCTAATATTCATGTGGCAGCATTTACAACTATGTGTAGTGATTTTTATTTTGAAGAGGATTTCTTGGCAAAAATTTTCCCATGATCTCTCAAAGATACTACTTTAGAATGGTTTTGCTCTTTACCTTTGAATTCAATACACTCCTTTTCGCAGTTGATTGATCAATTTTTACAACATTTCCAAGCAAATATCAGACCCCAATTTACTCTAATTGACATGGTTCATTACAAATAAGGTCTGAAAGAGAAGTTGACTGAATTCATTAGTCGATATCAAGGGATTTATACACAAATTTAGTATCAGATGAAAGATGAGGATGTTTAGAAGGTATTTATTACAAATCTACAACCTAATTATTGATGGTGTTTTTAGCACACAACAATGTAGGTATGATTGTTGGTATCACACCTCTCTTGAAAAGTATCCTACCCTAGGTAAGACTACTCCAAGTTTTCTATAGCTAGGTCTTAGCTTTCTTAGAATGACTCAGTTGGAATGACTAGCTGTGCCAACAAGGGGTCTTACATGAAATTGACAGATTTAGACAACTTGGATAGTGTTTCATGCAAACCCTTTATTATTTCAACTGATAAGACAATGTAAAATGCTACTAAATACCTAAGCTAAAAATTGTTTTCAAAGAAAATGCAAAAGGAAAATAGGGTTTTAGAGAAATCCTAGGCGACATTCACAACACATGGACTACTTTAGCTAGACAAATGTTCTGAAATTTAACTAGTTTTTTGAGTTACCAAACTGAAAATAGGTGTTACAACACTGCAGAAAATGATACTATTTTCAATGGAAATCAAGACATTTTCAGATTACATTCATTCATCAAATACCCAACAAATGGTGCAATTCAATTTATGAAATACAATTGAACTAAGCACAACTGATTAGCCTAGACTAACTTTGCACAGTTACCTACCATCAGCAAATAACTAAAAGTATGGACTGAGAAAATTCATCAGATACCTTCAACAAACCATGAATATTGTAAAAGCACAAGTAATTAACTATTGGAGATCAAGAAGCGAACCATGAAAACTAGATAAGAAAATACTATAGACAAATTCTCAAGAGAATTGCAGAAACTTGCTTTGTATTACTTCAAATGGCAGAGTGTCAACAATTCAGAATCAAGAGTCCTCTCTCAACTAATGGAAATGGCAACCCTTTATATAGGAGAGGAGCCATACCGAGTTTTGAATGGATGGTGGAGATTAACTCAACACCACCAGTCTAGATTTACATTATTAAATACATTCATGACGGCTCATAACAGTCCCAGATTACATTTTGTCCCTTATGAAAAAGACAAAAACACAACTCCCAGATACATTGAATCTAGACAATTTGACTACCCAATTGAATATATTTATATATAGAAAAAGTCATTTTTGAACCATAATAAAGACAAAATAGTGTCACATGTCACTCTAAATATATCAATTTACATCAGTGATGGGATTACATTTTGAAATATTCAATAATATACTAAGATTCTTCATCCAAGTTTACTTTGTCTTCTTCCACTATCTTGTTGCAGTATCTGACACTGATTGACAGTGCCAAGTTGATATTTGTGGGGTCTAGGTTCTTGAGGTGATTGGCCAAATATATGAACATCTCCAATCCCTTGCTATACTGATTATATATTTTCTCTATCTCTGCCTTTGCCTTATGAAATGCATTGAATTCAGTTTTGAGATCACTGACTCTATCCAGTCTAGCCTCCACATCCAATTTAGTATCTTCAAAAACTATCTTATGTAATTTATCTTTACATCCTTTCACATCGTATGGATCTAAATCAGCATAGCCCATCACCAGGTAGTCTTTCAGTGTGTCATTTATTTCATAAATAAGAGCTAATATGTTTTCCTCTGCTATTTTGTAGGCTTCTTTGACGTTATCAAAAACTTCCTTTCTAAACTTTATTTGTTGACACCAGTCAATGGCTTTGTGCAATCTATCCCCTGTCAAAATATTTTTAGACAATAGTGTCTATGCAGGAAAGTCTCTGATTGTTTGTACTCGAGGAAATATCTGAGAATAATATTCATCAAAAGAATCACATTCCTCATGCAAGTCCTTCCAACACTCCCAAAGTTTGACCAAATTCCTATGAAATTTAGCTGCAACATCAATTGTTTTAAATCCTTTCTCATACACTCTAATCATCCAACTTTAAGTGCATTTTGACAGAGTACAGACTTCACCGAGCTTGGACATTTCATCTCTTGACAAAAAGGTAGGCAATGTCCTTATCTCACCATCAAAATCTACTAGTTTTATCAGAAACTGCAAGCACGATCAGAGCTCTTCATTCTACTGCATCAGCTCTTTCTTTGAGAGTTCATCTTTGTCTAGCTGTTCTAGGATTGAAGTAACAGATCCTTTGAATTCATCAACCCTTTGAGCTCTTGTAGCTGGTCCCAAATTTATAGTTGTTATGGTATACTCTTCTACTTTGACCTACTCTCTATTTGTATCAGCTGGTGGGACAACTATTTTAGATATTCTAGATCCAGTCTCATCCTTGCAAAATCTTGGATTGCACCTTGGCTTTCTTCTATTTCTTTGGCTTTTGGGCATGTGACAAAATGGCACTTAGATCTAATTTCATTATTTCCACCTGGGGCTCTAGATATGCTACTTTGTTTTGCATCCAGTCAGGTGCTGAGGAAGAAAGTTCTTTAGGCCCGTCAAGCTTTTCACTATTTGTATTGGGAGGCCCTTCAAGTAGCCCTTTCTCTTGTTCTAACCCTTCATCTAAATCCTCTATCTCATCTGCAAGATTCCTCCAATTTATAACTACATCTTTCTGAGCTGCTTCAAGGATTTTTTCTACTTGACTCTTTTTCAGAGGACTATCTGAAATTTCAATTATTTTTGCACTAGCAGTTTTAGTCAAAGGTTCATCAAGTATCTCATTCTTTGCCTCAACAAATACATCCTTCTCTGGTTCTTGCTCTTGAAGACGTAGTTCAGCACACACTTTCTCAATACCTGGCAGCAATGGCATAGCCAAGGGAGTTGAATCTTGGTCCATGGGTGCTTGGGAGATAGAAGCAACATATGATAAAGGCATTGCAATTGAGGAAAAGTTAACTTGTGTCAAATTAGAAAACATAGCAGACCCTAAAGCTAGTGAGCTGGAAGAAGTTGGCAAGATGGAAGAAATGACTATGGGTGAAGTGATAAGAGGGCAAAGAAGGTGAAAGAATGGTAGAAATGGGAGGTAGTGTAAGGGAAGTGGAAAGTGGAATAGAAGATAAGGATGTGGAAGTGGTGGAGGAGTATGACAAGGCAACCATGGAAGAAACAGGACTTCAAGGAGCACTAGAGGCTACTTCCAGTGAAGAAGAGATAGTTGAAACAATAATTGCGGGTGAAGAAACAATAGAGGTACTTTCCTGAATGATAGTTGTTGAGGAAGTAGGAGAAATAATAGAAATAGCAGTAGCAGTACCAACACTTAGAGAAGGTACAACATCATTCACATTTGGGGGAGCAGGAGGTGGAGAAGGTGGCAAATTAGTAATATCAGTAGTGGTAGCAACAATTTCTACTATCTTACTAGTATCTTTCATTCTAGATTTCTTCATTTTTGACCCTTCTCCTGGACCACTAGGAAGGTCTCTCTTCTTTGAATCTCTTGTCCTAGTGGAAGGGGGCATATTCTTATTCTGAGTCTTGGTAGAAACCTTCTTACTTTTCTATTCTTTGGCCTTTTCTTCCAAGGGTATGTGATCTTCACTATCTGATTTGAGTCCTTGGGCTAGTTTTGCTTCATCAGTGATCTCTATGGGTTCATCATCTTCTCCTCCAGATTATTTTTCTAACTCAAGTGTGGTGTATGTGAGCTGTATCCCCTATCCTTCCAAAGGAGCAATTTGACCTCTTACCCATGCTTTGCTTAATCTGATCAGTTCCTTCATCACAATATCAAGGGAGCTTTCCTCAGCATTAGCCCAATTAGGCAAGGGAATTGGTTGGTGGTATTGTGCCTCCCAGGCACCCCTATGCATTACATTTTCATCATCTTCTAGTTGATCAGGGACTGGAATAACATGAAACTTTCTTATGAATGCCAATGATAATCTGGAGTGGGCTTTCTTCATGACTTCATAGTCATCCATGCAATTTGCCCAAAAGTCTTTTATATGCATCTTATGAAATAATTTCTTACTCACAAACCTCTCCATCACCTTATTTGGATCAAAATGATTTCTTTTGTTGTAATAATGGAGGTTGAGAAGTTGAAGTTCTATGTCAGAGTGCTCAGCTGATGCCAATGAAGGACATGCATAGTTTCCTCTGCCTAACAGGACGAGAAATTGGACATTCATTCTATGCAAATGCTTGAGTTTTTAAGCACAAGTTATCAGTTGTGTAGATAGTTCTAGGAGCACTACTTTGTCTTTTGGATATCTAGGGAGTCTATAAGCCATTCCTGTGAAACCTTGTATTCTCAAGTATGTGAACTTCTCAAATTGAATATACCACCTCCCATACTTAATGACTTCATTCATGGCTTCCGTGGATACCCTTAGAGCTGTGTTGCCTTGCAATAATCTGGTTATGTACATAGTAAAGGCATCATTTACCCTCTTATAATGCATAAGAGATTATGTCAATGTGAGTTGTGTATAGCATTCATAGACCTTAATCTGGGTTTGGTCATGATTTCCTACTTCCCCCACCTTAGACAGTCTAGCATAATGATTCTTCCTCGCCAATGCATAAACTACATAGGATGTCCATCTGAAGAATTGTTTCTCTTTGAAGTTACTGAATGCCCCATGGATGTTATCACTTAGGATTTGTTCCCAACAGAACTTCGTACCTTTTAATATCTCCTCAATTATAATAGACATCCATCCCTCGAAGGTTGATGTTGCAGGTAACCCATATATTCTACTCAATAAGGTTACTAGATCTCCTATTTCATCATGAAAGTCACTCCTGTATAGAACCTGAGGAAATTTGACCAAGGCAGACCTTTTACTTTTTTCCCACTGTTCATTCATGTGTTTTCTACATCCATTTTCATCTTTCTTATAGGTGGCTTCTAATCCTACTTTATCTGGCATAGTCATCACTAAATTCCATGGGATGCCCAAAATTTCAGCCAAGGAGGGCAGACTTAGGTCAACCAACACTTCTCCACTGGTAGTTTGTATTGTTCTTGTCATGATGTCATATCTCTTTGTATAAGCAACAATCAATTCTGCACATTGAGCAGATGTGGGGAAGGCAGCAGCTTCTGCAATCCCAGTATCTTTCACTTTCTTGGCTCTCAGGGTTGGATTTGGGCCAAATATTTTGAGTCTAAAATCATCCAGGTCAATATGACCTAGGTTTGTATCTCCTATATTTTTCCACCCAGTAGCAATCTTTGTTTCCAGGGGAATACCTTTGAACTCGTACCTCATGGGTTGAACTCATGCAGTCATCTAACCTGCAAGACTAGACTTTATAAGTCTTGATGTCTCTGAGATGGTTTTCTCTAACTCCTAAGTTTAAACTCTATGATTACCAAGTGGACTACTACACCATCAAACCATGTTATGATAGATGAGTCTGAAATGAATCTACCCAGTTACCATTATATGCCTATGACAACATAAGTCTGAAATTTACCAACTATTACATTTATCACATGATCAAATAATAAAGCAATCTTATACTAATGCATGTAATAAATACTCTAATGCTGCAAAATCCCAATTAAAATATATAAAACATCATAGTTTGCTAAGTGCAGTCATTATTTCACTCTCACAGACATTTCCCCTTTTGAAATTTCTTCAAAAACTGTCATTTTACCCAGTTTGCGCTAAATTTAGGGTCAACCGACCCATAGAAGGAAAAGTGCTAATTTAAAGGTCAACTGACCTGTCAGAGAAATCGAGGCAGTTTGACCAATTGATCTATTTGTGTTAATATCATTGCAACATCTTGTAGGGATTTTATAGTCAATCAACTTGCTTGGGTTTGAGATGAGACCAACTTAAATTAGTCATTTGGGTTGGTCGGTTGCAAGTTTAGCACAAGGTGATCAAACAAACCTTACCACCTTTGCACAAGATTGGGTATCACATAACCTTACAGAGTTTTTGAAGGTAACTGACTAAGTCGGTGAAGGCACATTTTGGCACAAGGTTGAAGGGAGTTGATTTTGGCACAAAGTTGTTTTTCTATGGTTTGCAGGATTTTAGGGCATGATGGACTTTTGGAACATTTTAGTGCATTTGACCTAAGTAAGAGAGGGGACCTTTTAGCACAAAGTTGGAGCATCAAACTTTAGCACAACATTGACTTAGAGTCCCGACGGGGGTTTTAAAGGCCACCGACCAATTGGATTGATCACAAAAGTTTTTGAAAGTCAGTTAGATGTGTTTTTAGTGCAACTCCATTTCTCACTCGTTTTATTGATCGATTCAATGTGTTAAGGTGAGATTCTTTTTGCTTCATTAGGGTTTGACAAATATTGATTTGCATTTTGCCTATAGGAAGGATTTCAGAGGATGTTTCTAAAAATGTGTTACCTTTTGATGGTTTGAAACTAGGGTTTTAGGATAATAAACAATTTAGGAAAGGAAACCCTAGCTTGTGTGTCCTAAACTCTATCAGTTATGTGTTTGTTGTGCTTTGGGAAGAAAATGCATTTAATTTCCAACAAAACCCTAACTGATGAAAGCTCAAGCAAAGAGAAAAAAATCTCCTACCTGGTTAGTGGGGGTGAAATGAGTTGAAATGTGCAGGTGTGGAGGAGGTCTTCAAGTCGAATCCACGGGAAGCTTGCGGAAATGATCAATAAAATTTCACCATAAAGCTCTCTGAGTGTTTGTTTAATGCAAAATGAGCTCAAAAACCATGGGAAATCCATTTTATTACCCCTTAATTGATTGCCATTAATGCAGAGTGTACGAGGTATTAGTCACAAGATTTGGCAGAATATTAGGGTTTGTATGGAATCAAGTTACCTCTAAGTTGGCAGGGTTTTAGGACATCACCAACTTAGTCAGTGGATAGTATTCTTTAGCACAAAGTAGATCTATGCAATACAAGTACTTTGCAAGGCTTTGGGGATCCTCAAACCTGCAGGGTTTTTGGTATGCCCTGACTTAGTCAATGCATGGGCTTTATAGAACGGAGTCGGTGGTGATGAACTTTGATGCTAAGGTTGGTGGATGTGAAAAGTGATGCTAAGGTTGGTCATGTAAGGATATAGAGCTGGGGTCAAAGGTAATGAATTATAGTGCAGAGGTCAGTTGGAGGGCCTTTTAGTGCAAGGGTTGGATGGCAGCAATTTTAGTGCAAAAGACAATCAGACCTAGTTGTATGAAATGTAGAGACTTAGACTCAGTAGATTTTGGAATGACCTAACACCAATTTTCTAACATGGCTAGAGATGCATTTTGACCACTTGACTAATTAAGAGATGGAAAACCTATTTGACACTCTAAGCCAAGATTTAAAAAGGGGGTCCCTATTTTTATGAATGTAACATGTGTGCAAGGCACAACAAATGGTGACTCTACTTGGAAATGCTCCAGAGCATTTCAATAATAAACTTTCAGTTCAAACCCAAAATCTCTATGTTTCCCACACATTAGATGAGAATGCATGATACCTTATCAAAGAATCAAAGACCACTAACCAGTACAACCATCCATATCCTAAAAACCTAAGTGTGTGCAATTGCATTCATTCCCATCCCTTGGCAACTAAGTTCACCCAAGATCCTTCGTGCTAAGCTATGAAGTTGGGATTATTTTACCACTAAGAAAATGCTTTGATATTGAGATATGATGAACCTTTAAGTAATAAATCTTCTGCAATGATTTCCTTCTTGATAGTACCTTTGATGATCTTTGATGCTAATAATCTTTAGTTAACAGTCTTCATATCAGAGTCTTCAAATGATTATCTATATATTGATACTTTGTAGTGGGTCTGGTGTTGAAAAACACCTTCTATTTTTACCCAGTAGGCTAGTAGTACTCAGTACCGCCCACCACTCTCATTTGAATTTGCAGAATTGGAGTTGGTGGTAAAATTGGGGATCCAAACTCTTCACTTAACATGCAATCACCCAGGCTTACTTAGCTACTTTAGGATTATTTAAAGTGAGAGATATATGGTTAGAAAATAATTCTGGTGCACCAACTAATGACTCCCTTCCAATGAACAGACATCATACTCCATGATATAACAACAGAACCCATAGGAAGACCTAAGCAGAACTTCTATTTCTCAACAAAAGACCACAGATAATTTACCCAACAAGGAAGCATCTGTAGGTCCACATAACTGCCACCACATTCTAGAAACAAGAACCCCATGCAAAGCAAGCACAGTGGGCAAAAGCAAATATGAAAAGACAACTAACTAAGCGAAAGAAAGAACACCTAATAACTATAGAAAGAGAAAATAAGAAAGCAAACTAATCTATCAACAACCTACTATAACCAAAGAAAAAAAGCCCCATAAATATGAACACTAAGGAGAGGCAAGACTGCCTCTCAAGCCTAGAAGTAGTGCTTTAGGAATTGGCCATTGACAGGCAATGGGAGCTCCTCACTAGTAAGGCTCTTAAGTCGATATGTGTTGTCACCAAGGATCTCATAGATCTGATACAGACCCAACCAAAGTTTATCAAACTTAACCTTTCTTCTCATGAGCTTTATCCTAATATAGGACTAAATCAGAAATACAGAAAGCTTTTACCTTGGATCTCTTGTTGAACCATCAGTTTACTACACCCTGGTGCATAGTAAAGTTTTCTATAGTAGCGTCGCGTTTCTCTTCAAGGTGTAGTAATTGGGCTAATCAAGAAGACAGTTGGTCATCTATTTCAAGACAATCTTACATGAATTGTAGAACGGGGATCCTTAAGTGAGTGGGAAAGATTAGCTCGGTCCCGTAGACTAAATGATAGGGGGATTTTCCCAATGTGGCCTTGTGTCTAATTTTATCAGCCCATAAGGTGAATTTGAGTTGAGTATGCCAATCCCTGGGGTTTTTGTTTAGCAATTTCTTAATTACTTCAAGCAGATTTTTGTTCATGGATTTAGCTGCCCCATTCCCTTGTGGATAGTAATTAGATGAAAATTTCAAGATGACCCCATAATCAAATGCCCAGTTGGAAAAATGTAATGATGAAAAGGTGGGACCATTATCACAAACTAAAGAAAATAGGCATCTAAACCTGGTGATAATATGCTTTTCAACAAATTCAATGACTACCTCTGTGGTGCATTGTTTACAAGATATTGCCTTAGACCACCGGGTGCAGTAATTAGTAGTGGTCAAAATATACCTGTGGCCTATAGAGGAGGGTGGATTGACCATACCAATAAAGTCAAGGCCCCATTGTGTGAATGGTCATACGTCCATAACTAGTTACAGTGGCATGACAACGTTTCGTTCTCTTGTAGCAGCCGTTTGACATGTATAGAAGGTTCCCACATGCGAATAGGCATCTTTGAACAAAATAGGCCAATAATACCAAGCCTAAAGGATTTGATTGGCTGTTGAATGGGCTGATTTGTGGCCTATCCCAAATTTCTCATAAAAACTAGTTAACACATGATTTACCTCTGACTTGTCCAAACATCTCAGATAGATCCCTTTGTGATTCTTCTTGTAAAGCACTGATCCTTTTATCATGTAGTTGTTTCTCTTTAGCCTAAGTGTTCTTCATTGAACCAAGTTCAACTATGGCGGGAAATGCTAATTAAGCAAATAAAATATAATGTCTCCATATCATTCATCCTTAGAGAGGTCTTCTAACATCTATTGCTGAGAGACTAGGCTTGGTTCCACTTCTACTATTGATCTAGTCAATGCCTATCCTCTTACCAACTTCATGGGTTGTATGTCTATATCAAACTCTTACAGAATGGTAACCCACTTTCCTCTCCTTTCTCCAAGTTCACTTTGCATCAACAGTGCTTTAACTGTTACATCCAATACTATGGCTATTACCTGACTTCTTAGAATGTAATGACAAAACTTTTTAACTGCCTTTACAGAGTGTATGCTTGTTTTTCCATGTTTGAATACTGTTGTGATGTTCACAACACACCTCATTTTACTCCTTAGCAAAATGAGGACCCCTGCTGTGGCTTTTTGCTTTCTGCTTGTGTGTGTCATTTTGCTTGGTGGTAAAGGGAAAAAGGAGTTAAAATTGCAAATCTTGTTAAAAATGGAGAAGAAATGCATTTCAGTATCAGTGAATAATATGGTTGGATTCCTTGTAAAAAATGAGCTAGGGTTGCTTTTTGAACCATGTTAAAATTTGCCATATTTTGCAAGATATGAGCATTTTGGTAAAATGTACAAGGGAAGGGTTTGCTATTTGCACATACAAGTCTCTTTGTATATCAGGTTGCATATACAAGGCCCTTTGTATGTGAGTTCACTTGTATACAAAGACCTTTGTATATCGCTTTCCATAGACAAAGTCATTTGTATATGCAAAGGTCATTTTATACTTGGTCGCATGAGTAGTCGGGTTCATATACAAAATCATTTGTATGTCTTTTGTATACATTTGGTAGAGTTTATGCATACATACAAGATGGACCCGAGGTGGTTTTAGGTTGAAATGAATAAATGTTTAAATCCGTTGCATGTATCTCACGTTTGTATGTTTGGCAGGTCGTAACATACAATGCATTTATACAAGGGCCGGAACCGAAAAGTTATTAAGCAATGCTAATTCATTTTATATTTCAAGCTTGTATATTTAAACATACATTTGATATATACATTTGCAATGTGCAGGCCATGGACCCAAAGGATTATGAAAAGGAGTTAAACTGTTGTATGTTTTTTGCTTGTATGTTTTTACATACAAACGAAATATACAAGTCAAGATGCATGCAACGTTCATATGCATCGCATGGACCTAAAGGGAGTATTAAAAGTGGTTAAATCCTTGTATGTTTCTGCAATGTATTTCGTAACATACAAGGCATATATACATTACTTTATACATTGCTCAGAACTAACATTTTTATGAAACAGGGTTAATTCAATGTATATCGGGCTTGTATATTTTTATATACAAGGCTGACATACATTGAACTTATACAAGAGCCGGAATCCAAATGAATCTAAAATCAGATTTATCCTATGTATCACGTCCGAGTTTGCATATCAAGAGATACATTGCAGATTCAATAGGTTGCTTTATATAGTGGATTTGAAAAATTATAAATCGAAGATAAGTGCATGTATATTTTGTGCTTGTATATTCTTATATACAAACCAATATACATTGCGCTCATACAACACGGAATCCAAGGGCAGATTTAAATCCGATTAAATGCTTGTATCAAGCCTGAAATGTATGTCTAAGGATACAATGGAAATATACATACCGCGGACGCGACGGAAAGTTAAAAGAGGTTAATTCATTGTATGTTTGTGCTTTGTATATTTCGATACATACAAGCCAAGATGCATCATGAAATGTACAGGCCACGGAATTGGAAAGATTGAAATCCGATTGATTCAATGTATCACATCCACAATGTATATTGATATACATTGCTCAGCATACAACGAAATATACATTACGAGACTCAGGGTAAATCAAAGTGTGATATATATAAGGTTTTACGCCCGGATTGTATATTAGGATATACAACGAAATGTACATGGCAATAAACATACAAGGGTGGAATCTAGAAGGGGACAAGCACAGAATATTCCTTGTATGTACATGCATATACAAGAGGGACATACATTCAAAAATTCATGGATTATAATAGAGTAGAGGTGTCGGCCAGACACAAGTGATCGGAATAATTTTTTTGGACTCGTCGATGGTCATGTGTTACGCTAATGAAATGAAAAGTGCATGTCGAATAACAAAGGAGGCATTGGCATAGCATATGCCATCAGCCAATCAATTTTTGGACTCGTCGATGAACGTAGGTCATGCCGATGAGCGGGAAATCAAACCGTTTGGATTTTTGAATCCATTTTTGGAGATCGAGTGCATGTTTTGGTCAACAATGGTTGACCTGACTGGTTTTAACACTGTATATGCATTTTTGATGCCCGTTTTCCATGGTTTTTGAGCCCGATGGCTGTGTTTGTGCTTTTGGAGCTTGTTTTAATGTAGATGTTCATTTTTCCTGCTAATTTATTAAATGCTAGTGCTAATTCCAGTTTGTTTATTAGAAATTGTTGGAGTAGATGGGAAGAAGCAGAGTTGCCGACACAATAACGGTGTGTAGGTGAATGCAAAGGATGAAGTTTTGAAGGGTGATGACATCACGTAGGACGACAGACCGGATCCCAAGAAGCCAAACACACCAGAAGGAGATGAAGCTTTCAATGTGGGGAGTTTGCAGATGGAAACATTATTGAAGGAGAGGCACCTTGTTTGGGTATGCTGCTTGAATTCTTGGCGGGATTCATTTCTCACCATTGGATGCTGCATTTCAAGATGTTGACTGTTGATCTCCTAGGGTTTTTGGGCACCAGATTGGGGAAAAACCAGAGATATATATATTGAGTCCCTGTACTGTACAAAAAGAGGAGAGGTCAATAATACAAAAAAATCAGACCTGTAATAGTTTAGGAGAGATCAGATTACTGAGACTAGTGAGGACTAGATTGTTCAAATAATCAAGGTCCCTTTCTCAAATCATTGTAAATGTACCTGTTTTATGAACATACTATATGGAGATAAAGTTTCAGACTATACCCCAATTGTAAACATTAAGTCGTCTTTAAGTTGATTTCTAGATATGTACTGGTGAATGCTGTGTTCTATAGAAGCGCTTTCATTTCATTGCATGTTGTTGTTAACTTTTCCCCTGAAGATTTGCACTGAATCATGCGGATTTGTGGACTGTCCTGGTGAAGTATGATTTTAGTTTTCTTCTCTCCATTGCTGTATGGGAACATGTATGTGGATCAATGATCTCAATTAAGTAATTTTAGGAATCTCACTCTCTAACCCTTTTTCTTATTTTAATTTCATTGAAATCACTTTCACAACTGCACATCATGATAAATCAGAAGCAGAACAGAGAAATATGTTGACATCTCATAGACAACTGAATATCATTAGCATATTTTGAGCTAAATGCATGTAGTATTGAAAATGTCATGCAGAGAATCACAAATAAGGGTAGAACTCATGCAAATATCAACTTAGACACATCATTTAGAGATATATGCTGTGTAGAGTAACTTCCCTGTATAGCATAGTTGCAGAAACAGAATCTACTAATCTACGTAAGGCCCCAAAATGGAAAACAACAATACACATCAACCACATAGTAACATCAGCAGATTATGAACTAATCGATGGGGACTTGGGATCATGAATTCTTAGAATTCATCATATCTTTCAAGATAAACAAGCGTTGTTGTGTGATTTTTGTTTTTTGTGCTTGGTTGTGATTGACATCACAAGCCAATCAACAAGGAAAAATGGTGCTAGAAGGAGGGCCTTGACAAAGGAAACCATAGATTCCTGCATACATTGCTTAAACATCCCGGCAGTTTGAGTTCTGGCCATAAACTTGCCATTTTGCCTTAAAAACTTGAGAAATCCTGGCTTTCAGACCAAATACTAGGTCCAGACCTAGTGGACTCTTCGAAGAACTGCCTATCAGGGGATTTAGACCTAGGACTGTGGACATTCATCACACTCCTGATTCTAGTGTAATAGAAGCCTCACCAGAGCATGCTCCTGTAACCCCTATTAGCTTTCAAATACCCACAGGACCACCTATCACACCTCAGGCCTAGCCTTAGCCTGTCGCGCCCCAGATCCAACCTCCACCAGTTGTGATGTCATTTTTCATGGCAGAGTCACCGCTGGCCTTCAATGCATATCATGCTTTGCCTAAAAATCTAGATAAAATTTGTCCTAGGTACCATCCGTATCAAGATGCTGATGATCATGTCAGGACCTTCAAGGAAGCTTGTTGTAGGGCTAGAATTGAGTATGAGGATGTGGTATGCAGATTGTTTCCATTCTCCTTAGGTGAAGAGGCCTATAACTGGTATACTAGTCTAGGTAAGGATTCAATCCGTTCATGGGACACCTTAGAGAAAGCTTTCAAGGACAGGTTCAAGATGCCTATAGATCCTTTGATGAACTATCATATGTTTTCCACCATCAAGAGGTGTGAAGGAGAACCCATTGCAAACTTCAACGCTAGATTCCAGAAGATGTTGTCTAAACTGGTTGCTCCCTGCGTTGTAGCAGATGAGGCTGCTTGGAGTATTTTTATTCAGTTTTAGATCCCTTGACCTCCATGTTTATCAGAAGGACACACCCTAGTGTAACAACTTTAGTACAGGCTTTTAAGGAAGCTATCAAAGTTAGTCAGCAATTGGCTCCTGTTCCCACACCAAATATTGCTTTCCCTACACTTCTTGGTTATCTTACATATCCTACCCACCAACAGACCAATGGAGCCATGGTGCCTTTAGCTGTGATGCTAGCCCCTTTACAAATACCACCACTCAGTGTCATGCCCCCACCAAGTGGGAGTAACCAGATGTTACCATGTCAAACACAAGTGCCTCAGGGTGTAGAACAATCCAAAAATAACAATGGGTCTTCCTTTTTCAAGCCCCAGACAGAAAATGTGATGGCCAAGGTTTAGGAAGAGAAGGAAGAAATCAAAGAAATATCAACTCAATTAAGAAAACTTACTACTGAGGTCACTCATCTAAGAAATCAGAATTTCTACTCTCAACCTAATTAAAACAGAGGGTATGCCAATGACAAACCTAATTATCCTGACAGGGGGTACACCAACAATTTCAATAACAACAATGGCAACAATAATCCTCCTAGATAGCCTAGAGTGTGGAACACTAGGCCTAACAATGGTTCCTTACCATCACCCCTAGACATCAGCCTCTTGGTGAACCTAGGCAGACCACCAGAGTAAACCTTGCAGAGGCAGCACTTATGAATTGGTGTAGAATACATAACACCAACACTCATGCAAAGTTGGACTATCCTCAATTCAGGACTGTTGCTAGCATATTCCAAGCTGAAGTGACCAATACCTCAAGTAACCCACCTTATGCAAAGGGAAATGAAATTGTCCCCTGTGAGTATGATTCTGCCCTAGTACTAGAAAGCTTCATGCATTGTCCTTATCGGCAGACAATATCATCACATCAGGATTACACTTCAACATGTGAGGAATCAGCCATGGCTTTTGAGTCTAACTATGTTTTCCCCTTTGAGGATGAGAATGAGCCATCAGTTGAGCATGAGGAAGTCAATGCTTATCAATAGCAACTTCAGGGTAGGCACAACTACAACTTAAGGAATAACTCAAATAGATCTACTGATCCTTTGACTACCTCATTGCCTCCAAACAATTTCAATACTCCACCTGATCCCAAGGCAAGTAATAACCCTGGACTCCCCAAGGTTGATGCTCAATATCTAACACCACATAACACAGCATCAAAAGCTGCAAATCCACTTCCTGAATCTGACAAATTTGTTACATATCTGGCAGATGAAATGAAAAAAGTAAAGATTAGTTTGCCAATGTCAGAGTTGCTTAAAACCCCTGCTATCAAGGATGCTTTCATGAAATCATTGGATGGTTCTACTCAAAAGGAAGATAGCCATACCCTGGGCCAATTTAGAAATAAGGATCATGCTACCAAGGACATTAACATACCTAAAACCCCAGCTATTGTTCAAGCTGCAGATACCTCCCACATGACCCTATACAAAGACAAGAGTGAGTCACCTCCCTTCCTCCTTACCACAAGGATGTTTGGTAAAAATTTGTACAACTACTTAGTAGACTTAGGAGCATCTACCAATGTAATGCCCCTATCCATATGCAACGCTTTAGGGTTACATCCTGCTAAATCATTGAAGAAGGTAACACAATTGGACAAAACAAAAGTAAGTGTGGTAGGAGAACTGACCCACATTCACATGCAGCTAGCATCAGATCCTAGAGTCCAGCACTATATTGATATTCAGGTAGTAGATATACCTGATACATATGGAATGTTACTCAATAGAGACTGGTCAAAAACCCTCAACGGATACATGTCAACTGATTTCAGCCATATGTGGCTACCTTGGAAGGGTATACCGAATCAGATAAAGATCAAAGTTGAACCTCGCATGAGACACATGATCACCAAATATAACAGAACCAATGAAATCATGTATGTGGATGTGGAACCTGGAGTTTACTCCATCAGACCTCAAACCACTAGCATAGAAGAAATCCTGATGCTTGACATACATGATCATAATGGTGACCTTTGGAGTGATGAAATAAATTCAGAGCCTGATTGTAATCTTGGAAATAAAATAGAATTGGATCATTTCAAGAAATTTGAGATGCATTTGTTTAGACAGGTGAAATGATGTCAATTATTAAGTGTGCCTGTTCACGATATTCTGATTGATGGATGGTGCAGGTTGCATGATGAGGCGCATTCTGAAAAAACTTGTGATGCTTATTTAGACATGTTGGAGTTGGAACAAGTATATGGCGAAGCATCTTCACCCACGGTGAGTTCCACAGATAACGATGGTGATACTGATTTATGTTTGTCTCTTGCAGGAATAGGAGGATGCATGCAGAAGGATGAAGGTTCTGTCTAGATGACAGAAGAGATACTGGTATGTAGTGGGGGTAATGATTAGAACAAGAGGAAAATCACCCTTGGGAGTGATTGTTTAGTGGAGTCAAATTACAAATTATCTGACAAGGATAGTGGCAGCAATTTGTCCAAGTTCAAGGAGTTTCTGTCAAAAGAAACCCAAAAAATGATGCAGTAGTATAGGCCTCCCCAGGATGCCTTGATTGAGAAGTGGTGCAGGTTGCATAGGCACCTCACTCAGAGGCATCTTGCTCTTTGTACCTGCATATCTTGAGAAGGCATACGTTGCCTAGTCCTGAGAATGTTCCTCTTGGTGATAAGAGAAAAGAAGAAGTATCAGCCCCCCATAAAGCTGATAAGGTGGTGTCTGAGAAAACTGGGACACCAAAGCTAAAATGGATATCTAGTGGTGCGGCTGCCAGATCAAAAAGAAAGAAGGAAGCACCAAACAAGCTTTTAGCTGAGGATGAGCCATGGATCCTCAGATTTGATGGATCCAAGTCAAAACAAGGAGCTGGAGTAGGAATAGACCTCATTGACCCATCTAGAAAATCCTATTTGGCAACATACAGATTGCAGTTCCCATATACAAATAATGTGATAGAATATGAAGCTCTAATTCATGGGATACTGTTCACTCTTAGGAAGAAGGTGAAAATTCTACATGTTTATGGGGACTCAGAATTAGTTGTCAGACAAGTAAGAGGTATATACTCTTGCAATTACAGGAGGCTATCCAATTACAGACACAGGGTGTGGGACTTAATAGAGGAGTTTGATGCATTCAATCTCACCCATGTAGCCAGAGAGAAAAACCATAGAGCAGATGCTTTAGCCCAGGCTGCCAGTACTCTAGAGCCACTGTCCATATCAGGTTTAAAAAGATTCTCAGTTGAATTAGTATCAGTGCCTTCAGTACCTGATAATGTAACTAATCTCCAAGTATTTGAAGATGATCAGCATATATTGGATTTTATTTCCAATAGAGATGTTTTTGAGGCACAGATCATTGATGAAAAGAATCTAGAAGATCATATCTAGGAGGAAGAAGAAATCTTGGAGCTGCCAAGCAATAAAATCCCTAGGGGAATGATAGAACTGGAGAGAGAGTTTGATTTGGACAACATGCTAAAACAAAGGGATCTTTAAAAGGCTGATGAGGGACAGTATTCGTAGGTTGACCTTGGGCAAGGTGATAGAAGAAGAAATTTTCTGATTGGGAAGGTCTGTACAGAAGAAGAGTTGAAAGGGATAACTCAGGCCCTCAAAGATTACATCCATGTCATTGCCTAGACGTATGATGAATTGAAAACTTTTGATACATTAGTCATCATTCATACAATACCTGTGAAGTCAGACGCCAAGCCTTTTTGGCAAAAGCAAAGACCCGTCAACGCCTTACTGGAGCCAATCATTTTCAAAGAAGTCAAAAGATTGCCCAATGCTAGGATCATATTTCCTGTGAGACACTCCACGTGGGTAGCAAACCTGGTCCCAGTGAGAAAGAAGAATGGTGACATCAGACTGTGCATGGACTTCAGGAACTTGATTCGAGCTTCTGAAAAGGATAATTATCCTTTGCCTTCTCTAGATGAAGTCCTACAGATGGTGAATGGTGCCAAGATGATGTCCTTCTTGGATGGTTTCTCTGGATACAACCAGGTGATGGTGGACAGAATTGATAGATTAAAAATCGCATTTACCATGAAATGGGGATCTTCGCCTATAGGCGCATGCCGTTTGGATTGATAAACGCTGGAGCCATATTTCAGTGAGCAATGGACATAGCATTCAGAGGCTTGATTGGTAAGTGCATCGTAATATACATGGATGACTTAACGGTGTTCACCAAAGATAGAGCAGACCATGTAGAGGACCTGACAAAGGTGTTGAAGAAGTGTGAGTAGTACGGCATATCCTTGAATCCCAAGAAGTGCATATTTGGGATGACCACGGGGAAATTGCTAGGCCACCTGATAACTGAAGATGGGATCATCATTGACCCTGATAGAATAAAATCCATCATGAAGATACAACTGCCTGGAAGCAAGACAGAGCTCAAATCTTACTTCAGTAAGATTAATTTCGTTAGGAAATTTATCACTGGCTTTGCAAAGATAGTCAAGCCCTTGAACGCCATGCTCAAGAAGGATGCTAAAATTGAATGGACCCCGTAGGCTAGAGCAGCTTTTGAAGACATTAAAAAGGCCATATCAAATGCTCCAATCTTGATTAGTCCAGATTACGCCAAGGACTTCTACATCTACTCATTTGCTTCAGAACATACCTCTGCAGCAGTGCTGACACAGAAAAATGAAGAAAAGGAAGAAAAGCCTATAGCCTTCATGAGCCAACCTTTCAGAGACACAGAGCTTAGGTATATGGACATTGAAAGATAGGCACTTGCTTTGGTCCGAGCAGTCAAGAAGTTCAGGCACTACATCCTAAGAAGTAAGGTGATTGCTGTTGTACCCAATGCAGTAGTGAAAATGTTGCTAATGCAAAGTGAACCAGGTGAGAAAAGGGCTAAATGGATCACTGTCCTCCAGGAGTATGATATGGACATTACCCCTATGAAGCTGGTAAGAGGGTAGGCATTAAGTCAGATGATATCAGAGGTTGATCCCAATATCTTGAGCCAGTAGTACGTCATAAATGCAAAAGATGACAGAGAATGGCACTCAGACATTAGGCACATCCTGACCACTGGGAGATGTCCCTCAAGACTGCAGGCCTCACAGAGGAGAGCCTTGAAGATAAGGTCACTGAAATTTATGTTAAAAGGAGGAGTCCTTTTTAAGAAAAACTATGAGGGGTATACCTAAGGTGCTTAGAAATATCAGAAGCAGATAAGGTGCTAAAAGAATTACATGATAAATTTGGGACTGCACATGGGTCATCCTTGGCCACCACTCATGCTATCCTCAGGGTAGGGTATTATTGGCCCACAATTTTCAAAAATACAGCTGAACACATCAAATGCTATCATATGTGTCAGGTTGTTGCCAATAGAGAGAAATATGCTGCTCAACCTTTGCACCCAGTGATGGAGATGCGCCCCTTTGCTCAATGGGGAATAGACTTCATAGGACCCATCAATCCTCCCTCGTCCTTAGGACACGGGTATGTTTTAACTATTACTGATTACTATACCAGGTGGACTAAGGCTGTCAGCAGTAGGACATGCAATGTTGAGGATGTTATTAGGTTTTTGGAAACCAATATAGTGACCAGGTATGGAGTTCCATATGCTTTAGTATGTGATAATGGGCCTACTTTTGCTTCAATTAAATTGTCAAGTTGGGCTTTCGATCATGGGGTCATCTTAAAATTCTCCTCAAATTACTACCCCCAAGGGAATGGATTAGCAAAATCCACAAACAAGAACTTATTGAACATCATAAAAAAGCTAATAGATAAGAACCCAAGGGAATGAAACACTCTATTGAAATATGCCTTGTGGGTAGATAGAACAAGGAATAAAGTTGTATTAGGAAATTCACCTTTTCACTTAGTATATGGGGTGGATCCCATCCTCCCTATCAACCTAAAGATTCCTACACTGTAGTTTGCACAAGAGTACCTAGGCATAGATAATAAACAGGAAGTTAGATTGCTACAGCTAATACACCTAGAGGAAAAAAGAAGTGTAGCAATTAACCAATTTGGTAAACATCAGGTTATTGTCAAGCACTGGTTTGACAAAAGGGACAGAATCAAGGCTTTCAGGATCTTAGATCTGGTCTTGATGTGGGACAAAGCACATGAAAGGAAGGGTGATCATGGTAAATTTGAAAAACTCTGGATAGGCCCCTTTCAAAATTTTGAAATTCTAGGAGACAGCACCTATAGGCTCAAGTCCTTAACAGGTGAGGATGTTCCATTACCAGTTAATGGACAGTTCCTCAAACACTATTTTTAGGCCTGAGGATTGCATCATGACAGTCATGTGTATCATAGTGTACTTTCTTTGTATAGTTGTTTGTACAGTGGCTTTGCTTTGCTTGTTTTGTTTTGGTTGCTTTGTTTCCTCAGCAGGGATCTTTCTTTTGATTTAGAGTATAAAGGGGCAGATTAACAACCACTGAAAATAATGGAAAATTGAGATCATTAAGGTTAATTATTTGAAATCTATGCATAACTTGTTGTGACTATCATGAATGTAAAGAGTTGTTTAACTTGTGAAATTTTGTATTTAATAAGAATGGGTTGGGTATTCAAGGAATGTTTTTTACAATGACACACCTAAAATCCTTGGGTTTGTTGAACTTACCAATGTAGATATTAGGTGAAAAATCAGAGGTCACCCTTGCTACCATTACAATTCTTAGCTTAATTTTAGCAAGTGTTCACTCCTTGCATCATGAAGTTACAACTGCAATATCTTGTGAAATCTCTTTCAAAAATCAGAAAATATAAAAAAGAATATATAAATAAAATGGATTATACTAAAAATCTAGATTAAGCCATCTAAGTAACTCTACCGGGGCTATAGACGCTCGCTGGCAGTGGGGCTCTACTTAGGAGAATTGTAACGATAATCTTGCTGGGGCTATGGATGCTCACTAGCAGTAAGGCTCTATCCGGTTGGCTATGAGGGAATGTCCTCACCTACATAGTCTAATATTAGACACTGGTTTGTTCAACTGATCTTCAAGATGAGGCTTATTAATCACATGTACCCACTTAAACTGAAATGAAAATTAATGCACCTTATTGAATACATTAAGTCCCAAGTTGGATAATAATTTGCAGAAAAGATAGTTGGAAGTTATGAATTTATTTCATTCAATTTTCTTTAATGGGTTGAATTTGATTATTTTGTTTGGTTGCTAGTTATTGTGATGTTCACAACACGCCCCATTTTACTCCTTAGCAAAATGAGGACCCCTGCTGTGGCTTTTTGCTTTCTACTTGTGTGTGTCGTTTTGCTTGGTGGTATAGGGAAAAAGGAGTTAAAATTGCAAACCTTGTTAAAAATGGAGAAGAAATGCATTTCAGTATCAGTGCATAATATGGTTGGATTCCTTGTCAAAAATGAGCTAGGGTTGCTTTATGAACCATGTTCAAATTCACCATATTTTTCAAGATATGAGCATTTTGGTAAAATGTCTAAGGGAAGGGTTTGCTGTTTGCACATACAAGTCTCTTTGTATATCGGGTTGCATATACAAGGCCCTTTGTATGCAAGTTCGCTTGTATACAAAGACCTTTGTATATTGCTTTCCATATACAAAGTCGTTTGTATATGCAAAGGTCATTTTATACTTGGTCGCATGAGTAGTCGGGTTCATATACAAAATCATTTGTATGTCTTTTGTATACATTTGGTAGAGTTTATGCATACATACAAGATGGACCCGAGGTGGTTTTAGGTTGAAATGAATAAATGTTTAAATCTGTTGCATGTATCTCACGTTTGTATGTTTGGTAGGTCGTAACATACAATGCATTTATACAAGGGTCGGAACCAAAAAGTTAATAAGCAATGTTAATTCATTGTATATTTCGGGCTTGTATATTTAAACATACATTTGATATATACATTTGCAATGTGCAGGCCGCGGACCTGAAGGATTATGAAAAGGAGTTAAACTGTTGTATGTTTTTTGCTTGTATGTTTTTACATACAAACGAAATATACAAGTCAAGATGCATGCAACATTCATATGCATTGTACGGACCCGAAGGGAGTATTAAAAGTGGTTAAATCCTTGTATGTTTCTGCAATGTATTTCATAACATACAAGGCGGATATACATTACTTTATGCATTGCTCGGAACTAACATTTTTATGAAACATGGTTAATTCAATGTATATCGGGCTTGTATATTTTTATATACAAGGCTGACATACATTGAACTTATACAAGAGCCAGAATCCAAATGAATCTAAAATCGGATTTATCTTATGTATCACGTCCGAGTTTGCATATCAAGAGATATGTTACAGATTCGATAGGTTGCTTTATATGGCAGATTTGAAAAGTTATAAATTGAAGATAAGTGCATGTATATTTTGTGCTT
This sequence comes from Cunninghamia lanceolata, assembly GCA_027924645.1. Lineage (NCBI taxonomy): Eukaryota > Viridiplantae > Streptophyta > Pinopsida > Cupressales > Cupressaceae > Cunninghamia > Cunninghamia lanceolata. Next base: position 10,178,561 of record BSBN01000655.1, read on the forward strand.
GTATATTCTTATATAGAAACCAATATACATTGCGCTCATGCAACACAAAATCCAAGGGCAGATTTAAATCCAATTAAATGCTTGTATCGAGCCCAAAATGTATGTCTAAGGATATAATGGAAATATACATACCGCGGACGCAACGAAAAGTTAAAAGAGGTTAATTCATTGTATTTTCGCGCTTTGTATATTTCAATACATACAAGCCAAGATGCATCACGAAATGTACAGGCTGCGGAATTGGAAAGATTGAAATCCGATTGATTCAATGTATCACATCCACAATGTATATTGATATACATTGCTCAGCATACAACGAAATATACATTGCGGGACTCAGGGTAAATCAAAGTGTGATATATATAAGGTTTTATGCTTGGATTGTATATTAGGATATACAACGAAATGTACATGGCAATAAACATACAAGGACAGAATCTAGAAGGGGACAAGCACAGAATATTCCTTGTATGTACATGCATATACAAGAGGGACATACATTCAAAAATTCATGGATCATAACAAAGTAGAGGCGTCGGCCAGACATAAGCGATCGGAATAAATTTTTTGGACACACCGATGGTCATGTGTTATGCCGATGAAAGGAAAAGTGCATGCCGAATAACAAAGGAGGCATCGGTGTAGCATATGCCATCAGCTAATCAATTTTTGGACTCGCCGATGAACGTAGGTCAGCCGATGAGCGGGAAATCGAAGCGATTGGATTTTTGAATCCATTTTTGGAGCCTGAGTGCATGTTTTGGTCAATGATGGTTGACCCAATTGGTTTTAACGCCGTATATGCATTTTTGATGCCCGTTTTCCATGGTTTTTGAGCCCGATGGCTGTGTTTGTGCTTTTGGAGCCTGTTTTAATGAAGATGTTCATTTTTCCTACTAATTTATTAAATGATGGTGCTCATTCTTGTTTGTTTATTACAGATTGTTGGAGTAGATGGGAAGAAGCAGTGTTGCCAATACAGTAATGGTGTGCAGGTGAATGCAAAGGACGGAGTTTTGAAGGGCGATGACATCATGTAGGATGGTGGACTAGATCCTGAGAAGCCAAACACACCAGAAGGAGATGAAGCTTTCAATGCGGGGAGTTTGCAGATGGAAACATTATTGAAGGAGTAGTGCCCTGTCTGGGTATGCTGCTCGAGTTCTTGGCAGGATTCATTTCTCACCATTGGATGCTGCATTTCAAGATGCTGACCATTGATCTCCTAGGGTTTTTGGGCACCAGATTGGGGGAAAACTAGAGATATATATATTGAGCCCCTGTACTGTACAAAAAGAGAAGAGGTCAATAATACAAAAAAATCAGACCTGTAATAGTTTAGGAGAGATCGGATTACTGAGACTAGTGAGGACTGGATTGTTGAAATAATCAAGGTCCATTTCTCAGATCATTGTAAATGTACCTATTTTATGAACATACTATATGGAGATGAAGTTTCAGACTATACCCCAATTGTAAACCTTAAGTGGTCTTCAAGTTGATTTCTGGATATGTACTGGTGAATGTTGTGTTCTATAGAAGCACTTTCATTTCATTGCATGTTGTTGTTAACTTTTCCCCTAAAGATTTGCAATGAATCATGCAGATTTGTGGAGTGTCCTGGTGAAGTATGATTTTAGTTTTCTTCTCTCCATTACTGTATGGGAACATGTATGTGGATCAATGATCTCAGTCAAGTAATTTTAGGAATCTCACTCTCTAACCCTTTTTCTTATTTTAATTTCATTGAAATCACTTTCACAACTGCACATCATGATAAATCAGAAGTAGAACAGAGAAATATACTGACATCTCATAGACAACTGAATATCATTAGCATATTTTGAGCTAAATGCATGTAGTATTGAAAATGTCATGCAGAGAATCACAAATAAGGGTAGAACTCATGCAAATATCAACTTAGACACATCATTTGGAGATATATACTGTGTAGAGTAACTTCCCTGTATAGCATAGTTGCAGAAATAGAATCTACTAATCTACGTAAGGCCCCAAAATGGAAAACAACAATACACATCAACCACATAGTAACATCAGCAGATTATGAACTAATCGACGGGGACTTGGGATCATGAATTCTTGGAATTCATTGTATCTTTCAGGATAAACAAGGGTTGTGTGACTTTTGTTTTGTGTACTTGGTTGTGACTGATATCACAAGCCAATCAACAAATACCTTAACTCTGTATCTTTAAATTGTGTGCTCATGAAATCAATGGGCCTTTCATCATTGACTACTTTCTTTTGTGTTAACATTGTTGCAAAGGTATGCATAGAAGAAAATGAATAAATATGAAATGGCAGGGTGTAATCTGGGCTTACTAATACTAGAGGGTTAGCTATTGCTTGTTTGATCTCTGCAAAGGTATCTTTGTCTTCTGGAGTCCAATCCATTTTAGCATCCTTTTTCAACATGGCATTGAGTGGTTAGACTATTTCAGCAAAACCTGTGATGAACTTGCGCATGAAGTTGATCTTACCAAAATATGACTTGAGTTCCTTTTTACTGGCTGGGGGTTGTATTTTAAGGATTGCTTGTATCCAGTCAAGATCGATGGATATGCCTTGTTCAGATATCACATGCCCCAACAACTTACCTTCAGTTACTCCAAAGATGCACTTCTTAGGATTGAGTGAAATACCATAGTCTTTACACTGCTGTAACACTTTCCTCAGGTTAGCCACATGATCCTCTCACCTTTTTGAAAACACTGTAAGATCATCCATATAGATTATGATGCATTTTCCATCTAATCCCTTGAAGGAAACATCCATTTCTCATTGGAAGGTGCCATGAACATTTATCAACCTGAATGGCATTCTGCGGTAGGTGTAAATTCCCCATTTGCAAGTGAAAGATGTCTTCAATCTATCCTCGTAATCTACCGTTACCTAGTTGTAACCTGAATACCCATCCAGAAAAGACATCATATGTGATCCATTAACAATTTGTAATACTTCATCTAATGATGGTAGTGGATAATTATCCTTTTCAGATGCTCGGTTCAAGTTCTAAAAATAGACACAAAGTTTGATTTCACCATTTTTCTTCCAGACTGGAACTAGATTTGCCACCTAGGCTGAATGCCTGATAGGGAATATTATTCTTGCGGACAGCAATTTCTGTACTTCTTTAAAAATTAGAGGTTCTAACAAGGCATTTATCGGCCGATGCCTTTGTCTAAATGGCTTGGCTCCTAGCTTCAGTGGAATGTGTGAGTAATGATGGATGTGTCATATGTCTTAAGGTCATCATAGCTCCATGCTATTACTTCATGATAGTCTCTTAATGCATGAATGATGCTTGCCTTTTCTTCTTTAGTGCTATCTTTTCCAAGAAACATATTCTTAACCTCTTCATTTGTCCCCAAATTGAAAGGGTCGCATTGTCCTCCGGGTGACTCACCTTCTTTGATTTGGGTTCCTAGCTTATCTGAATTGAACAACCTTTCTAATTCTTCCATTCCTAAAGGAATAGTGTTGGTCTTCAGATTGAGGATTCCTTCTAAATCCATCTCCGCAAGTTCCATTTCCACTTCATCGATTATTTGGGTGGTGAAGACATCTGATGAAGTGAGGAAGTCGATTATAAGTTTGTTGTCCTCAAAGACTTGGAAATTTGTGACATTATCCAGTACAGATGGAGTTACAACAAATTCGATAGTGAACTTTTTTAGATATGCCATGTATGTTGATCCAACATGCTCACTGTTTGAGCTAGAGCATCTACAACATGATTCTACCTTCAAGGAATCAATTGGATATTGAAACCATCAAAGCATTCGATCAAATCCCACACTCAGTTTCTATACCTATTCAACCCCTTATCATTGCATGAGTACTACTTCCTCACTTGCTTTACAACCAGTTCTGAATCTCCAAACACTTGAATAATTCTGACTTTCTTCTAGAGTGCCATCAATAATCCTTACACTAAAGCTTCATATTCAATTACATTATTTATGCAGGGAAATTGTAGTCTATGTGATGCTAAATATGAGCTTCTAGTGGGACTAATCAACTCAAAGCCTACCCAAGATCCTTGTCTACATTTTGATCCATCAAACCTTAAAATCCAGAGGCAGAAATCTTTATTACTGTCATCTTGTTTTGTTGATCTCTTCCCATTTATCTGAGGCTCTGGCTCCTCCTACTTTGTGGCAGCTGGATCTTTCTTCAGAACAATGGGAATTTTTAGTTGTCTCTGCACTTGCTCCACTGCCTCCTAACAGAGTAAACATGTAAACTCACAATGTGAAGCATGATGTATATGGCACCAATTTGGTAGCAGTAACTCCTCCATCAGAACCTGCTTCCCTACAGCTGCTTGATCGCTTACAAATTTAGCTACAAAATTCTTGAATCCTCTGAATATCCCTGGTTCATCCTCCTCCAAGGAATTTCTTGAGTCTGATTGTATATAGGCTTCTATACTTTCTAGTTTCTCTACAAACGGAGGGTTAGGAAATTTGTTGCAACTCAGCATAAGGATCTCTTCTACTTGGTCAACATGGGGGAGGTAGACTCCTAAGTCAACTTCAAAAAATAAGATTTCATTTGTCTGATTATACTCTGTAATCATGTCTTCCATTTTTGGCTCTCTTTCAATGCGTATCTAATTTCCTAGTCCCTTCCATGGCAGCCACATATGTGAAAAGTCGGTTCCCATGTAGCCGTTCAAACTTCTAGACCAATCTCGACTTAAAAGCATACCATATTGATTAGGAATATCTACCACTTTTATGTCTATATACTACTGTACTCTAGGATTAGAAGCCAGTTGCATGTGTATCCTATTTAGTTTACCCATCACATTCACCTTAGTCTTATCTAACTGTGTAACTTTTCTGGAGGATTTGGTTGGAGTTAGATCCAGTGCCTTACAAACTGATAGAGGCATTATGTTAGTGGAAGCACCAGAATCTACCAAGTAATTGTGAAGATTCTTCCCAAATATCCTAAGTGTTAAAAGAAAAGGAGGACTTTCTCTCTTATCTTTCTACAGTGTCATCTTCTATTCAGCGTCTATCACGTGAACCCTCTCCTTTCCTTTATCTATGTTATCTTTCACAGAAAGCTCCTTTTGAGAAGAATCTATTTTGATGCTGACACCCATGTCATGGAATAAAACTATCCTAACCTCATGTATCTTCAGTAATTCATAAACAGATAAGTTGACCTTCATCTTCTTGAGTTCATCAAATACATATTGTCCCATTTTTACTATATCAGATCTCTAGGAACTTTCAGCAATGGCTCCTTGATGCATTGACTGAGATATGATCTTTGGAGGTTTGGGATTATTGGAGGCTTTTAGATCTGGTGGAATTTGATAGTTGTTTAGAGGAATAGAAGTGGTGAAAGACTTTGGGTTTATTACTTCTCAGGTTGTATGGGGTTTTATTATATTGCTGATAAGCATTGACCTCATCTGACTCTTCTTCCTCGAGCTGATTATCATCTTGAAATGGAAATGTGTAACTATTAAGTACTAGAGCAGTATCATACCTTTGTGATGGGACAAGTTCATACCCCATTGGTAGATTCTATGGAGTTTCAGCATTTTGGATTTCCATTTGGAAGATGCTGGAAGCTATTTGAAATTATGGGGAATATAGCTTAGAATGAACATTTGTATTGTGCAGCCTGCACCAGGTAGACAAGGCAGCTTTTGCTAACATCACGTGGCCAGGTGGTTGAGTATCATTGTTCTGATTTTCCAATGGCGATGGCACTCCTCAATTATTAGGCCTTGTGTTCTAAGACTGATTTGGTCACTGCTAAAAAGTCTAATTTTTTTACTGATTCTGATTTTGAAATTGGTTCTAATTTTGGAACTGATGCTGATTATGACTCCTTTGCTGCAGATAGGCATTTTGATTCCTTAGGTGAGTGACTTCTATAGTGAGTTTCTTCATCTGCTCAACTAACTCCCTAATGTCATCTCTATCATCTTTCACCTTAGCTACTTCAGAATATTAGAGAAAGGGCATTTGGGTAGGAGGCATTTCAGTTATAGGGTTTCTGGGGTGAACTACCAAAGCCTGTGTTGTAGCTGGGGTTGGAATCAGGTTCATTATTGGGGTATGATTGGCCAAGGCTTGGTTAATCATGGGTATGTGGTTTGACATCACTATTGGACCCATGTGATTCAATGGACTAGTGGTTGTTTGTCCTAGCTGAGTGCTTACAATGATAGCTTTGGTGTATACTTGAGCTAGAGTAGTAGGAGCTGGATCGGTTCTTCTTAAAAACATGGAGGTGAGTCTGTCTAAAGTTGCATAATAAATTGACAGGGCTGCAACCTGACCAATGGCATAAGGGGCTTGTAGATGACTAAAATCCTTTTGGAATCTATTATTAAAAGAACTTATAAGCTCACACTTGCCTCGACGGATTTCCACAAAAGATCGGTAAAGATCTGCTGGAGTAGTAGGCATTCGAAAATAGTTCTGAAATGTATTTTTTAGATTTTGCCATGAGTTTATGGATGCTGCAGGAAGGTTAGCAAACCAATAATAAGCCTCTTCTTGCAAAGAATAAGGAAAAACTTAGTAGACCACATCCTCATACTGTACCTATAGCATAAACATGTTACTTTCAAAGATTTTAATATGATTGTCTGTAGTTCTGTCTAGATCATTCACCTAGAATTTGGAACAGAACTTGTCAGGGTTTTTTGGCATGTCATGATAATCATTAAACTGAAAGGGGGACTAGTTATTTGCTACAAAGAAATCCATGATCTAAGGATTGGTTGGTGGTGCTACTGCATTCCTTGGGACTGATTGAGCTCTAGGTGCCCTAGGTATCCCTTGATCTCTTCTTGTTCACCTAAATTCTATCAAGGATAGCAGCTCTTCTCTAGCTAAACTGGATCTAGTATGTCTCTATCTAGTCCCCAGACTTGCTAATTAAAGGTGATTTAGCATGGTTTTCCTCCTTCTAGTGCAAATTCTATTGATGGTGTTCTTACCACACAACAACGCAGGTATGATTATTGGTATCACACCTCTCTTGAAAAGTATCCTACCTTAGGTAAGACTAATCCAAGTTTTCTACAGCTATGTCTTAGCTTTCTTAGAATGACTCAGTTGGAATGACTAGCTATGCCAACAAGGGGTCTTACATGCAATTGACAGATTTAGACAGCTTGGATAGCGTTTCATGCAAACCCTTTATGATTTCAGTTGATAAGACAATGTAAAATGCTGCTAAATACCTAAGCTAACAATTGTTTTCAAAGAAAATGCAAAAGGAAAATAGGTTTTAGAGAAATGTTCTAAAATTTAACAACACACAGACTGCTTTAGGTAGACAAATGTTCTGAAATTTAACCAATTTTTTGAGTTACCAAACTAAAAATGGGTGTTACAACACTGCAGAAAATGATGCTATCTTCAATGGAAATCAAGAAATTTTCAGATTACATTCAGTCATCAAATACCCAACAAATGGTACAATTCAATTTATGAAATGCAATTGAAGTAAGCACAACTAATCATCCCAAACAAACTTTGCACAGTTACCTACCATCAACAAATAACTAAAAGTATGGATTGAGAACATTCATCAAATACCTTCAATAAACCATGAATATTGCAAAAGCACAAGTAATTAACTATTGGAGATCAAGAAGCGAACCATGAAAACTAGATAAGCAAATACAATAGACAAATTCTCAAGAGAACTATAGAAACTTGCTTTATATTACTTCAAATGGCAGAGTGTCAACAATTTGGCATCAAGAGTCCTCTCTCAAACAATGGAAATGGCAACCCTTTATATAGGAGAGGAGCCATACCGAATTTTGAATGGACGATGGAGATGAACTCAACACCAATGGTCCAGATTTACATCATCAAATACATTCATGATAGCTCATAACAATCCTAGATTACATTTTGTCCCTTATGAAAAAGACTAAAAACAACCCCTAGATACATTGAATCTAGACAATTTGACTACCCAATTGAATATATATATATATATATATATATATATATATATATATATATATAGAAAAAGCTATTTTTGAAGCATAATAAAGACAAAATAGTATCACATGTCACTCTAAATATAGCAGTTTACATTAGTGACAAGATTACATTTTGAAATAATCAAGAATATACTAAGATTCTTCATCCAATTCTACTTTGTCTTCTTCTACTATCTTGTTGCAGTAGCTGACCGAGGATGACAATGCCAGATTGATATCTGCGGGGTCCAGGTTCTTGAGTTGATTGGCCCGATACCTGAACATGTCCAATTCCTAGCTATACCAATTATATATTTTCTCTATCTCTGCCTTTGACTTATGAAATGCATTGAATTCAGTTTTGAGATCACTGACTCTATCCAGTCTAGCCTCCACATCTAATTCAACATCTTCAAAAATTATTTTATGTAACTTATATTTACATCCTTTCACATCATATGGCTCTAAATCATCACAACCCATCACCAGGCAGTCTTTTAGTGTGTCATTTATTTCCTAAATAAGAGCCAATATGTTTTCCTCTACTGTTTGGTAGGCTTCTCTGATGCTATCAAATACTTCCATTCTCAACTTTATTTGTTGATACCAGTCAATTGCTTTGTGCAATCTATCCCCTGTCAAAATATTTTCAAACAATAGTGTCTGAGTAGGCATGTCTCTGATTGTTTGTACTCGAGGAAATATCTGAGAATAATATTCATCCAACTTTGAGTACCTTTTAAGAGAGTACCGACTTCACCAAGCTTGGACATTTCATCTCTTGACAAAAAGGTAGGCACTATCCTTATCTCACCATCAGAATCTACTAGTTTTATCAGAAACTACAAGCATGCTTAGAGCTCTTCATTCTGCTGCTTTAGCTCTTTCTTTGAGAGTTCATCTTTGTCCAGTTGTTCTAGGATTGAAGTAATAGAACCTTTGAATTCATCAATCCTCTAAGCTCTTGTAGCTTGTCCCGATTTATAGTTATGGTATAATCTTCTGCTTTGACCCGCTCTCTATTTGTATCAGCTAGTGGGACATCTATTTTAGCTATTCTAGATCCAGTATCATCCTTGTAAATCCTAGATTGCACCGTGGCTTTCTTCTATTTCTTTGGCTTTTGGGCATGTGACAAAATGGCACTTAGATATAATTTCATTATTTCCACCTGGGGCTCTGGATATGCTACTTTGTTTTGCATCTAGTTAGGTGCTGAGGAAGAAAGTTCTTTAGGCCCGTCAAGCTTTTCACTATCTATATTGGGAAGCCCTTCAAGTAACCCTTGCTCTTGTTTTGACCGTTTATCTAAATCCTCTTTCTCATCTGCAAGATTCCTCCAATTTATCACTACATCTTTCTGAGCTGCTTTGAGGATTGTTTCTGTTTGGTTCTTTTTCAGAGGACTATTTGATATTTCAATTATTTCTACACTAGCAGTTTCAGTCAAAGGTTTTCCAAGTATCTCATTCTCTACCTCAACAAATACATCCTTCTCCAGTTCTTGCTCTTGAAGGCCTAGTTTAGTACACACTTTCACAATACCTAGTAGCAATGGCACAGCCAAGGGAGTTGAATCTTGGTCCATGGGTGCTTGGGAGATAGGAGCAATAGATGATAAATGCATTGCAATTGATGACAAGGTAACTTGTGTCAACTTAGCAAACATAGAAGACCCTAAAGATGGTGAGATGGAAGAAGTTGGCAAGATGGAAGAAATGACTATGGGTGAAGTGATAGGCAAAGAGGGAAAGGAAGGTGAAAGAATGGTAGAAATGGGAGGTAGTGTAAGGGAAGTGGAAAGTGGAATAGAAGATAAGGATGTGGAAGTGGTGGAAGAGTCTGACAAGGCAGCCATGGAAGAAATGGGACTGCTAGGAGCACTAGAGGCTACTACCAATGAAGAAGAGATAGTTGAAGCAACAATTATGGGTGAAGAGATAGCAGAGGTAGTTTCTTGAATGATAGTTGTTGAGGAAGTAGGAGAAACAACAGAAACATAGGAGCAGTACCAATACTTGGAGAAGGTACAGTGTCATTCACATTTGGGGGAGTAGGAGGTGGAGAAGGTGGCAAATTTATACTATCAGTAGTGGCAGCAACAACTTCTACTATCTTACTAGTAGCTTTCATTCTATCTTTCTTCATTTTGACCCTTCTCTTGGTCCACTAGGAAGGTCTCTCTTCTTTGAAACTCTTGTTCTGGTGGAAGGGGGCATATCCTTCTTTTGAGTCTTGGTAGAAACCTTCTTACTTTTCTGTGCTTTGGCCTTTTCTACCAAGGGTATGTGATCTTCACTATCTGATTTGAGTCCTTGGGCTGGTTCTTCTTCATCAGTGATCTCTATGGGTTCATCCTCTTCTCCTCTAGATTCTTTTTCTAACTCAAGTGTGATGTATGTGAGTTGTATCCCCTATCCTTCCAAAGCAACAATTTGACCTCTTACCTGTGCTTTTCTTAATCTGATCGGTTCCTTCATCACAACATCAAGGGAGCTTTCCTTAGCATTAGCCCAATTAGGCAAGGGAATTGGTTGGTGGTATTGTGCCTCCCAGGTACCTGTATGCATTACATTTTAATCATCTTCTAGTTGATCAGGGATTGCAATAACATGAAACTTTCTTATGAATGCCAATGATAATCTAGAGCGGGCTTTCTTCATGACTTCATAGTAATCCATGCAATTTGCCCAAAAGTCTTCTATATGCATCTTATGAATTAATTTCTTACTCACAAACCCCTCCATCACCTTATTTGGATTAAAATGATTTCTTTTGTTGTAATAATGGAGGTTCAGAAGTTAAAGTTCTATGTTAGATTGCTCAGCTGATGCCACTGAAGGACATGCATAGTTTCCTCTGCCTAACAGGATGGGAAATTGGACATTCGTTCTATGAAAATGCTTGAGTTTTTAAGCACAAGTTATCAGTTGTTTAGATAGTTCCAAGAGCACTACTTTATCTATTGGATATCTAGGGAGTCTATAAGCCATTCCTTTGAAACCTTGTATTCTCAAATATGTGAACTTCTCAAATTGAATATACCACCTCCCATACTTAGTGACTTTATTCATGGCTTTGGTGGATATCCTTAGAGCTGTGTTGCCTTACAATAATTTGGTTATGTATGTAGTAAATGAATTGTTTTGTTGCAAGTATGGGCCTAACCGGTGTTGTCATTGATGTCACCATACCCCTATTGCATTGATGTCAAGGATTGGATGAGCTATGTGCTGATGATATTGAGAAAATTTGTCCTATCAAAAAATAGAGAAGAACAGTGAAGACAGTGAAGCTCTATGAAGTGAAGATCCTAGCTAAGACAAAGATCAGAGGATACACATCAAAGGGTTTGTAGATATGTGTCTAAAGATGATCCAATAAAGATTTGAGAGGTCTGCATGAAGATTTGAAGAAGTTATGGCCATATGAGTAAAACTAGTTCTGGTAGATGTTAAGAGGTGACAGAGTCACACAAATAGGTCCGGTGAGATCCAGAAATGCAATATCTTGTTCTGTGGATTTGGTGGAGTGTTTAGGAAGCCAATGTGAATTGACAACTCAATTGGTTTGTGGTCTGGAGGTCTGCAAACACTTATTCCAATGTGACAGTGATGACAAACTATGTTCTTGAGGTTCTGGATGAAGAAGAGAATGTTTTCAGTGAGCAGAATTGGTGTGAATGTTCTTGGTGATTTACAAAAGCTTGTGGGGGTCTCTAGACTGTGTCCAATTCGTGTTGGTGGTCCACATTGAAGATTGAGCTAGTAATTGAAGATTTACTTCTAGGTGATGATATTCTTCCTAATCATGGCCGACTGGATGTTTTACACATCTTGCGGATGATCTTGGAGATGTTCTGCAAAGCATGGCGTGTTCCTCAAAGAAGATTGAAGTCCCAGATTTGTGTGGCCAACAGTGTGCTGGTTCGCATGAAGTCTTTTGTAATAAGTCAAGTTGTATTTGTGTATTTGCTTTGTAATAAAATAAAGTATGTATTGTGCCGACTTTGATGATTATCCCAAAGTTGATGTCTTGTATAAATAAGAGTTATGAAGTCATTTCAAAGTATCTGTGTGAAGATGAGTAAGTGGTAGAGAGGAGAAGAGCAAAAAGCAGAGCACAAGTGTTGAGATTAAATGGAATTGACTCAAGCATGGTAAAGATGCTAATCTTCAATTCAAGTATGTAATATTTATTATTCTATAGACAATGTGTCTCTTATAGGTAGTGGGCCTCTTGTGAGCAGTGTGCTCGGGCAGTGAGCCCTAATTGTCATGTGCCATTTTGTTCTTCCTATTCTTTTAATAAAGAATACAATTTTGGGTTAGTCACCCTGTGGTTTTTCCCTTAACCAGGTTTTCCATGTTAAAATCTTGGTGTCATATGTGTTAATGTGTTTCTGCTCTTGAATTATTACATTGTGCTTCCATGATTGATTTATTATTATGCTACTAAATTACAAGAAGGATTTAAGTAGTTAATGAAAATAAAGTTTAGGGACAACTAATTCACCCCCCCTCTTAGTTGTCTGTCTTAAAACTAACAATTGGTATCAGAGCTAAGTTCCTCTAAAAGAGCTTAGCTACTTGAGGAGATACAGGATGTCTTCCTACAAGAAGGATAGTCTGAGGTTTGATGGAACCAATTACACTCTTTGGAAAAGCCGCATGGAATGTCACTTGCAATGTATGGGAATGCAATATTGGACCATAACTTCAAAGAAGTATGTTTCTCCAAAGAATGGTCCGTCAACTGTAGTTGAAATCAAAGATGTTGAAGATAATCTTTGGGCTAAAGAAGATTTACTAAATGTCTTATTTGATTCAGAGCTGACAAATGTTATAGATTTAAAAACTGCATATGAGATTTGGGAAAAATTGGAACTTCTACATGGAGACAAATATGTTAAATGTGCCAAGCTACAGAGTTTGAAAGGAAAATTTGAAAACCTGAAGATGAGAATATCACTACATTTAAGCCAAAAGTAAATGAGCTTGTTTGTGGCATCAGGTGTGCTCGTGGAATCTTGGATGAAGATGAGATTTTTTCCAAAGTTCTCAAATCCCTACCTCCTAATTACAAACACAAGGTTGCTGCCATTGAAGAATTTAGATCTTTTTCAAATATCAAAAGAGATCAATTGGTTGGAAAATTAGTTGTATTTGAATTGGCCGAGTTTGGAGATGCACCCCCAAGACTGAATCTGCATTCAAAGCAAGTGCCTCTGTAAAAGACAAACAAAGGTATGATCCAGGAGAGAACTCCTTAAAGAAATGATCATGGTATGAAAAAGCAAGAAAAGATCTAGAAGAAGATGAAGCAAAAGTTTCTCAACTTGAAGCCCTTATTGCAAAAAGACTGCCAAGAGGGTCTGGTAAGTATGAAGGAAAATTGCCCTTCAAATGTTTCAACTGCAACAAGATTGGTCATTTTGCCTCAAGGTGTCTGGAAAGATTTTCAAGGGAAAATCCAAATAGATCAAGATTCCAAAAGAAATGTTACTATGTTCATGAAGATGATGATGATGAAGGAGTAACAGATGATGAATCAGAGACAGGAAACAAATCCAAAAGTGACTGGGTGTTTATTGCCATCAAGGAAGAAGATCCAATGCCCTCTAAATCTATCAATCATAAAATGCTAGAAAGAGCTCTAGCTTCCCAAGGTGAAGAAAAGGATGATTGGGTCATTGACAGTGGATGCTCCCACCATATGACTAGTGACAAAAATAAGTTCATAGATTTTGAAAGATATGGAGGAGTTGTAAAATTTGGTGATAATTCTGCTGGCAGAATTAGAGGTAGAGGAACTATTTCTTTTGATGGAAAGAACAAAACCAGTGATGTACTATATGTTGAAGGTGTGAAGCACAATCTTCTCAGTGTTGGGTAGTTGGTGGACAAAGGCTATGATTTCTAATTCAAAAATGGAAAATGTAAGATCTTTGAAAGTTCTGGAATAGAGATTCAATCCAGAACTCAAACAAAAGGTAACATCTTCCACTTGGTTGGTACTGGAAAAAGTTGTTTATTTGTTCAAATTGATCAGAGTTGGTTGTGGCATAGGAGAATGTGTCATGTGAATTTTGATAATATTATCAAGATAAGCAACACTCAAGTTGTAAGAGATCTTCCAAGACTGGTGAAACCTACTAATAGTTTGTACAAAGAATTTCAGTTGGGTAAGTTGAGCAGAGTCACATTCAAAAGTAAGGAACAATCTTCTACTGGATTGTTGGACTTAGTACATACTAATCTATGTGGACCAGCAAGAATCAGGAGTTTGCAAGGTGATAGATATTTCATGTTACTAATTGATGATCATTCCCGGATGATGTGGGTGATTTTTCTAAAAGAGAAATCTGAAGCTCTTGAGAAATTAAAAATATTCAAGGATATGGTAGAGAATGAAAACGGATTAAACATAAAATGTCTTAGGTCTGATAGAGGTGAAGAATTCACATCCGTAGAGTTCATAAAATTCTTTGAGAAACATGGGATAAAAAGACAACTATGTGCTTATGTTTTTACACTGTTTGGTGGTGCTATTAGTTGGATGAGTAAGAGACAACCTGTCATTGCTTTGTCCATGACAGAAGCTAAGTATATGCTAGTAACTCATGCTTGTAAGGAAGCCATTTGGCTTAAGAAATTATGTTCCAATATTGGTGTTGATGTAGGTTAGATCACGATCAGTTGTGACAGTCAGAGTGCAATTTGCCTTGTAAAGAATCCAACTTTCCATGCTATAACCAAGCACATTGATGTTTAGTTTCACTTCATGAGGGACATGGTCGAGGATGGAAAGGTAAATTTGGAGAAGGTAGATACTTTGAAGAATGTTGTAGCTGCATTGATGAATCCACTGGGCACAGAGAAGTTCAGATGGTGTTCAGAGTCTATGGGCCTCTCAGCCTATAGCAGTTAAATCCTATTTTTCTATTGGCTCTTACAAGGTGTTTGACAAGTGGGAGAATGTTGGGAATTAAGGTGTCTCAACCTTGGTAATTATCTACATTTGTAATGTTTGTATTTATTATTCAATTGCCTATGTTGTAAATAATTGGAAATTCCACTTTGTCATATTGTGGGATGTGGCACGGTGATGTGTCAATCCTACATGGATTATGACAACTTGGTAATTTGTCCTCACATGAGGAGATAGGCATCCCACTTAGTGGTAGGAATATCCTTCCATGTGTCAGCATCTTCTATGTTCTGTAAGGAATGTTTGACCGAAACGGTTATGACAGATTCCTACGACGAATCTATGACATGTAAGAGTCGAGAATAGAAGTTTATAAGACAGGTAATGACATGTGTCATGAAGTATCTTTGAATGAGGCATATTTGGGCACCCCAAGGTGGAATATGATGTGTTCTAAGAGAATATGCTATTTATAGCATGTGTATGACAGATTTTCTTACAGCTGTAAGTTGTAACCGCTATGACAGATTCTATGACGGTCGTAAGTGTTGTAAGAGCATCTGTCATAGCCCAATTTGGAAATAGGCAACCTCTTTGGGATGGGAGTTGTGGACAAGTGTTAGATACATTCTACAATGTTGACCAAGTGTCCCTAGGCATGGGTTTTGGTCCAAGATGCCATATTGGACTCCCATTCCAAGAAAGGTCCCAAATTGCCTTGTATGTTCTATTTAAACAGGTGCTTGGAGATGGAGTTTGTCTCACAGGTTTACAAGTACTATTATGCTGCCGGATTGACTCTAGACATGAGTGTCAAAGACCATTGAAGCTTGCATTGCAAGTGTATTTTAAACATTCTTTCAGATTTGTTAATACATTGTGCAGGTTTCTGAGTGTGGGGTTTTTCACCCGATAAGGGTTTTCCCCACCGTAAATCTCTGTCTCTCTTCTTCTGTCTTCTTTCTGGCTCTTGTGTTTTGCTGATATATCTGATGTTAATGGTTTAACATTGCTGTAATAGTTAGGATAAATTTGAATTTGCATAGCCCTCTCCTTAATAGTGTAGGAAGCGTTTCCGCACACCTAGCTTCCTTTCAGTTGGTATCAGAGCTTGATCACCTTTGGTCCTAGTTGTAGGGTAGGGGTTTTTTGAGCTAATCTTAGGTTGAGTGGGAGTCTGTGTAGAGTATTCTATATCTTCTTGCAGCAAGGAGATGGAAAGCACATAAGGAAGGTTTGAAGTGGAGAAGTTCGATGGCAGTAATTTCGAGCTGTGGAAGCCCAAGATGGAAGACATGTTAGTTGACCGAGACCTTTGGGAAAGTGTGAATGAAACTAAACCAGCTACAATGACTCAAGATGAGTGGGATCTCAAGGATCAGAAGGCTAAGGGTCTCATAAGACTTAGTCTTGTAGATTCTATGTTGTTAAATGTCCACGAGGAGGCTACTGCAAAACTCCTTTAGAAGAAGTTTGGGGATGTGTATCAAGCTAAATCCCTAGTCAATAAACTTTTTTTGAGAAAGAAGTTGTATTCTCTTTGAATGGAGGATAGAGGATTTGTGGCTGAGCATATGAATGCCTTTAACATGCTGGTTGCACAATTGACATCTATTGGTGTAAAGATAGAGGAGGAGGATTGGTGTATGACCCTGCTTTGTTCTCTGCTGAACTCATGGGATCATCTTGTCATGGCAATCGGAAGCACCACATCCACATTCAAAATGGAAGAAGTCATTTCTTCACTATTATCTAAAGAGATGTGGAAAAAGTCTTCTGAGGCAGCCAATGAAGCCCTTACAGTTCATGGAAGACCCAAGGAGAAAGGGAAGAAGAAGGACAAGAAAGCTGAGAAGGGTAGATCCAAATCCTGTGGGAGATCCAAATCTCATGGAAAGTCTAAGGTTCTTTGTTGAAACTGTGGCAAGACCAGGCATTTTTGAAAGGAATGTAAAGAGGAGAAGAAGAAAAAGAAGAAAGCTCCTGATTCAGATTCTAACAAATCACAAGATGACGGTGATGTCTTCATCGCAGTCCTAGAAATCCATGCATCTAATGATGTGTGGCTAATCGACTCTGGTGCATCATTCCACATGACCTCGCATCAAGACTGGTTCACTAAGTATGAGGAGTTTGATGGTGGAAAGGTGTATCTGGGTGACAATTCTCATCTGAAGATCATTGGTCGTGGAAGAGTCTCTATTTGATTCCCTGATGGTTGAGTGAAGGGGATCACTGGGGTTATGCACATCCCAGGCTTAGCACAGAGCCTACTTTCTGTAAGTAGTTTGAATGATGCAGGTGTGCAGGTTGTTTTTTTGAAAGAAGGATGCAAGATGACTAGAGGATCTATGGTGCTTGCTAAGGGTACTCAGAGAGGTACTCTATTTCAATTGGAAGCATGCATTGCACAATGCAATAGTTCTTCTAACTCAAGGAAGAGGGCAGCAATCACTTCATCCCCACCATCTGAACGAGCAGTGAAGAAATCTATTGTTTCTAGTCTTGATGGTTGTAATCATGCATTGGAAGTTAAACTTCCTGCAAAAAAGACAAATGTTATGGCATAAAAGATTTGGCCATATGGTGAGAAGGGTCTATGTACCCTAAAAAATAAGAACCTCATTGAGGGGTTAGATGATTGTAATCTTGAGTTTGAATTTTGCGAACATTGCATTTATGGAAAACAAAACCGTGTTCAGTTTTACTCGAGTTCTCATAAGTCTTCTGGTGTGTTGGACCTTATTCTTTCTGATGTGTTTGGTCCTATTAATGTTCCTTCATTATCAAAATCAGTATACTTTGTATCTTTTATAGATGATTACAATAGAAGGACATGGATCTATTTTCTCATAAGCAAATCTAAAGTCTATAGGAAGTTTAAGGAGTTTAAATCTTTTGCTAAAAATTAGACTGGTAAAAAGATTAAATGTTTGAGAACTGACAATGGTGGTGAGTTCTGTTCTACAGAATTCAATAAGTATTACAAGGAACTTGGGATTGAAATACATAAGACAAATCCATACACACCACAGAAAAATGGAGTTACAGAGAGGATGAAGAGGACACTGATGGAGAAGGCTAGGAGTATGCTTAGTGGAGCTAGTCTAGAACACAAGTTTTGGGCTGAAACTGTTGCCACTGCTTGCTATCTGGTAAATAGATCTCCTACATCAGCTCTTGTTGGAAAGACACCCATGGAGGTGTGGTCTGGTAGAAATCCTTCAGTAAGGCATCTTCATGTTTTTGGTTGTGAGGTATATGTACATGTGCCTAAGGAGAAGTAGTCAAAGTTGGAGAAAAAAGTTGTTAAGTGTATCTTCATTGTCTATTCTGTTGGTGTGAAAGGATACAAGCTTTGGGACCCCGTGGCTGAAAAAGTGTTGTATAGAAGAAGTGTCATCTTCAGAGAGCTTACACCTTCTTCCATTGTTTTACAACTAGAAGAAAAAGAAAAGAAAGAGGATGTTGTTCAGTTTCCTCTCACCCCTGAGAAGACTGAACAAAAAGACAATGTTGGACCTGATGATGAGGAGAGCTCTAGTAGCTATGAAATCTCAAAAGAAGAAGATGAACCTCAACCTCAGCTCTTGAGGAGGTCTACATGGATAAGAAAGCAACCTGAAAGGTTTGGTTTTACATTGCTTGATTCTAGTTGTGCTTATGCCTTAATCACTAACAGTGATGAACCTAGAACTATATCAGAGGCTTTGGCTATGAAGGATGCAGGTTCTTGGAAGGAGGCCATGGAGGAAGAAATGGCTTCTTTGGAAAAGAATCAAACTTGGGACTTGGTGCCTTTGCCTCCTGGATGCAAACCCATTGGATGCAAATGGGTGTTCAAGAAGAAGATTGGTGCAGATGGTAGTATTGAGAAGTATAAGGCCAGACTAGTTGCGAAGGGGTATTCACCAGTAGAGGGTATAGATTATGGTGAGATGTTCTCTCCCATTGTAAAGTTGACATCCATTCGATTCCTGTTGTCACTCCTAGCAGCTTATGACTTGGAGGTAGAATAGATGGATGTGAAGATAGCTTTCCTTCATGGTGACTTGGAGGAGGAAATCTACATGTCACAGCTAGAGCATTACATGGTAAAAGGTAAAGAAAATTTGGTTTACAAACTTAAGAAGTCTTTGTATGGTTTGAAGCAATCTCCTAGGAGATGGTACTTGAAGTTTGATGCCTTTGTGTTGTCAATTAGATTTGTGAGATTGAAATTGGATTACTGTGTTTATTATAAATTTGATAGTGATCGTATTCTCATTGTTGTACTGTATGTTGATGATATGTTGCTCATTGGGAAGGGTAAGAATATGATTTCTAATTTTAAATCTCAGTTGTTATCTCAGTTTGAAATGAAAGATTTAGGGGTAGCCAGGTACATTCTAGGAATGGAAATCAAAAGAGATAGAACTAATAGAAAACTTTGGTTAAGTCAGAGTAAGTATGTTAAGACCATGTTGGATAGATTCAACATGGGAGATTGTAGACCATTGTGTGTTCCCATTTCTTTGGGGACAAAGTTGTCTGTTGAGAATTGTCCAAAATCTCCTAGTGAGGTGGAGGACATGAGTAGAGTACCTTATGCTAGTGTTGTTGGTAGTTTGATGTATGCTATGGTCTACACAAGACTAGACATTGTCCAAGCAATGGGATTCCTTAGTCGATTTATGGCTAATCCTAGATGGGTTCATTGGGATGCAGTTAAGTGAGTGTTTAGATATTTGAGGGGTACTTCTAAGTATTCCATTTGCTATCATGGTAATGTTTCAGGACCTCCGTATTCTGTTGATATTCATGGATTTGTGGATTCAAATTAGGCAGGTGACATTGACAATAGGATATCCACCAGTGCTTATGTTCTTACACTATTTGGTGGTGCTATTAGTTGGATGAGTAAGCGACAACCTATTGTTTCTTTGTCCACGATAGAAGATGAGTATATGGTAGAAACTCATGCTTGTAAGGAAGCCATTTGGTTTAAGAAATTGTGTTCTGATATTGGTGTTGATGTAGGTTAGATCACGATCAGTTGTGACAGTCAGAGTGCAATTTGCCTTGCAAAGAATCCAACTTTCCATGCTAGAACCAAGCACATTGATGTTTAGTTTCACTTCATGAGGGACATGGTTGAGGATGGAAAGGTAAATTTGGAGAAGGTAGATACTTTGAAGAATGTTGCAGATGCATTGACGAAGCCAATGGGCACAGAGAAGTTCAGATGGTGTTCGGAGTCTATCGGCCTCTCGGCCTATAGCAGTTAAATCCTATTTTTCTATTGGCTCTTACAAGGTGTTTGACAAGTAGGAGAATGTTGGGAATTAAGGTGTCTCAACCTTGGTAATTCTCTACATTTGTAATGTTTGTATTTATTATTCAATTGCCTATGTTGTAAATAATTGGAAATTCCACTTTGTCATATTGTGGGATGTGGCACGGTGATGTGTCAATCCTACATGGATTATGACAACTTGGTAGTTTGTCCTCACATGAGGAGATAGGCATCCCACTTAGTGTTAGGAATATTCTTCCATGTGTCAGCATCTTCTATGTTGTGTAAGGAATGTTTGACCAAAACAGTTATGACGGATTCCTACGACGAATCTATGACATGTAAGAGTCGAGAATGGAAGTTTATAAGACAGGTAATGACATGTGTTATCAAGCATCTTTGAATGAGGCATATTTGGGCACCCCAAGGTGGAATATGATGTGTTGTAAGAGAATATGTTATTTATAGCATGTGTATGACAGATTCTCTTACAGTTGTAAGTTGTAACCGCTATGCAGATTCTATGACGGTCGTGTCATAAGAGCATCTGTCATAGCCCATTTTGGAAATAGGCAACCTCTTTGGGATGGGAGCTGTGGACAAGTGTCAGATACATTCTACAATGTTGACCAAGTGTCCTTAGGTGTGGGTTTTGGTCCAAGATGCCATATTGGATGCCCATTCGAAGAAAGGTCCCAAATTGCCTTATATGTTCTATTTAAACATGTGCTTGGAGATGGAGTTTGTATCACATGTTTATAGGTACTATTATGCTATTGGATTGACTCTAGACATGAGTGTCAAAGACCACTGAAGCTTGCATTGCAAGTGTATTGTAAACATTCTTTCAGATTTGTTAATACATTGTGCAGGTTTCTGAGTGTGGGGTTTTTCACCCGATAAGGGTTTTCCCCACCGTAAATCTCTGTCTCTCTTCTTCTGTCTTCTTTTTGGCTCTTGTGTTTTGCTGATATATCTCATGTTAATGGTTTAACATTGCTGCAATAGTTAGGATAAATTTGAATTTGCATAGCCCTCTCCTCAATAGATTAGTGTAGGAAGCATTTCCGCACACCTAGCTTCCTTTCAAGTTTGCCTTCCTGAATGGTGACTTGGAAGAAGTATACATTGAGCAATCGGATGGATTTCAATTGTCTGATCATGGTGATATGGTCTGCAAGTTGAAGAAAGCACTATATGGACTCAAACAAGCCCCAAGATCCTAGTATGAAAGACCAGATAAACATCTTTTGAAGATTGGTTTCAACAAAGGTACTGCTGACAGTAACTTGTACTTCTAAATTGATCATGAAAATATCTTGATTGTTAAAGTATTTGTTGATGATATCATTTTTGGAGGAAGAGATAGTATGTGCAAAAAATTTTCAAATCAAATGAAAAGTGAATTTGAGATGTCCATGTTTGGGGAAATGAATTTCTTCTTGGGTCTGCAAATCACTCAAACAAAGAAAGGAATCTTCATTTCACAGAACAAATATGTGAAAGAATTGTTGAAGAAATTTGGGATGGAAGACTCAAAACCAATGAATACTCCCATGGAAACTGAATGTAAACTAAGTAAAGATGATGACTCTCCTAAGGCTGATAAGAAAAAGTACAGGTCAATGATTGGAGGACTACTATTTCTTACTCAAACTAGACCTGACATTATGAATGTTGTTGGTCTTGTTGCCAGATTCCAAGCTGATCCTAGAGAATCTCATGTCATGGTAATCAAGAGGATTCTTAGATATCTAAAAGGAACAGTTGAGTATGGTTTATGGTATCCTAGAGATCATGATTTCTCTCTTCATGCATATACTGATGCGGATTGGGCAAGAGATGTGAATGACCAGAAGAGTACCAGTGGTGGTGCATTCTTTTTGGGGAAAAGATTAGTTTCTTGGTTGAGCAAGAAACAAGAGGCAATATCTTCGTCAACTACAGAAGTAGAATATATTGCAGCAGTAGGTAGTTATACTCAAGTATTGTGGATGAAGCAAATGCTAAGAGACATTAGAGTGGAGTATGAGGAATCTATCACAATCTTCTATGATAACTCAAGTGCAATAAATATATCAAAAAATCTAGTGTTGTATTCAAAGACAAAACATATATCCATCAAGTTTCACTTTTTGAGAGAGTAGGTGAACAAGAATGAAGTTAGATTTGAGTTTGTACCCTCCAAGGATCAGATTGCAGACATTTTTACTAAACCTCTACCTAAGGACTCTTTTGAGTATCTGAGGGAGAAGTTAGGGGTTATTACCCCTCTGGTTCTAAATTAAGGTGCAATTATGTGCATCAGTCTAGTGGATCTCACAGTCATATCTTGTGGTTTGGATTGATGTTAGAAAGCTGCTACTCAGGGGGAGCAATCTATATGATTCAGAAGATTGATGCAAGTATGTGATGGCAAAGGGGGAGAGAAGACATGTGAAAAACAAAAAGTGGTTGCTGATCAAAAGAGGAGCAGTAAAGGAAGAGAAGACATGTGAATGGTTGTTGTTGATAGGGGGGCTATGTCAGTCAGTGAGGGGAAGTTCTTGTCTTGATGGATAAAATAGTTTTTCACATCATATGTTGCCATAAATGACAAAGGGGGAGATTGTTTCAAGTATGGGCCTAACAGGTGTTGTCATTGATGTCAGCATACTCCTGTTGCATTGATGTCAAGGATTGGATGAGCTATGTGCTGAGGATATTGAGAAAATTTGTCTTATCAGAAATAGAGAAGAACAGTGAAGACAGTGAAGCTCTATGAAATGAAGATCCCAGTTAAGATGAAGATTAGAGGATGTGCATCAAAGGGTTTGTAGATATGTTTCTAAAGATGATCCAGTAAAGATTTGAGAGGTCTGCATGAATATTTGAAGAAGTTATAACCATATGAGTAAAACTGGTTCTGGCAGATGTTTAGAGGTGACAGAGTGACACAAATAGGTCGAGTGAGATTCAAAAATGTAATATCTTGTTCTGTGGATTTGGTGGAGTGTTTAGGAAGCCAATGTGAATTGACAACTCAATTGGTTCATGGTCTAGAGGTTCGCAAGAACTTATTCCAATGTGACAGTGATGACAAATTGTGTTCTTGACGTTCCAGATGAAGAAGAGAATGTTTTCAGTGAGCAGAAGTGGTGTGGATGTTCTTGGTGATTCAAGAAAGATTGTGGGGGTCTCTAGATTGTGTCCAGTTCGTGTTGGTGGTCCACATTGAAGATTGAGCTCATAATTGAAGATTTACTTCTAGGTGATGATATTCTTCCTAATCATGGCCGACCGGATGTTTTAAACATCTTACAGATGATCTTGGAGATGTTCTGCAAAGCATGGCATGTTCCTCAAAGAAGATTAAAGTCCCAGATCTGTGTGGCTGACAATGTGGTGGTTCACATGAAGTCTTTTGTAATAAGTCAAGTTGTATTTGTGTATTTTCTTTGTAATAAAATAAAGTATGTATTGTGCCGACTTTGATGATTATCCCAAAGTCGATGTCTTGTATCAATAAGAGTTGTGAAGTCATTTCAAAGTATTTGTGTGAGGATGAGTAACTGGTAGAGACGAGAAGAGCGAAAAGCAGAGCAAAAGTGTTGAGCTTAAATGGAACTGAGTCAAGCATGGTGAAGATGCTAATCTTTAGTTTAAGTATGTAATATTTATTATTTTGTAGATAGTGTGTATCCTATAAGTAGTGGGCCTCTTGTGAGCAGTGTGCTCGGGCAGTGAGCCCTAATTGGCATGTGCCATTTTGTTCTTCTTATTCTTTTAACAGAGAATACAATCTTGGGTTAGCCAGCTCGTGGTTTTTCCCTTAACTGGGTTTGCCAAATTAAAATCTTGGTGTTGTGTGTTAATGTGTTTCTACTCTTGAATTATTGTATTGTGCTTCCATGATTGATTTATTATTATGCTGTTGAATTACAAGAAGGATTTAAGTGGTTAATGAAAAGAAAGTTTTTGAACAACTGATTCACTCCCCCTCTTAGTTATCTATCTTAAAATCAACATGTTTATCCTCTTATAATGCATAAGAGATTGTGTCAATGTGAGTTGTGTATAGCATTCATAGACCTTAATCTGGGTTTGTTCATCATTTCCTACTTCCCCCACCTTGGACAATCCAGCATAATGATTCTTCCTCACTAATGCATAAACTACATAGGATGTCCATCTAAAGAATTGTTTCTCTTTAAAGTTACTGAATGCCTCATGGATGTTATCACTTAGGATTTGTGCCCAATGGAACTTAGTACCTCTTAATATCTCCTCAATTATAATAGACATCCATCCCTTGAAGGTTGATGCTGTAGGTAACCCATATATTCTACTCAACAAGGTCACTAGATCTCCTATTTCATCATGAAAGTCACTCTTGTATAGCACTTGAGGAAACTTGACCAAGGTAGACCTTTTACTTTTTTCCCACTGTTCATTCATGTGTTTTCTAGATCCATTTTCATCTTTCTTATAGGTGGCTTCTGATGCTACCTTATCCGGCATAGTCATCACTAAGTGCCATGGGATGCCCAAAACTTCAGCCAAGAAGGGCAGACTTAGGTCAACGAACACTTCTCCACTGGTAGTTTATATTGTTCTTGTCATGATGTCATATCTCTCTGTACAAGCAATAATCAATTCCACACATTGAGCAGATGTGGGGAAGGCATCAACATCTGCAATCCCACTATCTTTCACTTTCTTGGCTATCAGGTTTGGATTTGGGCCAAATATTTTGAGTCTGAAATCATCCAGGTCAATATGACCTAGGTCTATATCTCCTACATTTTTCCACCCAGTAGCAATCTTAGTTTCTGAGGGAATACCTTTGAACTCATACCTTATGGCTTGAGCTCATGCAATCATCTAACCTACAGGACTGGACTTTATAAGTCTAGATGCCTCTGAGATGGTTTTCTCTAACTCCTAAGTTTAAACTCTATGATTACCAAGTGGACTACTACACTATCAAACCATGTTATGATAAATGAGTCTGAAATGAATCTACCAAGTTACCGTTATATGCCTATGAGAACATAAGTCTGAAACTTACCAACTATTGCATTTATCACATGATCAAATAATAAAGCACTCTTATACTAATGCATGTGATAAATACTCTAATGATGCAAAATCCCAGTTGAAACATCATAATTTGCTAAGTGCGGTCATTATTTCACTCTCACAGACATTTCCCCTTTTGAAATTTCTACAAAAACTGTCATTTTACCCAGTTTGTGCTAAATTTAGGGTCAACTGACCTGGTGGAGAAATTTGGGCAGTGTGACCAATTGATCTATTTGTGTTCATGTCATTGTAATATCTTGCAAGGATTTTATAGTCAAATGACTTGCGTGGGTTTGAGATGAGACCGACTTAGGTTAGTCATTTGGGTCAGTCGGTTACAAGTTTAGTGTAATGCAATCAAATAAACATTACCACCTTTGCGCGAGATTGGGTATCACCCGACCTTGTGGAGTTTTCAAAGGCAATCAACTAAGTCGGTGAAGGCATATTTTGGCGCAAGGTCGAAGGGAGTTGATTTTGGGGCAAAGTTGTCTTTCTATGGTTTGCAGGATTTTAGGGCATGACGGACTTGTGGAACATTTTAGCACATCCAATCTAAGTTGGAGAGGGGACCTTATAGTGCAAAGTCAGAGCATCAAACTTTTAGCACAACATTGACTTGGAGTCCCGCCAAGGGTTTTCAAGGCCACCGACTGACTGGATTGATCACAAAAGTTTTTGAAAGTCAGTTAGATGTGTTTTTAGCGCAACTACATTTCTCACTCATTTTATTGATCGATTCAATGTGTTAAGGCGAAATTGTTTTTGCTTTGTTAGAGTTTGACAAATACTAATTTTCATTTTGCCTACGGGAAGGATTTTAGAGGATGTTTCTAAAAATGTGTTACCTTCTGACGGTTTGAAACTAGGGTTTTAGGATAATAAACAATTTAGAAAAAGAAACCCTAGCTTGTGTGCCCTAAACCCTATGAGTTATGTGTTTTCTATGCTTTGGGAAAAAAATGCATTTAATTTCCAACAAAACCCTAATTGACGAAACCTTAAGCAAAGAGAAAACGAGCTCCTACCTAGTTTGCGGGGATGAAATGAGTTGAAATGTGCAGGCCTGGAGGAGGTCTTCAAGTTGAATCTACGGGAAACGTACTGAAATGATCAATCAAATGTCACCAAAAATCTCTTTGAGTGTTTGTTTAATGTAAAATGAGCTCGAAAACCATGGGAAATCCCTTTTATTACCCCTAAATCGATCGGCATTAATGTAGAGTGTACGAGGTATCAGTCTCAAGATTCAGTAGAATATTAGGGTTTGCACAAAATTTGGTTACCTCTGACTTGGTGAGGTTTTAGGACATCACCGACATAATCGGTGGATAGTATTCTTTAGTGCAAAGTAGATCTATGTAATACAAGCACTTTGTGGGGCTTTGAAGATCCTCAGAACTGCGAGGTTTTTGGCATTCCCCGACATAGTCAGTGCATGGGCTTTATAGCACGGAGTCGGTGGCGATGAAGTTTGACGTTAAGGTCGGTGGATGCGAAAAGTGGTGCTAAAGATGGTCATGTAAGGATACAGTGCTGGGGTTAGAGGCAATGAATTCTAGCACAGAGGTCAGTTGGAGGGCCTTTTACCGCAAGGATCAGATGGCATCAATTTTAGCGCAAAAGAGAATCATACCTAGTTGTATGAAATGCAGAGACTTAGACTTAGTACATTTTGGAATGACCAATTAACACCAATTTTCTAACACGGCTAGAGATGCATTTTGACCACTTGACTAATTAAGAGATGGAAAACCTATTTGATACTCTAAGCCAAGATTTAAAAAGGGGGTCCCTATTTTTTTGAATGGGGTGTGTGTGCAAGGCACAACAAATGGTGACTCTACTAGGAAATGCTCTAGAGCATTTCAATGATAAACTTTCAGTTTGAACCCATAATCTCTATGTTTCCCACACATTAGATAAGAAAGAATGATACATTATCAAAGAATCAAAGACCACTAACCAGTGCAACCTTCATATCCTGAAAACCTGAGTGTGTGCAATTACATTTGTTCCCATCCCTTGGCAACTAAGTTCACCTAAGATCCTTCGTGCTAAGATATGAAGTTGGGATTATCTTACCACCAAGAAAATGCTCTGATATTGAGATATAATGAACCTTCAAGTAATAAACCTTCTGCAATGATTTCCTTCTTGATAGTACCTTTGATGATCTTTGATGCTAATAATCTTTAGATAGTAGTCTTCATATGAGAGTCTTCAAATAATGATCTATATATTGATACTTTGTAGTGGATCTGGTGTTGAAAAACACCTTTTATTTTTACCCAATAGGCTAGCAATAATCAGTACCACTTGCCGCTCTCATCTGAATTTGTAGAATTGGTGTTGGTGGTAAAATTGGGGATCCAAACTCTTCACTTAACATGCAATCACCCAGGCTTACTTATCTACCTCAGGATTATTTAAAGTGTGAGAGATATATGGTTAGAAAATACTTCTGGTGTGCTAACTAATGACTCCTTTCTAATGAACAGACATCATACTCCCTGATATAATAGTGGAACCCACAGGAAGACCTGAACAGAACTTTAGCTTCTCAATAAAAGACCATAGATAGTTTACCCAACAAGGAAGCATTTGCAGGTCTGCATAAGTGCCACCACATTCTAGAAACAAGAACCCTACGCAAAATAAGTGCAGTAGGCAAAAGCAAAGTTGAAAAGACAACTAACTGAGTGAAAGCAAGAACACCTAACAACTATAGAAAGCAAACTAATTTATCAAAAACCTACTCTAATGAAATAAAACAAGTACCCTAACTATGTACACTAAGGAGAGGCAAGACTACCTCTCAAGCCTAGAAGTAGTGCTTTAGGAACTGGCCATTGATAGGCAATGGGAGCTCCTCACCAGTAAGGCTCTTAAGTCGATATGTGTTGTCACCAAGGATCTCATAGATCTGATATAGACCCAACCAAAGTTTATCAAACTTACCATGTTCACCTTTCTTCTCATGAGCTTTATCCCAATACAGGACTAAATCAAAAATGCAGAAAGCTTTTATGTTGGCTCTCTTGTCAAACCACCACTTTACTACACCCTAGTGCTTAGTAAAGTTTTCTATAGCAGCGTCGAGTTTCTCTTCAAGATGCAATAATTGGGCTAATTAGGAAGATAGTTTATCATCTATTTCAAGACAGTCTTGCATGAATTGTAGAATAGGGATCGTTAAGTGAATGGGAAATATTGGCTTAGTCTTGTAGAGTAAATGATAGGGGGATGTTCCCAATGTGGCCTTGTGTCTAATTCTATTAGCCCATAAGGCAAATTTGAGTTGAGTATGCCAATCCCTGGGGTTTTTGTTTAGCAATTTCTTAATTACTTCAAGCAGATTTTTATTTGTGGATTCAACTACCCCATTCCCTTGTGGATAATAATTAGATGAAAATGTCAAGATGACCCCATAATCAAACACCTAGTTGGAAAAACGTAATGATGAAAAGGCGAGACCATTATCACAAACTAAATAAAACAGGCATCCAAACCTAGTGATAATATGTTTTTCAACAAATTCAATGACTACCTCTATGGTGCATTGTCTACAAGCTATTGCCTCAGACCACCTGATGCAATAATCAGTAGTGGTTAGAATATACCTATGGCCTGCAGAGGAGGGTGGATTGATCATACCAATAAAGTCAAGGCCCCATTGTGCGAATGGTCATAACTCCACAACTGGCTGCAGTGGCATGGCAATGTTTCATTCTCTTGTAGCAGTTGTCTGACATGTATGGTAGGTTCTCACATGTGAATAGGCATCCTTGAACAAAGTAGTCCAGTAATACCTAGCCTGAAGGATTTGATTGGCCATTGAATGGGCTGATCCATGGTTTGTCCTGAATTTCTCATGAAAACTAGTTAACACTTGATTTACCTCTGACTTGTCTAGAGATCTCAGATAGATCCCTTCGTGGTTCTTCTTGTAAAGCACCAATCCTTTTATCATGTAGCTATTGCTCTTCAGCCTAAGTGCTCTTCGTTGAACCAAATTCAACTGTGGTGGGCAGCACTGATTAAGCAAATAAAATATAATGTCTCCATACCATTCATCCTTAGAGATGTCTTCTAACATGTATTGCTGAGTGACTAGGCCTGGCCCACTTCTGCCATTGCTTTGGTCAATGTCTGCACTCTTACCAACTTCATGGGTTGTATTTCTATATCAAACTCTTGTAGAATGGTAACCCACTTTCCTCTCCTTTCTCCGAGTTCGCTTTGCATCAACAGTGCTTTAACTACTGCATCTGGCACTATGGCTATTACCTGACTTCTTAGAATGTAATGATGAAACTTCTTAACTACCTTTACTAGAGTGTATGCCTGTTTTCCCATGTTTGGATACCTTAACTCTGCTTCTTTCAATGGTATGCTCATGAAAGTGATGGGCCTTCTGTCATCGACTACTCTCTTTTGTGTTAACATTGTTGCACAGGTATGCTCAGAAGAAAATGAGTAAATATGAAATGGCAAGGTGTAATTTGGGCTTACTAATACTGGAGCGTTAGCTATGGATTGTTTGATCTTTGCAAAGGCAGCTTTGGTTTCTGGGGTCCAATCCATTTTAGCATCCCTTTTCAACATGGCATTGAGTGGTCAGACTATTTTAGCGAAACCTGTGATGAACTTGTGCACGAAGTTGATCTTACCAAAATATGACTTGAGTTCCTTTTTGCTGGCTGGGGGTGGTATTTTGAGGATTTCTTGTATCCAGTCAGGATTGATGGATATGCTTTGTTCATATATCACATGCCCCAACAACTTACCTTCAGTTACTCCAAAGATGCACTTCTTAGGCTTAAGTGAAATACTATAGTCTTTGCACCGCTGTAACACTTTCCTCAGGTTAGCCTCATGATCCTCTTGCCTTTTTGAAAACACTGTAAAATCATCCATATAGATTATGATGCATTTTCCAACTAATCCCTTGAAGGCAATGTCCATTACTTGTTGGAAGGTGGAACTAACAATTAGCAACCCGAATGGCATTCTGTAGTAGGTGTAAATTCCCCATTTGCAAGTGAAAGATGTCTTCAATCTATCCTCATAATCTACCATTACTTGGTTGTAACCTAAATACCCATCTAGAAAGGACATCATTTGTGATCCATTAACAATCTGTAATACTTTGTAATGATGGTAGTGGATAATTATCCTTTTCAGATGCTCGATTCAAGTTCCAAAAATCAACACAAAGTCTGATTTCACCATTTTTCTTCCAGACTAGAACTAGATTTTCCACCTAGGATGAATGCCTGACAGGGAATATTATTCTTGCGGACAGCAGTTTTTGTACTTCTTTAAAAATCAAAGGTTCCAACAAGGCATTCACCGGCTGCTGCCTTTGTCTAAATGGCTTGGCTCCTGGCTTCAGTGGAATGGTGTGAGTAATGATGGATGTTTCATATGTCTTAAGGTCCTCATAGCTCCATTCTATTACTTCATGATAGTCTCTTAATGCATGAATGATGCCTGCCTTTTCTTCTTCAGTACTGGCTTTCCCAAGAAACACATTCTTAACCTCTTCATTTGTCCCCAAATTGAAAGGGTCACATTTTCGTCCTGGTGACTCACCTTCTTTGATCTAGGTTCCTAGCTTATCTAAATCGAATAGCCTTTCTAATTCCACCATTCCTCATGGAATAGTGTTAGTCTTTAGATTGAGGACTCCTAAATCCATCTTAGCAGGTTCCATTTCTTCTTCATCTATTATTTGGACGGTGAAGATATCTGATGAAGTGAGAAAGTCGATTATATGCCTGTTGTCCTCAAAGACTTGGAAATTTGTGACATTATCCAGTACAGACGGAGTTGCGACAAATTCGACAGTGAACTTTTTAAGAGCTGCCATGGATGTTGGCTCCAACATGCTCATTGTTTGAGCTAGAGCATCTGCAACATGATTCTACCTTCAAGGAATCAATTGGATATTGAAACCATCAAAGCATTTGATCAAATCCCACACTTGGTTTCTATACCTATTCGACCTCTTATCATTGCATGAGTACTACTTCCTCACTTGTTTTACAACTAGTTCTATATCTCCAAACACTTGAATAATTCTAACTTTCTTCTCAAGTGCCATCAACAATCCTTGCACTAAAGCTTCATATTCAGTTATGTTATTTGTGTAGGGAAACTGTACTAAAGCTTCCAGTGGGACTAATCATCTCAAATACTACCCTGGATCCTTGTCTACATTTTGATCTATTGAACCTTAAAGTCTAGAGGTGGAAATCTTTATTATTGTCATCTTGTTTTGTTGATCTCTTCCCATTTATTTGAGGCTCTGGCTCCTCCTTCTTTGTGGTAGCTAGATCTTTCTTCGGAACAATGGGAATTTTTAGTTATCTCTACACTTGCTCCACTACCTCCTGACAAAGTAAACATGTAAACTTAGAATGTGAAGCATCATCTATACGGCACCAATTTGATAGTAGTAACTCCTCCATCTAAACCTGCTTCCCTACAGCTGCTTAATCGTTTACAAATTTAGCTACAAAATCCTGGAATCCTTTGAATATCCCTAGCTCGTCCTCTTCTAAGGAATTTCCTGAGTTTGATTGTTTATAGGCTCTGTACTTTCTAGTTTCTCTACAAGCAGAGGGTTAGGAAATTTGTTGCAACTCAGTATAAGGACATGGGGGAGGTAGACTCCTAAGTCAACTTCAGAAAATAAGATTTCATTCGTCTGATTATACTCTGTAATCATGTGTTCCATTTTTGGCTCTCTTTCAAGGTGTATTTGATTTGCCAGTCCCTTCCATGGCAGCCACATATGTGAAAAATTAGTTGCCATGTACTTGTTCAAAGTTCTTGACCAATCCTGACTTAAAAGCATACCATATTGATCGAGAATATCTACCACTTGTATGTCTATATACTGATGTACTCTAGGATCAAAAGCCAGATGCATGTGTATCCTATTCAGTTCACCCATGAAATTCACCTCAGTCTTATCTAACTGTGTAACTTTTCTGGAGGATTTGGCTGGAGTGAGACCCAGTGCCTTACAAACTGACAGAGGCATTACATTAGTGGAAGCACCAGAATCCACCAAGCAATTGTGAAGATTCTTCCCAAATATCCTAAGTGTTAAAAGAAAAGGAGGACTTTCTCTCTTATCTTTGTACAGTGTTATCTTCTGTTCAGCATCTGTCACGTGAACCCTCTCCTTTCCTTTATCTGTATTATCTTTCATAGAAACCTCCTTTTGAGAAGAATCTATTTTGATGCTGACACCCATGTCGTGGAAGAAAGCTGTCCTAACCTCACGTATCTTTAGTAATTCATAAACATATAGGCTGACCTTCATCTTCTTGAGTTCATCAGATACATACTATCCCATTTTTACTATATCAAATCTCTAGGAACTTTCAACAATGGCTCGTTGATGCATTGACTGAGATATGATCTTTGGAGGTTTGGGATTATTGGAGGCTTTTAGATCTAGTAGAATTTGATAGTTGTTTGGAGGAATAGAAGTGGTGAAAGGACCTTTGGGTTTATTACTTCTCAGGTTGTATGGTGTTTTATTATATTGTTGATAAGCATTGACCTCATCTAACTCTTCTTCCTCAGGCTAATTATCATCTTGAAATGGAAATGTGTAACTATCAAGTACTAGAGAAGTATCATACCTTTGTGATGGGACATGTTCGTACCCCATTGGTAGATTCTCCTAAGTTTCAGTGGTTTAGATTTCCATTTGGAAGATACTGGAAGCTATCTGAAATTCTAGGCAATCTAGCTTAGAGTGAGCATTTGTATTGTGCAATCTGCACCAGGTAGACAAGGCGGCTTCTGGTAACATCACACGGCTAGATGGTTGGGTATCATTGTTCTGATTTTCCAATGGCGATGGTACTCCTCCATTATTAGGCCTCATGTTCCAAGACCAATTTGGTTGCTACTAAAATGTCTAATTTTGATACTGATTCTGGTTTTGATTTTGAAATTAGTTCCGATTTCAGAACTAATGTTGATTTTGACTCCTTTGTTGTAGATAGGCATTTTGATTCCTTAGGTGAGTGACTTCTGTAGTGAGTTTCTTCATCTGCTTAGCTAACTCCCTAATATCATCTCTTTCATCTTTCACCTTAGCTACTTTAAAAGATTGGAGAAAGGGCATTTGGGTAGGAGGCATTTCAGCTACAAGGTTTTTGAGGTGAACTACCAAAGCCTGTGTTGCAGCTGGGGTTGGAATCAGGTTCATTATAGGGGTATGATTGCCCAAGGCTTGGTTAATCATGGGTATGTGGTTTGACATCACTATAGGGCCCATGTGATTCAACAGACTAGTGGCTGCCTATCCTAGCTGAGTGCTTACAGTGACAACTTTGGTGTATGCTTGAGCTAGAGTAGCGGGAGATGGATCAGCTCTTCTTACGAACATGGAGGTGAGTATGTCCAAAGCTGCATGATAAATTGATAGGGATGTGAATTGACCTATGGCATAAGGGGCTTGTAGATGACTAAAAGCCTTTTGGAATCTATTATTAAAAGAACTTATAAGCTCACCCTCACCTCGATGGATTTCCACAAAAGATCGGTAAAGATTTGCTGGAGTAGTAGGCATTCAGAAGCGGTTCAGAAATGCATTTTTCAGATTCTGCCATGAGTTTATGGATGCTGCAAGAAGGTTAGGAAACCAATAATAAGCCTCATATTGCAAATAATAAGGAAACAATCGGCATACCACATCCTCATACTGTACCTGCAGCATAAACATGTTACTTTCAAAGATTTTAATATACTTGTCTGCAGTTCTGTCTAGATCATTCACCCAAAATTTGGAACAGAACTTGTTGGGGTTTTTTGGCATGTCATGATAATCATTAAACTGAAATGGGGATTGGTTATTTGCTACAAAGAAATCCATGATCTTAGGATTGGTTGGTGGTGCTGCTGCATTCCTTGGGACTAATCGAGCTCTAGGTGCCCTAGGTATCCTTTGATCTCTTCATATTCACCTGAATTCAGTCAAGGACAACATCTCTTCTCCAACTAAGCTGGATCTAGTATGTCTCTTTCTAGTCCTCAGACTTGATAATTAAAGGTGATTTAGTGTGGTTTCCCTCCTTCTAGCACTAATTCTATTGATGGTGTTTTTACCATACAATAATGCAGGTATGATTGATGGTATCACACCTCTTTTGAAAAGTATCCTACCCTAGGTAAGACTACTCCAAGGTTTCTACAGCTAGGTCTTATCTTTCTTAGAATGACGTAGTTGGAATGATTAGTTGTGCCAACAAGGGGTCTTACATGCAATTAATATATTTAGATAGCTTGGATAGCATTTTATGCAAACCCTTTATGACTTCAGTTGATAAGACAATGTAAAATGCTGCTAAATACCTAAGCTAACAATTGTTTTCAAAGAAAATGCAAAAGGAAAATAGGGTTTTAGAGAAATCCTAGGTGACATTCACAACACACGGATTGCTTTAGGTAGACAAATGTTCTGAAATTTAACCAGTTTTCTAAGTTACCAAATTGAAAATGTGTGTTACAACACTGTAGGAAATGATGCTATCTTCAATGGAAATCAAGAAATTTTTAGATTACATTCATTCATCAAATACCCAACAAAGAGCGCAATTTGATTTATGAAATGCAATTAAACTAAGCACAACTGATCATCCCAGACTAACTTTGCACAGTTACCTACCATCAACAAATAACTAAAAGTATGGACTGAGAACATTCATCAGATACCTTAAAAAAACCATGAATATTGCAAACGCACAAGTAATTAACTATTGGAGATCAAGAAGCGAACCATGAAAACCAGATAAGAAAAAACAATATACAAATTCTCAAGAGAACTGTAGAAACTTGCTTTGTATTACTTCAAATGGTAGAGTGTCAACAATTCGGCATCAAGAGTCCTCTCTCAAACAATGGGAATGGCAACCCTTTATATAGGAGAGGAGCCATACCAAGTTTTGAATGGATGGTGCAGATTAACTCAACACCAATGGTCCTGATTTACATCATTAAATACATTCATGATAGCTCAAAACAATCCTTGATTACATTTTGCCTCGTATGAAAAAGACAAAAAACAACCCTTAGATACATTGAATCTGGACAATTTGACTACCCAATTGAATATATATATATATATATGTCATTTTTGAAGCATACTAAAGACAAAATAGTGTCACATGTCACCCTAAATATAGCATTTTACATAAGTGATGGGATTACATTTCAAAATATTCAAGAATATACTAAGATTCTTCATCCAAGTCTACTTTGTCTTCTTCTGCTATCTTGTTGCGGTAGTTGACCCAGGCTGACAATGTCGAATTGATATCTACAGGGTCCGGGTTCTTGAGGTGATTGGCCTAATATCTAAACATCTACAATTCTTGGCTATACCAATTATATATTTTCTCTATCTCTGCCTTTGCCTTATGAAATGCATTGAATTCAGTTTTGAGATCACTGACTCTGTCTAGTCTAGCCTCCACATCCAATTCAGTATCTTCAAAAACTATCTTATGTACCTTATCTTTACATCCTTTCACATCGTATGGCTCTAAATCATCATAGCCCATCACCAGGTAGTCTTTCAGTGTGACATTTATTTCATAAATAAGAGCCAATGTGTTTTCCTTTGCTATTTTGTAGGATTCTCTGACGATGTCAAAAATTTCCTCTCAACTTTATTTATTGATACCAGTCAATGGCTTTGTGCAATCTATCCCTGTCAAAATATTTTTAGACAACAGTGTCTGAGAAGGAAAGTCTTTGATTGTTTGTACTCAAGGAAATATCTAAAGAATAATATTCATCAAAAGAATCACATTCCTCATGCAAGTCCTTCCAACACTCCCGAAGTTGGACCAAATTCCTATGAAGTTTAGCTGCAGCATAAATTGTTTTAAATCCTTTCTCATACACTCTAATCATCCAACTTTGAGTGTCTTTTGATAGAGTATGAACTTCACCAAGCTTGGACATTTCATCTCTTGACAAAAAGGTAGGCACTATCCTTATCTCACCATCAGAATCTACTTGTTTTATTAGAAACTACAAGCATGCTTGAAGCTCTTCATTCTTGTGCTTCAACTCTTTCTTTGAGAGTTCATCTTTGTCTAGTTATTCCAGGAATGAAGTAACAAAACCTTTGAATTCATCAACCCTTTGAGATCTTGTAGCTAGTCCCAAATTTATAGTTGTTATGGTATAATCTTCTGCTCTGACCTGCTCTCTATTTGTATCAGCTGGTGAGACAGCTATTTCAGCTATTCTAGATCTAGTCTCATATTTGTAAATCTTGGATTGTACCTTGGCTTTCTTCTGTTTCTTTGTCTTTTGGGCATGTGAAAAAATGGCACTTGGATCTAGTTTCATTATTTCCACCTGGGCTTTGGATATGCTACTCTATTTTGCAGACAGTCAGGTGCAGAGGAAGAAAGTTCTTTAGGCTCATCAAGCTTTTCACTATCTGTATTGGGCGGCCCTTCAAGTAACCCTTGCTCTTGTTCTAACCCTTTATCTAAATCCTCTTTCTCATCTGCAAGATTCCTCCATTTTATCACTACATCATTTTGAGCTACTTCAAGGATTGTTTCTGTTTGGCTCTTTTCTAGAGGACTATTTGATATTTCAATTATTTCTACACTGGCAGATTCAGTCAAAGGTTTATCAAGTATCTCATTCTCTACCTCGACAAATACATCCTTCTCCAGTTCTTGCTCTTGAAGACCTAGTTCAACACACACTTTCTCAATACCTGGCAATAATGGTACAGCCAAGGGAGTTGAATCTTGGTCCATGGGTGCTTGGGAGATAGGAGCAACAGATGATAAAGGCATTGAAATTAAGGACAAGTTAACTTGTGTCAAATTAGAAAACATAGTAGACTCTAAAGCTGGTGAGATGGAAGAAGTTTGTAAGATGGAAGAAATGACTATGGGTGAAGTGATAGGAAAAGAGGGCAGAGAAGGTGAAAGAATGGTAGAAATGGGAGGTAGTGTAAGGGAAGTGGAAAGTGTAATAGAAGATAAGGATGTGGAAGTGGTGGAGGAGTATGACAAGGCAGCCATGGAAGAAACGGGACTGCTAGGAGCACTAGAGGCAGGAATTGTGGGTGAAGAAATAGCAAAGGTACTTTCTAAATGATAGTTGCTGAGGAAGTAGGAGAAACAATATAAATAGTCACAGTAGTACCAACACTTGGATAAGGTACAACATCATTCACATTTGGGGGAGGAGGTGGAGAAGGTGGCAAATTTGTACTATCAATAGTGGTAGCAGCAGCTTCTACTGTCTTACTAGTATCTTTCATTCTAGCTTTCTTCATTTTTGACCTTTCTCCTAGCCCACTAGGAAGGTCTCTCTTCTTTGAAGCTCTTGTCCTGGTGGAAGGGGGCATATCCTTCTTTTGAGTCTTGGTAGAAACCTTCTTACTTTTTTGTGCTTTGGCCTTTTCTACCAAGGGTATGTGATCTTCACTATCTGATATGAGTCCTTGGACTGGTTCTGCTTCATCAGTGATCTCTATGGGTTCATCCACTTCTCATCTACATTCTTTTTCTGACTCAAGTGCGGTGTATGTGAGTTGTATCCCCTATCCTTCCAAAGCAACAATTTGACCTCTTACCCATGCTTTCCTTAATCTAATCGGTTCCTTCATCACAACATCAAGGGAGCTTTCCTTAGCATTAGTCCAATTAGGCAAGGGAATTGGTTGGTGGTATTGTGCCTCCCAGGCACCCCTATGCATTACATTTTCATCATCTTCTAGTTGATCATGGACTGCAATAACATGAAACTTTCTTATGAATGCCAATGATAATATGGAGTGGGCTTTCTTCATGACTTCATTGTCATCCATGCAATTTGCCCAAAAGTCTTCTATATGCATCTGATGAAATAATTTCTTACTCACAAACCTCTCCATCACCTTATTTGGATCAAAATGATTTCTTTTGTTGTAAAAATGGAGGTTGAGAAGTTGAAGTTCTGTGTCAGAGTGCTCAGTTGATACCAATGAAGGACATTCATTCTATGCAAATGCTTAAGTTTTTTAGCACAAGTTATCAGTTGTTTGGACAGTTCCAGAAGCACTACTTTGTCTGTAGGATATCTAGAGAGTCTATAAGCCATTCCTGTGAAACCTTGTATTCTCAAATATGTGAACTTCTCAAATTGAATTAACCACCTCCCATACTTAATGAATTCATTCATGGCTTCGGTGGATATCCTTAGAGCTGTGTTGCCTTACAATAATTTGGTTATGTACATAGTAAAGGCATTGTTTACCCTCTTATAATGCATTAGAGATTGTTTCAATGTGAGTTGTGTATAGCATTCATAGACCTTAATCTGGGTTTGTTCATCATTTCCTACTTCCCCCACCTTGGACAGTCGAACATAATGATTCTTCCTCACCAATGCATAAACTACATAGGATGTCCATCTAAAGAATTATTTCTCTTTGAAGTTACTGAATGCCTCATGGATGTTATCACTTAGGATTTATGCCCAATGGAACTTAGTACCTTTTAATATCTCCTCAATTATAACAGACATCCATCCCCTGAAGGTTGATGCTGCAGGTAACCCATATATTCTGCTCAAAAAGGTTACTAGATCTCCTATTTTATCATGAAAGTCACTCCTGTACAACACCTGAGGAAACTTGACCAAGGCAGACCTTTTACTTTTTGCCCACTATTGATTCATGTGTTTTCTACATCCATTTTCATCTTTCTTATAGGTGGCTTCTGATCTTGCCTTATCTGGCATAGTCATCACTAAATGCGATTGGGTGCCAAAAAATTTAGCCAAGGAGGGTGAACTTAGGTCAGCCAACACTTCTCCACTGGTAGTTTGTATTGTTCTTGTCATGATGTCATATCTCTCTATACAAGCAACAATCAATTCCACACATTGAGCATATGTGGGGAAGGCAACAACTTCTACAATCCCACTATCTTTCACTTTCTTGGCTCTCAGTGTTGGATTTGGGCCAAATATTCTGAGTCTGAAATCATCCAAGTTAATATGACCTAGGTTTGTATCTCCTACATTTTTCCACCCAGTAGCAATCTTTGTTTTCAGGGGAATACCTTTGAACTCATACCTCATGGCTTGAGCTCATGCAGTCATCTAACCTGCAAGATTGGACTTTATAAGTCTTGATGCCTCTGAGATGGTTTTCTCTAACTCCTAAGTTTAAACTCTATGATTACCAAGTGGACTACTACATTATCAAACAATGTTATGATAAATGAGTCTGAAATGAATCTACCAAGTTACCATTATATGCCCATGAGGACATATGTCTAAAATTTACCAACTATTGCATTTACCACATGATCAAATAATAAAGCAATCTTATACTAATGCATGTAATAAATACACTAATGCTGCAAAATCCTAGTTAAAACATGTAAAACATCATAATTTGCTAAGTACAGTCATTATTTCACTCTCAGAGACATTTCCCCTTTTGAAATTTCTTCAAAAATTATCATTTTACCTAGTTTTTGCTAAATTTAGGGTCAACTGACCTGCATAAGGAAAAGTGCTAATTTCAAGGTCAACCGACCTGGTAGAGAAATCGGCATAGTCTGACCAATTGATCTATTTGTGTTCATGTCATTGCAACATCTTGCGGGGATTTTATAGTCTACCAACTTGCGCGGGTTTGAGATGAGACTGACTTAGGTTAGTCATTTGGGTTGGTCAGTTACAAGTTTAGCACAAGGCGATCAAACAAACCTTACCACCTTTGCATGAGATTGGGTATCACCTGACCTTGCGGAGTTTTCAAAGGTAACTGACTAAGTCGGTGAAGGCACATTTTGGCACAAGGTTGAAGGGAGTTGATTTTGGCACAAAGTTGTCTTTCTATGGTTTGCGGGATTTTAGGGCATGACAGATTTGTGGAACATTTTAGTGCATCCGACCTAAGTCAGAGAGGGGACCTTTTAGCGCAAAGTCAGAGCATCAAACTTATAGCGTAACATTGACTTAGAGTCTTGGTGAGGGTTTACAAGGCCCCCGACCGACTGGATTGATCACAATTTTTTTTGAAAGTTAGTTAGATGTGTTTGTAGCGCAACTCCATTTCTCACTCGTTTTATTGATCGATTCAATGTGTTAAGGCAAAATTATTTTTGCTTCATTAGGGTTTGACAAATACCAATTTTGATTTTGCCTATGGGATGGATTTTAGAGGATGTTTCTAAAAATGTGTTACCTTCTGATGGTTTGAAACTAGGGCTTTAGGATAATAAATAATTCAGAAAAGGTAACCCTAGCTTGTGTGCCTTAAACCCTATAAGTTATGTGTTTGCTGTGCTTTGGGAAGAAAATGCATTTAATTTCCAACAAAACCCTAACTGATGAAACCTCAAGCAAAGAGAAAAAGAGCTCCTACCTAGTTCGTGTGGTTGAAATGAGTTGAAATGTGCAGGCATGGAGGAGGTCTCCAAGTCAAATCCACGGGAAGCTTGCAGAAATGATTGATTAAATGTGGCCAAAAAGCTCTCCAAGTGTTTATTTAATGCAAAATGAGCTTGAAAAGCATGGGAAATCCCTTTTATTACCCTCGAATCAATCGCCATTAATGTAGAGTGTACGAGGCATCAGTCACAAGATTTGACAAAATATTAGGGTTTGCGTAGAATTGTTGAGTAATAGTGACTCAGATTACAGGTCAACTGATATGTGATGACTATCAGCATAAGGTTGGCCATCGGTGAGAGTTCAGAGTCTTAGATTGATATGCTAGGTTACACCGATGAAGGGAAGTTGTCGGGCTGACATTCTCTATCGGGCTTGCCTAAATTTGTTACTCCGATCTCTTTGGTCTCACCGATGGTAGTGAGCTATCGACGGGCTTGCCTAAATTTGTTACTCCGATCTCTTTGGTCTCACTGATGGTAGTGAGCTATCGGCATGAGGTTGACCATCAGCAAAGCTGGTGGTAGTCGCTCTAACAGTTATGTGTCACTCCGATGAACTGGTGAAGGTTGACAAAGTTGACATCGGTGTGAGAATCTCCATCGACCAAGCTATGAGATGTCAATCTGAAGTCATGTGTCACCTCGATGGATGTATCCTATTGGCGTGAGTCTGGTGATCAGAGAGACGTTGAAGGCCTTGTTTGATGGTTGATGTCTCAGCGATGACCTTTACCTATTGGTGTGAGATCTACTATCGGTCGAGCCTTGTGGAGTCCTTCCGATGGGAACTCTCTCACCAATGGTGTTTTCTTCTAATGATCGGCGAGAGGACATCTATTGGCGTAGCTTAAAGACTTTGGGCCAATGCACAGTGGTCACTCCGATGAAGGTTTGTGTTGGCGTCGGATGGTGAAAGTTATCCCGATGAGCTATTGACTGTTATCGTTGGCAACAAAATTGCCGATGATAGACTTACTGTTCATTTGGGCTTATAAACTAATGTGTCCAAGTTATCCTTATGCATGTGGGACTATTGGTCACACCAAAATGTGAACGGTTGCGACAGTTGGCTGAAATCGATGCTGGAGTAGTCAGATGAAACAGTTAGGGCAGATGTTAATAAAGGGTTCTACACTTGCCAGCTAAATATAGAGATCTGATGGAGTCGTCAGGGAAGAGAGAGTTAATTCATGAGAGAGTTCAGGTGTTTTTTATCTCTTCTGTGAAGTCTGATACAGTCTGTTGCACAAAGCATGTTAACTATATGTAAAAAGACTGAGGAGAGATGAAAAGAACAGAGCCGAGACTTGTGCTGTAAATTATTCTTCAGATGAAGCAAGATGTAAATCTTCATGAAAGGCTTATTGCTAGTTTTGTATTGTCACTATTTTTTTGTTTCTGAATAATACAATGGTGATTTGGGCTTTTGGAGTGTGGGGTTTTTTACCTGTAAGGGTTTTCCCCATGTATATCTGTGTCTTCTGTTCTATCTTTTGAGTTAGCATTTCTACTGTTGAAACTAGTTAATGATGTTTGTACTTTCCTCTAAGGGTCAATGTTGGAAATGTTCTATGTCTGTTTCCGCTTTGTGTCATAGTTGTGCATGTTTTTGAAGCAAATGAAAAGTATTTAAATCTGGTGAAGACACCACTGTTCTTAGAAATACATTCTGAGATGCCATCATATCCTTACAAGTGGTATTAGAGCCTTCTTCTAGGATTTGCTTTGTTGCTCACATAGGTACATTTGTGTGCTGGATGTGTTTTGCATGCAAGAGTTCCTGGTGTATAAGGTTTGGGTATTCCTTCTGTGATGATTTCTTAGTGTGACAGACTTGAGGAAATCTGAAGGAATCATCTGGTGTTTTGATCCTTGTTTTGAGTGAAGTCTGGAAGTGATGTTTTTTGTTTCAGCAATGCTTGAAGGATGGTGAAAATGAAGAGACTGGAGCTGGTCATGATGTGGCCTGAGGCTCTTAGCAGACATTATTTAATCTTGTTGCATGGGGTGGATTATGCTTTGTGGTTGTGTTGTTGCAGTAACTTTCATACTAGGTGTCTATGTGAGAGGCTCTCTGATGATATGAAGGAGTTTGTGTTACTGCTCAGCCATGGAGTATTGTGCTTATGCTAGGTGTTTTGTTCCTGGTATTGGAAGGCATAATTTTCTGTTACCCTAATTGCATGTAGGCTTTGGAGTTGATCATTGGATGATCTGAGAGCTTCTGTAATAGCCTGATTCTCTCGGATGCATGTGCATGCTGGTGGTTTGAGGGATTGGTCTACAAGTGGGCTTGAAGCTCTTGAACTGTTGTTTCCTTAAATGGATATTTTGTACTTGCATGGCTTAGATTCATGTTTATTGGATTTGAGGGGTTTTATAGTTTTTCCTTAAAATCTATAGTTATGCATATTAATGATGATCCATTATTCTGGTTTAACTGTTATGGAGTTTGTGTTGCAGACTTTTGGGTTTTCCAGATGTGAAGTGGGTATGGATGTGCATGGGTGTTTTACAAACACAGTGGTTTTTGCAGGTTTTACATGGTCAAGAGAAAAACTTGTGGTTTTGTGAAGCTGCAGTTAAGCTATTTCTAGACCCTGGCTTTTGAGGTGATGTTGGATGATATAGTTGCAGTTTTGCATGCATGCTCTGTGCATGGTGTGAGGATGAGAAATGCTTTCTCTGCATGGGGGTGCTGGTAAGTGATGTCACTCAGTATTTCTGTGGTAATGCTTTTGGTTTCTTGACTATGATGCTCAGGTTGTGGATATATTTGGCAAATCAGATTTGTAAGTAATCTGGTGTTTAAGTCATGTTGTCTACATTGTTATCTATTCCTTGAAATCTTAGTTTTGCAGTTTCTAGTGCAATAGTGAATTTACATGTTTCAATATATCTGGATCTATGAGTTATACAATTTTTAGGTGTGTACAACCTATTGATTGTAGTGGGATAACTCAGAAGTGGACGGTCTATATCCACAAGATTGATTATGTGATTGTGTAGATTTGTTAGCTGGCCTTATCTGTGGTCACATGTACATTAGTGTGACTATTTTGGAAAGAGAGGATAGATGTTGTAGAGTATCTGAATAGTTGGTTATGGAGACCTGTAATATGTGTATCATGGTTTCATGAATAACTTGGACTCACAGGTTTGTGTAATGCCAGTGATAGTTATTTCCTTGTTTTGGAGATCTTGGTGCCACTTGGTTTTATTATCATATGGACATGTTAATGTGTGGACCTAGTGGATTTTCAGATTAGGAGATGTTTGGTCATGTTGCTTGGAAAGCTCAGTTTCCACAGTTTAGTGGGAGCTTTAGCAATGACTGCAGGTTCATCACTTAGTGGTGAATGATCTTCTATAGTGTTGCAGATGTTACTAGGAGGAGCTCTTTGATCCTATTGTTGCAGAAGGGTTCTTTCACATTTGCAAGGACACTATTTGAGGATGTGTAACATCTTGGAGTCATGGAGGATTCATGAAATCCTTGGTTGAGGTGTTGTTGGTGCTTGTTAGGTGATGTTGGTTTAGAGTTTGATTGTTCATGTCATGATATACTCTAGTTTAAGCATTTGAGTTTTGGCATGATATGTTGCTCTTGAGACTTTGGTTATGTTCACTTGGAGCATGGAATCTCCTAAGGGAGATGGTAAGATCATGATGTCATGATAAGTTTCTGATTCAGATGTTTGGAGTTTTGACAGTGGTCTGGTAAATTCTCTATGTTTGGGTACATTTATCTTTTGCTTGGTTACTTCATAGTGTTGTAGTGATGTAGTTAGAGTTCAGCATGAGGTGATTGTTCAAAGGTACTCATGGATACATGGAGAATAAGGTGAGACTGTATATGCTGTGTTTGATCAGAGTTTGCAGCAGGAAGTCCGAGGAGTCTATACCTTGGTTGAACATGAGTTCAACAAAGACCTATGAGGAGCTTGCTCTTAGAGGAGTCATGGTGACTTGTATATCTTGGAGGAGCATTCTTATTCCTACTCATGGTCTACTCGGTAGTTTATTACTTGAGAGGTATTGCCCATTG
Organism: Cunninghamia lanceolata; assembly: GCA_027924645.1. Taxonomy (NCBI): domain Eukaryota; kingdom Viridiplantae; phylum Streptophyta; class Pinopsida; order Cupressales; family Cupressaceae; genus Cunninghamia; species Cunninghamia lanceolata. The sequence continues at coordinate 10,223,335 of BSBN01000655.1, forward strand.
GTTCTCTTAGGTGTTTTATGCTTCCTTTCATAGACATGGATTTGGAACTACTCATAGATGGTTCTGGAGGATTCATTGTGAGAGATGGATAGCATGTTTATCTCCTTATGTATTTGAGTTTAAGATATCATACATTGATGAGAATTGTTAGGAGATGTTTTTTATGGGCTGATTTCCTGAAATGGGAAATGGATTAGTTTGATCTTCTTTGGCTTGAGAGGCTTACATTTTTGTTAAATTATTTGACCTTGGAGATTGAATGTTTTGTTTGGATGTTGTTATGATGTTCTCTTTGGGGTTTTGAAGAGAAGATCATACTTGACACAGTTGGCATTCAGATGTGTATGTAGAAGGATTTTATACAAGTATATGATGTGCAGTGTTTCTCCCTTTGTTCTGGTTATCTTCCTGGATGGTTTGTTTCACACTACTTTGGTTTGAGATTCTGTTGGAGGTGATTGTGATCACTAGCCTGTGGTCATGTGTTTTCACTTATACTTTTGGGTGATGATATGGAAGTTCTGTTATCTCTTTCTTTTGTTGGATGTGGAGAACTTGGTGAGCTTTGGACTAGTGGTGAGGAGTTGTTGCAGATTATTGTTTACAGATTTTACATATCATGGTGGATGTTTCCTTGGTACTACATGATATTTACACTTTCTATGTAATGCTATTGGTGGTTTTTTGTATGCCATGATATTTTTTAGATTAGCATTATCCATGCAGTGGGAGTTCTTGATGTGTTTGGTCTTCTTCGACTGGTTGACACATAGAGCTTGTTTTTGCAGTTGATGGGTGTATATGTAGGTGGCATGAGTCTACTAATGTTCATACCTTTAAGGTATGAGTGATTGGATGTTTTAGCACTAGCTGTGTGTGCTATTTTTAGTCATGTGGGTTTTATGTTCAATTGGATGGGTAGAATCAGCTTATTGATTGTTGTTCTAGCTGATGGTTTATCTTGTTTCTGGAGGATGTTTTTCATGGCTATATTCTAAAAGCTTTGAAGTTGATATTATGAAGCTTCTGTAGTAGCTTGTGAGCATAGTGGAGTGAAGGTAGTGTTAGCTTTGATTCTGTGACCTGGAGTGTTGATGGTTTCCTGTAATTCCTTTGTCAAGTGGGAGAATGTTGAGTAATAGTGACTTAGATTACAGGTCAACTGATATGTGATGACAATCGGCATAAGGTTGGCCATCGGTGAGAGTTTGGAGTCTTACATCGATATGCTAGGTTACACCGATGAAGGGAAGTTGTCGAGCTAACATTCTCTATCAAGCTTGCCTAAATTTGTTACTTTGATCTCTTTGGTCTCACCGATGGTAGTTAGCTATCGACAGGCTTGTCTAAATTTGTTACTCTGATCTCTTTGGTCTCATCGATGGTAGTGAGCTATCGGCATGAGGTTGACTGTCAGCAAAGTTGGTGGTAGTCGCTCTGACAGTTATGTGTCACTCTGATGAACTGGTGAAGGTTGACGAAGTTGACATCGGTGTGAGAATCTCCATCGGCCAAGCTATGAGATGTCAATTTGAAGTCATGTGTCACCCCAATGGATGTATCCTATCAGCGTGAGTCTAGTGATCGGAGAGACATTGAAGGCCTTGTCTGATGGTTGATATCTCAGCGATGACCTTTACCTATCGGTGTGAGATCTACTATCGATTGAGCCTTGTGGAGTCCTTCCAATGGGAACTCTCTCACCGATGGTGTTTTCTTCTAATGATCGGCGAGAGGACATCTATCGGCGTAGCTTAAAGACTTCGGGCCGATGCACAGTGGTCACTCCGATGAAGGTTTGTGTTGGTGTCGGATGGTGAAAGTTATCTTGATGAGCTATTGATTGTTATCGTCGGCAACAAAATTGCCAACGATAGACTTACTATTCGTTTGGGCTTATAAACTAATGTGTCCAAGTTATCCTTATGCATGTGGGACTATTGGTCACACCAAAATGTGAACGGTTGCGACAGTTGGCTGAAATCGATGTTGGAGTAGTCAGATGAAACGGTTAGGGTAGATGTTAATAAACGGTTCTACACTTGCAAACTAAATATAGAGATCTGATGGAGTCGTCAGGGAAGAGAGAGTTAATTCATGAGAGAGTTCGGGTGTTTTTTATCTCTTCTGTGAAGTCTGATATAGTCTATTGCACAAAGCATGTTAATTGTATGTAAAAAGATTGATGAGAGATGAAAAGAACAGAGCTGAGAGTTGTGCTGTAAATTATTCTTTAGATGAAGCAAGATGTAAATCTTCATGAAAGGCTTATTGCCAGTTTTGTATTGTAACTATTTTTTTGTTGCTGAATAATATAATGGTGATCTGGGCTTTTGGAGTGTGGGTTTTTTTACCCGTAAGGGTTTTCCCCACGTATATTTGTGTCTTCTGTTCTATCTTTTGAGTTAGCATTTCTGTTGTTGAAACTAGTTAATGTTGTCTGTACTTTCCTCTAAGGGTCAATGTTGCAAATGTTCTATGTCTGTTTCCACTTTGTGGCATAGTTGTGCATGTTTTTGAAGCAAATGAAAAGTATTTAAATCTGTCGAAGACACCACTGTTCTTAGAAATACGTTCTAAGATGCCATCATTTCCTTACAAGAATTAGGTTACCTCTGACTTGGCGGGGTTTTAGGACATTACCAACTTAGTCGATGGATAGTATTCTTTAGCGTAAAGTAGATCTATGCAATACAAATGCTTTGCAGGGCTTTGTGGATCCTCGGACCTACAGGGTTTTTAGCATTCCTTGACTTAGTCAATGCATGGGCTTTATAGCATGGAGTTGGTGGCAGTGAACTTTGACGCTAAGGTCGATGGATGTGAAAAGTGGTGCTAAGGTCAGTCATGTAAGGATATAGTGCTAGTGTCAGAGGCAATGAATTCTAGAGTAGAGGTCAGTTAGAGGGCCTTTTAGGGCAAGGGTCAGATGGCAGCAATTTTAGCGCAAAAGATAATCAGACCTAGTTGTATGAAATGCAGAGACTTAGACTTAGTAGATTTTGGAATGACCAATTAACACCAATTTTCTAACACGGCTAGAGATGCATTTTGACCACTTGACTACTAAGGAGATAGAAAACCTATTTGATACTTTAACCAAGATTTAAAAAGGGGGTCCCTATTTTTTTGAATGGGGCGTGTGTGCAAGGGACAACACTAATATTTGTGATAAGATCCTCTTGATGAAGTATGACTCCTTTCAACATTTATGGATCGCCCTTTGTGATTATCAAATTTCATCTAGTTAGTATGAAAACCAACACTCATCGGCTCAAGTTGGTCAATCCATAGGTGGATCATCACAAAACAACTTTAAGAGGAATAATAATAACAAGAGCTTCATCAAGATTAATGGACCTAATATGAACAACTTTTCATATGTTTCGCCTATCACCAATCTGAAGAAAGCATCATATCAACCAAGAAAATTCACTTTGATATCTGAGTCTTATCATTCCATCATGAACCAAGCTATGAGTAATGACATTCTAAAGATTCCCCCAATCAAACCTGTTGATCCTAGTAAATGAGGACCTTACTTTGATGCTAATGCCTTTTGTCATTATCATCAAATGCAAGGACATGTCATTGAACAATGTATGCATCTTAAACATGAGATACATGACCTTATTGATTCAAATGTCATCCAGGTATTGGGTGTGAATGATAATGGAAACAATTTGGTTGCTCCATTAAATTAGAACTTACAAATCTTCACTAATCCTTTCCCTAAGCATATTGAAATTAATATGGTGGAACAAGGTTTAGTGGAAGTAGATGAGGATGATTACTTAGACTATGATAGCATCATGGGAATGATTGAAGTAGATAAGAAACAAGTGGACAATGCACCTCATCCATAAAGAAATGGAATTTATGCTGAGGTTCCTCCTCCATTATCCTTATATGGATCAAGAGATAATCAAAATACATTTGAAAAGCAAGAACAATAACCAATACAGATGAGTAAGATGGCACAAGATAATTCCCATTACCGTTCTAGAAAGATTCAACAAAGAAAACTCAATAAAAATTAGAAAAGAGTTAAATGATTGTTAGTAGTTGGAGAAAAAAGTGGTTCCCCTCCTCATAAGCAACAAAAAGTCAAATTTACACAAGGAGTTACAAAACAAGTATCACATGATAATCAACAAAACTCTCATAAGAACCACTCAAATTTCACACTTAACATGATCAAGTACCTCTCTAAGAGGTTTGCAAGTTCCAAAATCTGATATGAAGATCCTACAGGTAAGTATCCCTAACCCTTTATCTCTCTCGTGATGTGCTTCCCCCGTGATGTGTTATATGTTGTTTAGGCCTCCTGGGATGACCTTAGATTCTCCCGTAAGATCCAGGATACTAGGAGACCGCCTCTGTTGTGACCTTCTTCTATTTGTATCATCATTCTTCTATATTGTCTCTCTCTAATTTCTTTGTTGTGTGTTGTGTCTTATAGACATAGTGTTGCGGTCGGTGACCTAGGAGCACCCTCCTACGTGACTATCCCTAAGACACTTGTTTCTCCTCTCTGATTTATTGTTTCCCTTCCTCTAGTGTTTCTATCTAGTGGGTAGATGACAAAAAAAATTTATACTGATGTGGACCTAGTGTCCCTTTTGAGAGCAATCATAAAATGGACTTAGTTCCTAATATGACGATGGGGTTGTATATCTTATCCGACGCTTGGCTAGTGGAAGCACTCGTGCTTTCCACGTAGTGAATTTCATGATGTCTTTATCTCATTTACAAACCTTAACAATATTGCTGCTCCATGCACCTTTGTTTGTCTTAGAATCTGGTCTTGGTGGTACTTGATTCAGAGAGCTTCGTGATATAGCCCCATGGTTATCCTCAAACTTTGAATTCATAGTATAACCTTAGCTCTTTGTGTGGTTAATCATATGCATTGATATTGTTGTTTATCATGATTTTGTAAACACTAACATGTTTCTTACAGGGATGTGTTTGTGGGAACATTTGACGATCGTGAAGTACATGTCACCTCTAGGGGCCATGGGCTTTGCGAGAGCTCATGTTCCCTTGTGTGTTTTATTCCTACGTTAACGTGCTTGATATCGATGCATGATATCAACCACCTTAATGTGGGGGTATATAAGGTAAGCTGTCTATTGTAGATGTTAGCTATGTGCTTGTCCTCAGATGTAGTTTAAAGACTACCTTGATGAGTGCTTCTTGTATCCTAAGTTTGTTTGCAATCAATCAATCAATGATGTAAGCCCTCTACGGAGGTAGGATATCATGTATATACTTTTTATTTCAAGCCCTATGTGGAGGTGGTGATGGTGTATTTCTCAGAGCAGATTGCATCATCCTGTCATTTTCAAAAGTCCTTTGCGGAGGGGGGGAGTGGTTCTGTGACTAACTCAATCCTTTAGTGTGTTTTCAGCAATTGTTGTGGTGAAGCCTAATCATCGATGTGTGCCTGTAATGTGCCTAAGATGGTGTTGGACCTAGAAATAGGTACACTCCATCACTTGTCTGTCGTGTTTTCTCTGTGTCTTCAAGTGTGTGTGTTTGGTGTGCTTGCTTTGTTTGGCATGTTTGTTGCCCCATATGCAGTCTAAAGACCAGCTCAATGAGTGCTTCCTGCATTTTTAGAGGTTTTTTGTGTCTAGCGTGTGTGTTGCCCAATATGTAGCCTAAAGACTAGCTCGATGAGTGCTTCCTACATTATGGGAGGTTTGTTTACTTTCCAGTACTTGCATTTGCATTTCATATATATGAGAAAAAGAAAAGAAAAGATATCATTTCTGTCTTCCATGCATTAATGTGTCTTTTATGCATTTACTATCTTCTTTGTGTTCTACATGACTGTAACTGTCTTCTCCATGTTTTGCATGCCTATTACTGTCTTCTATGTGATTGGCGTGTCTTCTCCATGCTTGGTGTGTTTGCTGTGTTTGTGAATTTACTTTAATGACTGTATTGGTCTTGCATTTATACATACATTAAAGTGGGGGCTGAATGTAATGTCAAAAAATGTCCCCTTGGGGGCTTTTTCCTCTTAAGGTTTAGCTCTTAGGTCTTCTGCATGTATTTAGGACATCTTACTTCATAATTTGGCATCCTGATGGAATGAGCCCTAGGTAACATGACAAATGGGACCTAGTAGCACCCCTTGAGCTTAACCCTATCCAAAATAGGGGGGAGGACTTGGGCATTCATGCCCTAGTCCTGCCCTATTTTGGGGCAGTCCCAAATTTTAAGTGTCAGTTTGTGATCGTTATTTGGGTCGTATGCCAACACAATAAGTTTGAATTTACAAAATCTTGGTGGGAGTGTTTGTAGTTGCATATAAAAGCATGTTTAGGCATTCATTTGTAAACTAGATGGCAATTAGATTTCAATTAGATGATTACTAGCAAGCTATTGTGTTCTCAAGGTGATTCAAGGCTTTCATTGTGTTGTCTATGTTTGTGTTTGCAGATTTGAGCATCTATTTCATCATGGAATGAAGAGCATCTTCCTCCCATGAGATCTTCACTACAAGGTGACATTATATTGTGTTTGCATGATCATTTCCTTTGGTTTTTGCCTCTGTCTCACAAGGGCATGCACTCTCTATCTAACAATAGTGTTTGGAGACTTAAGTGTCCTCTGGGGTTTAACTGAGGCAAGCCTCTAAACACCACAACCCCCTCCCAAAGTTTTATGAATCTAGGTTATAGGTGTCACATCTAGAAAAAGTGGAGTAACAGGAGGGATCAACAGACATCAAGGATTCAGGATCTAAAGAGAAGAAAGACACTGGAGCCTTTTCAGGACTTGGGTGCTAGTCCCTGTGTCCTCCGCAGTTGAATTTCTAGAAACAAAAGTTACAGTGTAGATCAGTGTTAGAAGGAGGTTAGGATCCTGCAAAGAAACTAGTACCTTGGACTTGGGCACCCGCTCCTTAGTCCCTGACTTTTCTACCTCGGAGCCCCGAAAATAGGTACTCTGTGATTTGATATTTTACTTCCCTCTACAAGAGTTTTTTTTGTTATTCTTCTGTTTATAGTCTTATTTGTGAAATTAGGGTTTTAATGGTTAATTGAGCATAGGAGAAGGAAAATTGATAATTAAACACCCTAATCCAAGCTTCCCTACATTTGTAAGTGACCAAGGACATGTTAGTGCTCTACCACTTGATCCGAAGGTCTTTGAATGTGTTAGGTGAAAGGAGGATTTAAACACTAGACTAAACAAATCCCAATTTCACTTAAAGATTACTAAAACACATTTCTCTAACAAACTAGGAGCAACTCTGGTGCTTCACAAACTTGGAGCACCTCTAGCACTTCACAAACTAGGAGAAGCTCTGGTGCTCCACCAATAAAGAGCCATTTTTAAATATAATAAATAAGGAGGGGATCCACCTCTCCAGGAAATAAGTGGAGATGTCATTTGATGAGGTCAGCATGACTCATCCTCCACTTTATGACAAAAACAAAGATGAAGTTAGCATGCATATCGTCTGCAATCAAAAAGTTGTCACTCTCGCATGCGCAAGTCATCACAAATTGTTGTACCAATGTCACCTGCCACCATGTCATTCCCAGACTACTCAGCGGGAATAATTGCAGAATATGTGATAGTACGAATGTTGACACTAGTTCAAAGCTGCGCAGGAGCTACCAACATGTCAGGTCGCATCAAGTCTCATCAAGGCTGTGACGTTGTAGCCAAGTACATTGGGTCGTTATCATTAAGATTGATTCAGCTAATTCTCTTTAATTAACTTAGTTAGTAACTATCTTGTCAATTCTATTTTTAGGTGTTGTTATCGTGCCATATCTCCCTGCCATTATTTCCCTTCTTAACTCATGCATGCCGCCATATTTTCCACACTGTCGACCTATCTATGGAGTGTCCCATCACTCTGCTGCAATTATGACTGCATAAGCATGCTAAACCAGTTTCAACCTCCTTTCCCATAATCTAAGCAGTAAAACAAAATGACATATCAACCTTCACTCAAGATTGTAGATTTCTCTAAAAATCCTTGAGTGTAAAATTCAAGTCCGCTGACACAATCCTTAGGAGTGAAAAGAAAAAAATAGACTATAGAGAGAAGCAACATGAATTTCAGCTACGGGAGGTGGAACACCTTAACTACAAAACAAAAGATGAGAGAAGTGGTGTCCCCTACCAACCTCAGGTTGTTTATGAGGAAGGCCAAGTTAGTGTCCAAAATGATGGATAAATACCAATTGGAGTGGATAGGTGGTCGTTTCAGATCTCCTCTCATCATTGAGCCACTACCTATCTGGGTTGAACAAATGGAAGATGATAAATTGTAGGAATGGATGAAGCAGGTTGATCAGTTCAGAGGAAATGGTAATACAAACCGCACCACTTGGACTACTTATGCAAAGGACTACAACTTGATTGATAGAATATTCCACCTTAATAAGTCCAGATTGGAAGAAATAGGAGGACCTGCTAACCTTTAAGTATGGGGGGATGATGAGTGCCGGGTAGCACCCATGAAATACACTTTTTTACCCCTCTTTTTCCTTCCTTCTTATTCCATTGTCTTGATGACTACACCAAAGTAGATTAACAAGATTGTTCTAATTATGTTTAATGAGAGATGAATTACATAAAATCATGATTTCTAATTAAAGGACTAATGTGCATTGAATTCATGGAAATATATAAAAATTCTCTCTTTTTGAATCTACAAGTGCAGATGTTCAGGAAAAGACAATTTTGGTCATCTCCGGAGGTGGTCCTAATAATCTCTGGAGCTGACATAAAGATACCACACCAATCTCCAATAATTTTTAATATAATTGAAGAGATTTTGAGATAAGGGGGTGACTCATCTCCAGAGCTAGACTGAAGTCATGAGCATATCTCTGAAGATGAACAGAAAGCCATTAAACATATCTCTGGAGCTACAGACAAAAGCACACACCTTCGGAGCCTCTTCAACACAAATGCAGATTTCCAGTGCTGCTGCCAGTCAACACTTCTAGTGGTAATTAGGGTGCTCCATATATTACTCAGTCAACACTTGAGTAATTGAATGAAGACCATAGTTAACTACTGGAAGTTTTATCTTTCTTTTTGATTTTGCATGAGTTCTCAACAAACTAATTAAATACCTATATTTCAGGGCCTCGCTGCCCAGTTGTATTTGAAACTAAGACTCAGATTTAGTGAGACTATTGTTCCACTAAATTTATTTTAATTGCATGAATGTTTACTCTGTAGTTAAATAATTAGTAGAATAAGAGATTGGTACTATCTCATAGATGAACTAGTAGTTAGGGTAAGTGATATCTCATCACTGGATTAGATATAAACTTACAAAGGTAGCAGCATACTATATAGCAGATAATTTATTTTTATTGTAATCTCATGTTGATATAGACATTTTTATGAATACAAAAGCTGATGGAATTGGAGTGAAAGTGAATTGTGATATTATCTTCTTGTGCTAATTCATTGCTTTGGTCTTTAGCCCTAAGGGTGTGGAGCAAGGGCCCACTCCCACCACCAAGGCAGAAGGTTAGTATTGTTTGTTGTTATTCTATTTTAGATTTTGATTGTTTGCTATTCCATTTCAAATTTTGTTTAGAAAGATAGTTACTGTTTTCTCATAGATAAATGTATGTTTCAATTGTATTGAATAGTATAGATCTACATTAGCAATTCATTGTTTCAGCTCTGTTTCTAGCATTTCTACAATTCATCTTCAGAGCAGATAGATCAGTAGTATTAGTTTCTTTAATCAGTAGAGATCATTAGATTTAGTTAAGTAGACTGGCAAATATATGATTCCTAATTGCAAATAGCCAAGGATACAGCCTTGGATTTGACACATGAAAATATGATTAAATATTGAGGTACAATGACCCTTTTCAAGTAATATGTTATTACATTGTTGAGATCCTTGGTTTTTTGTTGGGCATTGGTTTGCATAATGATACCCACCATAAGAGAAACATCCTCCAGGAGGTCCTCTATTCTCAACAGATTTGGCTAAATTATTATCATTCCTTCGGACAATTCTATTGTTCTTTTTCTCATCTATGGGTCCATTCTTGTTATTTCTAGAGCCCTTGTCACTTTTCTTATTCACATCCTATTTTCCATTTCTCTTCTTGAAAGGGTGATAAGTTAGTGTCTTGTTAAACCTCTTGCGATTCTTCTTGTGATATGCAGAAATTGACTTCAATTTTTGCTTGTGTTTGATTGCCTTCTCTAAAAACTGGTCCATAGTGGTAGGACCATGCACATCTACTTTTCCATCTATTTGGGCATTTAGAGCCAAGATGAATTTCCTTATTATGAACCTTTCATCTTTCTAATATTGAGGCACATACTTCAAGAGATGGGTGAACTTTTCCCAATATTCAACTACTGACATATCTCCTTGTCTCAGATTCTAAAAATCTGTTAGGTTTTGATCAAAGAAAAGTTGTGGTAACCACCTTTGGTGAAATAAGACCACAAACTGCTCCCAAGTTAAGCTTAGAGAACTTAACCCTAGTTCCATTTTCTTGTTCATCCACTACATGGATGCTTCTCTTGCTAGCTAAAAGGCACCCCATATTGCCTTGGTTATCTCAGATTAATTCCAAATCTCAAAATACTTTTCCATCTCTGTCAACCAAGCTTCTATAGTATCACCACTTTTTGTTCCATTGAACTTGGGTGGCGTGACTTTCTTCATATCTCTTGATAGCTTAGAGGAAAGTCTACTTTTCTTCTCTTCTTGAGACTTAGTCTTATCAACATCCTCCCTTCATTCACTATGAATAATGGATTCATGGGCATATTCATCTTCTCCTTCATGTGATTCCTCTTTTCCTCCTTCAAATCTACCTTGACCCCCCACTTCTTGCTCTAAGTTTCCAAGCCTCTCCTTGGTTTCATTTAGCATGGTCAACATCTGATCTAGCTTAGCCATTGGATTTTCAGAAGGATTCAACTCTCCTTAACTATCTTCAAGATTTGTTCAAGTTCAAACCATGATGATACTCTATATCACACCTGATATTGGTATCAAGTTATAAATTAGAATTCAAAAATAATGCATTTCATTAATTCCAAATTCATCAATAAAATCGATTCACAAACTCAGATTTGTGCAAACAATCTCATCTTTATTATAGTTTATTTTGGGTACAATTACATCCTTATTTAAATAGATAACACAACAAGACTACATGTCAATGTCAGTTAAAGGATATTCCTTAGGTTCCTCTTCCCCATTAGATTCCAGTAAAATAAACTTAGAGGGTGGATGTACATGTAGGTACTCCAAAACCTCTTTTCCTAAAATAGGAGCATCACAACCACACCCAAATGGCATGTCGCGACTAATAGATGGTTTACTTGGTTTAATTACATAAGTAGGAATAATAGGTTTATTGGCCAATTTGATGCATTGTTTTCTTTCTAGCCATATATGCTTAAGAGAGTTAGCCAAAGTCTTAGAATCCTCCAACCAGGTACCCTCAGCATAATTAATATGTGCTTTGAGTTTAACCTCCTTAGTAGGTTCTTTCTTAACCATTAACTTGGGCAAATGTTGGGGAACATACTTTCTGGCAGTTTTCTTGGTTCTCCTTCATGCCATTCTAGAATAAAACCAATTTCAAACTGTTATGTAGGAAAATGGGGGATGAGGGTTTAATAGGTAGTTTAGCTAGATCCTCCTTTCACTACACACATTCAAGGACAGTTAACCGAGTTGAATCACAACTTCTACAAGAGGATGCACCTATAGGTTGGTTGTCACTTGTGATGATAGAGAAATTTAGAAATTGATGATTAATGTATTAATTTAATGCCCAATTATGCAAAATTGTAAACAAACAGACAAATTTCAAAAAATGCTCGCACAAAGAGATACTAAATGAAGATTACATACACATAAGATTTCAAAGTTAAGGATCCTAAAATGTCAGGGGCAAAGTGACTCATGCCCAAGCCCAAGTTAGGATTTTCTTCAGGGGTTTCTAGACTCCTTATGCCACTGATTATCCCTGTTCTAGAGATTTCAGCCTCTACAAACCTTGAGGACAAAGGGACTAGTGCCCAAGCCTTGATGATGCTCTTTTTTACTTCTTTCTATTAGATCTAGAATCTTTATGCTCTACAACACTCCTCTATGACTCCACTCTTTGCAATCTGATACCTATCACCTATAATCACAAGAAAAGGGGTTGGGGGTTGTGGTATTTAGGAGCTTGCCTCGGTCAAGTCACAAAATGGCATTCAAGCCTTCCAACACCATTGTTAGATAGAGAGTGCATATCCTTACAGGATAGAGGCAAAAATAAATTGATTAATGATTGATTTGAACACAAATAGATATCACCTCAGAGGTGTAGCTCTCACGGAGATGAAACTCTTTCATGCCATGAGGAGATGGATTGATGAAGCCAAATTTGCAATAACAAGCATAATAACAACACAAGTCTTCTTTGTAGCACAATGAAATCCTTGAATATCCTTAGCATAAGATCACAAGCTTGCATTGTTTGTCTAGTTTACAAATGAAGTCCTAAACATGCTTATATATGCATTCCTACTACAAATTTTGTAATTCAAACTTAAGATGTCGACAAGTAAATATTTTAACAGTCACAAAATTGACATTCAAATTTGGGACCCTGCCAAAATAGGGAAGGACAAGGGTGCGAGTGTCCTTGCCCTAGGACCTATTTTGGGTTAGGGTTAAGGCTCAACAATGTCCCTCAAGCCCCACTTGACATGGGTTTCAGGCCATTTTGTCTCAGGAGTTAAATCTAACATGCATGATGAAAACCAAGGGACTTGGGAGCTAAACTTAGGAGGTAAAAGTCCTAGGGGGACATTTTATGACATAACATCTAGCCCTCACTTTAATGTATGTATGATCTTATGACCCATACATGCATTAAAGTATGGTCAAAACATAGCAAACACACCGAGTACTTGAAGCTAATGCGTACACAAAGATTGAAGAACTATTTCTACCCCCTAGTCTTAGGTAGACATTAGAGAAAACACATCACAAACATGCCAAACACAATGAAGATAGTAACAAGCATACAAGACATGGAGAAAATAGTAATAGGCATGCAAGACACGGAGAAGACAATATTGAAGACACGTAAAAAATGATGAATACAATGATATTTCTTTTTCATTTTCACATATATATGAATGCAGATACATGGAAAGTAAAAATGCAACACACAACCCCAAAATGTAGGAGGGGCATTTTACCACACCCTTGAAACTACATATGGGAGAGAAGACACACCAAACAAATTCCAAAGTGTAGGAGGGGCATTTCACCACACCCTTGAGACTACACTTCAGAACAAGCACGTCATACAAAACCCAAAGCATAGAAGGGACATTTCACCACACCCTTGAGACTATGCTTGGGAGAAATTACACCATACAAAGCCCGAGTGTAGGAGGGGCATTTCACCGCCCTTGAAACTACACACAGGAGAAAGAACATAGAAGATGCATGGAGAACACAAGCACCATATAGCATGCCAAAGACAGACTATACATCTTAAACACAACAAAAACGGTGATGGAAGGAACTTATTTCTAAGCCCCCACCATCTCAAGCACGCTACAAGCACACCTGATAGTTGGGTTTATGCCACAACAACCACCAAAGAAACACTGAAGGGAGGATAGTCTCAGATCCAACCCTACCTACTTGGAGGACTTTTGAAATAAAAAAGGATGTGCACTATCTCAAGAGATGCACCATCCCTAACACTGTAGATGGATTTTGAATAAAAGGATATGCATGATATCCCACCTCCATAGAGGGCTTTTTGATTGCAATATAGAATAAATATGTGCACTTGTGCTAGAGATACAACATCCTGCCTCTACAAAGGGCTTACAAACACACTTCGTTAGTACCAAAATCATCAAACAACTTACCTCATATGCCCCCACCTTAAGGTGGTTGATATCGTATACCGATATAAAGCACATTAAGGTAGAGAGAAAACACACAAGGGAACAAGAGCTTTCACAAAGCCCATGCCCCCAAAGGTGACATGTGCTTTACAATCACCAAATGTTCCCACAAACACATCTTAATCTAAGCAAAACATGAAATCTATGTATGAAAACAAAGAAGCCAAGGCTACACAAAGGGGTTCGATTCCAAGTATAGCCATGGGACTTATACTACAGGCATCTTAGAACTAAGTGTAACAACAAGGCAAGACACCCAAAACAATCAAAGTGCATGGAGCAGATGTATTGTTATGATTTGTTAACATGATAAGAAAACATCAAATATCACATGGAGTGATTCTATTATCCAAGCGTCGGATATATATCAACCCCATCTTCATATATGAACTAGGTCCATTTTTTCTTTACTCATTGAAGGGACACATGATCCATATCAGTTAATTATTTGTTTTCATCATCTGCTAACTAAATAGAATCACTAGAAGGTAAACAATAACATTTGAGAGGAGAACAAGTGTCTTAAGAACAATCACATAGGAAGATACCCCCAGGTCATTAACCACAATGCTATGCACCTAAGACACAACACACAATAATAAAAATAGAGGAGAATCAAAATAGAAAAATGATGATACAAATATAAGAATGGTCACAATAGAGGCAGTCTCCCAGTATCCTCAACCTTACAAGAGTATCAAGGGTCATCCAAGGAGGCCTAAACAACACATAACACATCATGGGAGGAACACAACACAAGAGGGGAGGTCACATAAACAAGCAAATAATGCTACGACATAGGTGACCACAAATGTTAGAGATACTTACATGTTGCACAACCAAACTAGTGGTTGTCGACAAGAAAATCATCATCTTCCCAATCTCAAATGTTAGAGGAAAGAGGCACATAAGGTACAATAGCCTCGATTTTTTCCTTATCCTTAATCACTTTTCCTTTAAGTTTTTGTTTGTTTGGTTCAATGTTAGGTGGAATGTTTTCTTGTTGAGGCACATTTTGTTGGGCAAAAGCTTGTCTTCTCTTCCTCCTTTCTCTTGCTTGTCTATTCCTTTTTGTCTTGTTTCTTATATCTTCAAAAGTAGTCTCATGTTTCTCCATAGGTTTTTGTATCTCAGAGGAGGAAGCTTGTTCAAATCTAATTTGTCTTGATGAAGTGGTTTGTTTCCCATGAGTCACTCTTGATCCTTGTAAGGATGATGGAGGAGGAACCTCAATATAGAGTCCTTTACCTTTCTCTCTAGGAAGTTCTTTTAATGTGGGTTGTTCTTCATTTATTGCTTGTTGAATAGAAGGTCTGGCCACTCTAGATAGTAGTTTTTCTTTGTATCATCCATATGCTAAGAAAAGTTGATCTCTTTGTGGCTTAGGTTCCCTATCAGGTCATGGCCAAAAGTAATCAAGATTAAAGTTCTTTCCCATAACCATGGGTTGCCATGTATTATGATGAATAGTACACACTTATCCATGTAAAGGAAATTTTATGCATTTGTGAATTGTTGAGGGGACAACCTTCATAGCTTTTAGCTATGGATGTCCTAATTTTATGTTGAAGAGGTTAGATAAAGAGATGACATTAAATAATTGATTCACAACTTTATCATATACCATAACCAATAAGGATATCTTCCCAAAGGTAGGCATGAAAGCTCCAGTATGTGTCTTGATCATTAAATTTGAAGGTTCATAAGAATCTTGTATCAAATCATGTGAGAGAAGGAAATTTTTCGTTACCACATTAGTAATTCAATTAAGATCTATAAGTGTTCCATGCATAGGAATCTTCATTACATTCATGGTGATGTAAAGAGGCCCTTCAATTTCTCCAAATGTTTTATCATGAGGTGTGAATACTATTTCAGGTTTAGGGGTCTTTCTTTTCAAAATAGGTCTAGGAGGGAACCTAGAATTATTTTTTCAATTAGTAGCCATGTATTTAAGTTTTAAAATGGATGCAAGGTGTGATTTTAAAAGATTTTGATAAATGCAATGAAATGTATGCAAAACTATGTATGTTTAAAACCTAAAATGCTTGATTTTTTTTCACTTTTTTCAATGCAAATGTCTAAAAGATGTAGTGTTGTGATGAAATTGAAGAGGATCAACAAATTAAATCCTTATTATCAGTCCAATAATGCAGCAATATCTTTCACAACACACATATCATTCAAATCTAGATGAAGGATGAGTCCAAATCTAGTGAAAATGCAAGGATTTTAAACCCTAATTGTGAGATTAAGGCATGAGACTATGCAAAATAATGTATGAATGAAGTATAATCAGATTTGTGATGTGAAATATCTCATCTCAGATTTAAAAATGATGTCAAATTCCTACAATGCTCAATGCAAGTGCAATTTTAAGGAGAAATGAGTGAATATGCTAGTTTTTGTTGAAATTGTCTGTGTAAATGCAAAACTTGAGATGTAAATGCAAAGACACACAATAATGAAACACTACAATCAAAAATAAGTCCTAAAAGAGTGTTTAAAAGAGTAGTAAAATCTGAAACAATATTTTAACCACAAACTTTAGCTATTGCCAAGACTAGGTTATATGAAAAACGCACAAATTCAAGCAAATTCTAACAATTTAAGTATGAAAATGAAATGCAAATGATTATAGAATGATGTACTGCTATAATTTATATCAGATCTGATGTAAAAATCAGAGATTAGATGAAATGCAATGAAATTGATGCAAACTATACATTAATGCAAGCCTAGGATGCCAATTTTTTTTAAATTTTTTAAAATTTTCAATTTTGTTGTAGATTTTCAAATGCAATAAGATGATAATGAATGAAATGCAAATATGAAGTACAACACTTAGCAAGGTGCAAAATTCAATAAAATATGGGTTCACCAAAATGTTATGTAAGGAAAAGGGGGGATGAGGGTTTAATAGGTACTTTAACTAGATCCTCCTTTCACTACACACATTCAAGGACAATTAACTGAGTTGCATCACAACTTCAGCAAGAGGATTCACCTACAGGTTGGTTGTCAATTGTAATGATAGAGAAATTTAGAAATTAATGATTAATGTGTTAATTTAATGCCCAATTATGCTCGAAACTCTAATTATGCAAAATCATAAACAAACAGACAAATTTTGACAAATGCTCACACACAGAGATACTAAATGAAGATTAGATACACACCAAATTTCAAAGTTTGGGATCCTGAAATGTCAAGGGCAAAGGGACTCGTGCCTAAGCCCAAGGTAGGATTTTATTCGGGGCTTTCTAGACTCCTTATGCTACTGATTATCCCTATTCTAGAGATTTCAGCCTTTGCAAACCTAGAGGGCAAATGAACTAGCGCCCAAGCCCTGAAGATGCTTTTTTCTGCTTCTTTCTGTAAGATCTGGAATCCTTTTGCTCTACAACACTCCTCTGCAACTCCACTCTTCGCGATCTAATACTTGTCACCTACAATCACAAGAAGAGGGGTTGGGGGTTGTGGTGTTTAGGATCTTGCCTCAGTCAAACCTTAGAATGACATTCAAGCCTTCTAATACCGTTGTTAGATAGAGAGTGCGTATCCTTACAGAATAGAGGCAAAATCAAATTGATAAATGATTGATTCAAACACAAATAGATATCACCTCAGAGGTGTAGCTCTCAGAGAGATGAAACTCTTTCATGTGATGAGGAGATGGATTGATGAAGCCAAATCTGCAATAACAAATACAATAACAACACAAGTATGCTCTGTAGCACAATGAAAGCCTTGAATATCCTTAGCATATGATCACAAGTTCGCATTATCCATCTAATTTACAAATGAAGTCTTAAACATGCTTATATATGCATTCCCACTACAAATTTCATAATTCCAACTTAAGATGTTGGCAAGAAAACCTTTTAATAGTCACAAAACTGACATTCAAATTTGGGACCCCACCAAAATAGGGTAGGACAAGGGTGCGAGCGCCCTTGGCCCAAGACCTATTCTAGTTCAGGGTTAAGGCCCAACAATGTCCCTCAAGCCCCACTTGACATGGGTTTCGGGCCATTTTGTCTCAGGTGTTAAATCAAACATGCATGATGAAAAATAAGGGACCCGAGAGCTAAACTTAGGAGGTAAAAGTCCTAGGGGGACATTTTACAACATAACACAAACATTAGTTGATGCAGGAGCATTCAGGTGGACTAGCAATTGGCATCAACCAAAAATAGAGTGTGAGGTTTGGGTTTCATTTTTTTTTTGATTTAGTTTTCATTTGGCATCTCTTGGCTATTGGAGTAAGTGGCGAGTCAAAATTTACAAGTTTTTAGTTTTTGTTGTACTTTGGCTTCAAAGCACAACAGGTAGTTTTGTGAAATTTATTCCCAAAGATCTGTAAGAGCTAGAGTAGAATCCTTTTGTAGGGGCATTCTTGGAGGTATGATCTCAAAAGTGCAAAAAGAATTGAAGTCATATCTCTCACAGTTTGAGAGAAAGTAATGTTAGAAATTGGTGTTTTAATGTCGACAGTGTGTTGTCAGTTTACAAAAAGTTTAATATATCCTAATTTTGGAAGTTTGGATCAAAATCCTTTTGTAGGGGACTTTGGGATGTTATTCCAAGCCTACTCGCCAATTTTTGTTGATTTCTAAGAAGTTTAAAAATTTCCACCTGTAATACCTGATTCCACAGAGTCGAAGTCACATATTTGGAATTTTTTTCCAAATAGTGTATGTAGCCTCACAAGATAACATTTGGTTGATTTTATTTATCTTATATACATTTTTTAATCCAATTGAAAAATCAAAATGGGCAGTGATGGGTGATTTTCTATTCTTGCCATAATTTCACCTTTTCACTCTATAATTACTCCTAGGCAAAACAAAAAGAAATTTAGTTAGTGGGTAGAATATTAATGAAAATAAAATATGGCAAATTTCAATACCTAAATTAACGTTGAAGTTTAATAATAAATAAAAAAGGAGAAGATGATGCATTAGGATGTTGAAACACCTCTCATGAGGCCGTACAAACTTAGTTTTTTAGATTTGATGAAGAGGGGAAGGTGCTTGGGAAAAACATTGGACACCATAGTGCTGGAAATGCCTCTTTGAGGCTGGTTTAAAATTGAAATATATTTTTCCTCTATCCACGAAGGAGGAGGGAGAGAACATGGATCGCTGCCACAAAAAATAGAGAAAAGGAGGAATTGAGAGAGTTTGCTGCCAGGTATAAGGAGTTTATTGCTCAAACATAGAATGAATTGGAATTGAAAGGATGGTTTGCTGCTAGAAAGAGGAAATAGAATGAAAAGTTTGCTATTTGTTGTCAATAGAAGGAATGCAATGTCCATATTACAAAATAGAACCAAATATTGGAGAGAATGATGGCCAAGTGTATGTAAATAAATTTCATAATAGAATTGTCTTGTTTTATGAATTATATCTAATAAAATAAATCAAATTTGTGTTGCAATCTTGCCATAGTTAAGTACTAGAATTGAGGCAGAGCATGCCCATGTGAATGTGTGTATATTTGGATGTGTGAGTTTGTTTGCCAACTGTTTGTGTTTTTGTCAAGAGGGGAGTACCCTCTTGCATTAAATGGTATCAAAGACTGAAGGTCTTGACAGTGTAAAGGATACACTAGGATGTGTGGGAAGGGGCAGCAATAGAGAAGAGCTCATGTGGACTGTTGCAGGTGTGAGAGAGAAGTCTTGATTAGAGAGAGCTAGTACCACAAAAGATTGTCCTTGCAGGCTTTAGGGTAAGTGAAAGAGGATTGTAGAAGATTGCAGCAGTGAGGAGGATGAAGATACATGTGTGGAAACTAATCATATGGGTTGGATGGAGAAGGTACAAAAGGAAGGAATTCCTTAGAGAAATGACTGAAAAGATTGAGAAGATATATAAGATGCTAGAGAAATGTGACCAATTGGAAGCTATGTAGCATGACCAAGCCAAGAGGGATGAGTTTGTAATGAAGACATGTCATGAAGATGGCATGAAAGAAAAAGATGAAAAGAAGAATAAAGAAGTGGCAGCGGATATGAAGAATGAAGAAGAGTAGATCCTTGTGCAAAAGGATTGAGAGGGAAGAGAGAAGATTGCAACCAAGGTTGCAAAGGATGAGATGAAGAGTTGCAACCCTTTAGTGAAAGGGGCATGGGAAGAAGAAGATATGGGAGAAGTCCATACATTCCAAAATGAAAGAAAATCAGAAAAGAGAAGAGACAAAGATATAAAAGAGTGGAAAAAGAAAGAGTGTTTAGCTGTAGCATGAAAATTTGAAGGTATAAAAGATGTAGAACATGGGATATTTGGGACAGCGAGGTGATGAAGAGATAATTCATGAAGAAATGAAAAGAGTTGAAGCATTGGAGATTGCAGCAGAGGTGTGTCTTTTGAAAGACATAGAAGAAGAAAATGAAATTGATATAACAACAACAATAATAGATCCTTTGGAGGATATGAAGATAGAAGTGGAAGGACACAAGCATGCAGCTGAAGAGCAGAAAGTTGTCAAAGATGTAGAGGCAAAAATAACAAAGCTTGAAGGCCCTAGGTTTGACAAACAAGTGGATGAAGAGGAGAATGATCTTCTATGGAAAGAATAGATGAAGAGAATAGTCCAGATGCTAGAAGGATATTGGAAAGAAGACCATGAAGAGATAAATGGTGCAGCAAAAAATAAAGACAAAGAAGTTGGAGCAGCAAAACAAAATCAAGTAATACTTAAAAATTTTGAATTTAATTTGTTTGAAATGATGAAAACAATAGAGGATATAAAAGAATAAAAGGGCAGATACATGGAAGGCTTCAATTTCCATGAGGATGCTGCAGATTTATTTGTTGAAAAGGAACATAATTTGCTTGAGGAAGGAAGTGAAATGATAGAAGAATTGTTCAGTTTAAGTGAGCACTTGATGGAGATGAATGGGGTAGCTAAGAGTGAAGAGGTAACTTCTATGTTTTCTGAATTTTGTGAAGAAGTTGATGTGAATTTGTTTGTTGTTGAGGTGGATAAGGAGTTGCAAAAGGATGAGATAAAAACAAATAAAGGTGCAGATTTGTATGTAGCATATTATTGTGAAGAAGTTGTTGAAGATGCTACAATTGGGAAACATGATATAGCAGTTGATGACATGGGAATGATGATGGGAATAGATGGGGTAAATGAGAACCTCATAGTGAAAGATGAGTGGATGAAGATTGCAGCTAAAGATGGTGAAAGAAACATTACAACAATACATAAAAAAGTAAATTTGTTTTCATTTTGTGATGATATTGTTTTGCATTCATTTGTAATGTTGAGTGTTGATGAGTATGGAGAAGAGTAGATGGGAATTGTTGATTTCCATGATGTTGTAGGGGCAGATTTGAATGTATATGTTGTTGATTATGATGTGTATAATGAGGAAATTTGGTGGAGGTGGTTAGATTTTGGTGGGTCAAAACCCACGGAAGAGGAGAAGAGTAGTGAGTTTGTTTGGTGGAGGTGGCTAGTTGATGATGGTGGGTTGGATCCCATGAAGGAGGATAGGAATGGAGAGAATTATTAGAGGAGGATGACGGTGCATGGTGGATGCAAATCCACGAAAGGAAGAACGAAGAGAGTGTAGGTTTGTTGGAGAAGCATGAAGCGTGTTCCAATGAGATACTAGAAAATGACGAAAACAAGATTATTTTTGGTGCACACATTTCAGCGATGGAGTTCACTGCAGATTTCTTGCAATTTGGAAGAATGGTCCTACCATTCAACTCCACGTTTGTGAGTGTATGTTCATAAACTTCCTACCCAACATGTTTGATGTAGGAGCATTCGAATGGATTGGCGATTAGCATCAACCAAAAATAGAGTTTGAGGTTTGGGTTTCATTTTTGTTGTGATTTGGTTTTCATTTGGCATCTCTTGGCTATTGGAGTAAGTGACGAGTCAAAATTTACAAGTTTTCAGTTTTTGCCGTACTTTGGCTTCAAAGCACAACAAGACGTTTTGTGAAATTTATTCCTAAAGATCTATAAGAGATAGAGAAGAATCCTTTTGTAGGGGCATTCTTGGAGGTACCATCTCAAAAGTGCAAAAAGAATTGAAGTCATATCTATCACAGTTTGAGAGAAATTAATGTCAGAAATTAGTGTTTTAATGTCTACAGTGTGTTGTCAGTTTATGGAAAGTTTAATATTTCCTAATTCTAGAAGTTTGGATCAAAATCATTTTGCAGGGAACCTTGGGATGTTATTCCAAGCCTACTCACTAATTTTCATTGAATTTTGAGAAGTTTAAAATTTTCCACCTGTGGCACCTAATTCCATAGAGTCGAAGTCACATATTTGGAAATTTTTTCCAAATAGTGTATGCAGCCTCACAAGATAACATTTGGTGGATTTTATTTATATCATATACATATTTTTAATCCAATTGAAAAAACAAAATGGGTAGTGATGGAGGATTTTCTATTCTTGCCGTAATTTCACCTTTTCACTCTATAATTGCTCCCTTGCAAAACAAAGAAAATCAGTTAGTGGACAAAATATTAAGGAAAATAAAATATGGTAGATTTCAATACCTAAATTAAGGTTGAAGTTTGATAGGTGGTCTAGGGACGGAAGGATGGTGAGTCTGTGCATGGGTTTCTCCTTCTGGGGATAGGGTCGTTGGTCCTAGCCTTTTTCTTTCGTTGCTCCCTATTGTTGTGATGGTGCTATTTGGGTGAGTTCTTTTTGCTGTGCGAGGGGGTGTCTTTGTTGCTGGTTTTTCTTTTCGAGGGCTAGTCTTTTGGCTATTTGGCAACAATAGAAGCTTGTGCTTCCTCCAGTTGAATGTTATCTGATGCTTCGAGTCAGGAAGGTTCTCTTCTAGGTGTGCATGCACAGCCTTCGGAGCTGTTTTATGTGGGTAGTGCTTAAAATGAAGAAAGTTAATGGTTGTTTATCTAGGAGTCTTGACCACCTTGTCTTAGCTATTCAACCAGAATCAATTATTGATGAGGTTTCATACCTCAGCAATCATGCTCTAATTTGTAAATTCATGGGCATTCGTATCTCTATGATTGCTTTGGATTTGTGGATTCACCGCTCTTGGAAAGTTGAAGGAGAAATGGAAATACTATTGGTTGCAAATAGTTATTTTATGGTTGTGTTTTCATGCATGGCTGATAGGATTAGGGTTTTTGAAGGGGGTCCTTATTTCTACAACTAAGTGGGTTTATTCATCAAACCCTGGCATGTGGGGTTCAATTCGGCTGAAGAGCTCCCTACAAGGGTTCCTATTTGGGTGCACCTTCATTGACTGCCTTTAGAGTTTTGGAATAATGAAGTTTTGCAATGTATAGATCTTCTACTTGGTAAGCCACTTGGTACAGCCCAACAAACTTTGGATAGAAAAATTATTACCTATGCTCATATCTGTGTGGAGATCGATCTGAATAAGCCTTTACCGGATTCGATGGAAATTTGTATGGGCTCTTCTTCTTGGATTTAGCCATTGGATTATGAGACTTTGCCTTTCCATTGTCGTATCTACCATGAGTATGGTCACCTTCAAAAGAGGTGCCCTAGGGTTAATAAAGCTTTGACTGGTAACATTTCCTCCTCTTCCCCTAATCCATAGGTGGATAAAGGAAAATTCCCTATGGTGGATGCTAATTCAGGAAAGGATGGTTTTATGCCTATTAAACCTCACAATAAGGGGCAAGGTCAGAAATAATTTTTTTTGAGATAGGCAGAAGGAGGAGGGTTTCAATCATTTTGATGCACTTGAGGATTTGGCTTCAGAAGAAGGTGTTGGTGTCTGAATTGACTGTCAGTTTCTGAGCAATTTTTCATGCAGGCACCTTCCCAAAAAATCTAAAAAGTTCTAAGTTTCGGCACCCCTTCAGTGTTTTGCAGCATCCGCATCATCTTTCCTGAGGAAGGGGTCATCATGTTTTGTCCGTCAGCATGAGTTTTTGTTTGAAGTGCTCTGATTGTGTCTTCAAACTTTTGGTTTGAACTTGAACCCTTTTTCTCAAAGCTCAATGGTTCAATGGTTCAGGGTTCATTTTTCTTCTAACAAGTCATATCATGCATTTACCTTGCGTAAATGAAGTATCGTTGAACCTCCCGCTTGAACCCTTTTCTCAACGGTTTGAAGCTTTGTGATTTTTGTCTCGGCCTAAGTTTTTTGTGTCAGGTTAACTTTGAAGTACTTGGCCGCCAGTGGTAAAGTATTGTTTTTGAGGTTTGAACCTCACCGGCGAACCTCAGTATTGAACCTCGCCATTGAACCATCGGGTTGAACTAGTTCATCAGTTTAATGGGTTCATGTGGTTAAGTTTGTGTTGCCGACAGAGGATGTGTTTTGTTTATTAGCATCCGGGTGACTTGTGTGGTCGACGTAGGTGTTTTGTGGCTTGCCGACAGTCTAGGTCTCACCGATGAGGATTTTGGAGTGCTATCGCCAAGACTTTGGCTATCAGATGAGTGGCCAAGTGTTGGGCCGACGACGTATGTTTGGCCGATGAGGAGTCATTGGCGTGTGTCTTACCGAGGGGGCTTTCATTAGAGTTATTGGCATTATCGGCAGAGGGGTTTCTTGCTAGGCTGATGGTGTTGGTCTGGCCGATGGCGAAGGTGCTGTTAGAGAGACTTGGTAGATCGGCGAGGGTCTGGAGAGTTGGCCTAATGGTTCATCTCTGGCTGATGGAGGGGAATGTAATGTAGTGGTCGGTGAGACAATTGAGGTCAATGAGAGATTTGTGGGGTAGGCCGATGGTAGAAGTTTGGCTGATGGGCTTTTGGAGAAGGAGCGTGTGTCAAGCGTAGCAAAAGCGCTTGACACCTATTATGCATATGGCCATGTTTTTAAAATACTAAAGGGGTTTCCGTACCGTGCATGTGGGATTAATCTCCCTGCATAATTTGAACCTGTGGTGAAGTGCCTTTTGGCAGGAACTTCCTTTTTGAATGCTGTGACAGTTTTCAAGTAGGCCGCGGGTGGTTGAGCCATCAATGGCGACAATGCAGGGGTATGGCCGATGGGACAGGTCATCAAACAACCCAATTATGAATGAGGACTTCCAGATGGCGGCGCAAGGTTCGAGGCCTCCCTTGTCTGCTGCATTGATGACTTCTGAGCGCCATTCTTTATGATGGATGTATCTGGTAGATTTTTGACTTCTGGCTATGTAATTAATGCTGAGTACGCTTCCCTCTGGCTATTTTTAAGCAGGAAGTGTTACTCATTTTAGAGGTTGGATGTTTTTTTGGGCCTTCTGCTATGACTCTGAACATAAGGTGTTCACATTTTGAAAGGCATTTTTTGCTACAGACTCGGTCCTTAGTCTGGTGTACTAGTCTATCTTGTCTTGTAAATGATAATTTTCTCTATGATGACTTTCTATGTAGATTGGTTTTAAGTGAAAAACACCTGGTGTGTGTATTATTTCTGATTGTCTCCTGTATGTCATTTGTTTTTCTTTCAAACAAGGTTGTCAAGGGCTTCCAAGTTTTTCAGTATATGCGTACTGTGTGTCTAATTTATTGCATCTACTCAAGGAGTGGTTAAATAGGCTTTTGATCAGATACAAAGGAAAGTAGATTGCATCATAGGATCTGTTAAGTATGATCATTAGTAATACTCTTTCTTGGACATGTTGTTAGGCAGTAACATTCTTCTCAGGTCCTCTGGATATGAATTTATGTTGTCATAGGGAGACATTTACATTCTTAGATATGACTCTGCTACCCAGATAAGGCACTGGTTTGGGAATCTATCTGTTCAATGGGTCTAGGAAGGTCCCATAACTCCAAACATCATTTCAAACCATTTCATCCTTTCACCTGTTAGTTGTAGGATTAGGAGTAGGAAACTCCTGCATGCTCTCATACCTAACCAGACATTATGTCCAAGAATGTTGCCAACCTTGTGATTTGTTACACAAATCTTGGTCCATACATGAGAGTATTCTGCTTGTTGCTGTCAAGTTAAATCCTTCTGTCATTGAGTTAATCAAGGTCATACTTTTATCAAATAGGGACACCCCCCTTGGTGCGGTAGAACCAGAAGTGAAGGGGAGGAGCTCACGCAACCTCCTATATTTAGTTGGCTGAATCTACCTATGCATTAGAACTGGCAAACCCTAATGCTAATTCAGAAGAAAAACCAACAAAATAGCGACTCTACTGGGGATCAAATGTGAAAGTGTTATCCTGTAATCTCTAGTGAAATTTTACCCATCTGAGTCACCAACAGAAAATGGCGACTCTACTGGGGAGTCTTTCATGTGAAAAATGATGCTCTGCTAGTGGAATGAACTAAAAAACATATTTGATGAGATTTCAGCTGCTGTAAATTTTGTCCTCTCTAGAGAGGTGGTGACTCTGCAAAAGATTCAAGTGCACATGAAAAGTTGATGTGTGTGTTGTGACAAAAAATGTGATGTTCAGACTTCAGCATCTGTATGAGAAAAGGTACCTTGCTCCTTCCTACTTGTAATTGTTGTTTTACTGCATAAGTTAGATGCTAGGGGAGGTTACAGGTCTTAGGAATATTAAGGATGTCTAAAAATAGAAATTTCATGAATCCAAATATGTATACACCCATACTCAGTCAAAAGGGGGATGACTTGTTGGATAAAAGAATAGAAGAGATGAAAAATAGGTTGATATTCTTAGAGGCTAGGTAGGCCCAATTAAATCATGATAACTCTGTTGTGTCTGCCAGTCAGAAAGCTAAACCTCCTGTCAGCCCTTTTGATCCTTTGTATGACCAGTTAGATTTGTCATGGGTTGATTATAATGCAGAAAGTATGCCTGCTAGGATATACTGTCAGATGCCTAGATTTAGTGGTCACAGTGTATGTGATGGGAATGCACATATCCAAAATTTTCACAGTTTCATGGGAAAACATTCATTTAGAGAAGAGGATGTGTGGATGAGGTTTTTTGTTAGGTCCCTTGATGCAAAAGCAAAAGACTGGTATTTGAGCTTTCCAAAGAGGTTTTTTGCCTGTTAGGATGAGCTTACTAACTGTTTCAAAAAGGAATTTGCAAAAGAACCTACTGATCTTGTTGCAGAATTGATGAAAATCAAAAAAGAAGATAAAGAGCTATGTATTGATTTCAGTCATAGGTTTGCAGTAGCCCTTTCACAAATCCTAGAAGTCTTCAGACCTAATATTTCAGCCTGTGTTGGCATATTCTTTGAGGCTTTTGAGGAGGGCTCTAGTGCATTACTGAGGGATTTCAAGGTGACAAATATGCAAATGGCATACAAGTTCATAGAAAATATAGAAAAAATAAAAAATGAGCACTTGCTGAAATCCCTGCCCCCAGGCTTTGGTGTGAATAATGGTTGTGAAGCTGCGAATGACCAAGAGATTAAGGCATCATGTGAAGATGAAAAGATGAATATGGAAGGTGCCAGTGAAAGGACTAATGAAGACTCCCATTGCAATGATGAGGTAGCTGGCCATGAAAACAATAATGAGGTTGTGGACAGCAATGAGCAACTTTTGGAATGGAGCTATGGAGATAATTGTGAGTATTGTACTCAAGACAGAGAAGATATAAGCAAACAGAGAAATAGTCCCATGTGTGACCCATTGCCTTCCTTTCAAACACATGGAGATCATGAAGAGCAGTCAGGGATTGAAACAAGTGCTAGTACAGAGCATGATTGTTCTTTGTTTGATGACTATTTTGCTTATAACACATAGGCTGATACTCCTCCACAGAGTCAATCCATTGGTGATGAAGGTGCATGTTCTGCTGCCCATGAACAAATGGCATATTATGATCAAGCTGATGTACCTGGGTCATCCATCTTTGACACATATGGTGATGAGGATCTATTTGAGTATGGTGAAGGTTTGAGCACTATTTTTGACTTGGATTCTATTTCTCATCCTAATGAAAGAGGAAACAACATACATCAGGTAAGTGACTGAAAATGTGCCTGATTTGAAAGAGATGCCAAAGCCTGATCTTTTCCAGTTTGATGCTGCTATTGGTTGTGTGCATGATGTGCACAATTGTGAATTTGAAAGCTTTTCTTTTGAGAGGCCAGCATATGAAATGAGCTCTGATTTTCCTAGTTGTGTGGTGGACTCTGAGTGTTTTCTATTTTCAGTCCAGCTAGGAGATCATTTTGCAATGCATACTACTGATGCAGATGATGACAAGTGTTACATACCATTTGAGTATGCATTGCCTGATACATTCTGCATCCACTTGTTGCCTGATGCTGAGGGTCGCTTGCATAGGGTTGACAGTGACAAAATAAATCAGAAGGTTGAATATGCAAATGACCAGGTTTGTTTGTGGTCAGATCATGGCATCATTCCCAGGCTTGACCCAGTGTATGCAGATGAGAACAAGGTGTTTGATAAGGGGAAATATTGGTTTTCCTTTTCTTGGTGGCCTTAGGCCATCAAGTGCTTTTGGTGATGCAGATCATTGTAACTTCATGACTCTGTGCCCAATGGATAGGGGACTGGTCTGCATCCCAGAGATCTGAGGTTCTCACTGGAGTCTTGCACCTGCACGTCCCCAATCAGAGCCACTATTGGTGCCTGAATTGACTGTCAGTTTTTGAGCAATTTTTCATGCAGGCACCTTCCCAAAAAATCCAAAAAGTTCTGAGTTTTAGCACCCCTTCAGTGTTTTGTAGCATCCGCATCATCTTTCCTAAGGAAGGGGTCATCATGTTTTGTCCGTCGGCATGAGTTTTTGTTTGAAGTGCTCCGATTGTGTCTTCGAACTTTCGGTTTGAACTTGAACCCTTTTTCTCAAAGTTCAATGGTTCAATGGTTTAGGGTTCATTTTTCTTCTAAAAAGTCATATCATGTATCGTTGAACCTCCCACTTGAACCCTTTTCTCAACGGTTCAAGGTTCAACGGTTTGAAGCTTTGTGATTTTGGTCTTGGCCTAAG
The DNA here is from genome assembly GCA_027924645.1 of Cunninghamia lanceolata. Classification (NCBI taxonomy): domain Eukaryota; kingdom Viridiplantae; phylum Streptophyta; class Pinopsida; order Cupressales; family Cupressaceae; genus Cunninghamia; species Cunninghamia lanceolata. Next base: position 10,252,179 of record BSBN01000655.1, read on the forward strand.
TTTTTTGTTTCAGGTCAACTTTGAAGTACTTGGCCGCCAGTGGTGAAGTATTGTTTTTGAGGTTTGAACCTCACTGGCGAACCTCAGTATTGAACCTCGCCATTGAACCATCGGGTTGAACTGGTTCATCGGTTCAATGGGTTCACGGGGTTAAGTTTGTGTTGCCGACAGAGGATGTGTTTTTTTATTAGCATTGGGGTGACTTGTGTGGTCGGCGTAGGTGTTTTGTGGCTTGCCCACAGTCTAGGTCTCGCCGATGAGGATTTTGGAGTGCTATTGCCAAGACTTTGGCTATCGGATGAGCGGGCAAGTGTTGGGCTGGCAGCATATGTTTGGCCGATGAGGAGTCATCGGCGTGTGTCTTACCGAGGGGGCTTTCATCGGAGTGATCAGCATTATTGGCAGAGGCATTTCTTGCTAGGCCGACGGCGTTGGTCTGGCTGATGGCGAAGGTGCTGTCGGAGAGACTTGGTAGATCGGCGAGGGTCTGGAGAGTTGGCCCGATGGTTCATCTCTGGCCGATGGAGGGGAATGTAATGTAGCGGTCAGCGAGACAATTGAGATCGATGAGAGATTTGTGGGGTAGGCCGATGGTAGAAGTTTGGCCGATGGGCTTTTGGAGAAGGAGTGTGTGTCAAGCGTAGCAAAAGTGCTCGACACCTATTATGCATATGGCCATGTTTTTAAAATACTGAAGGGGTTTCCGCACCATGCATGTGGGATTAATCTCCCTGCATAATTTGAACCTGCGGTGAAGTGCCTTTTGGCGGGAACTTCCTTTTTGAACGCTGCAACAGTTTTCAAGTAGGCCACGGGTGGTTGAGCCATCAATGGCGATAGTGCAGGGGTATGGGCGATGGGACAGGGGATCAAATTGCCTGATTATGAATGAGGACTTCCAGATGGCGGTGCAAGGCTCGAGGCCTCCCTTGTCTATTGCATTAATGACTTCTGAGCGCCATTCTTTCTGATGGATGTATCTAGCAGATTTTTGACTTATGGCTATGTAATTAATGTTGAGTACGCTTCCCTCTAGCTACTTTCAAGCAGGAAGTGTTACTCATTTTAGAGGTTGGATGTTTTTTTAGGCCTTCTGCTCTAACTCTGAACATAAGGTGTTCACATTTTGAAAGGCATTTTTTGCTACAAACTCGGTCCTTAGTCTGGTGTACCAGTCTATCTTGTCTTGTAAATGATAATTTTCTCTGTGATGACTTTCTATGCAGATTGGTTTTAAGTGAAAAACACCTGGTGTGTGTATTATTTCTGATTGTCTCCTGTATGTCATTTGTTTTCCTTTCAAACAAGGTTGTCAAGGGCTTCCAAGTTTTTCAGTATATGTGTACTGTGTGTCTGATTTATTGCATCTACTCAAGGAGTGGTTAAATAGGCTTTTGATCAGATACAAAGGAAAGTAGATTGTATCATAGGATCTGTTAAGTATGATCATTAGTAATACTCTTTCTTGGACATGTTGCTATTAGGCAGTAGCATTCTTCTCAGGTCCTCTGGATATGAATTTATGTTGTCATAGGGAGACATTTACATTCTTAGATATGACTCTATTGCCCAGATAAGGCACTGGTTTGGGAATCTGTCTGTTTAATGGGTCTAGGAAGGTCCCATAACTCCAAACATCATTTCAAACCATTTCATCCTTTCACCTGTTAGTTGTAGAATTAGGAGTAGGAAACCCCTGCATGCTCTCATACCTAACCAGACATTATGTCCAAGAATGTTGCCAACCTTGTGATTTGTTACACAAATCTTGGTCCATACATGAGAGTATTCTGCCTGTTGCTGTCAAGTTAAATCCTTCTGTCATTGAGCTAATCAAGGTCATACTTTTATCAAATAGGGACACCCCCCTTGGTGCGGTAGAACTAGAAGTGAAGGGGAGGAGCTCACGCAACCTCCTGTATTTAGTTGGCTGAATCTGCCTGTGCATTAGAACTGGCAAACCCTAATGCTGATTCAGAAGAAAAACCAATAGAAGGGATTCCTGTGGATATGCAGTTGGGGGCTTTTGGTTTGGGTATGGATGGTGAGAAGGAGCAGGGGAATGTCCCTGACATTCTGCAGGAGGATGGGAAGCAGGTCCCTCAGGTGCCTTCCAAAGATATTAGTCATTTGGTGTCAAAGGTCTCTATGGAGGCTGATGATGATATAGTTTTTCCAGACTTGGCAAAGGAGCCTTTGAGTTCTAGCAAAGGTTTGAGTTTACCTCCTGCACTAGGGTTGCAACAAAAGTCCCTCAAAAGAGGCCCACTAGAGAAATCTTCTAAGGCTGGTCGCAAGAAGGATCAAGAAAAAGTTAAATTAACTGGGGAAATTTTGGTAGAATCGGGTTTAGTGAAGCCCATTGAGGCTCATTTCTCCCAACCTCTTCAATGATTGCCCTCTCATGGAATGTTAGGGGTTTGAATATCATCCCTCTACAAAAGGCTATTCATGATTTGATTGTGGCTCATTCTCTAGATATTGTTTACATTCAGGTAACTAAGTTACTAGTGGATCGGATGTTGCAATGTGCTCCTAGTATATGGAGGTCTAGTCAATGTCAATGCATTGGGGATTTAGGTAGCTTGGGAGGGTTAGCTTATTTTTGGAACCTGATGAAGATTTGTTGGAAAGAAGGTAGATAACTAAGAGGGGGGGTGAATCAGTTATCCCAAAATTTTCTTAACTTTCTTCTCTTTTGTTATTTTAATATTCAGTGTTGTATCAAAACATGAAAGCATATGAAATCATAAGAACAAAAATAAAATCAACACACATAACACAAGGATTTTTATGTGGAAACCCTGTTACGAAAAAAACTATGGGGTGACTAACCCAAGATTGTATTCTCTATTAAAAAAATAAAGGAGTACAAAATGGCACTTGCCAATTAGGGCTCACTGCCCAAGCACACTGCTCATAAGAGGCACACTGCCTACAAGAGACTTACTATCTATAGAACTTATAGAAGATAATCAAGTGTTTGAACTGATGAGAAGCATCTACAAATGCAAGAGTTTAGTTTCGATTGGCACAGTACACTGATTTGATGCACTTCATTCTTCCTCTATTTTAATGTTGTTGCTTTGTCACATACTGGACTTAAAATTATGCTCTTCACACTTATCCCTACTTTTCTTCACACTTTATTTCATCATATGTTCACCACACACACTTACATGCTGAAATCTATCTGGTATATATATCAGCATCAAGGATTTTTATCAACTTCCTAGTCGGCAACAAAACACTGCAAGTTATTAATCTGTCGGCTGAATCCATTCTTGATTTGTAATGCATATCAAAAACATAGGTATAGAAGTCATTAATCATCTTGGCCAACAATGTATAATCCCACAAATTGCTTGATCAACACCTTTTACTCATTCAGATTGAAGTCTGATATTCTACAAGTTAGTTCTTCCTCTGTTTGCTCTGCCTGACTGGAACCCAACACTCAGATGCTCATATCTTTTTCATGCTTCATCAGTGAAGGCTAAATCTCTAGATTATAATAGTCATGATACCCCTCTTCACTTGTCCAAGTCCGCAACTTTCTGAGTTACACCATATGAGAGATCTGGACCTGATTGTCAGACCTTGTTACATACTCTGTTCTTATTCACCAGACTAAAATAATCTTCAATCTGAATTTTGGTATAGGCATACTATGTACTGTAGATGTGTGGGATAGACTTTGTTGCCATCAATGACAACACTTATGAAGCCCCACAATGTCTCTTGCCAACAATCTCCCCCTTTGGCATTGATGGCAACACTTAGTGAAAAATGGCTATCACAGTAACTCCCCCTTGGCTGATGCTCTATCTTTTGCACTACTTTATCAGAGCTCCCCCTTAGCTAGATTCCACATTTTTCACTACTCCTCACTCCCCCTTTGACATCAATGGCAAAGGGCATAATCTGCATACCAAAATTTGCAAACATTGTCCTATACATGGTTGCATAAGTATATATATATATGTGTTATACTTACATATTCTTAAGTATATCTGCAAAAGTAGTCTTCAACTATTCAAACTCTATGACCTAGCTCTGCTTCATCCTATCCAAAATGGTGATGTGACCACTCAACAAAAATGCATATGCTTCTGTCCTTCTTAAATCTACCGGATCACTGGTTTGGGCTATTGTCTGAGCATCTGTCAAGACCTCATGTATTACCTCTAGCTTAAGGATAATTATCCCTCTGAGTTCACTCATTTTGTTCATTATGTTCTTCTTTTCTTTGTCCAGCCTCTTTATTTCATTTATGATAACAATAGCTTGGCATTCTTGATTCATTAGAGAGGTAGTAAGGGGATCAAAATTCTGAGATAAACTTGATAGTTTTCCTTCTTGTTCTTTCACTTTCTTCTCAATGTCTGATGTCAGTTCGGGCCAAGATAAACAGAATTTGTATATGTCCCCACCATATTTAAGAGCATTTTCAAGGCTATTTATTCCAATGTCAAGGGTCCTCCTATCATTAGTAATAAGTCCTTATACTTTAGTGAATCTCTTTCCTAGAAACACCTTCCAGACCTTTGCTTCTACTGATTTCTCTAGAGATTCAAAATGAGTGTTCACAAAATTTACCAAACTTTTCAAGTTACCGGATGGTGAGGCTGAAGGATCCTTTTGGAAGGATGGCATGATCTTCTCTAGCATCCCAAATGCAATCTCCAATAGTTCACAATCCTCCATGTGAGATTTCAAGAGTTTTTCTTTTGCTTTGGCTTGAGCAAAAGATGCTATTTTCATTGTCTGAAGTGGAGAGAGGGAGTCAAAATTCAGTGGTCCTTGAAATAGCTTAGGTTCATCTATCTCCATCATTTCTTTGTTTTAAAAGTTCTTCACTGTCTTTGTAATGTCTCTTGCTAGAGATTGAGACTTCTTTGAAATATCAAAAGAGTCTTCATTAGTCTTTTCTGCTTGTTCTTCTTTTCCCTTGACCTCTTCTTCTTGAATCTTCTTCTCCTCTCCTCTATCTTCTCCTTCAACTTCAGAGTCTGGAATATTTGTCATAGTTACAGTGGGATCTGGAGGAGAGATGTCACCTGTGTTTACTACTTTATGAACTTCCTCTTCTAGAACAGAGGAGTCTATGTCTTTAGACTTCTCTTCATCTATTTTCTTTAATTCTTCAACGTCCTTGTCAGAAAATTCTTCATCAATTACATTTAATCCTTCAACATCCATCGTAGAAGGTTCTTCATCTGTTTCCTCTACAATAGAAAGATTGAATCTTTTGAAAGCATTTTGAAGGATATCTTTTGTTTCTCTTGCTACTTGGTCAGTTTCTCCAAGCATAAGTTTATTCATTCTTTCTTTACTCTGGAATTTATCCTTACAGTCCTTGAAAATCATGTCCATTTGTTTTGGAGTGATAGAAGGATAAAGCTGAATTGCTATTTGTTCCCGAATCTCTAAGTCTTTTTCCTTTGCATTCTCTTTTCTCAGTTCAAGTACTTTTTCTAGACTCTTAGGAATTAAGGATATAATTTCAATGAAAGCTTTATTGTAAATGTGCAAGTACCTGACAGTAGCTTCTTCAAAAATTCTCTTGTCAGTATCACTGTATTCATCATAGAACTCTGTTACTAGATGTAGGTTCCCATCCACAATAACTACCTTGACGATGTCATCAATGGAAAGAGTGGGCTTTTCAACAAATTCCTCTGCCTTTTCTTCCTCATTTTTACTAGCAGAGAATTTCCTGGATGTTTTCTTCTTCTTCATTTTCTTGATTTCCTCATTGGATTTTGTTTCTTCATCATCTTTAAGGCTTGTATATGACCTTTTGGCTTTGGTCTTTGTCCTCTCTTCTCCTTTTCTAGATGTCTTGACTTCTAGTTTGGAAGCATTTGAGATTTTAGGAGTGTCAGGTGCAGAGCTCTTGGAAGATCTAGTCTGGGAGGAGGCTTGTACTGGAGTGTCTCCTTTCTTTGCTTCTTGTTTCTCTTTTTTAGCCTTCTCCATCTTCTCTCTATTTGCATCCATAGCTTCCTTTGATAGGCCAAATCTTTTGGCAATTTCTTCAACTTCCCTTCTTACTTTCCTCTTTATTTCTAGTTGTCTTAAATCAACATGTATTTTTACACTTAGCTCTTGAAAGGTTCCAAACCTTTCTACATCAGTGTCCTTGGGTTGGCTCAGTAGATGTTGAATATGAAGCTCTAAGCATTTTTCGTCGACTTCATATCCCATAGGCATTATTCACACCATTCTTGGCTCAACTACCTCCATTAGGCATTGGTCAGTGTCAACCATGAAGCAAACTGTGTCCTTGTATTTTTCAACTATGGACTATGGAATTCTCTCTCTAGCTTGCATCATGCTCTGAAAGTTCTTGAAGTAACCCCAGAGAGCTATGTTTTGGGCTTGAGCATCACCAAGTCCATACATATAATCTCTAATCTAAATTGCAACTGGTTTTTTTTGCCATACCCAACCATGTGATCCAGGTATCTCATTCATATAATAAAAGAATAGACATAGTATTAGACAACCATATTTAAAGGAATTCTTCTTATCCTTTTTGATCTTTTGCAATTTTTCTAACAGTTAATTTAGGAGAAGTTCATACAGGTCATAATCTACATCTTCCCTTAACATCTGATATGCTGCATAGATTGCAATGCCAGACACAGAATTCTCCCTACTTGAATGAAAGATCTTGTACCTGATTATCATTAAGGCAAACTTGACATCCAAATCTGTGATGTCATCTATGGTCATTGCTCTTTTGTCAAATTTAGATCTGGTGGCTTCAGTTACTATTTGGTTCTTCACGGATTTAAGTGCAGGTAACCCACTAGATGCATGCAGTCCGGTTACTACCCTAATGGCATCTTTATTTATCTTGAAGGGCCTCATTAGCCACATGAAATTATCATGCATCCTACTTAGAACATACCAGACCCAATCATCTTCTATAAAACATGGAAAATGTATGCAATGTCTGAAATCTTTATCCCGAAGGGCCTTGAATTCAGGTTTGAGTTCAAAATTCTCATCTATTAGTTGTTTGTGATAGATGTCCATCAATTTTGAGTCTCCAAATTCCTCAATGTTGGCATGGATATAGACCCTAACATCTTCTACATGCAGTACTCCATGCAGAATGCTAGAAAATGTACCTAAAGGATCAACTTCTAAAGATTTATAAGGGTGTTTCTTGAATTTACGATGTGGCCTATCAGTGATCTTGACAACCATTGGAGTAGCCATTTTGCAAGAGATTCAAAGAGAGATTTTCAAAATGGAAGTACCTTTTCATGCTTTAGGGTTTGAAATAGGAGCTGGAACAAATCCCTGGTTGAATTTGATTTACCAGTTGATATTGAGTGAATTGTAGAAACTTTGTTGCAGAGCTCTTCTTTTCTTCTTCATGAGTGCAAGTGTACAAATAATGAGTGAAAGAACCATTTTATCCTTGCACAAACCCTAATTTCCTTTTGTAATAAATGAACAACTTAAGTTATCTGGTTGCCCTATTTTGAGAGAGATCTTCTTGAATCACTGCGCCAAACTTAGAATCATTGTTAGTGAGGATTGACAATGTATCTTCTTTTCTTCAATCATGCTAAGGGTCCGCAAATCAAAGCATTTCAATTTGGAATCATATCAGATATGTCTATGAAATTATGCTTAACTGGATGGCTATTGGAACCAGATTAATTTGAGCAGTTATAAGTCTTACAAAACTCCATGCAGATCTTTCACATTTTGACTAAAGGTTATTTGGAGGTTTTACTAAGAACTCTTTAATCTACAACGAAAGATGTTTATTCAATGTGCCGAATTTAGGCACTAGCTGACTGGTTGGGGGAAATTGTTTTTCTCTATGACTCCCCCTTGAGCTAGAGCTCACCTTTTTAGTTTCTGGAAGGGATATCAGCACTGAATTCTAGTGCGGATCCATCCCCAATATTTTTTGTATTCTTCTTTACCCAAATCTTACTCATCTCCTTTTGAACTTCATCCACATTCACTTTAGCTTTTCCCTTATCTTGTTTTTGATTATGTTCCACTGGACCTTTTCTATCCTGGTTTCTGCTTTTGCAGAATTTGGCAATATGACCGGATCTATTGCAATTGTAACATATGACATTTCTTTGCTTATTTGATTGATATCCTTTTGATCTGCATTGATTAGCCATATGTCCCATTCTATTGCATGCAAAGCATCTACCATTGAATGAATTGTTTATTTGCATATTTATGCATTCATGAGATTTGTGACCACACCTTTTGTAGTTGAAACATTGTTCGAAGAAGGATGGATTGGTCTAATTCATTCTCATCCTGCATTGAGTTGCTTTATGACTAAAATTGTTGTAATTGAAGCAATATCCATTGAAGGATGGATATCTTTGACGTTTGGTTTCCTTACTGGAGGTCTTCTAGGCCTATTTCTTTAATTTCCTGATCCAAAGTTCTTTTGATCGGATCTGGAGATTTCACCTTTCTCATATCCCAAGCCATGCTTATCATCTACCCTCTTTTGGCTTTCAAGAAGAACTTCAAGTTAGGCTGAGCTTATCTTGAATTTATCTTTGTATTCATTTTTTGTTTGAAGATCTTGTTTAAGAGTGTCTATTTGATTCTTGAGTTGTTCTTCATTGTCTCTAGCTTCTTCAAGATCAGATTCAAGATGCCTAATTATTCTATCCATTTTGTGGTAGTCCTCTATTTTCTCCTTGAGGGATTGTTTTAGATTATCTTCAATCTTTCTTTTTTCTTTAATTTCTTGAGTGAACCTCATAAACCTTGATTCCATTTCTTGCCTAACCATAATGACTTATTTTGACATCTTTTCACATAGCTTATTTTTCTTATCCAGATCTTCATTAGTATCATTGACTTCACTTTGATTAGCTAATTTTTGAAGTAGTTCCTTTCTCTTTTTCACAGAAATGCTAAGTTTTTCTTTTAGCTCATTTATGAATTCATCATCTTGTTTGAGTCTTTCTCTCAAATTATTGACTTCAGAGTGGGATTGTTCATGATCATCTAGGGCAGACTGAAGTTGTTCCTTCATACCATATGCATCCATTGAGATTTCTAGATCTTCCTCAAAGTGTTAGGCTTTGTTCAGAGGAACCTTTCTCTGATACCAATTGTTGGAAACAAGGTGGATAACTAAGAGGAGGGGGGGTGAATCAGTTGTCTAAAAATTTCCTTAACTTTCTTCTCTTTTGTTATCTTAATATTTAGTGTTGTATCAAAACATGAAAGCATATGAAATCATAAGAACATAAATAAAATCAACATACATAACACAAGGATTTTTACGTGGAAACCCTATTAAGGGAAAAACCATGGGGTGACTAACCCAAGATTGTATTCTCTGTTAAAAGAATAAAGGAGTACAAAATGGTACTTGCCAATTAGGGCTCACTGCCTGAGCACACTGCTCACAAGAGGCACACTGCCTACAAGAGACTCACTGTCTACAAAACATACAAAAGATAATCAAGTGTTTGAATTGATGAGAAGCATCTACAAATGCAAGAGTTCAGTTCCAGTTAGGCACAATACACTAATCTGATGCACTTCATTCTTCCTCTGTTTTAATGTTGTTGCTCTATCACATACAGGACTTGAAATGCTGCTCTTCACACTTATCCATTCTTTTCTTCACACTTTATTTCATCACATGTTCACTACACACACTTACATACTAAAATCTATCTGGTATATATATATCCACATCAAGGATTTTTATCAAATTCCTAATCGGCAACAAAGCACTGCAAGTTATTAATTTGTCAGCTGCATCCATGCTTGATTTGTAATGCATATAAAAAACATAGGTATAGAAGTCATTAATCATGTCGACCAACAATGTATAATCCCATAAATTGCTTGATCAACACCTTTTACTCATCTGGATTGAAGTCTGATATTCTGTCAGTCAGTTCTTCCTCTATCTGCTCTGCCTGACTAGAACCCAACACTCAAATGCTCATATCTTTTTCATGCTTTATCACCGGAGGCTAAATCTCTAGATTAGAGTAGTCATGATACCCCTCTTGACTTGTTCAAGTCTACAACTTTTTGAGTTACACCATCTAAATCCAGACCTAATTGTTGGACCTTGTTACATACTCTATTCTTGTTCACCGGACCAAAACAATCTTCAATCTAACTTCCTGTATAGGCATACTATGTATTGGAGATGTGTGGGATAGACTTTGTTTCCATCAATGACAACACTTATGAAGCCCCATAGTGTCTCTTGATAACAAGATTGTCCCATTGTGGTGGATGGCTAGTCATTCCTCTATCTCTTTGGTGGCTTCCTATTTGGATTCTAGTGAAACTATTTTGATTACTAATGTTTATGCTCTGACTGATCTCTCTGGTAAATTAGGTCTTTGGTCTCATATAAGGTATGTGAGGTTTCTTGTTCCTTTTCTCCCTTGGATTTTAGCTGGTGACTTTAATGTTGTGTTGAGCTTGGAGGAAAAGAGAGGGGGAATTGAGAGATTGGATCCCTCTTCTGCTCTTCTTTAGAGGCATTTAGAGTTACTCAATTTATTTGATGTGAAACCATCTAATGGTATCTTTACTTCGAATAATAGAAGATGTGGAGAGAAGGCTATTTTTGAGAAGCTAGATAGATTTCTTTTGTCCTATTTTTGGGTTGGGGACAGGTGGACTACTAGCTCTGAGATTCTTGATTGGAGAGGATCGGATCATTGGCCAATTAAATTTTCAGTCACTTTATTTTCTGGTCCCAAGAATCCTTCATTTAAATTCCAACTTATGTGGCTTTGTGATCCCTCACTTCCTGATTTGATAGGGAAGTGGTGGCAGCAAGGGAGTCTGGCCTATGGCACTACTATGTATTCTTTTGTTAAGAAGTTGCAATTTGTTAAATACAAGTTCAAACGATGGAATAGGCAATGTTTTGGTAGTGTCCAGGCTAATAATTGGAAATCTCAAGCTTGTTTAGATGATATTATTCACTGCATTAGGGATAGTGGTTTAACTGAGGACTTACATAGAATGGAGTCTTAGGCTATGAAAGTTCTAGAGGAATGGGAGATTCGGGAAGAAATATTTTGGAAATAAAGGGCTCGAATAGATTGCCTTCAAGAGGGGGACATGAATACAACTTTCTTTCATAACTCTATCAAAGCACAAAGGCAAGGGTGTTATATTACTATTTTGGTTAACTCAGTTGGTATTCAGCTCACTTTTCATAGGGAGATATCTTGTGAGGCTACTCAATTTTATTTAGTTTTGTTTTCTGAGGATATAGGTTATATGGGTAATGAAGAAAATCTAATTTTAGATTGTATTCCCTCCTTATCCACTCATGCAATGAATGGGGCCCTTCTTTGACCTATCTCTTTGTTTAAAATAGAGGAAGTGGTTTTTGGGTTGCACAAAGGGAAAGCCCCTGGTCCTGATGGGTTCCCAGTAGAATTCTTCCAGGAATTTTGGGAGATTGTTAAATCTAATCTTTTGGAAGTAGTGCGAGAGTCTCAACTTAATAAGTAGATGTTGTGGGCCTTGAACTCTACTTTTCTGGCCCTTATTCTAAATAAAGAAGGAGCTAATCAGTTGGACCTTTTCAGGCCTATTGCTCTGTGCAATGTGGTTTATAAAATTATTACTAAATTGATTGCTGAGAGGCTTATGTCTTGGCTTCCTTTGTTGATTTCAGAAGAACATGGCGCCTTTGTTGCTGGTAGACAAATTCTATATGGCGTAGTGATTGCTTCTGAAGTTATTCATTCTATGGCTAAGTCTAAGGAAAAATCTATGTTCATTAAATTGGATATGGCTAAGGCTTATGATAGGGTTAGATGGCAATTTTTTGCGTAAGGTTCTCAATGCTTTTGGCTTTAGCAGTGAGTGGGTTATTTGGGTGATGAGTTGTGTTACTTCTTCCTCATTTTCTATCATCATTAATGGGGAGCCTTCTAAGTTATTTGGGGCTTCCAGGGGTCTTAGGTAGGGGGATCCTTTATCTCCCTATTTGTTTATCATTATGGCTAAAGGATTGGGAAGATTCATCAAGTCTCAGGTGTTCCAAGGTTTGATTCAAGATTGGAGTTGGAGTAATGGCTTGCCTACTCAATCCCACTTGTAGTTTGTGGATGACACAACTATAATGGGGGCTGCTTGAATCCAGGAGGCTGAAAATTTTAGACAAATTTTGGATATTTACTTAGCCACTTCGGGACAGAAAGTCAATGAGCACAATTCTTCTATCTATTTCTTTAATACCCCTGATCCTATTCAGAGATAGATTGCAAATATTTTGAGATTCCAAATTGGATCTCTTCCTTTGGTTTATCTTGGAATTCCTTTGATGATTGGTAGGTAGCCTAGGGGATATTGGTAGGATCTGTTGGATAAGTTGCAAAGGAAGATTAATCATTGGACTCACAATGGCTTTCCACTGTGGGTAGGGTTACTCTTCTCTAGTCTGTGATCCAAGCCTTTCCTATTTACAAGAGTTTTGTTTAGGTGGTTCCTTTATACTTCATCAAGGCATTTGATGCTCTATCATGACAATTCCTTTGGAGTGGTACTTTGTTAGCCTCTAAGTGGAGTTTAGTTAAGTGGGAATCTATTTGTCGGCCAAAGAAAGAAGGGGGACTTGGTCTTAGGTCAGAAACTATTAATGGCCAAGTGTTGGCTACTAAATTATATTGGCGATGGTGTATCTATCAAGATTAGCTTTGGGCTAGAATTCTCACAAATAAGTATCTTGGAGAAGTGGGTAGTAGGGATGTCCCTCAGTACTCTCTTGAGGGGAAAGGATCCTTTATTTGGCACAATTTTAAGATTGGGGCTAAGCTTATTAAGCAGGGGATTTTTTGGATTTGTAATAAGGGCTCAGAAGCCTTGTTTTGGTTGGATACTTGGGATGGTCACCCTCCTATCCTTTCAAGATATCCACATCTCCAACCCCTCAATGACCGTTTTACTACTGCTGGTTGGAGCAAAGTGGTTGATTTTAAGAATGTTATGTGTTTAGGGGATGCTGATGTTTGGAGATGGAAAGAGCCCTAGGATTGGCCACCTGGAGGGTCAGAAGGCACTAGACAATAGTTGGCTTAGATTCTTTCCAGTAGACAATGCAATACTCTTGATGAGCATGATACTTTGGCTTGGGGCTGAAATTCTATTGGTAGGTATTCTGTGGTAGGGGCTTATTTGGAGCTAGACAAGAAGATCTTCGATAGTGATGGTGTTCCATGGTGGAAGCAAGTGTGGAATAAATTTTCTTGGCCAAAATGTATTTTTTTCTTGTGGTTATTGGTGCAAAATAAGTGCCTTGCTTGGGACAATCTTTGTAAGTGGGGTTTCTAGGGCCCTTCTATTTGTATGTTGTACTGCAGTAGTGGGGAGTGTGTCTCTCATCTTTTCTTTCAATGTCCCTTTTCTAAGGAGATTTGGCATCTCTGGTGGGGTCTTTGGAATCAGGCGTGTGGGCATGCTACTTCATTGGTGAAGTTCTGGGTTCAGTTGGGTAAGCTGCCTATTAATACTCCTTTTCTTTAGGTGGCTTGGGCTATTGGGCCTTATTTCATTTTATGGAATATTTGGTTGGAGAGGAATCGTCATTTTTTTAGGATGCAAAGTTGACTGTCCAACATTTGTGGAGGAAAATTATGAGTATGATCCAGGAGACTGTTTTAGCAAAGTGTGACCTTTCAGTTGTTGTGGACCCTTCAAATGCTTCTATCTATAGTCGGTTTGATTTTTAGGGTTGAAGGGAGATACCTAATTGTTTTCCAAAAGAAGCATAGGTAAACAATTTGGTAGAAAGATTAATAGGGTAGGGCCGAGGCTTCCCCCACCTCAAGGGGTTTTGAAGATCAATACTGATGGTTCCTCTAGAGGGAATCCTGGTCATGCTGGTGTGGGGGGTATTGGTCGAGATAGTTTAGGTAATGTGTAGTTTCTCTTTTCCATTTATAAAGGATGGCATACAAATAATTACATGGAAGCTCTTGCCATCTTGCATGCTATGGAGAGAGGGTGTGCTTTAGGGTGGAGGAGGATAATTTGTGAATTTGATTCTCAAGTGGTGGTTAATCTATTGAATATCCAATGGATGGATGAAGTCAAATGGCATCTTTCTTTAGTTATTAGACAAATTCTTAGGTTGGGTAGGTCTTTTGATTCTATGGTCTACTCTCATATTCCTAGAGAGTGGAATGGAGTGGATGATTGTTTGGCCAAATGGGCTTTTGATCAGGTGCAGGATTGGAATATTTGGAATAAGGATTAGTTACCTGCGAATTACTCTCAATTGTTGGATCAACTGTTGTTGGCTGATAGAATTATGTGACTCTTGGTTTCATCCATGGACGGTTGGCCCCTTGTTGTATTTTGTTCATTTGATTGATTAATAAATTTTTGCCCCTTGAGAAAAATAAAAAAATAAATAATAATAATAATAATAATAAAATAAAAAATAAAATAAAGGTTGAAGTTTAATAAAAAATTAAAAAAAAGGAGAAGCTGATGCATTAGGAAGTTAAAACACCTCTCATGAGGCCGTATAAACTTGGTTTTTCAGATTTGATGAAGAGGGGAAGGTGCTTGGGGAAAACATTGGATGCCATAGTGCTAGAAATGCCTCTTTGAGGTTGGATTAAAATTGAAAAATATATTTTTCCTCTGTCCATGAAGGAGGAGGGGGGAGAGAACATGGATCGCTACCATCAAAAATAGAGAAAAGGAGGAATTGAGAGAGTTTGCTGCCAGGTATAAGGAGTTTATTGCTCAAACACAAAATGAATTGGAATTGAAAGGATGGTTTGCTGCCAGAAGGAGGAAATAGAATGAAAACTTTGCTATTTGTTGTCAATAGAAGGAATGCAATGACCATATCATAGAATAGAACCAAATATTGGAGAGAATGATGGCCAAGTGTATGCAAATAAATTTCATAATAGAATTGTTTTGTTTTCTGAATTATATCCAATAAAACAAATCAAATTTGTGTTGCAATATTGCCATAGTTAAGTATTGGAATTGAGGCAGAGCATGCCCATGTGAATGTGTGTATATTTGGTTGTGTGAGTTTGTTTTCCAACTGTTTGTGTTTTTGTCAAGAGGAGAGTACCCTCTTGCATTATTAGCTAATCTACTAATGTTGAAAAGTTTTATCATAGTGAGAACTTAGGTCCATGTGTTGAACCCAGTTTGCTTTGATACCATATGTAACACACAATTTACTATGAAAGTAAAATAACATGATAATCATGAGTGAAATAATTTTTTTTTATCATTTGCATAATTAAAAGAAATAAAATCATAACTTTTATAAATATTTTTCAACCTTGAAATTCAATATATTCAAAGATAAATCATAGTGAAAATATTTCACTTTACATTTACAATTATGTTGCACTTGGAAAAAAGAATAATTTAACATCACAATCATAACATGAAGTATAATATAAAGAGTGGTCTCATGAATTTTGATATTTGTTATACAAGTCTCAATGATAGTTTTGCTACAGAGGGAGAGCATCATCTGAGTGCTTTACCTCCAACCATAGACCATTGGTCCCTCGCACACCTTCCTTCATGGAAGTGGCCCTACCCTTCATAAAGAGTATAGACATAAGAAACCAATAGGTTTCCATCTGATTCCTAGTGTTGTGTCCTACAAAACATAATCAACCATATGACTCCAGACAATCTTCTAGCTAAGTATGATCATTTTGACAAGTTTTGCCATATAGACACTGTGAATCGACTAATACATGTAGAGACAAATGCATCACTTTGGCCAAAGTTTGTATATAAATAGACATTTTAGTAAACATATCCGTGCGTTCACACACCTCTAACTTGACATGGAGACTATCTCATCCTACAGTTTGACTTGTTTGGCTAGTATATCTAGGCATAGTTGTCTTGACTGAACTCAATTTCTAGTCAACTGACTTAACATTTAATCCTAAGTCTAGGATATATAATTGTATAGGTTTAGAAGATTTAACCTTTTAGAGAGTCCTTAGTTGCATTCTTTCACACATCAAAGTTTATGACTTCCTGTCATTATATTCATTGACTCAAGATTAAGCACTCTTGTGCTATAAGTCATGTTTTGACTTTTACAAGAAATCATTAAACTTTATTAAAAGCTTCTAGACTCTATCTAAATTATAATATCTTAATATATGGTTTCTTGACTCTTTTACTGTCAACCACAAAATATAAGAGACTAACACAAGTCAAAATCTGACTAGAGAGTTTTTAAGTTATCTAAACTCTTCTAGGTAGATGCTAGGGTTTAACTTCTTTATCACAATCTCATTGGTGTATCAAAACACTCCAAAGTAAGCATTTATAATATACAAACAAAGACCTTTAGTCTTCTATAAACCACTTGAACATTGGTTGAGTTTACATCTCTCAATATTATAAATAAACATAGATTATTAGGTATATCTACACTAAGATAAAACCTTAATGAATACTATCATTATGATATCTAGTCCTTGAACTAAGTCAATCTTTGAGTCTACAATAATAATAATTTAATATCTTTGATCTCTTGATCTTTGCAAGTCCATCAACCTTTTGATATTGAAAAGATTATGAACTCTTGTGTTTCATCCTAGAGGAAAATAACAATACTTATCATGTTGTGGTTTGCATATGTGATATAATATCACCACTCTTTGAGTTTTATTAATACCCATATCATATCTTCATATTCTAAGATAAAAGATTATCTTTCACAAAATCTTTGATAAAACACCATAACACTTATACATATAAGTCTTGAAAACTAAGACTTATCTCAATCTAACCTTCTAACTTGCTTCTAGATTAATATAAGAGTCTTCAATAATTTAGTCTCGTCTTCTAGTAATTACTTTGTCTTGTGATACTAGTAAGTTAGTAAAAACATAAGGCCACTATATAATGAGATTTAAACTCATTCTAAGCTTCATGATCATTCAATATAAGTGGTACAATCATCTATTAAGAAACAATCACTATAAATGCTAAGGTGACTATGGATTTAGAGGAATAACTATAAAGTATGAAATGGATTAGTCATTGTTTACTAGGCAAGAATAAATACATTTAGACTTTATGACCAAGACCACACTACCCTTCAACCTATAAAGGCTTACTAAGTTGTGATTGTTAAACTAAAAGCTATTGGTCTATTGGCATACATAGTTTACTATCCTAAGAAAATATAAAAGATCTTCTAGCCTTTCAACCTTCGAATGGTTACAAAACTAATGGTAGCAATCTAAACATATATATCCTATAGGTTTGATGTCTTAACAATAGTATGAAAACATTAACATCAACAGATATAACTAAAGAAACTATAACATACATTACTAAATAGCTCTATTTTCAATCCACCATGAACAAGACATCCATTGTTTCCTTCAAACTACAATCATTACAAAGGATACTCTATATATATATATATAATTTGAAGAGAACACATTCCTATTTGTATATAGATGATAACAAACTACAATAATTTAAAACTGAAAAGATAATGCTTTTCTAAGACATTCATACCTCTAAAAGCTATCAGTTTCAATTTCTTTGAGCAAGCTCTAAAAATCCACTAGCTATCAAACTCGACACCATCTATCCTTCTGTGTGACTGTGTCTTTATCCATGTGGATTCCCTTATAAGACCCATCTCACTTAGATAATAGAGTTCTCTATCTTACTTTACTCTTGCTTCTTATGTGAAGCTCCCTCTCTCTCAATACTTTACTGTGCACTCACAATTATCATAGCCCTGATAATAGTCTGTTATCATTCCAAGATATCATTTACTATGTCTTAAATATGCTTACCTCTTAATGATAATCTTTTAGGACTTCACCACTCCACCTTCTCATGGAGTCCTTGGCAAATTACTTTCCTATTAACATGCATATCATTCATTTGCATCTCTTTGTGTCCTTTTCACTTCCTTTACCACTGGCTCCTCCCCTCTCTTTTTCACCTCTTAACCCTAGATTTCCTAGTTTTCCTTTTCCTTTCTAATTTTCCTTTATATCCCATGAATTTTTCCCTATTTTACTATTCACCACCTCTCTGCTCATCATTCTTCCCATCCAATTAACTTTCATGATATCTTGTTTCCATTTCATCCTCCCAATTGATATCCTCATCCCTCTTTGCATCTCCTAGTTTTCTTGTTCCCATTTCCTTTGTCGATAAGGGAGAGGGAGATGGAGGAAGAGGGAGAGAGGGGGAAGATGGAGGGAAGATAGAGTTGATATATAGGGAGATATGGAGAGAGAGAGAGAGAGAGAGAGAGAGAGAGAGAGAGAGAGAGAGAGAGTCCTAGTTTTCTTGTTTCTATTTCCTTTGTGTCAATAAGGGAGAGGGAGAGGGAGGGAGAGAGGGGGAGAGAGGGAGTTAGATGAATGATAAGGGAGATAGAGGCAAGAGATAAGAATATAGGGAGAGAGAGAGATAGGGAGATAGGGAGATAGGGAGAGATAGAGGAGATAGAGAGGAGAGATAGGGAGATAGAGAGTGAGGGAGATGTCCAGAGACATATGGAGAGAGATTGAGAGGTAGAGGGACTATAGAGATAGAGAGATAAGGGAGAGATAGGGAGATAGAGGTTTAGTGTTACTTAGATTTAGGGATTAGGGGTTAGGGTTTAGGGGTTTATGATTTAAGGAGAAATAGGGAGAGATAAAAAGAGATAGAGATAGAGAGAGCGATCGATAGAGAGAGGAGACAGAGGGGAGAGATAGGGAGATAGAGAGTGAGGGAGATGTCTAGAGACAGTGAGAGAGATTGAGAGGTAAAGGGGTGATAGAGATAGGGCGATATGGGAGAGATAGGAAGATAGAGGTTTACGGTTCCTTGGGTTTAGGGTTTAGGGTTTACGGGTTAGGGGTTAGAGGTTAGGGTTTAAGGTTTCTCAATTTTAGGGTTTAGGGTTTATAGGTTAGGGTTTAGGAACATTATTTAGGGTTTCTCAAGTTTAAGGTTTAGGGTTTAGGGTTTAGGGTTTAGGGGTTAGGGGTTAGGGTTTAGAGAGAGATAGGACCTATATGGAGAGATAGAGGAGACATAGGGGAGAGATAGGGAGATAGAGAGTGAGGGACATGTCCAGAGATATAGGGAGAGAGATTGAGAGGTAGAGGGTGTTGGAAACAAGGTAGATAACTAAGAGGGGGGGTGAATCAATTATCTCAAATATCTAACTTTCTTTTGTCCTTTAATAATTAGTGCAACATCAATACATATAAGCATACATAAACATGAGAGCAGAAATAAAGTCAGCACACATAACACAAGGATTTTTATTTGGAAAACCCTGTTAAGGGAAAAACCATGGGGTGACTAACCCAAGATTATATTCTCTGTTAAAAGAATAAGAAGTACAAAATGGCACTTGCCAATTAGGGCTCACTGCTTGAGCACACTACTCACAAGAGGCACACTACCTACAAGAGACTCACTGTCTACAAAGTTTATAGAAGGTAACCAAGTGTTTGAACTAATGAGAGGCATCCACAGATGCTGAAGTTTAGTTCCGATTAGGCTTAGTATACTGATCTAATGCACTTCATTCTTCCTCTGCTCTAGTGTGATGTTCTGTTACATACTGGACTTGTATTGTTGCTTCCACACTTATCTCTTCCTAGCTTCGCACCTTATTTCATCACATCTACACACACACCTTCATATTGGAATCCATTGGATATATATATTTGTACCAAAGATTTCAACAACTTTCTAGTCGGCAACCGGAATACTCAAGATATCTACAACTTACTGATCTGTCAGTTGAATCTATGCTTGATATGTAATGCAGATCAAAATCATAGACATTGAAGTCATCAATCATGTTGGCAAATATTGTATGATCCCTTAAATAGCTTGATCAACATCAATTACTCATCCAAATTGAAGTCTGATACTCTGTCGGTCAGTTCTTCCTCAGTTTGCTCTACCTGTCTGGAACCCAACACTCAGATGCTCATATCTTTTCAATGTTTTCTCACTGGAGGCTCAATCTCTAGAATATAGTAGTCATGATACTCCTCTTGACTTGTCCAATTTTACAACTTGCTGAGTTACACCATCTAAGAGATCCAGATTGATTGTCAGACCTTGCTGCATGCTCTATTCTTGTTCACCGGACCAAAACACTCTTCAATCTAACTTTCGGTATAGGCATACTATGTGTTGCAAATGTGTGGGATAGACTTTGTTGCCATCAATGACAACACTCATGAAGCCACACAATGTCTCTTGCCAACAATCTCCCCCTTTGGCATTGATGGCAACACTTAGTGAAAAATGCTAAGTGTCGCAGCAAACTCCCCCTTGGCTGATGCTCTATCTTATGCATTATTTTACCAGAGCTCCCCCTTAGCTAGATTCCACATTTTTCACTACTCCTCATTCCCCCTTTGACATCAATAGAAAAGGTTGGAATCCGCACACCAAAATTTGCAAAAATCAACCTATACATAGCCGCATAAGTATATATACATGTTATACTTACATATACTTAAGTATATCCACAAAAGTGGTCTTCAACTGTACAAATTCTGTTGCCTAGCTCTGCTTCATCTTGTCCAAAATGGAGATGTGACCACTCAACAAAAATTCATATGCTTCTGCCCTTCTTAAGTCTGTCGAATCAATGGTCTGGGCTATGGTCTAAGCATCTGATAAGGCCTCATGCATTGCCTCTAACTTAGGGATGATTATCCCTTTGAGTTTACTCATCCTACTTATTATATTCTTCTTGTCTTTGTCCAGCCTCTTTATTTCATTTATAATGGCAATAGCCTGGCATTCTTGATTCATTATGGATGTAGTGAGGGGATCAAAATTTTGAGATAAACTTGACAGTTTACCTTCTTGTTCTTTCACCTTCATTTTGATATCCTCTGCCACTTTAGACAAAGATAGACAAAATTTGTACATGTCCCCACCATCTTTAAGAGAATTTTCAAGGCTCTTTATCCCAATATCTAGGGTCCTCCTATCATTAGTAATGAGTCCCTGTACTTCAGTGAACCTTTTTGCCAAAAACTCTTCCCGAACCTTTTCTTCTGCCGATTTCTCTAAAGAATCAAAATGAGTACTAACAGAGTTTACTAGAGATTTCAAGTTATCAGATGGAGAGGCCGAAGGATCCTTTTGAAAAGATGGTATGATCTTCTCCAACATACCAGATGCAATCTCTAACAACTCACAGTCTTCCATGTGAGACTTCAAAAGCTTTTCTTTTGCCTTAGCTTGGGCAAAATATGCTATTTTCATTGTCTGGACCAGAGAGAGAGAATCAAGATTTAGAGGTCCTTGGAATAGTTCTAGTTCATCTATCTCCATCAGCTCTTTGTTTGAGAAATTCTTCATTGCCTCTGTAGTATCTCTTGTCATTGACTGAGTCTTCTTTTCTTTTGGAATCTCTAAACTGTCATCAGAGATCTTCTTTGTTTGTTCTTCTTTTCTTCCCTTTACCTCCTCTTCTTGACTCACTTTCTCCTCTTTTCTTCCTTCTCCTTTAGTTACTGAATCTACAGTGGGATCTGGAGGAGAGATGTTAACTTCTTCATGAACTTCCTCTTCCAGAACAGAGGAATCCAAGTCCTTAGACTTCTCCTCATCTATCTCTTTTGACCCTTCTACATTTTTCTTAGTAGATTCTTCTTTTGATGCATTTAATCCTTCGACATCCATGGCAGAAGGTTCTTCATCTATTTCCTCTATAATAGGAAGATTGAATCTTTTGAAGGCATTCTAGAGGATGTCTTCTATTTCTCTTGCTACCTGATCAGCCTCTCCAAGCATAAGTTTGTTCATTCTTGCTTTGCTCCGGAATTCATCCTTGCAGTCCTTAAAGATCATGTTCATTTACTTTGGAGTAATGGAAGGATAGAGCTGAATTGCAATTTGTTCTTAGATCTCTAGGTCCTTTGCCTTGGCATTCTCTTTTCTAAGTTCAAGTACCTTCTCTAGACTTTTGGGAATTAATGAAATGATTTCAATAAATGCTTTATTATAAATATTCAGGTACTTGACTATAGCTTCTTCCAAGATCCTCTTGTCAGTATCACTATAATCATAATAAAATTCTATTATTGGTTGTAGATTCCCATCCACAGTGATTGCCTTGATGATATCATCAATAGAAGGAGTGGGATTTTCAACAAATTCTTCTGCCTTTTCTTCTTTGTTTTTACTAGCAGAGGATTCCCCAGATGTTTTCTTCTTCTTCTTCATTTTCTTAACTTCCTCATCAGTCTCTATTTCTTCATCATCCTTTTGACTTATGTAAGACCTTGTGGCTTTTGTTTTCATTCTCTTTTCTCCCTTTATGGATGCTTGGCTTCTAGTTTGGAGGCTCTTGAGCTCTTGGGGGTGGCAGGTGTAGAGCTCTTGGAGGATCTAGTCTGGGAGGAGGCTTGTACCGGAACACTTCCTTTTTCTGCTTCTTGTTTCTCTTTCTCAGCTCTTTCTATTTTCTCTCTATTTGCATCAACTGTCTCTTTTGATATGCCATATCTTTTGGCAATTTCCTCTACTTCCCTTCTAACTTTTCTTTTTATTTCAGGTTGTCTTAGCTCAACATGTATTTTTACACTTAGTTCTTGAAAGGTTCCAAACCTTTCTGCCTCAGGGTCCTTAGGCTGACTTAGCAAGCGTTGAATATGCAGCTCCAAAATTTTCTCATTGACCTCATATCCCATTGGTATTATCCAATCTGTTCTAGGATCAACTACCTCTGTTAGGCATTGATCAGTATCTACCATAAAACACATTGTATCCTTGTATTTTTCTACTATGGATTGAGGTATCCTTTCTCTAGCTTACATCATACTTTGGAAGTTCTTAAAGTATCCCCAGAGTGCTATGCTTTGAGCCTTGGCATCACCAAGTCCATACATATAGTCTCTAATCTGTATTGCAACCGGTTTGCCATTTTTCCAGAACCAACCACTTGATCTGGGCAGCTCATTCATGAAGTAGAAGAATAGACACAGTATTAAACAACCATACTTGAATGAGTTTTTATCCTTCTTGATCTTCTGCAAGTTTTCTAATAGTTGGTTTAAAAGAAGATCACATAGATCATAATCTGTATTTACTCTTAACATCTGATATGTTGTATATATTGCAGTCACAGACACTAAATTCTCCCTACTGGAATGATAGATCTTATATCCAATTATCATAGAGGCAAATTTGATAGCCGGATCTATGATGTCTTCTATGGTCATTGTTCTCTTATCAAACTTAGATCTGGTAGCTTCACTTATTGTTTGGTTCTTGACAGATTTGAGTGTAGGTAACCCACTGGATGAGTGCAATCCAGTGACTTCCCTAATGGCATCTTTTGTTATCTTGAAGGGCTTCATTAACCACATGAAATTTTCATGTAATCTGCTAAGAACATACTGGACCCAATCATCTTTTGCAAAGTAGGGAAAGTGGATGCAATGTCCAAAGTGCTTATCCTAGAGGGCCTTGTATTAAGGTTTGAGTTCAAAACTTTCATCTATTAATTGTTTATGGTAGATGTCCATCAACTTAGATTCTCCAAATTCCTCAATATTGGCATGGATGTAAACCCTAACATCTTCTACATGCAATACCCTATACAGAATGCTAGAAAAAGCACCTATGGGATCAACTTCTAGGGATTTGTAGGGGTGTTTCTTAAACTTTGGGCGCGGCCTATCAATGATCTTAACAACTATTGGACTATCCATTTTTGCAAAAGATTCAAAGAGATATTCAGAATGGAAGTACCATTTTACACTTTTAGGGTTCAAAACAAGAGCTAAAACAAATCGCTGGTTGAATTAGATTTTGCGGTTGATCCTTGAGAGAGTTGTAGAAACTTGATGCAAAGCTCTTCTTTTCTTCTTCTCAAATGCAAATGTGCAAATGATGAGTGAAAGAACCCTTTTATTCTTTCACAAACCCTAATTTCCTTTTGCAATAAATGCACAACTTAAGTTATCCGGTTGTCTTTTTCTAAGAGAGATCTTTTCGAATCACTGTGTTGCACTTAGAATCATTTTCAGTGATAATTGAGAATGTATCTTCTTTTCTCCAATCATACCATGGATCCATAGATCAAGATATCTCAATTTTGAATCATACTCGATCTGTTTGTGAAAATCCTTCTTTATCGGATGGTTGTCAAACCAAATCAATCTTGGATGATTAAACTCTTGCAAACTCCATGCAGATCTTTCATATCTTTACCAAGGGTTATTTAGATATTTTTCTAAGAATCCTTTAATCCGCAACATTCCATGTACCAAATTTAGGCACCAATTGACTAGCTAGGGGAATTTTATTTTGCTTTGTGAGTCCCCCTGAGCCAGAGCTCATTTGTTCAGTTTCTGGAAGGAATATCAGTGCTAGATTCTGGTGCGGATCCATCCCCAACATTTTCTGCACTCTTCTTCCCCCAAATCTTTCTCATCTCCCTTTGAACTTCATCCGCATTCACTTTACCTTTTCCCTTGTCTTGATTTTGATTATGATGCATCAGACCCTTTTTATCCTAATTTTTACTTCTATAGAATTTGGCAATATGACTGGATCTATTGCAATTGTAACAAACAACATTTCTTTGCATATTTGATTGATATCCTCTTGATCTGCATTGATTAGCCATATGTCCCATTCTATTGCATGCAAAGCATCTACCATTGAATGAATTGTTTATTTGCATATTTTTGCATTCATGAGATTCGTGACCATACCTTTTGCAGTTGAAACATTGTCCAGAGAAGGATGGATTAATCTGATTCATTCTCCTTCTACACTGAGTTGCTTTATGACCAAAGTTGTTGCAATTGAAGCAGTATCCATTGAAGGATGGATATCTTTGAGCATTTGGTTAACTTATTGGAGGTCTTCTAGGCCTATTTCTTTGATTTCCTGATCCAAAATTCTTTTGACTGGATCTAGAGCTTTCACCTTTCTCATATCCCAAGCCACACTTGTTATCACCTTCTTTTAGCTTTCAAGAACTTCAAGTTAAGCTAAGCTTATCTTTAATTTCTCTTTGTATTCATTTGCTATTTGAAGATCTTGTTTAAGAGTGTCTATCTGATTCTCAAGTTGTTCTTCATTATCTTTGCTTCTTCAAGATTAGATTCAAGATGTCTGATTATTCTGTCCATTTTGTGGCAGTCCTCTATTTTCTCCTTGAGGGATTGTTTTAGATTATCTTCAATTTCTTGGGTGAATCTCATAACCCCTGATTCCATCTCATGCCTTACCATAATGACCTCTTTTGATAGCTTCTCACATAGCTTGTTTTTCTCATTCAGATCTTCATTAGTATCATTGGCTTCACTTTGACTTGCTAATTTTTGAAGTAGTTCCTTTCTCTTTTTCACAGAGATACTCAGTTTTTCTTTTAGCTCATTTATGAAATCATCAGCTTGTTTGAGTCTTTCTCTCAAGTTATTGACTTCAGAGTGAGATTGCTCAAGATCATCTAGGGTAGACTGAAGTTGTTCCTTCATACCATACGTATCCATTGAGATTCCCAGATCTTCCTCAAGCTGTTAGGCTTTGTTTAGAGGAACTTAGCTCTAATACCAATTAATGGAAACAAGGTAGATAACTGAGAGGGGGAGGGTTGAATCAATTATCTCAAATATCTTAACTTTCTTTTGTCCTTTAATAATTAGTGCAGCATCAAAACATATAAGCATACATAAACATGAGAGCAGAAATAAAGTCAACACACATAACACAAGGATTTTTACGTGGAAAACCCTATTAAGGGAAAAACCACGAGATGACTAACACAAGATTTTATTCTCTGTTAAAAGAATAAGAAGTACCAAATGACACTTGCCAATTAGGGCTCACTACCCGAGTGTACTGCTCACAAGAGGCACACTGCCTACAAGAGACTCACTATCTACAAAGTTTATAGAAGGTAACCAGGTGTTTGAATAGATGAGAGGCATCCATAGATGCTAAAGTTCAGTTCTAGTTAGGCTCAGTATACTAATCTAATGCACTTCATTCTTCCCCTGCTCTAGTGCTACTGCTCTGTTACATACTGGACTTGTATTGTTGCTTCCACACTTATCTGTGCCTTTCTTCGCACCTTATTTCATCACATCTACACACACGCCTTCACACTGGAATCCATTTCTAGTCAGTAATTAGAATACTCAAGATATCTACAACTTACTAATCTATCAGCTGAATCCATGCTTGATATGTGATGCGTATCAAAATCATAGACATTGAAGTGATCAATCATGTCAGCCAATATTGTATGATCCCTCAAATAGCTTGATCAACATCAATTACTCATCCAGATTGAAGTTTGATACTCTGCTGGTCAGTTCTTCCTCAGTCTGCTCTGCCTGTCTGGAACCCAACACTCAGATGCTCATATCTTTTCCATGTTTTCTCACTGGAGGCTCAATCTCTAGAATATAGTAGTCATGATACTCCTCTTGACTTGTCCAAGTCTACAACTTGCTGAGTTACACCATCTGAGAGATCCAGACCTGATTGTCAGACCTTGCTACATGCTCTGTTCTTGTTCACCGAACCAAAACACTCTTCAATCTGACTTCTGGTATAGGCATACTATGTGTTACGGATGTGTGGGATAGACTTTGTTGCCATCAATAACAACACTCATGAAGCCACATAGTGTCTCTTGCCAATAGAGGGATGATAGAGATAGGGAGATAGGGGAGAGATAGGGAGATAGAGGTTTAGGGTTGCTTGGGTTTATTGTTTAGGGTTTAGAGGAATTATTTATCATTTAAGGTTTAGGTTTTAGGAGTTAGGGTTTAGGGGCATTATTTAGGGTTTAGGGGTTTAGGGTTGCTAAGGTTTAGGGTTTAGGGGTTAAGGTTTTCGGGTTTAGGCTTTAGAGAGAGAGAGAGGATCGATAGGGAGAGATAAAGGAGATAGATGGGAGATATAGGGAGATAGAGAGTGAGGGACATGTCTAGATATAGGGAGATAGAATAAGAGATAGAGACTTGATAGAGACTTGATAGAGATAGAGAGATAGGGGAGAGATAGGGAGATATAGGTTTAGAGAGAGAGAGATTGAGAGGTAAAGGGATTATAGAGATAGGGAGATAGGGGAGAGATAGGGAGATAGAGGTTTAGGGATTCTTCAGTTTAGATGTTTAGGGTTTAGGGTTTATGGGTTAGGGGTTAGGGGCATTATTTAGGGTTTAGGAGTTTAGGGTTGCTTAGGTATAGGTTTTAGTTGGATTATATAGGGTTTAGGGGTTTAGGGTTTCTCAGGTTTACGGTTTAGGGGTTAGGGGTTAGGGTTTAGGGGTTTAGGGTTTATGGTTTAGAGAGAGAGGACCTATAGGGAGAGATAGAGGAGACATATGGGAGAGATAGGGAGATAGAGAGTGAGGGAGATGTCCAAAGACATAGGGAGAGAGATTGAGAGGTAGATGGATGATAGATATAGGGAGATATGGGAGAGATAGGGAGATAGAGGTTTAGGATTTCTTGGGTTTAATGTTTAGTGGTTAGAGATTAGTGTTTAAGGGCATTATTTAGGGTATAGGGTTTGGGGGTTTATGGTTTCTTAGGTTAGGGTCTTGGGGTTAGGGGTTATGGTTTAAGGTTTAGGGGTATTATTTAGGGTTTAGCATCACTCAAGTTTAGGGTTTAGGGGTTAGGGGTTAGGGGTTATGGTTTAGGGGTTTAGGGTTTAGGGTTTAGAGAGAGATAGAGATGACTAGTAGGGAGAGATAGAGGAGACAAAGGGGATAGATAGTGAGATAGAGAGTAACAAAAATATCCAAAGACATAGGGAGAGAGATTGAGAGGTAGAGAGTTTAGGGTTGCTTGGGTTTAAGGTTTATCAGTTAGGGTTTAGGGATTAGGGTTTATAGTTTAGAGGTTTAGGGTTAAGTTAGAGAGAGAGGACTGATAGGGAGAGATAGAGGAGACAAAGAGGAGAGATAGGTAGATAGAGAGTGAGGGAGATGTCTAGAGACATAGGGAGAGAGATTGAAAGGTAGAGGGATGCTAGAGATAGGGAGATAGGGGAGAGATAGGGGTTGTTGGGGTTTAGGGAACTTAGACCTACCTAAGTGTGGCATGGGAATATTTAGGGGATTGAGAGATAGAGGGATAATGGAGATAGGGAGATAAAGGTTTAGGGGTTAGGGTTTAGGGAAAAATAGAAAGAGATAGAGTTAGAAAGAGATAGCTAGAGAGAGAAAGAGTTTGTGAAACAATAGAAGAGAGGATGATAAATTATATCATTTTAGCTAGTTTAAAATGCTCTCGTATTACAACATGAGTACGTTTTGAACTAGTTAAAATGATGTCTAATGGCTTGAAAAAAGGCATGCCACATGATTCCTAGTGCACATGCTCTGTTTTATTCCTTGTTCTATGCTTTTTCAGACATTGAAAGAGAACTTTTTATGATTTTGAGGTTCTCCCATCATTGGTTAACAAAATTGATGCACTTTTTTTTCTTGTTTCAATGCACAAGATTCTAATTATATGTTTTAAATTCAAATATGATATTGCAAATATTTTTTTTAATGTTTTGAGGGATTGCAACACTAGATTGAATAAACCAACTAGTTTTTTGTTTTACATTGACAAAAATCAAAGTAATTATGCATGTTTTGTATTATAACTTGATACATTATTAGATATTTTTTGTGTTCTTTTGACCATTGTTTTAAAGTGATATAGAATTCAATACAATGCCACGGAAATGAGCAAAACCTCTAACATTGGAGGAGCGTGAAGCTGAGAATGCAAAGAAAAGAGAATGAATGAGACAAATTTGTGAGAATAATAAATTGAACTTCACAAATGAAGGTGAACTATCTCTGTTAATTGAACTGGATGATGAAGCATTGAAGAGAGAAAATGAATTGGAGAAACGAAGGGAATGAATGAAAATTTTTTGTGCAAATAAGAAATCAAATGTGGGAGAACTTGAAGGTATGTCATCTTTGCCATCTCAATTCGATAATGTAGAAAATTTTCAATCTCAAATTGAAAATTATGATGTATTTGCAAATGTTGTAGTAGATGATATACTAATAAATCAAGTGTTTAGTGATCAAAATTTATCTTGTGAATTAAGTTTACCATTGAGAACACCTCCTTGAATTTTGTGTAAAAAGCCTAATTTTTTGATTGAAATTGATGAGAATATTCTAAAACCAATGGTTGATAAGATTCCAGAATGTACTTGTAGAAGAAATGTGAATAAAATATGGAACATGTTTTTTGAAAACATAAGTGAAATTGGAAGATGTCAATTGGTTGTTGAGATGATTAAAAATCTAAAGTTTAGGCCAATCATGAAGATTCTTGGCCTAAGAATATCAAGTGCTAATAGTGAAAAATCTATTGTAAGAAATCTAATCAATGCATATCAAAACATTAGTTCCACCTCACACACAAAAGATATTAATGCTACATGACGTGTCATTACATCAATTATTGTGAGCAATCAAACAAACAAATCTCACTTGATAAGAAAAATAAGTCAAGCACTAAAGATAAATAGAAAAACTTTGATGAAATCCATTAGAATGCATGAAAGAATTGACGACCCGAAGAGAAATGAATTATGGGCATTTTCTGATAGACTCCATGGAAAGATAAAGGCACAGTTGAAGTCTTAAAACCCCTAATTGAGGAGTTTTGGTCAATTAACACAAGAGTATTATCCCAATCAAAGGGATGTTGTAAGAAGGAGAATTGGTTGTCAAAACTATGAGCCACATACAAAACATTTTTTAGATATGACTCAAACACAAAATTTCTCCAATTTTGTAGCTACTTATCCTCAAATTCAAATTAGTCAAAGGTATTTTGAAATGGAAGAACCTTTTTATGTCAAGATAAATCACACACACAATTTGTTGTTGTAGAGTTTACATGGAATTTTCTATGCATTATAATGTTTACCAGAAAATATGTGTATCTTTGCATACTAATGATTTTTTGCAAGAGTGTATGATAGAGCCTCCACCTAAATTGGCAAGAGATTTCATTTCAAGCATTTTTTGTGAAAATGGTAGATGGAAAAATGTTTTATAAGACATCATGTTTGGATGGAACATGTGATAGTTGTGGTGGTTTGCAATGTTTGAGAACTTGTGTACACATGAAGAGTACACACGCAATTGGAAATGAATTAGTACCTTATGAAAAATATAAGACAGTGGAATATAGTCTAAAATATGGTAAAGAAGCAAAAAGGTGTGAATTGGTTAGTGAAGAAATACCAGTATCTGCATTTATGCATGTTTTTCAAGAAAATATAGTTTATGAGTATTGATGCAGGAGCATCTAGTGGTGTAAGGGCAATCTTGCATCACCAAAAAAAAAGATGTGTTTCAAATTTGTTGATTTTCTTTCCATTTCTTTTCAAATTTTGTGGTTCTGGTTCTATAATCGCTTGAATAATGATGTAGAACTTTCAGTTTTTCCAAACTGCTAAAAATAGCAACTTGCTATTTTTAGAAAGTTTGCATTTGGGCACCAAATGAAGTGAAAATTTACATGAAGCTTCATAACTAAAAAATAAGACCTTTGGCAAAGGAATCATGCAAAGATCATTTGCGAGCTGAAAGATATTAAAGTTTTTGATTCTCGAAAAATGCCTGAAAATTATTCAAACTCAGGTTTGAGGCACTAAATGGCCCTATACAGGCCTGAAAATAGATAGAACCAGAAGAGCGGGTTCTTAGCGCATAGAGTACTCCACAAGCTTTTTGACGCATAAAATGGTTTGTCAATTAGACACCTAGATCAAAAGTTATGGCTCCCAAAAGTTGACCTATTTTTGGAGGGAGATGTACATTTCAAAATTAGGTTGTTGGCCACCAAAAAGGCTTTTAATAACCATTTTTTAGGAAACCTAGGTAGTAGTGGAGTTAAGGGGGAAAGTGTAGAGTCAAGAATAGGTGTGAAAACTAGAAACCCTAGTTGATTTGGGGTTACAAAAGGTAGATGATTCTAGAGTCTTGTGGGAGGAAGTTGTAATGTGTTGTAGCCTATGGAGGGTTGATTCCTCTAATTGTATTTAAGCTTCTGTAATGTAATAAGTTGTCCAAATCAATAAAAGAAAGTTCTATTTCTATGTGCAATTTCTATTGTTGTGTGTTTTATAATTTACCCCCTTCATCAAGTGGTATAAGAGCAAGGGTTCCTGAGTGTGTAGATAGATCACCGACCATGAGGCAGTTTGCACCAGGACCTAAGGTTGTGGGTTTCCTGCAGAGATCAAGATGCCTCCATGAAGAAATCGTATTGGGAGGAATGCTTTGATGGAAGAGGGTTTTAGATCCCTACAAAGGTAGATCGATGCATTGCAAGAGGAGCTACGGAGAGGGTTTGATCGGAGAACAAGAGAAGAAAGTGAGGATGAAGCTAAAGAAGAGCTATCTGAGGAAGAACAAGAAGCTGCAAGAGATCCTACATAAGTTAGGTTGTTGAGGGCCATTTTAAAGATCAGAAAGAGGCCCAGGATTGAAGTTTCTACATATTCTGGAGATTTGAATCCAGAACAACTTATTGATTGGATCAATGACATGGAGGAGTATTTTGAGTATGAAGACATGGAGGACCCAGATTAGGTCAAGTTTGCAAAAACAAAGTTGAAGGGCCATGTAAATATTTGGTGGAAGAAGGTCTAGTTAGAGATGAATAGAAGAGGAAAAGGAAAGATCACTGGATGGGATCAGATGGTGGAGAAACTGAAGAAACAGTTCATTCCTATGGACTATGAGATGGAGTTGTTGAAGAAGCTGCAAGGACTAAAGCAAGGTAACAAGTCTGTTAAGGAGTATACAGAAGAGTTTTATAAGATTACTATTAGGACAGGCCATGCAGAGGCTAACAAGGAGAAGGTAGCCCATTACATTAATGGGTTGAGGCCAAGTATTCAAGAGGAGTTGAGCCTGGTCAGAATGACCACCATAGAAGATGCATACCAGTTTTCCCTAAAGGTGGAAGAGAAACTGAATAAAAGATTTGACAGCAAGCAAAGGGGAAGAGGTCAAAGTAGAAGGACTGGTGGAAGACCCTATGGGGGCCGAAAAGAAGATTCAAAGAAAAGTGAAGAAGCTGGCACTAGTCAAAATCAGAGAGGAGATAATACCTACCGCCCTTGTGACCAGAACAATGGTGAGAAAAGAGGAAGAGGAAGAGGTAGACCTGAGCAAGGACCTAGAAGAGGAGGTTTCAGAGGAAATTGTTTCCAATGTGGAGAAGAACAGCATCGAGCATACGAGTGTCGGCAACATCAAGGAAGGACAAATAGAAGACCTGAAGGTAATGAATGAGTTGCACATGTAGATGAAGATGCACAGTCTGAGTGTTTTGAAGATGTTGAAAAAGGAGAAATCCTAGTTGTTAGAAGAACTTTGTTGAATGAGGGGAAAGAACCCAATTAGAGGAAGAGTTTATTCCACACAAGATGCAAATGTGAAGGTAAGTGTTGTGATATTATTATTGACATTGGAAACACTGATAATCTTGTTTTAGAGGAGATGGTTGACAAGTTGAATTTAAGAACAAGAAAGCATCCACATCCATATCAGATTACATGGTTGTAGCAAGACCATAGAGCTTTGGTCAATGAGTAGTGTTTAGTGAAGTTCAAGATTGGTGACTACCATGATGAGGTGCTATGTGACATCATACTGATGGATGCATGTCATATACTATTGGGGAGGCCGTGGTAGTATGATAGGAGCGCTGTCCATGATGGCTGTGCAAACACATATTCCCTAACAAAGGATGGAGTTCATCATAAGTTGAAGCCCTTGAAGGAGGTGGAAGAAAAGTTATGTAGTACTACCAGAATTTGCTTGGTAGATGGTAGAAAATTTTTGGAGGATATGAAGCATGAGCGTCATTGCTTTGCATTGATTGCTAAGATTAGTCAAGAGAAATGTGAAGATGTACTAGCAGAAGTCTCAGAAATGTTAGAAGAATTTCAAGATATTGTCTTTGATAATGTACCAAAAGGTTTACCACCAATGAGAAAGATAAGTCATCAAATGGATTTGATACCAGGAGCTAGTTTGTTGAATAAGGTAGCCCATAGAATGACTCTAGTAGAGAGTGAAGAGTTGAATAAACAAGTTCAGGAGTTATTGAGGAAGGGATTGATAAGAGAGAGCCTAAGTCCATGTGTGGTACCTGTAGTACTAGCACCAAAGAAAGATGGAGAGTGGAGAATGTGTACGGACTCTCGAGCCATCAATAAGATAATGATCAAGTATAGATTTCCATTGCCCAGAATGGATGACATAATGGACTGTTTGAGTGGATCCAAGTACTTTACAAAGGTTGACCTAAAGAGTGGGTATCACTAGATCCATATCAGAGAAGGAGACGAGTGGAAGATAACCTTCAAGACAAAGGAAGGTTTGTATGAGTGGTTAGTCATGCCATTTGGGCTAACCAATGCACCGAGCACATTCATGCAGCTCATGAACGAGGTATTGAAAGATTTTTTGGGAAGTTTTGTTATTGTTTATTTGGATGATATTTTGATTTTCAGTAAGACTTGGTATGAGCATCTGATGCATATCAGAAGAGTTTTAGATAAGATAAGGTAGGAGAAGTTGCTGATTAATCTAAAGAAATGTAGTTTTGCAAAGGCATTGGTATACCTGGGATTTGTTGTCTTAGAGGAAGGTCTTAAGATGGACCTAGAAGAAGTAAGGGCTATCATTGAATGGCCTTAGCCAAGGAGTACAATAGAGGTATGATCTTTTCAGGGTTTGGAAAGTTTTTATAGAAAGTTTATCAGGAATTTTAGTAGCATTTGTGCACCCCTAACTGAGACAATGAGAGGGGATAGAAAAGAATTTAGATGGACTAAAGGAGAAGACAAAAGCTTTGATACATTGAAGCAGAAAGTCACAGAGCAACCTATTTTGGCACTTCTATATTTCAATAAGGTATTTTAGGTAGATTTTGATGCTAGTGGCAGTGCTATAGGAGCTATTTTGAGCCAAGAAGGTAAGCCCATTGCCTATTTTAGTGAGAAGCTTAATGATGCCAAGAAAAAGTATTCTGTTTATGATCGGGAATTTTATGCAATAGTTCAGGCTTTGAAGAAATGGAGACATTATTTGTTGCCAAAAGAGTTTGTTTTATATACTGATCATCAGGCTTTATAGTATCTTAATAGTCAAGGAAAGTTGAATCAAAGACACTTAAAATGGGTTGAGTTTTTGCAGAGTTATACTTTTGTTTTGAAGCATAGGAGTGGGAAGTCCAACAGAGTTGCAGATGCCTTGAGCAGAAGGCAAAATTTGTTGATAGAAATGAAGATAGAGATTGTTGGGTTCGATGAGCTCAAAAGTTTGTATCTTGAAGATTTAGATTTTATAGAGGCCTGGAAAGCTTGTTCAGAACCTGTTACTTTGGATAGGACAAAATGGTTGGATTTCATAATCCAAGATGGCATGTTGTTTAGAGGAAGCCAATTGTGCATTCCAAAGAGTTCCATGAGAGAGAACCTGATTAAGGAGAAGCATAGTGGATGATTGGCTGGACTCTTTTGTCGAGATAAGACCATTGCTATTGTTGGTGAAAATTATTATTGGCCACAATTGTAGTAATATGTGAGGAAATTTGTGCAGAGTTGTAGAGTGTGTCAGATGGTGAAAGGAGCAAGTCAGAATACAGGTCTATATCAACCACTACCTGTACCAGAGAAGCCATGGGATGATATTAGTATGGATTTTGTTCTTGGTTTACCAAGGACACAGAGAAGGCATGATTCTATTTTTGTGGTGGTGGATAGATTCTCAAAGATGGCACATTTCATTCCTTGCAAGAAGACTAATGATGCTATTCATATTGTTGAATTATTTTTTAGGGAGGTGGTGAGATTACATGGTCTACTGAAGAGCATAGTTTCAAATCAAGATACCAAGTTTGTTGGTTATTTTTGGAGGACATTATGGAAGAAGTTGAAGATAGATTTGAAGTTTAGTTCTGCACACCATCTATAGACTGATGGACAAACCGAAGTGGTGAATACGAGTTTGGGTAACCTTCTATGATGCTTAGTAGGAGATAAGCCCAAGGGATGGGATTTGATTTTACCATAGGCAGAATTTGCTTACAACAATTCTATCAATAGGAGTACTGGTAAATCACCATTCCAGATTATATATGAGAATTGTCCAAGAAATGCTTCAGAGTTAAGAAATATGGACAAAGGAGAAAAGACAAGTTTCGAGGCTATAGACTTTGCAAAACACATGAAGAATTTGCATGAAGAGGTGAAAAAGCACATTAATAAGATGAATATTTATTACAAGGCTAAGGTGGATCAGAAGAGGAGATATAAGGAATTCCAAGTAGGAGATGAAGTCATGGTTCACTTGAGAAAAAAAAGGTTCCCAATTGGAACATACAATAAGCTAAAAATAAAGAAATTTGGACCATGCAGAATTTTGAAAACATGATTCAAGAAATGGATATAAGGTAGAGCTTCCGAGTGGGATCAACATTTCTCTTGTTTTCAATATTGTTGATTTATTAGAATATCATGAAGGTGGAATAGATGATGGACCAATAGAGGAACAATGGAGTATTCTAGCATCTACTTCAATTGAGGAGATAGAAGAGATCTTGGATAGCCATGTGGGAAGAAGCACTGGGAACAGGCAATATGAAGAATATCTGGTGAAATGGAAAGGAAGGCCTGTTGAAGATTCTTCTTGGTTGTCTAAGGAAGAGGTTGACCATTTGGGTTTTCCTCACACAAACACATTAGACGTGACAGTGTCACTTCTCAAATTATCCTGGGTGTCTGATGCAGGAGCATGTAGTGGTGTAAGAGCAATCTTGCATCACCTAAAAAAAATATGTGTTTCAAAATTGTTGATTTTCTTTCTATTTCTTTTCAAAATTTGTGTTTCTGGTTCCATAATCGCTTGAATAATGATGTAGAACTTTCAGTTTTTCCAAACTGCTAAAAATAGCAACTTGCTATTTTTAGAAAGTTTGCATTTGGGAACGGAATGAAGTGAAAATTTATATGAAGCTTCATAACTAAAAAATAAGACCTTTGGCAAAGGAATCACGCAAAGATCATTTGCGAGCTGAAAGATATTAAAGTTTTCGTTTCCTAAAAAATACCTAAAAATTATTCAAACTTAGGTTTGAGGCACTAAACAGCCCTGTACGGGCCTAAAAATGTCCAGAAATGGCAAAGTAGGTTCTTAGCGCGTAGAGTACTCCGTGAGATTTCTGATGCATAAAACGGTTCGTCAATTAGACACCCAAATCAAAAGTTATGGCTCCCAGAAGTTGACCTATTTTTGGAGGGAGATGCAAATTTTGAAATTAGGTTGTTGGCCGCCAAAAAGGCTATCAATAACCATTTTTTGGGAACCTTGGGCATTAGTGGAGTTAAGAGGGAAGGTGTAGAGTCAAGAATAGGTAGGAAAACTAGAAACCCTAGTTGATTTGGGGTTACAGAAGGCAGATGATTCCAAAGTCTTGTGGGAGGAAGCTGTAATGTGTTGTAGCCTGTGGAGGCTTGATTCCTCTGATTGTATTTGAGCTTCTGTAATGTAATAAGTTGTCTAAATCAATAAAAAAAAGTTCTATTTTCTATGTGCAATTTTTGTTGTTGTGTGTTTTATGATTTACCCCCTTCATCAAGTATGCAAGGCATACACACATAGCTCGATGGTTGGACTCGTAATTCAACTTATGCAAGGACATATTTCCTCTTTGTACAATTATGTCAATTATTATTTTTGCAGAGAATTATACACTACAACCACATAATGAGGTTCAATCACAACACTACAACTCCACTCAGGTTGCTATATTTATGCATAGTTATGATCCCACACATTCTACAGAGTTTGTACAAGGTTTCTTTCAAATGTTATATGGTCATTTGAGTAGCACTAACATCATTTTTGAACAACATATCATATGGTCAGATAATTGTGCATCACAATTTAAGAATTCACGAATGCTCTATTGGCTGAGTAGGATGCATATATTTAGTGGTGTTCAACATATATGAAATCTATTTGAGGCTGGGTATGGAAAAGGGGAGCATGATGGTGCTGGAGCATGTATTAAAAGAGCCTTAGCATGAGAAGAGTTGAAGTACAAGGGTAGTACAAAATTGACAAATGTAACATCCATCGTCAAATGGTGCAACTCTACAATGGGCCTGGGTAATGAAGGTAATTCTACACTTTATAGATTCTTTTAGTTGATAGAAGTTATAATTGCAAAATATGAATATTGTTGTACAGTGACAAGATCAAGTGAGTTCCACTCTTTTAGAAGATCAAATATAGCTTCATGGACTATTTATTTGAGATAGATGGTGTGTTTTTGTTCATTGTGTATAGATTTTTCTTGGAATGATTGTGAGGCAAAAGAATGGGTCGATGAATGGCATGCTAGATATTTAATCACACTTCTAACGTATAAACTTTTAGGAGCACTACAACTTGTGTAGATGGAATCCTCACTTAACTTTGACTATATTTTAGATCTAGTTGAACCAGGTAATATGTTAATGAAAGTTTGTATTTATTTTAGATTATGATGTAGAATTTTTTTTTTAATCGTTTATTGAATTTTAATTTTTTTTGTACAATTTATTATAGGGCATGTATATGCAGTTATTGTAGATGAATATAATGATGAGGGAATAGATTATTATTTATGTCATTTTGTCAAGGCAAAAAAATTTATAGTCCCTGCACGTTGCACATATGTTACCTAAGGTTGTCACTAGTGTGGTTGTCATTGATGTCAACACTTAGTTTGGGTTTTCATTGCTGCTCATGTTGATGGCATACTATGATGGTGAGATAATAGTGATGTTATTGATGTTCATGGTTGGATTTCATGCCTTGTTTAATGTTAATTAAAGTTATATTGAGTATGTTTGTTGTCAGTAGAGATGATATCATAATGATTTATTAAGATGGGAATTAGAAGTATTAAGATGACTAGAAGTAATGCTAATGTTGGAGAGATGTTGTTGATGGTTTGTAGCATGTTGTATGCTCTCTCTTGTTGTTCCCAAGGTTCAATCATGTGTTTCTACAAGGAGGCTTTGGTCTCCAGATGCTAGTGAAGTTTTCTGCTGCAGAAAGTTGACTTGAACACTGATTTGGAGAATGCTTTGTATTCCTCCACCTTTGAAGATATAGTCATGTAGTTTATAAGTTAAGTTCAGTGTGTTGTGAAGGTGCTACATTTAAAGTTTCATATCATTTGTCCCTCCATAGAGAAAGTTTTAAGTGACAGAGTGCATGATTGTATTGTCCAATGGCTAGTTTCAAAGTATGTTGGCTTGCGCCAACTTTTTACCGTATGAAGTGGTGAATTGGCTAGTGGAGAATGATCCTAAGGATCTTGTGATGTTTCTTGTTTCTTTACTAGATGTTTTCTAGTTTCTTTAGAACAGGTTGTGGTCTAGAATAAAGGTGTTGTTGGGATATGCTTTTGCCTAGCCGACTGAGGTATGCTAAAAGTGTGCGCCACAAAGTCTTTGTTGTGTGGAGTTCAAGGAGTGTTTGGAGATGTTGTATGGGTCATGCCAACTCATCTAGGTGAAGGGAAAGTAATGTTCAATCTTCCATGAGTACCACCAAGTTGTAATGGTCATCATGCTACAAGCTTCATATTTTCTTGCTTAAGGCTGCCTATTTCAAATGTCTGATGCGTATGGATGTTATTTTTTGAAGGTTGATGTTGTGAAAGATGTTTAGGACTAGGTTAAGCATGTGTTGGAATCCACAAAGCATGTTACTCTTCTTGGTGTTGTGTGTAGTTCATTTTTGGGCTTGCCCTTTACATGTTTCATGTTGCTTGATCTTTGGCCGGCTTGTAATTCTAATATTCTTGTTGTCTCTGGCCGGCATGTAATGTAATCAATGTAACATCATGTATGTATTGTAAACCTAGTTGATCTAGGTGAGGTGTGATTGTGAGTGTAAGGGTAAGAAGTCAAATATGGATGTGTAATGCATTATGATGTGTGACTAAAAGAGAAAGAGTAGAAGTAATAGATCCTGTTCGGATTCATTTGAAGATATTTTTGAGATAGGAGAGAAGTGAAGAATGTGCCCAACTGATTGTTGGAGGCAGTGAGCCAAAGGAAGAACTTCTTGAAGGTTGAAATCAGTAAGTTAGTAAGCTATAGACAAGACATTTGAATAAGTTACAAAAGTTGTCAAAGTAGAAGAGCAATCATCAAAAGGAGAGTGAAAAGGTAGAAATACAATCATCAAAAGGAGAAAACTTCATTGTCAGATTTAGATAGTAGGACTGTCATGCTGTAATCTTTTTTGAGTTTTCTCTTTGTTCATGGAGTAGTTACTTCCTTGGGTTGAATCTCTAAAACAAAGTCTACAAGGAGTTGTAGCTTCCTTGGGAGTGACCCTAAAACCTTTCTACAGGGAGTAGTAGCTTCCTTAGGTTATAGCCCTAAAACAAAGTTGTAATTGTGATTCTTTTGCGAGGCTGGATTAGGACAGTAACTCCTAGCATCTTTTCTCACCATGGTTTTTCCCCTTTGGGGTTTTCCACATATATCTGGTGTTATGTGGTGTTGTGCATTGTGTTGATCTTTTATGTTTCTTTTAATGATGTAAAGTTTAAGTTTCAATTTGCTCCAAAGGGTTTGAGATTTATTTGTATACTAATTCACCCCCCCTCTCGATATTCTAGGTGTGTTCAACAATTGGTATCAAAGCCATGTTCCTCAAAAGGAGCTTAATCACTTAAGGAAGGTCTAGGATGGCTCATGATGGATCTTACAAGGCACCAAAGTTTGATGGAACAAATTATACCTTTTGGAGCTAAGGATGGAAGGCTATCTATCCTCTCTAGGGTTTCGTGTTTGGCAATCTATCAAGGATGGTTACAATGCTCCTACTGATGATCATATAGAACCAACTGAGATTAAGTTATATGATAACAATGCCAAATAAAATAATTCCATCATGAGTGGACTAGTTGATTCAAAACTTTTGAAGGTAATGAATTGCAGTTCTACTAAAGATGTCTAGGAAAAACTTAGTAGCATTTATGAAGTAAATAATAGAGTAAAGCAAGACAAGATGCAATCTTCAAGAGAAAATTTGAGACCCTGAGGATGATAGAGGATGAAGAAATTGCTAGTTATATGCTTCAGGTGGATGAAGTAGTTAATGGCATCAAAGCACTTGGTGGAGAAGTGAAAGAAGATGAGATTGTGAAGAAGGTTTTGAGATCTCTCCCTAAATTCTACAGTCATAAGGTATCTACTATTGTGGAGTCTAAGTACTTGGATACCTATTTAGTAGATCAATTGTTTGGTTCTCTCACAGCCTTTGAAATGAGAGAGTTTGATAGAGATGCTTCAAAGAAGGAAGTAGCATTCAAGTTAGAAAGAAGACAAAAGATGGAATAGCTGATCTAAATGATGACCTTGATGAGGTAGAGGCAAATTTTGTGAGAAGATTGAAGAAGGGCACCGACAAATATAGAGGTAAGTTACCTTTCAAATGTTTCAATTGTGAGAGAATTGGTCATTTTGCCTCTAAATATCCTTTTAAAGAGTCAAAAGATAGTAACAAAAGAGAAAAGTTCAATAGAAGTCTTTATTCTATGGAGAACTATTGCTCTCCATAAGATGAGAATCATGATGATTCAAATGATGAAACACCTTTCATGGCCTTGAAAGTTGGTGACAAAAAGGATGATATCAAAAAATGTAAGAAGTCTATTACCTTGCAGGCTGACAAAAATAATGAAAAGTCTATGGTTGTGTGGACTGCTTTTCATGCAAGAGAAGAAGAAAATGCTTGGGTTATTGACAGTGGTTTCTCTAACCACATGACTGGTGACAAATGGATGTTCATCAGTCTTAAGAAGTGGGATGGTGGAGTTGTCAAGTTTGGTGGTGATGAGTCAGCACAAATTTATGGAAAGGGTGCTATAACTATTGATGAAAAGAACAAGACAAAGGATGTCCTCTATGTCAAAGGGTTGAAGCACAATCTCCTTAGTGTTAGTTAGATGTGCAATAAATGATACAATCTTACATTTCATGCCAAAGGTTGTGAGATTAGGAAGTTAGGGTATGGAAGATTAGCTACAGAAGGTATTAAGACATATGGAGATATCTATCATCTAAAGGAGGTAAATGGAAGAACCTATTTTTTGGCTCAATCTGGTGAGTGTCGGTTGTGGTACAAGTGGATGGGACACATCAACTTTGATAATATGGTGAAGATCAGCTCTACTCATGTGGTGAGAGATATGCCTAAGATAACGAAGCCTGCAAATGCATTATGCAAGGAATGTCAAATGGGAAAGCAGACAAAGACAAATTTCAAGAGCAAGGATTGTTTTCCTACAATGCCATTGGAGCTAATTCACACTGATCTATGTAGACCTATAAGGACAAAGAGTCAACAAGGTGAAAGGTATTTCATGTTGCTTATTACTAATTACTCTAGAATGACTTGGGTTACTTTTCTAAGAGAAAAATTAGAAGCCTTTTATAAGTTTAAGATTCTCAAAGAAAAAGTTGAGAATGAAATGGATGCTAAGATCAAATGCTTAAGATCTGATAGAGGAGGTGAATTTACTTCAAATGAATTTGAATTTTTTTGTGAAGATCATGGTATTAGGAGACATTTGTCTACTCCTAGAACCCCTCAGCAAAATGGGGTAGTAGAGAGGAAGAATAGGACTATGCAAGAAATGGCTAGGGCAATGTTGAAAGATGCAAATTTGCCTGATATGTATTGGAAGGAAGTAGTTCACACCATTGTCTACCTGCTTAACAGAGTACAATTGAGGGTCAATAGCACTAAGACACCTTATGAGGTATGGTATGGAAGACCTCCCATAGTCAAATACTTCAAGATATTTGGCAGCAAATGCTACATCAGAAGAGATGAAGAAGACCTTGGAAAGTTTGATTCAAGGTGTGATGAAGGGATCTTTCTTGGTTACTCAACCAGAAGCAAGGCCTATAGATGCTACAACAAGAGATTGAGAAAGATGATTGAAAGTACAAATGTTAAGGTAGATGAATATTTGTGTCAAATGTCACAAGAACTAGAGGATTACGGATCTGACACACCTCCTTGTATTGAAGAAGAATAATTGGAGGAGAAAGAAGAGAAGGAACAAGAATTAGAAAAGACCCATAAGACTCCAACAAAGTATTATCATAGGAACCATTCAATAGATCAAATCATTGGGGATAAGAATGAAGGTGTACAGACTAGGAGAAGGCTTGCAAAAGAAAGTGAGCAAGTGAATTTGTGCTTACTATCAAAGGTAGAGCCCAAAACCTTTTCTGATACTAGCAAGGATGATGGATGGTTGAAGGCAATGGAATAAGAATTGAATTAGATAGAAAAGAATCAAACATGGGAATTGGTTCCCATAACAACTGATAAGAATGTTATAGGAACAAAATTAGTGTTTCGAAACAAGCTAAATGAAGGTGGTGAAGTTGTATGGAAAAAAACAAGATTGATGTGTAAGGGTTATTCACAAGTTGAAGGTATTGACTTTGAGGAGACCTTTGCTCCAGTAGCCAGAATGGAGGCAATCAGGATGCTTCTTGCCTTTTCTACTCACAAGAACTTCAAGGTCTATTAGATGGATGTCAAGTCAACCTTCTTGAATGGTGATTTAGAGGAAGAGGTCTATATTGAGCAACTAGATGGTTTCCAACTATCAAAAGATCCAAACATGGTGTGCAAACTTAAGAAAGCTTTTTATGGACTCAAGCACACTCCTAGAGCTTGGTATGCTTGGTTGGATAAGTACTTACTTCAGCAATGTTTCAAAAAAGGTACTACATATAGTAATCTTTACATTAAGGAAGAGGGAGACAAGATTTTGATAGTTTCTATATATGTTGATGACATCATCTTTGGTGGAGATGATAATATGTGTAAGAGGTTTGTAGAAGAAATGCAGAAAGAGTTTGAGATGTCTATGATTGGAGAGTTGTATTTCTTCCTTGGCCTTCAAATTGTTCAACTAGATGATGGTATCTTTAATTCTTAAGCTAAGTATGTTAGAGAGATGTTGAATAAATTTGGTATGGAGGATTCCAAACTAGTAAGTACTCCTATGATTACTAGTTTTCACTTGAGCAAGGTTGATGAGTCACCTGAGGTTGATCAGACTCTTTATAGATCTGTGATTGTAGGATTATTGTACTTGACTACTTCCAGACTTGATATTTTGCATGCAGTGTGTTTTCTTTCTTGATATCAATCTAATCCTAAGTAAACTCATGAGAAGGAAGTAAAAAGAATATTCAAGTATTTGAAGGGAACCTTGAATTATGGCTTATGGTATCCAAGAGGTAATGAATTTGATATGATTGCTTACACTAATGTTGATTGGGTTGGTTGTGTCAATGATAGAAGAAGTACAAGTGGTGGTGT
The DNA here is from genome assembly GCA_027924645.1 of Cunninghamia lanceolata. Lineage (NCBI taxonomy): Eukaryota > Viridiplantae > Streptophyta > Pinopsida > Cupressales > Cupressaceae > Cunninghamia > Cunninghamia lanceolata. Next base: position 10,295,642 of record BSBN01000655.1, read on the forward strand.
TTTCTTTTTATGAAGTAGATTGGTTTAATGGCATACTAAGAAACAAGATTTAGTATCTTTGTCAACTGTAGAGGTAGAGTATATTGCTGCAACATCTTTTTGTACACAAGTGTTGTGGATGAAGCAAACATTGAAGCAAACATTGAAGGATATCAAGATACAGTATGATGAGCCTATTCCTATTTTGTGTGATAACACAAGTGCTATCAATATTTCCAAGAATCGAGTGATGCATTCTAGAACCAAGCATATATCAATTAGGTATCAGGTTTTGAGAGAGAAGGTTGTAGATAAAGAAGTGAAGTTGGAATATGCTTCAACAAAGGATCAGATTGCATATATTTTCACAAAGGCTCTTGCAAAGGATACTTTTGAGTATCTTTGGTAGAAGTTAGGGGTAATTGCCCCTCCTTCTTGCTAGATGCATAGTTGGTATATTTGTCCAGGAGGAGTAATTCATGCTATATCCTTTTCCTAGACTGATGGTGGCTACCTCTAACGAGGAGTAGGTAGTGGTTGTTGATGATAGGGGGAGCCTATTAGTTGATTCAAGGAGTATATGTACATCAAAGGGAGAGAAGGTTGAAAAGGATAAAATGTGCACCTTAAGGGGAGAGTTTGTGCCCAAAGGAGGAGAAGTAGTTACCCTTTGTCCTTGATGTCAAATGGGGAGAATGAGTAGGTGTGTGTTTCCATTAATGCCAAAGGGGGAGATTTTTGCACATATATTATCTAAGGTTGTTATTGATGTCAACACTCAGTTTGGATCATCATTGATGGCAACACTCAGTTTGGGTTGTCATTGATGCTCATGTTGATGGTATAATATGATGGTGTGCTAATAGTGATGTTGTTGATGTTCATGGTTGGATGTCATGCTTTGTTTAATGTCAATTAAAGTTGTATCGAGTATGTTTGCTATTAGTAGAGATGATATCATAATGATATATTAAGATGGGAATTAGAAGCATTAAGATGAGGACTAGAAGTAATGATGATGTTGGGAAGATGTTGTTAATGATCTGTAGCATGTTGTATGCTCTATCTTGTTGTTCCTAAGGAAGTATGTGTTGCTACAAAGAGGCTCTGGTCTCCAAATGTTAGTGAAGGTTTTTGCTACAGAAATTTGCCTTGAAGACTAATTGGGAGAATACTCTGCATTCCTCCACCTTTGAAGATATGGTCATGCAGTTTAGAAGTTTCAGTGTGTTATGAAGGTACTACATTCAAAGTTTCATATCATTTGTCCCTCTACAGAGAAAGTTGTAAGTGACAGAGTATAGGACTATATTGTTCAGTGGCTAGTTTTAGTGTATGTTGTCTTGCGCCAACTTGTTGATATATGAAGTGGTGAATTGGCTAGTGGAGAATGATCCTGAGGAACTTGTGATGTTTCTTGTTTCTCCACAAGATGTTTTTTGGCTTCTTCAGAATAGGCTATGGTCCAGAATGAAGGTGTTGCTGGGATATGCTTTTTCTTGGTAGACTGAGTTATGTTGAAAGTGTGCACCACAAAGTCTTTGTCGTGTACAGTTCAAGGAGTTTTTGGAGATGTTGTATGGGTCATTCTAACTCATCTAGGTGAAGAGCAAGTAATGTTCAATCTTCCATGAGTACTGCCAAGTTGTAATGGTTGTCATGCTACAAGCTTCATATTTTGTTGCTTAAGGCTGACCTATTTCAAATGTGCGATGCGTACAGATGTTATTCTTTGAATGCTAATGTTGTAAAGGATGTTTAGGACTATGTTAAGAATGTGTTGGGATCTACAAAGTGTGTTCCTCTTCCTGGTGTTGCGTGTAGCTCATTTTTGGGCTTGCCCTCTACACATTTTGTGTTGTTTGATCTTTGGCCGACTTGTAATTGTAATATTCTTTTTGTCTTTGGCCGACATGTAATGTAATCAATGTAACATCATGTATATATTGTAAGCCTAGTTCATCTAGGTGAGGTGTGATTACGAGTGTAAGGGTAAGAAATCAAATATGGATGTGTAATACATTATGATGTTTGACTAAAAGAGAAATAATACAAGTAATAGATCATGTTCAGATTTATTTGGAAGATATTTTTGAGACAAAAGGGAAGTGAAGAATGTGCCTTACTAATTGCTGGAGGCAGTGACCCAAAGGAAAAACTTCTTGAATGATGAAAGCAGTGAGTCAATAAGTTGCAGAGAAGACATTTGAAGAAGTTGTCAAAGTAGAAGAGCAATCATCAAAAGGGGAGTGAAAAGGCAAAATTACAATCATCAAAAGGTGTGAACTTCATTGTTAGATTCAGATAGTAGAAGGACTGTCATGCTGTAATCTTTTCTGAGTTTATTCTCAGTTCAAGGAGTAGTTGGTTCCTTGTCTTGAAGCCCTAAAACAAAGTCTGCATGGGGTTGTAGCTTCCTTGGGAGTGACCCTAAAACCTTTCTACATGGAGTAGTAGATTCCTTGGGTTGTATCCCTAAAACAAAGTTGTAATTGTGATTCTTTTGTGAGGTTGGAGTAGGATAGTAGCTCCTAGTAGTTTTTCTCACTATTTTTTTCCCTTTGGGGTTTTCCACATATATCTAGTGTTATGTGGTGTTGTGCATTGTGTTGATCTTTTATGGTTCTATTAATGATGTAAAGATTAAATTTCAATTTTATTCAGAGGGTTTGAGATTTCTTATACTGATTCAGCCCCCTCATCTTAGTATTACAGGTGTGTTCAACACCCTATCATAGATGGAGAAAACATTGAGCATCCTATGAGATTGATGGTTTTTACTGGAACATGGCTTAGAAGGTATCTAACAAAGAAGTCTGATGTGTGGTTGTTTGAGGACTTTGACACACATAGGAAGATTCTTCATTATTCTAACCTTGTTGTGGAGTCAAATGTTCATTTGATAAAATATGGGGGTAAATTATTTAATAGAAACTTGTGGAAGGTTTATGAGTCTGACGATGAAGTAATACTTGACACCATGAAGGGTATAATAGATCTAGATGGTTCATTACATTGAATCAGTGGAATGACAGGAAGGTATGTTATTTTTATTTTCTATCCTCATTTCACCTTCTATATTTTTGACATTTTTCTTACCTTCTTATATGTGCTCCTTGGTCCTAGTTGATTAGCTTTGTTTCATTATAGAGCTCATGACTGAATGACATTATTGTTGATGTATTTGGATATTACCCAGGGTCATGATTGGTGAGTTGGTTTGATCAAACTCATATTTTAAGGTTAAGATATTTTAAACAACAGGGTGTGTGAAAAATATCATTGCTTTTCATCTTATGATAATAGTGGAAGAAAATCAAATTGTAAGTCTTTAATTTAATTTATTTCAACTTTCAAAATAGGCATTTGATTTGTACCTTTACCAGGAGGATTTGTATAACAAAAACTTGCATCTTTGAATAGGTGGATAGAAAGAAACATAGATTTATGTTTAGAAACATAGATTGTACCATGTGGAGGTATTTTGATGGTATTGTCTCATTTAATCATGTTGGTGTACTCATTTTAGCTCAATAGTGCAATTGAATTTGCCGGCAAGATTTGAGTATGATCAAAGTAGGCATAATCCTTATGAAGTTGGTTTTGGAAGGAAAGTAAGGAAGGTTTTCATGATGATATTTCCTTTGGATTGAATTTGATGATTGTTCATTCACTTGAAGGTTCATGCCATTATGTTTTCTTGAAGGGTCATGCCACTATGTCCTTTGGAGTCAACTTGACATATTGTTCTTATTTGTCTTGCAGGCCCTAAGATTTTGAAGGTTTCATAGTACCAATGATGGAATTATTGGCTAAAATATCCTCTATCATGCTTGGGAGAAGCCATGGTTCTTCATGCATCATAGTGATAGTGATTCCTTCAAAGATTATTTCATCATGTTATGTATTATGGTTCCATTCATGGAAACCAAAGTTGCAAATTGTACATAAAACTTATCTTTCTATCATGAAATCATACAAGGATCTTATTTCAAACTAGATTTTTCATATCCTATGAGGAGATTAAGACCATAATATCATGATGTTACTATGAGTTTTAATGAGAAGGATTTCACCTTACAAACTCTCATGTGTTTCTTCACATTTGGTGCTAAGAATTGATAGCAATGGTAAGGGTAGCCTTAATTTATGCCTACAACACATTAGATCGATTGACAATACCTTTATAGTAGGTCATGTCGAAGAACCAACTATGAAACTTTTTCATCAATAGCCAAGTATAAAACTTAGTTTAAAATTGTCTACTAGAAAGGTGCTAGGACTAAATTTTAATATTTGACATCTTTTGGGGCCAAATGGATGGTGCCAAAATATATGATTGGGTGGTTAAAAGATAGGGGAGGTGTCTTTTTGGTGGTGAAACCTCCTGGTCATTCTCAACTACATTGGATGAAGACAATCTCTTAAGAGCCCTAAGATACAAAAGGTGTCAATCTTTGGACCAACTTCTTCGTCAAACTGTGACACCTACAAAAAATATTATTTTCTTATATAGATGGATGTTAGGTCCACCTACAAACACCTACCTTAGTTTTTTTTTAAATCAATTTCCTTTGTCTGTGGTGGCAAGCAACACATTGTTCCAAAATGCTTCAGTTTTATGTAGTGGAAAGGTGCTAGGAGTGAAATTTTACATTCCACACCTTGTGGGGCCCAACAGACTATACCAAAGCATTAGGGTGGGTGGGTAAAAACTAGGGGAGGTCTCTTTTCACACACCAAATGCCCCAGACATTCCAGGCTACAGGCTACTGGCAAAGTCACTTGACTTCCCTGAGAGCAAAAAACTGCCAAACTTTGACTAAGCGGTTCTTAGAATTTTTGGCACTTGGGAATGTTATGTTTAGACCTATAGGTGCATGTGGAATCTTTTCATAATAACCTATCTTGGTTTTTATCAACTCCAATTTGTTTGACAGTGCCAAAATTAAATGCATTCTTGCAAAATCCTTCAGTGACATTCAACATAACCTTGCCATGAGCCATATTTTTCATTCTACTTGTTGTGGGGCCCAACTGACTATGCCAACACATTGATGTGGGTAGGCAAATGCTAGGGGAGGTCTCTTTTCATGCGCCAAGTGCCCCAAACATTCTAGGTTGCAAGCTACCAACAAAGTCACTTGAGATCCCTAAGAGTAAAAACTTGCCAAACTTTGATGGAGCGGTTCTTAGAATTCATGGAACCTAGGAATGTTCTATTCAAACTTACTAGCATGCATGGGGTCCATCCACAATAACCTATCTTAGTTTTTTTCAACTCCAATCCGTTTGACTGTGTCGAAATTAAATGCATTCTTACAAAATGTTTTAGTGGTATTCAACACAACCTTGCCAGGAGCCATATTTTATGTTCTGCTCATCATGGGGCCCAACAGACTATGCCAAATCACTAGGGTGGGTGGGTAAATTATAGGGGAGGTCTCTTTTCATGCATAAAGTGCCCTAGATGTTCCAAGCTGTAGGCTACCAGTAAAGTCATGTTTATGGACTTCATCGGTAGCATGTAACCCAAAACATCTAGGGCACTTGGCACATGAAAAGAGAGATTCCCTAGTGTTTATCCACCCACATAGACATTTTGACATAGTAATTTGGGCCCCACAATGAACAGAACAAAAAATATGGCTCCTGGCAAGGTTGTGTTGAATGCCATTGAAGCATTTTGCAAGAATGCGTTTAATTTCAGCATGGCCAAATGGATTGGATTTGGAAAAAACTAAGAGAGGTTATTGTGGATGGACCCTACATGCACATGTAGGTCTAAACAAAACATTCACGGGTGCCATGAATTCTAAGAACCACTTCATCAAATTTTGGTAGTTTTTTGCTCTTAGGGGTCTCAAATGACTTTGTCGGTAGCCTGTAACCCAAAACATCTATGGAACTTCGTGCATGAAAAGAGACCTCCCCTAGCATTTAACCATCCATCCCAATGTGTTTGCATAGGCCATTGGGCTCCACGATGAGAAAAACAAAAAATATTGCTCTTGGTAAGGTTGTGCTAAATGTCATTGAAGCATTTTGCAAGAATGTGTTTAATTTCAGCATGATCAAACATATTGGAGTTGAAAAAAAATGAGATAGGTTATTGTGGATAGACTCCACATACACTTGTAGGTCCAAATGAAACATTCTCATGTGCCATGAATTCTGAGAACTGCTCCATCAAAGTTTAGCAATTTTTTGCTCTCAGGAATCTCAAGTGACTTTGTCAGTAGCCTATAGCTTGAAACATCTGGGGCACTTGGAACATGAAAAGAGACCTCCCCTAGTATTTACCCACCCACCCCAACATGTTTGCATAGTCTATTGGGCCCCATGATGTGTGGAATGCAAAATTTCACTTCTAGCACCTTTCTACTGCATGAAACTGAAGCATTTTGGAACAATGTGTTGCTTGCCACCACATACAAACCAAATTGATTTAAAAAAATTGAGGTAGGTATTTTTAGGTGGACCTTACATTCACCTATACATGCAAAGAAGATGTTCCTAGGTGTCATGGTTTGATGGAATAGCCGGTCCAAAATTTGACACCCTTTTTGTCTTAGGGCTCTTAAGAGATGTCTCTGTCCAATGTAGAATGTAGGATGAGTCATGGAGAATGTGCCCAGATTATAGGGAGCTCAAATAAATAAATCTTAAAGATAAGTTTCATATTCCTTCATGTAAGGAATCTCCTCCCTAATGAGAAAAATATAATAAAATAAGCCAAGAATCCCCTTTCAATCCTAAGAAGGAGACTATAAATAAGGAGTGCCATGTCAATTATCCTTACCTAAAGAGAGAATGAGACATGGCCTCCAACTCAACCAATTACAAACCCTAACAAAGTCACATGATTCCCATGTGCTCACACATGTGTGAGGCCTAGGGAAGAGGAGTGTACTTGTACACTCTTTTTCATGTACTCTCTTAAAGACACTTGGATGAGGTTATACTTGACACAAACCTTGATTTAAGTTATAGGTATGGGAGATTGGAGAGTGACAAGTCAACCCCCCATCTTCCCACAAGGCAGGTAACTGTAAGTACCAAAATCATGTTAGGCCTAAATGGCATTCTGATAATGATAAAGTGGTTCCTAACAATGGCCATGTAGGCATGAATTAAGCTCCTCTTAGAAGCTTCATTCTTGGTGATGTGTCCTCATTGATTTTCCCTCTTTCTCCCCCTTTCTAGCCTTCATTTTGTGTTTTTCAGTTCTTACTTTTTCTCCATCAAACCTTTTGGATTTTTTGTGCCCTACACACATTCCCCATTTTTATTTCACAAAATATGGACCCCCTTTTTTAATTTTTTCTTAAGGTTTGGTTTTGTTTCTATCTTTCTTTCCTTCATTTTTTTTTAAGAGAAGTATTTTTTTTAATTTTGAATGGCTAAGTGATTGATTTATAAAATACCTAAGTTGTTTACAAAAGGTTTGAAGAGTTTTTCTTTAGTTAAAATGTGAGTTTCTTACCTTTTGTATGTTTTAGACTTTTGTTTTTCTAACAGATGTGGGTTTTGAACTCACTACTACATTTCATGTTATCCAGTTCATTTGGTTTCTCCACAAGAATAACTTAAAGTGTCAAAATTTTCTTGTTCTAAGTTTGCAAATATTTGATGTGCTACAAGATGTCTTGTTTTATTTATTTATATCTAATCCACTTTTATTTTTATGTAAATCTTCTAATGTGAAAACCCTTTTTATTCTTATTTATAGATTTATGCTTTAGTTTTTCATATTGCTTGTGTTAGAGTCACGCAAGGACTCACAGGAGCTAGGATCATCTGTAAGAAAACTTCTACAAGAGAGAGCTGCAAGAGGATAATGCACAAGCCAAATGAATTTGAATATGTGTGCTTTACATTTACAATAGTCGAGTTACATAAATAAGCAACCACTTGCTAAAGTGGGAGAGAGACAAAAATGGCACATGATGATACATGCCATAAATGTCTCAAGAACTAAAAAAGAAAGACAACTAACCTTCCTAAAAGATAGCCACTTGCCAAATAAAGACAAAGTGGGAAAGGAAAGCTTAGGTCACTCACCATAAATCTCTCTAGTATGAGAAAGGAAGCATTATCTTGAAAAGAATCTCCCTAATTAACTTATGTAAAAGTGACATATGATTTTTCACCAACACCCCCCCCATAAGTGCAACTTAGGGAGATTAAACAAGATAAAAATAAAGAAAGAAAGATGGGTCCTGGCAAAAAAGCCATGTTAGGTACCCATGAACAACAAGAATCTCTCATAAGGTGAAGAAAAGGAGAAAAACCCAGTGGGAGAAAAATCCTCTCCAAAAGAGAGAAAAAACAAAAAAGAAAGTACAAGAACATGTGATAGAAGGACACTAAGACCCCTCATGGAATGAATGCATCACAAGAGTACAATCATGAGTGGCCCCCCATAAAAGAGAGTGAATAAAGAATATGAATCCCCTCTAAGAAGAAGCTCTAGAACCAACGAAGAGATCTTGAAGACATAATCCAATCCACTGCCTGCAAACAACATTTCTCTCTTTCAGAAGAAATAGATACACTGTTGAATGTAGAAGCCATTCCCACATCTTGGATGATTAGGGAACCCATATCGAAATGAGTGCCTTTGAATGCAACTTAAGTGACCTCATACTGGGAAAATGTCTTCTCCAAAACAAAAATTGTATGCCCAATTAGAGAAGAAGAACTAGGAGAGGATATGATCTGAACTATATCTGAAAACAAAGAAGATGAAGGTGGTGATGCAAAGCCAATTAAGAGAGATAAACTGTCAAATGTGTCCTCCAAATTAGCAATGTGAGACTCCACAAACAAGGATGATATGTCTGCAAGATAGGAATCCCAATGAGGTGGATCTAAAAGATTGATATTGACCTGCTGTACAGAATTACTAGAAGCCAATGATGATGGAACACTAAATTCTGAAGTAGCAACAGATGATGAAGAAGATGCGATCTCAATAGGAGGAGAAGAGGGAGAAAGAGAGGTCTCTATCTCTGAACATTCAAGACATCCCATATACTCAAGCTCCTCTAAAATATCATCATCATAAGGTATATTATCTGCATCATCAAGTGGAATGAGGCAATCTATTGTAGGATCATTTGGAAATGGTGAGACATGAGGGTCTCCATACAACTCCCAAATTTTTGTCCAAAGTGTGCGTGGGCTCTCATAGATGGGAAGATCACATGCAATATCATAATCAATAGTGGTACAAATTAAACCTACAACATGATCTTGACTATTACCCCAAATAGATTTTTTCATAGGTGTCTTTGGTTCAGGTATGAGCCCATAAAAGATGAGGCAAAAGATGTAGCCACCTGAGATGTGTCAGGATGCCTCTTTGCCAGGACTCATAATTGTTGTTAGTCAGATTGACCACAGAAGGATGAGTGACAAAACCCATGATACCTCCTTAAAATGATAGAGATCAAAACATGTAAATAGATTTATGCTAATAACATAAGCCCTTAGAAGCAGACATAACTTCCCCAGAAGCCAACATGTCTAGGATATCACATAGTATGTATGAAATTTAAAAACTAAATAAAAGATACCTAGTGTTGAATCTGGAAAAAATATATAGATGGTTGTGTAGAGCTCGTTGATACCTTTCCAATGCTTTTTTGTTTTCTAATTTTTGAGTCTGTATGCTCAATTTATGGCCTCTAGAAGAAACCTACCTTTTTAGGGCTGCACATGAGCACAGCATAGAAATTGAGGTAGATTCAGAGATTGAGGCAACACGGAAATGGAGGCAGATAGAAATCCAGCAGCACAAAAATTGAGGCAAATTCAAAAAAATTTGGCGCGCAAATTGAGGCATCTCGAAAATCAAAATATCCTCAAAAAAATTTGGGATGGAAATTGAGGCAGTTGTACATAAATTTGGGCATGAAAATCGAGGTGTCTGTATGGATTTTTCCTGCACACAAAAAATCAAACCCCAAAAAAATGGCCAAAATTTTTTTGTCACCAAAATATAGAGTACCTTATATGAAAATAAGGGTTTTTGGGTCTTATGAGCACAAACGTGAGGTTTGTTTTGCTCCTAAATGCACAGATTATATGCACATGGCTAAAACCCTCTTTGATTTGAGAAAAAACTGATAGATTTGGAGCTCTGATACCATGTTAGAGTCATGTACAAGGACTCACAGGAGCTGGGATCATCTACAGGAAAACTTCTACAAGAGAGAGCTACAAGAGGATAATGCACAAGCCAAATGCATTCAAATATGTGCACTTTACATTTACAATACTGGAGTTACATAAATAAGCAACCACTTGCTAAAGTGGGAGAGAGACAAAAATGGTAGATGATTATACATGCCATAAATGTCTCAAGAACTAAAAAAGAAAGATAACCTTCCTAAAAGATAGCCACTTGCCAAATAGGGACAAAGTGAGAAATGAAAGCTTAGGTCACTCACCATAAATCTCTCTAGTATGAGAAAGGAAACATTATCCTAAAAAGAATCTCCCTAATTAACTTATGTAAAAGTGAAATATGATTTTTCAACGACAGCTTGTTTCTTCTATAAGTCCATATATCTTTAATTCTTCAACAAATGTTCACTTCTAGTTTATTTTCCCATTAAAGGTGGCTTATTTGAGTTTTGAGAGTCTTTGGACATGAGCTTTGTGGATTCTCAAATTACTCTAGGACATCTACCTCTGGTTTTTATTTTCATGATGTATGAATTCACACAACATTAGGTTCACCTACTTCTATATAGCATTAATGGCCATGAGGATTAGGGTTAAAAGAAGCATAAAAACAATTTTAAATGTTGCATTCAATTTTTTTGAGCTTTTCATACATTGAGAACCCCTATCTAATATTAAAAATTAGATTCTAATCAAAGGGCCTAATGCTTTCTAACTAAAAAAAACTTTAGTGATATTACAATGGGATATAACTAGCTCCAAATGTAGAGGATCATGCTTTCATCCAAGTAGGGAGAGAAAAACCACTTTAGCTATTAAACCCTATAATTTCTCAACCTTATAAAATAACTATTTGGTCTAAGCTAAAGCATAAGAAAACATCAATAAAGCTATAATTAATGGGAACTAGAATAGTCAAATCATAGAAAGAATTCTAGAAATAAAAAGGGGGATGAACAAAGTACCTAGCACTAGAGAGGTGAAGCCTCAACCTTGGATGCTAGTGCATCATGTGGACATCTATGTGTTGAACTATCATCTGTATGACAAAAAAATAGTCTTTTACAAATTTCTCTATTCCAATCCAACAGATTACCATGTCTACATAGAAAACCATAAAAAGGCCCAATAATATACTAGATAGAAAAATCAATTGCATAACACATTGAAATGAATAACTTGAATGATGAAAACAAGAAATGATGAAGATTAAATGAAGGAGAAAGAACAAGAAAACCTTTGTGTGGTTGAATCCCTTAAAATACTTGCAACTACAAAGTCCAAGGAAAATTTGTTTGGGTTTTTCAGAAGCTTTCCTTCAAATTGAGTCCCTATCTTGGTCTTTCAACCTCCATAGATAGCCAAGATTAGAAAAAATCAATAAAAGTGTGTGCCATTATTTCCTAGGTGTATCTAGGAGAATACAAGTAATGACAACAATAAAAAGATGAGTATCCACCTTGGTCTATGAGGAAGAATAACCTAGTGTGTGTGAAAGAAAAATAAAGGTGGTGGTCTACACCACAAGTTTTCCAAAATGGAGATAATGGAAGATGCAATAAATACAATAATAATGCTATCTCTTTAGCATAAAACAATATTAACAAGTTTAAAACAATGGAGGAGGTTGCAATCTCCTTGAGCATCAAATCGATGTGTAACTAGCTTCAATCCCTTGTGAGAGCCTTCACAATGACTGATCTATGGGAATAAGTTGAATGGAAGCTAAGAAAGAGAGATGCTTTGGCCCTAGGAGAGTATCTAAAACCATCAAGAGAGCCAAGAGTTCTCTTATGAGTCTAAAGTTTTGTGAGAGTTTTTCAAAAGTGAATAGAAGAAGTGAAAGGATTTCAAAAATAATTTTTATATTAGAGGATGAGAGAATCAAAGGGTAGGGTATGCTTACAAGGGTTATTTCATTGTCATACAATAACTACCATCGATAAAACCAAATGACTAGGAGGGAAATCAATGGTTTGAAATTTTGGACTATATTTTATGCTAGCTTGTCACACAGACGTTTATGTGTCACACTCATATCCTAGGAAATTCTTCATAATTTTAGCACATGTTTCTAGAATAGCAAGAGAATAATAAGTGTGATATAGAATTGGTAAACCTTGGTGAGTGGAAAAATAGGCTAAGGTTAGGTTCAAGTGGCCCTAGAAACATGTTATGGGAGTGGACACCAAAGCAAGTCAAAACACAACATCAAATAGTTAGGGTATGCAATTTTCTACATCACATTTTTCTCCCACTTTAGTGGACCGATGACACTAGGTGATAAGATATGCTAAGGTATAGAAATGAAATGTTGAAAACAAATAAGAATGTAAAGGATACCCAAAAGGATACTATAGAGGACATATAAATTCTCTAGATGGAATAATGATTCCCCAAGATTAGGAATATACAAAACCACAACATTAGGTACAACAATTTTACAAAACCACGATGTTAAAAATCAAATAGCCCTACAAAGTTAGGATATGTTAGTTCAAAATCAAAGCAATAACTGGAAGAATTATAAAATGGTGAGAAGAATGAAACAAGAAGAAATTAAATTAGAATTAGGGTGAATGTATGCCCCCTTATGTTTTTTCCTATCAATTAAGAGGTGGAAATAGGAAAGGTAATTCACCACTGTTAGATTTTAGGAGGAAAACTGTTGAAAAAACCTTCTATATGGCTATTTGGTAAAATAACACTAGCATGAAGAGAATATGAAAATAAATATGGTAGAGATAGGGTTCCAACACAAAAAATGGTGTGAAAATCCATTTCCACATGCCCAAGTTATGGAGTTTTTCATTGAAAAGGTGCTTCAAAAGTTTTGAAAATTTTGAAAATTTACTATAAATAGTTAAAAAAAAATTTTACTATTCATTTGAATTTACCTAATTTAGAGATTTTTTAGAACCTAGAGAACTTTAGAGAGTGAAAATTCCATATAAGTGAAGTTTACGACCACCCATATTGGACACAATGAGAGAGAGTGTGGAGCACAATGTCATTGTACGGGAGGTTAGTTAAGATTTAAATTTTTAATGCACTTATTTCTTATTTTTTGTACTTGGTGGGGCCCACAGGGAGCACTAGTATCCTATCAACATGATAGCATCTTTAGGACATGCTAGAATCCATATCTAGTATTAGCATCCTCTATACATGATAGGGTCCAAAATGGTGCTAAGGTTTGAAGGGAACACTAGTGCCTAGAGGCATAAGCATCCATTAAGACATAGAATTTTTTAACATTTTAGATAGAGAATTTGATGTTTTATAATGTAATATTGATATGATGTCATTTCATGATTGTATTATCCTTCAATGATGTGGGAGCGTGTTAGTGAGAGAGTGTCAATGGGAGCATCTTTGTATTGATGCGAGATTGTTGTAGTGCTCTTACATAGGAGGAGGTGACATTGTTATGGAGAGTAGTATACACCATGCCATAAATGTAGTTTCATGACTTCATGCTTATGGTACTAATGGATAGGTGGGATGTAGACACCTATGTCTATCTTTCGATGAGAGGGATGACTATCACACTAGAGGATGTTTACGGCATCTAAAGACTACTAATGTGAGGTTGTACCATATGTACATGAGGGATAGAAGTATATGATTAGTTAGATCATGCTTGGTGACATTAAGAGGCATATCTACCTATGGTGGTTGGAGCGAGGAATAGGTCCAATTCCCTTGGTTCATCATTTTATTATTGCTATCATGGCCCTATGTATTGTATAGGATGAGTGAGGCACACACCTTCATGGTGGCCTTGTCCATGCTATCAAGGCAATGGAGGAGCATGAGATAGTGTTCACGTGGGGCTAGAGCATGCTCACCCACTTGTACCATGATATTATCTACTACATACATTACGAGGCTCATAGTTTAATGAATTGCATGCTTCTACAAGTGTGGGCATTGAACACATAAAGTGCACCCAACCAACATAAATCCCATAGTAATCATATGGGATGTACCATGAGAAAATGTTTACACTCTGAGGAGGCCATGGTAGTTTGGTGATTTTTTATATTGGTGGTATACTTTTGATAAGCTATAGAATGCGGATGTTGTATGGAGGTCATATCGGTAGATGTGGGCATAGTTATGCATGACCCACTAGATGGTGAAGATGTAGAGGGACTGACTATATATTTTTTAGCTCAACCACATCATTATTCCATTCTACTATAGGTAGGTGAGGTGATAGTATGGATAGGTTTAGGGTATTCCTGTAGCTAAACCCACCTACATGTGCTCTCATTGCAACACTATGAGACTAGCAAACCAACCCTGCCTGACAGCGGGTGATGTCACTCTAAGAAAATCTTATGATGAGGAGTAGGATGCAACTACCATATCTAATGTTGATTATGTGGGGGTTACCCCATCATTTGCAACATGGTGGGACACATTTATCCTAGCTCTAATTTTTCTGCCAAATGTCCCAACAAGAAATCCTAGGCCACTAGGAGAGTATTAGGGTAGTGGAGAGTATTTTTCTAAAGAGGATGATGGAGAGGAGGATGAGGAGGAGTTTTTTCCAATATAAGCTACTGGAGAGTGATGGCAGATGGATGAGGGCCCAGTTGTTATAGAGGAGAGGCCTAAAGCCTAACCACAAATGACATAAGCATGACCATCAACCAGTGGCATATCAAGTTAAATGGAACAAGGGGAGTCAAGTAGTTTTGGTGCTACAAGGCTTCCCCTAGTACCATTGATAAGGGTGGTGAATACACTAGTAGTCACATTAAGTACTATGCCTCCTTCACAAGTGGCCCCTAGAGATTCTGATTGGAAGCTTAGAGATCCAAGTGAGGCATTTGTATTTAGCATTGTGATTTGAGTAAAATGTTGGAGCAACCAAGATCAACAAGCAAAAACTAGAATAATTTCCACAAAAGACAATTTCACATAAATGTTAGGAATTTGCATGTTCAATAAACCAATTCCACATAACCCAAAAGGATAATATGATGCATACAAGTAACCATAATGCCATAATACAAAGATAAATAGACAATCAACAAGATAACACAAGATATACCATGGGAAAATCCCCATGAGGGAAAAAACCAGCCTCCAAAAGCATCCACCTATCATGTATTATTCAATAATAAAAAATCATAATATTACATATACAGAGCCTCCATGAATAGCTCTGAAACATCAAGCTCCTCCAATGCATCCTCCATGTGCTTAAGCATGAATCCACACATCTAATGTCATGCTTCACAAAATGAACTTACAGGAGAAAACTCAATACAACAAGAGCCTCTCACACAACTTCTCATATATCCACAATAATCAATCAACCCACCCAAAACTAATAACCATGTGCTTGATTTTATAAATCAAACTCACACAAATACAAGATGTAGTATTGGGTAAACCATGTGTCGCAAAACCATGGGAACACAAAACCATTGAACCCAAAATTAAATATTTTCCACAAATATTAAATATTTGTCTTATGTCTCTCACACATAAAATGTCTAACCTAATGTTTCATACAAATTTTACAAGTGGTCCCAAATAAATATCTAATTGTGCTAAACACATCAATTAAGATGCACCACAAATAAATATTTATTTTACATAAATAAATAATACAAATGTTATGCAAGGTGTACAACACACCTATTCCAACATTCAACAACTTGTTATATACATTGTATAAGGGTCAATCAATGAAATACATCATCATAGGAAAACATGAAACCACATGAATCACCAACATGCTCTCATGCTCCATCAAGATACCTTCAATAAAATCCAAGTAACCACCATCTCAAGCAAGAACTCCTTTCATCCTCCAACACGCCACTCATGGAAGAAAAGAAACATGCCAAGGTGAGGATGCACCAATCCAAAGAACACAAGAATCAAATCCAAAGTGACAACAAAAGGCCCCAAGTTGTTGTCAAAAGTTTATTTAAACCCACATGATCAAGAATAACACCCACAACATATGTTAATACATCCAACCATCCATACCTCATATGTTTCAACAACATTAGTAAACTCATTCCAACAACATATCCAACCCATATATTATAATCACAAGCTCCATGTATAAAACCTATCAATGAAGGACACATACATCCAAGAACTCCCATTGCATGGGTAATGTTAAATCTGAAAAATAGATCCAAGGCATACCAACTCTACCAATAAACACTCAAACCAAGGTGTCGCTAATAAAAAATCCAATGTAGTATAAAGAAAAATTGTGCAATGATCCACACATGCAAGATAAATCACTGCATACTCTCTCATAACATGTCACCATAACTCTCCCAAGTCCAACCATATCAACATGAACCTCAAGGAAGTAGCCATAAGACAAAGAGAGAAAACCTATAAATCATAATGTCCTACCAACACCTCAAAGTGCTAAGTTGTGTCAAGTATGATCTCCTTACAACCCCAAATGAAAAGCCTCAAGAACACCCAACCAATCAATCTCAAAGATCAAATCAACATATGTATCATATAACCAACATGGATGTAAGCCTCTCTAACCAAGGAAGATCAAACTCATAACCATTCCATAACAAGGACTAAGCCCAATCACATCTCCTAAACTCCTTATAATGAACATCATAAATCAAACCATATCAATAAGGAGATAACCATGCTAACTTCCCTCAAATGAACTCTCCAGAACCAATAACCATAGCTCAAGATCCATATCCATGAGACTAATAAAACATAAAGCAAAATGCATCTAAAAGGATGGGCAATACCTCATAGATGATAATCCCCTGAGTAAACCAAGAGTGGGGAATGAGAATGCTCTTCCAAGACACACCAAGTCACAGTGACTCTCCAAGAACAATCTCCTTTAGGTCCATAATGAACTCATGTCCATATCTAGGTGTAGGCTCCTTGATCTTTCTGCTAAAACCTCCAATGAGTAATCATCTCAACAAATGTCTCTAATCCCAAGAGAACTCCAGTCTCACCTAAATCTCCAAGTATCCATGAGCACCTCCATGATCAATCCATGCTAAAATCTAAATACAACACCGAACTCTCATGAAGCTCCCTAACACATGATTAATGTGCTCAATACCAAGAGAACCAACACGATCATTGTCAATGCTCCCACTACACATATGCATATTCAAGGAACCCATCATGACATCATGATGTAACATCTCCTCCAAGGAAGATCACATGCACCAATGCACACATCTTGGTCTCAAGAGAACCTGTATCATGTCAAAAATCTAACACGCAATTGAGAGTCCATCAAGACATAGTATCAACACCTCTTAACCAAGGATCAACATGTCAAATTCACAAGTCATAAACCAACACCTCAACCAAATACTCCAAAAGTCCTCCATGGTAAACCAATATGTCAACATCTCCAATCACATGAAGATAACCATATCCTCCCTAACCTCGTAGTGAATCATGATACCAAGCTATATATGGCAACAAAATAACCATCTCCTAAATGAAGATTATCCATGGTCCCAACTCAATCAAGGAATCTCGCTGTAATGTTAACAACTCCCAAAAGGTAGAGTAAAACCATGATCTCCAAACCAAAAACCATCACTATCAAAAGGTCACATAAAACCATGTATCCAAGCTATCCATGACATCATGATAAAAATGTGATAAGTCCCAATAACTAGCTATCCATGCACTCTAATCATCCATCCTCTCATCCCAATGCAACATACCAATGTACAAATGACCAAAGACAAGGCCAACTAACAAAGTCTACATAAACACTAATTTAATCTCATGGATAAAGACAATCCACATTTGAGTCATCCAACTATATCAAAGGGGTAGCTAATCCACAAAACTACATAACTTAAAGATCCAAAACAAATGTAACATGCAAACTCATAATCACATTAGTAACCTACAAACTGAGATACCAAAGAAGATAACCTATAGATTCCAAGACTCAAACACCAAATTGATGCTAGATTCAATTTTCCAAAGAAGTCCACAAAGAAGTAACCATAGTCAAGAAACCAATCAATCATCCAAGAGATAAGAACAACCTCCTAAAACTACACCACAACACCACCTATAATCATGAATCAAACATCATAGCCCATACCCTTCATCGTATACATGATCATGTTGTGCCAATGCAAAAGTGTACCTTCATATCCATGACACCATAATCATCATCATCTTTGTACCTATACTCAAATCCCATTGAAATTAGACTCTAAGTCTCACACGTGTATCAACCATGTCCTCAAACTAGAAGACAACCTATGTACATGTCTCCATCAAAGTCCAAACTCTAAAACCACTTGTAAACCTATAACTAGAAGCACCTAATCTGAAAACCTACTATACCATGCTGATGGTCTCATAGAAACATGCACTCCCACAAGTTTGTACCCAAAAATCCATCTAAATGCTCTCATAATCTCACCCTAAATCCCAAGCTCCCACAAGTGATTGAAAACGAGTACCAATCTCTCTCTACACACTAAACTAAAAATCTACATGATCCAATCTATAGTACACAAGCTAGACAAGTGGTGTTCATTTCCTTTATAAAAGGGTGACATGATACTAAACTTCACCTTGTATCTACATCAAGAATAGGGAAACTAATTGACTTCTCCTTTTTTTATGGAAACAAGTGGATTACATAGATATCGACATCTATATTTTTTAAACAAGTGGATTACAACATGATGAGCAAGCATACATCTAAACCAGAAGTCTTCCTTTAGCTAAGCATCCATGAGTAGGTCCATATTGTCTATTAAATTTACCTAGGAGTTAAACCTAGCCTAATTGTGCCTTTAGGGGTTTGAACCTTGGTGAATGGCATAATCAAGGGACATACCATCATTCTCAAATTATGCTCAACCAATTAAGCTAAAACTCTTTGGCTTGAATCCTAATTTTTATAAGCCTTGCAATGAATATTCCAAGCAAGGAAACCTCACTTACAATATAGATTTGCCCTCATCCTAAATGATCCATCTTATTTGTTATGCATTTATTTCTTGAAAAAGGTAATCAATAGCAAAATCCATATATTGACAATGCTATTAGACTATTAGTTAATGAGAGTTGAATCCTATCAAAAGAAGTGATTTAGTGATTCATAAGATTCAAGAAACTATGTAATATTTAATAATCACATAATATATAATTTGTTGACATATAATTTAATTTGAGAAAATGAACATCTCATGTACTAGAAGCATTGCATCAAGAGAATCTTGACACTACAACACTTTTGTTAAAGGGTAAGGTATGTTATTATCCTAGTTGTACACATGTCATATGTACAGATGGATTATGGAGAATGCCACGTAGTAAATGTGTAATCTTTAATCATTGTCATGTATATGAGCACTCCTAGTTTCAAGTGTCCAAACCCATGTTATAGTTATGGGGTTATCCCGACCTGATTAAGATATAAATAGGTACTCTTAATGATTTTCATTTAGATATCATCACAATTACACAAGTTAATATTTTTATTGAATATTTTATATGTTTTTCCCTTAAGGTAGAATTTATTCTTTATTTTATTATAAATAAAATTTGGTCCACAACTTTAAATTATTCTACACAACTTTGTTTAATTTCATGAAACTATAAAATTGTAATGAATATTGTTTCCTTTTTGCAGATGTAATATTTATCATGCCAATATCCTAATATTAAAAGATGAATATTTGTCATAGTATGTTTCCAAGTATCACAAGTTAATCTTTCTTCTTTTGTTTCAACATGGTATAGTGCCTTGTTCTCTGTTGGGATTATCATCACCTAAAACCAAGTGAATCAGAGTTATATGAAGATGAGCAATCATGTGTGGTAGATTATATTAGTGGTTGAAAGAATGGTAATTTAATTGGTTGGTATACCATGATCATACTCACAGATGCTCATGGGCATCACAATAATTGTTGAGTATTACTCCCTCCAATATATTTTTATTCATGTTTATGAATTTAAATGAAATAGAAAATTATAAAGGTAGATGAGAGTTTATTTAGAATTGTTAAAGCTAAATTAGACTCATCTAAGAGAGCTTTAATGCCTTATTTTATTCTACTATTTTCTAATTTATATTTGGACCTCTAAAATGAACAAATCTAATTTCTAGATTACTCCAAGAAGAGACTTCCTTGATACTTGGGTTTGTTAAGCACAATTAAAGTTTTTGGCTATCAATATCATAATCATATTCCACTTGAGGGCACTACACTTGTAGATCTTGTCTCCAAGAGTATAAAGATGGTTTAGTTTTTCAAACACATTATGTAATATGCAATTCATGAAAGACTCCATAAACATTATTTAAAGTCTCATAATTGTTTAAGAACCTTTATTGATTAAAAAAGTATTTGTATATACATTTGTTTATCCTTGAGATATTATAAATTTGAAATAATTACTATACTTACTAATGTTCTAAACTCATCCTCATTCGAGTTTTAAATTTGTAGGTCATCCAAATCACAAGAGATGTTATAACCAAAAGCCAATGCCCACCATAACAAAACCAAAGAAGTATCAATTTTTGAATCTCTAATTTAATTTTTACATGCCTTCAAATTTGAAGAGTGTGGAATTTACAGCTGAACCTGTACAATGATCTAGCTAGAGGAAAAAGAAGCAAAACTTGTAGAAAGGAAAAAAATAGAGAAAAATAGGGCTGCAAAGAAATAAAATTCATTCTCATATTAACTTTTACAGAATGCATGAATAAATAGAAATTAGGGAGGAAATGAAGGAAGAGGCATGAAGAGTCATCACATAGTCCTCCTTGGCTATCTTAGCTTAAACAAAGCATGCAACATAAGTTCTCCATAAATCATGGAGCAAACAATTAGTTGCACTAACAACCCCCATTAAGTCTAACTAAGGAGACTAAGCCTAAAGAAAGATACGGGCCCTGGCAACAAAGTTTGATGAGGTACCCAATTACAAAGAGGAAAGAAGGAAACCCAAGGAGAAAAACTCTTAACCATTTATTCAAAATAAAGAAGAAAGTTGCAACTCCCATGAAGAACTACAAATAAAACCACATTGCAACAGGATTATATTAGAGTCATAGAAACCACTGCACATATTGTGCATTGCTCAAATGGATGAACATACAGGTGCATGGTCTCTGAATACAGAAACTGATCATCTGAAGACATGAAGATTTGATTATGTAAAGATGTGCTCCAAAGAACTACATAGATTTCCTTCGGTTGGGATGATGCCATTGTTTATTCAATGCTCAGTATTGTCCCGCTAGAAAGAATCTTTGGAAGCACTTGAGGATTTGACTCTGGAATCTCATGTAGATAGGAACTTAGAATAGAAGAACACTTTTGGCTACCATAGGAGGAAAATTTGTAAAGCTCTAGTAATTTATTGGCAACTTTATCCTAAGTTTGTTTATCTAGAAGCAAAATGAAAGAAACCTATACTAGATGCTTTAAGCAAAACCCCCATATGAAACTTTATATAAGTTTAATTTTTACAAAAGTCTAAATTTTTCTAGATCTTTATCATGTGGTGCTTGTAAAGCACATACAATTTTTAAAGAATCAATAAGGAAGAAAGCAAGGAGCATGCAAAGAAAAATTAGGGGAGGTAACATGCATGTATCTAGAAATTTACATCTACCTCCATGCTTTCTAATAGCTCTAATCTTCAATACCTACAAAAAGATTGTTTATGCTACTTCTTCCTAGCTCCCATGTGCTTTGA
This sequence comes from Cunninghamia lanceolata, assembly GCA_027924645.1. Classification (NCBI taxonomy): domain Eukaryota; kingdom Viridiplantae; phylum Streptophyta; class Pinopsida; order Cupressales; family Cupressaceae; genus Cunninghamia; species Cunninghamia lanceolata. Next base: position 10,317,554 of record BSBN01000655.1, read on the forward strand.
TACCATGTAGAATTTGCAGCTGAACCTGCACAATGATCTAGCTAGAAGAAAAAGAAGCAAAACTTGTAGAAAGGAAAAAAATAGAGAAAAATAGGGCTGCAAAGAAATAAAATTCATTCTCATATTAACTTTTATAGAATGCATGAATAAATAGAAATTAATGAGGAAACGAAGGAAGAGGCATGAAGAGTCATCACGCAGTCCTCCTTGGTTAGCTTAGCTTAAATAAAGCATGCAACATAAGTTCTCTATAAATCATGGAGCAAATAGTTAGTTGCACTAACAAAGAGAATAGTTACTTGAATTATTTTCTAATTTAAGTCCTATTATGTCACTTAAATTTTCATTTCTTTAATACATTATATTTTTTTATAATTATATATTTTTCAAACTACATGATCTTCTCTAATTCTAATATATTCTCCCTCATTCATAAATATTAATATAGAAATTATATGGATGGATGTATGTATATAGGTGTTAACTGTCATGCCCGTATTTCCCATGCGGTCACGACACACAACACACGTGTCATGTCCACATTTGCCATGTGGTCATGACACAAATTACAAAAAACTTTTCTACCTATCCCTAGGAGCCCCCTCGCACGTGTCTGCATGCTCGGTGGTAATATGCATAAGGCGTAAACATGTCAACGTAACCACGATGATGAAAGCCATCTAGGGGGTACGCGACATGAAGTATGTCACTTTTAGGGTTAGACTGATTTAAATCTAAACCCCTAGTTTCCTAGGTGTGAAAATGATTTCTCCAGCCTCGAAACCTATCTCTAATTTAGGACCAAATGAAAACGAGATAAGGATTAAGTAGCATGGCAAGATGGCGCATGATTAAAGTGGAAGGATGGAATGAAAATTAATAAAATAATGTAAAATTTAAAACCCTAGAAATTTAGGAAAAAATTGACAGCATAACGCGTTTTCGATAAAAGCAAAATAAATTTAAAATAAAACTCCAAAAAAAATCCTAATAAAAATTGGGAATAAAATTTAAAAATAAAACTTAAGAACAATTTTTAAAACAATTTACAAAATTAAAATAAATAGCCTCCAAGGTCGAATAAATTGACCTTGTATAAAAAGGTTAAAAACTCGAATAATAAAATAAAAATAAGAATAACCACCAAATTGGATCTCAAAAATTGAATCTGTTAATAAATATAATTGGAATATTACATTTATTAACAAAATCAAATTAAGGAGGAAGGAGATTAAAATACTCCTTCTCGTAAAATAATAGTAAAATAAAAAAAAATTAAAGTTAAATTAACACGCTAAGGAGGAAATAAAATAAAATAATTAACTCAGCGGAAATGAGATAAATACAAAGGGAATAGTTTCCCCAATTTAACTAAAATTAATTCCCTCCAAGATCAATTTAATTGACAAGGTAACATAAATAAAATGCAAAGACTCCCAAATAAAAACTTAAGTAAAATTAAATGATGGCAAGAAAGAAATAAGGTCAAGGCAATAAGAGGATTTAAAATAACAATAAAACAATTATCCTCTCACATACCTCACAATAAAATATTGTTTCCCTAAATAAGAAAGCCCTAATCTCTATTCTATTATTTTCTTTTTGGTTGCCCTAATCCTCATCTTATTCTTTCTCTTTTGTTTTGTTTTCTTTCTTTTTTTTTTGTTATCTAGTTAGGGTTTGTGCAAGAGGTGGAGGCCATGAGTGGAGCTTGTTGCTCCAACCCACGGAGGTAAACATAGTCATAAATACCAAATATGTTTTTTTTTCTTTAGATAAACTGAAATATATATATAATGTATATGATGCAGGGTGTTATAGAGTAAAAATGCATACTGCAGGTTTCAAGGTGAGAGGAGGCAAAGCTGCAGCCGACATCGCCACTGGAGGGGTACCGAGGGTGAGTGTGAAGGGAGTGTTGCTCACAGTGGAGGGATGATGAAGGTGATAAGGGAGCCATGGAAGAGAAGGCGGTGTGGGGTTTTTTGGCGCCATTGTGCAGAGTGGGAGGTGTACACAGTGGGCATGAGGGAGTTGGGGGGTGTGGGGAGGGGGCGATGCCCCCACCGACACCCAACGAAGGTTAGAAGGGAGCCGTGGAAGAGAAGGCGGTGTGGGGTTTTTTGGTGCCATTGTGCAGAGTGGGAGGTGTACACAGCGGGCAGGAGGGAGTTGGGGGGTGTGGGGAGAGGGCGATGCCCCCACCTGCACCTACGGGTGTGGGTGGGGGCATCGCCCCCTCCCCACACCTCCAAAGCAAGCAAATCTGTGGGCGGCGGTTTAGGCCATCGCCCACAGTCAATTTTTTTTTTTGGTTTAAAACTAAACACAGTTTGCTATAGCATAGAACACCGCTGATGGGCTTTTCGAACTCATTGAATTTTTATTTTTTTAAAAGATTTCCATCTTTAAATATATATATACACATACATATATATATACACATATATATACATACATATATATGTATATATACACATATATATATACACACATATATATATATATATATACACATACACATACATATATATATACACATATATATACATACATACACACACACATATATATGTGTGTGTGTATATATGTGTATATATATATGTGTATATACATATGTATGTGTATATACATGTGTATATACTTAGGATGATATATATAGTTTACAGAAGGAATAACACAGTATTTATATCTTTTCTTCATAATGTAGTATATAAATGTATAAGCATACACTTATATATATGTATAATTATAATATACACAACAACGATGTAATATGTACAATTTCTTCTTTATTTTTCTATATATACACAATGATAAGGAAATAAAATGGACAGCAACATGATTAAAGAAAATAAAGATACAATGTATATATATATATATATATATATATATATATATATATATATATATATATATATATATATATATATATATATATATATATATATATACATATATATTTATATATATACACACACACACACACACATATATATATATATATAATTCTATATATATATATTTAAATATATATACTCAATACTTATCTTCTCATAGTAGGGGCTTAAATAGAAGAAGATTAACTTTCAGTTTTATACAGCAAACTAAAAATAGTGGCTTCCCTTTCTCATTTTTTTTTAAAGGAAATATAAATTTGCACAGATATCTCTATATATCTATTCCTCTTTTTTTAAGCATTATGCAAGGTGGAAATGTATTTCATTCTATTTTCAACAGCAACAAATATTATGGACTTCTAATGCAACAACAGAAAACTGATTTAAACTTTTTCCCTTTTTTTTGTATGCAATAAAAATTATTTAACAACTAATGTATATTCTTTTGTAAGGAACACATGACAGAAATATAATTAAAATTTCTCATGCGTTTCTCAAAACATAACTCACAACATAAAAAAATAAACAACCCTTAAATAAAATGAAGAGATTGTTTACATTACAAAACTTTGACAGCCAACTCCACAATAAAAGGAACAACAACTTTTAAATAAAATACATAGAATGTTTGCATTACACCATTTATTGTAGCCATCTCCAAGGGCAAAGATAACAACAAATTTTACAATAAGGAAAAAATAGCCATGGCTCAAAACAACCAATAAAATACTACTAAGCCACCCAAAAATGAGCTCCACAACAACTCCATTTCTTCACTCAAAACCTGCAAATAAACACAACAAAAAGAAGAACAACCCAGCCACTTCAAAATGCCCTCCTCCCTACCATAGACCTACAAGTGGGTCACCCCCAAGATAGGGAGGTAGGGATTCGCACAGGTGAAAACATTCCTCAACAAGAATTCAACAATATCAATACAAAATAGCTCCAAGGTTTAACACATAACTCAACTCATGAAAATGAGTTTGGTGAGGGTAGGTAATGGACCCCTCTACTTCAAAGGCCACCCAAATACTAAAATACCAATCTCATGGCCTCAAGAAAAAATCTCTAAAACCACAACTCTCCACAAAATCACAAAATAACCTCCATGGCACTCTTGCCATTCAAATAATCTCCTCAACAAGTAAAAGCCCTCAAGGCATAAATAATACAATGTGGAAGTGACCTCAAGGAGGTTCCTTTCCCCTACCCAAACAAGTTGAGACTTACCTCCAAATGGAGGTGCTCTTACCATACTCCCATCCCACACAAAACAATGAAACAACAAACAACCAAAAACTACAACACATCACATTAAATAAGCAAGGGTGAAGAAAACATAGTTTAAGAGGCTTACCTTCAAAACCCTATAATGGAAGTACGTTTGGTGAAGAGCTCCCAACTTTCCCAAACCTTCCAATCTTCAAGAATTCCTCTAAACTTCCCAAATTCCTCCAAAATAAAAAGAAACTCAAAAATGTAAGAACCCCACACTCCTCAACAAGAGGAGATAATATAGGCCATCCATTTTGTCCTTAAGGAATGAGAAGGTGACACTTGTCACCTTCTCCTTCCTCCTCCAATGTCACTTGCAAGGGAGAGGAAGTGTGAGGGTGACAAGTGTCACCCTCCAATTCCATCTCAATCCTCACCTTATCCACTTGTGCTCTCACACATGTGTGAGAGGACAACTGGTGAGGTGGCATTCCCACTCAAACCTCCAAGAGGATAAGGGATGCCATATGGCATCCTCTTATTCTCTCAAAGAGCCATCTCCCTCCAAGATGCTCTCACACGTGTGTGAGAGTCTTGGAAGAAGATCTCACACACTTGGGAGTCTTGGAGACCTCCCAAGTCCTCCTTGGGAAAGGATTCCTAAACTTTGGGAAAGGAGATAAGTCTTTCCCAAAGCATGACTCATCTCCCACCTTCCCTAATTTCAAATTTCGTCACTTTGACTAAACCATAGTTTAGAGTGACCAAAAGTGAGTTAATCCAAGGGTTAGTTAGTCAAACTTGACCCTAGACCCATGGGTAACCACCTAGGGTAAATTTTGGGACACTAAGGTTCACCAAGGGGGTCATAAATCCACTTTAAATGGCCGCCTCAAAAACAAAACAAATACCAAGTGGTCTAAGTCAACTAAAAATTATACAACACTTATTATTAATTAAATAAACAAAGGGGTACTAGGCCAAAATGATAAAAATTAAATCAAGCACTTAAATCAACATTCCAATTTCAAACGTGATCCTTATCTCTCTTGGGAATGGATCGGTTTCACAGGGGATAACATTAGTGTGAATTCTAGTTCCAATTTCCCTTGGCTAGGGAATGTAAAACCTGTACATCTCGATCAAGTGTCAATCATATCATGAATAATCATAGCCGAAGCAATTGGAATTAAATACAAGCCATTGAATACAACAATAATCAACTATAACATAAATCTGAATTAAACTAGATTTTCTATCACATGCCAAATAATCCTCATCACATAAATAATTATAAATCACATCAAAAAAATCATCTATTATATCTCGTATGTCGAATCACAAAATAACATCAAATATGATCAAATCAAATCACATATGTCTAATCAATGTCCTATCATAATCAGGGTATATAATCAAGTCTGCATAATGAAACCATAGTCACTAAAAGTCTGATAATGTCATCAACTGAAATGCATAACAATCAAAATAAGGAAGGAAAAATAATCAGCCTCACATCCTCCCCCCCAAGACGAAACTTCCTCCTAGAAGTTGTCAAAAAGGTGAGGATAGAGTGCCCTCAAACTAGATGCATCCGCCCAAGTCACTGTGACCTCATCATAATGATACCACTAGACCCTAACCTGGTCCAACTCTTGACCTCAATTTCCCATCCGCCTCTACCTGTAGAGCACTCCAGTCCAGTACGTGAGATAAATCAGATATATATCACCTCAAAACAGAAATATGAAAGACATTGTGGATACATGACAGGCTAGGTGGCAACACTAGATGATAGGCAACTAGTCCTATCCGCTCCAAAATCTCAAAGGGTCCTACAAACCATGGTACGAGCTTAGAGCCCTTTCCATAATGGATAGGACTCTTGTGTGGGAATACCCTGTCACCCACTGAGAAGCTCTAATCAATCCTCTTAGCATCGGCATACTTCTTCTACCTATCCTATGCCTCCTGTAACCTCTGCTTAATCAGTGTGACCTGCTGCTCCATATCCTAAACTAGCTCTGGACCAATGGAAACTCTATCCTCTATCCGATCCCAACTCAATGGTGTCCTACATGGTCTACCGTATAAAGCCTGAAAGGGAGGCATACCCAACGAGCTGTAATGCCTATTATTGTAGGCAAACTCAACCAGATACAGATACTCCTCCCATCTAAACTGATGGTCCATAACATACATCTGAAGCATGTCCTCCAACACCTGATTCACCCGCTCTGTCTGTCCATCTGTCTCGGGATGATAAGCGGAGCTAAAGTTGAGCTGTGTGCCCAATGCCTGCTGCAAGGCTATCTAGAATGCTGAAGTGAACACTGGATCTCTATCAGAAATGATGCGGCGAGGTACTCCATGTAATCTCACAATATCGTCTAAGAATACCCTCGCCACTGCTGGCGCATTGTACGTCGTGCGTACAGGTGAGAAATACACCACCTTGGTCAACTTGTTGACTATCACCATGATGGCATCATGGTGACGCAAAGACATAGGAAGACCAACAATAAAGTCCATGGAAATGGTATCCCATTTCCACTTAGGTATATCATGTGGGTATAGAAGACCTGCTGGATGTTGATGCTCTGCCTTGACCCTTTGGCACTCAAGGCATCAAGCAACAAACTCTGCAATATGTCGTCTCATACCTGCCCAATGGTACAGCTGTCGTAGATCGGCATGCATCTTCTTCACTCCCAGATGTGCTGCATATGGTGCTCTGTGAGCCTCTGATAACACTACAGTATGTAGGCCACCTGCGCGGGGTACATAGATGCACTGTCGATGATGAAGTAACCCATCTGCCTCAAGTGAATATCCTGCAAACTTGCCCATAAGGGCCCTCTATGAACTGATCTCCTGCTGCACCTCAAGAAACCACTCATCCTCTAGCAGATGCTGAATAATGCGTCCTCTCAAGTCCACATTCAGAGTCAAAGTCAAGAGCTCATGGCACCTCTGACTCAATGCGTCAGCAACCACGTTCTCCTTCCCTTTGATGTAGTGGACATCAAAGTCATACTCGTAGAGGAACTCCATCCAACGCTGCTGACGGGCGTTCAGATTTAGCTGTGTAAAGATATACTGAAGGCTGTGGTGATCTGAATGGAGCTCAAAGCAACAACCCAATAAGAAATGTCTCTAATGAACTAGAGTATGAATTACTACCGCTAACTCCAAGTTGTCCATGGGGTAGTTTAGCACATGGGTCTTGAGCTTTCGCGAGTCATACGTGATTGCTCTACCACCCTGCATAAGTACGACTCCCAATCCCTCAAGTGATGCATCCGTGCAAACCATAAAATCTACTGCAGGATCAGGAACCGCTAAAATGGGAGCACTGGTGAGATGCTCCTTGAGGACCCCGAAGGCCCTCTCACACTACTTAGTCCATGGAAAACTCTTCCCTTTCCACTGAAGGGAAGTGATGGGGTGCGCTATCCAAGAAAAATCTTCAACAAAGCGATGGTAATAACCAGCTAACCCCATAAAACTCCTGACCTCTATCACACTGGTGGGTACTGGCCAATTCTTGATATCCCTAATCTTTGATGGATCTACTAAGATTCCATTGCCAGATAGGATATGCCCCAGATATTTAACCTCTGTCCTAAAAAATGCACACTTCACCAAGTTCCTATAAAGATTCTGCTCCTTCAAACACTGTAGAACCTGACGAAGGTGCTCCTTATGCTCCTCCTTGGTCCGTGAATAGATCAAAATGTCATCAAGGAAAATGATCAAGAACCGATCCAAATAGGTACGGAACACCCCATTCGTGAGACTCATGAACACTGCAGGGGATTCGTCAAGCCAAAGGGAACCACAGTGAACTCATAGTGGCCATAACAAGTCTGGAAGGCGGTCTTATGGATATCCACCTCTGTGATACGTAGCTAATGATAACCGGACTTTAGGTCAATCTTAGAGAACACCTTGGCTCCCTACATCTAATCGAAAAGATTGTCAATCTTGGGAAGAGGATAACGGTTCTTCACTGTCACATTATTCAACTACCTATAGTCCATGCATAATCAAAGAGACCCATCCTTCTTCACGAAGATGACATGAGAGTCCCAAGGTGAAATGCTCGGTTGGATGTGCCCCTTCTCAAGCAAGTCCTCCAACTGTAACTTGAGCTCAGTGAGCTCATGTGTGGTCATCCTATAGGGTGGATGAGACATTGGCTCGGCACCCGGCACTAAGTCTATGTGAAAGTCTACCTCATGATGTGGTGGCATCCTTGGTAGCTCTGTTGAAAACATATCAACAAACTCTCTAAGGATGGGATGATCATCCAAAGATGCCTTAGGCTTGTCATCTGACTATCACTCACTGCGATGGCAAACATCTGGCATCCCTTTTACATGCAGCACTTAAGCTGCTGAGTGGATATCATACGCACTACTATGGGCTTCTGAATGCCCACCATCTCAATTGATGTATCGTGATCGTCTAAACAGCTGATCACCTTTTGGTGATAATCTAGCTTGGCTCGATGAGTTGCAAGTTAATCCATACCCAACACCACATCATAGGATCCTAATGTCATGACTCTAAGGTCACATACTATGGTAAAGGGTCCCAAAGAAATCTCACAGTCATGGACTAAGGCATCTACTGTCATCTTGGCCCCTGAGGCCAACTCAACCACCCACCTATCACCCTATCTAGAGGCCACCAGCCTGCAATGCTCCACTAACGATGGAGATATGAAAGAGTCAGTAGCACCAGAATCAAAGAGAATAGAAATGGGGTTACCCCCAATCATATCTGACGTCTCAATCACTGATGCCTGAAAATTAGCTTGGCGGTTATCAACCGCTGTGAACATATGGTGGGATCTACCCACATCACCAATAGTCTCTCTGGCTGGGTGTCCAGCTCCACCACAATCATAACAAGGGCCCATAGACTGTACCTGTCCAGTCTGAGTCCTACTTGACTGCTACTGTCCTGATCTACCTGTAGACCCCTGTGAGCCCCTATATGATTGTTGCGACCTCGCGGGTCCCGTAGGTGGTCTCTACTACCTCTAATCTCTGTGTGGGCCCTGTTGCTGCCAACCTCTATTATGTCCCCCATGTACCCTCTGCTATGTCCTAGCTCTCTGCTGCTGCTGTGGGAGCATAGGAGGTAAAGGGGTGGAACTAAATCCTCCTCTATGAGGTGGCTGTGATGGTCTACGAAAACTCTGCTGATGTTGCTACTGTCCATGATCTTGAAACTGAGGGCATGAACTGTGCCCTCGTCCTTGAATCTCCTCAGTGATATATGCCTTCTCGGTAGCATCACTCAAAGTTTGGGGGTCTATCATACGAACAGGCCCTGCTATACTGTGGTTCAGCCCTCTGATAAACTTATGAACTGGGAGTTTCTCGTCATGGAGATACTCCGCATAACGGGATAACTCGGTAAATCTACCCTCATACTGTGCCACTGTAAGTCCCCTCTGGTGAAGGTCATGAAAGTCGTCTATATGATGCTGCCTATAATGATTTGATAGGTATCGCGCATTAAAGCACTCAATGAAGGTCTCCCATGTGAGAGTGTCCAATGAAAGGTGACACTTGCACTCCTCAGTGCGCCACCAGGTAGCTGATGCATCTCGTAATAGGTGTACTGCCACATGGGCCTTCATGTTGCCCTTGGAAGGACGCAACACGAAGCATCTATCTAAGTTGATGAGCCAGGCCTCTACCTCAGCTCCCTTTATGGTCTTGTCGAATGTAGGAGGGTTCAACCTCAATAAATCCCTAATGGGATCTCCTTTGTCTCTGTGTCTCCTGATAGGCTCATCTGTGTAATAGTCATAAGGTCTGTGAACAATGTGCTCTACTTGTACTACCTCATCATGCCTAGCATGACGTGAAGGGCTCCTACTACGGGCCCTGTCGGCTGAACCAACCTCCTTTGCTATCATCTCTGGCACCTCAACATAAGGCTCCACACGTGGTACCCCTCGTGGCTCAACGCGGGGCTCCACATGTGGCTTGACACGGGACTCAGCTCATGGCTCCACGCGTGGCTCCTCTCACAAATCCTCATGGGGCTTGACACGTGGCTCTATGTATGGCTCAACTATAGCCGGTGGAAGCCTATCTAAAACTGCCTGTAAAGCTTGTAATATTTGTTGCCCAATATCTGGTAGGGCCAGTGGTGCCTGCTGTGCCTATAGGACTGGTTGATCCTGTCCCTCAGCTGAAGAGTCATTGTGAACCTCAGGGGATGGAGTGCAGCGGGACTGCGCTCACTGAACTCATCGTGGAGGCATCCTACAAAAATGAGGTAACCACAAATTATTCAAAGTTACGGAAATAATAATGTGCCCAAAACAAGCCTAGTGTTTAAACTTAGGCTCTGATACCAAATGTCATGCCCGTATTTTCCATGTGGTCACGACACACAACACATATGTCATGTCCACATTTCCCATGTGGTCATGACACGAATTACAAAAAAAAATTCTACCTATCCCTAGGAACCCCCTCGCACGCATCTGCGTGCTCGGTGGCAATATGCATAAGGCGTAAACATGTCAACGTAACCGCGATGATGAAAGCCAACTAGGGGGTACACAACATGAAGTATGTCACTTTTAGGGTTAAACTGATTTAAATCTGAACCCCTAGTTTCCTATGTGTGAAGATGATTCCGCCAGCCTCGAAACCTATCTCTAATTTAGGACCAAATGAAAATGAGATAAGGATTAAGTAACATGGCAAGATGGTGCATGATTAAAGTGGAAGGATGGAATGAAAATTAATAAAATAATGCAAAATTTAAAACCCTAGAAATCTAGGAAAAATTTGACAGCATAACGCATTTTTGATAAACGCAAAATAAATTTAAAATAAAACTCCAAAAGAATCCTAATAAAATTTGGGAATAAAATTTAAAAATAAAACGTAAGAACAATTTTTAAAACAATTTACAAAATTAAAATAAATATCCTCCAAGGTCGAATAAATCGACCTTATATAAAAAGGTTAAAAACTTGAATAATAAAATAAAAATAAGAATAACCACCAATCCATTAATAAATATAATTGCAATATTACATTTATTAACAAACTCGAATTAAGGAGGAGGAAGGAGATTAAAATACTCTTTCCCGTAAAATAATAGTAAAATAAAAAAAATAATTAAAGTTAAATTAACACACTAAAGAGGAAATAAAATAAAATAATTAACGAGATAAATACAAACTCGAGGAAGGAGATTAAAATACTCCTTCCCGTAAAATAATAGTAAAATAAAAAAAAAAATAATAAAGTTAAATGAACACTCTAAGGAGGAAAAGACAATAAGAGGATTTAAAATAACAATAAAACAATTATCTTCTCACATACCTCACAATAAAATATTGTTTCCCTAATCTCTATTCTATTATTTTCTCTTTTGTTTTGTTTTCTTCCTTTTTTTTTGTTATTCAATTAGGGTTTGTGCAAGAGGTGGAGGCCATGAGTGGAGTTGGGCCTCTCCAAATGTAGGAAGGATATACACACACAATAATGTCTTATTTTATTCTATTATTTTCTATTTTATTATATGTATCTCTAAAATAAACATATCCATATTTTAGATTACTTCAAGGAGAGACTTCCTTGATACTTGGGTTTGTTAAGCATAATTAAAGTTTTGGGCTATCATCTTATTGTGTATTTGGAGATCTTGTCTCTAAGTGTTTAAATATCATGTAATTTTTAAAATGCATTATGTATTATGTTATTTAAAATTTCATTTCTTTAACACATTTTACTTATTTATAATTTTATTTATTCTAATTATACACATTTTCTTAACTACATGATCTTCACTTTTGTGAGCATCACTTAGATGCAATGAGTGTTAAGTAGACCATTTATATTAGGAATGTTGAGTTCATATGAATCACTACTCATTAAATATGAGTCAATAAGTTTAACTGAAAATGTGTGTGTGTGTATGTGCGCGTGCGCGCACATACATACATGCATATATATGTATGTATATAGGTGTTAACCCTCTCTCTACGTAGGAGGGATATACACACATTAATGTCTAATTTTATTCTATTGTTTTCTATTTTACTATAAACATATCTAAATTTCAGATTACTTCAATGGGAGGCTTCCTTGATAGTTGGGTTTGTTAAGCATGATTAAAGTTTTTGGGCTATCATCTTATCATGTTCTTCCACTTGAAAAGATTGTACTTCAAGATCTTGTCTCCAAGTGTTTAAATATCATTTAATTTTTAAAATGCATTATGTAATATACAAATCATGAAAGACTTTATGCATTATGTGTTATGTTATTTAAAATTTCATTTCTTTAATACATTTTACTTATTTATAATTGTATTTATTTTAATTATATATTTTCTTAACTATATGATCTTCACTTTTGTGAGCATAACCTAGATGTAATGAGTGTTAAGTTGACCATTCATATTAGGAATGTTGAATTCATATGTGTCACTACTTATTAAATATGAGTCACTACTCATTAAATATGAGTCAATAAATTTAACTGAAAAATATTAGAATTGAATCCTATGAAAACATCATCACTATATCATCTTCTCTAATTCTTATCTGGTCTCCCTATATATAGTAAACAGACAATTTCTTCTAGTCTGTAAGGTCCAAACATTTCAGTTACTATGTCTATGTGAAGTTTGTTTAGTTAAATGTACAAAGACAGTACACCATAAGCTTGTGGCCAAGTGCAGTGCAGAAAAGAGAATAAACTTCTTACCCAGTCTTTATCTGAATATAATTCTACAAGCCGTTTTAATATCATTGCACTCTTTTCCTACCACAGTAAAAATAAATTTAAAATAAAAAATTTACGGAGTCCAATTTTATTAAAGCATTTTGTACATGATACAATGAGACCCACCAAATATATGGCTATGTTGGTTCCGTTCGGTTTTGAGAAATTCTGTGGGCTAGGTTTCCAGCATATTGGTGTTTACACGTCAGCTGATGTTGCATGTATCACATGATTCTCTCAATTTCAGAATGCCACATGAAATAGCTGTTATTGGGTGCCCTCCGTACTACATAGCCTCACATGTATCTGGATGTTTTAAAGTATAGAACATTCAATGCAGGTGGACAAGTTTTTTTTCCCCTTTCCCCTTGTCAATCTTCAGTAAGAACTGTTTTTGAGCTTGTGGGTCCATGACAGAGTCTTACACTTTCAAAGCCACCCCAATGCACTTAGCCTCATGGAATTTTTTTTTTGGAAAAAAATTTGTGGATGGCAGTGAAAAGTAGTATTAATTTATATGATGTTGTATTGGAATTTAATTATATAAATTTGAATTAAATTTCATAAAAAATTAATTTTTCTTTTTCACTTCAATCTTATATATAAATAGATATAGATATATAAATTAAGGGTAACAATGAGATTTTGAAAGGGTCTAAATCCTCTTGTACCCTAAAGAATAAAAAAAACATTAACCCGACACATAAACATGAAATAATTATATTGATCAATAGCACTAAGGTTGAAAACAACAACTATCTCCACAAAACAATCAAAAAGTACATTCAATGCAGCTGGACAAGTTTTTACCTTTTCCCCTTTTCAATCTTCAGTAAGAACTATTTTTGAGTTTGTGGGTCCATGACAAACTCTGTAAGATCACTTCCAAAGCTACCCCAATGCACTTTTTGGAAGAAAACTTGTGGACGCTAATAACTTTTATTTCAAAAAGGTGAAAGTAGTACTAAATTATATGACATTTATTGGAATTTAATTACATAAATTTGAATAAAAATTTATAAAAAAATTATTTTTCTTTTCACTTCAATCTTTTATATATATATATATATATATATATTAAGGGTAAAAGTAAGATTTTGAAAGGGTCCAAACCCTCTTGCACACTTAAGAATAAAAAAACATTAGAACTCGACACATAAACATGAAACAACTATATTGATCAATAGCACTAAGGCTAAAAACAACAACAACTATCTCCACAAAACAATAAAAAAGTATAAGATCTAAAGACCAAAAAAGGTTTCGTCTTTTTTTTTTTTTTACTTCCATCTTTTTTTTTCTTGGTTAAGGGTAAATGTGGGCTTTTGAAAATGCCCGAACCCTTTTACTCTATCATAAAAACATAAAACAAATGAATTAATCAACAAATTAAAACCAAACAACAACTATCTCCACAAAACAATTAAAAAAATATAAGATTTAAATTTTAAACAATAATTAATATTTTCTTTCTAACTTTTAATTTTTATATAAAATTTCATTTACACTATTAATATTTAATTAAAAATAATATTTAACTATTATTGGTTATTAAATAAAATTTAAAGAATATGACTTTATTTAAAACATATTCTTTTTACTTATTTTTAAAATTCTTATTACTCATTCTTCCATATTTAATTCTTCTATATTTAATTACTAGTACTTGCATCTTTACAAGGTGCAAGGTTTTGTCAATAGGAAAATAATGATATTAGTAACTTAGATGCATTAATTATAATTTGATATTTTTAGGCCTACAAGATTTGATTTGTGGGAAGATTTGATTTTTCACAATATTGATTTCTATACCGAACATTTGATTTTTCACATTAGTGATTGTCCATGACCATTTGATTTGTTAGAACATTTGATTTTTCACATTATTGATTGTCCATGACTTACTATGAAGATTTGATTTGTTGGAAGATTTGATTTTTCACATTATTGATTCTTACTATGAAGATTTGATTTGTTGGAAGATATGATTTTTCAGATTATTGATTGTCATGAGTCGTGACCTAAATACAATTGATTGTGGGTGACTTAGACTCTGAAGATTTGATTTTTCATATTATTGATTTTTTGTAGTCTAATTAAAAAATTTGATTTGTTGGAAATTTTGATTTTTCACATTATTAATTATTAATTTTTGTTAACCTAAAAATAATTTAATGGTAAGTTAAAAAATTGTTTTACATGAGACAAATTTCTAATAATAACAATAATATAACCTATCAACTAATTACCCATTTTCTATGTTTAAATATTCACATTAATATAAAAACTAGTATATTTATATTTAAAAAAATATCTACATACCCGAGAGATATCTTCCAATTTGTTGGCTTAGAATATTTGATATGTTCACATGAGTTAATTTAAAGAGACTATGCTACGAGACTTTTCATATTCTTCAAATGTAATAAAGATTTCATTTCATAACTGCCCAAGTTTTCCTATTTTTCTATTCATTTGGCTTCCACGAATTTATTTATTTTTTGTTTGACGTGATAAAAATTTCACTTCATAACTGCCCAAGTTTTTCTATTTTTCTATCCATTTGGCTTCCATGAATTTATTTATTTACACATTTTATGAATTTTGTTTACATGGAAATCTAAATCTTAATTGTTTAAGGGAATCTAAATCTTTCAGCCTTGTTGTGAGTGTAGAATGCCTATCGACGTAATAAAATCAAAATAAAATCTTATATTTAAAAGTTTTCTATATTTATTTAATTGGTCACAAATTATACATTTGTTAAAAGGAATAGCACCGCTCGCATATCAAGCTTTGAATCAAAGATATTGACTTATAATTCTTATTTATAATTTTAGTTTTGTCTCTTATCAATGATATGAGGAACATTTCCCAACTCCTTTGTTTGGAGTTTGCATATTATTTATTATTTATAATCATCACTCCTCAAACAAAGGAAATAAAGGAAATGATAATATACTTAAATCGAGCTTTAACTCAATCTTATACAAAGGAAATAATTACATCTAGAAGTATACTTTATACTGGGGGAGAAGCATTTCTAGATAGAGTTGACATGTGTATGTAGTAAGGAAATAATAAAATTTAAAGAGTGATTTTTATATTTAGTAATTTTTAAATAGTTATAAAGTAAAATAAAATAATTAATGAGTAAAGAAAATAATTCTTAAATAAATTAAATAATTTAAAATTGGAATCTCTTGACATTTTTAGATAGATGTATTTAAGATATCTATATTAGTAATAATATATTTTAATTGGACTTAACTCAATTCTACAAAAAACACAATTAAGCATTTTAATAATAAATTATGGAAAAAAGAAGAACAAAATGTTAATTGAAGTTCCTTTTTTCTGTTCTATTTTAGATGGGGTTTGGCTTCCTCAATGGGCATTTAATTATCAAAACAATAAAAATAAATTATGGAAAAAACTAAAGAAATATATACTTTTACAAAGAAGTTTTTTAACTATTAATTTTGGATTAAAAATTGTCATTTTTATTAAATAATACTTATATAAAATTAATTAATTGAATATATATTTTTAATTCTATTAAATAGTAATGATCTAGTAAATTAATGTTTAAAAAAAATTGACTTCCGAAATTTTTGAAGTAAAATGAAAAATTAAGAATAAAGAGTGTAAACCTAAGAGACATGATATTTCTATAGTCCATTAGATGATAGAGTTGTTTACTAGTAAAAACTGTGTAAACCTAATTTTAAATATAAAAAAGAATAAAAATAAAATGCGTGTACTGTAAAGAAAGTATATGGAAACAAATCATATTCTTTGATGTTTCACAAATCTTATTATATTACCAACCTCTCATAAAGTCTCTTAAAAAGATAAAGACAATGACAAATTTAAGGAAATAAATACCCCTCAGTAGTTATCCAATACCAACAGCATATTAAGAATATTTTACTTATTTGTCAATTTGAACCCAACTTCTTCTATTTTCAATCCTCCTTTGTCATAATCCTATTTTATGAATAAATGTGAACTGCTTTTCAAGTAAGTTTTAGGGTTACAGAAAAGTAGGGTTGAATTTGTGTATGAAAGGGTAGAGCCTAGCGGTCTGATTGATGCCCCTTCCCCAGGAGGGGGAGCAGGTGAAGAGGGTGCAGGAGTCGAGACGCCTTGCTTTCAGCTGCTTTGCTCAGAGATAAAAACTAAAAAAATAAACAAACCTATTTGGTACCGCCTAATATGATTTGCCACTTGATTCGGTAGTGGGGCCTACTTTGCTCAGAGTTATGGCAGAATGCAAAGAACCTGCCTTGCATTGCATGCATGTATTGTTCAATCAGGCCAAACAAAGGGTTGTTTTTTTCTACCAGGGCTACAGGCTGAGGTAGGTGGAATTTTAGAAACTAAGACCCAGTCAAGGCATATGATAAACAAAAGCTTTTAAAAAGGCCTGTATATTTGCCATATTGGTATAAAAGGATGGCATGATTCCATTCAGAAGTAGAAAGTATTCAAGTGGTCTTTTTGACAACCTCTTTTATTGCAGATCAGATTGGGTTTTGCTTCTTGGGTGTCTCTGAGATCAGCAAAAATTCATGGTGGCATAGGATTTTTGTCTCTTTTATTTGGAATTTGTTTTCTCTGGGTGTTAACAGTTGTGATGGCCTTGGAAGGATATGGGCTTGATCAAATTTTCAGGACTAGAGCCATCACAGAAGACATATGGAGTAGTAATGGTTATTATAATGACCTGTTAAATGCTGCATCCTTGCCATTTTTTGATACTGATTTCTTCAATGCTGACAATTCTATCTTGAATACTTCAGAGGTTGCTCCACTTCATGGGATTTTTAACTCCAGTAATGTATCCAATGCAGCTGCAACTGTAAATGGAGATAATGTTTGGGATTATGGTGGACATTGTAACTACTCAAATTTTGACAGTGATGAATTTGAAGCTCTGAGCTTGCAGAATGAGCTTGAACTGATTTGCCGCAATGGGAGTGGTGTCTCCCATCCTGGTTCTGATGCTGCCAGTTTCTGCATGCAGGAGAATTTTTTGAGAAGCACAGCAACAGAAGAAAACTGCTATGTCACAGGAGGTTTCCATCCGTATCAAGATATTGAACAGAACGGAAGATCACTGTGTACAAAGAGTAATAGTAATAGCCACAATGCCGACAAGACTTTGGATTTTGACAGAACAAGAGGGGAGAATAATGCCAGTGATGATTTGTGCCTGCGTACATCAGATAAAACAGAAGCTTACAGTGATTTGCAGTCTCCCCAGGACTGTAAAACCAGCTTGGAGGCCTATAATGTAACAGAGGGTAAAAGAATAATAAAGAATGCCAAGCCATTAAAAGAAAAAAATGTGGTTAGCAAAGATGATGGTGTTAATAATCTGTTGAAGAAGCACTTAACAACTGGTGAAGCAAGTCCCAGTCATGTGAAAGCCATCTCAGGTGGTGGTGGGACCAAAGGCAAAGGACAACCAGCTAAAAATTTGCATGCGGAGAGGAGAAGAAGGAAAAGGCTTAATGAGAGGCTGTGTATGCTTCGTTCTGCTGTGCCCACCATAACCAAGGTATAAAATTTTAAAATGGTATATATATATATATTAGAAAGTGAAACTACTAGTATGCTTTTCGAAATGATTGTGAATTTTTTTTATCAATGTTTTCACACATTTCATGATTGATCATGACAATGAGTAAACTAATGGAATGTGATCACATACTAGCTCATTTACATAGACTGGTAGAAACATATGTCTACTATATACTTATATTCTTTCAAGTAGGTTTATAAAGTTGATTTTAGTTTTTTTAAAGCTTACTTTTTATTGTTGTTCAGATGGACAGGACTTCAATTCTGAGTGACACAATCGAGTACACTAAACAGCTTCTAAGCCAAATTCGAGTTTTGCATGAGGAGCTCCAACCCCAAGCTGAGTGGCCTGCACATCTCAGAGCCTATAGACCATATTTTGGCTCTGCTTCTGATCAATATTTTGCAGATAAAACCATACCTAAGGTGATTTCTCAGACTAAACAGATAAACCATCTGTACAAACTGTCATTAAGATTCTTTAGTACATGTAATGATATATGGGTATGACCAACCTTGTAAGATACAATATAATTATGTATATGCTCCAAAAGAATGTTGTAAGCGTCTGCTGTATGGAAAATATGTTGTCTGACATAGATATCTCCTCTGGTGCTTAACCCTAAAAGTTGAGTCTCAGGAATCTCTCAAAAAGTACTGTTTTTTCATCTTACCATTCAGAAATTGAGTACATAAGACTGAAAAACTCTGTGCAAGGTGGTTTGAAAAGCTTATACAAAATAAAACACAAGGTAAGTTGGAGGAACTTACATAGCCTGCTAAGATTGCCTCCTAACCAATTAGACAGCTAATGCATCTGGGCAGTTGATGTGTTAGAACAACCCACAAAAATTCTAGATTGAATACATACAACACTAGGAGGATGTGGATTTCTGTATTGAGATTGTAAACCATTTGTATAGATGGTAGTTAAACTATGGCATCCTTGTACAAGTTAAAATTGATAGATTGATTGATTTTTCTCTGTGCAGTTCGAAGTTCACAGAACAGATGGGTGGCATCTAAACATACACATGGCCTGCCAAACAAATCCAAATTTACTGCTGTCCACAGTGAGCACTTTGGAATCCTTTGGACTGGAGATTGAGCATGGTATCTTCAGCTGTTTTGGTGATTTTGGAATGCAGGCTCACTGTTCAGAGGTTTGGGTCATCATATTTCATTAACTTTTCATTTCCTCTTCAATTAAAACACTCCATAGATTCTCTTTTTTTTTTCTAAAACCAGACTCTTATGTTTTTTCTCCAGACAAACAACAGCCACGGAAACACAAGACCAGAAGACATCAAGCTTGCCTTACTCCAAAAAGCAGGATATTTAGGTAAAAGTGATCAGCAAGTATGAAGATGATGGAATGGCCATTATTTCCTGTTCCCAGTGAGAGAATTTTGAAGTCTAGCTTAGCCACTAATCTTATGGGGAATCTTAAATCCTCTTGTCATCAATAATTTAGTGTCTCAAATATATTGAGACTCAATAGAGTTTAGGGTTGTCGTTATGCCAAAACTTGCAAGTGTTTGTATTGTCTTTAATCTCATACATTTATATAATAATAATAACCATTTTGAAACTGCAACTGTGTTGGTTTGGATGTGTATCTGAATTTTGAATTCTTATGCGACATTTTTTTCAAGAGTGAAAGGCAAAATCTCTACAATTATTAAGACATGATCTCACAAAGAATGATTCTATAATGAGTACAAAACAAATTCGATTCCGTGTCTGGGAAGAGTCCATTAGCAATCATGGGAGAAGTCAGCGAAATATATTGATAGATTTATCAATATTAAATTTCATGAGCTTGTAATGGAGCTCTAAAAGCCTACTAATAGGGATGCCATGTGCTTTATGCATAAAATCGGTGCTATCAACTTTGTCATTTGCTTCTTTCTTTGCAGTCTAAAATTATGAATTAAGAAACGTACTCACTATCATACAAACCAGGAATGATTAAAATTTTGTTTTCTTTTTGTTTTCATTCGGCCATTTGCGATCTTCACAATAAAAGTGTAGAAATATGAATTCACGGAAATCTCATCTCCATTAAGAAAAAGAATTATATTTTAGAGATCTTGTTTGATCAGGTCGTGGCCATGCCATAAAATGACAAATGCTAATTATATCTATTTCACAGAGACATAGCTATGATTATAAAATGACAAAAGCAAAGAAGTGGCTAACAGTGAAGGAAGTAGCAAGCTTTGAGTAAGAGAGGGAAAAACAAAAGGATGCTCTTTATGATTGTATGTAGCAAAGTGGGAGGGTTAGGGTTGGTTATAGGAAGCACTTAAATAGTTGGTATGTTAAAATTTTGATTTTAATTGAAATAAATTTGAGGATTAGGGTTGGTTATATGAAGCGCTTAAATAGGTGGTATGCTGAAATTGGGTTAGGGGTTGTTATAGGAAATGCTTAAATAGTCGGTATGTTGAAATTTTGATTTTAATTGAAATAAAATCAAGGGTTAGGGGTGGTTACTTAAATAGTTGGTATGTTGAAATTTAGATTTTAGTTGAAATAATATCGTCTGCAATCAAAATATTACAAGCATGTGTATATATGTATACATTGTTTAGTGGATTATAAAGGAAGAATATATTATTAAGGTGTAGAACAAAGATATTGGGTTTTACATAAAGATAAAGCATAATAGATAAAATATTAAACACTCCTCATGACTAGTATCATATGTAAAAGCTACATAAATAATTTTTAAAATATTATAATAAAATTATAGTTTAGTAATTGATTTAACTTAATTTTTTCATACTAATATCATATTAGTTGTTTAGTTGTTTAGATCATAAACTAGAAACTTTACATTTATTAAACAATGTATTATTTACTAAGAATGTAATTATTAAATTAGTTCACATATGTTTGGATAGATATGTTTGGATGGTTGCATATAAGTTAAATTTGAAATATATATAATCAATATTATAATGAATAGATGTATATGTAGCTTTCCACAATAATTGGATTGATTGTTTGTACTATAGTATTTGGATTTTTGTATTATTATCAAATGTACATGTGCCAAGAATCTAATAATTGATTTACCTCAAACATTTTCCTTTACAGTTGTATGAGTTGTTGGAGAATAGATCTAGGGTCCCTATGTATAGATTACTAATGTGACAAAATATATGTTATCATGAAATTGAATAAAATTGAACTTTGAGTAACTGACAAAATAATGTCACTAAAATATCATGTGCAATAGCCATCTAACAAGTGATTTGAATCAATTTATATTATTTGTTTGGACTATATAGAAATAAGAACTTTTTATTTTAGAAAATGTATCATGTACTAACATTTCGAAAATTGATTTAGATCAAATCATATCTAACAATTAATTTGAATCAATCTTATCCTCACATTTATCTTAGCTAAACTTTGATAGAAATAAGATTTTATTATTTTATAAATTGTACTATGTACTAATATTTTAGAAATTGATTTAGATCAAATTGTTTCTTGACAAGTGTATTAGTTGTTCAAAGGGTACAAAAAATTTCTTATTTACTAGTTACCTAAATAGCAAAATACACATATCACATCAACACAAAAGAATTCTATTTATAGATTTAAATTATTTTGTGGAAGATAGAAATTTCCCACTAAATTAAAAAATCCTCTATAATTATTTAGCAATAAATTATAAGGAAAAAATAATATAATATATTATAGTTATATGAGAACAATTACCTCACTTATATATCTCTGGTTTTCTTTAAAATGTTTTAAGTGAGGCCATCTTGATAATTGAGATTTTAATAATTCAAACCCAATGTCATAGCCTTGTGTTGAGTTTGTGATTAAATCATAATAAGTGCTGGGAATATTGCTAAGTTGGATTATGTTTCACTTTTTTTAAAAATTTAAAACATAAAAAAGTTTGTTTACTAGATTTTCAAACATTTTGTAATATCAAGATTCACAACTAATTTTTATCCATTCTAAACAATGATATATTGTAATATAAATCATGATCAACTCATCTTACACAATGTATTTTCCTAACTAAAATCAACATATAAAATTAGTCTTAATATAATATGCCCAAATACCTAATTATTTATACCTCATATGTAATGTAAGATAATATGCAAACTCATTTGGCCAAAGTAACACATGCCAAGTGACTATTTATGTCATAGTAGATATAGCATCATTCACATTAGTAAGTACTTAGTTTCATTACTCCAAATTGCCTACATATCCCACTAGGGAATCAAAGTCACATAATTCTCCTACATAACTACATGTTCTATTTTATCAACAACTTCTCCATTAATACATTTTACACGAGTCTTGGTTCATTTCAAAATCCATACCCTAACTAATGTGAACATCACAATTAAATAGTCATAGTATTCAAATTCTAATAAATATTTACATTTATATTTTAAATTTGTGATCTTATGCATCTATTTCTAGGTTACTGACAAACCTAAATAACAATCTCTAACATTGATGGACCCACATGACATAATACCTCTTAACATATAGGAATGTATCTATTAACTCAATTGGTGACTATCATCTATAAACTAGCACAATAAAAAAATTCCATAAACAAGACTTAAGAAAGATCAATGGTATGATATAAGTCATTTATTGATATTAATGATCAATCTTAGTCAAAATCACTCTAATTTAAGTAGAAAATTTATCATATAGCCATATCAAAATTCCTCATTAAAATTCACATACTTATTTACATGGAATCTTCACCTTTTCAAATGGGACCTTTCCCTTCACTAGTATGGTCATAGTAGAGTATTGCATAGGGAGATACTGCAATAGAGCCTAGTATCAAGTAGAAGTACATACCTAAACTCTAAAAATCAATTTTGTATACAATCATAATTATTGGCTCAATCAATTGTATCAAGTAGAAGTTCATACCTAAACATAACAACCCATAAACATAATTTAACAAAATTTAACATTATTTAACATGTATATCATTGGAAGTTAAAGGTATAAGGACTTTCAAGATTAAACATGTGATTTTCTATCAATAAAGAGGTTCTCTCATACAACCAACCATTCAATCTATATTAAAATTTCATTTCAGTGATTACAATAGCTTACACATTGACTATTCATGATTCCTTTTGTTAAAGATAAAACAACAATATCATAAGACTCTAAAGTAATAGTCTTTAGAAGAAAATATCAAGGGAATCCTATCTCTATATTCGAAGGATTCAACCCAAAGACATCTATTGACAACAAATAACCCATCTCACATGAAAACAATACAACTTCTAACATGTAACACATCAAATTATTACACAAGGAAAAGATCATATAGCCCTATAGTTGTCAAAAGTATAAATATCATAATGTAATAGTCTATAACATGCTCAAAATAGCAACATTGAGTCTATAAATTATTTAACAACAATAGCATTGTGAATGCATATATCATGACATACTACACTCATCAACTTGCAATATTATAACTATCAACATAGCAACCCATAAACATAATGTAACAAAATCATGAAAATCACTATCACTATTAGCGTAACAACTTTCACACATGTCTTAAAAAACTTACAAATAATAGGGTAGTGCCATAAATGACACTCTTAGAAAAATATTAGATCATCACATGTAGACCTATAGCAAAGTAATCACAAAATCTAACATTGACAAATTGATACAAAATCCTTTTAAAATACATTCTAATAAGACCAAAAAAACCATTCATATTAGTTGGCATTAAATGGGATTAACATCCTTCATTCATATTAATACAAAACAAAATCCATATGTAGGTTAAAACTCAATAAACAATGTAATGCTATAGTGTTATTCTTTTACAACATAAGCAATCTCAATAAATTAACCATGGTGATTCAATTTAGGGTGGAGAGTGGGGTGGATCAAGTCCACCTTCTTTTGCTTAACACATAGAGGTTTCTATATGTAAAGGATTAAGAGAAGTGGGTTTGAATCCTTCACTAATCTACCCTCAATCATAATACAAACAATTTAAAATTTAACTATATGTAAAAGATCAAGAGAAGTGGGTTTGAATCCTTCACTAATCTACCCTCAATCATAATACAAACAATTTAAAATTTAACTAAGAATCATAACTAAAATTCCATTTGAAATGATGCATCCACTCAGCAAATAGATCTTAATCCAACTTAATGTAACATTTTTAAAGTGACACCAACTAGTAGAAGCACCATGTAGTAAACCAAATGCCCCATGCAAAATGCAATAGCCAAAATTTAATTATGCCAAGATCCTCATGACAATATCCAAAGCAAAATAAATTCCTTTCTCCCAATTTTATAACTAAAACTCAAGCATTGAAAGCCTCAATAAAAATGGTGCCTTTGATTTTCCTAAAAACTACACTCTACATGATCATAATTCCATATGCAATGCCAAAACAAGTATACCCAACTTTGGGTTGAGTTGCATGGATGCCCATGGCTATAAGCACTCTCCATTCATCTATTCCCTCACACCATGAATTGCACGATTAGGTTTTTAATGACTATCCTCATGAAATATCCAAATAAAAACAATGGTATTCAATGACAATCCCAAATCTGCTTCTGAATTTATAGAAACCCCTTCCTTTCTTTTCTTTTAATTATTTTTCATTTTTAAACATTTTTCACACTCCTACAAAAATGGTATAGATAATCAAACCAAGGAAATTTCAACACTAACCATTATTCACTTTTTTGGATTGAAATCCAATAAACCATGTAATGTAACAAATGATTAAAAATGTTTTTTATAATGATAGAAGTAGGTTTTTGAAAGGGACCAAACCCTTTTACAAAGAGGCAACTACCCTACAAATGATACGAGTACCATGAGGTATGGGACAAATAATACAAGCCAAAACATCAACCCCACTAGCACACAAACACAACAAAATGACCCAACACCAAATGATTAGCAATCTAAACAATGCCTGATCTTAACCTAGCAATCTGTACACCCATGACTTGGGCATGGGAATCATCAATAGAAAATGATTACAAATGTTATCCACTTTAATTCCAAATAAATAAATTCAAGGTAATAATATGACAAACATCAATGAGTACTAAGTCAATCAAACAAAGTTGGGATGACAACCACTTAGAACAAGAACTAACTACACCTTCACTCATAAGTTGAGAAGACAACAAATTAAAAGCTAGGTAGACCTACAATGTCGTGACTCACTTGTTAATACAACACTAGAATGATCTAACATTAAATGCCTATGCTCAATGACAAATAAAACATAAGGTTACCTATGAGTGGGAGAATGTTTTCATTTAATGATGAAGCATTTTTTTGACTCACACAAATTCCCTACCACCATTAGTCCTATACTATGACAAACTACCTTTCACATGATACCCTCCCTCTACTTAATGATTATGGACTTCAAAAAACCAAAGAAAAGAAAATTAACGAGTTTTTATGAAGTTATAATCACATATATTAATTATAATTAATCAATGATATTTATAAAACCAAATTACATACTCATAAATATAATAAAAAATGAAAATGATAATTATACCATTAATCAAATTCAATTACAAATCAAATTTTAGTCATCATATCAATATCAAATCTCATTATTCATAATATAAATCATTAATTACTAAGTAAATTAGAAAACATATCATGAAATACTAAAACATATCATAAAATACTAAAATAGCAATTAATTTAAGTAAAAATTTATAAAATTATTATATTTATATAAAATAAGAACATTATATATTTAAAATTATATAATAATGTTCTTAAATAATATTCATGAGGATAGGAAAATGCACGAAGCGAGAGGGAAAAGCAACATAAAATATGAAGCAAACCAAAGGGATACATGGAGGATGATCACCATCATAGAGGGAATGTAAAATCAACTAGCGATGAAGAACATAAGAGCCAAATACCTTGTCTTATCACTATAAGACTAAATTGAATTACCTTTGATCCTACAAGATCTTATTCAAAGCATATGTGCATAGCAAGTAGAAGACCAAGCTATGGATATTAGTAAGGGAAATAAAAATTTAAAAAAACCAGTGAATAGGTGGACTACCCTCACTAATTAGTAGAGGAAATCGGTAAGGCTCAAATTATCGAAACCATATTGTAAGAAGAAATAAAAAGCATATAAATTTACCACAATCGCTAGATTTAGTAACAAATTGATGGAAGATAAAACAATATATGTCTAGAGTAAAAACCAATAGTATCAATGTGATGAAATTCAAATGCTTGTCCTCCCAAAGTGTCATTTCATATCATGTAATTTTAACCGTAGTGGAAGATTATCTCCCTTACTATTAAAATAAATTTGATTTAAATTTTATAGCCTCTCAACTAAATAATAGAATAAGGAATCATATAAATTATTTGGACACAACATTTTTAGGATGGTGGAAAACATCGTTAGAAGATTTTCTTGAATCTAATGTAAGATTTAATGTTAAAGTGGAGTTATCCTAGGAATCATGCGAATCATTTGGACACAACATTCCTAAGATGGTGGAAATTAACCCAACATCATTAGAATATTTTCTTGAATCTAATGTAAGTGTTAATGTTAAAGTGGAGATATCTTAGCCCCTACCAAAAATGGTAAGAATCATATCTTCCTTCAGAAATTTTGTTCAAATTTCAAATTATGAAGGGATTCCATTTCATTTGTATGTTTGTCATAAGGTTGTCCACATTATAAGATTTTGTGCAACAAAAATATAAATTAACAATATCAACATAGAACACAAGTCAATGAGTTCGGAATGGAAGGAGAAAGGCATTCAACAAAAGAGAAATATTTCTCTATCTAAGAAAATATCAATGGTTCTTCATAAAAGAAACATTTCCTCTAAAATGGGATCTAACACATAACAGTAAAGGTTACTCTTTGGAAGTGGATAATGTTGAATCTACTCCTCCTAAGAAGTCAAGATCTAAAAAATAATAATCTCTAGCCTTAACAATTTCTACCCACTATAGTGGAATTTAATGACTTGGGATAAACATCTGAAGGATTAACATAGAAAAGTGAAGTTTGGTGGAAGACATCAATTTAGTGTAATCATAAATATAGTTAAAGATGATGGAAGGATTCCAAATATGTAACAAATTAAAACATGGAAACCAAAAAGGAAAAGGATGGTTCAAAGAATTAAATTAAAGCATTGTCTATGGGAATAAGAAAAATAGGCAATAGGTTCCAACATATAAAAGAATATGAACATTTTCAAACACATTTGAAGAGGGAAGAACCCTTCACTACTGAAGTGAAGGTTCTATTATGGAGTCTTAGGGATTTATGTTTTTAAATAAGAAATAGGTGGTACAACACCAACTACTATTTAGGAAACTAGATTTAGTTATGTTGCAAGAATAAAAACTAAATGATGAGAGTACAAATATAATATAATACTAATAGAAAAAATGGTTAAGGTTGGGAAATAATTCTTCAATAAAATTTGTAAGTCTATACCATACAAAATAAATTGTGATTTCATGCCTAAAGAAGATAATTGGATTGTGTTTGAACCAAGCACCTTAAAATGGACTATCAAAAAATTAAAAATACTTCAATTCTTCCATGAACTCATCTAAAAATGAAGAGTAAAATTTATGGAATCACAATAACAAAAGGACTTGCATATCTTCATCTCTAAGAATTAGTAGATGGATTTTGGAAAAAAATGGGTTTAGTCACATAGAATAATCATAGGAAGGGTTTTAATAATTTAAATGGGAAGTTGGATATAGGTTGCCAGTTACTCCAAAATGAGTGGAGAAGGGCAGGATTTGAAAATATTTTATCCTCAACATCTCTTAACCCATTCATTATCTAATATGGATTAGGGTTCATTCAAAGCCAAACCCAATCAAATGCCCCTTCAAATTTGAGATAATATTGTTGAAATCCTTGATATCTCAAAAATGATGTAAGGCCCCCTCACATTGCTAGAACTTATGAAAATTTTCCAAAAGTTAAAGATAATTTATAAAATTGTGTGAATGATTGGGACACAAAATAATTTAAATACATTTTTTTAGGAAAAGAGACTCTTAAAAAGAGTTGGAGGTTTTAGTAACCCAAACTAGTCTATCCCCATTATAAAGGATGTATTGTAGTTGGGAGCATCACTATCAACAAGGTTGTAATTTGTTTTCTAGAAAGACTTGATAACTTTTAGAGGAAGAAATCCTAGGAAACATGGATTGAGGAAGAGGAGATGAATACTTAATTTTTTAAGCAGTCAAGAGGAAGAAATCCTAGGAAACATGGATTGAGGAAGAGGAGATGAATACTTAATTTTTTAAGTAGAAGAGCCAAGATCATGGATCAAAATAACTTTCTATTAAGAAACTAAAACTTGATAAAGAATGAGAAAGAAATATGTGTTTGGTTTTTACCATCTAAAGGGCCTACATATGAGGGAATTGATATGGGTAAGTGATAATTTCATAGTTACATCCCTCACATTCTATCAAAGTAGAAAAAAAAATATTTATAATGAAACCTTTCTCCATGGAAAATGTGAAAATAGACCTTAGTCTTATAAACAAGGACAAGGCTCCTACTTTAGATTGGGTTGAGCACTATATTATTTCAATGAAAAATTAACTAAAGTGTTAAATGCGTCTTAAAAATAGAGAAAAATTTAAGACATAAATTATACCCTTATAACCATCATTTTAAAAATAAAATACAACTACTTTCACAAGTTCCATTCTTGTAGATTCTTATGAAACATAATGTAAAAAAAAAAAATCTAAGGTAATTATTAGATGTCTAAAGGTATTTCTTCTTTATATACTACCAAAAGAATAAAGATAATTTGTTAGAGGAAAAGATAATAATGTAACAATGGAAAAAGTGTAATATTGAAGCTAGCTATGGCAAAAACATATGCTAAGGTTAATTGATTATTCTTCATATAAAATTTCATTTCCTGTGGAATATGATGGGTAGAATGGATAATGAAACTAATTACTAGATCATGTTTATCTATCTTAGTAAATGTTATCTCTATAATATATTTTTCAAAAAAAATTAGAGGAATATAATATGGACACTCCAAGGAAAATTCTAATGATGACTTGTTGTCAATTGGTAATTTTTTTCTTTCAGGGTGTTGAAAATGACAAATATAACCTATTTTGGTAGTATATGCTTTCAGGTCCAATTTTGATTCTATTTTCATGTAATTAGTTTCTAATTGCCCACAAATTGAGTTTTTGGTATCTTATAACAACATTAAATTGTCATGCTATTTATTATAATTTGGTCCCCATTGCTGAGATATTATGGAGGCAAATTTTAATCTAGGTCTAATCACTTGTCATGCAAATTTTTATTTCTCACATTTAGGCTTCAATCACCCATTTGTTTAAATTAATTACAAGCAAACTGTGGTGTGATTGCCAATGGAATTATAGGCAATTAGGGGGAAATGGTGGCACAATCACAAATGAAATTATGGGCAATTAACAAAAAAGGGTGGTAGGATTGAAAATAAAATTATAATCAATTAAGTGCAAATAGTGGTGTGATCACCAATGAAATTACAATGAATTTAGGGAAAATGTGTATTATTTCCATGAAATGATAAGTATTTTTGAAAAAAATGTTTATTATTGCCATTAAATTATAGGTGGTTTAGAGAAATAATGTTTCATCACCTCAAAATTATAGGTATTTTAAGGTTAATGTGTTTAATTGCCCATGAAAAATATACTATATTTTTGTTTGGTAGACCTAAGACAACAAAATCTAGTGTGAGTGTGGATTCATATTTATGTAAAAATATGCTTCATTCTTTCATTATGAATTCAATTCACCTATTTCTTACATTTTAAATTTGGGATTTATAATCCTTTGGATTGGCATTAGATTAATCTGGTATGAGTTGTCAACTATGAGATAGTAGGGTACTTTCTCAAAAGTTAGGGAATAGACAGAGGCTACACATCTACTTCATTCTTCCATTCCTAGTGAATTATAAAGACATAATTATCAATGTACATCACATTTTGTAGTGTATATTGTATGATTAATATCTATAATAATAGTTATCATGTGGACCTACATATTTGTCATGTGTTAATATTGATTTAAATGTTATCATTGCAAAGGCCTATGTAGTTTATTTCCTATTGTTTAGATATATTTATTTCTTATGTAGACTATATCAATTGTTGTGATATATTGGTTAAGTAATGTCCCTATTGTATTTAATTCTAAATGAATTTATGTCGATGGTTTTACCTCAGTGTCTACTATCACCTTTTCACATATAAAGAATGGCACATATTTTATTTAATCCACACCATCAAATCAAACCAAATCAATGTCTCATGGGGATCCAAAGAGAAAATGAAGATACACAAATTAGGAGGTAGTTACATTGGTCAAAAAAGATTACATGTCACTTGGGGAGCAATCATTTTATTTTAATATATTCATGGTATAGGCTCACAAACTTGAATGCACTACTAGGGTCCACCTGTATAAATTTATTAAGAACCTATAGTACTAAAGGCACATGTTTTATTTATCCTAGACTAGTAGATCAAACTACATCAAAGGATAATGGGAATCAAAGGTGAAATGAAGATAGTGTTGCAAGTATGGGCCTAACTGGTGTTGTCATTGATGTCAACATACTCTTGTTGCATTGATGATAAGGATTGGATGAGTTGTATGCTGAGGATATTGAGAAAATTAGTCCTATCAGGAACAGAGAAGAACAGTAAAGATAGTAAGGTAAAGATCCCAGCTAAGATGAAGATCAAAGGATACGGATCAAGGAGTTTATAGATATGTGTCTGAAGTTGATGTAGTAATGATTTGAGAGGTCCGCATGAAGATCTGAAGAAGTTATGGCATCTTGAGTAAAACCAGTTCTGGCAGATGTTTAGAGGTGACAGAGTGACACAGATAGGTCCAGTGAGATCTAGAAATGAAATATCTTGTTCTGCAGCTTTAGTGGAATGTTTAGGAAGTCAATGTGAATTGACAACTCAATTGGTTCATGGTCTGGAGGTCCATAAGCATCTGTTCCAATATGACAGTGATGACAGATTGTGTTCTTGAGGTTATGGATGAAGGAGGGAATAATTTTAGTAAGTAGAAGTAGTGTGGATGTTCTTGGTGATTCAGGCAAGCTTGTGGAGGTCTTTGGATTGTGTCCAATTCATGTTGATGGTCCACATTGAAGATTGAGCTCGTAATTGAAGAATTACTTCCGGATGATGATGTTCTTCCTAAGTTTGGCCGACCGGATGAGTTACACATCCTACGGATGATCTTGAAGATGTTCTGTGAAGTAAGGCATGTTCCTAGAAGAAGATTGAAGTCCCAGTTCTATGTGGCTGACAATGTATTGATCCGCATGAAGTCATTTTGTAACTAGTCATGTTGTATTTGCCCTGCAATGTATGTCGACTTGGCTGATTATCCCTAAGTCGATGTCTTGTATAAATAAGGAGTTGTAAAGTTATTTCAAAAGTATTTGCTAGAGATGAGTGTGTGGTAGAGAGGAGCAGAGTGAAAGGCAGAGTAGAAATATTAGGCTTAAATGGAACTGACTCAAGCATGGTGAAGATGCTATTCTTCAGTTCAAGTATGTAATATTTATTATTCTATAGACAGTGTGTCTCATGTAGGTAGTGGGCCTCTTGTGAGCAGTGAGCCCTATTTGGCATGTTCCATTTATTCTTCTTATTCTTTTAATAGAGAATACAATCTTGGGTTAGTCACCCCCATGGTTTTTCCCTTAATCAGGTTTTCCACATTAAAAATCTTGGTGTCATATGTGTTAATGTGTTTCTACTATTGAATTGTTGCATTATGTTTCCATGATTGATTTTTTATTATGCTGTTGAATTAAAAGAAGGATTTAAGTGATTAATTGGAAGAAATTTTTGGACAACTAATTCACCCCCCTCTCAGTTGTCTATCCTAAATCTAACAATTGGTATCAGAGCTAAGTTCCTCTAAAAGAGATTAACCACTTGAGGAGATCTAGGATGTCATCCTACAAGAAGGATAGTCCAAGGTTTGATGGAACCAATTACACTCTTTGGAAAAGCCACATGGAATGTCACTTGCAATGTATGGAAAATGCAAAATGGAAAATGTATGGAATGATCTCTAATTCAAAAATGAAAAATGCAAGATCTTTGAAAGTTCCAGAATAGACATTGCATCTGGTACTCAGCCAAAAGGTAATATCTTCCACTTGGTTGGTACTGGTAAAAGCTGTTTATTTGTTCAAATTGATCAGAGTTGGTTATGGCATAGGAGAATGTGTCATATGAATTTTGATAATATCATCAAGATAAGCAACACTCAGGCTGTAAGAGATCTTCTAAGACTGGTGAAACCTACTAATAATTTGTACAAAGAATGTCAGTTGGGTAAGTAAAGCAGGGTCACATTCAAAAGTAAGGAACAGTCTTCTACTAGATTATTAGACTTAGTTCATACTAATCTATGTGGTTCGGCAAGAATCAGGAGTGTGCAAGGTGATAGATACTTCATGCTATTAATTGATGATCACTCCCAGATGATGTGGGTAACTTTTCTGAAAGAGAAATCAGAGGCTCTTGAGAAATTCAAAATATTCAAGGCTATGGTAGAGAATGAAACCGGATTGAACATAAAATGTCTGAGGTCTGATAGAGGTGGAGAAATCACATCTAGTGAGTTCATAGAATTTTGTGAGAAACATGGGATAAAAACATAGTTGTCTGCTCCAAGGACTTGACACCAAAATGGAGTAGTGGAGAGAAATAACTGGACCATCCAGGAAGCATCTAGAACCATGATGATGGAGGCAAATGTTCCTCAGATCTATTAGAGAGAAGTTGTAAGCACTGCAGTCTATACTCTTAATCAAGTACAAATCAGAAGCAATATTGGTAAGACTCCTTATGAACTCTGGTTTGGCATCACTCCCACTGTGAAGTATTTCAGAGTCTTTGGTAGCAAATGTTACATTAAAAGAGATGAAGATCTAGGCAAATTTGATGCTAGAAGTGATGAAGGAATATTCTTGGTAATTCTACTCAAAGCAAAGCACATCAGTGTTATAACAAGAGATTGAGAAAGAATATAGAAAGTACAAATGTGAAGGTTGATGAAGGTATTGAAAAACCCTCAAGGTTTTATGAATATGATGATGATGATCGGAATGATGTTTTGATCCAAGGAGTCTAAGCCCCTTCTAAAATTTAGATTTAGACTGATTCGGTGAATAATGAAGAAGAGATAAGTTTGAATAAACCTGTGCAAGAAATAGAAGTTAATGAAAGTCCCAAAATTCCTAGGTATGTAAAACTAAATCACTCTAAAGATCAGATCATAGGTGATAAAAGAAAAGGTGTTCAAACAAGAAGAAAGATTGCTCAAGACTTAGAAGAGTATTGTCTGATTTCAAAGATTGAACCAAAGACAGTGAATGAAGCATGCAATGATGAAAGTTGGACTAAAGCAATGGAGGAAGAGCTGATGTAAATTGAGAAAAACCACACTTGGGATCTTGTTCCCAGACCTAGAAACAAGAATGTGATTGGAACCAAATGGGTCTTCCAGAACAAACTGAATGAAGATGGTGAAGTAGTCAGAAACAAAGCTAGATTGGTCTGCAAGGGTTACTCTCAAGTAGAAGGAGTTGATTTTGAAGAAAATTTTTCTTCGGTGGCAAGAATTGAAGCAGTCAGATTATTTCTTGCCTTTTCTACCTTCAAGGACTTCAAAGTATATCAGATGGATGTCAAGTCTACCTTCCTAAATGGTGACTTGGAAGAAGAAGTATACATTGAGCAATTGGATGGATTTCAATTGTCTGATCATGGTGATATGGTCTGCAAGTTGAAGAAAGCACTGTATGGACTCAAACAAGCCCCAAGAGCTTGGTATGAAAGACTGGATAAGAATCCTTTGAAGATTGGTTTCAACAAAGGTACTGCTGACAGTAACTTGTACTTCAAAATTGATCATGAAAATATCTTGATTGTTGAAGTATTTGTTGATGATATCATTTTTGGAGGAAGAGATAGTATGTGCAAAACTTTTGCAAATCAAATGAAAAGTGAAATTGAGATGTCCATGTTTGGGGAAATGAATTTCTTCTTGGGTCTGCAAATCATTCAAACAAAGAAAGGAATCTTCATTTCTCAGACCAAACATGTGAAAGAATTGTTGAAGAAATTTGGGATGGAAGACTCAAAACCAATGAGTACTCCCATGGCAACTGGATGTAAATTGAGCAAAGATGATGACTCTCCTAAGGTTGATAAAAAAAAGTGCAAGTTAATGATTGGAGGATTATTGTATCTCACTCAAACTAGACCTGACATTATGAATGTTGTTGGTCTTGTTGCTAGATTCCAAGCCAATCCTAGAGAATCTCATGTCATGACAATCAAGAGGATTTTTAGATATCTAAAAGGGGTAGTTGAGTATGGATTGTGGTATCCTAGAGATCATGATTTCTCTCTTCATGCATATATAGATGCGGATTGGGCAGGAGATGTGGATGACCAGAAGAGTACTAGTGGTGGAGCATTCTTTTTGGGGAAGAGATTGGTTTCTTGGCTGAACAAGAATCAAGAGGCAATATCTCTGTCCACTGTAGAAGTAGAATATATTGCAGCAGTAGGTAGTTGCACTCAAGTATTATGGATGAAGCAAATGCTAAGAGACATCAGAGTAGAGTATGAGGAGCCTATCACAATCTTCTGTGATAATTCAAGTGTAATAAATATATCAAAAAATCTGGTGTTGCATTCAAAGACAAAACATATATCCATCAAGTTTCATTTTTGAGAGAGCAGATGAACATGAATGAAGTTAGATTGGAGTTTGTGCCCTCCAAGGATTAGATTGTAGATATTTTTGCTAAACCTCTACCTAAGGACTCTTTTAAGTATCTCAGGGATAAGTTAGGGGTTATTACCCCTCTATTTCTGAATTAAGGTGCACTGATGTGCATCAGTCCGGTGGATCTCATAGTCATATCTTGTGGTCTAGATTGATGATGGGAAACTGCTACTCAGGTTGAGCAGCTGGTATGATTCTAAAGTGATGCAAGTATGTGCCCTTTGCAATTGATGTCAAAGGGGGAGAGAAGACATGTGAAAAACAAGTGGTTGTTGATCAAAGGGGGAGTAGTAAAGAAAGAGAAGACATGTGAATGATTGTTGCTGATAGGGGGAGTTATGTCAGTGAGGAGAAGTTCTTGTCTTGATGGTTAAAATAGTTTTTCACATCATATGTTGCCATCAATGACAAAGGGGGAGATTGTTGCACGTATGGGCCTAACCGATGTTGTCATTGATGTCAACATACTCCTGTTGCATTGATGATAAGGATTGGATGAGTTGTATGCTGAGGATATTGAGAAAATTAGTCCTATCAGGAACAAAGAAGAACAGTGAAGACAATAAGGTAAAGATCCCAGCTAAGATGAAGATTAGAGAATGCGGATCAAGGGGTTTGTAGATAGGTGTCTTAAGTTGATGCAGTAAAGATTTGAGAGGTTTGCATGAAGATCTGAAGAAGTTATGGCCTCTTGAGTAAAACTAGTTCTAGCAGATGTTCAGAGGTGACAGAGTGACACAGATAGGTCCAGTGAGATCCGAAAATGAAATATCTTGTCCTGCGTATTTGGTGGAATGTTTAGGAAGTCAATGTGAATTGACAACTCAATTGGTTCATGGTCTAGAGGTCTGCAAGCATCTATTCCAATATGACAGTGATGACAGACTGTGTTCTTGAGGTTAGGGATGAAGGAGAGAATAATTGAACAATAAGTAGAAGTAGTGTGGATGTTCTTGGTGATTCAGGCAAGCTTGTGGAGGTCTTTGGATTATGTCTAGTTCATGTTGATGGTCCACATTGAAGATTGAGCTCGTAATTGAAGGATTACTTCCGGATGATGATGTTCTTCCTAAGTTTGGCCGACCAGATGAGTTACACTTATTGTGGATGATCTTGAAGATGTTCTGTAAAGCAAGGTGTGTTCCTAGAAGAAGATTGAAGTCCTAGATCTATGTGGCTGACAATGTATTGATCCGCATGAAGTCATTTTGTAATTAGTCATGTTGTATTTGCCCTACAATGTATGCCAACTTGGCTGATTATCCCTAAGTCAATGTCTTGTATAAATAAGGAGTTGTAAAGTCATTTCAAAAGTATCTGCTAGAGATGAGTGTGTGGTAGAGAGGAGTAGA
This sequence comes from Cunninghamia lanceolata, assembly GCA_027924645.1. Taxonomy (NCBI): domain Eukaryota; kingdom Viridiplantae; phylum Streptophyta; class Pinopsida; order Cupressales; family Cupressaceae; genus Cunninghamia; species Cunninghamia lanceolata. The sequence continues at coordinate 10,354,326 of BSBN01000655.1, forward strand.
GTGAAAGGTAGAGTAGAAATATTAGGCTTAAATGGAACTGACTCAAGCATGGTGAAGATGCTATTCTTTAGTTCAAGTATGTAATATTTATTATTCTATAGACAGTGTGTCTCTTGTAGGAAGTGGGCCTCTTGTGAGTAGTTTGCTTAGGCAGTGAGCCCTATTTGGCATGTACCATTTGTTCTTCTTATTCTTTTAGTAGAGAATACAATCTTGGGTTAGTCACTCCATGGTTTTTCCCTTAACCAGGTTTTCCACGTTAAAAATCTTGGTGTCATATGTGTTAATGTGTTTCTACTCTTGAATTGTTGCATTATATTTCCATGATTGATTTATTATTATGCTGCTGAATTAAAAGAAGGATTTAAGTGATTAATTGGAAGAAAGTTGTGGACAACTGATTCACCCCCCCTCTCAGTTGTCTGTCCTAAATCTAATAGATTGTTTAAGAGAGAGGTAGTGACATTGGCCTGAAAAGTTGACATGTTAGTTGACGGGCCATGTAGTAGTTTTATATTAAAATAAATGATTAAATTAATAATTCTATGCCACTTGTAAGGATTTAAAATGAGATTTAAAGGTCCACAAAAGTAAATTAATTGCCTATACTTTTTAATATCTACATGCTTAAAATCAAGTAAATATATATTTTAAAATTTTCTATAGGTGTATAAGTTGTTTCTATAGGTATAATTAATGTCTGTTTCACACATTATTAGTATTTTCTCTAAGAATATGTATTTTATTATATTATTTTTATTACTAATCCACTAAATTTTGATTGTTTGGGAATGAAGACTATGTATTCCTATAAATGAATGCATTATTGGGGCCCACTTGAAATGATTTATTTATCTTGACTATGTATAATTTTATCAAGGGCCCATAGTATTAAAACAAATCCACATGTTTAATTATTCCACACTATGGGATTAAATTGTATCAACAACTTGCAAGGATCCAAGGATATAATGAAGACATCTAGTTAAAGTGAGAAGAAACACCATTGGCAAGAAATGGTGACATAGTAGTTGGTAGTCCCTACAATAATTTTATTTTAATCTAAATGATTAAAGTATTAATTCAATTCCCACATAATGATTAAAATATTAAAATCTTGTCATGAATCAAAAAAAAAAAATTAAAATCTTGTTCAGTTCTTTCATGACCTTACTAAAGGAATGTTGTACAAGTTCCCTAATTTTTTGTATTATCTCATAAATGTCCCATATTCTTCTCTTTCATTGTAACTAGTTCAATTTTATTTATCTCATATGAGTAGTGATTCACATATGCATAACTTGAATATTTTGCATGTTTGTGAACAATGCTTTAACTCTTTTGTAAAATTATCAAAGAAAGATGTCATCCTCAAATGTGGAAATCAAAGAAGAGGCCCATCAAAGAAAAGAAGGGCTTCCATAATATCATTATTCAATAAACAACTTGGAGATTACACAATGGGTGGGAATCCATCTTGAATAAATAAATAGGAAAATGCACCTAACATTCGTTGATTTCATTTGAATGATCTTAACAATGAGCATGTCTCAAACAAAATCTTGAAGGAGATAAACATTATGTGGTTCGATGTGGTAGTGAAAGTGTGAGCAATGAGTTCATAGAGGGAGAAAATGTACATGCTACTAGTAGTGCTGACCTTGTGTATGAAAGCTTCTCAAAGAAATATAAGGCACATTAGTGGGACATGTCAAGATTTTTTAATCTCAAACAGGTTTCTAAGTATCCATTCATAGAACTTGTTGAGAATTAAGATGGAGGTGGCTTGCCAAAACTATGTTGCTATAATATTTGTAGCTAGAAATATAAGAAAGATAATATATTGCAATTGAAATTAGACACTATCGAGAAGCTCATGTAGGTAAAGTTAATGAAAAGATAAATGTAAATGGAGATTTGAAACTTTAGTGATGAGATAAAAATGAAATATGAATGCACACATGATCAAAATGCAATCGAGTATGAAGAATATTGCAAGCACAACTAGCTGTTGTTGGAGGTTCCATATCTACTCTATTTGGAAAGGTGATGGAAACAAGTCAATTGTCCAAAACTATACAGTGTCTAGTTATATTCCATATATTAAATATAGGTCAGCTAGTGATAGACTTTCCAAAATATAGGAATTTAATGCAATTTCTTGGAGTGCCCAATTTTCCACTATCACATTGATTTGTCAATAGTAGTTAGGAATGGATTTATTGTTTAGCTATGGTGGAGAAGTTGGATAAACAAGAGAAATTGAATTACGTTAATTTGTTTGCTTTATATCTTGAGTAGGTGATGACTATTGAAAATACTTCTTGGGTGTGCACATGCATGTTTATATATTAGACAATCATATTCACTAGCCTCATCTACTTGTAGTTTATAAAATGAAAGAAAATTCTACCTTTGCCAACCTTATGAAAGTTGTCAAAAATAGTTTGAAGGATATATGAGAGGCTTAGACAATTTGGCAATTGCAAGGAAGCTAATCTACATTGGTGTGGATGGGCCATCAATTGTATAGGGTCACATAAATGGGCTTATTGTTAATTTATAGACATCATGTTCACCATAAATGATTGGTATTCATTTTATTTATAAGATAATGAATTTTGCTTCTAAAATTGTGTGCCATTTTCAATCTATTTCAAAATTTGAACATCTTGTATGCAAGGTATATATATTTTTTTGTAGAAGTCTAAACAAATTTTTAGAGTGTAAAAGATTTGCTAAAGGAATTACTCTAGGTAACAAGCTACTTAAGGATGTGGATACCAAGTGGATGTTGTTGCACAAGATGGTAAATAGATTGTCCCAAGAGTACTAGTGATTGATGGGCATGATCTAAAACAATGAGTTAGATTAGGAAAATATGTTGGCATTGTTCACTAGCATTGAGACATTATTGACTCTATATATGATTCTTCCCTTATTGGAAGAAATGAATGTTCTATCAAAGAAGGCACAAGATACAACAATGTACATTGCAAAATACTCAAAGCTATGGAAAATGGTATGCCTTAGTTTGGAAAATCTAGATGTCAATGAAACTAAAGAATTTATGAGTCAAAAGTTTGTAAGTTTGCAAGTAATGATGGACATCAAACACCTAAATAACTTTCTAGAGTACAATAATGTAAGTGATTTATAATAGAGCTCTCTAGGGTGAAATAAAAAAGTTTTAGAAGGGAGGACTTTAATTATCTTGTGTCTTTTACAAAGGATACATTGCAAGAAATTGTGACAAGTGTATCTTCTAAGATCAAAGAGCAATTTCCTTGGGGTGAACTTTTATAAACAATGGATATAGTTTATCCTTCATATTGGAACACCATTAACATGTCTTCTATTAGTTCATCATAGTATTTTTAGAGAAAGTTGAGGTACTTGGCTTATGATTTAAGTAGAATGGTAGAAATAAATGGAGTATAGATAGGAGTAATAGATAAGAGAATTGGCAGAATAATTTGCTTGGTTCACATCAACAATGATTGAATAGTTTAAATTTCTCAATCATCCTTTCAAAGATGCCTCAATAACAAGGTTATGGAAAACCTTAAGTTCAAGAAAACTCTATTATATCCCATTTCAATATATTTTAAACATATAGATATATTCCAAACAATGATTATGAGTTTAGTGGAGGTTGAAAGAGTTTTTAGCACCTTATCATATTTGAAGTCAAAGTTAAGAAATAGGCTTGAAAAAATTAGAGAATTATTTTAGGCTCTATATGACTAGATATAATGTTCAATCCTTTCTATTTGACATAGCTATTGCAATTTGGAAGTCCACTTGTGAAAGAAGAGTTGGGACAAATATTTTGTCTTAGTTAGAAAGGGACCAACTAGGTACTTCAAAAAGGGTTTTATAAGAGCTGATTCAAAAAGAAGATGAAGAAGAGGAAGATAGATCCCAACCAATGTCCAACATAAACAACCCAAATATTTGGCAAATTAATGGTTTTTATTAATAAATTAAGTTATGGTTATTTTCTTCAAAATCTAAAATCTATATTTGCTTTTTTATAATCGACAAATTATACAAATAGTAAATTCATAGATTGTTAGAGTACGTTGTTATTTAGTTTCATTTTCTTCATACTTTTAATATTTATGTAGCCAACTCATGTTAATATTAAGGTGCCATCAACCTTGTAAATTTAATATATTTAATTACTCTTAACACTATTTTTTAAATGCATTCGATAATGGATGTGAGATCCATTGGCTGCAATAAATATTTATTTATAGTGAGTACTTTATGATATTTATCTTGGGATAGTAAATAGGTAAAATGTGGGTGTCCAAGTTTATTAATGACTTATGCTAGGCATAAGAACATCTTCTATTATAAGTTCCTTACATGTTTTAAGGAATCAACTATTATTGGACCATTTTTATAGAGTATCTTATGACAAACTGTAAGGTGTAAGAGGTTGCTTTTAGCTTTTTGTTGACTATTCCCAAGGTGGGCATGGTATTTTTCCATAATGGAGCACTATAACATGTGTGGATATGGTTATGATAGGTGTAAGTGTCATTAACTCCTAATTTCATAACATCCTAATGTGGGTTTTGAATTTTCCCAAGTTTGGGAACCATATTCTAGTGACTTCTTCTATAAGATTGTATTTTCTATTTAACAAAATGTTGAGGAGTGTAGAGTATGAATTGTATGTTTATAGGTACATAGGTGCAGTCAAAGTGGATGCTAGATTGAAGGAAGTGATTGTATTATGATCTCATTTAAAGATAATATAGACTTGTCCTCTTTTCTAGTGTATTTTTTCCTAAAATGGTTTCTCCATGTAAATCATTGTGTTATATTTAGATTTATTTAGTTTGTTAATTAATTTTATTGCTTATTTACATTTTGGAATTCTATGGATTAAATTTCATATTTTCAACATTATTTCAGATTTCTATATTGTAGTCTTTTACCTTCATTTCTAACATTTGGTATCAAATCCTAGCTAGCTTTGCTTCTTGGGTCGAAGAGTGAAGGTTTCTTGTGTTGTAGTGAAATTTCTAGTTAAATTTGTTTTCCAAATTTGTGTGTAGAATCCATGGCTAAATCTACATCTCAATTGGATCTTGAGAAGTTCAATGGAACTAACAAGTTGTGGAAGCTAGAGATGGGGGATCTCCTTGAAGAGAGAGATTAGTGGTTGGCTATAACAAAGGAAAATAAAAATGATAATATATTCTTTATGGAAATGTTTGGGTGAGATCTACCAAGCCAAAAGTCTAGTAAATAAAGTATATTGGAAAATAATTTTTTTTTCTCTAAAAATGAAGGAAGTTATTTGATTGTTGAGCATTTAAATACCTTTAATTTGATTTTTAGTCAATTAGACTCTATTGATATTAAGATTGAGGAATAAGATAAATGCATTATGATTCTTTTTTCTTTTCCCAAGTCATGGTAGAATTTTATTCTTTCTATTAGTGCTAATGTCGAAGATCCCAAGTTGGATGCTCTTGTTGCATGATTGTTGTCATGGAAAATGAGAAAGAAAGCTATGGATAGCTCATCATATACTCTTCATGTTAGGAGAAGGTCCAAGGAAAGAGGTGGATCTAAATGAGAATAGGAGGGGCCTAAAGTAAAGTCAAGGGAAGATCTAAAACTCATGGTAAAAAGAACAAAGTGAAGTGTTGGAATTGTAGAAAGAGGAGACATGTTAAGAAGCAATGTAGAAATAAAAAGAAACAATGCGATTCCTCTACAAAAAAAATCTTTAGAAATAGGTGATGAAGCCTTACTTTCTACATGTATTATTATTTCTAGTGAACACTGCTTTTTGACTTAGGATGCTCATATCACATGACTCCTATTAAGGAGTTTTTTTTACATATAAAGAATATGATGGAGGTGAATTCTACCTTGGGGGCAATAGTTCATATCCAATGTGTATAGATATGTTTTAGTCATGGGAGGATAAAAACCCTCTCTCTTGTTTTACATATTCCTAGATTGGCTAGAAATTTAATTTCTGTATCTAAGTTAAATGATTCAAGAATGCATGTAACAATTGATAAGCATGGTTGCATATTGGCTAGAGGGATCTTGGTGGTATCAAGAGGGACAAGATTAGAAACTCTATTTAGATTTAACCCCACTACATTATGTAAATCCACCAATGTGACTAAAAAATCTAAAAACACATGTATGTTGTGGCACCATAGATTGGGTCTAAGTCAAAAAGGTTTAAAAACCATTATGAACAAAAAATTGCTTGACAATTTTTCCCATTCTAATGAGTATTTTGATTTTTGCGAGCACTGTATGTTTAGAAAACAAAATAGAGCATTGTTTCCTTTAGGAAGTAATAAACCAAAGAGTAAATTATAAATTATTCATATAGATGTTTTTGGACTTGTGGATAATAATTCTTATGGAAAATATTGATATTTTGTGACCTTCATTGATGATGTTCCTAAGATATACTTGGATTTATTTTATGAGACATAAATATGAAGTTTCCACTAAATTTAAGGAATTTAAAGTCTTAGTAGAGGATCAATCAGGACATAAAATAAAAGTATTGAGATTTGACAATGTAGGGAAATATTGTTCGCAAGAATTTGATGAGTTTTGCAAGCATGCGGGTATCATAAGGAAAAAGACTACTCCTTACACACCTTGACAAAATGAGGCTGCAAAATGGATGAACCAAACTTTAATGGAAAGAGATAGAAGAATGTTAAGTGACACACAATTGGATAAATGTTTTTGGGAAAAAATATATGTATTTCTTGTTATGTGATCAACATATCTCCTTGAAAGGCTTTTGATTTGACACCTTATGAAGTGTGAATAGATAATAAACCTTATGTTTCATATTTAAAGGGTTTTGGTTGTGAGGCTTTTGTTCATGTGCCTAAAGAAAAGAATCCTAAGTTGAATCCAAAAACATAGAAATGCATCTTCATTGGGTATGGTGATAATTTTGAAGGTTATAAGCTTTGGAATCCTCTAACCATAAAAGTTGTCTATTCTAGAGATGTGATATTTAAGGAACTTAGAGAAAATTCTAATACTAAATAGCCAAAAGATAAAGAAAGGGAAAAGATAGTGCATTTTGATTTTTAGTAGGAAGATGCACACAAGGAAGCACAAAATTATGGATTTGAGGATGGAGAGGAAGAAGCGGGTTTAAGAGGGTGCTTTGATTAGGATGGATCTAAAGTTACAAAAGAGGCTTTAAGTGGGTGTTTTAATTAGGATGAATCTAAAGTTACATAAGAGGTTGAGCATGTAAAAGAACAGAAGAATGAATCCATTACTCCATCCTTGAGAAGATCCACAAGATAATGTAATCTAGTTGATAGGTATAGACCACTAGATTTTTATTATGTATTTCTTTATTAAGTATTGACAATGAACCTAGATCATATAAGGAAGCTATTCTTATAGATGATAGTGAGTCTTGGTAGCAAGCCATGTAGGAGGAGATGATGACTTTAGACTCATGTGATACTTGGGATATTGTTTGTTTTCCTAAAGGAAGGAAGGTCATTGGATGTAAATGGGTCTACAAGAAGAAATTTGGAGTAAATAGTTCATTCAAAAATTACAAGGCTAGACTAGTAGCCAAGGGCTACTCCTAGAGAGAGGGAATTGGTTTTGGTGAAATATTCTCTCCTATTGCTAAATTATCAACTATTAGATTTATTTTACCCATAGCTATTGAGCTTAAGATTTTGAAATTGAGCAAATGGATGTTAAGGCTATATTTTTACACGGATATCTAGAAGAAAAAATATATATGCAACAACCTAAAGGTTTTGAGGTAAAAGGAAAAATACACTTGGTTTGTAGATTAAAATGGTCTCTTTATGGTTTAAAACAATTACCCTAGATGTGGTATCAAAAATTTTATTCTTTTGTGTTGAAATTGGGTTTTGTAAGAAGTGAAGAGGATCACTGTGTTTACATTAGATGTATTGATGATCATATACTAATTATTTCCTTGTATGTGGGTGACATGTTTTTGAGTAACACCAAGGGTAAGATTAGTGAGTTGAAAGCTCAAACTTTAGATTCATTTGAGATGAAGGATGTGGGGATAGAAAGGTACATATTAGGAAAGGAAGTTAGGAGGGATCATAAGAACATAAAGCTTTGGTTGTCACAAAGTAAGTATGTGAATACTATTTTGTGTAAATTTAATATATGCAAGAGGGATCATTCGAAAATAGTTCATATTTGCAACATTATTTCAAATTATATATTGTAGTGGTTTGCCTTCATTTCTAACATCTCACTCTTCCTTAGAAAATAGAGTCAATATATTGAATCTAGTGTGAGTATTTGTGCATGTCTTTATGCTCAAATGTATCAAATTTAAAATAGTTTTTACAATAATTGTGATTTTAACAATAATTTGTGCTAAAATAGGTTAAATATATTGACTTTCAAATAGTTTTTTTTTTTTTTTTGGAAAAAGTGGCATAGCCACTAAAATTATATTAATTTAAAAAGAAATACAAAATGCCTGATTCAAAGAGGCATACCGATAGGAAGAAATCGGCAAAGAAAACCTCCGGTTGTAGCCTTTTAACTTATCTAATTACAAAGAGGACTCAAGAGAATGAGTCAGTCAAGTCAAAATCAAAGATTTCACTACAAAAATTGACTTCTGTGTTCTGAGGGAACTATTACAAAATTTTCATCTAATACAATACAAAATTTATAGGAAGCCACTTAAAAAACTCCAAAACCATCAAATTACTTCTTGCTAGCCATCAACAATTAAACCCTATTGTCCACAATCCTCTTCTTTAGCTGGTAGAGGGGGCGGCAGAGGGGGCGGCAAAGGAGGAGGAGGGTTATAATGTAGAAGGAATGTTAGAGCATTAAAAACCCTTGTAGCATCATCTTTCACCTGCCTGCACAGCTCATTTCTATGACAATAAACAAAATTATGAAAGGATAGAGCACAATTATTTTGAAGTCCATGCAGTATAGCATTATAAAGGCAATGAAGTGCAGGTCGATGGAATAAATCCCTGCGAACAAACAAGCCACCAACAAGAGCAGTACCCTCATACAAATCGTAATCTTCTAAACTTGTGTTAAAAACATCTACAGAAAAAAATCTTCATGAACAAACATAGATCCCAAATTCCTTACCAGGTCAGGATTTTGCAATAAGTCCATAGCATTAGAAAGAAAGTGCGAAGTAGCTTGGGAAGGATATAGAGAACTAGGGAAATGCAAAACATCCCGACCACAAACCTGTATGATAGCTCGCTCTACTTCTTCCTCATAAATATTAAAAACTTCATGCATTGAATTCGGATTGAGAAGGCCTAAAGAAGGCCATTCCCAATTTCGGATAGGCAAATAAATTCTTCTATTTCTATATGTAGAGGCCATAGAAAAAACTTCTCTCCAATAGAAACCAGCTTAGTAGACGAAAATAGACCAAACCGAACAAAAGAAGGGGATGACAAAAGAAAAGATGCACAAGAATATAATGAAGAATTCCCTCAAGATACAATGAATGAAATCAATACTGAAAAGACATACCGTTATGCAAGATCTGCCACCCTACGCGCAATATTAAGATAGAAGGACTACTATACGCAAACTGCCCACAGGACTTAAGAACAACATCAGCTGTCCGAAAGAAGCCGCCACATCTAGAGGATTCTCAATTTAGCAACTAAAAGCTAAAAACTTCACCCTTTTTAAGGTACCTTCTACTAAAATCATCATAATTAGCCTCCATGTTAAATTGTACTTTCCTTATTTAAAATGTGATTGATCCCCAGGATCAACGAAATGGAGGTGGAATCCCATTCATAGTAAGAGTCATTTAAACAAAAAGCATGATTTGCTAAAAAATCCGCTAGTGAGTTACCTTCTCTATAAGTATGGACTATATTAAAAGATTGAAAAAGTTCAAGCAAGTTCCTTCTAGATTATAAAATATAATCAATTTTCCAATTACCGTAGAATTAGAGAAAAATGCCCTAACAATATTCAAAGAATCCCCTTCCACTATTAAATTAGGAATGTCACATTTAGTTGCAAGATTAAGGCCTGCTAATAAAGCTAAAGCCTCTGCCTCATTATTTGAACACACCAAATTTAACTGAAAGAGCTCTCAAAACTAAGCCATTGTGATCTCTTAAAACACAACTAGCACTAGATTCACCAAGGTTCCCCTTACTTGCACCATCAAAATTTAATTTAACAAAAGAAACAGGCGGAGGGATCCACTTAATGATAGATCTGTCCAATTTATTTTTCGAAATGAAGCAATTTGAATTAGGTAAAAATAAAAATTTCTAATTCTTTAGCATAAGATCATCCCAAGAAGTAAAAACTAGGGAACTAGACTTTCTATAGTGAAGAGAAGCTGAGACTAATTCTGAGATCAACTTCTCAAGTTTAACAATAATGACATCAAAAGGATTGTGAATGTTTCTGAAAATTCTACTATTTCTTTCAAGCCACAGAATCCAAATAACAATGCTCAGAGAGACCACCCACAAATCAGAAAAGGTGGAATTTGAAAACAAGATAGGCTAGCTTTGAAACACCTGAAGGAGAGAGGAAGGAAGGGGGCCCTGCCAACACAACTTCGAGAATAACCAATACCAAACTTTTGAAGACAATTGGCAATTTAACAACAAATGATCCATAGATTCTTTCACTTTAGAGAAAAAAGGACAGAAGAAAGAATTAGCAATCCCAAGTCTAACTAACCTATCACTAGTAAGGATTCTATAATTCAAGGCTAACCAAGCAAAAGCCCTTGCTTTAGGCAGACAGGGACCACTCCAACACAGTTTATAAGGCCAATCAGTTGGAGAATTAGAATCCTTGCTAATGATACTTAGATAGCCTAGCTTGACTGTATATCGACCTGATTTCGATGGTGCCCAAATGAGTTTATCTTTGCCTCCTGATAAAAAAATCCTTCTCCCATTTAAGATATTCCTAAGCAAAGCCTTCTATTCTAAAGGAATCAGAAAATCATCAAAGTTTTTCCACTTAACTTGTTTAAATACCAAATCAGAGTCTACTTCAATATAATCTTTAACTTTAGTTCCCCAAAGTTGACATAAAAACACCTTAATTTCCTGAAGACCTTCTACATTTTTCAGCGGTTAATAACTGTTCCAAGAGTCATCCGAAAAAAGAGCTGAATTACCATCCTGGATAACCCAAGAAAGAAAAGGAGAGATCACCTCTCTACATTTTAAAAGAAAATTCCAAATCTGAGAGCCCGTCTTTGAATTTAAAATAGTAAAAATTATTTCATGTGAAGATAAATCTAAATATTTAGCTTGCATTATTTTCCCCGATTTAGAATATGGTTTTTCATATAAATTCCAAACCAACTTAGCACCAAGAGCCTTCTTATGTGCTTCGATATTATGAACTTCGGTTCCTCCTTGGTGCTTTGGAGAACAAATTTTATCCCAAGAAATTAAAGGAATCTTTTTTCCATTTAAGTTAGATCCATTCCACAAAAATTTCCTCAAGATATTAATAAGACAAGAAAGAATAGCCTTAGGCATCATAAGCACTGAAAACATATACACAGGTACTACCAACAAAACTGATTTTATCATTAGAATTTTACCTACCAAGGTTAACCATTTACCTTTCCAAGAAGAAATTTTAGACTTAATAATCTGAATAAGTTTCTCCCAAAACATGTTTTTAACTGGTCCCAAGAAGAGAGGAATCCCCAAATACCTTGAGGGAAGGATAGCAACTTTAAAACCCAAATATTTAGCAATTCTTTTTTGAACAAAAGAGGAAGTAAAAATGAAAAAAAAAATAGATTTCTCCTAATTAACTTTCTAGCCTGATACTAAACAATACTTTGAAATTACTTCCTTAATGCATTTAGCTTCTGATAACATAGGTTGGCCAAACAACAGAGTATCATTGGTAAATAAAGCATGGGTAATGGTAAAAGGAACTCGAGGGATTTTAATCCCCTTCCAATTCTCCAACAAATTTTACCGCAAAATCAATCTACTCAAGCCTTCAGCCATTATGATAAAAAGAAAAGGGACAAGGGGTCACCTTGTCTTATCCCTTGTGAGGATTTGAAATTTTTTGATTGGGAACCATTAATCAAAACTGAAAAACTTGAACCAGTGATGCAAGAAGAAATCCACGTACACCATTTCGAGGAGAAACCAAACTTAAGAAGAACTTGAAACAAAAATTCCCAAGACACTCTATCGTAAGATTTTAACATATCCAGTTTAATCAACATAGCAGAAAGTTTATGTTCATAAATTGAATGCAGAACCTCATGAGCCACCAATGCACCTTCAGTTGTTTCCTTACCTAGAACAAAACCACCTTGTTCCTCTGACACAAGTTTTGGGATAAGACTAGTAAGTCTTAAAGCAATAGCTTTTGAAATGATTTTATAGAGAGTATTACAGAGGGAAATAGGTCTAAAATCAGCGAAAGAAGGAGTTGTAATTTTGGGAATCAAAGCAATGAAGGTAGAATTAATTTCCTTCAAAACAGTACGGTTTCTACGGGCCTCTTCTACTACCAAGCAAACATCTTTACCTATAAAATCCTAGCATTTTTGGAAAAAAAGTGGAGTAAAACCATCCGGCCCAGGAGATTTACCTGGATCTAGTGAGAAAACTACTACCTTAATTCTTCTAAAGTAAACTGCTTCATCAATTCTAAATTATCTTCTTGCGAAATCAGTGAAGGAATGTGATCAATAATTTCAAGCACACTCGAATGAGATACATTACTATTGTCCTTTGATAGAAGCTTTCAAAAAAATTTAATTCCTTCATTCTGAATAAGAATATCATCTTGTAAAAGATTCCCTGAAGAATCTTTTATTGAATGAATAGAGTTTTTATGTCTTCTAACCAAAGCCAAAACATGAAAAAAATTTGTATTTCGCTCTCCTTCTCTAAGCCAAATCTCCCTCGATTTTTGTCTCCAAAAAATCTCTTCTCGAGCTAGAACTTCCTCCAATTGACATTGGAGAGATTTTACACATTCAAAAGAAGTAGAGTCCATACCATTTTTAATAATGACTTCATTTATCTGATCTAACTAGGATTGCAAAATAGCTTTATGAGAAAAGATATTACCAAAAGAAAATTTATTCCACTCCTTGATTTTATTTCGGATAAATTTCAACTTCTCATTAAGCCAAAACATGCGAGAACCTTTCACAAAAGGGGCATTCTTCCACCAAGACTCTAGAAGAGGTAAAAAATTACAATCTCTAAACCACATAGATTGAAACTTGAAAGAAGATCTAAATTTATTTTTAGTCTTGTTCAAGTCTAAAAGAGTAGAAATAGGAAAATGGTCTAAAGCAGTAAAAGGAAGAACAGAGGCACTAGAAATTTTAGAATCCAGACACCAAGCAGAAGAGAACAAAAATCTATCCAATCTTTCTGCTATATTTAAAAAATCCTTTCTCCGATTTGACCAGTTGAACATCCCATTTAATAAAGGACTATCTAGTAAATTTTTTTTTGAAATAAAATCATTAAAATCCTTAATTACCCTCTGGGGAGGACAGATACCTCCCGATTTTTCAGTCAAACACGTTATAGCGTTAAAATCGCCTCCTAGAATAACTTTTTCTCCAGATAAATTTTCTAAAAGTGCAGATAGAATATCCCAACACCTCTTTTTATCAATAGTCAAAGTTGGTCCATAAACATTGAATAACCAGAAAGTGAATGTTGAGGAGGTAATTTTAACTAATACAAAATTTGGGGTTGAGAAAATCAAATCTGCATCACAAGTTTTATTATCCCAAAGAATAGCCAAACCCCCTGACGCCCCCTAAGCTGAAGTATGAAGAAACTTCCATTTAAACCATTTTGAAAAAATATTATCAGCTTGAATTTGAGACAACTTAGTTTCCTGAAGCAAAACAATATCCATACCTGCTGAATCAATCTAACACTTGATCAAGTGTCTTTTGTTAGGGGCATTAATGCCCCTAACATTCCAGGATAAGATCTTCATTGCTCCCGAGGAGAGTTTCTTACTCTCCCCGATCTCAAACAAGTTTCAAGGGTAGCCTGCAACCTAGCCTTAATTTCTTCCACTTTCAAATAGTTCTTGCAATAACTAATATTACAAAAAAACTTCATAAAAGTTTGTTCTTGACTAGAGAACACTTAATAAAACCTAAGAGGAAGACAATCCCTAAAACATCTGTAATAAACTTGTATTAAATTTCATAAAATTTTGTTCAACTCTTTAAGTTGGGAGGAAAGTACCATGTACTTACATGACCCACCCAATCAAGTTATTAAGTCCCCCTAACATTTGTCATTTGCTCAATCCCAAAGACACCTTACACATGCCACTTTTTTTTAATGGGTAGTTATTTAAGAATAATCTAATAATAAATAATCATGCAACCTATTGTGATATCCATTAATAATAGTAGTAGGGTGTGAAAACACATTGTACAAGTAGTGTTGTAGAGGATAAGGGCTTGAACACAATGGATAGTGGATAAAATCAAAGAGAGTTGAAGGGTGTTGACCAATTGAAACAAAAAAAATATTAATTGCATTTTAAGGTGATAGATTGGACAACATTTTTTAAATGATTGTAGGGATTTTATGATTGAGTTGCCATAGGTTTCAGTATGAGATACCAAGAAGATAAAATTGTGATGATGGGCATTGATTTTCATTTTGATGTGGAGTTTCTTGTAGTAGCCACAATGTTGCTTAACACTAGGGAGTAGTATTTGTCTATTTGTAGACTAGACTAAGAAAGAATTCACAAGGAATTTTTGAACCTAGGAGAGTGAATTAGTTGCACTAATAGACTGATTATTATTTTGATACTCCTAGATATTGGACATTTTTTTTTGGACTTATAATAGATTCTAGTGTATTATATTAGACATTGGTATCATGAATAGAATCTAGTTTGATTTTATCTTGCATATGATGTTCTAATTAGTATATAGCTATGTTATGTTTCAATGTTATGTGATGGATGTGTGTTTTGATTCGATTATAAAGATGTGGTTCAATTATACCTTGATTTGTTCAATTAGCTAAGTTGATTTTGAATTGATGATGATTACAGGTATGTTTAGTGTAGTTGTGCAATGAACCTGTGATGTCATTATGACATATTGTGAAAGTGAAATTGAATTGAATTGATATGTACTTTGATGATTAAATGAATTATATTTATCATTTTAATTATAGATTTTTCATTGTATGAATTACATTTGAAATCTCATTTCAATTTGCTTCAGTTATTTAATGAAAACATTAATGTGTGCCTTTGAATGTGCAAGTATCTTCCATGGCCAATGGAAATGTAGAGGTATTCTAAAAACCCCAATGTGATTTCCGCAATGATACTTGACCTTAGTCCATAATGGGGGCTAAAGTCATTATTGTACAAATATTATAATGTGAAATGTTAGATGTTATTTATTATCTTTGATTTGTTATAAAGTTGGTTGGGTTGGGTTGTGAGATGATATGTTATCCTTGTTGGAAAGACTTGGAGCTTTATTTAATAGAGATTTTAAATGGTCTTGACATATCATTTTCTTGATTATTTTGATGAATTTAGGTCCCTAGGGTAAGTACCTAAAGGCTGGGCACTTTTTGGGATTTGAAATTTAGGTTTTGGGGTAGATTTGACCACTCCTTAAGTTCCTTAGGAAAAAAGTGGCATGGATGGATTTTGGGAAGAGGGATGGTGGACTTGTCACCATCCCATCTTCCTTTCCTAGGTTCTTGGATGAGAGGTGGGTCAAGTACACCACCATCCCAGTGCTTCACACATGTGGGAGAACAACCTAGAAAGGTTTTGGAGAAGAGTGTACAAGTACACTCCTCTCTCTAGGTCTCACACATGTGATAACTTGAGTCAAATCACTCCTTGGGATTTGGGTGTGTGGATGAGAGGAGAATGAGTTGGAGTCTATGTGGCACCTCCTCATTTAGAGAGGAGGAGTGAC
Source organism: Cunninghamia lanceolata (assembly GCA_027924645.1). Classification (NCBI taxonomy): domain Eukaryota; kingdom Viridiplantae; phylum Streptophyta; class Pinopsida; order Cupressales; family Cupressaceae; genus Cunninghamia; species Cunninghamia lanceolata. The sequence continues at coordinate 10,370,320 of BSBN01000655.1, forward strand.
ATGACACTTATTACATATACCACTCTTGTAAGGTTAGAAAGGACTTTTTTCTTCATTTTTGTTCTTGTGGGTGAGAGAGAGAGCATTCTTGGGAGATCAAAGTTACAGAGAAAAGATTGAGGGGTTCTTTTCAAAGCTTCATCAAGTTCAACTCCACCATCTTGGATAGCTAGTAAAGTAGGATCATCATTCTTATTGTTATATAGATTTGGTGTTTGTATGGTACTTGTATTGTTTATGAAATATATCTTGTGTTGAAGTGTTTATTGTTGTTGTATTTTAGTTTTGTGTTGTTGTGGGATAAAGGTGTTGATGTTGGGTTAGGCTCTCCCACTTAGATGAGAGCAACCCATGTGAGGGGTTGAGGGGGTTGTGAAGCTCCTTGGGTAAAATATCATTCCCTTGAGAGGGAGTTTTGGCATGAGTTCCTTTTATTTCATGTTTGGCATGAGTGCCATTGAGGAACGTGTTTTAGAAGGAATGTTGTGATATGATGGAAAATGTGTTGCGGGAAGGATTTTTTTATAATACATTGAGGAAATTGAGACACATGTATATGCTAATTAGAACATTTTTATTCATTCTACCCATTGGAGAGATGTCTATTGTTCTCCTCCTACCATCATGGATCCTTTCATTGAACCATTGTGTATGTGCAAGCCCTTGGGAAGTATGGGAGTTATTGTATTGTTATTATTTTCAAAATGTAAGTGTTGTACTAGATTCTCTATTGTGTTGTGTGCCTAGGTTTCTTAGAATGCCTCCTAGCTCGGGGGTGGGCTTGTGAGCAATCCCAATGGTTGGGAGGTGAGCACCTCCATTGGCTTTGTGTGGAGATTTTGTTTTTAGGTTTTAATGGAGAATGAAGAGAAGAAGAGTTTTTTAGTCTTGGAGTTGTATTGACTCCTTATTTTATGAGGAGAATATTTGTGTAAAAGGGTTTTATATTGTACCTTCAATAGTGTTTGGGAGAGTCTTCTTATGTGCAAAAGGAGTGAAAAGCTATAAATATCATTATATTTTGGTCATTTCTTATCTCAAAAAATAGTGTATGTTTTCTTGCAAATTAGTGTCAAGCTCTCCCTTATTTGAGTTGAAAATGTTTAAATGAGTTGTCTTTCATTTTTTTATGCACATATTATTTTGGAATAAAAGGAAAATATCTATAGTCTCTCTCATCTTGCAACAAATGTATTTTAATTAGTAAAGGAAATGGGTAAATGTAATTTTAGATTTTTTTAAAATGTAAATTTAAATATTGCTCTTCTCCCTTAAATATCCAAAATAGAAGTTAAAATAAACATTTATGTATGATTGAAAATAAAGATATTTACTTGCCTTACTTTTATCTCTACTCAAGGTTTCCTATTGAAATAGTTATTCCTTTTAAAAACGTATGTGTGTGAGTGAGTTTGTGTGAATAAATATGCATATATCTATATATCCTTTTTATGTAGCAAGTTATTTATATATATACACACTTGTTGTATATATAATATATATTTTCTATCATGAATGAGTTACATTATTAAATAGTGAATATTCCTTTCTATTATATATATATTTAATAATTTAATAAAAAATCTTTGAAGGGATTGTGCTTGTTTATATCATGGGTTATAAATTTTAATAGTAAATAAAAGATAAAAAAAATTAAAGTGAGTGTTAATTAAATTTTGCGGGTTATAGAATTTAGGTTGTGACCCTCTGTTTATGGTCTAGATGATGGAGTCACCATTGTAGCCTTGCCGCGATGGTGGGGCTTATGCTCCATTGCCATAGCAAAGGCTATAGTGAGGAAGGCTGCCTCCCAAGAGGGCCTGGCCCCTTGTAGGGTGTTGCGAACCCCTTGTGGGGTCTCAACACCACAAGGTGTCGATTCCCCACTATGGGGTTCACTATTACAATACTCTACATTTGTTTTTTAAATGAAAATAGAATATTATATTCTGTTGATCCTACTGTATACTATTCTAAAAAATATATATCATATATTATATGTTTATATATACACATAGTTATATATATACAATATGTTTTTGATCTATTTATCTTTTATGTATATATACACACCCCTATTTATTTATTTTACATATTTAATATATATATTTATATATCAATTATTTATACTATTTTTTTAAAACAAACATACTAAAACAAAATACGATATGTTTATATTCCATCATGACTAATAAGAGAATTTGTTGTGTGTGTTTATTTATTTATGATTATATATAAGGAGAGAAACAATAAAGATATAATAATAGATGTTAGTAAACAAATAGACAATTTAAACCAAGGATATTAGATGTTAGGAAAAAAATTAAAGAAGTTAGAAATAAATAGAATCAAATAAATGAAAGCAATGAGGAAATTTTTTCATCTTGCTCTTGGCTTTCCTCTCCTTTCTCCCCTCTTATTCCTTAAATTAAACATTGAAATGAATATGGAATGGGAGGGAAGAGCTCTCTTTTTTAAACTTGAACTTAGGGTTACTAGAGTTGCCCTAAATTCTTAGGAACCCCCAATGATTGTTTAGGATTAATTAATTATGTTTAAGTGAATTAGGCTGTTGTAACGTTTTCAATTTAATTTAATCTTGGTGAGATGATAAAATTTAAATTGTGGTAATTGTTGGGAATGAATATTGTTTGTGATTTAATTAATTTGGATGCCATACTTAAATTGTTGTATTTTAATGCCTCTTTTTTGGAAAAGCTAATAGATAGTTATTTTATTTAAATACTAGTTTTCATAAATAATTTTGTATTTTCTTTTAAATGAAAATTAATTCTTTAGAAAAACTTTAATTTAGTTTTGAAAGTTTTATATTTAATTTCCCAAAAAAGGGAAACATTTTAAAATTAGTCAACTATATAATTATCACATTTAATTAAATTTATTGAAATCTTCTAACTTTGTTAGATTAAACTTGTTTTTTGTAATAGTATTTAATTTTTTGTAATAGTATTTAATATGTAGAAATGTTGCAAGTTGTGAAATTGTTGTTTAATCATGTTATTATTTTATATGTCATTTTTAAATTTTGAAATATTTGATTATTTCGATCTCATTTTCTAGTACTTATTTATCATGCTAGGAATTAAGTTTTTAGTTATATGTGTTTAGGCCTCATAGCTTAGAGGTAAAGTTGTTTCCACTTTCACCATGCCTCATGGAGATTCCCCTTGAGGTATCACACAGAGTGACACTAAACCCTAATTAGGTTACCTCCACTTTCACAAGGTGTGTGAAATAAGAACTACATCACTCATCTACTTCATATTCTCCTCCCCCACTTTATGTGGCATGTTTTTTGTAATGTTGCACACACAACATCATCAGGTGTGCATGTTATACTATCATACAAAGTGTGATATAGTGATTGCGGATGTTGTTTTATCAAAAAAATGTTGCATGATAATTTTCCTGTTTGTGTGCAAATGTGAGCATGACAAAATGGCAAATTCAAATACCTAACATATCGTGGGTTAATGAAGTTGGTAATAATAGAGGCCTTGAAATGAAGGAAACCCTAATTGACTTGGAATGTGTTCATTGCAACACCTACCACAAAAGGATAATATGTTACATAGGAAGATGACCATGCCCCTATCCATGATGTAGGTATTGAAACAAGTAATATACCTCCTATAGGTATTGCTCTAGGAGACAAAGTAGGGTTCTCTAAAAATACAATAGGAGACAGTAGAAATTGAAGGAGATGACAAATTTAGATAGAAGAATTTGAATGTGAGGATGATGCATAGGTAAAACCTCCGCCTCTAAAGGTGAATGTAAGGTCATATATGAGACTTAAGAATTTAGCAACCAAGGCCACCAAACAAGCTACATGATTGGAGAATGAAGGTCAATATGATTCTAAGGTGGAGATTTTAGAGGAAAAGATGTAGCTAAAAATTCTATGATGGTTAACCTTACAATAGAAATGTCTAAAGCAGAAGACTCTATTATAGGAAAATCTAAATCAAAGATACCTATAGAAAATGCAGTTATGGTAGAATAGAGAGAAGAACTTGTAGGTCTTGTTGCTAAAGATATTGAAGAGGATGGGCCTGTAGTAGCCTAGGTTAATGAGTCTTCTAGACACATCTGATAGAGTTAGATTGGGCCCATGAGTTGATTAGGAAAAAAGAAGATGAGATAAGAGAGCTTAAAAATAAAGTTACATAATTAGAAGTTACTATAATGTAGGTAAAGGATAAAGGAATTGGTCTTGTAAAAAAACATGAGTGAAAATTAGGGAAATTAAAACATGATTAGTTCATTACATATACCAATCAAAAGGAAAAATTATAGCAATTTTACGAAAGGATTATGATTCAAATAATCTCAATGCTTACTACTAAAATGATATAGTGTAAGCCTATTGAAAGAGTGGATGTATTGTGGCTATAAGGAATAGTTTCACAAGATACAAGTAGAAAAGGTGATTGAAGGATCATCAATAAACCTAGATACACCTATAGCATTCTATGAATCTTATTTAGGAAGTGAAACTATGATAACAATAATTTGTTATGTAATCTATATTTGCATAATTTTATTTTATATGATGATAAAGGATCTAATTCTAATCCGTATATAGGAGATGTTGATCTAAAAGTGTTTTTATATTTTGTCTAAGGACAAATAGAAAGAGGGTTGGAGAAGAAGAGGTATGACAACATGGAGAGAGATGCAAAAATTATGACAAGAGGAAAGAATATTCTAGTGATATAAGTGTTTCATAATTTATATAGATTTATGACTAATATAGAAGCCATGGAGATGATGTAGAAAACCAAGGATAAAGTGGTTGAGGTGGATATAGGAATGTTACTACATAGTGCAAATAGTAGAGATCAATTTAAGGATCAATAGGATGAGCTCACACCAAAATTGAAAAGAAAAGAGTCCTTCAGTTATCCAAATATTTAGATATCTATTACAAGGGTAAGACAATATATAAGTAGTATGAAGGAGAAGGGTATCTAGTGGATAGGTTCAAGGTGTACCTATCCTTCCATCATTTAGACACCTATGTGAGGTTGGAAAGAAAATGAGTGAAATGTAGATATAGTGAAGATTATCCATAGCATAGTAGGATATATAGAAGATATGGTTACCACTGGCTTCAAGGAAAGTCTCATCCATTACCTCATCAGTAACCAAATTTTTCATCTAGCTCAAGTTTTGAAGCTAAGTTTTTGTTGTGGATAAGGCATTTTGAAAAGGTAATAATGTTAATTTTGTAGCACATATAACTTGTCTTTGGATTGTTGTCTCCACATATACTAGACATATATTTGGATTGTAGTCACAAATAGAGGTATTATTATAAAGATTCAAATGTATATATGTGATTTTAAGCAAAAAATGAATTTCCTTCATTAGAAGGTTTTGTATCCCAATACCCATATGTTAAAATAACTAGCCACAATAGAAAAACACCAAATAGGCATTTTAAAGAATTGTTAAATACTTTGAAAAAATATGTAATTAATAGAGAACTAATTTAAAAAACACTATGGTTGTATGAAATACAACAATAGAAATGCTAAGAATAACCCTATACTAATCATTGACATTTATCCCCAGTTTACTTCTAACACATCTAGAAATAGTTATCTTTCTCTTACAGCAAAAACTAAAATTAAAATATCAAAAAAAAGCTATAGGAAAATTTGAATCCTAGAAGGATCCTTCAAGATCCATCACATCTAGAATTTTTCTAGTTCCTTGGTGTCTTTTCAAAGAATTTGACTTGATCTAACCTATGAATGACTCCACCAAAAATGTGTCTTGTTACATGAGATGTCATAGTGGACACATGCAAACATCATGCAAAATGTTTCTAATTTGAACTTCAAGAATAGTTCATCCTTTCCTTTATCCTCCAAAATATTTCTTGTTTGTCAATTCCATGATGTCAAACTAATTCTTTGTTGAAATCCAAAATGAGCTGATTGATGGGAATCAAATTTCCATGACATGTATTCAAGAATATGGTCATCCATAATGTTAGTAAATAGCATCCCATTGCACTTAGAAGTATAGATACAACACAACACCTTGTTAGGGTAATAATGAGGCTAGAAAAGAAGGATTAAATTTATCAATTCTTTCTAACTGTTATTGTCACTCACATTACACCACCATGTCCACACATTGATCTTAATTTTATGTTTGTCCTATGTGAGGTTTACTATGTTGAATTCAACTAACTAAACATAGCAGTATGACTCTTTGGAAAAACCTAAAAATGCTCTCTCAACATAATATATCATAGTTGACAAAGGATTATAAGTCTTCATTTTGGTTAGTTGTAATAGATAACATTCTGTGTAGTCCCAAAAATGTAGTCCAATTAGAATATTATAAATAAGTTAAAGCTTTTTATTATCATTAATAAAATAGGCAAACTTTACTTTTATGAAAAATTCAAACACAAATTTAATTACCTTCTACACTTAGCTTCTATTATGAATGCCATTATTTTAAGCTTCTTACAATTGTTTCTTCTCTAGACTACTGCAAGAATGCTTTAGGTTTTAAAATTTCAAGGCTATTAAAACTTAATGTTAAAGTCTCTTAAATGAATGTTATAGAGTAGAATGGTAACATTATAGTGTCTTGTGGGTTCCTAGAAAGTAAAGGGCTTATGCATTTATATCTATTTAGTGATTGTCAAGGCTCACTCATGTGTCAAAGTTAAAAAGTACTTCTTTTGAGCCTCTTTGATATCACCACATGTCTACCAGTAATGATATTCAATTAATGTGATAGGTGCAATTTTAATTACTATTATCTTTAAATGTATTTTTTTATATGCAACATAAGATGGTGTATGAATTTATTAATCACATGTGATTACATTTTTTTTTTGGTAATTATTTAAGGAAGATTTTAGATTTCATTTAATTCACATCTTTTATTGATCCTACTTTGTTAGATCAAACCATTTAAACACATCAATGACATGTAGGGATCAAAGTAAAAATGGATGATGGTCAAGGTAAGTGGCAAAACCATTGGTTGAAAATTTGATGTGTCACTAATCCATTGGTGGGGTCTTGATAGTTTTGTAATTGTGTATGCATTTATGTGGGTGATTATGTTCTTTTTTGGTATTTATTCTTAGAAAATTTTATCTTGTTTTGAGAAGATCTTAGAAATCCTTTAATTTGCATCTTTTATTAATCTTTATCTATCATATTAAAGAATTTAACCACATCAATGACATGTGGGTCTTGAAGAAAAAATAGACAATGGTCAAGGAAAGTGTAGTGCCATTGGTCAAAAATGATGTGTCACTGGTCAGTTGGTGGGACCTTTGGCATCACCATCATTTTGTGACTATGTATGTATTTATATGGGTGATTGTATTATTTTCCATGATTTTAATTTAATTTTTTATAGCATTAAAATATAATAAGTTCCTCCTATACTATACATCAATTTAAGGTAAATCAAATGACCATTGGGATTTGTAATTGTTTACTTTTGAGTATTAATCAAAAAGCCCCACCATTGACTATTGAATGCTAAGTTGGGATTGTTGGGATCACTCCATCAATGGCTCATGGATGTGCAAGGAGAAAATTTAGATCATTAGCTAGAAAGGGTGATGTGTTAGTTGGTGGAGCCTTTAGTAGTTTAATTTTAATATAAGTAATACAAATATTTACTATATACCCCATGTAAGATTTTAAAACAAGATTAATATAAATTAATTCTCCATGCATTTTAATATCTCTATGGCTAAAATCAGGTGAAGATAATTTAAAGTTTCTAGAATATAGATTAATTTCTTGTACGTTTTAATATCTCCCTAGACAAAATCAACTAAAGATAATTTGAAGGTTTGAAAATATAATTTAATTCCCTATGTATTTTAATATCTCCCTTTGTGAGAAGATAATTTGTAGAGTGATTAAGCATTCACAAAAAAAATATATCTAGTTCTATTAGTAGCATTTATTCTATCTAAATATATTTCCCATAACTTGTATTATATATGAGATTTGAAAAAGATTACATGAGTTAAAGTTCTCTATTTTCCAAAGGAAAGATCCTACCATGGCCAAACAACACTATTACACTACACTATTTATATAAAATTTCACTATTTACTAAAAACTACTACATTATTTACAAAAACTATGCTATTGACTAAAAACTACTACACTATTTACAAAAACTACACTATTTCCTAAAAAATATCTTAGTTTCCTCTATTCTAATTAGCATTTTGAGCTATACCTAGAAGAAATAGTGTCGTGTGATAGGTGTGCTCAAATTGACCTCTATCTATAAAGGGATGAAAGTTAATGAAAGGGACTTGCACATTTCATCCAAAATGATTCCAGATCCCTAAGTCGTAATTCCCAAATTACTAGTTAGGAGGACTTCCTAGAGTGTGGAGATTCTAGGCAAGCCTCATCATTCTTTTCTCTAGCTCCCATAGTGTTCCCATAGAAGCCATTCCTCTAAACTCATCCCCAATAACTAGTAGATTCTCCCACAAGAATTGCTAGTCCATTGTTTCCACTATATCCAACCCATGTTTGAATTATGGTTAGACAAACATTTCTAACACTAGTACCATAGTTGTCATGGATTGAAAAATCCATGGGAAAATGTCCAAGAAATAAGATGCCACCTTAGAATTTATATCTCTTGATATCAAGTTCCAAATAGTTAATGCCAATGACTTCCTTAATGGCCATTTTATTTTTTTTATGAGGAAGAATTGAAGATAATGTTTAAGTGACTTTTCTTGATTGGTCCAATGAAAGCCATCTTTCTATGAAGAGCAACGTCATGATCTTGTAGGCCAAAATTTTTAAAGAACAATGAGATTTTCACAAAACAAAGAGATTAGAGCAAGATTATAATGGTTCACTAAGCATGCACGATTAGTTATATCTTCGTTTATGTAATTTAAAGATAAATTAAATAAATTTTTTCTTTAAATTGAATAAAAGTGAATAAGAATCCAATAATCAGATTACACATGCATAGATAATACTTTTCATAGGCCTATTTTTAATGATATTCATGTAATACTTTGAGTGAAAGGACTACCTTTGAAATCATTTTTATTTTCATCGAATTCATTATATAGTAATCAAATTATAGATGTCCATGTAATATTTGTGCATATCTTAAAAACTATTTGTTTCATAGTTTCAGCGTGTCAAATTAAATAAAAGTATTATTGATGAAGATCACACAAATGTACATGCTTTCACTTAAGTATTTCTAAATTAAATGAAAATCTTAATGATGTCCTAGGATATCTTTTCACATAAAGCATCACACAAATTTTATGCAAGATATGTACAAATATTTTTATTTATAATAATATTTAGCACACAACTTACAAATACATATTAATTTGAAACCAAAAAGTATAAAAATTGGAAACTATCCTTTCATGAAACTTTGGTAAAAATTATGGACATTTAAATATAGAACTTTGAAAACAAAAAGGAAATACATTTGAAAGCACGTCAAATTTTTAAACACCCACCTTGGCCAAATCTACTTTGCATAGGAAGAAGACCTCATTCATCACCTTCCTTGATTTTTCCAAGAGATAGTTGCGGATGTCCTTTTTGTGATGAAGGAGAGTAATTTCATAGAAAACTAATTATTGGAGAAGTCAAGTACAAATAGGTTAGGAGAGGAAGTTTATAGTTGAGGAAAGGACTCCTCAACTATGATTGGTGGCGAGTTGCCTCCCTAAAAACTAGCATCAGGTGGCTAGTTAGTGGGCAACTCGGCGACACCTCTCCTAAACCGCCCAACAACCTTAACACCTCAATGATGCATGTGACAAGATTGTATAAAGGCACACCTAAGTTAGGTGTGCCTTTATACAATCTTGTCACATGCCTCATTGAGGCATCAAGGTTGTTGGGTGGTTTAGGAGAGGTGTCGCCGAGTTGCCCACTAACTAGCCACCTCATGCTAGTTTTTAGGGAGGAAACTCGCCACCACTCATAGTTGAGGAGTCCTTTCCTCAACTAACAACTTCCTCTCACCTATTTGTACTTGACTTCTCCAAGTTATTCGGTGGTGGATTTGAGGGTTTTGCATACAATTTCTTTGTTGTGTTACAATCTTTGTGCTTGTTTTTTGTCTCCTTGTTCTTTAGGGAATCCTAGACATTGTTAGTGTATATATATTTCATACACTTAGGCTTAATCCTACTTAGGTGTGCCTTTATACAATCTTGACACATGCCTCATTTAGGTGTCAAGATTTTTTGGCGGTTTAGGAGAGGTGTTGGCGAGTTGCCCACTAACTAGCTACCTCACACTGGTTTTTAGGGAGGCAACTCACCACCACTAATAGTTGAGGATTCCTTTCCATAACTAACAACTTCCTCTCCTCACCTATTTGTACTCAACTTCTCTAAGTTATTCAGTAGTGGATTTGAGGGTTTTGCATACAATTTCTTTATTGTTTTACAATCTTTATGCTTGTTTTTGGTCTCCTTGTTCTTTAGGGAATCCTACATGGTATTAGAGAGGTTTGTAAGATTCCCTAAAGAACAAGGAGATGAAAAACAAAGACAAATATTGTAACACAACAAATAAATTGTATGCAAAACCCTCAAATCCACCACCGACTAACTTGGAGAAGTCAACTAAAAATAGATGAGGAGAGAAAGTTGTTAGTTGAGGAAAGGACTCTTAATCTATGAGTGGTGGCGAGTTGCCTCCCTAAAAACTAGCGTGAGGTGGCTTGTTAGTGGGCAACTCAGCAACGCCTCTCCTAAACCACCCAATAACCTTGACACCTCAATGAGGCATGTGTCAAGATTGTATAAAGGAACACCTAAGTAGTATGTGTATGAAATATATATCACTAACACTAATGACCCATGGTGAGTGCCATCCCTAGTAACCTAGAAGATACAAGTTATAGTAGATGATCTTTTAACCAAATCCATTTAAAAGTAGCCCCCAAAATCCCACAACCTGTCATCTCTATCATAATCCTCTAGAGAAACATTAAGTTTCTCATCAAGAATAAGTGCATCATAAACATATGTCTTATCTAGGACTAGAATAATTTGGCATCCTAGATGATATCCATGATGTTAGATAGAAACAATTAGGTAATTTTACTGAGAAGAGGAATGGCCTAAAGTATATCCTCACCAATAATAACCCTTCTAGAATTTTCTACTATAGGGGAATCAATATAAAAGACCTTAATTTCACTATATCAAATCTCTCTACATCTTCAAATTATTACTTTTTAGGGGCCAAAAAAAGCCTTTTGTTTTCTTGAATCTAGCCATGAGAAAACTATCACTTAACACTGCAATGCCACAAAAGAAAATCAAACCAAATCTTGCATAGCCAACCTCGCAAATGAGAAACTCACAAATACAACATGAACTATATTCCACCGATCTTAATAAATAATGATAGAGGTTGTGTTCTCATAGGTGAATTAAATGAAAATTTTATTGAATCACTAAATTAAATCAAATTCTGAATGATGCCTAAAACCCAAGACATAGATGTTATCTACGATATGTACAATTATTTCTTATATTTAATGATTCACTAGCTAACTTGCAATTACATATAAATTTAGGTTTTAATTCACCACCACAATTCAATGGTTATATTACATTAGGTTTTAATTCACCTCCTTAATTACAAATTTATTGAAATATAGGCTAACTTTTCTACCTTAATTAAGAACTTATGGTTAGTACTAGCTTAATTCACTACCTTAATTAAAAAATTATGAGAAATTTAGGCTTAATTCACCACCTCAATTAAAAAATTATCAAAAATATATCCTTTATTTGCTACCTCAAGTAAAAAACTATAAAACATTTAGTCTTCTTTTGTCACCTTAATTACTATTTTATGAAAAATTTAGGTCCTTGTTTGCAAAATTGATTAAAAACAAGAATGATTTTTAGTTTCTAAATTATCCACAATTTATTTTTAAAGATATGTTTTAACATAAAATAGCCACCTCACTCTATCACTTCGTTCAATTTTAGGAAAAAATTGCCAAGATGATTATGTCTCTACATAGGGGTTTCACAAGGACTGCTATAGAATAATCCAGGGGCTAATTCTTAAAGTACAACCTGGGAAACTCCATCTCTCATTATTTGTTCATAATAATAGTTAAGTTCTTGTTTAAAACTTAGCAGGAAAAATATTAGAATGGATGAGTAAGGGTGTGAAATTTATGCTTTTATCTAATCATTCAACCCATCTATAATTTGTTGAAATAATATTATGTAAGTAAAAGATCCATGATATACAAAAGTATAATTGATATCATGATAAATAATCAAAAAGTAAAAATACATAATTTTCTTTAAAATCCTCTTAAAAGATCCATGATATACAAAATATGTTGGATGATTAGAAAGTGATATGATAAATAATAAAAAGTAAAAATACATAATTATCTTAAAAAATCTTCTTGTATTCAAATTTAAAATATAAATTCTTCCCCCAAAAATAATGCTATATACCCTTATTCTCTAGAGTAGGTAAATTGTTATCACCTTATTCTTTAGAGAGGGTAGATCTAAAATATTAATATAGGGAAAAGGTAAGCTCCATATTACCGTTTAAATTACCCTTATCATGATGAATTGCCCTCATCGTCTTGTAGGTTTTTTAATACAACCATTATATAGGATGATAAAAATCACAACATGTACTAAAGAATGATATACCACACCTAGAAGGTGTTAAAAGATTATCTCTAGCCATTCGTTTAAAGTTCAATTACTAAAATCCAAAGGCAAGGAACAACACTTTATAAATTCATATTCCATAATGACACAATTTTTAATTCCCCATTATTCATGGGAGATATACCATCTTTAAACTTGAAAAAACACATTTTATGAGGAAAGCAACGTAATTTAAATCCTTTTAAGGAAGACTTCGTTAATTCTAAAATAATTATTTCAAATTTGTTTTAAAAATAGATTTGTATTGATCATAATGTATGTCTAAAATAGAAGCCAATGAAATATCATACAAAAATTAACTACAAAAGGGGTTTGATTAAATAGGGTTTTATTACAACACTTTCTCTAGATAACATGTCAATAGTCATAAATCGTATGTCTAATCAATTTAATATGAAACTACACACTATCAAAATCTATTACTAAAAACTTAGTTCCAATTTTAATTGTATACTACTTATTACTTGTATTTATAGATTTATGCAACAAATTTAATTTGAAACTACACACTATCAAAATCTATTACTAAAAACTTAGTTCCAATTTTAATTGTATACTACTTATTACTTGTATTTATAGATTTATGCAACAAATTTAATTTGAACTCATGATGTAGTTCTACGTGGCACAAGTCTATGTCATCCTCTATTCGCTACAAGATACTTATATTTTTCTAATTTTAAATATACAATTTTGTAATTTAAATAATTCTCTTTTAAATTTTTTTAAATTTTTTTAAAAATAAATATTTTTGTATTCAATTTATTTATTTGTTTATCCATTTAATTAACATAAGTTCATTATAAAATGAAGTGTCATTTATTTGCCATACTTGGAAAAGAAAATGTTGCATGAAAAATTAGTGTCCCATATTATAATGTATTTATTTTAATTATATAAAAAATATTCAATTTTGATACGCCTAAAGAGAAATATATTGTATGAAAACATATATTAAATTATTAATATATATTAGTTGAAAAGCAAAATATATCTCAATTGCTTCAATCCCAAAGTCAACAATTCATATTAAAAAATAAAAAATCTTCTTTGACTCAAACTATGTTGTGTAGAATATTAATCACTTCTTACAAATCTCTATAAATAAAATATACATCCTATGAAAAATACCAAGTATTATGTATTTTTCAAAACAATAAAAATAAAAATAGAGTATAATTAAAATGTAACAATTCATTAAACAATAAAAAATAAAAATGGAATATATGTTACAATTCATTATTGCACATTATGTTAGTAAAGTACGATAAAATTTGTACATTTCATTTCTTTTTTATTATTTGGGGGGGTGGTTGAAGGCATGTTATTATACTTTCAACCTTCTTCATGAGAGATGGGAGTTGGAAACATGTAATTATTCTATTTTCTTAAAGAATTGTAGATTATTAATGCTAAGGTAGACCATAAGAAGGTACCTAGGATTGAGGTTTTGTAATGCCTTATTAAGAAACACCTATTTTTTATATATTTAGTTAGAATATCAACAAACATTTTATTATATTTAGTTTTATGTCTTAACTGTGTACATAAAAACCCCATATCTTAAATTTGACAACCATTTACATGTCAAATAATAAAAATTTAATAATAAACATAAATTTAAAAAGTAACATATAAGTATACAATATTTGCCACACTTTTTAAAGAAAAAACAAAACAAGAGAACTGAAATAATGAGTGGTGGCTTTTCAAAAGTAAAATTAAAATTTACATACAAAGGTAAAATAGCTCTTAAATGTCAATTAAAATTTACCTACAAAAGCAAAATGTCAAAGCCTTCCCTATCCATGGTGACACTGAGCAAAGAAGGATTTTTGAATCCTGCATAGGGTGGGAATGAGAACATCTAGGGAGGAGGTGAGGATCAGAAGGGTGAGGAAAAAGATGATGATAATGATTTGAAGGAGTGAAATCTCTCTTTCGATGAAGATATAGATGAGAGCCTTCTAAAGCTCTAGCTAGACACTTGGTACTTCATTTCATGTGCTTAGATGGTGTCTTTTAAACAAAATTTGTTGGTCTCTATCATGCACTGACGATGGGATTCCTTTCTCATTCTCTTGTCAGTGGTTTTGAATCATGTGTGGTGACTTCCATGTAGGTTCTTTTTTCCCCCTACCATGAGTTCTTCTCCTTGTGGTCAAGCATGTGTGGAGGCAATCCCTGAGTGGAAGTCTCATGCTTCTACAATGAATAAGGTTTTAGGTATAGATCTCTACTTGCGGCTTGCTTCTAGTGATGCCTCTTTGGTTGGTGTTCTTGAGCCTACTTTACAGTTTGAGACAACCTAATGTGTCTGGTGAAGGGACCCTACTGGATGTTGTTGTTTTGGAAAAGGGGGTTGATGGGAATGTTGATGCATCTTACATGGGCACTATTCTAGACTCTTCAATTGGTAAGAGTTTCTCTCTATGCATTCCCATTTTTTTGTGGAATGCCCTACATCTAGGATGGATTTTTCTCTGATGGGAAAATTTTTGGGGCCCAAACAAATTTGGATGTAGTCAAGTAGTGGGCTCAATGAAAATGGTCCCCCCATGGCCATTAAGAGATTGTTGCTCTACCCAAGGGCTTCATTTTATTCTCATTTTTAAACTTTGAAGATTGTGTTAGAATTATTTCACTTGGTCCATGGTTTCTTGGTAGAGCTAGTCTCTCCCTTAAGAAATGGGCTCCCAGTTTCAACACTAAGAAGGAAATTTTTAGCATGCTTCATATATGGGTTAGGTTCCTAGGTCTACCTTTAGAATATTGGGAAGAAGAGGCCATCTTTGGTATTGTCACTTCATTTGTTTAGCTATTGAGGGTGGACTTAGTTACCAAATCATAGAAAAGGCTATTATTTGCAAGATTTTGTGTTTTTGTGGAGGTGGACAAAACTCTTACCTTAGAGATCTTCGTTTCCTCCAAATTGGGTGTGTAAAAACAACAAATTATGTTTGAGGGTTCCTATATGATTTGTACTCCTACCATAAAGCGGGCCATTCTATGGTTGGATGTGTCTCTAGAAAGATTTCTCAATAGGCTTGGAGGAAGAAACCTCTTCCTCTCGCCCAAAAGGATTACACTAACTCTCTTGAGCCTCAACATGAGGTTGGTGGCATGAGAAATACAAAGGAAAATATAAGTCCTAGGGAGTTCTAGGCTCCTAGTAGTCCAAGTGAAGTTAGAAGGAGACTTTGATCCCTATTGCCCCTATGGTGACTTGGTACATTGAGTATCATGACACTTGAAAGATAGTACACAAATACGATGGATGGGAAGCTCTATGTTCCATGGAACATTTTGATTTTAAACCACCTTGATGGTGTGTTCTTCTTTGGTCCTTGGGTTGTAAGCCCCTTATCTCTTGTTTTCCATCCCTTCGGTTAGGTTATTGTTGGTTTGTTGATGTTTTGCAAGTTATTTTGCATGCTTGTTGTTGATCTTGGCTTGTGGTTGGATTTCATTGTCTTATCTATCTTACTTTATACTTAAGGGGTTAGGCCCTTTCAAAACCCTCCTTTTACCCTTTATTAAATAAAAATAATTCTTATATAAGAATAAAGTAAAGAATATAATAAAATAAAGAAATTCTTAAATCGAAATTAAAATTCATGTGTTCTAATAAATAGGATAATTTTAAAGTAAAATAAAATAACTACAATATCTCTTTACTTTCTTTTTTGAAATAAATTTTAGGTGATTTAATGCCATATGTTAAAAAATTATTAAATTATGTAAATTGTTTGTGTTTGAGATATATTGTTCTTTGGTATCGTTCATTGAACTTGGATATTGTGGTAAACATGATCCTAATCACTTAACTATCGATTATGACATGGATGGAATCTTAATAACTAATGTATAATGGAGATGTCAAAATATTGTATTTATTTGATAATAACGTTTAAATCCTTGGGCAAATATTGTAATGCTACATGTTATCCTTTCACCACACTTGGGCAAATATTCCACTAGATTTATCAGACAAAAGAACTGTGTTGTTCACATGGTGTTTGCACTAGTTTAAGTAGACACATAATATGTCATCAATAGTCGTTTGCACTATGGGTATGGGAAGATTTGGTATCATGCAATAAAGAACTAAAGTGCTGATCCAGACTGCTTTTGGATTTAACTCCAGTGCTATCCAGCTATTGGCCTTTGTAGATTCAACCTAAATGTCTGCATTGAGAGGAGTTCAAATCGTAGGTACTCAATATTGCCAAGCACAGTGAAAGGGAGGTTCACTGTTCGATGAAACCCAGCAAAGAGGCGATCCTTGTGTCTATTGACATGTAAAAAACAATTGTGTTCTGAGAGACATATTCAAATCACAGTAGCGAAGCAAAAGCAGATAACAGTTAAGTGTGAGATTACTTGATAAACCCAGTCTCTAATAGTAAGATTCGGTTGTGTAATCTCTCCTTGAGAAAAGTGATCTGCTAAGAAAATAAAGGAAGATTGAGAGAGAGAGGAGGAACATTCAATGAGAATGGGAACTCTAGTTTCAACAAGAAACTCCTACAATCTTGAAGCTCAAGATACATTTATTATAATCTTGCCTTAGAAGATTTGGTAAGCTCCTGGAAGGAGACGAGGAGCAGAATGTAGTTAGAAAAATTAACGAGGAAGTAAATCATGTTTTGAGAAGGCTCTGAAAAGACAAAGAAATGAGAAAACCAGAGAACTAAAGATGGAATATGATAGGGAAACAAATTTAAATCTGGGAGGAGAAAAGGGAATGACAGGGACCTGTTGCCGAAATCAATGAGGATCAAACTTCCCAGGAAAGGGAAGCAGAGAGAAGATGATAGGGAAACAGATTTAGAGAGAGCAGGTTAGCATGTGAACATGATGGTTGTTAAAAGAGGGAAGAGGAAGAATGGATTTGAATTGATTGGTATGAAGATTAATTTGGAATAATAAGTTGTGTTTTATTAAAAATTAGATTTAAACTCGTGTTATTTTATATTTTGGGTGAGTGTAAGTTAATGATAAGTTAAATTGCAGTAATGGCTTTAAAAAGATTGTTGGATTGAAAAGTGTCAACATTTCTAGCACAAATTGGATCTGGATGGAGAAGTGACAATATTTTTAGCACAAATTTGGATTCCTTCCAAAAATGTCTCACGATTGCCATGGATATAGGCTTGGGAACCTCAAACACGCCAAAAACTTGTAACTCATGTTCTTAGTGTTGTTTTAGTATTTTCATTGACTTTGGCCTCACATTTAAATGGCCTCGACCATTACCCTGATTTGATAAAATGGAAAAGATTTGTAGAGGAAACTCTCCAGATCTAGGAAATGTAATTTTTTCATATTACTATAACTTTATTACATTCTTAATAATTATTTTTTAAATACACTATGTCTATATGTGTGATAGACATATATTGAAAAAGGCTTATAACTTTCAATCTATATATCATTTTTAAACTACAAAAGTTTGAGCCCACCCTAGGCTTCATCAATCATACACTAATTTTATTTTTTTTAATTTCATTCTTTTACTAAGTTAGGCTAGATAGAAAACTTTTTATTTATGTTTTCAAAAAGTTACATTAATTTTATTTTTTTATATATATGACTTTTTTTTAAATATGCCCCCGCCACACATGTCCTCATTTATACAAGGTTCTACTAGAAAATATTAATTTTTTCTCCATAAAGGCTTGTTAGAATGACTACTTTTCTTTATGTTTCAATGGAAATTAAGTAACGCCTCTTTGATATATATATATAAACCCTTTGATTTGTTACTCAAAGTTACATTACGTCTATTTTTTAACATTTTTATAAATGTTGACTAGCCCATTGGTAACTTGCATGGACCCTATAAAGTAAACATTGTTTTATCTTGTGATCATTGTTGAATTTTTACCTATTAATTTTTATGTTTTTATTTCAAAACAATATGTTTTACCTTTCTTTAGACTTGTTATCATGTACCACTATGTGAGTGTGTGCATGCTCATGCATTAAATAAAATTAGAAGGGAAAACTTGTCCCCAAGGCACATGTGTCCAATGGTTAAATTCTAATGTTAAAAAAGGTGATTATTTTATCCTAAGGCACTATGTGGCACAAGGCATGATTATATTCTAATATGGTGATCAACTTGGGACTTTAGATGGGTAGTAAGTGAGGGGGACAAGTTGATATCAACATAATCAATTTGGAGACCCTTGTAATATCCTCAATTTAAGCTAGAAAACCTAGGCATGGGGAGGGGGAAGAGACTATATAGTGGCCAATTTATGTTTATGAAGGAGTATAAAGGCTTGTTAGAATGACTACTTTTCTTTATGTTTCAATGGAAATTAAGTAACGCCTCTTTGATATATATATATATATATATATATATATATATATATATATATATATATATATAAACCCTTTGATTTGTTACTCAAAGTTACATTACGTCTATTTTTTAACATTTTTATAAATGTTGACTAGCCCATTGGTAACTTGCATGGACGCTATAAAGTAAACATTGTTTTATCTTGTGATCATTGTTGAATTTTTACCTATTAATTTTTATGTTTTTATTTCAAAACAATATGTTTTGCCTTTCTTTAGACTTGTTATCATGTACCACTATGTGAGTGTGTGCATGCTCATGCATTAAATAAAATTAGAAGGGAAAACTTGTCCCCAAGGCACATGTGTCCAATGGTTAAATTCTAATGTTAAAAAAGGTGATTATTTTATCCTAAGGCACTATGTGGCACAAGGCATGATTATATTCTAATATGGTGATCAACTTGGGACTTTAGATGGGTAGTAAGTGAGGGGGACAAGTTGATATCAACATAATCAATTTGGAGACCCTTGTAATATCCTCAATTTAAGATAGAAAACCTAGGCATGGGGAGGGGGAAGAGACTATATAGTGGCCAATTTATGTTTATGAAGGAGTATATGTTGATTTAGTTTGATATTCTATATAATCTATTTTTGTTGATTGAACATCTTGAAATATTTTTGAATTGGATTGGTTGAAGTTTGTTGAACATCTTATAATTAGTTTGATATTCTATACAATCTATTTTGGTTGAAATTTGTGTTAGAATTTGCAATAACTACAAATATACCCAAGAACAAACAATAAGATGACACTGATTTAATATGCAAACAAATTAAGAATAATAGCATTCCAGTATCTATATTTAAGGTGTTCAAGATATGAAAATGAAAGAGTTGACTACAATAGGCTCAAGGATGCACAAGTTAAGGTGGCAAGTGTCCCAAAGGAGAGAAACAAACTAAATTTTTCTCAACTATAGGAGAAGAAGCTTTAAGTGAATTCATCTCGATGACCAAGTGAACTCACCTTAATGAGGGAGATGTGGCACCTAACTATTGTTAATTAAGAAGTTGAATGAGGTAGAGGTGGTTTGTGCTCCATCAATCAAGGAGATGCCATGTGCTCTTATTTCCTAATTTACTCAAATAAATACATAATTACCTAAGTAAACTTAATATAAGGTGCAATAATAATTAATTACATCAACACCCTCTTAAGTACAATTGAGGCAATAAAGAAATTGGTCCTGGTAAGACAAGCCATATTAGGCACCCATGTACAATATGAAAGAACCCCAATGTACAAAGAGAGTGTGCCCCCCAAAAGTAGAGAATATAAATCCCATAGGACAAAACTCCATCCCAATATAGGTATATGAAGGAGTACAAGATTTGCCCCCAGAAGTGAGTGTCCTAAAACCCTTGCAATATAAGGTGCATATGTACCTCCACAAAGAAGAGAGAGAAAGTCAATACAAAATGTCTCATGGTGAATGTTGAAGCAGGTCAGGTTCTACAACAAATGATGCATCTTCCTTTTGGAAGATAAAAACCCTAAGTTGTTAGACTACTAAATTTCCACTCAAGTGGAATGTATGAAGGAATCAAGATATATGGTTATGGAAAATACTCATGTTTCTCAATGTTGATGCTTAACTGTGACTATGCCATACAAGATTCAAGAACAATGGCCACTGAAGTGTGAGACCTAAATTGATGTGAATCAGGATGTGTCAAGGAAGTAGCATGAAGTGGAAAAGAGAGAGAGAGATGAGAAGATCCAAAACAAGAGATAATGTAACTTGGTGGGAGTTGTTATCAAAGAGAAGACAATGTCCTCAAAGATATCATCAAGATCGAGAATGTTCAAGATTCTACAAAAAACTAATGGATGCCTAATAAGTTGATATATTGATAATTAAGAGGACCAATGTGAACTTGCTAGAGAGAATTTGTAGTCTAGCATGTGAAGAAGCTAAGATCTCTATCAATGTAGTAGGTGGAGGTCAAAGAATAATTGTCAATTCTAGAGGTGTAGTAAGAGGATAAGAAAGAGGATATGTCTCTATGTAATCAAGAAATTTGATACTTTCCCAATATACAAATTTTCTTTAGTATCATCATCATACAAAGGATTATATATTCATCAAGGGGAAGAAGCATGTCCATAATAGGATAATCTAGGAATGGAGGTTAATTGGGATCTCCATACATTTCCTATAGTGTGGTCCAAAGAGTGTGAGGGCACTCAATGTGTGATAGATCCCACAATGTGTGGTCACCAACACTTAGATTGATTAATCCTAAGACATGGTCATTTCTATTTCCCTATATAGATTTATGCCAATGAATACTTGGTTTAGGAATAAACCCATACAAATGTTGCAATAGATGAATTCATTAGTAGTTCTTTAGGATGCTATTCCAGTAGGAATTTTAGTTTCCTTCTTTCAAAGTAATGATAGAGGGATGATTTGTTATACCCATTGTGACTTAGATAGATTGTTGCCTTAGCAAATTTGAAACTTTATGTGAGTTTGTTGATTATAAAATACATGTGTATAAGCCCCCTAATACTAGGACATGAAATTGACACTTTATAAGTTGAGTGTGTGCATTAACTTTATAGATTACTCAATTGTGACACCTTTGGTAAGTTACAATGTTTTGGCACTTTATTTTAGTATGATTATAATGTAAGATACTAGATTAATCAAGTTTTACAAGGCCCAAAAGTGGCCAAAACGCTAAAAGTAATATGTTCTTATAAAAAGGGAACATATAAATTACACCATTGTATAGAGTTTAAAAAATACTAACTTTAAAATAGCACTTAAAAAGGAGCTCTTTTGTAAAAGTTATGAGTTGTTGAAGTTCCAAATATTATTGAAGTATGTTAGAAATGAAGTGATAAAGTAAAATTAGTTTTTATTCAAATAAAATAACTAAATTAAGGAAGTATAACACCTACGGCTGGCGAAGGGACACTCTACTCATTAATTTGAGTGTGAGTATTGGTTTGCGGGTTATTATCTACATCTTAAAAAATTTTAAGTTAGCTAGAGCTAACTTGATTTCTAGATTGCCTATGAAAAGTTGATGCACTCTAAGAATGGGGGGAGAGAGGACTTGAATAGAGCCTAAATCATGTGAGGAGTTCAAGTGCAATGAGACCCTCTAGCACATTTTCTAGGAGGGCGGGGTGACATCCTACTTGGAATGCCTGCAAGGGCACGACAAAAACCTTTCCAAGAAGTTTGTGTAGTCTTTTGAGGGCAGACGGGTCCAGGTGGGTGGTGTGGGGTATGATATCTCAGAGGAAGTTATCAAGATGGTGATGGGCATGCCAATCGATGGTATTAAACTCAAGAAAATGGGAAAAGTTTCTGATCTGAAAGGAATGATATTATTCCTGAAGAAAGGTGAGGTCTTACATAGCCTACAAGGAGGGTTTGATAGAGAGATGTGAAACCCTAGGACCACATGTGCCACATGATCATCAAATACTTCACTCTTGAAGGTAGATTCCATTATTTTTTCACTATAATTTTGCTTTGTTAAACCATTTCAGGCATAACAAGTTTATTAGTTTTCCTTTCAACTTGTTGTTGTCCCTTGAAGCCTCAGTTGTGTCTGCAATTGATCAACATGCCAATGACCCTAACAAGCCCCTTTATCCCACTCCATCAGGGGCTCATTTTTAGGCTTTAAAAATTCCATTTGGCTCTCTGTCCCCCTAAGACCCTCATTGCTACTCGTGTTGACCCACCATTATTGCCCAGTATTAACCCTAACAAGAATATATCCTGGTGATAATCATGGAAATCACCCTGAAAAATATACCCAATCCCACAAGGTTGGGAAGAAGAAACTTGCGACTAGTAAAAGCCCTAAGCCTAAGTCTGTCGACCAGACCCCTGAGACCATTTCCAAGGTGTCTGCGAAAAGAAAGATTGTCTTTGGTGACTCCTCCCATGAGACTCCTCAAAAGAAGAATAAGGAGGGGGTGGAGGGGGGTAGTGTCTCGAATAGTGGAGATAGGGCTAAAGCTAAAATTTAGGAGGTGGAGGATGTTGGCTCCGAGGAAGGGGGCATTGGGCATGATAGTACCAAAGATGAGGATTTTACCTTGCCTAAAAGTAAACCCCGAGTGCCGTCAACAAGAAGGTTAGCTAGGCTTGTTGCAAAACCTAGTCCCACTCTTCAGGAGCATGTCTTGATTGTTGAGTCAGTGGAGGGTGAGGAGGACCTGATGGATGTGGACAATACAGACAACAAAGACAACAAAGATGAGATGGTGGTGGTTGGGGTCAATGATGGCCCTAGTAACTTTTCAGAGCTCAATGTCTGGTGTTCTGACTCTGAGAGTTCTGAGAAAGCGGTGCATGATACTAGCAAGAAAAACTGGGGTTGTAAGAAAACCATGAAGGATAGGGAGACGGAAGCCCTCATTGGCAGAATGTCTAAGTTGGAGAGGAAGTTTAAGATTCTGGCCAGGTTCACCTCTAAAGTCATGCACATGTTGGCCACCACTCTTGTTGTCCTACAGGACATCAAATTTATGAGACAAGGGATGAAAGATAAAGAGTTGAAGGAGTACGAACATCTATACCAGTTCCTGACAGAGGATTGGGAGTAGTTGTTTAATCAGCTCTAGGGGCTTTTTTGTGCTTTCTATTATTTTACTATTATCGGTCCACTGTATGTCCAATGTGTTTGGGTTTGTGGTTTTTTGTTGTTCCTTTTTGCCTGGGACTATGTCTTTTTATGGAACTTTAATGTGCCTCCATGGTTGATGTGTAATGGGATCGACACCCTTTTTTCTGCTTACTTTATCAAAAACATAGAGGATAGTTGAAACTAGTGGGGTTCTAATGAGTTATTCAATGACACAACACATCTATTATGTAGGCTCTTTTCAAAGGCTTGGAAGACACAAGCAATGGCTGGAGAAGTTCTAAGTTGCTCAAAAGGGAAGAGGCCACCAATTGGAGCATCACTAGACTCCATATCATAATCCTAAAATGTCTAATGTAGCATATTGACTGAAAGGATATACTCATGGACATAGCTATAGTTAAAAGCACCTCAATGAATTATGCATCCTGGACTAGATCCATTGTATTGGAAAGATAACTGGATTCCACCTTAGAGAATAATAGGATCCATAGGAAGTCATGAAGCCTTGCCTCCCCAATAACAAAAAATGGAAAATTCAACCCTTAAGTATTTGATATCAAAGACATGAGAAAGTTTGGAGCCATCATATGGACCAATCTTAGTTGGTTTCCATTTTTGAGAAAATAGGAAAATATGATTATTTTATCACCTTTTTCATTATCACCAAGGAAAACAAGGGATGGGGAGATATCACAAAACCCAAAAGTGGTGGAATGAAGGGGAAGGAAGTGATAGACATGTTAAATAGACAAGAGGAGGTTGTGTAATAAATTCCCAAATTTAAAATCATCCCATCCAATTTAGAACCTTCATGCAACAATGAGAGGAGATGATGAGTAGTTAATACAAGATTTGCAAAGAAGAGTTGTTCAAGTGAATTTTCCTTTGAGGAGTAAATGTTCCATGATTTGGGAGAGCAAGGATGCCTTAAGGGGTGATAGGAAGAACAAGTGGCACAAAAACAAGGAGCAAGCATGATAGAGGAAGGATGACATGGCAGGAAAAAAAGAGGTCTAGCTGGGGAGGAGGGGTTCAATGGTGGAAAGGAATCGTGGAAAGTAAGTTAGGGGAGATATCATTTTAGAGAATTGAATGGAGAGGTGGGAAAAGCTAGGTTGACATTGAATTAAAAGTTCTTAAATCTTCTGGTTGATTAATAGCCATATTTTCTAGTATATTTGCTATCCCGTTCACTTCTCTATAGTAGTGGTTGCATTAGAAGTATTTGAAGCTACATAGGAGCCTCCAAATATGGTGAAAAATGTATAGAATTATCTAGTGTCTAGCGTTCCTATTCTTGACTATATTAATGATTATCATGGTTCCACATTGATTCTATTAAATTGTCCCTCCTTCACCATCTCTAGACCAAGTAGAAGAGCATGTGCTTCTACTTCATTGTTTGTTCTAGGTGGTAATTATTTTGCTCTTTTCTAAGAGAAGTTCTTTGTCACTATTCCTAATGACACATCTAACTCTTAAGAGGCATAGATTTCCTCTAGAGGCCCCATCAAAGTTTAATTTGACTACGGTAGAGTGAGGAGGGGACCATCTCATCAATTTCTATCTACTTTTTCGTTTCCTTTATTAATTTAGCCTTGATTGAGAGGGGGTTTTAGTAGAGACCATTGTTTTAGAAACTCATTCTTCTAGCTGGTGAAATGGAAGTTGGAGAATGCCTTTTTCAGAATGTTTGCCATGACCATTTTTTAGATGCTTTTCTCAATTCTTGTGATCAGCTCTTTAATTGGTGAGAAAGATTTTCTAAAAATTCTGAAATTATGCTCAAGCCAAAGATGCCAAATGAGGAGAGATGGGCTAAGCTCTCATATATAGCTAAAGGTGGACTCTTTGAATAATGAAGTCCAGCTTGAAAAGTATTAGAGAAGTGAATTTGGAAAGGCACAATTATAGTTTAATGTTTCGCATAACCATCTCTAGCATGAACTATTAAAGGGACAATTCAATAATTCAATATTTATTTTTAATTGATTTTTGTAATAAATTTACTTTGAAACCAATACATCCTTAAATTTTTGTAAATAAAATATTTATATAAGAAAACTAAATTCTTTATATATATATATATAATTCTATTTTTAGAGTTATGTCAAACGACAATAATAATAACAAGAATCTTAAATGTTTACCACTATTAAGGTGAAAGTATACAATGGATGAATAACATGGTTACTATTTCCAATAAAAACAATACCTTAAAAAATGGTAACTATAGTTTACAAAAGTAAAGTATGTTTACTAAAACTTTAAGAAATTACACCAAATATAAACTTACAATATCCAAAATGCCACCCTGATATAAATGTTGAATCCTTTAAACTTAAATTCCTAATGAAATTGTTTGAACCTACCCTTAGGAAATTAAAAAAAATCTCTTCCTTCTCATAACTTCAAGAATAAGAATCTAAAAAGATAGATCAACATCCTCTAAGTACATACAAACTCCTCCTTATATAGAAACAAGATGACAACTTGGGGCACAATTTCTCACTTCCCTTTCTTTAAATATATAAAAATTAATGATATTCCCTCTGAAAATGGCTCCACTATTCATTATTAAATGTCTTACATGGGGAATCTATCATAAATCTATCTCTATCTTGTAACTCCTTGTTATAAAATCTACCATAAAATTTGTTATAATTATTATAACTTCCTCATAATCCTATGCCATAGAATTTGTATGCAAGTAGAATGGGCCTTCTCTAAGAAATGCAAATTGAAATATTAATAACTATTAAATTAAAAACCATCACAACTTAAAAATGTAATAATTATTTCTTCTATTAAAAACATGTACAACTACTTATAACTTTATCTATGAAATAGAATTCCTTTAACTTATCAAACTTTCTCATCTCTATTTTTTTTCTTGATTAATTATTAATCTAATTAATCTAAAAATGCATTTACAAGATATTTTAACATTTTACCCCCTCTTTAATTTTCTAGTTAACTTACACATACACCATGTTATAGCCACTTACGACATTCACTTCCATCACAATTCTTTCAAAATTGGTTCAAAAATAATTAACCAATTCCACTCAACTAATGTAAACATATTTTATTTTATAAAAATCTATTTCCCATCAAATATTTATTAATTTTTAAAATAAAATATGCTTATTTTTCAAATAAACTTCTATAATTAATTTATTTCTCCACAATTTATTTTTGCATACAATAATTTACTTTAGTTAACTCAAATTTAGACCTCCAATTTTGTTCTAAAAATATTATGCATAGTTAACTTAACTCATACATCAATTTTGACACTATTTATAATAACTTCCACTTAACGTAATTATCCTTTTTTATTAGTACCTGCCTTCGGCTAGTACTATTGCAATGAGTTGGCACTTATCTAGTTATTAATATATTGATTGCAAACCAATCAAAAGATAAGATTATTTTTCTTGTCGGGCAAATATGATTTAAATTTGTACTTTTCCTATGTCAACATGATAAATTTTTAACAAAAAATTATTGAAAAGTGATTTATCTGTATTGTCATTAGCTAAAAAAAATGACCTCTTCTCTGCGGATTGTCGAAGAGTGCAACAAAAAACTATAAATGTGGAGAAAATTTTGGTTTGAGGGGAGGATGTGGCAAGTAAACAAATTATGAACACAAATTTTGTCTTCCACTAGTTAAGTCATGCCTAAATGGATGAGGGAAGAATTATCAGTTTTTATGAATTTAATTTTTTATTCATTAGCTAAACATAAAAATACTTTT
This sequence comes from Cunninghamia lanceolata, assembly GCA_027924645.1. Lineage (NCBI taxonomy): Eukaryota > Viridiplantae > Streptophyta > Pinopsida > Cupressales > Cupressaceae > Cunninghamia > Cunninghamia lanceolata. Next base: position 10,397,838 of record BSBN01000655.1, read on the forward strand.
TGTCAAAGGGACAAAGTCATAATATTAATAATATTATTAAAAATATAGGGTTCTACACATTTTATTTTAATGAAATTAGATTATTTTTGGGATTTCAATTTTATTTATTCAAGAGTTAAAAATCTAGTATTTCAATTTTATTTTACTAAAAAGTTAAAAATCTACAGTATCATGAAAAATATTTGGCTATGTTATTTCATTTTTTACATTTTAAATTATCATAATATTAATAATTATATTATCTTAAGCAGACATTTCAAATCTCTACATAATACAAATATGTAGGCTTTGTAAGTTTAGTTTTATAGTTAACGAAATATTTGTGTTATTTAATAAGCTTTGTAAAGACATTTCAAAATAAGTTCACATAAATTTTTCCATATAAATTTACTTCTAGAAATATAATAGTTACAAATTTGAAATGATAAACAATCTTTAGAAAAATTTATTATTAATTAAAATAATTAAAATCATCTTCTCTAAAAGTACTTACTATCATTACTTAAACAAAAAAATTAGGTGACTAAGATAAAATTAAAATGTTAGGTAAACATTTCAAATCTCTCCACACCCAACTAGGGTTAGGTTCTACATATTTTATTTTATGAAATTAGATTATTTTGGGGATTTCAATTTTATTTACTCAAGAGTTAAAAATCTAGGATTTCAATTTTATTTAGTCAAAAGTTAAAAAATATAGTATCACCAAATATTTTTCGCCATGTTATTACATTTTTATTTTATTCTTCAAACTTACAATATTTTAATGAATTTTAAATTATAAAAGTATTAGTATTATTACATTTTAAGGAAATATTTGTGTTATTTAATAGGATTTGTAAATTTTAGTTTTATACTTAAGGAAATAATTTAGTCCTAGATTATTTTTGAGATGTCAATTTTATTTACCTAAAACATTTCAACACTCTTCAAAAAATAATTTTTCAATTATTGGAATGCAATTTGTCTATACAACCAATACCTAATCAACAAAAAAAATTACAACTAAATAAATACTATTATAACCAATACTTAATCAACAAAAAAAACTACAATAAATGAATACTATAATAACAACACTACAAGGCAGGGACTGGCCACTACGTGGCACTTATTTAGTTTATCATTGTTTTTATTAAAAATCCAATTAAATAACATATTTAAAGTTAACCCTCAAATAAATTATATTTTCTTTTTCCAATTAAATTCCACTTAAACTAATTTAATTAAAATATATTTTTTTAAAATAACTTCATTAAACATAAATTTTTATTTATGTTATTTTCTATAGTTTTCTCTTAAATTATTATTTTACATTTATTTCTATCTACTTGCACATCTAATTGTAACAAAAAATAAATCAATGAATTTTTAACTAATTATTTAACACCATTTATTTGCTTGTTTGTTATAGAACATGCATATATAGATTTTTAATTTTCTAAACTTTTGGAATTGCATATACCAAATTTAAATTTTATTAAGATAATCATTATCTATTATCTTAAAATCAAGATAACTAACATACCTATCTTAATTAAATCTATGTAAAAGTTATAGACCAATTTTTAAATAAATTCATGTTATATAAATGGAATAGGAACCTAGGAAAGATATCTCTTGATGTCTTTTACATAGATTTATCTAAGATAGGTATGCTAGTTTAGTTGTATTTGTATTACTTATTCTATTATATTGGGTATATATTTTATTATTGTTACTTATATAATTCTAATAGATGATTATGTACCGAACAATCTACTCACTTATTCTATTATATTGGGTATATAGTTTATTATTGTTACTTATATAATTCTAATAGATGATTATATACCGAACAATCTATTCACAACTCCAAATTCTAATCTTAGATTTTGCTCCATTAGGAGAAAGACCTAAAAAAAATTTGGAGTTGTTATTTGGATAAGATATTTAGATAAGGAGAAGAAAACAATGAGTAGTAAAAGTTTTGCCAACTTCTCACAAATCTAAGAGATGCAAACCCAACTATTGATGACTAGAAATTACTAATGACAAGAACCAATGTTGGCATAAACTCAGTGACCAATGAATAATTTGACAATAGTTGGCATAACCAATGAATAATTTGACAATAGCATTCACTTGTTTGCAACAAATGATAGTGTACATAGTCATAATAGGAAAAAACTATATTCATTGAAAAAACATGTTGCACATAGCATTGTAACAAAAGTAGACAATGTCAATGCACCAAAAAGAGGTCAAAATGATGAACTTAACATTGAGTTATTAATTGCTAAGGATGCAGGGTCATGTTAACTTCCAATCTCTAGATAGAAATAGGTTTTGTAAATGGATCTCTAGGCTATGTTTGAAATATAATATACAAACATTGAAGTGCACCGCTAGAACCACCAACATATGTTATGGTTGAGCTTGGTAGTTACTAAGGATACCATTTGAAGATAAAACTCCACATACAATTTTCATTAAACCAATATAAAGGGGTCACACAATCATTATAATAATGTTGTTAACATGTTACAACTACAAATCCTACTAACATGTTAGATAAATATGTGGAAAAGACATCGAGAGATATACTTCTTGAGGCACCTATTTATAAATAAATCCATGCTATATAAATGGAATAGGCACCTTAGAAAGGATATCTCTTGGCATCTTTTACATAGATTTATTTAAGATAGGTATGCTAGTTTAGTTCTATTTGTATTATTATTATTTATTATGTAGGCTATTTTTTATTATTGTTAATCATTTAGGTCTATTTGCATATTTTTTTTTGTTTGCTATAATTTATTATTGTTACTTTTTTAGTTATATTTGTATTTTTTAAATTATTTCGACTATAGTTTATTTATTATTGTTAGTTATATAATTCATTTAATTTAATCCTATTAGTATTACTTTTTTATTATGTCAGTGGTAGTTTATTATTGTTAGCTTTTATTTATTATGTCGGCCATGTTTTTTTTAAAATAGGGTTTAAACACTCACTACATGAGGCACTTTTATGCCATTGTATAACTCCTATTGACCAGTGTTATAATTTAAGTTAATTGAATAATTTAAACTTTATTTACAAATTGTTTCCTTAAATAAATATTTATTTAAATGGAATCTAAATTTTGTATGGTCAATTATTATCATCATTATTTTATTATTAAATTTATTGTTTAACTATTACTTCTATCATTATTTATTCATTTACTTAATTTCAAAACAAAGCTTACTTATTTATTGCATAACTATATAATTAATTTGGGTAAGTGCAAGAAGACAGGGGGCCAAAAAGGGGTCTTAAGTGGCCACTTTTTGTTTTCTAAAATCAGGAAATATTGACCTTGGATGAGAAATTGAGCATAGTTACACTCAAAATTTGAAGATGCAACAAAAACAATGTTTGTAGTGCTTCGAGTCTACTTTCTAAACTACTATTTTTTTTAAATGGTATAGATTAAGGGGTTTAAAAAAGGGAGCCATAGAAATTGGTGTTGTTTCTATCAAAACAACATAACATAGCGTGTTTTGTGGCTCCCTCAAAAGGTTAACCTTTTTTGGTATTTTTAAAATCACTTCAGTGAGAAATTAGCTAACAGCATGTAGTTTATGCCTGATTTTTATGATATTTTTTAATGAATATTTGATTTTTTACTAATTTTCAAAGTGGACACATCCTAAAAAATAGAATTTTGGTTGTGCTACCCTTATAAATTTTGAAAATTAATTGAATTTTTTTTTACATGTGTAGAATGGATTCTAGTTTATAAAAATGTAATTTTTTAAAAAATTTCAATGAACAGTTAATTTATAATGAAAAAAAGACCAAACACTAGTTTTTGCCCAAAAACAGACACACAAACAAAAGAAATTAGAGATGAAAGGCTTAGCATTGTCAAAATGTGAAAAAAATTACATCATTCAATATCTAAGAGAAATCCTAACATTACCTAGGTGTTCGATTTGTTTGACCTTGAAACACATGCAAATCTGAGGGTTAGCATGAACAAAATTATGTGAAACCTTGTAGAATATGCAAAAACATGTCTTTGGATGTTGGGAAGGAAATCCAAGCCTTTGGGTTGGAAATCCAAAGCAAATCCCAAGCCTAAGGCTTGAGATTCCCAAAGCAAAATATAATATGAGCGTGTTATAATGCGCTCGCATTATGTCTCTCTTTGAATGATTTATGTTCAAGTTTCTTAAGTATGTTTGATGTATGTATATATGTCTATATGTATGCTGGTAGGTATGTATGTATGGTTGTATGTATGTATGTATGTATGTCAATGCATGCATGCTTGTATGTATGTATATATGTATGCATGCTTGTATGTATGTATGTATGCCTATATGTATGTATGTACATGTATGTATGTATGTATGCATGTATGTATGTATGTATGCCTGTATGTATGTTTGTACATGTATGTATGTATTTATGTGTGTATGTAAGGGTTTTGGGTTTAGGGTATATAAGGACTTGAGCCCGTATAGTTTTTAGGGTTGAGGGATTAGGGCTTAAGTAATAGGTAGAGGGTAGAGGATAGAGGTTTAAGGGTTACAGTTGAGAGATAATACTCATCTTGTTGAGTGTATAAGATAAAGTGTGTAAGGCATGGGGATTAGGGTCTATGATATTGGATTTAGGGTTTATGATATGGATTGAGGGTATATAAGGCATAGGGTGACTTGAGTTGAGAGTGTATGGCTTAAGTTTTAAGTATAGGGTTGAGGCACAATATTTAGGGTTTAGGGTATAAGGGTGAGGTTATAGGGTATAGGGATGAGTGTTTGTGGGTGTAGGATTTAGGGTTTAAGGTATAGGGTTGAGGATTGAGGGATTAGGGCTTATGTATATGGTTGAGGTAGAGGGTAGAGGGTTAAGAGTTTATAGTTGAGGGATAATTTTCAAGGTTGAGTGTCTAAGATATAGGGTTTAGGGTTTAAGGTTGAGGGTATAAGGCATATGGATGAGGGTTGAAGGTTTAGGGCATAAGTATAGGGTTGAGGGTATAGAGTATAGGGTAGAGGTTTGAAGGTTTAGGGATAATGTTCAAGGTTAAGTGTTTAGGGTATAGGGTTTAAGGATTTAAGGTTTAAAGGTTTAAGGGTATCTAGGGGTTGAGAGTTTAGGGTTTAAGGATTTAAGGTTTGAGGGATTAAGGGTTTAAGGGTTGAGGGATTAGGGTTTAAGGCATAGTGTCAAGGGTAGAGGAATTAGAGATAGGGTTTAGGGTTGAAGGTTTAAGGATTAAGGGTTGAGGCTTTAAGGCTAAGGGTTAAGTGATTAGGATTTAAGGTATAGTGTCAAGGGTAGAGGATTTAGGGATAAGGTTTACGGTTTAAGGTTTAAGGGTTGAGGCTTTAGGCATAGGGTTTAGGGTTAAGGGTGAAGGTATTAGGATTTAAGGTATAGTGTTGAGGGTTGAGGGTTTGGGGATAGGGTTTAGGATTTAAGGTTTAAGGGTTGAGAGTTGAGGCTTTAGGATAAGGTTTATGGTTTAGGGTTAAGTGAGAGACCTAGATGGCTAAGGACAGATGGAGAGACAGATAAGGAGTGACTGAGAGACGTAGAGAGGGGAGAGGTAGAGAGGTGAGGGGAGAGATATAATAAAATGAGAGAGTGAAGTTGACAACTTGATGGAAAGATGGGTAAGGAGGAGGGAGAGAGGTGGAGAGGAAGGGAAATATCTAGAGACCTGTGAGAGATATACAAGTGAGAGACCTACAATAGGTAGGGAGAGAGGGGTGAGAGAGATAGGGGAGAGATGGGGGTGAGGTGGATAGGGGAGGAGAGGGGTGGATAAGGGTTAAGGGTTTAAGGGTTGAGGGTTTAAGGGTTAAGGTATTAAGGGTTTAAGGGTTGAGGGATTAGGGTTTAGGGTTGAGGGATTAGTGTTTAAGCTATAGTGTCGAGGGTTGAGGGTTTAGGATTTAAGGTTTAAGCATTGAGGGTTGAGGCTTTAGGGATAGGGTTTAGGGTTTATGGATAAGGGATTACGATTTCAAGTATAGTGTCGAGGGTTGAGGGTTTAGGGATATGCTTTGGGATTTAAGGTTTAAGGGTTGAGAGTTGAGGCTTTAGGGATAAGTGAGAGACCTAGATGGCTAAGGGTTGAGAGATAGGGGAGAGATGGGGTGAGGCAGATAGGAGAGGAGAGGGGTGGATAAGGGTTGATGGTTTAAAGCTTTAGGGTTGAGGGATTAGGGTTTAGGCTTCATGGATTAGGGTTTAAGGTATAGTGTTGAGGGTTGAGGGTTTAGGGATAGGGTTTAGGATTTAAGGTTTAAGGGTTGAGGGTTGAGGCTTTAGGGATAGGGTTTAGGATTTAGGGATAAGGGATTAGGGTTTAACGTATAGTGTCTAGAGTTGAGGGTTTAGGATTTAAGGTCTAAGGGTTGAGGGTTGAGGCTTTAGGGATAGGGTTTAGGGTTTAGGGATATGGGATTATAGTTTAAGGTATAGTAATGAAGGTTGAGGGTTTAGGGATAGGGTTTAGGATTTAAGGTTTAAGGGTCCAGGGTTGAGGCCTTAGGGATAAGGATTTAGGGTTTAGGTATAAGGAATTAGGGTTTAAGATATAGTGTCAAGGCTTGACGGTTGAGGAATAGGGTTTAGGATTTAAGGTCTAAGGTTTAAGGGTTGAGGCTTTAGGGATAGGGTTTAGGGAGAAGGGAGAAGGGATTAGGGTTTAAGGTATAGTGTCAAGGGTTGAGGGTTTACACATAGGGTTTATGATTTAATATTTAAGGGTTGTGTTGGTTTAGGTCCAGACAACTGAGAGCAAGGGGGGTTGAATCAGTTTTTACACATTTTCAATCCCTTTTCCTTTTATTCTTCCTTTACCACTTAGAATCAGTTTAATGATATAAACATTTGAACATCAATCAATAACATACGAACATAAAACATAGATAACACATTCGACACCAATATTTTGACATGGAAACCCGGTTAAGGGGAAAACCACAGTGGGGGTTAACCCACAAAAATTAATACCCTGTTAAAAGTATTTTTACAAATGGAAATGCACATGCATTTGGGCTCACTGCCTAGAGCTCACTGGTTAAATGGAAGCTCACTGCCTATGGAAATATTACAAGAGAATGACAAAGACTTGAACTGATGAATAGCATCTATCTATGCAAGAAATTCAGTTCTAGTTAAGTACAAAAACTGATCTTACACATTTCATCTTTGCTCTGCTCTTCTTGCTATTCTGCCTTCATTCACACTTTGGATTTCTGCTCTTCTCACATACACCTTATTCGTATACACTACACACACTAAACTGTCCAATTTAATCATCTATATATATCCGCAACATGATCTATAATCATTCTATCAGTCAGCTTTAACGACAATTAGAACTTTAATGAATGCTCTGCTTTGTCAGCTAGATCTATGCATAATTTAAGGTGCGGACCAAAACTTGCTCTTGAAAATCATTACTCATGTCAGCCACACTCATTGATCATCACTATTTGTCTAACAAACAACTTCCATACATCTGAAATCAAGATCTTCTGCAAGGTCGGCATGTTCTTCTTCTATCTGCTCTGACAAACTGGAACCCGGTACTCAGAGGCTAATAACTTTTGAATCCTTCATCACCAAAGGACAAAAATCTAGAATTAGATTAGCTTGACAATGCATATGACTCCCCTAGATCCGCAACTAATGCTAACTTCCCACTTGAGAGATCTGGAACAAAATACCAGACCGTGTTACTACTCTATTCCTAATTGCCCAGACTTAGACAAATTCTGAATCTAACTTCTGGTACGAACAAATTGTGTTATGTGGATGATTGGGATGATCTTAGTTTCCATAAATGACAACACCTACAATGCAAAGCAGTGTCTCTTGCCAGCAATCTCCCCCTTTGGCATTGATGGCAACACTTAGTGAAAAATGACTAAGTGTCTAGTGCAACTCCCTCTTTGTCTGTACACTCATTTACTTCACTTATTCCAGTGCTCCCCCTTTGCTAAATACCTCATTTTTCACTACCCTTCACTCCCCTTTTGACATCAATGGCAAAGTGTGGAGTCCACAAACCAAAACTCTCCAAAAGTTATGTATATATTGCCACATATGTACAATTAATCATTAAGTCTTATTTACATGAACTTGAGAATGTCTGCAAAACTTTTTTTTATTTGTACAAGTTCAGAGGCCCAAGTTCTCTTCATCCCATCCAAAATGTAGATGTGCCCACTTAGCAAAAATGAATATGCTTCTGCCTTTGACAGATTTGCTAGATCACTAGTCTGTGCTGCACTCTGAGCTTCAGATAATGCATTATACATTGTCTCTAACTTAGGAGCAATTAATCCCTATAGCTCACACATTCTCTTCATAATGTTACCTTTTTCTTTAACAAGCCTCTTTATCTCATCTGTCAGGCTGATTACTTGACATTCTTGACTTATAGGCAAAATTATTAGAGGATCAAAATTTTGAGAGAGATCTGACAATTTCTATTCTCGCTCCTTTATCTTTTTCTCAATATCCTCATTAACTTTGGGCCATGATAGATAGAATTGTACATATCACTTCCATCATTTAGAGCATTCTGAATACTTTTTATGCTAATACCAAGTATTCTTCTATCATTTCCTATCAGATTCTTTATTTCACAAAATTTCTTATCCAGGAATTATTTCTGAACTTTTGCCTCTACAGACTTCTCAAAGGACTCAAAATGACTATTCATAGAACTTACAAGATTTCTCAGGTGATCAGAGGGGGAATTAGATGGACTCTTCTGGTAGGTAGGCATTAACTTTTCCAATATTCTAGATGTAAGCCCTAGTAGTTCATTGTCCTCCATGTGGAATTTTAGCATCTTTTCTCTGGCCTTTACTTAGGTGAATGATGGTATTTTCATCAGTTGAATTGGAGGGAGAGCATCTGGATTGGCTAGACCTTGGAGTAGTTTAGGTTCATCAAGCTCACTCATCTCCTTTTCAAAAAGACTTTTTACTGCATCTGTAGTGTCTCTTCCAACATTTTCTTAACCATCCTTTTGTTAATCAGATTTTTCAATATCTGCTTTATGTGTTTCAACATTTACACCATCTTCTTCTGCTTTATCTTTCTTTGTGTTCTCTATAGGACTCTTTCCTATTTGTTAATCATTTGCTACCTGATCTAGAGGGCTCTGTGAAGTGGTAATATTATCCTCTTTCCCTGATGTATCAGTTGGATTGGGAGTATCTCCTACACCAACTACTTTATCCAACATTTTCATATCCTCCTGATTTGCTTGTTCTATTTCCAGAACAGAGGCTTCACCCAACTTAGATTGCTACTCAATAATGTTCTCTTCTTCACCATCTGAAACTTCTTTTGTGACTATGGGAAAATTGTGCTTTCTCAAGGCTTTCAAAAGAATCTCTTGAGTTTCTTTAATGATTTCACTTGTTTCTCCAAGCTTGAGTTTGTTCATTCTTCTTTTGCTTCTAAAGTCATCTTTGACTTCCTTGAATATCATATATATTTGATTAGGAGAAATTTGAGGACACAAATTTATTAGCTCATGTTCCTTGATCTCTATATCCTTGCACTTGGCATTTTCTTTTCTCAACTCCAAGATATTTGCCAGACTTTGTGGTAAGTCAGAAGTTATCTCAATTAGTGCCTTGTTGTAGATGTTGAGATATCTAACCGTTGCTTCCTCCAACACCCTTTTATCCATAGCATTGTATTCATCATAGAATTCAATCATGGGTTTTAGATTACCATCCACAGTGATTGATTTTATCACATATTCTATGGACAGTGTGGGCTTCTCAACATATTCTTCATAATCTTCTATCTTATGCTTTTTGCTAGTCCTTTTGCTTCCATAGGACTTTTCTTTGGGTAGTTTTGTAGCTTTTGTTCTAATGACCTTTATTTCCTTGATTTCAATGTCTGAGTCTGTATCTTTTTCTTCTTCTCTTAAGATTTCATAGGTCTGGGATGCTTTTGTTTTCTTCCTTTTCTCCCATCTTCCAGATGATTTTGCTTCTAGTTTTGTAGTTTTGGAAGGAGCAGAGGCTATAGCAGAGCTTCTAGTAGTTCTTGAAGTGGAAGAGAGTTCCACCAGATCACTTATTTGTTTCTTATCTTGTTCTCTTTCTCATCCTTCTCTATTCTTTCTCTGAATATCTTCACAGCTTCCTTAGTTAGGCCCAAATTTTTAGCTAACTACTTAACTTCTTTTCTTACTCTTCTATTGGTTTCAGGTTCTTTGAGCTCAGTATGCAACTTTAAACTCGGCTCCTCATAAGTTCTAAATCTTTCAACTATTGTGTCTTTAGGCTTCCTTAGAATATGCTGAGCATACATATCCAGGATCCCTTCATCTACTTCATACCCCATGGGCATGATCCAAATAGTTCTGGGTTCCACTGCTTCCATCAAACACTAATTAGTATCAACCATGAAACATATTTCATTTTTGTACTTGCCAACAATTGAATTAGGGATTCTTTTCCTTGAGTGTCTCATACTTTGAAAATTCTTGAAGTAACCCCATATTATAGTTTTATGAGCTTGGAAATCACCAATGCTGCGAAGATGATTTCTGATCTAAATGGCAACTGGCTCATCCTTAGTCTAGTGTAGACCTTTTACCCCAGGTACTTCATTCGTAAAGTAAAAGAATAGACATAGAATCAATGTACCATACTTGAAAGTGTTTTTCTTATCTTTCTTGATTTTGTTTAAATTTTCAATTAGTTGATTCTGTAGTAGTTCACATAAGTCATAATTAATATTTTCCTTTAGCATTTGTATGCAACATATATGGCTATTCCATAAATAAATCTTTCTCTACTCAAGTGGTAAATCTCGTACCCAATCACCATGGATGTGAATTTGACATCTGGTTCTATAATATCATTAATGGTCATTGCCCTTCTATCAAACTTAGCACTGGTAGCATCAGTCACTGTCTGGATTTTCATGGCTTTTAGCATAGGCAATCCTTTAGTTGAGTTTAAACCAATTACATTTCTAATAGCATCCTTGGTAATCTTGAATGGTTTTAACAACCAAATGAATTCATCATGCATCTAACTCAAGACATATCAGACCCATTCATCCTCATCAAATGTTGGAAACCCCATAATCTGAATAAAGTGTTTATCTTGTAGTGCCTTATACTCAGGTTTAAGTTCGTCATTTTCATCCTTGAGTTGTTTCTCAAACAAGTCTACATATCTTGAATCTCCAAACTCATCTAAATTTGCATGAATATAAACCCTAATGTCTTCTACATGTAGCACACCATACGAAACACTTGAAAAAGCACCTAACGGGTCGAATTTAATTGATTTGTGAGGATGCTTCTTAAATTTAGGTCAAGGCCTTTCAGTAATGTTAAAAACATGAGTAGCCATCTCAATAGATTTTAGATTCAAAGCTTTACAAAGAGATACTTTTTTCTTTCGTGGGGTAGGGTTGATCAATTGCTAGTTGAATTCACTCTTTTCCTCAGTCTTTGGATTTGCAGCTCAAATGTTCTTCTTCTTTTTTTCTTTGAATGCAAGGTGATTCCAATGAGTGACCAAGTGAGCTTTTATCTTTTGCAAAACCTAATTTGGCATTGTAATAAATGCATTGCCCTAATTATATCCAGTTACATTATTTTTAATAGTTCTTCATGAATCACTCCGCAAGATTTCATATCAACATCTTTTCTTCTGGAAATCCTTCCAAAGGTTTTGGATCAATTCAGAATGTTCTCTTTTATTATGCTAGAATCAGGCACCCACTTACTGATCAGGGGAATTTGATGTTCTATGCAGCTCCCCCTGAGCTAGAGCTTCTGATTTCATTCCCAGAGGAATTGTCAGCACCAAAATCTAGTGTGGACCCATCACTATTGTTTATTGTATCTTTCTTTATCCAAATATTGTTCATTTCATTTTGTATCTCATTCACATCAATTTTTATTTTTTCTTTGTCTTATTTCTGCTCATCCATTTTTTTGTTTACCAGACCTCTTCTTCCATTGTTCCTGTTTCTGCAGAGTCTTGTAATATGACCAGACTTATTACAATTAAAGCACACTTGATTTCTTCTTGATCTACACTGATTAGCCATGTGTCCAAATCCATTGCAAGCAAAGTAGTAGCCATTGAAAGAATTTCCATTTGAGTTATTCATTAACATACTTCTACATTCATTGGAATTGTGACCATACCTCTTGCATTTGAAGCATTGACCAGAGAAAGATGGACCATTTTGATTTGCTCTACTTCTACACTAAGTAGCTTTATGACCAAATTTATTACAATTGAAACAATTTCCATTAAATGATGGATATCTTTGAGCATTAGGCTATCTTACTGAAGTTTTTCTAGTTATGTTCCTTGGTTGGAAATTTCTTTTTCTAGATCTGAAGCTTTCACCTTTCTCATGTTTAAGATTACACTTCTCATTATCCTTTTTTTGTTCTTCAATTAGTGCTTTGAGTTTAGCTAAGCTTATTTTGAACTTCTCCTTATACTCATTTGCAATTTCTAGGTCATGTTTGGGAGTGATAATCTATCTCTCAAGTTCTCTCTCATTATTTTTGCTTCTTTGTACATTAGATTCTAGGAGACCAGTTATTCCATCCAATCTGCAGCATTCTTCTTCATCTCTTCTTTAGATTTCCTCCTATCTTCAATTTCCTTAGTTAGTCTCATCACCCCAGTTTCCATCTCATGTTTTAGGACAACAACTTCTTTAGCTAACTTTTCACATTCTTTTATCTTTTCTTTCAGGGCCTTGTCTTCTGGTTGAAGAAGTTGCTCCTTTCCTTTTGTATTGGACTCGCTCAACTTTTCTTTTAAGATCTTAATGAAGTCTTTAGCCTTTTTGATATTATCTTGCAATTGTTGGACTTCTGCCTTAGACTACTTAAGATCATCTAGGGCGAGATTAAGTTGTCCTTGAACATTATATTCATCCATTTTTACTGCCTTCCCAAATCTTCCTTAAGCTATTAAACTTTTCCAAAGGAACCTAGCTCTGATACCAATTGTTGGTTTACGTTCAGACAACTGAGAGGGGGGGTGAATCAATTGTTACAAATTTTCAATCCCTTTTCCTTTTATTCTTCCTTTACCACTTAGAATCAATTTAATGATATAAACATTTTAGCATCAATCAATAACATATGAATAGAAAACATAGATAACACATTCGACACCAAGATTTTGACGTGGAAACCTGGTTAAGGGTAAAACCACACTAGGGGTTAACCCACAAAAATTAATACCCTATTAAAAATATTTTTACAAATGGGAATGCCCGTGCGTTTGAGCTCACTGCCTAGAGCTCACTGCTCAAATGGAGGCTCATTGCCTATGGAAATATTACAAGAGAATGACAAAGATTTGAACTAATTAATAGCATCTATCTATGCAAGAAATTTAGTTCTGGTTAAGTACAAAAACTGATCTTACACATTTCATCTTTGCTCTGCTCTTCTTACTGTTCTGCCTTCATTCGCACTTTGGATTTTTGCTCTTCTCACATACGTCTTATTCACATACACCACACACACTAAATCATCCAATTTCATTGACCATATATATCTGCAACATGATCTATAATCATTCTATCAATCAGCTTTAACAACACTTAGAAGTTTAATGAATGCTCTGCTCTGTCAGCTATCTCTATGCATAACTTAAGGTGCGGACCAAAACTTGCTCTTGAAAATCATTTATCATGTTGGCCACACTCACTGATCATCCCTATTTGTCCAACAAACAACTTCCATACATACAGATTCAAGATCTTCTGCAAGGTTAGCCTATTCTTCTTCTGTCTGCTCTGACAAACTAGAACTCAGTACTCAGAAGCTAATAAATTTTGAATCCTTTATCACTAGAGGACAAAAATTTGGAGTTAGATTATCTTGGCAATGCATATGACTCCCCTAGATCCGCAGCTAATCATGACTTCCCACTAGAGAGATCTGGAACAAAATACTGGACCCTGTTACTGCTCTATTCCTAGCTGCCCAGACTTAGACAAATTCTAAATCTGACTTCCAGTATGAACAAATTGTGTTATATGGATGATTGGGATGATCTTATTTTCCATCAATGACAACACTTGTAATGCAAAGTAGTGTCTCTTTCCAACAATCACCCCCTTTGGCATTGATGGCAACACTTAGTGAAAAATGACTAAGTGTCTAGTGCAACTCCCCCTTTGTCTGTACACTCATGTACTTCACTTATTTCGGTGCTCCCCCTTTGCTGAATACCTCATTTTTCACTACCCTTCACTCCCCCTTTAACATCAATCGCAAATGGTGGGGTCCACAACCCAAAACTCTCCAAAAATTTTGTATATACTACCACATATGTACAATTAATCATTAAGTCTTATTTACATGAACTTGAGAATGTCTACAAAACTAGTTTTTATTTGTACAAGTTCAGAGGCCCAAGTGATCTTCATCCCATCCAAAATGGAGATGTACCCACTTAGCAAAAATGAATATGCTTCTTCCTTTGACAGATCTGCTAGATCACTAGTCTGTACTACACTCTGAGCTTTAGGGATTAAGGGTTGAGGGTTTAGGGTTTAAGGGTTGAGGGTTTAAGGATTGAGGTATTAATAGTTTAAGGGTTGAGGGATTAGGGTTTAGGGTTAAGGGATTAGTGTTTAAGCTATAGTGTCGAGGGTTGATGGTTTAGGGATAGGGGTTAGGATTTAAGGTTTAAGCATTGAGGGTTCAGGCTTTAGGGATAGGGTTTAAGGTTTAGGGATAAGGGATTACAATTTCAGGTATAGTGTCAAGGGTTGAGGGTTTGAGGATAGGGTTTAGGATTTAAGGTTTAAAGGTTGAGGGTTGAGGCTTTTAGGGATAAGTGAGAGACCTAGATGACTAAGGGTTGAGAGATAGGGGAGAGATGGGGTGAGGCAGATAGGAGAGGAGAGGGGTGGATAAGGGTTGATGGTTTAAAGCTTTAGAGTTGAGGGATTAGGGTTTAGGCTTTAACCATTAGGGTTTAAGGTATAGTGTTGAGGGTTGAGGGTTTAGGGATAGGGTTTAGGACTTAAGGTTTAAGGGTTGAGGGTTGAGGCTTTAGGGATAGGGTTTAGGGTTTAGGGATAAGGCATTAGGGTTTAAGGTATAGTGTCTAGAGTTGAGGGTTTAGAAATAGGGTTTAGGATTTAAGATCTAAGGGTTGAGGGTTGAGGCTTTAGGGATAGGGTTTAGGGTTTAGACATATGGGATTATGGTTTACGGTATAGTGTCAAGGGTTAAGGGTTTAGGATTTAAGGTTTTAGGGTTGAGGGTTCAGGCTTTAGGGATAAGGGTTTAGGGTTTAGGGATAAGGGATTAGGGTTTAAGGTATCGTGTCGAGGGTTGACAGTTTAGGAATAGGGTTTAAGATTTAAAGTCTAAGGGTTGAGGGTTGAGGGTTGAGGGCTAAGATTTAGGGTTTAGGGAGAAGGGATTAGGGTTTAAGGTATAGTGTCAAGGGTTGAGGGTTTAGGCATAGGGTTTATGATTTAATATTTAAGGGTTGTGTTGGATTAGGTCCAAACAACTAAGAGGGGGGGTGAATTAGTTTTTACACATTTTCAATCCCTTTTCCTTTTATTCTTCCTTTACCACTTAGAATCAATTTAATGACATAAACATTTTGTAGACACCCTAAAATTCCTCTATATTCTTCGACAATTAAATAATGTTAATTATTTAATTAAATCATTATTCTGTTTCCAAAAATCAAATCCACATTAATTAAATAAATTAATTATTTAATTAATTCAATAAATTCCCTCTTATCTACAATTAAATAATTCTTAATTATTTAATTAAATCAAATTTATAATCTTCTGTTCTTCCAAAATCATGCACAACAATTAAATAAATTTATTTATTTAATTTGCTTTTAAATCTTCTAAATTAAATAATTCCAATTATTTAATTATTTCTTCCAAAATATCTTCTCTAAATTTAAATAAATCAATTATTTATTTAAATTACTTTTTCTTCTAATTTGAGTTATCTCTAAAATAACTCAAGCTTTCTTGCTCATCAATTAAATATTTCTATATTTAATAAAGCAAAATATCTTTTTTTCTCATGCAAATCTCTTCTTCTTGTTTTAAATCACTTAACTAATCGCTTTATTCTTTTAATTGATTTATTTCTTCAGTTAACTCATTCTTCTATTCTTGATGACTCCTCTCATGCAAAAGAAAGCAAGACACTTGTCTTCTTCTCATTCGTTGCACATTCCTCAACTTATCTCCTCCGTTGATTCTTCTAAATTATCTGGACCGTTGATTGATCTTTGATGAAATCTATATAAACCCCCCTCATCTCCTTCATTACCCCTCTCTCTTCGATCGTATTCTCAGGCATACTTAACAGAGCTTTGAGCATACACAACGCGTCGATTGAGCACTATAACGATCTTTTGACATTGATCTCTTGAGCACATACTTGCTTGTTGCAGCCATGGCTTTGCAACTACATTAAGCAATCCACATATCTCCAAAAGGGAACAATACAGGTTTTGGTAAGAGCTTTCAGTTGTCTTTGATTTGTGATTTATGGCTTTTACTTAGATTCGTTTCCTTTATGTTATTGGATTCTTTGGTTTTATTTAGTTTAGATTTAATCCATTTTTCCATATACACATTCTAGCACGCCCGGTGGGACCCACTAATCCCTTTGTTTCTTTGAGAAATTTGTTTTTTGAAGTCACAGTACGGAACAGCGCAGACGATATTGCACAGCGCGTCTGGTAGTATCTCTAAGTGCTCTTGCAGGAACAGTTCAGCGCTACTGGCGGCACGGCCGCACTTCTGGCCGCACCGCGCAGCGCTTTCGGTGACACAGAGAAGCGCTATTGGAGACCTTGTTAAGCGCTTCTAGTTAAAATTAGGGTTTGACTTTTTTTTACAGTGCTTTTTGTAGGGTTTCTCTCATTTTCAGATCTGTGATTTTGGTTGTACAAGCTGTTGTATTTGTCTTCCAAACCCGATTTTCGACATCTCCTAAGCTGATTTATTTAGGAGTATCCTTAAGTTCTGCTAATCTATTGTGTTGACCCATTTTCTGAGTTTTCCAGATTTCACAACCCAGATCTATCAGATATCATTGTCCAGACAGTAGATCCACCATGAAAAGTCATTTTTTGCCTGGTTATTTTGATAAAAACTAATATTTTCTGTATCTAAGACAGAACAACGCTTTTGGCTACACAGCATCACGCTTTTGGTTACACAGTGACGCGCTCCTGGTTATTTTACAGCGCTTTTGTTATTATCGTTGCACGCTTTTGGTATTTATCGCAGCACCTTTGGAATCACAGTACAGCGCTTCTGGTTATTGTTCAACGCTGATGGTAATATTCTATCGCGCTTCTCAGCTGTCTTAAAGCACTTTTGGTTTACAGTGAATCGCTTCTGGTAAGACAGTAATACACTTTTGGTCAAAGTTAATTTTATTTTGCTAACTTGTGAAATTTTGGTGCAACTAACTCACTTGTTGCAGCTTCTTATTACTCACACAGAGCCAATAGGTGTTTTCTTAATATGTTCATGCAGAATGAGCGTTGAAGACCCTTTTGTTTTATCTCACTAAGTCTTAGAAACACATTGCATGCTTAAAAGGAGTAATTGAACAAATCTTTTCTTGCAATCTAAGTCTTAGGAATATACTGCATTTCTTAAGGGACAATGGACATGTATGAACAAACACCTCAATTTTCTAAAGGACAATGGACATGAATGCCAAACACTTCATTTCATAAGGGACAATTTACAACTACAATCGTGTGTGTGCATAGCTTAGTTGCACCTTATTTTTCTTATAACGGGACAATTGAACCTTTGTGTGACGTGCTTGCTTTTACTTTTTTTTTTTTTTGGTACTTCCTTTAGAAGGGCCTGCTTTTGGATTGCGATTCATCCAAAAGGGACGACCCTAAGCAGAGTTTTCCTTTGAACCGCTATATAAGAGGGATAAGGCAAAAGCCAAGTCCTAACTGACGTCAGCCTTACCTTGTGGTGCCAAACTGAAAAGAGGTGTACTAGCTCTTTGTGGAAACGATTTTCACATTGAGTGAAGTGTTTGAAACTCTTAGTAGGATTGGTTAAAGCTTTTAGTAGCTTGTCGCATTGCTCGTAAGGCATTGGTCCCTCAAAGTCACTAAGAACCAATTTAGATAGAGACTACCCGACCTACCTCCGAACATTGCGGTAATCATCAGTGCAAGGGAAATTGATTTAAACCCTTAAGACACTCACCATTGGCTCCCTTGAGAAGAGATAGTATTCCCTCAGACATAAAGCTCTTGTGACCTACTTGAGCTTTCCAAGGGGAGGGTGAGATATCCCTACCTATCGTCTCTCGCAAAGATACTAAATATCTGACACCTTTATGGAATGATATTTTTATCGACGGAGTATTAAGCTGTGAGCTGATCTACTGCAATGAAACCTTGTCTCTAGGGATAAAAAGTGCTTGTTATTTATTGCAACTGTATTAGACCTGTGGAAACATTGGGCTTGTTTGGAGCCTTGAACATACACTATCTGTTGTGTTAGTCCTTATGCCTTTTTTGACCACTTGTTTGCTATGTTTTCTCTTGCCAAACCAATCCAATCAGAAATAGAAAAATCTTGCCCTTGAAAAACATCAGACACTACTTCAACGCCCCTGGTATTACAGCAGCTCGCCTTTGGTAATACAGTAGATCGCCTTTGGTTAGCAGAAACCTGCCTCTAGCAAAACTCTACTTCAGCGCCCTCGGTATAACAGTAGCTCACTTTTGGTCACTGTAGCTCGCCTTAGGCATAGCAGTAACTCGCTATTGGCAGCTCAGTCCGTCGCCTCTGGCCCACAGTAGTACGCTTTTGGTAGCATAGTCCTGCGCCTCTGGTCAAACAGTATAGCACTTTTGGTCCAGTACTTTGTGCATTAGAGTTTGTCCATTTCTTCAAAGCATCTCACAGATTCCCAGCATTACATTGTGCCCAGGCATATCCCATGGTCACCACTAGGCTACAGCAAACTATGAAGTCTAGGCAAGTTGTCCCTAAGAAGCACAAGTCACCCCCTCGCACACCACAATTAGGTCATCTCAACATTACCCCCAAGGTGACTCCTAGTACACCCGTGGCAAAACCAATCAGCTCTCCAAACATGCCACACATAGAGGAACCAAGCAATCCTCATGAGGATAGAACCCCTTTGCTAAATGCACCACAGTATACCACAGGCTTGCCTCTGAATTTTGTCCCACAAGGTTATGTCATAGATCAACCCCCATCTCAAGAAGAGCGACACTTTGAAATAGGTCAATCCTCTCAAGAAGATGGGCAAGATCTTGATGAATTTATACAAGATCCTAGAGCTATAGCTACCTTTGATAAAATCCTTAGTGAGAACCAGGATCATTTCTTTCGCTTGCTTGCAAAGCAAGGTGCCAAGTTACCTCCCGATTTTGATGTGTCCACTCTCAAAGAGAGCACCAACACCCAAGAAACCATACAAGCGGTGCAAACCATGTCCACGGTCACTACGCCCTTACCTACTCAAGGCTCACAGTATAGGAATCCCCTTTTTCAAAATCCAACAGAGGAGAGGCCCGTATCACCACTTTTGACTCCCATGGAGATCTATCAAAACCAACAAGAAACTCTCCAACGTCAAGTAGAGTTAGCTAAGCAAGCCACCTTAGCTTGATCAAATGTGCAACCACATCCTAAAGTGTCCACACCAAGCACAAGCGGAATCTTGGTTACCCCATCACGCGTAGGTTTCCCACCTAATTACAATTCGGGGAACACGTATGTAGCCATGCAACAAGGGTCTCAACAAATACCACCTCCTATATCATCACACCTGCATGTCTCTCAACCAATTGGAGTCACACAGCCCCAACCACAACATTCTTCTACTCTCATCCTCAAGCAACCCCAACCATCGCAAATCACTTCTACCTATGTGCCTCCACCACAACATTCTTCTACTCTCATCTTCAATCAACCCCCACCATTGCAAATCACTTCTACCTATGTTCCTCCTCCACAACGTTCATCCACGCTCAACTTCTTTCATACATTGCCTAGCCACTCTCAACATTCCCAACATCAGGTTCCCCAAAGCTATGTGCCACCATCACAACCTAATCAAACGCACTTTAGCTTTCCTCCCCCTAATACGTTTCTTCAACCATCGCAAAGCCAACATTCTTACCTAGCGCCCCCTCCACCTCTGCCTAATCAAGGCCTCCAATTCCAACCCAATCTGAACCAATCATACAATCCATACAATCCTAATCAATCTTACGACCCTTACAATACCACTGGGCATGGCTCACACTATAATCTTCCATACGGGCAACACCAACCACTTTTTGGACAACAGGAGACGTTACCAACCCCTCCCACGACTATGGAACTAAAGATTGCGGAGGTGCAACAATAGCTATCTGATCTTACGTTTGGCCACACCAAAAAGACCTTCTCCTTAGAGGAAGTGTGTCCTTATCCTTTTGATCGGTCATTACCAATGATCCCTTTTCCTCAAAATTTCACTATTCCAAAGTTCGATAAGTACAAAGGAAAAGGTGACCCAAAAGACCATCTAAGGGAATTCTATCTTGCTTGCTTCGAGGTCTCTCACAATGACACATATCTTATGCGTCTTTTTCCTCGCAGTCTTGGAGGACAAGCAATAGAATGGTTCTCACACTTACCGACGGGTATCAAGTCTTTCAACGAGCTAGCAGAAAAGTTTGCCACCCATTTTTCTTACAACGCAGAGCATGAGATTTCCATGACGGACCTATGCAACAATAAACAGAAAAATGGTGAGACTTTCATTTCTTTCCTTCAACGATGGAGATAAATGGCTAGTAAATTCCCTTTCAAGATTCCAGAGAAACAGCTTGTTAGCATCTTTGTGCAGAACCTCAACCAAGAGTTAGGTTTCCATTTGCAAATCCTTAGTGCTACAACCTTCGATGAAATCACATACAAGGGTATCAACATTGAAAAAGCCCTCATTGCTAAGGGTGTGGTCAAAATCTTTAAAGAGACGAAAGATAGCAATTCGCATCAACAGTCGAACGACAAACCCAAATATTGGAACAAGAACAAAAACGTGGTCAACGATGGGGTGGTCGATACTAAGCATGTCCAAATGTTGCAAACACCGCTGCAGCTCTCCAAACCAAGTCAAGCTCTACCTCCACAACAGCAACAACAAAGGCAGCCTTATTCTAACCAACAGCAAAGACAACAAGAGCGGCCCCAACAAGATTACCCTCCGCGACGTCAATTCACTCCCTTGGGCGTGCCCATCGAATCGGTCTTACAGCAAGCTTTGCTGAAAGGGCTCATCACCTTACCTGATGCTCCCCCATATGGAGAACCTGTCTACAAAACTGCACATTACAGAGACAATGAGTATTGTGAGTTCCATAGGAGCAAAGGTCATAGAACTGCGTCTTGCATGAAGCTTAAGCACCTCATCCAAAACCTCATCGACGGTAATCAAATCACTTTTGAGAATGAATCACTAGTGCAACACACGAACAAGGATCTCGATATGTACAAGGAACCATTCCCTCATCACGATCCACCTCCTCCTCAGGATAGAGGTAAAGGTATCAATCATGCTTCCACGTCTTTTGATTCCATTGTAGGTCGTTTTGAAGAGAGTCGAGTGTCTACCCTCACCATCAAAGGCAAATCTACAGATTGTGCTGTTACTACTCGTCGAGGTCATGTCACCATTCGTGCACCTACACCTAGGCTTCCGGTTCAGTCTGATTATAATCTTGTCGAACATCTAGGGAGAACACTAGCACAGATCTCTATTTTGGACCTTCTACGGTCATCACCTGCACATAGAGTGGTGCTAGAAAAAGCCCTCCAGGAGTCGTCCGTTCCTAACAACATAGCAGTTGCAGATTTCCAAGCTATAGTGGGTAATATTGCTTCACCTTACAATGTGGTCTTCTCTGAGAAGGACCTCCCCTCCCATGATCCATGTCACAATGATGCCCTTCATATTGAAGTTCTCATCCATAAGCGCAAAATCAAACGCATACTCATAGATGGTGGTGCTGGTCTCAACATCTGTTCTTTAAAGTTAGTAAAGCAATTGGGATACTCTGAGGATCACGTCAACACTAAGCATAGTATTACAATCAAGGGGTATGATGATGCAGAACACCGTTCAGAAGGTGTTATTCACTTGCCTATACAACTGGGCCCTGTCATGCTTGAAACCAGGTGTCAAGTCCTTGATATTGAGCTACCTTACAACATTATTCTAGGCCGCCCATGGATCCATGCAATGAAAGCTGTTCCCTCCACGTACCATCAGTCCCTAAAATTCCCATACAATGGTACGGAGATCACCATCCCAGGCGATCCTAATCCTTTTGAATTTTTCCGTGTCTTGCAAGGAAGCTATAAGAATTGCAACCAAGTGCCTAAAAATGACAAAGCCCTTGAATCCCCTCTCTATGTTGATCCTGAAACTCTCACACAAGCCTCTACAAGTGAACCTACACCCCTCCCCAAAATCACAGCACGCGTCTGAGATATAGGCTTTGGCACTTATGATATCTCCGAATCTTGTTGTGTAGGGCGGATGCCTTTATCTCCAAAATCTTACGGCAAACCACCCATTGCTAAAGTTACCAAAAAAGCTACTATTCCTCCCCCAACATTCCTAACCCAATTCCAACATGGACGGTTATTGGAAGAGGAAACTATTGAGGACATCTCTTCTTGGCTCTACAAGGAGAAAGAACCAGTCACGATACCAGTCAAGCAATATGGCAATGGCTTAAGGATAGTGAAAAACATGGGCTATAAAGGCAAAGGTGGCCTTGGGAAACAGAATCAAGGCACTATGGAGCCCATTGTGGTAACAAAGAAGCTAGACAAGAAAGGATTAGGATTTGGTAAGAAGGTACCACGCGCCTTGGACATCGAGTATATCCTCGACGAGGTAGCTGACACTTTTCCTGCCGATTCGACGTCTACGGAGGATATCATCGATGACTCTTCCCTCCACATAACCAATCTATTTGCAGAATCCTCCATTTTTACACTATCCTCCGTATCCTTAACTTCCACCACCAGCACCCAGAATGTCACGCTTGTCTACCCCGAACTTATCGATTGGGACCAACAAGGGGCCCCCGTTATAGATGTATTTCAGAATGACGAATCTCTAGCTGAGTTCATGGGACTTCGGGAAGGTATCCCTCTTGGCGATCACAAGGCAGGTTTTGTAATGGAACTAGAGCCCACGGCTTATTTTGGTGAGAATGCCAAATCCTCTAGTCGCAAAAGTGCAAATAAAGAAAGATCTCTAGGTGAAAACCACACTGTGGCACCTCCTGATCATAAAATAGTAAAAATAAAGGACGTATCCAAAGGTGAAAACCCAACTGTGGCACCTGAGGATGGAGGATTTGACCTTCCCTTACCATCTAAGTACCAGGAGAAATCAGCTCTACTAGTGGAAGATTCTACAGAGATCAACCTAGGTACAGAACAGAATCCAAAGATAACATTTCTAGCAGCATCATTATCTGATACAGAGCATAGAAATCTTAACAACTTCTTGCAACGAACCATCAACTTTGCATGGACCTACGCAGATATGCCAGGGCTAGACCCTAAGTTGGTAGTTCATTATCTCACAGTTAATCCCAAAGTGAAACCAGTCAAACAGAAGTTGAGAAAAATGCACCCACAGATAGCTCTCTTGGTGAAGGTGGAAGTACAAAAGCTATTAGATGCAAAGTTCATACGACCTATCGACTATTCAGATTGGGTCTCAAACATTGTACCTGTGTCTAAACCTAATGGGCGCATCCACGTGTAATGATTTCAGAGATCTCAATAAAGCATGTCCTAAAGATGACTTTCCACTACCAAACATTGACATTATCGTGGACTTGACGGCAGGTCACGAGATGCTTTCTCTCATGGATGGATTCTCGGGTTACAATCAGATAAGGATAGCTGAAGAAGACCAACATAAAACAACCTTTACTTGTCCTTGGGGCAATTATTGTTGGTGTGTCATGCCGTTTGGTCTGAAGAATGCAAGAGCAACCTATCAGAGAGCAATGATAGTCATCTTCCATGATCTGTTTCATCACATTATGGAAGATTATGTTGATGATATATTGGCTAAATCTTCTAGAGCGGATCACATACAGGTCCTAGGACAGATCTTTGACAGGCTAGAAAAATACCAAGTCAGACTCAATCCAAAGAAGTGTGTATTCGGTGTCACATCAGGGAAACTATTGGGATACATTGTATCTCGTAGAGGCATCGAAGTAGATCCAGCAAAAGTAAAGGCTGTAGTGGAGATGCCTCCACCAAAGAACCTAAAAGCATTAAGGAGCCTACAAGGAAGGTTGCAGTCCATCAGGTGTTTCATCTCACAGCTAGCAGATAAATGTCAACCCTTTCAACACTTACTCTGAAAGGATGTTTCATTTCGATGGGACAACAAGTGTCAGGCAGTGTTTGATCAACTTAAAGAGTATCTAGCTACACCTCCTATGTTGGTTCCACCAGTTGCGGACAAACCTTTGATCTTATACATCTCCACTACAAATTCAGCCCTAGGGGCCCTGCTAGCACAGAATGATGACACAGGAAAGGAGAATGCGATTTATTACATCAGTAGAACCTTGGTGGGATATGAGCTCAATTATTCACCAATGGAAAGGGCTTGTTTAGCAGTAGTGTTCGCCTCCCAAAAGTTGCGGCATTACATGCTGAATCAACACACAAATCTGATAGCCAAAATTGATCCCCTGAAGTATCTACTAGCAAAAGCAGCTCTCACAGGCAGACTAGCTAAATGGGTCATGATCCTTAGTGAGTTCGACATTGAGTATACAGATCGTAAAGCAATCAAAGGACAAGCCCTCGCGGATCAACTAGCAGAAGCACCTATGAAAGATACACACCCTATGGTAGCAGACTTTCCTAATGAAAATCTCTACACTCTTGCTAACTCCATAATGTGGAAGTTGTACTTTGGCGGTTCTTACACATAGCATGGATCAGGAGCGGGCATCTTATTTGTTACACCTCAGAATGACTACATTCCAAAGTCATATCGGCTAGCATTCCCTTGCACTAACAACATAGCCGAGTATGAAGCACTCCTTATAGGTCTAAATACAGCAGTTCAATGGGACATCACGGAATTACAAGTATACGGAGACTCACAGCTAGTCATTCGCCAAGTCACAGATGAATACCAAACAAAGGATGAAAAGTTGGTCCCCTACAAACAACTAGTGGATGCCTATAAACCACACTTTTCTAGCATCACATTTGAGCAAATTCCAAGAGAGCATAATAAAGCTGCAGATTCTATGGCTTCTGTAGGGTCACTGATTGACATGCCTGCAAATACACAGAAGTGTGAATTCTTGATCGAGCAATTGTTGATACCAGCCGTCGATGTTCCTGTTACTGAAATCATCTGTGAACTTGTTGGTCCCAATTCCCCATGGTACGAAGATATCTATGAATACCTCAAGAACAATATCTTTCCCCCTGATCTATCATCCACTCAACGCAAAACCTTTATCCGTCGATCCTCTCGTTACATCATTCTGGGTGATACACTATATCGCCGGAGTCTCGATGGTATCCTCTTACGATGTCTTAACGCGGAAGAAGCCGAAGCTACCTTACGAGACATACACGAAGGTGTCTGCGGCGCACATTCTACCGGTCCTAATCTTGCTAAGAAGATAATCAGAACAGGTTATTACTGGCCTACAATAGAGCAAGATGCTGCACAGTTTACTAAGAAGTGTCTACAATGTTTGCAGCATGGAGATTTGATTCATGCACTAGCTCATGAATTACAACCTGTGACAACTCCATGGCCTTTTTCTCAATGGGGTCTCGACCTCGTAGGACAAATCCACCCTTCCTCCTCCAATGGCCACAAGTTTATCATTACCGCCACTGAGTATTTCACGAAGTGGGTGGAAGCCATTCCTATGACCTACATCACCTGTAAGCAAATAGCCAAGTTTATCCTAAACTACCTCATATGCCGGTATGGTATTCCCCAAGCCATTATCACTGATAACGGGAGACCATTCAAGAACCAAGATGTTCGTGCCTTATGCATACAATACAATATCCAACATCACTTTTCAACTCCCTACTATCCGCAGAGTAACGGCCAAGCTGAGGCTTCCAATAAAACCATTCTCAAAATCCTCAAGAAAATGGTCAATGAAGCTGGTCGTGATTGGCACTTGCAACTCAATCCCGCCCTATGGGCCTACCGCACTAGTATCAGAACACCAACTAGTGCCACACCATATGCCTTGGTCTTTGGCTCTGAAGCCATCCTACCTATAGAGGTCGAGATCCCATCCCTCAGAGTATCCATGCAGGACCTGATCGGCGGAGATGAGTATCGCACTTCTAGATTAGCTGAGCTTGAACTACTAGATGAGAGGCGCCTTGCCGCACTTAATCATCTCCATGTCTATCAAAACCGCCTCCGGCGTAATTACAACAAAAAGATCAAAGAAAGACGGTTTCAAGTTGGTGATCTTGTACTTAAGGAGAATCAAAGAAATCAAGCAGATCGAGAGAAGAAGGGCAAGTTTGAGCCTAATTGGTTAGGTCCCTTCATTGTCACAACAGCATATGGATCGGGAGCTTATACTTTAGCTACACCTGATGGCATTCCTCTAGATGAGCCACTTAACAGTGTCCATCTCAAGAAGTTCTATGCCTGATCCTTAGAGTATTCCCACAAAAACTCAAAAAATAAAAAAAATCAAAAAATCAAAAAATCAAAAAAAAATCAAAAAAAAATCAAAAATACAAAAATACAAAAACATTCATCCTCTGGTGAAAACCTAGCAAACAGGCACCTTGGATAAGTACCATAGTGAAAACCTGGCAAACAAGCGCTATGCGTAGAGTCAGCATCCATTGTCTATCGAGTCCTGTCCACTCCTTGTCCAGTTCGCAACCTGCTTCATCCATCCATCCATAATAAAACCATTGACCTTGTTTGCATTTCCATCTCCCTATCTAGTATAGCTTGGAAATTTGTCAATGTCCGTCGTTGTCATCCTATGTCTTGATCTATGTCTATAGTTAACAGTGTCTTGTCCTAGGTCAAGTCGTTCAGTGTCTTCTTTGGCAGTCACCCCTACAGTTTCCTCTACCAGAATGGGGGCAACTCTTTCCTTAGCTTCGGTCTAGGATTGGTTCCTTATTCGTGGTTCGCAGCACATACTTCAATCTTGTCTCATTTCCACAGGTAACACCCTTTAACAGACACTGAGTTCCTACGATAAGGCTGTTATCTTCTCAACACTCCTTCTACATCATCACACCGCCCAGAACTACATATCATCTCTTCTCAATCTTAAGGTACCTTGATCCCATGGATATGGGTATGTAGGTAGTCTGGAATACGAAGCACGTTTCCAGTACTCAGGTACATAAGATCACCTCTTCTCCGCTCTTTTCCCACATCATCACACTAACCAGAACTACATATTATCATCTTCTCACTCTTAAGGTACCTTGATCCCATGGATATGGGTATGTAGGCAGTATGGAATACGAAGGACGTTTCCAGTACTCAGGTACATAAGATCTCCTCCTTTCACCGGGCCCCGTTCATCACTGTATCCAGAACTACATATTTATCACGTTCATCTTCCATCGTAAGTGTGCCTTGATCCCATGGATACAGGGTATGTAGGCAATCTGGAATACGAAGGATGTATCCAGTACTCAGGCACACACGATCCACCATTCTCCACCCGTTTCAATCCATTTGCATTCCATCCTTCTAGTCTTCCGTTTGTCAAAATCCATTCGCCTCGACTTGACTAACTCAAGCAACAAGCTAGCGCATCCCTTCTAAGCAAAAGTCCTTAACAAACTTGAAGCAAAGCAGCTTTCTTCCAGAGTCATCTACTGTCCTGCATACCTATTGCCAACATCAGCTAAGTACCGCTTAACCAAGCCCTAGATCCACAAGCTTGTCTTCTGCGAAGTGTTCCATTGTCGAGACCAACACACGCGTCTCCTGCGACATGTGGCATTTCCTGCAGCAAGATATTGTCTTTTTAGGTAGATATCCCCCTTTAATAGACACAGAGCTCCTACAATAAGGTTGTTATCTTTCCTATCCAATCTATCCTGAGCAACCTCTTTGGCAAGAGAATATGTTGGCTGTATGTTTACTTTGTAAGTCAGTCAATTTGTGTTATGGTTTATCTTTTGTTCCCTATTCCCATGCCTATTCAAAGCTACCTTGATTTATCTATAATCTTGGTATGTTGCGATGCAGTATGGATTGGGGGCATAGTCATTGCTTTCTGTGTGCCGTGTTTGAGGAATGATCGCTAGCATCTTTCTTAGCATTCTATTTATCTTGTGTGTGTTACGTCCTAGCATCTTACATATTAATATTTCTTCTTGCATTTACATGTATTGAAGTTTATTTTATGTTCAAGACTATGGCTTATTCACATGTTCCAACAAGGTTATATTATGTCTAAGGGATCTAGGTTCAAACCGTTTGCTTGCAGAGTCATTGTCCACGCACTCAGATATTACTGCACCTTGGTCTTTTATACCCTGGTGGCGAACTATCCACGTGCTATATCAAACTAAGGATTGCTCTTTATATACAAATGCGAAGCCATTGCAACAAGCTCATTCATCCATTTCCACATCCTTTATATCACTTTCATTGCAGTAATCGATCAACAGTCTCCATCTCCTCCTGTTCTCCTCTCTGGTGCATATCTGCAAAACCCACATGTCAGATATCACTAGTCATCACATCTATATCATCGTATATCTCTATCATCATACATCTATAAGCATCATATAAACAATATATGTCATCACGTGAATCCCTAATCTTACATACATATCATCACATCCATGACATCAAGGAATGCATACACAAAAAGCATGAACAACAGTGAGCTAAATAGATCATCATATATATATCATGTAATGGTCATCATAATACAAGTTGTCAGTGTCTACATCAATAATACAAATGTGTATACATCCAAATATACACCAATATAGTACATCAAGGCTATCAAGAGCCCTCAAAATATACATCAGAATGCACGCAGGCATCGGTCCAACAATAATACAATATGATACAATATACATGAATATGCCCTAGTGGGTCGAGCTGCCCTCCTACTGTGGCCCCTGGCCTCCCCCTGTGCTTGGTGGAGGTCCCCCTGATGGTCCTCCTCCTCCCCCTAGCAGCAAAAGTGGCCCTCTAACTGAGGACGCTGACTGCCCTGTCCTCCGGGATCCTGATGCCCCCGACCTGCTCCTGTCTCTGTAGCTCGGTGCCTGCTGCGCTGCTGGCACCGCCCCCACATATAGCCCCCTGTAATACTCTGCCTCCCGGCCAGTTGATACCAGCTCACCCTGCACTCGGACGAGCTCACTGTATAGGGTCCTCTGGTCTGCACCCAGTGCACGGTGTGCCTCCTCTCTCTCCTACCTCACTCTAAAGAGTGTAGCCTCTACTGTCAGCCGTAGCTATACCTCAGCATCTCTCTCTCGCCTGGCCTGTGCTACCGCCTCAGTGTCTGCTACTGGTGTGGCCGGCAGCTGCATCTGTGCCTATGCCTGTGCATGTGCCTGTGCATGTACCTGGGCCTGTAACTGCCTGTATGCCTGCACCTGTGCCTGTAGCTATGCTTGCACCTGTGCTAGGGCTGTCTAGGCAGCTGTGGCTGCCTGTGTCTGTGCCTGGACTGTGGCCTCTGCCTGTCTCGCCTCTGCCCGCGCTGTATCCCTGTCTCTCCTTAGTCTAACCATCCGGAGCTCTAGTCGAGTCCTCCGGGCTATCTCCTCCTGCAACAGTCGCTCAGCCCTCTGTAGATCAGTCTCTACGACTGGGCCCAATGCCTCTACCATCTCAGCATCCTCCGGCTGGCCACCTGCCTACTGTCCGACTGCCCTGGCCTGCCGCCTCATCCTGGCCTCTCCGCCAAGTACTAACACCTCTCCCACTGCCCCTACTACACCTGGTGTAGTCAATCTCATCGGCCTGTGAGTCTACCAGTACTGATCATAGTCTAGCAGTGTCCCTGGGTCTGCTAGTCCTGTGTCCCAATCCCATCTCACGGGGATAAGTCCCCGCACCTCTGCTAATGCTGTCGCCACTGGGATCACTGTGTCCCAGTCTCCAGTCTCTCGCCGCGTCCTGGCATGTCTGGTCTCCCCCACTGGTAGCCCCTGTGGTAGGCCAAACTGTCTCAGTACCCGCTCGGGAAGATATCTCTCTATCATATCTGTCTGTCTACTGAACAGATAGCGAGCCTGTCTACAGTACATGAGCTGCTTGTGCTCATCCGGCCACTCCTCACACAATAACCACGGCCTCCAGATGAATATGTCCATCTCATCAATCTGTCGCCGCCAGTAGCTGACAGATCCCATCCTCCTGTGTGTCATCACCCCATCATATAGAAACGCATACGGCTCCCCTCTGTCTCGGTGGCACTGCGCCATGGGTCGAATGAATGGAATGTGCTCCCATGCCCACACCTATAATAGAGTCACCCCTGCTGAAAGGCTCCTACCTCTCCTGTATACACAGTAATGCATATCATGGTATAGCTGGCCTAACACGCAAGGTCCCCACGCGTACTGTCTGCCATGGGTGAACATCCCAGATAGGACTGTCCCCCAGCCAACTGATAGGCCTCTCAATCTCCTGTCCGGACACAGGAAGCCGCCAATCAACGATGCCACGATCCATCTGATCCTATCGCAGAGTCTCAGGACATCTGCCCATCTGATCTCCCCATCGTCTATCCATAGGTCGTCTATGCAGAAGACCTCCTCCAAGCCTGCCTGGCCTCGTGCCGGGTCAAAGTCAATAATCTCCCCGTCTATCCGGATCTGCAGGATGCGATATATATCCTCTAGTGTCACTGTAGCCTCCCCCGTCGGAAAGTGGAATGACGAAGTCTCACTGTGGTATCTCTCCACGACTGCTGTCACTAGGGCGAGATTCACCCTAATGTGTGTCAGGTGTGCCACATGCCATAGTCTTGCATGCTCTAAGAATGCATCCTCCTCCCAGGTCAACTGAACAACCTCGTGCGCGATCGCGTGGTGTCGCTCCCGTGACATTAACGGTGGCAAAATCCTCTGCATCCATAACAAATCACATGTCAGTTCTTCCATAACCAAATCCTCATCAGTCCCTAAACCCCCAACTTGCCCTTTCCTCTTTGGCCGCCTCACTCTTCTACTGGCCACCTAATTTTTCTTCTATTCAAACCAACAGCGCTTAGTTTTCTACAAACGCGCTGTCCCTCTCCCCCAACCGCGCCTTCCTGTTCAAACAGCCGCGCTTTGATTTTTGAACCAAATGCACCTTCTTTTTCCAATTGCACCATTCTGCCATACCAACTGCGCCACTCTGTCATACCAGACGCGACGCATTTTCTTCCTCCTTCCCCCACTTGCACTGCACTGCCTCACCAAGCGCACTACACTGCCTAGCCAAGAGCGCTGCGGGATTTCCCAACTGCGCTGCAGCGTAGAAACTGAATGCCAAAAGCGATGCGGTTTTACCAAGTGCGCTGCGTGCGACTACCACCCGCGCTGCGTCGCGCCAAAAGCGCTGCAACCCTATACCAAAGGCGCTACAACTTCCTAAAGTGCTTTTGCTTGACCTAGCTAACCCTACCTAAACCTAGCCCTAATCTACCCCTAATCAACAAATTCACAGGGGGTTTTCGATCACTTACCGCTGCCGGAGCTCTTGCTGGCCTCCCGTAGGTCCGCACCAGCTCTGCCCAATGTCTATGCACTGGAATCGGCATCTCTCCGCGCTGTCTGCTCACCTCTCTCTCAACTAAGTTTAGAATCTCTTCTCTCTAAATTTAGAATCTCAATGGGTGCAAATGAGGATTGTGGTCCCCATGGGACCTATTTATAGGGTCCCCACCCTTAGTTTTCTTTCCCACCCCGTTTTCTGCTTTTCTTCCCACCTGGTCGCGTAATCTTCTAGTCGAGCGTCAACACCTTTCCTCTGTCGCTTCCCTGCCTTCTCGCTCGAGGGGGCATACGCTGGGGCAACTAGCTACACTGGGGCATAAAAATTGTATTACATCTTCAACAATTGTTTTCTTTGACGCAACGCTATAAACTGCATTGCATCAAAGAGGGGCAAAATGTAGACACCCTAAAATGACCGTGTCATCAAATCACTTGCATTCCGTTATCTGTCTCATCACCTACATTGCAAACGTTAATTAAATAATCTAATTATTTAATTAATTTCATCAAATTCTTCTAAATCTCCTAAATTGTGACATTAATTAAATAAATTCTCTTTATTTAATTAAATAAATTAAATTCCTCTATATTCTTCCACAATTAAATAATGTTAATTATTTAATTAAATCATTATTCTGTTTCCAAAAATCAAATCCACATTAATTAAATAAATTAATTATTTAATTAATTCAATAAATTCCCTCTTATCTACAATTAAATAATTCTTAATTATTTAATTAAATCAAATTTATAATCTTCTGTTCTTCCAAAATCATGCACAATAATTAAATAAATTTATTTATTTAATTTGCTTTTAAATCTTCTAAATTAAATAATTCCAATTATTTAATTATTTCTTCTAAAATATCTTCTCTAAATTTAAATAAATCAATTATTTATTTAAATTGCTTTTTCTTCTAATTTGAGTTATCTCTAAAATAACTCAAGCTTTCTTGCTCATCAATTAAATATTTCTATATTTAATAAAGCAAAATATCTTCTTTTCTCATGCAAATCTCTTCTTCTTGTTTTAAATCACTTAACTGATCGCTTTATTCTTTTAATTGATTTATTTCTTCAGTTAACTCATTCTTCTATTCTTGATGACTCCTCTCATGCAAAAGAAAGCAAGACACTTGTCTTCTTCTCATTCGTTGCACATTCCTCAACTTATCTCCTCCGTTGATTCTTCTGAATTATCTGGACCGTTGATCGATCTTTGATGAAATCTATATAAACCCCCCTCATCTCCTTCATTATCCCTCTCTCTTCGATCGTATTCTCAGGCATACTTAACAGAGCTTTGAGCATACACAACGCGTCGATTGAGCACTATAACGATCTTTTGACATTGATCTCTTGAGCACATACTTGCTTGTTGCAGCCATGGCTTTGCAACTACATTGAGCAATCCACATATCTCCAAAAGGGAACAATACAGGTTTTGGTAAGAGCTTTCAGTTGTCTTTGATTTGTGATTTATGGCTTTTACTTAGATTCGTTTCCTTTATGTTATTGGATTCTTTGGTTTTATTTAGTTTAGATTTAATCCATTTTTCCATATACACACATTTTAGCATCAATCAATAACATATGAACATAAAACATAGATAACACATTCGACACCAATATTTTGATGTGGAAACCCGATTAAGGGAAAAACCACGGTGGGGGTTAACCCACAAAAATTAATACCCTATTAAAAGTATTTTTACAAATGGGAATGCACATGCATTCAGGCTCACTGCCTAGAGCTCATTGCTCAAATGGAGGCTCACTGGCTATGGAAATATTACAAGAGAATGAAAAAGATTTAAACTAATTAATAGCATCTATCTATGAAAGAAATTCAGTTTCGATTAAGTACAAAAACTAATCTTACACATTTCATCTTTGATCTGCTCTTCTTACTATTCTACCTTCATTCGCACTCTGGATTTCTTCTCTTCTCACATACACCTTATTTGCATACACCACACACACTGAATCATCCAATTTCATCGACTATATATATCTGCAACATGATCTATAATCATTCTATCAGTCATCTTTAACAACACTTAGAACTTTAATGAATGCTCTACTCTGTCGGCTAGATCTATGCATAGCTTAAGGTGCGGACCAAAACTTGCTCTTAAAAATCATTACTCATGTTAGTCACACTCACTAATCATCACTATTTGTCCAACAAACAACTTCCATACATCTGGAATCAAGATCTTCTGTAACGTCAGCCTGTTCTTCTTCTGTCTACTCTGACAAACTAGAACCCGGTACTCTGAGGCTAAAAACTTTTGAATCCTTCATCACCGGAGGACAAAAATCTAGAGTTATATTATCTTGACAATGCATATGATTCCCCTAGATCCATAGTTAATCATGACTTCCCACTGGAGAGATCCGGACCAAAATACCAGACCTTGTTACTACTCTGTTCCTAGCTGCCCAGACAGAAAAATTCTAAATCTAACTTTTGGTATGAACAAATTGTGTTATACGGATGATTGGGATGATCTTTATTTCCATTAATGACAACACCTACAATGCAAAGTAGTGTCTCTTGCCAACAATCTCCCCCTTTGGCATTGATGACAACACTTAGTGAAAAATGACTAAGTGTCTAGTGCAACTTCCCCTTTGTTTGTACACTCTTGTACTTCACTTATTCTGGTGCTCCCTCTTTGTTGAATACCTCATTTTTCACTACCCTTCACTCCCCCTTTGACATCAATGGCAAAGGGTGGGGTCCGTAAGCCAAAACTCTCCAAAAATTCTATATATACTACTGCATATGTACAATTAATCATTGTATGTCATTTACATGAACTTGAGAATGTCTGTAAAATTGGTTTTTATTTGTACAAGTTCAGAGGCCCAAGTGCTCTTCATCCCATCCAAAATGGAGATGTGACCACTTAGCAAAAATGAATATGCTTCTACCTTTGACAGATATACTAGATTACTAATCTATGTTGAACTCTAAGCTTTAGGGATTAAGGATTGAGGGTTTAGGGTTTAAGGGTTGAGAGTTTAAGGGTTGAGGTATTAAGGGTTTAAGGGTTGAGGGATTAGGGTTTAGGGTTGAGGGATTAGTGTTGAAGGTATAGTGTCAAGGGTTGAGGGTTTACAGATAGGGTTTATGATTTAAGGTTTAAGCATTGAGGGTTGAGGCTTTTAGGGATAGGGTTTAGGGTTTAGGGATAAGGGATTACAGTTTCAAGTATAGTATCGAGGGTTGAGGGTTTAGGATTCAAGGTTTAAGGGTTGAGGGTTGAGGCTTTATCGATAAGTGATAGACCTAGATGACTAAGGGTTGAGAGATAGGGGAGAGATGGGGTGAGGCAGATAGGAGAGGAGAGGGGTGGATAAGGGTTAATAGTTTAAATCTTTAGGGTTGAGCGATTAGGGTTTAGGCTTCAAGGATTATGGTTTAAGGTATAGTGTTGAGGGTTGAGGGTTTAGGGATAGGGTTTAGGATTTAAGGTTTAAGGGTTGAGGGTTGAGGCTTTAGCGATAGGGTTTAGGGTTTAGCAATAAGGGATTAGGGTTTAAGGTATAGTGTCTAGGGTTGAGGGTTTAGGAATACGGTTTAGGATTTAAGGTCTAAGGGTTGAGGGTTGAGGCTTTAGTGATAGGGTTTAGAGTTTAGGGATATGGGATTATGGTTTAAGGTATAGTGTCGAGGGTTTAGGGTTTAGGATTTAATATTCAAGGGTTGAGGTTTGAGGCTTTAGGGATAAGGGTTTAGGGTTTAGAGATAAGGGATTAGGGTTTAAGGTATAGTGTCGAGGGTTGACGGTTTAGGAATAGGGTTTAGAATTTAAGGTCTAAGGGTCAAGGGTTGAGGCTTTAGGGATAGGGTTTAGGGTTTAGGAAGAAGGGATTAGGGTTTAAGGTATAGTGTCAAGGGTTGAGGGTTTAGGCATAGGATTTATGATTTAATATTTAAGGGTTGAGGGTTGAGGCTTTAGGGATAGGGTTTAGGGATAAGGGATAAGGGATTAGGGTTTAGTGTTGAGCGTTGAGGGTTTAGGGATAGGTTTTAGGATTTAAGGTTTAAGGGTTGAGGGTTGAGGCTTTAGGGATAGGGTTTAGGGTTTATGGTTCAGGGATTAGGGTTTAAGGTTGAGGGATTAGGGCTTGAGGTATATTGTTGAGGGTTGAGGGATAGGGTTTAGGATTTAAGGTTTAAGGACCTTGAAGGTTGAGGGTTTAGCGCTCGGGTTTAGTGTTTAGGGATAAGGGATTAGGGTTTAAGGTATAGTGTCAAGGGTTGAGGGTTTAGGCATAGGGTTTATGATTTAAGGTTTAAGGGTTAAGGGTTGAGGCTTTAGGGATAGGGTTTAGGGTTTAGAGATAAGGGATTATGGTATAGGGTTGAGGGATTAGGGTTGAGGGTTGAGGGATTATGGTTTAGGGTATAGTATTGAGGGTTTAGGGATAGGGTTTAGGTTTTAAGGTTTAAGGGTTGAGGGTTGAGGCTTTAGGGATAGGATTTAGGGTTTAGGGATAGGGTTTAGGATTTAAGGTTTAAGGGTTGAGGGTTGAGGCTTTAGGGATAGGGTTTAGGGTTTAGGGATAAGGGATTAGGGTTTAGGGTTGAGGTATTAGGGTTAAGGGTTGAGGGATTAGGGTTTGAGGTATAGTGTTGAGGGTTGAGGATTTAGGGATAGGGTTTAGGATTTAAGGTTTAAGGACCTTGAGGGTTGAGGCTTTAGGGATAGGGTTTAGGGTTTAGGGATAAGGGATTAGGGTTTAAGGTATAGTGTCGAGGGTTGAGTGTTTAGGGATAGGGTTTCAGATTTAAGGTTTAAGGGTTGAGGGTTGAGGCTTTAGGGATAGGGTTTAGGGTTTATGGATAAGGGATTAGGGTTTAGGGTTGAGGGATTAGGGTTTAGGGTTAAGGGTCTAGGATTTAAGGTTTAAGGGTTGAGGGTTAAGGATTTAGGGTAGGGTTTAGGGTTTAGGGTTTAGGGATTAGGGTTTGAGGTATAGTCTTGAGAGTTGAGGGTTTAGGAATAGGGTTTAGGATTTGAGGTTTAAGAGTTTTAGGTTGAGGCTTTAGAGATAGGGTTTAGGTTTTAGGGATAAGGTATTGGAGTTTAGGGTTAAGGGATTAGGGTTGAGGCTTGAGGGATTAGGGTTTAGGGTTGAGGGATTAGGGTTGAGAGATTAG
Organism: Cunninghamia lanceolata; assembly: GCA_027924645.1. Classification (NCBI taxonomy): domain Eukaryota; kingdom Viridiplantae; phylum Streptophyta; class Pinopsida; order Cupressales; family Cupressaceae; genus Cunninghamia; species Cunninghamia lanceolata. Next base: position 10,434,884 of record BSBN01000655.1, read on the forward strand.
GGTTGATGGATAGGGTTGAGGGTTTAGGGATAAGGGATTAGGGTTTAGCTTTAAGTGAGAGACAAAATAAATACATGAGAGGGTGAATAATATATATTTTTGTATAGCAATCCATAACGTGACCATGCTATAATGTGAGCACGTTGTGTCTTGATATTGAAATGGTAAAAAGGCTAGGATACCTGTGATCCAAGCCCACATGCTCTATTTTCTTCTGGTTATGCGCGTGTTCTAACAAAAATAAGCTTTTTCATGTTGTTGGGAAGTGCACATGCACATTTTTCACATTCTACCACCTTTGCATGAACTTTCCACCAACTTTTTCATGTTTGCCAACTTAAGAATGAGGAAATAACATAGTTTTCACATCAAATTTGATATAGATCAATTCAAGTTTCAATTTTTGTAGTGTTGCAATGTTAATTGTGATTGAATTGTAGGAATTTAACATTATACATTGGTTAATTATATTGATGTTAGTAATTCTATTTGAGTGTTATTCAATTGAATGTTGAAAAGGAAGCAAATGGTGAAAAACTCAAATTATTGAGGAGTTTGATGCAAGAAGAAAAAAAGACTACATAATTGGGTACTCTCTCCATTCAAACCTCCATTTTTTATGTATGTCAAGTGTTTACACATGTTCTAAGTTACATTTTCCTTAATTCTATTTGAAATACTTTATCATGCCTCATTGAATACATGTTTATATCACTTGTATGGTTTATATATTTTGTGTTTATATCAGTTGTTTTTATGTTTTGTGTTTATAGTTCATGTGCCTTGTCTATGCTTCCGCATTTTGCATACATGTCTAATAGGGAATTTGCAACCCGAGCTCTGAATTTCTTCCCAAACAACTATAAATTTCTATTTCTTTAAATTTCTTCTTTATACCTACAGACCTGTAGCTGCTCATGAAAGATATCATCAATCCAAAAAATGAATTTATCAAAATGATCAATACGAACATAGTATCATAGCTACAAAACTGAGATCCTTTATTCAAATTCAAAAAGTAAAAAGGGGATTTCAATACACTCCTCTCCAACATAAACTAGTCAAGACAACCATAGAACATCTAATAATGATCTGACAACTATTAAACAAACATAGCTACCAACCAAAGTGAAAGGAAGCTAGGTGTGCAGAAATCACGTCCTACACTAATCTAATGAGGAGAGGGCTATGCAAATTCAATTTTATCCTAACTATTACAGCAATGTTAAACCATTAACATGAGATATTGCAGCAAAACACAAGAACCAGAAAGTAGATAGAAGAGAAGAGACAAAGATTTACAGTGGGGAAAACCCTTATCAGGTGAAAAACCCCACACTCAGAAACTTGCACAATGTATTAACAAATCTGAAATATATTTACAATACACTTAAAATGCAAGATTCAATGGTCTTTGACACTTGTGTCTGGAGTCAAACCGGTAGCATAACAGTACCTATAGAACCTGTGATACAACTCCCTCTCCAAGCACCTATTTATATAGAAAATACAAGGCAATATTGGACCTTTCTTGGAATGGGTGTCCAACTTGGCTTCATGCACCAAAACCCATGCCTAAGGACACTTGTTCAACATTGTATAATGTTCCTGACACTTGTCCATAGCTCCCATCCCAAAGGGGTCACCTATTTCCAAAATGGGCTATGACAGATGCTCTTACGACACTTACGACCATAATAGAATCTGTCATAGCGGTTACAACTTACAGTTGTAAGTGAATCTATCATACACAGGCTATAAATAGCATATTCTCTTACAAAATGTCATAGTCTACCTTGGGGCACCCAAATATGCCTTTTTCAAAGATGCTTCATGACACATGTCTTCACTTGTCTTACAACCTTCTATTTCTGACTCTTACATGTCATAGATTCATCATAGGAATTTGTCATAACCGTTTCGGTCAAACATTCCCTTACACAACATATAAGATTCTGACACATGGAAAAATGCTCCTACCACAAAGTGGGATGCCTATCTCCTCATGTGAGGACAAAATTACAAGTTGTCATATTCCATGTAGGATTGACACATCACCGTGCCACATCCCACAATATGACAATTGGAATTTACAAATATTTATAACATAGGCAATTAAATAATAAATACAAACATTAATAATGTAAGGAATTTACAAGGTTGAGACACCTTAATTCCCAACACAAAGAAATAGAACAACCTAAAAAAATTCCATACAACCAAAACTAAGTTCTTACTTGTGAAGATATTTTCTAGTGGTGTTGAACACATACCTTCAAAGTGACTTGGGAGTACAAACTTGAGAAGCCTTAACCACCATTTCATTAAAGGGATGAAAGTATCTAGGTTTTCCACAAAATCACTTCTAATATATGCTTTAAGTCTCAATGCATTCATAATCCACACCCCTTCCTTAGATAGTTTTGACAAACTTTAAGGCAGCTAGAGAGGAGCAATTAAAAATTAAAGATAGTTTATTGTTTGACATTACACATTTCCTAAAAGAGTCATGAGGTATACCTTCATTAGACTTAAGAGAAATTACACCTATCCACCTAATAATAAGCCACAAGCACCACCCCCAACAACCACTACTCAACTAACCAATTTGAAACCACCATAAAAAAATTCAGTGCCTTAATTTTTAGAAAATATCACACTTTACAATTAATGTCAATACTTGCATTACACACCCTAACTTAAAGCTAAAATGAGAAGTTAAGTTGGCATAGGGAAGATTAGTACACTCACTATGATCAACTCTAAGAGCCCCAAAATCATCATAATGGAATTGATTTATAAGGCTTGAAAGATAAAAAAAGGTCACAATTTGACCATGAATTTGGAAGGGGAATTTATAAGGGCCTTCAAAGATGCATAAAATTAATGAGGCATATATCTTAAATGAATATCTATATTCAAAACCAAGAATTGGTTTCATGGTTATAGGGTGCTATATGGGGCTCTTTATCCACCCAAAATTTTACCATAAAATCTACTACTTAGTTGAGTATGCACTTGCAATGTTGATATCTTATAGACATAAAATTAGCAGCAATTTATAGGGCCTCTTATGTAAAGTGCTTTAACCTTGAATTTTAGCAAGAGCCCTTTAAAAGTGAATTAAAAACTCTTCTTTGAATAGCTGATAACACTTCAACAATGGTAATGAGCTAATAAATCTTCCACCATGTGATTGAAAACTTTTCTTTGACTGCAAGGAAAGTGTGGGAATTGCTAGAAATGTTGAGGGTAGTAGACCTAAAATTTGGAACCATATTCATTTCTTAGGAACTAATATTTGTCTCTTTATCATGCTACAGATAAATTCTGTCATGCTGAGGAAATGATCAAGAATTAAACCAACACAGGAAGAGAAAGAAGCTAAGTATGCAGAGAAAGAAGCGGCTATGAGGGAACTTAATGAGAAGAGGAAATTGGACATGATTATCGAAGACATACCAATTGAAGAGAAACCTCAACCATCAACAAGAGATATGGTATTGGTGGCACAAAGGGAACGAATGCAAAATCTTTGTGCTATGAGAGATTTGAATACCATAATTGGAGACACGTCCTCTACCACAAGTCAAGATGGAGGGACACCATCTACTGCATCTCAAGTTTAGAGTACATCATCACTCACATGTGAGGAAGGAGGTACACCATCATTCCCACCTCAACCTCAAGGTATGTCATCTATTCCATCTTCAATCGAAGGTATGCCATCTAGCCCATCTCATTTAAACATTCATGAAATTCCTAATGTTGAGATGTATTTACCTTCCTTAACACCACCTAGAATTTTGCATAGAAAGCCAAAGTATTTATTGATATTGATGAGAATATTTTGTAGCCAATGGAAGGTAAGATTTCAAAACACACTTGTAGAAGATATGCTCATAAGATTTAGAGAGTGTTCTTTGAAAAGTTAAATGAGACTGCAAGATGTCAACTATTCATTGAAATGATGTGAAGTATAAAGTATAGGTCCATCATGAAGATTCTTGGGTTGAGAACATCAGAGGCTTCAAGTGAAAAATTTATTGTCAAGAATATAATGAGTGCATATGAGATTGTGGGTAACACCTCACGCACAAAAGATAGTAATGTCACACGACATGTCATTACATCAAAAATAGTAAGTAATCAAATGAGGATGGGTACATTTAGGCTAGGCATGGTCTTATTTCACACCCAAACATGCTGAAACAATCTGAGCTACATTGTACCAGTGATATGCCTTAAGAGACCAAAGTGTAAAAAGGCAACAATCTTTGACCAAATGCTACTTAGAAACTATCACTTAAAAACATTCCATCTGAGGCTACGAGATCACCTAGGGTCCCTCTACAATAACCTCTCTCATTTTTTATATCTCTAACGCATTTTCTTGTGGTGAAAGTTTTTCTACTGATCCAAAAATGGTCAGATGCATGCAGTGTAAAGTTGCAAAGGGGTGTAAATTTTGTTTTGCTCCTCATGCATCCAAATTGATAGTTCAAACACATGTGGATGTGTACATTTAGGCTAGGCATGGTCATGTTTCACATGCAAACATGCTAAAATAGTCTAAGCTACATTGTACTGACAATATCCCTTAAGAGACCAAAGTGCAAAAAGGCAACAATCTTTGATGAGTTGTTACTCAGAAACCATGTCACTTTGAATGGGTACATTTAGGCTATCTATGGTCATGTTTTGCACCCAAACATGTCAAAACAGTCTGAGCTACATTGTACCGGTGATATCCCTTAAGAGACCAAAGTGTAAAAAGGCAGCAATCTTTCACGAGCTCTTACTTGAAATCCATGTCACTTAGAAACATTCTGTCTAAGGCTACTGGATCATGTAGGTTCCCTCTAAAATAACCTCTCTCAATTTTTTATATCTCTGAGGCCTTTACTCGTGGTGAAAGTTTTTATGCTGCTCGAAAAATGGTCAGATGCATACAGTGTAAAGTTGCAAAGGGGTGTAACTTTCATTCTACTCCTCATGCAGCCAAACTGACAGTTCTAATGCATCTGGATGGGTACGTTTAGGCTAGGCATGGTCCTGTTTCACACCCAAACATGCCAAAATAGTTAGCGCCAACACATCCAGTTGGGCACATATACGCTATGCATGGTCACTTCCCTTCATTATAAAAGGGTCATAGTCTTTCCTATTCAAAGGGTCACAACTTTTCACCTTTGAAATGTCATCAATATTCATGAGAACATCAAGATAACACTTTCTGCAAATGTTCTCCATGCATTATCATCATTTTATTTCTCACCCCAATAAATTGGGTTACTTTAAACATCAATGCATCAACCATTCATGTAGCACTTCACATACTAGCAAAAGACATTATCCCTCTTAAGGGTCAATCTCTTTCAACTTATCAAGAAAGCATTATTTCATTTGTTGCTATTTCAATAATTGCTATTTCAACTCAGAAGTGACATGATAGAGCTTTATGGTGGTGACCTTGTATGAACAATAGTGAACATGCACCAACTAGCACCCATAAATGTGAATAAAGTGGCATGTATGCTTGAAGTATTATTTTGACCATTCAATCTAGCTAGTCTAATGAGGAGGATGTGGCTCCAAATTCCAGTAAACATGTCATAATGGTCATTCAAGCCCTTTGAAAACCCCTACATATTCTAAGTAGAGATTAGTCCACATATACCATGGAGAGTGATTGTGACATCATACAATATTGAGATAAGAAAGCCCCAATCTATTGTGCATGTAGGACTAAGCTTCCATCTCACTAGTTGTCTATTACATGGGGAGAAATTACCATACTTGTTTGATGCCACTTCCACTATATTAAATTTACCACACACAACCCAAGTTTTTATGACTTTAATATACAATCTCGTGTTGATATTCACCATGATGATTCATTTTGATTTAAAGGACTCTTTTGTTGGGTGTCTTCAAAGGATTAGCTTTGTGTGCTAAGTAGATTTTGAGAGCCATAGAGAGGATTGAATTTTAAAAAATCCTACTATGTAATACAATTGGACTTTAAGTATTTAAATTAAACCATCTACAAATATCCATTGAAGTGTGGATTTATAATGTAAATATGGGCACCATCAACAAAAATGATTTCTATTAACCAAATATCCATATAGGCATACATCAATATCTGTCGATATAAGTATAACATATATACAAAATAGCCATATAGGCTTACAACAATACCATATAGGCATACAATGTCAACTATATGCAATACAAAATATATGTCCACAAATGCCATATAGGCATACAACAAAGGAATACAATAAAAAGTAATTCCACTTTGTCTAGTGAAGAGAATAGATCACAAGCAGCCTTTGATCTTCGAGGGGATGGAGACGCATATGAGGGTGGTCTACTATGAACCTGAGGGTTGTTCCTCCTATTTAGTTGTTCATGGATCTGTAGTTGTTACAATAAAAATTATAGACATTAATATATAGAAATTACATTATAAAAAATGAAACATTTAATAAAATAATCACTTACCTCTACTAGAAAATCTATCTCCTCATTTGCCTCAATACCAGGATTAGGTTGTGGCCATGTCATGTCCTATAGAAACCATCCAGATAGAAATTAAACTTCAAATCAATAATCATTTGATTTTTCAAAAATAAACAACTATAACAACAAATGTAATTTAAAATTTACTAATCTGCCTCACACCCCTATCAAACACATGGAGCTATGAATCACATAGGAGATACCATGCTCCATTGCCCTATGAACTTCAGGAGGTGTCTTTGTATGCTCAAAATCATGGCTCCGGTTGCCTGGGGCTGTCGGATCAGATTTTGGTATGCACACGAACCCTTTCCCTCCTTGCCACGGGGTGATCTGCCACATCACTCTTGCTCACGTGTGATGCAGAGAACCTAGGTACTGAGAAGTACACTTCAAACCTTCAATGAAATGACTCTCAAGGTTAACTGTCTTTAACAGAGATCAGACTTCTCATAACGTAGGGCTTTAATTCAAAAAATAAATATGTTCATGACATAAAGTGAGGGGACTTCAGGACACATATCTCAGGGTTCCTAACTCAGTCTAAGATTCCATCATCTCCACTATACAGGACATACAGGACAGTAGTCTTTACTTTGCCTTTCATAGACAGTCACACATTTCTGCTTCATTAGAGAAATAGTTACAGTATTCTCCTTGGGATGATCTCCATTAATACAACTCAATCTCATACTACATGCCAAATCAATAACATTCCTAACATACCTAATGCCTTCATTGACAAAGAAATAACATACCAAACATACCTAGTGCCTTCCTTGTGGTGGTTGTCTCCTGGGATGACTAACAGAGACAGAATAAGGCACAGTGGACTGATTTCTTAGAGAAGTCTCTTCCTACTTCTTGTCATAGGGCCATGGTCAGATCAGGAGCCCTTTGTGTTGGTCACAATGCTTGGTATTTCATTGATTGTCCACTAAACATAGTCAAATGTTACCACCTAGCTGTAGCTGTTCATCTCCAAGTCTCAACACATGGTTCTGCAAGGTCATCTACATGGCCAACTCAGTCCAAACCATTCTCCTACCTCAAAAATCCTCACAAGACCTTGAACCATCTACTATACATTCCATTCCACTGATCATAAATAGAAAAGATCAGTGGAATGAGGAGAAATCCATCGAGTTGTTCAGAAGAAGCCCTAACTCAGGGTTTACAACAGTCAATAGAAAAACTAATGATTTCTTCCACCTAGTTTACTGCCAAGACCTCAAACAATGCTCAAATCAAAGATATCTCAATCCTCTAATGATCCATTATACTCATGGGCTATGACTATTCCGTACAGAATCAGGTACGGGCTAGAAACAGCAAAAAAACACAAAAAACTGCAGGAAAATGGTTGTTTCTTCGTTCTTATTCCACTTCCACCGAATGTCCCCTAACAATGAATCCTTTTTTGCTTAAAATAAGCCTCCTACATTTGAATGAAGAAGTTTGGGAGTGGTTGGGGTCGATGAAACTACCCCAATCATCGAACTTCTTTCTTGTATCTAACTGCAGCAACTAATTACTGTCTAGTAACTATCCTCTCTTGGACTGTATCGACTGTTTTGGGTTTAATAATGCTTTCCAACATTTGGTTTAACCTTGTACAAGGTTCTAACACACCTTCTAACTTTTGACATGCTTCCAACCAAGAGGATTGCCCCCTACACACTTTAGGAGGGCTACAAACTTAAGGAAACATATAACTACCTTTTACAATATGAGTGTCCTTCTTAGGACTTACAACATGAGAGTAGTCTTATAGTCATTTGGACATAGTCCTTTTACATTTATGGCATACAAGCCTTATTACAACATGAAGATGGTCTCAAGGACCTTATTGAACCAAAACAAACTACTTAAAGATCAAGCAAAACCTAGATATCTTGGTGCTCCTGCACCATACTCCCCGGCATGATGAAAACTCTTGTCCCAAGAGTTATGTGATCTGCTCCAGACATTCTTCAATCTTCTTGGAATGTTCCTTTGACTTGTGACAGGGAATAGGAACTCTCCAAGGGTTATCCTTCTCCTTCTCCAACCTACATGATTCTTACCACAAGTGTTAGTATTCCAAAACATATTTTGATGTCCTTGTCTAGGACCCTGCTGTTGCAATGCTTCTGTTCTTCCCAACTAGAGGTTCTGATTTGTTTCTCCCTGTACTATCTGCTATCTACCTTCCTTCTTCTACCTCCTTATAGGATAGTCAATGTCCCCAATCTTGACATAACTCAAGTCCCAAACCTGTTGTCCTTTAGGATTGTCTTCCACCTTCCTCTGCTACAACTATTTCGGCTATTTCCAATCATCCTTAACCTACACATCCAACTGTAATTTCTCTCCAAAATAGATAGTAACATGTTCCTTCTTATCTTCACAAGGTAAAGGCATTAGTTTGAATTTTTTACCATCTTTGTGCACCAAATAGTTATTAGTATAACCATCATTAATTATCCTTCTTAAATGCTTCCATGGTCTACCCAAAATTACATGCCCACATGTCATTGAAATGACATACATAAAACAGAATCATGATATGGACCAACTGAAAAATCAACATATGCCTTCTTACTAACCATTACTTGTTCTTGACTGACCCAAGTGGCATTGTACGGACTAGGATGATCAAATGTGTTCAATCCCAACTTGTGCACCATATCCCAAGAGACTAAATTATCATGTGAATCTGAATCTATAATCAACTTGCATATTTTTCCATGGCTTAAACAATTAGTTTTAAAAATGGATACCTTTGGTGTTTGCTGCATTTTGCCTTTTTCTACCATGAGCATTTCTCCAACCATTACTGGAGAGGATAATGACATTTCCTGCTCTTCTTGCTTCTCCTCCTCTTGTGCCAAATGAACTCTTCTCTCCTTGCTCTTATCAGCATCATCCTTCTTAGGACATTTGTAAGATGTGTGTGCCACTTCATTGCAATGATAACATCTACCTGTGAATACTCCTCTACCTAATCCAAACCTACCTCCACCTCTATATCCACCTCTCTGATCTGCAGAAACCTCTTTGCCTTTCTCATTGTTGTTCTGTACTTCATTAGTAGGTCTGCCCCTACCTCTATATCCTCTTCCACTACCTCCTTGCCTTTCTTGCTTCCTCTTCACCCTCTCTTCAGCCCTGATGGCTAACTGAAAACATTCTCCAAGTGATTTTGGTATTGTCAAACCAATCTCATCTTGCAAGTTATACCTAAGCCCATTAAGGTATCTTGCCACTTTCTCTTCTTCATCTTCCAATCCTCCTCTAATACTAAGCTTATGAAATTGCTCAGTATAGGACATAACATCCATGTCCTTTTGTTTCAAATTCTGCCTCATCCTCTTTGTTTGAATGGAGTAATCGGATGGAAGAAATTGATCCTTCATCATATCCTTCATCCTACCCCAAGAAGTGATTCTTGTTCCACCTCTAGCCACTCTTTCTGTTTGCACACTACTCCACCATGTAAGTGTTTTTCCTCTCATTTTTGTTTTTGCAAATTTAACCTTCTTCTCATCACTCATTTCCTCATACTCAAAGAAATTTTCAAGGGCATCTATCCACTCTAATACCTCTTCACTATCCATCTTCCCTTGATAGATAGGTAACTCTATGTTTGCCTTTGTTCCACTACCTTAAACTACCTTCAGCCATCTCACAAATTTCTTTTCTTCAGGATCCAATTCATCCTTAGGAGGATTCTCATCTGCCTCCTCATCTCCTTTTGAATCATTTTGTTCATCCCTTCTAGGATTCTTCTCCAATGCTTCCAACCTTGCCAAGATTGATGCATTCTCTCTTCTCACTTGCCTTAACTCTCTTTCCCTTGTAGCATCCTATTCTCTTCTCTCCCTCAACTCTTTTTCTCTAGCCTCTAAGGCTTCCCTCAATTCATTATTCTCTCTAGCCATCTAATTCTTAGGAGGCATCCTTACAACTCTCTCAAACCCTTACTGTTTCACAGGATTCTACCACTCCCTCAAGGACCTACTTGTGGCTCTGATACCAATATGATGTAGAGAACCTAGGTACTGAGAAGGACACTTCAAACCTTCAATGAAATGACTCTCAAGGTTCACTATCTTTAACAGAGATCAGACTTCTCATAAGGCAAGGCTTTAATTCAAAAACTAAATATGTTCATGACACAAAGTGAGGGGACTTCAGGACACATATCTCAGGGTTCCTAACTCAGTCTAAGATTCCATCATCTCCACTGTACAAGACCTGTAGGATAGTAGTCTTTACTCTGCCTTTCATAGACAGTCACACATTTCTGCTTCATTAGAGAGACAGTCACAGTATTCTCCTTGGGATAATCTCCATTAATACAACTCAATCTCATACTACATGCCAAATCAATAACATGCCTAACATACCTAATGCCTTCATTAACAAAGCAATAATATACCAAACATACCTAGTGCCTTCCTTGTGGTGGTTGTCTCCTGGGAGGACTGACAGAGACAGAATAAGGAATAGTGGACTGATTTCTCAGAGAAGTCTCTTCCTACTTCTTGTCACAGGGCCATGGTCAAATCAGGAGCCCTTTGTGTTGGTCACAATGCTTGGCATTTCTTTGATTGTCCACTGAACACAGTCAAATGTTACCACCTAGCTGTAGATGTTCATCTCCAAGTCTCAACACATGGTTCTGCAAGGTCATCTACATGGCCAACTTAGTCCAAACCATTCTCCTGCCTCCAAAATCCTCACAAGACATTGAACCATCTACTATACATTCCATTCCACTAATCATAAATAGAAAAGATCAGTGGAATGAGGAGAAATCCATCGAGTTGTTCAGAAGAAGCCCTAACTCAGGGTTTACAACAATCAATAGAAAAACCAACGATTTCTTCCACCTAGTTTACTATCAAGACCTCAAACAATGCTCAAATCAAAGCTATCTCAATCCTCTAATCATCCATTATACTCATGGGCTATGAATGTTCTATACAGAATCAGGTACAGGCTGGAAATAGCAACAAAACACAGAAAAGTGTAGGAAAATAGTTGTTTCTTCATTCTTATTCCACTTCCACCAAATATCCCCTAACAATGAATCCTTTCTGGCTTTAAATAAGCCTCTTACATTTGAATGAAGAAGTTTGGGAGTGGTTGGGGTCGATGAAACTACCCCAATCATCGAACTTCTTTCTTGTATCTAACTGCAACAACTAATTATTGTCTAGTAATTGTCCTCTCTTGGACTGTATCAACTATTTTGGGTTTAATAATGCTTTCCAACATTTGGTTTAACCTTGGACAAGGTTCTAACACACCTTATAACCTTTGACATGCTTCTAACCAAGAGGATTGCCCCCTACACACTTTACGAGGGCTACAAAATTAAGGAAACATATGAATACCTTTTACAATATGACTGTCCTTCTTAGGACTTACAACATGAGAGTAGTCTTATAGTCATTTGGACATAGTCCTTTTACATTTATGGCATACAAGCCTTATTACAACATGAAGATGGTGTCAAGGACCTTATTGAACCAAAACAAACTACTTAAAGATCAAGCAAAACCTAGATATCTTGGTGCTCCTGCACCAACATGGAATTAACCAATCGAGAGGAGGCGAGACATGGTGGGGGTCTAGCTTGTTGGAGAGCTAGAGTTCGTTGAGAGGGGTTGACAAGTTTTGTGGCCTTTGTTGTTGTGCATTTTGTTGTATGTTTCGCTCAATTGTCATTGTAGTTAAAATAACCCTATGACTCGAAGGGTCACATGTTTCTCTTCTTTTGTTTGGATTTCATAAATTCCACCTCTGTGTGGGTGAATACTTGTTTTCATTGATGTCCTCTTATCTTTGTAGGCATTGTAAGAATTCTTGTTTTATTTGTCGTTGTCTAGTTTCTTCTAACAACAAGAGGACGAATGGGTCTCCTTGTGGTAAGACAAATGTTTGTTGTTGTGGTCATGGATGGATCTCCTCGATCTCATCATGGATAGCCCTCACCCACTCTCCTCTCACTCCTAAGTGTTGATAACTGAGAGGGGGGGGTGAATCAGTTATCTTAATTGTTTCTTCTTTTGAACTTTCTTATTAGTCAAAGTAGCATTGAATTAAACAAACAAACATTATCATGAAATGAGAAACACATGACACAGTATTTTTGACGTGGAAACCCGGTTAAGGGAGAAAACCATGGGGTGATTAACCCAAAGATTATTCTTTGTTAGAAGAATAAGGAGTTACAAAATGGCACTTGCCAATTAGGGCTCACTGCCCGAGCACACTGCTCACAAAGAGGCCCACTGCCTACAAGGAGACACACTATCTACAAAGAATGTTATACAATACTTGAACTGATTGGAAGCACCTACATATGCTAGGGTTCAGTTCCGGTTAGGCTCAGTACACTGATTTGCTGCACTTCATCTTTCCTCTGTTCTTTATTCTGCTATCTTTTCACATACCAGATCTTTACTACTTCTGCTTTGATCTATACTTATTCACATCCACTATCACACAATCACACTTTTCACAACTAAATCCATCCTCTATATATATCCACACAAGTAATTTCATCACCTTTCTAGTCGGCATCCGGAACAGTCTGGTTTCTTACAAGCTCTGTTCTGTCGACTGAATCCTTGCTCACCAAGCAATGCGGATCAAGCATATACTTGTAGATATCATTAGTCATGTTGGCCAAACATGATTCATGCCTTGACAACCTTTACAATCAACAGTAACATATCCGGAAAAGATTCTGATGCTCTGTCAGTCAGTTCTTCCTTCTGTTCTCATTGTCTTTCAGGAATCCGGTACTCAGCTATTCATATCTTTTTCTTTGTCCATCACTAGAGGCTAAATCCTTGGAATATACTACTCAAGGTAGTCCTCTTGACTTCCTCAAATCCGTACTGCACCAAGACACTTCCTCTGAGAGGTCCGGACCAATCTGTTGGACCTTGCCACATGCTCTGTTCTTGTTCACCGGACCACAACAGTTCTTCATCCTAACTTCCGGTAGAGGCACACCATGACTTGCGGATATGTGGGATGACCTTTGTTGCCATCAATGACAACAACCATGAATCCATATAGTGTCTCTTGCCAACAATCTCCCCCTTTGGCATTGATGGCAATACTTAGTGAAAAATGACTAAGTGTTTACACTATGCTCCCCCTTTGTTGATGCTCTATCTTTATTATACAATTTTCGAAACTCCCCCTTAGTTGGATTCCTCATTTTTCATGGCTCCTCACTCCCCCTTTGACATCAATGGCAAAGGGTAGGGTCCGCACACCAAAATTTTCAAAAATTTTCTATACATAGCCGCATATTTACATACTCACATAAATTGAAGAATGTCTGCAAAAGATGTCTTCAGTTGGATCAGTTCTGTAGCCCAACTTTGCTTCATTCTATCCAAAATTGAAATGTGACCACTCAACAAAAATGCAAAAGCTTCTGCCCTCTTGAGATCTGTCGGATCATTTGTTTGGGCGGTAGTTTGAGCATCACTGATGGCCTCATGCATAGTTTCTAACTTAGGGATTATAATCCTTCTAAGTTCTCCCATCCGGTTAGTGATATTCTTCCTTTCCTTCTCAAAGTTCTTTATTGCATTTGTGATTGCAATAGTTTGACATTCTTGATTTACTATGGAAGAGAGAGGATCAAAACTTTGAGACAAACTTTGTAGTTTGTCCTGTTCTGCTTTTATTTTCTTATCTATTTCTACTGTTGCCTTTGACCAGGAGATACAAAATTTGTAAATATCACCGCCATCCTTAAGAGCATTTTCTAAGCTCTTTATTCCAATACTCATATTTCTCCTATCATTAGAGATTAATCCTAATACTTCTGAAAATCTTTTATCCAAAAATTCCTTCCGGACCTTTTCTTCAGCTGATTTTTCTAGAGAATCAAAATGTGTATCAACACTGCTGACTAAGGTTTTGAGATTACCAGAAGAGGAGGCTGTCGGATCTATCTGGATTGATGGCATAATCTTTACAAGCACTCTAGAAGCAGCCTCTATCAACTCACAGTCTTCCATATGAGACTTTAGGAGTTTTTCATTTGCCTTGGCATTTGCAAATGAAGCTATCTTCATTGTCTGTACCGGAGAGAGAGAGTCAAAGTCGAATGGGCATTTTAGAAGCTCCGGTTCATCAATCTCTAAAGTTTCTTGGCTTAGAAACTTTTGGATAGTTTGTGCAGTGTCTCTTGCCAGAGACAGATGTTTCTTTTCTTCTGCAGTTTTGTCCTTAGGAGTCTTATCTCCTTCCACATTCTTACCACTTACAGTTGTGGTTTTCTCTGTTGGATTCTTCTCTTTCTCTGTATCCTTGGTGCTATCAACCTCTTTTTCTTTTTCTGCTGCTTCTTTCTCCTGTAATTTCTCTACTTCTTGGGATCCGGAGACTGAAGGAGAAGCCAGAGAAGAGATGTTTATCTGTTCAAGTGGCACTTCTTCCGGAGCAGATGATGCAGCTGTTTCTGCACCTAAGTCCTCCGTAATAGGAATGTTGAACCTTTTGAATGTATTCCAGAGGATCTCTTCAGTGTCCTTGGCTACTTTGTCGGTCTCACCAAGCATAAGCTGATTCATCCTTGCTTTGCTTCTGAATTCATCCTTGCAGTCCTTGAATATCATGTTCATTGTTTTGTGATCAATTGAAGGATATAGCTGAATAGCTATCTGTTCCCTGATCTCAAGGTCTTTTGCCATGGCATTGTTCTTTCTTATTTCTAATTCCATCTCTAGGCTCTTTGGGATTTCAGAGATAATCTCAATAAAAGCTTTATTGTAGATGTTCAAGTACCTTATTATAGCTTCCTACAGGATCTTTTGATCTGCCTCATTGTAGTCATCATAGAATTCAGCCACCGGTTGAAGGTTCCCATCCATAGTGACTGATTTGACTACACTGTCTAAAGACAGGGTGGGCTTTTCAAAAAATTCTTCTATCATTTCTTCCTTGTCTCGGCCAGAAGAGGGTTTACCGGATTCTTTCTTTTTCTATTTCTTTATTTCTTTCACTCCCTCATCTGACTTAGTTTCTTCTTCATCCTTTTGGCTTTGATAAGCTCTTGAGGCTTTTGTCTTGGATCTCTTACCGGATCCCTGGACTTCCGGTTTTGAGCTTTTGGTTTTGATAAGTGTGGATCCTTTAGATGATCTGGTCCGGGTTGAGGATTCCACCAGAGCACTTTTCTTGCTTTTCTTTTCTGCCTCTTTATTTTCTTCCTCAGATTTTCTTCTCTTTTCCCGGTTGGCATCAAGTGCCTCTTCTGAGATACCTAGGCCTTGAGCAATATGCTCTATTTCTTTTCTCACCTTCCTCTTTATCTCAGGTTCCCTGAGTTCTACATGTATCTTTACACTCAGCTCCTCAAAGGTTCCAAACCTTTCTTCCTTTGGATCTTTGGGCTGACTTAGCATGTGTTGAACATGCAGCTCCACTATTTGTTCATCCACTTCATACCCCATGGGCATGATCCATACAGTTCTTGGTTCTACTGCCTCCATTAGACACTGATCTGTTTCTACCATGAAGCATACTGTGTCTTTGTACTTTTCAACAAGGGATTGGGGTATTCTTTCTCTTGCATGCATCATGCTTTGGAAGTTCTTGAAATATCCCCATAGAGCTGTATTTCTTGCTTTAGCATCCCCAAGTCCATGCAAATAGTCTCTGATTTGGATGGCAACCGGTCTGTCATTCTGCCATATCCATCCACTGGATCCGGGAAGCTCATTCATGTAGTAAAAGAAGAGACAAAGGATCAGATTGCCATACTTGAAGGAGTTTTTCTTGTCCTTCTTAATCTTCTGCAGATTTTCAAAAATTTGGTTTACAAGAAGCTCACACAAGTCATAGTCTGCATTCTCCTTTAACATTTGATAAGCTGTGTAGATTGCAGTTCCCGGTACTGAATTTTCCCTACTGGAGTGATAGATTTTGTAACCAATTATCATAGATGCAAATTTGACATCCGGTTCAGTGATGTCATCAACTGTCATAGCTCTCTTGTCAAACTTGGATCCAGTTGCATCACTAACTGTCTGATTTTTGACAGACTTGAGAACAGGTAATCCACCGGATGAGTGCAGACCAGTTACAGCCCTAATTGCATCTTTGGTGATCTTGAAGGGCTTGTTCAACCATAGGAAGTTGTCATGTACTCTACTTAGTACATACCAGACCCATTCATCTTCTTCAAAACAGGGGAAATGAATGCACTGTGCAAAGTGTTTGTCCCGGATGGCTTTGTACTGAGGTTTGATCTCAAAGGAGTCATCTATCAATTGTTTGTGATAGATATCCATCAGTTTTGATTCTCCAAAGTCTTCAAAATTTGCATGGATGTAAACCCTAATGTCTTCCGTATGCAATACACCATGTGGAACACTAGAGAAGGCTCCTAGTGGATCTACCTCTAAGGATTTGTAAGGATGTTTCTTGAATGTGGGACGAGGTCTATCAGAGATCTTAACTATATTCGGAGTAGCCATTTTTCAAAGATTTGCAGGGAGAAATTGAAAATGAAAAATACCTTATGCGCCTTCGGTTATTTGGATTGATTTCTGTATGTAGTAACTTCTGTAAGTGATCTTCAGTGAACTTGATGAATTTTGTCGCAGAGCTCCGCTTTTCACTTCTTCTTGGGTGTGGAATGATCAAATGATTATTGAGAAATCCCTTATATCATTTTGCAAACCCTAATATCTGTTTGCAATAAATGCTCCACCTATATTATTCTGGTTTGCCTTATCCGGATAGCTTGGAGTATCCCAGATCAGTCCTGATCTATGAACATCATCCGGATCTTTCAATCATGAATAAATCAAGGTGACACATTACAAGAACATCCTAAACATTCTGTCCAGTCTGTAGAGTAAAATAATGTACTTCCGGATCTCTCCGGACCCTTTTGTAGTCCTCTGTCATTCTGGAGCATCTCCCAGAATAGGTCTTACTTGATCGATCACAACTTCTTTACATCTTCATGCGGACCTCTGAAATCTTGTCTGGATCATCTCAGGACTTATATCTTCAAACCCTTTACTCCGCATCTTGTGTCACATCCAGCA
This sequence comes from Cunninghamia lanceolata, assembly GCA_027924645.1. NCBI lineage: Eukaryota > Viridiplantae > Streptophyta > Pinopsida > Cupressales > Cupressaceae > Cunninghamia > Cunninghamia lanceolata. Next base: position 10,452,493 of record BSBN01000655.1, read on the forward strand.
CCACTTGATTTGCTGGGAGAACAGGATTTTCTTTGAGTCTCCCCCTGAGCCAGAGCTCACTTTCTAATTTCTGGAAGGAATATCAGCACCAGAATCTGGTGCAGATTCAGTTTCTGTATTCTCTAAACTTTTCTTTACCCAAATATTGCTCATCTGATTCCTAACTTCATCCGCATTCATCTTTTGTTTACCCTTGTCTTGATTCTGATTATACACCGGACCTCTTTTGTCCTGATTCTTGCTTCTGCAGACTTTAGCATTATGACCGGACCTATTACAGATTTGGCAAATAATATTTCTTTGCATATTTGACTGATAACCTCTTGATTTGCATTGATTAGCCATATGACCTACTCTATTGCATGTAAAGCATCTACCTTTGAATGATTTGTTTACTTGCATATTTCTGCATTCATGGGACTTGTGTCCATACCTTTTGCAGTTAAAGCACTGTCCAGAGAAGGATGGATTAGTTTGATTCATTCTTTTTCTGCACTGATTAGCTTTGTGACCAAAGTGATTGCAGCTGTGGCAGTATCCATTGAAAGATGGATATCTTTGAGCATTGAGCTGTCTTACCGGAGGTCTTCCAGGCCTATTCCTTGGATTTTCTGATCCAAAATTCTTTTGACCGGATCCGGAGCTTTCTCCTTTCTCATATCCCAAACCATACTTGTCATCTGTCTTCTTTTGACTTGTAAGAAGTACTTCAAGTTGGGCAGAACTTATCTTGAATTTTTCTTTATATTCATTTGCTGTTTGAAGATCTCTTTTGAGAGAGACAATTTGATTCTCAAGTTTTTCTTCATTATCTTTGGCATCTTCAAGATCAGATTCAAGATGTCTGATAATCCTGTCCATCTGGTGGCATTCTTCTGATTTCTCTTTAAGAGATTGTCTTAGATTGTCTTCAGCTTTTCTTTTTTCTTCAATCTCTTGAGTAAACTTTATAGTTCCTGATTCCATTTCATGTCTTAACATAATGACTTCTTTTGATAACTTTTCACATAACTTGGTTTTCTCAGTCAATTCTTCATTTGTATTGCTTTCTTCAATTTGGCTTGCCAATTGTTGGAGCAGCTCCTTTCTCTTTTTCATAGAGAGACTTAATTTGTCTTTTAGTTCTCTCATGAATTCATCAGCCTGTTTGAGTCTTTCCTTTAATTCATTGACTTCAGAATTTGACTGTTCAAGATCCTCAAGGGCAGTCTTGAGTTGCTCCCTTAAACCATATGCATCCATTTGAATTCCCAGATCTTCCTCAAGCTGTTAGGCTCTATTAGGAAGAACTTGGCTCTGATACCAATTGTTGATAACTGAGAGGGGGGGGTGAATCAGTTATCTTAATTGTTTCTTCTTTTGAACTTTCTTATTAGTCAAAGCAGCATTGAATTAAACAAACAAACATTATCATGAAATGAGAAACACATGACACAGTATTTTTGACGTGGAAACCCGGTTAAGGGAGAAAACCACGGGGTGATTAACCCAAAGATTATTCTTTGTTAGAAGAATAAGGAGTTACAAAATGGCACTTGCCAATTAGGGCTCACTGCCCGAGCACACTGCTCACAAAGAGGCCCACTGCCTACAAGGAGACACACTGTCTACAAAGAATGTTATACAATACTTGAACTGATTGGAAGCACCTACATATGCTAGGGATCAGTTCCGGTTAGGCTCAGTACACTGATCTGCTGCACTTCATCTTTCCTCTGTTCTTTATTCTGCTATCTTTTCACATACCGGATCTTTACTACTTCTGCTTTGATCTATACTTATTCGCATCCACTATCACACAATCACACTTTTCACAACTAAATCCATCCTCTATATATATCTGCACAAGTAATTTCATCACCTTTCTAGTCGGCATCTGAAACAGTCTGGTTTCTTACAAGCTCTGTTCTGTCGGCTGAATCCTTGCTCACCAAGCAATGCGGATCAAGCATATACTTGTAGATATCATTAGTCATGTTGGCCAAACATGATTCATGCCTTGACAACCTTTACAATCAACAGTAACATATCCGGAAAAGATTCTGATGCTCTGTCAGTCAGTTCTTCCTTCTGTTCTCATTATCTTTCAGGAATCCGGTACTCAGCTATTCATATCTTTTTCTTTGTCCATCACCGGAGGCTAAATCCTTGGAATATACTACTCAAGGTAGTCCTCTTGACTTCCCCAAATCTGTACTGCACCAAGACACTTCCTCTGAGAGGTCCGGACCAATCTGTCGGACCTTGCCACATGCTCTGTTCTTGTTCACCGGACCACAACAGTTCTTCATCCTGACTTCCGGTAGAGGCACACCATGACTTGCGGATATGTGGGATGACCTTTGTTGCCATCAATGACAACAACCATGAATCCATATAGTGTCTCTTGCCAACACTAAGCACATTCGTGAATCAGAAGAGAGGATGTAATGTGATTACTAACCTTAACCAGATCTAGGGTTTTGACCTAGGGTTTGACTCATGTTTTGATTTTGTTTTTACCTTGTGAAGAAATCAAGGGTTTGTTTGGAATTGTTTGAACCATCATTACCTCATGATGGAATCAAGGGTTTGCAAAGTTGTTTATTTTAGGGTATCTAAATGTATGCAAACTAATGATATGTAAAATGTTCTTTTTGGTAGTTTTTAGAGTATTTTGGAAATAAAAGTGCTTCTAATCTATGAAAGGGAAATATGTATGCAATCCTATATGACTTTTCTAATGCAATGTTAACCTATGTTTTTTGTGTTTTCGATACTTTGAATGCAATTTAAACTAAGAAAAGGGAAAATACTTCTAATAAACTAGATCTAGAAATATGAAAGTGACTAATCTAACATGTAAGATCTCACTATCAAGGAAAAAGCAACATTTTACTGTTCCCAAGAGTAAATTTGATTTTCTAATTACTATGAATTGAAAGAAAACAATGAAGGAACTTGAGAGAAATGAAGATTTATTGACTCCACTACCTTTAGCAATCCTTGTAATAGGCAACCTCAAATCCTTCTGTGTTAGCAGGTGATCCTCTTGACAACAAAATGACCAAAAGAAGCAAAAAGAATCTTTGATGAAGCTTGTATGAGCTCAATGAGAGCTTGGATTGAGCACAATCGCATAGAATGAAGCAACGTGACACTACTTGGTTGAACAATTAAAGCAAAAGGCACCTTCGTCCTATAAGAACATTTGACTGCTAAGTTGGAGAGAAAATTTTGGCAAGAGTTGTGTGCATAATGAATTTGCCTCCCTTTGTGCTTGAGGGAGGGGGGTATTTATAGGTTTAGAAGAAGGAATTGATTGGAGAGTTATCTCATATGATTGATGAGTTAACAAGAATAGATTGGGGAGTTACCAAGGTTGATTACCCAATGAACTCAATTGATTAGAGAGTGATGAAGCAATGATAGCTTATCACTGGAGAGAAAATGGAGGTGAGGGAATGTATGAGATTGATTAGAGAGTTAAATTGAGATCAAATAGAGCTAATTATGCATGTGTTGGTGCATGAAATAGTTAACTCTATATCAAGGATCAAAAATCATGCAAACAGAAAGAAAAACAAGTGAAAATGGAGCAATGGAGCAAAAACGAGAGAGAAACTCAAGTTTTTCTGCGGGTCTAAGAATGGCAGGGTCACCCCTAGGTGACTATGGGTCACTCGAGGGGTGACCCTAGGTTTCCTGGGGGAGATCCAGGCTAGACAAGGTCAGATGTAGAAAAATAGGCTGGGAGATGGTAGAAGAGAAGAAAAGGATGGGTTCTACATCAAGAAACAAGTCAGTCATGTGGAAGAATCCAAATCTCCACTTGTATCTATAGGATCTCTAGGGGAGATCTAGAAATAACAGGAGGAGATTTGGATTCATTGGTCAAAAACAAAAACTGCCAGTGGGAGATGGATCGGGGGACCTCTAGAAAGCTTCTATGAGGTGCACTAGTGGGAAAACAAAGGGGAGAGGTGAAAACTCACCTACAAGACACTCACAAGGCTTAGGATCAAGGTCAAAAGCCAGAAAATGCATGTTGACAAGTGTCGCAAACGGGGAGGGAGAGAAATCAACAAGGAAGAAACAACACAAGACAAGAAAAGAGGACACATCATCAAGAGGCTTGCTAATTGAAGGATTTATTTTCACACTTACATGTACATGACAAGGATTTGAATCATCATAGGGGTCCTTGTGGAGGCAGTGCGTGATTTTTGTGCTTACATATTTGCCCCCTTGGGGATGGTAGTCTACATGAAAGGTAGGTACCATTCCCAAACTAGGCCTTACCTATTATCGATTTTTCCCACAATTTGTACCTGAAATAACTAGTATTAGTTCAACATTTAAATGTATCAAAATGAATAATGAAAACTGAAATGACGAAATTACCATGAATCGTTGGAGTTCAACTAGTTGCTTGCTTTTGTTGATTCAGACCTATAGGTATGAGAGCATGCAAAACAATGCATGAAACAAATGCATAAAAGAAAAGAACTAATCTAAAATGCATAAATGAAACTAAGCTAAGGGCAAACAAAGAGAGCCAGACTATGAGATTGGTGTGAAACAGTGATGGAATTGTTCATGTCAGACGTCGATAGAGAGGTATTGTCGAGGAGATTACAAAGATGGCCACCTCTTCCTTAGCTACAGAGAATCAAGTATGTAATCAATGAAAAACTCTTCTCCAAACCCTAGGTTCTATTTTGTGAAAAATCTCTTAAAATTGTCTGCTTTTCATGATTTTTCTTGTTGTATTGTGTTCGTCTCATTGTTTAGAGTGAGATTGGTCTTTCATTTTCTGAAATTGACTAAAAAATGAGGTTTTTAGAGTGATTTTTGCTCAAGGGACTCACTCCTAGGGTTTCCCCTTTTGTCATGTAGGGTCACCCAGTGGAGATCCTATTTGACAATAGGGTCACCCGGGGAGATCCTGCTTGACAATAGGGTCACTTGGGGAGATCCTAAAAAACACCTAGGTCACCTGGGGGTGACCTTGTTGGATTGATTTCTGACTTCCTGTGATCCATCCTATATCCCGTATATGTTGTGATATCTTGACTTACTTGGATGTAAACAGGAACACATTTAGGTTCCCATAGATTTCAAGAGAGTGGACTATCACTCTTTATGATGTATACCATATACTTGGGGTTCTTGTGAGGGGACAACCTCTATTTCTTCCTGTTAGCGAGTCCTTTGAGGACAAGGCTTCTTGGTCTGCATTCATGGGGGTTAATTACCCTAGGGATCAGATAAGATTTTAGCTTACATCTATGCCATGACTCTGCATCCCACTTCTGAGGAGGTTTCTGATTGGCTTGATTGCTTTGAGGTTGTTGGGAGACAAGAGCTCATCTCGTCTAAGATGGTGTTGGGCACCCATTATTTGAGGATTAGAGGAGGGCATAGTCTATGCATGGGGTCTTGACATCCTGGTGATGGTCTACAGAGATTTCTATCAGATCTCTCAGCGAGGGGCTCTAGGTTTTAGCCACTCTTCTCTGATTATGACATGGATTTTTGAGCATATGAGGCCTTATTAGAAGTGCATTCCTCTTCCAGACATGTGACTACTGAGAGCAGCGAAGTGGGCACATATTGGTCATTTTGATGCTACTCTTCCCAATATTGCTTCCCTTACTGATGATGACATGATTTCTAACCCTTATCACGACATGGAGGGGGCTTGGGCCCATGATGACAAGATGAAAGTGTATTACCATGAGGTTTTAGAGATCACAGACCGTAATGGTCAAGTTGAGGCTCATCATGTGGATCATGTTTTGCAGTAGTTCGGCAAGGATGTCCCTGAGGACTTGCCCCCAGTGTCCACTTGTTACAGGACCCTTTAGGAGATGGAGGAGATCAGACAAAGGAGCATTCTTTGGACACCTTTGACTCGAGGTGTCTTTATCACTAGGGTTTCTAGAGGAGGATGGAGGGGAGGGAGAGGGACTCCTTCCCGATCTCTAGTTGTGACAGTTGACTTAGAGTCCACTGACGAGGACTATGTTCTTGATAGTGAAGATTCGTCAGATGAGGTCCCTCTCGAGGATGAGGATTTTGATGACATTGGTGTTCTAGATGAGGTCCCTAACATCTCTAAGGGTTCTTCTATTGTTCCATGACCTCCTCATTCAGATGAGGTGATTCATCAGCTTGACCCTGACTGGCAGCCTGGAGATCCACGTAAGTTTTGTCTATTTGTTTTCTCTTAACTTTGTCCGTTCTCTTTTCATGTGGCACTGAATTAGTCTTGTCTTGATTTGGAATTTTAGGTAATGTCAAAGAGTGGAGGGACTTGGTTCATGAGGTTAATGTTGGAATGACCTTTCCCTTCACTAGGATGACCCATGATCATCTTTTGGATGATCCTAGTGTGCCCCCTACCGCGAGATGACACACTGAGATTTTTTCTCCTATCTACCATGGGTGTCAGATGATTATAGAGTTGAAGACCCAGGTCGACACACTTTAGGGTGAGAACAAAGTACTTTGGGAGATGACTCACCTTAATTTTGGACGTTCTGATACTAGTATGGCAAGACCTTCATAGTCGCATGCATGCAACAAAACACATCATTCTCATAGATCTCATGGAGAGACTAGTGGTACTCGTAGATGAAGGAGCCGAAGCCCCAAGGGTTCTACTGGAGGGAACCATCCTTGACTTGCTTTTCTTAAAATTCATGCTCCCTTGCATGGGGAGCCTCTACTTCTCTCAAGAGCATTTTGTCTTAGCTCTTTGATACCATTGTACATGTAAACTTTGGATGTTTCTATGAAAGTTTATCCTTTTCTATGGTTTTTCTCTTGTCAAATTCTGTACTCATCTCTTGTGCATGTTTGCATGTTTGGAACTTTTTAGGAACTTTCTTATTATGTTTGACCTTTTCAACTCTTTTAACAAATGCAAGTATGACAACGATGACATATTTTTGTAGTTTTGTGGGATATATATGCTATGTAGTTTACGATATGATAATGCAAGAACATAAGAAATGTTGTAAATAAAACTATCACTTCTACTAAATGTCATGAGATATGACATTTGACTTTATTGCTTTGAGACTCTTTTTCCAATTTTGGCATTTAAATATGATTTTCAATTTAGGGGATTGCGAGTTGTCCTGATATAAGAGACCTATTCAAGGCTGTGAGATAGGATTTAGAGAAACTCAAGTGGGGAGTGGAAATGAATATGGAGTGTTTCTGATTTCTAGACTTCACTAAAGCTTAAACACTGATCCTTATCTAGATAAGACAAGATGACAAGTTTTCAAGTTCAGACAAGTAGCAAATTTTATTGGTATTCGCTAGACTTAGATCATAGATGGAAAGCAAAGTAGACCTGAGGTAAAGGATATCTAGGAAAGAACTATTAGAAATAGTCCAGACAACTGAGAGGGGGGGTGAATCAGTTGTCCCACAATTTTAACCTTTTATGCTTTAAAATTTTTTAACAACTTTCAATCAGATAAACATTCAAGCATGAATTAATAACACAAGAGTAGAAATAAATTGAGCACACATAACACTAGAATTTTTACATGGAAACTTGGTTAAGGGAAAACCATGGTGGGGGTTAACCCACAAGATTTGTACCTTATTAAAAGTACTTAGAAGAAAAGGGAAGGCATATGCCTTCGGGCTCACTGCCCGGAGCTCACTGCTCAAGAGAGGCTCAATGCCTACGAAATTTATGTTTAATATAGAAAGAATAAACTGTGAAATAACATCTTCTCTATGCCTAGTTCAATTCCTTTGAAGGATTACAAAACTTCTGCTCTACTCCAAATACTTCTTGTCTAGTTCTTCATCTAAACATCTCCTTTTCTTTTGCTTCTCCTCTACTCTACTCTGCCTTTGATCCTTTCTTTGGATTTTATTATTTTTGCACAAGGATGATTTTCCACAACTCATCAACAAGTATTTATATGCTTCATCAACCTTGGAATGAACATCAAGGTCAGTACTACAAACATCTAACTTAATGCAAATCACTAAGTTGTCAACCAAACATAATTGAGACTCAAATCTTCCTTCATCAACAAGTTATGCTTCATAGAATTTCTCTTAGATCATCTGTAACATGCTTGAATCATCCAGCTGGCCAAGACTGGGAAGAACAGCAACACCAAGAAGGAAATCTTCCTCAACAAGCTCAAACTTCAATGCGGACCTCCAACATAGTAGTCACATGATCTAGAGACCTCCACAAGCACATTGAATTCAACAAAAACATCTGCACTCCTCCAAATCATTAGAATCACTTACATCTTCCTCTGGAACCTTAAGAACAATGTTTGCCATGACTGTCACATTAGAAGGATTTCTTGCGGACCTCCAAAGCATGAACCACTTGAATGGATGATACACACTAACTTCCCAAACATGCCTCTAGATCCACAGATCATCATTTGACATATCCAGAACAATCTGAACCTCTTTTCTGTGACTTTGCTCTTCTCAACACTACAAAACTAGTTCTACTCAGATGGCCATAGCTTCTTCAAATCTTCATGTGAACCCTTCAAAGCTTAACTAGAGCTTCTTCAGACCATCCTCTACTCAGCCATATGGTCCACATACATTGATCCTCATTAATTTTCTCAATATCCTCAACAATCCAGTCTTCTATACAGGCAGTAAAATAAGATACAGTTAACACCAATGCTAAAAAGGATATGTTGACATCAATGACAACACCGGTTAGGCACATATTTGCAACAATCTCCCCCTTTGTCATTGATGGCAACTTATGATGTGAAAAATTGATTTGACCATCAAGACAAGACCTTCTCCCCCTTTCTCTTATCACTTCTGCAATCACTTTCTTCACTGCTCCCCCTTTCATCAGCAATTGGTTTTTCACATGAACTTCTCTCCCCCTTTGAGATCAATGGAAAAGGGCACATATTTGTAGTCATTTCTCCTTATTTTTGTTTCAGACAAAATTCAACAATTACATGCAGACTACTCCCCCTGAGTAGTGCCTCCTTGACATCAATCTATATCACAAGATGTGACTGTGAATTTCACTGGACTGGTGCACTCTAGTGCATCTTAATTCTGATCAGGAGGGGTAATGACCCCCAACTTCTCTCTGAGATACTCAAAAGCATCCTTGCGAAGAGGCTTAGTGAAAATATTCGCAATTTGATCCTTTGAAGACACAAACTCCAACTTGACTTCATTCTCATTTACCTTCGCTCTCAAGAAATGAAACTTGATGGATATGTGCTTTGTCTTTGAATGCAACACTAGATTCTTTGAGATGCTTATTGCATTTGAATTATCATAGAAAATTGTGATAGGCTCCTAAAACAAAATTATGATGTCCTTCAACATTTACTTCATCCACAAAACTTGAGTGCAATTGTTTGTTACTGCTATATACTCTGTCTCTGTTGTATATAGGGATATTGCCTCCTACTTTTTGCTCAGCCAAGAAACTAATCTACTTCCCAAGAAGAATGCACCACCACTAGTACTTTTCTTGTCATCCACATCTCCTGCCCAATCGACATCTGTATATGCATGAAGAGTTAAGTCATTATCTTTTGGATACCACAATCCATAATTAAGTGTTCCTTTGAGATATCTAAAGATTCTTTTGACTGGTACAACATGGGATTCTTTAGGATCAGCTTGGAATCATGCAACAAGCCCAACTACATTCATGATATCAGCTATGGTATGAGTTAGATAGAGCAGTCCTCTAATCATTGATCTATACCTTTTCTAATTTTCCTTAGGAGAGTAATCATCTTTACTCAACTTACATCCAGTTACCATAGGTGTACCTACTGTCTTTGAATCTTCCATTCTAAACTTCAACAATTCTTTCACATACTTAGACTAAGGCATAAAGATACCTTTATTTGACTGAGTAATTTACAGACCTAAGAAGAAATTCATCTCACCAGACATGGACATCTCAAATTCACTTTGCATCTGATCAACAAATGTTTTGCACATGCTCTCATTTCCACCAAAAATGATATCAACAAATACCTGAACAATCAGAATATTCTCATGATCAATCTTGAAGTAAAGATTACTGTCAACAGTGCCTTTGTTATATCCTAGCTTTAGCAGATACTTACCTTATCTTACATACCAGGCTCTTGGGGCTTGTTTGATTCCATATAATGCTTTCCTCAATCTACAAACCATGTCTTTTTGATCAGACAACTAAAATCCTTCTGGTTGCTCAATGTAGACTTCTTCTAACTCTCCATTTAGAAATGCTAACTTCACATCCATCTGATAGACTTTGAAATCTTTATAAGCAACAAAAGCAAGAAACAATTTGACTGCCTCTATTCTTGCCACTAGAGAAAAGTTTCTTCAAAATCAATTCCTTCCACTTGAGAATATCCTTTGCATACCATCCTTGCTTTATTTCTTACAACTTCACCATCTTCATTTAATTTATTCTGGAAGACCCATTTAGTTCCAATCACATTTTTGTCCTTAGGTCTAGAAACAAGATCCCAAGTGTGGTTCTTTTCGATTTGCATTAGTTCTTCCTCCATTGCTTTTACCTAGTTTTCATCATTACAGGCTTCATTTACTAATTTTGGTTCAATCTTTGAAATCAAACAAATCTCTTCTTGATCTTCAGCAACTTTTCTCCTAGTTCAAACACCTTTATTTCTATCTCCTATGGTTTGATCTTTAGGATGATTCATCCTTACATACCTGGGAAATTTGGGAATTGCTTGAGCTTCTGCTTCTTGAGCTTGTTCCTCAACTTCTACACTATCTTCTTGAATTACTAGATTTTTTAGATCAATCTGTATCTAAATCTGAGTTTACACGTGCCTTTCTTGACTTGGATTTTCATCTTGATAATCTAAATCATATCCGCAAGACCTGGAATGTCCTTCTTTGTTCTCATCAACTCTGACATTAGCACTTTCAACAATCTTTTTCAACCTCTTGTTAAATCACCTGTATGCTTTGCTTTGAGTAGAGTAACCCAAAAAAATTCCATCATCACTTCTTGCTTCAAACTTGCCTAGATCCTCATCTCTTTTGATATATCATTTACTACCAAAAGCACTAAAATATCTTATAGTAGGAGGATGACCAAACCAGAGTTCATAAGGAGTCTTACCATAATTGCCTTTTATCTACACCCAGTTAAGAGTTTAGACAATAGTACTTACAACTTCTGGAACATTTATTTCCATCATCATGGTCCTGGAAGCTTCTTGAATGGTCCAGTTCTTTCTTTCTACAACTCCATTTTAATGAGGAGTCCTAGGAGTAGATAATTGTCTTTTTATTCCATGCTTTTCACAGAATGTATCAAACTCATCAGAGGTAAACTCTCCACCTCTATCGGATCTCAGACACTTTATCTTCACACCAATCTCATTTTCCACCATAACTTTGAACACTTTGAATTTGTCAAGAGCTTCTAATTTTTCTTTTAAGAAAGTCACCCACATCATCCGGGAGTAATCATCAATCAGCAACATAAAATATTTGTCTCCTTGCACACTCCTAATTCTAGCAGGACCACATAGATCAATATGCATAAGTTCCAATCACCCACTTGAAAATTGTTCTTTACTTTTGAATGATGTATTATTCCATTTACCCATTTGACATTCTCTACACATGCTATCAGGTTTCACAAGTCTTGGAAGATCTCTCATAGCTTGAGTGGAACTTATCTTGAAAATGTTGTCAAAATTCACATGACACATTCTCCTATGCCATAACCAGCTTTGATATGTCTATGCAGTCAAATGATTTTTACCAAAACTACTTAATTGAAAGATGTTACCTCTAGTTTGTGTACCAGATGCAATTTCAGTTTCAGAGCTTTCCAAGATTCTGCATTTACCATCCTTGAATCAGAGATCATAACCCTTTTCAACCAACTATCCAACACTAAGAAGATTATGCTTCAGCCCTTCCACATACAGAAAATCATTTGTGTTATTCTTACCATCAAAATAGATGAATCCTCTACCATGGATTCTACCAGCTAAGTTGTCTCCAAATTTCACAATTCCACCTTCATATTTTTCAAAGTTTATAAACTTACTTTTATCACCAATCATATGATGAGAACATCCACTATCAATCACCCATTCATCCTTTTCAACAACCTGAATAGCCGAGGCACTTTCCACAATTGCACAGCTAGCAGATTTAGTAGACACTAGATCTTCTTCTTTGATAGCAATGAACACCCAATCATCTTCAGTGGCACCTCCATCATCAGATTCATCATTTGTGACTCCTTCTTCTCCAACTTCTTGGACATAGTAACATTTCTTCTAACCTTTATAACTATTAGGGTTTGGATTTGAAAATTTCTCCAGACATCTTGAAGCAAAATGACCAATCTTATTACAAGCAAAACATTTGAATGGAAACTTTCCTTCATACTTACCGTATCCTCTTGGCATTCTTCTAGAAAAAAGAGCTTCAAGTTCTGAAGACTCAATTTCATCATTTCCAAGATCCTTCCTTGCCTTAGCAAATCTATTTGATCTTGCAGAAGAGCTTTCACCTAGATCATATCTTTGTTTTCCATATACACTAGCTTTAAAAGCAGATTCAGACTTAAGAAGAGAATCACCAAACTCACTTAATTCAAAAGCTGAAATTTTGCCAACTAGCTGATCTCTTGTAACTTTTGAGATAGTCCTGATCTCTTCTATAGAAGCAATCTTATGTTTGTATGAATCAGGTCAAGATCTAAGCACTTTTGCCACAATATCTAATTCTTCCAAAGTTCCACCAGTACATCTGATACCACACACAAGTTCATTTATCTTTTGTATGTAGATTGTGATTTTTTCATCTTCACTCATCCTCAAATTTTCAAACTTTCCTCTCAAACTTTGTAGCTTGGCACATTTGACATGTTCATCACCTTCATAAAGATTCTCCAAGTTCTTCCAAATTTCATGAGCAATTTTCAATCCAAAGATATTTCTTGTTTCTGAATCAGTCAGGACACTCAACAAGGCTTCTTTAGCTCGAAGGTTATTTTCAGCATCTTTGATTTGATCTAGAGTTGTAGGACCTTTCTCTGGAGGTTTATACTCATCATTGGTTATCATCGAATAAGCATCACCCATGCATTGCAAATGGCACTCCATGTGACTCTTCCAAACAGAGTAATTTGTTCCATCAAATCTCAGACTATCCTTCTTGTAAGTCGACATCCTGGATCTCCTTGAGTGGTTAAGCTTCTTTTAGAGCAACTTGGCTCGTATACCAATTGTTAGAAATAGTTTGAACAACTAAGAGGGGGGGTGAATCAGTTGTCCCACAATTTTAACATTTTCTACTTTTAAACTTTTTAACAACTTTCAATCAGATAAACATTAAAGCATGAATCAATAACACAAGAGAAGAAATAAATTGAGCACATATAAAACCAAAATTTTTACATGGAAACCTGGTTAAGGGAAAACCACAGTGGGGATTAACCCACAAGATTTGTACCCTATTAAAAGTACTTAGAAGAAAAGGGAAGGCATATGGCTTCAGACTCACTACCCAGAGCTCACTGCTCAAGAGAGGCTCATTGCCTATAGAATTTATGTTTAATACAGAAAGAATGAACTATGAAATAGCATCTTCTCTATACCTGGTTTAGTTCCTTTGAAGGCTTACAAAACTTCTACTCTACTCCAAATACTTCTTCTCTAGTTCTTCATCTAAACATCTCTTGTTCTTCTGCTTCTGCTCTGCTCTGCTTTGCCTTTGATCCTTTCTTTGGATTTTATTATTTTCACACAAGGATGATTTTCCACAACTCATCAACAAGTATTTACATGCTTCATCAACCTTGGAATGAACATCAAGGTTGACACTACAAACATCTGACTTAATATGAATCACTAAGTTGTCGACCAAACATAACTAGGACTCAAATCTTCCTTGATCAACACACTACGCTTCATAGAATTGCTCTTAGATCATCCACAACACACTTGAATCATCTGGTTAGCCAAGACTGGGAAGAACAACAACACCAAGAAGGAAATCTTCTTTGACAAGCTCAAACTTCAATGTGGACCTCCAACAAAGTAGTCACATGATCTAGAGACCTCCACAAGCGCATTGAATTCAACAAAAACATCTGCACTCCTCCAAATCATCAGAATCACTTGCATCTTCCTCTGGAACCTCAAGAACATTACCTGCCATGATTGTCACATTAGAAAGATTTCTTGTGGACCTCTAAACCATGAACCACTTGAATTCATGATACACACTAACTTCCCAAACATGCCTCTAGATCTATAAATCATCATTTGACATATTCAAAACAATCCAAACCTCTTTTCGGTCACTGTACTCTTATGAACTCTGTAAAACTAGTTCTACTCAGATGGCCATAGCTTCTTCAAATCTTCATGTGAACCCTTCAAAGCTTAACTAGAGCTTCTTCACACAATCCTCTACTCAGCCATATGGTCCACATAAATTGATCCTCATTAATTTTCTCAATATCCTCAACAATCTAGTCTTCTATACAGGCATCAAAATAGGATACAGTTGACACCAATGGTAACAAGGATATGTTGACATCAATGACAACACTACTTAGGCTCATATTTACAACAAGAACAAGGGTCCTTAGATAGAAGATGATTCTAGAGACTACTAGACTCTTCAGTTTTTCTCAGCTTAGTACGTGTGTGTGCTATTGGAGTTAGTCTGGACAACTAAGAGGGTGTGGTGAATCAGTTGTCCCACAAAATTAATCTTTTCTAGTTTCAATCTTCTTTATCAACTTACAATTAGATAAACATTAAAGTATGAATGAACAACACAAGACCAAAAATAAATTAAGCACACATAACACCAAAATTTTTACGTGGAAACCTGGTTAAGTGAAAACCATGGTGGGGGTTAAACCACAAGATTTATACCCTGTTAAAAGTACTTAGAAGAAAAGAGAAGGCACATGCCTTCGGGCTCACTGCCCAGAGCTCACTACTCAAGAGAGGATCATTGCCTACAGAATTTATGTTTAATATAGAAAGAATTAATTGATAAATAACATCTACTTCATACCCGGTTCAGTTTCATTGAATGCTCACAAAACTTCTGCTCTACCCCAAATACTTCTTCTCTAATTCTTCATCCTAAACATCTCTTATTCTTCTACTTCTCCTCTTCTCTTCTCTTCCTTTGATCCTTTCTTTAGATTTTATTATTTTCACATAAGGATAATTTTTCACAACTCATCGACAAGTATTTATATGCTTAATCAACCTTGGATTGAACATCAAGGTCAGCATTACAAACATCTAACTTAATGTGAATCACTAAGCTATTGGCCAAACATAACTAGAACTCAAATCTTTCTTGATCAACACGCCATGCTTCATAGAATTGCTCTTAGATCATCTGTAACACGCTTGAATCATCTGGTCAACCAAGACTGGGAAGAACAGCAATAGCAAGAAGGTAATCTTCATTGACAAGCTCAAACTTCAATACGAACCTCCAACATAGCAGTCACATGATCCAGAGACCTCCACAAGTACATTGAATTCAACAAAAACATCTGCACTCCTCCAAATCATTAGAATCACTTGCATCTTCCTCCGGAACCTTAAGAACACTATCTACCATGATTGTCACATTAGAAAGATTGCTTGCGGATCTCCAAACCATGAACCACTTGAATGGATGATACACACTAACTTCCCAAACATGCCTCTAGATCCGTAGATCATCATTTGACATATCTGAAACAATCTGGACCTCTTTCCTGTCACTCTCTCTTTTGAACACTACAAAACTGGTTCAACTCAGATGGCCATAGCTTCTTCAAATCTTCATGTGAACCCTTCAAAACTTAACTGGAGCTTCTTCATACAATCCTCCACTCAGCCATATGGTCTACATATAGTTATCCTCATTTATTTTCTCAATATCCTCAACAATCTAGTCTTCTATACAGGCAATAAAATAGGATATAGTTGACACCAATGGCAACAAGGATATGTTGACATCAATGACAATTCCTCTTAGGCACATATTTGCAACAATCTCCCCCTTTGTCATTGATGGCAACATATGATGTGAAAAACTGATTTGACCATCAAGACAAGACCTTCTCCCCCTTTCTCTTATCACTTCTATAGTCACTTTCTTCACTACTCCCCCTTTCATTAGCAACTAGTTTTTCACATGAACTTATGTCCCCCTTTAACATCAATGGCAAAGGGCACATATTTGCAATCTTTTCTCCCTTTTTGTTTCAGACTAATCCCAAAATTTTCATACTGACTACTCCCCCTGAGTAGTATCTCCTTAACACCAATCTGGATCACAAGATATGACTGTGAACTCCACCGAATTGATGCACCTTAGTGCATCTTAGTTCTGATTAGGAGGGGTAATAACCCCTAACTTCTCTTTGAGATACTTAAAAGTATCCTTAGGAAGAGGCTTAGTTAAAATATCCACAATATGATCATTTGAAGACACAAACTCCAACTTGACTTCATTCTCATTTACCTTCTCTCTCACGAAATGAAACTTGATGGATATATGCTTTGTCTTTGAATGCAACAATGGATTCTTTGAGATACTTATTACACTTGAATTATCACAGAAGATTGTGACAGGCTTGTCAAACACAATTTTGATGTCCTTCAACATTTTCTTCATCCACAGAGTTTGAGTACAATTGTTTTCTACTACTATATACTCTGCCTTTATTGTAGATAGTGAAATGGCCTCCTACTTTTTGCTCAACCAAGAAACCAATCTACTTCCCAAGAAGAATGCACCACCACTAGTGCTTGTTCTATCATCCACATCTCCTACCTAATTAGCATCTATATATGCATGAAGAGTGAAGTCATTATCCTCTAGATACCATAATCCATAATCAATTGTCCCTTTGAGATATCTAAAAATTCTCTTGACTACTACAAAATGGGATTCTTTAGGATTAGCTTGGAATCTAGTGACAAGCCCTACTGCATTCATGATATCAGGTTTGGTCTGAGTCAGATAGAGCAGTCCTCCAATCATTGGTCTGTACCTTTTCTAATTTTCCCTAGGGGAGTCATCATCTTTACTCAACTTACATCTGGTTACCATAGGAGTACCTACTAGTTTTGAATCTTCCATTCCTAACTTCTTCAATAATTCTTTCACATACTTAGACTGAGATATAAAGATACCTTTATCTGACTAAGTGATTTGCAGACCTAAGAAGAAGTTCATTTCACCAAACATGGACATCTCAAATTCACTTTGCATCTGATCAGCAAATATTTTGCACATACTCTCATTTCCACCAAAAATGATATCATCAATAAATAACTCAACAATCAAAATATTCTCATGATCAATCTTGAAGTATAGATTACTATCAATAGTGCCTTTTATATAACCTAGCTTTAGCAAATACTTATCTAATCTTGCATACCAGGCTCTTGGGGCTTGTTTGAGTCCATACAATGCTTTCCTTAATCTACAGACCATGTCTCTCTGATCAGACAACTGAAATCCTTCTAGTTTCTCAATGTAGACTTCTTCTTCTAACTTTCTATTTAGAAATGTATACACCTAAAAATGACATGACTCTACTTAAATAAATATTTTAAATATTTATTTCAACTTCATAGTCCTCTATCAATAAATAAATAAATTTATTTATTTATTTGATTCACTTCCTCACATTTAATTAAATAAATTTCATTTATTTAATTAATTTCATCTACATTAACTTTATTCTTCTAAATAATTAAATAATTTCAATTATTTAATTAAAACATCTATTCTTCTAAGTAATTAAATAATTTTAATTATTTAATTAAATCTTTCATTCTTCCTAATTTAAATAAAATGCAAATTTATTTAAATTAAAATCCCCAAAAATAAAATATAATTAAATATTTTATTTATTCTTCCAAAATCATGTGCAAGTAAATTAAATAAATTTATTTATTTAATTTGCTTTCTTATCTTCCAATTCTTTTAAAAATAAATTAAATGAATTTATTTATTTAATTTGCTTTCTTATCTTCCAAATCTTCTAAAAATAAATTAAATAAATTTATTTATTTAATTTGCTTTCTTATCTTCCAAATCTTCTAAAAATAAATTAAATAAATTTATTTATTTAATTTGCTTTCTTATCTTCCAAATCTTCTAAAAATAAATTAAATAAATTTATTTATTTAATTTGCTTTCTTATCTTCTAAATCTTCTAAAAATAAATTAAATAAATTTATTTATTTAATTTGTTTTCTTATCTTCTAAATTAAATAAATTTATTTATTTAATTCTTTTTCTTATCTTCAATATCTTTTAAAAATAAATTCCTCTTGTCATACAAAAGTAAAAGTTGAGTTAAAGCAACTTTAAAGCAACTTTGCTCTTAAATTAGAAAAATAAATTCTAATTTAAAGAAAATGAAAACTCATCAAGAAAGCTTTTAACTCAACAAAACTTCTTTTTGAATGACACATGTCTTTCTTCCATTTGTTGCACGTTCATCAACAATCCTCCTCCGTTGATCTCTTCTTTTCTTCTCAACCATTGATCTTCCCTCACTCTCTTCTATAAATATAACCTTCTTCTCTTCATTTCAAAATCCATCGTTTGAGTAAACTTATGCTAAGGAAATCTAGCGCACCGTTGGCACTTCATAGCACTTCTTAACACTTCTTAACACTTCATAGCACTTCATAGCCTCCATTGTTAGTGTTTTTAAAGTTCATCTTCAAATACACAAGTATCTCAGCCATTCCATCTTTGCCATCTTTAACAAGCAAGGGAGCAAAAGCTTCTAAGGGCTTCATCATCAAGATCAAAGAGAGATAGGTGAACTATGGAAGACGCAAGGTAAAGGTGAAGGTATTATTGTTTTATTTGTTTTAATCTCCTTTTATCTTCAAATTCCGTAGGTGTTTGGGTTCATTTTTCATTAATTTGAATAACCTAATTTCCCCCTCACATTTTGTTGACATCCATCTGATAGACATTGAAATCTTTATAAGAAACAAAAGCAAGAAACAATCTGACTGCCTCTATTCTTGCTACCGGAGCAAAAGTTTCTTCAAAATCAATTCCTTCAACTTGAGAATATCCTTTGCATACCAACCTTGCTTTATTTCTTACAACTTCACCATCTTCATTTAGTTTATTCTAGAAGACCCATTTATTCCAATCACATTTTTGTCCTCAGGTCTAGAAACAAGACCTCAAGTGTGATTCTTTTTAATTTGCATTAATTCTTCTTCCATTGCCTTTACCAGTTTTCATCTTTGCAAACTTCACTTACTATTTTTGGTTCAATCTTTGAAATCAAACAAATCTCTTCTTGATCTTTAGCAATTCTTCTCCTAGTTTGAACACATTTATTTCTATCTCCAATGATTTGATCTTCAAGATGATTCATCCTTACATAGCTGGGAGTTTTGGGAATTTCTTGAGCTTGTTCCTCAACTTTTGCACTATCCTCTTGAATTACTAGATTTTTCAGATCAATCTGGATCTGAATCTGAGTTTACACTTGCCTTTCTTGACATGGATTTTCATCTTGATCATCTAAATCATATCCGCAAGACCTGGAATGTCCTTCTTTGCTCTCATCAACTCTGACATTAGCACTTTCAACAATCTTTTTCAACCTCTTGTTAAAGCACTGGTATGCTTTGCTTTGAGTAGAGTAACCCAAATTCCTTCATCACTTCTTGCTCCAAACTTGCCTAGATCCTCATTTCTTTGATATAGCATTTACTACCAGAAAATCTGAAATATCTTACACTAGGAGGATGACCAAACTAGATTTCATAAGGAGTCTTACCAGAATTGCCTTTGATCTACACCTTGTTAAGAGTGTAGACAACAGTACTCACAAGTTCTCTCCAATAAACGTGTGGAACATTTTTTCCATCATCATGGTCCTGTCAGCTTCTTGAATGGTCCAGTTCTTTCTTTCCACAACTCCATTTTGTTGAGGAGTCCTAGAGTAGATAATTGTCTTTTTATTCCATGCTTTTCATAGAATGTATCAAACTCACTGGAGGTAAACTCTCCATCTCTGTCGGATCTCAGACACTTTATCTTTATACCAATCTCATTTTCTACGATAACTTTGAACACTTTGAATTTGTCAAGATCTTCTGATTTCTCTTTTAAGAAAGTTACCCACATCATTCGGGAGTAATCATCAATCAGCAACATAAAATATGTCTCCTTGCACATTCCTAATTCTAGCAAGACCATATAGATCAATATGCACAAGTTCCAATCGCCCACTTGAAAACTGTTCTTTACTTTTGAATGATGTTTTGTTTTGTTTACCCAATTGACATTCTCTACACATGCTATTCACAAGTCTTGGAAGATCTCTCATAGTCTAAGTAGAACTTATCTTGACAATGTTATCAAAATTCACATAACACATTCTCCTATGCCACAACCAACTCTGATTTGTCTGTGCAATCAAACAACTTTTACCAGAACTACTTAATTGAAAGATGTTACCTCTAGTTTGTGTACCAGATGCAATTTCAGTTCTGGAGCTTTCCAAGATTCTACATTTACCATTCTTGAATCGAAGATCATAACCCTTATCAACCAACTATCCAACACTAAGAAGATTATACTTTAGCCCTTCCATATACAGAACATCATTTGTGTTATTCTTACCATCAAAATAGATGGATCCTCTACCACAGATTCTACCAGCTGAGTTGTCTCCAAATTTCACAATTCCACCTTTAAATTTTTTAAAGTTTATAAACTTACTTCTATCACCAGTCATATGATGAGAAAATCCACTATCAATCACCCATTCATCCTTTTCAACAACCTGAGCAACCAAGGCACTTTCCACATTGCACAACTAGTAGATTCAATAGACACTGGATCATCTTCTTTGATATAAATGAATACCCAATCATCTTCAGTGGCACCTCCACCATCAGATTCATCATTTGTGACTCCTTCTTCTCCAACTTCTTGGACATAGTAACATTTCTTTTGACCTTTATATCTGTTAGGGTTTGGCTTTAAAAATTTCTTTGGACATCTTGAGGCAAAATAACTAATCTTATTACAAGAAAAACATTTGAATGACAACTTTCCTTCATACTTACCGGATCCTCTTGGCATTCCTTTGGCAATAAGAGCTTCCACTTCTGTAGACTCAATTTCATCATATTCAAGATCCTTCCTTGCCTTAGCAAATCTGTTTGATCTTGCAAAAGAGTTTTCACTTGGATCATATCTTTGTTTTCCATATACACTAGCCTTAAAAGCATATTCAAACTTAGGTAGAGAATCACCAAACTCACTTAATTCAAAAGCTAAAATTTTGCCAACCAAGTGATCTCTTGTAACTTTTGAGACAGTCCTGATCTCCTCTATAGCAGCAAATTTATGTTTGTATGAATTAGGTAAAGATCTAAGCACTTTTACCACAATTTCTGATTCTTCCAAAGTTCCACTAGCACACCTGATACCACACACAAGTTCATTTATCTTTTGCATATAGATTGTGATGTTTTCATCTTCACTCATCCTCAGATTTTCAAATTTTCCTCTCAAACATTGTAGCTTGGCACATTTGACATATTCATCACCTTCATAAAGATTCTCCAACTTCTTCTAGATTTCATGAGCAGTTTTTAGTCCAAAGACATTTGTCATTTCTGAATTAGTTTGGGCACTCAACAAGGCTTCTTTAGCTCGAAGGTTATTTTCAGCATCTTTGATTTGATCTAGAGTTGAAGGACCTTTCTCCAGAGGTTTATACTCATCATTGGTTATCACCCATGCATTGTAAATGTCACTCCATGCGACTCTTCCAAACAGAGTAATTTGTTCCATCGAATCTCAGACTATCCTTCTTCTAAATCGACATCCTGGATCTCCTCAGATGGTTAAGCTTCTTTTAGAGTAATCCCTCTCTAATACCAATTGTTGGAATTAGTCTAGACAACTAAGAGGGGGGGTGAATCAGTTGTCCCACAAAACTAATCTTTTATGCTTTCAATCTTCTTTATCAACTTACAATTAGATAAACATTAAAGCATGAATCAATAACACAAGAGCATAAATAAATTGAGCACACATTACATCAGAATTTTTACATGGAAACCTGGTTAAGGGAAATCCATGGTGGGGGTTAACCCACAAGATTCATACCCTTTTAAAAGTACTTAGAAGAAAAGACAAGGTACATGCAGGCTCATTGCCCAGAGGTCACTGCTCAAGAGAGGCTCACTACCTATAGAATTTATGTTTAATATAGAAAGAATTAACTAATAAATAGCATCTACTTCAGGCCTAGTTCAGCTTCATTGAATGCTCACAAAACTTCTGCTCCGCCCCAAATACTTCTCTAATTCTTCATCCTAAACATCTCTTATTCTTTTGCTTCTCCTCTGCTTTGCTCTACCTATGATCCTTTCTTTAGATTTTATTATTTTTGCACAAGGATAATTTTCCACAACTCATCAACAAGTATTTATACACTTCATCAACCTTGGAATGAACATCAAGGTCGGCACTACAAACATCTGACTTAATGCGAATCACTAAGTTGTCAGCCAAACATAACTGGGACTCAAATATTCCTTGATCAACACGCCACGCTTCATAGAATTGCTCTTAGATCATCCGCAACACGCTTGAATCATCTGGTTGGCCAAGACTGGGAAGAATAGCAACACCAAGAAGGTAATCTTCATTGACAAGCTCAAACTTCAATGCAGACATCCACAAGCACATTGAATTCAACAAAAACATCCACACTCCTCCAAATCATCAAAATCACTTGCATCTTCCTCTTGAACCTCAAGAACACTATCTGCCATGACTGTCACATTAGAAAGATTGTTTACGGACCTCCAAACCATGAACCACTTGAATGGATGATACACACTAACTTCTCAAACATGCCTCTAGATCTGGAGATCATCATTTGACATATTTAGAACAATCTGAACCTCTTTCTTGTCACTATGTCTCTTCTGAACACTAGAAAACTGGTTCAACTCATATGGCCATAGCTTCTTCAAATCTTCATGCGAACCCTTCAAAACTTAACTAGAGCTTCTTCAAACAATCCTTTACTCAGCCATATGGTATGCATACATTGATCCTCATTAATTTTCTCAATATCCTCAACAATCCAGTCTTCTATATAGGTAGCAAAATGGGATATAGTTGACACCAATGGCAACAAGGATATGTTGGCATCAATGACAACACCACTTAGGCACATATTTGAAACATGTGCTTAGTACCTTTCTTTCTCTGTTAGAATGTCACCCTTGAGGCTTCAAGCTTAGACTAATCTCCACCCAAGAGTACAGACATTCAGCAATATTCTCTCTTTCAGACTCTTTTTTTATCTCTTTTTTTTTCTTTTTCACATTTTTATATTTTCCTCACTTGATTTTTCTCATTTTTTTGGATTTTTGACTTTTCAAGAAATGAGTGCTTTTTGGAACTTTTGCTATGCAATACTTTGATCTCTCAATTCTTACTTTTTGACTCTCTTATTTTGACCACTCATTTTTTTTTATTCACTCATATCTTAGATTGCTTCCTTCAGAGTTTTGATCTTTCTGATGTTTTTTGCCAAGAAAGATAAGGGGTTAAGTGTCACCTAAAGTTTTTGTAATCTGGTTGGACTTTTCTACTACTAGGGAAGAATTGGGGAGGTCTACTTGCAAGCTTCCTTTGAACACTGTAGGTTTGAGTACTAACTTTGTTTAGACCTAACATCTTAACTCATTAAGAATGGGATCACTATAAAGCTAAGAGCTAGGTTTTGATTAGAATCATTGGGAATGTAGGGAAATAATGGCAGTTGTGAAAAATGGGGATCTCTGGGTCCTAAAAGGATAGTGTATATCTAGGCAACATTAGACTCCTTACTAAAGGGAAAATAGTACAAGATCAAATCACAAACAATAATGCAAGATGAACAGAATGATGCAAAAATGTAAGAAACAAATTGTTTTTGACATTTTTTATTTTTTTATTTTTTTTGTATTTTTATGTTTTTATGATTTTTTTTGGTCTTTTATAGACGTAATATTTCTTGAGGTGAAAGGCATTGATTGTTTCACCAAATTCCTATCCCCCCATTGTGCACAAGAGATAGGCACCATTTCTGATGTCTTTCTTAACCATGTAAGGACCTTTCCAATCTTCTGATAAAGCTCTCTTTCATCTTCTTTTCTTGTTTTTCGTGCTTCCCCTTCTTAGGACAAGTTCTCTTACTCGGTAAGGCTTGTCATTTGAATCAATTTCTACTAGCTCGATGGTTTCTCTTGGCATCGTGAGACATAGTAAATCTCAAAAAGCATGTTGATGAGAAGGAGTCCAATATAGAACTCCATCACAATTTAATAGCTCTTCTAATAGGTCAAATTGTTCTTCAATGTAAATTTTTACATCAAGTCTCTGTTGGATTCTTTGAAAGAATTGGAATAATTCAAGAGGAATTTGTGGCTCCCTCTATTCATCGGGGGGAACAAAACTTATAGTTGTCCTCCCATTGGGTTCTAGTCTCAGATCCATGGCATACCTAATATAACTTTTTGGTAGTTCAAACATGACAAGGTCATCAACACCGGCTATCACTCTCATCTTCCACTCTCTATGGAAGATAGCTTCATTCTCTTCATCCTCATTGGCAAGTCTTTCAATCATTTCTATTTTTAGTCGAGGTGCTTCCCATTCACCAAGTTCATTTGACTGAACTGAGGAGGAGGTGGTTGGTTTTTCTTGTGGTTGTGATACCATAAACATCTTAGGTAGCATTCCTATAACATTAGTTGATTCATTATTGATAGAATGTGCTTCCTCCATGGGCATTATTGGTTGATGTAAATCCTCCGTTGGTGTGAGAGGTTCATATGATTCAGTTTCTTCCAGGTCTCAGGGACATGCGATTCACTTAGTGGTGATAACAGTGTGTAACCTTCCATCATGTCTTCATCTGCATCTGAGAATGTATGTGGGTCTACATTTCTCAAATCTAATGTGGTGGTCTGAAAGACTAGTCCTTCCATTCTATGAGGCTTCTCTCCTATGCAAGGAAAGAGCTTGTAGGACTCTTGGAAATCGATCATGAGTATTTCTAAGGGGAATTGGAGTGGTCCATCCCATTCGATCAACTCCATGATTTCAATCATTTTTTCTTTGGAAAACATTTCCCTTTGCTTTGGTAGTGGCCCATTCTCTAAAGGTTTGATTTCTGTGGTGTTTATGGTCTTCTCTAGAGTTTCCATCCATTTGACGCATATCAACTGAGGTGTAGGATTTGGGATGGTCAACTTGTCAGTAGGGAGTTCATAGTCTAAGGGGATGCCTATGTGTTTGTTTTATGTATTTGATTTTAACATGTTGAAAGGCTCTGGATCTCCCTGTACAACATATATCTTCCCTAAGTGTATAAATTGAACTTCTTGAAACAACGTGGATAGCACAGCTTTCATCCTATGTATCCATGGCCTTCCAAGAATCAAGTTATATCTTGTCTCCTTATCTATGACATAGAAAGTGGTTGGAATAGTCTTGGGTCCCAAAGTCACTAGAAGGGTAATCTTTCCTATGGTAGCTACTTTTAAATTATTGTATCTGCTTAGAAAGTCTCTTGAAGTGGTAATGTTGGCATGTCCAGCGCATTCTCTCTAAGAGGGAGAAAGGAACTATATTCATTGCAGCTCCATCATCGATTAATGTTTGTTTGACGCATGTGTCATAGATCCACACTTGAAGATATAGTGCAAGGTATCCTATCTTTGTTAACTCTGCCTCAGAGGGCATTTGTTGTAAGTCAAAGAAAAACCCAGGATCTTTAAGTTCTGAGTTTGGTGGGCTGAGATCATAGTCCACATGGTTGATTTGTTCAGTAGGCGGTGGCATGATTTGGTCAAGAGATTTTATTGCTTGTAGCAGTACGGAGCGATGTGAGGGGGAGTTCTTAAGTAAATCAATGAATGAAATGTGTGCATACGTTTTCTTTAAGTCTTCTATGAGCTCGTAGGGTCTAATGGGAGTAGGTAGTGGTTCTACTATTGAGATGGTACCCTCATATGGTTCTGTTTTCTCATTTTTTTGCTCATGATCCTCCTCTTGTTCTTCATTATGCATAATCTCAACCAATCCCATCAACCTAGTTTCTCCTTTTTGTCCTAGTTACGATGGGATTTCAGAGTTGCTACTCTAAGTTGGTTTGTTTTGATTTGTTGTTTTTGTATCCTTGTGTGCGGGGAATGGATCCTGATAAATTCTCATGTTTGCATTTTGTGGTGGTATTGGAGCTTGATTTTGTCTTGTATCTTTGTTATCCGGGGTGACCTCCTATGGGTTTAAGAACATTTCTATAAACAAATGTTGTTTGTCTTTTGATAGTCTTGCTATGAACTTGTTATACTCTCTACAAGACTCTATTCTATGCCCCCTTGTCCTATGAAAAGAATAAAATTGGTTGAATTCATATGGGGGTCTTTCATATCTTCCATCATTTATGTTCCCATTTCCATTCTAGTTCCAACCTTGATAGTTGTCTCGAGGATAGTACCTATTGTTTCTTGATCAATCTATGGCATTTACATTAGGAGGATAATAATCTCTCCCATTGTAATCATGTTTTATCCTTTTGATAGGGGGTTTATCTATCACCCTGTCTATGGTTGCAATTCTATTGTTTTTGAGGATTTTAATCACAAAGGCATTACTTCCTGTGTCTTCTTTCATTAGCTTTCCGTTTGAACCATAGACTTTTCGACCACTGTCGATGCCAGCTTGATCGATTCTTAAAGCACTTTCCAATGCCTCTTCATAGGACTTATATGGTAGTTTTTGGACATTCTCTCTCATGTCTTTGTTAAGCGCATGCAAGAAGAGGTCACATAGTTCTTGGTGATCCATGTTTGGAGCACTAGTTGAAGAATAGAGGACTTGCCTCCATCAAGTGACAAAATGTGCTATAGATTCATTTGGCTCTTGTTTCATTGTAAGGAATTCCCTGATCCCTATTTTCATGAATTTTTTCATGTCAAATGCCATGACAAACTCTCTGATTAGTTGTTTGAATGAATGGATTGAAGCTTCTGGGAGACAATAATACTAATCCAAGGTGATGCCTTCAAGTGTTTTCAGGAAAATTTTTGTGACAACCCCATCCCAAGGAAGGAGCTCTCTTATGATTGTAGTGTAGGCTTTGATGTGTGAATTTGGATCTCCTTCTCCTTTGAACTTTGGAAGATCTAGTAAAGGTCAAGGTAGTTGCACACTTCTTATGTTTTGGTCTAGAGGCTCTTTCAGATATTCAAGATATGTCCCTAAGAAGACACTTTGAGATTGCAAGGTTGTTAATAATAACCCTATAGATAGGTTTTGATAACCTGTTGTTAGATTCATTAGATTGTACTAAATAGGAGGGTTCCCATTCAGACAGGTATCATTACTAGCATGTAATGAATAGTAATTGAGGTAGGGGAGATTTTGAGATGCCCCTTGGTCTTGTTCATGAGACTTGAGTCTTCTTTCTAGAGTAACTTGCTTTGCTTCCAGGATTCTAATTCTTTGCACTAGAGTTGTGATTAAATCTACAGAAGTTGCAGCTCTAGGGGTTTCTTCATTCTTAGAATGTTCTCTTCAAATATTTTCATAGTGGTGAGCTTCCTCACATGCAACATTTTCTTTTTGTTTTTCTTTTAAGAAAATCCTCAATGCTTTTTGAGCATCTTTGGTTTCTTGTAGATGTTTTTCCAACCTTTTAACCTCTTCATCAAGGCGGGTATTTGATGTACTCATGGAAGGTTGTTCTGGTCAATGTATTTCTGACCTTACCCTTCTTGCTTTATGCTACACATTTGGTATGGCCGAATTATTTTCCCAAGTTGGGTTGTTGAAAGATAGAGAGCATCTCAATTCTCTTTGATCTTGATCATAGTCAGAATCCTTGTAATCATAACAATTGGTGATTGGTGCATTAGGATGTGGTGGCACATACCTATCAAATGAGGGAGTTTCTAGTTCCCTTGAGGGAATGTTCCCTTGGTTTAAGTCAGGTTCTGTCATATTTGGGGGTGCCATAGACACCACAGAATAAATGGAATGGATGATGGTATAGATGATAGAAGTCAAAGCAGCTAAAGCGGCTATGAAGAAAGGTGTGAAAATGTTGCAAAGTTTTTGTTAAACTTGTTTTGAGACATTTAAAATGGGAATGCAAACAACATAACCAAGGGCCTCTGCTCTTCACATCGGGTTCACCAAAATATGTATGCTCAAAATTGTGACTCTGGTTGCCTGGGGCTATCGGGTCAGATTTAGGCACACACACAGACCCTTTCCCTCCTTGTCACAGGGTGATCCGCCACATCACTCTCACTCATGTGGAATTATCCAGTCGAGAGGAGGTGAGACACAATGGGGGTCTATCTCATTGGAGAGCTCGACATTGCAGAGAGGGGTCAGCAAGTTCTGTGGCCTTTGTTGTTGTGTGTTTTGTTGTATGTTTCACTTGATTGTTGTTGTAGTTGAGATAACCCTATGACTCAAAGGGTCACTAGTTTCTCTTCTTCTATTTGGATTTCATAAATTCCACATCTGTGTGGGTGAATGGTTGTTTCCGTTGATGTCCTCTTGTCTTTGTAGGCATTGTAAGAATTTTTGTTGTATCTATCATTGTCTAGTTTCTTCTAACAACAAGAGGATGAATGGGTCTCCTTGTGGTAAGATAAATGTTTGTTGCTATGGTCTTGGATGGATCTCCTCGATCTCATCACAGATAGTCCTCACCCACTCTCCTCTCACTCCTAAGCACATTCATGAATCAAAAGAGAGGAATTTGTGTGATTACTAACCTTAACCAGATCTAGGGTTTTAACCTAGGGTTTTGTTGACCTAGGGTTTGACTCATGTTTTGATTTTGTTTTTACCTTGTGATGAAATCAAGGGTTTGTTTGGAATCATTTGAACCATCATTACCTCATGATGGAATCAAGGGTTTACAACATTGTCTATTCTAGAGTATGTAAATGTATGCAAACTAAATGATATGTAAAACGTTCTTTTTGGTATTTTTTAGAGTATTTTGGAAATAAAAGTGCTTCTAATCTATGAAAGGGAAATGTGTATGCAATCCTATATGACTTTTCTAATGCAATGTTAACCTATGTTTTATGTGTTTTTGATATTTTTAATGCAATTTAAATTAAGAAAAGGGAAAATGCTTCTTCTAATAAACTAGATCTAGAAATATGAAAGCGATTAATCTAACATGCAAGATCTAACTATCAAGGAAAAAGCAACGTTTTACTATTCCCAAGAGCAAATTTGATTTTCTAATTACTATGAATTGAAAGAAAAAAATGAAGGAACTTGAGAGAAATGAAGATTTGTTGACTCCACTACCCTCAGCAATCCTTGTAATAGGCAACCTCAAATCCTTCTGTGGTAGCAGGTGATCCTCTTGAAAACAAAATGACCCAAAGAAGCAAAAAGAAGCTTTGTTGAAGCTTGTATGAGCTCGATGAGAGCTTGGATTGAGCACAATGGCATAGAATGAAGTAGTGTGATGCTACTTGGTTGAACAAAAAAAGAAAAAGGCACCTTCGTCATGTAAGAGCATTTAAATGCTAAGTTGGAGAGAAAATTTTTGCAAGAGCTGTGTGCACAATGAATTTGCCTCCCTTTGTGCTTTAGGGAGGCGGTATTTATAGGTTTAGAAGAAGGAATTGATTGGAGAGTTAACTCATATGATTAATGAGTTAACAAGAATAGATTGGGGAGTTAACAAGGTTGATTACCCAGTGAACTCAACTGATTAGAGAGTGATGAATCAATGATATCATATCACTAGAGAGAAAATGGATGTGAGGAAATGCATGAGATTGATTAGAGAGTCAAATTGAGATTAAATAGAGCTAATTATACATGTGTGGGTGCATGAAATAGTTAACTCTATATCAAGGATCAAAAATCATGTAAACAAAAAGAAAAATGGGTGGTTGGAGAAATTGAAGTGGGAACATAGCAAGTATTGTCCTTGCTTAGCCTAGGGATTGTGCTTGTCTTCCAAAGTGCTTTCAACATTTTGTCACAAAAATGTCAAACAAATAAGAGACATAGCCACCAAACTGACTACTGAGTGTTTTCATAACTGATGTGCTTTCTAATTTTTCATAAAACCATCAAACAGACTTAGAAAAACTGATTTTTAGGTCTGCTAAAACTAGAAAATGCATCCGCTAAATAGTAAAACGCATGAGAAACTTTCTGCAATGCATGAGACATAGTGAAACACATCTGCTAAATAGTGCTACACATAAGAAATACTGAAACACGTCTGCTGAATAGAGAAATGCATAAGAAGTTTTCTGAAACACATAAGAAACTGTGAAATGCATGCGCCCTACTCTACAATGCTTCTACACATTTTTGCAACACATGCGCCTATAAACAGATTGAGAATCTTAGTGGATCCTTAGAAACATTATTCTCCCAATCAAAATCAACTATAACCATTTCAAATACATTTAAGACATGTTAGTGTTCATCCCTTTAGGATCCATTTGCAAACCATTCATCATTTTCTTAGGTTTAGCTACATATACAAGCCCATTTAGGATTAGACTTCATCATTTAGGCAACCTTAGAACCTTAGGAT
Source organism: Cunninghamia lanceolata (assembly GCA_027924645.1). Lineage (NCBI taxonomy): Eukaryota > Viridiplantae > Streptophyta > Pinopsida > Cupressales > Cupressaceae > Cunninghamia > Cunninghamia lanceolata. Next base: position 10,483,157 of record BSBN01000655.1, read on the forward strand.
TTTAGCCTTAGACATCAATATGTTGGCAAGAGACATTGCTCTAGTATTGACCTGTATGTTGTCATTGATGGCAACAAGGCTCAGAGATCCTATCACCATGACAGGAAGAGATATCTCAGGAAGAACATATTGGATCCTAGGTCCAGTTAATAGAAAATCGCTAAGTATGAAAAGTATTTTGAGTAGAGGATAGTAAGTTGGATAGTATGTGTCTGCAGATGATGATTGTGTAATACAGTTTAGGTATGATGTTAGTTGTTGTTTGATAGTGTTATGTTTCAAAGGTTAAGTCTTGATCTCCTCCGGAAGTCACCTTGAAGAATTGTCTAAGTTTGGATAAGCAAAGGTATAGCAAGAATAGTGAACAGGGTCTAGCACAATGGTCCGCATTCCTCCATAGATAAGTATTTTGTTATGCAGTTTTAAGTTGTTGTAAACACTTGTATGAAGTGTCTTATTCCAGATTTAAGAGTTTTGAAGTCCACCGAAAGGTTAGCTACAAGCTGCTAAGTATCAGCATAGTGTTTGACAGAGTTTGATAGAGACAAAATCTATGTTATGATGGTCCGCATTTCTCCACAAGATGATATCATGCCTTGTGGTTCTGAGGGTAAGATTAGGAAAGTGTAAAGAGCCCTTGATACAATTTTGAAAGTGTGATGTGATCCATAGTAGAAGCTGTAAGTCAGTAGATGAACCTGTTGAGCATGCTCTTGAGGAATAGGCTGACTGGTGAGATAAATCATGATGCAGAGAAAGGATAGTGTGTGAAAGATCTATTCAAGTATTTGAATGATTATAGTCAACATATATGAACATGTTTGGGAAAATAATTGGGTCCGTGTGACACATAGTGCATTGGATTGAGCGACAAGGTAGATCTTTCTATGTACACATTTCATTTCTTGGGTGCCGACTTGATTGTGGATCAAATCATGATGCAGATATATAAGAACAATGAATTTTGGTTGAGTGGTGTAGAAGTGTGTGTGTGTGTGTGTGTGTGTGATGCAAGTATGCGAATAGCAGAGCAGAGTTAGAATATCAGCAGCGATGAAGACTTGGGATTCATAATTTAGTTGCTAAATGACTGCACCCTAGCATAGTGGCAGATGCTTAAGCAGTACTCAATTTTCATGTAACAAAGCAAGCTTTCATGATCAATATAGTGAGCCAACAGTGAACCTTCAATAGGGTTTAACAGCCCTTATTGTAATCTTACTAGGTTTAGGGTTGGGGCAGTGAGCTTGCTAAATCTAGTTGTACTTCATGGCAGTGAGCTAGCATGTTCTAGGCCTATGGAGTGACCAAGCCTGAACATTATTTTTGTAAAGATTATAATATATATTTGAGAGCTAATCCTCTCCATTGTTTTTCCCTTCTTGGGTTTTCCATGTAAAATTCTTGGTGTTCATGTGTCATGATTTCATGGTTGTTGTTCATATGCATATTGTTTTTTTGTTTAACTAATTTTGGGAAATGGCTGAAAGTTAAAGTGCATGAAAATATTTTTAGAATATTGATTCACCCCCCTCTTAGTGTTCCTGACAATCAACAATTGGTATCAGAGAAAGGGTCCTTGGAAAAATTTTAATAGCTTAAGGAAGGTTTGGGATAGTATGATCATGACAACAAGAAGGTATGGAAATTATGAGAGATACAACCAACTAGAAACAACTCTTATGGATCTTGAAATTTTTGAATTAGAGGTCAGAGATCTGAAAGAAAACTTGCAACAAGCTGATGAATGCATCTTAAAGCTAAAAGAACAAGTCAAGAAATTCAAAGACAAATACAAAGAAGTCAGTGACAAATTGTTATCAGCAAATGAAGCACTAAATAATTTGGAAGTAGAAGTTATAGAAAGAACAAGAGTAGAAGATGATCTAAATTTGTTTGTGAAGAATAGATCAGAAGATTGTACAAAACTTGGAAAAGAAATTATAAGTTTGAAAACAGATCTGGAAATGGCCAGAAGTTTTGAAGAAAAATTCAAGATATGTACTGCAAAGCTTGATGAAATGATTGCTAGCCAGAGGAATGTTGATGACAAACATGGTTTAGGATTTGAGAAAGGAGAAAGTTCAAACTTTGGTCAAAAGAGCATTGAATTAAGGGAAAACAAAGGATACCAGTTTAGAAATCAAAGAAGAAGACCTAGAAGACCTTCGGTTAGACAACCAAATGCTCAAAGGTACCCTTCTTTCAATGGTTATTGTAATTCATGCAATAAGTATGGTCATAAGGCTACTTAGTGTAGGAGTAGAGTAAATCAAAAAATTCCATCATTCTCTGGTCAGTGTTTGAATTGTGAGAAAATTGGTCATAGAGAAAATGAATGTAGAAATCAGATCAAGAAAATTTTCAACAATGAGAGGAATGAACAATCCTTCAAAGGTAAATGCTTTACTTGCAATAAAATTGGTCATAGAGCTATTGTATGGAGAAATAAAGTAACTCAGAATTCTATTAGGTGCAATGCATGCTATAAAATGGGACATAGATCAAATGAATGCAGAAGTTTGGTAAGAACAAATTTTTAAAATTCAAGGAACAGTCAATCATTCAATGGAAAGTGTTTTGCATGCAATAGATTTGGACATATGGCAAATCAATGCAAATCAAATTCAATCAATGGAAGGAATCAAGGTCAAAAGAATGTGATGTGCTTCAATTGCAATAAATTTGGACGTGTTTCAAGATTTTGCAGAAGTAGAAATATGAAGAGAAATCACTATTCTGAAGAAAGGAAAACAGAGTAGAGAAATGATTCAGTTGAAACCAAAAAGAAATGAACAAGGTATAGATCAAGAAAGAAGTAATTGAAGTCAGGGATCAATCTGTACCAGTATCTGGTGCAGATACTCCCTCTGGGAAGTAAATTAAGAGCTCTAGCTCAAGGGGACTAGTGTGGAAAATCCAAATCCCCCTACCAAAAAGTGGGTGCCAAAATCTGGCATGAAGGCATATGACGAAATCTGGTGTGACATAGCTCTTAGAAGAAAAATTGAAAGAAAAAGGGTTAATGTGGCATATTGCAGAGCAATTCTAATTGTCTATGTTCTACATTAAAGGGTTTTGGCATCTTTTTGGAAATGAGCATTTAAGGATGACTAGGTCAAGCCATGCAGAGGATAAAAGGAGACTTGTTTGATTTCAAAATCACTTTGCACCCAAGTGACTAAGGTGAACCAAAGAAAAATTCAAAACAACTACAATACTCTCCAAAGAATTTCAAATTGAGATCAAGGAAACCCTATTCTAGTGAAAGAGGTATTTTGCAACTTGAAACCCTATTGTGAAAATTAAATTACTCTAAAAAAATGTTTACTCCTCATGTAATCAAGGTAGAAAAAATGTCTCGCCCCAAGTTTAAGAAACAATTCTTCAAATTGCTGAAAAATGATCTATTAGGGGCATTCTCAATTACTCCACATGGGGTCATGCATATGGAAGATATCAGGGCATACATTCATACCAATTTAGAAGAATATGATCATGTGAAGTTAGGCATACTATATTTGAATGAACTGACTACTGTGGACATTGTGCTGAAAGATGATTACAAAGTTATAGGAGAAAATAAATTTGACACCTGGTTGGACTTTCCCACAATTCTGATTGATGCATGGGTCAATCTTATTCTAAGCAAATTCATGATGAATCTTTATGGCTTGATGAACCCTATTTGATAACTAAAGAAACCATTTAAGTAGTAATCGGTATGAGCTCCTCTAAAAGGGTTCCAAGCATAAAGAAAATGAAGAACAATGTGGTAATGTAGCTAATAGGAGCCAAACTTGAGAAGAATAGCCTTATAGTGAATGATATCAAGGATCTAGCTGTTAGATTTGCATCAATGATTATCAGATACAAAACATACTTCTCCAACAAGGAAAATTATGTGTCTACATCAGCTATATACACAACGTATGACATGATAAAAATAATACAGATTATGATATTTATGAATTGCTCTGGAATGAACTTATGGAGAACTTGAAAAGGGAAAAAGAAACTAATCATCCTTTCAAATATGGAACATTGATTACATGTTTACTCTTTTACTTCCTAAAAGAGCTACCTGGTCTAGGAAGTGTTATCTAGCTCAATCACATACCTGTAGCTACTCAAATAAGAAATCATTTATAGAGTTTGGGTAATGCAGATATGCAAAATGAAATCATATGGAAATATTTTAGAGATTTTCAATAGAAAATGGTAGGAAGGTTCCGGATACCTGAAAAAGTAGTGATAAAGTATGAAAAGGATATTGTATTCATGGTGGATAAAGATAAATGCTTTATGGAAGATGTGGAACCAAGAACTGTATGGGTCCCTGCACTAGGTTATGAAGTTACAGAAGATGTCTTGATCGAATTAGTTGATACACTACTAAGTAAACCTACTAATCCCAAAGAGGACAGATTCATAATGTTCTCAGAATTATCTTCTAGAATGTTGATGGAACCTAAGTAGTCAAAGAGAACATCAGATGAATAATTAAGGTAGAAACTAAATCAGGAGGATCCAAGTTCACAAGTACTCCAGTAGGATGGGCATCAAACACTCCAAAAAGGAAAAATAAGAGATATGAAGAGGAGAGACTAGCATCTAGTTCCAGAAAAAGAATAAGGATCTCATCCATTACAGAAGCCACAATTGAAAGAAAGAAGAAAAAGAGAGTGTCACTTTGTGAATAAAGGGTGACAAGAGACACTACTTCATCAGTAAAAGAAGTGTTAGAGAAAGAGAAACAAGATTGGGATAAACTAGAATTCCTACAGGATCTGAACATAATGTCTCTGGCACAGAAATTTAAGTGGGCTTCAATTGTTCAAGTAAAGGCTCAAGAAGAGATGTTGAAATCACTTACTGATGATAGTAAACTGATTGATGAAGTATCTGGGATTTTGGAGAAGCTGCTACCTACCCACAAGAGGGATTCATCCATGTCCCCAGCAAGTCATTTGAAGGGATTAATAAATTCAGTAAGTAAAATCTGCAAAAATGAAAGTAAGGTAGGAATTTGAAGGAAAAAGCCTAGAAGAATTAAAGACAATGGTAGCCAAGGATAAGATTTCATTAGATAATTCAATATCCAACATTCAAAAAGCTATGAAAGAAGTTGGAGATGTGTACAAATTTTGTCTATCCTAGCCAAAAGCTGCTCAGGAGATTGAATAAAAGATCAAAGAGCTGGAATAGAAAATGATGGATAGCTCTAACAAATTTGATTTGGTAACAGAATTAGTTAGAAATAAGGAAGAAGAAGTCATTAGCATCCAAAATGACTTGACTGACTTATTAAATCAAAAATATCAAATAAAAAGAAGAATGGGACAACTAAGGAGACTAGTCTGCCCTAAACTAGACTCAATGACAAATCTTGCTACAGAGGCTAGGGTAGCTGTACAAATAGGCTCACCTTCTGATCTCAAAAATGCAGAAGCTTTATCTTTTCTCTACAGTGGACACATTCAAATTTTGGATAATGCTCAAAAGGTTGGAATGTTGAGTGGGCGCATATTAAAACCATATTCAATAACATCCTCAAACATATGTAATATTAACATAAAGATTGCGGTTGAGTACATACATTTTTGATATTTTGAAAATTTTGGATTCTGGATCACACCCTTTGCCATTGATGTCAAAGGGGGAGAAGAAGATTAGTAAAAAATGGATAAAACATCTTAGGGGAGTAGGAAAATGAAGTGCATATAGTGAGGGGGAGCAGTCAAGCATTTTTCACTAGGTGTTGCCATCAATGCCAAAGGGGGAGATTGTTGGCAAGTACACTACTCTGGTATTGACCTATATGTTGTCATTGATGGAAAAAAGGCTTAGAGATCCTATCACCATGACAAGAATAGATATCTCTAGAAGAACATATTGGATCCCAGGTCCGGTTAACAAAAAATGGCTAAGTATGAAAAGTATTCTAAGTAGAGGATAGTAAGTCAAATAGTATGTGTTTGTAGATGATGATTGTGTAATGCAGTTCAGGTATGATGTCAGTCATTGTTTGATAGTGTTATGTTTCAAAGGTTAAGTCTTGATCTCCTCTGGAAGTCACCTTGAATAATTGTCTAAGTTTGGATAAGCAAAGGTATAGCAGGAATAATGAACAGGGTCTAGTGCAGTGGTCCGCATTCCTCTGTAGATAAGTATTTTGTTATGCGGTTTTAAGGTGTTGTAAACACTTGTATGAAGTGTCTTATTCTAGAGTTAGGAGATCTAAAGTCTACTGGAAGGTTAGCTACAAACTGCTAAGTATCAGCATAGTGTTTGACAGAGTTTGATAGAGACAAAGTCTATGTTCTGATGGTCTGCATTTCTCTGCAAGATTGGGAATGTGTAAAGAGCCCTTGATACAATTTTGGAAGTGTGTTGTGATTCGTAGTAGAAGTTGTAAGTTAGCAAATGAACCTATTGAGCATGCTCTTGAGGAACATGCTAACTGGTGAGATAAATCATGATGCAGAGAAAGGATAGTGTGTGAAAGATCTATTCAAGTATTTGAATGATTAGAGCCAACATATATGAACATGTTTGGGAAAAGATTTGGGTCCACGCATCACATAGTGCATTAGATTGAGTGACAAGGTACATCTTTCTATGTACACATTTCATTTCTTGGGTGCCGACCTGATTGTGGATCAAATCATGATGCAGATATATAAGAATGATGAATTTCAGTTGAGTGGTTTTGAAGTGTGTGTGTGTGATGTGAGGATACGAATAGCAAAGCAGAGTTAGAAGATCAGCAGCGATGAAGACTTGGGATTCAGAATTTAGTTGCTAAATGACTACACCTTGGCATAGTGGCAGATGCTTAAGCAGTACTCAATTTTCATGTGCATAGAAAGCTTTCATGATCAAGACAGTGAGCCAGAAGTGAGCCTTCAATAGGGTTTAACAGCTCTCAAGTTTTAATAGCCCTTATTGTAATCTTGCTAGGTTTAGGGTTGAGGCAATGAACCTACTAAATCTAGTTGTGCTTCATGGCAGTGAGCCAGCATGTTCTAGGCTCATGGAGTGACCAAGCCTGAACATTATTTTTGTAAAGATTGAAATATATATTTGAGAGCTAATCCTCTCCGTGGTTTTTTCCTTCTTGGGTTTTCCAAGTAAAAATCTTGGTGTTCATGTGTCATGATTTCATGGTTGTTGTTCATATACATATTGTGTTTCTATCTAACTAATTTTGGGAAATGGCTGTAAGTTAAAGTGCATGAAAAGATTTTTTGAACACTGATTAACCCCCCCTCTCAGTGTTCCTGACAATCAACACAATAGAGGATTCCAAAAATTAATCTTCCTAAGTTGAAACATAAGGAGAAATTGTCGAAGTGTGACTACCTCATAAGTATAAAATTGGACTAAGAGACCTTGGCATCATTCTCATTCAATAGCTCATTTGGACCTAATACTCACTTGACTAGTTTGGTTCCATCTATTAGATTCAGGATAGACAACTGAGAGGGGGGGTTGAATTAGTTGTCTAATACTTTCTTCCAATTAAACACTTAAATCCACTTTCTAATTCAGCAGCATAATAATAAATCAATCATGGAAATACAATGCATTAAATCAAGAGCACAAACACATTAACACATGAGACACCAAGATTTTGACATGGAAAACCCAATTAAGGGACAAACCATGAGGTGACTAACCCAAGAATGTATTCTCTATTAGAAGAATAGAAAGAACAAAATGGCACATGCCAATTAGGGCTCACTGCCTGAGCACACTGCTCACAAGAGGCCCACTGCCTATAAGAGACACACTGTCTACAAAATAATAAGTATCACATACTTGAACTGGAGAATAGCATCTTTACCATGCTTGAATTAGTTCCATTTAGGCCCAATACTTCTGCTCTGCCTTTCACTCCTCTACTCTTTTACCACACACTCATCTCCATAAGATTCACTTTGGAATGACTTTACAATTCCTTATTTATACACAACATTGACTTAGGAATGATCATCTAAGTCAGAAAACATTGCAGAGCAAACACATAAATACAACATGACTAATTACAAAAGACTTCATGTGGATCAACACACTGTCGGCTACACAGATCTGAGACTTCAATCTTCTTCAAGGAACACACCAATCTTCACATAACATCTTCAAGATCATCCGCAGAATGTGTAACTCATCCAATCGGCCAGAGTTAGGAAGAACACCATCATCCGGAAGTTATTCTTTAGTTGCAAGGCCAAAATCTAATGTGGACCACCAGCATGAACTGGACATGATCCAAAGACCTCCACAAGCTTGCCTGAATCACAAAGAACATCCACACTACATCTCCTTATTGAAATCCTTCTCTCCTTCATCCGGAACTTCAAGAACACAGTCTGTCATCACTGTCATAATGAAATAGATACTTACGGACCTCCAGATCATGAACCAATTGAGTTGTCACTTCACATGGACTTCCTAAACACTCCATCAAATTTGCAGAACAGGATATTGCACTTCCGGAGCTCACTGGACCTATCTGTATCACTCTATCACCTCTAAACACCTGCCAAAATTAGTTTTACTTAAGTGGCCATAACTTCTTCAGATCTTCATATGGACCTCTGAAATCTTTACTGGATCACCTTAAGACACATATCTACAAACCCTTTGATGTGCATCCTCTGATCTTCATCTTAGCTAGGATCTTTAGCTCACTGTCTTCACTGTTCTTTTCTGTTCCTGATTAGGACTAGTTTTCTCAATATCCTCAGCACACAACCCATCCAATCCTTAGCAACAATGCAATAGGAGTATGTTGACATCAATGACAACACCAGTTAGGCCCATACTTGCAACACCATCTCCCAAAAGTGAATTCTCACACTTACGAGCTCACTTTAATCAAATCATTTCTCTCACATCAAAATTCCAAGGTCTTGATAAAACCAATTAGCACTTTGAAAGTCATTAGTAGACAATAGTATCATATTAGAGCTAAACTTTGTGAATATTAAAATCATTAACCTCTACTATAGTCTTGGGCATAATTCCCTTAGATCATTGCATCACCATAATTGCATCCCTACAAAATATCTCAAGAAAATACCCAAAAACATATCTCCATTCCCACCTTGCATTAGCGTACACTCATTTTCAACCTTAGAAAAGACCAAAAATATCGTTGCCCTTTCATCCTTAGTGTTGTTAGCTACCATTAGTAAATTGCATAGTGCATTCTCACCTTCCATTATCACCTTATCCAAAATATACCAAAAACATAGCACAAAAACATTATATTCCCATCCATACGATAAAATCATTTTCCTGTTGTTCATAAACTAGCAAGATCTTTTATGGTTGAAACATGGTTGCAAAGAAAAAGAAAGGGAGAAGAAACCTGAGAACAATCCCAAGATCCTCACACTGACACAATGAGATTTAGCACCCCTTCCAACAAACAACCCAACCAAAACACGGGGAACCCCTTTGACAATCTCTTCTTGCAAGATGACAAACCTGGGGTTACACCCAAAGTCCTTGAGGCCGCATCACAAGACCCTAGAGTATTAAGGATCCTAGATGAAATGATTGTCATAGACCCACAAAGATATCTTGTGTGCCTCTTGTAAAATGGAACCAAACTTCCAGAAGGTGTTGACATAAATACCCTCATAGTAAGACCCACTAATGCTATCATGACAAGCCAAGGCTATGCCTCATCCTCTAATAATCTTAAAAATCAGACCCAATAACATGTCAACATACCTCTAGGGAAAACCTTGCATGAATCCATCACAGTAAACATACCTCCCCCTTTTGAGGATAACAACACAAATTCCATGACTCACACATCAAATCCTTTTATTTTCTCAGCAAACCCTCAAGGTCAAGCTAAGAGAACAGAAAGGATACACATTGTGACCTTACAAACCTGAACCCAAGGAGTTAATACCATGTCAAACGCAAACACAAACTTTGAGTCCAATTATAATACCAACACAAACAATCACAATGCCAACCCCCTCAACCAACATAACAACATAACTAGCCAAGGTTTGGGAGTATCCTATGTCAACTCAAACCCCATAGATCCACTTGGAACCAACAACAATGTGACTAATGCCTCATTTATTGATTCCTTCCAATAACAAGGGGATCCTAACATTTCAATTCAAAACCTCAACACCACAATTATGCCGTACCATTACCGATACATCAACCCTCATGTATCCTTCACAACCAACAACCAAAACCAAAACACGATACCATTACGAACTCACTACAACACAGACACCAACACTAACCCACTTGTTGGCAATATGAGAACTTATAAAATGACAAATCCCTACTTAGCCACGATAGCAAACACCACTAACACATCCGTCGAAGTCCTCACCCAAGAGTTAAACAAGATAAAATAGAAATTCTTGAGCTTATAAGTCTTGGGGACAAAGAAACCATACTCTAGGGAGGACTTATGCTCATATCCATTTGACAAAAGCATTTACATGCCTCCTTTCCCCCCAAATTTCTCCGTGCCAAACTTTAACAAAATAGGGGAAAGGGGAGTCCCGTTGAACATGTACGTGAGTTCCATATTGCTTGTCTCGAGCTCGCCTATGATCTTACCTACTTGATGAGACTCTTCCGAAGGAGCCTCACAGGCCAATCTCTTGAGTGGTTCACACATCTCCCCATGGGGATACGAACATGGACTAAACTTGTAGATAATTTCATATCACACTTTTCCTACAATATAGAGATGGATGTAAACATCACCACCTTGTGCCAAACAAGACAAGAGGATGGAGAGACCTTTAGCTTTCTATCAAAGGTGGAGGGGCCTAACAAGTAAATACTCTTGTCACATTCCCAAGAATCAATTAGTGCTCATCTTTGTAGAAAATCTCAACAAAGAGCTTATGCATCAATTGCAAATCCATTGTTGCACCTCTTTTAGAGAAGTGGTCAAGAAGGGGACATCCACCAAAAAATCTCTTATCACCAAAGGCACAATAAAAATCTTTAATAAAAACCAAAATACCCAAAACATGCTCTATGACAAGAACAAGACTTGGGCCCAAATTAAGAATTTCACCAATGATGAGGTGGTGGATGCCAAGGCATTTAGGGCTGGTCTCTTTATCACGCTCCAACCACCCCTACAACAAATAACCAACCGCATGTGCAACAACAACAACAACAACCACAACCACAACAACAATCAGAAAATGCGATTCGAAATAATCAAAGGAGACAACCTCCTAGGAATAACACAACCCAACACAATTATACGCTTGTGATAGAACCAATTGAATCAATTTTATAGAAGTTATTGCAAAACAACCTTATCCAATTGCTGGAAATTTGACAATACGACCCGGCTTTTAAACCTCCATCATGGAATGACAATGACTTCTATGATTACCATAGAATCAAAGGTCATAAGACGTCAAACTATTACAAATTGAAAAACACCATTCAGAACTTCATTGATAGGGGTATTGTAGGCGTAGATCATCGAGTTGGTTCCTCCAACACTAATCATACCATCTTTACTGACCCATTACAAAATCATGGATCAGGAAAAGCCTCTACGTCAGGAACCAAACCACACGAGAGTGCTAACTACAATAACGTTTCTTATGACTATACCATTAATAGCATCCTCACGTATGATAACAACTTTTCCATGATTACCATTAAAGCCCATCTAGAATGCATCATGACCACCTGAAAAGATAAGATAACACTGCAAAGTGCTCCCGTCAACCCTACCAATACATCTATTCCACAACCCAAAGGCCAATATAAACTTTTGGACCATCTAAAAAGACCCCGGCTTAGATATCCATCTTTAAATTACCCCACCTTTCACCCAACCATAAGGCCATTCTAGACAAAGCACTCCTAGAATCTTCTATTCCCACTTACCTAAATGTTAACCAATTTTAGGCCATCATGGGACACTTAGCCATTGTGAATGTGTCCTTCACAAAATGTGACTGACCTTCACACCGTTCTAATCACACTGACCCTCTTCACCTAGAAGTCTTTATCAATAAACATAAAATCTATCGAGTCCTGGTAGATAGTGGAGTAGGATTGAGCATCTGTCCTTTAAATTTGGTAATAAGATTGGGCTACTCCGAGGCTTGTCTCGATCCAACCAAAAGAATCATCATCAAGGCATATGACAATGTTGAGCACTCTTCTAAGGGATTCATCATGTTATCTATAAGGGTTGGACCCGCCACACAGGATACCGTATTCCATGTCTTGGATACTGAGCTACCATACAACCTCATCCTTGGTTGACCATAGATCCACGCCATGAAGGTCGTCCCTTCCACCTACTATCAATGCATCAAATTCCCTTATAACGGTATGGAAATCACCATCCCAGGTGATCCTGATGCCTTCCAATACTGTAGCCACCTAAGAGAGGTTCCCCAACATCAGGTGCATGTAAATAGGGGAATCTCACCATTCACTTCATCCAATTAGGTTGACCCATCTGCATTATCCAAATCCACCACCACTTTCACTCCGTCGATCAACCCCAAAGTCCAAATCCAAGATAAAAGATGCAGTGAGTACAAGATGGAACGATCATACTGCATTGGAAAATTGCCCGCATCACCCAAGTCTTAGGGAAAGCCCAGCCCTATTCCACCAAAGCAAACTCTCTTAGTTGGTCCCACCACATTCACAAAGTGGGGAAAACTCAATAAAGAATATGTCAGTGAAGACATATCCACATGGATCTATAAGGAAGAAGAAGAAGAGGTCAAACACATTAAATTGCCCATAGAACAATATGGTAAAGGATATGAATTTGTCAAAAACAAGGATATGACAAGCATAGTGGACTTGGACTCAATGGAAATCAGTGAATCGAGCCTCTTCAACAAACAATGTAGCCACACAATAAAGGGTTAGGATATACCTTGCAAAGAGACAAGTCCCCACATACTATGTTACTTCTAAGAGGGGAGATGAGTACTTCCAAAGAAGTCAAGACATCAAGGGACCCACCTAAACTTGAGCCTGAATCATCCACATTTGACTCACCTGAATCGTCCACACCTAACCTCCCCAAAGGGGTCGCATGGATCAGTATCTTTTGGGATCCTAATAACACTTCCATTTGCACCCTGAATCCCATGACCATGAGTTACCTGAACATCGAGGATGGATTACCCTTAGTCCATCCTAAGCTAATTGACTGGGACCAACAAGATCCACCTAGATTAGTTTTATTTGATAACAACGATGCAATAGTTGAGTTCATGGGACTTCATGAAGGTTTACCTCTTGGGGATCATATAGTTGGGTACATCATGGACTTGGACAACTTTGCATACTTTGGAGAATCCACTCCACCCTCTAGTCGTAAAAGTGAAAATAAAAAAGAAAAAAAATAGGTCTCTGGGTGAAAACCAAAAGGCGCCCTTAGATCATTCAAAATAAAAAATAAAGGACTTATCTAAGGATGAAAACCTCCCTGAGGTGCCTAAGGATGGAGGGCTAGAAGTGTTGCCTATCACATAGGAAAAACTGCCACTGTTGATAGAGACAATTGTTGAAACCAACCTCGATATCCAAGAAGTGCCCAAGATTATTCACTTTGTCGAGTCACTCACAGAAAAGGAAAAGCCTGAATTCAGAGATTTCTTCTTAGAATGACAAGTCAACTCCACCTAGTCATACATTGATATGCCTAGGCTTGACCCACAGTTTGTCTTACATCACCTACCACTGCTGCCAAATGCCAAACTCGTCAATCAAAAACTACGAAAGATGCACCCACAGATCACGTTGCTAGTGAAAGCAGAACTGAAAAAGCTCCTTGATGTTAGCTTCATCAGGCCAATAGATTATCGAGAGTGGGTATCTAATCTTGTACCAGTCATGAAACCTAATGCCCAGATCAGAATATGTGAAGACTTTCGTGACTTGAACAAGGCATGTCTAAAAGATGATTTTCCATTACCAAACATAGACATCATAGCTGAATTGACAACCATATTCAAAATGCTCTCATTAATGGACAGCTTCTCAGGATATAATCAGATATGGATAGTACCAGAGGATCAGCATAAAATAACTTTCACATGTCCTTGGGGCACATACTATTGGATTGTCATCCCCTTTGGTCTCAAAAATGCAGGTGCTACATACTAGAGGGAAATTACAACTATATTTCATGACTATATGCATATATGTATGGAAGGTTATGTTGATGACCTGCTGGCCAAATCAGTCACCAAAAAATCTCATCTGGATGTGTTGGATAAAATCTTCAAATGACTAGAAGAATACAAAGTTAGATTAAACCTGAAGAAATGTGTGTTTGGTGTAACATCAGGCAAATGGCTAGGCTACATTGTTTCACACCAAGGGATAGAAGTCAACCCCACCAAAGTGAAAGCAATAATGGAAATGCCTCTACCCACTACCCTAAAATAGTTGCGCAGCTTACAAGGAAAGTTACAATCCATCCGAAGGTTTATTGCACAACTTACTGACAAATGCCAACCTTTTCAACACTTACTTCGCAAAGGGGTACCATTTGTGTGGACAGAACAGTACCAAGAATCCTTTCAAAAGATCAAAGACTATTTGTTGTCACCACCAATCCTTAGGCTGCCAATACCAGGGAAGCCCCTTTTATTGTATATATCAACAACTAATTCAGTACTAGGGACATTATTAGCATAGAATGACAAGGAAGGAAAAGAAAGGGCAATTTATTACATCAATCGAACCTTAGTGGATATGAGCTAAACTATAGTCCTATCAAATGCGTTTGCCTTGTTGTAGTTTTTGCTACCCAAAAGCTGTGACATTACATGTTGAATCATAAGACAAAGCTGGTTGCTAAGATTGACCCACTAAAGTACTCAATCAATAAAGCACCTCTGACAAGACGACTGGCCAAATGGGTTATGGTATTGAGTGAATTTGATATAGAATATGTTGACAGAAAATCAATCAAAGGACAAGTGATCGCAGACTAGCTTACAGAAGCACCTACACCAGTAAATCATTCAATGGTCGTCGATTTCCTTGATGAGTCAATATTCATGGTAGATGCACCCAAAATCTGTACACTACTCTTTGATGGCTCATGTACAAATCATAGTTCAAGTGTGGGTATTCTATTTATCACTCCCCAAGGTGATGCCATCCCCAAGGCATTTTGAATTGCTTTCCCTTGCATGAATAACATAGTAAAGTATGAAGCATTGCTCACAAGATTTCGAACAGCTATCAACTAGAAAATCAAAACATTACAAGTGTTTGGCAACTCATAATTACTCATCAAACAAGTCAACAATGAGTACGCCACCAAAGATGAAAAGATCATACCTTATAAAAGAATGGTGGATAGCTTCAAGCTCTATTTCAATACAGTTCTCTTTGATCAAATTCCCAGGGTCTAGAATTGAGCAGTTGACACAATAGAAACCATTGGATCTCTCCTAGATATCCCAAGCAATGTAACTCAGTTCAAGTTCTTGGTGGAACAACTATTGGTCCTTGCCTTTGATATGCCGAAATCTAAGTTAGTTTGCAAAATTATTTGTCCCACATCACCCTAGTACCATAACATTTACACCTACTTACATGACCACACCCTACCCATTGACCTCTCATCTAACCAACACAAATCCTTCATCCGCCAAGCTACCAAATACACTGTCATTGGTGACACCCTTTATCTCAGAGGCTTTGATAATACCCCCCCGAGATGTCTCAACACTGAAGAAGCACAAACAACCCTATGAGAAGTACACAAGGGTATATGCAAAGCTCACTCAAGTGGTCCTACCCTTGCAAAGAAGATCATATGATCTGGTTATTATTGGCCTACCATGGAAAAGGATGCCTATCATTTCGCAAAGAAGTGTAGACAGTGCCAGATACACGGGGATCTTGTGCATGCACCATCTCAGGACTTGCAACCACTTACATCTCTGTGGCCTTTCTCTCAATGGAGACTTGACCTCGTGGGCAAAATCTACCCTACCTCTGCCAATAGCCATAAATTCATTCTCACAGCCACCAAATATTTCACAAAATGGATTGAAGCCATTCCTATGACATACATTACTGGCAAACAAATTGCTAAGTTCATCCTTAATTACATCATATGTCGGTATGGTGTCCCATAATCCATCATGATGGACAATGGTTGTCAATTCAAAAACTAGAATTTCCATGAACTTTGTGAAAAATTCCACATTCAACACCACTTCACCACCCCATACTACCCCCAAGGCAACAGTCAAGTTGAGGCATCAAATAAAACCATCATGAAAATACTCAAAAGGACCGTCAATGACACTGGCTGTGACTGCAATATCTAGCTTAACCCTACCCTTTGGACTTACCACACCAACATCTGTACACCCATTGGAGCCACCCCATATTCCTTGGTTTATAGATCAGAAGCTATCTTGCCCATAGAGGTTAAGTTGCCCTCCTTGAGAGTGTCATTGCAGCAGTTGGTTGATGATGAAGAATATAGAGCATCCCAGCTGGAGGAATTGGAGTTGCTAGATGAAAGGTGACAAAATGCCTTAACCCATTGTTGATGATGATTGTTAGTCATAACAACATGCATAAAAATTTGCACAACAAACCTTTATTATCTTGTAAAGTACGATCATCTTAGGATAAGTTGGTGACTCCAAGTCTCTATTGATCAAGTCATTATTGTCTAACATTACTTAGAGGTTAATGTGACATGTTGTTTTCCATTTCAAGGGGTCTTACATTTGTCTGGATGATCAGTATTGCATTGTTTCCTGTAAATTTACTCCACAGAGAGGCTAACTCTACTCTACTTCCAAAGATAGCTGATATATTTGCAAGTTTTATCAATTCTTCTGACCATTGATCATCATGAACTTGTTCTTTCTTCTACACTATATATTTATTCAAATGATGTGTCTATAAGTGGATATTTGCATGTATTCCATGGATATTTGTATGAATTTGCATGATATTTGTCAATTTGACATGCTTTTACTCTAAATATGCTCTGTATTTTCAATTATCTATGGGATATCAGCATATTTTATGTTATTTGCTTTTGATTCTCTGTTATTTGCAATTATGGTGATGATCTATTATGAAATTGAAAGAAATTTAAAAGAATGCTTCTAATTTTAGTGAATCTTTAGTCATTGAATCATGTACATACAAGATACATTCATGAGGAGAAGGAATCAAACCATATGTCACCAGGATGTTCCATAGCTAGATATGGATGATGCTAACTTCAAAGGAATTAGGAATGAAAACAACACATGCAGACTGACAAGTACTCCAAGGGACACAACAAATCAATGCATGTATCTAGATTTCAAACATAGAGTACTCAAGATTTATGATGATTTGTAATCAAATATGCTTCTCTTTCATTCAGTATGCATAACATGTACATTTACAACAACTTTGAAATGAGTCCTGAAATTTTCAACAAGCAAATTTCAATTAAGTTTCAAATGTTCAAAATATTGCACCCCTGCACCTTTTATAGAATAAGGTGAGGAGGTAGTTACAAATGACCAATGGTCAAGATTTGTTAATTAAGATCAATGGTTGATAATTATCCTTTAACTCAGTCAACTCTTCCTCGTGGCACAGGTTGCCAGCTGGCAACCATCTGTTTGACTTGTTATTTATGAGTACCTTATGCAAATGTCTTCTTGGTGATGCATCTTCATTCATTCTTTAGGTTCCTCCTTTTCATTTTCTTCTTCTTTATCATGGTCATCATCTTCATTGCTTTTAGTATCACTGTCACCTTGGTGTACATCCTCCTGTATGTGGACCTTCATCACTGTCCTAATGTGTTCATATGCTTGTACTATTTTATCCACCTCTCCCCCATCTTGGAT
This sequence comes from Cunninghamia lanceolata, assembly GCA_027924645.1. Classification (NCBI taxonomy): domain Eukaryota; kingdom Viridiplantae; phylum Streptophyta; class Pinopsida; order Cupressales; family Cupressaceae; genus Cunninghamia; species Cunninghamia lanceolata. Next base: position 10,501,054 of record BSBN01000655.1, read on the forward strand.
TTTGGATTTTGTGATGGCATGTTTATGAGACTAGAATTTAGCTTTGAGCGCTTCTAGCATACCTTTTCTGTTGTTTAAAGTCTCATTATAAGTTTCTACCCTAAATTTTATCCTCATGATTTTATTCATTACTTCTTCTATCAGGTGGGTGAGGGGGTCATCTGCTACCGGCTAGAAATTATCATGTAGAGCTTTGATAGCAAAGTCTACATCCTAATTTTCAATCTTTCCCTCTACTTTTCCTTCTAAAGTCTCAAGGATCTTTGCTTCATATGGCATCATGTTGTGCAACTTTATACTTATATCCCTGAGCTTGCCACTACATTTCTTCAAGATATCACATTCGAACCTGATATCTTATACCATATGTCTATTAGTAGGGTAGTATTATTATTCAACACTTTATTTATCAGGACCTGAGGATCAATCCTCTTCATTTCACTTAAAGCAGTTAGGTCCTTTTCCAATTGGAATGACTGTTTCCTTATTCCATTTTGCATTTTATCTACCTTTCTTTTTAAACTGCTTAAAGAATTCCATCTTTTTTGTTTCATCAGGTACACCTACTTTATCCTTAGGGCTTACATCACCCCTGTATGTTAAATCTATAACTACAAAGCTAGTCACCTGATCAACCAACTTATCAAGCCCTATCTGTTGGGCTGCCCCCTCTGGGCTACTTTGTTTTACTTCTTCCTCTATTTACTTTATTTCTTCCAACACCGCCATTTGTGCTAATGGGGTCCCATGAGGGGTCATGCAGGTGTTGGAAGTGAGAGTCTCCATCTATTGAGAGGCCACACTTTGAACTACCTCATCATCCGATAAGTCTACGATGTCCTCCAAGGAGAAAGGACCACCCTAACCTAATTTGAATATTTCTCTTGTTTGTTCCTCTATCTTTTTAGTTTTAAACTTTATTATGGTGAGAAGCGAAACATCATGTTGTAGCTCCTTCCTGAATGCTTCACCACTGGCTCCTCTCAATACAATAGGGTTAGCCCTGATATCACCCCTCATGGATGTTCTTTGCTTCTTGGGTGGTGATGTCAGCGGCATCACTCTCCTCTTCTTACTGACCATCATCAGGCCATCAACTGTAGGTTCCTTATTTACCTGCTCTTCTTCAAATGGGATACCCCCTCTCACTTCCTACTATGAGGCTTGGCCCTCCACCTACACTTCTGTGGATTCAACAGCTGACCTCAAAATCCTCTTTGTCTTTGGTTTGTCAATCAGAGGCTGTACAAATGATGTGGATGCTTGAGCTGATGTTGATGCACCTGCAGCTGGTGTGGCAATCCATTCAATTATCACCCCCTTAGGTTCATCTTTAGTTTTCTTACATCTAGGGGGACTTTTCCTCTATTTTTGCGTAGGCAACCTCTCCCCATCGAACTTTCTCTTCTCACTGAGGAAGTCGTCATATTCCCCATCATCTATTTCCTGCCTTTTCTTTTTGGCATCAACTGTAAGGGCCACACCCCTTTTCTTCAATTTGTTTATTTCTTCATCCACCCAAGCTTGGGTTAATTGTATCACCCCACATGTTAGCTGATCCAGGGATATATCCTCTGGCTATGTAAGATCGAGGGCTAATATGGTGTCATTGTACACCTTCTTGTCCTCATATTCATTGGACATAATCTTTCCATCATCCTTCCTCAGCTATGCTGGCACCGGGATGTAGTCAAATGTCTTTATTTGGTTCAAGGTGAGCCTTTGGTACTTTCTTCTCCTTACCTCAACTTCATCCTCACAGTCAGTCCATAAATCTTCTAGATGCTTCTGATGTATATGTTTTCCTACTATTTTCTACATCTTTGAATAGGGGTCATAAGATCTGGCCAAGGGAAATGGCTGCAGATACATCAGTTTTAGGCCTCCCATGACATGTTTTATGATCTCTGAGTCTAAGCACATATACTAGCGCATAGACACTGGAAACAACACCGGAGGTATCTTCTTTTGTACTTTGTATGCTTCAACTATGGTAGAAACCTGTCTTACAAACTCCATCAGGACAACCCCATCAGTAGGGTATCTTGGTAGCATAAGGGGGTGTCCTTCAAATCCCTCTATTCTTATATATGAAAAGGTGGCAAACTGGATAAACCAGGCCCCATGTCTATAAACAACTTCTTGAGCTTCCATGCTTAGCCTCTTGGTTCTTTCCTCCTCCATGGTTCTAATTAGATGTATAGAGAATGCATCATTCATCAGTTTGTAGTCCAGGAGGTAATTTTTTCTCTGTAGCTAAGGATAGTGATCCCATATGTGGGCATCATCTGCATCATTGCCAGCTTTACTCACTATCTTCAAGGCATCAAAAGTTCCCTTATAAGCACATGAATATACCACATATGAGGTCATATGAAACAAGCATGCTTGGCCTCCTAGGTTCCTCATCCCCTCATCTAGTGTGTCACTAATGATCTTGGCCCATAATGGCCTATTGTCTACATATAGGACCATCTGGATGATTCCAAACATCCAATTCTCAAAATTTCCAGCATGAGGCTTACCTATCATCCTGCTCAACATGGCAATCATATACTAGTACTCATCATCAAAATTAAACTTATATAAGTGTACGAGCAATTTGGTTGATGCAATGTAGGTTCTGCTCTTCAACCTCCATTGATACATCTTCTTCCTTGCATTCTTCTTATTATTAATGTACTCTATTTCCAGCTTGCATAAGTCTACACTCACCACCTTCTTTCCAACTAGTAGATTAAAAGTAGACGCGATGCCCTTGATTGAAAAGTTGGCATATACTCTTCCATGCTTCTCCACCTGTTTGGTCTTAGGGTTATAATTCCTGGCACATTCCACTACCAGCTCTAGGGTGTCCATGGCATACAAAAAATTGACCACATGCCACATTCCTAAAACATATAACCCATCCAAAAGAGGATTATCCTTATCATGATCTACTCTTGCTGACCATGCTGTTAGGTCCATATCTCCTTGGTGAGTGTCACCAATGAAGCCATACTTAAACTATACCCTATCGGGTTGAACAAACATAGGCTTGAGAAACTATGAGTTAGACCTATTCTGTCTAAGATCCGCCATGGATTCCTACAACAAACATGATTTGTCTTACCTTACAATGTCCACATGCATTCACACAACATTATGTACTTCTATAGCATCATGCATACTCTATCTATTATTCTTTACTTCATCATGATATGCATATTCATAGATTCAAACAACAAGAAAGAACATATACCCTACCTAAACATGTAGAAAATGACAACAGGAGGGTTTTCAATTACTTACCTGATAGTACTTTCCTCCTGGGTTATATGGGTGATTACGGAAAAGGGCTGCAAATGCTGAAGATCACCTATTTCGTTACGCTGAGGGATCTACTCCGTTAATAGGTAGCTGTAGGAGGGTTTGACTTCTCTACTTTGTAATTTCTTGTTTTTTAGCAAGGTAAGTGAAAATAACCTTCAAAAATTACCTTTAAACGCATCAATATGGCAAATTAGGGTAAAATTGTGTTGTATCGATTAAGTCCATTGATCTTCTACAAAAAATCCATGGATTATGCCAAGTGTTTGATCTGTATTTGCAATCAGCAGGAATCTATCTACTGCATTTAAGCACATTTAATGTCAAGAAATAGGGGGGGTGATCTTCGAAAGATCAGGTGATATTCAAAATATGACCCCCTCTAGATAAAATGACCCCCTACCTTTGAGCAGAAAAACTAAATGCAAAAGAATTGGGTGATGTGGTCAACATTGACCACGTGTATATCGGGTCATGAATTTAAGATCAGGGGATGTTTAAAATATGACCCCACAACTAACATGACCCCCTTGGGAAAAGATCAGGGTGACGTCAGCGTGCTGGTGACTTTGTCTAATTGTTATGTTTTAATGACATCACCGTCATGTTAAGGAGTATGGTGGATATCAGATATATACCTCCGCGAGGTAGAATGGAATGACAACATTATCATTAGGGTGACTTCCTTCATTTGTTGGATTTAGATGACATCACTGTCATATTGGCATAGGGTGATATTTTGTGAAGAGTGATATTTGTAAGATGATTGATATTAAAAATATGACCCCCCGCAAGATAACTAAAGTCATTTGACGAGTAGATACTGGCTCTTACGAAAAGTTGACATCCACACTTTACGAATCAAGTGATTATCAGGTGATAATACAATATCGAGGTGATCTTGTCTAATATGACTGATGTTTGAAATATGACCCCCCCATTTGGATATCAGGTTTGACCAATCTTTGACTCAACATAAATTTCTTTCCTTAGAGAATTTTGGGGTGATCCAAAAGGCAAACCTACTTGGAATTCTACGTACTTTCCAACCATGAGGTAAATAATGTGAAATACTGAATTTGGCAACTAACCTCATCATGGTGACAAATCCACCCTCTTGCAGGGTTAGATGCATGACTAATTTTACCAGACCGCCCAAAAGCAGAAAACAACAAGCCAAAGCAGCAAGAAAAAGTTGGGTCCCTATTTTGTCAAGGCAAAATGGGGTGTGTTGTGTAACCACACAACACCCATTTATAGGCATATCAAAATCATCTCTTTCGTAGCTACAACAAAAGGGTCTGAGTCTAACATTTCCACATTAGAGACCTAGTTTTAAAAGAAAATCCTAAAAATTAGATGGAACAAGAAAAGCCAAGAAAGTTTGAGCTGAATTGTCTATGGCCTTATGTCATTACTGTAGCCCATGGGTCTAGCGCATATTAGCTAGCCACTCCTAAAGGTGAGCCATTAACAGAACCCATTAATAGCATGCACCTTCGGTGGTATTATACTTAAAAAAATAAAAAAACTAAGAAAAAAGAAAAAAAATAGTAAAGAGAAATAATTCATCCAAAAGTGAAAACCACTTCGTGGCACTTTGGATAAGTACCATGGTGAAAACTTGATAAATAGGTGCCATGTGTAGCTGATCTATGCTCCATTGTTTGCCATCACTTGATTCCATCCTTCACAACAAACCATGCCTACTCCATATCATACTCCACATCCCACATCCACCATCAATCACACTATTTCTCCCATGGCCTAGAAATAAATTAGCATTTCATGTATTCACATCCCCCTCACCTTGCCTTCATCCCAACATTATCATGCACCCGACCGGGAGAAATTCCTGATCCTGAAATTGTTGTTGGAGGACACCTATGCTCAAAAATTCAAAAACATTCAAATATGCTCAAAAATCCAAAAACATCCAAATATTCTCAAAAAACCCAAAAAACATTCAAATATTCTCAAAAATCCAAAAACATCCAAAATCACAAAAAAATCACATGGTCAACCAAAAAATCCCAAACAATAAAATGAGCTACGATGCCTCTGAGTTTTCACATAGGCAAGGCCATCTCTAATGCACCCATGAGGCTTTCCCATAGGTTTTAGGTCACATGACCTGCATGGTTGAACTATATTACCTCTGAGCTTTCACGTAGGCAAGGCCATCTCTTATACGCCCCCAAGGCATTCCCATAGGTTTTAGGTCACACAGTCTGCATGGTCAAAGTACATCACCTCTAAGCTTTCACATAGGCAAGGCCATCTCTAATGCACCCCTAAGGCATTCCCATAGGTTTTAGTCACACAGCCTACATGGTCGAACTACGTCACCTCTGAACTTTCACGTAGGCAAGACCATCTCTGATGTGCCCCCGAGGCATTCCCCTTAGGTCCTAGGTCAAACCAAGTCCACCCTTATCAAACTATGTTGCCTCTAAGCTTTCACGTAGGCAAGTCCATCTTTGATGTGCCCTTGAGGCACTAGGTCAGCCCCTTAGGGCCTGTCGTGTCAAAACCCCATAATAAGTTGTCCTTTTGCGAGATAGACACTTTGAGTAGACAAAAACAATCAAACCTTTCACAAGATGACAAACATCTAAACAATCAAACAAGACAATCAACAACACAGCCAACACATCATCTCTCATCATTTCCATAGTGATGATCGCACATCACTAGGACCAACCAACACATCCCAATCATGTGTCTGACAACAAGCATGTGATATAGTCAAAACTAGGCTTTACCCCTTAGATGACATATCTCACCTACTGGACACCATCATTCCTCACAAGCCAATCATCTTCCCAACTTGTGACACTCTCAAAACTAGACCATATGTCTTATACAAGATGTCATATCCCTATCATCTGCCTTATATAGGAGGTTGCATTGCCAAAACCAGACTCGATATCTTATACGACATGCTTCTTATCCTAAAACCAAGCATCATTCAACCTATCATAATCATTTAGACAAGCACATGCACACTCAGAAAATGACCTAATGGATGTTGGCTCTATCTCATCCTTCATTTTGGATTTTTTTTTGTGATCTTATTCCTAAGCTTCTCAAGGTAGTCCTTAGATAATGAAGAGAAGCAAGGAAGGAGTTAAATCTATTTTCTTTGATTGTTGGTTTGTCTTGGCAAAAGGACTAGGGTAACTAAGTTCCTTGTGTGTGACTGGGATACTACTAGGTGTGAATCAAAACATCCTATGCATTGGAACAACTAGATACTTCCATGCATTAGGACCTATATGCCTAGAGTTTTCTCATCACACATTCTGAGAAGGTGCCTTAGTGACTTAGTCTAAGCCAAACAATCCTTGTCTATTTTTTGTGCCTGTTTCACAAGGGACTGCATTGTGTGCCTAAGCCTTTGACATGCCATGGCATTCGTAGTCCTTTGATATAATAAGCACTGCAATAAATGCACTAAAGAAGCTCAAAATCCATCACAGTAAAGTCTAAATCCACTCTTCTAGAACAAATTCTTCATCCCTCGTCCACTTCTTCATCGTTCCCTCACCTTTTCTTTTGATCTTCTTCCATCCTACTGTGACACACCAAAAAATAGCTTTAGATCATATAACCTACATACACACATAGATTAGTCCATCATACAACATCATCATCATAATCATCATAATAAGTCGTCATCATCATAATCACCATAATCAGTTATCATTATCATAATCATAAGCACTATAGTAATCACATCACATCACCATCATTTGCATACAACCATACATATAGGCATTTACCATATAAACATTTGCATCCATACATAAGAATCACATAGAAATTAAATACCATTGCATCACATCATATACCTCACATAAACATCACATAAGCATCATAACATCTAGGAATGCATTATCATGAATTGCAAATCATAACACATAGCATCATAATCACAATAACATCATATACACATAAGAAATAATAATATCGATCAAAATAGGTCCATCTCATATATATATAATCCAAAATGTGTCACAGTACAATCTAAATACATCTACATGTGCCAAAAATGGAGCTCGCAGGCTCAATCATATACCAAGAGCACACAGGATTGATCAAAATAAATGTCTACATTAGAACTATCAAAATATCATAGCTAAATTCTACTAGCCCTATGGGAGGACCCCTATGCTCTCATCCAGCCCTTGACCCAAATGGCCTATCATATGGAGAAGCCCGCCTCTGTGAATGCCCAACACTGTTGTGTGATTTGCGAGAGTTGGACCGACTACTAGTGCTCTGAAAACTAGGAGCCCTCTGGTTTGCTGGTACTAAACTCTCATAGAGGCCCCTATAATACTGAGTCTCCTATGCTGACCTAACCGAAGCCTGTGCAAAATCCACTGATGGTCAAATTAGCGTAGCTACGAGGTCAATGCTCTGATGCACTACCCTCTGTGCCTTGATCACGACCATATCTCTCTCAGATGTCCTCTGAACCAGCTGACCCTCTACCTCCTGCACATGCTACTGCATGACATCTAGCTAAGCCTGTAAGTTTGCTAACTGCCCATCCACATCTCCTCTTTGGGATCTGGCATCCCTCTCCTCCTCCTCCACCTCATCAACTCCAACCTCCACAATCAGTACATCTAGCAAGGCCTACTCTCCCTGATCCGCTCCTCCTCCTCATCAGCCTCCTCAAACTCCTCCTCCTCCTCAATCTCCTCCATCTCCTCCCCCTACCACTAACATCCTCCATAGCTACATCCTCCTCTCCACCTCCCACTTACATCTCTCCTACAGCTGCAACCACCTGTCCTACCACCTCATCTCCCTCCTCCTAAATAGCGCAAGCACAACATCCCTACCCTGACCATATCTATCTTTACCCATATCTCCTCTACCTCAGCCTCCTTGGCCCCCATCTCCACCACCACCACCACCACCTGCTCCATCATCATCTCCCCCTCCACCACCACACCCACCACCATCTCCTCTGCCTCTGCCTCTGTCTTTGCCTCGCCCCCTAAACTGGCCTCTCGGCCCTCAACCCAACTACTCCACTGGTGCTGGTCCATCAAGATGTAGATAAGGAAAGGCCTATGTGTGGCCCACCAAGCATCATATGCCAAAGTCATGTTTGGATCTATGACATCACCATACTCCCACTATAGTGGTTGTAATCCCACAATCTCATTTATAGTAGTCTGCATAGGAATCATTGATCTCCACACTAAAATCTCCCATGTAACCTAGGCAAACTCTGCAATGCTAGCTAGCTCATCCTACCGCTCCCCAAACTGCCTGAGTATCTGAGATGGAAGATGACTCTATATAATGTGTTGTGCTTGAACAATCTAACCAATTAGATATTGAGTATGCCGGTAATATGGTAGATGCTCATCATCCTTAGTCCACCTCAGACACTCCCTGTATGGCATCTAAGTGAATGTATCCATGTGATCAATAACATGTCACCACTAGCCAACGTCACCTATCCAAACCTGTGGAAGTGCTCTAGTGTACCCAAAAAACATATGGTAACTCATTAAGTATATCCCAATCCACCAGTGGCTTGCACACTGCAATATTCTCTCATGCCCATATCATAAACAAGGTCACACCACAGCTGATGGACTGCTCTCCCTGATACACAACACCATGCAACTGATGATATAACTGTGTAGGAGGCAGGGTCCCTATGCATATAATGTCACATCTACCATCATCTCCTCCCAACCAATGGGAAATCTGTGTCCACGCTGATCTGGACATAGAAGACCACTTACACAACTACAGATAACCACAATCAACCAATCATAATGATCTATCAGTGTGTCCCAAGGAATCTCATGCTCCTTGACTCCCAAGGCTGCATCATCCTCAGTCTCAAATAATCAGTGTAGTGTAGCCAATCCGGTCTCTAGACTTAGATCACTCGCTCCCCATGAATGTGCAATCATAGAATTTGCCACACATCAAGCAGAGTCATTGTGGCCTCTCCTATCAGAAAATGAAATAAGCTGGTGTCAGAGTGATACCTCTCGACCACTATAGTTAATAACCCTCAGTTAGCCTGAATCTTAGGCACAAAAGTGACACTGTACAGTCCAAGCACATCAAGGATATCTCACTCAGCCATTGACAAGGAGTCGTGCAACCGGTATCTAGTCAAATGACTCTCCTGCGTGTAAATGGGTGCCAACCTCGCCTGTATCCATGTAGCCAAGACACCACACCAATCTAAAAAAACCCTAAATACAACATTTACACTCAAACACGGATAAGAATTAGGGCAAAATCTATTATTTCTAGCTAAATCAGCTCATGCGTCACACTGTTGTTCTTATGTGTAGCGGCCAAGCCCATCCATCGTACTACTCAACACATGTGAGTCACCTAAGCCCATGTGTTGCATTGTTCAACGCATGTGAGTCACCTGGGCCCAAGCATCACATTGTCAAACTCATGCATCACATTTTGATGCAGGCAACGAACTACTCATCCTAAGCATCACAGCCAGCAGACGCACACCACCTAAGCTGAGGCATCACACCCACTCGTGCATGTGACTCTAGAAACCACATGTGTTGTACCTTCGTGTGGGTGTCACACCACCATGCACAAGCGGCGCATGCGTGTCCTATTTTTAGGCATTAATATTTACAAAAACATAGAAATTGACAAGTCAGGCTTATACACATATTAAGGTTCCTGTCTCAGGGAGCTGACCATGCGTTCAAACTAGAGATCCATGATGTTGGTGAAGTAGTACATGCGACATCTCGATAGAAGCTCTACACGAAATCTCCATAGGCTCACTCTACTCTCTCTGAAAATTCTAAAGGTCAAGTGCTCAAATGAAGATTATAGGCCTCCTATGAGTTATTTATAAGACCTTTTGACCTAGATGGGCCCCCTTTTCACTAAATTGACCAACTAGAAGTCTTCTTTAACATGTCGAGTGCCTTTTCTCACCATTTTCTCACCTCTAGATCACTATGGGCATCCCGCACAACTTTTTGTAAAATTTTTCAAATTTTTTGGAATTTTTTTTAGAAAATTTGAAATTTTTTCCCATGGGGCATAGGACCAGCACACTTCATCTAGAACACACTAGGGCATGTTTAGAGCATTTTTCTCAAATTTTTCTTTGATATAACGTCAGATTCGACATCATATCAAAGAGGGGCAAAATGTAGACACTTAAAAATGTCTTGGGCCTGTGAATGACATTTTCACACATATTTCACCTTAACTTCACATTCTGCTATTAATTAAATAATTTAATTAATTCACCCCCTCTTATACCTATAATTAAATAAATTCCATTTTTTTAATTATTTAAACTTTCTTTTTCTAAATTCCTCTATAATTAAATAACTTTATAATTATTTAATTATTCATTAATCAAGCACCCATATTCCCCCTTCTAATTTAAATAAATACCCATTTATTTAAATTATTAACATTACCCTAATTAAATAAGTCCCCCCACTTATTTAATTAAATTCCCTCTACATTACCCATTCCTCACAAAAAAATTAAATAAATAACCACAATTTATTTAATTTTAAAACATCTCCCTCCTCATCATTTCCTCCAATTTAAAAATACCTTTTGTCTTCTTGTGGCTGGAAACCCTAAATCATTCTCAGCCCTTGATCTTAGGCCTAAGTCAACTCTTCATCTCAAACCTCCATTCACATTTCCTCTTCTATAAAACCATTCTTACCCTCTCATTTTCATCTCACCGCTTGTGAATTTGACTTCTACCATTGTCAACTATTGAGCTCACATCCCATTTGCAGACCTGCAAGTTTGAGTGCATTAGAATAGCTAGGTTAGATAGCAACAATGGAGGAAATGCATTAGTCAATGTAGGGTTTCTTGCTTTCATGCATAGTTGATTATATTATAGGTTGATTAAGGGCTCTATTGCATAGTTAGGGCTTGAATTTACTATTTGCAAGGTTGTAGCAGTGTTTTTACCTGACTACAATTTCAACTACTCTACACAGATATAGAGTTCATGATAGGCCCAAAGAGATTTAGCTAGAAGAAATTGTTGCAAGTATGTACCTAATCGGTGGTCATTGATGTCAACATGTCTTTGTTGTCATTGGTGTCAACTGTGTTCTATTGTATTACTTGTTTAGAAGCCTTGTGTGTTGACGATATTGAGAAAAATTGGCCTCTCTAGAAGAATCAAGTGAGTTACAGTGAAGTGCACTATAGACAGAGAGTTGTATACTGAAGAACAATCTAGTAGACTACTCTGCATCTTTTACTGGATGAAGATCTTGGTTTACAGATTGAAAATTATTTAAAGGGATGTCTGAAGATGCTAAATCCTGAGTTTGAGCCTCCAGTGTGAAGTTGTGAGAAAGTTGCATTCACCAGAGTAAAGCCTTCTCCTTCTGATTATTCTCCGATGATAGGGAGAAAGTATTATGCTCTGCATTCCTCCACAATAAAGTATTTTTCTCTACTGTTCTAGAGGGAAGTCTGGGATGATGATAAGTGTCTACAATTGAAGTGGTTCATGTTTTGGTGGTCCGCAAGCTATCTTTCTTTTATGACAGTCAAAGACAGTGAATTTCATGAGTTCTGGTGAGAAGATTCCTATGGCTAAAGTGGTTAATGTTCTTGTGGTTGCTCCTGATGATTATAACGTGCTTGTGGATGTCTCCTGATCATGTTCCTATCTTGACATTGATCTGTATTAAGGAATTGAGATCATGTTTGAAGATTGTTCCTAGATAAGGCAGTGTGTAACTAGTCTTAGTCGACTTGGTTAATTCCAATAATTGTGGAGATCCTTTTAAGATCATGGAAGCATGTTGAAGAGTGGAAGATCATGTTTGAGGAACAACTAAGGCAAGGTGTCATCTGCATACATCTTTACATCTTTTTCTTTGCATAATGTTGTAATAGGTCAGAACCTATTTTGTAAATGCTTGTATTTCTGACCTTGGAGATTGCTCTAATGGTTGATGATTGTAATGCTAGCCTTGATGATCATTCCAAGGTTGATGAAGTGTATAAATACTTGTAGTTGAGCTGTGAAAAAGTTGTTCTTGAGTGAAAATGGAAAGATAATAAGAAAGGTCCAAAAGGCAGAGCAGAGAAGAGGTAGAGCAGAGTAGAGGAATTGTTGTACTTCAATCACAGACATAAAAAAGTGTTGATCATGGCAATGAGCTTGGTAGTGAGCCGCTAGTAGGGTTTAACAACCCTTATTGTAATCTTGCTAGGTTTAGGGTTGAGGCAGTGAGCCTACTAGACCTAATTGTTCTTCATGGTAGTGAGCCAGTGTGTTTAGGCCTGTGGAGTGACCAAGCCTAAACATCATTACTTGTACAGATTGCAATATATATATTTGAGAGTTGATCCTCTCCATGGTTTTTCCCTCTTTGGGTTTTCAACGTAAAATATTGGTGTTAGGTGTCATGCTTTTGTGGATGTTGTTCATTTGTATATTATGCTTCTATTTGATTAATCCTTTGAAATGGTTAAAAATAAAAGTACAAGAAAAGGTTTATAGAACACTGATTCACCCCCCCTCTCAGTGTTCTTGACATTCAACAATTGGTATCAAAGCAAGGTTCCTTGGAATAAGTCTAACATCTTAAGGAAGATCTGGGATAGTGCGATCATGGAAGCAAGGAGATTTGGAAATTATGAAAGCAACAAGCAACTAGAAGAGGCTCTTATGGATCTTGAAAATTCTGAAGCAAAAGTCAGGGATCTGAGAGAAAATTTACAAGCTGATGAATGCATCTCTAAGTTAAAAGAGTAAGTCAAGAAATTCAAAGATGAATGCAAAGAAGTTAATGATCAATTGATATCAGCAAATGAAGCCCTGAATGAATTGGAAGCAGAAGTTATGGAAAGAATAAGAGTAGAAGATGATCTGAATCTAATTGTGAAAAATAGATTAGAAGATTGTGCAAAACTTGAAAAAGAAATTATAAGTTTAAAAATGGATCTGGAAAAGGCCAGAAGTTTTGAAGAAAAATTCAAGATAAGTACTGTAAACCTTGATGAAATGATTGCTAGCCAGAAGAATGTTGATGATAAACATGGTTTAGGATTTGAGAAAGGAGAAAGTTCAAGATATGGTCAAATAAGAAATCAAAGAAGAAAACCTAGAGGACCTCCAGTCAGACAGCCAAATGCTCAAAGGTACCCATCCTTCAATAGTTACTGTTATAAATATAATAAGTATGGTCATAGGGCTACTCAATGTAGAATTAGAATGAATCAAAATGTTCCATCTTTCTCTGGTAAATGTTTCAATTGCAAGAAGACTGGTCATAAAACAAATGAGTCTAGAAGTATGTCAAGAAATATGTCTGGGAATAGTCAATTCCTCAATGGCAAGTGTTTCACATGCAATAGATTTGGACACATGGCCAATCAATGCAGATCAAGGATGAAATCATTGAGAGGAAGAAATCAAGGACAAAGAAACATTGAATGTTTCAATTGCAACAAATTTGGACATACTGCAAGATTCTGCAGAAGTAAGAATATGAGAAATTACTATGCTGAAAAAAGAAAAATAGAGTAGAGGAATGATAAGGGAAAAGAAAAGGTTGATCCAATAAAAACCAAGAATGAGATGAGTATGATCTGGATTAAAAAGGATGAGGTTAAGAATGGATCTGTACTAAGTTCTGGTGCTGTCACTTCCTCTGAGAAGTAAATTGAGAGATCTGGCTCAAGGGGAGCAATGTCAAAAATCCAAATCCCCTAGCCAGAAAGTTGGTGCCAAAATTTGGCATGAAGGTATATAATGAAATCTGATGTGACATAGCTCTTAGAAGAAAAACCAAAAGAAAAAGGGTTAATATGGCAAATTGCAAAGTAATTCTAATCGACTGTGTTCTACAATGAAGGGTGTTGACAACTTTTTGGAAATGAGCAATAAATGACAACTAGGTCAAGCCACACAGAGGATAAAAATCCTTTGAAATGAGAGAGTTTGGTGATGCTCTACTGAAACTTGAGATGGCCTTCAAATCCAGTACTCCTAGAAGAATTCCAGATCAAAAAAGTACAAGGTAGAATCTGATGATGAGTTTGACAAAATTGAAGCAAACTTTGTGGATAGATTGCAAAGAGGATCCGATAAGTATAAGGGCAAATTACCTTTAAAATGTTTCTCTTGTGGTAAAGTAGGTCATTTTGCTTCCAAATGTCCTAAAAGAATTGAAATGAATAGAAAAAGATATGAGAATAGGCCTAGAACCCAAAAGAAGTGTTATTATGTTGAAGATTTTGATGATGATGAAGGAGTGTCAGATAATGGTGAACTAGATAATGCTAGTACTTCTGAAAATGAATGCTTGTTTATTACTATTAAGGAAGATCTCGTGTCTACTAATTCTACTAGCTATGTGAAGGAAGAAAAACTAGTGGAAAGTGCTTTGGCTACTTAGGTCATTAAGGACAAGGATGAATGGGTTATTGATAGTTGCTTCTCTCACCACATGACTAGTGACAAAAGAAAGTTGGTAAGTTTGGAAAGATATGATGGTGGACTGGTTAGGTTTGGAGATGATACAACTAGTAAGATTTGTGGAAAAAGATCTATCTCTTTTGATGGCAAGCATAATACAAAAGATGTCTTGTATGTGAAAGGATTAAAGTACAATCTTTTAAGTGTGGGTCAGATGTGTGGTAAGGGCTATATTTTAATCTTCAAGGATAATGGATGCAAGATCAGGGAAAGCTCTAGAATAGTCATTGTAACTGGTAAGAAGACTAGAGGTAATATCTATCACTTGAAAGGAACTGATAACTATTGCTTGTTAGCTTAGACTGATGAGAGTTGGTTATGGCATAGAAGGTTGTGTCACATAAAATTTGATAACATTATGAAGATAAGTACTACACAGGTTGTTAGAGATCTGCCTAAGCTTGTGAAGCCTACTAATCCTATTTGTAAGGAGTGTCAATTTGGGAAACAAACAAGAACAAGTTTCAAAAGAAAGGACCAATAAGTTGGAGGACTACTTGAGCTAGTGCATACAGATTTGTGTGGACCTACCAGAGCAAGAAGTTTGTAAGGAGATAGGTATTTCATGTTGCTTATTGATGATTATTCTAGAATGACTTGGGTCACCTTTTTGAAGGAAAAAGATGAAGCTCTACATAAGTTCAAGGAATTTAAGGCAATGGTTGAAAATGAGATGGATTTGAAAATCAAATGCTTGAGGTCAGATAGAGGAGGAGAGTTCACATCAAATGAATTCAATTTCTTTTTTGAAGAATATGGAATAAAGAGACATATATCTGCACCTAGAGCTACAAAACAAAATGGAGTTGTTGAAAGGAAAAATAGAATAGTTCAAGAAGTTGCTAGAACCATGATGAAGGAAGTTGATCTTCCACAAGCATATTGGAGAGAGGCAATTCACACCACTATATATATCCTAAATAGAGTCCAAGTAAAAGGTAATAGTTCTAAGACTCCTTATGAATTGTGGCATGGTAAAGTTCCTACTGTGAAAGATTAAAAGTTTTTGGTAGCAAATGTTATATCAAAAGAGAAGAAGATTTAGGCAAGTTTCATGAAAGATGTGATGAAGGAATCTTCCTTGGTTATAGAGCAAGGCCTACCAGTGCTGTAACAAGAGGCTCAACAAGATCATTGAAAGTGAAAATGTTAAATTTAATGAATGTGAGGAAGGGTCTTTAGAATCATGTGGATATGAATCGGATGAACCAGCTATTTCAGAAGTGGTATAGCTTGAAGACAACTCAGATGAAGAAGAACAAGATTCGGTAAGTGCTACCAAAACTCCAAGGTATGTAAGACTCAATCATTTTGAAGATCAAATCATAGGAGATAAAAGAAAAGGGATCTTAACCAGAAGAAAAGATGCAAAGGAATAAGTAAAATTCTATCCGATTTCCAAGATTGAACCTACAACTGTGGATGAGGCTTGCAAAGATGAGAATTGGACAAAGGCTATGGAAAAGGAATTGATGCAGATAGAGAAGAATCAGACTTGGGATATTGTTCCTAGACCAATAGATAAGAATGCTATTGGCATAAAGTGAGTCTTCAGAAACAAGATGAATGAGAATGGTGAAGTGGTAAGAAACAAAGCGAGGTTGGTGTGCAAAGGATATGCTCAAGTTGAATGAATGGACTTTGAAGAAACTTTTGCTCCAGTGACAAGGATTGAAGCAATAAGGATGTTTTTGGCCTTTGTAGCCTACAAATATTGCAAGGTTTACCAAATGGATGTGAAGTCTGCTTTCTTAAATGGAGAATTGGAAGAAGAAGTGTATATTGAACAACCGGAAGGATTTAAGTCATCAAATCAGGGTGACATGGTATGCAAATTGAAGAAAGCTTTGTATGGATTAAAACAAGCCCCGGGGGCATCGTATGCACAATTGGATAGGTATCTAATACAGATAGGGTTTAGTAAAGGTACTACAAACATTAATCTCTACTTCAAGCTCAATGATGAACAAATCTTAATTCTTGCAGTCTTTGTTGATGATATTATTTTTGGAGGTAATGAAGGTATGTGTTTAGTTTTTGCTGGAGAAATGCAAAGTGAATTTGAAATGTCGATGTTTGGAGAGATGAACTTCTTTTTAGGGCTACAATTAAGTCAATTAGATAAAGGATTCTTCATTTCTCAGTCTAAGTATGTGAAAGAGTTGTTAAAGAAATTTGGGATGGAAGACTCTAAACCAGTTTGCACACCTATGATAACTGGTTGTAAGTTAAGAAAAGATGATAACTCATCCGTGGCGGACCAGAAAAGGTATAGATCCATGATTGGAGGATTACTTTATTTGACTCAAACAAGACCTTGTTGCAAGAAATGGGCCTAACCAGTGCTATCATTGATGTCAACATACTCCTATTGCATTAATGATAAGAATTAGATGACCTGTGTGCTGAGGATATTGAGAAAATTAGTCTCAATCAGGAACAGTGAAGATCAGTGATGACCGTAAGGTAAAAGTCCAAGATAGGATGAGTATCAAAGGATACGGTTTAAAGGGTTTGTAGATATGTGTCCTAAGGTGGTCTAGTAGAGATTTCAGAGGTCCACATGAAGATTTGAAGAAGTTGTGGTGGATCAAGTAAAACTAGTTTCGACAGATGTTTAGTGGTGACAGAGTGTTACAGATAGGTCCAGGGAGATTTGGAATTGTATTATCATGTTCTGCAGATTTGAGGGAGTGTTGAGGAAGTCTTTTTGGAGTGTCAAATAGATTAGTTCATGGTTTGAAGGTCCACAAGTATCTATTCCTTTGTGACAGTAGTGACAGACTGTGTTCTTGAGGTTCTGGATAAAGGGGACATGGATTTCAGTAAGCAGATGAAGTGTGGATGTTCTTGGTGATTTAGGAAATCTTGTGGAGGTCTTTGGATTGTGTCCAATTTGAGTTGGAGATCCCCATTGGAGTTGGATCTCACAATTGAAGATTATCTTCTAGATGATAGTGTTCCTCTGGAGATTGGCCGACCAGATCAGTTACACATCCTGCAGATGTTCTTGTTGATGTTTTCTGACTTAGATGATCATTCCTAAGTTGATGTCTTGTATAAATAAAGGATTGTGAAGTCATTTCAAACTTGTTCTAGTGGAGATGAGAGTGTGGTAGCAGGGAGGAGAGCGAAAGGTAGAGAAGAAGTATTGAGCTTAAATGGAACTGATTCAAGCATGATGAAGATGCTATTTTCCAGTTGAAGTATGTGATACTTATTCTTTTGTAGATAGTGTGTCTCTGGTAGGCAGTGGGCCTCTTGTGAGCAGTGTGCTCGGGTAGTGAGCCCTAATTGGCATGTGCCATTTTGTTCTTTCTATTATTCTAACAAAGAATACAATCTTGGGTTAATCACCCCATGGTTTTTCCCTTAACCGAGTTTTCCACGTCAAAATCTTGGTGTCTTATGTGTTGATGTGTTTTTGCTTTTGATTTAAGTGCATTATGTTTCATGATTAATATACTACTAATCCCTAAGAGGATTTAAGTGTGTAATTGGGAGAAAGTTTTGGACAACTGATTCACCCCCCCTCTCAGTTGTGTGTCCTAAGTCTAACAGACCCGACATAATGCATGCAGTAAAGCCTGCTCCTTCTGATTATTCTCTGGTGATAGGAAGAAAGTATTATGCTCCACATTCCTTCGTAATAAATTATTTTGCTCTACAGTTCTAGTGGGAAGTCTAGGATGATGATAAGTTCCTACAATTGAAGTGGTTCATGTTTTGGTGGTCCGCAAGCTATCTTTCTTTTATGTCAGTCAAAGATAGTGAAGTTCATGTGTTTCGATGAGAAGATTCCTATGGCTAAAGTGGTTAAGGTTTGTGTGGTTTCTCCTGATGATTATAACATGCTTTTGGATGTCTACTAATCATGTTCCTATCTTAACGTTGGTCCGCATTAAGGAATTGAGATCATGTTTGAAGATTGTTCCCAGATAAGGTAGTGTGTAACTAGTCTTAGCTGACTTGGTTAATTCTAGTAATTGCAGAGATCCTTTGAAGATCATGGAAGTGTGTTGAAGCATGGAAGATCATGTTTGAGGCACAGCTAAGGCGTGGCATGATCCACATACATCTTTACTTCTTTTTCTTTACATAATGTTTTACTAGGTCAGGACCTAATTTCTAAATGTTTGTATTGCCACCCTTGGAGATTGCTCCAATGGTTGATGATTGTAATGCTGACCTTGATGATCATTCCAAGGTTGATGAAGTGTATAAATACTTGTAGTTGAGCAGTGAAAATTTTTTCCTTGAGTGAAAATGGAAAGATAATAAGAAAGGTCCAAAAAGAAAAGTAGAGAAGAGGCAGAGCAAAGAAGAGGCAGAGTAGTGTAGAGGAATTGTTGTACTTCAATCACAGACATAAAAGGTCGTTGATCATAGCAGTGAGCCTGATAGTGAGCCACCAGTAGGGTTTAACAACCCTCAGGGTTTAACAGTCCTCAAGTTTTAACAACCCTTATTGTAATCTTGCTAGGTTTAGGGTTGAGGCAGTGAACTTGCTAGACCCAGTTGTTCTTCATGGTAGTGAGCTAGTATGTTTAGGCCTGTGGAGTGACCACTTGCCTAAACATCATTTCTTGTAAAGATTGCAATATATATATTTGAGAGTTGATCCTCTTCATGGTTTTTCCCTCTTTGGGTTTTCCACGTAAAATCTTGGTGTTATGTGTCATGCTTTTGTGGATGTTGTTCATTTGTATATTATGCTTCTATTTGATTAATGGTTAAAAATAAAAGTGCAAGAAAAGGTTTATAGAACACTAATTCACCCCCCCTTCTTAGTGTTCTTGATATTCAACAATTGGTATCAGAGAAAGGTTCCTTGGAATAAGTTGAACAACTTAAGCAAAATCTAGGATAGTGTGATCATGGAAGCAAGGAGATTTGGAAATTATTAAAGAAACAAGAAACTAGAAGCAACTCTTATGGATCTTGAAAATTTTGAAGCAGAAGTCAGGGATCTGAGAGAAAATTTACAACAAGCTAATGAATGCATCTCTAAGTTAATAAGAGCAAGTCAAGAAATTCAAAGAAAAATACAAAGAAGTTAATGATCAATTTATATCAGCAAATGAAGCCCTGAATGAATTGGAAGCAGAAGTTATGTAAAGAATAAGAGCAAAAGATGATCTAAATCTAATTGTGAAAAATAGATTAGAAGATTGTGCAAAACTTGAAAAATAGATCTGGAAAAGGCCATAAGTTTTGAAGAAAAAATCAAGAGAAGTACTGCAAAGCTTCATGAAATGATTTCTAGCAAGAAGAATGTCGATGACAAACATGGTTTAGGATTTGAGAAAGGAGAAAGTTCAAAATCTAGTCAAATAAACAACGAGTCAAGGAAAAATAGAGAATACCAGTTCAGAAATCAAAGAAGAAAACCTAGAAGACCTTTGGTTAGACAACCAAATGCTCAAAGGTACCCATCCTTCAATGGTTACTGTTATAAATGTAATAAGTATGGTCATAGGGCTAATCAATGTAGAAGTGGAATGAATCAAAATGCTCCATCTTTCTGTGGTAAATGCTTTAATTGCAATAAGATTGGTCATAAAGCAAATGAGTGCAAAAGTATGTCAAGAAATATGTCTAGGAATGGTCAATTCCTCAATGACAAGTATTTCACATGTAATAGATTTGGACACATGGCTAATCAATGTAGATCAAGGATGAATTCATTTAGAGGAAGAAATCAAGGACAAAGAAACATTGAATGTTTCAATTGCAACAAATTTGGACATACTATAAGATTTTGTAGAAGTAAGAATATGAGGAGAAATTACTATGATGAAAAAAGAAAAATAGAGTAGAGGAATAATAAGGGAAAAGAAAAGGTTGATCCAATAAAAACCAAGAATGAGATGAGTATGATCTGGATTAAAAAGGATGAGGTTAAGAATGGATCCGTACCAGGTTCTAGTGCAGTCACTTCCTCTAGGAAGTAAATTTAAATCTCTGGCTTAGGGGGAATAGTGTCGAAAATCAAAATCCCCTAGATAGAAAGTTGGTGCCAAAAACTAGCACGAAGGTATATGATGAATCTAATGTGACACATCTCTTAGAAGAAAAACTAGAAGAAAAAGGGTTAATACGGCATATTGCAGAGCAATTCTAATCGATTGTGTTCTACAGTGAAGGGTGTTGACAGCTTTTTGGGAATGAGAAATAAATGACAACTAGGTCAAGCCACATAAAGGATAAAAAGCCTTTGAAATGAGAGAGTTTGGTGATGCTTTGCTGAAAGTTGAGACGACCTTTAAAGCCAGTACTCTCGGAAGAAATTCTAGATCATAAAAGTATAGGTAGAATCTGATGATGAGTTTGATGAAATTGAAGCAAACTTTGTGGACAGATTGCAAAGAGAATCCAATAAGTATAAAGGCAAATTACCTTTAAAATGTTTCTCTTGTGGTAAAGTAGGTCATTTTGCTTCCAGATGTCCTGAAAGAATTGAAATGAATAGAAAAAGATATGAGAATAGGCCTAGGACCCAAAAGAAGTGTTATTATGTTGAAGATTTTGATGATGATGAAGTAGTGTTAGATAATGGTGAACTAGATAATGCTAGTACTTCTAGAAATGAATGCTTCTTTATTACTATTAAGGAAGATCTCGTGTCTACTAATTCTACTAGCTATGTGAAGGAAGAAAAACTAGTGGAAAGTGCTTTGGCTACTTAGGTCATTAAGGACAAGGATGAATGGGTTATTGATAGTGGCTTCTCTCACCACATGACTAGTGAAAAAAGTAAGTTGGTAAGTTTGGAAAGATATGATGGTGGACTGGTTAGGTTTGGAGATGATACAACTAGTAATATTTGTGGAAAAAGATCTATCTCTTTTGATGGCAAGCATAATACAAAAGATGTCTTGTATGTGAAAGGATTAAAGTACAATCTTTTAAGTGTGGGTCAGATGTGTGGTAAGGGAAAGCTTTGGAATAGTCATTGCAACTGGTAAGAAGACCAAAGGTAATATCTATCACTTGAAAGGAACTGATAACTATTGCTTGTTAGCTCAGACTGATGAGAGTTGGTTATGGCATAGAAGGTTGTGTCACATAAAATTTGATAATATTATGAAGATAAGTACTACACAGGTTGTTAGAGATCTGCCTAAGCTTGTGATAATCCTATTTGGAAGGAGTGTCAATTTGTGAAACAAACAAGAACAAGTTTCAAAAGAAAGGACCAATAAGTTGAAGGACTATTTGAGCTAGTGCAAACAGATTTGTGTGGACCTACCAAAGCAAGAAGTTTGTAAGGAGATAGGTATTTCATGTTGCTTATTGATGATTATTCTAGAATGACTTGGGTCACCTTTTTGAAAGAAAAAGATGAAGCTCTACATAAGTTCAAGGCATTTAAGGCAATGGTGGAAAATGAGATGGATTTGAAAATCAAATGCTTGAGGTCAGATAGAGGAGGAGAGTTCACATCAAATGAATTCAATTTCTTTTTTGAAGAATATGTAATAAAGAGACATACATCTGCACCTAGAGCTCCACAACAAAATGGAGTTGCTGAAAGGAAAAATAGAATAGTTCAAGAAGTTGCTAGAACCATGATGAAGGAAGCTGATCTTCCACAAGCATATTGGAGAGAGGCAATTCACACCACTATATATATCCTAATTAGAGTTCAAGTAAAAGGTAATAGTTCTAAGACTCCTTATGAATTGTGGCATGGTAAAGTTCTTACTGTGAAATATTAAAAGTTTTTGGTAGCAAATGTTATATCAAAAGAGAAGAAGATTTAGGCAAGTTTGATGAAAGATGTGATGAAGGAATCTTCCTTGGTTATAGAGCAAGGCCTACCGGTGCTGTAATAAGAGGCTCAACAAGATCATTGAAAGTGAAAATGTTAAAGTTAATGAATGTAAGGAAAGGTCTTTAGGATCATGTGGATATGAATCGGATGAACCAGCTATTTCAGAAGTGGTATAGCATGAATACAGCTCAGATGAAGAAGAACAAGATTCGGTAAGTGCTACCAAAACTCCAAGGTATGTAAGACTCAATCATTTTGAAGATCAAATCATAGGAGATAAAAGAAAAGGGATCTTAACCAGAAGAAAAGATGCAGAGGAATAAGTAAAATTCTATCTGATTTCCAAGATTGAACCTACAATTGTGGATGAGGCTTGCAAAGATGACAATTGGACAAAGGCTATGGAAAAGGAATTGATGCAGATAGAGAAGAATCAGACTTGGGATATTGTTCCTAGACCAGTAGATAAGAATGTTTTTTTGCATAAAGTGAGTCTTCAGAAACAAGATGAATGAGAATGGTGAAGTGGTAAGAAACAAAGCAAGGTTGGTGTGCAAAGGATATGCTCAAGTTGAAGGAATAGACTTTGAAGAAACTTTTGCTCCAGTGACAAGGATTGAAGCAATAAGGATGTTTTTGGCCTTTGCAGCCTACAAATATTGCAAGGTTTACCAAATGGATGTGAAGTCTACTTTCTTAAATGGATAATTGGAAGAAGAAGTGTATATTGAACAACCGGAAAGATTTAAGTCATCAAATCAGGGTGACATGGTATGCAAATTGAAGAAAGCTTTGTATGGATTAAAACAAGCCCCGGGGGCATGGTATGCATAATTGGATATGTATCTAATACAAATAGGGTTTAGTAAAGGTACTACAAACATTAATCTCTACTTCAAGCTCAATGATGAACAAATCCTAATTCTTGCAGTCTTTGTTGATGATATTATTTTTGGAGGTAATGAAGGTATGTGCTTAGTTTTTGCTGGAGAAATGCAAAGTGAATTTGAAATGTCTATGTTTGGAGAGATGAACTTCTTTTTAGGTCTAAAATTAAGTCAATCAGATAAAGGTATCTTCATTTCTTAGTCTAAGTATGTGAAAGAGTTGTTAAAGAAATTTGGGATGGAAGACTCTAAACCAGTTTGCACACCTATGATAACTGGTTGTGATGCAGAGCACGTGCCAACTGAAGTGTGTGAACTAGTTCAAAAACCTCTAGGAGCCTGCAAGACAGCCAAAAGAAACTATGTTGGCAAGACCTTTGAATTGTCTCACTGAAACATACACACTCTTGCCTATCGGCAAGACAGTCCACCGTCGGTCAGGTTCAATACTCCTTCGCCGACACCTTCACATCTCACCGATAAGCCCACAACATGAACTTCTCTTTCGGCAGGACTAGCCCACTATCTACTCGATGAACAAGTTTAATCCGGAGGTTCAACAGATAGGTTCAACCGGTAGGTTCAAACTAGAGGTTCAACGGATAAGTTTGCCCAGAAGGTTAAATGGACAGGTTCAATCTTCCCCTTTGGTGAGACTCCTATCTGTCGGCGAACTCTTTAGGTCTCCTGCCGATGCTGTTGATTACACCGATGGACTTGCTGTTGGTAAAACACTAACTATCGGTGACACCTCTATTCCCTCCGCCAATGGCATAATTCACTCTGATGAGCTATCTTACGCCGACGGACTCTCCGCCAACTCCTTTTCGGCTAGACTCCCTTCTTCCTCTCACCGATGATAGGACCATCGGTGAGACTTTCACTGTCGGACCCTCACAGTTTTCTTTCACCAATACCTTGTCTCCCCCCGACGGATTTAACTCATAACGTTGTCGATGAGACTCACCTCCATCGGACCCGCACGATTCCTCCTTGCCAATGCCTGACTCTTGCCGATGGATACGGCCAAGACCACACTTGGTGAGATTTTCACCATCGTGTGAGCCTAGTTTTGACACGTCGATATCATTTCTTATGCTGATGGCTTGAATACGAAATACACCCGCAGGTTATCCCTTATAAACAATAGACACTCAGAACTAATGCTTGAAGTGGTTCTGTAATTCTAGCCTTCCATACCTAGAATGAATAAACAAAGTTGGGGAAATTAATCTACAAGTCCATTCCACTGATTTCCCCAGAAATCTGCCAGTGGAATGGATTTATCCAGTTAATTTGACCACAGAAGCTCAAAACTAATTTATATACAAACTCTACACAGAATGAACTTCTACACAAAGAATCTGCACAGAATATTTACACAGGATATTTACATAGTATTCAGAATCTGGAAAGGAAGTGAATTGCAGAACTTCTATCCTTTCTTCATGTTCAGAAATTACATTCAACTATTCAGAGACCAGACCCAAAAAACTACCCCCGTCCCCTCTACAAAAGGTTTTCCGCTTTTTATCTTTCCCAATGTGAGGGACTGACATTCTCCTCTGTTTCTGGGATTTGATCTTTTCAAAATTATAGGTGGAAACCCTTAATCTATTACAAATGACATCTGTTTTGCATAAGATAGCAAAACTCTTAAAGCTAAGACACCTTGATTAACCTCTCCTTAATCCAAGTGGTCAGAAACTTCATACAAAAAATGCTAACATTACATTATAAACAGGAAATGCTAACATTGGATGTTACATTTGAAGATGCTATAGATAACATGAAATGTTAAATTAAAGTTAGTCTTCTTCTCCTTCCTCTTGTGTATATTGGTCATGTTGAAGGGGTGCACCTATACCATACTCCCCGAGAGAAGAGATCTCAAGCCCCTTTGAGATCAGGGTTTGGAGGTCTGTACCATGCTTTGAAATCTGGTCAGTAGTCATCCAAACTGCATCTGAATCTAGTTGTCCTTGCCAGGCCACCAAATACTCCAAGTATTCTTTGTTTCTGGTCTTCTTGAGCACTCGTGAGTCTAAGATGTGGTTCAACTTTGGTGGATCATGCTTCAGAATGCCATCAGCTGCTGTCTGCAATGGTTCCTTTTCTACATCTGCATTTGGTTTGTATGGAGTCAAATCACAGATATTGAAAATTGGGGACAATCCAAGATCTGGAGGAAGTTGGATCTCATATGCATTCTGTCCACACTTCTTTAAAATTTGACATGGTCCAATCTTCCTCTGCATTAGCTTGGTATACTTACCTTTGGGGAGTCTCTCCTTCTTTAGATTTACCCAAACCAAATCTCCAGTTTCAAACTATAAATCTCTTTTCTTCTGGTCAGCATATGTTTTGTACTTCGTTGTAGCCTGTTGGAGTTGGTGCTTGACCAGATCATGTACTTCTTTAATAGCTGAAGCAAAAGCTTCACCATCTGCACTAATAGGCTCTCCTACAGGTAGATCTCTCAGCTCCAGAATACCTCTTGGATGAAGTCCATACACTATCTGAAAAGGTGACTTTCCTATACTCCTATTGATGGTGTCATTATAAGAAAATTCTGCTTGTGGGAGGATATTATCCCATTTCTCTCCATGCTGCCTGGTTAAACACCTGAGTAGGTTACCCAATGAACGGTTAACAACTTCAGTCTGCGCATCTATTTGAGGATGGTAGGCTGATGAGAAAGATAAATTAGTTCCCCCCTTTCTCCAAAGAGTTCTCCAGAAGTGGCCAATAAACTTCACATCTCTGTCTGATACTATGTTCAATGGTAAACCATGTATTCTCACGATCTCTTTGAAAAACAAATCAGCGACATATGAAGCATCATAAATGGTTTTACATGGCAAGAAATGTGCCATTTTACTGAATCTATCTACTACCACAAAAACACTATCATATCCTTTCCTTGTCCTAGGCAAACCTAGTACAAAATCCATTCTTAAGCTCTCCCATGGCCTAGAAGGAATGGGTAATGGCTGATACAAACCTGCATTTGTGGATCTTCCTTTGGCTTTCTGACATATTACACATGCTTCCACAAATTTTCTCACATCTGACTCTAACTTAGGCCAATAGTAATGTCTTTTTACCAGATCAAGAGTTTTATCAAGACCAAAATGTCCTGACAGAGCCCCACAATGTTTTTCCTGAATAATATTCAGTCTCATAGAACATCTGGGAATACATAGTTGTCCACCTTTGAAAAGTAATCCATCTTGGATCAGAAATTCAAAAAATTCAACATGATATTTGTCTCCAAAAGAAGTACATACCTTATAGACCTCTCCAAAGTCTTCATCTGCATACATTGTCTTCAACTAATCAATCCCAACACTCTCCAATTGGATCTGATTTATGGTTAGTACTCTCCTGCTCAAAGCATCTGCTACTTTGTTCTTAACCCCTTTCTTGTGCTTGAGTGTGAAAGTGAAAGCTTGCAAAGTTTCCACCCATTTCATTTGTCTATGATTCAGTTTCTCTTGACTGTTTAAGAAACTGAGGGCCTGATTATCTGTGAACACTATGAATTCTTTGGGCATCAAGTAATTCCTCCATTTCTTAAGTGACTGGACTATAGCATACATCTCCAAATCATAGGATGAGTATCTCTTCTTAGCATCATTTAATTTCTCACTGAAGAATGCAATAGGCCTACCTTCTTGGCTGAGTACTGCCCCAATTGTAATATGACTTGCATCACATTCTACTTGAAAAATCTTGCTGAAATCAAGAAATGCAAGAACTGGTTGTTCTGCCATCTTCTTCTTCAACGTTTCAAAAGAATTATCTGCCTCCTTTGTCCATGTAAACTTGCATTTCTATCCTCCCTTTATAGTGTCAAGCATGGGTGCACAGATATGACTAAATCCCTTTATAAACTTCCTATAAAAGGTTGTTAATCTATGAAAACTTCTAACATCATGCACAGTTTTGGGTGTTGGCCAAGACAGTATGGCACTTACCTTTTCTGGATCCATTCTCAGTTTGTTATGTGAGATAACAAATCCTAAGTAGATGATTTCTTCCTGCGGAAACAGACACTTTGCTAAATTTATCATTAGCTGCTCTTCATGTAACCTTTTGAGAACCAAGTCTATATGGATGAGGTGTTCTTCCCTCATATTGCTGAAAATCAGGATGTCATCTAGATATACTATGACAAATTTACCTATGAACTCTCTCAAGACCTCATTCATCAATCTCATAAAGGTACTAGGAGCGTTGGATAAACCAAAAGGCATGACCTTCCACTCATATAACCCCTCATTTGTCTTGAATGCTATTTTCCACTCATCACCAGGTCTAATCCTAATCTGATGATAACCACTCTTTAAATCTATTTTGGTGAAGTATTTAGCTCCTCCTAAACAATCAAGTAAATCTTCTATCCTAGGGATTGGAAACCTATACCTGATTGTTATTTTGTTGATAGCCCTTGAATCAGTGCAAAGTCTCCAAGTACCTTCCTTCTTTGGTGCTAGTACAGCCGGTACTGCACATGGGCTTAAACTTTTGCCAATTAGGCCTATCTGCAACAATTCTTCAATTTGTCTTGCTACCTCTATATTCTGATCTGGAGTGAGCTTATATGCTACTTTGTTGGGAAGTGTAGATCCTGGGATTAGATCTATACAATGGCTGATTTCTCTTATAGGTGGTAAGGAATTTGGCATCCCATCAGAACTAATGCCTTTGTACTTGTCCAACAGCTCTTGGATAGCTGGTTCTATGGATTTTTGTCTCTTTTCTCCCTTGATTTCTTTCTGCTGTTCCTTGTTTACCTTTAGGAAAGGAATTAGAGCATATGCATCTGCTCCTTCTTCTCTTATCTCTTTCATGAATTGTCTTCCTTCTACCATCATCACTTTAACCTCTTTTCCTTTTGTCTCCGCCTCTGTCTCCATTAATGGTATCAATTCTATCACCTTACGATTCTTGGTGATGGAGTAGGTGTTCCTAACACCATCATGGTATGCTTTTAAATCATACTACCATGGTCTTCCAAATAGGAGATGGCAAGCATCCATCTTGGCAATGTCAAACAATAGCTTATCCTTGTATGGGCCAATTTGAAATTCTACCCAAGCCTGTTCTTCTACAACTGTTTGTTGTCCTTGGGTAAGCCATGAAATTTTATAAGGGCAAGGATATGGCAGTCTCCTAAGCTTAAGTTTTTCTACCATCTCAATGGATACAAAATTCTTAGTAGATCCAGAGTCAATCAGAACTTTACATACCTTTCCTCCTGCCTTGCAAGTAGTTCTAAATAGAGACTTCCTTTGTGGAGGTTCTTTTCTAGGCACTTTCATGGTAGTCATTGCTCTCCTAATCATCAAAGATTCTCCATTCTCAGGATACCCATAACTGCTAGGAGCATTCACACTTTGAATAGTGCTTGAGCTTGCTACACTCTGACAATCAGATTCTTGGATCAAATTGATCCTCTTTTCTCCTATTGAGCTTGTTGCCTTCGCTGGACATCTGCTGGCTATATGGCCTTCTTGGTTGCAATTGTAACATCTGATAGGTCCTCTACCCTGAGATCTTCCTCTAAAAGGTGGTCTTCTGCCCCTGAAGTTTCCCCTTTGATTGTAGCTTCCTCCTTGGTTCTGACTATTATCTCCTCTGCTGGTCTCTTGGTTGGATTCATTCTGGTATCCAAATCCTCTGCCTCTAAAAGGACTTCTTCCTCCTCTCTGCTGTCTGCCTCTACCTCTATCATTCTGCTCATGCCTTCTCTTTAGTTTTTCTTCCACTTTGATTGCTAACTGATAGCACTTTTTGAACTGTATCTAGATTATGCAGATTTAAGTCTTCCTAGATGTTAAGTCTCAACCCATTGAGGTATCTTGCTACCTTCTCTTCCTCATCTTCCCTTACCTTTGTTTTTACACACAACTTCATGAATTCTTCTGTGTATGAGCTAACATCTAGCTCCTTCTGCTTCAAATTATGTTTTCTCTTGTGTAATTGGATATTGTAATCCAATGGAACATAGGCCTCTTTCACCAATACCATCATTCTCTTCCATGTTGTAACTCTGTTCTTTCCCTCTTTCACCCTGTCATCTTGGATGAAATTCCACCAAGTCAGTGCAGCTCCTTTCATTTTGGACTGAGCCATCTTCACTAGTTGGTGTTCTGGTATCTCTTCTATCTCAAAGAAATTATTCAAGCAGTCTATCCACTCCATTACTGAATCAGGTTCTATTTTTCCTGCAAACACAGGCAGGTCTATTTTCACATCCATGGTCCTTCTTTCCATGGACTTGAGGGCATTGAGTAAGGGTCTCTGGTCTGCAGGAACCACTAGCTCTTCCTACTCTGGGGTCTCCTCTTCATCCCCATCTTCATGTTCACTAGAGTTTTCTTCCCCTTTCTCCACTCTTTCCTTTAGCTTCTCTAGTTCTTCCTTCAATTCTTGATTCTGAGCTCTATCAGCTCTACTCTCTGCTATTTGCTTCTTCACCAAGGCTATCATTTCAGCATTGGTCATTTTTGCTGGAAGAGTGTCTGATGCTTCTCCTTCCAACATTTTGCTTTCTCCTTCTACTACTAGATGGGACAAATGCCTTCAGAAATGAAATTTACACACAAACCTTTCCCAGAGCTTTCTCTAGCTCTGATACCACCTGATGTAGAGCATGTGCCAACTGAAGCATGTGACCAGTTCAAAAACCTCTAGGAGCCCGCAAGATAGCCAAAAGAAACTATGTCGGCAAGACCTTTGAATTGTCTCACCGAAACATACACACTCTTGCCTATCGGCAAGACAGTCCACCGTCAGTTAGGTTCAATACTCCTTCACCGACACCTTCACATCTCACTGATAAGCCCACAACATGAACTTCTCCTTTGGCAGGACTAGCCCACTATCTACCTGATGAATAGGTTCAATCCGGAGGTTCAATGGATAGGTTCAACCGGCAGGTTCAAACTGGAGGTTCAATGGATAAGTTCGCCCAGAAGGTTAAATGGATAGGTTCAACCTTCCCCTTCGGTGAGACTCCTATCTGTCGGTGAACTCTTTAGGTCTCCTGCCGATGTTGTTGATTACACCCATGGACTTGCTGTCGGTAAAACACTATCGGTGACACCTCTATTCCCTCCGCTGATGGCATAATTCACTCCGATGAGCTATCTTACGCCGACAGACTCTCTGCCAACTCCTTTTCGGCCAGACTCCCTTCTTCCTCTCACCGATGATAGGACCATCGGTGAGACTTTCACTGTCGGACCCTCACAGTTTTCTTTCACCGATACCTTGTCTCCCCCCGACGGATTTAACTCATACCATTATCGGTGAGACTCACCTCCATCGGACCCACACGATGCCTCCTTACCGATGCCTGACTCTCGCCGATGGATACGGCCAAGACCACACTCGGTGAGATTTTCACCCTCGGGTGAGCCTAGTTTTGACACACCGATATCATTTCTTACGCCGATGGCTTGAATGTGAAATACACCCACAGGTTATCCCTTATAAACAACAGACACTCAGAACTGATGCTTGAAGTGGTTCTGCAATTCTTTCCATACCTAGAATGAATAAACAAAGTTGGGGAAATTAATCTACAACTCCATTCCACTGATTTCCCCAGAAATCTGCCAGTGGAATGGATTTATCCAGTTAATTTGACCACAGAAGCTCAAAACTAATTTATATACAAACTCTACACAGAATGAACTTCTACACAAAGAATCTACACAGAATATTTACACAAGATATTTACACAATATTCAGAATCTGGAAAGGAAGTAAATTGCAGAACTTCTATTCTTTCTTCATGTTTAGAAATTACATTTGACTATTCAGAGACCAGACCCAGAAAACTACCCCCGTCCCCTCTACAAAAGGTTTTCCCCTTTTTATCTTTCCCAATGTGAGGGACTGACATTCTCCTCTATTTCTGGGATTTGATCTTTTCAAAATTATAGGTGGAAACCCTTAATCTATTACAAATGACATATGTTTTGCATAAGACAGCAAAACTCTTAAAGCTAAGACACCTTGATTAACCTCCCCTTAATCCAAGCAGTTAGAAACTTCATACAGAAAATGCTAACATTACATTATAAATAGGAAATGCTAACATTGGATGTTACATTTGAAGATGCTATAGATAACATGAAATGTTAAATTAAAGTTAGTCTGCTTCTCCTTTCTCTTGTGTATATTGGTCCTGTTGAAGGGGTGCACCTGCACCAGGTTGTAAGTTAAGAAAATATGATAACTCATCCGTGGCGGACTAGAAAAGGTATAGATCTATGATTGGAGGATTACTTTATTTGACTCAAACAAGACCTTGTTGCAAGAAATGGGCCTAACCAGTGTTATCATTGATGTCAACATACTCCTATTGCATTAATGATAAGAATTGGATGACCTGTGTGATGAGGATATTGAGAAAATTAGTCTCAATCAGGAATAGTGAAGATCAATGATGACCGTAAGGTAAAAGTCCAAGATAGGATGAGTATCAAAGGATGTGGTTTAAAGGGTTTGTAGATATGTGTCCTAAGGTGGTCCAGTAGAGATTTCAGAGGTCCACATGAAGATCTGAAGAAGTTGTGGTGGATCAAGTAAAACCGGTTCCGACAGATGTTCAGTGGTGACAGAGTGTTGCAGATAGGTCCAGTGAGATTTGGAATTGCATTATCATGTTCTGTAGATTTGAGGGAGTGTTGAGGAAGTCTTTTTGGAGTGTGAAATAGATTAGTTCATGGTTTGAAGGTCTGCAAGCATCTATTCCTTTGTGATAGTAGTGACAGACTGTGTTCTTGAGGTTCCGAATAAAGGGGAGATGGATTTCAGTAAGCAGATGAAGTGTGAATGTTCTTGGTGATTTAGGAAATCTTGTGGAGGTCTTTGGATCATGTCCAATTTGAGTTTGTGATCCACATTGGAGTTGGAGCTCGCAATTGAAGATTATCTTCCAGATGATAGTGTTCTTCTAGCGATTGGCCGACCAGATCAGTTACACATCTTGCAGATGTTCTTGTTGATGTCTTGTATAAATAAGGGATTACGAAGTCATTTCAAACTTGTTCTAGTGGAGATGCGAGTGTGGTAGCAGGGAGGAGATCGAAAGGCAGAGAAGAAGTATTGAGCTTAAATGGAACTGATTCAAGCATGATGAAGATGCTATTTTCCAGTTCAAGTATGTGGTACTTATTCTTTTGTAGATAGTGTGTCTCTGGTAGGCAGTGGGCCTCTTGTGAGCAGTGTGCTCAGGCAGTGAGCCCTAATTGGCATGTGCCATTTTGTTCTTTCTATTCTTTTAACAAAGAATACAATCTTGCGTTAATCACCCTGTGGTTTTTCCCTTAACCGGGTTTTCCACGTCAAAATCTTGGTGTCTTATGTGTTGATGTGTTTTTGCTTTTGATTTAAGTGCATTATGTTTCATGAATAATATACTGCTAATTACCAAGAGGATTTAAGTGTGTAATTGGGAGAAAGTTTTGGACTACTGATTCACCCCCCCTCTCAGTTATGTGCCCTAAGTCTAACAGACCCGACATAATGCATGTAGTATGTCTTGTGGCAAGATTTCAAGCAGAACCCAAGGAATTACATGTGATGATAGTCAAGAGAATTCTAAGGTATTTAAAAGGTACAATGGATTGTGTTTTGTTGTACCCTAAGGATAGTGACTTTAATATTAGTGCATATACTGATGTAGATTGTGCCAGAGATGGGGATGACAAAAAAAGTACAAGTGGAGGTGCATTCTTCTTGGGAAAAAGGTTAGTATCTTGGTTGAGCAAGAAATAGGATTCAATATCCCTGTCTATTGCAGAAGTAGAATGCATTGTAGCAGGATGCAGTTACACTCAAGTGTTATGGATGAAGCAGACTTTGAAGGACATCAGAGTTGTGTATGAGGATCCAATCACAATCTTTTGTGACAACACAAGTGCCATAAACATATCAAAGAATCCAGTGATGCATTCAAGGACAGAGCACATATCCATTAGGTATCATTTTCTGAGAGAAAAGGTGATAGAGAATGAAGTCAAGTTGGAGTTTGTTTCTACCAAAGATCAGATTGCAAACATTTTCACTAAGCCTCTGCCCAAGGATACGTTTGAGTATCTCAGAGAAAAGTTAGGGGTTACCACCCCTCCTGCTCTAAACTAAGATGCACAATAGTGCATCAGTCTGGAGGTGCTCAGAGATCTAGATTGATGCCTTTTAGGGCTACTTCTTAGGGGGAGTAGTTAGAGAGTTTAGAAGAAATATTGAATCAGAGTAGAAGAGTGCAAGTATGTGCCCTTTACCATTGATGTCAAAGGGGGAGAGAAGTCATGTGAAAAACTTAGATAGACAAAGAGTGCAAATGTGTAAAGAGAAATGGGGAGAATATTGTAGAAAGAAAGAGTGCAGGTGTGTAAAGAGAAAGGGGGAGAATCATGTCTTGATGGTTGTTGTAGTTTTTCACATCATATGTTGCCATCAATGAAAAAGGGGGAGATTGTTGCAAGTATGTGTCTAATCAGTGTTGTCATTGATGTCAACATATCTTTGTTGTCATTGGTGTCAACTATGTTCTATTCTATTACTTTTTTAGAAGCCTTGTGTCTTGAGGATATTATGAAAATTGGCCTCTCTGGAAGAATCAAGTGAGTTACAGTGAAGTGTAATATAGACAGAGAGTTGTATGCTAAAGAATAGTCTAGTAGACTACCCTGCATCTCTTGCAAGATGAAGATCTTGGTTTATAGATTGGAAGTTATTTAAAGGGATGTCTAAAGATGCTAAATCCTGAGTTTGAGCCTCTTGTGTGAAGTTGTGAGAAAGTTGCATTCACCAAAGTAAAGCGTGCTCCTTCTGATTATTCTCTGGTGATAGGAAGAAAGTATTATGCTCCACATTCGTTTGTAATAAATTATTTTGCTCTAAAGTTCTAGTGGGAAGTCTAGGATGATGATAAGTTCCTACAATTGAAGTGGTTCATGTTTTGGTGGTCCGCAAGCTATCTTTCTTTTATGTCAGTCAAAGACAGTGAAGTTCATGTGTTTCGATGAGAAGATTCCTATGGCTAAGTGGTTAAGGTTCGTGTGGTTGCTCCTGATGATTATAACATGCTTTTGGATGTCTCCTGATCATGTTCCTATCTTAACGTTGGTCCGCATTAAGGAATTGAGATCATGTTTGAAGATTGTTCCCAGACAAGGCAGTGTGTAACTAGTCTTAGCTGACTTGGTTAATTCCAGTAATTGCAGAGATCCTTTGAAGATCATGGAAGTGTGTTGAAGCATGGAAGATCATGTTTGAGGCATAGCTAAGGCGTGGCGTGATCCACATACATCTTTACTTCTTTTTCTTTACATAATGTTGTACTAGGTCAGGACCTAATTTGTAAATGCTTAAATTGCCACCCTTGGAGATTGCTCCAATGGTTGATGATTTTAATGCTGACCTTGATGATCATTCCAAGGTTGATGAAGTGTATAAATACTTGTAGTTGAGCAGTGAAAATTTTTTCCTTGAGTGAAAATGGAAAGATAATAAGAAAGGTACAAAAAGAAAAGTAGAGAAGAGGCAGAGCAGGGTAGAGCAATGTAGAGGAATTGTTGTACTTCAATCATAGAAATAAAAGGGTGTTGATCATAGCAGTGAGCCTGACAGTGAGCCACCAGTAGGGTTTAACAACCCTCAGGGTTTAACAATCCTCAAGTTTTAACAACCCTTATTATAATCTTGCTAGGTTTAGGGTTGAGGCAGTGAGCTTGCTAGGTTTAGGGTCTAGTAAGTATAAAGACAAATTACCTTTCAAATGTTTCTCTTGTGGTAAAGTAGGTCATTTTGCTTCTAGATGTCCTAAAAGAATTGAAAGGAATAGAAAAAGATATGAGAATAGGCCTAGGACCCAAAAGAAGTGTTATTATGTTGAATATTTTGATGATGATGGAGTATCAAATAATGGTGAACCAGATAATGCTAGTACTTCTAGAAATGAATGCTTGTTTATTGCTATTAAGGAAGATCCCATGTCTACTAATTCTGCTAGTTGTGTGAAGGAAGAAAAACTAGTGGAAAGTACTTTGGCTGCTCAGGTCATTAAGGACAAGGATGAATGGGTTATTGATAGTGGCTTCTCTCACCACATGACTGGTGACAAAAGTAATTTTGTAAGTTTAGAAAGATATGATGGTGGACTGGTTAGGTTTGGAGATGATACAGTTGGTAAGATTTGTGGAAAAGGATCTATCTCTTTTGATGGAAAGCATAATATTGAATATTTCTTGTATGTGAAAGGATTAAAGCACAATCTTTTGAGTGTGGGTTAGATGTGTGATAAGGGCTATGATTTAAGCTTCAAGGACAATGGATGCAAGATTTGGGAAAGCTCTGGAACAGTCATTGCAACTAGTAAGAAGACCAGAGGTAATATCTATCACTTGAAAGGAACTAATAACTATTACTTGTTGGCTCAAATTGATGAGAGTTGGTTATAGCATAGAAGGTTGTGTCACAGAAAATTTGATAACATTATGAAGATAAGTACTGCATAGATTGTTAGAGATTTGCCCAAGCTTGTGAAGCCAGCTAATCATATTTGCAAGGAGTGTCAATTTGGGAAACAAGCAAGAATAAGTTTCAAAAGAAAGGACCAATCAGTTGGAGAACTACTTGAGCTAGTGCATACAGATTTGTGTGGACCTACCAGAGCAAGAAGTTTGCAAGGAAACATGTATTTCATTTTGCTTATTTGTGATTATTCTAGAATGACTTGGGTCACCTTTTTGAAAGAAAAAGATGAAGCTCTAGATAAGTTCAAGGCATTTAAGATAATGGTTGAAAATGAGATGGATTTGAAAATCAAATTCCTGAGGTCAGATAGAGGAGGAGAGTTCACATCAAATGAATTCAATTTCTTTTTTTAAATAATATGGAATAAATAGACATCTATCTGTACCTAGAACTCCACAACAAAATGGAGTTGTTGAAAGGAAAAATAGAACAGTTAAAGAAACTACGAGAACCATGATGAAGGAAGCTAATCTTCTGGAAGCATATTGGAGAGAGACAATTCACACCATTGTATATATCCTAAATAGAGTCCAAGTAAAAGGTAATAGTTCTAAGACTCCTTATGAATTGTGGCATGGTAAAGTTCCTATTGTGAAATATTTCAATGTTTTTGGTAGCAAATGTTATATCAAAATAGAAGAAGATTTAGGCAAGTTTGACGCTAGATGTGATGAAGGAATCTTCCTTGGTTACTCCACTAAGAGCAAGGCCTACTGGTGCTATAATAAGACGCTGAACAAGATCATTGAAAGTGCAAATGTTAAAGTTGATGAATGCAAGGAAAGGTCTTTAGAATCAAGTGGATATGAATTAGATGAACCAAATGTTTCAAAAGTGGTGTAACATTAAGACAACTCAAATGAAGAAGAACAAGCTCCAGTAAGTGCTACCAAAACTCCAAGGTATGTAAGACTCAGTCATTCTAAAGATTAAATCATAGGAGATAAGAGCAAAGGGATCTTAACCAGAAGAA
Organism: Cunninghamia lanceolata; assembly: GCA_027924645.1. Lineage (NCBI taxonomy): Eukaryota > Viridiplantae > Streptophyta > Pinopsida > Cupressales > Cupressaceae > Cunninghamia > Cunninghamia lanceolata. The sequence continues at coordinate 10,538,076 of BSBN01000655.1, forward strand.
CAGATGTGGAGGAACAAGTAAATTTCTATTTGATTTCCAAGATTCAACCTAAAACTGTGGATGAGGCTTGCAATGATGAGAATTGGGCAAAGGCTATGGAAGAGGAATTGATGCAGATAGAGAAGAATTAGACTTGGGATCTTGTTCCCAGACCAGTAGATAAGAATGTTATTGGCACAAAGTGGGTCTTTATAAACAAGATGAATGAGAATGGTGAAGTGGTAAGAAACAAAGCAAGGTTGGTGTGTAAAGGATATGCTCAAGTTGAAGGAATAGACCTTAAAGAAACTTTGGCACCAGTGGAAAGGATTGAAGCAATAAGGATGTTTCTGGCCTTTGCAGCCTACAAAGATTTCAAGGTTTACCAAATGAATGTGAAGTCTACTTTCTTAAATGGATAATTAGAAGAAGAAGTCTATATTGAACAACCAGAAGGATTTCAGTCATCAGATCAGGGTGACATGGTATGTAAATTGAAGAAACATTTGTAAGGATTAAAACAAGCCCCTAGAGCATGGTATGCACGGTTGGATAGGTATCTGATATAGATAGGATTCAGTAAAGGTACTACAAACAATAATCTCTACTTCAAGATCAATTATGAACAAATCCTAATTGTTGCAGTCTTTGTTGATGATATTAGTTTTGGAGGTAATGAAGGTATGTGCTCAGTTTTTGTTGGGGAAATACAAAGTAAATTTGAAATATCTATGTTAGGAGAGATGAACTTCTTTTTAGGTCTGTAAATAAGTCAATCAGATAAAGATATTTTCATTTCTCAGTCTAAGTATGTGAAAGAGTTGTTAAAGAAATTTGGGATGGAAGACTCTAAACCAGTTTGCACACCTATGATAACTGGTTGTAAGTTAAGCAAAGATGATAACTCACCTATGGCGGACTAGAAAAGGTAAAAATCTATGATTGGAGGATTACTTTATCTAACTCAAACTAGACCTGACATAATGCATGCAGTATGTCTTGTGGAAAGATTTCAAGCAGAACCCAAGGAATCACATGTGATGGAAGTCAAGAGAATTTTGAGTTATTTAAAAGGTACAATGGATTATGGTTTATGGTACCCTAAGGATAGTGACTTTACTCTCAGTGCATATACTGATGCAAATTGGGTTGAAGATGTGGATGACAGAAAAAGTACAAGTGGAGGTGCATTCTTCTTGAGAAAAAGGTTAGTATCTTGGTTGAGCAAGAAACAGGATTCAATATCCCTATCTACTGCAGAAGCAGAATACATTATAGCAGCATGTAGTTGGACTGAAGTGTTATGGATGAAGTATACTTTGAAGGACATCAGAGTTGTGTATGAGGATCCAATTGTAATCTTTTGTGACAACACAAGTGCCAGAAACATATCAAAGAATCTAGTGATGCATTCAAGGACAAAGCACATATCCATTAGGTATCATTTTGATGCAGAGCTAACAACACAAGACCACAAAGGGTTCACAATCAAACTACTCAGGAGGAAGAGGATGTAGGGGATGGTAGGGTAAACAACTCCTTTTAGGTCCTAGTGGACCAAACTACAACACTTGACCTCAAACAGGACATGACTGTCCACTCATTCTCCATTGTTTCAACACAATACAATAACACCATTTTTCGGTTCATATACATGGAAACCTTTCCAAACTTTCTAGAGACCCTAGACCAATTATGATTGACTATACCAATCTTACAAAACCATCAAAATGCTCAGAAGGTACCTCCTTGTACCACTTCCTTCATAGGCTGACCTAACTCCTTATAACCCTGTCAGCAAGGTTTTTGAAGCATAACTTTCAAAAGGCATGACAAACACACAAAAAAACTACCTTTCCAAGTACCCATTATGGAGTTACAAAACATACCAAACATGCAGGTTAGGGTCTTCTGGAACACAAGCCTCTAATTTTGATTGTTCCTTCTTTTCTAGAGGGCAATTAACCCACTTTTACAAAGGAAATGTCCACAAACTCAAAGACAAACTTTTCACTCCTATTCTAGAGGATCCAATAGGGTAAAAATAGATGGATTTCACCAATTTTTAGGGTCTGAGATCATTGCAACTCATTCTATGAACAAATCTTCCTTCTACCAACACTAGTTAGCCTTAAACATGATACAATGAGGTCTCCATAGCCCCAAATTCCAACTTTCACTTGTCTTCTACTCCTGTACATAAAACCCATTAGAAAAGACACCATATTACACTCACTCCACCTATCTTGGGGTTCTAACATAGCTTCATGAAGTAGGAAAACAAAAAAAACTCTCCAAAACCCCTAAATCAAGGGTTTGCTGGAATGACACAGGTAGTCTTAGAAAAAGGCAATATCTCCTTCTAGAAATTGAATCAAGACCTCATACTAGAACTGTTAGAAAGGTATCTCAACCCTCTTTCCATAAATATATGGCTTTCCCCTATATTTGTCCGTACATAGGCATGCAATGGCTGGGAACAAGACTGTTGCAGTCAAAAAGATAGGGTTTTGGATAGTTTTTAGCAAAAATATGATAATTTTCACAAAAAATGAATGAAATGACCTCAAACCAATGGCATTGGATAGTTAGCTCACCCCTCTATCACATATAGTAGGTTTCATGGCATAACTATGCCATGAAAGTTTGTGGTATGATCTGCAACAACAAAATTGTAGGAAAAACACATAAAAAATAGAGTTTCTATTAAGAAAATGTTCTCCAACTTCTTCTCCCCGTTCACTCTATCTTTATCAATGAATCCTTGCCTAAATTATATCCTTATCCCTCCATTACAAATATTCAAATTGTGGGAAGAGGCTAAAAAGAGCCTAAATTGACTGATTTTTTCATAAAAAGCTAAATGTCTAAAAATAGATTGAACTAGACTTAGTAAATTTGTAGACTCCACTAAAGAGATGGCCTATTCTAGGCCTCCACACTACATGAGCATGCCTATTGAAGGATTTATTACATTTTTAAAACTCAATTTTACCTTTAACAACCAAAAATTACAAAAAATTGACTAAATGATTATTGATAGGTATTTCATGTTGCTTATTGATGATTATTCTAGAATGACTTGGGTCACCTTTTTGAAGGAAAAAGATGAAGCTCTACATAAGTTCAAGGCATTTAAGGCAATGGTTGAAAATGAGATGGATTTGAAAATCAAATGCTTGAGGTCAGATAGAGGAGGAGGGTTCACATCAAATGAATTCAATTTATTTTTTGAAGAATATGGAATAAAGAGACATATATTTGCACCTAGAGCTACACAAAAAAATGGAGTTATTGAAAGGAAAAATAGAATAGTTCAAGAAGTTGCTAGAACCATGATGAAGGAAGCTGATCTTCCACAAGCATATTGGAGAGAGGCAATTCACACCACTATATATATCCTAAACAGAGTCCAAGTAAAAGGTAATAGTTCTAAGACTCCTTATGAATTGTGGCATGGTAAAGTTCCTACTATGAAAGATTAAAAGTTTTTGGTAGCAAATGTTATATCAAAAGAGAAGAAGATTTAGGCAAGTTTGATGAAAGATGTGATGAAGGAATCTTCCTTGGTTATAGAGCAAGGCTTACCGGTGCTATAATAAGAGGCTCAACAAGATCATTGAAAGTGAAAATGTTAAAGTTAATGAATGTAAGGAAAGGTCTTTAGAATCATGTGGATATGAATTGGATGAACCAGCTATTTCAGAAGTGGTATAGCATGAAGACAGCTCAGATGAAGAAGAACAAGATTCAGTAAGTGCTACCAAAACTCCAAGGTATGTAAGACTCAATCATTTTGAAGATCAAATCATAGGAGATAAAAGAAAAGGGATCTTAACTAGAAGAAAAGATGCAAAGGAATAAGTAAAATTCTATCCAATTTCCAAGATTGAACCTACAACTATGGATGAGGCTTGCAAACATGAGAATTGGACAAAGGCTGTGGAAAAGGAATTGATGCAGATAGAGAAGAATCAGACTTGGGATATTGTTCCTAGACCAGTAGATAAGAATGCTATTGGCATAAAGTGAGTCTTCAGAAACAAGATGAATGAGAATGGTGAAGTGGTAAGAAACAAAGCAAGGTTGGTGTGCAAAGGATATGCTCAAGTTGAAGGAATAGACTTTGAAGAAACTTTTGCTCCAGTGACAAGGATTGAAGCAATAAGGATGTTTTTGGCCTTTGCAGCCTACAAATATTGCAAGGTTTACCAAATGGATGTGAAGTCTGCTTTCTTAAATGGAGAATTGGAAGAAGAAGTGTATATTGAACAACCGGAAGGATTTAAGTCATCAGATCAGGGTGACATGGTATGCAAATTGAAGAAATCTTTGTATGGATTAAAACAAGCCCCGGGGGCATGGTATGCATAATTGGATAGGTATCTAATACAGATAGGGTTTAGTAAAGGTACTACAAACATTAATCTCTACTTCAAACTCAATGATGAACAAATCCTAATTCTTGTAGTCTTTGTTGATGATATTATTTTTGGAGGTAGTGAAGGTATGTGCTTAGTTTTTGTTGGAGAAATGCAAAGTGAATTTGAAATGTCTATGTTTGGAGAGATGAACTTCTTTTTAGGTCTACAATTAAGTCAATCAGATAAAGGATTCTTCATTTCTCAGTCTAAGTATGTGAAAGAGTTGTTAAATAAATTTGGGATGGAAGACTCTAAACTAGTTTACACACCTATGACAACTGGTTGTAAGTTAAGAAAAGATGATAACTCATCTGTGGCGGACCAGAAAAGGTATAGATCCATGATTGGAGGATTACTTTATTTGACTCAAATAAGACCTTGTTGTAGGAAATGGGCCTAACCAGTGTAATCATTGATGTCAACATACTCCTACTACATTAATGATAAGAATTGGATGACCTGTGTGCTGAGGATATTGAGAAAATTAGTCTCAATCTGGAACAGTGAAGATCAGTGATGACCGTAAGGTAAAAGTCTAAGATAGGATGAGTATCAAAGGATGCGGTTTAAAGGGTTTGTAGATATGTGTCCTAAGGTGGTCTAGTAGAGATTTCAGAGGTCCACATGAAGATCTGAAGAAGTTGTGGTGGATCAAGTAAAACCAGTTCCGATAGCTGTTTAGTGGTGACAGAGTGTTACAGATAGGTCCAGTGAGATTTGGAATTACATTATCATGTTCTGCAGATTTGAGGGAGTGTTGAGGAAGTCTTTTTGGAGTGTCAAATAGATTATTTCATGGTTTGAAGGTCCACAAGTATCTATTCCTTTGTGACAGTAGTGACAGACTGTGTTCTTGAGGTTCCGGATAAAGGGGACATGGATTTTAGTAAGCAGATGAAGTGTGGATGTTCTTGGTAATTTAGGAAATCTTGTGGAGGTCTTTGGATCATGTCCAATTTGAGTTGGTGATCCCCATTGGAGCTGGATCTCGCAATTGAAGATTATCTTCCAGATGATAGTGTTCTTCTGGAGATTGGCCGACAGATCAGTTACACATCCTGCAGATGTTCTTGTTGATGTTTGCCGACTTAGATGATCATTCCTAAGTTGATGTCTTGTATAAATAAAGGATTGTGAAGTCGTTTCAAACTTGTTCTAGTGGAGATGAGAGTGTGGTAGTAGGGAGGAGAGTGAAAGGCAGAGAAGAAGTATTGAGCTTAAATGGAACTGATTCAAGCATGATGAAGATGCTATTTTCCAGTTGAAGTATGTGATACTTATTCTTTTGTAGATAGTGTCTCTCTGGTAGGCAGTGGGCCTCTTGTGAGCTATGTGCTTAGGTAGTGAGCCCTAATTGGCATGTGCCATTTTGTTCTTTCTATTATTCTAACAAAGAATACAATCTTGGGTTAATCACCCCATGGTTTTTCCCTTAACCGAGTTTTCCACGTCAAAATCTTGGTGTCTTACGTGTTGATGTGTTTTTGCTTTTGATTTAAGTGCATTATGTTTCATGATTAATATACTGCTAATCACTAAGAGGATTTAAGTGTGTAATTAGGAGAAAGTTTTGGACAACTGATTCACCCCCCTCTCAGTTGTGTGCCCTAAGTCTAACAGACCCGACATAATGCATGCAGTAAAGCCTGCTCCTTCTGATTATTCTCTGGTGATAGGAAGAAAGTATTATGCTCCACATTCCTTCGTAATAAATTATTTTCCTCTACAGTTCTAGTGGGAAGTCTAGGATGATGATAAGTTCCTACAATTGAAGTGGTTCATGTTTTGGTGGTCCGCAAGCTATCTTTCTTTTATGTCAGTCAAAGATAGTGAAGTTCATGTGTTTCGATGAGAAGATTCCTATGGCTAAAGTGGTTAAGGTTTGTGTGGTTTCTCCTGATGATTATAACATGCTTTTGGATGTCTCCTGATCATGTTCCTATCTTAATGTTGGTCCGCATTAAGGAATTGAGATCATGTTTGAAGATTGTTCCCAGATAAGGTAGTGTGTAACTAGTCTTAGCTGACTTGGTTAATTCCAGTAATTGCAAAGATCCTTTGAAGATCATGGAAGTGTGTTGAAGCATGGAAGATCATGTTTGAGGCACAGCTAAGGCATGGCGTGATCCACATACATCTTTACTTCTTTTTCTTTACATAATGTTGTACTAGGTCAGGACCTAATTTGTAAATGTTTGTATTGCCACCCTTAGAGATTGCTCCAATGGTTGATGATTGTAATGCTAACCTTGATTATCATTCCAAGGTTGATGAAGTGTATAAATACTTGTAGTTGAGCAGTGAAAATTTTTTCCTTGAGTGAAAATGGAAAGATAATAAGAAAGGTCCAAAAAGAAAAGTAGAGAAGAGGCAGAGCAAAGTAGAGGTAGAGCAGGGTAGAGTAGTGTAGAGGAATTGTTGTACCTCAGTCATAGACATAAAAGGGTGTTGATCATAGCAGTGAGCCTGACAGTGAGCCACCAGTAGGGTTTAACAACCCTCAGGGTTTAACAGTCGTCAAGTTTTAATAACCCTTATTGTAATCTTGCTAGGTTTAGGGTTGAGGCAGTGAGCCTGCTAGACCCAGTTGTTCTTCATGGCAGTGAGATAGTATGTTTAGGCCTGTGGAGTGACCACTTGCCTAAACATCATTTCTTGTAAAGATTGCAATATATATATTTGAGAGTTGATCCTCTTCATGGTTTTTCCCTCTTTGGGTTTTCCACGTAAAATCTTGGTGTTATGTGTCATGCTTTTGTGGATGTTGTTCATTTGTATATTATGCTTCTATTTGATTAATGGTTAAAAATAAAAGTGCAAGAAAAGGTTTATAGAACACTAATTCACCCCCCCTTCTCAGTGTTCTTGACATTCAACAATTGGTATCAGGGAAAGGTTCCTTGGAATAAGTTGAACAACTTAAGGAAAATCTAGCATAGTGTGATCATGGAAGCAAAGAGATTTGGAAATTATTAAAGAAACAAGCAACTAGAAGCAACTCTTATGGATCTTGAAAATTCTGAAGTAGAAGTCAGGGATCTAAGAGAAAATTTACAACAAGCTAATGAATGCATCTCTAAGTTAATAAGAGCAAGTCAAGAAATTCAAAGAAAAATACAAAGAAGTTAATGATCAATTTATATCAGCAAATGAAGCCCTGAATGAATTGGAAGCAGAAGTTATGTAAAGAATAAGAGCAAAATATGATCTAAATCTAATTGTGAAAAACAAATTAGAAGATTGTGCAAAACTTGAAAAATAGATCTGGAAAAGGCCAGAAGTTTTGAAGAAAAAATCAAGATAAGTACTGCAAAGTTTGATGAAATGATTACTAGCAAGAAGAATGTCGATGACAAACATGGTTTAGGATTTGAGAAAGGAGAAAGTTCAAAATCTAGTCAAATAAACAACGAGTCAAGGAAAAATAGAGAATACCAGTTCAGAAATCAAAGAAGAAAACCTAGAAGACCTTTGGTTAGACAACCAAATGCTCAAAGGTACCCATCCTTCAATGGTTACTGTTATAAATGTAATAAGTATGGTCATAGGGCTAATCAATGTAGAAGTGGAATGAATCAAAATACTCCATCTTTCTGTGGTAAATGCTTTAATTGCAATAAGATTGGTCATAAAGAAAATGAGTGCAAAAGTATGTCAAGAAATATGTCTAGGAATGGTCAATTCCTCAATGACAAGTATTTCACATGTAATAGATTTGGACACATGGCTAATCAATGTAGATCAAGGATGTATTCATTTAGAGGAAGAAATCAAGGACAAAGAAACATTGAATGTTTCAATTGCAACAAATTTGGACATACTATAAGATTTTGTAGAAGTAAGAATATGAGGAGAAATTACTATGATGAAAAAAGAAAAACAGAGTAGAGGAATGATAAGGGAAAAGAAAAGGTTGATCCAATAAAAACCAAGAATGAGATGAGTATGATCTGGATTAAAAAGGATGAGGTTAAGAATGGATCCGTACCAGGTTCTGGTGCAGTCACTTCCTCTAGGAAGTAAATTTAAATCTCTGGCTTAGGGGGAATAGTGTCAAAAATTAAAATCCCCTAGATAGAAAGTTGGTGCCAAAAACTAGCATGAAGGTATATGATGAAATCTAATGTGACACATCTCTTAGAAGAAAAACTAGAAGAAAAAGGGTTAATACGGCAGATTGCAGAGCAATTCTAATCGATTGTGTTCTACAGTGAAGGGTGTTGACAGCTTTTTGGGAATGAGAAATAAATGACAACTAGGTCAAGCCACATAAAGAATAAAAAGCCTTTGAAATGAGAGAGTTTGGTGATGCTTTTCTGAAAGTTGAGATGACCTTTAAAGCCAGTACTCCTGGAAGAACTTCTAGATCATAAAAGTATAGGTAGAATCTGATGATGAGTTTGATGAAATTGAAGCAAACTTTGTGGACAGATTGCAAAGAGGATCCAATAAGTATAAAGGCAAATTACCTTTAAAATGTTTCTCTTGTGGTGAAGTAGGTCATTTTGCTTCTAGATGTCCTGAAAGAATTGAAATGAATAGAAAAAGATATGAGAATAGGCCTAGGACCCAAAAGAAGTGTTATTATGTTGAAGATTTTGATGATGATGAAGGAGTGTTAGATAACGGTGAACTAGATAATGCTAGTACTTCTGGAAATGAATGCTTGTTTATTACTATTAAGGAAGATCTCGTGTCTACTAATTCTACTAGCTATGTGAAGGAAGAAAAACTAGTGGAAAGTGCTTTGGCTACTTAGGTCATTAAGGACAAGGATGAATGGGTTATTGATAGTGGCTTCTCTCACCACATGACTAGTGAAAAAAGTAAGTTGGTAAGTTTGGAAAGATATGATGGTGGACTGGTTAGGTTTGGAGATGATACAACTAGTAATATTTGTGGAAAAAGATCTATGTCTTTTGATGGCAAGCATAATACAAAAGATGTCTTGTATGTGAAAGGATTAAAGTACAATCTTTTAAGTGTGGGTCAGATGTGTGGTAAGGGCTATGATTTAAGCTTCAAGGATAATGGATGCAAGATCAAGGAAAGCTTTGGAATAGTCATTGCAACTGGTAAGAAGACCAGAGGTAATATCTATCACTTGAAAGGAACTGATAACTATTGCTTGTTAGCTTAGACTGATGAGAGTTGGTTATGGCATAGAAGGTTGTGTCACATAAAATTTGATAACATTATGAAGATAAGTACTACACAGGTTGTTAGAGATCTGCCTAAGCTTGTGAAGCCTGCTAATCCTATTTGCAAGGAGTGCCAATTTGGGAAACAAACAAGAACAAGTTTCAAAAGAAAGGACCAACAAGTGGTATAGCATGAAGACAGCTCAGATGAAGAAGAACAAGATTCGGTAAGTGCTACCAAAACTCCAAGGTATGTAAGACTCAATCATTTTGAAGATCAAATCATAGGAGATAAAAGAAAAGGGATTTTAACCAGAAGAAAAGATGTAGAGGAATAAGTAAAATTCTATCCGATTTCCAAGATTGAACGTACAACTGTGGATGAGGCTTGCAAAGATGAGAATTGGACAAAGGCTATGGAAAAGAAATCGATGCAGATAGAGAAGAATCAGACTTGGGATATTGTTCCTAGACCAGTAGATAAGAATGTTATTGGCATAAAGTGAGTCTTCAGAAACAAGATGAATGAGAATGGTGAAGTGGTAAGAAACAAAGCAAGGTTGTTGTGCAAAGGATATGCTCAAGTTGAAGGAATAGACTTTGAAGAAACTTTTGCTCCAGTGACAAGGATTGAAGCAATAAGGATGTTTTTGGCCTTTGCAGCTTACAAATATTGCAAGGTTTACCAAATGGATGTGAAGTCTACTTTCTTAAATGGAGAATTGGAAGAAGAAGTGTATATTGAACAACCGGAAGGATTTAAGTCATCAGATCAGGGTGACATGTTATGCAAATTGAAGAAAGCTTTGTATGGATTAAAACAAGCCCCGGGGGCATGGTATGCACAATTGGATAGGTATCTAATACAGATAGGGTTTAGTAAAGGTACTACAAACATTAATCTCTACTTCAAGCTCAATGATGAATAAATCCTAATTCTTGCAGTCTTTGTTGATGATATTATTTTTGGAGGTAATGAAGGTATGTGCTTAGTTTTTGCTGGAGAAATGCAAAGTGAATTTGAAATGTCTATGTTTGGAGAGATAAACTTCTTTTTAGGTCTACAATTAAGTCAATCAGATAAAGGTATCTTCATTTCTTAGTCTAAGTATGTGCAAGAGTTGTTAAAGAAATTTGGGATGGAAGACTCTAAACCAGTTTCCACACCTATGATAACTGGTTGTAAGTTAAGAAAAGATGATAACTCATCCATGGCGGACCAGAAAAGGTATAGATCTATGATTGGAGGATTACTTTATTTGACTCAAACAAGACCTTGTTGCAAGAAATGGGCCTAACCAGTGTTATCATTGATGTCAACATACTCCTATTGCATTAATGATAAGAATTGGATGACCTGTGTGCTGAGGATATTGAGAAAATTAGTCTCAATCAGGAACAGTGAAGATCAATGATGACCGTAAGGTAAAAGTCCAAGATAGGATGAGTATCAAAAGATGTGGTTTAAAGGGTTTGTAGATATGTGTCCTAAGGTGGTCCAGTAGAGATTTTAGAGGTCCACATGAAGATCTGAAGAAGTTGTGGTGGATCAAGTAAAACTGGTTCTGACAGATGTTCAGTGGTGACAGTGTTACAGATAGGTCCAGTGAGATCTGGAATTGCATTATCATGTTCTGCGGATTTGAGGGAGTGTTGAGGAAGTCTTTTTGGAGTGTGAAATAGATTTGTTCATGGTTTGAAGGTCCACAAGCATCTATTCCTTTGTGATAGTAGTGACAGACTATGTTCTTGAGGTTCCAGATAAAGGGGAGATGGATTTCAGTAAGCAGATGAAGTGTGGATGTTCTTGGTGATTTAGGAAATCTTGTGGAGGTCTTTGGATCATGTCCAATTTGAGTTTGTGATCCACATTGGAGTTGGAGCTCGCAATTGAAGATTATCTTCCAGATGATAGTGTTCTTTTAGAGATTGGCCGACCAGATCAGTTACACATCTTGCAGACGTTCTTGTTGATGTCTTGTATAAATAAGGGATTGTGAAGTTATTTCAAACTTGTTCTAGTGGAGATGAGAGTGTGGTAGCAGGGAGGAGAGCGAAAGGCAGAGTAGAAGTATTGAGCTTAAATGGAACTGATTCAAGCATGATGAAGATGCTATTTTCCAGTTCAAGTATGTGATACTTATTCTTTTGTAGATAGTGTGTCTCTGGTAGGCAGTGGGCCTCTTGTGAGCAGTGTGCTCAGGCAGTGAGCCCTAATTGGCATGTGCCATTTTGTTCTTTCTATTCTTTTAACAAAGAATATAATCTTGGGTTAATCACCCTGTGGTTTTTCCCTTAACCGCGTTTTCCACGTCAAAATCTTGGTGTCTTATGTGTTGATGTGTTTTTGCTTTTGATTTAAGTGCATTATGTTTCATGATTAATATACTGCTAATCACTAAGAGGACTTAAGTGTGTAATTGCGAGAAAGTTTTGGACAACCGATTCACCCCCCTCTCAGTTATGTGCCCTAAGTCTAACAGACCCGACATAATGCATGCAGTATGTCTTGTGGCAAGATTTCAAGCAGAACCCAAGGAATCACATGTGATGACAGTCAAGAGAATTCTAAGGTATTTAAAAGGTACAATGGATCATATTTTGTTGTACCCAAAGGACAGTGACTTTAATCTTAGTGCATATACTGATGTAGATTGTGCCAGAGATGGGGATGACAAGAAAAGTACAAGTGGAGGTGCATTCTTCTTGGGAAAAAGGTTAGTATCTTGGTTGAGCAAGAAATAGGATTCAATATCCCTGTCTATTGCAGAAGTAGAATGCATTGCAGCAGGATGCAGTTACACTCAAGTGTTATGGATGAAGCAGACTTTGAAGGACATCAAAGTTGTGTATGAGGATCCAATCACAATCTTTTGTGACAACACAAGTGCCATAAACATATCAAAGAATCCAGTGATGCATTCAAGGACAGAGCACATATCCATTAGGTATCATTTTCTGAGAGAAAAGGTGATAGAGAATGAAGTCAAGTTGGAGTATGTTTCTACCAAAGATCAGATTACAAACATTTTCACTAAGCCTCTGCCCAAGGATACGTTTGAGTATCTCAGAGAAAAGTTAGGGGTTACCACCCCTCCTACTCTAAACTAAGATGCACAATAGTGCATCAGTCTGGAGGTGCTCAGAGATCTAGATTGATGCCTTTTAGGGATACTTCTTAGGGGGAGTAGTTAGAGAGTTTAGAGGAAATATTGAATTCAAACAACCTTTTCATTTGATTTGCAAAGGTTTTACACATACCGTCTCTTCCTCCAAAGATGATATCATCAACAAATACTTCAATAATCAAGATGTTTTCATGATCAATTTTGAAATATAGGTTACTATCAGTAGTACCTTTGTTGAAACCAATCTCCAAAAGATGTTTGTCCAGCCTCTCATACCATGCTCTTGGGGCTTGCTTTAGACCATATAGTGCCTTCTTTAATTTGCAGACCATTACACCATGCTCATATAACTGAAATCCATCCGGTTGTTCAATGTACACCTCTTCTTCTAAGTCACCATTCAGGAAAGTAGATTTGACATCTATCTGATACACTTTGAAATCTTTGAAGGTAGCAAATGCAAGAAATAGTCTGACTGCTTCAATTCTTGCCACCAGAGTAAAGGTTTCCTCAAAATCAATCCCTTCTATTTGAGAGTAGCCTTTGCAGACTAATTTGGCTTTATTTCTGATTACTTCACCAACTTCATTTAGTTTGTTCTGGAAGACCCATTTTGTTCTAATCACATTCTTGTTTCTAGGTCTAGAAACAAGATCCCAAGTGTGATTTTTCTCAATTTGCATCAACTCTTCCTCCATTGCTTTGGTCCAATTTTCATCATTGCAGGCTTCATTTATTGTCTTAGGTTCAATCTTTGAAATCAGACAACATTCATCTGAATTTTGAGCAATTTTCTTTCTAGTTTGCACACCTTTACTTTTGTCACCTATGATTTGATCTTCAGAGTGGTTTAGTCTTACATACCTTGGAACTTTGGGAGTTTCTTACACTTCTATTTCTTGATCAGGCTCATTCAGACCTATCTCTTCTTCCTGATTTACCGGATCAGTCTGAATCTAACTTTCAGAAGAGGATTGTGCTCCTTGAACTAGAGAACCATTCTGATCATCTTCATCATATTCATAAAACCTTGAGGGCTTCTTAATTCCTTCATCAACCTTCACATTTTTACTTTCTATCATCTTTCTCAGTCTCTTATTGTAACACCGATATGCTTTGCTTTGAGTGGAGTAACCCAAGAAAATTCCTTCATCACTTCTAGCATCAAACTTTCCTAGATCTTCATCTCTTTTAATGTAACATTTGCTACCAAATACTCTGAAATATCTCACAGTAGGAGTGATACCAAACCAAAGTTCATAAGGAGTCTTACCGGTATTGCTTCCGATTTGAACTTGATTAAGAGTATAGACTGCAGTGCTGACAGCTTCTCTCCAAAACATCTGGGGAACATTTGCTTCCATCATCATTGTCCTAGATGCTTCCTGGATGGTCCGGTTCTTTCTCTCTACTACTCCATTCTGCTGTGGAGTCCTAGGAGCAGATAACTCTCTCTTTATACCATGCTTCTCACAAAAATCTATGAATTCACCGGATGTGAATTCACCACCTCTATCAGACCTTAGACATTTCAATTTTAATCTGGTTTGATTCTCTACCACAGCCTTGAAGATTTTGAACTTCTCAAAAGCTTCTGATTTCTCTTTTAGAAAGGTAACCCACATCATCTGGGAATGGTCATCAATCAGTAACATGAAATATCTATCACCTTGCATACTCTTGATTCTTGTCGGACCACATAGATTAGTATGAACTAATTCCAATAATCTAGTAGAGGACTGATCCTTGCTTTTGAATGAGACTCTGCTCTGTTTACCCAGCTGACATTCTTTGCACAAACTATTTGTATATTTTACCAAATTTGGAAGATCTCTTATAGCTTGAGTATTGCTTATCTTGATGATGTTATCAAAATTTACATGACACATCCTTCTATGCCATAACCAACTCTGATCAACTTGAACAAACAAACAACTTTTATTAGTACCAACTAGATGGAATATATTACCTTTTGTTTGAGTACCGGATGCAATCTCAGTTCCAGAGCTTTCAAAGATCCTACATCTTCCATTCTTGAACTAGAGATCATAACCTTTGTCCACCAACTGTCCAACACTGAGAAGATTGTGCTTCAATCCTTCAACATATAGTACATTACCAGTTTTGTTCTTTCCATCAAAAGAAATAGTTCCCCTACCTTTGATTCTACCAGCAGAATTATCACCAAACTTTACCATTCCTCCTTCATACCTTTCCAAATCTAAGAACTTGTTCTTGTCACTTGTCATATGGTGAGAGCATCCATTGTCAATAACCCAATCATCTTTTTCTTCAACTTGGGCAGCCAAAGCTCTTTCTACAACCTTATGATTGACAGATTCAGAGGATATTAGATCTTCTTCCTTGATGACAATAAACACCCATTCATTTCTGGATTTGTTTCCTATCTCTGATTCATCATCTGTTACTCCTTCATTATCATCTTCTTCATGAACATAATAACAATTCTTTTGGAACCTTTGTCTGTTAGAATTTGACCTTGTAGATCTTTCTAGACATCTTGAGGCAAAATGACCAATCTTATTGTAGTTGAAGCACTTAAAGGGTAATTTTCCTTCATACTTACTGGATCCTCTTCGCAGTCTCTTTGCAATGATGGCTTCAAGTTGAGTTGTTTCTGCTTCTTCCACTTCCATGTCTCTTCTTGCTTGATCATACCATGACAGCTTCCTTGAAGAGTTTTCTCTCGGATCAAATCTTTGTTTACCTTTCACAGAGGCACTGGCTTTGAATGCAGATTCAGTCTTGGGGGGATCATCTCCAAACTCGGTCATTTCAAATGTAGCTAGTTTGCCAGCCAATTGGTCTTTTGTGACAGTTGTATGGGCTCTGAATTCATCAATGGCAGTAACCTTGATTTTGTAGGTAGTAGGAAGGGATCTGAGAATTTTACCAACAATCTCATTTTCATCCAAGACTCCACCAGCATTCCTAATTCCACACACCAACTCATTTACTCTTGGCATAAAGGTAGTAATATTTTTATCATCTCTCACCTTCAGTCTTTCAAAGTTCCCTTTTAGACTCTGCAACCTTGTACACTTAACATACTCATCTCCTTCATGCAGAAGTTCTAGTTTAATCAAGATCTCATAGGCAGTTGGTAGGTCAATAACATTTGAGAGCTCTGAGTCATTTAATGCGCTTAGAAGAGCCTCTTTGGTTCACAGATTATTTTCAGCATCTGTGATTTCATTTATGGTTGTCGGACCACCCTATGGAGGTACATATGCTTTTGTGACCATGGACCAGTACGCCTTTCCCATACACTACAAGTCACATTTCATGTGACCTTTCCAAAGAGAGAAGTTGGTTCCATCAAACTTCAGACTATCCTTCTTGTATGATGACATCCTGGATCTCCTCAAGCGGTTAAGCTTTTTTAGAGGAACTCAGCTCTGTTACCAATTGTTAGATTTAGGGCACACAACTAAGAGGGGGGTGAATCAGTTCTAATTCAAACACTTAAATCCTCTTTGTTATTTAATAGTATATCAATTAATCACTCATGAAAGCATAAAGCATAAACACCAGAGCAGATACACATCAACACATGAGACACCAAGATTTTGACATGGAAAACCCAGTCAAGGGAAAAACCATGGGGTGATTAACCCAAGGATTATTCTCTGTTAGAAGAATAAGAAAAATGGATGGCACATGCCAATTAGGGCTCACTACCCGAGCACACTGCTCACAAGAGGCACACTGCCTACAAGAGACACACTGTCTACAAAGTAACAAGTATCATAAACTTGAACTGGAGATTGACATCTTTACCATGCCTGGATCAGTTCCATTTAAGCCTAAAAACTCTTGCTCTGCCTTTCGCTCTTCTTCTTTGCTATGCCACACTTTCCGCTCCAAGACACGCTTCAAAATGAATTCACATTCCCTTATTTATACAAGGCATCGATTTAGGAACACTCATCTAAGTCGGCAAACACCTATAAGAACATTCGCAAGACGTGTAATATATCCGGTCAGCTAGTCTCAAGAAGAACACCAATATCCGTGGTTATTCTTCAAATGCAAACTCTAACTTCAATGCGGACTGCCAATAAGAATTGTACATGATCCAATAATCACCAAAACCTTTCCTGAGTCATCAAGAACATCCACACTTTATCAACTTACTGGAATTCTTCTCTTCTTCATCCGGAACTTCAAGAACACAGTCTATCATCACTGTCATAATGAAAAAGGTGCTTCTGGACCTCCAAACCATGAACAAATCTAGTTGTCACCTCACATAAACTTCTTCAACACTCTCTCCAATCTGCAAAATGAGATAATGCAATTCTGGAGCTCACCGGACCAATCTGTGACACTCTGTCACCACTGAACATCTGTTAGAACCAGTTCTACTAGAGTAGTCATAATTTCTTCAGATCGTTATGCGAACCTCTGAAAACTTGACTGGATCATCTCAAGACTCATATCTACAAACCCTTTAAACCGCATCCTCTGATCTTCATCTTATCTTGGACTTTTACCTTAATGTCATCACTGTTCTTCATTGTTCCTGATTGAGACTAATTTCCTCAATATCCTCAGCACATAGCTCATCCAATCCTTCTCATTAATGCAATATGAGTATGTTGACATCAATGACAACACTATTTATCCTCATACTTGCAACACCTTCATGTCAATGTTTGATGATTTCACTAAGAAGTCCATCTTTGCGGTGACAGAGGGCAAACTGCTTGGCCATATCATCTCCAAGGAAGGAACATAGATTGATTCTATCAAGAATCTATCTCTACCAACAAGCAAAACTGGTGTGCATTCCTTCTTCGGTAAAATAAATTTCATATGAAAGTTTATACCAGACTTCTTAGAGCTTACAAAAGATATATTAGCTATGATGAAGAAAACATCTACTTTCAAGTGGACAGATGAAGGCAAGAAGGTGTTTGTCACAATTAAGGAAGACATAAGCCAAACACCAGTGTTAGTCCATCCAAATTTTAATGAAGACTTCATCCTTTACTGTTATGTGTCTGAACACACCATGTCCGCCATATTAATGCAAAGGCTGAATGAAGATGTTGAGTCTCCAATTGCTTTCATGAGTAGTAGTTTTAAAGATAGTGAAATGTGATATTCTCAAATAGAGAAGAACGCATATGCAGTAGTGAGAGAAGTAAAGAATTTCAGATTCTATATCTTGACGGCTCACACAACGTTGTATGTTACTGATCCATTGGTTAAGAGTGTGCTAACTTAGCAGGAGATGGGCACTAGGAGAGGTAACTAGGTTGCAAGGGTTCAAGAATACGATTTGTAGATCAAGCCAACAAAACTTGTCTATGGGAGAGGTCTTTGTCAATTGATGGCAGAAGACGACGATTTGAAGCACTAGGCTGATGGTGAATCTGAAATTGAAACTAAAGAGGATCTTCCTATGGTCCTATTTGTTGATTCTATAGATGAATGGTATACAGAAATTGTATACTATTTGACTTATGGAGAATGTCCAATTCATATGGACAAGCAGCAAAAGAGAACATTAAAATTGAAAGCGCAAAAGTTTGTGCTTTGGAATGACGTTCTATACAAGCAAGGGCTTGATGGAACCCTTTTGTTATGTGTCAACAAAGATCAACAACAACATTTGCTGGATGCATTTCATAGTCAACCATGCAGAGGTCACTTCTCATCAAGAGCTACTACATTCAAGATCTTGCAAGCATAGTTTTATTGGCCACCTATGTTTCACGACGCATATGAATGGCTATCAAAATGTTAAATCTGTCAACAGTTTGTTAGCAAACTCAAGCTAGCGGCCATTCCCCTCAAGCCAGTAATTATTGATGGTCCATTCTAGTAATGGGGATTGGATTTCATTGGCCCTATCAACCCACATTCCAATAAGGGGCATATTTATGTCCTCACAGGTACAGATTACTTCACAAAGTGGGTTGAAGCTATTCCAACCAAGCGAGCTACCTCGGAAGTTGTTTGTGACTTTCTGAAAGAGAACATTATTTCCAGATTCGGGGTACCACACAAGATAGTGACTGACAATGCAACATGTTTTTCATCTGAGGAGGTACTAGAGTTTTGTTATGATCATGGCATCATGTAATCACATTCATCATATTATTACCCTCAAGGTAATGGACAGGGCAAATCATCAAACAAAAACATAGTCACTATCATACGCAAGCTAGTTGATTCTAATCAAAAGGCTTGGCATAAGAAGCTTTATGATGCTCTCTGGGCTGATAGAATTACCCCCAAGAGAGCTATTGGTACTTCATCTTTCATCATTCTATATGGTATAGAGGTGATGCTACCTATCATGCTAGAGTTGTTCACTTTGAAGTTGGCAGCTGCAATTGAAGATAATGAGTTCAAAGATCCTATTGAAAAGTGCATCCTATATCTGATGAAGCTATAAGAAGAAAGGGTGGAGGTCGTAGATAGAATCACTCAACATCAGGAATGAGTGAAGAAAAAATTTGATAAGAAGGCTTGCCAGCAAGACTTCAAGATCGGTGACCAAGTCCTACTCTGGGACAAAAGACATGAGCCCAAGGGAATGCACAGAAAATTTGATTCCTTATGGTTGGGGCCATACAAGATCCACGAGTTCACAAGAGAGAATACTTACATTCTCTCGCACATGGATGGGAGGCTCCTTCCGTTGCTTTACAGTGGATTATACTTAAAACACTTCATCCCTTCAGGGATGGAGTAATTTCTTTTCCTTTCTATTCTCGTGATGTGTTCCCCCTTTCCGTGATGTGATCATTATGTCGTAATGTATTTCCCTTTTTGTAATGTGATAGTTGTGTTCTTTGTGTTTTGGAAAGTTCCAACTCTTAGGTGATTTTAGGAAGTCTGCTTTTAGGTGATTTTAGTGTTAGATTTAGGGCAGACAACTAAGAGGGGGGGTGAATCAGTTGTACAAAACTTTCTTCTTATCAAACACTTAAATTCATTTTGTAATTCAGCAGCATAATGATAAATCAATCATGGAAACATAATGCATTAAATCAAGAGCAGAAACATGTTAACACATAGGACACCAAGATTTTGATGTGGAAAACCTGGTTAAGGGAAAAACCACGAGGTGATTAACCCAAGATTGTATTCTCTATTAGAAGAATAGAAAGAACAAAATGGCACATGCCGATTAGGGCTCACTGCCCAAGCACATTGCTCACAAGAGGCCCACTGCCTACAAGAGACACACTGTCTACAAAATAATAAGTATCACATACATGAACTAGAGAATAGCATCTTCACCATGCTTGAATTAGTTCCATTTAAGCCCAATACTTATGATCTGCCTTTTGCTCTTCTCCTTGCTACCACACTCTCATCACCACAAGATCTTCTTTGGAATGACTTTACAATTCCTTATTTATACAAGACATTGACTTAGGAATGATCATCTAAGTCGGTAAACATCTACAAGAACATCCACAGTATGTGTAACTCATCTGGTCGGCTAGTCTTAGGGAGAACACCATCATCCAGAAGTAGTTCATCAATTGTGAGCTCAAACTTCAATGTAGACCACCAACACAAAGTAGACACGATCCAAAGACCTCCACAAGTTTTCCTGAATCACCAAGAATATCCACACTACATCTGCTTACTGAAATCCTTCTCTCCTTCATCTAGAACCTCAAGAACCCAGTCTGTCATCACTGTCACAAAGGAATAGATGCTTGCAAACCTTCAGACCATCAACCAATCAAGTTGACATTTCACAAGGACTTCCTAGATACTCAACCAAATCCACAAAACAAGATAATGCATTTCCAAATCTCACCGGACCTCTCTGTATCACTCTATCACCTCTGAACACCTGCCAGAACCGGTTTTACTTGAGTAGCCAAAACTTCCTTAGATCTTTATGTGGACCTCTGAAGTCTTTTACTAGATCATCTTAAGACACATATCTACAAACCCTCTGAACCGCATCCTCTGATACTCATCTTATCTTGGACTTTTACTTTACTATTTTCACTATTCTTCATTATTCCTGATATGACCAATTTTCTCAATATCCTCAGCACACAGCTCATCCAATCCTTATCATTAATGCAACAAGAGTATGTTGACATCAATGACAACACCAATTAGGCCCATACTTGCAACATTTAGGAGGTCCAGTTTAGGTGATGTACGAAAAAGTCTTGTTCTGGGTGATTAGGAAAGTGACCTGACTCTATTGCCCAACTGATAAGGCACTGGTCCAAGCTTAAAAAGTCTAGAGATTCTCGGTTCTCCTATGCCATAAGTATCTGACATGGTCCCCAAATAGAGCCAATTATTGTACCCAATCAAAAAAAATTGCTTCATTAAGGCATTTTGAGCAAGTCTAGAAAATTTTTCATCAAAAAAGTCAAAAACTTAAAAATTTTAAAAATAGAAATTTTTCTTTTTACAAAGTTTCTAAAAATAGACATCAAATTAGGTTTTCTGGGTTTCTTGAGATACGGATGCTGGCAAATTTTTCTAAAAATAGAATCTCTGATTTAGGTGTCGTGTTTTGTTCTCATTGGCTGATTTTGCTTCATGATCAGTGTGGTCCAGACGAAATCTACAAAAGGTCAAGTTTTCTCTACTGGGTCAATTCTAATTTTTTAGAAGGCAAAGCATGAGCTCTGAAGTCATCATTGGAGGAAGTTCATCTGCCAAAGCTTGTTTTCAAGTTTTTAATGTTGTTCCAATGACACAGAATTGACGAACAGTCGTCGATTCAACGAAGAATGCAAAACAGAGCAGGGTCAATCCGAGGTGAAGTGAAAATTTGAAAATCATCAAAATTTAACTAAGGCATGGATTTCCAGGCACCCCAGGAGGCTTGGGGTGACCGGTTACACCAATGTTAGATTTTTTTTCATGTTTTTCAAGAAAATGTGAGAAATGTCTCTGTCGGTCAGTTCTGGGGTGAATAATAGCAGTCATTTTGGTCATCAGGCCCCGAAAAGATGCAAATCATGTTTGATGTACCCAGGCTATCCAGTTCATTCACTATTTAGTGGTAGTTCACTGATGAAATCATTGAAATCGACATTAGCAAGCAGTTGCCAACATGTGAAATGGAGCAAGTTGCAAACGAAGGTTGAAAATCATAAAATTGGCTAAGGCACAGAATTCTAGGCACCCCTGGACGCTGGGGGTGCCCAAATTCTCATGCCTTAGAATTTTTTTGTTTTTCAAGAAATGTCAAAAAAGCCTCTGTCAGCTCGTTTCTAGGTGGTCAAACTTGGTCAAACTCAGTCAAACATCGGTAAAAGATGGGATTTCATCACAAATGTGTTTAGGCTACTCAGATCATCCTCTGTCTTGCCTCAGAAGTCATCTGGATGACTGAAAACGAAGATCAAACAGGACCTGTTGGCATGGAAATCAAGAAATGGCATGAAAATTGAAAAATACCAAAAATTTTCTAAGGCATTGAATCTTAGGCACCCCTGGAGGCTAGGGACGTCCAAATCCTCCAGACTTAGAATATTTTTTTAGTTTTTTCCAATAGGAAAGCAGTTTATCTGTGCATAGCTGTTTGTTTCAAACTTGCATTCTAGACATGCAAATTGAAATGCCAACAGTTTTCTAGGGTGCCCAAATCCTCTAGAATTAGAATATTTTCTGAGTTTTTTCTAGAAAACAAAAATCTTCCTCTGTCAACTCGGTCAGGTTCATAGCAAGTTAGTTTGGCGCATTCCCTGAGGCAGACAAAGAGTATAGTTAGATCAGTTTTCATCAAGCCTACCTATCTACCAGATCATTAGGCTCAATTTTGTCCCAGCAGACAAAAAATTGATAGCCAAACATGGGTCATCAGTCATCGGAACGCGCGCAGGAATCGAGAAGTTCATAAAGTTGAAATTTTTTGAAAAAATGGTTTAAGGCATGGAAAACCAGGCACCCCTGGAGGCTAGGGGCACCCAACATCCCATGCCTTAGATTATTTTCATGTGTGATAGTGTTTTCCGATAGCTGCATCCAAACCTTCACCTGGTGACAGTTTCCAGAAGTCAAATTCATAGTTAAATGACATCAGATCGTTAGTTTGAGGCAAGGGATGGGATCACAATTGATAGGTCTCCAAAATGTCAGGATTAGTCATCTTTTTCAGTCAATGGTGACATTTTACCATCTTGTTGAAGTCAGAGACAGGCCATACTTGAGTCGTAACAAGTGCAAAAGTTTCAAAAAATGAAGTAAAATTGTTTAACACTTTTGCAAACTCACGTGTCTGATGACATCATCAAAGGGAGATATTTTTAATCATCTCACACATGAAGCCATAGGCAGCTATAAAATAGGGATTCTTCCTATTTGAAGACATCTACTTGGATTTGTGCTTTAAAAGTTGCTTTCTTCATGGATAAGTTTCAAGTTTTATGCTCTCACAAAGAAAGCTGCTTTTTCACCCTAAAGTTCTATGAAGACAAGCTTTTGGCCTTCTTTATTCATTATTTTTGCAGGTTGCATCTAGAGGAAGAAAGCATATTTTTCTTCTCATGAAGATTTGAAGACCCAAATGAAGTGCTTTTTCAGTGTTCTTCATAGTTTCGGGATGAGGAAGCACAGAGGCACGCTTTTTCAAGGTCCTTTTTTCTAGGGGATCATTTTTCAGAAATAGGACCGAAGCTTTTTCAATTTTTATCGAGATGGGTCCATCCATAATTTCATCCTCTTGAAGATTGGGAAATTTTCTTTTTTTGGGAATCTACTTTTTTGTTGCTTTTTCAAGAAATCCTCTATTTTTTCAAAATTTGACAATCAGGGTTGCTTCAAAACAGAATTGTCTACAAAACCCATGTGCCAGCTTTTTCTCTTGAAATCTTCTTTTTTGAAGAAATCAGTGAATATCAGTGGATGACATCACCATAAAGAAAGAATGTTGATGAGGATGTGACTCAAAAGAAAGCAGCTTTAAATCAGATGCTTTTTGTTTTAAAGCATTTGCCTTCATCCGAAGCTCATCCATTCTTTATTTAGAAAGAAATCACTTTGTATTAGTTGGAGTTTTCTTTGCTTTAAAGAAAATTGCTTTAAATTGTTTGTTAGTTGTAATCTTTTTCTTAGAATAGAATTAAAGCTTGCAAGTTTGTAAGTTAGTTAGGGTTAATCAAGGAGATTTTAGGGTTCCCTACTCCTTTGATTTTAGTATAAATAAGGGTAGCCTTGCCCATTGTAATAGAACTACTTTTGTGATAGCAAATTTACTGTGCCTATTCTATCCTACAAATCTTGTTATTTCAAGTGTTTGTTCACTCTGTGTTCATTGTAAGGGAACAGTGTTGGAGATAACATATTTTGTTGTGCCTATTCTAGCCTGAAAAATTATTGTTCAAAGTGCTTGTCCACTCTGTGTAATCTGTTTCCAGTGTTTGATTGCTTTCTATATGCCTACCTTTTGCTACAGTATTGTTGTCCTGGAGTTGTATCGACTTTGTGATGTTCAAATAAAAATCTCATGCCTACCTTTTCTCTGATATTCTATCTCAGATCATCAAGTTTTGTCGTCAGATGTGTGGCTTGTGTAACTTTTATTTCATCTTTCATCATTAAAGTACAATGAGTCTTTTGAAGTAAATCTGGGAGAAAATTACTTAAGTTGTCATGTTAAAACAATAATTCTTTGTTCACTTTAATCCCTTTGCTCTGAATTTACTTAGGAGATTAAAAGCATCATTAGTTAAGCCTAGTTGTAGTATAAGTTTTAAAAAGGAAAAAACCTCTTCTACAGCGTTTAGAGTTTTATAACCTTGTGCTCGCAGCTGAGAATCAAAAAGAAGATAGGTGAAGTTTAATTTATTTATCTTTTCAGGGAACATTAGCAAAAAGGGAACTCCCCCTTCCAATAGGAGAGTAGTTTATTTGTGCATAGCTGTCCATTTCCAACTCACATTCTAGAGGTGCAAATTGAAACGCCAACAGATATATCAAGCCAAATAGTTAATGAACAAGATTTTATTGAGGAAGAAGTTGTGTTCCTTGATAATGGAAGAGGGTGGATGAATTTTAGACCACCTAGAAGCATTCAATATGTTGGTATCTTAATTGGCATCAGTTGGTGTAAAAAGGGATGAGGAGGAGAGATGCCAAATCTTGCTTTGTTCTTTGCTTGATTTGTGGGATTATGTTGTCTTAAAAGTTGATGTTGTGGGTTCTTTTCTTTCTAAAGAGATGAGGAGGTAGGTATCCATTAGTGCCAAAGAGGCCATAAATATTCATGGAAGATCTAATGAAAAAGGTAAGAAGAGTGGGAAGTTTGACAAATCCAAGTCCAAGGGGAGATCTAAATCTCTTGGAAAGTCCAAAGTTATTTTTTGGAATTGTTGTAAGCCTGGACACTTCCGCAAGGAGAGAAAAGAAGAAAAGAAGAAGAAAAAGAGGAA
The DNA here is from genome assembly GCA_027924645.1 of Cunninghamia lanceolata. Taxonomy (NCBI): domain Eukaryota; kingdom Viridiplantae; phylum Streptophyta; class Pinopsida; order Cupressales; family Cupressaceae; genus Cunninghamia; species Cunninghamia lanceolata. The sequence continues at coordinate 10,563,149 of BSBN01000655.1, forward strand.
ATTTGATTTTGATTCTGAGTCTGAAAAGAAAGATGGTGATGTGTTCATTGCATCTTTGGCCACTCATGTAGGTAATGATGAATGGTTAATTAACTCAGGTGCATATTTTCATATGAACCCTTAGAGATCGGTTTTTTAAATACGAAGAATTTGATGGAGGTAAGGTGTACTTGGGTCATAATTCTCATTTAAATATTGTTAACCATGGTAAAGTTAAAATTAAATTTCTTGATGGTAGAGTAAAAAGTATTAATGGTCTGTTGCATATCCCTAGGTTAGCATGAGATTTATTATCTATGAGAAAACTAATATATGTGGGTGTGCAGATAGTCTTTTCTAATGCAAGATGCAAGATAGTTAGAGCTGCTATGGTAATCGTTAGAGGTGTCATATTGTGAACATTGTATAAGCTTGACACATACACTATTTAGTGTAGTACTACTTTTGTGAAAAGTAAGTTTGTGACTATTTCATTGGAAGAACTGAGGGTTTACTCTTCAACAGATGGTTGTGGCTTCTAGGTACCTAAGGGTGCTCTTTCTTCTAAATCAAAATCACCTAAAGAGAATACTATGTTGTGGGACCAGAGATTAGGCCACATTGGAGAAAAGGGTCTAAAGACCTTGAAAAATACAAACATTGTTGAAGGATTGACTGATTATAATCATGATTTTGATTTTTGTGAGCATTATATTTATGGTAAATAAAACTATGTTTATTTTTACTCAAGTTCTCATAAATCTTGCGGTGTATTGGATCTTATTCATTTTGATGTGTTTTGTCCTGTAGATGTTCCTTCCATTAGAAAATCCACAAATTAAGTTTCATTATTTATTGTTGATCATAATAGAAGGATGTGGGTATATTTTCTAAAGAGTAAATCTAACATTTTAGTTGATTTAAAGAATTTAAAGTAATGGTTGATTTGCAGACTAGAAATAAAATAAAATGTTTGAGGACCGACAATGGTGGTGAATTTTTCTCTAATGATTTTGATAGATTCTATAAAGATTGTGGCATTCAAAGATAAAAGACAACTCTATATTCTCCATAATAGAATGGAGTTTTAGAAAGAATGAACAAGACACTAATGGAGAAGGCTAGGAGTATGTTTACTGGTGCTAGTATATAACAAAGGTTTTGAGCTGAAGTTGTTGCCACTACGTGATACATGATTAACAAGTCTCCTAAATCATCTCTTGTTGATAAAACACTTATGGAGGTGTGGTCAAGTCACAAGCCTTCATTGATACATCTTAGAGTTTTTAGTTATGATTCATATGCACATGTTCTAAAGGAGAATAAAAAAAGATGAAAAACAAGGTTTTAAAATGTATCTTCATGAAGTATAGTTATGGTGTGAAAGGATACAAGCTTTGGGATCCTATTGTAAGAAGGTAATATATAGTAGAAGTGTGATTTTTAGAGAGACTAAGCCTTCTTTTATTACATTACAGCTAGAACAAAGTGAACAAAAAGATTTGATTTAGCTTCCTTCTACAGTTGAGAAAGTTCAATAAAGGCCCATAGATAGACAAGAAGTTGTGGAGAACTCATCTAGCTCTGAATCTTTAGAAGAGGAAGAAGAACCTCCAACTTAGCTTGTTCAAAGGTCTACAAGGCATAGACAGCCTCCTGAAAGGTATTCACCTAATGATTGGAGATGTATTTTTTATTTGAATACTAACATGGATGAACCAAGATCTATAGAAGAACCATTAGGTATGAATGATGCAAAATCCTAGAAGCTTTCCATGGATGAGGAAATTATAGCTTTGAAAAAGAATGATACATGGGATCTAGTACCATTTCCTGAAGGATGAAAACTTGTTGGTCACAAATGGGTGTTTAATAACATGATTGGTTTAGATTTAGGTAAATTGAGAAGTACAAAGCATGGTTGGTTGGAAAAGGTTACTCTCATGTTGAGGGTGTTGAATATAGTGAGATATTTTCTCCTACAAAAATGACATCCATTAGATTCTTAATTTCTATTGCCACAACTTATGATCTAGAGGTTGAGCAAATGGATGTGAAAATGACAATCCTTCATAGTGATTTGGAGGAGGATATTTATATGACATAGACAAAACTCTATGTGGTAAAAGGTAAAAGTAATTTAATTTGTAAATTGAAAAATCTTTGTATGGCATCAAACAGAGTCCTAGGATGTGGTACTAAAAATTTGATACATATATGTTGAGTTTGGGCTTTGAGCATTCCAAATTAGTTCACTATGTTTTTTATAAATCTAATGGTGATTATTTCCTAGATTTATTGCATGATATGTTATTTATTTGTAAAGGGAAAGGAATGATCTTATAACTAAAGTCTCAACTTATAGATAAATTTGAAATGAAAGATCTTGGTGCAAAAAAAAACATTCTTTGGATGGAAATTAGAAGGGATAGAGTGAACAGGAAACTATGGCTTGGCCAAAATAAGTATGCCAATTCAATTTTATAGAGGTTTAACATGTAGGATTGTAGACCATTATATGTTCCTATTATAGTTGGAATGAAGTTATCTACCTGACAATGTCCAAAATCTCCATCAGAGATGGAAGACATGAGTAGAGTGTCATACCAGAGTGCAATTGGAAGTTTGATGTATGTTATAGTCTATACTAGATCAGGCATTGCCCAAGCAATGGGAGTTATTTCTAAATATATGTCCAATCTTGGTAGAGTTCATTGGGATGTAGTTAAAAGAGTCTTTATATATTTGTAGGGTACCTTAGAGTATTCCTTATGCTATCATGGTAATTTGATGGGAGATAGCCATTCCCTTGATATTCCTGGTTATGTGGGTTCAGAATGGTAGGTGATGTTGGTAGCAGAAGATCCAACAGTGCTTATGTGTTTACTTTTTTTGGTGGTACAATTAGATGGATGAGTAAGTGATAGGTTGTGGTTTCTTTGTCCACTACTAAGGATAAGTATATGGTAGCTACTCACACCTATAAAGAAGCCATTTGGCTTAAGATATCATGTTTAGATATTGGAATAAAAAGGGTGTAGTATCAATTTATTATGACATTCAAAGTGTGATTTGCCTAACTAAGAACACAAAATTTCATGCCATGACCAAGAAAATTGATGTATAATATCACTTTGTCAAAGATATGGTTGAGGATGGTAGGGTGAAGCTCATTAAGGTAGAGACTTTGATGAATGTTTCATATCATTAACTAAGCATGTGAGCACAGATAAGTTCAATATGGTGTTCAAGGTTATGGGCCTCTCGGCCCCTAGAAATTAAATCATGGTGTTGATACTCCCTTTCCTCTTTCAAGGTGTTTGATAAGTTAGAGAATGTTAGGAAAGGTGTCTCAACCTTACAATTACAAAAAGTGTGACTTTTTGGTTATAAATCTAAATAAACTCAATTTTTGGACTATAGAGTTGGTTTTGGGCCAAAATAAAAATTTAACATTGTTTGAAACCGTTATGGAGTATAAAGTTGACACATGCCTTTTTACCTCCTTGTTTAACTCCCATGTCCTCATGATTACATTTACATCCTAATGCAGAATCCCCCAAAACTGATGTAGAGCAGGAGGCTTCTCAAAAACACCTAAAAGGATTCATGAGGTTCATTTGACTAACTGTCCTAGTATGATAGGCTTCCTCTTCAACTAACATGCTTATCAATGGTTGAGAAATGCACAAATGGGGATCTTATGAGTTCACCCTCTTATTGAACTCTCACCACACCTTGACCCACTCTATTTTGATAGGATAAGACCACTAAAGGTCTCCAAGAACCATAACACCTTGCCCTTCTAGACATTCCCTTGTAATCAGCCCAAATTGCTTGTAGCCCTTGGAATAAGGTTTTTCATGCATAATTGATAGAATACTTGGCCAACCCATGAACAAATTAGCTTTTTAGATACCTATTAAGCTTCTTCACAACATATCAAGCCTGTAGTACAGACCTCAAAAAGTGATTGTTCCTGTTGTTCTAGGCCTAATTAGGCCTCCTTAACAAAGCAAGTGTATGTTAAACTTGCTCCAAACTCCCAAAACCTACTCTAGGTCATGTATTTGATTGAAAATGGATTGAATATGCTGATTTGAGGGATCTTAGTTCATCCTAAGTCAACTATTCATCAAATATCTACTCCACCTATGCTAGAAGACCTAATACATGAGGATATTAGGTGTAAATGGATTCAAACACTGCTCTTTTCCAATCCCCTACTCATGTAATGACATGAATGAAGAAACACAAAGTAACTAAAACCATTCCACCCATTTTGATCTATGACATAGGTGGAATGGGATCAAAACTCCATCGATTTGCCCAAAACCCTCAAAACTAGGGCTTAGGACCCAATTTTAGAAAAATGATTATAGAATGCCTCAGGGACAATGAAAATCTACCTAATTAGATGCAAATGAAATCTTGTTCAACTCATTTCAAAATTTTAGAAATTGGAGCTCTTGACAATACAGTACAGTCATGTACCAGTGCTGGGAAAATAGAAAAAATAGTGAATAATGCAAAAAAACATGAAATCTCTTTATTTTCTTCACTTCAAACTTTCTCTTTGATCCTCCTTGAAATGTGAGAGGCATAATATATCATGTTTTCATTCAAAATCCATGTTACATAACTCCAAGGTTGTGGAAAAAAGCCAAAAAGAAGACATAAACAGCCTGTCCACTACAATGCCCAAATTAGATAGTCCTAATATTAAGCAAATATTTAAGACTCCACTCTAGGTTGTTGGTGTTGGAAATAAGCCACACCCAAACCAACAATGGACTGGTCCAAGAGGGGCCAATAGCTTAGTGGTAGAGCACTCTAGCAGCGAATGGAAGGTCCTAGGTTTGAGTCCTAGCTGGTCCATGTCTCAACATGGTATCAGAGCCAGGCCCAGGCTAAGAGCCCCAAGCACACAAGAGGTGTGGCTTAAGGGGGGTGTTGGTGTTGGAAATAAGCCACACCCAGGCCAATGATGGACTAGTCCAAGAGGGGCCAGTAGCTCAGTGGTAGAGCACTCTAGCAGTGAATGGAAGGTCCTAGGTTTGAGTCCTAGCTGGTCTATGTCTCAACATAGGTGACCACAAATACATCCAAAAAAGGTCTTTAATGGACTTCATTACATTAGTTATGAAAAAAAATTCCACCTAGGCTCTTTATTAAAGCTAAAAATTCAAAATTTGTCTTGGGCCCCTACACCATATACCCAAGGAGAAAGGATCTCATGTTGATAACTGAGAGGGGGGGTGAATCAGTTATCCTAATTATTTCTTCTTTTGAACTTTCTTATTAATCAAAGCAGCATTGAATCAAACAAACAAACATTACCATGAAATGAGAAACACATGACATAGTATTTTTTACGTGGAAACCTGGTTAAGGGAGAAAACCACGGGGTGATTAACCCAAAGATTATTCTCTGTTAGAAGAATAAGGAATTACAAAATGGCACTTGCCAATTAGGGCTCACTGCCTGAGCACACTGCTCACAAAGAGGCACACTACCTACAAGGAGACACACTGTCTACAAAAGAATGTTTAACAATACTTGAACTGATTGGAAGCATCTACATATGCTGGAGTTCAGTTCTGGTTAGGCTCAGTACACTGATCTGCTGCACTTCATCTTTCCTCTATTCTTTATTCTACTTTCCTTTCACATACCAAATCTTTCTTACTACTTCTGCTCTGTTCTGCACTTATTCGCATACACCATCATACAATCACACATCTCACTACTAAATCCATCCTCTATATATATCCGCACAAGTAATTTCATCACCTTTCTAGTCGGCATCTGGAACAGTCTATTTTCTTACAAACTCTATTCTGTCGGCTGAATCCTTGCTCACCAAGCAATGCAGATCAAGCATATACTTGTAGATATCATTAATCATGTTAGCCAAACATGATTCATGCCTTCACAACCTTTACCATCAATAGTAACACATCCGGAAAATAGTCTGATGCTCTGTCAGTCAGTTCTTCCTCTGTTCTCACTGTCTCTTAGGAATCCGGTACTCAACTATTAATATCTTTTTCCTTGTCCATCACCGGAGGCTAAATCCTTGGAATATACTACTCAAGGTAGTCCTCTTGACTTCCCCAAATCTGCACTACACCAAGACACTTCCTCTGAGAGATCCGGACCAATCTGTCAGACCTTGCCACATGCTCTGTTCTTGTTCACCGGACCACAACAATCTTCATTCTGACTTCCGGTAGAGACACACCATGACTTGCGGATATGTGGGATAACCTTTGTTGCCATCAATGACAACAACCATGAATACATATAGTGTCTCTTGCCAACATCTTAGTCTCCACTTGAGATCAGATCAGGGATTGTAGTTCCATGTTTTGCAATGTCTTTAGCTGTCATCCAAGTGGAAACTTCATGAGGAAGACCTTGCCACTTCACAAGGTATTCATTATAAACCTTATGTCTTGTTCTCTTGACCTCCTTGGTGTCTAAAATGGCTTCAAGTTTGATTGGTACAGCAGGAGGAAGATCTCTGATCCAATCAGCATCAGCAACACCTTCATCAACATCTACACCTTCAAGTTTGAGTCCTAGCTGGTCTATGTCTCAACATAGGTGACCACAAATACATCCAAAAATGGTCTTTAATGGACTTCATTACATTAGTTATGAAAAAAATTCCACCTAGGCTCTTTATTAAAGCTAAAAATTCAAAATTTGTCTTGGGCCCCTGCACCATACACCCAAGGAGAAAGGATCTCAGTCTCCACTTGAGATCAGATCAGGGATTGTAGTTCCATGTTTTGCAATTTCTTTAGCTATCATCCAAGTGGAAACTTCATGAGGAAGACCTTGCCACTTCCCAAGGTATTCATTATAAACCTTATATCTTGTTCTCTTGACCTCCTTGGTGTCTAAAATGGCTTCAAGTTTGATTGGTACAGCAGGAGGAAGATCTCTGATCCAATCAGCATCAGCAACACCTTCATCAACATCTATACCTACATCCAAAGATCCCTTGAAAGGATATAAGTCAGCAATGTTAAAGATTGGTGAGATAGAAACTCTAGGAGGGAGTTCTATCTCACAGGCATTTTCACCAAACTTGTGGACCACATTGCATGGCCCAATTTTCATCATCAACAACTTAGTGTATCTACCCTTAGGTAGCCTCTCTTTTCTTAGATGTGCAAGTACCAGATCTCCAACTTTGAACTAAACATTCCTCCTTTTCAAATCTGCATGCTTCTTGTAAGTTTCCACACTCTTCTTGAGTTGTTCTCTGACTTGATCATGGATATCTTTCATAGCCATTGCAAACTCCTCTCCTTCAGCAATTCTCTTCTCTAACCCTTTCAAATCTATGAGTTCAAATATACCTCTTGGGTTCAATCCATACACTACTTCAAAAGGACTCTTCCCTATGCTCCTGTTAATGGAGTCATTATAAGCATATTCTGTCTAAGGGAGAACAAGATCCCATTGCTGTCCATGTTCCTTTGCAAGACATCTAAGCAAGTTCCCTAATGATCTATTAACTACTTCAGTCTACCCATCTATTTGTGGGTGATAGGTAGAGATGAAAGTCAAATTGGTTCCTAGTTTTCTCCATAAGGTCCTCCAAAAGTGACCTATAAATTTTGAGTCTCTATCTGAAACAATAGTGAGGGGCAGTCCATGAATTCTAACTATCTCCTTGAAGAATAAACTTGCAATGTTTGATGCATCACTTGTGTATTTGCAAGGAACAAAATGTGTCCTCTTACTAAATTTGTCCACAACTACAAAGACACTATCCACTCCCCTCTGAGTTTTCGGTAGGCCTAATACAAAATCCATTTTAATATGTTCCCAAGGTTGACTAGGGATTGGGAGAGGTTGATATAGACTTGCATTTGAACTAGGGCCCTTGGCTCTTTGACAAACTCCATAAGTTTCAACAAACTTTCTGATATCTACTTGCATCTTAGGCCAAAATAAAAATCTTCTTACCTGATCTAGTGTCTTGTCAATCCCAAAATGTCCTCCAAAACTCCCACAATGCTTCTACCTTATGAGATTTGTCCTCATAGAGCACTTAGGGATGCATAACTAAGCTCCCTTGAATAATAGTCCATCTTGCAATAAAAAATCAAGAAATTGATCATGAAAAGTACCTTGAAACTATTGGAAAATAAAGTATACCTCTTTGAAGTTTGCATCAACAACATACATGTCTTTCAATGCTTTTAATCCCACACTTTGGGTCTGTATTTCATGCACTAGGACTGATCTCCTGCTTAAGGCATCTGCTACCTTGTTAGCTTGGCCTTTCTTGTGCTTGATGGTGAATGTGTAACTTTGAAAGTACTCAACCCACTTTACATGCCTATGACTCAACTTGTCTTGACTATTCAAAAAACTCAGAGCATGGTTATCTATGAATACTACAAATTCCTTAGGCAAGAGGTAATGTCTCCACTTCCTTAGGGACTGCACTAATGCATAAAGTTCTAGGTCATATGAAGAATACTTTCTCTTGGCTTCATTGAGCTTTTCACTAAAGAAAGCCACTGGTCTGCCCTCTTGGCTCAAGACTGCACCTACTGTAGATCAACTAGCATCACACTCCACTGTGAAGATCTTGTTGAAGTTAGGTAGAGCAAGGACAGGCTGTTGTGCTACTCTATTTTTCAAGTATTCAAAGCTCTTTGTTGCCTCCTCAGTCCACTAAAATTTCCTCTTCTTATCTTCTTTGATGGTGTGAAGGATGGGAGAACAAATATGACTGAAATTCTTAATAAATATCCTATAGAAGGTAGCTAAACCATGAAAGCTTCTTACCTATCCTATTGGATTTTGAGCTGGCCAACTAAGAATGGCTTCAACCTTAGAAGGATCTATCTTCAATGTGCCTTTGGAGATCACAAAACCAAGGTATACTAGTTCTTCCTTCATAAACTCACACTTTTTAAGGTTGATCATCAACTTCTCATTTAATCTCTGTAAAACCATGTCAAGATGTTGCAAGTGCTCCTCCTTTGTCTTGCTGAACACAAGAATATCATCTAAATAAACAACAACAAACTTTCCAATAAAAGGCTTCAAGACCTCATTCATTAATCTCATAAATGTGCTAGGAGTATTAGACAATCCAAAGGGCATTACCATCTATTCATATAGTCCTTCATTGGTTTTAAAGGTAGTTTTCCATTCATCTCCTTCCCTTATTCTAATTTGGTGATATCCACTTTTGAGATCAATCTTTGAGAAGTAACATGCACCCCCTAAATAGTCCATTAAGTCCTCCATTATAGGTATTGGGAACCTATATTTGATTGTGATTTTGTTTATTGCCCATGAGTTAGTACACATCCTCCACTCTCTACCTTTCTTGGGTGCTAAAATAGTAGGGACAACACATGGACTTAAGCTTTCTCTAATGAGACCCTTATCTAATAATTCTTGGACTTGTGCTTTGATTTCTTCATTCTATTGTGGGGTTAGCTTGTATGCAGCCTTATTAGACAAATTGGCTCTAGGGATTAGGTCTATGTGATGGCTGATATCTCTCATGGGAGGTAAGGAACTTGGTAACTCATCTACCACTATATCCTTGTACTTGTTCAACAAAGATTGAACCTCACTAGGTATGTCTCCCACCTTATTTGTTGCTACATCAAACTTGGTCTTAGGTCTTATTACTACTACAAATCCTTGTCCTTTCTCCTTCTTTGTTTACAAAAAAATCCTCTCCTACTACCATGATGCTAGACCTAACTTGTTTATTAGATTCTTCCTCTTGAAGGGGTGTTAAAGAGAATGAGACTCCATCCTTCTCTATCACATCAATGTTCTTCTAACCATCATGCTTGCTCTTTGTGTCATGTTACCAGGGTCTTCCTAGCAGAAGGTAACAAACATCCATAGGAATGATGTCACAAAGGATCTTATCTCTATAACCCCCAATGTTAAACTCTACCCATAACTGCTCATTCACCAAGACTTGTTGGCCTTTGTTTAACCATGACACTTTGTAGGGTGTGTGGTGAGGAATTCTCTTCAGGTTCAACTTCTCTACCATTTCTAAAGAAACTAGATTATCAGTGGAACCAAAATCAACAACTACTTTGTATACCTTTCCATGTGACTTGCAAGTTGTTCTAAACAATGGATTCCTTTGTTGAGGCTCCTTGTTTGTTGGAACCTTGAGGAGTGTCCTCCTTATTATTAGTGTATCACCTACCTAAGGGGTAGTAGGTTGAAGTGGTGAATTGACACTTTCACTATCATCTTCATGCACTATTTGTGTTTTGCGTTCACCTCCATGAGAACTTGATGCTTGCTTGTCTAGGCACTTGAATGCAAGATGTCCAAACTGATTACAGTTGTAACATTTGCCTGAGAAGGTGCTTGACCCTCTTCCTTGGCCACCAAATCTTCCTCTAGTGTTAAGCCTTTTGCCTCTAAAACTACCCCTATCACTTGAGTCCCCTTTTTGGTCTTGATGTCCACTTGATTCTTTTTGGAATTGTGTCCTTCCCCCAAAGTTATCTCTACCTCTATTATTCTTTCCTTTGCCCCTAGCCTATTGTTCTTGTCTTCTTTTTATCTTCTCTTCTGCCCTTATTGCCAATTGGAGACATTCTTCCACATTTCTAGGGGTGGAAAGGCTTATTTCATCTTGAATATTGAGCCTAAGCCCACTGATATATCTAGAAATTTTCTCAACCTCATCTTCATTGTGCCCTATCCTCATGGTCAACTTGTGGAATTCTTTAGTACAGGCCATAACATCCATTTCTTTTTGCTTTAAATTCTACAACCTTCTAAAGGTTTGAATTGTACAATCCTTTAGAAGGAATTGGCTCTTCACTTTGGACACCATTTGGTCCCATGAACTAATTTTTTCTTTTCCTTTCCTCAACCTCTCTAATTGAACATAGTTCCACCATGTCAATGCTGCTCCCTTCAACTTGGTCTTTGCCAATTTGACCTTTTGCTCTTCTCGCATCTCTTTGTACTCAAAGTAGTTATCTAAGGAATCAATCCAATCTAATACTTCCTCACTATCCATTTTTCCTTCATACATGGATAACTCCATTTTGACATCAGTGCTTTCTCCTTTCACAATCTGCAGCATCTTCATAAACCTTCTATCATCTGGATCCATCTCTTCCACATTAGATCCCTCTTGAGGGCCTGCATTCTCATTCTCATTCTCTTGGTCACTCTCTTCCTCAATGACCTTGTTGGTGCCTAAATTCACTGTCAGTTAATTTAGCAATTTTTATGCAGGCACCATCCCAAAATATCCAAAAGGTTCTAAGTTTTGGCACCCCTTCAGTGTTTTTCAGCATCTGCATCTCATTTCTTGAGGAGGGGTCTTCGTCTTCTCTCCATCGGCATGCGTTCATTTTTGTGTCTTTGACATTTTGGTTTGAACTTGAACCCTTTTTCTCTAAGTTCAATGGTTCAGCGGTTCGGGGTTTAATTTTCTTCTAACGGGTCACATTATGTATTTGCCTTGCGCAAATATTGCATCGTTGAACCTCCCACTTGAACCTTTTTGTTTTGGTTCAAGGTTCAATGGTTCAAAGCTTTGTTGCCTATGGAGTATTATTTTGATGTTTGAACCATCACGTTGAACCCTCGTGTTGAACCCTTTTGGTTCGGGGTTCAACAGTTCAGCGCTTTATGTTTTTGGTCTTATTGGAGTGATCGGCCTCATCGGCGAAAGATTTCTTGAGTGCTCCGATTGTTTTGGTCTGGCCGATGGATGTCCATCGGTGTGTGTTTGGCTATCGACGAAGCAAATTTGTGGCCCACTGATGTAAGGAGTTTGGCCAATGGAGGAGCAGTAAAAGGTTCTAAGTTTTGGCACCCCTTCAGTGTTTTTCAGCATCTGCATCTCATTTCTTGAGGAGGGGTCTTCGTCTTCTCTCCATCGGCATGCGTTCATTTTTGTGTCTTTGACATTTTGGTTTGAACTTGAACCCTTTTTCTCTAAGTTCAATGGTTCAGCGGTTCGGGGTTTAATTTTCTTCTAACGGGTCACATTATGTATTTGCCTTGCGCAAATATTGCATCGTTGAACCTCCCACTTGAACCTTTTTGTTTTGGTTCAAGGTTCAATGGTTCAAAGCTTTGTTGCCTATGGAGTATTATTTTGATGTTTGAACCATCGCGTTGAACCCTCGTGTTGAACCCTTTTGGTTCGGGGTTCAACAGTTCAGCGCTTTATGTTTTTGGTCTTATTGGAGTGATCGGCCTCATCGGCGAAAGATTTCTTGAGTGCTCCGATTGTTTTGGTCTAGCCGATGGATGTCCATCGGTGTGTGTTTGGCTATCGGCGAAGCAAATTTGTGGCCCACTGATGTAAGGAGTTTGGCCGATGGAGGAGCAGTGTGTGGCTGGCGAAGATGTCGTCGACGTGACCTTTGAGGTCGGCCAGAGGATTTTTGTATGCTCCGATGGAGGGAGTCACGGTGACGGAGGGTGTGTTTTGTTTGCCATCGGATAGACTTGATAGATCAGCGAGACAATTCTGGGGTGTGCCGATGGCTTAAGTTTTGGCGATGGGCTTTTGGAGAAGGCTTATGCGTCGAGCGTGGCAAAAGGCGCTCAACAACTATTATACTCGCAACCATGTTTTTAAAGTATTGAGGGAGTCTCTGCGGCACTAATGTGGGACTATTCTTCCTGCACATTTGAAACTTTAGTAAAATGCATTTTGGTGGGAACTTCTACTTGAACGCAGCGACAGTTTCTAGGTAGGCCGTGGGTGGTTGAGGCCTTTAATGGCGGCTGTAGCAGAGATATGGGCAATAGTACGCATGATCAGGTTGCCCAATTTTTGAGTGGAGACTTCCTGATGGCAGCGCAGGGGTCGAGGTCTTTTCTGTCTGATGCAGCAATAACTTCTGAGCGCCATTCTTCCTGTGTGATCTGTATCTGGCAGATTTTTGAAAGCCATGTAATTAATTGCTGTGAGGTACACTTTTTGGCCAATATAGGCAGACTGTGTTACCATTTTGTTGTTGTTGAAAACTAGACATTTTGGCTCTGTAATAAGATACAACTGGTTTTGGTTGCTCTGTGTAGCAAAACTTGCGAGTTTATGTATCTCTTGTTGTACGTTTGTGCATGAATCCACTGATTTCATGGTCAATTTTATATGAATAATGCTATGTTTGCATGTGTTATGTTGATTCTGTCTCCAGTTTTGCATGTATCTTTCTTCTGAGTCCAGGCATTCAAGGAATGTCTAAGATTCTAGAACATAGAATTCCTGTGTTGAATGTTTAATCTTTTAACTTCTGCTCAAGGGGTAGATTAAACTGTTTTTAGATTGAATATTGGGAATGGTATACTGCAATAGGGATGCATAAGTATAGACAGCTTAACATTCTATATTGGGAGATATCTGTAAGGCAGATATCATGTATATCCCCCTGAAATCTAGTTTTAGTTGTTCATGCTAATCATTCACAGGTGTATGTCTACCAACTCCAAGCCCTGGATAGGCACCAATCTAGCTCTGTGTTGAGGTTATATACCATGTCCAGATTTGCATCCAAAAATCAAATCAAACCATTTCATCCTTCCACCTGTTAGTTGTAGGAGTAGGATTAGGATCCCTACATGCTCTCATACCCAACCAGACATCATGTCCAAGAATGTTGCCAACCTTGTGATTTGTTACACAAATCTTGGTCCATACATGAGAGTATTCTGCATGTTGCTGTCAAGTTAAATCCTTCTGTCATTGAGCTAGTCAAGGTTATACTTTTATCAAATAGGGACACCCCCCTTGGTGCGGCAGAACCAGAAGTGAAGGGGAGGAGCTCATGCAACCTCCTGTATTCAGTTGGCTGAATCTGCTTGTGCATTAGAAGTGGCAAACCCTAATGCTGATTCAGAAGAAAAACCAACAAAATGGTGACTCTACTGGGGAGAGAGAGAGAGTCAAGTAACCTGAGGGTTGGAAAATCTAGTTTCTAGTGAAGTTGTTGCAGCAAAAAGGAACCATGTGGTGCTCTGCTGGGGTGATGAATCTAGAAAACAAAAGTGCCTTGCTGACATTCTATCCTCTCTGAGAGGTGGTGACTCTGTTGAAAGAACCTATCAATGCTGCAACATATATCCAAGTATTCATCTTTGATTCAAAATGTTGAGTTTAGAACAGCAAGCCTGGTTGTGCTCTCAGAGAAGACTGTTCTTTATTGAAAGATATAAAGCCCTAAATTTCACAGGGATATATGGTTACCCAAATATTATTCCCAATAAAATTAGAATATGTTTGCCAAAATATAGTGGATCAAATTCTGAATCGGCAAACATACATCTGCAAAGATTTTGTAATTTAATAGAAGATTATGAGGTAGAGGATGAAGATGTAGTAATGAGACTCTTTGTTCAGTCATTGGAAGATGATGCTAGGATATGGTTTTCAGACCTGCCTGTTTGTTTAGTTTCTTCATGGATAGATTTAGAAGTTGCATTCCTAGGGCAGTTTGGTGAAAGGTTTGATGTGGCCTCATTAATCATACATTTTATGAATATCCAAAGGGAAGATGAGGAGCTGGTTCCAGCCTTTAATCTTAGGTTTATTAAATTGCTCAGGCAGATCCCTGAATATATGAGACCTAATAATGCATTGTGCTTGACAATTTATTTGGCTGCATTTGATGAAGAAATGAGTTATCTGTTGAGAGATAAAGAACCAGTCACACTTCACCAGGCTTTTCAATTTGCTATGGACATAGAAAACAATGAGAAGTATGGAATGCCAGTAGGTTTCATGGCTGCAAGTTGTCAAAGCAGTTATCAAAGTGAATATATTTCAGCTCTCCCAGTATGTGCATTGAGAAATGATTGTATAGAGGGAAATATATTTCAGAATAATGTGTGCAGCCATGATGTGATGCATGAAGAAAATGTTGTAGAAAATGTAAGCACATCTTGTAATAATGAAAACAAAGATTGTTATCAGCCTTTAGAAGACAAGCCTGCAGACACAAGGTGCCCTCCAATTGATCAAATGAGAGACATACATGAAGTTGTGTCTTGCAGCAGTGTGCATATCCCATTTATGCTTGATTATTTATATGAAGTGGATATGCAGAGCTTCACTCTGAATATAGAAAACATTGATTCAAGGGATGGCAATGAATATGCTAGTGATTGCTAGCATTCAGATGCATATGTGAGCCTTTTAGATGATGAAATATATTTGGATGCTGATTATGAATGTTTCCTTGAAGATTTTGGCCACCTTCATAGTGCAGAGGTTGAAAACTTTGCTTTTGATTATCAGGGCACTGGTGAAGATAAAAAACAAGGTCACTATTCAGAGGTGGATGGGAAAATTGCAGATGTGTGTGCTCATACAGTTGGGGATAGTGTTGATTGAAGGGGTGACTATGAAGCTTTCAGTGTAGGGCTACATTCTGAGTTATTTCTGCCTTCTCTTGAGACATTTCAGGTGGACATTAATGACAAAACTACCGTGCATGATGATGATGGATATCTGTATGTTCATCAAGATAAATTTGATTATGAGATGTTGCTTGTGCCTGAATATTGCATGTTTGATACAAAGGAGCTCTTATTTTTTGAGGAAGGGCAAAATTCTGATGTGGATTCATTTGTTTCATGTAAGTCTATTATTTTTCCAAGAAACATCAGTGACTCATATGATGATGACATTCTACAACTGATAATTATATATGCTGATGAAGCTAGCTGTAGATTTGTTGAAGAAAAAGAAATGAGCAGCAACACAAATAATTGCCAAGGGGCTTGCTGTAGACAGTTAAATGCTTTTAGGCTTCATTTGACAAAGGAAAAGTCTGGTTTTTCCTTTTTGGTGGCCCTAGGCCACCATGTTTATTTTAAAATAATGTGTTTGGTGATGCAGATTGGTGCAAGTTTGACTCTGTGCCCAATGGATAGGGGACTGGTCTGCATCCCAGAGATCTGGGGTTCTTGCTGCAGTCTTGCACCTGCACTTCCCCAATTAGAGCCACTGTTGGTGCCTGAATTCATTTTCAATTAATTTAGCAATTTTCATGCAGGCACCATCCCAAAATATCCAAAAGGTTCTAAGTTTTGGCACCCCTTCAGTGATTTTCAGCATCTACATCTCATTTCTTGAGGAGGGGTCTTCGTCTTTTCTCCATTGGCATGCGTTCGTTTTTGTGTCTTTGACATTTTGGTTTGAACTTGAATCCTTTTTCTCTAAGTTCAATAGTTCAGTGGTTCAGGGTTCAATTTTCTTCTAACGGGTCGTATTATGCATTTGCCTTGCGCAAATATTGCATCGTTGAACCTCCCACTTGAACCTTTTTGTTTTGGTTCAAGGTTCAATGGTTCGAAGCTTTGTTGCCTATGGAGTATTATTTTGATGTTTGAACCATCGCGTTGAACCCTTGTGTTCAACCCTTTTGGTTCGGGGTTCAACAGTTCAGTGCTTTACGTTTTTGGTCTTATCGGAGTGATCGGCCTCATCGGCAAAAGATTTCTTGAGTGCTCCAATTGTTTTGGTCTGGCCGATGGATGTCCATCGGCATGTGTTTGGCTATCGGTGAAGCAAATTTGTGGCCCACCAATGTAAGGAGTTTGGCCGATGGAGGAGAAGTGTGTGGCTGGCGAAGATGTCATCGGCGTGACCTTTGAGGTCGGCCGGAGGATTTTTGGATGCTCCGATGGAGGGAGTCACGGCGACGGAGGGTGTGTTTTGTTTGCCATCGGAGAGACTTGATAGATTGGCGAGAGAATTCTGGGGTGTGCCGATGGCTTAAGTTTTGGCGATGGGCTTTTAGAGAAGGCTTATGTGTCAAGCGCGGCAAAAGGTGCTCAACAACTATTATACTCATGACCATGTTTTTAAAGTATTGAGGGAGTCTCCACGACACTAATGTGGGACTATTCTTCCTGCACATTTGAAACTTTAGTAAAATGCATTTTGGCGGGAACTTCTGCTTGAACGCAGCGACGGTTTCCAGGTAGGCCATGGGTGGTTGAGGCCTTTAATGGCGACTATAGTAGAGATATGGGCAATAGTACGCATGATCAGGTTGCCCAATTTTTGAGTGGAGACTTCCTGATGGCGGCGCAGGGCTTAAGGTCTTTTCTGTCTGATGCAACAATAACTTCTTAGCTCCATTCTTCCTGTGTGATCTGTATCTGGTGGATTTTTGAAAGCCATGTAATTAATTGCTGTGAGGTACACGTTCTGGCCAATATAGGCAGACTGTGTTACCATTTTGTTGTTGTTGAAAACTGGACATTTTGGCTCTGTAATAAGATACAACTGGTTTTAGTTGCTCTATGCAGCAAAACTTGCGAGTTTATGTATCTCCTGTTGTACGTTTGTGCATGAATCCACTAATTTCATGGTCAATTTTATATGAATAATGCTATGTTTGCATGTGTTATGTTGATTCTGTCTCCAGTTTTGCATGTATCTTTCTTCTCAGTCCAGGCATTCAAGGAATGTCTAAGATTCTAGAACATAGAATTCATGTGTTGACTGTTTAATCTTTTAACTTTTGCTCAAGGGGTAGATTAAACTATTTTTAGATTGAATATTGGGAAGGGTATACTGCAATAGGGATGCCATAAGTATAGACAGCTTAACACTCTGTATTGGGAGATATCTATAAGGCAGATATCATGTATATCCCCTTGAAATCCAGTTTTAGTTGTTCATGCTGATCATTCACAGGTGTATGTCTACCGACTCCAAGCCCTGGATAGGTACCAATCTAGCTCTGTGTTGAGGTTATATACCATGTCTAGCTTTGCATCCAAAAATCAAATCAAACCATTTCATCCTTCCACCTGTTAGTTGTAGTAGGATTAGGATCCCTACATGCTCTCATACCCAACCAGACATCATGTCCAAGAATGTTGCCAACCTTGTGATTTGTTACACAATCTTGGTCCATACATGAGAGTATTCTGCCTGTTGCTGTCAAGTTAAATCCTTCTATCATTGAGCTAGTCAAGGTTATACTTTTATCAAATAGGGACACCCCCCTTGGTGCGGCAGAAGCAGAAGTGAAGGGGAGGAGCTCATGCAACCTCCTGTATTCAGTTGGCTGAATCTGCCTGTGCATTAGAAGTGGCAAACCCTAATGCTGATTCAGAAGAAAAACCAACAGACCCCACCTCTTCTTAGGTTTGCTTCTATGACTGTAAGTCTGGCTAGGACTCCATCTTGGGATTCCTTCATCATTCTTACTTCTCTAGTGAGGATTGGATTGTTTCTAGGAGGCATCTTGTAAACTCAACTCTTCCCACTTTACCAATCAAAACCTATGCTCTAATACCACTTGATACAAAGTAGGGGAGGCTTCTCAAAAACACCTAAAAGGATTCATGAGGTTCATTTGACAGACTATCCTAATATGGTAGGCATCCTCTTCAACTAGCATGCTTATTAATGGTTGAGAAATGCACAAATGGGAGTCTTATGAGTTCACCCTCTTACTGAACTCTCACCACACCTTGACCCACTTTGTTTTGATAGGATAAGACCACTAAAGGTCTCCAAGAACCATAACACCCTGCCCTTCTAGACATTCCCTTGTAATCAGCCCAAATTGCTTATAGCCCTTGGAATAGGTTTTTCATGCATAACTGACAGAATACTTGGCCAACCCATGAACAAATTATCTTCTTAGATACCCATTAAGCTTCTTCAAAACATATCAATCCTATAGTATAGGGTTCTTTCGAACATAGGCCTCAAAAATGATTGTTCCTACTGTTCTAGGCCTAATTAGGCCACCTTAACAAAACAAGCGTATGTTAAACTTGCTCCAAACTCCCAAAACCTACTCCAAGGCATGTATTTGATTGAAAATGGATTTAATATACTAGTTTGAGGGATCTTAGTTCATCCCAAGTCAATTGTTCATCAAATATCTACTCCACCTATGCTAAAAAACCTAATACATGAGGATATTAGGTGTAAATGGATCCAAACACTGCTCTTTCCAATCCCATTCTGTTGGAATGACATGAATGAAGAAACACAAACTAAATAAACCCATTCCATGCATTTTGAGCTATGACACAGGTGGAATGGGATCAAAACCCCATTGATTTGCCTAAAACCCTCAAAACTAGGGTTTAGGACCCAATTTCAGAAAATTGGTTATAGAATGCCTCAAGAATAATGAAAATATACCTAATTAGATACAAATGAAATCTTGTTCAACTCATTTAAACATTTTAGACATTGGAGCTCTTGGCAGTACAATACGATCACGTACCAGTGTTGGGAAAATAGAAAAAATAGTGAATAATGTAGAAAAATAGGAAATCTCTTTATTTTCTTCACTTCAACTTTCTCTCTGATCCTCCTCAAAATGTGAGAGGCATAATATATCATGTTTTCATTCAAACTCCACATTACATAACTCCAAGGTCATGAAAAAAAGCCAAAAAGAAGGCATAAACAGCCTGTCCACTACAATGCCCAAATTAGACAGTCCTAATATTAAGCAAATATTTGGGACTCCACTCTAGGTGACCAAAAATACATCCAAAAATGGTCTTTAATGGAATTAATTACATCAGTTATGACCACCTAGGCTCTTTATTAAAGCCAAAAATTCAAAATTTTTCTTGGGCCCCTACACCAAAAACCAATGCAAATTGGGAACTAGGGGCCCATATTATTCCTTATAGGTGTCTTGGGACTTAGGCTCCCATGCCCAAGTCCTCCTTGATTAGTCAAGGCAAATTTCACTGTATATCAGCATAACACCTTTAAAAGGGTCTCTCCTTGTTGGCTCTTTTGATTAATTTCATGAATGTTAGCGGGAAAGCATATATAAGTGTGTTTCTGAATTCATTTGTAACCTAGATGGACATACCAAACTTATGATCTAGGAGCAAAGAGCGTTCAAAGCATTCATTGTGTTAGTAGAGCATATTTGTATTTGTATTGTGTGTGTTCTTACAAATTTGGAATCATCATCCATCTCCTTATGAGTTGAAGGATTTTCCTTCTCCTAATGGATTCACCTTTGAGGTGATACCATTTTTATTTGAATCATTATATCATTATTTTGTTTACCCTCTGCCCTGCTAGGGTTTATACTCTCTAACAATGGTGTTGGGAAGCTTGAATTCTATCTTGAGATTTGACTGAGGCATGTCCCTAAACACCATAACCCCCAAACCCCTTTTCTTCTTGTGTGTAGGTTACAGGTGTGAGATCCAGAAAAGTGAAGACATAGGAAGACTAAGTAATGAAAAGGGTTTCAGGATCCAAAAGCATTTTTAGAGTATTCCTCTGTAGAAGACTTGGGCACTTTTGAAACTGTCCTTCTACATCAGATAACCCCAAATATGGAATCAACGTAGTCTATACATCATTTCTCCAGTTTACAGTTCCCAAAAATTCCACAGTTGAGGACACAGGTGCCTTTGAAATAGTCCTTCAACTTTCCATCTTCCAAGATACAGGTTCTGATATCTCTCTGATCATTCTTGTGAAATTAGTTTCTAAATATCTATTGTACATCTATTATAATCAGATCTTTGTAAATTTAGTGTTTAGTGGATTGATTGACCCAAGGTTTGATAAAAGGCTTGATTAAATTAGATCTTTCCATAGCACTCTTGAGTAAAAAATCTTTAGCTAAGTCCACCTCCATTTGGTAGTGATTTGGTTTAGTTTTGTCCTTGAATGTTATTGTGGAAGAGGCTTTGATCTAGTGTGCATACTAGTCTTCATCATTCATCTTTTTCACACTTAACATTTTGGTGAACCCGTAGCTCCAAGAATTTGTATCTTGCTGAGTGTTGAATTCAGGTCTTGCATTAGTTTATAGTTGTGGTTTAAGGGAACCTCGAGACACGTTCTTTTGATGGTATGTTACACCACGTATTTCCCACAATGGTGTGTTTAAGTCTCTTAAGTTCTTTTTAGTGGAGTTTCCATGATTTTAAAGGGAATTATTTTAACCATTTGGTAGTGGAGCCTTAGAATCTGAAGTCATGGAATAACTTCGGTGCATCCATCTTTATGAGGATGGTTAGTCATGGCAAAAGAGATAGCGACTCATAGCTAAGTCATGCACTTTATTTAAACTGACTACCTTAGAGTTTAGTAGGAGACGGTGGTGGAAAAATATGATGGATAGATGTGAATCTAAGTCATGCAGAGAGAAGGGTGACATCATTGCACTTAGCAAAGGACTAGACTACAAGCCGTGAGCTATCTGTGACAAGGGAGAAACATAGCAGGAGGAATACATAAACCTTAGATCAGGTTTGTTTCCTTATTTGATAATCTTGCATTGTGTATGATACTTGTTTCTATCTCCTAGTTTGCTTTCAAACTTTGAATCGCTCTTTGTGTTCAATAAGGTAGATGTTGTTTGACGAGGGGTAGATGTTTTAAAGTATAAAATGTTAGGTTAGTTCTAAAATGGGATTAGCATGTAATCACAGGTGTTTCAATTAGAAAAGCATTGTTATTACAATCTAGATAGATTAGAGAAAGGTGTAGTCTAGTTTTCTAACTATTTTCAAGTTTTTAGGATTTGGATAAAACATTAGTAACATGACTTTTCATTTCAAACATATTTATACCTCTGTTTGTGTTTATGATACTAAGACTTGTGGCAATAGATTTGATTACTTCACTTCTATCTTTACCATAGCAATGTCTTGGACTCTGAAACAGTGAAATCATTTAGATTAATGCGTATATAAGACTCATCATATAAGGATTTCATAATTTATAGTTATCCTTAAACTAAAAACACTTGCCATATGATTGAGTCCACCCATTTTCTGTTACAAAATTAAATAGATATCAAATGAATTGAGTCCACCATCTTTTGAATTAAACCAAACTTAGATGAATTTTAGGTTTATATTTGAACCTTGTTTACTAGAATGCTAATACTTTTTACTTTTACTTGGACATAAGTAAATCTATTTTGATGTTTAGATTAATATCAAGGAAAGACATAGATTTTATTGAATGTCATTTATTGAATTATAGAAATGAATATGTTATATCGATTTAATAATTGCATTATGAGAATTTGGTTTATTATTTGAATAATGATGCACTGATTGTAATCTGTTGATTTCAAGTCTTATACAGGATTACAAGTTTCAGATGACTCTCAAAGAAAAGAGAGAGAGAGCATCTTTCGAGAAGAGAAATATAGAGCTTGGGTTATGAGTGATTATTTGTCAAAATGAGTATGAGTGTTTAACGAAAATGTGAACCAATATCGATAGAGGTAAGTCATGTTTGTTAGTATACTTTTGAATCTAGTTGACAAGTAGTCAATATCTTTCAAATCTTTTCTAGTCAAGTCATTTGTGTGTCGACATAGTCATTTGTAAAGTAAATGACTTCATCTGAGTAGAACTGTGACCATTTATGATTAACGTAAACATTATGACTTCATTGTTGTTAAATGGTTGTGTTATTATCTTTGAGTCATTTAAGGTTTTATTGTCAACATTTAACGTCAAATGATGATCTCATCAAGACAAGTTGACATGATTTAATGAAGGATTGTGAAGGGGAGACAAGCTCAACCCATTCACGTTATCCATAAGCCTTTGACTTATTATTATTATATTTATTGATCAAATCATAAACTATCAAATAGGATAGATGACATGATTAAACCATATTTAATTATATAAACAAATATTTGTATGCATCGATTGAGGTTAACACCTCATAATAGTTATTAATGCTTACTCACTAATGAGCAGTTGACGTAGGAGCATCCAGTGGTGTAAGGGCAATCTTCCATCACCCAAAAAGAAGATAATTCAAAATCATTGTAGTTGTTTTCATTTCTTTCCATAATTAGTGTTTTTAGTTCTATAATATCCAGAATAATGATGTAGGACTTTCATTTTTTCCAAAACTGCTAAAAATAGCAACCTACCTGTTTTGGAAAGTGTACCTGCTATTTTTGGAAAGTTTGCATTTGGGTATGAATTGAAGTGAAAACTTACAAAAAGTTACATAATGGAAATATAAGACCTTTGGCGAAGGATTTAGGCAAAGATCATTTGTGAGCTGAAAGATATTAAAGTTTTTGTTTTCCAAAAAGCCCTTGAAAATTTTTGAAATGAGATATGAGGCACTAAAACATCACATAACATCCCAAAAAGTTGACGGAAATAGTTCACATTGTGAGCTTTCTGGCACTTAAAACGGTTCGTCAATCGGACACCCGGATCAAAAGTTATGCTTCCTGAAAGTTGACCTACTTTTGGAGGGAGTTGCAAATTTTGAAATTTAGCTGGAGGCCGCCAAAAAGTGCTATTTATGACTATTTTGGGAACCCTGGGCGGTAGTAGAGTTAAGGGGGCAAGCATGGAGTCAAGAATAGGTGGGAAAATATAAACCCTAGCTGATTTGGGGTTACAGAAGGCTGAAGATTCTAGAGTCTTAAGGTTGGGAAAGCTGTAATGTGTTGCAGCCAGTAGAGGATTCATCCTTTGATTGTAATTAAGCTTTTGTAATGTAATGAGTTGCCCATATCAATAAAAGAAATATTCCATTTTCTGTATTCTATTTCTATTGTTGTGTGTTTTATGATTTACCCCCTTCATCAGCAGTTGTAGGCTTATGTAAAGGAATGCCTTTATTATAACAAGTGATGGATCGGATCACTTAGTGATCATTAATGATCAATCTATGTTTTAATTGTTATGTTGGCCTCTTCCAAAGAGGAGTCTGTAGTATTAACACCCCACTCAATGAGCTCCCTATGTTATGTGTATTCCTTTAACATGTGTAAGACTTTGTAAATTATGTGGATTCAGTTGAAAGTGAATCAGTTTGAGGAATGCTTTGTATTCATTATATTTCCAACTGAAAAGAGTGTAAGAATGTTAATCGCACGACTCATCAAGAGTCGTATTAAAGTCCATAAAGGAATGACTCATTAAGAGTCAATAGCACAATAGAAATTGAGTCATATGTTAGGAAGTGTCTACCTATGAAGATGAGACCTAAAATGGATGCAAATTACACCTAAGATGCATCCAATCTCAAGTCCAAGGGACCTTAAGATTGGACTAAACTACTAACAAGCTAAACTATCTAATTACACCCTAAAATAAGCCCATTAGTAGTGATATGTCCTAAATGGATAATAGACTAATCTAAGCTAGTTGAATTGCACTAATAGCTATGAATGTGAGCACTCAAATTGATAGAATAACTTTGCATAAAATGATTTGTTCCAAATGGGAAGTGGAGGCCTCAATTTATAGATTTTTGGAGATAGGATTGGAGGGCTAGGATCAATTTGAAGAATCAATGGTTGAGATTGCTTGAGGATCCTCAAGCAAGGAGAATTGGACAAATGGCGTGATTGGATTGGATGAGAAGGTTACCCCAAGTCTCAAGGGATGATCAATGGATGAGAATGCAAGTTTGAATGGATGGATGGCTAGGATTGAGTAGGTGTATGACATGTAAGGACTCATTTATGAAAAGGTAAGGCTTGGATTTTGTGAGGAATTTTAAATTCCATGGAGAGGACAAGTGAAATTTAAAATTAGAGGAATAGTGTCCAAATAGTGCCACATGGAATTTTAAATTGAGATGAATAGTGACACATGGAGTGGGGTGGAAGAAAGAGGACAAAGGTACTCAATTTGGAAGATTTGCCCATGCTTCCAAAGTACCACTTGTCCTGTGCATGTGTGTACATTGGATGACAAGTGGACTTCTAAAAACATGGGGGTTTGTAATGATGAATTAATTAAAATTACTTCATGTGCTCATGGGTTAGAAGAAAATAATCATGATTACAAAAAGTAATCAAAAGTGCACAAAATAGGGAATTAAATAAATATGATAATTTATTTAATTTTTTGGATGAACTGTAGTAAAAAATATTTAATTTTCAAACTATAGTAGAAGAATTGATTTTTACGACATGATAAAGGTGCAGAATAAATTATTTAAATAATTAAAAATTATTTAATTAATAATCAAATTGGGCAAAGTGATGTAGGTGGATTAGGGTTGAATACATGAGTGGATGAAGTTGGTTGTGACCATTTTCAGGTGTTTGCATTTTGACCCTCTTTGAGAAGATGTTTGAGATGATAAGGTTTGTGTTGAGTAACATCATTTCAAAGAAGTTAAGGAAATGGATAGAGGAAAAGGATAATAATGGGATGATGATGCCCCCTTGAGAGGATAGGCGGGTTGGACAAACACGTGTATGCTCTCGAAAGGAAACAAGTCGGTCAAAGGTGGTTGAATATTGAATGATGGATCTATGGGTAGGATGTGTTTATGATATGATGTAGAATGACAATAATAATGATTAGGATGTTGATTAGAATGAAGGTGTCAAGAATGAATGTGTTGGTGGGAATGTGTAGAATGGTTAGAATGAGGGACGACTAGGAGGATCTACTCCCTTTCTCTTTGTTTTGCAACTATATCTCTACCATACAAGACTTGTGAATTGTGGGATGCTATGGGGATGTCAATGTGAGGTGATGAGGCCAAGACAATGATAGAGGTGAATGATAATAGTCTTCAAAAGGTCTAGCTCCAAGAGGGTACTCTTGTCTACTAATGATCTTGTCAAATCACAAATTAGATTTATCAAGACCTTAAGGTGTAGGAGAAATGATTGGTTAAAGTGAACCCATGAGTTTCAAAATTCACTTGGAAGGATGGACTTAAACTAGTCTTGGAGTATTAAGCCCAATTTGTGATTGATGTGAAAAGATGTCAAGGTCGCTTGGTCCACAAATTTGTACTTGTGATGTAGTCAAGCTTCGATAGTTTCTCCTTATGTTTCAACCATAGGAAAACTAATGTTTGGGAACCTCTATTGATTGCAAGAGCGGAATGAGATGGAATGTTGTGATGAAGTTTTATCATAAAAGAATGAAACTGAATATGTAGTCAGAGGCTTTGACACAGTTGCAATTGGATGCGATAAGGAGAGTAGATACTCAAAGTTTTCCCTAGGGTTGTGGTGTATTGTGATTGGGAATGATGTGATTGGATTGGAATGAAGATGATGATGTATAGTGACGAGATTGGTTGGTTTGGATGGATTAAGAAGTGAATTGGAATATGAATGTTGATGATTAGGGTTTTGATGACTTGGATGGTTTAGGATGAGATGTGAAATGATTAGGTTTTTGAATATGCTATGATAAGGATATGGTGGAATGATTTGGAATGATGACTAGAGGAATGATTAGGGTGAAATGTATTGGATTGGGATGACAATGTGTAATGGTTATGCACGATGAATTGGATATAATTATGATGCTTAGGATATAATGGGGATGAGGTGGAATGATTTGGAACGATGAATAGAATATGATTAGGAATAAGTGTAATGATTAGGTATGATGAATAGGACATGATTGGGATTATGTGGAATGATTAGGAAGGACAAAGAGGATAGTGATGAGGATATGAATGGTGTGGTGATGATTAGGCAATGATTAGGGTATAATTATGATGAGGTGGCATGAAGAAGATATGAAAAGAATGTGATTAGGAATGATTAGAATCAATGTTGTTTGGATACGATAGGAATGTGATTAGAATAGGACAAGGATGATGTGGATGGTTGGATGATGTGATTAGGGGAGGTGATTAGGATAGGTGAGTGATAGGATTAGGTAATGATGGTTTTGGGATGGGTTCAAGGATAGGTGTGGGATTAGATCGTGGTGTTGGAAGGGTGGTGGATTTGGGGGATTCTATAGCTTTGCTTTCATTTTTTGCTGATGTTCTTTCGAGGAAATCTCACAAGGATTCTTTGGATGTCGTGGGCTTAGGATTTGGAAGATTTGATGGTGGGTTAGATGGTGTATGAGTGATAGCGATTGATGGATTGTGATAGACATAGGATGATGGATTCAGGTTGATAAGGTTGGGGGGTATTGTGATGGGAGGATTGGAGGATGGAGATTAGGTGATGGGAGATTTGCATGGGGAAATGGTTGTTGATGTAAGTGTTGAATTTCAGCCATAAGGTGTGCTAGATTGGTGTTTCCTTGATCAAAGTTAGCATGAAACGTTTCAAGGATAAATAAGTTGGAGGTATTGATTGGTTGGATAGGTATTATGGTATGGATGTATAAGGGGATGAGGATGGATACGAGGGTAAAGGTTGACATGATGAAGGTTGGTATGAGGTCGAAGGTTGATATGAGGTTGATGGAGTGAACATATAGGATGAAGGTTGGTATGATGGAGGTTGATATGAGGTTGATGGGGTGGGGTTTTGGGATTCTCCAATGATGAGGTGTGCTAAGGGGATATCTTTAATGAAGTTTTTGCATTTCTCCTTAGTGATAGGATCAAAATCCTCATAGGCATATTTAAGTCTTTGTAAGTGTTGCAGTGCCGCATAAGGATCCATTTTGTTAGAGGGGTATGGGATGATGGATGATTGTGATGTTGGGGATCAAATTTCAAGACCTTAGGGTGATTTGATTTGATGAATGGTTGATGATTCGCTATGCTTAAGGTAGACTAATGACACTTAAGCAATAGAGTCAATTGGACTGATTTGAGTGGATGAATTACTTAAGATAGGGTAATGATCTCAAGCAAGTTTGGATAAAGGTTGATAATGATCAACTAAGGTCTTGATTTATTTATTCGGTTGATTTGGATTTGGATTTTGATAATGATGTTGGGAGATTGTGATAATGATGTGGATGGATGTTGGTATTTGAATTGAAGTTGGACTATGGTTTGAAAGATTTTCATTGATGGAGGATGGAGTCTAGGATCTTAACCAGAGTTTAATTTGCAAAGGATGATTATTGATTAAGGATTAAAGGTTGGGATGTGTGATTTTGGAGTGGATAAAGAATGATAGAAGATGATTGATGTTGGATTTGATTTTGGACTTGGGGTTGATTTTGGATGAGGATTTGGATAATGTTGAGCAAATGGATGAAGGAAGGGGATTAAGATGATGATAATGAGTTGGATTAAGGATGATGAGGATGATTATGACTACGGATCAAGTGGATTATGATGAATTTGATTAAGCTCAAATAGAGGGATTGGATAAGCTCAATTGACGGGGTTTGATAAATGGGGGGATGGTTTAGCAGTGTTTGGAGGAAAACCTGGGCCCAACATGAGGGGGGGTGTAGGGGGACGAATGCAACCGGAATGAGGGGAATGGCACCTAAAGGGCATGCAGATCAGGGAAGGGCACAGGTTGGGCATTGGGAGGGGTGGCACATGAGTGGCGACGACAGGGATAGGGTAGGGCGGAGGGCGTATCACAAACAATGGTGGCGTTGGACAGAGCGGCAGGGTTCGGTGCTGGTGAGGGGTCAGTTGGAGAGAAGGGCACTGAGAGGGGGCAGAGGGTGTTGGGGAGTGGTGAGGGAGGCATGCAGTAGAGGAGGTCGGGGGATTGAAGGGAGGCTAAGGCAGGGGGGACGGGGGTGAGGTGGGGCGCGGGGGATAGGATTTAGGGGGATGGGGGGGTGAGGGGTTAGGAGGTAGGGAGGAGGGGAGGCGGGATGGAGGGGAGTGGGAGTGGTAGGGTAGTGAGCGGTGCCTAAAGGGCGCGAGGGGGTTAGGGATTAGGTGGGAGGGGAAGGGTATAGTCATTGGGGGAGGGGGTGTTAACGAGGACGGGGTGGATCAACGCCTATTGGGCATGGGGATAAGGGGCGGCGCCTATTGGGTGCTTTGTTGGGTGTTTTTTGTTTTTGAAATTTTTGAAATTTTTATTTATGATTTTTTAATTTTTATTTATGATTTTTTAATTTATGATTTTTTTATTTTTTGAACGTTTTTTAAATGTTTTTGATTTTTTTTTAATTTTTTAAATGTTTTTGATTTTTTAATATGTTTTGCTATTTGATTTTTAATATGTTTTTTATTTTTTTGTGATTTTTTAATATGTTTTGCTTTTTAATTTTTAATGTTTTATTATTTGATGTTTAATTTTTCTGATTTTTGATTTTTTGGTTTTTATTTTTTTATTTTTTTGGTGATGTTTTATTGGTGGTTAGGGGGGACGTTTGCTCAGGGGGGGTTAGCGCCAGGGTGAGGGGAGTTGTGGTCAGGATGATATGGTTTAGAATGAGGTGGAATGATTAGGGATGATGAACTATGATGAATACGAGGTGATTAGGATGAAGTGGAATGATTAGGCATGAGGTTAGGTGAGTATGATGATGAATAATGATGAAGTTAGGAGGAATAGGATATGATTAGGATGATGAGATTAGAATATGACAAGGATGATGTGGAATGACGATTGAGAGATTATTAGGATATGGTTGACAATGAATAAGGATGATTAGGACATGATGTGGAATGATAAGGATGATGAGGATGCGGATGTGTAATGCTATGGAATGATGAGGTCATAGGAGGGGGAAAGGGTGTTAGTGTGTTATGTATATGTTTATGATGTTTGAGATGTGAGAGGTTTTGACATGTGGTTGGATGCAGGATGACAGGTGATTATGATGCCTCAATAGAACCCTGAAAATAGGAGGAATGGGAATGTAAGTGCTAATGAATCTTGAGGCAACAAGAAAGGGATGGGGTGACGAGGGTAGATGCAAGTGTAAGGAACAACGTCATATTAAGATATTTTGTCAATGATAATAAAATTGAGTGCTACTATTGATATAGCATGGAATGTTATGCACTAGGGTATGTGGAACTGAGGTGGCAAGGCATCCATGCATGGGACTTGACTCTACAATCAATAGGATGAACCCATTCATGCCCATAATAGTACAACCTTGTCTAGATGAGGGAAGGGGACTCATAGCATAAGTCCTTAATACAACAAAGGTATGAAGAACCTTAGATGCAGAAGGGGAACAATATGCTAGAACCAACCCTATGATCCACAAGATATGAATACTAAGATGGAGTAATGAGAACCTCCCACAAGCATGGCATACAAAAGAAATGACCATGCCCCATTTTGGATTGTTCTCCACATGCCATGATATAATGAGATCAAGGTAGCTTTGACATAGTCCAACAATGACGCATAAGATAAAAATCAAAGACCAAAAGACTGACTGACCCATAACACAAATCCATTGTATCTCTTGACAAAAGA
This sequence comes from Cunninghamia lanceolata, assembly GCA_027924645.1. Lineage (NCBI taxonomy): Eukaryota > Viridiplantae > Streptophyta > Pinopsida > Cupressales > Cupressaceae > Cunninghamia > Cunninghamia lanceolata. The sequence goes on from BSBN01000655.1 coordinate 10,593,227, forward strand.
TGGATGGAGGATTGATGATTTTGTCCATTGTAGGAAGGATGCATCCTAGGACAAGAATCGGTGATGGATTAAACTAAACTAAGGATAGGTGGAGGGATATGTACTACAGGTTATGGAACAACCAATATGTTGGTGAAATATTTTTCGTGAGAGTGTTATGCTTTGATTAGATGCCCAGCAAGTATATTGATCGTAGGTCAACTATAATCAACAAGCTCAGAAAAGTGGGACCATCCAAATGGGTTGGATGGGTGCATTGTATGTACCTGCATACTGGATACTTCCTTCATATTCTAAACTGCCTACATACCTTGTATCCATGGGATCAAGGCACATTACAATGTGGGTGGTGATGATATGTAGTTCTGGGAAACTTGATGATGTAAGGATAGGGGTAGGTTCATGTGGAATGATGAGATGTGGCTTAGTGGATGTGGATGTCAATTTTTGATAGGTATAGGATGATGTTGGTGTAGTAAAGGATGTGATGTTTGTGCGAAAACCTTAAAGGGACCAAGGTTATGGATGGATAGGAGGGAAAGTGAGTGACATAATGGTGATGCGAAAAGATGGAGATTAAATATTGGGAGACGAGGGATACTTTGGGAATAATTGACAATGAAATCTCTGATGATGAATGTATTTCAAAGCTCAGATGAGGGGATAAATGGAGTGGATAGTGCAGATGAAAAGGGGAAGGTGGTTTGAACAATGGATCTGGATTGAACCTACACATGACACCTACAAGCAGGTTTTCATCATGGTACTTATCCAAGGTGCCACAAGGAGTGGTTTTCACCATAGGACAAATTATTTCTCTTTACTATTTTTTTTTGTAATTTTTTAGATTTTTTTGATTTTTTTGCATTTTTGACATGGGGTATTCAACGAACTAACTATGGAACCATTTCAAGTGAATGATATTCATGGGCTCCTCTAGTTCTTCTCCTTCAAGGGTGGAGAGGCGATATGCTCTAGAGCCATACTTTGTAGTGACAATGTAGGGTCCTAGCCAATTAGGCTCAAATTTTCCTTTCTTTTCTCACTCAGATAGATTCCTTTGATTTTCCTTTAGGACCAGATCTCCTACTGCAAACTCCCTGGCATAGATTTTCTTGTTATAGGATATGCAAAACTAATTATGGTATGCTTGGAGGTGATTGAGGGTGTTGAGACATTGTTCATCCAATATCTTGAGCTCTTGGAGGTGTGCAACATGGTATTCTTCATCAGTGATGACATTATGCAAGGAGATGCCCAAGGAGGGCAATTCGATCTCAATTGGCAGGATAACTTCTGCTCCAAAGACAAGAGAATATGGTGTAGCACCTGTGGGTGTGTGAATACTAGTGCAATAGGCCCAGAGGGTGGGATGGATATGGAGGTGCCAATCATGGCCAGTTTCATTGACAACTTTCTTGAGGATTTTGAGTAGGGTTTTATTAGTTGCCTCAGCCTATCCATTACCTTGTGGGTAATATGGAGTGGACCAATGATGTTGAATGTGGAATTGTTCACAAAGGTCCCAAACATCATGGTTTTTGAAAGGTTTACCATTGTCAGTGACAATGGAGGATGGGATACCATAATGACAGATGATATGGTAGACCATGAACTTGGCGATTTGGTTGCCAATGGTGAAAGTGAGGGGGATGGCTTCGACCCACTTAGTGAAGTATTATGTGGTAGTGATGATGAATTTGTGTTCATCAGAGGAAGATGGGTGGATTTTGCCAACAAGATCTAGGCCCCACTAAGAGAAAGGCCATAGTGTAGTAATAGGTTGCAATGCCTAAGAAGGAGCGTGAATGAGATCTCCATGTTGCTGACAGGGCTTGCACTTTTTCATGTACTCACATGCATCATGTTCCGTAATAGGCCAGTAATATCTCATATGCAAGAGCTTCTTGGCTAGGACAATTCCACTTGTGTACGCTCTGCAGATACCTGTGTGGGCCTCATGTAAGGCAAGGGAAGCTTCTTCTGTGTTTAAGCATCAAAGGAGAGTTCCATCATAGCTTCAGCAATAGAGGGTGTCAGCAAGGATAGTGTAGCGAGAGGCTTGGCGAATGAGTGATCTCTATTGTTTGTGGGTGGATTTAGGAGGAAAAGTATGATGTTGGAGGTAATTGTAAATGTCATGATACCAGGGATTTTCCAAACCAATAATTTCACACACGAATTCTAACTCAGCGACACGATATACTGGCATTGAGAGTTGTTCCACAAGAAACTCACATTGGTGGCTGTCAGGAGGCATGTCCAAAAGTGAAATGATAGTAGCCATGGCATCAACTACTTTGTTGTGAAGGTGAGGTACTTGTTCAAACTGTATGTAGGTGAAGAATAGTTTGTATTCATCAACCATTTGCTTGTAGGGCACCAGCTTATCATCCTTTGTGGTAAACTCATCATTCACTTGTTTGATGATCAACTGAGAGTCTCCATAGACCTGTAGCTGTAAGATATTCCATTGCATGGTTGTTTTGAGACCAATGATTAGAGCTTCATATTCAGCCACATTGTTTGTATAGGGGAAAGCAAGTCTATAAGATTTGGGGATGTAGTCGCCCTGCAGGGTCACCAATAGTATTCCTACCCCTGAACCATGATTAGTGAAGGATCCATCAAAGTATAGCTTCCAATGTGTAGGTTTTGTCATGGTTAGAATGGACTCATCTGGAAAGTTGATGGATAGCAGCTAATAATCTGTGAGGGGTGCTTCAGCCAGCTGATCTGCTACCACTTGTCTTTTGATTGCTTTCCTATCAACATAGTCAATATCAAATTCACTCAATAACATGACCCATTTTTCCATTCTTCCTGTGAGTGTGGTCCTGAAAAGGAGATACTTAAGGGGGTTAACCTTAGATATGACCTTGATAGAATGACTTAGCATGTAGTGTCGTAACTTTTGAGAGCAGAAAACAACAACTAGACATGCATGTTCCATGGGGGTGTAATTAAGCTCATATCCAACTAAAGTCATGTTGATGTAGTATACAGCTCTCTCATGGCCAGTATCATCCTATTGTGCTAAGAGTCTCCCCAATGCTACTAAAGTTGCTAATATGTATAATAACAGGGGCTTTCTAGGGATAGGTGCCATTAAGACCGGTGGTGAAGCAAGATACTCCTTGATGCGGTCAAACGCCTGTTGACAATTTTGTTCCCACTTAAAGTGTGTATTTTTGTGAAATAAATGGGCAAAAGGATGGCATTTGTCTACAAGTTGAGTGATGAATCTTCGTATAGCCTTTAGTTTGCCTTGGAGACTTTGGAGTTGTTTAAGCATCTTTGGAGGAGGCATTTCTGTTATGGCCGTGACTTTAGCAGGATCTACCTCGATGCCCTTGTGGGAGATAATGAACCCCAAGAGTTTACCTGATATTACGCCGAAGATGCATTTCTTAGTGTTGAGGCGAAGCTTGTATTCTCTAAGCCATGCAAATATTTGTCGCAATATCATAGGATGTTCTTCCCTTGTTCTAGATTTCCCTAGGAAATCATCCACATAGTCTTCCATTATCTTATGTATCATGTCATGGAAGATAGTAGTCATTACACATTGATAAGTTGCCCCTGGGTTCTTTAGACCAAAGGGCATGACTTGCCAACAGTATGTGCCCCAAGGACAGGTAAAAGCTATTTTATGTTGATCTTTAGGGGCGATTTTGATTTGATTATATTTAGAGAAGCCATCCATAAGGGAGAGCATCTCATGTCCTACTATGAGATCTACAATCATATCAATGTTGGGAAGCAAAAAATTATCTTTTGGACATGCTTTATTAAGGTCTCAGAAGTCTGTACAACAATGGATGCCCCCAAGTTTCTTAGCAACTGGCACAATATTGGAGACCCACTCTGGATAATCGATAGGGCGAATAAAGCCAACATCAAGTAATTTCTACATCTCTTCTTTGATGAGAAAGGCGACTTGAGGGTGCATCTTGCAGAGTTTCTGCTTAACAGGTTTTGCATCAGGATGTACCACAAGATGATGAACAACCAAAGATGGATCCAATCCTGGCATGTCGACATAGGACCAAGTGAACACATCAAGTGTTTAATGAAGCACTATGGAGATATTGGATTTTTCTTCTATACCGAGACTTTCTTCTAGATGTGTGAGCTTAGGTGATTCTTGTGTGCCGAGGTTGATTTCTTGTGTGCCTTCAATTAGAATGTTGGAACACTCTTGCTAGTGAGATGGTATTGGGGGAAGATTGAGAACCTCATCTTCTAGCACCTTAGAGAGGTTTTCACTAGGAGATACATCTTTATTTCTCTCTTTTGTGTCTGAAAGTGCCTTTGAGAGGTTTTCACTAGGGGATGATTTTCCATTTTTTGATTTTTGCTTTTTTAGACTAAGGATCTCTTCTTCCCCAAAATAGGCATCAACATGCAAGCATATATCGTATTGTGAGGTGTCGCAGATTTCCAAAAATGTGGAGAGATCCTTATCATTTGGAAATATGTCGAGAGGTGGAGGTCCTTGATAATCCCAAGTAATGAGTTTGGGATGAATGAGGGGGAGGTCAATAACGAAGATGGCATTGTCAGGGAAGATGCAAGAAAGGTCTAGATATTCACATGAAGCTATGATGACACTCAACGTGATGTTTTCAACACTAGAAGAGGATTCCATTACCTGTACCTGTTGAGTACTACTGACTCAAATTACAGGTTCAATAGCTCAAAGGTTCCTTGGTTCGGTGGCATTGGTTCATCGGCTTGACTCTAGCTATCAGGCTTGGCTGAAGATATCACTCCACTAATATTGTGTCTCCCCAATGAAAGGCTTGAACTTAGCGTCAGGTTCAATTGTTCAAAAGGTTGACGAAGTTGGTATCGGCGTGATTTTCACGTTGTTTCACTGAATATACAATTTATGTGTATATCGTAAATGTATGTTGTGAACATTTTGTGTGTATACTGCAAATGCATGAGTATCATTTCATGTGTATCCTATAATTGTATGTTGAGGTAGTATGCTGTGGATGTACATTGAAAAGATACATTAAGTTAGATACAAAGGATGACCGGTTGTGTCGGCGACATCAGGGAAAGATACTTTGGCTTACCGACTATAGTAACTCATGTTATGTATATGCTAAGTCAAAGACGTCGCTGAGACATGGAACTATCAGTGTAGGAAGTGAAGTGGTCACTGATGGTTTGGATTACACTGATGAGGTTAGACTGGGGTCATCGGTGGCAAAAGTGCCAACAGTAGACTTCAGTGTGGTCATGTAAATTAACTAGAAAAGTGACTGATGTTGGATGCATGTGGGACTAAAGTTTCTCACGAATATGTGAACGGTTAGATGCAACAGTTTGGATAGTTGGATGATAGTTATGTTGGGCATTTGGAACGAATGGTCAGTTGCATGAGAATCGATTGGATTGCTAAAAGCAATTGGGATTTGATAGAGAGTGAGAGATGGTGCGATCAATCTGCAAAACTTTGTTCTTCTTCTTTTGTGAAGTCCTATGCTATATGTTGTACGTAGCATGTTAATAGTATGTAAAAGGACTGAGGAGAGAGTGTAAATAGAGTTCAGGTGAAAGGGTTTTGGCCTAGAAGGTGAAGTTTTGTACTGTGTGCTATTTGTGGCATGATAATAGTATGAAGAACCAACCGAGTGTTGGAGAACTTTGTGCAGGGTTATACTGCCATATATTCTTCAGAAGGAACAAGATGTTAATCTTTTGTAAAGGCTACGAGCCTGTAAATTTATTGTAACTATTTGGTTGCTGAATAATACAATGGCTCTTTGATTTGGAGTGTGGGGTTTTTTACCTGTAAGGGTTTTCCCCACGTAAATCTGTGTTCTTGTTTTGTCTTTCATGTTTAATGTCTCTGTTGTTGAAACTGGTTAATGTCATTTGTGCTTTCCTCTAAGGGTCAATGTTGGAAATGTTCTATGTCAATTTTTGCTTTAATGGCATAGGTTGTGCGTGTTTTTTGAAGCAGTTGAAAAGAATTTAAATCTGTCGAAGACACCACTATTCTTAGAAAAACGTTCTGAGATGCTATTATTTCCTTTCAAGTGGTATCAGAGCTTTCTTCTAGGATCTGCTTTGTTGCTCACATATGTACATTTGTGTGCTGCATGTGTTTGCATGTAAGAGTTCCTGGTGTATAAGGTCTGGGTTTTCGTTCTGTGATGATTTCTTAGTGTGACAGGCTTGAGGAAATCTGAAGGAAACATCTATTTGTTTGATCCTTGTTTGAGTGGAAGTCTTACAGTTAATCTAGTCTTCTTCTTACAAAAGGCGCTTGAAGGATGGTGAAGTAGAAGAGACTCGAGTTGGTCGTGATGTGGCCTGAGGCTCTTAGTTGACAGTATTTAATCCTATTGCATGGGGTTTGCTTTGTGGTTGTGTTACTGCAGTAACTTACATATTGGGTGTATGTGTGAAAGGCTCTCTGATGATATGAAGAAGTTTGTGTTACTGCTCAACTATGGAGTATTGTGCTTATGCTGGGTGTTTTGTTCCTGGTATTGGAAGGCATAATTTTCTGTTACCCTGATTGCATATAGGCTATAGATGGTCTGAGAGCTTCTGTAATAGCCTGATTGCCTCAGATGCATGTGCATGTTGGTGGTTGAGGGATTGGTCTACAAGTGGGTCTGAAGCTCTTGAACTGTCATTTCCTTAATTGGATATTTTATACTTGCATGACTCAGATTCATGTTTATTAGATTTGAGGAGTTTTATAGTTTTTCCTTAAAATATATGGTTATGCATATTCATGATGATCCATTATTCTAGTTTAACTGTTATGGACTTTATGTTGCAGACTTTTGGGTCTCCCAGATGTGAAGTGGGTATGGATGTGCATGAGTATTTTTCAAACACAGTGGTTTTGCATGTTTTACATGGTCAAAAGAAAAACTTGTGGTTTTGTGAAGCTACAGTTAAGCTATTTCTAGACCCTAGCTTTTGGGGTGTTGCTGGATGATATAGTTGCAGTTTTGCATGCATGCTCTGTGCATGGTGTGAGGAGGTGAAATGCTTTCTCTGCATGGGAGTGTTGGTATGTGATATGACACTCAGCATTTCTGTGGTAATGCTTCTAGTTTCTATACTATGGTGCTTAGGTTGTGGACATGTTTGGCAAATCAGATTTGTAAGTCATCTGATGCTTGAGTCATGTTGTCTACATTGTTATCTAATCGTTGAGATCTCTGTTTTGTAGTTTCTAGTACAATAGTAAGTTTGCTTGTTTTAGTATAGTTGGATCTATGAGTTATGTAGTTTTTAGGTGTGTACAGCCTATTGATTGCAGTGGGATAACTTGGAAGTGGATGGTCTATATCCACAAGATTGATTATTTGATTGTGCAGACTTGTTAGCTGGCCTTGTCTGTGGTCACTTGTGCATTGGTGTGACTGTTTCGGGATGAGAGGATGGATGTTGTAGAGTATCTGAATAGTTGGTTATGGAGACCTATAACATGTGTATCATGATGTCATGTATAGCTTGAATACATAGGTTTGTGTAAGCTATTGATAGTGATGGTTTATTTCCTTGGTTTGGAGATCTTGGTGTCACTTGGTTTTATTGTCACATGGACATGTTAATGTGTGGACCTAGAAGATTTTTAGATTAGGAGATGTTTGTTCAGGATGCTTGGAAAGCTCTATTGTTACAGTTCAGTGGGAGCTTTAGCATTGACTATGTGTTCATCACTTAGTGGTGAATGATCTTCTTTAGTGTTACAAATATTACTAGGAGGAGCTCTTTGATCCTGCTGTTGTAGAAGGGTTCTTTCGCATTTGCAGGGGCACTATTTGAGGATGAGTAACATCTTGAATTCATGGAGGATTCATGAAATTCTTGGCTAAGGTGTTGGTGATACTTGACATGTGATGTGGTTTAGAGTTTGATTAGTTTCATGTCATGATATACTCTTGTTTAAGCATTTGAGTTTTTACATGATATGTTGCTCTTGAAACTTTGGTTAAGTTCACCTGAAGCATGGAATCTCCTAAGGGAGATGGTAAGATCATGATGCCATGATAAGTTCCTGATTCAGATGATTGGAGCTTTGACAGTGGTTTGATAACTTCTCTATGTTTGGGTACATTTATCATTTGCTTGATTACTTCATAGTGTTGTAGTGATGTAGTTGGAGTTCAATATGAGGTGATTGTTTGTAGGTACTCATGGATACATGGAGAATAAGGTGAGACTGTATATGTTGTGCTTGATTAGAATTTGCAGCAGGAAGTCTGAGGAGTCTTTACCTTGGTTGGACGTGAGTTCAACAAAGATCTAGAGGAGATTGTTCTTGGACAAAGCCCTTGGGACTTGGATATCTTGGAAGAACATTCTCATTCCCCACTCTTGGTCTACTCAGCAGTTTATTACTTGAGAGGTATTACCCATTGTTTCTCTCATGTATTTTATGCTTTCTTTCATAGATATGGATCTTGAACTGCTCATAGATGGTTCTGGAGGATTCATTGTGAGAGATGGATAGCATGTTTATCTACTTTTGCACTTGAGTTTAAATATATTCTACATTGATGAGAATTGTTAGGAGATGGTTTTATGGGCTGATTTCCTAAAATGGGAAATACATTAGTTTGATCTTCTTTGGTTTGAGATGCTTACATCCATGTTAGATACATGATATATATGCTAAATTTGATCTCTTGAGATTGAATGTTTGTTTGGGTGTTGTTATGCTGTTCTCTTTGGGTTTTTTTTTTAAGAAGGAGATCATACTTGACACATTTAGCATTTAGAGGTGTATGTAGAAGGATTGTCTACAGGTATATGATATGCAGTGTCTCTCTATGGTCCTGATTATCTTCCTAGATAGTTTGTTTCACACTACACTGGTTTGAGGTTTGATTGGAGATGAGATGATCACTAGTTTGTGGTCATGTGTTTTCACTTATGCTCTTGGGTGATGACATGGAAGTTCTATTATCTCTTTCTTTTGTTGGATGTGGAGAACTTGGGGAGCTTTGGACTAGTGGTGAGGAGTTGTTCTTGCAGGTTATTGATTTACATATCATGGTGAATGTTTCCTTGGTACTACATGATATTTACACTTTCTATGTAATGCTATTGGTGGATTTTGTATGCCATGATCTTTTTTTTAGATCTGCATTACCCATGCAGTGGGAGTTCATGATGTGTTTGGTCTTCTTTGACTGGTTGACACATGGAGCTTGTATTTGTAGTTGAAGGGTGCATGTGTAGGTGGCATGAGTCTACTGATGTTCATACCTTCAAGGTATGAGTGATTGGATGTTTTAGCACTAGTTGTGTGTGCTATTTTCAGTTGGATGAGAGCAGTTAGCTTTCTGACTGTTGTTCTAGCTGATGTTCTATCTTATTTCTAGAGGATGATTTCATGGCTGTGTTTTGGAAGCTTTGAAGTTTATTATGTTGGAGCTTCTATGTAGCTTGTGAGCATAGTGAAGTGGAGACAGTATCAAATTTGATTCTATGACTTGGAGCATTGATGGTTTCCTGTAATTCCTTTGTCAAGTGGGAGAATGTTGAGTACTAGTGAATCAGATTACAGATTCAATAGCTCAAAGGTTCCTTGGTTCGGTGGCATTGGTTCATCGACTTGACTCTAGCTATCGGGCTTGGCTGAAGATATCACTCTGATGATATTGTGTCTCCTCGATGAAAGGCTTGAACTTAGCGTCAAGTTCAATTGTTCAAAAGGTTGACGAAGTTGGCATCGGTGTGATTTTTGCGTTGTTTCACTGAATATACAATTTGTGTGTATATCGCAAACGTATGTTGTGAACATTTCGTGTGTATACTGCAAATGCATGTGAGTATCATTTCATGTGTATCCTGCAATTGTATGTTGAGGTAGTATGCTATGGATGTACATTGAAAAGATACATTGAGTTAGATATAACGGATGATCGGTTGTGTTGGTGACATTGGGGAAAGATACTTTGGCTTACCAGCTATAGTAAGTCATGTTATGTATATGCTAAGTCAAAGACGTCACCGAGACATGGAACTATTGGTGTAGGAAGTGAAGTGGTCGCTGATGGTTTGGATTACACCGATAAGGTTAGACTAGGTTCATCAGCGGCAAAAGTGTAGATGATAGACTTCAGTGTGGTCATGTATATTAACTGGAAAAGTGACCGATGTTGGATGCATGTGGGACTAAAGTTTCTCACGAATATGCGAATGGTTAGATGCGAAAGTTTAGACAGTTGGATGACAAAGATGCTGGGAATTTGGAACGAATGGTTAGTTGCATGAGAATCGATTGGATTGCTAAAAGCAATTGGGATTCGATAGAGAGTGAGAGACAGTGCGATCAATCTGTAAAACTCTGTTCTTCTTCTTCTGTGAAGTCCTATGCTGTATGTTGTACGCAACATGTTAATAGTATGTAAAAGGACTGAGGAGAGAGTGTAAATAGAGTTTAGGTGAAAGGGTTCTGGCTGAGAAGGTGAAGTTCTGTACTATGTTCTATTTGTGGCACGATAACAGTATGAAGAACCGACCGAGTGCTGGAGAACTTTGTGCAGGGTTATACTATCAGATATTCTTTAGAAGGAACAAGATGTTAATCTCCTATAAAGGCTATGAGCCTATAAATGTATTGTAACTATTTGGTTGCTGAATAATACAATGGCTCTTTGATTTGGAGTATGGGGTTTTTTACCCGTAAGGGTTTTCCCCACGTAAATATGTGTTCTTGTTCTATCTTTCATGTTTAATGTCTCTACTGCTGAAACTAGTTAATGTCATTTGTGCTTTCCTCTAAGGGTCAATGTTGGAAATGTTCTATGTCATTTTTTGCTTTAATGGCATAATTGTGCATGTTTTTTGAAGCAGTTGAAAAGAATTTAAATCTGTCGAAGACACCACTATTCTTAGAAATACATTCTGAGATGCTATCATTTCCTTATAGTACCGAGGTTTTAGTAGGTCCAAGGATTGTCACAGTAGGTGGAGCATATATTAAACCAAAGTATTGAGCATATTTCTTAGGAGATGTACGATCAACCAGTATGGGTTGTGTAACGCCTTGTTCATCGGCACCAAGTCATGTTCTATGGTAAGGTATTTTGGTACAAATTTGAAATGGTACAGATATTTTTCTTTGAAGTATTCTAAATTGACAGGTGCTGGGGTAGTTTCATCATGATATAGCTAATCACTTAGAGTTGTTTCTTTGGTTTCTTCTTCTCTAGAGACCTGTGCTGGTACAAAGGGAATTTTATCATTGATCCTGTGTTGCAACTCTTTTTCCTTCTTTAGAATATGACGACCATGAGAGTGAGGGGACAATGGTAATTGTCCCACATGGAAGGCATTGTGAAGCTCATACTCGCCACACCTTTTTTCTATGATCTTGACCTTTTGAGGGGTATGGGTGGAAGATGAATTGGAGGCTTGCGATTGTTCAATGGTGACATGCAACGTGAATGATGATGTGGATAGAGTGGATGAGGGATCTTTGACATGATCCCCATAGGTGCTTGGACAATGGAATTGTCAATCATAGACAACCTCTAAGGCCTTGCAGTATTCAAAAGGTTGTTGATCGGTGGGGACAGTGACTTCCACACCGTTATGAGGGAACTTGAGGCATTGATGATAGGTGGATGAAATGACTTGCATAGCATATAACCATGGTTGGGCTAGGAGGAGATTATATGGAAGGTCAAGATCAATCACGTGACATAGAGTAGTCATGGTGAGTGGGCCTACCTTGATAGGAAGGCATATAGTGCCTTCAAATTCTCTCTCTGTGTTGTCGTATGCCTTGATGGAGATAACCAAAGATTCCAAGTTAGCCGTTGAATACCCTAGGACTTTTATGAATTTCAATGTACATATGTTCAACCTAGATCCATTATCCAAGAGGACCCTCTTGACTCTATGGTTGACAATTTGGACTTCAATATGAAGGGCTTTATTATGTGCAGGGTCAATGGGTGGCATGTCGACATGACTAAAGGTGAGATGATAGGATGATGATAATTAAGCAACAAGGTTTTGGAATTAGATGGGAGGTATGTCGGCAGGAACATGGGACTCTTGGAGAGCCTTGTCAAGTATTTCCTGATGGATGGCGGATGTCCTAAGGAGTTCTAAGATGGAGATTTGAGTGGGAGTCTTTCCAAGATGGTCAAGGAAGTTTTATTGGGAAGTGGTGGTAGTAAAGGATGGGGGTGGTCCCTTCACAGTTATATGCCCACGATGGGTGGTAACAGCACATTCGAGGGTGGTATTTTTGACTTTGATGGTGGTGACACAAGTAGACTCAAAATCAATTCTACCCACTATGTTATTGTAGGGAGGTGAAACGTTGTTGTAGTTGATATTGTTGGTTTGGTTGTTAGGATTGGCATTGGAGGAGGATGGTTAAGAATTGGTTTGGTTATTGTTGTGGTGGGGAAGAGGGTCTTGGTATACCCCTAGGCCATTATTGGGTGATGTGTTGTCATGATCTTGCATTTGGATTCCGCCACATTCAATGAGGTCTTGGACATAGTTTTTCAATTTCATACATTTGTTTGTGGCATGGCCCTTGATACGGTGATAATCACAATATTCATTTTTTTTGTACCACACGGGTTTAGGTTGGTTTTCATCAAATGGTTTTTTTGTGGGGAACTCAACCATGTTGGCACAAAGTAAATTTTGAAATATAACCTCGAGTGGTTCACCCAAGGGAGTATATTTACATTTTGGATTGTTGTTAGGGGGATTCCTCTTTGGAGGAGCAGGTGGGACTGCTACATTGTTTGAAACATTTTGGACTATGTTTGTCTGTTTTGGTTTTGGAGTGGTGATTTGGATGTACTTGGAATCAGTAGTACCATCTCCTACGGTGTTCTTATTTTTAGCCCAAAATTTAGGTTTATCGTTGGAGGTTTTGTCATTGTCATTCTTGTTGTAGATTTTGACTAGACCCTTTACAATAAGGGCCTTTTCAATAGTGACCCCCTTTTCTATGATCTCATCAAAGGTTGATGCATAATGTACTTGCAAATGGAAGGCCATTTCTTGATTGAGATTTTGGATGAAAATATGGATGAGTTGTTTTTCGGGGGTTGTCCATGGTAGCCTACTAGCAAGGGCTCTCCATCTTTGTAGATAAGCAATGAAACTCACCACTTCATTGCTTGGTGTTACAAAGGTCAAGCATAGTGATCTCATGTTCTACATTGTATGAGAAGTGGGCGATGAATTTCTCTGAAAGATCGGTGAAATTGGATATGGATCCATAAGGTAGGTGCATGAACCATTCTAGGGCTTGTCCTCCTAGGCTTCATCGAAAAAGATGAAGGAGGAATTGGTCATCATAGGCGACATCTTGGAATGCCATGAAGAACTCCTTGATGTGGTCATGAGGGTCTCCTTTTCCTTTGTATTTATCAAATTTTGGTATTTCAAAGTGTTGAGGAAAAGGTGTGATGGCAATGTTTTTGTTGAATGGGTAGGGACATAAGTCTTCAAACTTATAGTGTTTCTTTTGGGTCCCTATTTGGATGTTTTTTAGGGCATTTTTCATCTCTTGCCATTCTTGGTTGAAAGGGTTAGCAAGAGGTGGTTGTGGTCCTTGGTGGAGTGGAGGTTGTTGCATTGATGATTGTTGGTATTGAGGGTGGATGTATTGTTGTTGTTGTTGGGAGTGGGCATATTGTTGTTATGCATGAGGTGGGAGACCTGTGGTTTGTGTGTATGTGTGAGAGCCATATGTTTGTTGTTGTGAGATGAATTGTTGAGTTCGAGGTTGGACATATTCTTGATGTTGAACATGTGGGGGTAGGCCTATGGCTTGTGTGTAAACATGGGACCCATATGCTTGTTGTTGTGGGATGACTTGTTGAGTTTGGGGTTGTGGCTATTGTTGGATGTCGTAAGGAGGTTGCATTAATGACTCATGGTGGGGTCGATGCGTGGAAGATTAATATGTGAGCATGGGATTAGCATAGTTTGTCAATGGGTTTTGGGGTTGGTTGAGTGGATTCACAATGGGTGTTTGAGTCATGGGTGGTGCTACTGTTTGCGTGATGATCAACCTTGGTGGGATGTTTAGTGGAGGGAGAGGTTGTGATACAATCGTGGTGGCTTCTTGTTGATTGTTTGGTGGAGGTGGTATGATGGTGATGGTGACATTAGAAGGTACCCCAGAAATAGGTACATCAGAAGGTAGCATGTCATAAGGTAACCTGACGGGAGGATTGGATGCTTGTGGTAGTGAAACATTTCTAGCCCTCATGTTTTTTCCCAAGGTGTGAATGGAGGCGGTGTTGGAAGCAAAACTAGCCCAAGGATTATTGTAGATGGGTTCGTTAGGATTAGGGACACATCCCTATGGTTGATTCTGGATGGGTGTTGGTGGTTTGTCATGAAATATGGTTTTGAGCTTGTCATGATCATATGAATATGGAAGGCATGCACCATGTTCAATGAGACGTTGAAGAAATTTATCCTTATGGTTGTCAATGAATTGGTCAAACTTGTCATGTAACCTCTTTTCGTTAAGGAACTCAGCAAAGGTGGGGGAATAAGTTTGATGAGGATGAGTGGATGTTTCACCCATTTTGGGTTGGTTGACATATTCCTCCATGTTTCTCATGGTAGAACCATTAGGAGTGAGGGGTTGATAATGGGCGTCCATTTTCTTAGCTTGTGATCGCGTGATGGGAGACATAAAAGGTGAATTTGGGTCAGATTTGGATGATGAGGTACCAATGATGAGATATGGAGAAAGGTCCAAGATCTAGATCAAGATGATTAAAGGTCGATGGTTGTCCTATATACTTATGGTAGACAAAGAGCCTAAGCAAGAGGACAATAGGATTATTTTAATTATGGATTCCTAAGCTAATTTATCCAAGGGGGGTCGATGATTGATCTAGAGTTTTTTCCTTAGGATTTGGATGTGGTTTGGATTTATTAGTCAATTAGAATGGATTTGGATGATGATACAGTTGGTTTTGATTGATTCAAGGGTAATGATCGATTATGGATTGATTGAGGATGAAGTTTCAGCTAATGGTGTCTAAGGTCCAATGGTGAGGATAACGATCAATGATTAGGATGAATCACATGCTAAGAGTAATGAACAGATAGGGACATGGATTGAGATGGCATGTAATGTTGAAGGATGGTGTGGAATGGAGGTTGTTGACAACTATAAGGACAAAAGATTGACTTTGTGATGAATTTTTGGACTAGACGTTGATTGAGATGACTAGGCACTGATACAGAGGTTTAGGCGATGATGTAGAGTTTTTGGTACTGATGCAGAGGTTTAGGCACTGATGCAGAGGATTGGGCACTGATGCAAAGGATTGGGTGCTAATGTGGAGGTTTAGACATTGATGTGGAGGGATAGGTGCTGATGTAGGACAGTGATGGTTTCGTGTGATTTTTAAGGTGATGAGTTGGATTTTTGACAAATTTTGGGCTTGGGATGTGATGTTTTTAGAGTTTGGAGGTTTGAATGTTTCAATAGTTCACTCTTTCAAATGTCTCAAATGATGTTTAGGTGATGTCAATGAGAGTCTTCTTTGGCAAGTGATACAAGCTTTTCAAACAAGTTCATTTAATGTCCAAAGGTTTTGTTGTGAAATTAAACAATCATACACAACCTAAGGTGAGGATAGGACAATATTTGTTGGATCCCCTAGTTGTGCCTATTCAAAGTGGATAGATCTAGGATCTTGGTAGCACCAACTCCCCTCCACGGCACTCACTTCTCATGCATACCAAGTTCTGGGTTTCCTAAGGCTCATATCCCCACCAAACCTTAGGATTGTCCCTGCTATCTCTTCTAAGAACCATGAGAATCACGGTGGCTTTGAAGGTCCCACCTTTTGAACCAACAAATAGAGGGATTTGGGATACTAAAACAATGGTTCGTAGTAAGTTCTTTCATTTAGGTGGCCATACGTGCGGCAGCACTACTCTCCGTTATGGAGTCTCCCAACCTTCAAGTGTTGCACCTTGAAGGGTTTTGGGGGAGGTTGGCTGTTAGTATGACACAAAAACACATGTTGCTTGTGATTTTCATCACAAACACATTAATTTATATAGCAGCTTGAAAGAGCTTGGCTTTAGCTTGTTGCTGCTTTCGTTCCCACCTTTTGAAGTGGGATGGCAGGCCCTCTAAAAGTTCAACAAAAGCAACACAAGAACAAAAATACTTTTGATCCCCAAGTTCATACAAAGATGCGAGGGGAGAGCATACGTATTTTTTAGACTTGGGTCACACTAAACAAGGTTCATGTTTAGCTCTTGGATTATGTTGGGGGTGATTTATGCAAGTGTTGTGAGAATTTTTTGATTCCCAAGATCACCAAGTGGTGAGAGGGAAGAGCATACACTTTCATAATACTAACAAAATCACAAGACACTTCACACAAAATTATTCATTTTTTTGTTTAGATGAGTGAGAATGCAACTTTGTGGTTCTTTTTAGCCTTATGTGTGAAAGATGCAAGTTGTTGTTCTTTTTAAATCCACATGAGTGAAAATGCAATTTGTTGTTCATTTTAACCTTATGAGTGATGATGCAAATTGTGTTCTTTTTAAGCCTTATGAAGGTGCCTATGATTAATCAAGCAATTTCACACAATAACAACACCAAATGCCTTTAAGCTAATAAACAACCCTACAAATAAGAAATTAGTAGTTGTGGACAAGTCTTCGACAGTCAAATGGGGCTGGAAAATCAAATGTTAGAAAAAAAAAAAATACTATTTTTGGTTAGGCACAAATCTAGGAGATTGGGCGCTAATGCACTAGATAGGCACTAATGCAAAGGGCTAGGTACTAATACGAGATAGGTAGCACCTCCCCCTTCTAAATTTGATTTTTCCTACAAAACAGAGAGCTAAGGTGGCCAAGAAGTTAGTAAAACATCAATTAGAACATCATGCAAGCATAAAATGTTGAAGCTGACCTAAAACCCATTAGAAATTAATGATTTTACCTTGTCTCCAAATGGGTGCTGATCTACCAAGCTGGGCGTTGATGTGCTAGATAGGTGCTAATATACCAGATAGGCACTGATTGAGAAGTTCAGGTGCTAATCCGACCTGTCACAAGATGAAACACACAAATCATGTAATTTTGTTAGTAAAAAGGTGGTGGGTGTCCCACCGGGTGTGCCAAAATGTCTACCTATGAAGATGAGACCTAAAATGGATGCAAATTACACCTAAGATGCATCCAATCTCAAGTCCAAGGGACCTCAAGATCGGACTAAACTCCTAACAAGCTAAACTATCTAATTGCACCCTAAAATAAGCCTATTAGTAGTGATGTGTCCTAAATGGATAATAGGCTAATCTAAGCTAGTTGAATTGCACTAATAGCTATGAATGTGAGCACTCAAATTGGTAGAATAAATTTGCATAAAATGACTTGTTCCAAATGAGAAGTGGAGGCCTCAATTTATAGATTTTTGGAGATAGTATTGGAGGGCTAGAATCAATTTGAAGGATCAATGGTTGAGATTGTTTGAGGATCCTCAAGTAAGGAGAATTGGACAAATGGCGTGATTGGATTGGATGAGAAGGTTGCCCCAAGATTCAAGGGATGATCAATGGATGAGAATGCAAGTTTGAATGGATGGATGGCTAGGATTGAGTAGGTGTATGACATGTAAGGACTCATTTATGAAAAGGTAAGGCTTGGATTTTGTGAGCAATTTTAAATTCCATGGAGAGGACAAGTGGAATTTAAAATTAGATGAATAGTGTTCAAATAGTGCCACATGGAATTTTAAATTGAGATGAATAGTGACACATGGAGTGGGGTGGAAGAAAGAGGACAAATGTACTCAATTTGAAAGATTTTCCCATGCTTCCAAAGTACCACTTGTCATGTACATGTGTGTACATTGGATGACAAGTGGACTTCTAGAAACATGGGGGTTTGTAATGATGAATTAATTAAAATTACTTCATGTGCACATGGGTTAGAAGAAAATAATCATGATTACAAAAAGTAATCAAAAGTGCACAAAATAGGGAATTAAATAAATATGATAATTTATTTAATTTTTTGGATGAACTATAGTAAAAAATATTTAATTTTCAAACTATAGTAGAAGAATTGATTTTTACGACATGATAAAGGTGCAGAATAAATTAATTAAATAATTAAAAATTATTTAATTAATAATCAAATTGGATGAAGTGATGTAGGTGGATTAGGGTTGAATACATGAGTGGATGAAGTTGGTTGTGACCATTTTTAGGTGTCTATAGGAAGTATGAGCTCAGGAGATAGTCAGTTGTAACGCTTTGAAGAGATCGCAGTAAGAGCAAGGTAAAAACAACAGTTCTGAGAGGAAATCTAGACATCGGTCTCCTATAGGCATCGATTGGGTTTATTGTCTCTACAACTCTATTTTAATCTAAGCCGCCACCAGGTATCTTTCTTGCTTTATGTGTGATGATAGCATTGAAATATCAAATGATTCTCTGTGTTATTCACTTTATGACTGGTTGTAAACTTCTATTTTTTCCATTTAGTCTTTAATATTCAATTCAATGCATATTCATCCAAACTAGTTGAGTTGGTTGTAATGATTCGTTGATTAGCATCCATAGTAAACTGTTAAATTATCTACAGGAATTTGATGGCATTGAATAAGCCTAGAAAGGCCGATGCTTGCTGATATAATCAAATTCTATATCATAGCACATAGAGCCAACCATATACTTATTGTTTTTAAACTATTAGACATGTCAAACCATCGTATGATGAACTAAATGACCTTTACAACCACATACCTGAAGAAGGTTGTTTTAGATATTATGTGCCAATTTGTAAACTAGTCGTTTAAATGAATGAGTTCCATCATGTAGCAAGTCGATGATATGATTATGGGTTAATCATACAATAGACTTTTGATGAAATTAGTGCAAATGAAACTTGATAGGTAAACTTATTAGCTATGAGTAATAAAGTTTAAGCATTAAGCTATGATATTATTATTTTAAATCAATTCTTGGTTTAGTCTATGAAAAAATGATTTCTATCCATAAGAGACTTAGATTCTTAGTAATCTTTGGAAACTATTGTATAACCTGTCGAGTGATAGAAAATTAGTAATATTTTGGTAGAAGGAAATATGGTCTATAGGAGAATCCTTATTATCTATTTTATCATTCTTGTTTATAATATTCTTTGAAAACCATTACAATGGGATAGACTAAGTCTAACTAGAAAATGACCTTGTATGGAAATATATATAAGTATATATTGTGATTATCAAAGATATCATGTTAAGGAAAGTAGAAGGTTCTTGTACTCCTTTTTGTAGGAGGAGATATATATTCTAGAAACTATATTAATCTTAAACTTGATTGAGTTAAACCAAGGGTCAATTATAAACCTTAGTCTTGTAAGTTATGAGATATGGTTATTTTGATATGTCAGACTATTCAATGTTGTAATGAAAACCTTAGAGTCAAATATGAAATCATATGATTAGTTATGTCATATGGACTTATCTAAGTCGAGTAAACTATTGTCAGGGAAGATGATAAAACTATCTATGTAAACATAGTTGGTGAGGATAAACTATAAGAATACGATAGTATCCAAGTCAAGTAGGGGTGGGTGAACAATTCGACCATGTTCATTACAAACATTATTGATATTAAAACTTTGGCCAAAGTAATGCATTTGTTTTCTGCATGCATTGTCAGTTCACTGTATCTGGATTGCACAACCTATCAGAAATCATACTTAGCTAGAGGTATCTAGGGTTGTATGATTGATAGAGTTGTGTAGGATACAACACTATGTACTCGGGAAGGCAAATTACCACTGGTCGCCTTTAGTCTATATTCCTTGTGAAGGGTAGGGCCACTTCCTATGTGGAAGATGTGTGGGAGACTGTCAGTCTGTGGATGGAGGTAAATCACTGGGAAGATGCTCTCTCTCTCTCTCTCCAGTAGAAAACATGTCAGGGCTTGTGATAAAGATGTCAGATATTCAGAAATAGTAATTATTCCAAATTTGTTTATGCAATTGATTTACTTTTGCAAATATTGTAAATGAGAAAGACAATATGATATATTGTATTATGTAAGAGAATCTTGCATATTGTTGTTACTTGATTATATGTTAAATAAAAGAAAAAAATTCTCTCTCATTTTTACCTTATTGAATTACACTATGGTAAATTCTCATTTTTACTATGTTTTTAGAACATGGATGTTACACTTCATTTGAAAATATTGAAAAAGGTAAAAAAATTGAGCATTCTAGGCTAGGAAAAGGCATAGTTTCGCATTGTTTTCACTTCATATGATAGAAAGACTTAAATTTCTGATTTTTACATCAGATCTGATCCATATTATAGTATAAAATCATCTCATGGTATTGTACCTTGCATTTGAAGATCTCATTTGCTAGGGTTTTGTTGAAAAAGTTGCATTTTTCCTAAAACATAGTCAATTTGAAAAGCTAGGGTTTGTAGTCAAAATCTCATTTCAGATTGTGCTACTATATTAAACATTTATATGTGATTTTACATTGAAGTGTCACATCATATTTCATTTCAAAATCACAATTTATTGTAATTACACATTGTGTATTTCAACATTAAGAACTTTAGCATCTTCTTCACACTTCTTTGTGCAAAATCTGAAAATCATTTACATTGCCCTTTTGTACATAACTTGTCACATCATACTCACTTTGTTTGTAGTGAAAATAGTGTGTTTTTTTATCTTAAAAACTTGATTTCCTCAAACTAGTGTCTGGGTATGCAACGAGCTATCATACTTTCATCATGGATGCTTCTTGTTATTCATCTTTGGAAGCTTTGTTTGCATACATCGTAGATATTGATAATTTCTCTAAATTCACTAATAGACATCCTTGAGTTTTAAAAGAAATAGCATACATATATGATATTGATATTTCTATGTGTTCCATATATGAAATTCTTTGTTATATATCTAATTTTGATAGTTTCATAGCTCTCATTGGTATCTACCCTTCAATATAAGAAAATCTCACTAATTTCATCTCCACGAATGATCATGAGGAATGTGATGATGAAGATACTTCTTCTTCTCTTACTACATTTCATGGCAATATCATGGACATTAGTTTTGAGACATACGAGACTGATATAGCCTTGTTTGCCTCATCCACTGATTTAGATTCCTCTCCCAAAATAATCCCCATTTATGAGGATATTGTTGACAAGAGACACAAAAAGTCATGTCATGTGTTGTCACTGATGGCAACTAAGTCCATTCCACACATCCATAGTGCAGTATCAAATCATACCAGAAATTAGTTCC
Source organism: Cunninghamia lanceolata (assembly GCA_027924645.1). Classification (NCBI taxonomy): domain Eukaryota; kingdom Viridiplantae; phylum Streptophyta; class Pinopsida; order Cupressales; family Cupressaceae; genus Cunninghamia; species Cunninghamia lanceolata. The sequence continues at coordinate 10,614,538 of BSBN01000655.1, forward strand.
AAGATTTGTCTAGTCTGGATAGACAGGAATAGGGTATATGGCAGAGTTCAGTATTTTGGTCAGCAGATCTCTCCAGTTAATCATTGTGTGTTGCAAACCTAAGGGAGTGTAGAAGAATGTCAGGAAAATCTAAATCCAAGATTTCAGCCTCTGGTGAGAAAGGGATTAAAAGTTATGGGCATCTGAGTACCGGGTCCTAATATGACAAGAACAGTTCAGTGAAGAACAAGTCGACTTGTGTTAGATCCTTGTGCGGATCTAGTAGAAGTGTTTGTTGGATCTAGGGTATACAACTGAGAGGGGGGGTGAATCAGTTGTATAAAAACTTGCTTTTTACTTCAAACACTTGATTCTTCTTTGTTAGTTAACAGCATATCAATTAATCATCCATGAAAGCATAATGCATAAACACAAGAGCAGATAAACATCAACACATTGAACATCAAGATTTTGACGTAGAAAACTCGGTTAAGGGAAAAAACCATGGGGTGATTAACCCAAGGATTATTCTCTATTAGAAGAATAAGAAAAAGAATGGCACTTGCCAATTAGGGCTCACTACCTGAGCACACTGCTCACAAAGAGGCCCACTGCCTACAAGGAGACACACTATCTACAAAGTGATAAGAATCACAATCTTGAACTAGAGAATGACATCTCTACCATGTCCAGATCAATTCCATTTAAGCCCAAAAGTCCTTACTCTGCCTTTCGCACTTGTCTTTGCTATGCCACACTCATCCACACTATCCACACCACAAAATGAATTCTCAAACACTTATTTATACAAGACATCAACTTAGGAACAATCATCTAAGTCGGCAATCAACCATAAGGACATTCGCAAGATGATTAATACATTCGGTCGGCCACCACAAGAACATTCGCAAGATGAACAACTCATCCAGTCAGCTAGTCTAAACAAGAACTTCATCCGGAAGAATATCTTCAATTCCGGGCTCTACCACCAATGCGGATCAACAACAAAACCTCAACATGATCCAAGAACCTTCACAAGCCTGCCTGAATGACTAGGTACATCCGCACTTTCTCTACTTACTGGAATCTCTTCTCTTCCTCATCTGGAACTTCAAGAACATAGTCTGTCGCCACTGTCACAATGCAAAAGGTACTTCCGGACCTCAAAATCATACACAACTTGAGATGACACATCACAAGGACATCCCAAACACTCCTTCCAATCCGTAGATTAGGATTATACAATTCCGGACCTTGCCGGACCTTTCTGTGATCCTCTGTCACCTCTGAACACTTGCCGGAACCGGTTCCACACAGACAGCCACAACTTCTTCAAATCTTCATGCGAACCTTTGAAATCTTAACTGAAACATCTCAAGACTCATATCTGCAAACCCTTTAATCCGTATCCTCCAGTTCTCCACCTATACAATACATTTGCCTTCTTCTCATCACTGTTCTTCACTGTTCCTGACTCAGGCTAATTTTCTCAATATCCTCAGCACACAACTCATCCAATCCTTCTTGTCAATGAAATATGAGTATTTTGACATTAATGACAACATTGGTTCACCTCATACTTGCAACAATCTCCCCCTTTGTCATTGATGGCAACATATGATGTGAAAAACCATCAAGACAAGAACTTCTCCTTTCTGTCACAGCTCCCCCTATCAGCAACATGTCTTCTCCTCATTAGCCACTTGTTTTTCACATGTCTTCTCTCCCCCTTTGACATCAATGGCAAAGGGCTCATACTTGTAATTCTAACACATCAGAATCATACCAGCTGCTCCCCCTTAGTAGCAGCTCCCCATCATCAATCTGGATCACAAGATATGACTGTGATATCCACCAGACTGATGCACATTAGTGCATCCTAGTTCATTACCGGAGGGGCCATGACCCCTAACTTCTCCTGGAGATATTCAAAAGAGTCCTTGGGAAGAGGTTTAGTAAGGATATCTGCAATCTTATCCTTGGAGGGAACATACTCCAATCTGACTTCTTCCTTGTTCACTTGTTCTCTCAAAAAGTGAAACTTGATAGATATGTGCTTAGTCTTAGAATGCAGTACCAGATTCTTAGAAATATTAATTGCACTTGAATTATCACAGAAAATTGTGATAGGCTCCTCATATTCAACTTTAATGTCTCTTAGCATCTGCTTCATCCATAAGATTTGAGTGCAACTACCTGCTGCTGCAATGTATTCTACTTCAGTTGTAGACAGAGATATTGCATCTTATTTCTTGCTTAGCCAAGAAACCAATCTCTTTCCCAAAAAAAATGCTCCACCACTGGTGCTCTTCCGGTCATCCACATCTCCTGCCCAATCTGTGTCTGCGTAAGCATGAAGAGAGAAATCCAGATCTCTAGGGTACCATAGACCATACTCAGCTGTTCCTTTCAAGTACCTAAAAATTCTTTTGATTGCCATAACATGAGATTCTTTAGGATCAGCCTGGAATCTTGCTACAAGACCAACAGCCTGCATTATATCTGGTCTAGTCTGAGTGAGATACAACAATCCACCAATCATTGATCTATACTTTGTCTGATCTACCTTTGGAGAGTCATCATCTTTGCTCAACTTACATCCGGTTGCCATGGGAGTGTTCATTGGCTTTGAATCTTCCATACCAAATTTCCTCAATAATTCTTTCACATATTTGGTCTAAGAAATGAAGATCCCTTTCTTTGTTTGAGTAATTTGTAGACCCAAGAAGAAATTCATTTCACCAAGCATAGACATTTCAAACTCACTTTTCATCTGATTTGCAAAAGTTTTGCACATACTATCTCTTCCTCCAAAAATGATATCATCCACAAATACTTCAACAATCAAAATGTTTTCATGATCAATTTTGAAATATAAGTTACTATCAGTAGTACCTTTGTTGAATCCAATCTGCACAAGATGCTTATCCAACCTTTCATACCATGCTCTTGGGGCTTGCTTTAATCCATACAATGCTTTCTTCAACTTGCAGACCATATCATCATTATCAGACAATTGAAATCCATCCGGTTGTTCAATGTAAACTTCTTCTTCCAGATCACCATTTAGGAAGGCAGACTTGACATCCATATGATATACCTTGAAGTCTTTAAAGGTAGCAAATGCAAGGAATAATCTGACTGCTTCAATTCTTTCCACCGGAGCAAAGGTTTCTTCAAAATCAATTCCTTCTATTTGAGAGTAGCCTTTGCAGACCAATCTAGCTTTGTTTCTGATTACTTCACCAGCTTCATTCAGTTTGTTCCAAAAGACCCATTTGGTTCCAATCACATTCCTGTCTCTAGGTCTGGGAACAAGATCCCAAGTATGATTTTTCTTAATTTGCATCAATTCATCTTCCATTGCTTTGGTCCAGTTTTCATCATTGCAAGCTTCATTTATTGTTTTAGGTTCAATCTTTGAAATCAAACAACATTCATCCTGATTTTGAGCAACATTCCTTCTAGTTTGCACACCTTTGTTTCTGTCACCTACGATCTAATCTTCAAAGTGGTTCTGTCTAACATACCTTGGAATTTTGGGAGTATCCTGCACTACTACTTCTTGATCAAGCTCATTCAGACCTATCTATTCTTCCTGATTTACTGGATTAGGCTGACTCTGACTTACCAGAGAGGATTGAGTTCCTTGAACCTGAACACCATCTTGGTCATCTTCATCAAACTCATAAAATCTTGAGGGCTTCTCAATTCCTTCATCAAATTTCACATTAGTGCTTTCTATCATCTTCCTCAATCTCTTATTGTAACACCGGTATGCTTTGCTTTGAGTGGAGTAACCCAAGAAAATTCCTTCATCACTTCTAGCATCAAACATTCCTAGATCTTCATCTCTTTTAATATAACACTTGCTACCAAATACTCTAAAATCTTTCACAATAGGAATGATGCCAAACCAGAGTTCATATGGGGTCTTACCAGTGTTGTTTCTTATTTGAACTTGATTGAAAGTGTAGACTGCAGTGCTGATAGCTTCTTTCCAAAACATTTGAGGAACATTTGCTTCCAACATCATTGTCCTGGCAGCTTCCTGGATGGTCTGGTTCTTTCTCTCAACTACTCCATTCTGCTGTGGAGTCCTAGGAGTAGACAACTGTCTTCTTATACCCTGCTTCTCACAAAAGTCAATGAACTCACCAGATGTAAATTCACCACCTCTATTAGACCTTAGACATTTCAGTTTCAATCCAGTTTGATTCTCTACCATAGCTTTGAAGATTTTGAACTTCTCAAGGGCTTCTGATTTCTCCTTTAGGAAGGTAACCCACATCATCCGGGAATGGTCATCAATTAGCAACATGAAATATCTATCACCTTGCAGACTCTTGATTCTTGTCGGACCATAGAGATCAGTATGTACTAATTCCAACCATCCGGTAGAGGACTGAACTTTGCTTTTGAAGGAGACTATACTCTATTTACCTAGCTGACATTCTTTGCACAAACTATTTGTAGGTTTCATCAATTTTGGAAGATCTCTTAAGCCTGAATATTGCTTATCTTGATGATGTTATCAAAATTTACATGACACATTCTTCTATGCCATAACCAACTCTGATCAACTTGAACAAACAGGCAACTTTTATTTGAACCAACCAGATAAAAGATATTACCTTTTGTTTGAGCACCGGATGCAATTTCAGTTCTGGAGCTTGTAAAGATTCTGCATTTTCCATTCTTGAACCAGAGATCATAGCCTTTGTCCACTAACTGACCAACACTGAGAAGATTGTGCTTCAATCCTTCAACATATAGTACATTACCTATTTTGCTCTTTCCATCAAAGGAAATAGTTCCCCTACCTCTGATTTTGCCAGCAGAATTGTCACCAAACTTTACCATTCCTCCTTCATACCTTTCCAAATCCAAGAACTTATTCTTGTCACCAGTCATATGGTGAGAACATCCACTATCAATAACCCAATCATCCTTTTCTTCCACTTGAGCAGCCAAAGCTCTTTCCACAAACTTGTGATTGACAGATTCAGAGGATATTGAATCTTCTTCCTTGATGGCAATAAACACCCATTCATTTCCGGCTTTGCTTCCTAGTTCTGATTCATCATCTGTTACTCCTTCATTGTCATCTTCTTCATGAACATAATAGTAGTTCTTTTGAAACCTTTATCTGTTAGTATTAGACCTTGCAGATCTTTCTGGACATCTTGAGGCAAAATGACCAATCTTATTGCAATTGAAGCACTTAAAGGGTAGTTTTCCTTCATACTTACCGGATCCTCTTGGCAATCTCTTTGCAATGAGGGCTTCAAGTTGAGCTGTTTCTGCTTCTTCTTCTTCCATGTCTCTTCTTGCTTGATCATACCATGACATCTTCCTTAAAGAGTTTTCTCCTGGATCAAATCTCTGTTTGCCTTTCACATAGGCACTTGCTTTGAAAGCAGATTCAATCTTGGAAGGATCATATCCAAACTCAGTCATTTCAAATGCAGCTAGTTTGCCAGCCAATTGTTCTCTTGTGATAGTTGTGTGGGCTCTGAATTCATCAATGGCAGCAACCTTGATTTTGTAGGTAGCAGGAAGGGATCTGAGGATTTTGCAAACAATCTCATTTTCATCCAGAGTACCACTAGCATTTCTAATTCCACATACCAGCTCATTCACTCTTGGTATAAAGGTAGTGATGTTTTCATCATCTCTCATCTTCAATCTTTCAAATTTTCCTTTCAGACTTTGCAACCTTGCACTCTTGACAAACTCATCTCCTTCATACAGAAGTTCCAGTTTAGTCAGGATCTCATATGCAGTTGGTAGGTCAATAACATTTGAGAGATCTGAGTCATTTAATGCGCTTAGCAGAGCTTCCTTGGTCCGCAGATTATTTTCAGCATCTGTGATTTCATTCAGAGTTGTTAGACCACCTTGTGGAGGTACATATGGTTTTGAGACCATGGCCAAGTATGCTTTTCCCATACATTCCAAGTGACATTTCATGCGACCTTTCCAGAGAGTGAAGTTGGTTCCATCGAACTTCAGACTATCCTTCTTGTATGATGACATCCTAGATCTCCTCAAGCGGTTAAGCTCCTTTCAGAGGAACTTAGCTCTGATACCAATTGTTGGATCTAGGGTATACAACTGAGAGGGGGGGTGAATCAGTTGTATAAAAACTTGCTTTTTACTTCAAACACTGGATTCTTCTTTGTTAGTTAATAGCATATCAATTAATCATCCATGAAAGCATAATGCATAAACACAAGAGTAGATAAACATCAACACATTGAACACCAAGATTTTGATGTGGAAAACCCAGTTAAGGGAAAAAACCACAGGGTGATTAACCCAAGGATTATTCTTTGTTAGAAGAATAAGAAAAAGAATGGCACTTGCCAATTAGGGCTCACTACCTGAGCACACTGCTCACAAAGAGGCCCACTGCCTACAAGGAGACACACTATCTACAAAGTGATAATAATCATGATCTTGAACTGGAGAATGACATCTATACCATGTCCAGATCAGTTCCATTTAAGCCCAAAAGTCCCTGCTCTGCCTTTCGCACTTCTCTTCGCTATGCCATGCTCATCCACACTATCCACACTACAAAATGAATTCTCAAACACTTATTTATACAAGACATCAACTTAGGAACAATCATCTAAGTCGACAATCAACCATAAGGACATTCGCAAGATGATTAATACATCCGGTCGGCCACCACAAGAACATTCGCAAGATGAACAACTCATCCGGTCAGCTAGTCTGAACAAGAACTTCATCTAGAAGAATATCTTCAATTCCGGGCTCTACCACCAATGCAGATCAACAACAAAACCTCAATACGATCCAAGAACCTTCACAAGCCTGCCTGAATGACTAGGTACATCCGCACTTTCTTTACTTACTGGAATCTCTTCTCTTCCTCATCTGAAACTTCAAGAACACAGTCTGTCGCCACTGTCACAATGCAAAAGGTACTTCTAGACCTCAAAATCATACACAACTCAAGATGACACATCACAAGGACATCCCAAACACTCCTTCCAATCCACAGATTAGGATTATACAATTCTGGACCTTTCTATGATCCTCTGTCACCTCTAAACACTTGTCGGAACCGGTTCCACACAGACAGCCACAACTTCTTCAGATCTTCATGCGGACCTCTGAAATCTTAACTGAAACATCTCAAGACTCATATCTACAAACCCTTTAATCTGCATCCTCCGATTCTCCACCTATACAATACATTTGCCTTCTTCTCATCACTGTTCTTCACTGTTCCTGACTGAGGCTAATTTTCTCAATATCCTCAGCACACAGCTCATCCAATCCTTCTTGTCAATGCAATATGAGTATGTTGACATCAATGACAACACTGGTTCACCTCATACTTGCAACAATGTTTTGGTGAGTTGCGTATGGGATATAATATTAGTGGCTGACATGTATGGTGATTTACAAGTGTTATTTTTGGTACGCATCAATATTGATGTATGGATTCAGCCGACAGAATAGAGTACTTCTATTGTTTGTTAAGTTCTTCATGAGGCCGACAGAAAGGTGATTGAATTTCTTGAGGTGGATATATATAGCCGATGGATTCGAGTGTATTAGGATGGATGTGATGTGCGATAATGGAGTAAGAGTGAAAGAGGCAGATTAAGGTGTGGAAGAGAAGAGATTTGAGGTCCAGATTATGACAAAGCAGTAAACAGGGTAGAATAAAGATGAAGTATGTAAGATTAGTATTCTGTACTTAACTAGAACTAAATTCTTGCATTGGCAGATGTTACTCATTAGTTCAAACAATCTGTAATCCTTTTGTAATCATTCTTGTAGTTAGTGAGCTTCTCTTGAGCAGTGAGATCTAGGCAGTGAGCCTGAAGGCATGTGCCTTCCCTTTTGTAATACTTCTAACAGAGTATAATCTTTGTGGGTTAACCCCCACCGTGGTTGTCTACCCTAATTCCAATAATTAGTATCAGAGCAAGGTTCCTTGAAAGAAGCCTAACAACTTGAGGAGGATCTAGGAAGGAGTTTCAATGGGTTCACTCAGAGAACAAATTCAATTAGCTTTAGAAGATCTTGATCAGTCCAAATCAGAAATAGATGATCTGAAAGCGAACCTTAAGGATGCTGATGATTGCATTGATTTGCTAAAAGAAAAAACTAAAGAAATTAATGGAAGAAAGGAAGGAACTACTTCATTAGCTAGCTAATCTTACTAAAGAAAATGGCATGAATGAGGCTTTAGAAGAAAAGACAAAGGAATGTGAGAAGATGACAAAAGAAGTTTTTGTTCTAAAACATGAGATGGAATCTAGGGTAATGAGGCTAACCAAAGAAATTGAGCAAAGGAAGAAGACTGAAGAAGATCTAAATCAAACTCTAAAAGAAAGAACTGAAGAATGCTGCAGATTAAATAGAATAGCTAGCCATCTAGAGTCTAATCTACAAGAAAGCAGAGATAATGAGAGAGAACTTGAGAGGCAAATTGTCATTCTCAAACATGACCTAGAAGTTGCAAATGAATACAAGGAGAAGTTCAAGATAAGCTCAGCTAAACTTGAAACACCACTTGAAAGTCAGAAAAAGGCTGATAACAAGCATGGTCTTGGATATGAGAAAGGTGAAGCTCTGGATCTGGACAAAGAAATTTTTAACCAAGGAATGGGAGAAACAGACCTAGAAGACCTCTGGTAAGACAACCTAATGCTCAAAGATATACATCCTTCAATGGCAATTGTTTCAAATGTAATAAATTTGGTCATAGAGCTACTTAGTGTAGAAGTAGAGCAAATCAAAATGGTCCATCCTTCTCTAGTCAATGCTTCAAGTGTAAGAGGTATGGTCATAGATCAAATGAATGCAAAAGTATGATAATGAATAACTCTAACAATAGAGGAAATGGCAACTCTTTCAATGGTTATTTCTTTACTTGCAATGGATTTGGACACATGGCTAATTAGTGCAAATCAAGAGGAATTAAAGTATATAAGCAAAGAAATGTTGTGTGCTTTAATTGCAATAGATCTAGTCATATTGCAAGATTCTACAGAAGTAGGAATAATAAAAGAAGTCTGGTAAATAGAAAACCAGATGAGCAAAGACAAGACAAAGGCAAGGGTAAAATTGATATGAATGAGATCTAGAATGAAATGAACAAGACATGGGTCAAGAAACGTGTTGTGAATAATAGTAATGGGTCCGTACTGGAATCCAGTGCTGATAATTCCTCTAGGAATTGAATTAGGAGCTCTAGCTCAGGGGGAGCTGCAATAAAATCTAAAATCCCCCAGCCAATAAGTGGGTGCCTGAATTTGGCACAATGAGAGAAAATAATTTGGATTATTATACATCATTTGAAAGGATTTCTAGAACATAAAAAGTGGATATGACGATTTGCAGAGCAATTGAAGATCGATTGTATGTAGAAACAATGTAACCATATGTGTTAGGGTAGATCATTTATTACAAAGGCAAATTAGGTTTTGTGGAGCATAAAGAGGTCATTCATTCTTCATTTGAATCACTTTGCATTCAAAGATAGAAAGAAGAAGAGCATTTAAGCTAAGATTTCAAGGATTTGAAGTGCGACTAGCAAATTTGTCTGCTAACCCTAACTCCATGGAAGAAAAAGGTATTTATCTGTGAAGCCTTGAATTTGTAATCTTTTGCAATGGCCACTCCTCTTGTTGTTGATATTACTAAAAGGCCCCGGCCAAAAGTTAAGAAGCATCCATATAAATTAGTTGAAATCAAACCTTTAGGAGCATTTTCTGGTGTCCCATATGGATTTCTGCATGTTGAGAATATTAGGGCATACATCCACTATGGAATAGAAGAATTTGGAAACCTGAAACTCTTGGATTTGTTTAACAACTACCTAAGGGATGATAGCCATAAATTGAAACCAGAATACAAAGCCCTAGAGAGCAAACATTTCCTTCAAGTCATTAAATTTCTAACATTTGATGAGAATGAGTGGGTTTGATATATCTTGAGCCAAATGCATGATGAGTTCATATGGCTATTGAAACCATTCAAGATTACAAAGGATGTTATCAAGATTGTAACTGGGTTAAATTCAACTGGTGGATTACCCATGCTGAAAGCTGTGAAAAACCAGATAGTAACCAATGCTACCGGTGCCAAGTTTGACAAAAGGGCAATGACCATCAATGATATTGTAGAACCGGATGTTAAGTTTGCCTCTATGGTGATTGGCTACAAGATTTACCACTCCAGCTAGGAGAATTCTGTCTCTGAAACTGCTATATATGTAGCATATCAAATGTTGAAAGAAAATGTAGATTATGACCTATGTGAGTTGTTGTAGAACCAACTAATTGAAAATTTGAGCAAAATTAGAAAGGATAAGAAAAGCACCTTCAATTATGGTTCCTTAGTTATGTGTTTGTTCTTCTATTTTATGAATGAAGTGCCTGGAGTACAAGGTGTACACTAGATAAATGACAGGCCAGTTGCATGGCAAATAAGAGATTATCTACTAAGCATTGGAGACTCAAGTGCACAAAAGACTACAATCTGGGGTTACTTTAATTTTTTTCAAAATATGATGCATTCTAGGGAAAGAATCCCGAAGTCAGTAGTTGAGAAGTATAAGGATGAAATCTAATTTATGGTAGACACAGATCAGTACCTAGTGTAGGCTATAAAACCCAGAACTATATGGATTATGCCTATGGGCTATGAGGTTGATGAGAAGATCTTGGACATGTATGCTCAACATCTCCTGAGCAAATCAAAAGACACCTCTGTTGAAAGGTTTGGAACGTATAAGGAGATAAGTCTAAAATTGCATGTTGAGCTGAGGCAACTAGAGATCAAGAGAAAAGTTCAGAGGCAAGTTGAAAGGTATGGTGAAAGCATTGGCCTAACCAAGGAAGCAGTGAAGCAAAATAGAGAAAGAATTGAAAAGGCTGAAAAGGAGAAACATGATAAGAAACAAGAAGATGCTCCGGTGGAACCATTCTCCACTTCAAGGACTACTAGAAGCTATGTTGCTACCTTTGTTCCTCTTAAACCTACAAAACTGGAAGACAAATCATCCGGTAAGGAAATGAAAAGAAAAAAACTAATGGGAAAAATGCCATATGGAAGTTTGGAAGAAATGGATGAAGAGAAGATAGATACAAAAAATGAACTTAAGCAGCTAAAGGCCACAGGTGCTAAAGCTATTAAAGTATTTGAAGAAAATCCTTCTAGAAGCAAGAAGACAATAAAGAGACAAAAATCAGAAGTTGATACTAAGAAGAAAATTCCCTCTATGAAAAACATTGTCAAGACAATCACTGTTGATGGAAACTTAAAGCCATTAACTAAATTCTATGATCTCTGCAGTAATGCTGACAAAAGACTCTTAGAAGAAGCTACTATCAAGTACTTGAATGTGTTCAATCAAGAACTAGTAGAAATTTTGTTTGAAGTTCCAAAAGGTCTGAAGGATATATTAGAAATTAGGAAAGAAGCTACCAAGGCAAAAGATATGGAGTTAAGAGAACATGTACTAACCACTCTATGTGTGGTAATCTCTAGTAGAGAAGTAGACAAAATCTTCAAAGAGGTCAAAAATGAATTTAGGAGCAAGAAGAGAATGAATAAACTGATGACTAGAGAGATAGATGAAATAGTTCAAGAAATTGAACAAATTTTGAGAAAAGCATTGGACAAGAACAAGTTCTTTGTTGCGTCAGATGAGCCTGCTGATGACACACTAGTCCCATATGAAGAAGAGCAGCAAAAGGATGAGCAACAATATGGAATAGATGACTCCTCTATTTTGGAAGTGGAGCAAATAAACAAGGAAGATATATAGATTGTGGATAAAACTAATGATGCAGGAGATACTCTAACTCCTCCTGACCAATCTAGAAAAGAAGACAATGACAAGAATACTGCTGCTACACAAGATCCTCTAGAATAGATTTCAAATGGTGAGGACAAAGGAAAGAATCCCCCTGTAGATCACATAGAGAAAGGTGAAGCAAAGAAAGAAGAAGAAGTTAAAGGTAAGAAAGATAAAGTAAAAGAAGATGGTGCAAATGTTAATGCACCCAAACAAAATAGTCCTGATACTGAGAAAACTCAAGGAAAGGAAGGTGGTCCAAAAATTGTGGCAAGAGACACTGTGAATGCAGTGAAGAGTTTTATGAGTAAAGAGATACTAGAGTTTGATGACCCAGAATTGATCCAAGGACCACTCAACCTAGATACTCTCTCTCTGGTCCAAATGATGAAGATAGCATCTTTCACACAATCCAAGGCAAGAGAAAAGATATTGAAATCTCACAAAGAGGACAGTGAGCTATTAGACCTTGTATCTAGTATATAGGAGAAGTTAATTCCAACATTCCAAAACAATCCATCTGATTCTCCCTCCAGAAATCTGAAGAGCCTTGTAAATTCTGTAAGTACTCACTTTGAGTCCTTTGAAAAATCTATAGAAGTTAAAGTTTAGAATGAATTTAATAGCAAAAGATTTGATGCACTTAAAGGCATGATTCAGATAGACAGATTAGTGCTAGATAATAGTATAAAGAATATTCAAAATGCTCTTTTAGGAGGCAATATATATAAGTTTTGTTTATCTACTCTTGAAGTCATAGATAATATAGAAGGTAAAATAAAGGACTCCAAATAGAAATTGTCAAGTATGTCCCAAGCTTTTGATCCATTGGCAGTATTAGTGTCAAGTAAGGAGTGTTAAGAAATCAGTCTGATAGAAGAAATAAAGAAATTGACAAGAGAAAAGGAGAACATTGAAGCAAGAATGGGTGAGCTCTGGGGATTGATTTCCCCTAAGATAGAAGCAATGTTCAATGCTATAATAGAAGCCCAAACTACTACTCAAACAGGTGATCCCATTGACCTCCAGAAAACTGAAGCACAACCATTATTGTTCAATGGCCACATTACAACTTTGAATAGTATGAAGAAGAGTTGGGATACGGAGTTGGCCCTGTTGAGGAATATTTTTGGAGATGTACTTAAGTATATGTAAATATAACTTAAGGATTGGTTGTACATATGCGACATTGTATATAGAATTTTTTGATGAATTCTAGTTTACGGATTCCATCCTTTGCCATTGATGTTAAAGGGGGAGTGAGAGATAGTGAAAAATGAAAGAAAATGCTGAATCCATCAAAGGGGGAGTAGTGGAAGAATATATAATTGTACACAGTAGGGGGAGTCAGTCATGACACTTAGTCATTTTTCACTAAGTGTTGCCGTCAATGCCAAAGGGGGAGATTGTTGGCAAGAGACACTACAAGACATGTCATGTGTTATCATTGATGGCAACTAAGTCCATTCCACACATCCACAGTGCAGTATCAGATCATACCGAAAGTCAATTCCAAGATTTGTCCAGTCCGGATAGACAGGAATAGGGTATATGGCAGAATTCAATATTTTGGTTAGCGGATCTCTCCAGTTAATTATTATGTGTTGTGAACCTAAGGGAGTGTAGAAGAATGTTAGGACAATCTAAATCCAAGATTTCAGCCTCCAGTGACAAAGGGATTAAAATTTATGAGCATTTAAGCACCAGGTCCTAATGACAAGAATAGTTCAGTGAGGAATAAGCTGACTTGTGTTAGATCCTTGTGCGGATCTAGTAGAAGTGTTTTGGTGAGTTGCATATGGGATATAATATTAGTGGCTGACATGTATGGTGATCTACAAGTGTTATTTTTGGTATGCATCAATATTGATGTATGGATTCAGCCGATAGAACAGAGTATTTGTATTGTTGGTGTAGTCACGGTAGGAGGGTTCACAAAATGAACTATCTGGACCATGCAACAAGAGTAAAAACAAAGGAAACAACAAGGAAATGGAACAAATATGGATTCAACTGAAATAATAGAGTACTTGTATTGTTGGTAGATTCAGTCATTCAATATATCATAGATTTCCAATACAATCTAGCCGGCAACATGTAGGCTTACAATATGGGCTCAAAGGCCTAATCACATACATGTGCAAGATAAATCTTTGAAGCTCCTTCACAAAGAATATAACTCTCAAACTTCTAAATCATGAGAACTACTTTCCCAAGGGTCTATTACATCATTATATATCATTTTCGAACCAATAGATTCCTCCGCATCAGCCACAAGAGGTTCAGAATCTTGATGAAGAGGTGTAACGTGTGTTCTTGGATAGGTCAGACATATCGGCTTGAAAATCCTTCTCCAACAGATATAATGAAGTGCAGACCTATGAGGAAGGTCAGCCATGAACCAAGGAACATTACAGAATGCATCATTAGGATCTGCAAGTTGGCCAATGCTCACAAATCTTCTCCTTCAACTGATTATCAGGAACTATTAGAAAGCTCTGCACTGAGAAAACAAAGGATCTTCTGATAGCGATAACTTTTTGGTAACTGATCCAAATTCTCTGAATTCTTGATATGGTGTAGATTAATGAATGTATATGCTAATTCCAAATTTGCAAGATGTGAAATGCCAAAACTGGACCACAAGCTAGAAACTGCTTCTGACTGAGCTACCTGAACTGAACTGGAAAATGAAAGAACTAAAATTTAAACAAACTAAAATGCAAATGTTTTTGGTTGATGCAAGATTTCTCTTGAACCAGGGATGCTCCTACATTAGACATCTAGGGTTATTGAAAAAGTGATTCCCTCACTTTGTTGGGGATAGTGGAGAACCAAGATGGTCCACCTTAGCCTGAGAAATCCAAGATGAATCTTCTTCCGGTCTACCTTTCCACTTCACAAGATATTCTTTGTATTATCTTCCTCTAGGGTTGCATCCAACTCTACTATCTAAAATGTCTTCTATCTGCCTCGGTGCTTGTTGTGGTAACCTCTTCTTCAAATCTTCTCCCATGCCGTCACTGAACTCTACTTCATGATACTAATATAGATCTGTAATGTTGAAAATAGGTGATATACACAAAGTCTACGATAACTCCACTTCATATGCATTTCCTAAATCAAATTTCCTAAGTATCTTACAAGGTCCAAACTTCTTCATCTTCAACTTGTTATATGTCCCAACTAGAAATCTTTCTTTTCTCAAGTACACCATTACTTCATCTCCAACTTCAAATTCCTTATGTCTTCTCTTCTCATTAGCCTTCTCTTTGTACTTACTGTTCATATCCTCCAAATGTTTCTTTACCTAATTATGCACTGTCTTCATGTGATCTGCAAATTCTTCTGCTTCTGCACTTCTCTTTTCCTCTGTACTGATATCTCTCAACTCTATAAATACTCTAGGATTCACTCTGGTCACAATCTCAAAAGGTGTTTTTTCAGTACTTCTGTTTACTGAATTATTGTATGCAAACTCTGCTTGTGAAAGAATCAAGTCCCAACTTCCTATCTTCTCTCCAACCAAACATCTCAACAAGTTTCCCAAACTCTGATTCACTACCTCTGTCTATCCATCTATCTGTGGATGAAAAGTTGAACTAAACTTCAAATTTGTCTTCATCTTCTTCCAAAGTGTTTTCCAAAAGTATCCAACAAACTTTGTATGTCTGTTTGAAAGTATACTCCTAGGCAATCCATGCTATCTCACAATCTCCTTGAAAAATAGGTCAGCTACATGCACTGCATCAGTTGTCTTCTTACAAGGTATGAAATGAGCCATCTTTGAAAATCTATCAACCACTACAAATATTGAATCATGTCCTCTCTATGTCTTAGGTAATCCCATTACAAAATCCATGCTTATGTCTTCCCAAGGTTTCTCTGGTACTATCAAAGGTTTATACAATCCAGTGTCCTGACTACTCCCTTTTGCAACTTGACAAACTCTACAAATCTACACAAATCTCTGAACATCCTTATGTATCTGAGGCCAAAAGTAGTTTTCACTCACCAAAGCCACTATCTTATCAATGCCAAAGTGTCCTACCAATCCACCACTATGCTTCTCCTTGATCAAATTGTCTCTCATTGAACTTCTAGGTATGTACAACAAACTTCCTTTGAACAACATATCTTCTTGAATAAAAAAGTCTAACCACTTACTCCTATCTGTCACAACAGTTTCCTTACATGCTTTCCAAGGTTCCACAAAATCAATATCTCCCTCATACATATTCTTCAATTCATCAAAACCCAACACTTCAACTCTCATTTCTGTCAACAAGTTTCTTCTTCTACTCAAGGCATCAACAACTTTATTTGATTTACCACTTTTATGTTTCAACACAAAGGTATAATTCTGCAAGAACTCTACCCATCTCATATGTCTCTAATTCAACTTACCTTGACTATTCAAATACTGCAAAGCTTGATAATTTGTATACAACACAAACTCCTTAGGCAATAGGTAATGTCTCCACTTCTTCAAGGCTTGAATTACGGTATAGAACTCTTGGTCATAAACATAATATCTTCTCCTTGCATCATTCAATTTCTCACTAAAATATGCTATTGGTCTACCTTCTTGACTTAACACTACTCCAATTGCACTTCACTTGCATCACAATCAACTTGAATTTCCTTATTGAAATCCAATAATGCCAAAACAGGTTGCTCTGTCACTTTTTGCTTAAACAATTCAAAACTTTTATCTACTCCTGATGTCCACTTAAAATCTTTTATGTCACCTCTCATTGTCTCTGTCATAGGGTTACAAACTGAGCTGAAATTTTTGATGAACTTCTGGTAGAAACTAGCCAATCCATGAAATGATCTAACCTCTCCAATGCTCTCTAGTGTAGGCCATTCAACAATTGCTTCCACTTTCTTAGGGTCCATCTTCAATCCTTCCGCATAAATCACAAATCCTAAATATACCAACTATTCCTTCATGAAACTACACTTCTTGATGTTTATAAGCATTTTATCTTCTCTCAACCTCTGGAAAACTTGTCTACTATGCCACAAATGTTCTTCTTGACTTACTAAAAATCATAATATCATCCAAATATACAATCACAAACTTACCCAAGAATTTCTTCAGAACCTCATTCATCAATCTCATGAAATTACTCGGTGCATTTGTCAATCCAAAAGGCATCACTAACCACTCATACAATCCTTCATTTGTCTTAAAAGTAGTCTTCCATTCATCTCCTTCTCTGATTCTGATATGATGGTATCCACTCTTCAAGTCTATCCTTGTGAAATATCTTACTCCACTCAAACAATCCATGATATCATGCATCCTAGGTAAAGGGAATCTATACTTAACTATGATCTTGTTTGTAGCTCTAGAATAAGTACACATTCTCCATTCTCCATCTTTCTTAGGTGCTAACACTGTAGGTACTGCACAAGGAATCAAAATTTCTCTTATCAAACCTTTCCTCAACAACTCTTGTATCTATCTATTCAATTATTCATTCTCTGTCGGTGTCATTCTATGTGCTACTTTGTTAGGCAAACTTGCTCCCGATATAAGATCCATGTGATGACTAATACTCCTTATAGGTGGTAATCGTTCAGGCACATTATCTAATATGATGTCTTCATATTCTGTCAGCAACTCTCTTATCTCTTCTGGTTGTGATTTTTTAGTTTCTTTCTTCAATGCTTCAGGCTTCTTAGGAATCAAGGCATAACACATATTCTCATGTCTAAAACTATCTAAAAATTTTCTTCCATCTACCAAACAGATTCTAGCATTCCCACATACTTCACTCTGAGGGTCATCCTCCAAAGGAATCAAAGTAATTCTCTTTCCATTTGCTGTTATAGTATATGTATTCTTTCTCCCATCATGCATAGATTTTCTATCATACTGCCAAGGTCTACCCAACAAGATATGAAAAACATGCATAGGCATAATATCACACAAGACTTCATCATGATAAGATCCAATATGAAATTTCACCAAACATTGTTCACTCACCAGTACCTTATGATCATCCTGAATCCATGCTATCTAATAAGGCTTAGGGTGTTTTAATCTTTCCAACTTCAGCTTAGTCACCATCTCCTCTAAAACTAGGTTATCTGAACTACCACTATCAATTACAACTTTACAACACTTACCTCCTGATTTGCATCTAGTTCTGAATAGACTTTTCCTTTGTGATGGTTCCTCATTTGCTTCTATTTGAAATAGTGATCTCCTCATCACCCATGATTCTTGTTTCTCTAAATTGCGAACTGAACAAGGTGATTCAACAGGTTCTTCTTCAACATAGGCTGCTCTTCCACTATTCTCTATCTTCTTGCTTGTGCTACCCTGATTACACTCAAATGCTCTATGTCCTTCACCTCCACATTTGAAACAAGTACCTCTAAATGTCCTCTTATCAAATCCTCTACCTTCTCTTCTATATCCTTCATTCTGGTATGCATTAGGGTTTCCTTTCCAGTAAAAATTTATGTCATCTCTCTGGTAAGAAATATTATCTCTGTCATCCTTCTTCAACGGGTTGTCAAACTTGTTCTGCTCCACAAATGATCTATCATATCCAAAACATGATCTTCCTCTCTGAAATTTACCTCCTTTGCCTCTTTGTCTTTGATCATGCTTCTTATTCAGCTTCTCTTCAACTTTTAGGGTAAATTGACATGCTTCCTCCAAAGATGTCATCCTTACCAAGCTTAGTTCTTCTTGAATGTTCAATCTTAGTCCATTGATGTATCTAGCCACTTTCTCCTTGCTTGCTTCACTATGTCCTATCCTTATGATCATCTTATGAAATTCTTCAGTGTACTCCTTCACAGATTTCTCCTTTTGTCTTAGGTTTTGCAATCTCTTCAATAGTTCCAACTCATAGTCAGCATGTATAAACTGATTCTTCAACTTTGTCACCATCTGGTCCCACTTTGTAATCTTTTCCTTCCCTCTTCTATTTCTTTCCAACTGAACTTCTTTTCACCATATAGCAGCATGTCCTTTCAACTTTGTCTTTGCAAATTTTACCTTCTCTGGATATTCAATGTATTCTTCCATGTCATTTATCCAGTCAATCAATTCTTCCAGGTTCAAATTACCAGTATAGTTTGGTACATCAACTCTAGGTCTCTTTCTAATCTTTGAAATAGCTCACAACATCTTTACCTAATCTGATTCTTCTTCTTCATCACTTCCTAGGGTTTCTCTAGTGTGTTCAACAGATTGAAATTCTTCTTCATCATCACTTTCAACATTAGGTCTCGGCATCAATCCTCTTTTCCTATCTTCTTCAAAAACATCCAAATGAATTCGCATTGTTCTCATCAATTCATCATCATATCCATTCTATTAGCCATTGTACCAATAGGAGGAACTCTTCATGGTGGCATATTCCTAGGATCAAGTACAAACTACCTCAATTCAGCAATCAGGCTACAAGTGACAACTGCCTCTCAATTAGAGATTGGTTGTGCACAAGTATCTTGCCTCAGATTGGCAATCTATTCACAACAAGATCTTACAGAATCCCTTTCACCAATTCACTCCAAAGAATCAGACTTTCACTCTAATACCACTTGGTGTAGTCATAGTAGGAGGGTTCACATAATGAACTATCTGGACTGTGCAGCAAGAGTAATTACAATAGAAACAACTCAAGGAAATAGAACAAATGTAGATTCAGTCATTCAATATATCATAGATTTCCAATACAATCTGGCTAGAAACATGTGGGCTTACAATATTGGCTCAAAGGCCTGACCACATACATGCGCAAGATAAAGATTTGAAGCTCCTTCAATATAACTCTCAAACTTCTAAATCATGAGAACTACTTTCCTAAGGATCTATTACATCATTATATATCATTTCTAGACCAATAGATTCCTCCACGTTGGCCACAAGAGGTTCATAATCCCGATGAAGAGGTGTAATATGTGTTCTTGGATAGGTCAAACCTATCAGCTTGAAAATCCTTCTCCAACGGATATAATGAAGTACGGACCTATGAGGAAGGTCTGTCATGAACCAAGGAACATTGTGGAATGCATCATTAGGATTTTTAAGTCAGTCAATGCTCACAAATCTTCTCCTTCAGCTGATTATCAGGAACTATTAGAAAGCTCTGCACTGAGAAAATAGAGGACCTTCTGATAGCGATAACTTTTTGGTAACTAATCCAAACACTCTAAATTCTTGATATGATGTAGATGAATGAATGTAGATACTAAGTCCAAATCTACAAGATGTGAAATGCCAGAACCGGACCACAAGCTAGAAACTGCTTCTGACTGAGTTGCCTAAACTGAACTAGAAAATGAAAGAACTGAAATGCAAACAAATTGAAATGCAAATGTTTTTCATTGATGCAAGATTGCTCTTGAACCAGGGATGCTCCTGCATCAATTGTTTGTTAAGTTCTTCATGAGGCTGATAGAAAGGTGATTGAATTTCTTGAGGTGGATATATATAGCCAATGGATTCGAGTGTATTGGGATGGATGTGATGTGCGATAATGGAGTAAGAGTGAAAGAGGCAGATTAAGGTGTGGAAGAGAAGAGATTTGAGGTCCAGATTATGACAAAGCAGTAAACAGGGTAGAATAAAGATGAAGTATGTAAGATTAGTATTCTGTACTTAACTAGAACTAAATTCTTGCATTGGCAGATGTTACTCATTAGTTCAAACAATTTGTAATCCTTTTGTAATCATTCTTGTAGTTAGTGAGCTTCTCTTGAGCAGTGAGATCTAGGCAGTGAGCCTGAAGGCATGTGCCTTCCCTTTTGTAATACTTCTAACAGAGTATAATCTTTGTGGGTTAACCCCCACCGTGGTTTTTCCCTTAACTGGGTTTCCACGTCAAAATCTTGGTGTCAAGTGTGTTGTTTATGTTTCTGCTCATGTATTATTAATTCTTGCTTTTCATGATTACATCATTAATCTATTAAGAAGTGGTAAAGAAGAATTAGTTGTAGCAAGATTTAAAAGTTTTATGACAACTGATTCACCCCCCCTCTCAGTTGTCTTCCCTAAGTCCAACAGATATTTCAGCGCAAGAAGATGAAATCATTGATACATTCCTTAGTACCACCCTACCTTCTTTTCATTTCAATGCTCCCTCTTTACACGATGAAGCATTAGAGAATGAAGAGATTCCTCAACTAGTCAATAATGGGTGTTCATCTAATACTATTACAGCTCTTATCAATAACATAATACATAACGATTATATAACTCATCCTTTGGATCTCCTTCCTTTTCTTGAATGTTTACGTACCTTAATTCTCTATAAGGATGTAGAGACCATTAATAATTCTCCTTTGGTTGCATGTTCAACACCCCTGAACATCACTAAAGAAATAATAATAAATAATCCTCTTAACAACACTATACCTTCCTTTCATTCCAATGCTCCCCCTATAAAATAAGAAGAGTTGGTGGATGAGGAAAGGTCTCTCACATTAAATCCTTTAGGGTTAGATGTTGAGCATAATTAAAAAGAGAACAATAGTGCTATGGTTAAGAGTGTTCCAAAACCACCTCAACCAACTAAAAAAGGAATTTTTAGAGTTCCTCCTCCACCATTCTTACATGAGCTAGGAGAAAATCCTCAAAGGCAAATCTATCCATTACAAAATCATAAGATTAATTTTCTACCAACTTCCTCTTCACAAATACTAGAAGATGTGGAAAATTAAGAACCCTTGATGATTGACAACGAAATTCCCTTGGAGATTACAACGAAATTCCCTTGGAGATTACAACTACCAATACTAGAAGGGAAAGGAGAAGAAAGCATCATGACCTGACAATACATATAAAAATCAAGATCAAAGATTACAATTAGCAAGTAATTATTTCTCCCCCTTTTAGCCACCTTTCATGTAGCACCTCTTTGAGTTGCTCTCACAGGTGGCCTCCTCTTATGTGTTGTGTTGTGTTAAATGTTGTTAGGTCTCTTTGGATGACCCTTGATACTCTTGTAAAAGGAAACTACCTCCATTGTTATACTTCTTCTATTTGTTTCTCTATTCTTCTATTTGTCTCTCTCTTATCATAATTGTTGTTTGTGGTTCCTTGGGGGCATAACATTGTTTAGATCTCTTTGGATGACCCTTGATACTCTTGTAAGGTCAAGGATAAAAGGAAATTGCCTCTGTTGTTATACTTCTTCTATTTGTTTCTCTATTCTTCTATTCATCTCTCTCTTATCGTAATTGTTGTGTGTGGTGCCTTGGGGGCATAACATTGTGGAGGATGTCTTGGGGGCATCTTCCCATGTTGTGAACCTAAGTCACTTTTCTCTCCTCTCTCATTTATAGTGTTTACATTCTTCAGTGGCTCTACTAGTCGGCGGATGACAAAAATAAACAAATACTGATAAAGACCATTTTTATTTATAACAAGAAAATAAATGGACCCAGTCCATATATGAAGATGGGGTTGATATATGACTAATGCTTGACTAGTAGAATCACCTCATGTTGTGATCATGTATCGTATTGTGAAATTATTGTAACAAAACCTTTGCAATACTCTAATCTGCTTCTATGCACTTTTGATTGTTTTGTATCTCACCTTATAGCTACACTTGGTTCTAAGATACCTAAAGTATAACCTCACAGCTATGCTCAGTTCCAAACCCACAAGTGTAGCCTTGGTTTATTATGTGATGATAAATGATTTTGTGTAACTTTAATGAATTGATTTGCTTTCTATCTTAGCTTAGATTTTCTAACCAAATATTATATATTGTTGATTATGTTAGCAAATGATATTGATGTGTTTGTTGGGAACATTTGGTGATTGTAAGAACATGTCACCTTTGGGGCATGGGCTTTGTGAAAGCTCTTGTTCCCTTGCATGTTTTCACTTTACCTTAAATGTGTTTGATACTGGCAAGCAGGATCAACCGCTTTAAGGTGGGGGCATATATCGTGGTTGATTATTTTAGATATTGATGATAAAACATATTTGTGTATGCTTCCTTTTCACCATAAGGCATCTACAGATGCAGGTGGGGTTGTGTACTTGGTTTTGTTTTGTGTATACCTCCTTTTCACTATAAGGCATCTTCGGATGTATGTGTGGTTGCATACTTTGTGCATGCTTCCTTTTCATTGTAAGGCATCTATAGATGCAGGTGGGGTTGCATTTTGAAAGCCCTTCTGTAGAAGGCAGGATCGTGTCTTCCCTTGAGTGGTTGCACATCCTTTTGAAAGTCCTCTATGGAGGTGAGGTTGGATCTTGAGTTATTCACTGTTAAGCATGTCTTTGGTGGTTGTGGTAGCATAGCTCAACTATTAGGTTTGTTTGGCATGTCTTAGATAGTGGAGTGTAGCGATGAGCTCCTTCTTATCACCCATGTTTGTTGTCTATAAGACATATAGTGTGTCAATGACATACTCTACGCTTCTCATGTATTCCGTGTGTTTTATGTGTCTTCCTTACGTGTCTTGCATGTTTTTAGTGGTATAAAGGTGTGTAACAATGATCTCCCCCATCGCCTAGCTAGGATTATTTATATAATTGTTTAATCATGTCTTCTCTATGTATTATGTGACTATATTCCTGTCTTCTCTATGTATTGTGTGAATGTATTCCTATCTTCTCCATGTATTGCATGATTCACTATCTTCTTTGTGTACTACATTCTTCCTTACTATATTCATTGTGTCTTGTGTGACTGTCAAGTGTTTTCTTATGTTTGCCTAAGCTTAGAGGCTAGAAATGGTTCCTTCAAACTTAGGGTGTGTCTTCGCTCTAGTGTTTGATATGTTTGATATGCTTTGATCATACTTTAATGCATGTACTAATCATAAGATCATACACACATTAAAGTGGGGGCTAAATGTTATGGAGTAAAAAGTGGACACATGCCTTTTTGCCTCCTTGTTTAGCTCCTAGGTCCCTGTGATTACATTATACATCCTAAATATTCATCCCAATGCAAAATCCCCTAAAACCAATACAAATTGGGAACTAGGGGCCCATATTATTCCTTACCCCAAACCAAAAAGTTGCCTTGGGAATTGGGCTCCTGTGCCCAAGTCCTACCTAATTGGTCAGGGTAAAATTCAATGTATGTCAGCATAAGACCTTTAAAAGGGTCTCTCCTTGTCGACTCTTTTGATTAATTTCATGAATTTTAGCAAAAAAGAATATATAAGTGTGTTTTTGAATTCATTTGTAACCTAGATGGACATACCAAACTTATGATCTCAGAGAAAAGAGAATTCAAAGAATTCATGTGTTATTAGAGTAGATTTGTGTTTGTATTGTGTGTGTTGTTGTAGATTTAGAATCAGCATCCATCTCCTTATGAGTTGAAGGATCTTCATTCTCCTAAGGGCTTCACCTCCAAGGTGATACCATTATTATTTAATCATTCTATCATCATTTTGTTTAGCCTATACCCTACTAAGGTATGCACTCTCTAACAACGGTGTTGGGAAGCTTGAATGCTATCCTAGGATTTGACTAAGGCAAGTCTCTAAGCACCATAACCCCCAAACCCCTTTTCTTCTTGTGTGTAGGTTATAGGTGTGAGATCTAGAAAAGTAAATACATAGGAAGACTGAGTAATGAAAAGGGTTATGGGTTCCAAAAGAATTTTTGAAGTATTCCTCTATAGAAGACTTGGGCACTTTTGAAACTATCCTTCTGCACTAGATAACTCCAGATATGGAATCAGGGTAGTCCGTACATCATTTCTCCAATTTATAGTTCCCATAAATTCCACAGTTGAGGATACGAGTGCCTTTGAAATAGTGCTCTGACTTTCCATCTTCCATGATACAAGTTTTGATACCTCTCTGATCATTCTTGTGAAATTAGTTTCTGAATATCTATTGTACATCTCTTGTTATAATTAGATCTTTCCAAATCTAGTGTTTAGTGCATTGATTGACCTAGGGTTTGATAAAAAGCTTAATTAAATCAAAATTTTCTATAACAGTCTTGAGTAAAAAATCTGTAGCTAAGTCCACCTCCATTTGGTAATGATTAGCTGAGTTTTGTCCTTAAATGTTATTGTGGAAGAGGGTTTGATCTAGTGTGCATACTAGTCTTCATCATTCATCTTTTTCACACTGTTGGGTGAATATCTTGTCGTTAACTCACTAACGGCAAAATGGGTATATCAGCCACAGCTATGATGAGACAAAGTCTCTCCTCTCAGCAAGGGGAGGTTCCCTCTGGTTGCTTGATTTTTACAAACAAAATAACTTATGCAATTTATATACACTAAAAACTATATTTGTGGTGGTTCCATTTCATCTCATTCTCTTTTTTCAGAATAGATGTTTGTACTCCAAACTATTGATAAAAGACTTATAAAATATCACAAAATCACAGAAACACAAAGTTTTTTGTTACCTCACTTACTAATTGCAAATAGAACTATTTGAAGTTGAATGCGGCCCAAAGTCTTCACTCTTCTCCAAGATGATAAAAGTAGATTGAATATAATAACTTGTAGCACAAAGTCTTCAAAATATTGTATTCTCACAAACATAATATAATCCTCACAAATGATTTGATAACACAAAGTCTATCAGAATCAAATTAAGAGTGCTCTTCAATCACTTGAAACAATCTCCACACTTCAATTATTATCAAAGAAGATTATAATAGCAAGACATAAGAACAATGCTACCATAACACAAATTACCCCAAGACAAAGATTGGAATTGAACTCGCTTTATTGTATTGATAAATATTTGATAATTGATTTTCACAAAGAAGCACAAAGTTTTGATTTGCTTTTCAATTTGCCAGAGTATTCTTGCAATAGACAAAAGATAATATTTACAAAAGAGGCCCTCTTTATTTATAGGGAGAAGCCCTGAGAAAATTTAGGAAAAACCTAACTACTTTGACTTATTAAAAAATAGGAGTCCTTATTGACTTGGGACTTCCTATATTTTTACATGTAATTACATATGAAAAATGTACATGTAAAAATGTCCAAAATTGTTTTGAAAGTACATCTAAAAAATGGAAAATAAACTAAGGAAAAACTGCTTCAATTTGTGTTGCCACTTTTCCTCATGTGATCATCATACATAGTGAAAGCCGCTTGCATCTCAATGCTATCCGGGTTGAATGCATTCCTGAAGATCATCTTGGCTCTCACTATGGCATCCCTCACTATAGTGATTGATTTTGCATGACCAGTTAACTTGGTTTTCAGATTATCCAAAGTTAACTGGTTGTCTAAAATATTGTCCACATAAGTCATTGAAAATGTTTTATCTTCGAATTCTTTCTGGAACATGTCTTCAAATTCCCGAACCATTTCTTTTGCTGAAAGAAATTGGTTGTCCTATGATACCAGCTTACAAGGCAACTCCTCCAACTTATGCAAAAGGTTGACATCACTTTGTTCACCGATTTCCTTTGCAGCTTCAAGATCCTTGATCAATTTTCTAAGCATACTACTCCTGTACATCAAAGCCTCCTTTGTTTCTATATAAGAATCCCTATTAGAGATGGCACCAATTGATATTAGGGTGCTTATTTTTAATTTCCTCATCTCTGTCCATTTATCATGAGTATTCTCTGTGCGTTCAATATCTTGAGAAATAGTATCAATGAGGTCATTAAGTTCTGCTCTTATTTTCCTCATTTTATGTGTCTTCTTAGATACATCTGTGAGCAAAGAGATTCCTTGTGCATGCATCCTGTCTAAGTACTCTTCAAGTACTTTCCCTTTGAGATGAGTCCTTTCCACTTTTAGGATGATGGGGTCTTCTATAGAAATGGCTTCTAGAGTAACTGCTTCTGAGTTCAAAATGATTTTCCTTACCACCGCAGTTAGCTATTCTACCATTGCCTTGTAGTGATCCTTCATTTCTTTTTCCCTGTCAAACTTATGGATTAGGATGTCCATGGTTGACTGCATATCATTTTTAGCACTTTCATGGGTTATTTTGCCCAATTCAACTCTAGAAATAGAGTAGTCATTCATATCAAAACCTTCAATAGTTGCATCCTGTGGAGGTTTTGCTATCTCCAGGAATTTGTGTCCCTTGTCTTCAAGTACCCTAGAAAGAATCTTTGGTTTCTTCAGGGCCTTAGGCTTTGCAAGTACCAACTTAGTGAAATCAAAGTCATCTGGGGAGATGACTTGCTTTTTCCTTTTCAGCGTGTAAGCTGATAACCAAGGTGGGAGCAGAGAAGTACTCACATTGGGATCCATTCCTACTACCGGTGTTCCCGAAACTGTACTTGTACTGGTAGTAGGAACAATAGGCGGAGTGTTAGTAAAAACCACACCTGTTACATTTGCACTAGAGACTTGCTCAGTATTCATTACAAAATGATCAAAAATGGATGCATCCCCAATATCAAAAGATGAAGAAGACAAACTAGAAATAGACCCTGAAGAATGGAGAACATCTGCTACCATGTTTCGAGGATTATCAAAAATTATTTTAGAAGGAGAGGGACATTCAGAAGAGGGAATATCAATAGGGGAAACAGACACATGAGCTACAACAGGTGTATCAAGCAAAGGGGATGAGACTCCCATTTCTTGTTGCATGTTTTCCTGTGGAGACAAAGCCTCCTCGTCTTGTTGATCTGTAGTCCTATCTTCAACATCCATCTCTTCTATGGCTTGATCTTCAGTAGCTAGCTCCTTAACTTCCATATCTTTTATTTCAGGTTCTTCCTCCATAGCTTTTGATTTCTTTGTCACAAATCTGATCTTAGGCTTATGTGTTTTAGAGGATGGGGGAACATCACTCTTGTTCTTTGTTCTGTTTTCCACCTTTTTACCAGTTTGCTCTTGAACTTCAATTTCTAATCCAGTGAGGAATTCTTTTAGAGTAATTCCTTTATATGCCAGCCAGTTATTGGTGTTAGCCAATATAGGCTCAAATCTTTTCCTCAAAGAGGTCAACTCCTTTTGAGACCACTGAATAGGAGGGAGAGGAGTGTTAGCAACTTGTTCCGTATTATACCTATCATCAACCAATTCTCCATCATCCACTAGATCTTCTGGAATATCAGCAAGTCCCAGATATTCAATCTGTTCAAGGGACAACCTACTGTAGTCTAGTTTCCTAACATCTTCCTCTCTCCTCAAGTCTACCCAGACATCTTCTACCATGGGTTCATGAAATTGAGTTTTTCGTTTGATTTTATCCTTTAC
The DNA here is from genome assembly GCA_027924645.1 of Cunninghamia lanceolata. Classification (NCBI taxonomy): domain Eukaryota; kingdom Viridiplantae; phylum Streptophyta; class Pinopsida; order Cupressales; family Cupressaceae; genus Cunninghamia; species Cunninghamia lanceolata. Next base: position 10,642,522 of record BSBN01000655.1, read on the forward strand.
ACCCCTGTAGTCAAACTTTGGTCTCCTCTTGAATTACTTCATGGTGACCAACTGCATCTGTCTCCATGGCCCTTGCCTTTGTGGCAGTCATTAATGAATATCTGCCAATTTCTACTAGGAATTTGAAACCAGGCTTCTTAAGTTCCATTTGTTTGTTATGCACGACTATCATTTGTCTGCACAACTCCATTAAGACCAGTTTATCTGAAGGGAATCTTGGAAGTATATAAGGGTAACCTTGGAAAACGCCAACCCTTAAGTATGAAAAAGAAGGGAATTGCAAGAACATACACCCGAAGTCATTTACCACTGTCCATGCCTCATCTGAAACTCTTCTCTATTCCAGTTGGGGATCAAAAAGACACAAGAATATAGCAAAGAATGCATCATTCACTCTTCTAAAATGATGAATTGAGCCTTTCAATGTCAACTAGGAATAGTATTGGTATACAGGAACTACCCTCCTATCCCCTTCTAATGTTAATCCTGGAAAAATCCTCATAGAGGTTGCAATGTACACCAGATAGGAAGTCATGTAGAACTTGAAGGTAGTGGACACCTCTATTCATGCAAAGCGTTGCTGATATGTTCACCCTAGAAAATGGTTTGCTTACCCTAGAGTATGACCTTAATGAAAGGATACATCCATTCATGAAATTGTTAAGAGGAAGACAAACCTCTTATCCTACTGAGGAGAGTAATCAAGTCACCAACTTCCTCTTCAAAATCACTTCAAGGGAAACTACGTGGCCACCTCGACAAATTTGACCTTGCAGTCTTCAGCCATTTATTGTTGATCACTTTCCTTGTTTTCTCTAGATTTTTATCGTATTCCTTCTATGCTTCCGCAAAATCAAGCTTCAACACTTCTGTAGCCGGAGGGCACATAAATACCTTATCAATGAACTCAGGATCCAACCTGATTATCACATTACCACTGGCATCCACCACAGCTCTAATATCTTTGTTATAGAAATGGGCACACTGAAGAACAAATTATGTGTTGTGAGCTGCCACTAGGAAAGACGACACCATATGAATATTACTTTCAATTATCTTCTTCATCATAGCACTGGGGTTGCTTGACTTGGTCCTCTCTACAAACTCAGCCATATCAACATGGCCAATCTTTGTATCTCTAATGTCGTCAACATTAGAAGTGATTGAGGTGAATGGGAAAACACCTTGATATTTGTACTTCATTACTTTTGATTTCTTTAGAGACAACTTAGTCATTTGGATGAGCTATCACCAAGAAGATGCTGATGAAGAATGAAGATCCACAAAAGAAACTGCAGCAAAAAGTCATGATCATGCAATTAGGGAAAGTACTGGCAATTTGGGAAAATTGCATGTCGATGATCAAGACTATGGAAATGCACTTGAAAAAGGGTTATAGAGCGAGTAGGCCAAAAATAGAGAAAAAGCAGGCTCAGGAAATCAAAACAGGAAATTTTCCAGAGTTAGGAAAATTTGGGATATTGTTTGCATGGGCAGCAAAATTTGCCGCTCTTGCATGTGAGTTTTTTTTATATGCATTGGCGGCAAAATTGGCCGCTACTGCAGGCAATAAGGGATTTTCAAGTTTGATGTGCATCGGTAGCAAAAAATGATGACAATGCATATGGGAAAGTTTGCAAATTAATGTGTAAGGGCAGCGGATTTTACCACCCATACACCTCCATTGGAAAGTTTTAAGAAAATACGTAAGCGGCGAATATCGCTGATGATGCATGAATGAGGTAGGGTTGCAATCTTTGAGATGTCCAGTCAGTAGAAATTGCCGACAACGCACATGAGCAAGATTTCAAGTGTTTTGTGTAAGGGCGGCAAAATTCACTGCCCATACATGGTAAGGTCCGCAAGGGTTTTGGCGTAGGAGCGAGTGTTCATGGTTAGTAAAATCACTGAAACCCATATAGGTATGACTTAGGGCATAAATATTGGTTTTGGTCTAAAACATTTTCGACTCGAAGAACAAAACAAAATTGAAATGCACAACGAAGACAAAGATTCAAAAATTGAACAAAACAAAATAAAAACTATACAAATCGTCATGTTAACCTAAACCCTAGGAAAGAAAAGAAAATAGAAAAAACATTTACCTGTTCAAATGGTTGGAAACTTGAGTTTGATGACGAAGAGTTTAATCAAATCTTTACTTGACATGCTCGATAAGTGCAAGGGAAGTCTAGAGATTAGCTAGGTAGGAGAGGAAATGATAAAAAGAATGGCCAAACGAGTATTTAAAACTCAAAAACAGACATTAAATGAATGTCACGAGTGGCCATTAATGTCATTCCAAGTCAGAGATCTAAAGGATCTTCACTCAGGCGGTGATTTCAGGCACTTCAACACGTGTGTCAACAAACATGCAAAGGCGGCGAATTCTGTTGACCATGCATGAAAACTTTGGGGAAACATGTAACGGCAGCAAAAAACACCGCCTTTACATGTGCAAAGAGAAACCTATGTAAAAGCAGCAAAATTCACCGCCGTTACACATTTAACATGAAAAGTAAAGAGATATGTATGAGTGGTGAAAAATGCCACCATTACATATCAAAACTCAAAAATTACTAACTCTTGAAAATGGTCAAAATCAACATCTTAATCAATTTACGACTTAAACGATATTCACGAATATCAAGAAACTAATTCAAAGGAATGTCGCAAACTAGTTTAGAATGTCAAATGACTTCACACGAGATCAAGGGAATCTTGTCTTGATTTGTGAGCTTAGAGTGTAGATTCATGAAACGGACAAGTTTCATGGGGGTTGTCTACAAAACCGAGCGTAGCCGATTTTGAGAACAACAGCTGGCTCTAACTGGGGAACTTCCTTCAATTGAACTTTGAAATGATTGAAGGGAGTAGAATCCAATCTCTAAGTGCCTTCATCCATGCCATTGGGCTATAGAGTCAAGCTAAAAAAAAAAAAGACACAAAGACTAAACAACAATGCAAAAATAAACATACAACTATACAAATATACAATTGAACTTATCTGATACTTCAAGGATTCAAGTGCTTCAGATGTTGCCCACTATGAGGCAGCAAGAATGGTGTCCCATCCTGATACTCCAGCAAGAAACTATTTTCACCAGAGAATTGATGAATGGTGAATGGACCTCTCCACAAGGAATCAAATTTTCCATGCATTCCTTTTGGTTCTCTCCTCTTGTCCCACAACAAGACTTGATCTCCAATCTGAAACTCACGAGCTTTTGCCTTCTTATCGAAGAGTTTCTTGACTTGACTTTGGTGCTCAGCAATACGATCCACCACCATAGTGTGCTGCTCCTCAAGTTCAGTCAAATACATGATCCTTTTATCAATAGAACTATCAAAAGTTCTATCTTCCAATGCCTTCACCAACCTCAATGCTGGTAATTCCAAGGTAATTGGCATCTCCGCATTCAGACCATATAGAAGCTGGAATGGTGACATGCCTATCACCCTTTTGGGGGTAATTCTATCTGCCCATAAAGCATCAAAAGCTCTTTATGCCAAATTCTCTGATTCTCATCTACCAGTTTCTTGATAATAGTGACTAGATTCTTATTGCTTGATTCTGCTTGACCGTTACCTTATGGATAATAGTCTGACAAATGGGAAAGAATGATCCCATGCTCATAGCAAAAGTCAGTAATCTCATGAGAGGAAAAACAAGTAGCATTGTCTGCTACAATCTTGTTTGGAACTCCAAACCTAGAAATAATGTTCTCCTTAAGAAAACTGCATACCACTTCAGAAGTAGCATGTTTGACTGGAATGGCTTCCACCCACTTGGTAAAATAGTCTATTGTGGTAAGAACATAAGTATGTCCCACACTTGATGATGGATTCACTGTGCCAATGAAATCAATGCCCCATTGCTGAAAAGGTTCCTCAATCACCACTGGTTTGAGAGGTAGGGCTGCCAACTTTGGTTTCCCAACAAACTGTTGACACAATTCACATCTACGTACCCAATTGTATGCATCTTGGAATAGTGTGGGCCAATAGTATCTAGCTTGCAGAATCTTGTGAGCTATTACAGGTGCAGAAAAATGTCCTCCACAAGCCAAATTGTGGAAAGACTCCAAAAGTCTACTTTGTTGCACTTTATCCATGCAACGAAGAAATACACCATCAAGGCTTCTCTTGTACAAACCATTGTCCCAAATGATGTAGTTAGTAGCTTTCAACTTAATGGTTCTTTTCTCCTTATAAGACAAATGAGAAGGACACTCACCATAGGTAAGGAAATGAGCGATATTAGAATACCACTTGTTAGTTGTAGTGACAAAAAGAACAATTGGTGTGTCCACAATGTCTTCTTCTTCATCCCCTATCTCTTTTGGAACGTTATCAGCGATCAATTGACACAAACCCTTACCACGCACAAGCTTGGTAGGCTTTATATCCAGATCAAATTCTTGGATCTTAGCAATCCAATTACCTCTCTTTGTTTCAAACTCCTGTTGAGTTAGGATAGACTTGACTGTTGTATCAGGAAGCATAACAACAGTGTGTGAATTCAGAATATAGAACCTGAAATGCTTCACCACTTTGACCACGACATAGGCATACTTCTCCATATTCAAATACTTCAATTCATGAGCTTTGAGAGGAAAACTCATAAATGATATGGGGGATTCTACACCTTCATTCTACTGAACTAGAATAGCTGAAAGTGTGTGTTCCGAAGCGTAGCTATAAACTATGAAATCTTTGGTGTAGTCGGGACACACAAGAACTGGAGCATGAGCAATAGCCCTCTTGATATCCTCAAATGCTTCTTTGCCTTCCGCAGTCCAATGAAAAGTAGCCTTACCCTTCATCATATTGACGATGTGACGGGTTTTCTCTGCAAACTCAGGAATGAACCTTCACAGGAAATTCACCTTTCCAAAGAAAGAATGAACTGCAGTCTTACTAGTAGGCAGAGTAAGACTTTGAATGGATTTGACTCTTTCCAAGTCAATCTTAGTACCTTCCTGAGATACAATGTGTTTGAGAAGCTTACCTTCTATAACCCCAAAAACTGACTTCTTGGGATTGAGGGAAATACCATTTTGCCGACAGTGCTCCAACACTTGTCGTAAATGGTGTGCATGATCGTGACAGTTTTTGGAGAAAACAGTCAAGTCATCGAGATACACCGCGATGAACTTTCCCATCTCATCTCTGAAAGCAAGATCCATTGCCCTCTGAAATGTGGCGCCAACATTTATCAGACCAAAAGGCATTCTGTGATATGCAAATGTGCCCCATGGTGTAGTGAAAGCAGGTTTGAACTGATCTGCTTCATTGACCTCCACTTGGTTATACCCTGAAAAACCATCTAGCATAGACAACATTTCTGAACCAGTCACTATTTGCAATACTTGATCCATGATGGGTAAGGGGTAGTTATCTTTTAGGGAAGATTGGTTGAGATTCCTGAAATCAACACAGATATGGATTTCTTCGTTCTTCTTCCTTACGGGAACTATGTTCATGATCCAAGTGGAATGATGAATTGGAAAAATTATCCTTGCATTTAGCAACTTCTAAATCTCAGAAAGGATCATACCTGATATCTTGGGGTTGTATTGCCTCTGCTTCTGCTTGTGAGGCAACGATCCAGCTTTGAGGGGAATTTCGTGTTGAACCTCCTTAGGCCTGAAAGACTTCAGATCATCATAGGAGTAAGCCAAAACATCAATGTAATGGCAAAGGAGGGTAATGAATTTGAATCTTTCATCAGCAGTGCAACATTTTCCAATGTTGACCATCTTAGGATTTGCTTCTGAACTTAAATTTACCTACTCAAATTCCATAGAAGAACTTGAATCTTGTTGTTGCCACTGCTTGATATACCTGTCATGTTTATCAAAAAGTTTCTCAAGGGAAACTAAACCTTTTGGGATTTTATTCCCTTTCAATTGTAGAAATTCTTCGCCAGTTTGTGAATCTATCTCGGAAACATATTCCCACGGTGGCGATTCACTACCTTCAAAGTAAAGCTCATCAAAGCTATCCATCTTTTCCAGGAAAACAATGATTTGGTTATCACCATTGAACACCTACCAATGGTCAACGTTATCAGGTACACTTGGTCGAAAGACCAGCTCAATAGTGTACTTGTTCCCTTTGAAATCTTGTGAGGGACCATGAGAGTGGCAGAAACAGCCAATGAATCTACATGATCATTGAACTCTCTTGGCACTACAGAAATGTTGAAAGCATCAAAACCTTCAATGCAATCCCATACACGATTGTGATAGTCTCTCAATCTTTCGTTTTTAGTTTGGTACAAATTCCTCACTTGACAAACCACCAATTCGGCATCCCCTTGAGCATGAAGAATTTTAACACCCCTAGCATGAGCAGCTTCCAATCCAAGCAACAAAGACTCATATTCGACAGTGTTATTGGTATTCTCAAATTATAACTTGTATGAAAAAGGTAAGATATCACCTTGAGGAGATATCAAAACCACTCCGGCTCCAGAACCGGTAGATGAACAACTGCCATCAAATTCTAAAATCCAGACTTCATTAGAATTTGATTTTTTGGAATCTCTTTGATCAAAAGATTCCTCTTCGTCGGTGAGGGAAGAATCTGACATTACTATACCTTCACCTAAACTTTCATCTGAAAACTCTTTTGAGTCTCCATTTGACATATCTGAGCTATCACCCGATGTACTCTCATCTGATGAATTGGAACCTTCTTCGGTGGATAGAAAATAATTACCCATTCCCGAGGACTCAAACAAAATTTGAGCTTTGGGATTTGATGTTTGGGTAACAATGTATTTTGCTTCCTTCTCAGGAAGCAACTTCTGCATGACACCTTTAATAGGTATCCTTGCTTCAGATAGATCCATGTTCAACTCCCCACCTACATCTTTGCAGAAATTACACCCAAGCAGAATGTCGTACGAAGCTGGAACATTAGCTACCAGGACTGTCATCTTGATTCTCTTATCTGGACAAGATGCAAATGCAAATTGGGCGTCTTTGATTTGACTCAAAAGTGGAACTTGCTTATTCTCCATAGAGAAACACCTCCCAAAAGTTTTGGTTAAGGTGAGGCCAAGGGCGTCTGCTACCTTAGCAGGCATAACATTGTCAGAGGCTTCGGAATCTATTACGCAATTGCTCAATTTATGACCATTTACTAATAGGGAAACATAGAAAGGTTCAATTTTTCTAGAGGCTTCAAGGGGAGTGGTGACAAGATTATTTTGGGTAGGTTTGCTTTTTGAGGAGTCATGAGTAGCTTTTGGAAACTCTTGTCCTGCAAGGACGGTCTTATTTTTAACGTATTTGGCTAATCTATCAAATTGTTCAGGATTAGCTTGTAAATACTCAACTTCAGACATTTGGATCTTAGTCCTCCTAGCATGATCTATTATATCAAACTGCTGAAAAGAATTAGAAACGAAGGAAGAAAATCCATCATTCTAATTTTTGGTAGAGATAGTACTAGTCTGAGGAGTAGAAGTGGAAGGTACAAATTCGTTAGAGCCACTTACTTGTTTATTGACCACTGGGTCTTTTGATTGGAAGGTAGCGGAGTCCCCCGTTTAGCGATTGAAATCACCGGTTAAGATTCTTCTCTCGCCTTCCCTTTATTAGCTTGAAGAGATGACTGATTTTGAGACCTAGTGAAAATAGCATATGCTCCTTCACACACTTCTCCTTTTTCAGCTTTGTCTTGGCAATTTAAAAAGTTGATGGTAGAGTCGCCAGCTAATTCTTCTTCTCCTTCTATGAAGAGATTAGCACCATTTTCATAGTCCAACTCGGGTTGGAAAGAAAGTTCATTTTCAACTTCATAATAGCCAACTGCTGAGTTGACCGGTGCTACTTCAATGGCAAGCTTCCCCTGTGTAGGCGGAAGACGGTTGTGTTGTCCATGATTTCTAGCAGCATTGCCTTGATATGAATTATTTGGAAATGTCCTCCTTGGTATATCCTGATAAGAAGGAGGGGTAGACATACCTTGGGACATTTGTCTCTTCAGAGCTAGCAATTCATTTGCTAGCTTTTGCACCATGGGGTCCGTGGTGCTTGTGGAAGAATTCTCAGTAGAAGAGGAGCTTTTATTTCTATTAGAATCCCTTCTTATCTTACCTGCAAGGATAAGATCATCTTCCACTTCAGTTGCCAGAATCTGAGCTGCAGCAAGATCTGTAGGAGTAGCTCTCCTCAACAGAAAACTCACCTCAGGAAGTTGTGTATTGATAAAGAAACATTTAAGGTTCTCCATTGTTGGCTCAATGGTGGTAGGAATCTTGTTTCTCAACTTATTGAACTTAGCGATGAAGTCTCGCATAGGTTCATGAGGTTCTTTTTTCATTTGTGTTAGCTATGCCAACAATGCATGTGCATCTTCCACAAGTTTAAACTTGGCTTCGAACTTGGTTTTGAGAGTATTCCAGTTCGTTATGGTCTGAGCTCAAAGTTGATAAAACCAGTCTATAGCAGCACCTTGCAGTGTTTCTACAAAGAGTCGTAATGCTACATCTTCGTGCTCGACACCTATCACACCGTAGGCTATACAGAAAGCTACAATGTGTTCATCAGGGTGAACTTTCCCATCACCATAGAATTTGAGAAAATTCTTTCTTGAACTACGAGGTAGTTCATGCAATGGTGGGGTCAAATTTAGAGGACCAAAGGTATTACCCCAAGGGCCTTGAACTACCATGACGCGCTAATTGAAAGGTGGGATAACAAACCTTGGTGTCATATGAACAGACAAAACTCTGCTAGCACTAGCACTAGAAGCTTCACCTGGTATTGGAGACCTGGCGTTTGTAGGAGAAAAACTCCTGGTGTGCTAAAGATGAGGTCATGGAGGCAAGAGTCCAAAATTATTTTGCTACATCAATTCAAATGCAGGATCAACAATACCTTGAGCTCTTTTTCTTCTGGTATACCGTGAATCTGCCAGAATGTAGTATGCCTAACAAAATTTTGCAATAAAATGGAAAAGAACTGAAAATGCTTCAACTCGGAGCGTGAGGCTTCAAGCTGCGCGTTCGATCCCCAGCAGAGTCACCGAAAAACTGTTGGGTGAATATCTTGTCGTTAACTCACTAACGGCAAAATGGATATATTAGCCACATCTATGAAGAGACAAAGTCTCTCCTCTCAGCAAGGGGAGGTTCCCTCTGGTTGCTTGATTTTTACAAACAAAATAACTTATGCAATTTATATACACTAAAAACTATATTTGTGGTGGTTCCATTTCATCTCATTCACTTTTTTTAGAATAGATGTTTGTACTTCAAACTATTGATAAAAGACTTATAAATTATCACAAAATCACAGAAACACAAAGTTTTCTATTACCTCACTTACTAATTGCAAATAGAACTATTTGAAGTTGAATGTGGACCAAAGTCTTCACTCTTCTCCAAGATGATAAAAGTAGATTGAATATAATAACTTGCAGCACAAAGTCTTCAAAATATTGTATTCTCACAAACATAACATAATCCTCACAAATGATTTGATAACACAAAGTCTATCAGAATCAAATTAAGAGCACTCCTCAATCACTTGAAACAATATCCACACTTCAATTATTATCAAAGAAGATTATAATAGCAAGACGTAAGAACAATGCTACCATAACACAAATAACCCCAAGACAAAGATTGGGATTGAACTTGCTTTATCGTATTGATAAATATTTGATAATTGATTTTCACAAAGAAGCACAAAGTCTTGATTTGCTTTTCAATTCGCCAGAGTATTCTTGCAATAGACAAAAGATAATATTTACAAAAGAGGCCCTCTCTATTTATAGGGAGAAGCCTTGAGAAAATTTAGGAAAAACCTAACTACTTTGACTTATTAAAAAATAGGAGTCCTTATTGACTTGGGACTTCCTATATTTTTACATGTAATTACATATGAAAAATGTACATGTAAAAATGTCTAAAATTGTTTTGAAAGTACATCTGAAAAACAAAAAATAAACTAGGGAAAAAATGCTTCAATTTGTGTCACCACTTTTCCTCATGTGATCATCATACATAGTGAAAGCCACTTGCATCTCAATGCTATCCAGGTTGAATGTGTTCCTGAAGATCATCTTGGCTCTCACTATGGCATCCCTCACTGTAGTGATTGATTTTGTATGACCAGTTAACTTGGTTTTTAGATTATCCAAAGTTAACTGGTTGTCTAAAATATTGTCCACAGAAGTCATTGAAAATGTTTTATCTTCGAATTCTTTCTGGAACATGTCTTCAAATTCCTAAACCATTTCTTCTGCTGAAAGAAATTGGTTGTCCTATGATACCAGCTTACAAGGCAACTCCTCCAACTTATGCAAAAGGTTGACATCACTTTGTTCACTGATTTCCTTTGCAGCTTCAAGATCCTTGATCAAATTTCTAAGCATACTGCTCCTGTACATCAAAGCCTCCTTTGTTTCTGTATAAGAATCCCTATTAGAGATGGTGCCAATTGATATTAGGGTGCTTATTTTCAATTTCCTCATCTCTGCCCATTTATCATGAGTATTCTCTATGCGTTCAATATCTTGAGAAATAGTATTAATGAGGTCATTAAGTTCTGCTCTTATTTTCCTCATTTTATCTGTCTTCTCAGATACGCCTGTGAGCAAAGAGATTCCTTGTGCAAGTACTTTCCCTTTGAGATGAGTCCTTTCTACTTTCAGGATGATGGGGTCTTCTACAGAAACGGCTTCTAGAGTAACTGCTTCTGAGTTCAAAGTGATTTTCCTTACCACCGTAGTTAGCTGTTCTACCATTGCCTTGTAGTGATCCTTCATTTCTTTTTCCCTGTCAAACTTCTAGATTAGGATGTCCATGGCTGACTGCATATCATTTTTAGCGCTTTCATGGGTTATTTTACCCAATTCAACTCTAGAAATAGAGTAGTCATTCATAACAAAACCTTCAATAGTTGCATCCTATGGAGGTTTTGCTATCTCCAGGAATTTGTGTCCCTTGTCTTCAAGTACCCTGGAAAGAATCTTTAGTTTCTTCGGGGCCTTAGGCTTTGCAGGTACTAACTTAGTGAAATCAAAGTCATCTAGGGAGATGACTTGCTTTTTCCTTTTCGGTGTGTAAGCTGATAACCAAGGTGGGAGCAGAGAAGTACTCACATTGGGATCCATTCCTACTACTGGTGGTCCCAGAACTGTACTTGTACTGTTAGTAGAAACAATAGGTGGGGTGTTAGTAAAAACCGCACCTATTACATTTGCACTAGAGACTTGCTTAGTATTCATTACAAAATGATCAAAAATGGATGCATCCCCAATATCAAAAGATGCAGAAGACAAACTAGGAAGAGACCCTGAAGAATGGAGAACATCTTCTACCATGTTTCGAGGATTATCAAAAATTATTTTAGGAGAGGGAGATTCAGAAGAGGGAATATCAATAGGGGAAACAGACACAAGAGCTACAACAGGTGTATCAAGCAAAGGGGATGAGACTCCCATTTCTTGTTGCGTATTTTCCTGTGGAGACAAAGCCTCCTTGTCTTGTTGATCTGTAGTCCTATCTTCAACATCCATCTCTTCTGTGGCTGGCTCTTCAGTAGCTGGCTCCTCAACTTCCATATCTTTTATTTCAAGTTCTTCCTCCATAGCTTTTGATTTCCTCATCACAAATCTGATCTTAGGGTTATGTGTTTTAGAGGATGAGGGAAGATCACTCTTGTTCTTCATTTTGTTTTCCACCTTTTTACCAGTTTTCTCTTGAACTTCAGTTTCTGATCTAGTTAGGAATTCTTTTAGAATAATTCCTTTATCTGCCAGCCAGTTATTGGTGTTAGCCAATATAGGCTCAAATCTTTTCCTCAAAGAGGTCAACTCCTTTTGAGACCACTGAATAGGAGGGAGAGGAGTGTCAGCAACTTGTTCCATATTATACCTATCATCAACCAATTCTCCATCATCCACTAGATCTTCTGGAATATCAGTAAGTCCCAGATATTCAATCTATTCAAGGGACAACCTACTGTAGTCTAGTTTCCTAAAATCTTCCTCTGTCCTCAAGTCTACCCAAACATCTTCTACCATGGGTTCATGAAATTGAGCTTTCTGTCTAATTTTATCCTTTATGCCCCTATAGTCAAACTTTGGTCTCCTCTTGAATTGCTTCATGGTGACTAGCTGCATCTCTGTCTCCATGGCCCTTGCCTTTGCGGCAATCATTACTGAATATCTGCCAATTTCTACTGGGAATTTGAAACTAGGCTTCTTAAGTTCCATTTGTTTGTTATGCACGACAATCATTTGTCTGCACAACTCCATTAAGACCAGTTTATCTGAAGGGAATCTTGGAAGTATATAAGGGTAACCTTGGAAAAAGCCAACCCTTAAGTATGAAAAAGAAGGGAATTGCAAGAACATACACCCGAAGTCATTTACCACTGTCCATGCCTCATTTGAAACTCTTCTCTGTTCTAGTTGGGGATCAAAAAGACACAAGAATACAACAAAGAATGCATCATTCACTCTTCTGAAATGATGAATTGAGCCTTTTAATGTCAACTGGGAATAGTATTAGTATACAGGAACTACTCTCCTATCCCCTTCTGATGTTAATCCTGGAAAATTCCTCATAAAGGCTGCAATGTACACCAGATAGGAAGTCATGTAGAACTTGAAGGTAGTGGACACCTTCATCAGCTATTCATGCAAAGCATTGTTGTTATGTTCACCCCAGAAAATGTTTTTCTTACACTGGAGTATGACCTTAATGAAAGGATACATCCATTCATGAAACTGTGAAGAGGAAGACAAACCTCTTATCCTGCTGAGGAGAGTAATCAGGTCATCAACTTCCTCTACAAAATCACTTTGAGGGAAACTACGTGGCCACCTCGACAAATTTGACCTTGCAGTCTTCAGCCATTTATTGTTCATCACTTTCTGTGCTTTCTCTAGATTTTTATCGTATTCCTTATGTGCTTCCACAAAATCAAGCTTCAACACTTCTGTAGCAGGAGGGCACATAAATACCTTATCAATGAACTCAGGATCCAACCTGATTATCACATTACCACTGGCGTCCACCACAGCTCTAATATCTTTGTTATAGAAATGGGCACACTAAAGAACAAATTCTGTGTTGTGAGCTGCCACTGGGAAAGATGACACTAGATGAATATTACTTTCAATTATCTTCATCATAGCACTGGGGTTTCTTGACTTGGTCTCCTCTACAAACTCAGCCATATCAACATGGCCAATCTCTGTATCTCTAATGTCGTCAACATTAGAAGTGACTGAGGTGATTGGGAAAACACCTTGATATTTGTACTTCATTGCTTTTGATTTCTTTGGAGACAACTCAGTCATTTGGATGAGCTATCACCAAGAAGATGCTAATGAAGAATGAAGATCCACAGAAGAAACTGCAGCAAAAAGTCATGATCATGCAATTAGGGAAAGTACTGGCAATTTCAGAAAATTGCACGTCGATGATCATGACTATGGAAATGCGCTTGAAAAAGGGTTATAGAGCGAGCAGGCCAAAAATCAAAGGAAAAGCAGGCTCAGGAAATCAAAACAGGAAATTTTCTAGAGTTAGGAAAATTTGGGATATTGTTTGCATGGGCGGCAAAATTCGCCACTCTTGCATGTGAGTTTTTTTTATATGCATTGGTGGCAAAATTGGCCGCTACTGCAGGCAATGAGGGATTTTCAAGTTTGATGTGCATCGGTGGTAAAAAACAACGACAATGCATATGGGAAAGTTTGCAAGTTAACATGTAAGGGCGGCAGATTTTACCGCCCATACATCTCCATTGGAAAGTTTCAAGAAAATACGTAAGTGGCAAATATCGCCGATGATGCATGAGTAAGGTAGGGTTGCAATCTTCAGGATGTTCGGTCGGCAGAAATTGTCGACAATGCACATGAGCAAGATTTCAAGTGTTTTGTGTAAGGGCAGCAAAATTTGCAGCCCATACATGGTAAGGTCCGCAAGGGTTTTGGTGTAGGAGCGGGTGTTCATGGTCAGTAAAATCACCGAAACCCATATAGGTATGACTTAGGGCATAAATATTGGTTTTGATCTAAAACATTTTCAACTCGAAGAACAAAACGAAATTGAAATGCACAACGAAGATGAAGATTCAAAAATCAAATGAAATAAAATAAAAATTATACAAATCATCATGTTAACCTAAACCCTAGGAAAGAAAAGAAAACAGAAAAAACATTTACCTGTTCAAACAGTTGGAAACTTGAGTTTGATGATGAAGAGTTCGATTGAATCTTTACTCGACGCGCTCGATCAGTGCAAGGGAAGTCTAGAGATCGGCTAGGTAGGAGAGGAAATGATAAAAAGAACGGCCAAATGAGTATTTAAAACTCAAAAATAGACATTAAATGAATGGCACGAATGGCCATTAATGGCACTCCAAGTCAGAGATCCGAAGGATCTTCGCTTAGGCGGTGATTTTAGGCGCTTCAACACGTGTGTCAACAAACATGCAAAGGTGGCAAATTCTGCCAACCATGCATGAAAACTTTAGGGAAATATGTAACGGTGGCAAAAAACACTGCCTTTAGATGTGCAAAGAGAAACCTATGTAAAAGCAGCAAAATTCACTGCCGTTACACATTCAACATGAAAAGTAAAGAGATATGTATGAGCAACAAAAAATGTTGCCATTACATATCAAAACTCAAAAATTACTAACTCTTGAAAATGGTCAAAATCAACATCTTAATCAATTTACGACTTAAATGATATTCACGAATATCGAGAAATTGATTCAAAGGAATGTCACAAACCAATTTAGAATGTCAAATGACTTTGCACGAGATCAAGGGAATCTTGTCTCGATTTACGAGCTTAGAGTGTAGATTCACGAAATGGACAAGTTTCGTGGGGGTTGTCTACAAAACCGAGCGCAGCCGATTTTGAGAACAACACACACTTAACAAAAACTACCTATAGTGATGATGCTCAGTACATAGATCTCTTTGAGCTCTATAATTTTTTTTAAAGGGCCCAATCAGCCTCTTAGATCAAAATTTATGGCCTCCATAAGTTGGGCCTATTGTATTGGAAAATGTAAAAACATGTTGGACATAGAAAAGAGTTTTAATGGGGAGTTACACATGTTGATGCATGTTATGACACATCATAAGGATTTGGGTGCCACTTTTGACTGGTTTTGGCTCATGGTGTTGTAATTACCATTTGATGGTTTCATGTATTGTATATCCTATATATTAGGTGCTTGAGATGGAGGTTGTGTGTAAGAGTCTTATAGATGTTGAGTTGCCTCCAACTCTCTGGCTGGTGATACTCCTATGAAGGCTTGCTCTGCAATTTTATTGTAATCATGTTGATTTTGAATAATATATTGGGATGCTTTTGGAGTGTGGGTTTTTTCTCCCGAAAGGGTTTTCCCTACATAAATCACTATGTTGTGGTATAATTGCTATTTAGGTTTATTTCTGTATAATTTCTACAACTATTGTAAAGATCTAAATTTTTTTGCAAAACTCTCCTTTCAAGATTAGTGTAGGAAGTTATTTTTCTACCTTAGCTTCCTTACAACTCCAACATGGTATCAAAGCCAGAGTGTGAGAGGGATCTCATTTGTGTCCAAATAAGAATAAATGTTTCAAGAATCTTGTGTTTACAAACATCTTTGAGGAATTTTGGTATGATTTTGACACTTCCATTCTATCCTAGCATCACAAAACCCTAAGGAGCACCTTTGGTCTGTAATTTTTCATTTTCATTTGCATTTATTTCTACATTTTTTTTTGACATTTTATCTTTTTCCATAGGAAAACAATTATTTTCTAGGATATTTTGGGGCCAAAGAAATAGTGCCATTACATTTGGAGTGACCAAAAACCCTTAAATACACTATCAAATCAACAAAATTACAACATGTACAATGAAGGCATTTTTTCTAGTTTGTATAGTCATACCACTCTACATAGTATTTGTTAGTGTGAAAAGTGACATTATCTATCTAGTTAGCTTTTAGCATGTCTAGGAGATTTCTATTCACACTAGCTTAAGTCCAACTTTGGGCTTCTTACATTTTTATCTCACCTCATGTGGTGAAGACATGTGTACTCACCTTTGTGAGACACCTATTTCATGCAAACTTGCCACTTTCTCAAACATGTGTCACTTGAGAAAGACAAGTGTTGCACCTATGGAGGGTTGCTTAGTTGTTGTGTACAACCTTCTCACCTCCTCATGCTTTCTTATTTAAGCAAGAGTTGTATATACATTTCATTCATCTTTTGGCAATGTAATTCTGGTTATTGTGTGCAAAATAGCTTTGTGGTTGTATTATTGCTTGTTGATCCTTACTAATCCGAACATGATATCAGAGATTTGCTTGCAAAATTCTACCCATTATAGAAAATCTTGCACCTAGACAAGTCGAAATATCCTCGTAGAGATAGGAATTTTTGTCAAAAAAGTAAAAAAAAAAAAAAATTGACTTTGGGCAAGATTTCTTGGAAAAAATTTAGTTTTTGACCTGAATATGGTCATTTTTTGGCGCTTTTTCCTGTTCTCTGGTCTCATACTAGGGTTTGGTTGTTTCATTTGGGAAATTTTTTAGTTTTTTGGTCATTTTGGTCTCACTGCCTCTAGTAAATCTATCAAAGCCAAATCTAGTTGAATATATGTGGGTTTAGTAAATATGCATAGTTGAATTCAATACAATGTTGCATTCAAGTGAAATTTGGATTTTTTTTCTTTGTTGTGTGTTGCAATTTGCTTCTATAGAGATCAATTTGGAGGCCCAATTTGTGTTCAAAGTTGGCTTCATTCAAAAACCACAATGCTCGACATTTTTTCATCGGTTACCATCCTTAGCATTCAAGGGTTCCAAAGAGGTCACAGTATTTGTTGACATTGATGACATTCTTTTTTGGTCACCCACATCAAACATAATCACCATCAAAGTTGTCATTGTTATCAATCTTCCTACCACTAGCCATTGCTCTCATATCACCCTTTGTGGCAGAATGTTGTTGTTTTAGCTAGGCCATAATCTACATTGGCCTCAGGCTCCTAGTACTTTTTTTGTTTTTGGTTCCTTTTCACAAAAGTCTACCTTCTCCTTGGCAGTTTCACCATCTTCTTAAGTCTACAAGCCACTAAAGGTTTACCTCTCTTCAACAAATCATTATTTTTTTGAAGGTTTACAATCTCTTTGGTTGGGGTCGTGGTCTTCCAAGATTTCCATTTCTAGTGGGAGGTTTTTGTTGCAAGGTGGAGGTCTAGTTTCTTAATCAAAGTTTGTTGGTCGTTGTTTATTCTAGCTCTTTGTTGTAGATCAAAAAGGTTACCAATCCCTATTTTTTTTGCTGCTAAAGATCTTAACATACACCTATTTGGTCGAAGTCTCCTTTGGTCATTTCTTAGCATTTCTCCAACTAAGCTAACTTGTAGTAGGAAGTTGTAGTTTCTCTAGATCTTCATCATTGTTTTATTGTAGGTTGTCGAACTTCAAAAATGCCATCACTGGTTTTGTTGTGATTTGGTTGTTGATTTCCATTACTTTTATACCCTCAGTCCATGGTCTCAACCATGCAGTCAATGATCTCTTATATACAATTGTATTTGAAAAGGACAAGGTTTCTTATAAGCATTTGGTTATTTTCTAACAAACTCTTTGTAACAACTAGCTTAGCATATCATTACAAGTGTCTGTATCATTTACTAACTCTAAGTGGTTTAGGATTAAACATTCACCTTTAATGTTAAGTTTATTGTAGAAATAAAATTCAAATGTAACCCCTTGAAGTTAAAGTAACCACTATAGATAACATTTTATACTAGAGCAACCCTTAAGACAATGTTTAATTTGTTAAAAAAAATTCCCAAAAAGACCCTGATCTTGCATGGTGTGTGCAAAGATGGGCCTTTTTTTCATTTTACCATAACTTTCGCCCACATAGGTGAAATTGGGAATATTTATAGTTAATGGGAAGCTAGTTCTAGTGCTAACAAAGCTGCATCAAGATGATTTGGGAATTGTCCCATTTTCTCAAACTTTTTTCCTTGCTTTGTAAAGAAAGATCGGCACCCACTGAAATTATTGTATCTTTTGATTGGCAACTTGAAATCAAGTGTCGTTTTTTAAGAAAGTGAATAATTTTTCATGCCTGATCTATTGGAAATGATTTCTCACTATCATTATAAAGTTCCTTTATTCATTCCAAATAGACTTGTTTATGCACTGTAGTTATAAAGTACCAAATTTAGGTGGGGTAAAATATTGAGTCACAGGAGGTATCTAGATTCGTGTCTTATATGAACTTCCATTTCTCCCTCAATATTTTTTCTTTCCACATCTCAAAACAAATCTACAAATAATCTAAGTAAAGCATGGAGCCAAATCATCCTATCAAACCTCTAACACCCTTTAACTATCATGAGTGGAAACTCAATATTTAACTTATGCTAAAGGATAAAGGATTGTATAGAGTGACTATGGGCACAGAAAAAGAGCCAAATGCCATCAAAGATATATAAAAATGGTTTAATAAGTGTGATCAAGCCTTCGGGTTCTTATGTCTAAATCCATCTCCTAAACTTTTATTCCAAGTTGAAGCATTGAAAAAACCCAATGAGGTATGGCAAGCCTTAGAAAAACTCTTTGGGAAGGTTGATTAATTAAAAAGTCATGACATAGAAAATGAGCTCATTAGTTTGAGCCCTAGAGATTTTGATACCTTAGAAGATTATTTCACAAAATTCAAATCATTGAGATTATAGTTAAAGGAATGTGGAATAGAAAATAAAGAAGATCAACTCATACTTTCTATACTTTCTAAGCTTGGTCTTGAATATTTTGTATTTGTATCTTCTTTTTATACCACCAAAAGGGCTTTTGGTACAACATGGAAAATGCCTATTTTGGATGAATTCGTTATTGACCTAACAAGATAATAGGATAAATTGATACAAATGGGCACCATGAAGAATTATAAACCTCATGCTCTTGTTGCTGGAAATTGGAAAAATAACAAAGGAGAAAAACAAAAGGACAAAGAAATCAAGAAAGATAAGAAAGTTGAATCCTCAAAATCAAACACTCAAAGCTTTTTAGATCAAGGCAACTCTATGAAAGAAAAAGACAAGTGTACATATTTCAAGAAAACTAGGCATGGTGAGGAGAAACATTTGAAGAAGATCAATTATCTTACAAATCTTCTTGAAAAACATAATCATCAGCACCAAATAGAATACCCAAAACATTTAATGGCCATGCTCTTTTTGCATCTGCAATCTCTGAGTTTGGAACATGAATTCTTGATTTTAAAACCTGACATCACCACCATCATAACCTATTGCTACATCAGAGTTATGAGTTTCTTCATAGAAAGAAGGCTTGCAGAAATTCTTCACAATAGGATTATCACCTTTTAGGTATTTTGTATAGTGTCTAGTACACTTTCTTATTTTCTCTCTTTTTGGAAGAAAGTTTTTCCCACAGGGTTTTCTTTCTTTCTACACCTTATGAGAGATGCATTTGTACGTGTATACCTAACATGGCCTAGTAGCTGGGACTGATCATCATTGGTTCACTACTCCCAAGGTTGCACTTAAGGGGGGTGTTAGTGTGAAAAGTGACATTATTTGTCTAGTTAGCTTTTAGCATGTCTAGGAGATTTCTATTCACACTAGCTTAAGTGCAACTTTGGGCTTCTTACCTTTTTGTCTCACCTCATGTGGTGACGACATGTGCACTCACCTTTGTGAGACACCTATTTCATTGAAACTTGCCACTTACTCAAGCATGCATGTCACTTGAGCAAGACAAGTGTTGCACCTATGGAGGGTTGCTTATTCATTGTCTATGACCTTGTCACCTCCTTATGCTTTCTTATTTAAGAAATACTTCTATGTACATTTCATTCATCTTTTGGCAATGTAATTTTGGTTATTGTGTGCAAAATAACTTTGTGGTTGTATTATTGCTTGTTGATCCTTGCTAATCCCAACAATATTGTGTAAAAGAAAAAATATTTTTTATTTCACTTTGTAAAAAAATTCAAATGATTACAGAAAAAATAAAAAATTAAAAGGGCATTTGCATATTATAGCCCAATGCTTTAAAAAAAATGTTTTGAATTAAAGAAAAAAATTGGGGGCATGGGGTACCTCATACCTCCTTGTACCCCCTACCATGGAAAGATGGTGATAGGGGCAGGGCCCCACACACCCCTACCACACCTTTTAAGAGGGATGTGTGGGTCCTATTGAATATAAAGAATACTGAGAGGGGGGGTGAATCAGTATTCTGATAAACTTTTCTTTCACACATTTATTAATCCATTTACCAAATTCAATAACATGAAAGAAACGTAAACATAAGAAGAGCAACCACAAATTCATTACACATAGACACCAAGATTTTATGTGGAAAACCCAAAAAGGGAAAACCATGGTGAGTGTTAGCTCACAATATATTATGATAGCAATACTGAATTACATGAAGGCTCACTGCCTTAGGGCTCACTTCCCAGGGACTCACTATCCAAAGAAATGCTCACTTCATAAGGCTCACTACCAAATAGAAGAGAAGATAGAAGAAGGATTGACTCATTGCTAAGAGATGACTACTATAGGTGCATCTACAATATGCTGAGGTGCAATACGAATTTGCTTAGTATACATATTCAAAGGACTTCATACTGTTTGCCCTGCTTTTCTATTCTGCTTCACATATACTTCTATTTTCTACCTTTATTATCCTTTTCTGCTCTACAAACTACCTTAGATCATGCAAATGTCAAATTTGTACACTCTTCTCCTATTTCATACCTCTAGCACCGAAATCCATCGAATATATATATATATATATATATATATATATATATATATATATATATATATATATATCTGCAGTAAGATTAATCTCACAATCAGGTTGGCAACCCAGACATGAAACGTGTATACAAGTGTTGTACCTTGTTGGCTTGATCTTGTGCACAAATAGGAATGCAGACCCAAAAAAACATACAATGGCCTTCATATAGATCAGCATCAATCATTCAACCACTTGGATTAATTCTTCAAACAATATATTCTCACCGCATATAGATTTAACTTGTCTGTTAGCTTATCCCTTAAGTACATACTTGACCAATTCAACTGTCACATCATGACTTCTACTACAAACCATATGAGACTCTTAAAATCTTATCCAACATTCATCATTGACCTCTTAACATACCTTCAAATCTGCTAGACATAATAGTCCTTTATAGAAAAATGCGGGTCTTGGAACTGTTGCTCTATCACAGTGAAATACTGTCAAATTGGAAGCCAATAAAGAACAACTTGTTGAATATGATCAAAGGAACTTCAGAAAGTATAGCTCTAGATTTAGGTAGTCATCATATGTATCTTTTCTACCTTATAAACACAAGACAAACTATGCCACAGCGGAGGAATGCAGACCCTTTTATTCTGGTACTGTGCACTATTCCTAACTTAACTTTGTTCACCCGAACTTAGATATTTCACCATATGACTTTCGAAGGAAGTCAAGAATTGAACACTAAAACATGTGATCACTAGGTGGCTCTAACCAACATGCATGAGCTGCATACAAATGTCTTTAACTGCGGAGGCATACCATCTCAAGCACTATCACTTGCTTTTTATAATGTATACTACCCATACTTAGTCATTTGTTCTTCCAAAGTAATGTCTCTTTGCCATGCCGGTAGAAACCCTTTGTCTTGTTGCCATCAATGAAAACATTCAACTTTCATCAGAGCAATGTCTCTTGCCAACAATATCCCCCTTTGGCATTGATGGCAACACTTAGTGAAAAATACTCATCTTCTCCTTACTATATGAACTTTGTTTTTCTTCTCCCCTTTAGATGTTTGCCCATTTTTCCCATTTTTCACTCATTTTTTTCTCCCCCTTTGACATCAATGGAAAAGGTGTATGTGCAGATATCAAAATTGAATCAAAATTTTAAGATTGTCAAATTCTTCAGCATATGTACAAGTACAATTTGTTAAATCAGTTAGTTTCATGTGAAAGGATATCATTGTACATAGTCTTTAATTATGTTAATTCTCCAACCCACCTATTCTTAGCACTGTTCAAAATTTGGATGTTCTCATTTACTTGGAATACCAGATCCTCTGCCTTCTGTACACTGATAGGCATGATAGTCATTTACTGAACCTTTAAGGCTTCTCTAGCTAGACTTGTCATGAATTCAATTTTAGGGCTTCTCATCCTTCTCAACTGGCATATTCTATTTTTCATTTCCTCCTATCTACTGAGAAAATTACTTATGTTGTTTTGAGTATTTACAACTTGTATTTCCATGATGCTGATAGAGTCAATTGTTGGATCAAAGGTCTTGGAAATATTTTCTAGTTGAAGCTCCATTCTTTTGACCTTCTCTTCTATTTCCTTAGTGGTCTCAGGCCATGACAAACAAAATTTGTATTTATCATAGGCTCCTTGATTGCATTCTACATATTCCTGATACTATTTTCTAACAGAATCTGTCACTGTCTAACTTGGTTTTTAACTCTACTAATCTTTTGTCTTCAAATTCCTTTCTAATCTTAATGTTGGCAGACTTTTCAAAGGATTCAAAGTGAGTACTTACATAATTTATTAGACCTTTGAGCTGATCAGTTGATGACATTGATGTATCTTTTGGGTATGAGGGTATCAGCTTCTCTAGAATACTAGATGTTTCAGCAATGAGTTCATTGTCCTGTATATGTGTTTTTAGCATTTCTTCCTAAGCCTTAGCTTGCACAATTGATACCAATTTGAATTTCTGCATTGGAGACATAGAATCCATATTTATTAGTCCTTGTAGAAACTCATGTAAATCTAATATTTGTGTTCTTTGTTGCTCTTCCAAAACTTTTCTAGCATAGTCAATTGGAACTTGATTTGTAGTAGTGTTTCTTGCCACTTGTTCTTCACTAAGTGTAACTTTTTTTCTTTTCTTTCTTCTGCTGCCTTTTCTTTCTCTACTTTAGTTGTGGCTCTTGCAATGGATGAGGTCCTTGTTCTTTCTCTGGGGCTAGATGTTGGTTTTTCCATTTCAAATCTCTCATCTTTCCTTTCTAGAGTATTTGATTTCCATTCTATTGGATCACTTATGGGCTTTGATTCCCCTATTTTAGTTTTTGCCTCACTTGTTTGTTCATCTGATGTTTTCTCTGATTGCTCATGTTCCATAGACATCTAGAGGATAATTCTGAGAATGTCCCAAATCTGCTCTCTTTGAGATCTTTCAGTTTGCTCAGTAGTACATCAGCTAATTTAGTCAAAACATCTTCTACAACTTTGTACCCTAATGCAGGGACTCATACAGTTCTTGGTTCCACAACTTCCATGAAGCATTTGTCTTTGTCTACCATGAATACAATGTCCATTTCATACTTCATCACTACATTTTCACATATCTAAATTCTACATAACATTTTCTTTTGAAAGTTCTTGAAGTATCCCCATAAGATTTCATTCTTCTTGTCTGCATTTCCCAAACTCTACAAGTGATTTTTTATTTGAGTGGCTACTAGTGAGTGATTGACCCAGACAATGTTTCCCAAGCCAGGTAGTTCTCTTAGGAAGTAGAAGAGTAGTCAAGTGATCAATGTTCCATATTTGAAAGGATGATTAGTCTCCTTTGTTCTTTTCAATTTCTCTATTAGTTCACTCTAGAGAAATTCACATAGATCATAATTTGTATTGTTTTTTATCATGTCATATGCTGTGTATATAGTTGGTATAGACACAGAATTTTCCTTGTTGGAATAGTATATTTTGTACCCAATAATCATTGATGCAAATATGACAGTTGGATCCTTAATATCATTTACCGTGAGGGCTTTATTATCAAATTTGGCTCCCGTCAGTTGCATTATCAGGTCATTCTTTATTTTCTTTGAACCTGGAACCCTCCCTAAGGAACTCATACTAGTTACAGCTTTGATAGCTTCTTTAGTTATCATGTATGGTTCATCAAGCCACAAAAACTCATCATGAATTTTTCTTAGAATAAACTTAACCCATGTTTCATTCGTAACCGTGGGGAAATCCAACCAGATGTCTAATTTCATTTCTCCTAGAACTTTATATTTGTCTTTTAACACAACATCAACAGTAGTCAATTCATCCAAGTATAGTTTTCCTAGATTCATGTGATCATATTCCTCTAGATTGGTATGAATATATGCCCTAACATCTTCCATATGTATAATTCCATGTGGAGTAATTGAGAATACCCCTACAAGATCATTTTCCAATGATTTGAAGAAATGTTTCTTAAACTTGGGGTGAGGTTTTTTAGTTATCTTGATTACTTGAGGAGTAAACATTTTCCCAGAATAATTCAAACTTCACAGTAGAGTTTTCAAGCTGTAAATACCTCTTTTGCCAAATTAGGGTTTCCTTCTCGTGAAATCTCTTTGAGTTGTTATGATTCTTTGGAAATCTTTAATGTTTCTTAGGATTCTTCTATAGCTTGAATGCAAAGTGAATTTTCTGTCAAATGAGCTCCTTTTTAACCCTTTATTTACCTTGACCTAATCGCCACAAATGCAATCTTTCAAAAAGCTATCACACTTCTGTGTTAAGCTCAGTTCATCAAGATTACTCCTCAATGTTCTGCATTTGATTCTTTTCTTCTAGAATTAATTTTAAAAGATCTGTCATATGAAGATTTACATCTTCATGCCAGATCCCAGCACTGATTATTGAAAGGAAGCTAGGTGTGTGGAAAATGCTTCCTACACTAATCTATTGAGGAGAGGGCTATGCAGATTCAAATTTATCCTAACTATTACAGCAATGTTAAACCATTAACATGAGATATTGTAGAAAAACACAAGAACCAGAAAGTAGACAGAAGAAGAGAGACAAATATTTACGGTGGGGAATGTTGCAAGTATGAGGTGAACCAGTGTTGTCATTGATGTCAACATACTCATATTGCATTGACAAGAAGGATTGGATGAGCTGTGTGCTGAGGATATTAAGAAAATTAGCCTCAGTCAGGAACAGTGAAGAACAGTGATGAGAAGAAGGCAAATGTATTGTATAGGTTGAGAACCAGAGGATACGGATTAAAGGGTTTGCAGATATGAGTCTTGAGATGTTTCAGTTAAGTTTTCAGAGGTTCGCATGAAGACCTGAAGAAGTTATGGCTGTCTGTGTGGAACCGGTTCCGGCAAGTGCTCAGAGGTGACAGAGGATCACAGAAAGGTTCGGTGAGGTCCAGAATTGTATAATCCTAATCTACGGATTGGAAAGAATGTTTGGAATGTCCTTGTGATGTGTCATCTCAAGTTGTGTATGATTTTGAGGTCCGGAAGTACCTTTTGCATTGTGACAGTGGCGACAGACTGTGTTCTTGAAGTTCCGGATAAGGAGGATAAGAGATTTCAGTAAGTAAAGGAAATGCGGACATACCTGGTCATTCAGGCAGGCTTGTGAAGGTTCTTGGATCATGTTGAGGTTGTGTTGTTGGTCCGCATTGATGGTAGAGCCCGGAATTGAAGATATTCTTCTGGATGAAGTTCTTGTTCCGACTAGCCGATCGGATGAGTTGTTCATCCTGCGAATGTTCTTGTGGTGGCCGACCGGATGTGTTATTCATCTTGCGGATACTCTTATGGTTGTTTGCCGACTTAGATGTTTGTTCCTAAGTCGATGTCTTGTATAAATAACAGTTTGTGAGTTCATTTCGGTGTGTGGATTGTGTGGATGAGTGTGGCATAGCGAAGAGAAGTGCGAAAGGCAGAGCAGAGGTTTTTGGGCTTAAATGGAACTGATCCTTACATAGTAGAGATGTCATTCTCCAGTTCAAGATTGTGATTCTTATCACTTTGTAGACAGTGTGTCTCCTTGTAGGCAGTGGGCCTCTTTGTGAGCAGTGTGCTCGGGCAGTGAGCCCTAATTGGCAAGTGCCATTCTTTTTCTTATTCTTCTAACAGAGAATAATCCTTGGGTTAATCACCCCTTGGTTTTTCCCTTAACCGGGTTTTCCATGTCAAAATCTTGGTGTTCAATGTGTTGATGTTTATCTGCTCTTGTGTTTATGTATTATGCTTTCATGGATGATTAATTGATATGCTATTAACTAACAACGAAGAATCAAGTGTTTGAAAGAACAAGAAGTTTTATACAACTGATTCACCCCCCCTCTTAGTTGTATGCCTTAAATCCAACAATTGGTATCAGAGCCAAGTTCCTCTGAAAGAAGCTTAACCGCTTGAGGAGATCTAGGATGTCGTCATACAAAAAGGATAGTCCGAAGTTCGATGGAACCAATTTTACTCTCTGGAAGGGTCGCATGAAATGTCACCTGGAATGTATGGGAAAAGCATACTTGGCCATGGTTTCAAAGCCATATGTACCTCCACAAGGTGGTCCGACAACTCTGAATGAAATCACAGAAGCTGAAAACAATCTGCGGACCAAGGAAGCTCTTCTAAGCGCATTGAATGACTTAGATCTCTCAAATGTTATTGACCTACCAACTGCATATGAGATCCTGACTAAACTGGAACTTCTGTACGAAGGAGATGAGTTTGTCAAAAGTGCAAAGTTGCAAAGTCTGAAAGGGAAATTTGAAAGATTGAAGATGAGGGATGATGAAAACATCACTACTTTTATGCCAAGAGTGAATGAACTAGTGTGTGGAATTAGAAATACTGGTGGAACTCTGGATGAAAATGAGATCGTTTGCAAAATCCTTAGATCCCTTCCTGCTGCCTACAAAATCAAGGTTGCTGCAATTGATGAATTCAGAGCCCACACAACCGTCACAAGAGAACAATTGGCTGGCAAGCTAGCTGCATTTGAAATGACCGAGTTTGGAGATGATCTTCCTAAGACTGAATCTGCTTTCAAAGCCAGTACCTATGTGAAAGGCAAACAGAGAATTGATCCGAGAGAAAACTCTTCAAGGAAGATGACATGGTATGATCAAGCAAGAAGAGACATGGAAGAAGAAGAAGCAGAAACAGCTCAACTTGAAGCCCTCATTGCAAAAAGACTACCAAGAGGATCTGGTAAGTATGAAGGAAAACTACCCTTTAAGTGCTTCAACTGCAATAAGATTGGTCATTTTGCTTCAAGATGTCTGAAAGATCTGCAAGGTCTAATACTAACAGACAAAGGTTTCAAAAGAATTGCTATTATGTTCATGAAGAAGATGACAATGAAGGAGTAACAGATGATGAATCAGAACTAGGAAGCAAATCCGGAAATGAGTGGGTGTTTATTGCCATCAAGGAAGAAGATTCAATACTCTCTGAATCTGTCAATCACAAAGTTGTTGAAAAAGCTTTGGCTGCTCAAGTGGAAGAAAAGGATGATTGGGTTATTGACAATGGATGTTCTCACCATATGACTGGTGACAAGAATAAGTTCTTGAATTTGGAAAGGTATGAAGGAGGAATGGTAAAGTTTGGTGACAATTCTGCTCGCAGAATCAGAGGCAGGGGAACTATTTCCTTTGATGGAAAGAGCAAAACAGGTAATGTACTATATGTTGAAGGATTGAAGCACAATCTTCTCAGTGTTGGTCAGTTAGTAGACAAAGGCTATGATCTTCGGTTTAAGAATGGAAAATGCAGAATCTTTACAAGCTCCGGAACTGAAATTGCATCCGGTGCTCAAACAAAAGGTAATATCTTTCATCTAGTTGGTTCAAATAAAAGTTGTTTATTTGTTCAAATTGATCAGAGTTGGTTATGGCATAGAAGAATGTGTCATGTAAATTTTGATAACATCATCAAGATAAGCAATACTCAGGCTGTAAGAGATCTTCCAAAATTGATGAAACCTAGAAATAGTGTGTGCAAAGAATGTCAGTTAGGTAAACAAAGCAGAGTCTCTTTCAAAAGCAAAGATCAGTCTTCTACCGGATTGTTGGAATTAGTACATACTGATGTCTGTGGTCCGACAAGAATCAAGAGTCTGCTAGGTGATAGATATTTCATGTTGTTAATTGATGACCATTCCCGGATGATGTGGGTTACCTTTCTAAAAGAAAAATCAGAAGCATTTGAGAAGTTCAAAATCTTCAAAGCTATGGTAGAGAATCAAACCAGATTGAAACTAAAGTGTCTAAGGTCTGATAGAGGTGGTGAATTTACATCTAGAGAGTTCATTGACTATTGTGAGAAGCAGGGTATAAGGAGACAATTGTCTACTCCTAGGACTCCACAGCAGAATGGAGTAGTTGAAAGAAAGAACCGGACCATCCAGGAAGCTGCCAGGACAATGATGTTGGAAGCAAATGTTCCTCAGATGTTCTAGAAAGAAGCTATCAGCACTGCAGTCTACACTCTAAATCGAGTTCAAATCAAAAACAATACCAGTAAGACCCCCTACGAACTCTGGTTTGGCATCACTCCCACTGTGAAATATTTCAGAGTATTTGGTAGCAAGTGTTATATCAAAAGAGATGAAGATCTAGGAAAGTTTGATGCTAGAAGTGATGAAGGAATCTTCTTGGGCTACTCCACTCAAAGCAAAGCATACCGGTGTTACAATAAGAGACTGAGGAAGATGATAGAAAGCACTAATGTGAAAGTTGATGAAGGAATTGAGAAGCCCTCAAGATTTTATGAATTTGATGAAGATGACCAAGATGGTGTTCAGATTCAAGGAACTCAATCCTCTCCGGTAAGACAGAGTCAGCCTGATCCAGTAAATCAGGAAGAAGAGATAGGTTTGAATGAGCCTGATCAAGAAGCAGCAGTGCAGGATACTCCCAAAATTCCTACGTATGTAACACTAAACCACTCTGAAGATCAGATCATAGGTGACAGAAGCAAAGGTGTGCAAACTAGAAGGAATGTTGCTCAAAATCAGGATGAATGTTGTCTGATTTCAAAGATTGAACCTAAAACAGTAAATGAAGCCTGCAATGATGAAAACTGGACTAAAGCAATGAAAGATGAATTAATGCAAATTGAGAAAAATCATACTTGGGATCTTGTTCCCAGACCTAGAGACAGGAATGTGATTGGAACCAAATGGGTCTTCTGGAACAAATTAAATGAAGCTGGTAAAGTAATCAGAAATAAAGCTAGATTGGTCTGCAAAGGCTACTCCCAAATAGAAGGAATTGATTATGAAGAGACCTTTGCTCCTGTGGCAAGAATTGAAGCAGTCAGATTATTTCTTGCATTTGCTGCCTTCAAAGACTTCAAGGTATATCAGATGGATGTCAAGTCTGCCTTCCTAAATGGTGATCTGGAAGAAGAAGTTTACATTGAACAACCGGATGGATTTCAATTATCTGACAATGATGATATGGTCTGTAAGTTAAAGAAAGCATTGTATGGATTAAAACAAGCTCCAAGAGCATGGTTGGAAAGGTTGGATAAGCATCTTGTGCAGATTGGATTCAGCAAAGGTACTGCTGACAGTAACTTATATTTCAAAATTGATCATGAAAACATTTTGATTGTTGAAGTGTTTGTAGATGATATCATTTTTGGAGGAAGAGATAGTATGTGCAAAATTTTTGCAAATCAGATGAAATGTGAGTTTGAAATGTCTATGCTTGGTGAAATGAATTTCTTCTTGGGTCTGCAAATTACTCAAACAAAGAAAGGAATCTTCATTTCTCAGACCAAATATGTGAAAGAATTGTTAAGGAAATTTGGTATGGAAGATTCAAAACCAATGAACACTCCCATGGCAACCAAATGTAAGTTGAGCAAAGATGATGACTCTCCAAAGGCAGATCAGACAATGTATAGATCAATGATTGGTGGATTGTTGTATCTCACTCAGACCAGACCAGATATAATGCAGGCTGTTGGTCTTGTGGCAAGATTCTAGGCTGATCCTAGAGAATCTCATGTTATGGCAATCAAAAGAATTTTTAGGTACTTGAAAGGAACAGTTGAGTATGGTCTATGGTACCCTAGAGATCTGGATTTCTCTCTTCATGCTTACACAGATGCAGATTGGGTAGGAGATGTAGATGATCGAAAGAGCACCAGTGGTGGAGCATTCTTTTTGGGGAAGAGATTGGTTTCTTGGCTAAGCAAGAAACAAGATGCAATATCTCTGTCTACAACTGAAGCAGAATACATTGCAGCAGCAAGCAGTTGCACTCAAATCCTATGGATGAAGCAGATGCTAAGAGATATTAAAATTGAATATGCGGAGCCTATCACAATTTTTTGTGATAATTCAAGTGCAATTAATATTTCCAAGAATCCGATATTACACTCTAAGACTAAGCACATATCTATCAAGTTTCATTTCTTGAGAGAACAAGTGAACAAGGAAGAAGTCAGGTTGGAGTATGTTCCCTCCAAGGATCAGATTGCAGATATCTTGACTAAACCTCTTCCCAAGGACTCTTTTGAATATCTCCGGGAGAAGTTAGGGGTCATGGCCCCTCCGGTAATAAACTAGGATGCACTGATGTGCATCAGTCCGGTGGATATCACAGTCATATCTTGTGATCCAGATTGATGATGGGGAGCTGCTACTAAGGGCGAGTAGCTGGTATGATTCTGATGTGTTTAAATTGCAAGTATGAGCCCTTTGCCATTGATGTCAAAGGGGGAGAGAAGACATGTGAAAAACAAGTGGTTGATGATCAAAGGGGGAGCAGTAAAGGAAGAGAAGACATGTGAAAAGTTGTTGTTGATAGGGGGAGCTGTGACAGAAAGGAGAAGTTCTTATCTTGATGGTTTTTCACATCATATGTTGCCATCAATGACAAAGGGGGAGATTGTTGCAAGTATGAGGTGAACCAGTGTTGTCATTGATGTCAACATACTCATATTGCATTGACAAGAAGGATTGGATGAGCTGTGTGCTGAGGATATTAAGAAAATTAGCCTCAGTCAGGAACAGTGAAGAACAGTGATGAGAAGAAGGCAAATGTATTGTATAGGTTGAGAACCGGAGGATGCGGATTAAAGGGTTTGCAGATATGAGTCTTGAGATGTTTTAGTTAAGTTTTCAGAGGTCCGCATGAAGACCTGAAGAAGTTATGGCTGTCTATGTGGAACCGGTTCCAGCAAGTGCTCAGAGGTGACAGAGGATCACAGAAAGGTCCGGTGAGGTCTGGAATTGTATAATCCTAATCTGCGGATTGGAAAGAGTGTTTGGAATGTCCTTGTGATGTGTCATCTTGAGTTGTGTATGATTTTGAGGTCCGGAAGTACCTTTTGCATTGTGACAGTGGCGACAGACTGTGTTCTTGAAGTTTCGGATAAGGAGGATAAGAGATTTCAGTAAGTAAAGGAAATGCGGATGTACCTAGTCATTCAGGTAGGCTTGTGAAGGTTCTTGGATCATGTTGAGGTTGTGTTGTTGGTCCGCATTGATGGTAGAGCCCGGAATTGAAGATATTCTTCCGGATGAAGTTCTTGTTCCGACTAGCCAACCGGATGAGTTGTTCATCCTACGAATGTTCTTGTGGTGGCCGACTGGATGTGTTATTCATCTTGCGGATACTCTTATGGTTGTTTTCTAACTTAGATGTTTGATCCTAAGTCGATGTCTTGTATAAATAACAGTTTGTGAGTTCATTTCGGTGTGTGGATTGTGTGGATGAGTGTGGCATAGCGAAGAGAAGTGCGAAAGGTAGAGCAGAGGTTTTTGGGCTTAAATGGAACTGATCCGGTAGAGATGTCATTCTCTAGTTCAAGATTGTGATTCTTATCACTTTGTAGACAGTGTGTCTCCTTGTAGGCAGTGGGCCTCTTTGTGAGCAGTGTGCTCGGGCAGTGAGCCCTAATTGGCAAGTGCCATTCTTTTTCTTATTCTTCTAACAGAGAATAATCCTTGGGTTAATCACCCCGTGGTTTTTCCCTTAACCGGGCTTTCCACATCAAAATCTTGGTGTTCAATGTGTTGATGTTTATCTGCTCTTGTGTTTATGTATTATGCTTTCATGGATGATTAATTGATATGCTGTTAACTAACAACGAAGAATCAAGTGTTTGAAAGAACAAGAAGTTTTATACAACTGATTCACCCCCCCTCTCAGTTGTATGCCTTAAATCCAACAGGGAAAACCCTTATCGGGTGAAAAACCCCACACTCAGAAACCTGTACAATGTATTAACAAATCTGAAAGAATGTTTACAATACACTTACAATGCAAGCTTTAATGGTCTTTGACACTTGTATCTGGAGTCAATCTGATAGCATAATAGTACCTGTAAACTTGTGATACAAACTCCATCTCCAAGCACCTGTATAAATAGGAAATACAAGGCAATATTGGACCTTTCTTGGAATGGGTGTCCAACATGGCTTCTTGGACCAAAACCCAAACCTAGGAACACTTGGTCAACATTGTAGAATTTGTCTGACACTTGTCCACAACTCCCATCCCAAAGAGGTCACCTATTTCCAAAATGGGCTATGACAAATGCTCTTACGACACTTACGACTGTCATAGAATCTATCATAGTGGTTACAACTTACAACTGTAAGAGAATCTATCATACACATGCTATAAATAGCATATTCTCTTACAAAATGTCATATTCCACCTTGGGGCACCCAAATATGCCTTATTCAAAGATGCTTCATGACACATGTCATCACCTGCCTTACAACCTTCTATTTCCAACTCTTACATGTCATAGATTCGTCATAGGAATCCATCATAACCGTTTTGGTCAAACATTTCTTACACAACATGGAAGATGCCGACACATGGCAGAATATTCCTAAGTGGGACACCTATCTTCTCATATGAGGACAAAAATACAAGTTGTCATAATCCATGTAGGATTGACACATCACCGTGCCACATCCCACAATATGACAATATGGATTTTCCAAATATTTAAAACATAGGCAATTAAATAATAAATATAAACATTACAAATGCAAAGAATTACCAAGGTTAAGACACCTTAATTCCCAACATTCTCCCACTTGTCGAACACCTTGTAAGAGCCAATAAGAAAAAATAGGATTTAACTGCTATAGGCCAAGAGTCCCATAGACTCTGAACACCATCTGAACTTCTCTGTGCCCATTGGTTTCGTCAATGCATCTGTAACATTCTTCAAATTATCTACCTTCTCCAAATTTACCTTTCCATCCTCAACCATGTCTCACACGAAGTGAAACTGAACATCAATGTGCTTTGTTCTAGCATGGAAAGTTGGATTCTTTGCAAGGCAAATTGCACTCTGACTATCACAACTGATCGTGATCTGACCTGCATCAACACCAATATTGGAACACAATCTCTTAAGCCAAATGGCTTCCTTACAAGCATGAGTTGCTACCATGTACTCAGCTTCTGTCGTGGACAAAGCAACAATAGGTTGTCACTTACTCATCCAACTAATAGCACCACCAAACAGTGTAAAAACATAAGCACTGGTGGATCTCCTACTGTCAATGTCACCTGCCCAATCTGAATCCACAAATCCACGAATATCAACAGAATGTAGAGGTCCTGAAACATTACCATGATATCAAATGGAATACTCAGAAGTACCCCTCAAATATCTGAACACTCACTTAACTGCATCCCAATGAACCCGTCCAAGATTAGCCATAAATCAACTAAGAACTCCCACTGCTTGGGCAATGTCTGGTCTTGTGCAGACCATAGCATACATCAAACTGCCAACAGCACTAGCAGAAGGTACTTTGCTCATGTCCTCTACCTCACTAGGAGATTTCAATGGACAACTTTGTCCCCAAGGAAATGGGAACACACAATGGTCTATAATCTGCCATGCTGAATCTATCCAACATGGTCTTCACATACTTACTCTGGCTTAACCAAAGTTTTTTGTTGGTTCTGTCTCTTCTAATTTCCATTACTAGAATGTACCTGGCTGCCCCTAAATATTTCATTTCAAACTGAGTTGACAACTGATATTTAAAATTAGAAGTCATATTCTTACCCTTCCCAATGAGCAACATATCATCAACATACAGTGCAACAATAAGAATACGATCACCATCAAATTTATAATACATATAGTGATCTGATTTCAATCTCACAAATCCAATTGACAACACAAAGGCATCAAACTTCATGTACCATCTCCTAGGGGATTGCTTCAAACCATACAAAGACTTTTTAAGTTTGTAAACCAAATTTTATTTACCTTTCACCATGTAATGCTTTGGCTGTGACATGTAGATTTCTTCCTCCAAGTCACCATGAAGGAAAGCTATCTTCACATCCATCTGTTCTACCTCCAAGTCATAAGATGTTGTGAGAGACAATAGGAATTGAATGGATGTCAGCTTTGCAACGTGGGAGAAGATATCACCATAATCTATACCCTCCACTTGTGAATACCCTTTCGCAACCAATCTAGCCTTGTACTTCTCAACACTGCCATCTGCACCAATTTTCTTCTTGAACACCCATTTGCATCCAATGGGTTTCCATCCAAGAGGCAAAGGCGCCAAGTCCCAAGTTCGATTATTTTCCAAAGAAGCCATTTCTTCCTCCATGGTCTCCTTCCAAGAGCCTACATCCTTTATATCCAAAGCCTCTAATACAGTTCTAGGTTCATCACTATTAGTAAGCAAAGCATAAGCACAACTAGAATTAAGCAATGTAAAACCAAACCTTTTATGTTGCTTTCTTATCCATGTAGACCTCCTTAAGAGCTGAGGTTGAGGTTCAACTTCTTCATCTAAGCTTTCAGAGTTGCTAGAGCTCTCCTCATCATCAGGTCCAACATTGTCTTTATGTTGAGTCTTCTCAGGGGTGAGAGGAAACTGAACAACATCCTCTTTCTTTTCTCTTTCTTCTGGTTGCAAAACAGTGGAAGAAGGTGTAAGCTCTCTAAAGATGACACTTCTTCTATACAACACTTTTTCAGCCACAGGGTCCCAAAGCTTGTATCCTTTCACACCAACACCATAGCCAATGAAGATACACTTGACAGCTTTGTTCTCCAACTTTGACCGCTTCTCCCTAGGCACATGTGCATATGCCTCACAACCAAAAACATGAAGACGCCTTATTGAAGGCTTTCTACCAAACCACACCTCCATGGGTGTCTTTCCAACAAGAGCTGATGTAGGAGATCTGTTTACCAGATAGCAAGCAGTGGTAACAACTTCAGCCCAAAACTTTTGTTCTAGGCTAGCTCCACTAAGCATACTCCTAGCCTTCTCCATCAGTGTCCTGTTCATCCTTTCTGCAACTCCATTTTGCTGCGGGGTGTATGGAGCTGTCTTGTGCCTTTCAATCCCAAGATCCTTGCAATACTTATCGAATTCTATAGAAAAAAACTCACCACCGTTGTTAGTTCTCAAACATTTAATCTTTTTACTAGTCTGATTTTCAGTAAAGGCTTTAAACTCCTTAAACTTGCTATAGACTTCAAATTTGCTTTTGAGAAAATAAATCCATGTCCTTCTACTATAATCATCTATAAAAGATACAAAGTATATAGATTTTGACAACGAAGGAACATTAACAGGACCAAACACATCAGAATGAAGAGGTCCAACACACCAGAAGACATATGAGAACTTGAGTAAAACTAAACACGGTTTTGTTTTCCATAAATGCAATGTTCACAAAAGTTGAACTCAAGATTACAATCATCTAACCCCTCAATGAGGTTCTTATTTTTTAGGGTACGCAGACCCTTCTCACCAATGTGGCCAAATCTCTTATGCCATAACATTGTCTTTTCTGCAAGAAGTTTAACTTCCAATGCACGATTACAACCATCAAGACTAGAAACAACAAATTTCTTCACTACTTGTTCAGATGCTGGGGATGAAGTGACTGCTGCCCTCTTCCTTAAGTTAGAAGAACTATTGTATTGTGAAATGTATGCTTCTAGCTGAAACAGAGTACCTCTCCTAGTACCCTTAGCAAGCACCATAGCTCCTCTAGTCATCTTGCATCCTTCTTTCGAAAAGACAACCTACACACCTACATCATTCAACATACTTACAGAAAGCAGGTTCCGTGCTAAGCCTGGGATGTGTAGAACCCCAGAGATCTCCTTCACTTGACCATCAAGGAATCAGATAGAGACTCTTTCACGACCAATGATTTTCAGATGAGAGTCGTCACCCAAATACACCTTTCCACCATCGAACTCCTCATACTTAGTGAACTAGTCTCAATGCGAGGTCATGTGGAATGATGCACCAAAGTCAATTATCACACATCATTAGATGCAAGGGTTGCTAAGGCTGTGATGAAAGCATCACTGTCATCTTGTGATTTGTCAAAATCTAAATCATGAGCTTTCTTCTTTTTCTTCTTCTCCTCTTTGCATTCCTTTCAGAAATGCTCGGTCTTGCTATAGCTCCAACAAAGAGCCTTGGACTTTCCAGGAGATTTAGATCTCCCAAGGGATTTGGATCTACCCTTCTCAGCTTTCTTATCCTTCTTCTTCCCTTTCTCCTTGGGTCTTCCACGAACTGCAAGGGCCTCTTTGGCTGCCTTAGAAGACTTTCTCCGCATCTCTTTAGACAACAGTGAAGACACCACTTCTTCCATTTTGAATGTGGATGTGGTGCTTCCAATTGCCATGACAAGATGATCCCATGAGTTTGGCAGAGAATAAAGCAGGGTCATACACTGATCCTTCTCCTCCATCTTTACACCAATAGATGTCAATTATGCAACCAGCATGTTAAAGGCATTCATATGTTCAGCAACGGATCCACCATTGTCCATTCAAAGAGAATACAACTTATTTCTCAAAAAAAGTTTATTAACTAGGGATTTGGCTTGATACACATCCCCCAACTTCTTCCAAAGAAGTTTTACAGTAGTTTCCTCATGGACATTTAACAACATAGAATCGACAAGACTAAGTCTTATGAGACCCTTAGCCTTCTGATCCTTGAGATCCCAATTAGCTTGTGACATTGCAGCTGGTTTAGTTCCATTCACACTATCCCAAAGGTTTCGGTCAACTAACATGTCTTCCATTTTGAGCTTCCATAGCTCAAAATTACTGCCATTGAACTTCTCTACTTCAAACCTTCCTGATGTGCCTGCCATCTCCTTGCTACAATAAGATACAGAATGCTCTGCATAGACTCCCACTCAACCTAAGATTAGCTCAAAAAACCCCTACCCAACAACTAGGACCAAAGGTGATCAAGCTCTAATACCAACTAAAAGGAAGCTAGGTGTGCGGAAAATGCTTCCTACACTAATCTATTGAGGAGAGGGCTATGCAAATTCAAATTTATCCTAACTATTACAGCAATGTTAAACCATTAACATGAGATATTGCAGAAAAACACAAGAACCAAAAAGTAGACAGAAGAAGAGAGACAAAGATTTACGGTGGGGAAAACCCTTATTGGGTGAAAAACCCCACACTCAGAAACTTGCACAATGTATTAACAAATCTGAAAGAATGTTTACAATACACTTGCAATGCAAGCTTTAATGGTCTTCAACACTCGTATTTGGAGTCAATCTAGCAGCATAACAATACCTGTAAACCTGTGATACAAACTCTATCTCCAAGCACCTATATAAATAGGAAATACAAGGCAATATTGGACCTTTCTTGGAATGGGCATCCAACATGGCTTCTTGGACCAAAACCCACACCTAGGGACACTTGGTCAACATTTTAGAATGTGTCTAACACTTGTCCACAACTCCCATCCCAAAGAGGTCACCTATTTCCAAAATGGGCTATGACAAATGCTCTTACGACACTTCTCACCGTCATAGAATCTGTCATAGCGGTTACAACTTACAGCTATAAGAGAATCTATCATACACATGCTATCAATAGCATATTCACTTACAACATATCATATTCCACCTTGGGGTGCCCAAATATGCCTTATTCAAAGATGCTTCATGACACATGTCATCACCTATCTTACAGCCTTCTATTTCTGACTCTTACATGTCATAGATTCGTCATAGGAATCCGTCATAAACGTTTCGGTCAAACATTCCTTACACAACATGGAAGATGCCAACACATGGAAGAATATTCCTACCACTAAGTGGGACACCTATCTCCTCATATGAGGACAAAAATACAAGTCATAATCCATATAGGATTGACACATTACCATGCCACATCCCACAATATGACAAGATGGATTTTCCAAATATTTACAACATAGGCAATTAAATAATAAATACAAACATTACAATTGCAGAGAATTACCAAGGTTGAGACACCTTAATTCACAACAATTATTTGGCTAGGGGATTTGGATTTTCAATACTGCCCCCCTTCAACCAAAGCTCCCAATTTACTTCTCAGAGGAAGTATCTACACCAGAGACTAGTGCGGATCCATCCTTGATATTGTCAACATCCTTCTTAATCCAGACCATGTTCATTTCCTTCTTGATCTCCACTAGATCAACCTTGTTTTTACCTTTGTCTTTTTTCTATTCTATTTTCATCTTCTCTATAGGATAGTTTCTTTTCCCATTCTTGCTTCTGCGGAATTTTGCAACATGCCCAAACTTATTGCAATTGTAGCATACAACATTCCTTTGTCCTTGATTCCTTCTATTGATTGAATTCATTCTTGATCTGCATTGGTTAGCCATATGTCCAAATCTATTGCATGCAAAGCACTTTCCATTGAAGGATTGAGTATTCCTTGCATAGTTAAAACCTTTTCTAACCAGACTTCTACATTCATTTGATCTATGACCAATTTTCTTGCAATTGAAACATTGACCAGAGAATGATGGAACATTTTGATTCATTCTACTCCTACACTAAGTAGCCTTATGACCAAACTTATTGCAATTAAAACAATGGTCATTAAAGGATGGGTACCTTTGAGCATTT
Source organism: Cunninghamia lanceolata (assembly GCA_027924645.1). Lineage (NCBI taxonomy): Eukaryota > Viridiplantae > Streptophyta > Pinopsida > Cupressales > Cupressaceae > Cunninghamia > Cunninghamia lanceolata. The sequence continues at coordinate 10,681,293 of BSBN01000655.1, forward strand.
GGCTACCTAACCGAAGGTCTTCTAGGTCATCTTCTTTGATTTTGGAACTAGTTGCCTTTGTTTTTTTTCATCTCAAGGTTTTCTTGACTTGATTTAGAGATTTCTCCTTTTTCAAACCCCAACCCTTTCTTGTCATTTGAACTCTTTTGACTAGCAATCATCTCATCAAGCTTTGCAGAACTTATCCTGAACTTTTCTTCATAGCTCTTAGCCTTCTCCAAATCTGATTTTAGGCTTACAACTTCTTTTTCAAGTTTATCACATTCTTCTAATTTACTTTTTACCAATAGATTTAGATTGTCTTCTACTTTAGCTCTTTCTACAACTTCCACTTTCAAATCATCCAAGGTTTCATTTGTTCATATCAATTGTTCACTAACCTCTTTGTATTTTTCTTTGAACTTCTTGACTTGTTCTTTTATCTTTAGAATACATTCATCAGCTTCTTGTATGTTATCATTTAAGATCCTTGATTTGTGCTTCATATTTTTCAAGATCTTCAAGAACATCTTGTATTCATCATTACTTTCATATGAGGCTTTAGGAGAAGTGAGATATATTCTTGCTACCATGTGTACAACTTCCGAGATCTTCCTTAAGTTGTTAAGCTTCTTCCAAGGAACCTTGCTCTGATACCAATTGTTGAATATAAAGAATACTGATAGGGGGTGAATCAGTATTCTGATAAACTTTTCTTTCACACATTTATTAATCCATTTACCAAATTAATAACATGAAAACAAAGTAAACATAAGAAGAGCAACCACAAATTCATTACACATGAACACCAGGATTTTACGTGGAAAACCCAAAAAGGGAAAAACCACGGCAAGTGTTAGCTCACAATATATGATGATAGGAATACTGAATTACATGAAGGCTCATTGCCTTAGGGCTCATTGCCCAAGGACTCACTATCCAAAGAAATGCTCACTTCATAAGGCTCACAGCCAAATAAAAGAGAAGATAGAAGAAGGATTGGCTCATTGCCAAGAGATGACTACTACAAGTGCATCTACAATATGCTGAGGTGTAGTACCAATTTGCTTAGTATACAGATTCAAAGGACTTCATACTGTCTGCCCTATTTTTCTGCTCTACTTCACATATACTTCTATTTTTTGCCCTTATTATCCTTTTCTACTCTGCAAACTACCTTAGATCATGCACATATCAAATTTGTACACTCTTTGCCTATTTCATACCTCCAACATCAAAATCCATCAAATATATATATCCACAATAAGATTCATCTCACAATTAGGTCGGCAACCCAGACATGACGTGTGTATATAAGTGATGTACCTTGTCAACTTGATCTTGTGCATAAATAGGAATGCAAATCCAAACAAACATACAATGGTCTTCATATAGATCGACATCAATCATTCAACTACTTGGATTAATTCTTCAAACAATATATTCTCACCACATATAGATTTAACTTGTCTGCCAGCTTATCCCTTAAGTACATACTTGACCAATTCAACTGTCACATCATGACTTCCATTGCGGACCATATGAGACTCAAAAAATCATATTCAACATTCATCATTAACCTTTTAACATACCTTCGGATCCACATGACATAATAGTCCTTTTGTAGCAAAATGCGGATCTTGGAACTGTTGATCTGTCACAATGAAATACTGTCAAACTAGAAGCCGATAAAGAACAACTTGTAGAATATGATCAAAGGAACTTCAGAAGGTATAGCTCTAGATTTAGGTAGTCATCATATGTATATTTGTTGCCTTAAAACTGCAAGACAAAATATGCCACAGTGGAGGAATGCTGACCCTTTTACTTGTTGCAAGTATGAGGTGAACCAGTGTTGTCATTGATGTCAACATACTCATATTGCATTGACAAGAAGGATTGGATGAGCTGTGTGCTGAGGATATTGAGAAAATTAGCCTCAGTCAGGAACAGTGAAGAACAGTGATGAGAAGAAGGCAAATGTATTGTATAGGTGGAGAACTAGAGGATGCGGATTAAAGGGTTTGCAGATATGAGTCTTGAGATGTTTCAGTTAAGATTTCAGAGGTCCGCATGAAGATCTGAAGAAGTTGTGGTTGTCTGTGTGGAACCAGTTCTGGCAAGTGTTCAGAGGTGACAGAGGATCACAGAAAGGTCCGGTGAGGTCCGGAATTGTATAATCCTAATCTACGGATTGGAAGGAGTGTTTGGGATGTCCTTCTGATGTGTCATCTTGAGTTGTGTATGATTTTGAGGTTTGGAAGTACCTTTTGCATTATGACAGTGGCGACAGACTGTGTTCTTGAAGTTCTGGATGAGGAAGAGAAGAGATTCCAGTAAGTAGAGAAAGTGCGGATGTACCTGGTCATTCAGGCAGGCTTGTGAAGGTTCTTGGATCGTGTTGAGGTTTTGTTGTTGATCTGCATTGGTGGTAGAGCCCGGAATTGAAGATATTCTTCCAAATGAAGTTCTTGTTTAGATTAGCTGACCGGATGTATTAATCATCTTGCAAATGTCCTTATGGTTGATTGCCAACTTAGATGATTGTTCCTAAGTCGATGTCTTGTATAAATAAGTGTTTGAGAATTCATTTTGTAATGTGGATAGTGTGGATGAGCATGGCATAGCGAAGAGAAGTGTGAAAGGCAGAGCAGGGACTTTTGGGCTTAAATGGAACTGATCCGGACATGGTAGAGATGTCATTCTCCAGTTCAAGATTGTGATTCTTATCACTTTGTAAACAGTGTGTCTCCTTGTAGGCAGAAGGCCTCTTTGTGAGTAGTGTGCTCGGGCAGTGAGCCCTAATTGGCAAGTGCCATTCTTTTTCTTATTCTTCTAACAGAGAATAATCCTTGGGTTAATCACCTCGTGGTTTTTCCCTTAACTGGGTTTTCCATGTCAAAATCTTGGTGTTCAATGTGTTGATGTTTATCTGCTCTTGTGTTTATGCATTATGCTTTCATGGATGATTAATTGATATGCTGTTAACTAACAACGAAGAATCAAGTGTTTGAAGTAACAAGAAGTTTTTATACAACTGATTCACCCCCTCTTAGTTGTGTGCCCTAGATCCAACAATTGGTATCAGAGCTAAGTTCCTCTGAAAGGAGCTTAACCGCTTGAGGAGATCCAGGATGTCATCATACAAGAAGGATAGTTCGAAGTTCGATGGAACCAACTTCACTCTCTGGAAAGGTCGCATGAAATGTCACTTGGAATGTATGGGAAAAGCATACTTGGCCATGGTCTCAAAACCATATGTACCTCCACAAGGTGGTCTGACAACTTTGAATGAAATCACAGATGCTGAAAATAATCTGCGGACCAAGGAAGCTCTACTAAGTGCATTGAATGACTCAGATCTCTCAAATGTTATTGACCTACCAACTGCATATGAGATCCTGACTAAATTGGAACTTCTATATGAAGGAGATGAGTTTGTCAAGAGTGCAAGGTTGCAAAGTCTGAAAGGGAAATTTGAAAGATTGAAGATGAGAGATGATGAAAACATCACTACCTTTATGCCAAGAGTGAATGAGCTGGTATGTGGAATTAGAAATGCTAGTGGTACTCTAGATGAAAATGAGATTGTTTGAAAAATCCTTAGATCCCTTCCTGCTACCTACAAAATCAAGGTTGCTGCCATTGATGAATTCTGAGGCCACACAACTGTCACAAGAGAACAATTGGCTGGCAAACTAGCTGCATTTGAAATGACCAAGTTTGGAGATGATCCTTCCAAGACTGAATCTACTTTCAAAGCCAGTGCCTATGTGAAAGGCAAACAGATATTTGATCTAGGAGAAAACTCTTCAAGGAAGATGTCATGGTATGATCAAGCAAGAAGAGACATGGAAGAAGAAGAAGCAGAAACAGCTCAACTTGAAGCCCTCATTGCAAAGAGACTACCAAGAGGATCTGGTAAGTATGAAGGAAAACTACCCTTTAAGTGCTTCAACTGCAATAAGATTGGTCATTTTGCCTCAAGATGTTTGGAAAGATCTGCAAGGTCTAATACTAACAGACAAAGGTTTCAAAAGAACTGCTATTATGTTCATGAAGAAGATGACAATGAAGGAGTAACAGATGATGAATCAAAACTAGGAAGCAAAGATGGAAATGAATGGGTGTTTATTGCCATCAAGGAAGAAGATTCAATATCCTCTGAATCTGTCAATCACAAGGCTGTGGAAAGAGCTTTGGCTGCTCAAGTGGAAGAAAAGGATGATTGGGTTATTGACAGTGGATGTTCTCACCATATGATTGGTGACAAGAATAAGTTCTTGGATTTGGAAAGGTATGAAGGAGGAATGGTAAAGTTTGGTGACAATTCTACTGGCAGAATCAGAGGTAGGGGAACTATTTCCTTTGATGGAAAGAGAAAAATAGGTAATGTACTATATGTTGAAGGATTGAAGCACAATCTTCTCAGTGTTGGTCAGTTAGTGGACAAAGGCTATGATCTCCAGTTCAAGAATGGAAAATGCAGAATCTTTACAAGCTCCAGAACTGAAATTGCATCCGGTGCTCAAACAAAAGGTAATATCTTTCATCTGGTTGGTTCAAATAAAAGTTGCCTGTTTGTTCAAGTTGATCAGAGTTGGTTATGGCATAGAAGAATGTGTCATGTAAATTTTGATAACATCAAGATAAGCAATATTCAGGCTGTAAGAGATCTTCCAAAATTGATGAAACCTACAAATAGTTTGTGCAAAGAATGTCAGCTAGGTAAACAGAGTAGAGTCTCCTTCAAAAGCAAAGATCAGTCCTCTACCGGATTGTTGGAATTAGTACATACTGATCTCTATGGTCCGACAAGAATCAAGAGTCTGCAAGGTGATAGATATTTCATGTTGCTAATTGATGACCATTCCTGGATGATGTGGGTTACCTTCCTAAAGGAGAAATCAGAAGCCCTTGAGAAGTTCAAAATCTTCAAAGCTATGGTAGAGAATCAAACCGGATTGAAACTAAAATGTCTAAGGTCTGATAGAGGTGGTGAATTTACATCTGGTGAGTTCATTGACTTTTTTGAGAAGCAGGGTATAAGAAGACAGTTGTCTACTCCTAGGACTCCACAGCAGAATGGATTAGTTGAAAGAAAAAACTGGACCATCTAGGAAGATGCCAGGACAATGATGTTGGAAGCAAATGTTCCTCAAATGTTTTGGAAAGAAGCTATTAGCACTGCAGTCTACACTCTCAATCAAGTTCAAATCAGAAACAACACCGGTAAGACCCCCTATGAACTCTGGTTTGGCATCACTCCTACTGTGAAATATTTCAGAGTATTTGGTAGCAAGTGTTATATTAAAAGAGATGAAGATCTAGGAAAGTTTGATGCTAGAAGTGATGAAGGAATTTTCTTGGGTTACTCCACTCAAAGCAAAGCATGTTGGTGTTACAATAAGAGATTGAGGAAGATGAGAGAAAGTACTAATGTGAAAGTTGATGAAGGAATTGAGAAGCCCTCAAGATTTTATGAGTTTGATGAAGATGACCAAGATGGTGTTCAGGTTCAAGGAACTCAATCCTCTCCGATAAGTCAAAGTCAGCCTAATCCAATAAATCAGGAAGAAGAGATAGGTCTAAATGAGCCTAATCAAGAAGCAGCAGTGCAGGATACTCCCAAAATTCCAAGGTATGTAAGATAGAACCACTCTAAAGATCAGATCATAGGTGACAGAAACAAAGGTGTGCAAACTAGAAGGAATGTTGCTCAAAATTAGGATGAATGTTGTCTGATTTCAAAGATTGAACCTAAAACAATAAATGAAGCTTGCAATGATGAAAACTGGACCAAAGCAATGGAAGATGAATTGATGCAAATTGAGAAAAATCATACTTGGGATCTTGTTCCCAGACCTAGAGACAGGAATGTGATTGGAACCAAATGGGTCTTCCGGAACAAACTGAATGAAGCTAGTGAAGTAATCAGAAACAAAGCTAGATTGGTTTGCAAAGGCTACTCTCAAATAGAAGGAATTGATTTTGAAGAGACTTTTGCTCCGGTGGCAAGAATTGAAGCAGTCAGATTATTTCTTGCATTTGCTGTCTTTAAAGACTTCAAGGTATATCAGATGGATGTCAAGTCTGCCTTTCTAAATGGTGATCTGGAAGAAGAAGTTTACATTGAACAACTGAATGGATTTCAATTGTCTGATAATGATGATATGGTCTACAAGTTGAAGAAAGCATTATATGGATTAAAGCAAGCCCCAAGAGCATGGTATGAAAGGTTGGATAAGCATCTTGTGCAGATTGGATTCAACAAAGGTACTGCTGACAATAACTTATATTTCAAAATTGATCATGAAAACATTTTGATTGTTGAAGTATTTGTGGATGATATCATTTTTGGAGGAAGAGATAGTATGTGGAAAACTTTGGCAAATCAGATGAAAAGTGAGTTTGAAATGTCTATGCTTGGTGAAATGAATTTCTTCTTGGGTCTGCAAATTACTCAAACAAAGAAAGGGATCTTCATTTCTCAAACCAAATATGTGAAAGAATTGTTGAGGAAATTTGGTATGGAAGATTCAAAGCCAATGAACACTCCCATGGCAACCGGATGTAAGTTGAGCAAAGATGATGACTCCCCAAAGGTAGATCAGACAAAGTATAGATCAATGATTGGTGGATTGTTGTATCTCACTCAGACTAGACCAGATATAATGCAGGCTGTTGGTCTTGTAGCAAGATTCCAGGCTGATCCTAAAGAATCTCATGCTATGGCAATCAAAAAAAAATTTAGGTACTTGAAAGGAATAGCTGAGTATGGTCTATGGTACCCTAGAGATCCGGATTTCTCTCTTCATGCTTACACAGATGTAGATTGGGCAGGAGATGTGGATGACCGGAAGAGCACCAGTAGTGGAGCATTCTTTTTGGGAAAGAGATTGGTTTCTTGGCTAAGCAAGAAACAAGATGCAATATCTTTGTCTACAACTGAAGCAGAATACATTGTAGCAGCAGGTAGTTGCACTCAAATCTTATGGATGAAGCAGATGCTAAGAGACATTAAAGTTGAATATGAGGAGCCTATCACAATTTTCTATGATAATTCAAGTGCAATTAATATTTCTAAGAATTCGGTACTGCATTCTAAGACCAAGCACATATCTATCAAGTTTCACTTTTTGAGAGAACAAGTGAACAAGGAAGAAGTCAGATTGGAGTATGTTCCCTCCAAGGATCAGATTGCAGATATCCTTACTAAACCTCTTCCCAAGGACTCTTTTGAATATCTCCAGGAGAAGTTAGGGGTCATGGCCCCTCCGGTAATGAACTAGGATGCACTAATGTGCATCAGTCCGGTGGATATCACAGTCATATCTTGTGATCCGGATTGATGATGGGGAGCTGCTACTAAGGGGGAGCAGCTGGTATGATTCAGATGTGTTAGAATTGCAAGTATGATCCCTTTTCCATTGATGTCAAAGGGGGAGAGAAGATGTGAAAAACAAGTGGCTGATAAGGAGAAGACATGTTGCTGATAGGGGGAGCTGTGACAGAAAGGAGAAGTTCTTTTCTTGATGGTTTTTCACATCATATGTTGTCATCAATGACAAAGGGGGAGATTATTGCAAGTATGAGGTGAACCAGTGTTGTCATTGATGTCAACATACTCATATTGCATTGACAAGAAGGATTGGATGAGCTGTGTGCTAAGGATATTGAGAAAATTAGCCTCAGTCAGGAACAGTGAAGAACAGTGATGAGAAGAAGGCAAATGTATTGTATAGGTGGAGAACCAGAGGATGTGGATTAAAGGGTTTGCAGATATGAGTCTTGAGATGTTTCAGTTAAGATTTCAGAGGTCTGCATGAAGATCTGAAGAAGTTGTGGCTGTCTGTGTGGAACCGGTTCTGGCAAGTGTTCAGAGGTGACAGAAGATCACAAAAAGGTCCGGTGAGGTCCGGAATTGTATAATCCTAATCTGCGGATTGGAAGGAGTGTTTGGGATGTCGTTGTGATGTGTCATCTCGAGTTGTGTATGATTTTGAGGTCCGAAAGTACCTTTTGCATTGTGACAGTGGCGACAGACTGTGTTCTTGAAGTTCTAGATGAGGAAGAGAAGAGATTCCAGTAAGTAGAGAAAGTGCGGATGTACCTGGTCATTCAGGTAGGCTTGTGAAGGTTCTTGGATCATTTTGAGGTTTTTTTGTTGATCCGCATTGGTTGTAGAGCCTGGAATTGAAGATATTCTTCTGGATGAAGTTCTTGTTCAGACTAGCTGACCGGATGTATTAATCATCTTGCGAATGTCCTTATGGTTGATTGCTGACATAGATGATTGTTCCTAAGTCGATGTCTTGTATAAATAAGTGTTTGAGAATTCATTTTGTAGTGTGGATAGTGTGGATGAGCATGGCATAGCGAAGAGAAGTGCAAAAGGCAGAGCAGGGACTTTTGGGCTTAAATGGAACTGATTCGGACATGGTAGATATGTCATTCTCCAGTTCAAGATTGTGATTCTTATCACTTTGTAGACAGTGTGTCTCCTTGTAGGCAGTAGGCCTCTTTGTGAGCAGTGTGCTTAGGTAGTGAGCCCTAATTGGCAAGTGCCATTCTTTTTCTTATTCTTCTAACAGAGAATAATCCTTGGGTTAATCACCCCGTGGTTTTTCCCTTAACCGGGTTTTCCACATCAAAATCTTGGTGTTCAATGTGTTGATGTTTATTTGCTCTTGTGTTTATGCATTATGCTTTCATGGATGATTAATTGATATGCTGTTAACTAACAATGAAGAATCAAGTGTTTGAAGTAACAAGAAGTTTTTATACAACTGATTCACCCCCCCTCTCAGTTGTATGCCCTAGATCCAACATTACTTTGGTATTGTGCACTGTTCATGACTTAACTCTGTTCACACAAACTTAGATATTTCACCATATGACTTCCAGAGGAAGTCAGGACTTGAACACTGATACATGTGATCACTAGGTGGCTCTGACCAACATACCTGAACCACATACAAATGTCTTTAACTATAGAGGCATACCATCTCAAGCATTGTCACTTGCTTTGTATAATGTATACTACCCATACTTAGTCATTTATTCTTCTGAAGTAAAGTCTCTTTGCCATGCCAGTAGAAACCCTTTGTCTTGTTGTCATTAATGACAAAATTCAACTTTCATCAGAGTAATGTATCTTGCCAATAGGTCCACAACCCCATTTTGGGAGTTACATGGGGGGGGGGGGGGCAGGGTAAACTTCCTACCAAAACTTTATAGTTTTTTTAATTTGTCTTTTATTTAACAACAAAAAAATATTTTTAATAAAACGTAAAACAACACCCCACCTCCACCTCAGCTCCACTTGACCACCACCTCTACTAGTGGCTGAAATTATAAACCACCCAATAGCCACCAAGGTGCTCCCAGGGGAAGAGAACCCCTGTGCATTGGGATTTTCATTTTAGGAGGGCAACTTCAGAGGCCTCTCACTTGCTCATATAGAGGTGTTTTTGAGAATTTTTTTTTTTAATGGGGTAAAATTCAGTGCTCTCCATGATGGTGTAGATGATTTTTAGTTTGGACTTCCTTTTTTACATAAATTAATTTTAGCAAAGATTTTGTTGTTCAGTTCTCATTTGGGAACTTTGAAGGGCCATATCTTCTACATCAGGACACCTTTTTGGGTCTAATTTTTTTAAAGTGCATATTTTTTCATGCACTTTATAGTAGCCCCTTCCATTTCCTCTTATATTATAACAAAATTGTATTTTCAACAAATGATCCTTTTTTAAGCATTGCAAAAGATCCATTATAAGCATTGTTTAGATTTGTAAATGCACTAACATAAAGTGCCACACTTGTATTTTGTGTTTTAAAAAATTCTTCCATATCACATTATGTCATTCTTGTACTTGTACTATTTTATAAAGTACAACTAGGGGTTTTTTGTATGTGTGCTTTGATATTTTCCATCACAACTTTGTTTGGTGAGTCTCCCTCCATGACAACAAAGACTTCAAGAGATAATTGTATCTTTGATTTTACCCTCATGTGATTTTTTATTTTTCTTGAGCTATGAGAGTATATCTTGATCCTACACACCCTTTTTAGTTGCATGTACATCATATTGGACCTGATGTTACTTATTCATTCCTTTGCACTACATTGTGACACATTTTTAGAGGATCTATCATACCTCTCCCTTGTCATCATTATGAGGGGTATCATATGGTTATGCTAATGCTTCCTTGGTTTTAGTGGAGTAATGGAATCACCTTCTATCTTCATCGGTTGCTATCAGTGTTGATATTATTAGCACCTATATTTTCAACTACTAGATTGTTACCTTGATGCAATATATTGGTTTGAATCACCTTCTGTACATTGTTTGAGTAGTGTTGTGGAGGTCACTTGTGTGAAATTTTTTCCTCCTTGATCTTGGTCTTCATCCTAATTTTAGTGGAGATTATTCTATTCTAGTAGTATACTAGTTGTTCTTTAGAAGAGTTTTCAACTAATTGATGCTTCAAGGATTTCTTCATGATCATCTTCTTGTTCCTAATATTTTTGGCACAAATTTTGAGGAGCTTTATGTGTCTTTCACATTTTCTCTCTTTTGGGGAGGATTTTTATTTCCCATAGGGTTTTGTCCTTTTCTCCACTTGTGAGAGACTTACTTTTACATGGGTACCTCATCAGTCCTAGTTGTTGGGACCCATTATCATCATCATCACTACCTATCTAAGTTGTGCTTATGGGGGTGTTAGGGTGCATAATATTATTTTATATCTATTTTATTATCCTAGGTTTATTAAGCATAGGATAAGATTTCTTAGGTGCTGATTTGAACACATGTCACATTGTGAGGAGCATCTTCTCTCACCCACATGTGTCATGTTCATAGAAAGCATCTTCTATTATTATAAAATAATTTTTTACTTGGTCTGCTTCATATTGACTCACCTAGTTGTCATATGATAGGATTTCTCTTGATTATTTCTTATAAATACTCCTCCCATACTCACATTTGAGAATAAGCCTATCTACATTGTAGCATTGCACATGGAATATATTATTCTTATTCCTCTTATTTGTGTTTTATGTTCTTTATTTATTAGAATAATGCATTCACTATTATGACATGCTTCACTCATCTAGATCATGGCTTGCATGTTTTTAAGGAGACTCCAACAATTTAGATTTATCCATATTGTGATTTAGTTTGATCTAGCTTCTATTGTCATCTTTCAACCTAAAAATTTTGATCTTCATTTTGTCTTGAGCATTGCAATAGGGGCGCCAAGCTTTCCATCTTCATTCAATTTTAGTATAAAATTCCTTCAAGTTCACCCAATTTGGATTATATTTGAAAGGAAGAGGACCACAATTTTTGTCATTGTTGTTGGGATTAGGCATGTTATATACACCTTGCAAGTCCTAATGTTTGAAATATTTATTTATTTATATTTATTAATTATTTTGTCCTCATTAGGAAAATGAGGTGTCCCATTTTAAGTTAGCACTTTTTTCCATGTGTCAACTATCATGAATATGTGTAAGAATTGTAAGAGCATATAATATTATTATGGAATTGTAAGATGTGGGGATTACTTATGACAAATTCTATGATGCATGTAAGAGCATGATTATAAGGAGTTACAAAGCAGAATTCAAGTTTTGACCACATTTTTGGAAATCTATGATGCATGTCACAAAGCATCTTTTAATGGGATAATAATGCCAAAATGGGGTTCCTAAGTTGGTGAGTAGGATATAACATGTCATTATTTCTATGATAGGAATAAGAGGAATAATCTATTATTATCCTCAAGACCCATCATGAATCTAGGCATTGGAATTTGTGTCACTAGGGTGTGAGTGCCATACCTCTTGTGTTGGTACATGGTTTTTTTGAAACCATTTATGGTTTCTTGTTGATTATTCTCCATTTATTTAAGTTCCTAGGTTGAGGTGAGTGAATAGTTTTCATTGCAGGGTTATTCTATCATATTTCTTCCAAAAGAGTAGGATGATATTCTCCATCTTAAGGTAATAGCCTGGAAGTGTATTGTAACTATCATGTATTGTTGAATAATACATTGTTTCTATACTTTAGAGAGTGGATTTTTTACCCAAAAAGATTTTCCCTGTGTATATTGGTGTCTCTTCTCTTCTATCTATGTTTCTTCTATTCTTCTCTTAGTCTTGCTTCTAAAAGTGTTATTTTCATGTCATTATGCTGCTAAAATTTTCATAGATCTTGAAACGAAATTGCAACAAAATAAATCATTTCCACATAACCCTCATGAGTGAAAAATGCAAAATATATATTTATAATCCACAATGCAAAAGAATAACAAAGAATACCACAAGATAACACTATATGTACCCTAGCAAAACCCTTTCAAGGGAAAAAAACTAGCCTCCAAAAGCACTCACACATTCAATGTTTTATCCCATGAACAAGATCACAATATACTTGTAGAGTCCCCATGCAAGGCCTTTCAAGCACCAAGAAACTCAGTTGCACTCCTCCATTTCAACGATTAAATGAGAACCATGTAGCCACACATCCCAATCCATGCTTCTTATAATCACATATTTAACCTACAAGAGATGTTCAATGTAAACTCTAGCCTACCAGCCAAAGGTTATACAAGCCAACCTCAAAACTACTCATGTTCTTGCTTTAATAAAGACAAGATTGCACAAACAATAAGTTGTATTACATAAACCATGTTCCTCAAAACCATGAGCTCACTAAACCATGACCCCAAAATTAAATGTTTTTCCTATGTGAGTCTAATATTAAATATTTTCCCAATCTGATATACAACATGCAAGTGACCCTAAGAATGTCTAATCCACATGGTATCCACATCTCTAGGATGCACCACAATTAAATATTTATTTTTACATTATTAACATTATTATTATGCAAGGTGCTCAACACGCCTTTCCCAACATTCTCCCACTTGTTGTATACATTGCATAAGGGGTCAAAAGTAAACTCAACCATCAAGAGAATAATCCTTATAGCCAACATGTACCATCTAAATATCCATGTGCTCCATCAAGATACATGCAACAACAATCAAGGTGACCACCATCTCAAACAAGAACCCTCTCATCCTCCATAATTCCAATGCATGAAAGATAAGATCCTATCCAAAGGAAATTAAATGATAACTATTACATAGAGGCATCATTGAATCCTACCTCAAATCAATATCCAATCACAAACACCAAATATAATGGTAACAAATAGGCCTGAGTAGTTGCCAAGAACTCACCAGCATTTAGAATAAAAACCATAGCTAGTTCTTAACACATCCAACTAACCATACCTCAAAACCAAGGTATACTATTAATCATAAGTAGACCTTATACCATTGACATATCCAGCCTAATTCATAATCACAAGCCCCTGTATATTCACTATCATACACAAAGAAGTCTTGAAGATCTTCAACACTACAGTATAATGAGAACATCCAACTAAGGACACATATATCCTAGAACTCCCATTACATAGGTAATGTCAAATCAAAAAATGATCAAAGCATCTAAAATTCCACCAATCAACACTCATAAGAAGGGTGTGGTTCATGCCATCAATATCATCTAGTACCAAAGAACATATACAATGATTTGCAAACTTGTAAACTAAACCACTACAAAATAACTCTCTCACCAATGATCTCTATAGCTTTGCCAAGTTCTCCACATCACAAAAGATAGATATTAAGGATACTACATTTCATTACTAAAAAACAATGAAGTGTTTAATAACAATAAATGACCAAAAACATAGTGATCACAATAGCTAAACACAAACCTCAACTCCAATGTCATATGAACATGAACCTCCAAGAAAAAGTACTAGACCATAGAGAGAACACCTACAAATCATACCACATAGCATGTCCTTCTACCAACATCTCTAAGAGCTAAAGTTGTGATAAGTAAGATCTCCTTCCCAAAACCCAAATAGAAAATCCTCTTCAATATCCAACCATTCAACCCGAAGATCAAACATAACAATATGTCAACAAACTTGTAAGGATGTAAGCGTCTCAAACTGGAGGAAGATCAAACAAGACATACATTTCCAAAACCAAGGAATATGCCCAAAAACCATCTCCTGTACTGCTCCAAATTGTCTTCATATTAAACTCAAATACATAAGGAGACAAATAAAAATAAACCATGCCAACTAATCTTCAAATAAACCCTCTAAAACTAACATCCATAGCTCAAAAACTTATTCCATAAGGCAAAGCATAAAAAAATGCATCTAAAAAGGTGGTAAATACCTATTAGATGATTCTCTTCCAAGTGGACTAAGATTGGGCAATGAGATTGCTCCTCCTAAGATACACCAAGTCACATAAACTCTCTATATGAATAATTTCTTCATCAAGTCCATGCTAAACTCACGTCTAACTCTATGTGTAGGCTCATTGATGTTCTTGTTGAAACCTCATCAAATCAACCATCTCAACACATGATCTTTATAAGAAATAGATCTCCAACCTCACCCAAATTTCATATAGGTGTATAGCTAATAATCTCATGCCAACTAAACTCCAACTATGATATTTTAATAACCAAAAGTTCATAAGGAAAAATGATCACAACACTCATCTAATAGATTACCACAAATCATGTAGCTAAAGATCCCATTACATGATCAATATAGAATCTAGGAAATCTCCTTGATGTCATGATGTACATCTCAAAAGAATATCATATGTCTCTAATGAACATATTTTCTCCCAAGAGCACTTGTATCATGCCAAAACTCTAACCGGTAATTAGGAGTCCACCATGGCACAATAACATCCATCCTCAAAACCAAGGATCATCTGTCAAACTAATACATTACAACTTACACCTCAAGTAAAGAATTTAAGAGTCCTCCATGGTAACAAGCTATAGAAATCTTCAAACCACATGAAGATAAGCATCCCTTAACAAATTCACATCAATGTTAAAGCTCCCACTAAAGTGTGATAATGATCTACACATGGAATCATGATAACCATCTCCTAAATGAAGATCAACAATGGTCCTTGCACAATCAAAATACTCAAATGAAACAACACTATCTCCCAAAGGGTAAACTAGAACCATTATCTCTAAACTAATAAGATAAATCACCACCTATAATCCATCACCACCAAATATGTATCTAGATAAGCAATCATATCATGCCAAAGTTCCATGCATACAAAAACCTCCATCATTCCATGATCACCATCCTCAATGTATTTTCTTCAAACTCCCATTGAAATGACATCCAAAATCTCTCATACCACCATAGTTAATAGATATAATTCCTAAAATACAATTGTCTCAGGAAACACCATCTCTTTGACTCATAGTGATAAACATACCAATGCACCAATTAACCAAACAAGGCCAACCAACAAAATCTACATCAACACTAAAAAATATATGGGTATAGAAAACCCACATCCAAGTTATCTATGCAACTTCTATGTATAGACAACCCACAAAACTACACAACTCATAGATCTCAAAAAATTCAATATACAGGTTTAATATTACATCAATAAACATGTAAAATAGAGACAACTAGAGATTAACCCTAGTTTCCACAACTCAAACACCAACTCAACTCTAGATCTAGTTTTCCACAAACCCACAAATTAACCATAGTCTAGCAACCCAACAAAAAAATTATAGAAATGTAAATGAACAAAGCACATAATAACAATTCCAAACCAGATTCACTAGAAAGTGCTCAAAAATGCTCTTTGTCAAGTCTATGAGAAGTCCAACACTGGACATCATGATTACAAGATATATGTTCATGTTGAAGAAATGAGATAAAAATAGGTTTCAATTACAATTTTCAATAAAAAATAGAAAAAGAAATAAAAACCACTAATAACAACACATAGTACTTAGAAAGAGCTTTCTATCAACTATAAGAAGTTAAAAATCTAAATTCGTATGAGGGAGTTATGGGTCGTTAAGCAATTCTACTCTATTAAGGCATTAACTACACTATTCAAGTGGTGGATTGGTAGTGGGTGGGTGGTAACATTGATGGTGGTGGTGCCTAGGTGGCACATAGGTAGAAAAAACTAGTGTCAAAGGCTAGAGGGAGCAATGCCCTACTAAGTGGTGGTCAAGTAGGGTGTTGGTGGCTACCTGGTGGATGGTTAGTGGCCTACTAGTGGTGTGCTTACTAGCTAGGGTCAACCCCTTCCAACTAGGATTTGGTCCATGATATGATTATGAGTCTCCCTCTTTTTCTCAGTGTAACCCTTGATGATGTCAGCTAATGCAGAGATGTACTCTTAGCTAACACAATCATTACTACTAACCATACAATTTTTTTTAATTTTAAAATTTTGCAGATGATACTAATGATGCAGGGGGTGATACAGATTGGTGCATGAATATGCGTATTCTATATAAAATGTTAACATGACAATGATTGATACAATTATAGGAAAATGTATAGATCTATATGACTATATAGAATCTAAAATTCAAGATTTCTCCATGCCCCAAAAAATCCCTCAAAATGTTTTGCTTCCAAACCCTATAAAGTTTTATGTCAATCCATAGATTTTTGGTCCTCCTAGATCCAATTATGAGGTCTATTTTGGCCTAGTAGGTTATTAGAAAAACTTTATGTCCAAAACCCTCACAAAATGACAACCCACAAAAACCCATTTGCCAATCAACAAAAACTCCCAGATCTACAACACCCTAGATTTGTAAACACATTTGAAACCTTGAAAATCCCTTCATTCTTTTCCTACAAGACCATGGATCCAACTATAAACAAGCTTCTACTCACACAAAAGGGTTAACAATACCAAGAAGATGTCTCCTACAACTTGAAAACCAAGCTCTAATACCAAATGAAAGTCCAAATTGAGGCAAAATATACCATTTCCACAAAGCCCTCATGAGAGAAACAAATGCAAAACAAATATTCAAAATCCACATTGCAAAAGAATAACAAAGAATACCACAAGATAACACCAAATGTACCTTGGGAAAACCCTTTCAAGGGAAAACCCAACCTCCAAAAATACTCACACACTCAATTTATTATCTCATGAACAAGATTACAATACACGTACATAGTCTCCATGCAAGGCCTTTGAAGAATCAAGAAACTTAGTTGCACTCCTCCATGTGAACAAGAAAATGAGAACCAGGTATCCACACATCCTAATCCATTATTCATATAATCACATATGCAACCTGCAAGAGATGCTCAATCCAACCTCTAACCTACAAACCAAAGGTTAGAGAAGCTAACCTTAACAACTACTTGTATGCTTGCTTTTATAAAGACAAACTTGTACAAAACCACTAAGTGGTATTACATAAACCATGTGACTCAAAACCCTGAACTTACTAAACCATGACCCCAAATTAAATATTTTTTCTAAGTGACCCCAGTGATCAATATTTCCCAATGTGACATATAACATACTAGTGCCCCCAAGAATGTCTAGCCCATGTGTTATCCACATCTCTAGGGTGCACCACAATTAAATAATTATTTTTACATTATTAACATTATTATTATGCAAGGTGTACAACAATACTTTCCCAATAGATCTGAGATCTACAATTCTTTCCTCTAAGGGTTAATGTGGGAAATGAATTTGTGTCTTGATTCTTTTTTGTGCATATACTTTGTTTACACTTGTATCATACTTTCTATTTAGTTAATCTTATGATACTATAGGTGCATACTATAAGGATAAAATACCTAGTATGTACCTCCAGTATCGAAAGGTTAACTAAAAAATGATAAATATAAGTGCACACAACTATGCCCATAAAGAAGAATTATAGTACACATTTATTTTTCACATTAACCCTTAGAGGAAAGCAATGCAGATCTTAGATCTAAGTAAATTTAAGCATCATAACATGTAAATTAACACTCCTAAGAACAAGAATGAAGAATAAAATAAGAAGTATAGATAGAAGAGAAAGAACACTAATATAGATGGGGAAGAAACCCTTTTGGGTAAATGGCCCTACCCTCCAAAGGACCCTACCTTCCAAAGCACCCAACCAATGTATTATTAAATGACAATAAACATGTTAAAATACACTTGCATGCTTAGAGCCTTCACATGGAGATCAACATCCTACTCTTGTGGAGGAAAGCTAATAGCATAACCTTGCAAAATAATTCTCTGCCATCCTCACGTCTAGCTCCAATATATAGGAAAAGGCATCCAAGAAATTGTTTCCCAAAATCATTAGCTAAAACCATGAGCTAAGTAGTCAACAAGGAAAAAGACCTCATGACATGTGTCCAAGAGTTACAAGAAACTTTCTAGAAGCTTCAAGACTTTTCTCATGAAATAGGGTGTCCAACTTCACTAGAGGACAAAAACAACCTACTAGAGAATAAAATAACAACTCTAAGTCTAGAAAAGATAACTAGCTTCTTACACATCATCAAAGATGCTTTCTTACACTTCTTACAATGTCATAGATACTTCATACACATCATAATGAAGGTAAATATTCTTGGTCCACTTTGTAACTCCCTATAATCATGCTCTTGCATGCATTGTACAAAGGCATACACATGGAATAATGGCTATCATAAGTGGGAGACATCCCATTTCCTAAATAAGACACAAATAATAAATATAAATACAATAAAATAATTTAAACATTAGGACTTGCAAGGTGTTTGACACACCTAACCCAAACAGTTACCCACTTGTTGTATACCTTGTAAGAGAAAAACCTAAACTCCAATAAATCCATGAACCAAACACCAAGGGTACCACCATGATATCCTAACTAAAATCCATTGTACTCATGCGCTTCACAAAAGCATATACAACATCTTCCAACTGACCACCATTTTGACAACAACTATCTCATCCTCCATCATTCCTTAGAATGAAAGATATGAACCCCAAGCCAAGATGACACACTAAATATCACACAAACACACCAATGTATATATCCTCAACCTATTACTAGTTCACAAACCTAGAAGTCCAATATTCTTCAAAACATGATTGATTATTCACCACATACTCCAAACTAGCCAAAACAACAACCATAACTAGTCTAGAACAACAACCACAACTAGATACTCACAACATATATATCCCATATTGTAACTCTCATCCCTATATAATCCACTATCCTACTCAAGTTTACCATCTCCCATGGTAACAAACACACTAAAATGTTCAAAAAAACTAAAGACCCTCGATACTATAGTCCAATGAAAAGTGTCCACTAAGGACACATATACCTCCTAGAACTCCCAGTGCATAGGTAATTTCTAGTCTATTATTGACCAAAGAAACACAAAGGATACCAATAAACACCACATTAAGAGTGTGTCTCATGTAATCAAATCATGTATCAAATAACACACATAAAGATGTACAAGCTTCAAATAACCTATTGCAAAATAGAGCATTTACTTCCTCAAATAGTCTCTTGCTCACTCTCTCACCCCTGATCTCCACAATTCTCCCAATTTCTCACATCACAAAAGATAGATATTAAAGATCCCACATACTATAGATAAAAAAATTACAACAATAATAAATGACCAAAAATATAGTAATCACAATAGCTCCACAAAACCTCAAATATAATGTCATATTAAAATAAACCTAGATAGAAAGAGACATGAGACTATAAAGAGAAATGGTAGGCCATATTCAATACCATCTCCTTTTTCCAACATCACCAAGTGCTAAAGCTATGAAACTAAGATCCTTACTTCCAATACCTCAAACAAAATAGACTTACCAACACTCAATAGTTCAACCCCAAGTTCAAACACAACATCAATAAATCAATAAACTAACAAGGATGTAAGCTTCTCAAATGAAGTAAGATCAAACCAATAACCATTCCTATCACTAGGGAATATGCATAAAACCATCCCCTACACTCCTCAAAAAATGTCATCCTAAACAAACTTATACATATGAGAAGTCAAAAGAAAAGTACACCATGCCATGTACTTGTCAAATAAGTCCTTTAGAACTGACATCCACAGCTCAAGACTCATTCCATGAGAAGATAAAGAAAAAAATAGAATACATTTGAGTCTAGGTGGGAAATATCTCTTAAATAATTCTCTATTGAGAGCATTAAGAGTGGGGAATGAGATTGCTTATCTTGAGATGCATCAAGCCACAAAGACTCTCTCCATGAACAATATCCTCATCAAATCCATGTTGAACTCATGTCTAGCTCTAGATGAAGGATCCTTGGTCTTTATACTAAAACCTCATCAAAGAGTCACATTGTAACACATGATCCTTGTAAATAAGAGATATCCAATCTCACCCAAATCTAACTAGTAACAATAGGTGCACAACTAATCATATAATATTTCTAAACTTCAATTACAAAATTACAAGCTTAAAAAGTATCCTAACAAAGTGATCATGGAACACGACTAGAAGATTACCTCAATAGCATAGAAAATACATCTAAGGGTGCTAGAAAGCATGACAAGTGCTCCAACAAAAACCATGAAAACCACAAAACTCATAGAAGTTGAAATAGTGCACAACATGGATACATAGACCTAAATATAATAAAAATCAACACTGCATCCGTAACAGTAAAGTCATAGATATCAAGAGATAAAATTGTAGTTTCTTCCACAACACTTACATCAAATCTAAAATGTCAAAAATCCACAACTAGAGACAAAATCAACTTAGGAACCCAACAAGAAACCATTGTAGAAATGTTGAGTGACTAATCATGTACCAACACCTCCACATTGAGGAAGCTACAAATAACCTTCTTGAACCATGAACTAAGCATGCATGCAAACCTACAACTATCTTGTATATAGAAACACCCCTACAAGATTCACATTCTAAAAAATAGTCTCTCCATAGATCTATATAACCATATATTTTGGTTAAACATGCAAAAATTACAAAACCATCCATGTCAAGGACATGCACACAAATCAAAATCTACTTATCATCTGGAAGACCCAAGAGCCTAAACACATAAAAACTATTAAACCAAAAATGGATTTATCAAAGATAAGAAAATCTATAGATCTAATCACCAACTCGACAACCCACATGCATTTAGAGACTAGTAAACTAATTCTTTCCAATGCTAAAGACTAGAACCAAGCACCCAATGTAAGCACATCAAAGCATAGTCAAGACAACTAATGTTCTCACATGTATCTAGGAAGCCAAAATGAGGTACTCAACATGAGCACTCTATTGCACATGACCATAAGATGAAAACATTCAACCACCATAGGTAATTCCATACTATCAAATAGGATCTCCAAGTCAACACCATGCTACATGAAACCACATGACCAACTCCATAATGCTCGACATTATCCATACTTCAAGTGCTTGCAATAATATACCCTAAAAATCAAGATCATATAAAAGACTTCCATTCATACAAGGATTAGTAATAAGTTGATTCCTTCCTAAAAATCCCCTTAATCTTGTCAGGCTAAGAAATAAAAAATGAAGAAATATGTAGAACCAAATCACCATGGATCAATCACAAGAAACAACACACAAGTACATTAAATGAGATGCAAGCAACTTGAAAGTCCATGCAAGTACATGCAAACAACATGCAACTCACATGCAACCACATGGAAACCATGGAACCACCTTAGGTCTTATACTAAATGTAAGGAGAAAATACCAAGTATGCACCTCTAGTACCAAAATATTTACTAAACAAAATGCTTGATATAAGTATACACAACTATGCCCATAAAGCAGAATTAGGACACACATTTATTTCCCACATTAAACCATAGAGGAAACTAGTGTAGATCTTAGATCTAAGCAATTTTAGTAGCATAATGACATGTAAAAAATAACACTTCTAAGAACAAAAATGAAGAATAATATAAGTATCATAGATAGAAGAGGATGAACACCAATATACATGGAGAAAACCCTTTTAGGTAAAAACCCATAAGAGAAAGAACACTCTAGAGTATACGTGGGAAGAATCCTTTCAAGTAAAAACCTACCTTCCAAAGCATCGAATGAATGTATTATTCAACAATAACAAACATGTTATAAAACACTTGTAGGCATAGAACCTTAACATGGAGTTCAACATCCTACTTCTCTAGCGGAAATTTGATAGCATAACCCTACAAAGAAAACTCCTCTCCTCTCCTCACTTCGAGTTCCAATATATGGGCAAAGGAACCCAATAAACCATAAATGGTTTCCCAAAACCATTAGCTAAAACCATGAGTTAGGTAGTCAACAAGGAAATAAACCTCATGACATGTGTCCAAGAGTTACAAGCATATTTCTTGAAGCTTCAAGACTTTTCTCAGGAACTTGGGTGTCTAACCTCACTAGAGGACAAAATAACAACTCCCTAAGTCCAAAAAGGACAAACTGACTTCTTACACATCATCAAAGATGCTTTCTTGCACCTCTTACAATGTAATAGATGATTCATATACATCATAATTTAATGTTGATTTTCTTGGTCCACTTTGTAACCCCCTTTAATCATGCTCTTATATGTGTCATACAAAGGCATACACATAGCATAATGGCCAAGTCATAACTGGGATGCCCATTTTCCAAATGAGGTACAAATAATAAATATATGTATAATAAAATAATAATTTGAACATTAGGACTTGTACGGTGTATGACACACGTAATCCCAACACATACTAGGTACTTTTCTAACATTTAGTATCACAACCAAGGTGGTTGCATGTGGTTTCATGTCCTTGCATTTGAGTTGCATGTACTTGCATTTTGTTTGTATGTGCTTGCATGGACTTGCATGTGGTTGCATGTGAGTTGTATGTACTTGCATGTTGTTTGAATGCACTTACATGTTGGTTGCATGTGCATGCATGCCATTGCCTGTGATGGACCCATGATGTTTAGTTGTTGATACCCCTTCATTTTAATTTCTTTGTTTGGTAAGCTTGTGGGAATCTATAGGAAGGAATCAACTAATTATTAATCCTTGTATGAGTGGGATTCTTGTAGTTGATCTTGTTTTTTAGGATACAGTATGGAAAGCATTTGTAGGATGGAGAATGTGGAGTATTATGGAGTTGGTCATGTTGTTTCATGCAACATGATGTTGACCTAGAGTTCTTGTTTGATAATATGGAACAACCCTCTTGCATGGTGGTTGAATGTTTTAATCTTGTGGTCATGTGTAGAAAAATACTTATGTTGGGTGTTTGTGTTTGGTTCCCTAGATACATGGAAAATCATTGGTTGTTTGAACTATAGTTTGGTGTGAATTGAGTGCTTGGTTTTAGTCATTGACATTGAAAAGCACTAGTTTATAAGCCCCCGAATGCATGTAGCTTGTGGAGTTGGTCATTGGATGACTTAGAAGTTGTTAGAACTTAGCTCCTCCATATACATGTGCATGGAAATGGTTCTAGGATTGGCCTTTTGATGGTTTGGATTTCTTAGATAGACTCTTGGTTCTAATGGATGGTTGTACTTTCATGTTTCAGATTCATGTTGACAGGATCTATGGGTTTTGCACATTTTCTATTATGTATTTGTGGTTATGCTTATATATGACATTCCATTATTCTAGTTTAATATTTTTTTTTGACTTATGGGTCTTCCAAATGATAAGTGGATTTAGATTTGCATTCTTGTAGACTCTAACATGGATGGTTTTATAGGTTTTGCATGTTTAGCCAAAATATGTGGCTATGTAGATCTATAGAGAGACTATTTTTTATATTGTGATTCCCATGGGGGGTTTTCCAGATGTAAGATAGTTATGTATTTGAATGCATGTTTCATGCATGGTTTGAGGAGGTTGGTTGTAGATTTTTCTATGTAGAAATATTGGTAAATGATTGATCACTTCGCATTTTGTAGTGGTTCTTGTTGGGTTCTTGAACTACAATTGTCTCTAGTGGTGGTTTTTTGACATTTTGATTATTATGTGTCATGAAGAATCTACATCAAGGATTTTTTTAGTGGCTATATGTCACCATTTGGCTATTTTTCAATTTCTACCTCCCAAATTTAGCTATTTTTGGGCTCTTTAGAAGTGTCCAATTCGCCCATATTTGATATATTTTTCCTAATCTTGAAATAAAATTTATGTGATTTAGAAACTTTTATTCTTTAATATAGACACATATCACACTATTGTATATAAAAATTTGGGCCCTAAACTCCATAGTTTATCCAGAGCTATTTTTTTTATTTTTTGCACTTGCCCCATTTCAACATCTTTGTTTAACAATGATATGTTGATAGGAAATTTAGACATTGAATCACCATAAAAGTTAAATATTAATAAAAAATTAGTCATTAAATTGTAAATAAAGTGGTACAAAGATAAAATATTTCCATCCACTCTAAAATTTCATTCCCACTATGAAAAATATTGCCTAGTATATTATGCTTCTTTGTAGTGGATTCACCAAGGTTTCTATAAAATTTTCAAGAGGTCATTTCTTAAAGGATACCTTCATTTACATTTTTATCTATTAGTATCTTCATTCTACTTGTTGTTGATGTGGTGTTGAGTTTTCTTGATTTTGGGTCTACATTGTTTGGTGGATCCACATTACATTCTACTTTGAGATCTATGAGTTGTGTAGTTTTGTGGGTTGTTTATACTTACAGGTTGCAAAGATAACTTGGATGTGGGTTGTCTATACCTATAGATTTTTTTGGTGTTGATGGTGTATTTTTGTGGTGGGGTTTAGTTGTAGGCTATTTGGATGCCATGGAGTCATAGGTTCTAGTGTTGGTGGTCCTTCAACCATTGTGATGTATTGGTGTTGTGTAGTAGTGAGACAGTGAGATGGATGGATGGAGTACTTGTGATTCATGTTATAGTAATTTGGGATGATTGTGACATTCTTGTAAGAATACTTTAAGTCACTTGTAGTTGTAACTACATATTCTTAGAACTTGTAGCAGTTATCTTCTTTTAGAGATCATGGTTTTACTTTACTCTTTCCAGGAACTCCTAATGTTGCAATTGAGCTCTATGATTGTGTAGGGGCCATTGATGATCTTCAACTAAGAGAAGTTCATCATGGTACCATAGATAGCTCTAGATCACTTGCAATATTATGTTATGGAGGAATCTAAATATTTTGTTATTTATTCTCTTGGCATGATATTGGGGCTCTTAAAAGATCTATCTATTGGACGTAGATGAATTTATTTGAAGAAGATGTAAATCAGGATGTCATGGAGAGTTCTTAGATTATATACTAATCATGCAAAGTAAAATTTGGTGGTGTTATGTGGTAATTTTTTAGTTGTGTTCCATGATCATTTTACTTGGATACTTATGTAGCTTGTAGTTTTGTAGTTGGAGTTTAGCATGAGATGATCAATTGCACACCTTTTGGTACTAGTTAGATTTGGGTAAGGCTAGAGATTTTTATGGGGATCATGTGTAGTGCCCCTCATTTTGGCTTTTTGACAGTTTGCTAGTGGTTCCTTTACATTTAGACATTATGACTTATGTGGATCACTTATTTATGCTGTGGATTATGGATTTACTATTGATGATTGATGATGACATTTATTTATGATTGATGACATAGCTGATATTATGATTAGTACATGATGTTTTGATATGATCAGTTAATGGTTAATTGATTATGTAGATCAGCTTTATCATGTTTCATGTGATTATCTGACGATATGATGCTTGGTTGTTTAGTTAGTGATGTACTTGTTATTATGGATATCCCTTGTGAAGGGACAGTGTAGTATTACTCAATCTGAGCACCCTACTACGCTGTGATTCTCTATCATAGTGTGTGTGATTATATATATATATACAACACTTTGGGTTGTTGCAGGTTGTAGGTACCAGGCATCGATTCCACCTGAATTGGTAGGTCTGAGCGTGCCTTTATACCAATGGATAATGTGGAAAGGTCTGAGCGTGCCTTTATACCAATGGATAATGTGGAAAGGAGATAACATGAGGTTTCCTCTGTCAGTTAATATCCCTTATGGGGGATAAGTTTTAGTCTTAGAATTCTTCAGTTGGTCAGTTGATCTTTTGGGGCTTGTCTAGGAGTCTCTGTTGATTCTTTGGTATGTTAGTGTTGATTTGTAGCCTTCGAGTCATTTTGTTGGTTATTGTTTAATCAAGTAGAATAATAATCTATTTTGTAAGTGAATAATAATAAGTTTAAGTATATTAATGATAGTTTATTTTGTAAATAATTAATGTGGAAATTTTAAAATATTAAATAATTGAATTTTAATAGAAATTAAATTAATAATTCCAATAGCTGATGATGATGATGATAATAATAATAATAATAATAATAATAATAATAATAATAATAATAATATTATCAGTAGTATTTAATACTATATTGGCTAATTAAATGTTTATTTTGGTTAGTGTGAAAGATATTATCTCCTATTAATTATTAATTTATTTGTTTGAACAAAGTTGTCGTGAGTGGGAAATTAATGCCTAGATTGGAGATTCTCTCTAGAAGAGGAGATTTATTGCATTTTGATTTTTGAGGTGAAAGTGGATCCTCTGTAACTAAAATGTGGAGTGGGGAATTTAGTGGTTTGCCTATTTTTGCTTAAGGGGAAATATTTGAAAGGGGGATTTGGAAGATTTTGGAAAACACAGAAGAATTGTGGAAAAGAGTTTGACAGAAGAAGGATTGGAAGGAGGGAAGAATTCAATGGGAAATCTCAAAAGCTTGGGATTAATAAAATTTCTGGGTATGCCTTTTTACCTAATGGAATAAATGTTGTCTCTGTATCTCTCTAGTTGTTGAACTTGTCTGAAAACCCTCATGTGCACATATTTTATCCTATACATTTTTAAATTTGTCATTTTCATGATCGGCGGTCCTCCTATTGCTAGATGATAATTCTTTGTAAACTTTAATCTATGTATATCCTTTAGGCTATATTAAATCTCATCAATTTTGCTTAAACCTATATAAGCATAGTAGTAGAGAATATATTTGTACACTGATATCATCAAACAAATTCAAGCCTTTCACTCTATAAACCTAAATTTTTAGTCGACCCCAATAAGGCAACACTTCATTTATTCTTCATGCTTAACTAGTTTCTATGAAAGCATATTCAAATCCTAAGGAATTACCTTGTCACTCTTGAAGAGAATCCTTGTGTTTTGTTCGCATTTTCCTCCAACTCTCCTCCAAATTTTCAAATTCTCTTTTTCACCTGAGTTATTTTCTTAAAACCATTTATTTTACTCCCTTAATCTTGTGATTTGATGGAATTGTCTGAGTCATTAACCTACACTAATCTGCCTACTTCAAATATTGCATCTAAACCATTTCTGTTAGCAATCGATAGGAAACGTTTCAACTAGAAATTGCATCTTTCCTTGGGAACTGTTAAGGATATTTTTAATGGTTGATTGGCTTGCTGGAAGTTGTCTTGGGCTGACTCCATATTACCTTATTATATTTTTCCTCTGCATGCATGATTTTGAGTGCCACTCAAACGAAATCGAGGTTCTCTTCTTCCCCATTCGTGAGTAGGGCTGGCAAATCTTTCTAGTTTATTGACTTTCTCTTTGGAAACTATGTTATCACATCATTTTTTTAACCTGGACCGCTTTGTGTGCACAATCTACATTAATTCAAATGCTCTGTACTTGACGCCTATGAGTGTATTGCTGATCCCTGAAGAAATCGATGCCCAAGATGACTTGTAGCACCAGATTTGTCCCCTTGGAACGTCACTGCTAAACAAATTTATATCTCTAATTTATACACTACTCTTATGAGCACCACCATATGGCTATTCTATATTAGTTCCCTTACAAATTGATCCCTAAAAATGTTAAACTCTACTCACCAACCAAATGTTCTGTGAGTATTGATTATTTTCTATTATAATTCTTAAATGTGTCCTCTGTAATGATAGGAATCCTGTAGTGCAACCCTATGGACATCACAAATGAATGAATTTGCTATTTGCTTCTTTGTATTTTTTCTCTCACTAATCATCATACTAAGGGTAATTTATCTCCTTTAAATCTCTCTCACAACATTCCTCTGCAATCAGATCAATATTCAGACGCCTCCAATCATAGTGCAACCTCTGTATACCAGCTATGATTTGGAAAGAAAAAGAGATATAATTGAAAACCCCATCATTGGCTGTCTACATTGAGGTGAAATTATGCAACACATGTCTCTGATGCCTTTGTAGATCTCATAACTACTAAACCCTAGTACTTTGCCTGAGTGATACATTATTTCTGATTCGGCTGTAATCTTCATTGTGATGCAATAGTTTTAAATTATACTTCTATCAAACTTTTGTTGAATAGCACATTATGTATAATTATCTCAAATCACAAATAGAATAGTTTCCAAGATAATAGGCTTAGTATGTTTTCAGATGTAGGGTTAGTAAGTTTTCATTGTGAAAGAAAGTTTCTTTTTAACTCGGTGATAATTTGTGTTACTTATTTAAATCTTTATGTTAATGGTTTATTATCTTAATATACTTCTCTAAATAAGGTTTCCACATTGTGATGTTATTAGTTAATGTAATGAACTTGGATATTTGATCATGTAAGGTAAAAGATTTTAAGAAATTTCTATAATGTTATTAATAAATTTCTAAAATGGTTGTGTTAGTTAAGAAAGTAGGTATAAAATAAATATTTTCATGGTTTAGAATTGTTGGGTAAGTGCAAGAAGATGGGGGGCCAAAAAGTGGCCAAAATAATTTCAAAAAAATTTAAGTCATAACGCGCTCGCGTTATGGCTTGGTAATGACAAGCCTTAGGCTCGTCATTACCGAGCCATAACGCGAGCGTGTTATAACCTAGTATAAATTAAAAAAAAAAGCAATTGAATTTCATTTCACTCTCATTCTCTCCTTTGCTCGTGGCTTTCAAACCCTCAAAAATGCGCTCGCGTTCTGCAAAACGCCAATCAACACAAAAAGCTTATCAATTCATCACCAAAATGCCGTCGTGACGTTGAGCACGCCAAAGGGGTGAGTTATCTTTATTTTTTTGTTTGAATTTCTTTTTAAATAGGTAGGTTTTTGTTGATTTTTTATGTATATTTTGTTAATTGTCAGGAAATGTTAATGCACCTCTTCCTCCTCCTCCTCCTCCTCAAAATCCACAAAATCCTGAGGAGGAAATACCTGCAGAACAACAAGCTCCTCCATTCATTCCTCGACATGCCCCTGGAACACAAGATAATATAATGGGGCAAATTGAAAACAACAAAAAACAAATTGAAGATATAATTGCAAGGTTGAAAGATCCTTCCACTTCAACCTTGCATAGGTCCACGCTTGCCGAATCTCTTGAGTCTATGTTATCAAATGTAAATTCAATTAGCAAGCAAATAACTAGTTGGACTGATAAAAAGAGAGAGTTTAGAGATTACTCTGCAGACAAGTTGTCATACCAAGATGTCAAAAAATTACAAATTACAAAATTAGACTTGTGTTCAATTTTCACAAACCCACAAACAAATCAACCTCCACCCATTACATGCAAGAGGTTCCCTATCCATTGGTGCAACAACCAAGCGATAAGGGACAATTTCGGGCAGAGGTGGTGGATGGTTTTTGACCATCCTCCATGCAATAATAATGAGGTCCCGCAATACTTTTTGAGGAAACTCTACTGCGAGTTTGTCCTCAATAAAGTGCCAAACTATTTTGATATGCGGGACTTCCAGGGTAGAGGTGGGGGCGCAGCACAGGATAGACCAGGGGCACGTCTTGACCCACAGCGGGTAGTGAGACAAGTAATCAGCAGACTAGCCCACGAGCATGTTTCTATCCCTTCCATTGTGAAGGAGAGTGTTGAGGTCGATACACTAAGGTCGATTAGTGCCTTGACCCAGAGCATCATAGAGCATGCCGATCCTGCAACACAGAGTGGGTTGGGAGATAGTGCGAGGAGTAGGGTCCCACTGCATACTTGTCAGGCTTGAGGGTCAGCCTATGGTTATTGTTGTTATATGGAGCCTAATCAGAATTGGAGGTTATATTTACCCCACTTTTATCGGCGCGGTTTCCCCCCAAATTCCTACGGGGTCAAGGGGCAGCGCCCCTTGCGGGGGTTTAGGGGCAGCGCCTCCAAGACGGGGTCAAGGGGCAGCGCCCCTTGCGGGGTCCAAGGGCAGCGCCAAAAAGCTTGATAAAAAGTGGCTAAGGGTTAAGGGTTTTGATTATTGTATTGTAGCATTTTGCAGTGGTATTGAGTTGCAGGGATTGCTAATTGTAATCGGTTTGATTTACTGGATAATAATATTGGACTCTCTGTTTGGTGGATGTAGCCCAAGTTTGGGTGAACCACGTTAAAACTTGTCTCTCGCTATTATTATTTCTGTGTATTTCTATTTCTCTGTTTAATCTTTATTTGCATTTAATTGATATCTTCTGCCGGCTAACCCTAACAGTTACGACCCCATGGATAGTCAGGATGCAGGTGCACAGGCTACATCTGTAGCTGAGCAGATGATGATGACAGATACCCTCCTGAGTGAGACTTTCGGCCTTGATACTCAGGTAAATATTAGCAAGTTTATTGAATTTAATTTATTAAATTTCATTTTTGAAATACAAGATTAACTAATTTAAATTGATGATTTTAATGAAATTTCAGGGTCATAGCGTCGATGCAGTTTTCAGTGGTTCTCCACCTACATTTTTCACTAGATCATCTGTTGTCGAGGTATGTAACTAGTAAACAATTATAAATATTACATGTGAATAGCATCGTTATATGAATGGCATTCTAATTTTTGATTTTAGATGTTGAATAGGTTAATACTGTAGATTTCATGGCAACACTTGCTAGTGGTGGTGGACTTCAAAGCTTTACAGAGGTAATAAAATAAATAGTTTAATGAATGAATTGTACTTACTAAATTTTTGTATGTGATTTATGTGTTTTATTGTGTGTACTTCCATGTTTAGATGAACGTGTGTGTATGTTAGGAGCCATGATTTGCATCACTATTATAGTTTTCATAATTGAATAATGTTGTTTTATTTCCAGATGATGCAGGCTGTGGAGACACCTCCCCATGTTCATAGGGCAATGGAGCAGGGTGTGGCCTCTGCAATTCATAGCTCCATGGCATTGACAGGGGTATGAGGCAGATTAGTAAATTTCAATTTACATTCATTGTTATAGTTGTCTATTTTTGAAAAATCAAAAGATTATTGATTTGAAGTTTAATTTCTATCTGGATGGTTTCTATAGGACATGACATCACCAGGGCCTATTCTTGCTACTGAGGCAAGTGAGGAGACAGATTATATGTTAGCGGTAAGTGATTATTTTGTTAAATGTTTCATTTTTTTATAACATGTAATTTCTATATATTAATGTCTATACTTTTTTTTGTAACAGGTAAAGGTGCAGGAAGAACTAAATAGGAGGAGTAGCCCTCATGTTCGTAGTAGACCACCCACATGCATGTCTCCATCCCGTAGAAGATCAAAGGTTGCTAGTGATTTATTCTCTTCACTAACCAGAGGGGAATGACTTTTTATTGTGTTCCTTTGTTGTATGCCTATATGGCATTTGTGGACATATATTTTGTAGTGTATATAGTTGACATTGTATGCCTATATGGCATTCTTGTAAGCCTATATGGCTATTTTGTATATATGTTATACTTATATTGACAGATATTGATGTATGCCTATATGGATATTTGGTTAATACAAATATTTTTTATTGATGGCATCCATACTTGCATTATAAATCCACTTTTGAATGGATATTTGTAGATGGCTACTTCAAATATTTAAAGTCCGATTGTATTACATAGGATGTTTGCATTTTCTTTGATAGGCTTGATAGGCCATGGATTACATGATGGTGTTTGATGGAAAAGTATGGTACTAGAAGACTCTAGTTCATTCTTAATAGGCTTGTGATTGATAATATCTTTTCATGATTGCACTTGATCTTGGATCATGGGCATGTTGTTAGGATTTTGATTGCATTGTGATGTTTGATGGATAGGCATAGTGTAAGATACCCAACTAGTTCTACGAAAATTTTTCCTTAAACAATTTTACTTACTATCAATTCATCACTACTTCAACAACACAAAGATATACATCAAAGATAACTACTTGAATGAATCAACCTTAGAGTTGGGTACTTGTCTAGTTATTTGACTCAATCAACTTGCAATGTCTTATTACATGGATAATGCTTTCAATAGCATGAAGTTACAACTTATTCAATGGAGATACAAAAGAAAGGCCTTGAAGCCTTGATGTTTACAATGGCGTCTACACTTGATCAACTCAATCAAACTCAATGATGTCAACTGAATGTCAACACCTCACAATATCACAAGGGAGCATCACCTTGCTTGTTGCATGGATGAACGTCATAGTTGCAAGACTCTTAGGGTTAGGTGCCAACTGAAGGTAGTAGAGACCAGACTAGGTGCCATCCTAAGTTGGGTGCTTCCTTGAGGTGGTAGAGACATGGATGAACATCTGGTGGGGTTTGATGACTCTATATTGACACTCAAATTCACTTAGGTGCAATATTAGTGTTCTTCTAACTAGGCGCCAAATAGGAGGATTCTCAAGGGTTTTGGCACCTAGGTTACAACTTGTCAATTTCTCAAAGAATCTTTGAAACACTTGACTTCCAAGGATTATCATCTTACCCTCTGATGGAGCGCCTTGTTCCAAAATTGGTCTTGGGGACTTGCATCTCTCTTAGGCACATGTTTGGAGTAATGTCAACTGGTATCAGTGCCTATTATCTTAATTCACACTTGACATCAAACTTTTGAAGCTCTTTTACCCTAGCGCCTTTATCTTCTATCAAGCGCCTAACATTCTGGAGGTGAATTCCATCTTAATCCAAGTCTTCAAGGTACTTCCAAGTTTAGGCACCAAAAAAGGGTTATGGAGGAGCAGAACCACGCCTTAGGAGGATGACTGAACCCTAGGTGCCAATTTGAGGTTGCAAGAGCATAGGTATGCGCCAAGCAGAGTTTGATGCTCAAAACATTAACATTATATAGTGAAATCCTTTTTTGACTCTAGGCACCATTTGGAGGCTAGAAAGAGGGAAATTGACACCAACTGCATTAGGCACATTTCTGAGGTGATGGAGACCAATAAGTGCGCCTTGTCCTCTGGCTCTATTCCTTGTTAACTTTACAACTTAGATTATCTGAACAACACTAAGAATGCTTCCCTTCTTCCTGATACAAGTTGAAAGATCCACTGGGCGCCGGTTCAGGTGTCTGGAGAGATCATCAACCAAGGTCACTAATAGAGCCTTTGGCAAATGGAAAGAGCGCCTTACTTAGATTTGATTTCTGGATGCCAGAATTAAGGAATTTTGCGCCTTGGCTAGGAGTTTCTCATTTCAATCTTGATTATTCATCTAAGTTACTTTCCTTAGCTCCCAAGCCTTCCATCTATCCATTACCCCCTGCTAGGCGCTCAAAATAGAGTGTTAACGCCTTATGAAGGTTAGGCGCATTCTGAGGGTGGGGTAGGCAAGTGAGGGCACCAGACCAGGCCTTGAGACTTCTCTCCTCATCAAAGGCTTTCAATCCTAGGTGCCAGATCCAAGGAGTTCCAACCAACACATGCGCCTAGTGCTGTGAGTTCACCCAAAGGACATCTTTAACTTGAAAACTTTCAATCTTCATCCATCTATGCTAGGCGCTCAATTGGAGGATCCCTAGAAACATGTATAGGTGCCTTGAGGTTCTTAGGTGCTTAATTTGGATGATCCTTGTCCTAGGTGCTTAGTAAGGAAAATTGGAGTGAAATGGGTGTCTAGGCTCCCAAGCTTCCATACTTAGTCAAATTTTAGGGTTCTGACCTTGTTCCTGCAAAACAAACAGATAGAGTTAGTCCGAAAACAATTCATTCCCTCATCATTTGGAATTAGTCTCCGAGAATGAGGAATAGGCTAATCCATTATACACTTGATGATCAAGCCGAGAACGGGGACATGACACATGGTACTAGGCTAATCATTTTGGGTTTTGCATGAGCCTCAGACAAGGTAATAGGCATAGGGTTTTTATCTTGCATAATGATTTTTTCAAACCAAGGGTCCATGATGGAAATGATTAAGGATGATAGAATGTTTGGATTTTGGACTTTGAGATGTTTATGGTTGTAAATGTTTATTGTTTGGACTCAAATTTTGTTAAATGGTTGTTTGAAAGAGGACACATCAAACACAACAATAAGATTGGTTTAAGTATGGATGCAAATGATGTTTACTAGCTTACTAATGTGATGATGTTTACTAATGTGATGATGATTACTAATGTGATGATGATTTTGCATGTTTTCAATGGTTGGGATATACAAGTTATGCATTTTTTTGGGATGCACACCTCATTGATTGTAGTGGGATGACTTGAATGCATATTGCCTATATCCACGAGATGACTTTGTTATTTGTCCTTGTCTATGCTCATTTGCGCATTGGTATGTTGCATTGGGATGAGAGGATGGATGTTGCTTTGATAGTGATGTGTATTCGTCACCTAGTGATGGATGATCTTATATAGTGGTTGGGTGTAATGGTTATCTTCATGTGGTTGTAGATGTTGATCCTTGGTTTAGAGGTGTTTGGTAGTGTGTCTTGGTGGGCTCTTGATTCTACATTAGAGTATTAGCAAGATACAAGTTCTCTTGAGACTAGGATGTCTGTATTGGTGCATGTGATCTTCTAGGAGGAGATGTTAGATCATGATGTCATGTTTGGATACCTAATTTTGTAGTTGGAGTTTTGACAGTGGTCTTGTTGGTTCTCTTGGTATTGAGTACATTGGTCATGTGCTTGGGAGCTTCATGATAATGTGGTGTTGCATTTGGAGCTTAACATGGATTGATTGGTTGTAGGTTCTCATACATACTTTGAGACTTGGGTGAGGCTAGAGTTCTCTTGGGATTAGAGACACTTGTTGAGATGGTTACCCTTTAGAGGTTTTAGCAAGAAGACCAAGGAGACTTTCACTTGGATATGGGCATGAGTTAATTATGGACCTAGAGAAGATTCTTATTGGAGAGAGTCATTGTGGCTTGGTGTATCTTCGACAAGCATTCTCATTCCCCACTCTTGGTCTACTCAGCAGACTATCATCTAAGAGGTATTTCCCATCCTTTAGATGAATTTTTTTAATGCTTAATCTTCTCATGGTTATGGATCTTGAGCTATGGTTATTGGTTCTAGAGGGTTCATTCAAGGGGTGTCTCTAAACATGCTTTTTCTCAGGTGCTAAACTGGAGTTGTCTAGATGCACAAGTGCGCCTCCCTTAATGAAGTTCCTTTTGTTAACTTAGTTCATCCTAGTGACTCAAGGGGTTGTTATATTCTTTAGGCGCAATCTTTCATAGACTAAAACATTCA
The DNA here is from genome assembly GCA_027924645.1 of Cunninghamia lanceolata. Classification (NCBI taxonomy): domain Eukaryota; kingdom Viridiplantae; phylum Streptophyta; class Pinopsida; order Cupressales; family Cupressaceae; genus Cunninghamia; species Cunninghamia lanceolata. The sequence goes on from BSBN01000655.1 coordinate 10,716,660, forward strand.
CTCCATGTTAAGGCGCTCAAAGGAGGCTCTGGAGATGGAAAATGGTGCCTTAACTCACTTATGTAAATTTTGGACTTTTAGGCAATTGCAAGATGTCTTGGAGGGCTCAATTCTTCAAGGCGCCCATTTTGTTCGCCACTTGTAGCATCACTTGTTCAAGGTGCATGTGTGATTTGGTCAAAAACAAGTGCCTAGAGTGAATAGGCTTTCATCCTGACTTAATACACTACCTCCTTCTGACAATTTTTGGGGCAGCAGAAAACCTTTCACCACGAGCAAATGCCTCAGAGCTATAAAAAATTGAGAAAGGTTATTGTAAAGGCACTCTACGTGATCGCGTTGCCTTAGACAGAATGTTTCTAAGTGATATAGTTTTTGAGTAACATCTCGTCAAAGATTGCTACCTTTTTGCACTTTGGACTCTTTAGGGATATCATCGGTACAATGTAGCTCTGACTATTTCGACATGTTTGGGTAAAAAACAAGACCATGCCTAGCGTAAATGTACCCATTCGGACACGTTGGAATAGTCAGTTTGGTCACATCAGGAGCAGGATGAAAGTTACACCCCTTTGCAACTTTACACTGCCTCCTTCTGACGATTTTTGGGGCACCAGAAAACCTTTCACCACGGGCAAATGCCTCAGAGCTATAAAAAACCAAGAGAGGTTATTGTAGATGCACTCTACGTGATCACGTTTTCTTAGACAGAATGTTTCTAAGTGACACAATTTTTGAGTAACATCTCGTCAAAGATTGCTGCCTTTTTGCACTTTGGACTCTTCAGGGATATCGTCGGTACAATGTAGCTCTGACTTTTTCGACATGTTTGGGTGAAAAATAGGACCATTCCTAGTGTAAATGTACCCATTCAGACGTGTTGGAATAGTCAGTTTGGTCGCATCAAGAGCAGGATGAAAGTTACACCCCTTTGCAACTTTACACTACCTCCTTCTAACGATTTTTGGGGCAGCAGAAAACCTTTCACCACGGGCAAATGCCTCAGAGCTATAGAAAACTAAGAGAGGTTATTGTAGAGGCACTCTATGTGATCGTGTTGCCTTAGACAGAATGTTACTAAGTGACATGGTTTTCGAGTAACATCTTATCAAAGATTGCTGCCTTTTTGCACTTTGGACTCTTCAGGGATATCGTGGGTACAATGTAGCTCGGATTGTTTCGACATGTTTGGGTGAAAAAGAGGACCATGCCTAGCATAATGTACCCATTCAGATGCTTTGGAATAGTTATTTTGGTCACATCAGGAGCAGGACGAAAGTTACACCCCTTTGCAACTTTACACTACCTCCTTCTGACGATTTTTGGGGCAGCAGAAAACCTTTCACCACGGGCAAATGCCTCAGAGCTATAAAAAATTGAGGGAGGTTATTGTAGAGGCACTCTACATGATCACATTGTCTTAGATGGAATGTTTCTAAGTGACACAGTTTTCGAGTAACATCTCGTCAAAGATTGCTGCCTTTTTGCACTTTAGACTCTTCAGGGATATCGTCGGTACAATGTAGCTCCGACTGTTTCGACATGTTCGGGTGAAAAACAGGACCATGTCTAGCGTAAATGTACCCATCCGGATGCATTGGAATAGTCAGTTTGGTCACATCATGAGCAGGACACCAAAAATACAAAAGTTGCTTTGTGCAACTTGACAACATTGACACTTTTTTGCAACATGACTCAAAGACTCAAACTGACCCCAAATGACTCAAAGTGACTTAAAATCACCTTGATTTGGTGCCCAATGTACATTATAGAGGTCAAGGTGCTCCTTATCATTCAAACATCTTAGATGAGAGCATAGGAAAGGAAAAAGCTCTAAGTTTCATCATCATGAGCGCCTAATATCAAGAGACTTTAATGGCTCAAACCTTAGCATGGAGTCCTAAGGCACATTTCATGTCTCCTTTCATCTAGTTTGGCGCCCTTATGTAGATTTTTCAACTTGATTTGGCACCCTATATGTGAAGGAAGATCTAAAGGCATGAAAGTGGATGTCATATTGCAAGAGTTTGGATCATCAAAATTGAAAGAAATAAGTCTATTAAGCTTGGGCACCCTTGGTCTTCTTTTCATTCATTATGAGCGCCATGGGAGAATGGTATATAGGTCATCATCATGATTGGGCGCCCTAGATCTAGAGCATTGGAGAGATCATCAAATGGTGTCTAGTAGGGTGAGTTATGAGTTTGGTCGCATCAGGAGCAGGACACCAAAAATGCATAACATGATGATGTAAAAATGTGTACATATGTGTAAAAATGCAGGAGGAAATAAAAAAAGACAAAACTTACAAATTAATGTGCATACTTACAACTCAATGTAACATAACTTTACAAAATCAATGTGAATACTTACAAATTAATCCAATGAACCATCCGGGTCTGCTCTACTCTTTATTGTGTCAAGTATTGCTTCATGGTCAGACTCACGCACCTTCCACAATATTTTGTTCAAAGGTCTACCCCGATACTTTATCAAATGAACATTGGATGCCACGACAAGGTTTGAGTAATGAAAAATCTTCCAATGCATGTCAAAGTCCTGAAATAGCCAAATATTAACACTCTTATGTGGGTACCTTCTAAGCCATGTTCCAGTAATAACCACTGATCCTGTAGGGTATTTGATGTTTTCTCCATCTATAACAGGGGCCTCCAATTTCTTTTTGGCCTCAGCACAATGACATAAGTAATAATCTATTCCCTCTTCATTATCTTCATCTGCAATAACTACATATACGTGCCCTACATTGATATGTGTAGCAAATTAGATGAAATTAGTCAACATTACAAAAAGACTACAAAGTAAGATGACATTACCTGGTTGAACTAGATGAAATTAGATGCATATACGTGCCCTATATTACCTGGTTGAACTAAATCTGATATGTGGTCAAAGTCAACTGACAATTCCATCTGTGTTAGTTCCAGTGCCGTCGGGGGTCAATACGTGTCAAGTGGGCTAAGATAACTTAACTGCCATTCGTCAACCCACTCTTTTGACTCGCACTCATCCCAGACTTGAATTGTATAGGAAGAACAAAAGCATGACATCTTTCGTGTATGGATACTCCATGAACCTACAATTGAGCTTCTGAAAGAGTGCATCTCATTTGATCCTGTCAGTATACAACAATCCTCATATGGTGCAATGTTAGTATCATCTATCAACCAAAAAAATCTATGAACTAAAGACTTACCTTCATTACCTGGACCCATGGAAGCATTACACCACTCAACAATTGATTTTGCATTTGTCAACTTTGCATTGTCTTTATACTTTAACTCTTCTCGTGCTATGGCTCTTTTGATACATGCTCCTGCACCATCATGCTCCCCCTTTCCATGCCCGGCCTCACAAAAGTTCCACATATGTTGAATACCTGTAAAATTATGCCTCCTACTCAGCTAATAGAAATTTTGCAAGTTCTTGAATTGTGACGCATAATTATCCGACCATATGATATGCTGACTGAACGATATGCCCCTTCTAGCCAAATCATTGTAGAACACCTGAAAGCAACCTTGCACGAACTCTGTAGAATGCATGCGAACATCACTAATATAGAAATTATACTCCCTTATGATCTTTCTGTCATCCTCTGTACTATCATTCGCATGAATGAATGCGATGTGCACAAATATAGAAACCTGTGTGGAGTTGTAATATTATGATTGCACCTCACGCTGTGGCTGTAGACTGTAGTTCTCTACAAAGTCGACAACTGAAACAATGCTACCAACCGGAAATGTGTCCTTGCATAACTTGAATTACAAGTCCAACCATCGAGCTCTATGGGCATGTCTTGCATACTCATACACTATGCTGTCACGAAATATAAGCATAAACTAATACACTGGAATCTTTTCAATAACTAATTCACACCTCTTTGCTTCTTTACCATCTTTTGTATTGTATGCCACTGTTTTATACTTGCCAAACTCTACTAGTTCATTTCCAACCCGGCAAATGTTGCAAGCCACCGCAATGATGACATGTGCCATCCAATCATAATTTCTTGTAGAATATTTGACCTTCCTCTCTTTCACATAAAATTCTTGATATGAAGTCTCTTGAAGATGTTGGTGGGGCACATATGGCACAACCCTGCAAATCATTGTTAGTATGCATATCTAAACATATAGACCTATAAGCATCAAAATGGTTAGAAAATTCAATATGTAATCTACAACAACAAGTAGTGCGTGTGTGATTTATCTTAACATAGAAAGGTTTTAGCAATTCAAAATATCTTTGACAAATTTTAATTTGAGGATACTTCTCTAGAAATTTACCATAAAACTGTGTTTGAGTCTCATCCAAAAAATGCTTTGGATGTGGCTCGCGGTTCTGACTACTGATTCTCCTTCTTACCACATCCCTTTTATTCAGAGATACCCTTGTGTAATTCTTCCAAAAGTCTTCAATTAGTTATCTCAATGCCTCAATTCTTTGGCGTCTTCCAACGGCTCTTGATAAAGTTTTCCTATTAATTCTCAATTCTTGACTTGTCTTTCTAATGAGACGAACTTTCCTCGTTTGACTACTTACTATAGTCGATGTAATCACACGCTGTGTTGCATTACTATCTTTTGTGCGTGAGGTGTTACCCACACTCTCATATGCACTCATTAGATTCTTGACAATAGATTTTTCACTTGAAGCCTCTGATATTCTGAACCCAAGAATCTTCATGATAGACCTATACTTTATACTTCGCATCATTTCAACGAATAGTTGACATCTTGCAGTCTCATTTAACTTTTCAAAGAACAATCTCCAAATCTTATTAGCATATCTTCTACAAGTGCATTTTGGAATCTTACCTTCCATTGGCTGCAAAATATTCTCATCAATATCAATCAAATACTTTGGCTTTCTATGCAAAATTCTAGGTGGTGTCAAGTTAGGTAAATTCATCTCAACATTAGGAATTTCATCAATATTTAAATGAGATGGGTTAGATGGCATACCTTCGATCGAAGATGGAATAAATGACATACCTTGAGGTTGAGGTGGGAACGATGGCGTACCTCCTTCATCACATGTGAGTGATGATGTACTCTCAACTTGAGATGTGGTAGATGGTGTCCCTACATGTTGACTTGTGGTAAAGGACGTGTCTCCAACTATGGTATTCAAATCTCTCGTACTACGAAGTTTTTGCATTTGTTCTCTTTGTGCCGCCAATACCATATCTCTTTGTGATGGTTGTGGTTCCTCTTCAATTGGTATGTCTTCATTTATCATGTCCAATTTCCTCTTCTCACGAAGTTCCCTCATAGCCATTGCTTTCTTTGCATTCTTAGCTTCTATCTCTTCCTGTGTTGGTTTAATTCTTGATCGTTTCCTCGGCATGATGGAGAATTTGTCTGTAGCATGATAAAAAGACCAATATTAGTTCCTAAGAAATGAATACAAGATAATAGTGGGATTGTATTTTTTTTATGTTGTAAGGATTTATTCTTGTATAGTTTGACATCATGGTATGAACTAAGGTTTGTTTATTACACATAATTATTAAAGAGCCTAAGTGTAGAAAATATACATGGCATCATGTGAGATTGTAGGTTGCTTTCTTGATTGGGAATGTGTCTATTTTAAACATGTATGATAAAGCATGATAAAGTAATTCAATCTGAAATAAGGAAAATGTAAAGAACATGCATGTAAAGACTTGACATACCTAAAAAATGAAGATTTGAATGGAGAGAGTACCCAATTATGTAGTGTTTTTATCTTCTTGCATCAAACTCCTCAACAATTTGAGTTTTTCACCACTTGCTCCCTTTTCAATGTTAAATTCCTAAAATTGAATCACAATTAACATCGCAACACTACAAAAATTGAAACTTGAATAGATATATATCAAACTTGGTGTGAAAACTATGTTATTTCCTCCTTCTCAAGTTGGCAAAGTAGAAAAGGTGGTGGAAAGATCATGCAAAGGTGGTACAATGTGTCAAATGTGCAGGTGAACTTCCCAATAGCATGAAAGCACTTCTTTTTTGTCAGAGCATGTGTAGAATCAGTAAGAAAATAGAGCATGTGGGCCTGGATCATGAGGTAACCACTTTTTTACCGTTTCAATAGAAATATAAAACGCGAGCGCATTATAATGCGCTCGCGTTTTGTCCTACTACAGATTCATCACATCCTTTGCATTGATCACATCTTTTTCCTGCAAGGTCTTGCCAAATGCTCCGCCATATGATAGGCATAACAATGAAGGGGCAAGCCCTCATAATCAAGTTCTTCATAGAAAATGCCCTCAACCCTCAACGTCAAACCCTAATCCCTAAACCCTCAACTCTAATCCCTCGACCCTCAACCCTCAAGGTCAAATCCTAATCCCTCAACCCTCAACCCTATCCCTAAACCCTCAACCCTCAACGTCAAATCCTAATCCCTCAAACCTAATCCGTCATCCCTCAACTCTAATCCCTCATCCCTAAACCCTAAATGCTATCCCTAATCCTACACCCTCAATAGACTCGATACTATACCTTAAACTCTAATCCCTTATCCCTAAACCCTCCAACCCTATCCCTAATCCTTACAACCCTCAACCCTAATCCCTTAGCCCTTAACTCTGATCCATCAACCCTCAACAGTATACCTTACACCCTAATCCCTTCAACCTCAACCCTATCCCTAAACCCTTGACCCTCAAACATCAACCCTCAACCCTCGACATCAAACCCTAATCCCTCAACCCTTAACTCTGATCCCTCATCTCTCAACCCTAACCCTAAACACTAAACCCTCAACATCAAATCCTAATCCCTCAACCCTTCACTCTAATCCCTCAACGCTAAACCCTATCCCTAAACCCTCAACACTATACCTTAAACCCTAATCCCTCAGCCCTCAACCCTAAACCCTAATCCCTCAACCCTCAACCCTAATCCATCATCCCTCAACTCTAATCCCTCATCCCTAAACCCTAAATGCTATCCCTATTCCTACACCATCAACAGAATCGATACTATACCTTAAACCCTAATCCCTTATCCCTAAATGCTCCAACCCTATCCCTAATCCTTATACCCTCCACACTCTACTTTAACCCTAATTCCTTGACCCTCGACCCTATCCCTAAACCCTTGACCCTCGAACCTCAACCCTCAATGTCAAACCCTAATCCCTCAACCCTTAACTTTGATCCCTCGACCCTCAATACTATACCTTAAACCCTAATCCCTATCCCTCAACCCTTAACCCTTAAAACTTAAACCCTATCCCTACACCCTCAACACTTGACACTATATCTTAAGCCTTAAACCCTCATCCCTAAAGTCTCAACCCTCAATCCTTAAACCTTCAACCCTAATCCCTCTACTCTCGACACTCTAACCCTAACCTTGACATTAAATGCTAATCCGTCAACCCTAAACCCTAATCCTAAACCCTCAACACTATACCTTAAACCCTAATCCCTCAACCCTCAACCCTAAACCTTATCCCTAAACCCTAATCCCTCAACCCTCAACCCTAATCCATCATCCCTCAACTCTAATCCCTCATCCCTAAACCCTAAATGCTATCCCTATTCCTAAACCCTCAACAGACTCGATACTATACCTTAAACTCTAATCCCTTATCCCTAAACCCTCCAACCCTATCCCTAATCCTTATACCCTCCACACTCTACTTTAACCCTAATTCCTCGACCCTCAACCCTATCCCCAAACCCTTGACCCTCGAACCTCAACCCTCAACCCTCAACATCAAACCCTAATCCCTCAACCCTTAACTCTAATCCCTCGACCTTCAACCCTAACCCTAAACCCTAAACCCTCAACATCAAATTCTAATCCCTCAACCCTTCACTCTAATCCCTCAACCCTAAACCCTACCCCTAAACCCTCAACACTATACCTTAAACCCTAATCCCTCAACCCTAACCCTAAACCTTGTCCCTAAACCCTAATTCCTCAACCCTCAACCCTAATCTGCCATCTGTCATCCCTTAACTCTAATCCCTCATTCCTAAACCCTAAACGCTATCCCTATTCCTAGACCCTCAATAGGCTCGATACTATACCTTAAACCCTAATCCCTCTACCCTCGACACTCTTATTTAACCCTAATCCCTTGACCATTAACCCTATCCCTCAACCTCAACCCTCAAAACTCAACCCTCAACTCTCAACACTAAACCCTAATTCATCAACCCTAAACCCTAATCCCTCAAACCTGAACCCTATCCCTAAACCATCAACCCTCAACACTATACCTTAAACCCTAATCCCTCAACCCTCAACTCTAAACCTTATCCCTAAACCCTAATCTCTCAACCCTCAACCCTAATCCCTCATCCCTCAACTCTAATCCCTCATCCCTAAACCCTAAATGCTATCCCTATTCCTAAACCCTCAACAGACTCGATACTATACCTTAAACTCTAATTCCTTATCCCTAAACCCTCCAACCCTATCCCTAATCCTTATACCCTCCACACTCTACTTTAACCCTAATTCCTCAACCCTCAACCCTATCCCTAAACCTTTGACCCTCGAACCTCAACCCTCAACCCTTAACATCAAACCCTAATCCCTCAACCCTTAACTCTGATCCCTTGACCTTCAACCCTAGCCCTAAACCCTAAACCCTCAACGTCAAATTCTAATCCCTCAACCCTTCACTCTAATCCCTCAACGCTAAACCCTATCCCTAAACCCTCAACACTATACCTTAAACCCTAATCCCTCATCCCTAACCCTAAACCTTGTCCCTAAACCCTAATCCCTCAACCCTCAACCCTAATCTGTCATCCATCATCCCTCAACTCTAATCCCTCATTCCTAAACCTTAAACGCTATCCCTATTCCTAGACCCTCAACATGCTCAATACTATACCTTAAACCCTAATTCCTCTACCCTCGACACTCTTATTTAACCCTAATCCCTTGACCATTAACCCTATCCCTCAACCTCAACCCTTAACCCTCAACCCTCAACTCTCAACATTAAACCCTAATTCATCAACCCTAAACCGTAATCCCTCAAACCTAAACCCTATCTCTAAACCATCAACCCTCAACACTATACCTTAAACCCTAATCCCTCAACCCTCAAACATAAACCTTATCCCTAAACCCTAATCCCTCAACCCTCAACCCTAATCCCTCATCCCTTAACTCTAATCCCTCATCCCTAAACCCTAAATGCTATCCCTATTCCTAAACCCTCAACAGACTCAATACTATACCTTAAACTCTAATCCCTTATCCCTAAACCCTCCAACCCTATCCCTAATCCTTATACCCTCCACACTCTACTTTAACCCTAATTCCTCGACCCTCAACCCTATCCCTAAACCCTTGACCCTTGAACCTCAACCCTTAACCCTCAACATCAAACCCTAATCCCTCAACCCTTAACTCTGATCCCTTGACCTTCAACCCTAACCCTAAACCCTAAACCCTCAATGTCAAATTCTAATCCCTCAACCCTTCACTCTAATCCCTCAACCCTAAACCCTATCCCTAAACCCTCAACACTATACCTTAAACCCTAATCCCTCAACCCTAACCCTAAACCTTGTCCCTAAACCCTAATCCCTCAACCCTCAACCCTAATCTGTCATCCGTCATCCCTCAACTCTAATCCCTCATTCCTAAACCCTAAACACTATCCCTATTCCTAGACCCTCAACAGGCTTGATACTATACCTTAAACCCTAATCCCTCTACACTCGACACTCTTATTTAACCCTAATCCCTTGACCATCAACCCTATCCGTCAACCTCAACCCTCAACTCTCAACATTAAACCCTAATTCATCAACCCTAAACCCTAATTCCTCAAACCTAAACACTATCCCTAAACCATCAACCCTCAACACTATACCTTAAACCCTAATCCCTCAACCCTCAACCCTAAACCTTATCCCTAAACCCTAATCCCTCAACCCTCAACCCTAATCCCTCATCCCTCAACTCTAATCCCTCATCCCTAAACCCTAAATGCTATCCCTATTCCTAAACCCTCAACAGACTCGATACTATACCTTAAACTCTAATCCCTTATCTCTAAACCCTCCAACCCTATCCCTAATCCTTATACCCTCCACACTCTACTTTAACCCTAATTCCTCGACCTTCAACCCTATCCCTAAACCCTTGACCCTCGAACCTCAACCCTCAACCCTTAACATCAAACCCTAATCCCTCAACCCTTAACTCTGATCCCTCGACCTTTAACCCTAACCCTAAACCCTCAACGTCAAATTCTAATCCCTCAACCCTTCACTCTAATCCCTCAACCCTAAACCCTTAACACTATACCTTAAACCCTAATCCCTCAACCCTAACCCTAAACCTTGTCCCTAAACCCTAATCCCTCAACCCTCAACCCTAATCTGTCATCCATCATCCCTCAACTCTAATCCCTCATTCCTAAACCCTAAACACTATCCCTATTCCTAGACCCTCAATAGGCTCGATACTATACCTTAAACCCTAATCCCTCTACCCTCGACACTCTTATTTAACCCTAATCCCTTGACCATTAACCCTATCCCTCAACCTCAAACCTCAACCCTCAACCCTCAACTCTCAAAATTAAACCCTAATTCATCAACCCTAAACCCTAATCCCTCAAACCTAAACCCTATCCTTAAACCATCAACCCTCAACACTATACCTTAAACCCTAATCCCTCAACCCTCAACCCTAAACTGTATCCCTAAACCCTAATCCCTCAACCTTCAACCCTAATCCCTCATCCCTCAACTCTAATCCCTCATCCCTAAACCCTAAATGCTATCCCTATTCCTAAACCCTCAACAGACTCGATACTATACTTTAAACTCTAATCCCTTATCCCTAAACCCTCGAACCCTATCCCTAATCCTTATACCCTCCACACTCTACTTTAACCCTAATTCCTCGACCCTCAACCCTATCCCTAAACCCTTGACCCTCGAACCTCAACCCTCAACCCTCAACATCAAACCCTAATCCCTCAACCCTTAACTCTGATCCCTCGACCTTCAACCCTAACCCTAAACCCTAAACCCTCAACATCAAATTCTAATCCCTCAACCCTTCACTCTAATCCCTCAACCCTAAACCCTATCCCTAAACCCTCAACACTATACCTTAAAACCTAATCCCTCAACCCTAACCCTAAACCTTGTCCCTAAACCCTAATCCCTCAACCCTCAACCCTAATCTGTCATCCATCATCCCTCAACTCTAATCCCTCATTCCTAAACCATAAACGCTATCCCTATTCCTAGACCCTCAACAGGCTCGACACTATACCTTAAACCCTAATCCCTCTACCCTCGACACTCTTATTTAACCCTAATCCCTTGACCATTAACCCTATCCCTCAACCTCAACCCTCAACCCTCAACTCTCAACATTAAACCCTAATTCATCAACCCTAAACCCTAATCCCTCAAACCTAAACCCTATCCCTAAACCATCAACCCTCAACACTATACCTTAAACCCTAATCCCTCAACCCTCAACCCTAAACCTTATCCCTAAACCCTAATCCCTCAACCCTCAACCCTAATCCCTCATCCCTCAACTCTAATCCCTCATCCCTAAACCCTAAATGCTATCCCTATTCCTAAACCCTCAACAAACTCAATACTATACCTTAAACTCTAATCCCTTATCCCTAGACCCTCCAACCCTATCCCTAATCCTTACACCCTCCACACTCTACTTTAACCCTAATCCCTTCAACTTCAACCCTATCCCTAAACCCTTGACCCTCGAACCTCCACCCTCAACCCTTGACGTCAAACCCTATTCCCTCAACCCTTAACTCTGATCCCTCATCTCTCAACCCTAACCCTAAACCCTAAACCCTAAACCCTCAACCCTCAACATCAAATCCTAATCCCTCAACCCTAAACCCTATCCCTAAACCCTCAACACTATACCTTAAACCCTAATCCCTCAGCCCTCAACCCTAAATCTTATCCCTAAACCCTAATCCCTCAACCCTCAACCCTAATCTGTCATCCCTCAACTCTAATCCCTCATCCCTAAACCCTAAATGCTATCCCTATTCCTACACCCTCAACAGAATCGATACTATACCTTAAACCCTAATCCCTTATCCCTAAACCCTCCAACCCTATCCCTAATCCTTATACCCTCCACACTCTACTTTAACCCTAATTCCTCGACCCTCAACCCTATCCCTAAACCCTTGATCCTCGAACCTCAACCCTCAACCCTCAACGTCAAACCCTAATCCCTCAACCCTTAACTCTGATCCCTCGACCCTCAACACTGTACCTTAAAGCCTAATCCCTATCCCTCAACCCTTAACCCTTAAAAATTAAACCCTATCCCTACACCCTCAACACTTGACCCTATATCTTAAGCCTTACACCCTCATCCCTAAAGCCTCAACCCTCAATCCTTAAACCTTCAACCCTAAAGCCTATCCCTAATCCCTCTACCCTCGACACTCTAACCCTAACCTCGACATTAAATGCTAATCCGTCAACCTTAAACCCTAATCCTAAACCCTCAACCCTCAACCCTCAACACTATACCTTAAACCCTAATCCCTCAACCCTCAACCCTAAACCTTATCCCTAAACCCTAATCCCTCAACCCTCAACCCTATTCCATCATCCCTCAACTATAATCCCTCATCCCTAAACTCTAAATGCTATCCCTATTCCTAAACCCTCAACAGACTTGATACTATACCTTAAACCCTAATCCCTAATCCCTAAACCCTCCAACCCTATCCCTAATCCTTACACCCTCCACACTCTACTTTAACCCTAATCCCTCGACCCTAGACCATATCCCTAAACCCTTGACCCTTGAACCTCAACCCTCAACCCTCAATGTCAAACCCTAATCCCTCAACCCTTAACTCTGATCCCTCGACCCTCAACCCTATCCCTAAACCCTAAACCCTCAACCGTAATCTGTCATCCCTCATCCCTAAACCTTAAACACTATCCCTATTCCTAGACCCTCAACGGGCTCGATACTATACCTTAAACACTAATCCCTTATCCCTAAACCCTCCAACTCTATCCCTTATCCCTTAACCCTCATGATTAATAGCCTTGAATGTAAAAAAATTTGAGGGGAACATAACGCGAGCGTGTTATAATGCACTCGCGTTATGTCAAACATGACAAAAACAGACTTGCGGGAAAGAAAAATGCAAGGCAAAACATAACGCGAGCGCGTTATAATGCGCTCGCATTATTTCTTGCTTTGGGAATCCGAAGCCTTGGGCTTGGGATTTCCTTTGGATTTCCAACCCAAAGGCTTGGAGTGCCTTATGAACAGTCACAGACGTGTTTTTCTATATTCTTCAAAATTTCACATAATTTCGTTCGTGCTAACCCTCAGATTTGCACGTGTTTCAAGGTCAAACAAATCGAACACATGGGTAATGTTAGGCTTTCTCTTAGCTATTTGACGATGTGATTTTTTTCACATTTTAACAATGTTAAGCCTTTCATCTTTAATTTCTTTTGTTTGTGTGTCCGTTTTTAGGCAAAAACCATTGTTGGGTCTTTTTTTCATTGTAAAATAACTATTCATTCAAATTTCAAAAAAATTACATATTTAGAAACTAGACTCCATTCTACAAATATTAAAAAAATAAAAAAATGATTTTCAATTAGTTTTCAAAATTTATAGGGGTAGCATGGCCAAAATTCTATTTTTTAGGATGTGTCCACTTTAAAAATTAGTAAAAAATCAAATATTCATCAAAAAATTATCAGAAAAATCAGGCATAAACTACATGCTATTGGCTAATTTTTCACCAAAGCGATTTTAAAAATACCAAAAAAAAGTTGACCTTTTGAGGGAGCCACAAAACATGCTATGTTATGTTTTTTTGACAAAAACAACACCAATTTATGTGGCTCCCTCTTTTGAACCCCTTAATCTATGCCATTTTCAAAACAAAATAATAGTTTAGAAAGTAGACTCGGAGCACTATGAACATTGTTTTGGTTGCATCTCCAAATTTTGAGTGTAACTATGCTCAATTTCTCATCCAAGGCCAGTATTTCCTGATTTCAGAAAAAAAGTGGCCACTTAAGACCCCTTTTTGGCCCCCCATCTTCCTACACTTACCCTGTTATAGGATAAAAGATTTTATGTTTTCCTAAAAATTAGATTTATTTATGGCTCTAAAATAAAATATTTCTCTTTCATATCATTTTTATTTTTTTTATTTTTAAAGATAAGCAATTTTAATCATAAGAGTAGGTTTATTTATAAACTTGTAACATTAGTAAATTTATCAAATTTTATATAACTAAGCTTCTTAACCTTAAAAATGATATGGATTTGGTCTATATGATTGTTATAAAATTTAAAATGCATATTATAATGAAGTAGAGTGTTATAGTATAATGTGGGGTCACTATGTTCTTTATTTTGTTAGTTTTAGTTATAGTATTAAGTGTTTTAGAAATAGACAACCACTCTCTTCTCAAGAAAAGTAAACCTATAGGGATCAACTTTGAAAATTATTTAATTGTTCTTGTTGTTTATTTGGTTTCTTATTCACATCACTCCAGAGGCCTAGGGGTATTCTTGATCTTATGAGTTGCATTGGTATTAGAGATGGGTTTATTATGCCTCCTATGAGGTCCTGAAGTTGGTATGATGTAAAAGTGTATAAAACATTATTTTTGAGTTGATGATCATACTAATGCAAGAGGTGAGATTCCTTGCACTATTGTTTATGCTTGCCAATTTGTTGAATTTTGAATGGTTGGTGGGATCATCTAGGTGTAGGTAGGGGAGTGGCTTCCAGTGTGGGGCCGATGACCAAATTGGTTGTCTGGGTAACCCATTGGAAGTGGTTAACAAGTGATAACTAATAATTAACCTAGGGGGATGGGTAGTCATTCATACTAAGTAAGATAATTGGATTCCTCTCCCATGCCTTTAGTGCTAGTTTAGACTAAGGTTGGGATGAGAAGATTTGTGGATTCCGCATGTGTCAATCTATGGGGCCGACATCTAGAGAGAAATAGTCAGGGGAACCATAGATGGGGGCTGGCGTCAAGTGAGAGACTGTTAGGGTAACCCAAGTAGGACCATGCGATGCCACTCCATCCTACTACATTTTAGCATTCCCATTCTTGTGTTTTTATGATCGTCTCTGGATGTTTGTAGTTGGTGTGTGTCATGATTGAGTGGTCGTTGTTCTGGGATAGTATTGTATCAGTCAGTCAATTGATTCATGTCTACCTATTTAGGACCTCATTGTTATCTCCTAGCTTGGTGGGTGGAACTCAGGGTTCCACATGGTCAGGTGGTTGAGCTATATTCCATTGGTCTTCTGGCATCTTGGTTTGTGTATGGAGCAGATGTGCCTCTCCAGTTTCTAGTACTATATCTATATTTGAAGACATATAATGTACTTTATGAATCTAGATTTGTGTATCTATAATATCCATTATGCAATCTTGATGTATTCAGACAAGAAAGCCTTTGTATCTATATAATTATGTATCATGATCTTATCTTTATTTGTAAACATTATCGTGAAGGATGATGTAGTTATTTGAGATGTAATAAATGTTGTTAGTTGACTCTATGACCATTCAAGATGAGTTATATGTTGTTGATCATTGTTTAATTTCATTAATGTAGCTATGTTTCCCTAGAGATGTTAGTTTTGCTAGAGAGTTAATCTGTTGTAATTAGTTGATGTTATATCTTGGGATCATTACTTTTAATTGTTAAAAAAAAAATCCACCTTTTATTGCATAACTGAACTTAACTCTCTAGGGTTGCATGACGGGGCATTACATCATGTGTTGGAATGGCAACTCTTTGATGAGGTTTTAGTAGAAATATTGATGAGCCTTCACCTGGAGTTAGATGTGAGTTCAACATGGACTTAATGAGGAGATTATTCATGGAGAGAGTCTATGTGACTCAATGTATCTTAGGAGGATAAATCTCATTCCCCACTCTTGGTCCACTTGGTTAAGAACTATTTAAGAGATATTGCTCAAGTAGTTAGATGTATTTTATTTTCTTTCCTCTTTTTCTCATGGGAGTGAATTTCAATGTGTCCTTTGGATTGAGATTTAGAGTGAGCTCCAATCTAAGTTTCAAAGTGTCTTATGGAGTTGTAACATAAAAAAATGCATACCCTTGCGATTTCATGATATGTTTTTTGCTCACTTTAGTGTTCATTCCCTTCTATCATATTTTAGGCTCATTTTTAGACCTTGTCCTAGCCTTTTCCCACCCACAGTGTCATATTTTTGTCATGTTTTGTTCTTTGTATTTGTTTTCATGTAAATCTTCCTTAGTGCTTCATTTTCCATGCTATCCCAAGGTGTCTAAAATATTCAAGAATAAAAGTCACTTAGATGAAAGTGCAACATGTCGACATTTGCATGACATGCTAGCATCCCACAACCATCTATTTCCTAGTGACCATTACTGAGAGTTTCTTACGACCTTATTTTTCATGCGTGATTTTTGGTAATGCCTTTGTCATGCCTAAATAACTCATTTTTTACCTATCTTTCATATTCTTCCTTCTAACTTGGCATTTTGAATCTAATCTTGTTAATCTTGTGAATCTTGTTGAAAATCTTAGGCAACTCTATTGTTCTCTATTGCATTCTCTCATTCTCTTGGCATTCTACTATGTTCTTTGTAATCTTCCTTGGTATCCTACATAAAACAATGACATTGTTGTGTTTCTTCAAGCTTCATGAGTTTTCCTAATATTTTGACATCTTCGTGGGATTTTGGAACCACTACCTCTAGTTAGACCTTTTCTTGGGTCTTTTTTTTGTTGTGTAGCATTCATCTCTCTTCTTGGAGGTGATTGAGTTACTTTGCCCTCTCCTTTTATTCTCATAGTGTAAAAACCCTCTTTGCATAGAAGGCACTTTGTCAGTTTCTCCATTTCCTTTCATTTATGCCATATATACTAATTTTATTAGCTTTTATAGATCATAGCTTGAGCATTTGTAACATTTATATTGTGATTGCTGTTATTTTTATTAGGTGCACATAATATTGAGAGCAAACACTAGTTTTTCTTTATTTTTATCATATTAGCTATCTGTTGTGGTCGAAAGACCAACATAGGGGCTTGACCTAAAGGGAAACTCCCAAATAGGCCCAACATTTTTCTATTTCTTGGAGAAGAAATCCAATCGCATGAGGATTTTGGTGATTTCTTCTCTACCTTATCTATTTCTTTTGAGTAGATAAAGTAAAATATTTTCATTTCAATTTCTACTATTGCTTGGGTATCTTCTTGGTGTTTTGTTGTTTGTTTCTATGCAAGTTAGACATAATTTTGAGGATAAAATACTAGAATCTTATTTTCATGTCATACAAACTACAACACAATGTGTAGGTGTCCCCATGATGCATTGGTGTTCGAAGAAGTTAGCTTCAAACTTCAGTAATAGGTTCCTCTTCATGCTATGTTTATAGTTTTTCTTTTGGTTTATCAAGATGTAGTTATAAATTCTATAAATTTAGTTTCTTTCAATTTGCATATTGTTTTGGCTTAATAAAAAACCTAGTTTTTCTCAAGGGTGAAACACATTAGGACCAACTAGTTAAATCTACTCTTATATTGAGATAGAAATAAATTAAACTCATCCTAAATGAGATATTTGTTCCTAATGCAATGTTATTGATATCATTTGGTGAGGAGAAGCATGCTTTTCTTTAGTGAATCATATTTCATACAGTATAGGAGTGAGATCTAGACTATGCTCTAGAGTGTGTGCAAATGAATTTTAGTTTTGAGTGTAGTGTAGAGGATGGTTTTCGGCATATTCCTAGTGATGAGAATGATTATTGGTTTGATCTCTTTTCACTTGAATAATCTTACACCCTTACTAGTTTATTGGTTTATTACTATTGTGTTTGTCCTTGGGGTTGAATAGTTGGATGTTGCTAAGGTTTTTTTGTTTAGGGTTTTGGAAGTGAGGATCTTAATTGTCATATCTTTAACACTTAGTGGTGTTGGCAAAAGGACATGGTATGTGATATGGTTTTTAGTATTTCTCTCTATGGTCTATTGTTTCTTCTTGGAGGTTTGTATTCATATGACATTAGATTTGTATTTTGTGGTCAATTACTATTATTTTACTTCTTTATTTTTTAGCGATAATACATGGGATCTTTAATCTATATATTTTCTGATATGGAGAACTTGGGAAAGTTGAGGAGATGAGAGGTGAGAGAGTGAGCCAAAAACTATTTTAGGAAGTATGCTTTGTTTTGAAATGTTTTGGTTGTAATGTGTAGATCATTGTTTATGTTCTTCAATATTAGTTTTGATAACATGAGCCACACCTTCTATGAGATTGTTGTTAGTGGAATTTGTGTTTCTTTAGTTGGTACCAAACCAAAAATTGCCCATACAATGGGATTTCTAGGAGGTATATGTGTCCTTTGTGGACAAGTTCTAATAGACTACAATATTAAGTGTTTTCAAGGTTTATGCACATTAGTGTGATTGTTGCCATGGGAGATGGTAACCTTGAGTGGGACAAGCATATAATGGACAAGAGCTATAGGGTAGGCTAGATATGTTAGTAACAAAAGGTCTACTAGTGGTTGGGGTTAGATGGATGTGTATGACTGGTTTTGGTTGTTGTTCTAACTAGACTAGAGTATGTGGTGCATGCCCAATATTGTTTTGAAGGAGATTGGACTTTTGGGTATGTATTTTGATAATGGGTTGAGGTTGGCTACAAAGAGTGTGGTCCAGAGTTGGGCTCCAGAGTGTGTTCCAGAGTTGGGTTCCATATTGTACTTCAAATTTGGTTTTAAGTGTACTTTAGAGTTGGTTATATGGCTCTGGAGTGTGCTTCATAGTTGGGAGTGTGCTCCAAAGTTGATTGTTACAGATGCTTTTGTGAAGCCTATGAACACAATGGAGTTTAGTTGGGATAGCATGGTTATACCCTTGGTGGATAGTTCATAGATTTCTTGGAGATTCCTTTTGCTCTTGCAAGGTACATATGACAAGTGGGAGACCATTAGGATTAGGTGCATCATACACCTTGATTGTGCTAATATTTAAAATATTTATTTATTTCTATTTATTATTTATTTTATCCTCATTAGAGAAATGAGGCATCCCACTTTGATATAGCACTTTTGGCTACCTATCTGATATTTTGGAATATGTGTAAAACGTTCTAAGAGCATCTAATGTCATTATGACATTGTAAAATATGGGGGTTAATTATGATTATTCTATGATGCATGTAAGAGCATGAATATAAGAAGTTACAAAGTGGACTTGGAATCTTGATCAAGTTTATGAGAATCTATGATGCATGTCAGAAAGCATCTTAGAATTCAAGAATAATGCCAAAATGGGGCACCCAAGTCGGTGAATAGGCTATGATGTGTTTTTAATTGCTATTGTAGGTGTAAGAGGAATATTCTATTATTATTCTAGAGAGTCATCATGAATCTAGGCATTGGAATGTGTGCCATAGGGATGTGGGTACCATACCTCTTGTGTTGGTACATGGTTTTCCTAGAACCATTTATGGTTTTTGTTTGGTTATTCTCTATTTATTTGGGTGTTTGGGTTGAGATGAGTGAGGAGTTTTCATTGTAGAGTCATGGTGCTAGAATTCCTCTAGATGAGTAAGACAATATTCTCCATGTTAAGACAATATCTTGGAAGTATATTGTAACTACTATGTGTTGCTGAATAATACATTGGTTTTGTGCTAAGAGAGTGGGTTTTTACCCAAAAGGATTTTCCCCATGTATATTGGTGTTTCTTCTCTTCTATCTATTTGTTTTCTATTATTCTCTCATTTTTGTTTTTAAAAGTGTTATTTTTCATGTTGTTATGCTACTTAAATTTTCATAGATCTAAGATCTACATGTCTTTCCTCTAAGGGTTAATGGGGGAAATGAATTTATGTCTTGATTCCACTTTAAGGGCATATTTTGTTTGCACTTGTATCAATCCTTTTGTTTAGTAAATATTATGGTATTGGAGGTGCATACCAAATATTTTCCTAATAGTTTCCACTATCCAAAAGGATGGGCTTATGATTGAAGACTATGATCTAGATAATTTTGATGGCCATTAAAGGATATCATGTAAGAATATCTTCTTGTAATAGAATTCTTTCGATTATTTCAACAATGAAGTAGTTTCCTACTCTTCTATTAACTTATACTTATAAAGACCTATATAAGGCTTGATGTCTTGAAGACTAGCAAGAGAAATAATATCTTGAACATTCTCCCTACACAAATCTCTAATGCCCAAGTGACCTATTTTTTTAGAGAAAGAAAACTAGATTAAAATCAATTCTAGCAACATTTGACCAAATTGCTTATCTTTCTAACTTCAATATAAGAAGGAATTGAAATCCAACATTAGGTTTTGGACACAAGGGAGTTAGGGGCATACACATTCAAATAGGTGAAATTAAATCCACCAATGTCAAAAATAAGAGAGAGAGAGAGAGAGAACTAGTGTTCACTTTGGTGACCTCCTATCTTAAATAAACATTTCAAATAATCTAGACTTATTACTAGACTAGATTTGAAAATCTATATGAAATATCCTGAAATTCTAACATTTTTCAAAATAATAGGATTGCTCCACTTTATTTCTAATGAGTCTAACTTATTTCAATTGAATAACTAGTTTATTTCATATAGATATTTCAAATTTGGTATAGTTATAAGTCCAAATTATTTGAAATTGTTCATTTGGATAAGATGTTTGTATCCCATGCAATAAGAAGGTCACCAAAAATCTTACTTGGCAATAATAAGATCAATTTTAGAATTGATCTAGATGGACCTCCATGCATCATAAGTACATTTTTTAATCTAACTTTGTCTCTTGAATTCCTATTAAACAAGGGCAAAGGTCCTTGATTAGACCCTTGAGGTAGTTTTTATTGAAAGAATCACCCATATCTCTACAATTCCATGAGAAAAAAATCATTTTTTGTTGGGCTTTTTTTCTTTGGAGAAACTCTCTAGTGTAGTTTGAATCTTAGCTACAACATTTTCCTTTGCTTCTTCAAGTTTTATTTCCTACCTAATTTAGTAGAAGATCTTGTTATAATAGGCTTAGGGAAAGAACTAGGAACTATGATGTCTTCCTCTAGTTCAATCTAACTTTCTATCGCAGCTTCCTTAATGGTCACTTCATTAGGTCCTTTATATAGAGTTTGATCCACCAACACTACATCAAGAGAGGCTTGGTCATGGATTTCTTCTTCATGTTTAGATTCAAAATGAATATATTTTTCTTGATTAGAGATTAAAGAATCATATGTATTATAGTTCTTAAAAGGTTTAGAGTTAGAAGTTCTATGCTTTTGACTCCTAGAATTTCTATTCATCATCTTGATTTACACTTGTTGAAACCCATCATTGCTAGCCTGATCCTTCTTATTTTGAGATTCCTAGTTAACAATGAAATATCTTGAAAAGTTACCATATCCATGGCAAGATAGGCATTTGAAGGGAAAATGTCTAGAAATTAACACCTATGTGTGGATCTGGTTTGGAACTTTAATCCCAATAGCTTCAAGTAGCCGCTTTTTAAGGTTTACTTGGACACAAATACGAGCAAATGCATCATTTAGATTTTTGTGAGGATCCTAGTCAATAAATTTCCTAATATTGTTTCTAATGATTTCTAAACAAAGTTTATTCTAGAGGTGGAGATGGAGAAAAGATAGCCTTACCCAAACCAACACTTCCTCAAGCACATCCACATAAGGATTGTAGTGAGTTGTCTAGAAGTTCAAGAATAAGGTAATTGTAGCCATAAACCATGGCCCTTCTTGGATGATGGCATCACACTCTTATTTATATTCAAATATAATAATTGAGTATCCTCTTTCACACAAAAGGAATTCATAAGTAAATATCTTGTACCCTTAGGAAGTAGATATCCACTTTTCTAGAGTATCTTTAGATTCAGCGAGATCTTGATGATCCTTTTAACTAGAGCATAATTAGATAAGGTAGCAAAAAAATGCAATACATTTTAAAGGGCCATTTCAATAGTTGGTGTAGATTCCAATCAAGGAACAAAGACATTAGAGTTTCCATATGAAGCAGGTCACATAGACTAGAGCTAGTAGCCAAAGTGTTGAGTTTAGGAGGCAACTTGTGTTTCAATAGGTTGACACTAATTTGATCTAACAATGACAATATAGAAGAAAAAAAAAAGAGGGTATAGAAGGGTAGAGAAGAGAAGTTGAGGTCATTCTTTCCATTGCAAAACCTACTAATAGGAAGAAAGAAGGGCCCATTGAGGGAAATAGAGGCACCCTTTCTCAATGTACAGGTAGCCACCAAATTCAACTACAAACTAAAGCATGAATGCCACAAACCTTAGTTCCCTTTAGACTAAGTTCAAGGACCATCAACAAATTTCTTAATATCAACTATCCTTTGCAATGTCTTATCTCCAATACCTAAGAAAAAACACTAATATAATTACCATCTCTACCCTTAATGCCTAGGGATATAGTTATATTTTTTGCAATATTAAATACCCCATTATAAACTAACATGCTATGATAATATCTAATTAATGATGCCCTAAATTTCTATATGCTAGAAAAAATAGTGATGATAAGAAACCTAAATAAGAAAAACATAATAATAAAGAAAATAATACTAATACTAGTTAAGAGCCTATTTCAAATTGCTAGAATCTCCCAAATGACCAATAATTGCTAAGATCTCCCAAATGACCAAAATCTAAGCTCATGACTATTATCCACCTTTTACTTCTAATTTTATTGCTGTTGATACTTAAATTTTGTATCTTCTCTTTTAACAATATAATTTATTATTAAGCCACTAGTTTCTTTTGGGAGTAGCATGACATATCTGATTTAAGCTATTCTTTCATCCACTTCAACAGTCAAACGCTAATTTTGGCCAATAAAAATAGGACAAATAACTACCACTTTTTGGTATGGATGAGGTGTAAATTCGCTATTGATTACTTGACCATTGAAGTGGATGATGTTTAACTAGAATGCCTAGTTTATGTGGAATGCCTAATTTATGTGGCAAAATACAAGAAGATGATTGAAAAAGATTCATGTATGCAGCTGCATCAAACAAAAATCATTAAAGGCTACGCTATACCAAGGCGGTTCAATATACTGCCGAATGACGCCATGATGCATTGAACAGACGCATGGCATTTACTCTACTTGATGGGATCAAATTGACTTATGTTTTTTTAAAGAATTATGCCTTTCATGCACTAAAATTGATCTGGCAACTACAATCATCCCATGCTAACAATCTAGTTCTCTGTAATTTTCTAGCTTTATCTTAAAATTGTTTGGTGATAGCAGATGAAAGCTTAAGGGACACTCCCTACTCGAGAGGAGGGTATTTTTTAGATCATTGTATGAAAAGGAATTTCAGAATTGAAAACCATGACGCAAATGCAACATGAAGAGTGTTTTTGGGGTGGAAAGAATTGTTCATGCTGTTGTTAAAACTTTTCGAGCTTCAACTAATGAGGATATTCAACACAAGTTGGAGTGAGGATTTGTAGCATTGGATCCCATAGCGCAATATACTCAGAAATGGTTATATTCGGTGGAAAGAACATGCCTTAGAACTGGTTAGGATTAAACAGACTGCACATTGTTTGTTGTTTAAAGCTATCAAAAATCTTAAAAAACAGCCTGCACATTGTTTGTTGTTTGAATCATCCAAAATCTTAAAAAGCAGCCTGCACATTGTTTGTTGTTTGAAGCGTGGAAAGTCTTAGAAAACAGCCTGCACACAGTTTGTTGTTTGAAGCATCCAAAATCATAAAAAACAGCCTGCAAATTGTTTGTTGTTTGAAGCATCGAAAATCTTAAAAAACAGTCTGCACATTGTTTTCTGTTTGAAGCATCCAAAATCTTAAAAAACCGCCTGCACATTGTTTGTTGTTTGAAGCATCTAAAATTTTAAAAACAGCCTGCACATTGTTTGTTGTTTGGAACATTTAAAATCTAAAAAACAGCCTGCAAATTGTTTGTTGTTTGAAGCATCAAAAATCTTAGAAAGCAGTCTGCACATTGTTTGTTGTTCGAAGCATCCAAAAACTTAAAAAACAGCCTGCAACAAACAAGCATCGAAAATCTTAGAAAACAGTCTGCACATCGTTTATTGTTTGAAGCATCCAAAATCTTAAAAAACAGCATGCACATTGTTTGCTGTTTGATGCGTTCAAAATCTTAAAAAACAGCCTGCACGTTGTTGTTTGAAGCATCCAAAATCTTTAAAAAAGCAGCCCACATCCAAAATCTTAAAAAAACAGCCTACACATAGTTTGTTGTTTGAAGCATTCAAAATCTTAAATAACAGCCTGCACTTTGTTGTTTGAAGCATCCAAAATCTTAAAAAAACAGCCCGCACATTGTTTATTGTTTGAAGCATTCAAAATATTAAAAAACAGTCTGCACATTGTTTGTTGTTTGAAGCATCCAAAATCTAAAATAACAAGCAACATGTAGGCTGTTCAAATTTGGGCGTATCTTGCAGGCAGTTTTCATTTCAGTTGAAACATAACTGTTCCATATCCACAAGCACTGAAAGTAAACATACTGTTGTTTATTATTTGGGGTTTTGATATTCCAAATAACAATCAATCACCTGCTGTATAAACTCTTCCATCAACAAACTCTCATTTCTACTTTGGTTAAAGCATAACTGTCCCATATCATGCACATGTTAGTCAACAGCAAGGTTGGTTAGGGTTTCAAGTTCCATTGTTTTTCCAGTGCTCCCATGAATAGTCCAGACTCCAAGGTGGGTGTGAAGTTGGGACACTGCATGAGATGTTTTCACTTGGGATGGAACAGGACAGTCCCAGTCCTCTGCACGCTCCTGGTGGCTCTTTTGTTTTGTTTCCTTACAGTGAAACAAAGGCTCCACCTTTTACTCAGGTGAACGATTGAAGAGAGAAAAATGGCCTCTGTGCTTCTTTGAAGGACGAGTTACACATGGTACTTGTTTGTTCGTGTCTTTTTGTGCTTGTTTTTTGTGTCTCCATTTTTGCAGATACAGGTTGTCTCATTCTGTTGTTTCTAGGAGGATAACTGGATCTATTAATACGGATGACAGCATGCAGTGTGTAGTCCTTTTTTTCAGATGAACAATTTCAATGGGATAATTATATCTTGTTCCCTAGTTTCGATGAGAACATATATGATAATAATATATTGTACTGGAAATTTGGAACAGCACCCTCCTATCATATCCCAAGATTTTTTTTTTTTAAAATTACTTGAATAGTGCATCTTATTAATAACAGACGAACTAATCCCTAATCCCTAGCCATTGATAAAGAGCACATTGAAAATATAATATTAGTGAGGACATGATATTTCCACAGTCTATGACATGAAACTGTAAAGCAAGCTTCTGTGAAATAACTATGTATAGCTTTTTTCCATCAAAAAGCTATGCATAATTGTTTACAGAAACTTTACAATATAATATTATGTTCTTGTTAGAAAATGTCCTTAAAAATTCTAATAATAGAAAAGAAATAGGACCATTCTTTATATAATTAGTATAAATATCTTAAATTTATAATTTAGAAGATTGGAAATTAGATTTGTCATATGGATTAGATAGTATTTGGATTTGTCATATATGAGTTATCTCTTCCAATTGTTTAGATAGAATATTTAAGATATTTATGCTAGGTTATAATTAATAAATAATTATAATATTTATATTAATATATAATTATATTGTAAAGGAAAATAAAACTTTCGTATAGTTAACCTCAGTCTAGATTAACTAAGCAATTAATTAAACACAAATTAATCTAGATTAATAAATAATAGTTGGGACTAATAAATTAGATTATTGCAACAACTATTTTAGGAAAGCAATGCAATGGATAGGAATAATTAGCTCTATGACTGAAGAGTATAGACCTTTGATGAAGATTTTGAAATCCGTATGATATCTACTGAAGAAATGTGATCTCTTTATCGATGAAATGCCTAAGATCCTACAATGAATTTTCTGTTTTGTCTAGAGGACCGAGACCATAGATCTAGATTAAGTCTACCACTGCAGATTTGTCCTTTGCATTCAAAGTCAACCCTCTGTAAATGCGTATCTTTGCTCTCCTATTTGCCTAGTTGGTCTTCATCCACTCTACTCTTCTCTAATATCTGAGGGTTGGTGGCATTTTAAAATGCTTAGAAATGGTTAGTTTTGTGTTGCAAGGAGACATGTTCTCCTAGGTCGGCCCCTAGAAAGTGTGTAAAAAGTTGAAGACATCAAGCAAGGGTCCTAAAATGATGTATGTGAATTTGTTAGTCCTTTTAGTGAACCAAACCCAAATGATTTTCTATTGGTTTCTTCTTTAATTCTTTAGGATGAGAAAGAATGCTTGAGAGATAAGAGATGTGAAATGAATGCAATTGAATGGCACCTTTAAATTCTAGCACATAACATCAAATTTCATAAAAATGTGTACTTAGTTGGCTCATGATGGGAAAATAAAGGGGTCCAGTTGGCCAACATTTGAATTTGAATTTTAGAAAGGCAAGGGTGAAGTACACGACCATAAAAATGAACCTAGATGGGAAAACAATCATATCTAGGAGGATAATGACTATTCAAAGGTAGGTGGATGCATAAGTGTAATAAATGTGTCCAATAACATGAATATATTGGAGTATGTGCATATAAGGATAAGGTAGGTGATAAATATGTGGGAATGTGTGTGTATAGGGATAGATAGGGATAGATAAAGTCTAAGGGAATGAGATCAACTTCATAAATGTTTGCACCATTTGTTGATATGTTCATGTATCAAGACATTTCCTCAAAATGTGTACAAAACTAAATGGGAACTAGCATGGGTATACAAAATTCACCATTACATGTTGCCCCCACTTTAAGGTGCATATGAATCCTTAAATGATCATACATATAAAAGTGTGTAGAACTCACAAACATGCATGCAAAGTAAATATTCAAGCATGAAAGGATACAAAATGATCTTTTGGGATGGCAAGGCATGTGAAGCACATGGCATGTCATGTGGTATCAACCCATCTAGTCATGGTGATGAGTCTTTGTAGCACATGTCACTACTTGAAATCTCAACATAGGAATGCTAGTGACAATATATGCCCCTTTCAATTGGTTGTATTCATAGGATGCAAGGAATTGGAAAGGGAAAACTATACATGAAAGTAAATGTAAGATCTATAGGTAAGTTTGTGGGCATGTAGTCATATGAAGTAACAGTAATAATGAATGCATCATTTGATAAGAATTTCTAACATCTGGAATGATAAGGTACGATAAATGTATATGGGATGGAGATAGGATCTAGTAGGTGATGTTGGCCCCTAGCATGTACCAATGTAAATGATGATGTGCCCCTCAATGGCCAACAATACCTGTTTAAGTACATAGGTCATTAAAGTGACATGTTTCCAATGTGGTGTCCAAGAGCATGAGTACACAATGGTGTAGGTAAGGTGATATGTCCCTAGTGGATGTAGGTAGGAAAATGTAATGTATCATGGTGGAAGGAATGATGGCCCTAGTGTCTAAGGAACATATGGTAAAACCTATCAAGGGGAAGGCGTGATGCTCCCAATGTAGGTATAAATGCTAAAGATATGACAAGATGATTGCTCAAGGTGAGGTAAGGCATGATGCCCCCAAATATAAGGATATGGCAATGAAAGAATAAGATGTAATGGGAACACTTATTAGCCCAAAAGTAAGGGTGGATCTAAAAGTATGATATTGTGATAATAGTATTTGCATACCCTTATCACACATTTGTTACCATTTTATCCCCTTTTTCCCTTATGTGATTTGTGTCATGTTTTGAGTCTATTTCCCTAGCTTATGTTGCCTCCTAGACATGTTATTTCCTCTTCCCTATGTTTTCCTAAGCCTTATGATGTAGGAGCATTCAGAAGCATTCAAAATAATTGGGACAGTTAAGAGTGAAGTTGCAGAGTACCAAGAGAGCAACCTTGGAGAATACCGCATTTTACCACATTTATGTATTAGAGGTTGTAGAGTTGGACTTAGCATCTAGACATCATCATCTTCATCATATCTAAAATTTAGATCATTTGGGCTCGATTCTAGAGAGATATTGCTATCAAAAGATTACCTATTTTCACATGTTTTCACAAAGTAGAGACGACAGTGTTCAGTGGAGTCTAATTGGCTTGTAGAGCAATTCTGTGACTTGTAGAGCTAAAAGGAACATTATTCAAAGTTTAGGACCTCACCAAACTTCATAGAGATCCGCATGAAGTTCTATACAATAGCAGAGCAATACCTTATGCTTAGGTCTGACCTATCTATGTCTACACGTTTCATAATGGCAATTAACTCTTGGCCAACTTGATAATGTTATGAAGGCCTACAAAGGATATAAATGAAGGATAAATGTTTGTTTCAAGGATATAAATGATGAATGATCAAGTATGCAAATGTATCAAAGTCAGAGGATGAGTATTTTGATCGGAAGAAGTAGCAGAGCTGAAACAGAGAGCAGAGCAGAGAGCAAAAGAAGTTGTAGAACAAAAAATTGAAAAGAAGAAGAAGATAGAGGACATGAAGATGTGTAACCCTAGGTTGCGGCCTAGCATTTGAAAAGCCCTTGAGGCATATGTAATGTGTTTTGTGATCATAATATAAGAGGAATGAGCTTTAAAGGTTGGGTGTTTCCCTTTTAGGGTTTTCCCAGGATATATCTTGTGCCATGTGTTTATGAATATCCCTTTCTTTCTGTTGTTAGCTATATACTTCTGTTGCATCTCTGATTGATCATGTTGTTCTAGTAGTTTAAGGCTACAAGGTTCGACAGTCCCTCATCGGACCCTCCTACCTTGACTGCATCAAGTGGTATCAAAGCATACAAAAGAGATGAAAGAGGATTTGATAGAAGACCATTCAAAAGAACATGTTTTCAAGTTTGGAGGAGAAAAGAATCAAGCAATGAATGTCAACAAGAGGATACTACCAAAGGAGAAATAGAAGATGCTAAGAGGATTTATGCAGAAGAAGAACCTATTGACTCACTAAGTTTGATAGAGAAACCAAAAGAAGGTGAAGCATTGATCTTAAGGAGATTTGTGTTATAGAACAAAGAAAATAGTGCAAGAGAAAGTTTGTGTGGATAAGTGTGAAGCATAGCAAGGAGAGGATAGTATAGAGAAAGATGGAATGACAAGATATTCTACTAGAGGAGGAAGTTTGTGTATCAGAGTAAATGAAACATGGATAAAGAATTAAAGAAAAGTATTGGAGTAGGATAGGCAGAGCAGAAACTGGAAGATTTTGAAGAAATTGTATCTAGATCAGAAAGTGTTGCAGAGAAAATTTAGGAATGTATTGACTATATCAAAGGGAGTAACATGTTTGTTCCAGAGGATGCAAGTGTGTATTGACTGACTCTTAATTGATTGAAGTAGACATTGAGCTTGAGGCATCTTGCAAAGAAGACTTGCTCAGACCACTAATCATTGAGGCAGTGCAAGGCTTGCAAGTAGACCGCTAAACCTAGATCACCAGAAGATGAAGAACTTGAGGTAGCTTGCAGAGAAAACTTGCTCAGACCATCAATCATTGAGGCAGTGCAAGGCTTGCAAGTAGACTGTCAAACCTAGACCATTGCAAGATGAATAAATTGAGGCAGCTCACAGAGAAGACTTGCTTAGACCACCAATCATTGATGTAGTTTAAGACTTGCGAGTAGAATGTCAAACCCAATCACCAGAAGATGAAGAACTTGAGGCAGTTTTGTAGGGTGGACTTGAATAGACCATCGACCTTGAGGCAATTACAAGTACCTGTGAATAGACTGCTGAACCTATTCAAAGAAACATCATTAAATTTGACATAATACAAACCAAAGTGAAGAGGCTCACTTTTCAATTAACCTCAAGAGTCTGATGCAGGAGCATCCTGAAGCATTCAAAACAATTGGGATAGTTAACAGTGAAGTTGCAGAGTACCAAGATCTAGCGACCTTGGAGAATACCAAATTTTACCCCATTTGTGTATTAGAGGCTATGGAGCTGGACTTAGCATCTAGACATCATCATCTTCATCATATCCAAAATTTAGATCATTTAGGCTCAATTCCAGAGAGGTATCACTATTAGAAGATTACCTATTTTCACATGTTTTCATAGAGCAGAGCTGACAGTGTTCAATCGAGTATAATTAGCTTGTGGAGCAATTGTGTGACTTGTAGAGCTAAAAGGAACATTATTCAAAGAAGTTTAGGACCTAGCCGACCTTCATGGAGATCTGCATGAAGTTCTATGCACCAACGGAGCAATACATTATGTTTAGGTCTGACCTATCCATGTCTACACATTTCATAATGACAGTTAACTCATGGCCAACTTGATAATGTTATGAAGACCTGGGGAGGATATAAATGAAGGAAAAATGTTTGTTTCAAGGTAGTAAATGAAGAATGATCAAGTATGCGAATATATGAAGTCAGAGGATGAGTGTTTTGATTGGAAGAAGTAGCATAGATGAAACAGAGAGCAGAGCAGAGAGCAG
Organism: Cunninghamia lanceolata; assembly: GCA_027924645.1. Taxonomy (NCBI): domain Eukaryota; kingdom Viridiplantae; phylum Streptophyta; class Pinopsida; order Cupressales; family Cupressaceae; genus Cunninghamia; species Cunninghamia lanceolata. Next base: position 10,747,250 of record BSBN01000655.1, read on the forward strand.
AAGAAGATGCAGAATAGAAAATTAAAAAGAAAAAGAAGATAGAGGACTTGAAGATGTGTAACCTTGGGTTGTGGCCTAGCATCTGAAAAGCCCTTGAGGCATATGTAATGTTTTCTGTGATCATAATATAAGGGGAATGAGCTTTAAAGGATGGGTTTTTCCCTTTTAGAGTTTTCCTAGTAGATATCTTGTGTCATGTGTTTATGAATATCTCTTTCTTTTTGTTGTTAGATATATACTTTCATTGCATCTCTAATTGATCATGTTGTTAGTAGTTTAAGGCTGCAAGGTTAGACAGTCCCTCATTGAACCCTCTGACCTTGACGACATCAAGTGGTATCAAAGTTGGTTGCAAATTTTCTGGGATGGTTGTGAATCTGTTGGGAAGGAAGAAAGTGTTGAAAGAAGTGCAAAACCCTATAAGTAACAAGTGTCATCACTGAAGAAGACCAAGGCAAGAAAGATTTGGGTAAGCTTTTCAAATTAAGTTGTTTATCTAATTTGTTTCAATGGGGAAAATTGGAAAGAGAATGAAGAAGGAAAATGAAAACCTAATATGCAAAAAGGATATTCTAGAAGAAGAATTGTGCAAAATCAAAAGGTGTAATTCAGAATTGATGGAAATGATAAAAGAACTAGGAGAAGACAAATATAATGCTCTTGAAGAAGAACTGAAAAATGTAAAAAGGAGGAATGAAGATTTAGAGGTAGAGTTGAAGTTGTTTGAGAATGTTGAAAAGAGATTTGAAGAATTGGAAGAATAATTCAAGTTGTTTGGGAAGGTGGAAAAGAGGAACAAAGATTTGGAAGAAAATTTGGAAGGCTAAAAAAGGAAAATAGTTTGCAAAAGAGTAAAATATCAGGATTGAAAGAAAAAATTAATCAGTTAGAATAGTCACTTGTAGCATGTAGAGAAGAGAATGAAAGTCTGAGATCTAAGCCTTAAATTTGTGATGTTTCTTGTGATACTAATGATTTGTGTGATGCTATAGAAGCTTCTTTAGAAAGTGAGATTGAAGATGACAGAGTAATTAAACCTGTAGTTGTTGGGTATGGTATTGGTTTCAAAATCATATAGAGAATGGGATATGAAGGACAAGGATTGGGAAAGCATCAACAAGGAATTATAAAGCCTATTGAACCAGTAATAAGATCAAGGAGTGAAGACCTTGGATATGGCAGAGGGAAGGATATTGTTGCAAATTCAAACAAGTCAAATAAGGGAAGAAGAGGCATGTATTATTCCCATTGTAATAGATATGGACATGAAAAGGAATTGTGTTGGGATCTATACCCTTGTAAGTTTTATGGATTAAGGAATCATTCTGAAAGGATGTGTTGGAATAAATTAAGAAGGAGAAATCCTATGACAGATTGTATGCAGATGAATTATGGATGGATTGATGGAGCAAAATGGAAACATGTTACTTGTATGTTTAGAAGATTGTATAGATAGAAATATTCATATGTTGGAGAGAAAAGAGGATATGGATCAGGATGGAGAGAGAGAAGAGTTTATGTGAAGAAAAATAAGAACAGTAATTCAAAACACAGAGGGAGAGATGACAGGACTCATAATACTTATCACAGTGAAAGATATAGAAGAGATGAAAGAGGATTTGATAGAAGACCATTCAAAAGAACCTATTTTCAAGTTTGGAGGAGAAAAGAATCAAGCAATGAATGTCAACAAGAGGATACTACCAAAGGAACAATAGAAGATGCTGAGAGGATTTATACAGAAGAAGAACCTATTGACTCACTAAGTTTGATAGAGAAACTAGAAAAAGGTGAGGCATTGAACTTAAGGAGATTTGTGCTATAGAACAGAGAAAACAGTGCAAGAGAAAGTTTGTGTGGACAAGTGTGAAGCATGTACACACCTAAAAATGACTCAAGTCAAATTAAATAAATATTTTAATATTTATTTTATTCTTATTCTTCTATCAATAAATAAATGTACTAATTTATTTATCTGATTCACATTCATCTTAATCTTCCAAAAATTAAATAAAAATCAATTTATTTAATTAAATCATCCAAATTCCTCTAAATCATCCTTGGTTGAATAATCCTAAATTATTTAATTAATTATCTATCCTAAAGTCTCAATTCTATAAATCCACATCATTTCCACCTCACTTTACACCTCATCATGTTGCACACATAATTGAATATTTTCAATATTTAATTATATAATTATCCTCACCCACATGTCCTATTTATCCACTAATCATCCCTATTCTTAAGAGCTTGGTCTTTGCATGTCATCATAGTCAAAGGACACTTTGAGACACATGTCTCATAGTTCCTAGATTCTTTCCAACAACCCTACAAAGAAGGACTCCTTCTTTGACCCTTGTCTTTTGGTCCTTGAGAGCATTATGACAAGTGGCCTCTTGCTCACACCTTTCTCTCCACCTTGTCATCATAGGAGGAACATCTCCCCCTTTTATCTCTCTCATCCCAACTAATCAAATCTCTACTGTACACATCACAAGACTCATTCCTCCACTGTGGATCTTTTGACACTTGGATTTGAGCCTTCTTTGCCTATAAAAGCAATCTTCTCACCTCCAATTTGTAACACATGAGCTATAGTACACACATGCTGTAGAAATTTCCATCAAGCAATCAAGTGTGCCTTTGGCCCCCTCATTTGCATTTAGATTTGTAGACACCCAAAATTGACTCATTATCATTAGCATTCAAATATCATATTAGCTACCATTTGCATTTGTCTAACACACTTGAGCAATATCCCTAACACATCTATTTCTTCTATTAATTAAATAAATTTATATTTATTTAATTAATTCATTAGCTATTTCTTCTATTTCCTCTAAGCTATAATTAAACAATCTTTAATTATTTAATTATCTTCATTCTTCTATTTTAATTAAATAAATTTTATTTATTTAATTAAAAATTCCTTTCATAAGCCCACTTCCCAATTAATTAAATAAATTTTATTTATTTAATTAATTCCTCTTATCATTTATCTCATGCGTCGACATGTGTGCCTCTTTCATTTAAAAAAATAAGTGGTACTACATCTTTTATTTAATATCTTTCACATGTAGTACTTTTATGTACACTGTCACACATAAGCCCTATCTCCCTTCCACTTGTCATCTACACATTCACCTATGTCTATCATTCAATCTTAGCCATTCACATAGCCACCGAATCTCCACCGTTGATTGATTTTGGTTGAGTTCTATATAAACACCCTCTCATTCCATACTACAGGCATCCAACATTCATATAGCATCTACATTATCATCCTGAGCATATTGAGTACTTTAGCATCTATCTAGCATATTATTTTTATCATCCATCCATCATGGCAGCTTTTATCTTCATAATTGTTCATTGTTGAAGAAGCAATCCATATCATAAACAAGGAATCATAGAATCTAGGTGATATTGCTCTTAAATTGCATGCTTTTGATTTCATTTGGATTAGATTATTTAATGATGGTAGGGTTAGGTTTTCATGGCTATGCTTGATCTTATTAACCTAATTTTTTACCTATCACATTTTGGCACACCTGATGGGACCCACATCCTTGATTAACTTTGTTGTTGGAAGTTGTTTTTGTGAAGATCAATTTTTTCTGAGCACTTACGGCAAGTTCCAGTCGCTTTTGAGCAAAAACCAGTTGATGTCTGAATATATGCATCACTTTTGAGCCAAAACCTGCTGCTTTTAGCATCCATGAATCGCTTTTGAGCAAATAGTAGTCACTTACTGCCTATTCCACATCGCTTACAAGCTAACAGCGGTCGCTTATTCCTTTATTTGAATCAATTTTAACCTAACAGTAATCACCTTTAGCTATTTGGATCACTTTTTGCGAAACTAGGGTTTTTGTTACATTCTATTTTTCTTGCAGATCTAAGTCACTTATTACCTGTAACTAGTTGTATGTTTCTTTTTCACATCGCTTATGAGATTTATCAATCTGCATATGGAATTATTGACATCGCTTATGATTTGTAACATTTCACCTGCGGCAAAATATAGTTTGCTTTTGATCAATAGTTGATTGCCTCTAGTAAATTGTCATTTTTAGTCCTTATCATTTGTAGTTTAGTTTTCTTGGCTACTAATTAGGTATTTGTGTAGCATCTTATCGATTGTCCAAGAAAAGGAGGCTATCAAACTACTAACATATCTATCATAGCTTCGATCAGTCCAAGACTTGTGGTTTTTCACTAAATTAAGAACATTTGGGCTTGGTGCTTAAAAAGAATCATTACTTGCTCTGTGCTTGATTTATCTTTCTTGATTGCTTGCATGTGCTTGATTGTAACCCAAATTTAATAGGAAAAGTATCATCTCCCCTTGCCTATCAAATGGATCTTGGGTGTATGAGAACTTGTTATTATCTTTAGAGGGCCTGCCTTCCTGGTGTGAGAAGGGATATGACCTAAGTAGTAATGGGCTAAAGCCAAGTCCTTCCGAACCGCTATTTAAGAAAAGTATTTGTGTGGAAAGCCACAAACAACGGGTGTTGTTGTGTTATACCGATAGCCAACCTCCCCTAAAACCCTCCAAGGTGTAACCCTTGAAGGCTGGGAGACTCCATAATGGAGAGTAGCATTGCCGCACGTATAGCCACCTGAATGGATGCCCTTATTAGCAACTTTGTGTAGTAGCCAAAAATATTTTATTTGTTGACGCAAAAGGTGGTACCTTTGAAGCTACCCTGATTCACGTGGTTCTTAGAAGAGATAGCAGGGACAATCCTAAGGTTTGGTGGGGGGTCAAGTCTTGGGAAACCCAGATCTTGGTATGCATGAGAAGTGTGTGCCGTGGAGAGGAGCCAGTGCTACCAAGATCCTTAAGCTATCAGCTTTGAATAAGCACAGCCAGGGGACTTAACAAATACAGTCCTTTCCTAGCCTAGGTTGTACAAGTTTGTGATTGTTGTGAGTGTGAGTGACTACAATTACTATTTCTTGTCAAAAAAACACAAATCAGACATATTTCCTGACAGACACAGTCACTTTTAAACTTAAACTGCCTGCATACAGGTAATTGGATTGCCTTTAAACAATAGTCAGTCGCCTTTTGCCTAAACTGGATCGCCTTTAAACAACAGTTAGTCACCTTTTGCCTAAACTGGATCACTTTTGAACAATAGTCAGTCGTCTTTTGCCTAAACTGGATTGCCTTTAAACAACAGTCAGTCACTTTTTGCCTAAATTGGATCACTTTTATACAACAGTCAGTCACCTCTGGTCTAAACTACGTCACCTTTGATCAACAGTAAATCACTTCTAAGTCAATACTGGTCACCTGTAGAAAATTGGCTCACCTCTGGTTAACAGTGTAACATGTTATCCGAACCAAAACTAGATCACATTTAAGCTATTACTAGTCTCTTTTGGCCTTTTTTGATTTGCATATGAGCTATTACCTGTCACCCATGGTCAATTACCAGCAAATCTTAGTGACTCAGCCGAATCAGCTACACTTCTAGCTTGTTTAGCCTTAGCATTAGCTTTCAGACCTGTCTCTGGTCATTAGCAGATACTTGGACTTTGTCTCCTACTTTGAGTTTACTAACCAATTGAACTTTGTGAGATTTTCATCTTTTTGAGATCCCAAACCAGCAAACCAAACATCAAATCAATCAACTGTATCAATCAACAAAACATCATCTTTTGGCTTTAGCTTTAGCAACATCAACAACAAAGCAACCAAGCAACCCAACAACAAAGAAAACAGCCAACCAACAACCAAGCAACCCAACAAAAAAACAAACAGCAAACCAACAACCAACAACCAGTAACCAAACAATCAACAAACCATCATCTTTTTGGGTCTCAAAACCTTGACAAGCTAAAGTTTGATTTTCAACATCATTCATCATGCCTCAAACTAGGAGCCAAATTGTGAGCTAAAATGGAAGCCAAATTATGAGCTAAAATGGAAGCCAAATTGCAAGCTGAGATGGAAGCTAAGATGCCACAATCTAGATCAACACCTTTTAGAGACACGACTCAATTTATGAATGGTATGCCTCCTCATATGTTTGTGCCACATGGGTACACCATTGGACAGTCATCTTCACAACAAGTGCAACCCCAAACATTTCTGGAGATTTATGAGGAACAATCCCAAGAAGACTTATCAGAATTTCAAGATACACATGTATGGGATCAATTTGAGAGACTTGTTTTATCTGATCCTAATCGCTACTTCTTGCAACTTGCCCGCATGGGAGCTAAATTACCAAGAGATTTTGACATATCTGCTATTACATAGCACGATCCAAACACTCTTGCTATTGTTACAAAGGGACCATCCACTATAGTCACACCATCCCATATGATATTACAAACTCCATCTTCCAACACATCTCTTTCACTGCCTATTGTTACTTCATTTGATCCACCATGCTCAGAGTACACTCTAGAACCTTTGATAACTCCAACCAATGTACTCTGTTTCATTCCGCAAAATCTAAACATTCCACCTTTCCATGTTCCCCAACATACTCCTTCTCCTACCATGACCGTTTCCATGCCTCAAGTAACACAAGATGTCGATGTGGCCCAAGTACAAACTCCCTAAACATCACAATCTATCCCCATATCCCATATTCTGCAAGCTTCCCAAGCTATCCAAACAACACCAATGGTCGAAGCTTCACAACCATCGCAATCTGCTACATCACATGTGGACACCACATCTCATATTCCTACTGCTGCTAATATGATCTCCACTATCTCCACTAATCCATCTAATACATCATACAATCCCAATGTTAGTCTTATTGACATGAGTGACCCTCCTATTGTTTCTCAAGCTAATCCTAGCACTATAGTCACTTATGTTTATCAATGTACATCTGTTCCATCATCTTCTTACATTTCTTCACAAACCATCAATCCATCTTATACTACCCAAGGTTTGCCTATTGTCACTCAACACATGACATATACCAATTCTCATGTTGTCCAAAATACAAACCCAAGTGTCCATCCTTCTTTCACATCCACCAATCCTTCCATCAATTACCATGTCACAAATCCAACTCCAAATTCACAACCATTAACTAATGCCAATCAATCTTTCACTTCTCATGTGATGCAAAATCTTGGTGCTAATTCGTCACAATATACCCAACCACTGCTTGTGTCTCAAGGACAGCAATCTTCAACCACATATGGGTTGCATACCAATCCTTTGACATACATTGTGAGTACACAACCTCAACAAATGGTCATGGCTTCATATATCCCACAACAACAACCTCAATATGCATCATACCATGTTTCACCCCCTTTGCAACAATAGTAACTATCTCTAGCAGATGCTCAACAAATGATTGACCAAGCGGTAGGAAAAAGCAAGAAGACACTTTCCTTAGAAAACATATGCGCTTATCTGTTTGACAAGTCACTTCATATGACACCTTTTCTGCCACACTTTGAAATTCCACAATTTGACAAGTACAAAGGAAAAGGAAATCTGGAAGACCATCTTAGAGAATTCTTTGTAGCATGTCTCGATGTTGCTCATGACGATACATATCTTTTGAGACTATTCCCTTGAAGCTTAGCAGGACAAGCTCTTGAATGGTTCTCTTATTTACCTCTGGGAATTAAGTCTTTTGCGGAGTTAGCAAATAAGTTTCGATCACACTTTGCTTTTAACATTGAACATGAGGTAAACATGAATGACCTTGTCAACAATAAACAATGCAATGGTAAAGCCTTTTCTCCATTTACTCAACGATGACATAATATGGCTAGCAAACTATCATGGGAAATACCTGAGAAGCAACAACTAGATATCTTTGTTCAAAATCTTCATCCCGAGCTGTCATTCCAACTACAATTGCAAAGTGCTAGCACCTTTGATGGACTTGTTTCCAAAGGAACTATCATTGAACGAGCTTTAATTGCTAAAGGCACTATCAAGATTTTTTGTGATAACAAAGACTATCCTCAAAATTCTAATGATAAGTCTCACTTTTGGAACAAAAATAAGAATGTTGTTAACCACGTTGTTGTGGATGCAAAGAACATACTGTATACGTCTAAAAATGACACAAATCATCCTAAATAAATATTCTAAATATTTATTCCATTCTTCTATCAATTAAATAAATATTCTAAATTTATTTAATCGACTCACTATTCCATAATTAAATAAAATCTATTTATTTAATTAAAATTCTTCTAAATGTCCTACACAATTAAATAATCATAAATTATTTAATTAATCCAAATTCCTCTATCCTAAGTTTTAAATTCAAAAATCCACCTCACCTTTACACCTCACCTTTTCCACCTCACCTTGTCCACCTCATCAGGTTGCACATGTAATTAAATATATTTAATATTTAATTACCTATTTTTCTCTCACCCACATGGCCTATTTCTTCTCAAATCAGAAGTTAGTTAACTAATCAATCAAATCTGTTAACTAATTAGTCATTTGAGTTCACTGGTCAATCTATTCTGTTGACTCCTCAATCAACCCAGTTCACTGCTCAATCAATTTAGTCAGTTCCATAATCCACTCTTCTAACTGATCAATCAAGTCTGTTAACTATTCAGTCAATGGAGTTAACTCTCCAATCAATTTTGTCACATCCCCTCTTTCATGATGGAGCTGGGACACTTGTCACATTTCTACTGGTTGCACATTCCTCAACCATCCTCAGCCGTCGATCTTCATATCTCCTCTCAACCATTGATTCCCATTCTTCTAAGTCTATAAATGAAGCTTCATCCCTCCATTCTAAGGATCCAGGCTTTTGACATCGTTACTCTACAGAAATATCACCAGCGCGCCTTTGGCACCCTTTTGTCATCCACAAAGCTTGAGATCACATACTTGCCTTGGAGCTCATCTCCATTGCATATCACCATAGCCATTTACCATCAACTTCCTATGAACATAGCTAAAAGAGTGCACTCTCTGAGGGCTCACTTCATCTGTGAAAGGACGGTTGTAATAGGCGAACAACAGAAGCATCGATTTCAGGGAAGGTTTGCTTTGTGCTATTCATTGCTATTTTCATTTAATCTTCTTTGTTATCTCCTATTCTGTTGATGTTTGGGTCATACATTATTCATTTGATTGATCACCATTTTACCCTTACATTTTTGGCGCCCACCGTGGGGCCTTTGCCCCTTTATCTCATCAAAATCTGAGCTTTTTTGAAGGCAGGTTCCGTACAGGTCACGCAAAGTCACTCACAGGTTACTATGGCACATTTAAACATTTCCACGGTGCATATAAAGACTGTTACGATGCTTTTATCCTTTCTACGCATTTGTGTATTTTTGCGGCACTTTTGCGCACTGTTACGGTGCTTTTGATTATATTGCACATCTGTTCATTTGTGCTGCGCTTTTGAAGACTGTTACTGCGCATCCATTATTACTGCGCATTTATTCCTTTTAACTATGCATACGTACAATATTACAGTGCATTCATTATTGTTGTGCTTCTATTGATTATTTATGCGCATATGATCACTGAAGCTATGCATTTGTAACAGACTGAAGTTTTAGTACTTTCTTAGGGGAATTTGCTAACTCTAACCTTTTCGCAGGTATTTGCTGGTGCTGTTTTGTAGGATAGGATCTGGTTTAGTTCCATGTAGTTGCATCTAATTAGTTCACATTTCATTTTCTGAGGGAAAGTAAAATTGATGATCATTCAAATCTTCATCTAGTTCTAATTAGGGAGAAAGCAACTAGATTATTTCTTGCTTGCATTGCAAACACCTTCCAAGTTATTGCTATCTAAGATTAAAATTGGACTCATTAATGATCTTGAAGTTAAAATGAACCATTGCTATATCGTGAGACGCTATATCGTGAGACCAAAATTTCAAAGTTAACAATCTCGTGCTACGTGGTTTAAAATTGAACTCATCAATGATCTTGAAGTTAAAATGAACCATTGCTATATCGTGAGACCTGAATTTCAAAGTTAACAATCTCGTGCTACGTGGATGTAAAACTGAACTCACCACTGCTTTCTGGGATTTAAAACTGAACCACTGCTATATTGCTAAACTCACTTCAAAGTTCTGTGTTTGAATAGATTAGCCCATTTAGTTTTTTTCACTTTTAACTAGGGTGGATTAATCAGTGTATTCTGTGCTTGCGAATGACAACAGGTTTATGCTCTCCCCTCTTCTGGGTGATCAGAGTGCCAGACTTGTCATTCTATTTGTTTAACCTTTAGGAGGGGCCTGCCCTTGGATGCACGCTTGTCCAAGTGGGAACGACCCTGAGTGGTAACAGGCTAATGCCAAGCCCTACCAAGCCACTTAAAATAAATTGTGCTTGAGGTGAAAACTTCCTGCAACAAGTGTTGTTATGTTACACCGACGGCTAACCTCCCCCAAAACCCTCTCAGGTGTAACCCTTTGAGGCTGGGAGACTCCATAACGGAGAGTAGTGCCGCCACACATGTAACCACTTGAACGGTTGCCCGCATTAAATACCTCTTGTTCTAGTGGCCCAAATCCCTTATAATCCATTTCTCGCCTAGGATTTTGTGCTTGCTTTTGTCCAAAATAGAGTTAAAAAACTACAAAAACAATGAAAAACTACAAAATATTCTTTGTGCTTGCTATGTTTTCTTGCTGTTAATTTATAATATCAGATTAGGAAGACCTTTTCCAGCCAAAAAATACCAAAAACAAAAGAGAAATCCAAAAATTTTGCAAAAATATCAGAGCTGCACATATACTCCTTTTTGCTGCGCATATACTGCGACTTGCTGCGCTTCTGTTATGACTTGCTGTGCATATATACTGTTGCTGCGCATATACACACTATTGCTGCGCATATGTACTTAACCAGAGCGGTGCATATACTGAGACTTGCGGCGCATTTGCTCATTTCTGCTGCGCATTTATTTCGGTGCATATGCGACAGTGAGCACTTGCCCTATTTTTGAGAAAATATTTTCACTTGATTAGAGCACCCATTTCAGCCTAGTTTCACTTTGTGAGGTCAGATTCTACCTTGCAGTCAATCTTCATCCATTTCACCCAAGTCTCTCTCTTTCGTCAATCGTCACATTCACTTTCTGTCCAAATCCCTCTTGTCCCAAAGTCAGTTTGTCCCATACCGATTCGACATAGGTCCCTTTTTCATGTCATTAGTGAATTCACGTAAGCCTAGTAGGTCACTGTACCTTTGCTAGTAGTCTTGTTGAATGACTAAGCCCTACACAGTAAGACTGGTATCGACTACCCTTACTAGAGGCCAACGTCTTGTGTCAACCGTCTTACTTGAAGTCATTGAGTGAGAGAATCCTTTGTCCAAATCTTGTCCTAGATATCCCATTCACAACAGCCTCAGTCGGCACCTCGCCAAAATTTCTAATCCTGGTCCACTTCATCCCACCCCACCTTCCATGGTTCTTACTCAATCCCAGTACAAAAAACAAATTGAAATGGCTGACACATCTGATCACCTCGCCCCACCACATGGTGGTGATGAAGAAATTTCTCATGAAGAATTAGTAGCGCACATCCAAGATAGCAAATTCCAATGCCTGGTAGAGAGGGTGCTCCTTGAAGACCCTGACAAATACTTCCACCATCTTGCTAATCTCAGAGTCAAACTCCCCGCAGACTTTGACATAAGCTCCATCATGGAAAATGTAGACAACGATCATGAGCGGAGACGTGATGATCATGAGAGAGGCACGAATGACACAATCCCGAATGCAAATGATAGAGGCAAGAAACCCATAGATCAAAAGGCTCCTATGGATGATGTGAGACAACAAATCGAAAGTCTAAAGCAAGAAATATCCAACCTTAAGACTGGTACAAGTTCCAAGCAATACTCTTTGGAAGATATAGCTCTATATCCTTTTGATAAAAGTTTGGTCATGAAACCCTTCCCCTTTCAGTTCGGAGTCCCAAAGTTTGACAAATACAAAGGGAAGGGGGACCCTAGAGATCATATCCAGGAGTTCAATGCCGCATGTTTAGAAGTAGCTCACAACGAGACCTACTTGATGAGACTATTCCCAAGATCTTTAGGTGGTCAAGCTATGGAGTGGTTCTCACGCCTCCCACCAGGGATCAAAACTTTTGATGAACTTGTCAATAAATTCATAATGCACTTCTCCTACAACATAGAACATGAGGTATCTATGCTAGATCTATGCAATACTAAACAAAAGAGTGGTGAGTCATTCACCACCTTCTTACAATGATGGAGACAGCTAGCTAGTAAGTGTTCTTATGATATACCTAAGAAGCAACTATTAGAAATGTTTGTCCACAACCTAAACACAGATCTTAGCTATCAGATTCAGATACAATGCCTTACATCATTCTCCAAAGTCATTGAAATGGGCCTATTCATTGAAAAAGCTATGATCACTAAAGGAACTCTCAAGCTCTACAAAGACCCACCTAATTCCAATTACACAACAGATAAATCAAAGTTTTGGACCAAGAACAAGAATGTGGTCAACGATGGGGTAGTTGACGCCAAGGCAGCAGCACCTAAACAACAACCCATATTCACTCTTAAGGGGGACGTAAATAATGGTGCAATCAACAAACCACCCTCTCGAGAGCCTAGATCTTGGTACAATTCAAACCCAAGGAGAAAATTTACACCATTAGGCGAGCCTCAAGAATCTGTGCTACGGAAGTTGTTGGCTAACAACGAAATTTCTCTACCGCCAACAAGTGATTACAAGCCTATAGTCAAACCTCCCTACTGGAAGGACATAGACTATTGTGAATATCACCGAGGAAGGAGGCATACAACTAACAACTGCATTCACCTCAAAAATGTCATACAGGATATACTAGATCAGAATCAGGGAGGGACACAATAGCATACCTCCAATGAAACTCATGTGGCCTACAGGGATCCACTTCTGAATCATAACAGGCCATATAACAACAATGGCCACAACAACAACAACCATGGCCACAACAACCATGGCCACAACAACAACGGCAACAACAACAATGACAACAACAATAATTGCAACTGGCCAAATCAGAATAGCGGGACGAGTAATGCTAACTATGCAAGTGTTCCATTTGACTACACCATAAACTGCATTTCTGAACATATTCCACAGGTTAATGTCATCTCACCCAACCAACAACCAGGACCTAACCGAACTGGTTGTAGTATAATTACCCGCAGTGGTAAAGTCACACTCAATACCGTTCCTCCAAGGTTGTCACCATCTCCATCCAACCCCAGTCAGTACAATGTCCTCGACCAGTTACAGAAAACCCTGGCTCACATTTCTATATTGGAGCTCTTGCGTCTATCTCCTTCTCATAAGGAGATTCTTGAGAAAGCCTTAATGGAAACCACTGTCCCCACTAACTTAGCCCAAGAGAAGTTTCAAACCATGGTAGGCAATTTGACATCCTCCAATTCCATATTGTTTACTGAGCAAGATGATCTTTCTGTATCTCAACCCCACAACACCCCTCTGCACATTGTCGCATTCATACACAAGCACCGCATCAAGAGGGTTCTCATTGATGGGGGTGCCGGTTTAAATATTTGCACATTGAAGCTAGTCCTTGCATTGGGGTTCTCCGAACAATCAGTTGATCCAAGGAGGAAAATTACCATTAAGGCATATGATGAGGAAGAAAGAACCACAAAAGGAACGGTTGTCCTACCCATTCAAGTGGGACCGGTAATTAAAGATGTGGTGTGCCAAGTCCTTGATTGGGAGCTTGCCTATAATATTCTACTAGGGAGACCATGGATCCACGCCATGAAGGCTGTCCCCTCAACCTATCATCAATGCATTAAGTTCCCGCACAATGGCAAGTAGGTCACCATTCAAGGCAACCTCGACCCCTACCAACACTGTAATTCTTTCCGTACAAAACCCGAATGTGTCATACCCAACAACTGAGCCTACATTTCCCCTACCCCGCAACAGGACCATACTGCTGAAGCTTCCTCCTCAAGACCCAAACCGCTGAAACTTACCATAAAATAAAATGGCATGGGGGAATACTCCATTGAGCACAGCCTCAACCTTGCCAAGATGCCTTTGTCTCCTCATTCTTTTGGCCAACCCAAGCATCCACCCAAACATTTTCCAAAGCCATGTGCTCCTCCTGCAGCTCCCACAAATCCCTTTGTAAAATGGGGGACCTTATCTGATGAAACAGAGGATCGAGATCTCCTGCAGTGGCTTTATGCTGAAGAAGAAAACACCCCCCAAGAACTGCCTAAACTCCCTACAGAACTCTATGGGCGGGGTGAGACTATTTTGCACAGGATGGGGTACGAAGGACAAGGCCCCATAGGCCTCAGAAAGGAAGGAATAATTAAACCTATACAACCTTCTTCATCCTCTTCAGCTAGAAACACAACTAGCCTAGGGTACAAAGGCAAGGGTAAAGCCAAGAAAAATGCCTGCCTTGTGGAGACAACCCAAATGCTCCAAGTGGATAGTGACACAGATTCAGATGATTCAAATGAGTATGAGTGGGACGAGATAACAGAGCACTCCTACGATGAAAAAGAGGTTGACACCATCCAAACTCTTAGCCCCTACCATGAGGGACAAACACAACAAGATAGACCATTGGAGTCTGATTTGCCCACCCCTGAGATTATGGCTTTCGAGGAAAGTTTTGATTCCATTGCGATAAACAACTTGGAGGAAAGTACCACACAGAACACTACCCCCGCCAATGCCCATAACATTTCCATTCACACCATCAATGAATTAGGTCTCTCATCTGACTCCCTTCCCCTCTTACACCCTGAGCTTATTGACTGGGATCTACAAGGAACCCCCCAATTAGATATGTTCCAGAACGATGATGCTTACATTGATTATATGGAACTTAGGGACCACTTGCCAAAAGCAGATCATAAAGCTAGTTTTGCTATCGAACTGAATACCATGGCTTACTTCAGGGAGGGTGCCAAGCCTTCAAGTCGCAAAAACATCAAGATCAAAAATGGATCTGACAGTGAAAACTGCCTTGTGGCAGTGTCAGATCATAAAATAGTAAAAAGAAAGGACGCATCTGACGGTGAAAACCCAACTGTGGCACCTGACGATGGAATGCTTGACACTCTCCCTAGTGATATGTATCAAGAAAGGTCACAAATTGTGGTGGAGCCGATAGAGCCCGTAAATATTGGTACCGAAGAGCAGCCCAAGATTATCCACTTTGCCAAATCTCTCACACCACCAGAGAAAACCAGGTTTGTACCATTCTTTAAGAAAAAGAGAGGTAGCTTTGCTTGGTCATATGCAGACATGCCAGGCTTGGACCCAAACCTAATTCTACATCATTTGCCATTGGATCTAGGGGTGAAACCCGTAAAGCAGAAGTTGAGAAAAATGCATCCTCATATAGCCCTTTTGGTCAAAGAAGAACTCAAGAAATTGCTAGATGTGGGGTTCATTAGACCCATAGATTACCCAAAATGGATATCTAATATTGTGCCAGTGTCTAAACCAGATGGCTGGGTTCAACTATGCAATGATTTTCAAAACTTAAACAAAGCATGCCGCAAGGATGACTTTCCACTGCCAAACATCGATATCATAGTCGACCTTACTGGAGGACATACAATGCTATCACTCATGGATGGATTCTTAGGGTACAATCAAATCAAAATAGCACTAGAGGATCAACACAAAACAGCTTTCACTTGCCCATGGGGTACCTTTTGCTAGAATGTCATGCCTTTTGGGCTGAAAAACGCAGGTGCTACATATCAGTGAGCCATGACAACTATATTCCATGACATGATGCATGTAACTATGGAAGACTATGTTGACGATATCTTGGCAAAATCTCTCACAAGGGACTCACACCTGGACATATTAGAAAAAGTCTTTCAGAGATTGGACCAATTCCAAGTCAAACTGAACCCAAAGAAATGTGTGTTTGGGGTAACATCAGGCAAGCTGCTAGGCTTCATCATGTCGGCAAACGGAATAGAGGTAGACTCGGCCAAGGTCAAAGCTATAATGGACATGCCACCGCCCAAGACTCTAACATAGTTGAGATCCTTACAGGGCAAGCTGCAGGCCATCCGCAGGTTCATCTCACAGCTGGCAAACAAGTGCCAACCTTTCAGCCATCTCCTACATAAGGACATTCCATTTAAATGGGATGAGTGGTGCGAAGAGGCATTCAGCAAGCTAAAGGAGTATCTTATGAATCCTCCCATACTCATGCCTCCGATCCAAGGAAAACCTTTAATTCTCTACATCTCTGCTACACCCACTGCTCTTGGAGCTCTTCTAGCACAGCAAGATTACGAGAACAAAGAGAGAGCTATATACTACATCAGTCGAACCTTAGTGGGCTACGAGTTGCAATACTCACAAGTAGAAAGGTCATGCCTTGCGGTAGTTTTTGCTTCACAAAAACTCTGACATTACATGTTGGCACATCCTGTCAAACTCATTGCCAAGATAGATCCACTGAAATATCTTCTCAGCAAAGCAGCTCTCACAGGTCAACTAGCAAAGTGGGTTATGCTTCTTAGTGAATATGATATAGAATATGTGGACAAAAAATCCATCAAAGGACAAATCATCGTTGACCAACTGGCAAAGGCACCATTACAAGACACTTCACCAATGTAGTTTGAGTTTCCCGATGAGTCTTTATTCACTCTGTCAACATCTCCTTGGAAACTCTACTTTGACAGATCTTACACCAACCATGGATCAGGGGCAGGTATCCTATTCATCACTCCCCAAGGTGACACAATTCCAAAATCCTACAAGTTGTTATTTCCATGCACTAATAACATAGCGGAGTATGAAGCCTTGGTAATTGGTCTCAAGATGGCCACTGAATGGAAAATCCAAGCACTATGTGTCTACAGTGATTCTCAGCTTATCATAAATCAGGTCAACGATGAGTATCAAACCAAATATGAGAAGCTCATCCCATACAAACGGATGGTCGATGACCTTAAAGAACACTTTGGGACCATCTCCTTCGAGCAAATACCTAGGATAGAGAACAAAGTAGTAGATGCAATGGCTACCATAGCCTCTCTTCTAGAAATTCCTGAATATGAGTCACGATATGAGTTCTTAGTGGAAACCATCTGGCAACCAGCTTATGATCTCCTTGAAACCCATTCCATTTGCCTCCTAGTCCGATCTGATTCACCTTGGTACGGTAAGACTTACACTTACCTTAAGGACATTATTATCCCACCAGACCTCTCTTCCAACCAAAAATGAACTTTCATCCGACAAGCCTCTCGTTACACAATCATAGCCGATACCCTTTACCGACGTGGCCTGGATGGTACTCTACTCCATTGTTTGGAACAAGAAGAATCCATAACTGCCTTGCGAGATGTAGACGAAGGGATATGCGGAACACACTCCAGCAGCCCTTCCTTAGCCAAGAAACTCATGCGTTTGGGTTATTACTGGCCAAATATGGAAATGGATTCATATCAGTTCGTCAAAAAGTGCAAACAGTGCCAAATACATGGGAACCTGATCCATGCACTTGCTCAAGAGTTGAGACCTTTAACGACACCCTGGCCCTTTTGTCAGTGGGGACTTGACCTTGTGGGAAAAATTCATCCACCCTCTTCCAATGGCCACAAATTCATCATTACCGCCACTGAGTATTTCACAAAGTGGATTGAAGCCGTTCCTCTAACCACCATCACAGGAAAGCAAATTTCCTTTTTCATTCTGAATTACATTATTTGTAGATATGGTATCCCTTCATCCATCATAACGGATAATGGAAGACCATTCAAAAATCAGGATGTCTAGGAACTCTGTGAGCGTTTCAAAATCCAACATCGTTTCTCCACTCCATACTACCCCCAAGGTAACAGCCAAGCTGAGGCATCGAATAAAACCATTCTAAAAATCCTAAAGAAGACTGTCAATGAGGCTGGCCGTGATTGGCATGTCCAACTCAATGCCGCTCTATGGGCCTACAGAACTAGTATACGCACTCCCACAGGTGCTACACCCTACGCCCTTGTCTATGGTTCTGAAGCCATCCTTCCCATTGAGGTTGAACTACCATCCCTCAGGGTGTCATTGAAAGGTCTCATATCAGACGAAGAATATAGAGTCTCCAGGTTACAAGAACTAGAGCTGCTGGAAGAAAGGCGCCAGAAAGCCTTCAATCATCTTAAAGCCTATCAACAGATGATGTCACGAAGCTACAACCATAAGGTTCGCCCACAATGTTTCAAGGTTGGGGACCTCGTCCTTAGAGAAAACCCTCACAATCAACAAGACAGAGGAAAGAAAGGTAAGTTCAAGCCTAACTGGTGTGGACCCTATGTGATTGTACCTGCTTACGGATCGGGGGCATATCAGTTGGCCACTTCAGAGGGTGAGGTGTTAGATGATCTAATCAACAGCATGCACCTTCACCGGTTCTATACCTAGGAGAACCCCAATGCAAGGGGGCACAGTAAAATCAAAAATCAAAAAAATCAAAAAAAAGTTGAAAAGAGAAAATATGCAAAAAATTAGAAAAAATAGAAAGCATACAAAAAAAATCATCCTTTGGTGAAAACCTGGCAAACAGGTGCCTTGGATAGGTATCATGATGAAAACCTGGCAATCAGGGATCATGTTACTTTCTAGCTTCTCGTGCAAATAAAAGCAAGTGATAAAAATCGGGTAAACAGGCATTACTTGTGATAAACCGCCTTCCCCATCTTTCAGAATCCAATCACCTTGAGTCCATTCTTTCTCCATTTACCCCATTCAACCCATATCTATCCCACAAATAAACACTTGATAGTTACCTACCATGGCTTGATACTCTCCTTGTGGCCTTGTCAACCATGGTTTTGTCCCATACTGTCTCCTCAATGTGAGCCTAGCATAGGGTCTCTTGTCAGTGTCCATGGTCCAAGTTCGTGAACTACGTTGCCTCTACACCGTCACGTAGGCAAGGCCATTATTCTAATGCGCCCCCGAGGCTTCCATTTCTCCCACGGTCCCATTCATCCCCTTTCTTATCATCATTCTTGTTGTCTTTCTTCTAGTCCATCCATAGTCCATTAGGGTTTACCCCGAACTACGTTGCCTCTACGTCGTCACGTAGGCAAGGCCATTTAGCAATGAGCCCCCGAGGCACTAGGTCAGTCCCTTAGGGTCTGTCTCCCCAATAAGGATTGTGCAATCTTCTCACCAAGCAAGCAAATGCAAGCAGAACCCGCGCCTCAAGCAGAAATTTGACTGTGAGCATCTTAACCTATCCAAAGCAAAGTAAATATCCAAGGTCTTCTAAATGATTTTATTCAACCTACAGCAAGAAATAAACATATCTAATGGCAAGAATATTTTGTGGATTTGGAACTAGGGTTAAGTTACAGAGTCTTGATTTTTTTTATTTTTTTATTTGCTATCATACCTTCCTATGCTACTTGAGGATGCCAAAAGCTAGAGATGCTATGATGGGGGCATGATTACTTTCTTTGTTTGCTATTTGTGGATTAAACTTTAGTAATGTGAAGCCTTGTCTAAGGACATGATCGGCAAAAGATCATCAAGGACATCAAAGGTATAACATGAACGGGGGCAATCCTTGTTTGTTGAAATGCAAGAAGTACTCAGGTCATCTAGATTCAATTTTGACTAGATGCTTATATTCACTTGCTAAATTACAATCCATGTAAGCGATATTCAGGTCATCTCGGTTCAATTATACCTAGATGCTTGTACTCACAACATCTCAGAAAATGTACCAAAAAAACAAAATGCCCAATGATGAAATAAAGCACTCCAATAGCAAAGCATCCATCCTATATCCATTTATACATCCATACCATACCCCATGCAATAAAGATCCAACAATGCAGAGTATCAATACAAATAAAAGCTTGTGAGTTCTTCTATCGAGTCTTTCTTCCATCAATCATATTTCTATCTATCATCATATCTTTCATCCTTGTCCAGTCAGTCTGAGCAATGATCCAAATGCAAGCTCCATCCTTAATCCATATCAATCAAGTCAAGTCAATCTTGCACAAATGATCCAATCACAATCAGTGGTCTTGATCCTTGTCTGGTCGTAAACCAACTCGATCAGTTAATCAATCAATTGTCTTATACAAGATGTTGCATTGTCGAAATCAGACCAATACACGCGTCTTACACGACATGCTTCATTTCCTAAAACTAGACACTATCCTTCATGTTGGTCTAGGGATCTATCATTCCCCGCCATGACAACATGCCTATTGTGTTGGTCTAGGGATCCATCATTCCCCGCCATGACAACACGCCTGCCGTGTTGGTCTAGGGATACATCATTCCCCGCCATCACAACATTGTTGTATATCATTATCCGTATATTGTTGGTTTACTGCTTGACAGGGGCAATACCTTGTTTGTTCTTGTGTCATTTGTACTTACTTGCATGCTTATGTGTGTCATAATTCCATCTTGCATCGCATATCATTCAACTCTTTCTTCAACCAATTTCTTCATTCTCACCTAGCTTCCCTTCGTCTTCGTGAGATTGTCCGTCTCACACCTTCTGCCTCCTCCTCATCCAATCTCCCGAGGGGGCATCTTGTCTTCAAACTTGTACCAGGGGCAAACTGGGGCAGGTATTATCATTCAAACTATCGATTTCTTTGAAGCAATGCTATAAACAGCATTGCATCAAAGAGGGGCAAAATGTATACGTCTAAAAATGACACAAATCATCCTAAATAAATATTCTAAATATTTATTCCATTCTTCTATCAATTAAATAAATATTCTAAATTTATTTAATCGATTCACTGTTCCATAATTAAATAAAATCTATTTATTTAATTAAAATTCTTCTAAATGTCCTACATGATTAAATAATCATAAATTATTTAATTAATCCAAATTCCTCTATCCCAAGTTTTAAATTCAAAAATCCACCTCACCTTTACGCCTCACCTTTTCCACCTCACCTTGTCCACCTCATCAGGTTGCACATGTAATTAAATATATTTAATATTTAATTACCTATTTTTCTCTCACCCACATGGCCTATTTCTTCTCAAATTAGAAGTTAGTTAACTAATCAATCAAATCTGTTAACTAATTAGTCATTTGAGTTCACTGGTCAATCTATTTTGTTGACTCCTCAATCAACCCAGTTCACTGGTCAATCAATTCAGTAAGTTCCATAATCCACTCTTCTAACTGATCAATCAAGTCTGTTAACTATTCAGTCAATGGAGTTAACTCTCCAATCAATTTTGTCACATCCCCTCTTTCATGATGGAGCTGGGACACTTGTCACATTTCTACTGGTTGCACATTCCTCAACCATCCTTAGCCGTCGATCTTCATATCTCCTCTCAACCATTGATTCCCATTCTTCCAAGTCTATAAATGAAGCTTCATCCCTCCATTCTAAGGATCCAGGCTTTTGACATTGTTACTCTATAGAAATATCACCAGCGCGCCTTTGGCACCCTTTTGTCATCCACAAAGCTTGAGATCACATACTTGCCTTGGAGCTCATCTCCATTGCATATCACCATAGCCATTTACCATCGACTTCCTACGAACACAACTAAAAGAGTGCACTCTCTGAGGGTTCACTTCATCTGCGAAAGGACGGTTGTAATAGGCGAACAATAGAAGCATCGATTTCAGGGAAGGTTTGCTTTGTGCTATTCATTGCTATTTTCATTTAATCTTCTTTGTTATCTCCTATTCTGTTGATGTTTGGGTCATACATTATTCATTTGATTGATCACCATTTTACCCTTACACATACAAACTATAAAATCTCCCATTAACATTCAAGCTGCTTCTACAACAATGCAACCTTTTCAATGAACTTGATAATGACAAACTTTAAATCCTCGCCAGCAATTTACACCATTAGTAGAACCTATGGAAGTTGTCTTTTGAAAACTTTTCCAAGCGGGTGATATTATGTTACCAGATGTGCCACCCAACGATGAACCACTCTTCAAAGCTCCTTGGTATAAAGAAAATGAGTATTGTGATTACCATAGAGTTAAAGGACACAAAACAAATGGTTGTATGTGCTTAAAGCATGTTATCCAAGATTGCATCGATCAAGGTTTAATCAAAATTACACCTTCAACAACTCAACCTGCACAGCAACCGACATCAAACTATGATCTAGATGCTTTCAAGAATCCACTTCCATCTCATGACAAATCAAGTAACCCTCATGCTGGGAATGCCATTCAGTACAACTATGAATCATCTACTATTGGCTGCATTGACCATGCTCGCATTTCTACCATTACTATCCAAGGCAAATCCCATGATTTTGTTGTAACTACTCAAAGAGGTTGTGTTACCATTCAAGGAGCACCTGTCCATCCTCCTTGACCATCTTCTAACTATAATATCCTTGATCACCTTGGCAAAACACCTGTTCATATTTCCATTCTTGAGTTGCTTCACATATCCCCTGCTCATAAAGCTATCCTTGACAAAACCTTACAAGAATCTTCGGTGCCTAACAATATTGATATCACACAATTCCAATCTATGGTCACTAGCATTGCAACCCCTTGTCATTTAACCTTTTCTGACAAAGATCTTCAACCATCCATTCATCCTTCACACAACGAAGCCTTTCACATTGAAGTGTTTATCAAACAATGTCATATCAAACAAATCTTGGTGGATGGTGGAGCTAGTCTTAATATATGTTCCTTGAAATTAATAAAACAATTGGGATATTCTAAGAAAGATGTTGACACCTCCAAGGTCATTACTATCAGAGCATATGATGATGCCTAGAGAGATGATGAAGGGATTATTTACTTGCCTATCCAAGTTGGGCCTGTCATTACTGAAACCTGTTGTCAAGTTCTTGATATTGAGCTTCCTTATAACATCATCCTTGGTCGTCCATGAATACATGCCCTCAAGGCAGTTCCTTCTACATACCATCAATGTCTTAAATTTCCACATAATGGTGTTGAGATTACTATCCATGATGATCCCAATCCATTTGAATTTTGTCGTGCCTTTCAAGCTAAATACCAAAGTCCAAACCACATTCCTATCAACAACGAGGCATATCCATCTTCATCATATGTAGATCCATATGACCTCCTCAAGCCATCATCTAGCAAAGTCACTTCCAATCTCCATATCAAGTACACCAAAAATGGTCCAGGTGAGTACACATTGCAAGAATCTTCATCCATACCCATTTCTGATACAGAAGATGGATCTTCTTTGGTAAGAGAGACTTCTAACTCTGATACCATCGATGACTCCACCTTTCATCTCACCAACCTTTTTCTGGGATCCTCCATGTTCATGCTTTCTACAACCCCTTCATCTCTATCTAATGATGAACTCAAGTCTAGTTCTCCAAGCACTCCTAGTCCTAGTGTCAAACGCTAGCCTCCCCAAGCTAAGGATGTTGGTAAATCCTCCATCCATCCTAAGCCCACCATTTCCTATCAAAAATCCCATCCTAAATTCCACAAGCATGTGACCATACATCTTCTGCCATCCAATTTAACTCCACTTCTTCCAACTCCTAAACTCCTGCCATCAACTTTACTTCCATATCCTCCACTTCCCCCATCCTATAACTTGCAAAAGCATGTGACCCTCCCTCCATCTTCCACCATCCAATTTACCCCCACTCCTTTCAACTCCTACTATCCCTCCATCCACTTTACCTCCATTGTTACCAACACCTAATTATCCCTTTATCCATAAGCACCATTACATTCCTAATCATGACCAACAAATGCACATACCGTCTAAGCATAAAGCTTCCACTCATTCTGCCAACCCTGCTTCCATCAAATCCATGGGATTTAAAAATAAAAATGTAGATGCCTCTACTTCTAAAACCAAAAATCCTACCAAGTATCCTAAAGATTCTCATGCCTTAGGGGATCGAAGCAACTAAAAAGCTAACTAAGCCTATAGCTCCACAAGAGGAGCCGACACCTAAAATGGCTTGGGTTCCTAAGCAAACAAGCAAGCAAGCTAGATGAGGCATCCTTATCCATCTTTCAAGAATCCCAACCATTTTCTTCCCTTTCCATCCCATTCCATTTCACAATCCCACAAGCAAAGTAAAAATCATAAAAATACTAAGTATCTGTGGGTTCCTACATCACTTCATCACCCATCCCCTAAGAAAGCATCTCCATTGCTTCCTACACCACCATCCCATCAAAATCTTCAATGTTTAACATGGTGTGTGCAACCATTGGTCATGATTCCCTTCCATTCCAAAACATTCCCACATACCTCCACATCCCCAACCTTCATCCATTACCCTACATATCTTCCCCATCACCTTCCTATGGTCCATGCTTTTGCATAAGTCTTACATAAATCCACACCATAAGCCACTAGCCTACCCTACCATAATCCACATCACAATCCACTATCTACCTCATCCATCTTCTATCCATGCAATCCCTTACCAACATCTTGAAGCATAACAACATGGTCCATGTGATGCCATTCATCTCTAGTGGAACTATCACCTTTCATAGCACTAGACACTTGAGTCCCTCCTATCCATTACCATGGTGAAAACTTGGCAAACAGGCGCCATGTGTAATTGTCTATCCAAAAAAAAAAATCCATCCAATAGTGAAAACCACTTTGTGGTGCTTTGGATAACAAAAAAATAATAGTATAAGATAAATAATCCATCCTCTAGTGAAAACCTGGTAAACAGGCGCCTTGGATAAGTACCATAGTGAAAACTTGGCAAATAGGCGCTATGTGTAGTGACCAGTCTCCATTATCTACTTAGTTTGCTTGATCATCACTCCTCCTAGCATACTTCACCATCTTTCTTACATAATCCATATCATAATCCACATTTCATCGTACTAAACATCTTTTCCATCTTCGCCTCTGTCAATGCTATCTATCATACTTGGGACATTGTTGCGATAACTATATCTTTTTGGCACCTTAGCATCTTGTCCGCATATGCTATCCATTGTTACTTCTCCATAATAAACCTCATTCTGCACTGGGGGCATTTGTTGAGCCTTATTTGGAAGTGGATACCGCCATCTCTAGCAAATAACACACCGAACATCTTAGCTCACAACATAACAAACTTTTAACTTAAACCATAGCATTCATCCAATGTCAAACATGGAAAACATTTGCAACCAGGATTTGTATCTTTGCAATCAGTTCAAGCTCAACCAACATCCCAAAAGAATCAAAAACATCGCCAATGCAAACGTCCAAGCAATAAGTTGATTCTTTCAACATCACTCACCAGCGTAATAAACAAGAACTACATCCCAGCTCTATCGTTAAAGCCTTGATCCCGTGGATACAGGGTATGTAGGCAATCTGAGATGCGAAGGAAGCACTCTGATTCAAGCTAAGACAATAGCCTCTCTTTTCATCATCCATCTTCCATCTTTCTTCTAATCATCCTCTAATCTCTCATCTCACATTTTTCTATTTCTCATCACACACATCATCAATAAAACTCAGAACTACATATTCATCATGTCTCATCATCATCATAAATGTGCTTTGATCCCGTGGACATAGGGTATGTAAGCAATCTAGAATACAAAGGAAGTTTCTAGTACTCAAGCACAGGCGATCCACCCCATCTTCTTCATCTTCTCTCATCTTCCATATTCTTCTCTTTGATCAACTCAAGCACGAAGCAGACTATGTGTATACTGAAAGCTCAAGCACTTTACCCAATCAAGAATAAGCCATAAGTTATTTGTCCACATACCTTAAGCCAACATTTGCTATAGCATTCTATCAACATCTTTAGCCTTCAACAGGATGTAGCTTTCCTCTTAACAAGGCCCCAACTTAAATCCATCTAAGAGCACCTAAATTTGGCAAGAGAACGTAATAAAAGTATCTTTTGTTTTATCTTTTGATTTATCTTTTGTCTCTTTTCTATGCCTAATCAAGACTACCTTGATCTATCTATATCTTGGTATGTTGTGATGAAGTAACGAATGGGGCATGGTCATATTGCTTTCATATGCCATGTTTGCGAAATGATCTTATTCTCTTCCTAAGCGTATTGGTATCTTGTATGTGTTGGGATTAGCATCTTACATATCAATATCTCTAGCATCTGAGAAGCTAAACAATGTCTTATGCACTTGAGACTATTCTATGTCAAGACTAGCTCCATACATATAACCAGCAAGGTGTCACTATGCATAGTGGAGATAAGCTCAAACCATTGCTTGTAGTGTCAAAGTCCATTTCAAAACACTAGCTTCTATTCATATCTTGTGCATGTTGGCTCAACATCTTGACCTCATGCATTCAGACAAGATTGTAACATGCTAGTTTTGGTATTAGATATCTCAACACCTTGGTCTTCTATACCCTGGTGCGTAACATCCACATGCTATATCAAACATAAGGATTGTATTTCTTTTCGTTTTTGAGCAATTACTTTTAAAGTTGCCCATTGTACCATCTATTCATCCCATTATTCGATTATATAGTCCTCAACCAAGATCAATCATTTCCATTGTCCTTCCACATCTCTTATCCTATAAAACAAGTGTGTTAGGCATATAGAGGTCCATCACATATCATATCATTACCATTTACATATTTGCATTATCATACATTTCTATTCATATCATTTGCATAAACTTCCATACATAATCCATGAAAAATACAAAATACAACATGCATAACCATCATAATACCAATAGTACATCCATTACAACATCATGTAGATAACCAACATGCCATATATATATATATATACAAGTGTCTACATATACAAGCTGAGCCATAAAGAATATATGTACAATTGGCTCTAGGCCTCATCATGATACAACATAATATACATGAACAAGGTAGCCCTAATGACTACTGGTAGCTCCCTCACCCTGACTACCACCACTGGGTCCTACACCTGTCCCCCTATGTCTTTATGGCCCCATCACTAATGCTACAGATTGAGATCCACCTGTCCTTCACGAACCTGAAGCTCCTGATCTGCTCTTGAAGCTAGGCTGCCTCTACTCTACTGGCACAACCCCCTAGTATAAGCCCCTATAATACTCCACCTCACCCTATACTCTCTGTAGCTCTGCCTATACTTGTGTGAACTATGTGGGCAAATACATTGTAGCCCCATCTGTACCCAATGCAGCCACTGCTCTATCTTGATGGCCAGTCATCCCCTGTAGCTGCTGCACAACTGTATCCCTCTCTGTCTGTAAACCATCTCTCTTAGCCCTCATCACCTGCATCTATTGTATAGCCGTATCTTGCTCAACTCTCATCATCTGCTTGCTCTACCTAGCTGCATCTCTCTCTCCTATCACCCTAGCAAGTGCACTGTCATCCTACCCATCCCCAGACTGCACTCTAACCTGTAACTGAGCCTGAGCCCTAGCATGTCGTAAGCCAATCACTACCTGGTGTCTATCCAACTCCACTCTCCTTAACCTCATCTGAGCCCGCTGCCTCCATCTCCTCTCCTCTCTAATCCTCCTCCGTAGCTGTTGAATCCCCACATTGTCACCTCCTAATATCTATCCCTGAGGCTATACAAGTATCTGAGGCTGTCCCTACACCTGTCCTTGTATCTGTATCGCTAGCGCTACCGGTACAATGAGTTGCACTGGTGGAGCCCATTGTCACTGTTAACCTTATTTCCCTCTGTCCAGAGCCAAACAGTTAACTTGATATTTTCCTTGAAAACCCTTTGAAAAGGTCCCTATAAAGCAAAGTGCCAAAATTTCCCAGAGGCCTTGCCTAAAAAACCTTACCATTGTAAAGAGCTTGAAAAAATAGGCAGGTTTGCTTTTTACAGCACCCTGAAATTCGTCCAAATGAAGAAGTTATGCACAGTCAAAGTTTCAGTCAATTGACAGTTCAAATGGGCATTTTGGCGGGCTCTCAAAAAGTTCCATCGGCATTTAAAATTGATCATCGTGGGTTGCAACACGTGTCAGTGGCGGAGCGCAGTTTCTAAAAGTTTCAATGTTGCCGCGGAGGGCACCACGTGTCGGCTTCCGCCACAGTTTCTTTGTAGTTTCTTTAAAGTTTCTAACTCACAGTTTCTTTAAGTTTCTGAGAGTGGCACGGATGGCACCATGTGGAGCCACCCGAGGGACACATAAAAGGTAACTCAAGAGCCCCGCGGATGGAGACACCTGGCACCTTCCGCTTATGTTTATAAAAGTTTCATGGCGCCGCCCAAGTTTCGCGAGCCCCTTTTGTATTGTTTCTCAGTGCACGGAAGCTGATAAGTGTCTGCAGCAGAGAGTCCCTTTATTGTTTCTCAGAATCACGTGGAGCTCGCCACGTGTCATTTTCCACTGAAGACCTTTTAATGTTTCTAAGTTGGGGCGAAACGCTCCACGTGTCCCTTGCAACTGCTGCAGAAGCTGACGCGTGTCAGCTTCCACATGAGTTTCTATTTTGTTTCGGTGTGAGTCTAAGAAAGGTGGTGGGCCCCTTTATTGTTTCTAAAGTGAAGCGAAGGACACCACATGTTGACTTCTGCATGACTCTTAAGTGGGTCTTAAAAAGTTTCTATCTTGTTTCTCTCTGCGCAGACGGTGACAGGTGGCGGGTTCCGCTGAAGTTTCAAAGGGCCCCTTTATATGTTCTAAGTGTACGCGGAGGGCGCCATGTGTCTGCTGTGGAGGGTCTCACATGTTTCTCAAAGGATAGGCGAATAGCACCAGGTGGTGGGCTCCACCCACGTTTCTGTTCATGTTTCTAGAGTACCACGGGGGACGACACGTGTCCGCTTCCGCTTGAGTCCCAGCTAAGCCTGTATTGTTTCTCATGGCAACGCGGAGATTGCCACGTGTTGCCATCCGCTAAAGTTTCTAAAAGTTTCAATGACGCAGCAGAGGATGCCACGTGCCCCTTAACATTTCCGCAGAAGCTGCCAAGTGGCGGCCTCTGCAATGTTTCCTTTTGTTTCAAGCTCGGTTGTTGCGGATATTGCCATGGGTTGCGACAGGTGTCACAAGTGGAGGCCCAGTTAGAAAGTTTTGGCATGGGCACGGAGAGCGACACATGTATCATACAAGGCAGCGCGGAACTTGCCACGTGGCGGCCTCCGCATAAGTTTCTGGAAGGGGCTTCTCAAGGGGAGGTGATACAAGATGGACCCAACAGGAAAATGAAATGCAGCTAAGGGTGATTTTTCAGGTCCGCAGCTTGTATGTTCACATAGATAGAGGGGGAGATGTGATTGGTGGGGTCCACAATATATAGGGTCTTTTGGCACCCGATTTCTTATATAGACACAACCCAGACCCGACGGCATGTTTCAATAGTTTCATAATGGAGCTTCGGGTCCGCAGCTTACATTTAGGGTTGTATATGCCGAGACACAGTTAAAGATACTTAAGCGATATACACGCAGATGTAGAAGCGATATACACAGGTGATTAACCAAACTTTGACCACCTGTATCTCCTCTGTTTTAGTGAATTTTCACATGCTATAAGAGGCAAAGTTGTGTATTTTCATCCCCTCTTGATTTGGCAGGCTTTTCAGGAGTTTTTGTGACACTTTTTCAACAGATGGAGATTTTTGGGGGCATTCATTACAGCAGATATGGCAAGCAGCTGTTAGCATTCAATGTTAGGTTATCCTCCACCATTTTGAGGATCAGATCGATGACACGGCTATTTGCATTGAAGACCCATAATATCTCCCACCTGTCCCTATTCCAGATCTTTTACGCTATTACTCTTGGCAGGTGGACGTCCCTTCAGGAAGATATTTTTGATTGCAGCTTCCAGAATGGATTTTTGTAACCAACCTAGGTCAGTTTTTGTATTGCTATATAAGCTGAGGCTTATGATGTAATAAGGGTTGGAAATTTTTTGGAAAATATTTTGTTCTCCCTATCTCCAAACAAAACTTTTCATATTGTAACTTTGCCTTTCTTTAGATATATGGAAGCTATCATACCTCTTGCTGATTTTTCTATCTCTGTGTGAATCTGCATATGGTTGTCTGTGAATATTTCTTGTTCCTCTCAATCATATTCGCTTCTTACCTCTATTAGAATCATCTATTCTGTGTATATTTGCTTCATGTATCTGATTATATTATGCATGCTTCAATCTTTGCAAAGGTTCTTTAGAACTGTCTGGTGCATCACCCTTTCATGCTTTTAAGTATTGTTGCTTTCATTTTAGCATGTTTCTTCCCCTTTTCACCCCAAAATATAGTAGTTTTAGGTGATGACTAGGCAAGGAAGCCAGCCTTCTCTGGAGGTTTGATCTCATTTAGCAAAGTCCCACACTTAGAGATCAATACCATTGTGTCATTGGAATGCTTGGAATCCCATTCAAGCAGGGTGCAATTTCATGTGAGAACAGTTTCTGGCACGCCTGGTGGGACAGTACAACTCTTATTACTAGTTTTGATATGCAACCGATGATTTTTCTGACCTATAAGAGGTTAAAAATTACATATCTGGCGACTCATACTGAGGAAGATCAGGGAAACCAGTTCTGCTGATATACTTTTATGAAAAGGATACAAACTAGGAGTTCACGTTCCAGCTCATTTGAATATCTACAACTTTCTCCAAATAGGAGGCAGAGTAGAACTGTAGTAAGAACTCCCTATTCTAAGAGGACCTTGTCAACTCCTCCAAATTGTAGACCAATTGCCTCTTTAGTCCTTGTAGCAACTCAAGCAAATCCACTTCCAGCTGCTCAGATGGCAAGAAATCAACCATTTGTGGCTTTTGATGGGGGAAGCCCTTTGAACTTAACAATACATGATGCCATACCTATGGCAGCCTTGAAGAGCTTGCCCTATTTCACAGGGGAGACCCAAACTACACCTATTGAACACATAAGAGATGTGGCTTCTCTATGTGGAGTACATCATGTAACACAAGAAAATGTGGCCATCAGATTACTAGCTGCCTCATTCAAAGGAAAGGCATTGCAATGGTTCAGAAGTCTACCAATACAGACTATAGGGACCTAGGATGAACTAGGAGACAAGTTGAATAAGCAGTTCCAGGATAAATCAGATAATCTGTCATTGTTGGAGCAGATGACCACCATAAAGAGAGC
Organism: Cunninghamia lanceolata; assembly: GCA_027924645.1. Classification (NCBI taxonomy): domain Eukaryota; kingdom Viridiplantae; phylum Streptophyta; class Pinopsida; order Cupressales; family Cupressaceae; genus Cunninghamia; species Cunninghamia lanceolata. The sequence goes on from BSBN01000655.1 coordinate 10,778,294, forward strand.
TCCTCAGGAACCAATGATGGACTTCAACTTCAGATTTAAGAAGACATGGGATAGAATCCCTGCCACGGTAAGACCTCCAGCTGAGTATGCATTCTTATATTTCTTGAAAGCTTTAAATAGTGATATTTCAGTAATGATACAATCACTAGGAGGTGTAAGCTTACCTGATGCCTATGACATAGCCATTAAAGCAATGAACAGTCTAATTCAGGATGGAAAAATAGCACCTAGGCCCCCTATGCCCATTTTTCCTGAGATCCAGGCTTCTATGCCTTTACCCACCCCATATTTTGTCCCTACACCTATTGTTGTAGCATTACCAAGTACCTCTACTTCTGAGCCTGCTGCCTCTAGTTCATCTCAAGAGCTGAAAGAGATAAAAAGTAGCCAACAAAAAATAGAAAATCTTCTACAGACTTTTGGGAATGATTTAGTAAACATCAAGAAGTAGCAGTCTCAAGGTAGGCAGCCTTATCAACAACAATATCAGGGGTAGAACCAAGCATATTAGGGACAGGGTCAACCTTACCAGGCCAATAGGCCATCTTATCAGAACAACTACCAAGGTGCCAAGCAAAATATGAACCAAAGGCCTTTTCAGCCTTACAATCTAGCACCTGTTAGTACAGCAAGGGACCTTGTTCCTGTCCAGAATAACATTGCAGCTGATTATGATTGGTGTGTCCCATGCCATATGCCACACAATTAGGCAGCTTGTTCAATTGGAGTCCTAAATCAGGCTCTGATGGCACAAAATGTGGCAGCTACACAACCATACACATAAAATGATGGAGCTATACAACAACAAGAGCAACCTCAGAATGATTCTACTTTCATGAATTGGCAGGAAGGAGAATTCTGTGGGGTAAACAGTGATAGTAGTCTAGTTGCTACCAATACAAGGGCTAGAAGAGAGGTTATGAGGTTGAGCCAGCAGCAAACAAAGGTAGAGAACATACTGATGCTTCCACATCCCGCATTCCTCACATCTTGTAAAGAGGTGCACCAGCAACAACAAGAGAGATACCTCATTTGCAGGCTGATACTGCTGGTACAAAGTCAAGTCAGAAGGTAGGTGCCTCTCCACCTTTCAATATTATTGAAAACATGAAAAAGATGAGTGTAACCATGTCTATGTGGGATTCTTTAGAGATCCCTGGCCAAAAGAAGATGTTGCAGTCTGCCTTGTCTGATTTAAAGGTACCCAATGTTACCACTGTTGACCCTGATAGGACTGTCCTTGCTAATTCATCCCAAGACAACATCAAGCAGCATAACCAAGGTGTTAAGCCTCTTCCCTTTTATGTATCACTAATAATTGGGGACAAACTGGTGCACAATTGCATGGTGGATAGTGGAGCAAGCAGTTCTGTCATGCCTAAGCAGATTGCAGATTAGTTAGGACTTAAGTACCAGCCACTTGAGAAAGGTGTACTCTAGTTGGATGGAACATCTGTTAATATTGTGGGTATCATAAGAGACCTAGGTCTCACCCTACATGCCTGCCCCAATGTTTCTATTTTACAGGAGGTGTTCATAATAGATTTGCCTCCTCAGTTTGCCATGTGCTTATCAAGGGAATTTACAACCAAAATAGGAGGATATTTATCTTCTGACTGGTCCCACATGTTTTTTAGGACCAGATACGGCACCAAAGTAACTTTGAAATCTAAGTTACTTTTAGACTATCACATAGAACCTTACACACCCAGTGTTGTTAATACAAATTGCATTATCTATGATGACCCTGAACTAGTTGCTGCTCAGGAACTACAAGCTAAGAGCATACCAGAGGTACTCTTGAAGGAGCGGGCCTCTAAAAATGTTGTACAAGATCCTGAGGGACATATCCAAGAAGCTGGCATGGGAGTGTACATGTTACATGAGCATGAAACAACAATTCCAAGTCTTCTGAAGAAAGCAAAGCAGCAGGTAGAGCATCATGATGAGGTATGGAAAATGTACTTTGATGGCTCTAGGGGCAGAAACAGATCTGGTGGTGGTGCAATGCTTGTGTCACCACAAGGTGAAAATTATTATACTGCTTTTTGTTTTGCCTTTTCTTGTACTAACAACACTGCTGAGTATGAAGGGTTGATACAAGGTCTGCAGTGGGCAAGAAGGAGGAAGATTGGCTGTTTACAGGTGTTTGGAGATAGTGAGCTCATTGTGAATCAGGTGAGGGGATTGCACCTTACAAAAAGTGATGCCCTGAAATGCTACAAACACAGGGTATGGTATTTGATTGAAGAATTTGATGCTTTCAATCTAATCTCCATTCCAAGGAGTCAGAACCATCATGCTGACAGATTAGCTTCAATTGGGGCTCATTTTGACATCCCCAGTGACATTCAAAGGGAGAAGGTTCAGCCTCATTTAAAAATAATTTCTAGGCCTTCTATCCCTGATAATAATATTCACTGGCAAGTTTTTGACAGTGATGAATAGATCCTAAGATTCCTATTAGAAGAAGATGAGTTTTCCATGATGAATCAGAATAAACTCAAACAACAATATGACAATGATCAAATCATTCAGCTGAGAACAAATAAGCTGCCCAAGGGATTGGTCACCTTGGAATCTATTTTTGGCACTGATGACCAAAAGAAGAAGACAAAAACCAGTATGCAAGTAAAGGAGGAGCATTATGAAGAACTAGAAGTTTTCAAGGGTAGACTCCTTAAAATTGGTAAAATCTGCTTAGCTGAAGATAGAAGAGCTTTCATTGCTCTTTGTAAAGAATTTGAAGAGGTGTTTGCTTGAAACTATGCAGACTTAAAGGGATTTGATCCTCACATTGCCCAACACACCATAGAGTTAGAGCTAGGTATAAAACCTGTGAGGCAGAAACAAAGACCTCTGAATCCAAAGTTAGAACCCCTGATGATCAAAGAACTAACCAAGCTGATTGAGGGGAAGATCATCTTTCCAATCAAGCACACTTCTTAGGTTTCTAACCTTGTGCCTGTGAGGAAGAAAAATGGGGAGATCAGGTTGTGTGTTGACTTCAGAGACCTCAACAGAGCCTCCCTAAAAGACCACTACCCATTGCCTTCAATGGAGCAAATTCTGCAGGTGGTGGCTGGTTCATAAAGGTTTTCTTTGCTTGATGGATTTTCTGGTTATAATCAGGTGCTAGTCAAGGAAGAGGACCAATTCAAGACCACTTTCACAACCAAGTGGGGTACTATGGCCTACAAGAGGATGCCTTTTGGTCTCTCAAATGCTGGCTCTACTTTTCAAAGAGCCATGGACATGGCCTTTAAAGGTCTGATGTATAAGCTAGTGCTGGTATACCTGGATGATATAACAGTTTTCTCTAAAAATGCATCTAAGCATTTTTCGCACCTAAGGCTAGTCTTTGAAAGATGCACAGAGTTTGGGATATCCCTCAATCCAAAGAAATGCATTTTTGTTGTACATGAGGGCAAGTTGTTGGGGCATATTGTGTCAAAGGAGGGTATTACCATTGATAAAGAGAGAATACAGGCGATTTTGCAGTTGCCCTTACCTGGTCATAAGAAGGGATTGCAGCGCTTCTTTGGCAAAATTAACTTTCTGAGAAGGTTCATACCTGATATCATGAATCTCTTAAAACCCTTGACGTCTATGTTAAAAAAGAACATAACTTTCAGTTGAACGTCAGAGGCAAGACTTAGCTTCCAGTCCATAAAGGAGGCATTAGCAGCTGCGCCAACCTTGATTAATCCTGACTTCTCCAAAGACTTCATCCTGTATGCTTATGGCGGCCTGGATACCATTTCTACTATTTTGGTGCAGCAGCAAAGCGAGGGTTTTAAACAACCGATCGCCTTCTTCAGCCAAGGGTTGGAGGAGTATGAGCAGAAGTATAGCTTTGTTGAAAAGCATGTCCTGGCAATAGTCAGGAGTCTAAAAAAGTTTAGGCATCTTGTTTCAAATAACAAGATACACCTGATGGTGGCTCATTCTAGTGTGAAGGAGTTCCTGCTAAGTAGAGATGTTAATGAGAAAAGGGCTGGTTGGATCACCAAGGTCATGGAATATGATGTGGAGATCAAGATAACCAAGCTGGTCAGAGGCAGAGGACTCAGTGAGCAACTTGTCACTAGTTCTAAGGATGAAGTAGAAGAAGTAGAAGAGGTGCTCCTGATCATAGAAGAGGAGCATCAAGATGGTATAGCAACAGTACGTACTAGTTGGGTTGATGATGTTATCTAATTTTTGCAAACTGGTAGATGTCTTGCAGGCTTAGATAAAGCTAAAAGAAGATACTTCAGGCTACAATCCATTCTATATGTTTTAATAGAAGGCATCCTTTTCAGAAAGGACTTTAATGTTGTATTGCTTAAATGCATTGATACTGATTAGACCAACAGGGTGCTACATGAATTCCATGATGGAACAGCAGGAGGACATTTTGCCCCAAGAACTATTGCTTGGAAAGTAATGAGAGCTGGCTATTATTGGCCTAGCTTATTTAAGGATGCCCATGCATGGGCTAGAAAGTGTGTTAAGTGTGCCCTTTTTGTAGGAAAAGAGAGGCTGTCAGCTTTGCCTCTACACCCAATCTAGGTAGAGTAGCCCTTTATGAGATGGGGCATTGATTTTATTGGACCTATCAACCCACCATCAAGTGTAGGCCACAGGTGGATACTCACAGCCACAAACTACTTCACAAGATGGACTGAAGTAGTGGCTTTGAAAGAATCTAATGAGAGTGTTGTTTTAAATTTTTATTGTGATTTGGTCTTTAGATTTGGAGTGCCTGAATCAATTATCTCTAATAATGCTCTGGCTTTTGTTGGCCTAAGAATAACTGGCTGGGCTGTCAAGAATGGGATTTATTTAAATACTTCATCAAATTATTATCCACAGGGTAATGGTTTGGCTGAATCCACAAACAAAAATCTCATTAGGATTATTAGGAGGGCAATGGAGAATAATCAGAGGACCTGGCACACTGATTTGAAGTTTGCTCTGTGCGCTGATAGGATAACTCCTAAGAGGTCTATTGGGAACTCCTCTTATTTGCTAGTGTATGGAAAGGAGGCAAGGTTGCCTATGTCTATGGAACTACCAGCATTAGACATCATGCATCAGCTAGAAATGCTTGTGGTAGAGAGCCCCATGGCTGTAAGGTGTGCTCAACTTATGGAGCTGAAGGAAAGCAGAGATAAAGCTATGGTAGCCATGGAACATCATTAGCTGCAAACAAAGAGAAATTTTGACAAGAAGGCCACCCCCAGACATTTTAGAATGGGTGATATGGTGCTCAAATGGGATGAACTAAGGAGTAGACCAAGGAGGCATTCCAAATTTGACAGCATGTGGAGTGGCCCCTTTCTCATCACTGAATGCAAGGAGCACAATGCATTTCAGTTGTCAAATATGAATGGAGAAAATCCGCATATCCCAGTTAATGGGATACATTTGAAAAGATGTTTTGAGGTATGAGCACCCTATAAATTAGTAGGTTAGACTTTTGTTTTCAATAAGTGTTGTTACTTAGTAGTTTAGATTCTTTTACTTCCCTAAGTACTTCTGCACAAGCTGCTTTGTCATTAGGAGAAGGCAGGCCTTTTCCCCCCTTTTTTGTGTTTTGAGAGGCAAGTCTGAGTTTCCCAGCATATTTTTGACTTGACTCCATGCCCAATGGATGCTTGAGGCCACTAATCTCATGTTTAGCAGGCAAACATCCTATAGAGGTCGCCAAGAATGTTAACCTTATTTCCCTCTGTCCAGAGCCAAACAGTTAACCTGATATTTTCCTTGAAAATCCCTTTGAAAAGGTCCCTATAAAGCAAAGTGCCAAAATTTCCTAGAGGCCTTGCCTAACAAAAACCTTACCATTGTAAAGAGATTGAAAAAATAGGCAGGTTTGCTTTTTACAGCACCCTAAAATTCGTCCAAATGAAGAAGTTATGCATGGTCAAAGTTTCAGTCAACTGACAGTTCAAATGGGCATTTTGGCGGGCTCTCAAAAAGTTCCATTGGCATTTAAAATTGATTGCTGTGGATTGTGACACATGTCAACGGCGGAGCGCAGTTTCTAAAAGTTTCAATGTTGCCGCAGAGGGCACCATGTGTCGGCTTCCGCCACAGTTTCTTTGTAGTTTCTTTAAAGTTTCTAACTGGTAGTTTCTTTAAGTTTCTGAGAGTGGCGTGGATGGCACCACGTGGAGCCACCTGAGGGACACATAAAGGGTAACTCAAGAGCCCCGCGGATGGAGACACCTGGCACCTTTTGCTTATGTTTCTAAAAGTTTCACGGCCCCGCCCAAGTTTCGTGAGCCCCTTTTGTATTATTTCTCAGTGTGCAGAAGCCAACAAGTGTCTGCAGCGGAGAGTCCCTTTATTGTTTCTCAGAATCATGTGGAGATCACCACTCGTCACTTTCCACTGAAGACCCTTTAATGTTTCTAAGTTGGGGAGGAACATTCCACGTGTCCCTTGCAGCTGCTGTGGAAGCTGACGCATGTCAACTTCCGCATGAGTTTCTATTTTGTTTCGGTGTGAGTCTAAGAAAGGTGGCGGGCCCCTTTATTGTTTCTAAAGTGAAGTGGAGGACACCACGTGTCAACTTCCGCATGACTCTTAAGTGGGTCTTAAAAAGTTTTTATCTTGTTTCTCTCTGTGCGGATGGTGACAGGTGGCGGGTTCTGCCGAAGTTTCAAAGGGCCCCTTTATATGTTCTAAGTGTGCGTGGAGGGTGCCATGTGTCTGCTATGGAGGGTCTCACATGTTTCTCAAAGGATAGGCAAATGGCGCCAGGTGGCGGGCTCCGCCCAAGTTTCTGTTCATGTTTCTTGAGTACCACGGGGGACGACACGTGTCCACTGCCGCCTGAGTCCCAGCTGAGCCTGTATTGTTTCTCACGGCAATGCGGAGATTGCCACGTGTTGCCATCCGCTAAAGTTTCTAAAAGTTTCAACGACACAATGGAGGATACCATGTGCCCCTTAACGTTTCCATGGAAGCTGCCAAGTGGCGGCCTCTGCAATGTTTCCTTTTGTTTCAAGCTCGGTTGCTGTGGATATTACCGCGGGTTGCGACAAGTGTCTCAAGCGGAGGCCCAGTTAGAAAGTTTCAGCGTGGGCATAAAGAGTGACATGTGTATCATACAAGGCAGCGTGAAACTTTCCACATGGTGGCCTCCACATAAGTTTTCAGAAGGGGCTTCTCAAGAAGAGGTGATACAAGACGGACCCGACAGGAAAATGAAATGTAGCTAAGGGTGATTTTTCAGGTCCGTAGCTTGTATGTTCATGTAGACAGAGGGGGAGATACGATTGGTGGGGTCTGCAATATGCAGGGTCTTTTGGCACCCGGTTTCTTATATAGACACAGCCCGGACCCGACGGCATGTTTCAATAGTTTCATAATGGAGCTTCAGGTCCACAGCTTACATTTAGGGTTGTATATGCCAAGACATAGTTAAAGATACTGAAGTGATATACACAGGTAATTGACCAAACTTTGACCACCTGTATCTCCTCCGTTTTAGTAAATTTTCATATGTTGTAAGAGGAAAAGTTGTGTATTTTCATCCCCTCTTTCATTTGGCGGGCTTTTCAAGAGTTTTTGTGACACTTTTTCAACAGATGGAGATTTTTGGGGGCATTCATTACAGCAGATATGGCAAGCAGCTGTCAGCATTCAATGTTAGGTTATCCTCCACCATTTTGAGGATCAGATCGATGACGTAGCTGTTTGCATTGAAGACCCAGAATATCTCCCACCTGCCCCTGTTCCAGATCTTTTGCGCCATTACTCTTGGTAGGTGGACATCCCTTTAGGAAGATATTTCTGATTGCAGCTTCTAGAATGGATTTTTGTAACCGACCTAGGTCAATTTTTGTATTGCTATATAAGTTGAGACTTATGATGTAATAAGGGTTGGAAATTTTTTGGAAAACATTCTGTTCTCCCTGTCTCCAAATAGAACTTTTCATATTGTAACTTTGCCTTTCTTTAGATATATGGAAGCTATCATACCTTTTGCTAATTTTTCTATCTCTGTGTGAATCTGCATATGGTTGTCTATGAATATTTCTTGTTCCTCTCAATCATTTTCGCTTCTTACCTCTGTTAGAATCATCTATTCTGTGTATATTTTCTTCCTATATCTGATTATATTGTGCATGCTTCAATCTTTGCAAAGGTTCTTTAGAACTGTCTGGTGCATCACCCTTTCATGCTTTTAAGTATTGTTGCTTTCATTTTAGCACGTTTCTTCCCCTTTTCACCCCAAAATATAGTAGTTTTAGGTGATGACTAGGCAAGGAAGCCAGCCTTCTCCAAAGGTTTGATCTCATTTAGCAAAGTCCCACACTTAGAGATCAATCCCATTGTGTCATTGGAATGCTTGGAATCCCATTCAAGCAGGGTGCAATTTCATGTGACAACAGTCACCTCCTCCTGATTGGTCTCTCCATCCCTATCTCTCCTATCTCTCCAACCCGCATCAACTGTGTCAGTCTCACTGTCACCTAGTATGCATCATAATCTGGTAGCGTGCCTAGATCTGCAAGACCCTATCCCCACTACCATACAACTGGTTGTAGCTCCTCTCTCTCTGCCAAAACTGTGTCAACCACTACCTCTAGCCCCCAATCAAACACCTCCTGTCGAGTCCTCCCAAAAATGGCATCATCAACTGGTACTGCCTATGGTAACCCGAACTATCTCAAAACCCTCTCGGGCAAATAGCGCTCTATAATATATATCCTGCATCCAAAAATATATCTCACCTACCTAGCATAGACAAGATCATTATCCTGCTCATCCCATCTCTCACATCCCAACCATGACCTCTATATAAATCTATCTACCTCATCCAACATCCTCCGCCAGTACACTAGTCCTCTATGCTTCTGGTATGTCAAAGCTCCTTTATACATCCTAGCATAAGGATCTCCTTCTGCTCTAGCCACCCATCCTTCTGGTCTCGTCACTGGAATATGCTCATATGCCCACACATGCAAAACTATAACTCCTGCAGACATATTAGCCTTGAACATATATGCACAATCATGCAGGAAATGATAGAGCTATCCAAGCACACACTTCGCCCATGCATATCTCATCCCATAGGAGAACATCCCCTCCATCACTGTCCCCCATCCTATTGGAAACCCTCTCGCTCGTCTATCTCCATCTAGCCATCTGATAATCGCTACTACCACTCATTGCAGTCTGTCACATAACTCCTCCATCCTCACCATAGGAATCTCTGAGCCCTTTGCTCCAATGTCTGGTATTTCAAACAATCTCCTGAATGCAACTAGACCCATATCAGAATCATAATCTACTCAGTCCCCATCAATAGGAATATGCAGAATCTAGAACACATCCTCTAGTGTGATCATAGCCTCCACTGTCGGCAATAAGAAAGAACTATACTCACTCATCCATCACTCCACCATCGCCGTCATCAATCCTCGATGTGCCTGCACTGACTCTAATTTAGACACATGCTCTAATCCATGGATCTCTAACACTAGCCGCTCCTATGCATCCAGCAATCTCACCAACCGCAAATCCCTAGGAAGTGGCTCTCATGATAACAAAGGCAGTAGTATATCTTGCATCATTTCACTCATCATGTTAGTCCCTTGCACTACATACAACTTCTATAAAACCGGATTGTTTCCTATTATACCTACTTCTATCTACTGTAAGCAACCCATTTTTCTATATGCGCTTATCTGCTGATCGCATGCGGCCTATTTTTCTACTTGCACTTATTTCTCGCCTGTATGTGACCTAATTTTCCTATGCGACTGCTTATTGACCAAGTACGAGATATATTTCTATATGCATATACCTTTTTCCTCTAAGCGATCTCTATCTTATAAGCAAGCATATTTTCTTTACAAGTGAGCTCCATCTATCTCTGCGCCTACTTTTAGCCCATAAGCGCCTTGATTTTCTCTATATGCGCATTTTGCCTATATTTGCCTAGGTGACTGGAAGTGACCTGTTATCCCATATGTAACCAAGGCGCACCTATAAGCAACCTCAACTACCTTAAGTGACTTGTTTTTCCTCTTAAGCAACCTAAACTGCCTATCCTAAAACCTAGTCGCTTATGGTGATGTGTGTGCATTTATGATGCTTCTAGCCTATCAAAATCATGCTTTTAACAAAAGTTTCGATACATACCGATATGCCTATTCCCTTTGGTCATCTGTGTGTCCTAATTCACTCAGCACGATGATCTCTGCGTGGAATCACCATCCCGATAGCTCTCCAACTCTCGTTGCACCACAACTCTAAGGAGCTATAGATCTCTATAGCTTTCTGAACACAACTGAGCACAAATGAGCCTATTTTCCCTTGAAGGACCTACTTATAGCCTCTATCAAAACCCTAATTCTTCTATGCCAAAGCCTATTTTCTTCTGCATTATCCCATTTTTCTCCCACCCATCCCTTATTTTCTTCGTGTCAACCCTATTTCCTAGCTTTTCCTTTTATCGTGAGCCAACCCAACCCTTCCTGGTTAGCTTGGCTTACCTCTCAAGGGGGCATCCTCCGCCAGTTACACTAGGGCATAACCTTGTTTCTCAAGCAAATCATCATATCTTCTTTGACACAATGCTCTAATGAACATTGTATCAAAGAGGGGCAAAATGTAGACACCCAAAATTGACTTATTATCATTAGCATTCAAATATCGCATTAGCTACCATTTGCATTTGTCTAACACACTTGAGAAATATCCCTAACACATCTATTTCTTCTATTAATTAAATATTTATTTAATTAATTCATTAGCTATTTCTTCTATTTCCTCTAAGCTATAATTAAACAATCTTTAATTATTTAATTATCTTCATTCTTCTATTTTAATTAAAAATTCCTTTCATAAGCCCACTTCTCAATTAATTAAATAAATTTTATTTATTTAATTAATTCTTCTTATCATTTATCTCATGAGCTGACATGTGTGCCTCTTTCATTTAAAAAAGATAAGTGGTACTATATCTTTTATTTAATATCTTTCACATGTAGTACTTTTTATGTACATGGTCACACATAAGCCCTATCTCCCTTCCACTTGTCATCTATGCATTCACCTATGTCTATCATTTAATCTTAGCCATTCACATAGCCACTGAATCTCCACCGTTGATTGATTTTGGTTGAGTTCTATATAAACACCCTCTCATTCCATACTACAGGGATCCAACATTCATATAGCATCTACGTTATCATCTCGAGCATATTGTGTACTTTAGCATCAATCTAGCATATTATCTTTATCATCCATCCATCATGGCAGCTTTTATCTTCATAATTGTTCATTGTTGAAGAAGCAATCCACATCATAAACAAGGAATCATACAATCTAGGTGATATTGCTCTTAAATTGCATTCTTTTGATTTCATTTTGATTAGATTCTTTGATGATGGTAGGGTTAGGTTTTCATGGCTATGCTTGATCTTATTTACCTAATTTTTTACCTATCACAAGATTCATAATCTCCATAGTTGCATATCATTTAGCTTCATTATCCTCATATCTAGTTTCATATCAATATCCATAGCATTATCAATGGCTTCATATCAATCATATCATCATTATCTTAGCTTTGCATTGTAGGCTTGTCACATTGTATTTTCATCCACAAAATCCATTCCTCTCTTTGTCATCTTGGAAAGCAAGAAAGTACACTTCTGAGAGCAACATCATCATTTGCAAGATCATTGAGAAGATAGGAAACAATGGAATGCACGTGATAATCAATTTGTAAAGGTATAATCCATGTTTATTGCATTTTTCTTAGTTTCATTAATGTATTGAATTTGAGTAGGGATTCTAGAGTAGTTGTGGTATCTTAGTAGGTTCCTACAATAGTTTCAAATTATCAATCATAAAGCATAGTAGAGAGAGGAAATTCATAGTACAAAGAAAGAGGGAATGAAAATATTCTACCAGAGGAGGAAGTTTGTGTACCAGAGTAGAGGAAACATGGATAAAGAAATAGAGAAAAGTATTGGAGCAGTATAGGCAGAGAAGAAATGAGAAGATTTTGAAGAAATTGTATCTAGATCAGAAAGTTGCAGAGAAAATTTAGGAATGTATTGACTATATCAAAGGGAGTAACATGGTTGTTCTGGAGGATACAAGTATGTATTGACTAACTCTTAATTGATTGAATCAGACATTGAGCTTGAGGAAACTTGTGGAGAAGACTTGCTCAAACCACTGATCATTGAGGCAGTGCAAGGCTTGCAAGTAGACCACCAAACCTAGACCACCAGAAGATGAGGAACTTGAGGTAGCTTGCGGAGAAGACTTTCTCAGACCACCGATCATTGAGGTAGTGCAAGGATTGAAAGTAGACCACCAAACCTAGACCATGACAAGATGAAATTAAGCCAGCTTACGGAGAAGACTTGCTTAGACTGCTGATCATTGAGGCAGTGCAAGGCTTCCAAGTAGACTGCCAAACCTAGATCACCAGAAGATGAACTTGAGGCAATTTTACAGGGTGGACTTGAATAGACCGCTAACCTTGAGGCAATTGTAAGTACCTATGAACATACCGCTTAACCTATTTAAAGAAACAACATTGATTTTGACATAATACAAACCAAATTGAAGAGGCTCACTTTTCAATTAACCCCATGAGTCTGATATAGGAGCATCCAGAAGCATTCAAAACAATTGGGACAATTAACAGTGAAGTTACAGAGTACCGAGAGAGTGACCTTCGAGAATACTACATTTTACTGCAATTATATATTAGAGGATATGGAGCTAGACATAGCATCTAGACATTGTCATCTTTATCATATCCAAAATTCAGGTCATTTGGGCTCGATTCCAGAGAGATATTGCTATCAAAAGATTACTTATTTTCACATAGTAGAGATTACAGTGTTCAGTGGAGACTAATTGGCTTGCAAAGCAATTGTGTGACTTGCGGCACTAAAAGGAACATTATTCAAAGAAGTTTAGGACCTGCTGACCTTCATGGATATCCACATGAAGTTCTATGCACTAGTGGAACAATACCTTATGTTTAGGTCTGACCTATTTGTGTCTACACGTTTCATAATGACAGTTAACTCTTGGCCGACTTGATAATGTTATGAAGGCCTGTGGAGGATAGACATGAAGGATAAATATTTGTTTCAAGGCAGTAAATGAATAATGATCAAGTATGTGAATATATGAAGTCAGAGGATGAGTGTTTTGATCAGAAGAATTAGCAGAGCTAAAATAGAGAGTAAAGTAGAGAGCAGAAGAAGTTGCATAATAGAAAATTGAAAAGAAGAAGATAGAGGACATGAAGATGTGTAACCCTAGGTCGGCCTAGCATATGAAAAGCCCTTGAGGCATATGTAATGTGCTTTGTGATCATAATATAAGAGGAATGAGTGCTGGGTTTTTCCCTTTTAGGGTTTTCCCAGGATATATCTTGTGTCATGTGTTTATGAATATCTCTTTCTTTCTGTTGTTAGCTATATACTTCCGTTGCATCTCTAATTAATCATGTCTGTTAGTAGTTTAAGGCTACAAGATTGGACAGTCCCTCATTAGACCCTCCTACCTTGACTGCATCACCTTATTTTTATTTCCTAAGTGGTGCTTTACATTTAATTGTTAGCTCCACCCCATGTCCTAACCTTCCCCTTTATGTTTCCTAAGTTGGTGAACCCTTTACCTCTTTTTTACTCCTTAATTTTGCATCCCTAGGTTATTTTCTCATGTGAACCCCATGTTTTCCCTTCCCAAAGCATGACTAGATGAGCAAATTTGCCAAAAAAATCATGTTTAGATGTCCACCTTTCACCTTAGAATTCTCAAAAAAATTGGGCCAAGCCTTATTGGAGGCTACTTCCAACACTTTGACTCCAACCAAGTCGGCTAGCTATTTTTATCATAATGACAAATCCTTTGAATGGGATATGATTTAATACCACACCTACCCATAACCGACATTCATATCTCCAAATTCTTTCATAAAATCTATAAATAGGCCCAACCTTTGCCTCATTTTAACATAGAAAAAACAAATTTTGGCATAGCTCATCAAGGATTTATATTTTTACATCAAGTATTTTAGTTCTAAAGAATTTTAATTTTTTTGGGTTTGTCATCTTCAATCTCTAGCCATTACAATATTTTTATCATGCTCAGATACCCACTCTAATTCTTTGCAGCTAGGTCCCAATTTTCCAAGGTTTTCAAGTAAAGTATAGATTTATTTGATGGGTTTTGTATGCAAATGATATTATTTTTCTACAGTATTGTAAGTATCCCTTATCTATTCATCCCACTACCCTTCCACAATTTTCATTCCATTTGATTCTATTTTCCATTCCAAACCTTTCGCCCTAAGCTATTTTGCACCCATCCTAGACTAGTGAGTCCAACATCAAAGGTTTTAGCCCAAACCATCATAACCAACCCTTTTGCTTTAGAATATCAGTTCATTATAGTATCTTATTTTATCCATCTTCAATCTCCCAAATCCTAGATTTATATCTAGGCATGCTACCCGATCATCCTTTATGAGTGTGTATCCCTTATGCCACCTTTCTAAAGACCCTAGTCATTACCAAACCCAAAATCCATTAGAGGTTCTGAAAACTACTATTTCCACACCCCATACCACTCCTCTATCAACCCCCAAAACTATTTTTTATCAACATCCATTTGCCTATCCAAACCCTTTCTCCCACCACTTATTGCTTGCATGGTTTCCAAGGATCCTAGAGCTAGGTTTTGAAGGTTTAATGAAATAGAAGTGCTTCAGACGTAGTTTATTTTTATAAGTTAGTTTGTTATCATGTTTTAAATCTTATCTACCATGTGGATCCATGTTTAAACACCCACAAGGAGGTTGATTGAGGCAGACTTCCCTTCTAACCCTTATTTTTGTAGGGTCCTCCATTGAAGAGATTTTTGTTGTGGGTTTATTTTAAAGATAGTTATAGGTTATCAATAGAATAGATAGATAAGAATGATTAGGACATTCAAAACTTTCCAAAACTATAAAGTTTGCAGACTCAAGTTTCTTGAAGCACTGGCCATCACTAGGGGGCCTAGTCTACCTATCGTCCATCCACTTTTGGACATGGCCTTCTTGCTAGTCATCCATCTTTGGACCTAGCCTTCTTGCTAGCCATCTAGCTTTGGACTTGGCCATCACTTCTCCATTTTGGCTACAAATTATCTTAGAGGCCAACAAAAATCAGCTACAAAGGTCCTTAATGTCAATGTAAGCCCATCCACAATAAAAAAATTAATTTCTAAGGTATAAATGTCTCATTTTATCAATTTATTTCCAGATATATTGCTTTAGTTTCCCATTTGGGGAGATAACTTACAAGTTTGTGCATGAAAATCTTGACATACCTTCCTTACATGGTCTATAATCAACCCATTTGTTCACAAGTCTTCATAGTTCATTTAATAAGTGAATCCATTCCATCATCTCAAGTTCATATTCATTTCAGCTCTTATATTGACTAGTTATAGGTTTGTAGTTAATTGGATTTCCTCTACTTTCTATTTTATAGGTTTTGACCAATGAGAAGGTGTAGCAAACAAACCTTGACATACCTAGAAAGTTGGAAATTCCCAACAGTCACCTATTCTCGGATATTGAAGGTAGACTTGGCCTTCCTACTAGTCATCCACCTTTAGACCTATTGTTCCCACTGGCTACCCATCTTTAGACTTAACTTCCACTTTTGCATTTTGGCCACATGTTTCACTAAAATTTATAGCATCAAGTTTCTAACACTTTTCTCAATTACCACACCTCAATCTAGGTGCATCTGATACCTCATTTTCTTAGTTTTAATAGCATAGCATAACATGTACACATTTTCAACACATCAACTAATCTAGCTTCAATTATCATTTGGCCACATTATCTATCCTATCTTAATAGTCATGTATAATTGAGATTTGACTAGTTCAAGACAACCTTAGGAACCCTTAGATTATATTTAGTTTCCATTAGTTTTCATCCACTTGCATGTAGGTTGTTTTGACATAATATCAATGTGCATTTAGTTTAGTATAAACTTGCATACTTTATTATAGAATACTTTAAATTGCATTTAACACCACATATTTTTAAAAGAGACAAGCTTTCTTCCTAACTTGTCAAGATAGGTTCATCTTTCATCTCACATTTTGGTGAACCTAACATATCCTAATAGTTCAACCTTTTAAATCAGAAATGTGTGAGTTCATTTAAAATTGAACCTACTTCTTCCCTAATGGACCCTAAGAACCTTCAAGTATTATAGTCTATATTCTTAGACCCCCATTATTTTTCCTATTTCCTAGCCACCTATCTTGACACATAATATCATAGATTTCATTAGCCTTCCATCCTCATCACTATCATCCTCCATAATCTTAAATAATATCCTAGATTTCCTTAGCCTTCCATATCACTATCATCCTCCATCATCGTAGATCACTTGACTCACTACACCACCTTTGGTACTTTCTTTTTCTCCCATGCTTTTGACCTCAAATTCTTAATTACTTTCAAACCTCCCACAATAAATTTTCCCAAACTGCCACATTCTAATGAATCCATCCCTAATCCATCATTGGCTAATTCCCCACTTGAGCTTAATCCTCCTCCCTCTCATCTATCTTTTTCCTCCCCATCACATTATCATATCTCTCCATACATTCCTTTTTCCACTCCTAATCTTTCCCCATCACATGATCCTAGTTCATCCTACTCACTACCAAACACATTAAGCCATAGCTACTAATATTCCCTTGTTCCCATCCCCTCCTTGTCCAACTTCCATAGCCTACCAATACCACCATCCTCTCCTCAACCACTTGCATCACATCCTTGTAACCCCATCCACTAGCCACAACCCCATTCACCCTAATCCTCAATAGGTTCCACTCAAGCAATATTTGATTTAGATGATGTTGTCTACAATGATCAAGATGTTTCTAGAACAAATATTTCACAACACTATGATGGAAAAAATAATCCTCAAAAACATCTAAGTAAATTCCTCTTGGAAATCTAACAACAAAAAGATAATGAAAAAGCTTTAATCCTCATGCTTTCACATTCATTAAAAGGATACACTAGTATTTGGTTCAACACTCATAGGCTATAATATTCATGATTTTCCCATTAGTTATGGCATTTCTCAAATTCTACAAACCATAATACTTTTGACACCATGATCTATATGTCTACCAAGTTCCATGTCATCAAACATGTTTTGAAACAACTCAATGGAACCTACAAAGACATACCTCAATCATTCCTGACATTTTCAAACAATAACCATGCTTACAATAATTCCAATACCAGTAGTCCCAAACCTCATCTCACCTTTCAAGGGGTCAAACCAATCATCATTAAAGGAGTCTCATCACTTCAACATGATTATAAAGTAGTAAGACGTACTTATGACACGAGGAAAAACTATAGAAACACCCAAAACAACACCACACTCCCATCCACTACCATCAAACTTCCACCACCACCACAAATTTCTACTGAGCTAACCAAGTATTATGAAATATTCAACAACTTCAAACTACACAAGCAAAAATCTCATTATAGGACTTGTTTCAAACTTCACCTATTCATCATGATAGGCTTTAACAAGCTTTGCAAAATATCTCCGTGCAAACCATCATCCAACCTACTGAACTTGTTTCCGTGCTTGAATCTATGCAATATATTTCATTCTCCATAGAATAAATTCCTCCTACACTAATTACCCAAGAATATTTATGCTTCATTATTATTGCAAGATATAAAAAGGAAAGCATAAAATGAGTACTCATTGATAATGGTTATGGACTCAATATTTGTAGCACCGATCTCTTGCGAGCATTAGATATAGACTATTCAAATTTAGAAAAATGTAACCTAGCAATCAATGGTTTCAATAATGTTAGCAGAGCACCTTTAGACATCATCAATTTACCCATTACTATAGGCCACACCACTATTGATACCTTATTTCACAACATCACCAGAATGTTTGCTTACAATTTACTCTTAGGTCAACCTTGGTTACATGTCATGTGTATACATAAGAAAATAAACATAAAGAAACAAACTAAACTATCTTAGCCTATCCCATTCATAATCTAATGAAACCTTTGATTGACAAAATAAGGAATGTATAAAACAAAAGAAGTTAAATGACTAATAACACATACAAAACTTGATATTTTGAATGTACTCCTTAATGTAACTGGATGTGTGATTACTCCTCAAACTAGAAACATAACATTGTATTGCATGGAGTCTTGAAAATGGCTTGGGTTGAGTTGAATTTATATATTTTTTGATGGGGGATTGGATAGCTAGGATTGATTTGAAGGATCAAGGGTTGAGATTGATTGAGAATTTTGGGTTGATGAGAGGTCTTCAAGTGTTATGATTTGTTTGTTGCACAAGTGGAGTGCTTGAATTGAGGGGAAATCAATGTAGGACAATCTTATTGGAAGAAGGGGATGGTGAGGATTAAAAGAGGACCAAAAAGACCTTTTAGAGGGATGTGCAGGGTACTTTCCCATACCCTTGTAAGAGGACCCATGCCTTTGTATATTTTGAGGAATGTGAGGGGTTTGAATGGATTTAATGATCATTAAGATTATGCAAGTGGGGGATTAAGTTGATTAATATAACAACCAAAACATAATGAAAAAACTTTAATCCTCATGTTTTCACATACATTAAAAGGATACACTAGTATTTGGTTCAACACTCATAGGCTACAATATTCATGATTTTCCCATTAGTTATGGTCTTTCTCAAATTCTTCTCTACAAACCATAATACTTTTGACAACATGATCTGTATGTCTTCCAAGTCCCATGTCATCAAACATGTTTTGAAACAACTCAATGGAACCTACAAAGACATACCTCAATCATTCCTGACATTTTCAAACAATAACCATGCTTACAATAATTCCAATACCATTAGTCCCAAACCTCATCTCACCTTTCAAGGGGTCAAATGACTCATCATTCAAGGAGTCTCATCACCTCAACATGATTATAAAATAGTAAAATATATTGATGACACCAGGCAAAACTATAGAAACGCCCAAAACAACACCACTCTCCCATCCATTACCATTAAACTTCCACCACCACCACAAATTTCTATTGAGCTAACTAAGTATTATGAAATATTCAACAACTTTGAACTACACAAGCAAAAATATCATTTTGGGACTTGTTTCAAACTTCATCTATTCATCATGACATGCTTTAACAAGCCTTGCAAAATAGATCTCTATGCAAACCATCATCCAACCTACTGGACTTGTTTCCATGCTCAAATCTATGCAAGATATTTCATTCTCCATAGAATAAATTCCTCCTCCACTAATTACCCAAGAATATTTACTCTTAATTATTATTGCAAGATATAAAAAGGAAGGCATAAAATGAGTACTCATTGATAATGGTTATGGACTCAATATTTGTAGCACCAATCTCTTGCGAGCATTAGATATGGACTATTCAAATTCAGAAAAATGCAACCTAGCAATCCATCATTTCAATAATGTTAGCAGAGAACCTTTAGGCATCATCAATTTACCCATTACTATAGGTCCCACCACTCTTGATACCTTATTTCACAACATTACCAGAAAGTTTGCTTACAATTTACTCTTAGGTCAACCTTGGTTATATGCAATGTGTATACATAAGAAAATAAACATAAAGAAACAAACTAAACTATCTTAGCCTATCCCATTCATAATATAATGAAACCTTCAATTGAGAAAATAAGGAATGCAGAAAACAAATGAAGTTAAATGACTAATAACACATACAAAACTTGATATTTTGAATGTCCTCCTTAATGTAACTAGATGTGTGATTACTCCTCAAACTAGAAACATAACATTGTATTGCATGGAGTCTTGAAAATGTCTTGGATTGAGTTGAATTTATAGATTTTTTGATGGGAGATTGGATAGCTAGGATTGATTTGAAGGATTAAGGGTGGAGATTGATTGAGAGTTTTGGGTTGATAAGAGGCCTTCAAGTGGTATGATTTGGTTGTTGCACAAGTGGAGTGCTTGGATTGAGGGGAAATCAATGCTGGACAATCTTCTTGGAAGAAGGGGGTGGTGAGGATTAAAAGAGGACCAAAAAGACCTTTTAAAGGGATGTACAGGGTACTTTCCCATACCCTTGTAAGAAGACCCATGTGATGTGTACAAGGACCCATTCCTTTGTACATTTTGAGGAATGTGAGGAGTTTGAATGGATTTAATGATCATTAAGATTATGCAAGTGAAGGATTAAGTTGATTAATTGGTTTTAACCAACTTAATGAGAAATGGACAAAATAGGAATTAAATAACTATGAAAATATTTATTTAATTTTTTTGGATGAGGATGAGGGTTTTAGATAAATAAATATTGAATTTATTTACCTAAGGTTTGGACTATAGAAGAATGATGATAAATGATTAATTAATGATTTATGCTACGGAGAGGTATGGATGAATAGTGATTTTATTAATTAAATAATAAAATATTATTTAATTAATTTTGCAATGAAAATAGATAATTAATTGAGTAAATAGAAATTTATTCAATTAATTATAGAGGAAAATGTTAAGTGGTGACTTGATTATGGATGAATAGTGATGAGATGATGAGTAAATGATTTTAGGTGTCTACATTTTGCCCCTTTTTGAGATGGTGTTGCATAGAAACGTCATTTCAAAGAATAATAAAACATAGTGCTTAGTTGGACGAGGATAAGAATTTGGAAGAAAATGATAGGATTAAGAATGAAGATGCCCTAGCCACTTGGAGTGAAAGTGAAAAGGAGGAATGATGATAGGGATGATGTTCCCCCTTGAGAGGGAAAGCATGTTAAAAGAAAATAGGTGTACTCTTAAGATGGATGAAGAGGACGTGATTATAAACATGAGAGTGGAATTTAAATAAAATATGGGATAGAAAATATTCGAAGATTGGTAAAAAGATGAGGGTGTGAAGTTGTGAGGATGGGGAAGGATTGGGGATGCAAATGGATGGTGTGGAATGATGTGTTATGCTACATTATATTGAGCAATCTTATTTGATATAGTGTGAGACGTTATGCACCAAGGTATAAGGAACCAGGGTGATAATGTGTCATGTGCATAGCAGACAAAAGGATGCCCCAACATATAACAAGGTGTTAAACTGTTGGCAAGAGACACTATATGGATTCATGGTTGTTGTCATTGATGGCAACAAAGGTCATCCCACATATCCGCAAGTCATGGTGTGTCTCTACCGGAAGTCAGAATAAAGATTGTTGTGGTCCGGTGAACAAGAACAAAGCATGTGGCAAGGTCCGACAGATTGGTCCGGATCTCTCAGAGGAAGTGTCTTGGTGTAGTGCGGATTTGGGGAAGTCAAGAGGACTACCTTGAGTGGTATATTCCAAGGATTTAGCCTCCGGTGATGGACAAGGAAAAAGATATGAATAGTTGAGTACCGGATTCCTGAGAGACAGTGAAAACAGAGGATGAACTGACTGACAGAGTATCAGACTACTTTCCGGATGTGTTACTGTTGATGATAAAGGTTGTGAAGGCATGAATCATGTTTGGCCGACATGATTAATGATATCTACAAGTATATGCTTGATCTGCATTGCTTGGTGAGCAAGGATTCAGCCGACAGAACAGAGTTTGTAAGAAACTAGACTGTTCCGGATGCCGACTAGAAAGGTAATGAAATTACTTGTGCGGATATATATAGAGGATGGATTTAGTTGTGAAGGGTGTGACTATGTCAAGATATATGCGAAGAAGTGTAGAACAGAGCAGAAGTACCAAGACAGATCCGGTATGTGAAAGGATAGCAGAATAAAGAACAGAGAAAAGATGAAGTGCAGCAGATTAGTGTACTAAGCCTAACCGGAACTGAACTCCAGCATATGCAGATGCTTCCAATCAGTTCAAGACTATGATTTTTATCACTTTGTAGACAGTGTGTCTTCTTGTAGGCAGTGGGCCTCTTGTGAGCAGTGTGCTCGGGCAGTGAGCCCTAATTGGCAAGTGCCATTTTGTAATTTCCTATTCTTCTAACAGAGAATAATTTTGGGTTAATCACCCCGTGGTTTTCTCCCTTAACAGGGTTTCCATGTCAAAAACACTGTGTCATGTGTTTCTTATTTCATGGTAATGTTTTTGTGTTTGATTCAATGCTGCATCAATTAATAAGAAAGTTCAATAAGGGAAATAATTAGGATAACTGATTCACCCCCCCCCCTCTCAGTTATCAACAATTGGTATCAGAGCTAAGTTCCTCCTAATAGAGCCTAATAGCTTGAGGAAGATCTGGGAGTTCAAATGGATGCATATGGTTTAAGAGAGCAACTCAAGACTGCCCTTGAGGATCTTGAATAGTCAAATTCTGAAGTCAATGAATTAAAGGAAAGACTCAAACAGGATGATGAATTCATGAGAGAATTAAAAGACAAATTAAGTCTCTCTATGAAAAAGAGAAAGGAGCTGCTCCAACAGTTGGCAAGACAAAGTGAAGAAAGCAATACAAATGAAGAATTGACTGAGCAAACCAAGTTATGTGAAAAGTTATCAAAAGAAGTCATTATGTTAAGACATGAAATGGAATCAGGAACTATAAAGTTTACTCAAGAGATTGAAGAAAAAAGAAAGGCTGAAGACAATCTAAAACAATCTCTTAAAGAAAAATCAGAAGAATGCTACTAGATGGACAGGATTATCAGACATCTTGAATCTGATCTTGAAGATGCCAAAGATAATGAAGAAAAACTTGAGGATCAAATTACCTCTCTCAAAAGAGACCTTCAAACAGCAAATGAATATAAAGAGAAATTCAAGATAAGCTCTGCTCAACTTGAAGTTCTTCTTGGAAGTCAAAAAGGGACAGATGACAAGTATGGTTTGGGATATGAGAAAGGAGAAAGCTCCGAATCCGGTCAAAAGAATTTTGCATCAGAAAATCTAAGAAACAGGCCTAGAAGACCTCCGGTAAGACAGCCCAATGCTCAAAGATATTCATCTTTCAATGGATACTGCCACAGCTGCAACCACTTTGGTCACAAAGCTAATCAGTGCAGAAAGAGAATGAATCAGATTAATTCATTCTTCTCCGGACAGTGCTTCAACTGCAAAAGGTATGGACACAAATCCCATGAATGCAGAAATATGCAAGTAAACAAATCATTCAAAGGTAGATGCTTTACATGCAATAGAGTAGGTCATATGGCTAATCAATGCAGATCAAGAGGATATCAGTCAATTATGCAAAGAAATGTTATTTGCCAAATCTGTAATAGGTCCGGTCATAATGCTAAAGTCTGCAGAAGCAAGAATCAGGACAAAAGAGGTCCAGTGTATAATCAGAATCAAGACAAGGGTAAACAAAAGATGAATGCGGATGAAGTTAGGAATCAGATGAGCAAGATTTGGGTGAAGAAAAGTTCAGAGAATGTAGAGGTTGGATCCGCACCAGACTCTGGTGCTGATATTTCTTCCAGAAATTAAAAAGTTAGCTCTGGCTCAGGGGGAGACTCAAAGAAAATCCTGTTCCCCCAGCCAATCAAGTGGTGCCTGCTGTGGCACAAGATGCAGAGTAAAAGGTTTAAAGATATAAGTCTTGAGACGATCCAAATAAGATTTCAGAGGTCCGCATGGAGTTATGAAGAAGTTGTGATCGATCAAGTAAGACCTATTCTGGGAGATGCTTCGGTATGACAGAGGATTACAAAAAGGTCCAGAGAGATCCGGAAGTGCACTATCTTATTCTGCGGACTGGACAGAGTGTTTGGGATGTTCTTGTAATGTGTCACCTTGATTTATTCATGATTGAAAGATCCGGATGATGTTCACAGATCAGGACTGATCCGGGATACTCCAAGCTATCCGGACAAGGCAAACCAGATTAATATAGGTGAAGCATTTATTGCAAACAGATATTAGGGTTTGCGGAGCAATATAAGGGATTTCTCAAAAATCATTTGCTCATTCTGCACTCAAGAAGAAGTGAAAAGTGGAGCTCTGCAACAAAATTCATCAAGCACACCAAAGATCTCCTGCCAAAGTCATTGCATAAAGAAATCAATCCCACCACTCTGTGCAAACCGAAGGTGCATAAGGTATTCTCTGTTTTTCATTATCTCACTGCAAATCTTTGAAGAATGGCTACTCCAAATATAGTTAAGATCTCTGATAGACCTCGCCCCACATTCAAGAAACATCCTTACAAATCATTAGAGATAGATCCACTAGGAGCCTTCTCTAGTGTTCCTCATGGTGTATTGCATACGGAAGATATTAGGGTTTACATCCATGCGAATCTTGAAGACTTTGGAGAATCAAAGCTGATGGATATCTATCACAAACAATTGATAGATGACTCCTTTGAGATCAAACCTCAGTACAAAGCCATCCGGGACAAACACTTTGCACAGTGCATTCATTTCCCCTGTTTTGAAGAAGATGAATGGGTCCGGTATGTACTAAGTAGAGTACATGACAACTTCCTATGGTTGAACCAGCCCTTCAAGATCACCAAAGATGCAATTAGGGCTGTAACCGGTCTGCACTCATCCGGTGGATTACCTGTTCTCAAGTCTGTCAAAAATCAGACAGTTAGTGATGCAACCGGATCCAAGTTTGACAAGAGAGCTATGACAGTTGATGACATCACTGAACCGGATGTCAAATTTGCAGCTATGATAATTGGTTACAAAATCTATCATTCCAGTAGGGAAAATTCAGTACCGGGAACTGCAATCTACATAGCTTATCAAATGTTAAAGGAGAATGCAGACTATGACTTGTGTGAGCTTCTTGTGAACCAACTCTTTGAAAATCTGCAGAAGATCAAGAAGGACAAGAAAAACTCCTTCAAGTATGGCAATCTGATCCTTTGTCTCTTCTTTTACTACATGAATGAGCTTCCCGGATCCAGTGGATGGATATGGCAGAATGACAGACCGGTTGCCATCCAAATCAGAGACTATTTGCATGGACTTGGGGATGCTAAAGCAAGAAATACAGCTCTATGGGGATACTTCAAGAACTTTCAAAGCATGATGCATGCAAGAGAAAGAATACCCCAATCCCTTGTTGAAAAATACAAAGACACAGTATGCTTCATGGTAGAAACAGATCAGTGTCTAATGGAGGCAGTGGAGCCAAGGACTGTTTGGATCATGCCCATGGGGTATGAAGTGGATGAACAGATAGTAGAGCTGCATGTTCAACACATGCTAAGCCAGCCCAAAGATCCTAAGGCAGAAAGGTTTGGAACCTTTGAGGAACTGAGTGTAAAGATACATGTAGAACTCAGGGAACCGGAGATAAAGAGGAAGGTAAGAAAAGAAGTTGAGCATATTGCTCAAGGCCTAGGCATCTCAAAAGAGGCACTAGATGCCAGCCGGGAAAAGAGGAGAAAGGCTGAGGAAGAAGAGAAAAGTAAAGAAAGTGTTCCGGTTGAAACTCCCACCCCGACCAGATCATCAAAAAGATCTGCACCTCCCACAACCAAAAGTTCAAAACCAGAAGTCCAGGCATCCGGTAAAAGATCCAAGACAAAAGCCACAAGGGCTTATGAAAGCCAAAAGGATGAAGAGGAAACAGAGTCAGATGAGGGAGTAAAAGAAATAAAGAAGCAGAAGAAGAAAGGATCCGGTAAACCCTCCACAGGCCAAGACAAGGATGAAATGGCAGAGGTATCTGTTGAAAAGCCCACTCTGTCTCTAGAGAGTGTAATCAAGTCGGTCACGGTGGATAGAAACCTTCAACCAATGACTGAATTTTATGATGACTACAGTGAGGCTGACCAAAAGATTCTGCAGGAAGCCACAGTCAAATATCTGAACATATACAATAAGGCTTTCATTGAGATCATATCTCTTATTCCTAAAAGCCTAGAAAAGGAATTAGAAATAAGAAAGAATAATGCTCATGCAAAAGATCTTGAGATCCGGGAGCAGATAGCTATTCAGCTATATCCTCAAATTGATCCCAAGACAATGAACATAATCTTCAAAGACTGCAAAGATGAGTTCAGAAGTAAAGCCAGGATGAATCAACTCATGCTTGGTGAGACTGACAAAGTGGCCCAAGAGACAGAAGAGATCCTCCGGAAGGCCTTCAAAAGGTTCAATCTTCCTGTTGTAGAGGACTTAGGTGTAGAAACAGCTGCGGATTTGGAATTATCTGTTCCGGAAGAAGTGGGCCCTGAATAGACAAACATCTCTCCTCTGGTTTCCCCTACAGTCTCCGGATCCAAAGAAGAAGAGAAATTACAGGAGAAGGAAGCAGGGGTGAAAGATAAAGAGGTTGACAGTTCCAAGACTGCAGAAGAAAAGAAACATCTGTCTCTGGCAAGAGACACTGCACAAACTGTTCAACAATTTTTGAGCAAAGCCACTATAGAAATTGATGAACCGGACCTGCTGAAAGGACCATTAGATTTTGACTCTTTGTCACTGGTGCAAACAATGAAAATAGCCTCATTTGCAAATGAGAAAGTCAAAGAGAAGCTGCTGAAATCTCACATGGAAGACTGTGAGCTTATGGAGGTAGCATCTGGAGTGCTAGAAAAGATCATGCCATCCTTTCAAAAGGATCCCACAGCCTCCTCTTCCGGTAATCTCAAAGCCTTAGTCAGCAGTGTTAGTACACATTTTGAATCTCTAGAAAAATCTGCTAAAGAAAAGGTCCGGAAGGAATTTTTGGATAAAAGATTTTCAGAAGTATTAGAATTAATCTCTAAAGATAGGAAGATTGTGAGTATTGGAATAAAGAGCTTAGAGAATGCTCTTAAGGATGGCGGTGACATTTACAAATTTTGTATATCCTGGTCAAAGGCAACAGCAGCAATTGATAAGAAAATAAAAGAGGAACAGGACAAGCTACAAAGCTTATCTCAAAGTTTTGATCCTCTCTCTTCCTCCATAATAAATCAAGAATGTCAGACTATTGCAGTCTTGAATGAAATAAAGAATCTTGAGAAGGAAAGGAAGAATATCACTAACCAGATGGGAGAACTTAGAAGGATTATAATCCCTAAGTTGGAAACTATGCATGAGGCCATCAGTGATGCTCAGACCACCGCCCAAACAAATGATCTGACAGATCTCAAGCTCGCAGAAGCTTTTGCATTTTTGTTGAGTGGTCACATTTCAATTTTGGATAGAATGAAGCAAAGTTGGGCTACAGAAATGATCCAATTGCAGACATCCTTTGCAGACATTCTTCAGTATATGTGAGTATGTAAATATGCGGCTATGTATAGAAAATTTTTGAAAATTTTGATGTGCGGACCCTACCCTTTGCCATTGATGTCAAAGGGGGAGTGAGGAGCAGTGAAAAATGAGGAATCCAATTAAGGGGGAGTTCCGGAAATTGTATATAAAGACAGAGCATCAGCAAAGGGGGAGCATAGTGTAAACACTTAGTCATTTTTCACTAAGTGTTGCCATCAATGCCAAAGGGGGAGATTGTTGGCAAGAGACACTATATGGATTCATGGTTGTTGTCATTGATGGCAACAAAGGTCATCCCACATATCCGCAAGTCATGGTGTGTCTCTACCGGAAGTCAGAATAAAGATTGTTGTGGTCCGGTGAACAAGAACAGAGCATGTGGCAAGGTCCGACAGATTGGTCCGGATCTCTCAGAGGAAGTGTCTTGGTGCAGTGCGGATTTGGGGAAGTCAAGAGGACTACCTTGAGTGGTATATTCCAAGGATTTAGCCTCCGGTGATGGACAAGGAAAAAGATATGAATAGTTGAGTACCAAATTCCTGAGAGACAGTGAAAACAGAGGATGAACTGACTGACAGAGTATCAGACTACTTTCCGGATGTGTTACTGTTGATGATAAAGGTTGTGAAGGCATGAATCATGTTTGGCCGACATGATTAATGATATCTACAAGTATATGCTTGATCCGCATTGCTTGGTGAGCAAGGATTCAGCCGACAGAACAGAGTTTGTAAGAAACTAGACTGTTCCGGATGCCGACTAGAAAGGTGATGAAATTACTTGTGCGGATATATATAGAGGATGGATTTAGTTGTGAAGGTTGTGACTATGTCAAGATATATGCGAAGAAGTGTAGAACAGAGCAGAAGTACCAAGACAGATCCGGTATGTGAAAGGATAGCAGAATAAAGAACAGAGAAAAGATGAAGTGCAGCAGATCAGTGTACTGAGCCTAACCGGAACTGAACTCCAGCATATGCAGATGCTTCCAATCAGTTCAAGACTATGATTTTTATCACTTTGTAGACAGTGTGTCTTCTTGTAGGCAGTGGGCCTCTTGTGAGCAGTGTGCTCGGGCAGTGAGCCCTAATTGGCAAGTGCCATTTTGTAATTTCCTATTCTTCTAACAGAGAATAATTTTGGGTTAATCACCCCGTGGTTTTCTCCCTTAACAGGGTTTCCACGTCAAAAATACTATGTCATGTGTTTCTTATTTCATGGTAATTTTTTTGTGTTTGATTCAATGCTGCATCAATTAATAAGAAAGTTCAATAAGGGAAATAATTAGGATAACTAATTCACCCCCCCCTCTCAGTTATCAACATAAACAACCTTGGTTGGTACTGTGATGAGGCAACTGATAAGGTCACAAGCAACCCTATGTTGTATAGTACCATGATATGGGGTAAGTGCATAGAGTTGTGGGACCAAAAAGTCACCACTTGGCTAATTGGTCCCGTGCAAGGAAAAATGTGAGCATGTTATAAGGTGCTCACATTTTGCTCTGTTAAAAGTGAAAAATAAAAAGCCAAAAATAGAAAGTCGCGGCTCATTTCTACATTTTATCAAAAAATAAAAGTTTTAGAGGGTGAGCACATTAGAAGGAGGATTCAAGCAATTTCTAAGTGCCACCTCACCAATCCTGCTGACGAGGACATTATCAATGAAATGTAGAGGGTGTAGCAATTGAAGAAGGTAGGGTTTGATTGATTTTTGTGAATTTGAAAAGAACTTTGTATTTTTTCAATGTTTGATTGGTTTTTTATGTTAAATTTACAGTCAATGAGGCACCATAGAACACTAATCCAACAGAGGAGGTTGAAAACAATCCCCAAAACCCGTAAAACCCTCAGAAACCTTAAAACCCCCCACCTTCACATCCTCACCATAAAAGAGACACACAAGAAAACTATTTAGGGAAAACTAAAGAAAACAAAAAACATCTTGAAACCCTAATTGAAATGTTAAATAGTCCAAGTGCAAGCACTGATCGTAGGAGAGCCCTTGCCAAGTCATTAGAGGTGATTGTTTGTCACATTGAATTGGTGACAAAACAAATCACCGAATGGAATGACTATAGGGAGAGGAGTTGGAAATACTATGCTGGAAAATTGTCTTACAAACAAGTGAAGGACAAAAAATTACAAAAGCTGCATTATGTTCACAATTTATCAATCCTAAAACTAGCCAAACAATAGAAGAGACTTGCAAATGCTTCCCAATTCATTGGTGTAGGAACGAATATATATCCCAAAGTTTTTGGGATAGATGGTACATGGTATTTGATGAGCATCCATGTAATAACAATGAGGTTCTGCAATATTTCTTGAGGAAACTCTAATGTGAGTTCATCCTCAAGGAGATTCCTAATTACTTTGACATTCAAGAGTTCCAGCGAAGAGGTGGTGGCTCTACCCAAGATAGAGAGGGGGAACATCAAGACCAAAACCATGTACCTAGACCTCTCATTAGGCCAACACATGTCTCACTCCCTTAGAATTTGAAGGAGATTGTTGAGGTGGAGACACTTCATTTATTGAGTTATCTCACCCAGTCTCTAGCACAATATGGTGATGATCTCACCCAGGCTGATGAGGGTGAGAGCAGTAGGCATCATTTGTCGCCACATATTTTCAGTTCATGTGGGAACTTGTGCGATCATGGGATGTAAGACTCTTGGAAGGATGCTACGACGTAGGGGCAACAACCAATGATAGACACATCCATATTGGATGATATTGTTCTCACAAATGATGTCTTATAGTGTACATTTAGTATTGACTCCCAGGTCATTTTTACAAGGTTCATCTTGATTTAATATATTTGTATTTGAAATTTGTAATTAATTTTATGACTATCTATATTATAAGTCAAAATTCATTAATGTAATTTTTTGCACTATGAAATTTGAAGTTTAGAGTCTTCATACTGCATCTGTTAGTAATCCAGTGGTGGGTGTTACAGGAAAATGTGGAGCAATATCAATATATCAATAATATCCCAATACCTCAATGAAAATGGAATAAACAAGATTTGAAACACAAAGAACAATACCTTGCAAACCTTATTACTTCGTAGCTTCCTCGTCGTATGAATGTAGCCCTTAGAAGATGCACTTCCTTGCTTTTTTTCTTCAAGATGATAATAGAGAATGGCTATGATAGGTTCGCAATGAAGAGGATCTTCAATGCAATGAAAATGGTGATCTCAAGCTATGGATATGGTTTTGGGTGCCAAAGGCGCATTGTAATTCCTACAGAGTAAGTTTACTAAAAGCTTGGATTCTTCAAATGGAGGAAAAGGGTTGTACTTATAGACTTGTGAGAGAGAAGATCAATAGTATAGAATGAACAAGACGATCAATGATTGAGGAAACTTGAGAGGATGTGCGTGAATAGGAAGAGGACAAGTGTCACACAAAAATCTGTTTTGTTTGAGTTAACTGCTTTCTTGATAAAGATAAGATTTGATTTCATAAATTAGAATGCTTTTTTCTAATTTAAGAGTTGTTAATAAAAACAAGATTGATTAAGTCAATTAAATCAACCTGTAATTTGCTTTTTGCATGATTTGAGAGAAATTAAATAATAAATTATTTAATTTTGTGTGCATGATGAACAAGATTTATTTTTAGAAGATTTGGAAGATAATAAAGCAAATTAAATAAATATATTTATTTAATTGTTTGGTGCATGATTAGAAGAATAAATAAAATATTTGATTATATTTTATTTTTAGAGATTGAGATAATTTAAATAAATTTGAATGATTTATTTAAATTTCGAAGAACAATTTGATTTTAATTAAATAATTAAGAATTATTTAATTGTAGATAAGAGGATTTGGAAAAAATTGATGAAACTAATTAAATAAGTGATTTTATTTAATTTTTGGGAGGAATATAAACCAAATAAATAAATTGATTTATTTATTTATTTATTAATAGAGGAATATTAAGATGAAATAAATGTTTAAAATATTAATTTAGATAGAGTCATGTTACTTTTAGGCGTATACATTTTGCCCCTCTTTGATTCAATGTGTTTCATCACATTGTTTCAAAGAATAGATTTCTTGATAATGATACATGCCCCAGTTTGCCCCTAGTATAGGTTTATGATGTTAGGATGCCCCCTTGGGAGATTAGATGGGAAGAAAAGGCAGGATGTGAGATGGACAATTTCACAATGAAGAAGGTTAGGGAATGCGTGAAGTGATGGAGAGAAATGAGATACGTCTTGAGAAAGATGGAAGAGAAAGGACTCAGATAGCAGGCATAGTCACCATACGGCTAGGTAGGTCGGCATGCCTATATATAGAAGCAAGGTCCATAATCCTAGTCATTTGTACACTTGTCACTTTGAGAGAGATCTTAGGAGCTTTGCAGAGCATAGGAGCTAGAGCAGTCAACAGAGATATGGATATTCCACACGAGGAGTACCGGTTTGAGAGGGTCCGACGGTTCAGACGGCCAATAGAGGCAGGACCCCCAGTACGTACTTCAAAACTTTTAGGCTAGGGGAATTTATGGGTATAATAAATGCTAGGCAAAGTAGGGGGATTATATGCGTCATTTTGTGATTCGACGCATTTACTACCTGAAACTATGCATCTATTGTAGATTAGAGCATCTAGGTTATCTTTCAACACATTTGCTACTTCTGTGCATATGTTATGTCTTGCTGCGCATACACTAGGTTATGCGCATTTATGTCGCAGAGTTGCACATTCATTGCAGAACGGCGCATGTACGCTTTTTGGTTGCTCATGCATTAGGAAGCTACACATTTGCTTTGATACTATGTGAATACATCCAAGAATGGTGCATTTTCTTTGGATAGTCAGTTACTTAACAAAATTAACTTGATTGGCATCTTGATTGATGCAACAATCGATAAGTGATCTTTGAGATTGATAGAATCTAGACAAGAGATGATATGCTTGGTTTGATCAATTTGATATGTTAAGTAAGTGATGTTGATAGGTTTGATAGTTGAGCAGGTTTTCATTGATATGGTTTTGGTTGACGCTTTGTGTTGGTGATTGCAGGAGCATATTTCTGATACGCTCATGTCACGGGAGTAGTTCCCTATTACTATGTTGTGACGATACATGTTGAAAGATGTTGAGCGGCTAGTGCTCGGTGCTCTTGGTTTAGAGTACGTGTTTCATGCCCAAGGTTCATACAAACCTCGGTCTGTTGATTGCTTTGGTGGAGTACTTCCATAGTGAGGATAGGACTTTCCACCTCCCCACTAGCAAGATGATAGTTACTTTGGAGGACATATACCAGATCCTGCACCTTCCCATAGTAGGGGAGTACATAGAGTATGACCCACAGTACAATGCCGGGTTGGATGAGTGCAGGTGGGTGTTTGATGATCCCACCATAGTGGGGTCAGTTATTAGCTGGAAGGACATGTATGACTTGTATGATTGCTTTCTAGGTATTGTGGCTACGTTGATTGGGGGTGTTGTATGCACTGATCAGAGATCTCATTGGTTCCTTGTTGGCTGGGGATGGACTCTAGAGAGGATGCTGACTGAGGGCACCTTATTTTCTTGGGGTGTTTACATTCTCGCTCACCTTTACCATGACATGAATTAGGTGGTGTACCATGGAGCTGCTAGCTTGTCTGTAGGTGTGTCTTTGCTTCAGTTCTAGGCTTGGAGGCATATCACGGTGACACGGCCCATTTGCACTTTTCACAGATAGAGGGATGAGCCCTACTCATATGGATATGCAAGTGTACTTTCTCAGTATAGGTTGGGGAAGTTGGAGTACTAGCAATATCAGCTGGATAATGTGGATGTAGTTGTGTGGTGACCTTACCTAGAGTATGAGGTTTGGGATGATGAAAACAATGAGCTGCCCTATGTTTTTTAGACACGGTGGTTGATTAGGTAGACACTACATATACTGGAGAGACACATTGTCACTCATGTCATGTGGCAGTTTGGGAGAGTGCAGGGTATGCCACAGGGGTAGGCCTTATTTGCTAGGACTTGGGTAGAGAGAAGGCGATGGGGACCTATGGCTTCCTATGAGGAGGCTAGGACAGACATTTTGTAGATACTTTATTAGGCATGGCCGATGAGGAGAGATATAGTAGATGTAGGCATGACTTGTGACTACGAGGATTGGTTTGCGGCCCACATGTTCCCTAGATACTTAGGACTGGGAGAGCTAGCTCCTCGTCTATAGGAGGTGGAGTCAGAGGAGGAGGGTGATGGAGGTGGGTGGAGGAGGAGGTGGAGGAGGAGGAGGAGTGGAGATGGTGGAGGCCAAGGGGACAGAGGAGACTTTGGAGGTGAGGGCCGGTTGAGACAGTGACAGAGAGTGGGGCAGGTCCCACCCTAGTAGGAGGTACAGCAGGTGATCTAGTAGGTATTGTAGGTTCTAGTTGAGCAAGTAGCATAGTAGGTTCTACCTCAGTAGGTGGTACAGTAGCAGGTTCCACCTCCACAGGTGGCACCCCAGGTACAGGTCCCACAGGTAGCGGCTCCATAGGGACCGCAAGTTCAGGTTCAGCCTTCCCCATAGTAGTAGGGATAGAGGGAGGTAGTTGTTATGCTTCGGGGCCAACTATGATAGGTTAGAGCTTAGTTGAGAGCTATAGAGGCTTGGGTATAGGGTGATGCAGGGATGATCGTTGGTATCACTATAGAGAGGGATGTAGCCCTTATAGCAGAGAGGGATGCAGCCATAGCCGCCTTGGGCATAGATGCAACAATGATCATGCTTGTGACATAGTTGATACAGGCACAGGTGTAGGTGACACATGTACAAGTGTAGTTGACATAGGCATTGGGAGAGCTAGCTAGGGCTCAGGTAGAGACCTAATATTATAGAGGTTTGTATCACGGGGCGGTGCCATCTGATCAGAGGGCACCTAGCTATATGAGCCATTCAGTGGGAGTGTCTATGTAGAGGGTAGGTGGCTCACGCTTAAGAGCATCAGTTATGGGCCCATAGCAGTTTGGGTTAGGCTGTGGTGGTGGAGGAGGAGGGGATAGTACCGAAAGTAGCATCCCGCGATAGCAAGGCTAGTTGTTACCTTGCATGCATTTTTGTACTTGTACATACATTTTTGATGGCTCATGGATAGCCTCTGATATGTATATATCACTTGTATTTTGTATAGTGACCGAGACATGTATCATTATCATTTTGTATGTATGTGTAGACCTTTTGTGATCCGACTCATGGATGACATATTGATATTGCACACTTGGACACTTTTATTGTTTATATGATGATGCAACCTATGACCTACATGTATGTTGCTTATGCTATGATCATGGATGCATTTTTATGTTTATATGCGATGTACATGTTTATGACACTTTTATATGCAGTTACTATGGCCTGTATGTATGATGTTTATGCAATGATCATGGATGCAGTTTACTTGTTATGCTTATATGCTATGTTTTTGATATTTTCCTGATGGGATACTATGTATGCATCTATGTTATGATGAAACAAATGTATATGGATGATTTAAATGCACCTATATGTATGCACCTATGTGGTCACATTCTATGATGATCTAATGTGGACAATATGACTATGGCTATGTTTTTGTGATTTATTTTGTTAATGCAATGTTATGTTGACTTTATGCATCTATATGTATGTAAATGATCTAACCAAGTTAATGATTATCTCACCTATTATGAAATGCAAAAATGATTACACATGGATGACTTAATGCACTTACATGAATGCAAATGATCTAATCAAATTAATGACTATTTCACTTAATGGAAAATGATTATATATTTTTGATATGTCCAAGTGTACTTAATCAATACAGATGAGACTCGATGAAAGACACAAATGATAGAAAATTGACTTTGACAAAAGAATGACTCGACTGAAGGACTCACAAGCTTTTATAAACTCTGACACTGCGAACAAAATCTTTATTGATGAATGGTATATGGAATGCAATTTGATATGGATGGATGCAGATATTTGTCATATTGATATTGCAAGTATTTTGAAGTGCTTGTTTCATCATTGGGCATTTTTTTTTTCTCTTTTTGAAATGTTGTAAGAAAATACAAGCATCTAGGTATAATTAAACCAGGATGACCTGAGTATTACTTACATGGATTTTGATATAGCAAGTTGATATAAGCGTCTAGTCAAAATTGAATCTAGATGACCTAAGTACTTATTGCATGTCAACATACAAGGATTGCCCCTTTTCATGTTTAGACCTTTGAAGTCCTCAATGATCTTTTGCTGATCATGTCGTTAGACAAAAAGTTGTCACATTACTAAGGATTGATCCACAAACAACAAAAAAAGAAGATAATCATTCCCTCATCATAGCATCTCTAGTTTTTAGGCATCCTTGAGTAGTGTAGAAAGACATGATAACAAAAATCAAGACTTTGTAAGTTAACCTACTCACAAATACAAAACATTCTTGCATTAGATGTGTCTTCTTGCCATAATTTAGATAAAATCATTTTGAGTGTTTAGGTATTTGTTTGTTTTGCTTTGGATAGGCTGATGTCTCATGTCAAAATTTCTATTTGGAAGCATACTTTGTTGCACTTGTGTGTCCAGTGAAAGGTATCACAATTCTTATTGGTGCCCTCTTAGAACATGTGGCATGGCAGAATCCAACTCCGTAACCAGCGTGAGGACTTGCCCCCAGTCAGGTAAAGGATCGACTTATTGTGGATGAACTAACAATGGATACGAAGAAATGGGCCCTAAAGGACTAACCTAGTGCCTTGGGGGCTCATTGCTAAATGGCCTTACCTATGTGATGACGTAGAGGCAACGTAGTTCAGGGTAAACTTGGTGAACCTAGGACCTAGGTGATGGGAAATGGTGTGGATACGGGTGGATCAAAGGATGGTTGACATGGGATGGGATGGATGGAAAGGAACCTCAGGGGCACATCGATACAAGATGGCCTTGCCTACGTGAAGATGCAGAGGCAACATAGTTCAGGAAGACAAGATACAAACGATCGATGCTATGACACGTTGACACTATAGATAGGATATTGGATAAACCTTGGGTTGTAAGGTGACAATAGTTGATAGAGTATCAAGCCATGATAGGTTATTGCTAGGTGGGTTTACGAAATGGATACAATCAGATGATAGATAACAGTAGGAAGAATGGACGTAAAGTGGTGGTTTCCCAAAGATGGAGGAAGTGGTTCTCATTGCAAAGAGCACCTGTTTGCCAAGTTTTCACTACTTTGATTTTATTGCACGGGAGCCAAAATACACAACACCTATTTGCTAGGTTTTTATCATGGTATCTATCCAAGGCACCTATTTATGAGGTTTTCACCAGAGGACGATTTTTTTGTTGTTTTTGATTTTTTTGTTGTTTTTGATTTTTATGGTTTTTATGCCCCCCCCCCCTTACATTGGGGTTCTCTAGGTATAGAACCAACAAAGATGCATACTGTTGATTTGGTCATCAAACAGCTCACCTTCTAATGTAGCTAATTGGTACTCTTCTGATCCATAGGTAATAATGATTACATAAGGACCAAGCCAGTTGGGTTCAAACTTTCCTTTCTTCTCCCGATCCTGTTGATTGCAGGGATTTTCCTTAAGTACTAGATTACCAACATTGAAGACCCTTGGATGGACTCTGTGGTTATAGCTTTGTGACATTCTTTGTTGGTAGGCCTTGAGATGGTTGAAGGCATTTTGTCATTTCTCCTCCAATAGTTCTAACTCTTGCAGTCTGGAAACTCTATAGTCCTCATCAGTTATAAGACCTTTTAACGAAACCCTTAAAGATGGTAACTCAACCTCAATGGGCAAAATGGCTTCAAAACCATAGACAAGGGCATAAGGGGTAGCACTTGTGGGATTGTGTATGCTGGTTCCATAGGCCCATAGAGCAAGATTAAGTTGCATGTGACAGTCACGACCGGCATCGTTTATAGTTTTCTTGAGGATTTTCAAGATGGTTTTGTTAGATGCCTCTTCTTGACCATTGCCTTGTGGGTAATACAGGGTAGAGAAGCAGTGTTGGATTTTGACCTTGTCACAAAGCTCTTGGACATCTTGGTTTTTCAAAGGTTTTCCATTATCTGTGACTATGGATGAGGGAATTTCGTATCGATAAATGAGGTAATTTAGGATGGAGGCAATTTGTTTGCCTGTGATAGTGGTGAGTGGAATGGCTTCAATCCACTTAGTAAAATACTTAGTGGTGGTTATGATGAACTTGTGGTCGTTTGATGATGGAGGGTGGATTTTACCCACAAGGTCGAGTCGCCACTGACAAAAGGGCCAAGGTGTCGTTAAAGGCCATAATTCTTGAGCTGGTGCATGGATGAGGTTACCATGAATCTGACACTACTTACATTTATTGACAAAATGATATGAGTTTGTCTCCATGTTCAGCCAATAGTATCCCAAATGCATTAGTTTCTTAGCTAAGGTAGGACCACTAGAGTGTGATCCACAAATTCCTTCATGTACTTCTCATATGGCGGTTTGAGATTCTTCACATTCAAGACATCTGAGTAGAGTACCATCGAGACCTCAGCGATAGAGGGTGTTAGAAATAATGGTATAACGAGATGATTGTCAAATAAAGGTTCAGCATTGGTTGTTGGATAAATTAGCTGGTAAGGTGTTATTCTTGAGGTAAGTGTAAATTTTACAATACAAGGGTGAATTAGATCTGACTAAGAGGCAAATGGATTAGGTTTTGGGGATATCATAAGCTGGTTGCATGATTGATTCCACCAAGAACTCAAAACATGACTCATTCTCTAGAATGTTGAGAAGCGAGGTGATGGTTGCCATGGCGTATTCTTCTTTGTTCTCTATGCGAGGAATTTGCTCAAAGGAGATTATCACAAAGTATGCTTTAAAGCCATCTACCATATGCTTGTATGGTATTAGCTTGTCATCTTTCTTCTAATAGTCATCATTCACTTGGTTTATGACTAGTTGTGAATCTCCATAGACATGTAGCTCTTTCACTTTCCACTTTGCTACCATCTTAAGACCAATGACTAAGGCCTCATACTCTGCTATGTTGTTTGTGCAAGGAAAAAGTAGATGATAGGACTTAGGTATGGTGTCACCTTAAGGAGTGACCAATAGGATTCCTGCCCCTGATCCATGGTTTGTATAAGTTCCATCAAAGTAGAGCTTCCATGAATGTGTTGTGATACTGAAGATTGATTCATCAAGGAAGTTGAATGTCATTGGAGTAGTATCTTGCAATGGTGCCTCTGCCAACTGATCATCGATGACCTAACCTTTGATAGCTTTCCTTTCTACATATTCAGTGTCATACTCACTTAGTAGCATTACCCATTTAGCTAGGCGACCTGTGAGAGTTACTTTGCTTAACAAGTACTTAAGGGGATCAATTTTGGCAATTATTTTGATGGAATGTGCAAGCATGTAATGGCATAGTTTTTGGGAAGCAAAAACCACAGCAAGACAAGATCTTTTGATTTGAGAGTATTGCAATTCATACCCCACCAATGTGCGCTTGATGTAGTAGATGGCCTGTTCCTTTGCTTCAGAGTCTTGTTGTGCTAAAAGAGTTCCAAGTGTAGTTGATGTAGCAGAAATGTAAAGTAATAATGGCTTGCCTTGGATAGGAGACATCAAGATAGGTGGATTCATGAGATACTCCTTTGATTTGTGAAATCCTTCTTCACACTTCTCATCCCATCTAAATGGAATGTTCTTATGTAAGAGATGAGTGAAAGGTTGACACTTGTTTGCCAGTTGTGAGATAAACTGATGAATTGCCTATAATTTTCCTTGTAAAGACGTAGTTGGGTGATGTTCCTAGGTGGTGGTATCTCCATGATAGCTTTTACCTTTGCAGGATCTACCTCAATCCCATTAGCCGATACTATGAAACCCAAGAGTTTGCCTGAGGTGACTCCAAACACACACTTTTTCGGATTTAATCAGACCTTGAATTGTTCTAGCTACTAAAAGATTTTCTCTAGGACATCTAAGTGAGATTCCCTTGTAAGTGACTTGGCAAGGATGTCATCCACATAGTCTTCCATAGTTACGTGCATCATGTCATGGAAGATAGTAGTCATTGCCCTTTGATATGTGGCTCTTGCGTTCTTCAACCCAAATGGCATGACATTCCAACAGAATGTTCCCCATGGGCATGTGAATGCTGTCTTATGCTAATCTTCTGGCACTATTCTGATTTGGTTGTATCCAGAAAAACCATCCATAAGAGAAAGCATAGTGTGTACAGCTGTCAAGTCTACGATGATGTCAATATTGGGCAATGGGAAATCATCTTTTTGACATGCCTTGTTGAGATCTTAGAAATCATTAAATAATCTAACTCTACCATCAAGTTTTGATACTGGTACAATGTTGGATACCCACTTTGGATAATTGATTGCTCTGATGAACCCTACATCCAGTAGTTTCTTAAGTTCCTCTTTGACTAACAATGCGACATGTGGATGCCTTTTCCTGAGTTTTTGCTTAATAGGTTTAACTCCAGGATCGAGTGGTAGATGATGCAAGATCAAGTCTAGATCTAACCTGGGCATATCTGCATAGGACCAAGCAAAGTTGACCTATTTCCTTTTGAAGAAGGGCACAAATTTTATCTTTTTCAGTAGAGATAGAGACTTGGCAAAGTGTATGATCTTTGGGTTACCTTCTGTGCCGATATCAACAGGTTATGTAGGTTCTACAGCAATTTGTGACTTCTTTGGATACATGTCATTAGGGAGAGTGTCAAGCCTTCCATTGTTTGGTGCCTCAGAGAGGTTTTCACCATTCGATGCGTCCTTTATTTTTACTTTTTTGGGATCTGATACTGCCGCAGAACGGTTTTCACCATTAGATCCATTTTTTATTTTTATATTTTTTTGACTGGAAGGCTTGGCACCCTCTCCAAAATAATCCATGGTGTTGAGTTCTATGGCGAAATTAGCTTTATGATCTCTTGCGGGTAGGTGGTCTCTTAGTTCCATGTAGTTAATGTAGGCATCATCATTTTGGAATAAGTCTAGTTGGGGGTTTCCTTGTAGATCCCAATCGATTAGCTCAGGATGCACTAGGGGGAGGGGGTCGATGGGTTGATCTGATTTAGTGGGTGTGATGGTAAGAATGGATACTTGGTCAAGGTGGGGAATGGTAGTAGAAAGGTATGTGATGGTACTTTCCTCAAGATTGTTTATCTCATTAGAACTCTGACCTTCCTCATGAGTTGTGCTCTCAGGAATGGATGAATCACACTCTATTGGTCTAGGCCTCAACATTTGTCCCTCATAGTAGGGGCTATAGGTGTGAACGATATCGATTCCTTTGTCTTTGTAGGAATGTTCTAAGAGTTCATCCCATTCATATTCATTAGAATCTATATCACTATCCTTTTGGAGGTTATGGATCTATTCCACAAAACAAGTAATAGCCTTTACTTTACCTTTGTCATTGTTTTTGTATCCTATCCCTCTTGTGTCTCGGGCTGATGAGGATGAGGAGGGTTGAATGGGTTCCATTATTCCCTCTTTTCTTAGGCTGATGGGACCCTATCCTTCATATCCCATTCTGTGTAAGATAGATTGACCATGCCCATAGATTTCTGTTGGGAGCTTTGGTTGTTTGTCTTGTGGTGTGTCATCTTCATCTATGTAGAGCCATTGCAGAACATCTCTTTCTTTTATTTCATTTGATAGGGTGCCCCATTTGACAAAAGGAGCCTTGGGAGGTTTAGGAGGAGTAGATGATTTTGGGAAGGGTGTTGGTCATCCAAAGGACTTTGGAGATAAAGGCATTTTGGTTAAGCAAAGGGTATGCTCAATGGAATGCTCTCCTACCCCTATTTCTTTGATCTTGACTTTCTGCTCTTTGGTATTTAATGTGGAAGCTTGGGAGCTAGGATCATGCTGAGAGGTGGAAGATTTGGAAGCTTGAGAGCTAGGATCATGCTAGGATGTAGAAGATGTGGAAGCTCTATTGTTAGGGATGATGACTTCTGGCTTCGATTGGATAATGCTACAGTGTTGAAAAGGATCTGGGTCACCTTGGATGGTAATCTCTCAGCCATTATAAGGGAACTTAATACATTGATGGTACATGGATGGTACAACTTTCATGGCATGTATCCAATGTCTACCTAGGAGAATGTTATAGGTGAGCTCCTTGTCAAGGACTTGGCAAACAACTTCCTTCTCTATTGGTCCAATTTTGATTGGTAGTACTATAGTTCCTTTGGTCATTCATTCTTCTTCATCATAGGCCTTTATTGTGATATTCTTTCTTGGATCCTTTGTCCTTTTGGAGAACCCCAATGTAAGGACTAATTTTAGTGTGCATATATTCAAACCTACTCCTCCATCAATGAGAACCCTTTTGATGTGATGTTTATTTATGAAGGCCTCAATATGTAATGATGTGTTATGGGGTTGAGATACGGATAGATCATCCTATTTAGTGAATGATAGGATGTTAGGTGAGGTAAGATGACCTACCATGGCTTGAAACTTCATAGGCAATGCTCCACACTTGCTGATCTTCCCTAAACTCATTGCAGTTCATGGGTTCTGTCCTCACCTTGTCACCCCCCATAATTTTCACTACATTTCAAGAATTTGTTTTTTTGGTATATGATGAGGACATTTGCTGGTGAGTTGCCTCCACCTTTGTAAGAAAGGAGTGAAAGATTTATCAATCTTTTGTTTTTTGTTTCAAAGGTCAAGCATGGATACCTCAAGTTCAATGTTATATGAATTTGGTAGCTAAGATCTTAGCATGAATTTGGTAGCTAAGATCATAATTGAGATTATGGACAAACATTTCAAGAATTTGTTTTTGATTAAGATAAGCTGCTAACCCAGGAGCAAAACCCGATAATAGAGCCAAGAGGCATCAACAAAGGCACAGGGCCAGCAACAGTCGACTAACAATTCAACCAAAAACTATTCACAAAACATATATCAAGTCTTTTTAAACAAGTCTAAAAATAGCATAAAGCATAATCAAGAAACCAACTAACTAAATAAGGCCTTTCAGTCATCATTAAGAAAATTAACAAGATTTTTTTGGTCCTTCATCAGCACATCCACGTTACTGGTCTTGTCCACCCACAGAGCATTAAAGGCATTAGCAGCATTTAGAGAGGTTTTCAGCATCAACTGGGTCATCTTCTTCACCCTATTTTCCATGACAGTCAATCTAGACTTAACATCAGCCAATTTCACTTCCAGCTTCCTACAATCCATGTCCCTCCTGGCACTCATGACTTCTTTATCTGGAGTCTCCTGCACTTCAGTGTCCTCTTCATTAGTGTCATAGATAGAATTATTCATAGATGCGAAATGACTCGCACCCTCTTGCTATTTCTCGGGAGTGGCCTACTTCTCTTTCATTTCCCCCTCCTGCCTAGTTTCTTCCCCTTCAGATGCTGTAGAGTAGTCCACTAACTTGATTCCCTGATGAGGACTGGCAGCCAACTGCAAAGACCTCCACAATGAAGGCATTCTAGGCCTACCAACTTTGCCCAAAACCACACTTTTGACAATAACATCATCATCAACCCTCAGGGTCCCCTAATTTTTACCCAACTCTTCAACATCTTTCTTATCAATTTGCACATTGCGTCTCTTTTTAACAGTAGAGGTTTTAGAAGGGTTGCCACCTTTGCACTTTTTACTTTTCTGCACTAGGAACTTGCCTTTTAGACTAAAAAGGCCTTCAATAGCACCATCTTGAGACTTACCATGGGGGGTTTCAAGGGGTTGGGTTTGGCTGCGACCCCCCGACATGGCTAAGGAAATGGTTTTAGAGATAGGAAGGCTAGACAGAGGTCCTGAGGGTCCACTTAGGGGTTGGTTGGATAGGGAAATAGGCTGGGAAACCTTCAGGGAAGCCTTTCTAGCCTGTCTAGTGCTCAAGGGAACTTTGTCTATAGAATCACCATTCAAACTTTCCTCCACAGGTTTGGAAGCAGGGGTTTTAGGTGGATTCAAAGAAAGGTGATAATGGTATAGGAAAAAGATAATGCCTTGATGAAGGGGAAGGGCTATGGGGTCATCCACCCAGACTTTCTTGAAATGCAGGACAGAGTTTTCAAGGCTCGACAATAGAAAAGAAGGGAAATTCACCAGGGTTTTGTGTCGAAAGTGATTTAAAAAAGCAAAGTAGTAATGGTAAAACACCCTATACCTCCCTTCAAGGGTGAAATACTTCATGATAAGGAAACATACCCAGTTCTAGGGTGCCACCAAGTTCTCTCTCTCAAAATGGCCTTGCAGCTTGATTTGTTTCTCCCCCTCCTTGTAGAACAACTTCAGTCCTTCCAAGTCTAGGACGTGGGTTTGTTTTTTCAGCCTATTACCTGAACATAGTAAACCAGTAGCAGCTATAATTAAGGCCTCTAACACAACAAAATTATTACCACCAATTTCCACCTTGCACTTTCTGTCCCAAGACTTGACAAACTAGGTCGATAAATTCTCATCATAACCATTCAGCGACTCCATGAATGCCGTGATACCTCCTTCATAGGCAATGCTCCACACTTGTTGATCTTCCCTGAACTCATTGTAGGTCATGGGTTATGTCCTCACCTTGTCACCACCCATAATTTTCACTACATTTCAAGAATTTGTTTTGATGAGGACATTTGCTGGTGAGTTGCCTCCACCTTTGGAAG
This sequence comes from Cunninghamia lanceolata, assembly GCA_027924645.1. NCBI lineage: Eukaryota > Viridiplantae > Streptophyta > Pinopsida > Cupressales > Cupressaceae > Cunninghamia > Cunninghamia lanceolata. The sequence continues at coordinate 10,822,210 of BSBN01000655.1, forward strand.
AAAGGAGTGAAAGATTCGCCAATCTTTTGTTTTGTGTTTCAAAGGTCAAGCATGGATACCTCATGTTCAATGTTATATGAGAAATGCGTTACAAATTTGTTCACTAACTCATCAAAGGTATGGATACCCAAGGGAAGTCAAGATAACCATTCCATGGCTTGTCCACTGAGAGATCTAGGGAAGTGTCTCATGAGAAAAGTTTCATTGTGGGCCACCTCTAGACATGTGGCATTGAATTCTCTAATGTGGTCTCTAGGGTCACCCTTTCCTCTGTACTTGTCAAATTTTGGCACTTCAACTCTAAGGGGAAAGGGGATCATTTTCAAGATCTTATCGAAGGGATATGGTGATATATCCTCCAACAAATAGTTTTTAGTGGATGTCCCTATTTAAAGGTCCACTAATTGTTGTTGTAGGGTTTGAACTTGTTTGGTCAATATGTCTAGAGGTGTTGTTGAGTCTATGGTCTTCTTGCCTTTGCCTATATCTAGGGTTCTTTCCTCATGTGTGTTATTTTCATGGATTCTTTCTTCTTCAGTTTCTTGCAAAGATGAGCTTAACTCCTTGCTTTGCTAGGTAGAGGAAGAATTTGCTAGGGTTTTGGTTAAGCACTTTATCCATCATGCATTGAAATTTTTGGTCTTGGAGGGCTTCTTGTAAGTCTTCATGAGAGATCTCCTCATCATTGTCATGAGGGGAGGGGACTACCTTGTCGAACGTTTCAACCATTTCAAGTTGTTTTTGTTTCTGTGATCTAGTTAGTACCATGCAATGTGATTTGGAATGGGGTGGTGTGAGATTGGAAGTTTTGACAAGGTGCTCTTTGAGGTTGTAGTGAATGGGATACTTGTGGTGATAAGATTTTGACAAGGGTTTTCTTGGATCAATGGTATCAAATGAATCAGTCGATACAAAATGATAGCCACAAATGAGGATGTTAGGAATCTAATTATTTGATAGGGATTAGCTTTGCACCCACATAACTAGTGAAAGTTCTAAGAGAGAAGGATGATTTATCCTATTAGTGGATACTTTACCAGTGATTGTTTGAGGCTAATATGATCAAAAATTTCCTTGTTGTAACCTGGTTTTGATACTTTGACTCGGTTTTGGGAAGTTTTTGTGAAGTTTTTGGACGAGGTGAGTGTTGGAAAAGTGGGTATGTCACGAAAATGAACAGGATAAGTATCTTGCACAGTTAATCTAATCTGGGAAACTAAAACAAGGCTAAAATGGGTGCCCAAAAAGGTAATTGTTTTTCTTAGAAAATGTACAAAATAGCTCACTGTGATAGATGCACAGGAACAGAGTGCAAATATGCAGCTACAGGAAGCGAATGCACAGGTTTGGTAAAAAGTAGAAGTGCTAGAACAGAGGATAAAAGTGTAGTAATAGGGTGTAAATGCACAGTACTGGTGAAAAATAGATGCACAGTAGGATAGGACAAATGTGCAACAAGATTAAGTATATGTGCAACAAAGAGCAAATGCGCCGCAGAAAGGAATAAATGTGCAATAGAATGAAACAAATGTGTAGCTCTAGTATTTTTTCTTGGTTTTGATTGATTTTTGACTTGGGAAAGCACATTTTTTAATGTTTTTGGTTTTCTTTGTTTGAATGTTGGTCTATTTGATTTGTTTCTCAATTATGGCAAGAAAGACATGTCACACACAAAGAATTATCCATGATTTTGATTTTTTTTTAGATTTTGACTTTTTTGACAAAAACAAGTACAAATCCTAGGATGGCAAGGGCAATATAAACTAAATTCTCAATTGGATTTCTCTAGCTACGCTATTCAAAGAGGATAACTTAGGAACTTGGGATACGGGCTCCCCCTTTCAAGTGCACAAACTTCTCTGGTACACCAAGTTTTGGGTTCCCAAGGCTCGCAAACCTTAGGATTTCCCTATTATCTCTACTATTGAATCGTAAGAATGTGAGTCATCTTAGGAAGATGATAATTACTCTTTCTGGCACTAGTTTATAGGGAATTTTGGCTTCTAAAACAATGGATAAGTAGTAAGAGCAACTGTTCGAGTGGTTATACATGCAAAATACTATTCTCCATTATGGAGTCTCCCAACCTTCAAGGGTTGTGCCTTGGAGGGTTTTGGGGGAGGTTGGCTATCGGTATAACTAATCAACACTCATTGTTTGAAGCTTTCACCTCAAACACAATTTATTTATAGTGGATCAGAAGAGCTTGGCATTAGCTCATTACCACTTAAAGTCATTCCCACTTGGATGGAAGGATATCCAAGGGCAGGCCTCTCTAAAGGAAAAACACGTGAAATGATAATTCTAGTGTTTTGGTCACCTAGTTAAGGGGAGAACATAGTCCTATTATCATTCCAAAATCATGATAAACAATGGTTCTTTTCCCCTAGTTAAAAAGAAAAAGACCAAATGAGTTACTCTACTTGGGCACACACAAGATTTGTTAAGTTTGAAAGAAGCAAATAGAAAGCAATGGTTCAATTTTAGATCCTCCTAGTTGGGACTATGTTTGAGTTGTTGGTGCAACAAGTTCCAATTACATCCTTCCTATTTATATCTAGATAAGATTTGCATGAACAATCCAATTACTTTCCTTGCTAATTAGATCTATGATGTGAGTTAACAATGCAACTAAATGTCTAACCAACCCCTAACCTACAAATCAGATCTGAGAATATTCCTGTGAGAGATGTTAGCATTAGAAAAATTAGAAGAAATATCTCAAGAACTGCATCAGAACAAATGGGTAGTTATAGAGGATATATGCGCAGATGCGTAGAGATATATGTGTAGTTACAGAGAATAAAAGTGCTGAAATAGGAAATAAAAGCGCAGGTTGGATATATACATTGATTCAGAGAACAAATGCATTGATTCAATGAGTATATGCACTGATTGAATAGATGCGTCGCTATAGAGAATAGATGCATGTTACTAGTGAATAGATGCGCAGAAACTTCTTGTGTACAGAACCTAACGCACAAAAATTCAATTTTGAGGTTAAATTGGGGGCAAGGCCCCACGATGGGTACCAAAATGTTACGGGAAAATGTGGAGCAATATCAATATATCAATAATATCCCAATAACTCAATGAAAATGGAATAAACAAGATTTGAAACACAAAGAACAATACCTTGCAAACCTTATTACTTCGTAGCTTCCTCGTCGTATGAATGTAGCCCTCAGAAGATGCACTTCCTTTCTTTTTTTCTTCAAGATGACAATAGAGAATGACTATGATAGGTTCACAATGAAGAGGATCTTCAATGCAATGAAAATGGTGATCTCAAGCTATGGATATGGTTTTGGGTGCCAAAGGCGCACTGTGATTCCTACAGAGTAAGTTTACTAAAAGCTTGGATTCTTCAAATGGAGGAAAAGGGTTGTACTTATAGACTTGTGAGAGAGAAGATCAACAGTATAGAATGAACAAGAGGATCAATGGTTGAGGAAACTTGAGAAGATGTGCAAGAATAGGAAGAGGACAAGGGTCACACAAAAAGCTGTTTTGTTTGAGTTAACTACTTTCTTGATAAAGATAACATTTGATTTCATAAATTAGAATGTTTTTTTCTAATTTAAGAGTTGTTAATAAAAACAAGATTGATTAAGTCAATTAACTCAACCTGTAATTTGCTTTTTGCATGATTTGAGAGAAATTAAATAATAAATTATTTAATTTTGTGTGCATGATGAACAAGATTTATTTTTAGAAGATTTGGAAGATAATAAAGCAAATTAAATAAATATATTTATTTAATTGTTTGGTACATGATTAGAAGAATAAATAAAATATTTGATTATATTTTATTTTTAGAGATTGAGATAATTTAAAAAAATTTGAATGATTTATTTAAATTTCAGAGAACAATTTGATTTTAATTAAATAATTAAGAATTATTTAATTGTAGATAAGAGGATTTGGAAGAATTTGATGAAACTAATTAAATAAGTGATTTTATTTAATTTTTGGGAGGAATATGAACCAAATAAATAAATTGATTTATTTATTTATTGATAGAGGAATTTTTCTTTTAACGCACTGGTAAACTTTTTAACGTGACCGGTGACACTAGTGTGACATGCCCTCTGGCTCCACACTAACACTTTTGCTCGGAGCAATGAACCAGTGAGGCCACAACACGAGGGACCTCATCCCCAAGAAGGAACACTTCAAACCCACAAGCTCATTGGCCTAACAAAGGCATAAAGCCTACGAACTCGTTGGCCCAGTGAGGGTTTGAAATCTGGTGGCCGCCACTACAACCGAGCGACTTAACCACTGAACCACACCCTTAACGACATTGATAGAGGAATATTAAGATGAAATAAATATTTAAAATATTTATTTAGATAGATTCGTGTCACTTTTAGGTGTATACAGCGGGTTATGAGAGGAGGTCAAGTCAGTAGGTATGTAATTTAGTGACAATTTGATAATTTCAATAGGGAGATTCACCAGCAACTCCATGATTTCCTTGGTCCCCTGGACACAGAACCAATTTTACGAAGATAAATTTAACCATTTGTAATCATTATGCATTTAAATAATGTTATGTATCTATTTTGGTTAAATAACCTTGAACTCTATTTTTAGATGTTGAATATGGAGACTCCTCATTTTTGTCACTTAGTGGAGGCAGGTATTATTGTAGTTGTGTTGTCTACAAATCCTTTCACTGAGGTATGAGCATTTTGTATTTCTTGTTTTATCTCATGTCATTTGATGTTCATAAATGATATTTATGTTTAGTCAATTTTGCTACTTAATGCTTCTCACAGGAGGGCACAACTCCAACCTGTCTAGCTATGGATGAAGAGAGAGAAAAAATGATCAAGAGGGATCATCAGCTAGCGGTAAGTGATCGATTACATATGTGATGTTATATATTTCATGTTTTATATATTAATGTACATATTGTTTGATTGTATTAACAAGTGGAGCTACAAAAATATTTGTCGAGGAGGTCTATTCTATGGGAGAGAGAGGATGAGTCACTAATTGACTCTCCATCTTCACAGCCAAGCAAGGGTCATCGATTATTTGATATCAGTTCATAGGAAACTAGATTTTGGGACATATTTTTGTATGCCTAGATGGATTTGTATACATAGCTTTTATATGTTACCGATGTATATCTTTGTATATGCCTGTATGGCTTTGTTTGTACATGCCTATATGGCTTATTTATAGACTAGATGTTATGTTCATGCCATTGTGTAAATGACAGTTTACATTAAATATTTAATATGATGATCAGTTATCATTATAAGAATTTAGTTTTATACATGCCAATTATTTTCTTGAAATTTTATAAATCCTTTCAAAAAATCCATTTTGTACATATCTTGCAATCATTGAATTATATGAGACTGTGCATTTCTTTGAGGCATCTGCATGTCCAACAGTTCACACATCTTGTCTATGCTTCCACACTTTGCATACATGTCTACAAGAGCAACTACAAATACATGTGACAAAATTCCTATATACTTTATACTTTGATGGTTGTCCACACCCTATTCTGTAAATCCCATTTTGGCATAGGCAAGTAGGATGTTGGATAAGGTTGTGGAATTTGGTTTTAGACATGCCAATTACATTTACTTGAAAGTTTCTTTTGTGTATTTTCTTGAAAGTTTCTAAAGCCTTTTTGAAAAAATCCATTTTGTGCATATATTGTAATCATTGCATTCCATGAGACAACATTTCTTTGAGGCATCATGTCAAACAAATCACCTGCCTTTTCTATGCTTCCACACTTTGCATACATGTCTCCTAGGGTAGTTGCAACTACAATATATTGTTGCAAGTATGTGCCTAATCGGTGTTGTCATTGATGTCAACATATATTTGTTGTCATTGATGTCAACATATCTTTGTTGTCATTAGTGTCAACTGTATCCTATTTTGTTATTTGTTTAGAAGCTTCATATGTTGAGGATATTGAGAAAATTTTCCCCTTCTAGAAGAAACAGTGAGTTGCAGTAAATTGTAGTGAAGAAAGTGTGTTGCTGATAAAAGAACAATGCAGAAGATTGCTCTACATTTCTTGTAAATTTAAGATCTTGGTCTACGGATTGGAAGTTATTTAGAGTCATATTTGAAGATGCTAAATCCTAAGTTTGAGCCTCCAGTATGAAGAATTGAATGAGTTACATTCACCAGAGTAAAACCTACTTTTTATGATTACTCATTGGTGACAGGAAAAAAGTATTTTGCTCCACATTCCTCCGCATTGAGGTATTTTACTCTACGGTTCTAGAGGGAAGTCTGGGATGATGATAAGTACCTACAACTACAATGGTTCATGATTTGGTGGTTTGTAAGCTATCTTTCTCTTATGATAGTTGAAGACAATGAAATTCATGTGCTCCAGTGTAAAGAATCTCATGAGTAAAGTGGTTAGATTTTGTGTGGTTACTCCTAGTGATTACAATGTTCTTGTGGATGTCTCTTGATCATGTTCCTACCTTTGCATTGGTTTGTGAGGAGTGTTTTGGATTGAAATCAAAGATTGTTCCCAGATAATGTAGCATGTAACCAGTCTTAGCCGACTTGGTTAATTCCAATGATTGCGGAGATCTATTGAAGATCGTAAAAGTGTGTCATGGTATGGAAGATCATGTTTGAGTCTTAGTTAAGGTGTGGCATGATCCACATACATCTTTACTACATCTCCTTAGCATAATTTTGCATTAGGTCAAAGACCTATTTTGTAAATGTTTGTAATGTTGACCTTGGAGATTGTTCCAATGATTAATGAATGTAATTTTGACCTTGATGTACATCCCAAGGTTGATGAATGATATATATATATACTTGTAATTTGGTCGTGAACAAGATGTCCGTGTGTGAGGATGCGAAGTTAAGTGAAGAGGTGTAAAAACCAGAGCAGATTAGAGGAAGAATATTGCGGTTCAATGGAACTGAATTCAAGCATGGAGTAGATGCTATCATATCAGTTCAAAACCTTTGGCAGTGAGCCACCCCTTGGAAGTGAACCTTTTTCTAGGTAGTGAGCCCTATTGGCAGTGAGCCTCTAATTTTCAATATTGTTATAACTTATATATCTTGTGGACTAACATCCGCCGTGGTTTTTCCCTTGACAGGGTTTTCCATGTAAAAATCTGGTGTCTCTTGTGTATGATCTTGAAACCATGTTTATATTTCTAAGTGTGTTTTCATGATTTAATCATAAGAAATAGTGGACAAGTGTTTAATGTTTTAATCTATGGAATTTGTTAAAGATTTGAGACAACTAATTCACCCCCCCTCTTAGTTGTCTAGTTCATTTCAACAATTGGTATTAGAGCCAAGTTCCTCGAAAGAAAGCTTGACTGCTTGAGGCTGATCCAGGATGTCATATAAGAAGGAAAGTCCCCGGTTCGATGGAATGAACTACTCCATCTAGAAGATCCACATGAAAACCCTGTTGGATCTAGGGCATACAACTGAGAGGGGGGGGGGTGAATCAGTTGTATAAAACTTCTCCTCATTCAAACACTTAACTCACTGTTGTTAGTTAGCAGCATATCAAATAATCATCCATGGAAGCATAATACATAAACACAAGGGCAGATAAGCATCAACACATTGAACACCAAGATTTTGACGTGGAAAACCCGGTTAAGGGAAAAACCACGGGGTGATTAACCCAAGAATTATTCTCTGTTAGAAGAATAAGGAAAAATGAATGGCACATGCCAATAAGGGCTCACTGCCCGAGCACACTGCTCACAAAGAGGCCCACTGCCTACAAGGAGACACACTGTCTACAAAGTGATGAAAATCACAGTCTTGAACTGGAGAATGACATCTCTACCATGTCCGGATCAGTTCCAATTAAGCGCAACAATCTCTGCTCTGCCTTTCGCACGTTTCTTCGCTATACCATACTCATCCTCACACCACTCTGAAATGAATTCACAAATCATTATTTATACAAGACATCGACTTAGGAACAAGCATCTAAGTCGGCAAACAACCATAGGAGTATCCGCAAGATGAATAACGCATCCGGTCGGCCATCACAAGAACATTCGCAGGATGAACATCTCATCCGGTCGGCTACACAAAGCAAGAACTTCATCCGGAAGAATAACTTCAATTCCGGGCTCTACCATCAATGCGGACCAACAACAAAACCTAAACATGATCCAAGAACCTTCACAAGCCTGTCTGAATGTCCGGATACATCCGCACTTCCTCTGCTTACTGGGATCTCTTGTCTTCCTCATCCGGAACTTCAAGAACACAGTCTGTCGCCACTGTCATAATGCAAGAGGTACTTTCGGACCTCCAAATCATACACAAATCAGGATGATACATCACACGGACATCCCAAACACTCCTTCCAATCCGCAGATTAGGATAATACAATTCCGGACCTCACCGGACCTTTTTGTGATCCTCTGTCACCTCCGGATACTTGCCGGACCCGGTTCTATACCGGCAGCCACAACTCCTTCCGATCTTCATGCGGACCTCTGAAATCTTAACTGTAGCATCTCAAGACTCATATCTACTAACCCTTTAATCCGCATCCTCTGGTTCTCAACCTATACAGTACATTTACCTTCTTCTCATCACTGTTCTTCACTGTTCCTGACTGAGGCTAATTTTCTTAATATCCTCAGCACAAAGCTCATCAAATCCTTCTTGTCAATGCAGTATGAGTATGTTGACATCAATGACAACACTGGCTCACCTCATACTTGCAACAATCTCCCCCTTTGTCATTGATGGCAACATATGATGTGAAAAACCATCAAGACAAGAACTTCTCTTTTTTGTCACAGCTCCCCCTATCAACAACAACTCTTCACATGTCTTTCTTTGCTGCTCCCCCTTTGATCATCAACCACTTGTTTTTCACATGTCTTCTCTCCCCCTTTGACATCAATGGCAAAGGGCTCATACTTGCAATTCTCATGCATCAGAATCATACCAGCTGCTCCCCCTTAGTTGCAGCTCCCCATTAGTCCGGATCACAAGATATGACTGTGATAGCCACCGGACTGATGCACAACAGTGAATCTTAGTTCATTACCGGAGGGGCCATGACCCCTAACTTCTCCCGGAGATATTCAAAAGAGTCCTTGGGAAGAGGTTTTGTAAAGATATCTGCAATCTGATCCTTGGAGGGAACATACTCCAATCTGACTTCTTCCTTGTTTACTTGTTCTCTCAAAAAGTGAAATTTGATAGATATGTGCTTAGTCTTAGAATGCAATACCGGATTCTTGGAAATATTAATTGCACTTGAATTATCACAGAAAATTGTGATAGGCTCCTCATATTCAACTTTGATGTCTCTTAGCATCTGCTTCATCCATAAGATTTGAGTGCAACTACCTGCTGCTGCAATGTATTCTGCTTCAGTTGTAGACAGAGATATTGCATCTTGTTTCTTGCTTAGCCAAGAAACCAACCTCTTCCCCAAAAAGAATGCTCCACCACTAGTGCTCTTCTGGTCATCCACATCTCCTGCCCAATCTGCATCTGTGTAAGCATGAAGAGAGAAATCCAGATCTCTAGGATACCATAGACCATACTCAACTGTCCCTTTCAAGTATCTAAAAATTCTTTTGATTGCCATAACATGAGATTCTCTAGGATCAGCCTGGAATCTTGCCACAAGACCAACAGCTTGCATTATATCTGGTCTAGTTTGAGTGAGATACAACAATCCACCAATCATTGATCTATACTTTGTCTGATCTGCCTTTGGAGAATCATCATCTTTGCTTAACTTACATCCGGTTGCCATAGGAGTGTTCATAGGCTTTGAGTCCTCCATACCAAATTTCTTTAACAATTCTTTCACATATTTGGTCTGAGAAATGAAGATCCCTTCTTTTGTTTGAGTAATTTGCAGACCCAAGAAGAAATTCATTTCACCAAGCATAGACATTTCAAACTCACTTTTCATCTGATTTGCAAAAGTTTTACACATACTATCTCTTCCCCCAAAAATGATATCATCCACAAATACTTCAACAATCAGAATGTTTTCATGATCAATTTTGAAATATAAGTTGCTGTCAGCAGTACCTTTGTTGAATCCAATCTGCACAAGATGCTTATCCAACCTTTCATACCATGCTCTTGGGGCTTGCTTCAATCCATACAAAGCTTTCTTCAACTCGCAGACCATATCATTATTATCAGACAATTGAAATCCATCCGGTTGTTCAATGTAGACTTCTTCTTCCAGATCACCATTTAGGAAGGCAGACTTGACATCCATCTGATATACCTTGAAGTCTTTGAAGGCAGCAAATGCAAGAAGTAATCTGACTGCTTCAATTCTTGCTACCGGAGCAAAAGTCTCTTCAAAGTCAATTCCTTCTATTTGAGAGTAGCCTTTGCAGACCAATCTAGCTTTGTTTCTGATTACTTCACCAGCTTCATTTAGTTTGTTCCGGAAGACCCACTTGGTTCCAATTACATTCCTGTCTCTAGGTCTGGGAACAAGATCCCAAGTATGATTTTTCTCAATTTGCATCAGTTCATCTTCCATTGCTTTGGTCCAGTTTTCATCATTGCAGGCTTCATTTATTGTTTTAGGTTCAATCTTTGAAATCAGACAACATTCATTCTGATCTTGAGCAATATTCCTTCTAGTTTGTACACCTTTGCTTCTGTCACCTATGATCTGATCTTCAGAGTGATTCAGTCTTACATACCTTGGAATTTTGGGAGTATCCAGCACTGCTGTTTCTTGATCAGGCTCATTCAAACCTATCTCTTCTTCCTGATTTACCGGATCAGGCTGACTCTGTCTCACCGGAGAGGATTGAGGTCCTTGAACACTGTCTTGATCATCTTCATCAAACTCATAAAATCTTGAAGGCTTCTCAATTCCTTCATCAACCTTTACATTGGTGCTTTCTATCATCTTCCTCAATCTCTTATTGTAACACCGGTATGCTTTGCTTTGAGTGGAGTATCCCAAGAAAATTCCTTCATCACTTCTAGCATCAAACTTTCCTAGATCTTCATCTTTTTTAATATAGCACTTGCTACCAAATACTCTGAAATATTTCACAGTAGGAGTGATGCCAAACCAGAGTTCATAGGGGGTCTTACCGGTGTTGTTTCTGATTTGAACTCGATTGAGTGTGTAGACTGCAGTGCTGATAGCTTCTTTCCAAAACATTTGAGGAACATTTGCTTCCAACATCATTGTCCTAGCAGCTTCCTGGATGGTCCGGTTCTTTCTCTCAACTACTCCATTCTGCTGTGGAGTCTTAGGAGCAAACAACTGTCTCCTTATACCCTGTTTCTCACAAAAGTCAATGAATTCACCAGATGTAAATTCACCACCTCTATCAGACCTTAGACACTTTAGTTTCAATCCGGTTTGATTCTCCACCATAGCTTTGAAGATTTTGAACTTCTCAAAGGCTTCTGATTTTTCTTTTAGAAAGGTAACCCACATCATCCGGGAATGATCATCAATTAACAACATGAAATATCTATCACCTTGCAGACTCTTGATTCTTGTCGGACCACATAGATCAGTATGTACTAATTCCAACAATCCGGTAGAGGACTGATCTTTGCTTTTAAAAGAGACTCTGCTTTGTTTGCCTAACTGACATTCTTTACACACACTATTTGTAGGTTTTATCAACTTTGGAAGATCTCTCACAGCCTGAGTATTGCTTATTTTGATGATGTTATCAAAATTTACATGACACATTCTTCTATGCCATAACCAACTCTGATCAATTTGAACAAACAAACAACTTTTATTTGAACCAACCAGATGAAAGATGTTACCTCTTGTCTGAGTACCGGATGCAATTTCAGTTCCGGAGCTTGTAAAGATTCTGCATTTTCCATTCTTGAACCGGAGATCATAGCCTTTGTCCACTAACTGACCAACACTGAGAAGATTGTGCTTCAATCCTTCAACATACAGTACATTTCCTGTTTTGCTCTTACCATCAAAGGAAATAGTTCCCCTACCTCTGATTCTACCAGCAGAATTGTCACCAAACTTTACCATTCCTCCTTCATATCTTTCCAAGTCTAAGAACTTATTCTTGTCACCAGTCATATGGTGAGAACATCCACTGTCAATAACCCAATCATCCTTTTCTTCCACTTGAGCAGCTAAGGCTTTTTCAACAACTTTGTGATTGACAGATTCAGAGAGCATGGAATCTTCTTCCTTGATGGCTATAAACACCCACTCATTTCCGGATTTGTTTCCTGGTTCTGATTCATCATCTGTTACTCCTTCATTGTCATCTTCTTCATGAACATAATAGCAATTCTTTTGAAACCTTTGTCTGTGAGTATTAGATCTTGCAGATCTTTCCGGACATCTTGAGGCAAAATGACCAATCTTATTGCAGTTGAAACACTTAAAGGGTAGTTTTCCTTCATACTTACCGGATCCTCTTGGCAGTCTTTTTGCAATGAGGGCTTCAAGTTGAGCTGTTTCTACTTCTTCTTCTTCCATGTCTCTTCTTGCTTGATCATACCATGACATTTTCCTTGATGAGTTTTCACCCGGATCAAATCTCTGTTTGCCTTTCACATAGGCACTGGCTTTGAAAGCAGATTCAGTCTTGGGTGGATCATCTCCAAACTCGGTCATTTCAAATGCAGCTAGTTTGCCAGCCAGTTGTTCTCTTGTGACAGTTGTGTGGGCTCTGAATTCATCAATGGCAGCAACTTTGATTTTGTAGGCAGCAGGAAGGGATCTTAGGATTTTGCAGACAATCTCATTTTCATCTAAAGTTCCACCAGCATTTCTGATTCCACATACTAGCTCATTTACTCTTGGCATAAAGGTAGTGATGTTTTCATCATCTCTCATTTTCAATCTTTCAAATTTCCCTTTCAGACTTTGCAACCTTGCACTTTTGACAAACTCATCTCCTTCATACAGAAGTTCCAATTTAGTTAGGATCTCATATGCAGTGGGTAGGTCAATGACATTCGAGAGATCTGAGTCATTCAATGCGCTTAGAAGAGCTTCCTTGGTCCGCAGATTGTTTTCAGCTTCTGTGATTTCATTCAGGGTTGTCGGACCACCTTGTGGAGGTACATATGGTTTTGAAATCATACCTAGGTATGCTTTTCCCATGCATTCCAAGTGACACTTCATGCGACCTTTCCAGAGAGTGAAGTTGGTTCCATCGAACTTCAGACTATCCTTCTTGTATGACGACATCCTGGATCTCCTCAAGCGGTTAAGCTCTTGTCAGAGGAACTTAGCTCTGATACCAATTGTTGGATCTAGGGCATACAACTGAGAGGGGGGGGGTGAATCAGTTGTATAAAACTTCTCCTCATTCAAACACTTAACTCACTGTTGTTAGTTAGCAGCATATCAAATAATCATCCATGGAAGCATAATACATAAACACAAGGGCAGATAAGCATCAACACATTGAACACCAAGATTTTGACGTGGAAAACCCGGTTAAGGGAAAAACCACGGGGTGATTAACCCAAGAATTATTCTCTGTTAGAAGAATAAGGAAAAATGAATGGCACATGCCAATAAGGGCTCACTGCCCGAGCACACTGCTCACAAAGAGGCCCACTGCCTACAAGGAGACACATTGTCTACAAAGTGATGAAAATCACAGTCTTGAACTGGAGAATGACATCTCTACCATGTCCGGATCAGTTCCAATTAAGCGCAACAATCTCTGCTCTGCCTTTCGCACGTTTCTTCGCTATACCATACTCATCCTCACACCACTCTGAAATGAATTCACAAATCATTATTTATACAAGACATCAACTTAGGAACAAGCATCTAAGTCGGCAAACAACCATAGGAGTATCCGCAAGATGAATAACGCATCCGGTCGGCCATCACAAGAACATTCGCAGGATGAACATCTCATCCGGTCGGCTACACAAAGCAAGAACTTCATCCAGAAGAATAACTTCAATTCCGGGCTCTACCATCAATGCGGACCAACAACAAAACCTAAACATGATCCAAGAACCTTCACAAGCCTGTCTGAATGTCCGGATACATCCGCACTTCCTCTGCTTACTGGGATCTCTTGTCTTCCTCATCCGGAACTTCAAGAACACAGTCTGTCGCCACTGTCATAATGCAAGAGGTACTTCCGGACCTCCAAATCATACACAAATCAGGATGATACATCACACGGACATCCCAAACACTCCTTCCAATCCGCAGATTAGGATAATACAATTCCGGACCTCACCGGACCTTTTTGTGATCCTCTGTCACCTCCGGATACTTGCCGGACCCGGTTCTATACCGGCAGCCGCAACTCCTTCCGATCTTCATGCGGACCTCTGAAATCTTAACTGTAGCATCTCAAGACTCATATCTACTAACCCTTTAATCCGCATCCTCCGGTTCTCAACCTATACAGTACATTTACCTTCTTCTCATCACTGTTCTTCACTGTTCCTGACTGAGGCTAATTTTCTTAATATCCTCAGCACAAAGCTCATCAAATCCTTCTTGTCAATGCAGTATGAGTATGTTGACATCAATGACAACACTGGCTCACCTCATACTTGCAACAAACCCATCTCCTTTGCTTGGGTTCTTGATGATGATGGAGTATCATATGGTGAACTAGATAGTGCTAGTACTTTTGGTAATGAATGCTTGTTTATTGCTATTAAAGAAGAACCTGTGTCTACTAATCCTACTAGTTGTGTGAAAGAAGAAAAACTAGTGGAAAGTGCCTTGGTTGTTCAAGTTGTTGAAGATAAAGATGAATGGGTTATTGATAGTGGATGCTCTCATCACATGACTGGTGACAAAAGTAAGTTTGTAATTCTAAAAAGATATGATGGGGGACTGGTTAGGTTTGGAGATGACACAGCTAGTAAGATTTGTGGAAAAGGATCCATTTCTTTTGATGGAAAGAATAATATTGAAGATGTTTTGTATGTGAAAGGTTTAAAGAACAATCTTTTGAGCATTGGTTAGATGTGTAACAAAGGTTATGATTTGAGATTCAAGGACAATGGATGCAAGATCATGGAAAGCTGCAAAACAGTGATTTCAACTAGTAAAAAGACTAAAGTCAATATCTATCATGTGAAAGGAAATGATAACTATGGCTTGTTGGCTTAGACTAATGAAAGATAGCTATGACATAGAAGGATGTGTCACATCAATTTTGACAACATTATGAAGATAAGTTCCACTCAGGCTATAAGAGATTTGGCCAAGCTTGTGAAACCTGCTGATACATTGTGCAAGGAGTGCTAATTTGGAAAACAACCAAGAACAAGGACCAATCTGTTGAAGGTCTAATGGAATTAGTACATATAGATCTATGTGGACCCACCAAAGTAAGAAATCTGCAAGGAGATAGGTATTTCATGTTGTTAATTGATGACTATTCTAGAATGACTTGGGTTACCTTCTTAAAGGAAAAAGTAGAAGCCCTAGAAAGTTCAAAGCATTCAAGGCAATGGTTGAGAATGAGATAGATTTGAAGATCAAGTGCTTGAGGTCTGATAGAGGTGGAGAGTTTACATCAAATGAGTTCAACTTCTTCTATGAGGAGCAAGGGATAAAGAGACAATTATCTGCATCTAAGACTCCACAACAAAATGGAGTAGTGGAAAGGAAGAACAAGACAATTCAAGAGGCTACTAGAACAATGATGAAGGAGCCTAATCTAGCGGAAGTATATTGGAGAGAGGCAATTTACACTACTGTATACATTCTAAATAGAGTTCAAGTCAAAGGTAACAATTCTAAGACTCCTTATGAATTGTGGCATGGTAAAGTTCCCACTATGAAATACTTCAAAGTTTTTGGTAGTAAGAGTTATATCAGAAGAGATGAAGATCTAGGTAAGTTTGATGCAAGATGTGATGAAGGTATCTTCCTTGGATATTCTACCAAGAGAAAAGCCTCCTAGTCCTACAATAACAAGTTGAAGAAGGTCATTGAAAGTGTAAATGTCAAAGTTGATGAAAGGAAAGAAAAGGTATCAAGAGGATATGAATCAGATGAACCAGATGTTCCTGCAAGTAAAAAAGTGGTACAACATGAAGATAGTTTAGATGAATAAGAACAAGCTCCGGTAATTATCACCAAGACACCAAGGTATGCAAAACTAATCATCCTGAAAATAAAATCATAGGAGATAAGAGCAAAGGAATTCTAACCAAAAGAAGAGTTGCAGAAGAACAAGTAAATTTCTATTTGATTTCCAGGATTGAACCTAAGACTGTGAATGAAGCTTGTAATGATGAGAATTGGGTAAAGGCTATGAAAGAAGAACTGATGCAGATAGAGAAGAATCAAACTTGGGATCTTGTTCCTAGACTAGCAAATAAAAATGTAATTGGCACCAAATATGTCTTGAGGAACAAGATGAATGAAAATGGTGAAGTGGTAAGAAACAAAGCAATGTTGGTATGCAAAGGATACTCTCAAGTTGAAAGAATAGATTTTGAGGAAACATTTGCACCAATGGAAAGGATTGAAGAAATAAGAATGTTTTTAGCATTTGCAGTCTAGAAAGATTTCAGGGTATATAAAATGGATGTGAAGTCTGCATTCTTGAAAGGATAATTAGAAGAAGAAGTCTATATTGAACAACCAGAAGGATTCCAGTCATTAGATCAGGCTGACATGGTGTACAGATTGAAGAAAGCATTGTATGGACTAAAACAAGCCCCCAGGGCCTGGTATGTGAGATTGGATAAATATCTGATATAGTTAGGGTTTAGTAAGGGTACTACTGACAACAATCTCTATTTCAAGATCAATGATGAATAAATCCTAATTGTTGCAGTCTTTGTTAATGACCTTATCTTTGGAGGTAATGAAGGTATGTGCATGGTTTTTGCTAGGGAAATATAAAATGAATTTGAAATGTCCATGTTTGGTGAGATGAATTTCTTTTTAGGTCTACAAATTAATCAATCAGATAAAGGTATCTTCATTTCTTAGTCTATGTAAGTGAAAGAGTTGTTAAAGAAGGTTGGGATGGAGGACTCTAAATCAGTAAGCAATCCCATGGTAACTAGTTGTAAGTTGAGCAAAAATGATGACTCACCTATGGCAAATCAGAAAAGATATAGATCTATGATTGGAGGATTACTTTATCTGACCCAAACTAGACCTGACATAATGCATGTAGTTTGTCTTCTGGCAAGATTTCAAGCAGAACTTATAGAGTCACATGTGATGGCAGTCAAGAGAATATTGAGATACTTGAAAGGCATAATGGATTATGGTTTATGGTATCCAAAAGACAATGATTTCACTCTCAGTGCATACACTGATGCAGATTAGGCTAGAGATGTGGATGGCATGAAAAGTACAAGTGGAGGTGCATTCTTCTTGGGAAAAAGGATGGTATCTTGGTTCAACAAGAAACAAGACTCAATATCTCTATCTAATGTAGAAGCATAATACATTGTAGCAGCATGTAGTTGCACTCAAGTGTTATGGATGAAGTAGACATTGAAGGACATCAAAGTTGTGTATGAAGATCTAATTGCAATATTTTGTGACAATACAAGTGCCATAAACATATCAAAGAATCTAGTAATGCATTCAAGGACAAAGCATATATCCATAAGATATCACTTTCTAAGAGAAAAGGTGACAAAGAATGAAGTCAAGTTGGAGTATGTATCTACAAAAGATCAGATTGCGGACATTTTCACAAAGCCTCTGCCTAAGGATACTTTTGGGTATCTCAAAGAAAAGTTAGGGGTTATCACCCCTCCTACTCTAAACTAAGATGCACAAGAGTGCATCAGTCTGGTGGTGCTTAGAGCTCTACCTCAAGATCTAGATTGATGCTTGTAAGGGCTACTTCTCAGGGGGAGTAATCAGATGGAGAGAGTTTGGTTCAGAGAAACAGAGTGCAAGTATGTGCCCTTTGCCATTCATGTCAAAAGGGGAGAGAAATCATGTGAAAAAGTTAGAAAAGAAGGAATGCAGATGTGTAAAGAGATAGGGAGAGAATCTTGTCTTGATGACTGTTACAATTTTTCACATCATATGTTGCCATCAATGACAAAGGGGGAGATTGTTGCAAGTATGTGCCTAATCAGTGTTGTCATTGATGTCAACATATCTTTGTTGTCATTGATGTTAATGTTGTATGGGCCTAACCGGTGTTGTCAACATACTTTTGTTGCATTGATGATAAGGATTGGATGAGTTGTATGCTGAGGATATTGAGAAAATTAGTCCTATCAGGAATAGAGAAGAACAGTGAATACAGTGAGGTAAAGATCCTAGCTAAGATAAAGATCAGAGGATGTGCATTAAAGGGTTTGTAGATATGTGTCTTAAGATGATCCAGTAAAGATTTCAGAGGTCTGCATGAAGATCTGAGGAAGTTATGGCCACTTAAGTAAAACTGGTTCTGGCAGATGTTCAGAGGTGACAAAGTGACACAGATAGGTCTGGTGAGATCCAGAAATGTAATATCTTGTTCTGCGGATTTGGTGGAGTGTTTAGGAAGTCAATATGAATTAACAACTCAATTGGTTCATGGTCTGGAGTTCTAGAAGCATCTATTCCATTATGACAGTGATGACAGACTGTGTTCCTAAGGTTCCAAATGAAGGAGAGAATGATTTCAGTAAGCAGAAGTAGTGTGGATGCTCCTAGTGATTCAGGCAAGCTTGTGGAGGTCATTGGATTGTGTCTAGTTTGTGTTGGTGGTTTGCATTGAAGATTGAGCTCGTAATTGAAGAATTACTTATGGATGATGATGTTCTTCCTAAGTTTGGCTGACCGGATGAGTTACACATCCTATGGATGATCTTGAAGATGTTCTGTGAAGAATGGTGTGTTCCTAAAAGAAGATTGAAGTCTCAGATCTGTGTGGCTGACAGTGTGTTGATCCGTGTGAAGTTTTTTTTATTAGTCATGTTGTATTTATGTATTTGCTCTGTAATGTATGCCGACTTGGATGATTATCCCTAAGTCAATGTCTTGTATAAATAAGGAATTGTAAAGTCATTTCAAGTGTATCTTGTGGAGATAAGAGTGTGGTAGAGAGGAGTAGAGTGAAAGGCAGAGTAGAAGTATTAGGCTTAAATAGAACTAACTCAAGCATGGTGAAGATGCTATTCTTCAGTTCAAGTATGTAATACTTATTATTCTATAGACAGTGTGTCTTTTGTAGGCAATGGGCCTCTTATGAGTAGTGTGCTCGGGTAGTGAGCCCTAATTGGCATGTGCCATTTTGTTCTTTCTATTCTTTTAACAGAGAATACAATCTTGGGTCAGTCACCCCGTGGTTTTTCCCTTAACCACATTTTCCACGTTAAAAATCTTTGTGTCATATGTGTTAATGTGTTTCTGCTCTTAAATTGTTGCATTATGTTTCCATGATTGATTTATTATTATGCTGCTGAATTAAGAAAAGGATTAAAGTGATTAATTGCAAGAAAGTTTTGGACAACTGATTCACCCCCCTCTCAGTTATCTGTCCTAAATCTAACAATTGGTATCAGAGCTAAGTTCCTCTAAAAGAGCTTAACCTCTTGAGGAGATCCAAGATGTCGTCCTACAAGAAGGATAGTCTGAGGTTTGATGGAACCAATTTCACTCTTTGGAAAAGTCGCATGGAATGCCACTTGCAATGTATGGGAATGCGATATTAGATCATGGCTTCAAAGAAGTATGTTCCTCCACAGAATGGTCTGAGTACCGTAGATGAAATCAGACATGCTGAAAATAATCTAAAGACTAAAGAAGGTCTTCTAAGTGCCTTATCTGATTCAAGGCTAACAAATGTTATTGATCTAAAAACTACATATGAGATTTGGCAAAAATTGGAACTTCTGCATGAAGGAGACAAGTACGTTAAATGTGCCAAGCTACAGAGTCTGAAAGGAAAATTTGAAAACCTGAAGATGAGAGAAGATGAAAATATCACTACATTTTGCCAAGAGTAAATGATCTTGTTTGTGGCATTAGATGTGCTGGTGGAATTTTGATGAAGATGAGATTGTTGGAAAAGTTCTCAGATCCCTTCCTGATTCTTACAAATACAAGGTTGCTACTATTGAATAATTCAAATCCTATTCAGGTATCACAAGAGATCAATTGGTTGGTAAATTGGCTGCATTTGAATTGACCGAGTTTGGAGATGCACCCCCAAGACTGAATCTGCATTCAAAGCTATAGCCTCTGTAAAAGGAAAATAAAAGTTTGATCCAGGAGAGAACTCTTCAAACAATCTATCATGGTATGAAAAAGCAAGAAAAGAACTGGAAGAAGATGAAGCAGAAGCTGGTCAACTTGAAGCCCTTATTGCAAAAAGACTGCCAAGCAGATCTGGTAAGTATGAGGGGAAATTACCTTTTAAATGTTTTAACTGCAATAAGATCAGACATTTTGCCTCAAGGTGTCTGAAAAGATTTTCAAGGCCAAATCCTAATAGATCAAGGTTCCAAAATAAATGTTACTATGTTCATGAAGATGATGATGATAAAGGAGTAACAGATGATGAATTAGAGACAAGAAACAAATCCAGAAGTGACTGGGTGTTTATTGCCATCAAGGAAGAAGATCCAATGCCCTCTAAATCTGTCAATCATAAAATTGTAGAAAGAGCTCTGGCTACCCAAGTTGAAGAAAAGGATGATTGGGTCATTGACAGTGAATGCTCCCACCATATGATAGGTGACAAAAATAAGTTCATAAATTTGGAAAGGTATGAAGGAGTGGTAAAATTTGGTGATAATTCTGCTGGTAGAATCAGAGGTAGAGGAACCATTTCTTTTGATGGAAAGAACAAAACCAGTAGTGTACTATATGTTGAAGGTCTAAAACACAATCTTCTCAGTGTTGGACAGTTGGTGGACAAAGGCTATGATCTCTGATTCAAAAATAGAAAATGCAAGATCTTTGAAAGTTCTGGAACAGAGATTACATCCAGTACTCAAACAAAAGGTAATATCTTCCACTTGGTTGGTACTGGTAAAAGTTGTTTATTTGTTTAAATTGATTAGAGTTAGTTTTGGCATAGAAGAATGTGTCATGTGAATTTTGATAATATCATCAAGATAAGCAACACCCAGGATATGAGAGATCTTCTAAGACTGATGAAACCTACTAATAGTTTGTGCAAAGAATGTCAGTTGGGTAAGCAGAGCAGAGTCACATTCAAAAGTAAGGAATAGTCTTCTACCGGATTATTGGACTTAGTTCATACTAATCTATGTGGTCCGGCAAGAATTAGGAGTGTGCAAGGTGATAGATAATTCATGCTATTAATTGATGACTACTCCTGGATGATGTGGGTGACTTTTCTAAAAGAGAAATCTAAGGCTCTTGAGAAATTCAAAATATTCAAGGCTATGGTAGAGAATGAAACCAGATTGAACATAAAATGTCTGAGGTCTGATAGAGGTGCAGAATTCACATTCGGTGAGTTCATAGAATTCTGTGAGAAACATGGAATAAAAAGATAGTTGTCTGCTCCAAGGACTCCACAGCAGAATGGAGTAGTGGAGAGAAAGAACCGGACCATCCAAGAAGCATCTAGAACCATAATGATGGAAGCAAATGTTCCTCAGATCTACTGGAGAGAAGTTGTAAGCACTGCAGTCTATACTCTTAATTGAGTACAAATCAGAAGCAATACTGGTGCGACTCCTTATGTACTCTTGTTTGGCATCACCCCCACTGTGAAGTATTTCAGAGTCTTTGGCAAAAAATGTTACATTAAAAGAGATGAAGATCTAGGCAAATTTGATCCTAGAAGTGATGAAGGAATATTCTTGGGTTATTCTACTCAAAGCAAAGCATACCGGTGTTATAACAAGAGATTGAGAAAGATTATAGAAGGTACAAATGTGAAGGTTGATGAAGGTATTGAAAAACCCTCAAGGTTTTATGAATATGATGAAGATGATCATAATGATCTTTTGATCCAAGGAGTCCAAGCCCCTTCTGAAATTTAGATTCAGATTGATCTAATGAATCAAGAAGAAGAGATGAGTTTGAATGAACTTGTTCAAGAAATAGAAGTGCAAGAAAGTCCCAAAATTCCTAGGTATGTAAGACTGAACCACTCTGAAGATTAGATCATAGGTGATAAAAGAAAAGGTGTTCAAACAAGAAGAAAGATTGCTCAAGACTTAGAAGAGTATTGTCTGATTTCAAAGATTGAACCAAAGTCAGTAAATGAAGCATGCAATGATGAAAGTTGGACCAAAGCAATGGAGGAAGAGCTGATGCAAATTAAGAAAAATCACACTTGGGATCTTGTTCCCAGACCTAGAAACAAGAATGTGATTAGAACCAAATGGGTATTCTAGAATAAACTGAATGAAGATGGTGAAGTAGTCAGAAACAAAGCCAATTTGGTCTGCAAGGGTTACTCTCAAGAAGAAGCAGTTGATTTTGAAGAAACTTTTTCTCCGGTGGCAAGAATTGAAGTAGTCAGGTTATTTCTTGCCTTTGCTTCCTTTAAGGACTTCAAAGTATATTAGATCTTATTTCTTGCCTTTGCAATAAGATCAAGTCTGCCTTCCTAAATGGTGACTTGGAAGAAGTTTACATTGATCAACCGGATAGATTTCAATTGTCTAATCATGGTGATATGGTTTGCAAGTTGAAGAAAGCACTGTATGGACTTAAACAAGCCCTAAGATCCTGGTATGAAAGACTGGATAAGCATCTTTTGAATATTGGTTTCAACAAAGGTACTGCTGACAGTAACTTGTACTTCAAAATTGATCATGAAAATATCTTGATTGTTGAAGTGTTTGTTGATGATATCATTTTTGGAGGAAGAAATAGTATGTGTAAAACTTTTGCAAATCAAATGAAAAGTGAATTTGAGATGTCCATGTTTGGGGAAATGAATTTATTCTTGGGTTTGCAAATCATTCAAACAAAGAAAGGAATCTTCATTTCTTAGACCAAATATGTGAAAGAATTATTGAAGAAATTTGGGATGGAAGACTCAAAACCAATGAGTACTCCCATGGCAACCGGATGTAAATTGAGCAAAGATGATGACTCTCCTAAGGCTGATCAGAAAAAGTACAGGTCAATGATTGGAGGATTATTGTATCTCACTCAAACTAGACCTGACATTATGAATGATGTTGGTCTTGTTGCTAGATTCCAAGCTAATCCTAGAGAATCTCATGTCATGGCAATCAAGAGGATTTTTAGATATCTAAAAGGGACAGTTGAGTATGGTTTGTGGTATCCTAGAGATCATAATTTCTCTCTTCATGCATATACAAATGTGGATTGGGCAAGAGATGTGGATGACCAGAAGAGTACCAGTGGTGGAGCATTCTTTTTGGGGAAGAGATTGGTTTCCTAGTTGAGCAAGAAACAAGAGGCAATATCTCTGTCCACTGCAGAAGCAGAATATATTGCAGCAACAGGTAGTTGCACTCAAGTATTGTGGATGAAGAAAATGCTAAGAGATATCAGAGTGGAGTATGAAGAACCTATCACAATCTTCTGTGATAATTCAATTGCAATTAACATATCAAAAAATCTGGTGTTGTATTCAAAGACTAAACATATATCCATCAAGTTTTACTTTTTGAGAGAGCAAGTGAACAAGAATGAAGTTAGATTGGAGTTTGTCCCTTCCAAGGATCAGATTACAGATATTTTTACTAAACCTCTACCTAAGGACTCTTTTGAGTATCTCAAGGAGAAGTTAGGGGTTATTATCCCTCTGATTCTGAATTAAGGTGCACTAATGTGCATCAATCCAATGGATCTCACAGTCATATCTTGTGGTCTAGATTGATGATGGGAAGCTGCTACTCAGGGGGAGTAGCTGGTATGATTCTGAAGTGATGCAAGTATGTGCCCTTTGCCATTGATGTCAAAGGGGGAGAGAAGACATGTGAAAAACAAGTAGTTGATGATCAAAGGGGAAGCAGTAAAGGAAGAGAAGACATGTGAATGGTTGTTGTTGATAGGGGGAGTTATGTCAGTGAGCAGAAGTTCTTGTCTTGATGGTTAAAACAATTTTTCACATCATATGTTGCCATCAATGACAAAGGGGGAGATTTTTACAAGCATGGGCCTAACTAGTGTTGTCATTGATGTCAACATACTCCTATTGCATTGATGATAAGGATTGGATGAGCTGTATGCTGAGGATATTGAGAAAATTAGTCCTATCAGGAACAGAGAAGAATAGTGAAGACAGTGAGGTAAAGATCCTAGCTAAGATGAAGATTAGAGGATACGCATCAAAGGGTTTGTAGATATGTGTCTTAAGATGATCCAGTAAAGATTTTAGAGCTCTGCATGAAGATCTGAGGAAGTTATGGCCACTTAAGTAAAACCGGTTCTGGCAAATGTTCAGAGGTGACATAGGTTGGACCAGTGAGATCTAGAAATGCAATTTCTTGTTCTACAGATTTCGTGGAGTGTTTAGGAAGTTAATATGAATTGACAACTCAATTAGTTCATGGTCTGGAGGTCCACAAGCATCTATTCTAATATTATAGTGATGATAGACTATGTTCTTGAGGTTCCAGATGAAGGAGAGAATGATTTTAGTAAGCAAAAGTAGTGTGGATGTTCTTAGTGATTCAGGCAAGCTTGTGGAGGTCTTTGGATTGTGTCCAGTTCATGTTGGTGGTCTGCATTGAAGATTGAGCTCATAATTAAAGAATTACTTCCGGATGATGATGTTCTTCCTAAGTCTGGTCGACTGGATGAGTTACACATCCTGCAGATGATCTTGAAGATGTTCTGTGAAGAATGGCGTGTTCCTAAAAGAAGATTGAAGTCTCAGATCTGTGTGGCCAATAGTGTGTTGATCCATGTGAAGTCTTTTTTATTAGTCATGTTGTATTTATGTATTTTCTCTATAATGTATGCCGACTTGGATGATTATCCCTAAGTCAATGTCTTGTATAAATAAGGAGTTGTAAGGTCATTTCAAGTGTATCTTGTGGAGATGAGAGTGTGGTAGAGAGGAGTAAAGAGAAAGGCAGAGCAGAAGTATTGGTCTTAAATGGAACTGACTCAAGCATGGTGAAGATGCTATTCTTCAATTCAAGTATGTAATACTTATTATTCTGTAGATAGCATGTCTTCTATAGGCATTGGGCCTCTTGTGAGTAGTGTGCTCGAACAATGAGCCCTAATTGACATGTGCCTTTTTGTTCTTTCTATTCTTTTAACAGAGAATACAATCTTGGGTTAGTCACCTCGTGGTTTTTCCCTTAACCGGGTTTTCCACATTAAAAATCTTGGTGTCATATGTGTTAATGTGTTTCTGCTCTTGAATTGTTGCATTATGTTTCCATGATTGATTATTATTATGCTACTAAATTAAGAAAAGGATTTAAGTGATTAATTGCAAGAAAGTTTTGGACAACTAATTCACCCCCCCTCTTAGTTGTTTATCCTAAATCTAATAGTCAACTATATCCTATTTTGTTATTTGTTTAGAAGCTTTATATGTTGAGGATATTGAGAAAATTTATTCCTCCGGAAGAAATAGTGAGTTGCAATAAATTGTAGTGAAGACAGTGTGTTGCTAATAAAAGAAGAGTGCAGAAGATTGCTCTGCATTTATTGTAAATTGAAGATCTTGGCCTATGGATTGGAAGTTATTTAGAGTCATGTATGAAGATGCTAAATCCTTAGTTTGAGCCTCTGATATGAAGAATTGAGTGAGTTACATTCACCAAAGTAAAACCTAATTTTTTTGATTACTCACTGGTGATAGGAAGAAAGTATTTTTCTCTGCAATTCTAGAGGGAAGTCTGGGATGATGATAAGTGCCTACACTTATAATGGTTCATGATTTGGTAGTCTGCAAGCTATCTTTCTCTTATGACATTTGAAGACAATGAAATTCATGTGCTTCAGTGTAAAGAATCTCATCAATAAAGTGGTTAGAGTTTGTACAGTTGCTCCTGGTGGATACAACGTGCTTGTGGATGTCTCATGATCATGTTCCTACCTTTGCATTGGTCCGCAAGGAGTATTTTGGATCAAAATTGAAGATTGTTCCCAGATAATGTAGCATGTCACTAGTCTTAGCTAACTTGGTTAATTCCAGTGATTGTGGAGATATATTGAAGATTGTAAAAGTGTCTCATGGTGTGGAAGATCATGTTTGTGTCTTAACTAAGGCATGGTGTGATCCACATACATCTTTATTACATATCCTTAGCATAATTTTGTATTAGGTCAAAGACCTATATTGTAAATGTTTGTAATGCCGACTATGGAGATTGTTCCAACGATTGATGAATGTAATGCCGACCTTGATGTACATCCCATGGTTGATGAATTATATATATATATATAGTTGTAATTTGGTCAGGAACAAGATGTACATGTGTGAAGATGCGAAGTTAAGTGAAGAGGTGTAAAAAGAAAAGCAGGGTAGAGGAAGAATATTGCACTTCAATGGAACTAAATTTAGGCATGGAATAGCTGCTATCATATCATATCAAAACCTTTGGCAGTGAGCCACCCTTTGGTAGTGAGCCACCCCTTGGCAGTGAGCCTCTGATTTTTGATATTGTTATAACTTATAGATCTTGTGGACTAACATCCACCATGATTTTTCCCTTGACAGGGTTTCCCACATAAAAATCTAGTGTCTCTTGTGTATGATCTTGGAACTATGTTTATATTTCTAAGTTTGTGTTTTCATGATTTAATCATAACAAATAGTGGACAAGTGTTTAATGTTTCAAGTTGTGGAATTTGTTAAATATATGAGACAACTGATCCACCCCCCTCTCAGTTGTCTGCTTCATTTCAACACATATGTCAAAATTCCCATATCCTTTATGCTTTGATGGATGTCCATACCTTGTTCTAAAGATACCATTTTGGCATAGACAAGGAGGATGTTGGCTAAGGTTGTGGAATTTGTCTTTACACCCGCCAATTGCATTTTCTTGAGAGTTTCTAAAGCCTTTTTGAAAAAGTCCAATTTGTGCATATATCTTGCAATCATTGCATTCCATGAGACAACATTTCTTTAAGGAATCATGGAAAATAGTTCACCTACCTTGTCTATGCTTCATCACTTTGCATACATGTCTCATAGGGTAGTTGCAACTACAACATCTGGTGAAATTCCCATTGTTGGCAAGAGACACATTGTGGCTTCATGATTGTTGTCACTGATGGCAACAAAGTTCATCCCACACATCCGCAGGACATGGTGTGCCTATACCGGAAGTCAGATTGAAGAGTGTTGTGGTCCGGTAAGCAAGAACAGAGCATGCGGCAAGGGCCGATAGTCTAATCTGGATCTCTTAGAGGAAGTATCTTAGTAAAGTGTAGACTTGGGGAAGTTAAGAGGTGTACCTTGACTGATACATTCCAGAGATTGAGCCTCCGGTGATGAAAGAGTGAAAAGATATGAGCACCTAAGTGTTGGGTTCCTGTTTGGCAGAGTTGACAGAGGAAGAACTGACCGGCAGAGAATCAAACCTTAATCCGGATGAGTTATTGATGGTGATCAAGTTTCTTAAGGTGTCATTCATGATTGACCAACATAATTGATGACTTCTATAAGCATCTCCTTGATACGCATCACTTGATAAGTAAGGATTCAGCTAACAGATTAGAGTTTGGGAAAATATTAACTATTTCGGATGCCGACTAGAAAGGTGTTGAAATCATTGGTGCGGATATATATACCAGATGGATTTGGATGTGAAGGTGTGTATGAAGAAAAGTAGAAGGGTAGTGTGAAGATAGTAAGATAGGTCCGGTATGTGACAGGACATTAATACCAAAGAAGAGGAAGAATGAAGTGCAGTAGATTAGTGTATTGAGCCTAACCAGAACTGAACCTCAGCATATGTGGATGCTTCTCATCAGTTCAAGTTTCTTGTTACTCTCTTTATAACTTGTAGATAGTGAGTCTCTTGTAGGCAGTGAGCCTCTTGTGAGCAGTGTGCTCAGGCAGTGAGCCGTAATTGGCAAGTGCCATTTTGTATTTCTATTCTTCTAATAGAGAATACATTCTTGGGTTAGTCACCCTGTGGTTTTTCCCTTAACAGTGTTTTCCATGTCAAAATCATTGTGTTATGTGTATTGACTTTGTTTCTACTTTCATGATTATGGATCCTTATTTGCTTTGATGCTGCACTAGTTGTTAAAGAAGAACAAAAAGTTAAATTAATTAAGATAACTGATTCACCCCCCCTCTCAGTTATCAACAATTGGTATCAGAGCCAAGTTCCTCTTAATAGAGCCTAACAACTTGAGGAGATCTGGGAATTCAAATGGATGTGTATGGTATGAGGGAACAACTTCAGTCTACCCTAGATGATCTTGAGCAATCTAACTCTAAAGTCAATGAATTGAAGGAAAGACTCAAACATGATGATGATTTCATAAATGAACTAAAAGGGAAACTAAGTATCTCTATGAAAAAGAGAAAGGATCTGCTTCAACAATTGGCAAGTCAAGGTGAAGCCAATGATACAAATGAAGATCTGAAGGAGAAAACCAAGTTATGTGAAAAGTTATCAAAAGAGGTCATTATGGTAAGACATGAAATCGAATCAGGAGTTATGAAATTCACTACAGAAATTGAAGAGAAAAGAAAAATTGAAGATGATCTAAGACAATCTCTCAAGGAGAAATCAGAAGACTACAACAAAATGGATAGAATAATCAAGCATCTAGAATCTAATCTTGAAGAAGCTAGAGATAATGAAGAACAACTTGAGAATCAGATTGACACTCTTAAAAGGGAGCTTCAAACAACAAATGAATACAAAGAGAAATTCAAGATAAGCTCTGCTCAACTTGAAGTTCTTCTTCAAAGCCAAAAGAGGGTAGATGACAAGCAAGGCTTGGGATATGAAAAAGGTGAAAGCTCCGGATCTGGTCAGAAGAACTCAGATCAGAAAATCCAAGAAACAGGCCTAGAAGATCTCCGGTAAGGCAACCAAATGCTCAAAGATATCCTTCCTTCAATGGATACTGCCACAATTGCAATAACTTTGGTCATAAAGCAAATTAGTATAGAAGAAGAATGAATCAGACTAGTTCATCCTTCTCCAGATAGTGTTTTAATTGCAAAAGGTATGGTCACAAAACTCATGAATGCATAAATATGCAAATGAACAATTCATTCAATGGTAGATGTTTTGCATGCAATAGAATGGGACATATGGCTAATCAGTGTAGATCAAGAGGATATCAGTTAAATATGCAAAGAAATGTTGTTTTCTATAATTGCAATAGATCCAGTCATATTGTCAAATTCTGTAGAAGCAAGAATCAGGACAAAAAGGGTCCGGTGCATCATAATCAAAACCAAGACAAAGGAAAAGGAAAAGTGAATGCAGATGAAATTCAAAGGGAAATAAACAAGATATGGGTGAAGAGAAGTACAAAAAATGATGGGGATGGATCCACACTAGAATCTGGTGCTGCTATTCCTTCCGAAAACTAAATAGATGAGCTCTGGCTTAGGGGGAGTCACAAAACAAAATATTTTCCCCCAGCCAGTCAATTTGTGCCTTAAATTGGCACATGGAAGGTTGCGGACTAAAAGGGCTCTCAGAGAAACATCTAAATAATCCTTGGGGAAGATATGAAAGATCCGCAATGAATTTGAAGAGGTTAATCATCTAAGATTAATCCGGTTTAACAGTCATCCGGTAAGAACAAGATTTTCACAGTTAGATCTGGTATGATTCAAATTTGAGGTAGTTTGATTTGCGGGTAGATCAAATGTTTGGGGAAAGGAGGCAATGGAGCCAAGGATAGTCTGGATCATGCCAATGGGGTATGAAGTTGATGAGAAAATTCTAGAGCTGCATATTCAACACATGCTAAGTCAACCCAAGGATCCTAAGGCAGAAAGGTTTGGTACCTACCAAGAGCTAAGTGTAAAAATTCATGTTGAACTTAGACAGCCTGAGATCAAGAGAAAAGTAAGAAGGGAAGTAGAAGATTTTGCCAAGAGGCATGAAATCTCAAAAGAGGCAGTTGATGCCAACAAAGAGAAAATGGAAAGGGTAGAGAAAGAAAAGGAAGAAGTAGGAAAAGAAAGTGCTCTGGTAGAGGCCCCCTCTCGGACCAGATCCTCTAAGAGCTCTGCACCTGCAACTGCTAAAAGCTCAAAGGCATCAAAGCTGGAAGCAAAATCATCCTGTAAAGGAGAAAAGAGAACAAAGACAAAGGCTACAAGATCTTACACAAGCCTCAAGGATGATGAAGAGACAGAGACAGATGAGGAAGTAAAGAAAATGAAGAAGAAGAGGAAAACAACTAGTGAACCTTCTACCGGTCAAGGCAAAGAAGAGAAGGCAGAGGAATTTGTTGAAAAATCTACTCTCTGCATTGATGATGTAGTCAAAGTAGTTACTGTGGATGGAAATCTGCAACCAATAACAAAATTCTATGATGAATATAATGAAGCAGATAAAAATATTTTGGAGGAAGCCACAGTTAAGTACTTGAACATATACAATAAAGCATTTATTAAAATCATCTCTCTAATTCCCAAAAGCTTAGAGAAAGAACTTGAAATGAGAAAGGAAAATGCCAAGGCAAAGGACTTAGAAATTAGAGAACAAATAGCTATTTAGCTCTATCCTTCAATTACTCTGAAACAAATGGATATGATCTTCAAAGATTACAAGGATGAGTTCCGGAGTAAGGCTAGAATGAATCAGCTCATGCTTGGAGAAACTAACAAGGTGGAAAAAGAAATAGAAGATATCCTCTGGAATGCTTTTAAAAGATTCAATATTCCTATTATAGAGGACTTAGGTAATGAACCCTCTACTGTGGATGAAGAAGAAGAATCTACTGTAAAAAATGGAGAAGAGGAAAAGGAGACAAGTGAAGAGAAAACTAAGGACTTAGATTCTTCTGCTCTGGAAGAGGAAGTTCTTGAACAAGCAAACCTCTCTCCTCCAGTTTCCCTTGCAGACTCTGGATCTAAAGGAGAAGAAAGAATAAAGGAGAAAACCAGTCAAGGAGAAGAAGTACAAGAAAAAGAAAAAAATCAAATAGAGAAAACCTTAGATGACAGTGCTAAGGCTGCAGAAGGGGAGAAAACCCTGTCACTAGCAAGAGACACAACAGAAGCAGTCAAAGATTTCTTAACCAAAGAGATGATGGAATTTGATGAACTAGAACTTCTTCAAGGTCCATTCAATTTTGATTCCCTCTCCCTAGTTCAAACCATGAAGCTATCATCCTTTACTCAAGCAAAGGCAAAAGAAAAACCCCTGAAGTCTCACATGGAAGATTGTGAGCTCATAGAAGTTGCATCTGATGTATTGGAGAAGATCATGCCATCCTTCCAAAAGGATCCTTCGGCCTCCACATCTGGTAATCTAAAGTCTCTTGTAAATTTTGTTCATTCACATTTTGATTCCTTAGAAAAGTTAGCAGAAGAAAAGGTCCAGAAGGAGTTTTTGGAAAAGAGACTCTCTAAAGTACAAGGTCTAATAAAAAATGATAGGAGAGTTATGGATATTGGAATAAAGAGCTTAGAAAATACTCTTAAAGATGGCAGAGATATCTATAATTTTTTTTTATCCTGGCCTAAAGTGACCATGGATATTGAGAAGAAAGTAAAAGAGCACGAGGATAAACTGTTAAGTTTATCTCAAAGTTTTGATCCTCTCTCCTCCTCCATAGTAAATCAAGAGTGTCAGACTATTGCAGTCATAGATGAAGTAAAGAAACTTGAGAAGGAGAAGAAAAATAGAATAAACAGGTTAAGTGAACCTAGAGGGATCATTATCCCTAAGTTAGAGGCCATGCATGAGGCCCTAACTGATGCATAGGCCACAGCCTAAACCAATGATCCGACAGATCTTAAGAAGGCAGAAGCTTTTGCATTCCTGTTGAGTGGTCACATCTCAATTTTGGATAGGATGAAGTAGAGTTGGGCGACATAAGTTGTACAGTTGAAGAATACTTTGCAGACATACTTAAGTATATGTAAGTACAACTTGTATATATACTTATGTGGATATGTATAGACTATTTTTAGAAATTTTGGTGTACGGACCCTATCCTTTTCCATTGATGTTAAAGGGGGAGTGAGGAGTAGTGAAAAATGTGGAATCCAGCTAGAACAGAGCATCAACCAAGGGGGAGTGTAGTATAACACTTAGTCATTTTTCACTAAGTATTTCCATCAATGCCAAAGGGGGATATTGTTGGCAAGAGACACATTGTGGCTTCATGATTGTTGTCATTGATGGCAATAAAGTTCATCCCACACATCTGCAAGACATGGTTTGCCTATACCGGAAGTCATATTGAAGAGTGTTGTGGTCCGGTAAGCAAGAACAGAGCATGTGGCAAGGTCTAACAGTCAGGTCCAGATCTCTCAGAGGAAGTATCTTAGTAAAGTGCGGACTTGGGGAAGTCAAGAGGTGTACCTTGACTTATACATTCCAGAGATTGAGCCTCCGGTGATGAAAGAGTGAAAAGATATGAGCACCTAAGTGTTGGGTTCCTGTTTGGCAGAGTTGATAGAGGAAGAACTGACCGGTAGAGCATCAGACCTTAATCTGGATGAGTTATTACTGGTGATCAAGTTTCTTAAGGTATCATTCATGATTGGCCAATATGATTGATGACTTCTATAAGCATCTCCTTGATACGCATCACTTGATAAGTAAGGATTCAGTCGACAGATCAGAGTTTGGGAAAATATTGACTATTCCGGATGCCGACTAGAAAGGTGTTGAAATCATTGGTGCGGATATATATATAGATGGATTTGGATGTGAAGGTGTGTGTTGTGTGTGGTTTGTATGAAGAAAAGCAGAAGGGCAGTGTGAAGATAGTAAGACAGGTCCGGTATGTGACAGGACATTAGCACCAAAGAAGAGGAAGAATGAAGTGCAGTAGATTAGTGTATTGAGCCTAACCGGAACTGAACCTTAGCATATGTGGATGCTTCTCATCAGTTCAAGTTTCTTGTTACTCTCTTTATAACTTGTAGACAGTGAGTCTCTTGTAGGCAGTGAGCCTCTTGTGAGCAATGTGCTCAGGCAGTGAGCCCTAATTGGCAAGTGCCATTTTGTATTTTTATTCTTCTAACAGAGAATACATTCTTGGGTTAGTCACCCCATGGTTTTTCCCTTAACAGGGTTTTCCACATCAAAATCATTGTGTTATGCGTATTGACTTTGTTTCTACTTTCATGATTATGGATGCTTATTTGCTTTGATGCTGCACTAGTTGTTAAAGAAGAACATAAAGTTAAATTAATTAAGATAACTGATTCACCCCCCCTCTCAGTTATCAAAACCCATATTCTTTATTCTTTGATGGATGTCCATAACTTGTTCAGAAGATCCCATATGGGCATAGACAAGGAGGATGCTGGCCAAGGTTATGGAATTTGGCTTTACTCCCACCAATCGCATTTTCTTGAATGTTTCTAAAGCCTTTTTGAAAAATCCATTTTTCCCATATCTTGCAATCATTGCATTCCATGAGACAACATTTCTTTGAGGCATCATGTCAAACAATTCACCTACCTTGTCTATGCTTCCACACTTTGCATACATGTCTCCTAGAGCAGTTGCAACTACAACATCTATCAAAATTTCTTATCCATTATTCTTTCATGGTTTCCCATACCATGGAAGCAAATAACTTAAGTATAGTTCACAACAACAGTCTCCCTAACCTCTTGAAATACCTCTTAGTTTTATATCAGCAGCAAGCATTTCAAGACAACAATGTTCTATCTCAACATTAATGTTTCATATTAATCATTTTTATCATTAATATTTCCTATAATGTTAACTGCAGTATTGATACCCATATTAATTGACCATAGTACTAATAAGGATGCTACTAAACACCATAGTGATCAAGAATGTATAGGTCATAATAATGACATAATACTATTGATTAGTGATCATAAGAAGAAGACTAATATCAAAAGGATAGTTATGTCCAAACACAATGATGACGACAACCATCTTAACTAGTAATTAATTATTAACAACTGCTATGTAATTATGAAAATTGCCAAACAATTGCCTCAATAATACAACTATTTTACAAATGAAATAATGACAACAATATCCATTGATAAGTACAAATGAAAACACTAACATTTGTGATGCAATAATAATGACAAGCCAATGGATAACATAATCATTTGATAATTTCATCTAGTAATGACTATGCCCATAAATCATAAATAATGACATAAGTGTTTGTTGTTGTCAAAGGGAAAAATGATTATCACTAATCACAATAACAATATCAAAATATATCAGAATATGTCAGGATATATTGGAATATATTAGGATATTTTAAAGATATATGCTTCTATGGTCCATACCCTGTTCCAAAGATCCTAATTTGGCACAAGTAGGGAGGATGCTTGAAAAAGGTTATGGAATTTGGTTTTACACGTGCCAATTGCATTTGCTTGAAAGTTTATAAAGCCTTTAAACAAATTCATTTTTCTACATATCGTGCAATCATTGCATTCCATGAGATGGCATCTCTTTGAGGTGTCATGCCAAACTATTCGCATGCCTTGTCTATGCTTCCACACTTTGCATACATGTCTACAAGGGTGGCTGCAAATACATGTGACAAAATTCCTATATCCTTTATGTTTTGATGGTTTACTATACCCTATTCCGAAGATCCCATTTTAGCATAGGCAAGGAGGATGGTGGATAAGGTTGTGGAATTTGGATTTACATCCACCAATTGCATTTTCTTGAAAGTTTGTTTTGTGCATTTGCTTGAAAGTTTCTAAAGTCTTTTTAAAAGAATCCATTTTTTGCATATCTTGCAATCATTGCATTCCATGAGACAACATTTCCTTGAGGTATCATGTCAAATAGTTTATGTGCCTTGTCCATTCTTCCACACTTTGCATACATGTATCCTAGGGCAGCTGGAACTACAACATCTGTCAAAATTCCCATATCCTTTATGCTTTGATGGATGTCCATACCTTGTTCTGAAGATCCCATATGGGCATAGACAAGGAGGATGATGGATAAGGTTATGGAATTTGTCTTTACACTCTCCAATTTCATTTTCTTGAAAGTTTCTAAAGCCTTTTTGAAAAAAATCCATTTTGTGCATATATCTTGCAATCATTGCATTCCATGAGATATCATTTCTTTGAGGCATCATGTCAAAAAGTTCACTTGCCTTGTTGATGTAGGAGCATAGGCTCAAAACCAATCAAGTGACTTTAGGAGATGGCAAGGAGGACATTTTTATGTTTCCAAGTGGTCTTGTAGGTCAAGACATCCATTTAAGTCATTTAGATAAGGGTTTCCCATTTTCCCACCAAAATAGACTATTTGAAAATTCAAGTTGTATAAGGACTTTTGGAGGCCTCAAACATGAACATGAAAGGTGTCAATAGGTTAAAATGACCTTGAGGGTCTCATAGAACATATTTATATTCTTTCATATTGTAAATCCACCTTGACATGTTGTCAAGAGGTGAATGAGTGTAGTGGGAAGTAAAAAGGGTAAGTTGACTAGGTTTAGGTGGATAGGGTTTTCTCCCAATTCCACCATGTGCAGGTATATATAGAGCTACAAGAAAGATTTTCGAGGTTGGTCACACATGTAAGTGCCATTTTGAATAAGCCCTACTCTATTTGGCCTAAAGAGATCCTGCTTTAGTGTATTTTTGAGAATGTTTTGTGCTGGGTGAGTTATTTCTGCAAGGGAAGTGTTTAGATATGTTATATATGCCTATTTACACCTTCCCTATCAATATTAGGGTTTAAAGCCACATGTAAGTCTCTGCTGTTACATTGCAATCCCCAAAATAGGCCTAATTTGATTGTAACAGCCCAGTTTTTTCCTATTCCGTACAAGGCAAAACTTTCTCATTTTCAAATATATTTTACAAGGACCAAAAGGGTATCCAAATTAGGTCTCAAATCTCCATTATTAGGTGTATGAAGTAATTTATGATAGGAAAGGTCTCTAAGAAGGACTGTAAACTCCTAGGCCACTTACAAGGCAAGTACATGTTATACTGATCAAAGAGCTCTACCCATGCATGAAAAAGGTTGGTATAGTGAATTTAAGCATACTTGATTTTGTTCAAACCATGTGAATCTCTATAAATCTTCCAATCAAGATTTGGTCTTGTTTTAAGCCTAGAATGAAGCTAGTGTGATCTAGTGAGAACTTGAATTGCTTAGTTCATTGCATGAACATATCAAGTTGAGGTCATATGATCTAGTGCAGATCTCTAGACAAGATCTATGTCATGAAGCTTAGGAATCATGTGAATAGACAAGGCATGATAGGTTGCAAGAAAGTGTTCAAGGCAAAGAGCCAAGTTGATGTGAGTATGGCTGAGCTAGGATGACATCACTTATCTATGCTTCCACACTTTGCATACATGTCTCCTAGGGTAGTTGAAACTACATCATTTGTCAAAATTCCTTTATCCTTTATTCTTTGATGGATGTCCATACCCTATTCTAAAGATCCCACATGGGCATAGACAAGGAGGATGCTTGCTAAGGTCATGTAATTTCATTTTACACATGCCAATTGTATTTTCTTGAAATTTTATATATCCCTTACTTTCTCATGCAAATGTATAAACTATGTTTTCATCTTAGAATAGATAATGGATGTGCACATGTTTGCTATCAATGATAATGGATGTGTTCTTTGTATAATTTTCAAGAAATGTGAGGGCTGAAGTTACATTGCCCCCTAAAATTTACCTTCTTGTCCTTCATTACCTTCAAGTAGACTTGTTTCCTCACACTCACTAGTCAATGAGTGAATTTAGCTACAATTCAGAATAGAAATTATGTAAATACATGTGATAACAACTCTCTTACAAATCTTATGCAAATTTCTCATTACCTACGTTGACTATGCATTTGTCTTTCTCTTGTAAAATGAGGGAGAGAGTAAAAGAGAGAGAGAGAGATTTGGCATGATTTGCATATCCTCATTTCACCTTTCTACATTTTTTTTATGCCCACTACTTTGCATACATGTCTATTAGGGCAATTACAACTACATCTGACAAAATTCCCATATCCTTTATGCTTTGATGGATGTAATTAGAACACATTCCATACATTGTGGGGTCAAATTGACTATGCCAATGCATCAGGGTGGATGAGTGAATGCTAGTTTATTTGTTTTTTCAATGCCAAAGCCTCCTGGTCATTATCAGCTACATCAAATGTAGACAACCTCTCAAGAGCCCTAAGACCAAAAAGGTGTCAAACTTTGGACCAGTTGTTCCATCAAACCGTGACACTTAGAAACATATTCTTTGCATGTATAGGTGGATGTCAAGTCCACCTACAAATACCTACCTTGGCTTTTTTTAAATCAATTTTGTTTGCCTATGGTGGCAAGGAACACATTGTTCTAAAATGCTTCAGTTTTATGTAGTGGAAAGGTGCTAGGAGTGAGATTTTGTATTCCACAACTTGTGGGGCCCAACCAACTATGCCAAAACATCAGGGTGGGAGGGTAAATGCTAGGGGAGGTCTCATTTTGTGTACCAAGTGTCTCAGTCATTCTGGGGAGCAGGGTACCGACAAAGTCACTTAAGATCCCTAAGAGAAAAAAATTGCCAAACTTTGATGAAGCATATCTCAGAATTCATGGTAGCTAGGAATGCTTTATTTGTACCTAAAGGTGTGCATGGGGTCCATCCACAATGAGCTCTCTAGGTTTTGGCCAACTCCAATTCATTTGATCATGCCGAAATCAAATGCATTCTTGCAAAATGCTTTAGTTTCATGTAGTGGAAAGGTGTTAGGAGTGAAATTTTGCATTCCACGGCTCGTGGGGCTGAACTGATAGTGCCAACACATTGAGTTGGGTAGGTAAATGCTAGGGGAGGTCTTATTTCATGCCCCAAGTGTCATAGTCATTCGGGGTAGTAGGCTACTGATAAAGTCACTTAAGATCCCTAAGAACAAAAAACTGCCAAACTTTAATGGAGCAATTCTCAAAATTTATGGAAACTAGGAATGTTTTGTTCATACTTACAGGTGCACATGGGGTCCATCCACAATAACCTCTCTTATTTTTGGTCAACTCTAATCCATTTGACTGTGCTGAAATCAAATGCATTCTTGCAAAATGCTTCAGTTTCATGTAGTGGAAAGGTGCTAGGAGTGACATTTAGCATTCCATAGCTCATGGGATCGAACCAACTGCACCAACACATCAAACTAGGCAAGTAAATTCTAGAGGTCTCATTTCATGCCATAAGTGTCACGGTCATTTAGGGCAGTAGGCTACCAGTGAAGTTACTTAAGATCCCTAAGAGAAAAAAATGCCAAACTTTGATAGAGTAGTTCTCAAAATTCATTGTAGTTGGGAATGTTCCATTCAGACCTACAGGTGCATGTGGGGTCCATCCACAATATTCTCTCTCATTTGTGGTCAAATCCAATCCATTTGACTATGCCAAAATCAAATGCATTCTTGTAAAATGCTTCAATTTATGCAGTGGAAAGGTTCTAGGAGTGACATTTTGCATTCCATAGCTCATGGGGTCAAACCAACTACACTAAAGAAGATGTTCCTAGGTGTTACGGTTTGATGGAACAACCGGTCCAAAGTTTGACACCTTTTCTATCTTAGGGCTCTTAAGAGACCGTCTCTATCCAATGTAGCCAAGAATGACCAGGAAGCTTCACCAACAAAAAGACATCTCCCCTAGCATTTAACCACCCACCTGAATGCATTGGCACCATCCATTTGGCCCCAGGAGATGTCAAATATAAAAATTAGTCCTAATACCTTTGTAGTAGATGAAAATTCAATACTATAAAGGTGTTCTCACTTGATCCAATTTCTTGTAGGGCATCAATTAAGACTTCCCTTACCACTATTATCAATTGTTAGTAACAAATGTGAAGAAACAAATGAGGGTTTGTCATTAAACCTCATAGTAACATCATTAAAGCTCATTAAAACTCATTATGAAATAGTAACTAAAAGGACATATCATCACGAAATAATCATGAAAACCTACCTTACTTTCCTTCCAAAGGCAACTTCATAAGGATTATGCCTACCTCCATCATACTCAAATCTTGCATGTAAATACAATTGCATTATTTAGCTAAAATGAGTAAACCAATGAACTCTATAATGAAATGAAGCTAACCAACCAGGACCAAGGAGCACATATAAGAAGGTAAGATATGTGTCAAAAATATAGAAGGTAAAATGAGGATAGCAAAGAAAAATAACATACCTTTCTATCATTCCACTAATTCAATCTAATGAACCATCTGGGTCTGTTCTACTCTTTATTGTGTCAATATTGTGTCGTGGTCAGACTCACAAACCTTCCACAAGGTCATGTTCAATGGTATACCCCCATATTTGATCAAATGAACATTTGATGCCACAACAAGGTTAGAATAATGAAGAATCTTCCTGTGTGTCAAAGTCCTCAAACAACCACACATCAAAATTCTTCATTGGGTACCTTCTAAGCCATGTTCCAGTAAAAACCACTAATCCTATAGGGTACTCAATGTTTTCTCCATCTATAACAGGGGATTCTAATTCTTTTTTGCCTCAACACAACGACATAAATAATGATCTATTCCTTCTTCATTGTCTTCAGTTAAAATAACTGCATAAACATGCCCTGCAAATTGATATTTGCATTCAATTCGATGAATATAGTCAACAATACAAAAAAACTACAAAATAAGATGGAATATGTCATGCCCACATTTCACATGCGTTCACAACACGTAAACACGCATGTTTGTGTCCACATGAGACATGTGGTCATGATACGAACTGTCAAAATTTTTCCTTTACTACATGAAATCTCCCCCTCGCACACTTAAGCGTGCTTGGTTGCGTATGTTTAAGTTGACAAAGTGATTGTTGCTACAGAATATTCTACACACATGTGCATGTTGATATCGATCACGATGTATATGTCGGTTTAGTTTACAACGTTTAGGTTTTCCCTTGGTAGGTTATTGACCTTTAATAGGTTTCCTCAGTTTATTTCAATACTAGTTCGCATTTCTACTTTTATTACATTCCATCGTTTATTTAATTAATTATCTATTCATCTCAATAAATTTCCTCATATTATAGTCTACTAATTGGATTATTAATTTAACTTCGAGAACGTAGTTTCTATTACAGATCGATCTGTTGAATGTTTAAATAATAATGTCAAAATTAATTGTCTCATTGTTTCTTTAAATAAATATTTAAATAACTATATATTTAAATATTTAATTTTTTTCTTTTAACATACATATTTTTATTTTGCAATCCCCCTTCTCTAAATGAATATACGATTAATTATATATTTACATTTAAATTACAATACAGTTATTTATTTCTTTTTTTTTTTCTTCTTTTGACAATGGAATCCACATCTAATTACATCTATTACATCTACTTCATTTATATATATATATATATATATATATATATATATATATATATATATATATATATATATATATATATATGAATATTTAATTTAATCTTTCCTTTGTAAGTGGATTCCACAACCAATACAACTTTTGCAATTTAATTAATTTAATTTCCTCCTTGTAAGTGGAATTCCACAAATATTACAACTTGACCTTTAAATAAATTATATATATATAAACCTATATATATACCTACATACTTAAATATATATAATTGAATTTAATATTATTTAACCCTAAACATTCTCTCAAGCACTAAGTGCTTGTTATACATGATATAACTTGTAGGGTTTCTACCCTAACTTTTATTGTTTTTCTGCAGGGTCATGATGGGCGACGGTGACGAAGTAGGTCATAGGGACGAATGGAGAGGGGCGGAGAACGCAGGCCATGGTGGATGGCGGAGGTTGTGTGGAGTTGCAGTGGGCGGGGTGTGGTGTGGTCACAAGCAACAGACAAGGGAGGTGGTGGCGGGGAAAACTGCGATGAGTGGCAGAGCTGAGGGGAGTCTGGTGGCCGCGGAGGGCCTGTGGTGGCTCGTGCGGGGGTTGTTTCACGGTGGGGGTGTGGGGAGGGGTGGAGCCCCACCCACACCCCACGTTGTTTCACGGTGGGGGTGTGGGGAGGGGTGGAGCCCCACCCACACCCCACGAAGTGGGGTGTGGGTGGGGCTCCGCCCCTCCCCACACCCTCTTATAATATGATTTCGGTGGGGGTTTAAACCCCCATACTTATTCTTTGTAATTTTATTTTGACTGTGTATTATTCAAAAGCTGTTAACTCTCTTCTCAGTTTATTTCATTTGCTAAATTTGTAATTTCCAATTAATACTAATTAATTATATATATATATATATATATATATATCTCTGTGTGTGTGTATATCTCATTTTCACAAATACATTTAATTTAAATCTATTTAAATATATATATATGTATATATACAAGAATGCAAATTTTCACAACTTCTTTTAATAATAAATAAATATATATATATATATTTAATGCATAACAAAGTTCCACATATCCTACAACCTTTTAGTTCTCGATTAACAAATTCATTTCACAAGTTCTCTACATTTTAATTTACAATATAGTAATTACTTGAGGGGAACTAAAAATAAATAACCATATAAAACTAGATTTTAACTAAAAATGATCTATCAAGTATACATGCTATGTCATTTACAACTTAAAGTTTAAGAGTAAATACAGGGACT
This sequence comes from Cunninghamia lanceolata, assembly GCA_027924645.1. NCBI lineage: Eukaryota > Viridiplantae > Streptophyta > Pinopsida > Cupressales > Cupressaceae > Cunninghamia > Cunninghamia lanceolata. The sequence goes on from BSBN01000655.1 coordinate 10,863,839, forward strand.
AATTAATCTTCCACTTCAATAACCCACTTAACAGATAAGTAAATCGATTTAGATTATTTTCCATTGCATACTTAAATCCAATTTTAATTTTTTTTTTCAAGGTAAATTTGCATCTTTCATAATATTGTAAAGGTAACTTTCTCACTAAATAATTACAAGAGATAAATTTTAACAACTCAACCAAATCAACAATCAATCTCACAACTTACAAATTTGATACACAAGAACAAACAACTGTAAGAATCCCACAACTCACATACACTCTAAGGGAGGAATTTACTTTCTTCTCCCAATACAATTTTTCTACAACTTTCATAGGGAGCAAACTCTCCTTTTCAAAAGAAACTTATCCATGAAGAAAATTAAAGAGACCAAGCTCTCATTACAATTAGGAAGATAGAACATTTTCTTTAACAAGGAAAAATTCCTTCAATCCTCTTAACATGCTTCAACAGTAACCTGCATGACAACAAGGGAGAAAACAACAACCAACTAGCTCTCCTCCCTACCATAGACCTGCAAGAGGGTCACCCCCGAGCTAGGGAGATCATCCACACACCCAAGGTAGAATAGACTAGTATAGTTCACAACATTGAATAACAACAGTCAAAGCAATCAACACTCAAACTCCCATGGTTTTACACACATTACAAAGACTCAGCTGAGGTGAGTTCAAAGGGGTAGGGAAGTAGACTCTCTCTACTCCAAGGTGTCATTCTTCTCAAATAATTATCATAGCTTATCTCATGGCCTCAAGCCAACAATATCCTTCTTTCACATGGCCTCAAGCCATCCACATAATAAAAATCACAGGGATATCCCAAATAGGCTCTCAAAGCCTTATAGCCCTCTAGGCTCAAAATTACCAACATGCCCTCAAGGCTTCCATATACCAAAATAAGAAGACACCCGAGTAGGTTCACACCTTCCCTTCCCTATACAAGATGAGCATTGCCTTCCAACTAGAAGTAGCTCTTTCAACACCCAACACAAACCCCAAAATAGCAAAAATAACACATAGACAACCATTGTAATTCCTCATTCATCAAACATTGAAATATACCAAGCCAATTTTTTTCTTTTTCCAATTACAATAAGTAGAGCAATACACAATCGTTGAAGTTAGCACTTAAACCAAAATGATGCAGAATTCAACTCTAACCAAGAATGTACACCAGGATGGCATGATCATATGGTCAGAGGATCTCTATGCAATGCTGAAAAGGAACTCTAACCAAGAATGCACCTAATGGTGATGAGCATATGGTCAGAGGGTCTCTATGCAATGCTGATAAAGGAACTCTAACCAAGAATGCGCCTGATGATGACGAGCATATGGTTAGAGGGTCTTGATGCAATGCTGATACAAAGAACTCTAACCAAGAATGCACCAGATGTCGACGAGCATGTGGTCAGAGGATCCCTACCACTATTATGCTGAAATAACTCGATGCCAAGAATGTGCTTTCCGACCCAAAGTGGAATTGGAGCTACCATATGACGGAGATGCAAGGTATTATAAAGCAAATGTGAGAAGAAGTATGAAGTGCTGACAGTACTACTGTTCAGCTTACAATAATTAGAGACTTCCAACCCAACTCAAATGATAGAAGTTAGCAAACTGAAATGACAGATCAACAACTTGAAAAGACCAAACCAGCAACATAAAATCCTACAAAAATGCTCACACCTCACTCATTTCTCAACCAAATGACCTCAAATCTGATGCAATGCACTCCTATGACAATGGCGACCAAGCTACACACCAAAGACCACTCTTAAACCCAAGTATTTATTTAGCACACTTTCCAATGCACTCTAAAGAGGGCAGCCTGGCAAGAAGAGTGATTTCCTTCTAGAAAAATCATATTCTTCATAATAAAATTTGCAAATTGGTACAATGGGGCACCCAACATAGACAAAGGGAAATATGAAATACCCAGAACAAATGTATTTTTATTTTCAGATTTACGAATGAAACTACAGATTCAGCCTTATTATCAGCAACTTCAAAAATGACATAAAATGCAAATAACTGAACTACAAACAGAACTCAAGCTACAATGCAAACCTCACTACAAAAATCACTACTATCAGCAAACCTCTCCCTAGGTGCTATCTCTCAAGCATGAAGTGAGCCCAGGCTAGGAGGCATTCATTCCTCAAAGCAGTCCCAGAACCATTACGGTAGCATAACATTATCAAGATTTCGGATGCCGAAATGAGAGCACTCTTCCTCCTTTTATATTTTTCCAACTGGGAGTCTCTAAAATCCTCTTCCATATGGGATAAAACATGAGAGGGAAAATAATATAATCCTCTTCAATTCTTTTTCAACCGCAACATTAAGTCGTTGAGCCTAGGCACCAAGGTCCAATATTAAATAATAAAGTTTAATTTACGGACTTTAAAACGGAGGCCAAGATGATGTCGGAAACCAATGATCTATAGCTCGTTGGAAAGGTCTTGACAAGACGAATCCAACCCCACTCTCAAAATCCTATTTCGGTGCCAATCCTAAACTTACTAAAAATAGTAAATTCTTGAATGTCAAGAAAAACACATCCCTGCGAAGCTCTCTGAAAACCCAGAAAGAAACTGCCAACCAAACCACGTTCCACGAACAAAAGTAACCACCAAAACATGAAACCCCAATTTCAACCTCTAAATAACCTACGGGTCTCCGGAATAGGCCAACAGTCAACTATAAAAGATCAAGCTGGAAAATGGAACATTACAGTCCGCCCTTCCCAAGATTGCTTGTCCTCAAGCAATTGCAAGCCTGGATGCTGCAGAATCTCATCATTCTCCCAAGTCGCATCCTCTATAGGCAAGTTCTTCCACTTCGCCAAATATTCTCTGATAGTTGTTTTCCTCAAAGAATGCTCCTTGGAATCAAGAATCTCTTATGGAATCAAAACTAACTGTCCTTCTTCATCCAAAGGTGGCAACTATGATGAAGCAACAACATTGTGTCCAAGTGCCTTCTTGAGGCGAGACAGATGGAATACATTATGCACTCTACTATCTGAAGGTAGCTCCAACTCATAAGCTACTTCCCCCACCCTCCTAGTGACCTTGAATGGCCCATAGAAACGTGGTTTGAGCTTCTCAACTCCACTTTTCTTGAGAGTGGACTGTCTGTAAGGCTATAGTCAAAGATAAACCATATCTCTAACTTCAAAAGAGCACTCAACATGCCACTGATCAGCGTACATCTTCTGCTGATTCTATGCAATCTGAAGATTATTCTTCAATGAGTTCAAGATATCTTGACTCTGCTGCAACAAATCTTTGGCCTGAGGGGCTTTGCTATCACCAAACACCAAATCAGCAAATCTAGGAGCCTCATAACCGTAAAGAGCCATGAAAGATGACATCCTTATTGACATGTGAAAAGTAGAATTATAACAATACTCACCCATGTGAAGCCACTTCACCCAAGCTCTTTGCTGCTCCGAAACATAGTTTCTCAGGTAACCTTCCAACCACTTGTTCACTATCTCTATCTGTCCATCAGTTTGAGGGTGATAACTAGTGCTTGGAGTAAGCACTATACCACTCATTCAGAAAACCTCTTGCCAAAAAGTGCTTAGGAACTTGTTGTCCCTATCACTCACAATGTTTTTTGGCAACCCATGTAATCTAAACACCTCATGAAAAAATAGATCTGCAACTTGGGTTGCTAAAAAAGAGCTGGCAATGGCGAAGAAGTGAGCAAATTTTGTTAATCTATCCACAACAACATAGATACAATCTTTTCCTTGAACCTTGGTCAACCTTATGATGAAGTCCATTGATATGCTTTCCCATTTTTGATTGGGAATAGGAAGAGGTTGCAAAAGACCAACTGGTAAAGTATGCTCATTTTTGTTCATCTGACAAGTGGGACACTCCTGAATGTATTGTTGAACCTCCCCTTTCAGCCCTTTCCAAAAAAATCTTTCCCCGATCTGCCTATATGTCTTGAAGAACCCTTGATGACCAGTAAGTGGAATGTCATGAAAGGTCAACAGAATCTTCTTTTTGAGCTTAAAATCAGCCACCACAAAGATTCTACCCTTGTAGTGTATCAGCCCTTCGACCACTTTGTACCTTTCGTCAAGAAAAGTACCCTCAATGATGCTGGTTGCAAACTAATTTTTGGCATAATCAACAAGCAACATGTCCCTCCAATTAGCTGTAAGCTCACACAATGAGCTTAAATGAGGTCTCCTAGATAGAACATCAGCCATAATATTGTTTTTCCCTTTGACATATTCGATGTCAAAATCGTAAGCTTGAAGCTTACTCATCCACTTTTGTTGCCTCTCATTCAAATCTCTTTGATGCATGAAGTGCTTGAGGCTATTGTGATCAGTCTTGACCACAAACTTGCTTCCCACCAAGTACTGTCTGAACTTAGCTAATGCATGCATAATGGCAAGCATCTCCTTGTCGTAGATGGAGTAGGTCCTTTCAACACCTCTTAATTTTCTACTTTCAAACACAATGGGATGTTTGTCTTGCATCAAAACAGCCCCAACTCCTTCATCGGATACATCACACTGCAGCTCGAACGGCTTGGAGAAGTCTGGGATAGCTAACACTGGACAAGAGCTCATGATCCCCTTAAATTTATCAAAAGTAGTTTGAGCCTTTTCTGACCAACAAAAGGCACCCTTTTTCATGAGGTCAATAAGAGGAGCAGCATTCTGAGAGTAGCCCTTCACAAATCTTCTGTAGAATCCACAAAGATCCAAAAATCCTTTCAGATGAGTCAAATTCTCAGGAGGTGGCCAATCAACAATTGCCTTGATCTTTTCAGGATCAACCTTCACTCCTTCAGCACTGATTATATGGCCAAGGTAAAGTAACTCCTTCATTCCAAATTCACATTTGGATTCTTTGGCAAACAAACTCTCTGATTCCAAGATGCTAAGCACTTCCTCCAATTGCTTGAGATGTTCTTCCCATGTCTTGTTGTAGATCAGGATGTCATCAAAAAATATCAATACAAACTTCCTCAACTGCTTCTGAAAGATTTTGTTCATACATGACTGGAAGGTAGCAGGAGCATTAGTCAACCCAAATGGCATGACTAGAAATTTGAAGTGGCCACAGTGACATCTAAATGTTGTCTTCTCAACATCAGATCCTCTCATCCGAATCTGGTTATAACCCAATCTCAAATCGATCTTTGAAAAGAACTTGGCTCCATGTAGCTCATCAATGAGCTCATCTATCCTCAGGATGGGATATCGATTTTTGATGGTGCTTTGATTCAAAGCACGATAGTCCACACACATGCGGATGGTACCATCCTTCTTCTTCACCAGGACAACTACCGAAGCAAAGGGGCTCTTGCTTGGACGAATGAAGCCCATCTCCAAGAGTTCCTAAATGTTTTTCTCAATCTCATCCCTTTGCTTCTTAGGATACTGATAAGGAGTTGTAATAACTAGTTTAGCTCCTTCCTTGAGCTCTATGACATGCTCCAAACCTCAATCAGGAGGTGGTCCAGGAGGTAAATCAGCAAACACCTTGCTCTTCTTTGTGAGTAAAGACTAAATATCAGGAGGGTAGTCTCTCTTTGTTTCAACTGGACTAGCAGGAAGAATCATACACTCTGCAGCCCACTCAACTTGATCATGACGAATCAGCCTCACCATCCTCTTGCATGACACAATCCGAGGACCACCATTGGACATTCCTCTTATCACTACATTCTTCCCTTCGGATTGAAACTTGAGCTCCATGGTTTACAGATTTAGAGTGATCTCCCCGAGTGAACGCAGCCATTGAATGCCTAGGATGACATCTATATCTCCAATTTTGAATACATAGAAGTCATCCTTGACCTCATAGTTTCCCACTTGCATGGTCATGTTTGAGATCTTCTTGGTGCAGGTGATGTGAAAACCATCAGCAACCATAACCTTAAAGCCTTCAAACTCTTCTGTTTGCAGCCCCTTCTTTGCCACCACAACTTTGTCAATGAAGTTATGCATTGCTCCAGTGTTAATCAAAGAAACTATGCATTGCCCCTTAATCATCCCTTGAACTTTGAAGGATTCATTCCTTTGAAAGCTCGAAAGTTGAGCCAAAGTGCCTCCACTTCCCTTTTCATCTTTGGATTCCTCTGGGACTTTTTCCACTTCACTGTCTTTAGAATCAGACTGCTGGTCTAACAAATCAGAATTACTTTCTTCAGCTGAATATTATTCAATTTGATGAAATTTGCCTCTTTTTGGGCAAACATGATCTTGGGACCATTTTTCTCTACACCGGAAACATAACCCTTTTCTTCTGAGTTCATTAAGTGTCTCAGGATCCAACCTTGTGACATGAGGTTGATGTTGTTTGAACTCCTTATGCTGAGGTCTTTTTCCTTTATCTCTTTTGTGAAATGATGGCTTGGGTTGAAACTTTGCTTTAGGAGCAGCCCACTCCATGTTTCTTGCCTTCTTCATTGCCTCTTGTAGAGAGGGTGGATCAAAAGCTTTAATCCAACCCTTGAGTGGCTCTGTCAATCCTTCACTAAATAGGATCAGCAAGCGCCTCTTAGTGACTCCTGTGACCATGACTGAAAGCCTTTGAAACTCAGCTATGTAGGCATCAACTGTACCATATTGTTTAAGTTGTACCAATTCTCTAAAATGCACTTCTGGATCTTTTTTCTCAAATATCTCTATGAGCTTATTGGTAAACTCATCATAGGTAGTGATAGACCGATGACCCAAGGTGACTAGACCATGGTACCACCACTCGTGCACCACCCCATCTAGGTGTAGCGTAGCGAACTTAATCACCTCCTCCTCCTCCATGGGTCTGAGAGCTAGATAGTTGTCTAACTTATGTATCAAGGCTCTGGCTGAACTATTGTCACTCCCATCAAAATGTGGAAGCATAACCTTGTTGATAGCTTGATGCAAATCCCCATGAACTATTGTTCTCCTTTGTTCATAATGTCTTCCTTGTCCTCTATCCTTCCTTTTATGATCCATAAAATCATTATAAGACACATCTACCTTAACTTCATTAGGTAGAGAATCATACTCAGCATGACCGAGTCTCAACTGTTCAACAAAGGACACATTTTCTTCTGGATCAAGATGAGGTTTTACTGGTGCTAAGAAAGTGGGTTTGAATGGCCTGGAAGAAATGTATGTGCTATTTGACGCAGGCTGAGCAGCATGTCCATTATGCTGGTTGGTGGCACTGTGTTCTCCACTATGTCCTGAATTGTTTAGTGGAGGTTGGTTCTGACCCATTCTCCCCATCATGAGAGATATCATATCCATTAAGGTATCCATCTTCCTCTCAAACCTCTTTGCTGGACTTAATGATCTTTCTCCTTCTTTCCCACTATCGTCTCTGTTACCTCCCGACATCCTCTCATTATCCCCCATTTCTCCTTCAAGAGAAGACTCATAATTGGCTCTTAATACCTCTGAAGCTGTCTGACCTTCTGGGGCCTGATGCCAATGAAACTGACTGGTAGCCTTCTTGTATTCTCTTGCTAAGTACCTATGTTCTCTGTCAATCATAGAAGGTTTGTTTTCATAGGATGGCAGGATGCGTGGCTCTGATACCACTGAAATATACCAAGCCAATTTTTTTCACTTTTCCAATTACAATAAAAAGAGCAATACACAATCGTTGAAGTTAGCACTTAAACCAAAATGATGCAGAATTCAACTCTAACCAAGAATGTACACTAGGATGGCATGATCATATGGTTAGAGGATCTCTATGCAATGCTAAAAAGGAACTCTAACCAAGAATGCGCCTGATGGTGACGAGCATATGGTCAGAGGGTCTCTATGCAATGTTGATAAAGGAACTCTAACCAAGAATGCACCTGATGATGATGAGCATATGGTCAGAGGGTCTTGATGCAATGCTGATACAAAGAACTCTAACCAAGAATGCGCAAGATGTCGACGAGCATGTGGTCAGAGGATTCCTACCACTATTATGCTGAAATAACTCAACGTCAAGAATGTGCTTTCCAACCCAAAGTGGAATTGGAGCTACCATATGACGGAGATGCAAGGTATTATAAAGCAAATATGAGAAGAAGTATGAAGTGTTGATAGTACTACTGTTCAGTTTACAATAATTAGAGACTTCCAACCCAACTCAAATGATAGAAGTTAGCAAACTAAAATGACGGATCAACAACTTGAAAAGACCAAACCAGCAACATAAAACCCTACAAAAATGCTCACACCTCACTCATTTCTCAACCAAATGACCTCAAATATGATGCAATGCACTCCTATGACAATGGCGACCAAGGTACACACCAGAGACCACTCTTAAACCCAAGTATTTATTTAGCACACTTTCCAATGCACTCCAAAGAGGGCGGCCTGGCAAGAAGGGCGATTTCCTTCTAGAAAAATTAGATTCTTCATAATAAAATCTGCAAATTGGCATAATGGGGCGCCCAACATAGACAAAGGGAAATATGAAATACCCAGAACAAATGTATTTTTATTTTCAGATTTATGAATGAAACTACAGATTCAGCCCTGTTATCAGCAACTCCAAAAATGACATAAAATGCAAATAACTGAACTACAAACTGAACTCAAGCTACAATGCAAACCTCACTACAAAAATCACTACTATCAGCAAACCTCTCCCTAGGTGCTATCTCTCAAGCATGAAGTGAGCCCAGGCTAGGAGGCATTCATTCCTCGAAGCAGTCCCAGAACCATTACGACAGCATAATATTATCAAGATTTCAGATGCCGAAATGAGAGCACTCTTCCTCCTTTTATATTTTTCCAACTAGGAGTCTCTAAAATCCTCTTGCATATGGGATAAAACATGAGAGAGAAAATAATATAATCCTCTTCAATTCTTTTTCAACCTCAACATTAAGTCGTTGAGCCTAGGCACCAAGGTCCAATATTAAATAATAAAGTTTAATTTACGGACTTTAAAACAGAGGCCAAGATGATGTCGGAAACCAATGATCTATAGCTCATTGGAAAGGTCTTGACAAGATGAATCCAACCCCACTCTCAAAATCATGTTTCGGTGCCAATCCCGAACTTACTAAAAATAGTAAATTCCTGAATGTCAAGAAAAACACATCCCTACGAAGCTCTCTGAAAACCCAGAAAGAAATTGCCAACCAAACCACATTCCACGAACAAAAGTAACCACCAAAACATGAAACCCCAATTTCAACCTCTAAGTAACCTACGGGTCTCCAGAATAGGCCAACGGTCAACTGTAAAAGATCAAGCTAGAAAATGGAACATTACAAATAAGAACAAAGCATACATAGGTGAATAACTAGCTCACTAACCTTTTCTAGCCTAATTATGGAATGTATTTTGAAGAAGAGCTCCACCCTTTGTCTCCTTCTCCAAGTTCTCCTTCTTTCCACAATAATCCAACCCCTTTACCCTCTCCCTCTTCTCCTCTTTAAAACAAATTCTCTCCCTTATCCCTTATTCCAAGTGGCATTAAAAAACTAAACCCACTCCTTCTCCATTATCCTAGTTGACTTAAAACAATTAACCCCACTCAAAAGGTTCCCCACTATAGCCCTTTTACAACACATGTAGAAATAAAATATAATAAGAAAAATAGAAATAAAAAGGAAGTGGATGACACCCCACCCTTTTTATGGGGTCTCCCACCAAAAGAGAGGCACAAAGAGACAAGCACTCCATTATTGGTGGATCATGGAGGCATTCCATGACTTGGAAGGGTCTAAGTGTGGATTCCACTCATCCCATTATCCCCATGCTTCCAAATTCGTCACTTAACTTCACCATGAAGTTGAAGTCACCATATGGAGATTATCCCAAGGTTATCCTAGTCAAAAGGGTCCCTAGACCCATGGGGTATAACCTAGGGTTGATTTTAACCTAGTTAGAACTCCAAGAGTCAAGTAAAAACATAAGAATAGGGTCTAAAAGAAATAAAGTTAAAATAAGATTCAAAACAACATCTCTTACAACACATATCACAATATAATTAAATTAGAAGATAGACCTAATTCCCTTGACCTCATGCATCATTACAACATTACAACATTACAACAATTCACCAAACATGAGGTTGATCTTAGTTCCTCGTGGAACCAGATCAGCTCACAAGGGATACAACATAGGGTGTGGAATGATCTCCTGTATTTGTGGTTTTGTTAGCAATACCTGCACACTCAAACTCGAAGTCAATAACACATAAAGATATCATAGCCAAAGCAATTTAAATACATGGATACCTAAACATTCTACCATATAAACATACTGAAATCACATTAAAATTCCATTTCTAATATTATCCATTCATCATTCACTTAAAAGCAACATCTAACTATCATTGCATAATTGTTTTCTTAAAAATCAATTAGGTTTAATAATCAAGATTCTAGGATCAACAGTCCTCCAATCATAAAAGTAATAGTAATAGTACTATAAATAGTTTCATGAATAGTAGTGAAAAAGGTAGGCCTCACATCCTCCCCCCCTAAGATTGTACTTCCTCCTGGAAGTCATCAAAGAGGTGAGGATAAAGTGTATTCAGTCTTGTTGCATCTTCCCATGTTGCAGTGACCTCGTCATACATATCCCACTGGACCCTAACCTAGTCCAGCTCTCAACCTTGAAGGCCCAGTGTTCGACGAGCCAATATGTGTATTGGCTCCAAAGCCAGCTGTCCATCTGCCTCTACCTGAAGAGCACTCCAATCCAATATGCGAGATAAGTCAGAAATATAACTACGTAGAACTGAAACATGAAAGACCTCATGGATATGAGACAAGCTAGGTGGCAAGGCTAAATGATAGGCTACAGGTCCTATCCTCTCCAAAATCTCAAAAGGTCCTACAAAACGGGGTGTGAGCTTAGAGCCTTTTCCGTAACGGATTGGACTCTTATGCGGTCGCACTCTCAAGAATACATTGTCACCCACTGAAAAGCTTCGATCCGTTCTCTTCGCATCGGCATACTTTTTCTATCTATCTTGAGCTTCCTGAAGTCTTTGTCTGATCAATGTGACCTACTGTTCCATATCTTGAATTATTTCGGGACCAATGGCAACTCGGTCCTCTAACCGATCCCAACTCAAAGGCGTCCTGCAAGGTCTGCCATATAAAGCCTGGTAAGGAGGCATACCCAACGAGCTATGATGCCCATTATTGTAGGTGAACTCAACCAGATATAGGTACTCCTCCCATCTAGATTGATGATCCATAACATACATGTGAAGCATGTCCTCTAACACCTGATTAACTCTTTTTGTCTGGCCGTCGGTCTCAGGATGGTAGGTAGAACTGAAGTTGAGCTGTGTGCCCAACGCCTGATGTAAGGCTCTCCAAAATGATGATGTGAATATGGAGTCTCTATCAGATATGATGCGGCGAGGTACTCCATGCAGTCTGACAATTTGATCTAGAAACACTCTCGCCACCGATGGTGCATTGTACGTTGTGCGTATCAGTGAGAAATGCGCCACCTTGGTCAACTTGTCAACTGTCACCATGATGGCATCATGGCGTCGTGATGACATAGGTAGACCAACAATAAAGTCCAAGGAAATGGTGTCCCACTTCCATTCAGGTATCTTGTGAGGGTACAAAAGTCCTACTGGATGTTGATGCTCGGCCTTGACCCTCTGACACTCAAGGCATCGAGCAACATACTCTACAATGTCGCATCTCATCCCAGCCCAATGATATAACTACCGCAAATCTGTATGCATCTTCTTCACTCCTAGATGAGCTACATAGGGTGCTCTATGAGCCTCAGAGAGTATCACTGTACATAGGTCACCCACACGGGGTACATAGATGTGTTGCCTATGTCTAAGCAATCCATCCGACTCAAGGGAATATCCTACAAATTTGCCCTTCAGGACCCCCTGATTCTGGATTTCCTGTTGCACCTCAAGAAACCACTCGTCCCCAGGCAGATGCTGTAGAATATGCTCTCTCAAATTCACCTTCAGAGTTAGAGTCAGGATCTCGTGGCACCTTCGACTCAAAGCGTCGGTGACCACATTCTCCTTTCCTTTGATGCAGTGGACATCAAAATCATACTCACACATGAACTCCATCCAACGCTGCTGGCGGGCATTCAAATTAGGCTGAGTGAAAATGTACTATAAGCTATGATGATCCGAATGGAGCTCAAAACATCAACCTAAAAGAAAGTGTCTCCAACAAACAAGACCATGAATAACAGCTGCAAGCTCTAAATCATGAGTAGGATAGTTTAGCTCCTGTGTTTTAAGTTTTCGTGATTCATAAGCAATCACTCTATCACTCTGCATAAGCACAACTCCCAATCCCTCTAATGATGCATCTATGCAAACAACAAAATCTTTTGCCAGATCTAGAACAGCTAATATGGGAGCACTGGTAAGATGTTCCTTCAGGATCCCAAAGGCCTTCTCACATTGCTCAGTCCAAGTGAATCCTTTCCCTTTTCACTGAAGGGAAGTGATAGGATGTGCTATCCTAGAGAAACCTTCAACAAACCTGCGGTAGTAACCGGCTAGTCCCATAAAGCTCCTTACTTCTGTTACATTGGTGGGTGCTGGCCAATCCTAAATTGCTTTGATCCTCGATGGATCTACGGAGATACCATCACCTGATAAAATGTGCCCCAAATACTGCACCTCTGTCCTGAAGAAGTCACATTTCGCTAGGTTGGCATAAAGTTGATGCTCACGTAAACACTGCAATACCTGACACAAATGGTCCACATGTTCCTCCTCGGTCCATGAATAGATCAAAATATCGTCTAGGAATATGATCACGAACCAATCTAGGCAAGTATAGAACACCCCATTCATGAGGCTTATGAACACTATAGGGGCGTTTGTCAAACCAAAAGGTACCACTGTAAATTCATAATGGCCATATCTGGTTCGAAAGGCAGTTTTGTGAATATCTAACTCAGTGATTCGTAATTGGTGATACCCAGATTTTAGATCAATCTTTGAAAACACTTTGGCTCCTTGCATTTGGTTAAAAATATCATCAATCCTAGGCAGAGGATATCGGTTCCTCACCGTCACTTTGTTCAACTATCTGTAGTCCATGCAAAGCTGAAGAGATCCATCCTTCTTCTTTACGAAGATAACCAGTGCGCCCCATGGTGAAACGCTAGGTCGGATGTGTCCCTTCTCTAATAATTCTTCTAATTGCAGTTTAAGCTCTGTAAGCTCATGTGTAGTCATTCTATAAGGTGCACGAGACACTGGTTCTACCCCTGGTACCAAATCGATGTGGAAGTTAACTTCCCTACGTGGAGGCATACCCAGTAACTCTGGTAGAAAAACATCAGAAAATTCTCTCAGGATAGAGTGATCATCTAAGGTAGTCTCTGTTCATCCTCTGATCTATCACTGACTTTGATAGCAAACATCTGACAACCCTTCCGCATGCAGCGCTTAAGTTGCTAAGCAGATATCATATGAGCAGTCGTGGGCTTCTGTATGCTTACTATCTCGACTAGTGTGCCATGATCATCTAAGCAACTAATCGTCCTCTGGCGGCAATCTAGCTTGGCTCTATGAGCCGCAAGCCAGTCCATACCAAGAACTACGCCGTACGATCCTAATGGCATAACCCTAAGGTCACATGTTGTAATGAAAGATCCCAAGGAAATCTCATAATCTCTAACAATGGTATCAACTGACATCCTGGCCCCAGAGGCCAACTCGACCTCCCACCTAAAGTCTTGCCTAGAAGCCACTAGCCTACAACATTCCACTAACGATGTAGACATAAAAGAGTTGGTAGCTCCGAAATCAAATAAGATAGAGATGGGAAAATCTCCAATCATACTTGCTATCTCTATGACTGAAGCTTGGAATTTAGCCTGGCGGTTTTCAACCACTGCAAACATACGGTGGGATTTACCCATATCACCCACAGTCTGCTCGGATCCTCCTGCACGGTGTTGTCCTCCTACTATAAAACCCTGTGGGCACTCTCTAGTAGGTGTCCAGCTTCACCGCAAACATAACAAGGCCCCTTAAACTATACCTGTACAGTCTAAATCCTACTCAACTACTGTTGTCTTGATCTACCAGTGGACCCCTGCAGCTCTACGCAGGGCTCCACACGTGGCTCGACATGAGTCTTAGCTCGTGGCTCCACACATGGTTCCTCTCGCGGAACATCATGGGGCTCGACACGTGGCTCTTTGTGCGGCTCAACTGTAGCCGATGGAAGCCTATCTAAGATAGCCTATAGGGCCTGTAATATCTGTGGTCCCACCTGAGGAACTGGTTGTGGCTGTAGAACTAGCTGAACCTGTGGAATTGGCTATTCTAGTGGGACTGGCTGATCCAGTCCCACAGCTGAAGAATTAGTGCACACTTCAGTGGGTGGAGTATGGCGGGTTGGTATTCGCCAAACTCGTCTGGGAGGCATCCTACAAAATGAGGTAATCGCTAGTCAGTTTGATCGCGGAAGTGATAATGTGCCTAAACAAGCCCAGTGTTTGAAACACTGTGCTCTGATACCAAATGTCTTGCCCACATTTCACATGCGTTCACAAAACGCAAACATGTGTGTTCGTGTCCACATGCGACATGTGGTCATGATACGAACTGTCAAAAATTTTCCTTTACTACATGAAATCTCCCCCTCGCACGCGTAAGCATGCTCGGTTGCGTATGTTTAAGTTGACAAAGTGATTGTTGCTACAGAATATTTGACACACATGTGCATGTTGATATCGATCACGATGTATATGTCTGTTTAGTTTACAATGTTTAGGTTTTCCCTTGGTAGGTGATTGACCTTTAATAAGTTTCCTCAGTTTATTTCAATACTGGTTCGCATTTCTACTTTTATTACATTCCATTGTTTATTTAATTAATTATCTATTCATCTCAATAAATTTCCTCATTTCATAGTCTACCAATTGGATTATTAATTTAACTTCGAGAACACAGTTTCTATTACAGATCGATCTGTTGAATGTTTAAATAATAATGTCAAAATTAATTGTCTCATTGTTTCTTTAAATAAATATTTAAATAACTATATATTTAAATATTTAATTTTTTTCTTTTAACATACATATTTTTATTTTGCAATCCCCCTTCTCTAAATGAATATACGATTAATTATATATTTACATTTAAATTACAATACAATTATTTATTTCTATTTTTTTTTCTTCTTTTGAAAATGGAATCCACATCTAATTACATCTATTACATCTACCTTATTTAAATATATACATATATATACATATATATACATATATATATATATATATGAATATTTAATTTAATCTTTCTTTTGTAAGTGGATTCCATAACCAATACAACTTTTGCAATTTAATTAATTTAACTTCCTCCTTGTAAGTGGAATTCCACAAATATTACAACTTGACCTTTAAATAAAATTTATATATATATATATAAACTTATATATATATATATACCTACATACTTAAATATATCTAATTGAATTAAATATTATTTAACCCTAAACATTCTCTCAAGCACTAAGTGCTTGTTATACATGTTATAACTTGTAGGGTTTCTACCCTAACTTTTATTATTTTTCTACAGGGTCATGATGGGCGACGACGGCGAAGTAGGTCACGGGGGTGAATGGAGAGGGGCAGAGAATGCAGGCGTGGTGGATGGCAGAGGCTGTGTGGAGTTGCAGTGGGTGGGGTGTGGTGTGGTTGCGGGTGGCAAACAAGGGAGGTGGCGACGGGGAAAGCCGCGGTGAGTGGCAGAGCCGAGGGAAATCTGGTGACCGCGGATGGCCTGTGGCGACTCGCGTGGGGGTTGTTTCATGGCGGGGGTGTCGGGAGGGGTGGAGCCCCACCCACATCCCACTTCGTGGGGTGTGGGTGGGGCTCCACCCCTCCCCACACCCTCTTATAATATGATTTCAGTGGGGGTTTAAACCCCCAACCTTATTCTTTGTAATTTTCTTTTGACTATGTATTATTCGAAAGCTACGAACTCTCTTCTCAGTTTATTTCATTTGCTAAATTTGTAATTTCTAATTAATACTAATTAATTATATATATATATATCTTATATTCACAAATACATTTAATTTAAATCTATTTAAATATATATAAATATAAATATATATATATATATATATATATATATATTTATATATGTATATATACAAGAATACAAATTTTCACAACTTGTTTTAATAATATATATATATTTAATGCATAACAAAGTTCCACATATCGTACAACCTTTCAGTTCTCGATTAACAAATTCATTTCACAAGTTCTCTACATTTTAATTTACAATATAGTAATTACTTGAGGGGAACTGAAAATAAATAACCATATAAAACTGGATTTTAACTAAAAATGATCTATCAAGTATACATGCTATTTCATTTACAACTTAAAGTTTAAGAGTAAATACAAGGACTGATTAATCTTCCACTTCAATAACCCACTTAACAGATAAGTAAATTGATTCAGATTATTTTCCATTGCATACTTAAATCCAATTTTAATTTTACTCTTCAAGGTAAATTTTCATCTTTCATAATATTGTAAAGGTAACTTTCTCACTAAATAATTACAAGAGATAAATTTTAACAACTGAACCAAATCAACAATCAATCTCATGACTTACAAATTTGATGCACAAGAACAAACAATTGTAAGAATCCCACAACTCACATACACTCTAAGGGAGGAATTTACTTTCTTCTCCCAATACATTTTTCTACAACTTTCATAGGGAGTAAACTCTCCTTTTCAAAAGAAACTTATCCATGAAGAAAATTAAAGAGACCAAGCTCTCATTACAATTAGGAAGATAGAACATTTTCTTTAACAAGGCAAAATTCCTTCAATCCTCTTAACATGCTTCAATAGTAACCTACATGACAACAAGGGAGAAAACAACAACCAACTAGCTCTCCTCCCTACCATAGACCCGCAAGAGGGTCACCCCCGAGCTAGGGAGATCATCCACACACCCAGGGTAGAATAGACTAGTACAGTTCACAACATTGAATAACAACAGTCAAAGCAATCAACACTCAAACTCCTATAGTTTTACACACATTACAAAGACTCAACTAAGGTGAGTTCAAAGGGGTAGGGAAGTAGACTCTCTCTACTCCAAGGTGTCATTCTTCTCAAATAATTATCATAGCTTATCTCATGGCCTCAAGCCAACAATATTATTCTTTCACATGGCCTCAAGCCATCCACATAATAAAAATTACAGGGATATCCCAAATAGGCTCTCAAAGCTTTATAGCCCTCTAGGCTCAAAATTACCAACATGCCCTCAAGGCTTCCATATACCAAAATAAGAAGACACCTGAGGAGGTTCACACCTTCCCTTCCCTATACAAGATGAGCATTGCCTTCCAACTGGAAGGAGCTCTTTCAACACCCAACACAAACCCCAAAATAGCAAAAATAACACATAGACAACCATTGTAATTCCTCATTCATCAAACAAGAACAAAGCATACATAGGTGAGTAACTGGCTCACTAACCTTTTCTAGTCCAATTATGGAATGTATTTTGAAGAAGAGCTCCACCCTTTGTCTCCTTCTCCAAGTTCTCCTTCTTTCCACAATAATCCAACCCCCTTACCCTCTCCCTCTTCTCCTCTTTAAAACAAATTCTCTCCCTTATCCCTTATTCCAAGTGGCATTTAAAAACTAAACCCACTCCTTCTCCATTATCCTAGTGGACTTAAAACAATTAACCCCACTCAAGAGGTTCCCCACTATAGCCCTTTTACAACACATGTAGAAATAAAATATAATAAGAAAAATAAAAATAAAAAGGAAGTGGATGACACACCACCCTTTTTATGGGGTCTCCCACCAAAAGAGAGGCACAAAGAGACAAGCACTCCATTATTGGTGGATCATGGAGGCATTCCATGACTTGGAAGTGGGTTTAAGTGTGGATTCCACTCATCCCATTATCTCCATGCTTCCAAATTCGTCACTTAACTTCACCATGAAGTTGAAGTGACCATATGGAGGTTATCCCAAGGTTATCCTAGTCAAAACAGTCTCTATACCCATGGGGTATAACCTAGGGTTGATTTTAACCTAGTTAGAACTCCAAGAGTCAAGTAAAAACACAAGAATAGGGTTTAAAAGAAATAAAGTTAAAACAAGATTCAAAACAACATCTCTTACAACACATATCACAAATCAGAAGATAGACCTAATTCCCTTGACCTCATACATCATTACAACATTACAACATTACAACAATTCACCAAACACGAGGTTGATCTTAGTTCCTCATGGAACTAGATCAGCTTACAAGGGATACAACATAGGGTGTGGAATGATCTCCTGTATTTGTGGTTTTGTTAGCAATACCTGCACACTCAAACTTGAAGTCAATAACACAAATATATCATAGCCGAAGTAATTTAAATACATGCATACCTAAACATTCTACCATATAAACATACTGAAATCACATTAAAATTCCATTTCTAATATTATCCATTCATCATTGACTTAAAAGCAACATCTAACTATCATTGCATAATTGTTTTCTTAAAAATCAATTAGGTTTAATAATCAAGATTCTGGGATCAATAGTCCCCCAATCATAAAAGTAATAGCAATAGTACTGTAAATAGTCTCATGAACAGTAGTGAAAAAGGTAGGCCTCACAGAATATTAAATTTTATTAAATTTGAATGCTGATAATACCTCATTGAACTAGATCTGAAACATGGTCAAAGTCAACCAATGATTCAATCTGTGTGAGTTGTGTTGTCGGGAGTCAATACGTGTCAATTTGTCTTAGGCTTCTTGTACACCATTCATCGGCCCAATCCTTTGACTCACAATCTGGTGCAGGGCACCTAGGAGCAGTCTGACACCTCAAGCATTTTTTTATGCATTTTGATAAGCTATGTTTTGTTTTGATTGTATGTGTGGTAATAAGGCTTTAGCCATGTTTGTATGGTCCCTTTTGTGTGGTCAAGATGATTGAGGTGACCCTATAAACCTCAATCATGCTTAGTCCACTTGGATCCTTGTTGTACCAATTAGGCCTAGAAGGTCTAAGGATTGGTTTTTGAGTTTTTTTTTTGGTTGTTTTAATGTTTTAGTATGTTGGAAGGAGTGTGTTGATCATTTGGACTCCATTGGACAAGCCAAACAAATCAACCTCCTTGTGTTAATGCAAAACACCATAGTTGTCAAAGGTGTTATGTGTTGGGTCGGTTCAAAAACCACTTTGGGTAGTTGAATGCTGTTGTAGAAGTTGGAAACCAACTTGGATGGGTTAATATGGTGGATATCTGACTCCAGTACGGGAGAGGAAGTTTTTGTACGGAATTTGGGCACAAAATTTAAGAAAACTGACTGTTTTTCACTGTTTTTCTTGCTGTGTACGGACTGGATGGACTTTTCACATGTACAAATGATATTTTTCTGAAAGCTCTTGGAGTCAAGGTTCCAATGCAACTGGTTTGAGGTCTTGAAGTGGTCGGAGTCAAAAGTTATTGAATTTTCTTTCAAAACTGGTCTAGAAACCCTGTTTTCTAGGGCAACCATAGAAATCCGGCCCTAGAATGCATTTCCACCGTTGAAAATTTGCAAAAACTGGTGAAATGTAGGCTAGGGGTATGTACTATAAGATTCCAAAAGATTTTTGTCAGAAAATGCAGTCTTCTATTTTTAAGGTGATGCCCTAGGTCAAGTATTTCATTGTATTTGGCCAATTTCATGCTATTTGAGGTTGTAGATGATAGAATCCTGTTAGGGTGAGAAAATAAATGATGGATTTGTGTTGTAGGGACATGGTAGAAGCATTCCAAGTTCCTGCCCCTGACCTATGCACCCAATTTTGAGCACTTGCTTTGTAACCTAGCCTAAATTGATCAATTAGGCCTAGAGACCTAGTAGGCGTTCTGGATTGCTGGAGTAGAGTTGGAGCAAGAGATTTGGAGGTTTGTTAGGGTCCCCTGAAAGGTGTTCAATTCCATCATTTGTTTGCCTAGACCTTTGGGATTTTGTCAAGTTTTGTTGAGAAAACCTAGTTTGGAGGGCTAGTAGCCTTACTAGTCAAGGTATAGGTTGAAGAGTTTTGGGAAGTTGGAGATCAAACCAACTGCATAGAAGGTGTTTGTTGATCTGTATTAAGGTGTTGGAGAAGCCTTAGGGGTTGGACAATAGTCTGGACATCAAATCCTTCATATGCCTTGTATGTGCCTTTGGTTGGTTGGTTGGTTGAAGGTTGTTTGAAGTGGGTGAGTGGGCAAAGGACAATAGAGTAACCCTTGTGTGTTGCTTCCCTTGTGCCACTCTGCATCAGGTGGTATCAGAGCCATCAAAGAGATGGGAGATAGAGAAGAAGAGGAGGAAATTCCTTCAAAGGTGACAAATGCCGAATTGGCAAAGATAGTGAGAGAGCAAGCAGCCAAGAACAAAAGGATGGAGGCTGAGATAGAAAAGTTGAAGAAAGACAAAGACAAGAAGAAGAAGTCAGAAGTCATCTTAGATTCAGATGAAGAGGATCAAGATGAGGAAGAAGAAGTGCCTATGGAAGAGCCACAAGGAGGCATGTCAGAGAGACAATTCCTAGATGCACTTGGAAAGTTGAGTAGGAAGGACACTAAGGCAGACTTACCTATGTTTCCTGGTAAGATGAATCCAGAGGAGTGCCTTGATTGGATTGAGGCAATGGAGAACTATTTTGAATGTGAAGAAGTGGCAGAAAATCAGAAAGTGAAGATTGCCAAATCAAGAATGAAAGGGCCAGCCTTGAGTTGGTGGAATTTTATTCAAAATGAGAGGATAGAAGATGATAGGAATCCTATCTCTACATGGAGGAAGATGGTACTTGAAATCAAGAAGCAATTTGTCCCTGAGGATTATGAGGTCAACTTGAACAAGAAGTTGCACAACTTGAGACAAAAGGACATGGACGTAAGCACCTACACAGAGGAGTTTCACAAGATGACATTGAAAGCCAAGATGCCTGAGAATGAAAAACAGAAGCTTGCAAGGTATCTTAATGGCCTCAAGTTCTCCATTCAAGATGAATTAACTCTCTTTAACCCGGAGACAGTCCATAAGTGTTTTCAAATGGCACTGAGGATTGAGGATAAGCAGAGAAGAAAAGGGGATTTTGGCAGCAGCAGCAGAGGCAGAGGAAATCAGAATTTTAGGGGCAGGGGCAGATTTCAAAACAGAGATAATTTCTCTAGATTCCAAGGTGGCGGATCACAAGAAGCAGCCAAGGGCAGGCTGATAAAAACAGTGCTGATAAGGGTCAGTTTAGGGGAAGAGGTAATGGCAGAGGAAGAAGTGGGGGCAGAGGTCCCAATGTGTTTACTGGAAGGTGTTTCTCTTGCAATCAGATTGGACATCAGTCCTTTAGGTGCCCGGAGAAGATGGGAAACACTGCTGCAAATCAGAAAGAAAGAAGAGTACAACTCCTTCAAGAAGAGGATTGTCAAAGCACCACAAGTTACCAAACAGCCTCTTCCAAGTCTGCAGCACCTGAGAGTGGAGAATGCATCATGTTCAACAGGTCACTCATCATGCCAGCCACCAAGGAGCAGCCCCAAAGAAACAACTTGTTCAGAACCACTTGTAAGGTGAAAGGAAAAGTGTGCAAGGTAATAGTTGATTCAGGTTCTTCTGAAAATTTGGCTTCTAATGAAATGGTGACTAAGTTAGGATTGGAAAGAATGCCTCATCCTAACCCCTATAGAGTATTTTGGCTAACCAAGGAACAACAAATTGTGGTGAAAGAGCAATGTTGGGTTGAATTCAAGATAGGTGAATATCATGATAAGGTTCTTTGTGAGATAGTGGATATGGATGCATGCCACCTTCTTCTTGGAAGGCCTTGGCAACATGACACAAGTGCCCAACATGATGGTAAGAACAATGTAATTCATTTGTCCAAGAATGGTGAAAAGTTTACAATGACTCCTTTGATTGATGATTGCAAAGAGAAAGTCATTTCTAGTTCAGTTATGTTGGTAGGTGAAAAAGAGTTTTTGGCTGACCTCAAGGAAGAGAAAGTGCCATGTTTTGCAGTAGTCATCAAGCCCAAGGATGTGAATCCCAAGAAGGTCAAAGTGTAGCAACCTCTTAGGAGGATTGGACCAAAGGAAGTGGAAGAATTATTAGAAAGGTTCCATGATGTGATAGCCGATGAAGGCAAGGATGCTCTTCCACCAAAGAGGGAGATTAGTCATTGCATTGATCTCATCCCTGGATCCACCCTACCAAACCAAGCAGCCTACAAGTTGACTCCAGAGCAAAATGCTGAAGTGGCAAGACAAATCCAAGACTTGTTGGATAGAGGGCTTATCAGGAGGAGTATTAGCCCATGTGCAGTACCTGCAGTGCTTGCACCCAAGAAGGAAGGAACATGGAGACTATGCACTGATTCTAGGGCCATCAACAAGATTACTATCAGGTATAGATTTCCAATGCCTAGAATAGAAGATTTAATGGATTGCTTGGGTAGGGCTAAGTATTTTACCAAGATAGATCTAAAAAGTGGTTATCACCAAATCAGGATAAGGGAAGGGGATGAGTGGAAAACCGCCTTCAAAACCAATGAAGGACTATTTGAATGGGTTGTCATGCCTTTTGGCTTGTCAAATGCACCAAGCACCTTCATGAGATTGATGAATGAAGTGCTAAAACCTTTCCTTAACAAGTTTGTTGTTGTATATTTGGATGATATACTGATTTTTAGTGACAGCAAGGAAGACCACATAAGGCATATCCATCAAGTGCTCAGGAGGCTTCAAGAGGAGAAGTTGAGAATCAATCTTGACAAATGTGTCTTCCTACAAGAAGAGTTGATATTTTTGGGGTTTGTCATCTCCAAGGGCAGCCTAAAAATGGATCCAAGTAAGGTTGCAGCCATTCTTAATTGGCCAACACCTACAACAGCCTCGGAGGTAAGGAGTTTCCATGGTTTATGTAGATTTTATAGAAAGTTCATTAGAGGGTTTAGTGGCATTTGTGCTCCACTTGTTGACACCATAAAAGGAGGCAAGAAATGTGTGTTTGTATGGACAAATGAGGCCAACAAAGCCTTTGAACTGTTAAAGAAAAAAATTTCAGAAAAACCAGTCCTAGTGCTACCTAATTTTGACAAGGTCTTTGTGGTAGAATGTGATGCAAGTAAGAGGGCTGTTGGGGGAGTCCTAAGTCAAGATGGGAGGCCTATAGCATTCTTTAGTGAGAAGTTAAATGAGGCAAAACAAAACTACTCCACCTATGATCTAGAGTTATATGCCATGGTTCAGTCATTGAGGAAATGGAGACACTACTTATTGCCAAAGGAATTTATAGTTTTTACTGACAACCATGCATTAAGCTTCTTGAACAGGCAGCAAAAGTTGAATCACAGACATGTCAAGTGGATGGAGTACATCCAAGCATACACCTTCTCCATAAAACACAAGAAAGGAGTGGCCAATAAGGTAGCTGATGCCTTAAGTAGGAGAAATCTTGTTGTGCAAACTATTCAGTTGGAAAGTACAGGTATTCATGCCATTAAAGATCAGTATACAGCAGATGAAGACTTCAAAGAACCATACCTCTCTTGCAAGGCCATGACAGTGTAGGAGTCAAGGACAACACTGAGAGGGGGGGTGAATCAGTGTTGTGTGAATTTTTAAATCTTTTTCAATATTTAACTTGCAGAGCACAAAGAAGAGAAAGTTATCATTGAATTGTCAAACACATATGCACATAACTTTGTCAAACACATAAACAAAACTCATGATTAAAACATACAATCATAGAGAGATGATTAAGACACAAGAATTGCACGAGTGGAAAACCCTCCAGGGGTAGAAAAACCACTCCAGAATTGCCTCACTGGCTTAACTGAAAAACATGCCTCACTGGCAATACAAATTGTATCTAGGAGCACCAACTCCTTATGGAGCACCAACTCCAATCCCAAACAGAAGCACCCACTTCCAACACTGATATACCTCACTGGTAATCCAATAGGTCTCACTGACCTACAAGCCTCACTGGCTAATACAATCACTATAAACAAAACATCAAACTTCGTGTGCAAGACAAGATTGTTGTTCAATCAGATTTGCACCATTGTATACAACCTTATACCTCCTATTAGATTTTCAAATCAAAACAAGCTCCATATACAAATCTCTATAAACAATTTTCTCTGCAAATTAATCAGATCCATACTGCATATCAATCTTGTATTTTAATCCTCCATTCAACAACACTAAATATCAATCCTGTATTCCAATATGCACAACAACACTACTTTACTCTGTCTGTTTCATTTATGTCTTACAAGTCTCAATGTCTTGATCAATTGAATTCATGATTCATGCACCTGATTGTCATTTCAATTGCATATTGTATTTTAATCACCTTGTCAATCTCTGTATTTGATCCCTGTCAGTTCATCATCAATCTGCACAACATTACTCACCTCATCTTGTTAATACACAAGACTCTTTAATCACAAGCATCATAATATCATTAAATAAAGTCTGAATATACTTTCACAACCCTTCATATTCTCTTCTCTATTTTTAAAACAAAATATCTTTCCGTCAATTCTATGCATTAAAAAAATTTTGATCTTCCTCTTCTTTGTACATGATCCTTCACATTCTTGACATTTCAATTTGGACAATTTCTGTATTCAATATTATCCCTGCAAATAAAATCTTCAATTTGATAAGACAAAAACATCATTCAATCCTGTTGATCTTCCTCAAAAATATCTTCATGAAAACCTTTCATATTCTATATCTGTGAAGAAATTACTTTTCTCTTCATGTCTATGACTGTTCATTTTCTTCCTCTCTTCCTCTTTGCAAATTCCTGCAATCTTATTTCATCTTCAATAAAATCAAAAAATCAATTCATCTTTGAAAACCAATCTGCCTCAAAAACAATCTTCAATCTGTAAAGAATCTTTCTCATTGCATCATTGTTATCTCTGCAATTTTTTCATGAAAATCTTTTCTAAAATTCTTCAATAGTTTTCTAAAAAAAAATTGCTTTTAAAAAGCAATAGTAATCTCCTATAAAGGCTCCTTAATTCTATAATCAATCTTAAGCCATTTAATTAAAAATGGAAATTTAAAAGAAGTTTCCAAAAATCTTTTATATAAATAATGCCCACTTATATCGGGCTCCCTCCTTATACCATGCACCTTTCATAAAAATTTACATTTTAAATGTCATAAAATGTGACATGCCAAAATTGCTAAGTTTAAACACAAATAAAACAAACCTTCCCTTTTTGAATGTGTGGCGGACCCTCCAAAACATTTTCAATTGTTTTTAAATTCATAAAAATCTCCAATGAAAACACGCTCCATAAACATGTGAAGAGAGACTTCCCGCCCGAGGCCTTTTGAAAAGAGACCGGTGGAGTCGGTTAAATGGATGAGGTGAGCCGGTCACCACCATGACTAGGGACCCCTCCAAACGGTGGTACTTAAGTGAACTGACCCATTCTAGCAGGTCACCATTCAAATAGAACATAAAGTGTAAATGACTGTCAAACAAGGCTGTTTAACTTTCAAGCCCATTTAGGGTATGAGAGATGTTTAGGATATTTAAAACAAATGGTGACACCTTGACCATTAGATAGCCTTCATTTTTAAAGCAACATTCTTGAAGCATATTAACACACTTCAACACTGAGATAAGCATCTTTATGAACCATAACTGTGACACCCTGAAGAATATGAAAGCAAATGATTTGGTCTAACCAAAGCATCACAAATGATATGACATGTATGAACCTATCCATTCCTCTTGGCAGACCAAGATCAGATATCACAACTCACTGCAGTCTAAGCTCATACAACATCTCTTGTGAGAACATATACCATCTCCTGTAAAGCATCTTATACATGATCAACAAATACGAAGACAATAGACAAATCACATGCACACCTTTGGATACCATATGAACAGTATACATCCTAATCTTCAACTACCACATGAAAAGTATATATCCTGATCTCAACATCACACATCAAGTGTATTCATGTGATCCTTTGAATACCAACAATTGATATCATCAACCTTGTCAAGAACCAACACATTGCAAACCTTTGAATACTAACAATTGATATCATCAACCTTGTCAAGAACCTGATGAATAATGAAGACCATGCCTACCAAGAATATGTCATGTTCACTGATATGACATTGTGAAGAACACATCTCTCCAACTGATTGAATATGTCATGTTCACTGATATGACATTGTGAAGAACACATCTCCTGATGATGCAAGATCAAACCTGTGAAGTATAAAACCATTCTCTATATCTGCAAGATGATGTCTCATGCTCCTGAACACTTTTGACATCAATGACAACCTGACTCCATCAATCTCCCCCTTTGTCAATGATGGCAAAACCACCTGATGCATATTTTTCTTTCTCCCCCTTTTTGACATCGGATGACAAAGACTATTATCTCCCCCTGAGAACAACTCCACAAAATCTTTGAAGCCATATGACAATACCACTGTGAAGATGAAGACTGACACACTCCTTCTTGATAACATCACAAACTTTCAAAACAAATAGTTCTTCTTCAATCAACAACCTTTTTGACCTGAAATAACAAATCTCCAAGATCTTCCATGTATAAAAGATCACAAACAAATTACTACTCAGAAATACCATTGATAAACACTGACAAGACTAACCAACATAACTCAACTCAACTCAACACTTATCCACTTCCTGAATTAGTCATGAAGCAACATATCAACCATCTGCTATTGCTGATTTTAACTTCTTCTGATGAAATGCAGGATATCACCATCAATGTCATAGATTGAAGAACTCTGTCCGAAACAATTAGTGAGGAAGATCATCAATGAAACAAGTGAAAAACTATCTCCAAATCACCTGAAAGCTTTAATACTTATGTAAAACATATGCCATAAAACATTACTCAAAAAGATAGTAAATATGACCATCAAAATTTCTTCCTGCAACCAAACTATTCTGACACCTTTTCTAACATGACAAAGAATGAAGACCATCTGAACTATCCTCCTGTTCTGCACAAAACACTTTTCACAACACACTGTCAAATCTGATATATACATAACTACATCCTGCAACCAACAAGAACTCCTGCTTCTTGACTTTGTCATTCAAACAACAACAAACAAATTGCATCAACAAATTCTTCCTGTAACAACACTTTGCACAAATCAAAAGCAGAGATAATTGTTATGAATTGAATTTTCATTTTCAGCCACCTTAGCCAACACATGCTAATTTCTGATAAGAGCTTCTTGAGAGCATCTTAAGCTCTTTGTCCTTGCATTCACTGAACATGTCATTGATCATGGACACCTGATACCACTCAAAACTGGAGATACACAATTTTCACATACCTTTCTGAATCATATTAATTATTATACCAATGAACATTCATTTTGCAACCAAGAATGAAGATCATCCTTCTTGACATGAAAGGAATGAAGACAATCTTGCAGTTCCTACACATCTTTTGTCAAATTTAATCATATCTGAAACCTACTACAATCAACAAGAATTCCTATTTCTTGATTTTATCAGTAAATCAAGATTTTATTGCAACAACACTTTGAATTGCAATGACAATTCATCCTTTGTAGTCAGGATCAAATTTGTGCATTAGAACTCCTGAAATACCTTTTAAATATCTTGAAAGCATAATAAACCAATGAACACCTGTATCACTATTATACACTGAAAATCAGCAATGTTAGCAACATCAACATCAATAATTACAAAGCATGGTAAGAATGATAGACAGACAAGATCATCATATCAAATGATCTTCTTCCTGAAAATTCTCGGGGTTAACTGATAGAACATTTGATACCTCCCTCTTACTTCATGCTATGTTATGCAATAGATGTGATGACTTGTGCAAGATGCACAAGCTTAGATTCTGACTTCTCTTTACTTTCTTTCTGCTTCCAAATCTTCATAGGTGCTTTCTTTCTCCAAACCTTTTCAACCTTTTTCTTTTCCCAACCTTTCAAATTAGGTGATGCTCTCCTGCAACTGTGTGCTTTATGACCAAGAGAGTTGCAATTATAACAAATTATGTTATAATCAAAATCAATTGACTGATAATACCTTTGAGCACTGATTTTAAGCTTCTCTGTAGGATTATACCTTCTATGTACTTTGCAATTTCTTTGTATGTGTCCAACATTATTGCATTTGTAACAAATAATATCAGTGTTCCTTCTGCAGTTAACTGATTTGTGCCCAAATTGATTACAAGTATAACAAAAACCATTAAATGAATAGTTATACCTGTACATGTATGCTTGTCTAATAGGAGCACTTCTTCTAAAATTTCTTCTTCTTTGATTATGCATTTTGTTTTTAGTGGCAATATTCAAATCAATCATCTTTCTGGGAGTCTCTCTAGCTTTTGAACATTCCCCTTCTTCAAATCCTAATCCATTTGTGTCATTATGCTGCTCTTTTTGCCCAACAACACATGTAACTTGCTTGTGCTTTCTTCAAACTCCTGATACTTCTTAGATAAAGTCTTGAGACCATCATAATCTTTTCTGAGTTTGATAATTTCACCTTCCAGTTTTAGATTCTCAATCCTTCTAACTTCAAGGTCAGATATTGAAACATCTGCTATCCTCTTAGCTTCTTCAATTTCTATCTTTAATATAGCAACTAGTTTATCTGAATCATCA
Organism: Cunninghamia lanceolata; assembly: GCA_027924645.1. Lineage (NCBI taxonomy): Eukaryota > Viridiplantae > Streptophyta > Pinopsida > Cupressales > Cupressaceae > Cunninghamia > Cunninghamia lanceolata. Next base: position 10,892,530 of record BSBN01000655.1, read on the forward strand.
ATATATGTCTTTAAACTAATAACTTGACATCTAGCCTCTTCAAGATCTGTAGATACAATTTCAAGTTCTGAATGTACATTATCTTTAGATTCTCTTTCTTGTTGCAGCAGCAAATTTAGTTTCTGATTCTCTCTCTTATACTTCTTGAGCTCACTCAAAGCATATATAAGCTCTCCTTCCATATCAATTTCACAATCTTGTTCATTATAATCCTGATCATCATCACTCTGATCATCATCACTTCTAATGCTAGCTTCTTCTGAATTTGATTGGGATTGAACTTCAACTCCTTCATTTGAAAGTCTCTTTTCATTGCTACTTTCTTCACATACCAGAGTGTCCTCTTCTTTATCATTACCTTGGTAAATTCTTTTCAATCTCCTCCACATATCCTGAGCTGTATCACAATCCATAACTTTACAAATAACATCATTAGACAGAGCAGATAATATAGCCTTCTTTGCAATATCATTATATTCAAGAACTTCTTTGTTATTTGCAGAATTACCATTCTCAACTGACATAAGAACATCATATCCTAAGGAGGATAAATACACTTGCATTCTAACATACCAAACTAGAAAATTTGAACCATCAAACTGAGGAACATCTAAAAAATTTCCTTCTAACACAATATCAGACTTAACATGGAGAACATCTTTATCAACTGAATTTATATCAACATTTGAATTTGATATGGATAATATCTTTTGTGTCTTCTGACCAGAATGATGCTTAAGATTTCTCATGTGCTTATTTCTCCTGCACTTACCCATTGAACTCCACACACAGGACCTACCCAAGCTGATTAAGCTGTAGAAGGGAAACTGGCTCTGATACCAATTGTAGGAGTCAAGGACAACACTGAGAGGGGGGGGTGAATCAGTGTTGTGTGAATTTTTAAATCTTTTTCAATATTTAACTTGCAGAGCACAAAGAAGAGAAAGTTATCATTGAATTGTCAAACACATATGCACATAACTTTGTCAAACACATAAACAAAACTCATGATTAAAACATACAATCATAGAGAGATGATTAAGACACAAGAATTGCACGAGTGGAAAACCCTCCAGGGGTAGAAAAACCACTCCAGAATTGCCTCACTGGCTTAACTGAAAAACATGCCTCACTGGCAATACAAATTGTATCTAGGAGCACCAACTCCTTATGGAGCACCAACTCCAATCCCAAACAGAAGCACCCACTTCCAACACTGATATACCTCACTAGTAATCCAATAGGTCTCACTGACCTACAAGCCTCACTGGCTAATACAATCACTATAAACAAAACATCAAACTTCGTGTGCAAGACAAGATTGTTGTTCAATCAGATTTGCACCATTGTATACAACCTTATACCTCCTGTTAGATTTTCAAATCAAAACAAGCTCCATATACAAATCTCTATAAACAATTTTCTCTGCAAATTAATCAGATCCATACTGCATATCAATCTTGTATTTTAATCCTCCATTCAACAACACTAAATATCAATCCTGTATTCCAATATGCACAACAACACTACTTTACTCTGTCTGTTTCATTTATGTCTTACAAGTCTCAATGTCTTGATCAATTGAATTCATGATTCATGCACCTGATTGTCATTTCAATTGCATATTGTCTTTTAATCACCTTGTCAATCTCTGTATTTGATCCCTGTCAGTTCATCATCAATCTGCACAACATTACTCACCTCATCTTGTTAATACACAAGACTCTTTAATCACAAGCATCTATAATATCATTAAATAAAGTCTGAATATACTTTCACAACCCTTCATATTCTCTTCTCTATTTTTAAAACAAAATATCTTTCCGTCAATTCTATGCATTAAAAAAATTTTGATCTTCCTCTTCTTTGTACATGATCCTTCACATTCTTGACATTTCAATTTGGACAATTTCTGTATTCAATATTATCCCTGCAAATAAAATCTTCAATTTGATAAGACAAAAACATCATTCAATCCTGTTGATCTTCCTCAAAAATATCTTCATGAAAACCTTTCATATTCTATATCTGTGAAGAAATTACTTTTCTCTTCATGTCTATGACTGTTCATTTTCTTCCTCTCTTCCTCTTTGCAAATTCTTGCAATCTTATTTCATCTTCAATAAAATCAAAAAATCAATTCATCTTTGAAAACCAATCTGCCTCAAAAACAATCTTCAATCTGTAAAGAATCTTTCTCATTGCATCATTGTTATCTCTGCAATTTTTTCATGAAAATCTTTTCTAAAATTCTTCAATAGTTTTCTCAAAAAAAATTGCTTTTAAAAAGCAATAGTAATCTCCTATAAAGGCTCCTTAATTCTATAATCAATCTTAAGCCATTTAATTAAAAATGGAAATTTAAAAGAAGTTTCCAAAAATCTTTTATATAAATAATGCCCACTTATATCGGGCTCCCTCCTTATACCATGCATCTTTCATAAAAATTTACATTTTAAATGTCATAAAATGTGACATGCCAAAATTGCTAAGTTTAAACACAAATAAAACAAACCTTCCCTTTTTGAATGTGTCGCAGACCCTCCAAAACATTTTCAATTGTTTTTAAATTCATAAAAATCTCCAATGAAAACGCGCTCCATAAACATGTGAAGAGAGACTTCCCGCCCGAGGCCTTTTGAAAAGAGACCGGTGGAGTCGGTTAAATGGATGAGGTGAGCCGGTCACCACCATGACTAGGGACCCCTCCAAACAGTGGTACTTAAGTGAACTGACCCGTTCTAGCAGGTCACCATTCAAATAGAACATAAAGTGTAAATGACTGTCAAACAAGGCTGTTTAACTTTCAAGCCCATTTAGGGTATGAGAGATGTTTAGGATATTTAAAACAAATGGTGACACCTTGACCATTAGATAGCCTTCATTTTTAAAGCAACATTCTTGAAGCATATTAACACACTTCAACACTGAGATAAGCATCTTTATGAACCATAACTGTGACACCCTGAAGAATATGAAAGCAAATGATTTGGTCTAACCAAAGCATCACAAATGATATGACATGTATGAACCTATCCATTCCTCTTGGCAAACCAAGATCAGATATCACAACTCACTGCAGTCTAAGCTCATACAACATCTCTTGTGAGAACATATACCATCTCCTGTAAAGCATCTTATACATGATCAACAAATACGAAGACAATAGACAAATCACATGCACACCTTTGGATACCATATGAACAGTATACATCCTAATCTTCAACTACCATATGAAAAGTATATATCCTGATCTCAACATCACACATCAAGTGTATTCATGTGATCCTTTGAATACCAACAACTGATATCATCAACCTTGTCAAGAACCAACACATTGCAAACCTTTGAATACTAACAATTGATATCATCAACCTTGTCAAGAACCTGATGAATAATGAAGACCATGCCTACCAAGAATATGTCATGTTCACTGATATGACATTGTGAAGAACACATCTCTCCAACTGATTGAATATGTCATGTTCACTGATATGACATTGTGAAGAACACATCTCCTGATGATGCAAGATCAAACCTGTGAAGTATAAAACCATTCTCTATATCTGCAAGATGATGTCTCATGCTCCTGAACACTTTTGACATCAATGACAACCTGACTCCATCAGACAGGAAGGTATAATACTGATTTTTCTGATTTTTTGTTGCAAGATGGATATCTTTTCAAGGGTAGCATGTTGTGTATCCCAAGAGGATCTGTTAGAGAGAATATAATAAAGGAAAAGCATTGTGGCAGCATGTCAGGTCACTTTGGTATTGATAAGACCCTAGAATTGGTTAGGAGGTACTATTTTTGGCCAAAATTGCGAACCGATGTAAGGAAGTTTGTTGAAACTTGTCAAATTTGCCAAAGAGCAAAGGGGCATACATCAAATGCAGGTTTATACACTCCTCTACCTATTCCTTCAAAGCCTTGGGATTCCATAAGTATGGACTTTGTACTTGGTTTGCCTAGAACAAAGAATGGACATGACAGCATTTTTGTGGTTGTAGATAGGTTCTCAAAAATGGCTCACTTCATCCCATGTAGAACCACACATGATGCCTCACACATAGCAGGTCTTTTCTTCAAGGAAATAGTCAGGTTACATGGTTTACCTTTGTCCATAATCTCAGATAGAGACCCCAAGTTCATTGGACACTTCTGGAGGACATTGTGGAAGAGACTAGGTACAAATTTGTCCTTATCATCTGCCTATCACCCTCAGTCTGATGGACAAACAGAGGTGATTAATAGGTCACTTGGCAACCTCCTAAGATGCCTAACCAAGGAGCAGGTGGTGCAGGAGCACCTACTTGACAGCTAGCCTCCATGAGGCATTTAGTTTGTTATAGGTCTTGTTAATGTTTCCAAGAAGGTCTTATAAGACCAATGCATGTAATAAGGTCATGTTGACCAGACTTTACTATTTTTAGGTAGTTTGTTATGACAGCTGATGATAGCTGTATAGTTTGTTAGTTCAGTTGGATCCTCCCAGCTGCTTGGAAGCTCCCAGCCGCTGGGAATCGAGTGGTAGTACTCGCAGGAAATCCTATTTATGCATGAGGATCAGTTGGTTTTAGATCATCGATCAGAATTTGCAGAGAGTGAGACAGAGGGAGAGACTGAGTATTGTGTTTGCATCTTTTGAAATCAATAAAGAGATCCTGTTTGTGTCCATTCTCTGTTTTGAATTCCATTGTGTACTCGAGTTGCTGTTTTGGTGGTTGCATGGATTCGCTGATCCATTCCACCGGTTGATTCATCGAATCGGTGGAATGGCTATGTACAATAGTTTAGGATTTAGTTTGCATTTTCTGTTTGTTCACCTGTATGTTTGCAGGATCGCAGTCGAGAGGTGTTGAGAACCCTAGCATGGGTATGTGCTAGGTCGTGCTAGTTGTTAGAGTCTGGAAGATCATCCAGGAAACGGATCGGGTCACCTCTGGAGGTTCGGCAGATCAGAATCCATTAAGGTTGGAAATTCGTCACAACGGCATCATCAGGATATCTCTGTGGATATCCTGTAGTTACTTCAGGCGTCATCCGAGTAGATGGAGGTGAACATGATGCAGTAGTTTGCATAAGGTGAATGTGCATTGGGGTGATCATCGCAAGGTGTTGCCGAGGAGGAGCGTATCGGCATAAGGTAGAAGATCGGGTTGATAAAACCATCGCGGGCCGATAATGTTATGTTTGGCCGACAGCAGGATATTGGAGGAGCTGCATATGACGTCATCGTCATCAGGATAATCGTCATCAGGACATTCTGAAATAAGACCCGATAAGTCATATCCTGATGCTGCTTGTTTAAGTAGGTCAGATATCGGGGTGACGTAAGCATCGAAGGAAAGGTGCGTGAAGTGTCGTCATCAGGATATATGGGAGGAACCAGATATTTTATATCCTGCTGATGAACATGATGTTGAACATCATGATGCTGTAGAAAGCGTTTGGCGGTAAGATGAACAGTGAACATCAGGAGGATGTTTGCGCTTGCCGAATGTGATGATGCTGCCGATAGCCGGATATGATGATGCTGCTGATAGGTGAAAGGTCGAAGGTTTGTCTGCAGGAGGATATCAGTTGGCAAGAGAAAATATGATGATGATGATGGGTTGTAGACATACATGCTGTATGTCAAGGTTTTAGTGTGGATGCCTCTGCATCATAGTGGTATCAGAGCTCAATAAAAGGTCTGGGCTGTTGTGTGTTGATTCTGTCACCGAAAGGACAGAGGTAGAGGAGTGAGAGGTTGATAAAATGCCTCCGAAAGGTAATGGTACTACAAGGGAGTTGCAGGAGATGAAGGAAAAACATGCCAGAGAGATGAGGAAGATGAAGGAGCTTGCTGAAGCACTTCAAGCCAGGCTTGTAGCCCTGGAAAAGAACAAAAAGAGGGAAGTGGAAGACAGTGAGTCTGAAGAAGATGAAGATGCTGTTGAAGAGTATGAAGAGGTAGCTGAAGATCTAGATGCTGAAGACCAGAGATTTGCAAAACTGTTAAAGGCAGTACAGAGTGATAAACCTAAGGTAAAGGTTGATGTTTCCAAGTATAATGGAAGTTTGAATGAAGATGAGTTACTGGATTGGATTGCTGCACTTGATAATCACTTTGAATGTGAAGATGTTGTTGAGGATCAGAAGGTAAAGATTGCAAAGACCAAGTTAGGAGGTCATGCTTTGGTATGGTGGGATTATGTACAATCCGAGAGAAGGAAACAAGGGAAGTCAAAGATCACTTCATGGGATAAAATGGTAGCAAGGATCAAAGGTAAATTCTTGCCCAAGGATTATGAGATTCAGATATTTAAGAAGCTGCAATTTTTAAGGCAGAAGGAAATGGATGTGAAGGCATATACTGAGGAGTTTTATAAGTTGAGTATGAGATCTGGTCATCATGAGAATGAGGTAGAAAAGGTGGCTAGGTACTTGGCTGGTTTGAGATTGAACATACAGGATGAGTTAGTTTTAGCTAACCCTAAGAATGTGGAGGATTGTTACCAAATGGCAATCAGGATTGAAGAAAAGATGAATAGGAGACAAGATAAGTCCATGAGAGGAAGAGGCAGCAATATGAGGGGAAGAGGATTAGCCCCTACAACAAGGCAAACCAATGAGGGTCAAGAAGACACTGGTAAAGGACAGGGACAGTCTGATTTCAGAGGTGGATGGAAAGGTAATAGAGGCAGATTTGGAAGTGGTAGAGGTTCTACTACATTTTTAGGAAAGTGTTAAACCTGTGGTGAGTTTGGTCATCCATTTTTCAAATGTCCAGAAAGCAAAGGTTCATCATCCAGAAATGATAGAACGAATGACAAGAGAGTACAACTTGTGCAAGAAGAGAAAGTAGAGCAAAGTGTGCAAAGTTTAAACACTTATCAAGATAGAGTTCCGGACAATTATGGGTATCCTGAGGAGGGAGAAGCATTGATGCTAAGGAGAACTAGTTTGCAGACATCAAAGGATATGATGCAAAGAAGAGCTCTTTTCAAGACCACATGCAAGAGCAAAGGTAAAGTATGTAGTGTTGTCATTGATACTGGTTCAACAAACAACATGGTATCTCAAGAAATGGTGGATAAACTGCATTTGGAAAGGATTCCACACCAACACCCTTACAAGGCATCTTGGGTGAGTGATAGTCAATCACTTTTTGTCTATGAACAGGCATATGTTGATTTTCAGATTGGAGCATATCATGATAGAGTTTTGTGTGACATTTTGCCCATGGAATGTTGTCACCTACTGTTGGGTAGGCCATGGCAATTTGATAGGAGGGTACTGTATGATGGGTATGCTAATACCTACACCATCAAGAAAGATGGGAAAACTATTATGTTGATGCCATTGCAGGAAGATGCTGCAGCACAGGGGGCAACCAAAATCATTTTAGTGGGAAAGAAGGAATTTGTGCATAAGCCTATAGGAGCAGGCATAAAGGTAGTTGAGGACATTGCAGGGAAAGGAGTTGTTAAGGACAACAGTTTGAAGACAGTTTCAGTTTTGACTGACAGAGGTCAGCAGCAGGTTCAGCAACAGGTTTGCAAACAGCAACCAGTTGAGAGGAATGACAAGGATGTTGTCATAGTTGGGACTATTGTTTGTCCTATAAAGGTTGAAAGAAAGACATAGTTGAACATTACAGAAGTTCAAGAGGCAGTTCAGACAGAGGTTCTGGTCAGACAACCTGACAAACACAAGGTATGTGTGAGAAGGGCCTACATTGATAGGCATGAGGATTTACTTGCAAGAAAGCAAGTTACAGTTCAGAAGTCTTGGAGCAGCCGAGAGCCAGCAGAGGACAAAGCTGAAATAGGTCAAGACACTGCAAAGGCAAAGTGTAAAGGTGGAGGACTTCCACAACCTAACTCATGGGACATGAGTTCTTTTCTATTGGGGAGTATGGTGCAGGAGCACCTACCTGACAGCTGGCCTCCATGAGGTAGTTAGTTTGTTATAGGTCTTGTTAATGTTTCCAAGAAGGTCTTATAAGACCAATGCATGTAATAAGGTCATGTTGACCAGACTTTACTATTTTTAGGTAGTTTGTTATGACAGCTGATGATAGATGTATAGTTTGTTAGTTCAGTTGGATCCTCCCAGCTGCTTGGAAGCTCCCAGCCGCTAGGAATCGAGTGGTAGTACTCGCAGGAAATCCTATTTATGCATGAGGATCGGTTGGTTTTAGATCATCGATCAGAATTTGCAGAGAGTGAGACAGAGGGAGAGACTGAGTATTGTGTTTGCATCTTTTGAAATCAATAAAGAGATCCTGTTTGTGTCCATTCTCTATTTTGAATTCCATTGTGTACTCGAGTTGCTGTTCTGGTGGTTGCATGGATTCGCTGATCCATTCCACTAGTTGATTCGTCGAATCGGTGGAATGGCTATGTACAATAGTTTAGGATTTAGTTTGCATTTTCTATTTGTTCACCTGTATGTTTGCAGGATCGCAGTCGAGAGGTGTTGAGAACCCTAGCATGGGTATGTGCTAGGTCGTGCTGGTTGTTAGAGTCTGGAAGATCATCCAGGAAGCGGATCGGGTCACCTCTGGAGGTTCGGCGGATCAGAATCCGTTAAGGTTGGAAATTCGTCACAACGACATCATCAGGATATCTCTGTGGATATCCTGCAGTTATTTCAGGCGTTATCCGAGTAGATGGAGGTGAACATGATGCAGTAGTTTGCATAAGGTGAATGTGCATTGGGGTGATCATCGCAAGGTGTTGCCGAGGAGGAGCGTATTGGTATAAGGTAGAAGATCGGGTTGATAAAACCATCGCGGGCCGATAATGTTATGTTTGGCCGACAGTAGGATATTGGAGGAGCTGCATATGACGTCATCGTCATCAGGATAATCGTCATCAGGACATTCTGAAATAAGACCCGATAAGTCATATCCTGATGCTGCTTGTTTAAGTAGGTCAGATATCGGGGTGACGTAAGCATCGAAGGAAAGGTGCGTGAAGTGTCGTCATCAGAATATATGGGAGGAATCAGATATTTTATATCCTGCTGATGAACATGATGTTGAACATCATGATGCTGTAGAAAGCGTTTGGCGGTAAGATGAACAGTGAACATCAGGAGGATGTTTGCGCTTGCCGAATGTGATGATGCTGCCGATAGCCAGATATGATGATGCTGCTAACAGGCGAAAGGTCGAAGGTTTGTCTGCAGGAGGATATCAGTCGGCAAGAGAAAATATGATGATGATGATGGGTTGTAGACATACATGCTATATGTCAAGGTTTTAGTGTGGATGCCTCTGCATCAGCAGGGTGCTAGCTGGGATTCAATTTTGGCTCAGGCAGAGTTCTCATACAATGACACTATCAATAGAAGCACCGGCCTGTCTCCTTTCCAAATTGTTTATGGCACTCACCCAAGGGGTATTTTGGAACTAAGGGAGGTTAAAGGACTGGAAAACAGCAGTGCCTTGGCTGAAGACTTCGTTCAAGTCATGAAAGATGTCCATGAACAAGTACAACAAAAATTGCTGTCCACTTCTCAGAAATATAAACAATTTGTTGACAGAAAAAGAAGGGATTTGCAGTTCAAGGAAGGTGATTTAGTAATGGTTCATCTGAAGAAGGAGAGGCTCCCTGTAGGTAAACACACTAAGCTACTCATGAAGAAGATTGGGCCTTGTGAAGTGCTCAAGAAATGTGGAGAAAATGCCTACAAAATCAGACTTTCGGATGGCATTGCTTTGTCTCCAATTTTTAATGTTTCAGACCTTTATCCCTATAAAGGATCTGATCCTCAGACTGTTTTTGAAGAAGATCAAACTGATCAAACACTCCAGGAACTCATTCCTTCATCTCCAACTCAGATTGAGTGCATTTTGGACAAGAGGATTGCAAAACAAACTAGACGGCACACCTATCATGACTATTTGGTGAAGTGGCTAAACAAACCTCAGGAGGATGCCACTTGGATGAGCAGGGCAGACATTGAGAAGGTAGGTTTCACATTTGATAGCATTCCAACTCAAGAGACTTGAGTTCTGTTTGACAGTGGGTGTATGGTGCAGGGCACCTAGGAGCAGTCTGACACCTCAAGCATTTTTTTATGCATTTTGATAAGCTATGTTTTGTTTTGATTGTATGTGTGGTAATAAGGCTTTAGCCATGTTTGTATGGTCCCTTTTGTGTGGTCAAGATGATTGAGGTGACCCTATAAACCTCAATCATGCTTAGTCCACTTGGATCCTTGTTGTACCAATTAGGCCTAGAAGGTCTAAGGATTGGTTTTTGAGTTTTTTTTTTGGTTGTTTTAATGTTTTAGTATGTTGGAAGGAGTGTGTTGATCATTTGGACTCCATTGGACAAGCCAAACAAATCAACCTCCTTGTGTTAATGCAAAACACCATAGTTGTCAAAGGTGTTATGTGTTGGGTCGGTTCAAAAACCACTTTGGGCAGTTGAATGCTGTTGTAGAATTTGGAAACCAACTTGGATGGGTTAATATGGTGGATATCTGACTCCAGTACGGGAGAGGAATTTTTTGTACGGAATTTGGGCACAAAATTCAAGAAAACTGACTATTTTTCGCTATTTTTCTTGCTATGTACGGACTGTATGGACTTTTCACGTGTGCAAATGATATTTTTCTGAAAGCTCTTGGAGTCAGGGTTCCAATACAACTAGTTTGAGGTCTTGAAGTGGTCGGAGTCAAAAGTTATTGAATTTTCTTTCAAAACTGGTCTAGAAACCATGTTTTCTAGGGCAGCCATAGAAATCCGGCCCTAGAATGCATTTCCACCATTGAAAATTTGCAAAAACTGGTGAAATGCAGGCTAGGGGTATGTACTATAAGATTCCAAAAGATTTTTGTCAGAAAATGCAGTCTTCTATTTTTAAGGTGATGCCCTAGGTCAAGTATTTCATTGTATTTGGCCAATTTCATGTTATTTGAGGTTGTAGATGATAGAATCCTATTAGGGTGAGCAAATAAATGATGGATTTGTGTTGTAGGGACATGGTAGAAGTATTCCAAGTTCCTGCCCCTGACCTATGCACCCAATTTTGAGCACTTACTTTGTAACCTAGCCTAAATTGATCAATTAGGCCTAGAGACCTAGTAGGCGTTCTGGATTGCTGGAGTAGAGTTGGAGCAAGAGATTTGGAGGTTTGTTAGGGTCCCCTGAAAGGTGTTCAATTCCATCATTTGTTTGCCTAGACCTTTGGGATTTTGTCAAGTTTTGTTGAGAAAACCTAGTTTGGAGGGCTAGTAGCCTTACTAGTCAAGGTATAGGTTGAAGAGTTTTGGGAAGTTGGAGATCAAACCAACTGCATAGAAGGTGTTTGTTGATCTGTATTAAGGTGTTGGAGAAGCCTTAGGGGTTGGACAATAGTCTGGACATCAAATCCTTCATATGCCTTGTATGTGCCTTTGGTTGGTTGGTTGGTTGAAGGTTGTTTGAAGTGGGTGAGTGGGCAAAGGACAATAGAGTAAACCCTTGTGTGTTGCTTCCCTTGTGCCACTCTGCATCACAATCATAACAAGCTTGATCTATACATGAAGAACAAAAGCATACCATCTGCCATGTATGAATACTCCATGACCCTGCATTAGAGCTTCTAAAGGAATGTAGCTCACTCAATCTTGTCAATGTACTACAATCCTCATATTTTGTAATGTTAGTATCATCAACCAACAAAAAATATCTATGAACTGTAGAATTACCTTCATTACCTAGACCCATTGTAGCATTACACCATTTGACAATAGATCTTGCATCTGTCAACTTTGCATTGTCTTTGTACTTCAACTCTTCTCATGCTAATGCTCTTTTGATACATGCTCCTGCACCATCATGCTCCCCCTTTCCATGCCCAACCTTACAAAAATTCCACATATGTTGAACACCATTCATCCTATGCATCTTGCTTAACCAATAGAACATCTGTGAGTTCTTGAATTGTGATGCACAATTATTTGACCATATGATATGCTGATCAAATGATATGGTCCTGCTAGCCAAATCATGGTAGAACATCCGAAATCAACCTTGCATGAACTCTGTAGAATGTGTATGATCATCACTAATATAAAAATGATTCTCCCTCAAGATCTTCTTCTCATCCTCTATATTGTCATCTGCATGAATGAATGCTATATGCACAAATATAGAAACCTATGTAGAGTTGTGATACTATGATTGCACCTCATTCTGTGGCTATAGTGTGTAGTTATCTACAAAGTCAACAAATGAAACAATGGCACCAAGTGGAAATGTTTCCTTGCATAACTTGAATTGCAAGTCCAACCGTTGAGCTCTATGGGTATGCCTTGCATACTCATAAACTATATTCTCTCATAAAATAGAGATAAACTGATACACTGGTTCATATTTTCAATGACCAATTCACACCTTTCTTCTTTACCATCATTTAGACTATATGCCATTGTCTTATATTTGCCAAGACATACTAGTTCATTCCCAATTAGATGTGTGTTCTCCATATGTTCACAAATTGGCAAATGTTGCAACCCACCATAATGGTCATACGTGTCATCCAAGTATAATTTCTTGTAGAATAATTGACCATCCACTCATTGACATAAGATGCTTGATATTGTTATGTCATAAAATGTGCCCCTAAGACTTTTAACTCCTATTTTTAGCTCCTAGGTCCCTTAGATTTAATCATGCATGTTAAAAATGAATCTCAGAGCAAAGCCCCCAAAACCTATGTCAAATGGGACTTAGAGGCCACTCCTAAGCTTAATCAAGTCCTAAAATAGGACCCTAGACTTGGGCACTCGTGCCCTAGTCTAGACCTATTTTGTTGGACCTAAATTTTAAATGTCAACAAAGTGACCGTTAAAAGGTTTCCCTTGTTGGCCTATTCAATTTAAATTATGAATGTTTAGTGGGAATGCATATATAAACATGTTTAGGACTTCATTTTATTCCTAGTGGATTAAGCCAAACTTATGATCATCGAGCAAAGAGCATTCAAGGCATTCATTGTGTTGCAGAGTAGAATTGTGTTGTGTTTGTATGTGTTTGTTGTAGATTTGTCTCCATCAACTCATTTCCTCATGATGTGAAGGCATTTCATCTCTGTGAGGGTTTACACCTACTAAGGTGACATGTACTTTGTGTTTCAATCAATTTATCATATCATTTGCTTTTGCCTCTATCCACCAAGGACACACACTCTATCTAACAACGATTTTGGAAGGCTTGAATGCTATTTATGGGGCTTGACCGATGCAAGCTCCTAAACACCACAACCCCCAACCTCTCTCTTGTGATTTCATGTTACAAGTGTTGGATCTTGAAGAGAGGAGTTGCAAGAGGTCAGTGCAAAGTATAAAGATTCTGGATCTAAAGAAAATGACAGAAAATACCCCTGATTAGACACAGGTGCCTGCCCTAGTGTCCTCCAGTTTTGCATCTCTAGAAATCTCTGAGCAGGTTACAGTTTGAAGCATATTTTGGTTCCAATCCCTTAGAAAAAGCTACCAGTTGGACTTGGGCACCCACCCTAGTGTCCCTGAAGTTTCCACCTTTCGATATCTAAAATCTGGTATGTATCTAATCTGTATTTAGTGCATACCTATGCGAGCATTTGTCATGTTTCATCTATTTGTTTACAATTTCATATAATTAGGCCTTAAGGCATAATCAAATTAGGGTTTAATAAATTATTCAAAAAATTCCAAACTTTCTTATCATTCCAAGTGACACCAAACCTATAGTTGAGTCCTCTTGTAAAAGTTATGATTCAAGTCAGTTTAATGTCCTTGAATGATATATGTGAAAGGAGGATCTAATCATACAATCAACCTCATTATCATTCCCTCTTTTCCCACATAATAGATATGAAATCTCTTGAAGATCTAGGTGGACACTTTATATTACACTCCTGCAAAACATCATTTGTATGCAAATCTATACATATATATCTATAAACATCATAATAATTAGAAAACTCAATATGTACTCTACAACAACAAGTTGTGCATGTGTGATTTATTTTGACATAAAAGGGCTTTACCATTTCAAAATACATTTGACTAATTTTGATTTGAGGATACATCTCTTGAAATTTCATGAAAAATTGTGTTTGAGTCACATCCAAAAAATGCTTTGGATGTGGCTCATGGTTTCGACAACCAGTTCTCCTTCTTACAACATCTCTTGCATTAGGAGATACCCTTGTGTTAATTTTTTGAAATTCTTCAATGAGGGATCTCAAGGCTTCAACAAAAACTTTATCTTTCCATGGGAGTCTCCCAGAGAATGTCCACAATTCATTGGTATTTAGATCCTCAACTCTTTCACGCCTTCCAATGGCTCTCATTAGAGTTTTTTCTACTTATTTTCAATGCTTCACTTGTCTTCTAATCAGTCGAGCTTTATTTGTTTGATAGCTTTCTATTGTCAATGTAATGACACGCAGTGTGCCATTACTATCCTAGGTGAGTGAGGTGGAACCCACACTCTCATATGGGCTCATTAGATTCTTTAAAATTAATTTTTCACTAGAAGCATCCGATGTTCTTAGGCCAAGAATCTTCATAGTCGTCCTAAATTTTAGATTTCTCATCAATTCAACAAATAGTTGACATCTTCCGGTTTCATTTAAGTTCTCAAAGAATGATTTTTCTATATCTTATTGGCATATCTTTGGCAAGTACACATGTGAATCTTATCATGCATGGGCTTCAAAACATTCTCATCGATATCAATTAGAAACTTAGGCCCTCTATGCAAAATTCTAGGAGGCATTTTCAATGGTAAAGTTGACTCAATATTAGGAGTTTATTCAATATATACTATTGTTATATTTTACCCAACCCAAAATATTCCAGATTCCCTCCTTCTATCAGAAAAATCCAATTAGAGATAGCTTAAATAAAACAAGGTAGAACCTAAAATCCTTCAAAATCCAATTATTTCCCTTGTAAAAATCCCCAAAATTCCTTATGGAGAATCCTCTCAGAAAACCTAGAAAAATCTAGGCCATTGCCACTAGTACAAAAAGAGTAATATATTACTAAAAAAACTACTAAAAACTACTTATAAATGAACAAACATGGTCACGTGACCATTAGTAGTTATTGCTAGTCATTTATAACACGACCAAATTGATGACTAAACCATTTTTAGTCATTTATTGGTTGTTTGATTGATCAATTTGGTAGTATATTTAGTTGTTTATTTAGTCATTTTTATTCACTAATTTTTGTCCGTTGGTAGTGTATTTAGTCATTAATAAATCAATCATCATTTTGATCAATTTGGTAGTATATTTGGTCATTTTTATTCACTAATTTAACACTAGTCATATATTTAATCATATTTATTCACTGATCACTGATTTCTGTCAATTGGTAGTATATTTAGTCAATTTAATTATTAATTCATGTCAATTAGTAGTATATTTAGTCATTTTGAAGCTTGTAATCTATGTATATTTCTATCTGGCATTAATTGTTTGCTTCGCACATGTCTCTTTGATTTTATTCATTGAATGCTCTGTAAGAGGAGTGTTGTGAGCCGAGCAATATAATCCACATTTGGATCTCATCTTCCTTGGTTTTATTTCCCCACTAGCTTGAATGACTTCAATTCATTATGTCGACTCATGTGATCCTCTTTTTATGCAAGAGATGATGGTATCTATGTCATTATTTCATTCTTGCCTCTTCATTTTTCTCTTGTTTTATGTTTGTAATGTCTATCTATCCCCACAATTGTCAACTTCATTTGCCTGCTCAATCATGGGAACAACCAATGCATGGAAGGATCAACTCAGTTTTCATGGCTAGGGCCTTCAAACTGCTCGATGAAGATTCAGCAGAGGATGCTTTGATAGATGTATGTGATAGAGATTTTCTGTTGCAATCCAGGGTATGGTATGCTTCACATCTGATATCTCATTTTCTCTCAAATGTGATGGACTTATTTCATCAAGTTGATAAGGTTAAAAGGATAGCATCAATGTTTGTTCATGACTATCTAGTCCCAGATGTCAAGCTATTTGAAGCTTTTACTACTTATAATCTCCATGATGGATCAGCCTTGGTAGGGGGACTATTCCTCCATGAAGATATCATTAATAAACCTAGTTTTAACTGTGTTTATCAAGTGATGATTTCAAGTTTGCAATCAGGTAATAGAGAGCTCTTTGATAATTCACTACAGGTTCACAATTCTACATTTGGAAGGTCCAAGATGGAAAGGATAGAGGAAGTATTCAATGCATGGAGCTTCTTGTCAAACTTCCAACCACCAGTAGTTCCCTTCAATGATGATGCAGTCCTTTCTCAAGAGAATCCAGCTGGGGGTTCATGGCTTTAGGGTTACAAATTTAAATATGGATAGCATGTGAACCACTCTTTCTGTTTTAATTTTTTGGCTTCATTGTAACTTTGGTTTCCTTTTTGGCCAGAAAGGACCTTTTAGATCTGTGGCTCTATTCAGGGCTCTTAGTCAAAATTCTTTGTTATGTTATCTTTTTGGCCAGGAAGGACCTTTTTTGTAATTTGTAAAAACATTTTTATTAATATTAATATATTATGATTCTCTAAGCATCCTTATAAATTCAAAAAAAATGTCAACCCTGGTTCATGTGTTGTCTCAGTAAAGACCTACACCATGAAAGAATCCATTAATTATACATAAATTCCAAATTAAGTTGATGAGAAAAGATCTTTGATATCCAACTGGGAAGCCTTAACATTCAAAATTTACTAACCTGATGTTTCACAACAAGTTTCCCAACTGTGACATCATCTTTACTTAAAAGAAACTGGATATTGATCCACTACCATATTGGATCTCACAGGATTCTCCTTCACAAACAACAAATCATATATATTAATTATTTAGCAACTTCCTTAATATCCCCATATAAGCATACTAAACTAAGTGAGGTTGAGGGTTTGAAGTAGAGTACCATCTTCTTGGTATGTGCTTGACTTTGATGATTTGTATCTTGAAAGAAAATAGCAAGCTAGATGCACTGTAAAATTATTGTTAATAATTGTTACAAAATAACCACAAAATCCTCTTTAATTAAAATAATCCTTCTAGATATTTCAAGACGAGATATTTTAGTTAATTTGTAAGAAAGATAATAATTTCATTATCCAAACATCGATCAATCTATTTACTGTATATAATTTCCCAGAATTCAGAATTTGAATGTAGGATGAGTATTCCAGCAACACTACTTTTTTAGTTGGATCCTAAAAGTGTTGCAACTTATGTTCTTCTCTAAAACATCTATGCAAAAGTGGGTAGGTGTGGTGAGGTTCAAATAGTAAGGAGATTGATGAAAGATAGAGGAATTAAAAAGATACCTGCATGTAGTTGGATTGAAGGGCATAAAATGGTACATGCTTTTTTGTGTAGGAGATAGATCACATCCACAAACATGGGAGAGCTATGCAAAATTGGAGAAATTGGATTGGAAAATGATGGTAGTAGGGTATTTCTAGATTCAAGACTTTTACTTAATGTTGTGGAATAGAAGAAAAAAGAATCATTTATCTACCACCATAGTGAAAAGTCAGCAATTGCATTTAGTTTGTTAAACATGGCCCATGGTACAACCATTAGAGTTGTTAAAAACCTTCGAGTATGTTCTAATTTTCACACTGCATCTAAATTAATTCCCAAGATTGTTGCAAGAGAAATTGTTCTGAGAGATGTGAACCATTGCCATCATTTTAAACAGGGACAATGTTCTTGTGGAGAATATTGGTGATGCTAAATGAAACAATTTGAAAATTAGGCTTGCACTATAATAATGTGCACTACATCAGATATCCATTAATAATGAAGGGACATCTATCAAAGCATAACAACATGGATTTTTTTGTCATATGTTGTAGTTACAAATGCCCTGCTAGACATACATGAAAATGTGGAAGCATAGACAAGGCAAGCGAACTGTTTCAAAAAATGCCTCAAAGAAATGTGATATCATGGAATGCCATGATTAAAGGATATGTTTAAAATGGGTTTTTCTGAAAAGTCCTTAGAAAATTTTAAGAAAATGCAACCAGTGGGTGTAAAGCCTAACTGCTCAACCTTTGAAAGCATCCTTCCTGCCTGTGTGTGAATTAGAGCTTTGGATGAGGATATGAACATCCATCAAAAGCATATTTGGAAGTAGATTTTTATTAGATATTGTAGTTGCAAGTTCCACTTTGGATCACCAAAGCATTCACAAAAATTTCTACACAAAATTCAATAATGAAGAATTTATGCACAAATTCTCTTTTGAATGATGCACAAAGTCTCCACTGCAACACCGCACAGTTTGTTGCTAGACCTTGCGGTGATGTAGGAATCACCCACATCACTGCAAGGCCTAGAAATAGTGTGGTGTTATAGTGGAGGCTTTGTGCATCACTCAAAAGAGAATTTGTGCATAAATTCTTCATTATTGAATTTTGTGTAGATGTTTTTGTGAAGGCTTTGGTTATCCGAAGTGGAACTTGCAACATTTTTGCTTGAATAAATAGGCAGATAAGGTACACCCTCCATTCCACCAGCTCTTCTACCTCCAACTAGACCTATGACAGGTGATTGAAGGAATAAATTACAAAAAATATCATCCTATCTATTTATGATGTTTTTCTAAGCATCAAAAAATTAAACAAACAAACTACAAAGCACACAAGTACATCTCTTAGTTGTATAGACTAGGACAATTCAACCACCATTATACCACTCAATGAATACTAACCAACTCCTAAGTCATGATCTAGATGACTCCTTTGGCGCCTTGTAGGTGGTCCTGCATATGAAAGCTCTGGGTCCTAACAAAAAACCACAAAATCAAGGAGTTCAAACAAAGAATAAATAATATAGGGAAAATAACCTACAATAAAGATACCTTCATACATTTGATCAAAGAACATTTGATAAATCCATAAATCCATGCAAATTTCCTTCCATAAATCCATCTTAGGGATCCATATTTCTTTTAAAATTATTCCAGGAGTCATTCATAAGCACCCCATACCAAGTCCATGTGAAAGATATTTGTATTTTTTTACCATTGATGTGTTTTTGTCTCTCACCGCAGTCCCACAGGTCACTCAAAAGGTCTTGGTGGGTGTACGAGAACCAAGGATAACAAGGGAGCAGTTATCGCTATCCCGCAGCATGAAGAGATTGCACTTGTAGTATTGTGGGATGTAGAGATCGATTACTACAGCCTCGTAGTGGTCTCAAAACGAAGTGGTGGGATGGTAGTATAAATTTAAGTGGCATATGATACTTCACCGTAGTCCCATGGTAGTTAAGAGAATAACCATTGGTAATGTGGTAAGAAGGAGAAAAGGAAAACAGTACACTGCGCCCCCGCGATAGCCTCAAGTGAGGCTTGTGGTATGGTAGTAAGAAGGTGCAGAGGAAATAGTACACCACGCCCCCGCGGCGGCCTCAAGTGAGGCTTGTGGTATGGCGGTATAAGGAGTTTAAGTTATGTAAGTGTTGAATACCATGTCCCCATGATAGTTTCAATGAAGGAGTGTGGTAGTGTGGTGAAAGGCTTCAAGTGATGTTTAGTATACCGCGGTCTCACGATGGTCAAAGAAATAGTTTGTGGTACTATGGCAGGGAACAAGTCATGGTGATATAGTTGAATTTTTGAGACAATATATCTGAAATGGAGATAGAACAAACTATGAACTTTCTTAGACATAGCCAATCCATGACTTACACCCTCTACATGTTCCATAGTGTTGTCTTTACGGTAGAGATAAGTCAAGGGATAGTAGTTTGCAGTCATTACATTTCATGAAGGAGTGGGATTCTAAATAATTTTTGGTGTTGAGATACCCCTGCTACCAAGATAAGAATCATGTGAGGATCTACCTTTAGGCAGTAAAGAGATACAGAGCTATGCCATGACTCACACCCCCTTTACAGCTGAACAAATATAATTAGAAGCAACAAAATAAAAGATTATTAACCATGCTTAGACATTCACTTTAATTTTGCATCTATGGCCCATTGGCTCCAATAGTTTCCATCCTATCTTGTTTCTATTGTTGATTCTATGTGTTTCTCAGAGTCATAAAAGAAAACACAACATGTAACTCCATCACAAGCAATCGATAAAATCATGAGCCCCCAAAGCCAAAGCATTGGAAGGCCTCATTTGGTTCAAAATTGATAGTCATGGCTTAGAAAATGACAGTCAATGGAATGGTAATAAAATCCTTGGTTGACACTTCACATTGGAAACTCATTTGTTAAAATAAATCAAAACAACAAACAATCACTGCTAATCTCATTTTTTCAATGCCTATTGGTATCCTAGATGATATCACCATTAATAACATTTTGTGGATTGTGTCTAGATGTATGATCTGTTTTAGCTTTTGGTATTATCCCATCTCTGGGGTCATATGCATGTCTTAGTAAGATATATCATTTCTCTTTTTCAAGCTATCTTAGTGAAGCATCAAATCAATTTTTATTTTTCCCCATAATGCTTTTCATTTGTGTAATAATATTGGCCAAGGTATTTGTAATGAAGCTGCCAAAGACATGGTGATATAGTTGAATTTTTGAGACAATATTTCTCACTAGCCCGATCAAATCAAAGAACACTTTTTCTTCCTTTTCTCCACTATTCTTTGATGAGCTGAGTAATTTCAAATTTGATTGTTGTCATTTGCAATGCATTTCAATCTGAAACGTTTGATCCATTGTTGGATTGTTGTCACCTTTACAAACATAAAAATGTACCTATTCTAATATTTTGAACTTATGACAAGTCAAAGTGGGCTGTGCTTGTTTAGTAGATGGTTGAAATTTAATTTGAATGTACTTCTTCTTGATGTTCCCCTTGACTCATTATCATTTTTGTTTATCATCTCACTTTTTGGCTAGAAACAAACATGTGATGCATATGTTGTGATTTCCTATGGATGGTGGCTTTTTCCAAATTATTTTCAAACTATTTTAAGTTCTAGGTGTACACCTTGTGGAGACTTATGGCATATTTCTATGCTTAATTTTTTTTTCCAAGGTTATAGTGAGCTGATAAATGTAATTATTCCAAAGGTAGTGGAAATAATTTTGGAACAATTACTTAATTTCTCTCTTAATGTTCAGATTTGTGTAATTTTTGATTTTGTAGATTTTTAATAACCTTGTTTGATGAGTCTTGGAAATTGGTTTCAATTTACAGGGTAAAGCTTCCATCTAGAGCTAAGAAGATTGTGTCAAGTAGTTGCAAAGCCATGATTGGTCAGGTTACTAGTGGTGGAAGGATAGAAAAGCCAATGCTCAAAGTTGGCAATGCTTATCACAAATATAGGGTCAAAAGAAACTGTTGGCCCAAGGTTCATGGTGTGGCAGTGAATCCTGTTGAGCATTCTCATGGTGGTGGTAATCATCAACACATTAGGCATGCTAGTACTATGCATCGTATAGAGAAGGCTTAGCATGTACACGTACTTAATCATAATTAAACAATTATAGAGCTTTGATTATTTAAAAATGTCATCTTTTAGTTTCTTTTTTCTTTAGGTTTCTTTGTGTCAACAATTTATGTGGACCAGGTTGTAAACCGTGTTTCCTATTATTGTTTCTTATCATTAGTGGTTTATTCTTGATTCAAAATTTTGGGAAAGACTTCAAACTAGGTTGTAGTCCTTGTTTTCTTGTATTGTTTGAGGCTTATTTTAGGTTGCCATATTAATTGACTTTGTTGTTTTTTATTCTTTCTTGAGTGCTTGTTATTTTCTTTCATATCATAGAAATGGCAAAAAGATTGATGATTTCTTAGTATTATAAACTTTGAACTTTCTATTTTAAAAAAATTAATAATCATCATGCTAAAAGGAAATTTTAGTTAGACGATCATCAGGGAGAGAAACATTTGAAAGGGTGACTTCCATATCACAGAAAAAAAAGCTAGAAACCCTAAATTGATCTACAAGCTCATCACTTGGGCATTTTAAGCCAAGATGAACCACCTAAGATGACCCCAATCAAGAAGAATCAAACCCCATTTTAACAATGGAGCATATTGATTACTCTTTAGAACACACCAACAATAGTATTAATAACCAATACTTTAACATAATAATGACTATTGAGGGGACTAAACTGTGATAGGGCTAGCAGAAACCAAAATGGGTATTAAGCAATATAAGATTATTTGTTGTTTTCTTTTAAAAACGTTTGCAAGGTTGAGGCAGTTCTTCTACAATTAGGTGAAACCCTAATATTTCACAACTGAGCTTTGAAACCCTGATCCCTAATAAGAGTGGGGTATTGTTTGAGTATTAATAGTCAATAGATTGAATTAGATTTCGGTGTCTGTATTTATAGCATTTGGAAAATGGGCATAACTGAAACAGAGTACCAAACACAAAAAAAATTATAGTTTAAAAAATACATGAATACTAGACCTGCTAGTAAGGTTCCTCAGTGATTGAATACAATGCATCTAGCCATGCCCTTCTCCAGAAACTTTTCTATCACTTCTGAGAAATCCCCCTGAAATGGGTCTACCCAATACAAAATTTAACAAAATATAATAAAATTAACATCTTTAAGTGATTGTGTTCTAATACATCAATGCAAAAAGAGGGACATCAATGAGTCTTACCTATTTTTGAGCACAAATTCAACCCCTGTACAGTGCGTCCAATGCATGAACAATGTCTTGAGTGTAGAGGTAGTCAGGTTTCTTTTGTTTGAATTATTTTTCATGGAAAAAATTTCCCTCTTTCCAATTCGAAATATTTTTTTAATTTCCCTCTCTTTCTAATTTTTACTTGTGTGACTAATTATTTAGTCATTTATAGCTGTGTTTTTTACCCACGATCAAATTAGTCATTTATTTAGTCATTTATTTAGTCATTTATAGATGTGTTGTAAAACATGACTAGAATTTAATCATTTTTAGTTGTCGTGACTAAAAGATTTAGTCATGTAGTCATTTATTTGCCAAAATTCTACTAGAGTGCCTTAGCTTTTTACCTCCTTTTGGCCTTTATTGGCAAAAGTTTAGGTTCCTAAACTAGGCAGAAAGGCATTAAAATGGAAAAGTAAAATGCAACTCTTCTCCCTTTGGTTGGCAATTTTCATTATTTATGAACTCTTCTTCGAGTTCACTTTTCTGCAGGTTCACCGATTCAGCGATTTGCTGATAGTAGGAAAGGAGAGTGGACTTCACCAAAAAATGGCTAAGGCGTAAAGTGGGAAAGAATGCCTTTATTGGAAAAATATTCAAAGTGTGAACTTTAGGCAAAGTTCATGATTTCCTTAGTTTGCTAACTTGGCGATTCTTCGATAAAGGAAGGCCCTAGAAGACATGGAAATTTGTCTAAGTTAAAAGTATGCAAGGAAGACCCTTTGTTAGAAAAAGTTCACAAATTCCTCAAAGTTCAAGATCTTCGTGGGTCACTAAAGGAGCCTTTTGCTGACAAGGCAAAGAAGACAAAGATGGTTAAGTTCCAACATGAAGGGGATCACCGATAAAGCTAAGGCACAAAAATTGCCTAAGGCATGAAAGGGGAAATGTTTGCCTTTATCAGCAAAGTGCAAAAAATGTGAACTCTTCTCCAAGGTTCAAAAATTAGAAAGTTCACCGATGTGGCATTTTTCTTGTAAGGTGGTGATGGGCCGACAAGGGGCAAAATTGACTAAGGCATAGAAAGAAAGTTTCCCTTTGTCAAGAAATCGGTAGGAGGCTGAACCAATGAAATAGTTTGGATTGGCATGAGTTCGTCGACAAGTGACTTTTGCTGATAAAGGGTGAAGAGAAGGAACAATCGACATGGTTTGACAAAGTTAGGTTTCATCAATAGGGAAGCATGATTCAAGAAGGCCCAATTTTCCTGACAAAAGAAGGATGAAAAGCCTAAATTGGCTAAGGCAAGCTCAGTTCAAAGATAGAGAGTTTGCCTATAAGGGCAAAAATGGCTAAGGGAAAGGCATATCAACGAATCAGTTAAAAAGGGAACTCATCGGCTAGTTCAAAATTCTCAAATTCATCAACAAAGTGATTAGCCAATAAATGGATTAAAAGGCCGAGTTTGGGAAATGAATAGTTTGCCGATAGAGCAGACAAGTCAAAAGGCAAGCAAAGTTCAAGAATGTGCAAAATCACTGATAAAGAAGGGATGATGAAAGGTTCACCAAGGTCCATTTTTTACCGATAAGGCAAAATAGAGACAAGAAAGGCGATGGTTCTGAGGAGGAATATTTTCTTGATAGAGAAGTCTAGTTCGACAAAAGTGACTTTTGCCGATAAAGCAAAAGTAGGCCTTGGTTCATGAAAATCACATTTTGTCGATAAGGGCAAAAAGTAAGACCAAAAGCGAGGTTTGAGAAGGTGTAAAATAGTCGATAAGGCTAAGATGAGTCAAATGAAATTCGACAAAAGTTACTTTTGTTGACAAGGGAAAAGGTGCTAAAAGTTTTAGTTTAAAAAGAGTAGCAGTTCACCGATAAAGGAAGCAGGAAGCAGATAGAAATGGTTCAACAAGATAGACATTGTTTGATAAGGCAAAATTGTGCCAAGGAGATAAAAGATAAAGAAAAGGAAGTTTTAGCAAAAGAAGAATTTACAAATAAGGCAAAAATGAACCAAATGAATGCAGTTTAGTAGAGAGAAGATTTGTCAACTAAAGGCACAAATATGGAGCCCGATAGTTTGTAAGCAGCGAACTCGCCAGTCAGAGGAAAAATCAAGCACAAGAAATTATGAATGCAGAGAGGTGCCATGAATAAAGGCTACAACACTATGAAGTGTTTTAAAATCTTCCTTCTCCCTAAAATCATGTTGTTTCTCAAGGAGGGTACTTGGCATTCAATTTTGTAGGTCAGGGTTGAATGGGGGCAACTGGAATAGTGAAACTCTTCAATGTTGGAGTACAAATGTAGCTACAACGTGGACTTTCAAGGACAAAACAAAACTTTCTACATTCCCTCATAAATGTGCTTGCCATCCATTCATGCAAGTGATCTCTTTTGCAATCTACAAGCTTGTCAGAGGCATGGCCATTGTCCCAATTCGTAGGTTTTTCAGCAGAGCTTTAGGTTTAAAAATTTAATAGAAGCGTGGGTTGTCCTAGGTCAATTGACCAACTCCAACACCACTGTTGCAGAGCTTAAAATTGTTATATATAGTTCAAAATGCAATGTATTTATGTTAGCTATTCTTTTGGGCTATTGCATGATATAGAGTTTTGTAACCAGGCCTCTGTAGTGCAATTACAAGAACCAATTGGATATGATAGATTTTGCTCTTCTGTTGAGCCTCTCATGTCTCCAATTGATAGTTCAACTTTGAATGTAATTGACTATTCTGTGTCTATTTCTTCTGCATCATTCTCTCTTTTGGAATGATTATTTGACCTCCACAATCAATATAAACAGATATTTTTGCCTCTCTAATCATTCTTGCACTATGTGTACTTTTGGATTAGTACGAGCTATGTATTGTGGACAAAACGGTCCCTTTCATATCTCCATTGTTTCTGCTCTAACCTCTGTTA
Source organism: Cunninghamia lanceolata (assembly GCA_027924645.1). Taxonomy (NCBI): domain Eukaryota; kingdom Viridiplantae; phylum Streptophyta; class Pinopsida; order Cupressales; family Cupressaceae; genus Cunninghamia; species Cunninghamia lanceolata. The sequence goes on from BSBN01000655.1 coordinate 10,918,040, forward strand.
GAATTAGTATGAGTCTATGTGTGTTCATCTCAATTTTGAGATTTTTGTTGTGTTGATTCAGTTGCAACTAAATATCCCTAATCTGGTGCATCACCTATTTTAATTTTAGTAATCCTTCTTACCCTTTTCCCCTACAAGCAGTAACACTAGATTTAGTTTATTTCTCTTAGCCTTAATCTTAGAAAGAGGAACCAGCCTTATCTAGAGGTCTGATCTCATTTGCAAGGTCCCACATCTTGAGATCACTCCCATTGTGTCATTCAAGTGTTTGAACTAGCTTCAAATAGGGTGTAATTTCACATGACAATAGTTGCTAGCATGCCCAGTGGGACTCTCTACTCTGAGTAAGAGCTGAACTAAGAAGATTTGGTGCCAATCTTAGTTCAGGTGCAGCTGTGAAAGCATTCAGCAAGCACCATGGTGACTCTGTTGAACAAATATACTGGTGTAGCTAGTTCAAGCACTTAAAGATTCATCAAAGATCAAAGTTTGGTGGTTTTCTTGATCATTTCTAGCTTTCAGAAGCATCTTCAATCACCTGGCGACTTTTTCTTGGTATATATCCAGTCTTTCTCTAGTTGCAGACCTATTTTTCTCTAATTCTAACATTTTTATGATTATCCAGCATTTAGAAGCTATACAATATCAAATGTTTATGGGAGTTATGGCGATTCCCCTCCCCCTAATCAAAATGCAGGCTATTGGCCCCCATATCAGTAATATTAGGCCTAAAATACTCCTAATTTTATGCCATACAACCCTGCTACAATAGAATATTAGCATCCTCATGATGCTTACGTCCCTCCCACCCCTGCTTAGTCTTGTTGGTGGCCTAATAATACCTATTATCAACCATAAGAAAACCATTTCATCCCTAATCAGTATGACTTCCCTCCCAACTCACCTCAATGGGACTATAAATTCGATAACTTGAGTGGTAAAGACCTCTTGTTGGAGGTTAATAGGATGATGAGTGACTTTAACAAGGAACAAAAGTATAACCAGAAAAAAGATGAGCTTGCTTATCAGGCTCATCTTCACTAGTAGTAGTTGGAGGCCCAGGAAAGAGCCTATCAAGAAAGCCTAGCTTTGTAGATTGCAGATAAAGAAGAGCAGATGAGGCAGTTGCTTGTCAAAGTCTAGAGATTAGAAGCTAAATTTGTTTCCCCCATTCCTAGTTTTAGGCAAGCTCTCCTTTTTACACAAGTTTAGCCTACTATAGAGGCAACCCCCAAATTCAAAATTCCAAGTTTTAGAGGCCCCCAACCTTCATGAGAGACTATTCCTGCACAAATCCATCCTACCACTCCTCAAGAACAACCCCCTCAGGAATCCCTTCTAGTTCACATCCCCTATTATTCCTCTTGCCCTGATACTATTTGACTTTTCAAAGGTGGACCTATTGTCTATTGGGCTAATTAGAGGGATGAGAAAAGGAAGGAAATACCTACAACAAAGGAGGAGCCACTTGCAAATGACGAGCCCTCATGCACCATTATAACTTAAGAATTAAAACTGCTGCAAGAAGAAGTTAAGCCAAATCAGTCAAAACAGTAATGCATCACATCTGAGGTTAGTGTTGAGTCCCTTGGATTTTGGCTCATTTGAGGATTTTTCCCATGCTTTTAACAAGAGAAATGAAAGCAAAATGCAAGGAAAGCATGGAGAAGAGATCTAGTTATAGAGGCAACTCAAGTAAGATCCAACTGAGTCATAGTCAAATAACAGGGGTGTTGTGAAGGAGACTACTCCAATTGCTCCAAAGGTGGAAGATGATACTTTATTTGATGAACTGCCCAGCTACATTGAAGAAAATGATGAGGGCAGATGGAAGCCAATAGTTTTGGAGCAACATGAGGAAAATGAAACCGATGTCAAGCTGTTGGGATGTGAGGTTGAGCATGACAGTGAGCTTTGGGCCCATGACAAGAAGCAAACATGTTGCTCTATATTGAAAAGTGCAGAGGTTGTTGATGCAGATCTGTTTGAGGATCTCCAATCTTTCATTGAAGATAATGATATAGGGATCCAACATGGGAAAGAACAAATTAAATATTTGTTCTTGATTATTCAACAGGGATATCAGCTCCTCGATGGAGGAGACTTCTCCATCAAGCATGTACATGGCTCATTTATTGAGCCTAATTCAAAAAATCATGAGCATCTTGCTCATAAGGTGGAAGCAGCCATATTTCTAGTTGAATCATAAGAGCTAGAATATTCAGACCAGCAATATAATGATGAAGAATCAAAGTATAATAATGAGATAAACTTTGTTGATTTGTCTACCATTTTGAAGGGATGCCCTATAAGGCATCTAGCCCAGCTGGAAACAAACTATGAGGAGTCACCACTTGTCATGCTCACTCCTGAGCATGAAGTTGAACATCAAAATAAGTGGGATCAACCCACTTATCGACTTCCAAGAAGCTACATTTTCAATCAGTCCAAGTGGGTAAGTGAATTTGTTCCCATTCTTAGGGAAGCATTTTGTCATTTTATTGTATGCCCATCCCTTCCCCACCTCCTATTAACTACCTACAAACATGTGAAGCACTGTAAATTGTTGAGAAAGGGTAGTTATTTTGAAAAACTAGTTAATGGCTTTGTTTAATGTCATTTTTGGTTGGTTAGTTTAGGTTTAGGTTAGAGTTACTTTCTATTTTAGGTTTCCTTTTCTCGAAGTGCTTTTACACAAGTAGATTTCTCATTAGGATATTGTCTTGCCTTGTTTGTTTTGTTCTTATTTTTGAGAGGCATTTTCAGTTTGTGTTGGACATGGGTTTGTTTTCTTTTGACCCTGTGCCCAATGGATTGTATAAGGAAGCTGGATCCCTATGTTTAGCAGGCAAACACCCCTGCAAAGTCATCAAAATGTTGTCATATTTTGCCCAACCCAAAATATTCTGGATTCCCTCCTATCAGAAAAATCCAATTAGAGATAGCCTAAATAGGAGGTAGAACCTAAAATCCATCAAAATCCAATGATTTCCCTTACAAAAATCCCCAAAATTCCTTGTGGAGAATCCTCTCAGAAAACCTACAAAAATCTAGGCCATTGCCTTAATTTTTTACCTCCTTTTGGCCTTTATCGGTAAAAGTTTAGGTTCTTGAACTAGGGTAGAAAGGCATCAAAATTGCTAAGTAAAATGCAACTCTTCTCCCTTTGGTTGGCAATTTTCATCTTTTATGAACTCATCTTCAAGTTTACTTTTTTGTACATTCACCAATTCGATGATTCACTGACAGTAGGTTGGGAGAGTAGACTTCACCAAAAAATGGTTAGGCATAAAGTGGGAAAGAATGCCTTTATTAGAAAAATGCTTAAAGTTTGAACTTTAGGCAAAGTTCATAATTTTCTTAGTTCACTGACCTGGCAATTCTTCAATAAAGAAAGGCGTTGGAAGACATGGAAATTTGGCTAAGTTAAAAGTATGCAAGGAAGGCCCTTTGTCAGCAAAGTTCATAAATTGTGTTCACTTTCCTCAAAGTTCAAGATCTCTATGGTTCACTGACATAGCCTTTTGCCGACAAGGCAAAGAAGACAAAGATGGCTGGGTTCTGACATGAAGGGGATCACCAATAAAGCTAAGGCACGAAAATTTCCTAAGACATGAAAGGGAAAATGTTTTCCTTTATCGACAAAGTGCAAAAAATATGAACTCTTCTCTAAGGTTCAAAAATCAGAAAGTTCACTAATGCGGCATTTTTCCGATAAGGCGATGATGGGCCGACAAGGGGCAAAATTGACTAAGGCATAGAAATAAAGTTTCCCTTTGTCAGGAAATCAGCAGGAGGCCAAACCAATGAAATAGTTTAGATTGGCAAGAGTTTGCCAATAAGTGACTTTTACTGATAAAGGGCTAAGAGAAGGAACAATCGGCATGGTTTGATAAATTCAGGTTTCACCGACAGGGAAGCATGATTCAAGAAGGCCTAATTTTTTTGACAAAGGAAGGATGCAAAGCATAAATTGGCTAAGGCAAGCTCAATTCAAAGATTGGAGAGTTCGTTGATAAGGGCGAAAATGGCTAATGGAAAGGCATAGTAACGAATTAGCTAAAGAGGGAAGTCGTCAGCTAGTTTAGAATTTCTCAAATTCATCGACAAGGCGATTAGCCGATAAATGAATGCAAAGGCCAAGTTCAGGAAATGAATAGTTTGCTAATAGAGAAGAAAAGTCAAAAGGCAAGAAAAGTTCAAGAATGTGCAAAATTGTCTATAAATAACAGATGATGAAAGGTTCACCAGGGGCCATTTTTGCCAATAAGGTAAAATAGAGACAAGCAACACAATGGTTTTGAGGAGGAAGATTTTGCCAATAGAGAAGTTTAGTTCAGCAAAAGTGACTTTTTCTATAAAAGCAAAAGTAGGCCTTGGTTCGTGGAAAGGGCATTTTACCAATAAGGGTGAAAAGCAAGACCAAAAGTGAGGTTTGAGAAGGTGCAAAATCATTGATAAGGCTAAGATGAGTCAAATGAAGTTTAGTAAAAGGTACTTTTTTTGACAAGGCAAAAGGTGCTAAAAGGTTTAGTTCAAAAAGAGTGGCAGTTCACCAATAAAGCAAGCAGGAGGAAGATAGAAATGGTTCGACAAGATACACATTTGCCAATAAAGCAAAATTGTGCCAAGGAGATAAAAGATAAAGCAAGGGAAGGTTCAACAAACCTAGAATTCATTGATAAGGTGAAAATGAACCAAATGAATGCAGTTCGACAAAGAGTAGATTTGTTGACTAAAGGCACAAATATGGAGCCTGATAGTTCTGTAAGTAGTGAACTTGCCAATCAGAGGAAAAATCAAGTGCAGGAAATTATGAATGTAGAGAGGCGCCATGAATAAAGGGTACAACACTTTGAAGTGTTGTAAAAGCTTCCTTCTCCCTAAAATCATGTCATTTCTTAGGGAGGGTACTAGGCATTCAATTTTGTAGGCTAGCACCGAATGGGGGCAGCTAGAATAGTGAAACTCTTTAATGTTGGAGTACAAATGTAGCTACAAAGTGGACTTTCAAGGACAAAACATGACTTTTTACATTCCCTCATAAATGTACCTTCCATCCATTCATACAAGTGATCTCTTTTGTAGGTTGTAGGCTTGTTAGAGGCATGGCCATTGTCCCAATTCACAATTTTTTCAACAGATCTTTAGGGTTAGAAATTTAATAGAAGCGTGGGTTGTCCTAGTTCAATTGACCAGCGCCAACGCCACTATTGTAGAGCTCAAAATTGTTATATATACTTCAAAATGCAATGTATTTATGTTAGTTGTTCTTCTGGGCTATTGTAGGATAGAGAGTTTTGTAACTAGGCCTTTGTAGTGCAATTACAAGAACCAATTGGAACTGATAGATTGTGCTCTTCTACTGAGCCTCTCATGTCTCTAATTGATAGTTCAAATATGAATGTAATTGACTCTTCTGTGTCTATTTCTTCTACATCATTCTCTCTTTTGTAATGGTTATTTGACCTCCATAATCAATATAAACTGGTACTTTTGCCTCTCTCATCATTCTAGCATTATGTCTACTTTTGGATTAGTGTGAGCTATGTATTGTGGACAAAACAGTCCCTTTCATATCTCCATTGTTTCTCCTCTGACCTCTATTAGAATTAGTATGAGTCTGTGTGTGTTCTTCTCAGTTTTGAGATTTTTGCTCTATTGATTTAGTTGCAGCTAAACATCCCCAATCTGGTGCATCACCTATTTTAATTTCAACAATCCTTCTTACCCTTTTCCCCTGCAAGCAATAGCACTAGATTTAGTTTATTTCTCAAAGCCTTAAGCTTAGAAAGAGGAACCAACCTTCTCTGGAGGTCTGATCTTATTTTCAAGGTCCCACACCTTGAGATCAGTCTCATTGTTTAATTGAAGTGTTTGAACTAGCTTCAAACTAGGTGCAATTTCACATGACAATAGTTACTTGAGATGGGATAGATGGCATACCTTCAATTGGAGATGGAAAAGATGAAAATCCTTTAAGTTGAGATGGAGAATATGGTGTACCTTCAACTTGACATGTGAATGATGGTGTGCCTCCAACTTGAGAAGAGAATGAAGATGTACCTTCAACTTGACCTGTGAAAGATGGAGTGCCTCCAATTTGAGAAGAGAATGATGGTGTACCTTCAACTTAATCTATGAAAGATGCAGTGACTCCAACTTCAAGATTCAATTTCCTCATTGAATAGAGGTTTTTCATTCGTTGCCTTTGTGTTGCTAATTCCATATCTCTTAGCTTAATTAGATGATTCGTGTTCCTTTTGAATTAGAAATGGTGGCATGTCTTCTTCTATGGTTGACAATTTCCTACTTTCACAAAGTCACCTCATTCTTTCTCTTTTCTTTTTATTCTCAGCTTCACACTCTTCTAGAGTTAGAGTCTTTGCTCGTTTCCTTGGCATGATGATGATTTCTATATGCATCATGAATAAGAAATAGATAAATTATTCCATCATGATGATGATTTCTATAATCTCATACACAAATCTCAAAATATAATCATATATTTAAAGTGAATAAATGATTATAAATATGAAAATTTATAGTTTAACCTGAAACATAAAGATCGCACACATGTCATATACTAGCAATCTTTTACAAATTAAGATTAATCTAGGATAACATTCAAATGACAAGGCAAGATGACATATATCATATCATTTGTGTACTTCATGGAGTAACTAACATTCATCGTTCAGATGATATTTAAGAATGTATCACAACAATGCAAAGGAATTCTTCCAACACTTACAATGTCGTTTATCTCTCTCTATATATAGAAATCAACTTTTCCATACTATTTTTTTAGTATTACATCAATGGCCAAGATATGTTCAACATTTACAAATGGTGGTAGGCACAATCTCTACGTTAATTTCACATTTTCTTAACATATCTTCTCAAACATTTTCTTGATCTTGTATTAGGTTCTATTTTAGTACTTTCTTCCTCTATCATATTTTGTTAAAATAGTGTATGTAGAGCAACCTACTACTAGCTACCAAAAAACTACGATAAACAAAAAATGAAACACAAAGATTTTAATCAAGATCAATGAAAGATCTGAAAACATGACAAGTTAGATTAAAGATTCAACATATTCTTTCCTAGTTAGAAAAAATATTTTTAATAATCCCTCTCCCATTCCTAGTCAAATTGGTTCTAAAATTATAATCAAGTGTCAAATTTAGTTTCTTTTTGCAGCTTCACCAAATTTGTTGTCCTTTTGATCTTGACTGTTACTTCATGATGCATGATTCTTTCATTAAATCATGAAGAGGCTATGCACACACCAATATCAATACTCTATCTTCCTTAACTATCTAATAACTCCTTCACAAGTCACTATCTATTCAAGACAACCTCATTGTGGTTATAATTATCCTAATAACTATGCCAATGACATGTATGGTTATCTTTTAGTTGACGCCAATATTCCCTACCATATGAATATCATTTCAAGACCACCTAGATATGTTTATATAGTATCATGGATACCTTTTTGCATGTATTTGAGATTAATTGACTTATCATTTAGTCTTGATTTCCACCTTGTGTATCAATTGCTATCCTACCCATGGGTGAGAAGTCATAACTATTCCTAGGGTTGCATGATAGCTATTGAGGTATAATTTAGTCTTTAGGTTGATATGATAGTTCTTCCAAGTGGGTATTCTCAAGTGAAAATCCTTATCTTGATTTTAGAATGATGATAATTCATTGACTAACATGATTTCCCTTAGTATCCTTCCAATTGTTTAGGTTAGTGTTTGAATCAGGATAAGAGCAACATGTGATTGCACATCTACTCCATAGTGAAAGTGTTTCGATGACCTTCCTCTAGTTTAGGATTATCCTTGAATGTTGATAAGACTCCCTTCATAAATATATACCAATACTATCTTGATGATTTCCTTCCCATGGTGATATTTCTTGTTGTCATAGATTGTTATCTCAAATAAATATAAATTTTCACTTTCTCATGGTAATTTAACTTGTCAAAATGATAATCCTCTCACTTCCCTCATGGCTGTCCTATAACATTATATTTCATGATTTAACTAATCATAAAGTGAAGTAAACGAACACATAAAGAACATGCCTTAGATTTTGAGATTTTCCTCAAAAATTTGTCTTCAAAATCCTCAAAATTTTGATCTTTTTGGCAAGTTCCTTCGTATTCAATTTTGAATTTTATATAACTCTAATAGGATTAGTGAAATATATGAAAAAAAAACATATATCATGAAATTCAATCTAAATACATGAAAATTGGCATTGAAACAATATGAAACATGAAACTATTAGTTTAAATAATCAAATTTTGTCTAAAACAATCCAATTTACTTCTTCTACATTGAAAAACTAAAAAAAGTTAGTGGAAATTAAGAAAATAATGATTGTCAAAATGTCAACACCATAAAAAAACATTTTCTTGTCTGTGGGTCTGAGTCATAGATCCCACATACTTTTTGTCCATTTTTCTAGTTCACCAAAATGTGCTCGCATTATAATGCGAGTGCATTTTGTCAAGCATGGAGAGTTTAAGTGCTTTCATGCATGGAAAGTCTTAAGTATTGTCATGCATGAAAAGTTATAAGTGTTTTAAGTGCATGGAAAGTGGGGAGGGAGGTGCAAAGGTGAGAGAGAGAGGGGAGGGAGATGGTGGGAGGTAAAGAGGGGAGAGAGAGAGAGAGAGAGAGAGAGAGAGAGAGAGAGAGAGAGAGAGAGAGACTACTTTTGACATGCAACCCTAAACCCTAAACCTGAATAAACCTAAACCCCTAAACCCTAAATAATGCCCATAAACCCTAAACTTGAGCAACCTTAAACCTCTAAACCCTAAATAATGCCCCTAAACCCTAAACCCAAGAAACCCTAAACCTCTATTTCTTTATCTCTATCATCCCTCTACCTCTCAATCTCTCTCCCTATGTCTCTAGCCATGTCCCTCATTCTCTATCTCCCTATCTCTCTCCTCAATCTCCTTTATAACTCCTTATCAATCCTCTCTCTCTAGCTAAACCCTAAACCCTATACCTCTAAACCTTAACCCCTAACCCCTAACCCCTAAACCATAAACCTTAAATCCTAAATAATGCCCCTAAACCTTAACCCCTAACCCCTAAATCCTAAAACCGAGCAACCCTAAACCCCTAAACCCTAAACCCCTAAACCCCTAAACCGTAAAACCTAAAACCAAGCAACCCTAAACCTCTATCTCCCTAGATCTCTCCCATATCTCCCTCTCTATATCATCCCTATACCTTCCATTCTCTCTCCCTATGTCTCTAGCCATGTCCCTCACTCTCTATCTCCCTATCTCTCCCCTTAGTCTCCTCTATATCTCCCTATCATTACTCTCTCTCCCTCTCTAAATTGTAAAGCCTAAACCTCTAAACCTTAACCCCTAACCCATAAACCTCAAATAATACCCCTAACCCCTAACCCTTAAACCCTAAACCTAAGAAACCCTAAACCCCTAAACCCTAAACCCAAGCAACCCTAAACCTTTATCTCCATATCTCTCCCCTATCTCTCTATCTCTATCATCCCTCTACCTCTCAATCTCTCTCCCTATGTCTTTGGACATGTCCCTAACTCTCTTTCTCCCTATCTCTCCCCTCTATCTCCTATATCTCTCCCCTATGTCTCCTATATCTCTCCCAATCTCTTTCGATCTCCTCTCTCTACCTATCTCTAAACCCTAAATCCTAACCCCTAACCCCTAACCCCTAAACCTTAAATATTTACCCTAAACTCTAACTCATAACCCCTAAACCCTAAATAATGCCCCCAAACTCTCACCCTTAACCCCTAAACCTGAGAAACCCTAAACCTCTCTCTCTCTCTAAACCCTAAATAATGCTCCTAAACCCTAACCCCTAACCCCTAAACTCTAAACCTGAGCAACTCTAAACTTCTATCTCCCTATCTCTAGTGTCCCTCTACCTCTCAATCTCTCTCCCTATCTCTCTGAATATCTTGCTCCCTCTCTATCTCCCTATCTCTCCCCTCTCTCTCTCTCTCTCTCTCTCTCTCTCTCTCTCTCTCTCTCTCTCTCCTATCATTCCTCTATCTCCCTATCTCTCCCTCTCCCTTATGAACAAAGGAAATGGAAACAAGAAAACTAGGACTCTCTCTCTCTCTCCATCTCCACCCTCTCTCCCTCTTGCTCTCTCTCCCTCTACCTTATTGACAAAGCAAATGGAAACAAGAAAACTAGGACATGAATTGAGGGATGAGGATATAAATTGGGAGGATGAAATGGAAACAAGATAAAATGAAAGTTCATTAGATGGGAAGAATGATGAGAAGAGAGGTGGAAAATAGTAAAATAGGGAAAAATTGGCGAGATCTAAAGGGAAATTGGAAAGGAAAAGTAAAACTAGGAAAGCTAGGAAAAGGAAAACTAGGAGGCGGATAGGTGAGAGAGAGAGTAGAGAGTGAGAGAAAGGGTAGGAGGTAAGATGGGAGGGAAGTAGAGAGAGGGTAGGAGGTAGAAAGGGGAGGAAGTAGAGATTGAGAGAGAGGGTAGGAGGTAAATAGGTGAGAGAGAGAGAGGAGGGGAGGGAGAGAGAGAATACTAGAGAGAGGGGTAAGGAGGGAGGGAGTGAGATGATTTTATTTCACCATAATGTGAGCGCTGTTGATGCTCAGAATTGCACAGTTTCCAACACCAACATGGGAAAATCTGAGATGTGGGAATGCTCTTCAGAGTAACCTCCAGATTTTAAAGAAGCTGGCTCTTCTTTATCTCAAAAGTGTTTGGGAAAAGGGATAGAGTTAAACAAAATCACAAATGCAACTAAAAAAAAAGAAACTAAACTATGGCGATGCGCCTGAATATGATTTTGTTTCTCAACACTAAGCATAGTGAAACTACTTTAGGATTCAGTCACATTAAAGAGCAAACAATGCATGATCAATGTAACAGATGAAAAATAAACAAGATCAAAGGCTCACAACTTAGAAGATTTTGTAATAACACAGAAAATATCAGCAAAGGCACAAAACTCCGTCTTTTATTTATTTTCCAGTCACATAAAAGGCACAGAATCATGCACAGTTATACAAACTCTCTGAATCAAGAAAATGGAACAAAGGCAAATGATATTACTGGCCACTACAAAAGATCTTCAAACTTCTCTAACAATCTGTACTACAGAAAAAATCTCTATCTCCTCCTTTAAACTGTGATCTAAACCCATATTTATAGCATAGAACTGGCTCAAAGATTGCCCACACGATTAAATCTCAACAGTCTAACCAAACTCGGACTTAACTAAAAGTGTCTGACAGAAGATATCTTTCAAATCGGAGACGATTAACCACTCTACAAGTTCATTGGCTGCAACAGATACATGTAACTCCACTTACTTGAATCAGGTAGGAACGTGTGGCAGTTTCTGATAGTCTTTACGACTATAAACCCTTAGAACAGCTGGCATTCATACGTGCCTCTTTCTTAAAACTCCTTCATCTTTTTGGAACAATAAGAAACTAACACCTGGCATCCTCCGTGTGACTTACTTAATAAATTGCTTCATTACTTAGGAGACACCAGAAATCGACACCTGGCAGCATCCGCGGCCCCTGCAAAAGATACGTGGCGATGTCCGCTTTACTTTGAGTCTTTACTATGGCTTATATTAGGAGTGCTCGGGCTTTGCCATCTGTCATGGTCTGCTGCACTGAAACTTAAGAAATATTAAAATGGGACCCACCAACAGTCCGTGCCTGAGAAGGTTCAAAAAGAAAAAGGGACAAGTGGCGCTTTTCGCGAATCTGAGAAACATAGACATGGCGACTTCCGCCGCGCTTAGAGAGACCTTTGAAACATTTACGGAGTCTCACAGAAGATGACACATGGCAATCTCCGCTGCTACTTCGGGAAACTTTAGCACTTAAACAAAACCTCCGCGGACGTTGCCACCTGGCGCTCTCCGCGCAACTCTGAGAAACTTTGTAGAAACATTAGAGACTCATAAGAATCACGTGGATGGTAACACTTGTCGCACTCCACTGAAACTATAGAAATATTAATGGGGCCCACCATACCTCTTTACTTAGTGATGAAACCAAAAGGGAACCTGCAGAAGATGACACATGGAGCTCTCCGCTGAAACTATATGGGACACGCGGCACCTTCCATGTAACTTTAAGAAACTCTAAAGTCACTCTCTGCATCTGCCACTTGGTGCCTTCCGCACTCACTAAAGCTCTTAAAAGGGACCCGCTACATTATGAGAAACATTGAAAAAGAACATTTGAAACTTAGAAGAAACTGGAATGGGTGCTGACACTTGGCAGCTTCTGTCTTAATGCAAAAAGATACGTGGCACTCTCCGCGGCCACTTTGAGAAACTTTAGAATGTGTCTCAACTGCTGACACATGGTGGTTTCCGCTATACTTAGGAACTTAGGCAAAAATTTACAAAAATTAAAACCTCGCGTGCCCGTGCTCTGTGTCAAGACTTCACTACCAAAACTGAGGCGCAGAGAACAAAACTGGAGCTCGCACAACTGAAACTCAAAAAATCAAAATGTAGAGTATTTTACTCTACAGTTCTTGGCGACCCCAAGGACTTTTGAGCCTTCTCAAAAAAAAGAATCCAAAAAATGTCCATCTATACAGCAAAATTTACAAATTTTGCAAGGCTGTCTGATATACAGACCATTCGGCATCAGATAATCCTTATTTGTTCTACAAATCCTGGAAGGTTAAATCTAGGTTGATCATGTCCTTATGCGAAAAGCTCTGCAAAACATGGATTGCAGCTTTCAACTGGAAATCAAGCTAGGCCATAGGAATCAAAAGAGCTTCCACCTCTGACACTGATGAGGCATCTATTAGACCCTAGAAAACTGATTGGTCATTTTGTCTAGCTAGCAACAGAGGCTTGATTTCATCAACCATTAATACAGTGTTGCTATCAGGAAAAGGGGAAGGAAGGCCCAATTGCACCAGGTCTTCAATATGTTTCTTTATGTCCTTCACTCCCTCCTTGACCACATCCAAGAGCTCCTGGCAAGTAATTGTAGCAGAGTTGCAACTAAGAACCTCATTCACCCATTTGGCAGCAATCATTCTATCACTAGTCCCTACTATTGATAATGTTTTGTCAGATGTGTCATAAAGTTTCCCCAGCAGCAGTTGAGAATCAGAAACTCTCATGGAAACAATGGACAAAGTGGCCTGAACTGAAGTCTCTACCTTTTCACATAATTGTTGTGCATGTAGCAGGAAAGTTAAAGAGGGTTTGAGCTGGATAATCTCCTCAGAGATTCTTGCCCACACTGATGCATATAGCTCCTTGACCAGGTTCAACACTCCTGCATTTTGAGGCCTATTTGTCAACTCAAGGGTCAATTGTTTTGTTGTTTGTTGCTCAGCCTGAAGTTGAGCCTGTATGGCAGCAACGTTATTCTATTCTTTCAACAACTACTGTTGAAACTGTGTGGCTTGTTGAGAGGAATCCTGATGCCTCTTCTGCAATGTGGCCTTTTCCTGCTTCAGGGTAGTCACAACAGACTTCACCTGGATCAGTTCTTCTTTCAAGGAAGCATTTTGGCTCTGTGTAGCCTAATGTATCTGACATGAAACAGTATTTTGCAACTGCTTAGTGAGATCTTCTATTTCATGATTTTTTAATTTGAGCTCAGTAGTCAAGGTCTCACTATGTGTTCTTTCTTGAGCTAGATCAGCGTCCACTTTCTGCAACTTCCTTGATAACTTCAAATAGTCAGTGGCTACAGTAGAAGTGGTTTCATTTAGTAGCTCTAGCCTGTCTTGTGGCCTAAAAAGTGACATGTCCATCGCCACTGCACTCATTGTATAATCTTGGGGCTGCATCTTCTCATTAGGTCTAACTACATTTGGTGACAAATGGGTCACAGTTAGCTACTGCTGGATTGGGTCAAATAGCGACCTCATATGTGGGATAGCCTGAGCTTTATTATCCTTCTTTCTCTTTTTGTCTATTTGGGCTTCCCTAGCCTTCTTAGCAGTGTCTACTTGAGCTTGGAAGGTAGGGGGAGAGGCAATATACCTACCCGCAAAAGGATGACCTTGTGGCAAGCCATAAGGGATAGCCAAATGTTGGCTAGGAGGGATCTGAGGAGGTATTCTCTTTGGAAAAGAAGGAGAAAAGGGAGGTAATGATGTGGCCTATGATGACATGGCCTGTGTAGTGACAGGTGGGGAAAAATGAGAAATTGGCACAGTAGAGGTGGCAGGGGATAATATTTGGCTAGTTGGGATTGCCACCCCTATTGAAGAAGAAAAAGACTGAGAAGAAGAAGGAGAAGAAGCACGTACCTAAGGAGCAATAGATATACTCGGTGGTGGCTGTAATAAAGGTTCTACCTCCTCATCTGAATTAGGTTGAAGTTTCAGCTTCTTATGTTTCCTTGGCCTCTCTTCTTCTTGCTGTGTTTCTTTCTCCTCAATGTTTACCACTATTACTAATGGTGTTTGCACAAAACTGGAAGCCCCACTCATTGAAACTGATGGGGTCCCTCTAGGTGGTGATGACATCACACTCTTTTGCTTTTCTATGACACTGAGAGATTGGGGCTAGGTAGTTATAGTAGCTGTAGATGATGTTTGTCCTGGGGCCTGCATTGTGTGAGTGGATTCAGGTTCTTCTTCAGACTCCTCACTCCTTTTATGGATCTTGCTTGTATCAGGGCTAGAGACTGGAGAAGGATGCCATTCATCCCAAATAGACTCCCATTTCTCATCTGTATCAACCTTGCCAAAGGAGTGGGTTGTTTCAGATATCTCCTGCCTATATTTCCAATAGGCTTCTATCCTCTTAGCCTTCCACTCTCTATCTCTTATTAAATTTTTCTTTAATCCAGTGCCCATTTTGAGCTTAGGGTCATAGGCTTTTTCCTTTTTATAAAATACTTCCCATGGCCTGGGTCCCTCAAAGGGCAAATCTGTCAATTTTGCATATAAATCAGGGATGTCCTCCTTAGGGTTTCTTCTGTCTTCCAAAAAAGGATGACCCTTGTGCACAATTTTGGCACCAACATTATTATTCTTGACCCACAAGGTTATGAAACTGATTGGATCATATCTCCATTTATCTTCAATCAAAAGAAAACCTAGGACAACTAACTTTCTTAGCAATAAGTGCTCAGCATCCCTGACCAATAGGATCATGTTTTTCTTCACCCATGAGATATCATACATTTTCTTTTTCTTCTTCCCAGTGCCATAATCATTATCAACCATAGACATTTGTCAGGTAACCTCTAAGAAGGCTAGCCTAGGAGTCAAAACCTTGGGTAGCAATATTGGCTCTCCATTAAAACCATGGACCCTGATAATAGTATGGTGAGACCCAAAGAAATAATCACAAGGGATGGGGAAATTTGCCATGAGGCCTCTGACACTTAATGTTAATCTATTTTCAACAGGCTCTGGGCTTACGTGGCTAAAAGCAGGGGCGACAAAAAATTCCCAAAATTCGTAAGGGTTAGACGATTCAGACAAGACATGTGTCCATTCGGACACAGGAATAGTTCTATTGGGACCAAAACTTGGGTCAAACATGTTCAGATGCATATACTAGGAAAAGATGGCATAGTTTTGGTATAACATAAGGTGAAACAGATAAGAAGAATACCTGAAAACCCCTGTTGATTTGAAATTGGTGAGTTGTTTGGCCATTGAGTAGGCAATCTGCTCTGAGAAATCCAGCTAAAACTCCTAAGACTTATCCACGGTCTTCATTCTGAATAAGATGGCGAGTTGCCAATCATAGACAGTGATATCTTCCTTCATTCCAAAGATAAATGCCATCATAGATAATGCTTCCTAACTATCTTGTGTAAATTGTGCCCTTCCTGTTGGTAGCACTAGCATTTGGGTATTTTCATCTCCCAGCTGCATCTCTAAATTAAGAAACCTTAATTGAAACTTGACATTTGCCCATGTCTTCTGCATTTTGGCAATGGTGGGAAACGTGGCTGTGCTGTCATAGTATAGGGCCAACATGTCTCTGATGGCCTTTAGTGTGATTTACACCATGAAGGGTCCCTTTTGAATGGTGATTGAGGGTGCATGAAACAATTCTGTGCATACCTCAATCAGGTCGGGGCATAAATGCACGCTTGGAACCATGAATTTTGCCAATTGAGAGGTCCATATCCGCATGCCAAATGTTTCAAATTATTTAGCCTTGGCCTTCAGGAGACATCTTTGGTGTGCTCCTTCTCGCAGAGCTTTGCCAGACTTTTGTAGGATTGGTTCAGCAATACCGTCTGCAAAATCCTTCACCTTAGCTAAGTCGACTGCATAACCAACCTCGGGAACCCTAGTCCTTGGATAGGTCTTTAAGGGTTGTGTAGGGGCCAAAGCGTATGATTTGCTGGTGAGGAGCCTGTCGATAGACTCGTAAATCCCAAGCCCCTATTGTGAAGACTGTGCTTTCACCATCTCTGTGTTTGCTGGAAACTGTTGAACTTACTGTAAACGAGTATGGAAGCTTTGCGATAGGGAAGACACAATTAGGAAGCAGGTTTTGTAATAAAAATGCAGCAACAGGGAAGACACTAAGCAGAAGTAGAAACAAATGAAACTCAGTTAAACTTTAACTCATGTTGTTGGGGCATTTTAATGATGCCTCAAGTCTCATAAATGTCATTAAAAATAGAAAACCGTTATAAAATCTTAAGAGATCTGAGTGGGACAGAGTGTCAGACACGTCATAAAAAGTGGCAGCGCTGGGTACTTTTAGGATTTTTGGGGATTTGAGAGGTTTAATGAATGCGAGAGTTTTGAGACTTTTAAGAGACTTGAGCTGTGGCCACGTGTTTACAAAACACTTATTCAAAGCAAAAGCAAGAAAAACAAAGCAGGAAAAACAAAGCAACAACAAAAGGAAACTATCTAACTATAATACACAGGAAAGACACTGTCTAATTGAAATGCTTCAAGTAGATCCCGTTGACGAGAATCTCTTCAGGCTCACCCTCCATCGTTTCAAGCTTGAAAGAATTATGCTATTTATAGGAACGGATTTTATAAGGGCCAGTCCATAATGACTCAAATTTACTGTGTCGAACCAGCTTGGCAGCTCTCTCATCCCATTTCAAAACAACTGATCCTACTTCAAAATGAGGGTTTGAAGTTTTCTTATCAAAATAGTCTTTGATTATTTTCTGATGTTTCAATAATGATTCATGTGCTAAATCCCTCTTTTCTTGAACTTCCAGGAGCTTAGCAAGTCTGACCTGCATGGGGCCATTTTCCTCAATCTCAATCTGTTTCAATAACTAGAGAGCAGGAATCTCCAAGCTCAGGGGCATCACAGCAGGTTTACCATAGACCAATTCATATGGGGACATTTTTGTCACTTGTTTCAGTGTAATTCTATCTGCCCATAGTGCTATATTAAGCACTTTATGCCACTCTTTGTGATGATCAACCCCTATTCTTTTAATAAGTCTGATCAGATTCTTGTTAGTTGATTCTGCCAAACCATTACCCTGAGGATAATAATTTGAGGAGGTTTTCAGGTAGATTCCATACTTTAGTGCAAAGTCAGATATCTTTGCCCCCAAAAATGCCTTAGCATTATTTGAAATTATAGTACGAGGAGGCCCAAAGTGAGTAGTGATACCCTCCAGAAAGTCTAGAATCACCTTTTCTGTTGCTTCTTTTAGTGGGGCTGCCTCACGCCATCTGGTAAAATAATTTGTGGCAGTTAGAATCCATTTGTGCCCCATACTTGACATTGGATTGATCATTCCAACGAAGTCTAGACCCCATTGGGCAAAAGGTTCATCAACAATCATAGGACTAAGGGGTATCGCTGCATTTCTTCTTTTCCCTACATAATACTGACAAGATTGGCATTCTTTGACCAGTTGATAACAGTCTGTGAATAAAGTGGGCCAGAAGTAACCTGCCTGACTTATCTTTATAGCTGTGGTTCTTGCAGAAAAATGTCCACCTGAAACTCCATGGTGCATTTCATACAGTATTCTTTGGGCCTCATCTCTCTCTATGCATCTTAAAAGTATGCCTTCAGTATTTCTTCTGAAAAGAACTTGGTCAATTAAAACAAAATGAACTCCCTGTTGCCTATAGTACCTCTTCTTATCCTGAGAGAGCTCCTTTGGGAAAACCCCATGTTTCATAAACTGGATCCTATTCGTGACCCAAGAATTCTGATCAACCTCTTGTATCCTCAATACATTTTCTTCCTCTGTTTCTTCAGTTATCATTTTTTCCATAGCTTGAACCATATACTGGCACAAACCCTTGCTTCTGACAAGTTTAGTTGGTCTGACCTCCACATCATATTCAAGAATCTTTGTTATCCAGTTTGCTCTTTTCTCAGTTATTTCTCCTTCCATAATATATTCTCTAACACTCGGATGAGCCACTAGTATCAGAATCTTATTACCTGTGACCATGTGTCTGAATTTCTTGAGGGCTTTTACCATAGCATACGCCTGTTTCTCTACAAAGTTATACTTGGCTTCATACTCTCTAAGAGTCCTTGAGAAAAAGGCTATTAGATGCTCTCCCTCTTGTTGATCATCAATCTGTGTTACCACAGTAGCAACGCTGAATTCTCCTCCATAGACATACATTATAAAAGACTTAGAGAAGTTAGGGTTCCTCAATACTGGGGCTATTGATATTGCTTTCTTGACCTCCTCAAAAGCCTGCCTCCCTTCTGTAGTCCATTTGAATACTAGGTCTTTCTTTAGTAATAGTGTAATTGGTTTTATTAGGCCTACAAAGTCTGATATGAACCTACTGACAAAATTAATCTTTCCCAAGAAGGACTGAACTGCTTTCTTATTGATAGGCAGAGACAGGTTCATTATGGCAGTGACTCTTTCTGGATCTATAGAGACTCCTTCTTTAGACACTATATGCCCTAATAGTTTGCCTTGAGGTACTGCAAAAATGCATTTCTTAGGATTTAGAGATATTCCAAACTCTTGGCATTTCTTAAAAACTGCCTCTAGATGGTCAAAATGATCTGCAACATTTTTAGAGAAAACTGTGAGGTCATCCAAGTAGATTAGAATGATTTTATTGATAATCTCTCCAAATGCTACATCCATTGCCCTCTGAAATGTAGCTCCAGCATTTGAAAGACCAAAAGGCATCTTTGCATAGGCGAATGTTCCCCATTTTGTGGTGAAAGCAGTCTTATGTTGGTCCTCATCAGCCAACCAAATCTGATTGTACCCAGAGAAACCATCTAGCAGGGAAAATCTCTCTGATCCAGCCAAAGTCTGTAAAATTTGTTCCATAGAGGGCAAGGGGTAGTGATCCTTCAAGGAAGCCCTATTTAGATCCCTGAAATCCACACAGAGCCTTATGTCCCCATTCTTTTTTCTGACTGGTACTAAGTTGGATACCCAAGTTGAGTGTTTGATTGGAAAAATGATCTTTGATTCTAATAGTTTCTGCAACTCATCCACCATCAGAGGTTCAATCCTAGGGTTCACTGGCCTCTACTTCTATCTAACCGGTTTAGATCCTTCAGTTAGCTCTATAGTGTGATGAATGCTATTTCTATCATAACCATGGAGATCTTCATAGGTCCAGGCTATGACCCTATCATATTTCTCACATAAATCAATTAACGTTTTTCTTTCTTATTGAGTGGCAGAATTTCCAACCTTCAGTCTTCTCCCCTCACTAACCTGGATCTTAGAGTAGTCTTCTTTGTTTGCTTGAAATCTCTTCTTTTCTAGTCTTGCATCTTCAGGATCAAACAAGTTTTCTAGGGTAATTAGTCCTTTAGGGAGCTTGTTTGACTTCAGTTGAATGATCTGATCACCATATGCTTCTTCAATTTTTGGTTGTAACTGATCAGCAAATTCTCCTGACTGTTGCAAAAATGAGAGCACTTGAAAATCATTTTCAAAAACTTGCCAATTTTCATCATTGTCTGGGATGGTTGGCCTCACAATAACTTTGACTGACTCATTATTGACCATTAGATCAGTTATTGGATCAAACTGTGAACCAATTTGTGCCATCCTATTTACCTCAGAATTTTGGGCTCTAGGGACTAATTATATATTAAAGGCTTCAAAATTTTCTATTAAGTCCCAAATTCTGTGCCTATAGGATCTCATCCTTATATTTTTGGCTATTGCCTTCTCTCTTATTTGTTTCACCACTAGTTCTGAATCTCCTTTGACTATCAGATTCTTTACTCCTTTCCTTTTTGCCAATATAAGTCCATGCACTAAAGATTCATACTCAGCATCATTATTGGTACAGGCAAAATGAAAGCAGATGGCTCTTAAAATCTTTTCACCATTAGGGGTAGTAAGACAAATTCCTGCTCCAGCTCCATTTTTCCTTCTAGCCCCATCAAAATTTAGGGTCCAGATTCCTGAGTCATTTATGGATTCTTGGGTCTAAGAGGGCTCTTTTCTTAAGGCATTAGGGATCTCCTAGTCTTCCTCAAATATAACATAAGTGCCCAACCTTGTTGAGTCATAGCTTCCAAAGGGATCACTCTGCATCATGGTTAACAACTGGTTATCCTCTACTTGTTGATCATATTCAGTCCAATCCCCTATTTCTTCAACAAAAACCCTTTCCTCTTTATTTAGCATGGCATGGGCTACTTCTAACTTTGGGGTTGGTTCATTAGTGATATGGTCCTTTGACAATGGTTCTGATAGTACCTTCATTTTAGTCCCATATTTGGTTCTTATGATGAGATGAGACCAATCAAGTGACATATAACCTCCTATCTTAGCTGTGAAATCTCTGGATAGGCATAAGCCAAAAACAGGAGGAATATCTATGACTACAACATCTTGATTAACAATTATATTGGGACAGGTGTACAACTATAGTGGAAGTTGTTTAATTTTCCCTATTGTTTGTACAGACTTCCCATCTAACTGCATAACCCCTTTTGCAAGTGGCTCATATTTTATTTTCAAAGCATCTGCTATTTGCTTTGGCATCACTGTGGTGCTAGCCGCAGAGTCTATCATTGCATTGTGCAATAGTTTCTTCTCAACTATCAAAGTTAAATAAAAGGGGTCTGGCTTGGATTTACTTACCTCTGGTGCATTGTTCAGAAGAGCTGTTGTCTACAGAGGAACAATGTCTTTGAGCTTTTCTTTATCAGTAGGTTCTCCTTTGGCAACAGTCTGTTTAGGCACAGCTTGGCTCTGTAAAGCTTCTTGCAACAGTGTCTTTTGCTCAGGAATGGCTACCATGTTCCATATCGACATGTGTGCTGGAGTCCTCTTCAACTGATCCACCACATTCGCAGGTCCTAGTGCTTGTGTTCTTGGATAATAAGGGTACCTTGCTTTTTCTTGAACTTGTCCAGAAACTACTTGGTTCTGCACTGGCTGAGGTATTTCTTTTCTAGTAGCTGTATTTTGATGATCTTGAAATGGTGGAATTCCCATAATTTCATTATTTGTGACTCCAAGCTATTCCATCATCCTTCTCTTGGCTCTAGTATAGTAATCTGATTGTACCAATGGCTTCTTAGAAGTTTGAGCTTCATTTAAAAATACTGACTCTTCATCTTCAATCCATGAGAATAGAGCATGCTTAGGGGCTATTTCTTCTTCTTGCTGTAAGGACATTCCTTGCATCTGAGCCACTAGGACTAAATTTTGCATACTAGGAGATTGGTAGGGTTGAGTATCAGAAGTATTTGCAAATTGTCCATCCACTCTTCTTTGCTCTGCTATCTTTTGTTGTAGATTACCCCTAGGAGAATCTTTGGGCATATGTGCATTATTACAAGGGAAACACTAGGCATTGGTGCCATCTGCATAATTATTCTACCTTGGTACAATCTCTCTGTTTGGATTGGGAGGGACAGTCTGCAAGGGTGTAGGAATTGCAACCAATTGGTTTGATGCCTAAGGGTTAGTTTGCCTTTGGGGGCCTTGATACTGATTTGATTGTGGAGGAGGTCTATTCCCTTGATAGCCTTGATATTGGGGTCTAGGATAAGGATTCTGCTATCTTTTTAGGTTAATTATTTCATTAGAAAATGTTCTCAGGATGTTCTTGACATCATCCATCTCTAAAGACTGGGCAGGGACAGTAGCTTTAGCAGGTTGTTGGGGAAACGTATACATGGACACATGTGGGGTTATGGGGTTAGGAGCTTCTTGAGGCAATGGTAGGGTAATCTCTGGAAACATAGGCATGGGGGGCCTTGGGGGCAATTTTCCAGCATCTATCAAATTATTTTCAGCTCTGACTGCATAGTCATAGGCTTCTGGCAGGGTCTGGCCTCCAAGTGATTGAATCATTACTGCTATATCTGAATTTAGGGCTTTAAGATAAAACACTATAGCCATACCTGGTAATGGTCTTGCTGTAGCAGGAATCCTTTCCCAAGTCTTCTGAAACTTGGAATTGAAGTCAGTCATTGCTTCTCGTGGTGCCCTCTTGATGGTAATCAGTTGTTGTAATAGAGAAGATTTATCACCCTTCTCTTTGAATCTTGCAAAGAAAGCATCTCCAAGCTGGTCCCATGTAGATATCGAATTTGGGTTCAAAGATCTGTACCAGTCCAGAGCCTTCCCCTTAAAAGAAGTTGCTAAGAGTCTTATAGCCACGTTCTGCTATGTGATCACATGTATTGTGTAGACATCAGACACATCTTGTAGATGCTCTTCGGGTGTTTAGAAATCCTCCCCACTGAATTTGGGCAGAGCCTTCAGAGCATTTGCTGGGATAGGATCCCAGGTGGCTGGTGGTACTAGGAGAATCAGAGCACTACCAGTATTCCAATTTGCATAATTCCTTGGGGCTATAGGTGCTCCCATGTTTGCACTTGGGGTTGCTGTAAACTAATTGACCCTTCTTCTTGGATTAGTTATCAATGGTGATAAAAGAATACCTAGGTTCACAGCAAATTGAGCTCTTGTCACAAGTCCACAGCTCTGACTCCTCGTGACTCTCTGGTTCATACAGTCTTGAAAGAAACTTCAAGAAATGGTCCCACCGGGCATGCGAAAAACTGTTGATGCTCAGAATTGCGCAGTTTCCAACACCAACATGGGAAACTCTAAGACATGGGAATGCTCTTCAGTGTAACCTCCAGATTTTAAAGAAGCCGGCTCTTCTTTGTCTCAAAAGTGGTTGGGAAAAGGGATAGAGTTAAACAGAATCACAAATGCAACTAAAAAAAAAGGAAACTAAACTATGGCGATGTGCCTGAATGTGATTTTGTTTCTCAACACTAAGCACAGTGAAACTACTTTAGGATTCAGTCACATTAAAGAGCAAACAATGCATGATCAATGTAACAGATGAAAAACAAACAAGATCAAAGGCTCACAACTTAGAAGATTTTGTAATAACACAGAAAATATTAGCAAAGGCACAGAACTCCGTCTTTTATTTATTTTCCAGTCACATAAAAGGCACAGAATCATGCACAGTTATACAAACTCTCTGAATCAAGAAAATGGAACAAAGGCAAATGATATTACTGGCCACTACAAAAGATCTTCAAACTTCTCTAACAATCTGTACTGTAGAAAAAATCTCTATCTCCTCCTTTAAACTGTGAGCTAAACCCATATTTATAGCATAGAACTGGCTCAAAGATTGCCCACACGATTAAATCTCAACAGTCTAACCAAACTCAGACTTAACTAAAAGTGTCTGACAGAAGATATCTTTCAAATCAGAGATGATTAGCCACTCTACAAGTTCATTGGCTACAACAGATACATGTAACTCCACTTACTTGAATCAGGTAGGAATGTGTGGCAGTTTCTGATAGTCTTTGCGACTATAAACCCTTAGAACAGCTGGCATTCATATGCGCCTCTTTCTTGAAACTCCTTCATCTTTTTGGAACAATAAGAAACTAACACCTGGCATCCTCCACGTGACTTACTTGATAAATTGCTTCATTACTCAAGAGACACCAGAAATCGACACCTGGCAGCATCCGCGGCCCCTGCAAAAGATACGTGGCGATGTCCGCTTTACTTTGAGTCTTTACTGTGGCTTATATTAGGAGTGCTCAGGCTTTGCCATCTGTCATGGTCTGCTACACTGAAACTTAAGAAATATTAAAAATGGGACCCACCAACAGTCCGTGCCTGAGAAGGTTCAAAAAGAAAAAGGGACAAGTGGCGCTTTCCGCGAATCTGAGAAACATAGACGTGGCGGCTTCCGCCACGCTTAGAGAGACCTTTGAAACATTTACAGGGTCTCACAGAAGATGACACATGGCAATCTCCGCTGCTACTTCGGGAAACTTTAGCACTTAAACAAAACCTCCGCGGACGTTGCCACTTGGCGCTCTCCGCGCAACTCTGAGAAACTTTGTAGAAACATTAGAGACTCATAAGAATCACATGGATGGTAACACTTGTCGCACTCCACTGAAACTATAGAAATATTAATGGGGCCCACCATACCTCTTTACTTAGTGATGAAACCAAAAGGGAACCTGCAGAAGATGACACATGGAGCTCTCCGTTGAAACTATATGGGACACGCGGCACCTTCCATGTAACTTTAAAAAACTCTAAAGTCACTCTCTACATCTGCCACTTGGCACCTTCCGTGCTCACTAAAGCTCTTAAAAGGGACCTGCTACATTATGAGAAACATTCAAAAAGAACGTTTGAAACTTAGAAGAAACTGGAATAGGTGCCAACACTTGTCAACTTTTGGCTTAATGCAAAAAGATACGTGGCACTCTCTGCGGCCACTTTGAGAAACTTTAGAATGTGTCTCGGCTGCTGACACATGGCAGTTTCCGCTGTACTTAGGAACTTAGGCAAAAATTTACAAAAATGAAAACCCCGTGCGCCTGCGCTCTGTGTTAAGACTTCACTGCCAAAACTGAGGTGCAGAGAACAAAACTGGAGCTCGCACAACTGAAACTCAAAAAATCAAAATGTAGAGTATTTTACTCTACAAGCACATTATAACACACTCACATTAGGCTTTTCTTTGGTAATTTCCAAGCCTTTGGCTAGGATTTGCCTTGGGATTCCAACTCAAAGGCTTGGATTGTGTTTTGGACATCCAAAGATGTGTTTTTGTAGATTGTAACAAAAATTACATAATCTGGAGTATGCTCCACATCAGGTTTGCATGTGTTTTAATGACAAGTTTAAAAAATACCAGCATAATCTTAATCTCTCTCTTATCTTTCTAACCATATAATGTTTGTCATGTTTTGAGTCTGTTAAGGATTTCATTATTAATTTCTTTTGTTAGTGTATGCACTTTTTTTCAAAAATGAGTGTGTGGTATTTTTGACTTTTTTTCAACCGTTCATCAAAATTTCAAATAAATTTCATTTTTAGAAACTAGACTCCATTCTACACGCATTCAAAAAAAATTGGATTTTTTATTAGTTTTAAAAAGATTTAAGGGGGAACATGCTCAGTTTTCTATTTTTCAGGATGTGTCCACTTTGAAAATTAGTAAAAAATCAATCATTCATGAAAAATTTATCATAAAAATCAAGGATAAACTACATGGTGTTAGCTAATTTCTCATTGAAGCGATTTTTGAAATACTATAAAAAAGTTAACATTTTAGGGGGGCACACTAGACACTATGTTATGTTTTTTTGAGAAAAAAGGACTAGTTTGTGTGCTCTCTCTTTTCAAACCCCTTAATCTTAACCATTTTTGAAAAAAATAGTATTTTAGAAACTAGATTCAGAGCACTACGACTCTTATTTTTGTTGTATCTTCAAATTTTGAGTGTAACTATCTTCAATTTCTCATCCAACATCAGTCTTTCCTAATTTTAGAAAAAAAGTGGCATCTTAAGTCCCCCTTTTGGTCCCCCATCTTTGTGCACTTACCCTATGGAAGACCATGATATCGTTGTGGTAGGTAGGTTGTAGGGACTAATGTAGATGCAAGATAAAATGATAATGTACACAAACAAGAAATCAAGCATGCACAAAATGATTCAAAGACAAACATGATCTTGCCCCTAGTCAAGTTGAAAGACAAAGATTGATTGATTGATGATGGAGGATAGTGTTGTTGACAATAGGAATAACACAAGGATTAGGAATGATATATCCTTATGATGATGATGGAGGATTGATCAAGGATTGCAGTGAGGCTAGGAATAAGACCAATGGATGCGATTGAATGATTTTTCTTATATTACTGAATAAGATATACGTGGATTAACATTTTCTTGTGATTTTAGATTTTGGATAGATTTGGATTTTTTTGAGGGATTACATTGGATTGCATGTAGGTAGCTTTTAGCTTGATACGAATGACAAGGGAAAGTTGAGTCAAGGGAGAAGGGTTTGTGGGATGGTGGGATGAGGTGATTGAGAAATTAGCAATAGAGGAAGGAATAAATGGGGGATTCATGATGGAGGGATGGAGGGGGTTGGATGTGATCTCAAAGGAATACATGACATAGGAACTAGGTACCCCACTCTAGATGTGTCACACATGATGAGTTGTGATTGATGAGGGTCATTGCAGTCCTCATCATTTAATTTTAATAAATATCAATCCAAGGCGGTGTCCATGGCTGTATGCAAAAGGGAGAAGGAATAACTTGCATGGTAGTCTTTTCTACAGAAGGGATTTGACAACAATTGCATGAAACAAATTGGGTTTAAAATCTGCTGAAAAAGACAACCTAATTTAAGGAAAGCAATAACTTGAATAGCTAATCTAATTCTGGGATAAAGGAACAGCTAAAGGAATTTTGAATAAACAAATTGCATAACAGCAAAGCAACTAAACAAACTAAGAAATGTAGTCTCTACCCTTCAGTTGGAGTAGGCCCTTGCTCCTTCCTCCAGAGAGACTAATCAATTCCAGTAATCAACAAATTGGTAGAACAACTTTTTTTATTCAAAAATCTTCAAGATCCAAAGTACATGCTGCGGTAAAAAAGTAGAGTTCTTCTTTCCTTCAATTAATTCTTTTACAACTTCCCTTTTTTTTTATTCTATGCCATAGTTCTCTCTATATAACTATGATTATTAAATTCTAATTGAGATTCTCTCTAGAGTAGAGACCTTATTCATGCAGCTAACTAAACTTATTTATCTAGTTAACTAAACTTATTCATTTAGTTAACTGATTATACAATTGTTGATTACAAGGAAGACATGTAATATCTTTTAGAAAGACATGCAACACTAAATGTGTATTCTTTACATGGAATAATTACTCTTAATTAGATCCATTAATTTAGGAGTAATTATAGTCAATCTATCCTTCAGAAAATCTCAGAGTGTGTGTTGGTAGATTGGAAAAATCTGCAGCAATTTGATAAAGTATTTCTGGAACATCTCTAGAGCTTGTAGAATAGTCAACTTCTGTCATAAACTGCTCATTTTATTTACTAGATCTCCTCAAATGATTTCTGGGTTTTGTTTCCCTAACTTCCATATTTCTAGATCATTTTGAATTTCTAAATTTCATTAAGAAATGAGAGAGATCTCATAGTTTTACTGAAACTAGTTTTCTTAACTTTTCTGTTCTGCATCTTTGCACTCTGTAATAGTCAACTTATATCATTAACCATTTATTTATTTTAATGACTCTCTTCAAAACACCTTCATAGATTTGTTCCTCTCTCTTTAAGCTTTCTAGATCATTTTGTAATTCTAATTTTCATTAAGAAATGAGTGAGATATTATAGTTTTACTAAAACTGCCTTTTTGACTTCTACATCTACGGTGCTCTGTGCATCTCTGGAGCTCTATCCATCTCTGGTGCTCTATGCATCTTTGGAACTCTATGCATCTCTAGAGCTCTATCCATCTCTAGAGCTCTATGAATCTCCAAAGCTTTGTGCATCTCTGGCACTCTGTGCATCTCCGGAGCTCTATCCATCTCTGGAGCTCTATCCATCTCTGGCGCTTTGTCCATCTCCGGAGCTCTGTGCATCTCTAGAGCTTTGTCCATCTCTGGCGCTCTATGCATCTCCAGAGCTCTATACATCTTCAGCACTCTGTGCATCTCCAAAGCTCTGTAACTCTAAAATTCTACAACTTCACATAAAATAGACTTTCTCTGCACTTTATTGATAAAATAATTGCTATTCTTGAAGTGAACATGTAAAATCAAGATAAACTCATGCATGGCATTGATCATTGCATTTAGACAAGTTTATTTGATATTTAGCTAAAAATCTTCAAACCCATACTCAAGTCCACTTTAAAAACTAATTTAATGAAGAGAAAATATATGCTTTTATTTGACTAAAGATGAGACACTTTATGGTCTCATCATCTCCCCCACACTTAAGAGGTTGTAGGTCCTCCTGCACTTCCTAATCATCTTTTTGAGCTAACCTCTTTTCTTTTATTGCAGTTGCTCCAGAGATGACTTATAGTTGCTGTTTTGGTGTTTTCTGGAGCAGTTCTAATGATCTTTGGATTTTCCATTCTGATAATCTCTGGAGCTTATACCATGTTGATCCCTGGAGTTGGTGTGCTTCTAATCTTGGGAGCTAATATTCTGTTGATCTCTGGAGCTAATACTTGTTGTTCATCTCCGGAGCTAATACTCTGCTGATCTCTGAAGCTAATACTCTATTGATCTCTAGAGCTATTGTTCTACTGATCTCTAGAGCTGATACCTTGCTGTCCATCTTAGTCTTCCATGTGACCATCATGTACCAGTTGGTTCTCCATCTTTTTAGCCCATGTTTTTCATGATGTATGCAAAGAGGTCTTCAACTCCTTCAAATGCCAAAATATCTGCAAGAGTTCTTGGAAGCAGCAAACTGTATAGAAAAAAGGATGTGCAAAGCACTTATTTGTAGAAAATAAACCTACCCTAACCTACTCTACTTAGTGATGTAGAGATAGGTTACACAAAACTATTGACTGGTTGGGGAAAGTAACTTCCTTTTCTCAAAATATGGATCCATGCATTTAACTTTCTAAAAGAAAAGGAAAACCATGAGAAGAAGATGATTGAAAATTTGAACTTTGATGCTTCACCTTCCTTTGAAATAACAACCTCCTCCATAATTTCTAACTCTAGTACATGCATGGGCTAATTGGAGAGATCTTACAACTCTTCCTTACATTCTGGTACATGCATGATTAGAGACAGCTCCTTGCTATTCATGGGTTAAGTGGAGAGATCTTGAAACCCTTCCTCATATTCTGGTACATGCATGATTAGAGGCAGCTCCTTACTGTTCTTCAAATATCTGATCGGGCAGCCCTCCTTGGACTTTGAAGGCATCCAAATAATACTCTACCATACAAGCTCCTCTAGTGGAGACAAGATTTCTTCATTATACTCGTTACCTATTGCAAGAAATAGGGCATCAATGTCTCCTTCTAAAATGCATTTTTTCTTGCTGGACATTGGAGTCATGGTCATCTAGTTGAAGACACTGCATAAGAGCTAAAATTATAGAACAATAAGGGTTTTCACCTTCTTTGCATGCAAGAAACTTAATATTTGGATCTATTGTTTGGGGGGTTTTTGGCATACAGATCTCTCTTGACGAACTTCTTTTATCTACCTAGAGTTTAAAACAATAAACCTAAAAGGACTACCAATCTAATTTTCCCCTCTTTTTGACCTGCTATCACTAGATCAATAGAAACTCCCTAATGACACCTATCCCCGGCAACGACACCAAAAATGATGAGGGTCATTGCAGTCCTCATCATTTAATTTTAATAAATATCAATCCAAGGTGGTGTTCATCATTGTATGCAAAAGGGAGAAGGAATAACTTGCATGGCAGTCTTTTCTACAGAAGGGATTTGACAACAATTGCATGAAACAAATTGGGTTTAAAATCTACTGAAAAAGACAACCTAATTTAAGGAAAGCAATAACTTGAATAGCTGATCTAATTCTGGAATAAAGGAACAACTAAAGGAATTCTAACTAAACAAATTGCATAACAGCAAAGCAACTAAACAAACTAAGAAATGTAGTCTCTGCCCTTTGGTTGGACTGGGCCCTTGCTCCTTCCTCCAGAGAGACTAATCAATTCTAGTAATCAACAAATTGGTAGAACAACTTTCTTTATTCAAAAACCTTCAAGATCCAAAGTACATGCTGCTGTAAAAAAATAGAGTTCTTCTTTCCTTCAATTAATTCTTTTACAACTTCCCTTTTTTTTATTCTATGCCATAGTTCTCTATATATAACTATGGTTATTAAATTCTAATTGAGATTCTCTCTAGAGTAGATAACTTATTCATGCATGTAACTAAACTTATTTATCTAGTTAACTAAACTTATTCATTTAGTTAACTGATTATACAATTGTTGATTACAAGGAAGACATGCAATATCTTTTAGAAAGACATGCAACACTAAATGTGTATTCTTTACATGGAATAATTACTCTTAATTAGATCCATTAATTTAGGAGTAATTATAGTCAATCTATCCTTCAGAAACTCTCAGAGTGTGTGTTGGTAGATTGGAAAAATCTGCAACAATTTGATAAAGTATTTCTGGAACATCTCTAGAGCTTGTAGAATAGTCAACTTCTGTCATAAATTGCTCATTCATTTTACTAGATCTCCTCAAATGATTTCTGGGTTTTCTTCCCCTAACTTCCATATTTCTAGATCATTTTGAATTTCTAAATTTCATTAAGAAATGAGAGATATCATAGTTTTACTGAAATTGGTTTTCTTGACTTTTTTATTCTGCATCTTTGCGCTCTGTAATAGTCAACTTATATCATTAACCATTTATTCATTTTAATGAATATCTTCAAAACACCTTCATAGTTTTGTTCCTCTCTCTTTAATATTTCTGGATCATTTTGAAATTCTAATTTTCATTAAGAAATGAGTGAGATATTGCAGTTTTACTGAAACTACCTTTTTGACTTCTGCATCTCCGGCGCTCTATGCATCTCTGGAGCTCTGTCCATCTCCAGCACTTTGTGCATCTCTAGAGCTTTGTCCATCTCTAGCGCTCTGTGCATCTCTGGAGATTTATGCATCTCTGGCACTCTGTGCATCTTCGGAGCTCTGTGCATCTTTGGAGCTCTGTCCATCTTCGACGCTCTGTCCATCTCTCGAGCTCTGTCCATCTCCGGCACTCTATGTATCTCCAAAGCTCTATGCATCTCTGGAGCTTTGTGCATCTCTAGAGCTCTATCTATCTCTGGCATTCTGTGCATCTCTGGAGCACTATGCATCTCCGGTGCTCTGTGCATCTCCAGAGCTTTGCAACTCTGAAGCTCTGCAACTCTAAAACTCTGCAACTTGACATAAAATAGACTTTCTCTGCACTTTATTGATAAAATAATTTTTGTTCTCGAAGTGAACATGTAATATCAAGATAAACTCATGCATGGCATTGATCATTGCATTTAGACAAGTTTATTTGATAGTAAGTTAAAAATCTTCAAACCCATACTCAAGTCCACTTCAAAAACTAATATAATGAAGATAAAATATATGCTTTTATTTGACTAAAGATGAGACACTTTATGGTCTCATCAGTGATACTTGGGTTAGATGGACATGGTAGGATATTATAGAGATTGGGTCTATGCCAAGAGTTGTCCAAAGCATGTTTGGACATTGATGCCCCTATCCTTATTAGGATCAAAAGTGAGAAGGGATGATCAATAATGATACGATAGATATGGAGATATAGTGAATAGGAGGGATGTGAGATGATATGATAGATGAGGTTTTCCCTCAAGTGTATGGTATGGGTGATGGTGAAGGATTTATGGTGGTATGTTCCTAAAGTCTCTCTTGGGGGAACATTTATTGGGTGTGATGGGTGAGGGATTTATTGTGGCATGTACATAAATCACTATTGGGATGGGGATGTGCATGATAAGGTAGGTGAGGATTGCCCCCAAGTGTGGGGTGCTCTATAAAAGAAGATTATGCATGATGCCCATAAATGGGTTTTCATCATGGTATTTATCTAAGGCACCATAGGAATGGTTTTCACCATTGGATGATTTCGTTTCCTTTTAGTTTTTTTATTTTATTTTTTTCATTTTTACAATAGTTTGATTTTGGTTTTTTTTTATTTTTTATATTTAGGTGGAATGGGATGGGATGGTATGGATGGAGGGACTTGAACATCTATTTCTAGGAGGAGGTGATAGTGTTGCACATGGACTACGTCAATTGTCTATGTGCTTATAGATGTTGGTAGAGACCTTAGGGATTGTGAAGTGGAATTCTCCTAGGTGTAAACAAGGTTCCACCATAGTGTGGATGGTAGAAGATTCTACCAAGGGAGATGGCATGGAAGGAAGTTTCAATGGGGGATGGATGGATTATGTGAAAGAATGGATGAGAGGGACGTAATGAGGGAGATAGATTGAATAATGAATATAGGATGGAGTGATGAAGGCATGAGGGAATGCCATGAGGTCAAGGGGAACCATGACCATCATTTGCACACACCACA
Source organism: Cunninghamia lanceolata (assembly GCA_027924645.1). NCBI lineage: Eukaryota > Viridiplantae > Streptophyta > Pinopsida > Cupressales > Cupressaceae > Cunninghamia > Cunninghamia lanceolata. Next base: position 10,950,434 of record BSBN01000655.1, read on the forward strand.
TTAGATTTAGAAGCTTGTGATTTTGATGGGGAGAGGGGAGTAATGGGGATTTAGGATTCATGGGTGTGGTAGATTTTGATCATGGGGTTAGGAAGAGGGATTTTGGATTTAGGGACCCAAATGGACCTAGGATTTTTGGGATTTTTTGGTTGGATGCAGGCTGGGGGATAGGGAGTTTGGAATTTGGGGATGGAGCGAGGTGTTGGAAAGGCAAATTTGGATGTTCCACTAGGATTTAACATTGATTTTTCCTTGGGGACCCACATTGTTTTTGCTTTTGGAGGTGTGGGCTTTTGTGATCATTTGGATGGATTTGATTTTGTGTATCAATGTTTTATGACATGATAATCCTTAGTATTTTGTGGATAATTTGATTTTTGGGTGGAGTCATCCAAAGTGCTTCCAAAGTTGATGGTTTGATCCCATGGGGAGAGGTTATCTTTGGATCCCATGATTTTTGTGATAGCTTCATCATTTTGAAATAAATCACATGATGTGTGCATTTGCTAGTCTAGATTAGGAATTTTAGGGGATGAGTGATTAAGGGTGGTAATTGGGATAGGGGATTTAAGGAGGAAAGGATTAGTGGATTTGTGGATGGAAGGATTAGGGGATTTATGGATGGAAGGATTAGTGTGATGAGATGGGGGAAAGGATAACAGGAAACATTTTTGATTGGTATGATGAAGGAGGGGACATGGAAGCAAATGGTTCAAAGGTGTTATGGGAGGCACCTATTTGGCAATTGGAAGAAATTTCTTGGAAGGCACAAAGGTAGCACCAACATTTTTGGATTGTTTTCCTTGAGATTTATAACCAAGGCCATGCAATCATAGATTTTATTTGACATGAATGGGCTCCAAGATTCCTTGTTCATAAAGACCTAAGACTTATCCTTAATGGTTCATGTGTTGGATCATGTGGTGGGTGATGAGATGTTTCTTGTTTTGGAAACAAGACTTAAATCTAATTTTAGATGGAGAGGAGTTGGTGGTGAACATAAGTTGTTATTTTTCTATGAGACAACCACCATGGATAAATGTATTAGGACCAAGGGAATAGGGTGATGGTTTAGGGATGGGGTTGATAAGAGGTGGTAAAGGGTCAATAGGAGATGGTAGGGGATTTTGAAAGGGATTAGTGTAGATGTTTGCATCTTGACTTCCAAATGGGGTGATGCTTCGGCATGCTTTGGAATGGGCTCTTGAAATAGCTCAATTTTCTTGGATGACATGATGGGGAGGAGTTTTTAAGTTAGACTATTTGGATAGACTGCTCTAGTTGGGTGGATGGAGTAATGCGAGATGCTTGATGTTCTAAGGATTTTTGGTTTGATGGATGTTATAGGATTTTGAATGGGTGTTAGGTTAGTGATGGCATAATTGATGGAACACATATGACTTTAATTTAGTGGGATGGCATGATGCCAACATTATTTTGGTAGTTTCATTCAAGATCCTTAGATAGATGTCCTTGGAGGAAACTTGAAAATGATGATTTAGGTTTAGTGGGATTGGATTAGGATTGGTGATTGGGTGGTTGGATTGGTGGATAATGAGATGGAAAATTTGGATAGGAGGTGGAGGTGATGGGACATCATAGTGATAATGGGATAAATAATGTAGATAAGAGGTAGAGGTGGCAGGGACATCTAATGCAAGAGCATCCTAGGTTGAAAGGCAATCTTGCATCAATCAAATATTTTCTTTCTTTTCTTTTCTTCCATTTCAGTTGCATTTAAGTCAATTGTAGTTTCAACATTTTCCATCGCATTTTACTACATTATCATTTCACCACTCATGTAGCAGAACTTAGATTCTACACTATGTCATCTACATCATATTTAGATTTCATGAGGTTTGGAATTGTTTGTGGAAAGTTATCTCTATCAGAACATCAAAAAAATTCACAAAATAGAGTTTCAACATTCAGTTTGAGCATACAAGGTTTGTGGAGAATTTTCATGACTTACAAAGCCAAATGAAACATTTCACAAGGTAGTAAAGGACTAGATAGACCTTCATTGAAAACCACAACACATTTCATCTGTTTACGGAGCGTTACCACAAGTTGTAGGCCAACCTACATGTTTCATCATGCATTGGAGTTTGAAACCTCTTGATGCCAACATGGAGCATTCTTTGAGCTAGAAGATGATATATAAGCATTCATTTAATGTATTACGAATATATCAAACATCATAGAAAGTTTTTAGTCTTTAGATGTGGATCTGTGGAAGGCACTTCAAAGCTATATCTTTCAAGTAATTTGCATTCTACCAGAGGATAAGCCTATGAGGCCACATTAGTCTGCATATTACCAACATATGAGCATTGTAAATGTATGAGATATTGAATCAAATAATATTCCATTACATTCTACTCTTGTGTTATTCTTGTGTTGTTTCCATTGTGTTTACTGTAGTTGCCTGGTTGGATAGTCCATTCTCTAGACCCTCCATCTGTGACTACATCAAGTGGTATTAGAGCAAAGTTTGTGAATCCTTTGGGAGAGAAGGCATTCCAAAAGATCTTGAAGTGAATAGATCGTTGACCTAAGGCAATCTACTTGTGTTTTTCAATAGAGCACTGATTGTGAGGAAGTTGTAACCCTGTATTTAGATCATCAAATTAAGGTAGTTGCACCAGATCCAAGGAAGAGATGTTGCCAAGGAGGATGCCTACTATGGCCAATGTTTGTCAGAATAATGGAAGAAATGATAGAGATGATGAGAATAATGAAAGTTAGATTGGATGGTGTAGAAGAGGACTAAACCCTAGACATGAGGATGAAAGTGATGATGATGAATTTCAAGCTGCTAACCCAAATGAAGAAACCCTAGAAGAAGAAGAAGAAACAAATCAAGTAAAGATGTTGAAAGCTATTTCTAAGATTGGTAAGAGACCTAGAATGGAAATTTTGAACTATACTAGAAATTTAAACCCTAAGGAATTGATTGATTGGATAAATGGCATGGAGGAATACATGGAATATGAGGAAATAGATAATCTAGAAAGAGTGAGATTTGCAAAAACTAAGTTGAAAGGACATGTTGCTATTTGGTGGAAAAAAGTTTGATTGGATAGAAATCGGAGAGGAAAAGATAAAATCATAAAATGGGATAGGATGGTGACAAAATTGAAGAATCAGTTCATACCTATTGACTATGAGTTGGAATTGTTGAGGAGATTGCAAAACCTAAGACAAAAGGAGAAGATTGTGAAGGAGTACACTGAAGAATTTCATAAGATGATTATTAGGACTAGACATAGTGAAGAAAGAAAGGAGAAAGTCATGTGGTACATAAATGGATTGAGGATAAAAATTAAAGAACAACTAAGTTTGGTGAGGATGACAACTGTGGAAGAGGCATATCAATTTGCACTAAAGGTTGAAGAAAAGATGAATAAGAGACATGAGCAAAGATAGAGAGGTATAGGAGGAAAACTTCAAAGAGGTAGAACATATTCCAGAGAAGGAAGACCATATGCAGAGCAAAACAAGGAGAGTAGCCCATACCGGAAAGAAGAAAGAGAGAAATTCATACCATCAGAGAGATGATAGAATTTTCTACTGCAACAATACAGAATATTGCAATGAAGGATACTAGAGAGATGAAAAAGGATTTAACAAGATATCATTCAAAGGAACCTATTTCAAGTGTGGAGGCAAAGGACACCGAGCATTTTAATGTCATCAAGGGAGTACTAGCAAAAGCACAAAATAATGCAAGAGCAACATATGCACAGGAAGAACCGATTGGATCACCTAGTTTAGTGGGAAGGCCAGAGAAGGGTGAATCAATAGTCATGAGGAGAGCTTTGTTCCAAGAAGAAACAACTAAGGAGCCACTACAAAGGAAAAGTTTCTTCCGAACAAGATACAAATCTAAAGGTAAATGTTGCAAGGTTATCAATGATAGTGGTAGTACTAATAATTTTTTTTCAAAAGAGATGGTGGTGAAGTTGAATCTAGAGAGGTTGAAACATCTGAAGCCCTACAAGATATCATGGATTCAAGATGAGCACAAGGTACTAGTGAGTGAACAATGTTTGCTGAAATTTCATATAGGATCTTATGTTGATGAGGTATTGTGTGATATTATGCCAATGGATGTATGTCATATATTATTAGGAAGACCATGGCAATATGATAGAAAGGAAATACATAATGGAAGGAAGAATACTTATACTATAACATCAAATGGGAAGAAACATATCTTGATACCTTTTGAAGAAGAGCCTAAAAGTGAAGTATACGGAAATGCTAGAATCTATTCAATGGATGGAAGGAAATTTTTGGATGGATTGAGATGTGAGAACATGTGCTTTACATTGATTCCCAAGAAGTGCAGTACCCTAAGTGCAAAAACCACCACCGTAAAAGAAGAAGAACCACTGTCGGATGACATAACTGAATTGTTGACAGAGTACCAAGATAACATATCAGAGAATGTGCTAGAAGGATTTCCACCAATCTAAAGTATCAGTCATCATATGGACCTCATACCTGGAGCCAATTTTGCAAACAAAGAAGCACATAGGATGACACTAGTAGAAAATGTGGAGCTAAGAAGACAAGTACAAGAGCTGTTGAGGAAAGGACTGATTAGAGAAAGTTTAAGCCCATGTGCGGTACTGATAGTACTTGCACCAAAGAAAGATGAAGAATGGAGGATGTGTAGATATTTAAGAGAAATCAATAAGATTACTATCATGTATAGATTTCCATTACCAAGGATGGATGACATCATGGATTGTTTGAGTGGAGCAAAATATTTCACAAAGATAGACCTAAAGAGTGGATACCATCATATTAGGATTAGAGAAGGAAATGAGTTGAAGATTACATTCAAGATAAATGAAGGATTGTATGAGTGGTTAGTCATGCCCTTTGGATTAACTAATGCACCAAGTAATTTAATGAGGTTGATGAATGAGGTTTTGAAGAAATTCTTGGGTAAGTTTGTTATTATCTACTTGGATGATATTCTAATTTTTAGTAGAACAAAAGAAGAACATTTGCAATATATTAGATAAGTACTTCAAAGGCTGAGAGAATAGAAATTGTTGATAAACATCAAGAAATGTAGTTTCATGAAGACAAAACTAGTATATTTAGGATTCGTGATTTTTTTCTGAAGGATTGAAGATGGACCCTGAGAAAGGGTAATTGTTGAGTGGCCAACATCTGTGAACATTGAAGAGGTAAGATCATTTCATGGACTAGCAAGTTTTTATCAGAAGTTCATAAAAAAATTTAGTACTATATACACACAAATGATAGAGACAATGAGAGGTGACTGAAAGGATTTTATGTGGACATTAGGAGCACATAAGAGTTTTGAATCATTGAAGTTGAAGGTGATAGAGAAACCAATGTTATCATTATCATATTTTGACAAAGTATTTCGAGTTGATTGTGATGCTAGTGGAAATGCAATAGGAGCAGTATTAAGTCAAGAAGGGAGACTAGTAGCATATTTCAGTGAGAAGTTGAATGATGCAAGGAGAAGATATTTAGTTTATGATTAGGAATTCTATGTTAGGAATTGCATGCAAAAGATATCAATTAAATGCAAATAAAGATTAAACAGAGGAATGAAAAATACATAGAAATAATAATAGCGAGAGATAATTTTAACATGGTTCACCCAAAATTGGGCTACATCCACCAACAGAGAGTCCAATATTATTATCCAGCAAATCAAACCGATTACAACCAACAATCCTTGCAACTCAATACCGTTACAAATGCTACAATACAATATCAACAAAAACCCTAACCCTTATCCATTTTTATCAAGACTTATGTCAGCCCATAAAAAAATAACTCCCGATGCCTTTATAAAATAATTTGGGGGGAAACTGCACTAATAAAAGTGGGGAAAATTTAACCTTTGAATCTGATTAGGTTCCATATAACAACATTCTATGCCATAATTCAAGCCTTGAAGAAATGGAGACATTACTTGTTGCCAAAGGAATTTGTGTTATACACTAACCATCAAGCTTTGTAGTATTTGAACAATTAGGGTAAGTTAAATTAGAGACACATGAGATGAGTAGAGTTCATGTAGAGTTACACATTTGTATTGAAGCATTAGAGTGGAAAGTCAAACAAAGTTGCAGATGCATTAAGTAGAAGAAGGAGTTTGTTGACACAGATGAGGGTAGAAGTATTAGGTTTTGAAGAACTCAAGCACATGTATGAAGATGATATCAATTTTATGGAAGCATGGAGAGCATGTAGAGAACCTATTGTGATAGACAAAATAAAGTGGTTGGATTATCTCATTTAGGAGGATATGTTGTTCAAAAGAAATCAATTGTGTATAGCTAGGAGTTCCATGAGAGACAATTTGATCAAGGAGAAACATAGTGGAGAATTAGCAAGACCTTTTGGTATTGATAATACAATAGCTTTAGTGAGTGGACATTATTTTTGGCCTTAGCTATATAAGGATGTAAAGAAGTTTGTTTAGAGTTGTAGAGTATGTCAAGTTGCAAAAAGGAGTAGTTAGAATACTAGATTGTACAAACCTTTGACAACACTAGAGAGACCTTGGGAAGATATAATCATGAATTTCATATTAGGTTTGCCAAGAACACAAAGGGCGCATGATTCTATATTTGTAGTAGTGGACAATTTTTTAAAGATGGTGCATTTTATTCCTTTTAAGAAGACAAATGATGCTATACATGTTGTGACCTATGTTTCAAGGAGATTGTAATATTGAATGGATTACCAAAGAGTATAATTTCAAATAGGGATACAAGATTCATAGGCTACTTTTGGAGGACATTGTGGAAGACTATGAAGATAGACCTAAAGTTTAGTTCAACATTTCAGTCACAAATAGATGGACAAATAGAAGTGGTAAATAAAATTTTGGGTAACTTGTTGAGATGCTTCATAGGAGATAAGGCATGAAATTGGGATATAATTCTATTGTAAGTAGAGTTTACATACAATAACTCAGTGAGCAAAAGTATAGGGAAGACACCATTTGAAGTTGTGACTGGAGTAGAACATAGAGGAGTTGCAGAGCTAAGAAACATCAGTATGGATAACAAAAGGAGTGCAGAAGTAGAAGAATTTGCAGGGTACATGGAGACACTACATACTTAGGTCAGGAAACATTTAGAAGAGATGAATAGAAAGTATAAGGAACAAGTAGATGAGAAGAGGAGGCATAAGGAATTTTCTATTGGAGATGATTTTATGGCACATCTCAGAAAGGAAAGATTTCTATTGGGGACATACAACAAGATGAAGATGAGAAATTTTGGACCATGTAGGATTCTTAGGAAGTTTGATTCAAGAAAGGCATGTAAAGTGGAGTTATTGGAGACATTTTACATGTCACCTATATTCAATATTGTAGACCTATATCAGTATCATGAAGGAGAGTCAAGTGATAGCACTGAAGTTGGTTTGAAGGATCAGTTACCATAGCAACAACTAGAGTAGATAAAGTAGATTTTGGATAGAAGAGTTGGGCATAGCACTAGAGGCAAGCAATATAAGGAGTACCTAGTTAAGTGGAAAGGAAGACTAGCAGTAAGTTCATAATGGATTTCTTAGGCTGAGGTAGACCACCTTGGTTTTACTTTAGCCACAGTAAAGTGAGGGACTCACTTTTCAAACAACCCCAGGTGTGTGATGCAGGAGCATCCCAGGTTGAAAGGCAATCTTGCATCAACCAAAAATATTTGCTTTCTTTTCTTTTCTTGCATTTCAGTTAGTTACAGTTTCAATATTTACCACATTATCATTTCACCACTCACAAAGTAGTACTTAGATTCTACACTATGTCATCTACGTCATATTCAGATTTCATAAGGTTTGGAATTATTTGCAGAGAATTATCGCTATCAAAACATCAATAAAATTCACTAAATAGAGCATTCAACATTTAATTTGAGCATACAAGGTTTGCAGAGCATTTCCATGACTTGCAGAGCCAAATGAAACATATCACAAGGCATTAAAGGACAAGATAGACCTTCATTGAGAACCACAACATGTTTCATCCATTTGTGGAGTGTTACCACATGTTGTAGGTTGGCCTACATGTTTCATCATGCATTGGAGTTTGAAACCTATTGATACTGACGTAGAGCATTCTTTGAGCTAGAAGATGATATATAAGCATTCATTTGATGTATTAAGAATATATTGAACATGATAGAAAGTTTTTAGTCTTTAGATGTGGATTTGTAGAAGGCACTTCAAAGCTATATCTTTCATGTAATTTGTATTCTTCCAGAGGACAGGCCTATGAGCCCACATCAGTCTGCATTTTGCCATCATATGAGCATTGTAATTGTCTAATATATTGAATCAAATAATCTTTCATTGCATTCTATTCTTGTGTCATTCTTGCATTGTTTCTATTGTGTTTACTCTAGCTACATGGTTGGATAGTCCATTCTTTGGACCATCCATCTGTGACTGCATCAACATCATACAAGGATGGATGGTGGTATGCAAATGGAGGATAGGATGGATTTCACTTGTTAAGGGTGCCATAAGAATGACCATAAGATATGCAATTAGGGGTGGCAGGATAGCTTGTGCTAGCCAATTCATGGTCAAAAGGTAATTGCATGTTCATAGATGGGTGATGGTAGTTTATGGTAATCTTGCTTGTGATGATTTCATTAAGATTATCAATTTCATATTTGTTTGATCAATAAGACTATCGTCATCATAAAAATTGAAAGGATTTTTATGATGGTTATGGAAAGGGGACTCATTAATACAAAATGGATTCTTGATGTTGATTTAGATATTTGATTTTGGATGATGTGATGTTGGATGCCTTTGTTATGTTGTAAAATGTCCTCCTAGGACTTTTACCTCCTAAGTTTAGCTCCTGAGTCCCTTAATTTTAATCATGCATCTTAGAAATGAATCCCAGAGCTAAATTCCCTAGAACCCATGACAAATGGGACTTAGGGGACATCTTTGAGCTTAATCCAGCCCTAAAATAGGTCCCTGGACAACGGTGCCCGTGCCCTCATTCTATCCTATTTTGTTAGGGTCTCAAATTTGAATGTCAGTTGGTGACCATTAAAAGGTTTTCGTTGTCGATATCTTAAGTTTGAAATACAGAAGTTTAGTGGGAATGCATATATAAGCATGTTTAGGACTTCATTTTACAACTAGATGGATAATGCAAACTTGTGATCTTATGCTAAGGATACTCAAGGATTTCATTGTGTTGTAGAGTAGTATTGTGTTGTGTTTGTTCATGTTTGTTGCAGATTTGTCTTCATTAATCCATCTCCTCATGGAATGAAAGATCTTCATCTCCATGTGAGAGCTTCACCTCTATGGTGACATTTACTTTGTGTTTCAATCATTTATCATATCATTACTTTTGCCTATATCCTGCAAGGGCACACACTCTCTATCTAACAATGGTGTTGGAAGGCTTGAATACCATTTTGGGGCTTGACCGAGGCAAGCTCCTAAACACCACAACCCCCAACCCCTCTCTTGTGATTGTAGGTTACATGTGTCAGATTCTATGGGGAGGAGCTGTAAGAGGTCAGAGTAGAGTAGGAAGAATCTAGATCTGAAGAAAATGACAGAAAAGAACCCTAAAATGACAAGGGTGCCCACTTTTTTGTGCCTCATTTCTGTACTGTCAGGAATCTTTGAAGTGGTTGCATTTTGTAGCAGAAAATATCAGGAAGCCCTTAGAAAAAGTATTGTATTGTACAAGGGTACCCACTCTTTTTACTCCAGCTTTTCTATCTTCTAAAACCCAAAATCTAGTAAGTATCTAATCTACATTTAGTGTCTTCCTATGAAAGCATTTGTCAGGTTTCATCCATTTGTTTACTATTTTGCATAATTAGGATTTTAAGCTTAGTCAGACTAAAGTTTAAAAATTAATCAACAAATTCCAAATTTCCTTATCATTCCAAGTGACACCAAACCTGTAGCTAAGTCCTCTTGCAAAATTTGTGATTTAACTTAGTTTAATGTTATTGAATGTATGTAGTGAAAGGAGGATCTAATTAAACTATCAATCAAATCAACAAACCCTCCTTTTCTACATAACATTTTGGTGAACCTATGTTTTTATTGAATTTTACACCTTGCTAACTATTGTACATCAGATTGGCATTCATACATTTCATTCTCATCATCATACATTTGAAAATCTTACAAAAAAATCAAAAATTTTGAAAAAATAAAAAATAGGCATTTTTAGCTTGCATAATTTGCACTATTTTCATTGCATCTCATTTAAATCATTTAAAACTCTGATATTTACATCATATATAAGATAAATTCCAGCATTTCATATTTTCATTATCATTTACCTTGCATTTGTATCTCTCATTTGCTAGGGTTTGCTTGAAATTTTGTATTTTTCATATAACCTAGTAATTTTGAAAGCTAGGGTTTGTAATTAAAATCATATTTTAGATTTTATTACTCATTTTTCACACTCAATCAAATCTGATTTTTTATTTTAGTGTTTCATCATAGTGCATTTTTGCATTTACATTTCAAATTTTGCATTTTCACATTGTGAATTTCAATAAAAAGAGGCATATTCATTCATATTTCCTTAAAATTTCACTTGCATTGAGCATTGTAGAACTTTTGCATCATTTTCAAATCTAATCTGAGTTATTTTGCATATTAAATCTAATTATATTCCATTCATTCATCATTTTGCATACTGTCAAGCCTTAATTTCACTATTAGGGTTTCAAAAATCCTTGCATTTTCACTACATTTTGGTTTATTTTTCATCCATCATTGCAAGATTGGTGTGTTGTGACAAATTTTACTGCATTATTGGACTGATAAAAAGGTCTTAATTTGGTGCCCCTCATCAATCTCATAATTTCGTTACCTATTTTGTACATTTGCATTAAAAAAAGTGAGCATGTTTAGGTACATAAACAAGCATAAATTGGTGTTGTTTCATTGCATTCACCTTAGAAATATGCATTTCAGATTTTACACTCATATTAAAGCATACATCCATTGGTCATTTGAAAATTCTGCATCAATTCATAGCATTTTGGGGAAATTGGCATATTTTTAAAAAATACACATTGTGTATTTCAACACTAGGTGTTTATACACTTTGTTCACACTTTCTTGATAAAAATATTTAAAATCATCAATTGGACTTTGTTGTGTTGTACTATTTCCTCCTATCCACTATGTTTGTTGTGGACTCTGTGTGACTTCTTGTACCCATTTCTCTGAAACAAGTGTGTTAGTATGAAATAGTCTATTCATCATGGATGCATTTGGTTATTCATCTTTGGAAGCTTTGTTAGCATACATCATAAATGACAATTTCTATAAATTCACTGACAAGTATCCTCAAGTCCTACAACAAATAGCATGTATTTATGACATTGACATTTCCATGAGCTCTACATATGAAGCTCTATGTTACATATTTGATTTTGAAAGTTTTACCACTCTCATTGGTATCCACCTTTCGATCTTGGAAAATCTCACTAATTTCATCTCCAAAGACAATGAAGAAGGTAATAATGAAGACATTCTTCCTTCTCTTCCTACATTTCATGGTGATGTAATGGACATCATTTCTGAGACATATGAAGTTGCTATAACCCTGGGTGATCCATCTAATAAGTTGAAGTCTTCTCCAAACATAACCCCACTCAGTGAGGATATATTGACACAAGAAGAAGAAATCATTGAGACATTCCTTAACACTACTCTACCATCTCCTCATGCTCTCCCTGGCTAGGATGAAGTATTGGATGATGCAGACTCTCCTTTTGAACAACTTCTCCAACCTATTGACACTAAAAATTCATCAACTGATCTTCAAACACTTCTTAACTACATCTTAAACAAAGGAATGGATCACACACCCTTACCTAAAGACTTACATACCTTGGAAACTAATAAAAATTTGGAAAACATAAATAAACATATTGTTCCTAATGACCAAGGTATTCCAACACCCTAAAAAGTGGTTGAAATGGGCATTTTCAAAGCCCTGACATCACCCCACTTGATTGACATAGACACCTATGACATTCCTCCCATAGTATCATTAATGGACACCTTCCCATTGATAACTCCTATGATTGCACCTTCACAAACTCAAGAAACTGTGGAAGAAGGAAGAGGAGATAAAGCTTTAACCATCAAGGTAAAGATCAGAATAAAAGATAACAAGTATTTCTAACCCTTGTGGTCACCTTTGTCATAGCATACTTTGCTCACTTACGTGACCTCTTCTCTATGTTGTGTTCCCCCTATGATGTGTTATGTTTTGTTTAAGTCTCCTTGGATTGATACTCTTGTAAGGTCAAGGGTACTGGGAGTCCGCCTCTGTTGTGACCATTCTTCTATTTGTTTCATCATTCTTCTATTGTTCCTCTCCATTATTTTATTGTTGTGTGTCATGCCTTAGGTGCATAGCATTGTAGTTGATGACCTAGGGGCATCCTCCTACATGGTGTTCCTAAGGCACTTATTCTTGTCTCTTGTTTTATTGTTTAACTTCTTCTATTGGTTCTATCTAGTCAGCGGATGACAAAAAAAATTAATAATGATACGGACCATATGTCCCTTTAGCAAGCAAAGAAAAAATCGACCTAGTCCATACATGATGATAGGTTTGATACATACATACATACATACATATACATACATACATACATACATACATACATACATACATATATGACGCTTGACTAGTAGAATCAATCCATGTGATGTATCATCTTGTGGCACATATATATATATATATATATATATATATATATATATATATATATATATATATGACGCTTGACTAGTAGAATCACTCCGTGTGATGTATCATCTTGTGGCATTTCTTGTGACTAAAATTTTACAATCCACTCAATCTTCTCTTGTACACTTTGATTGGTATCTCGCTTTGTTTCTACAGTCAGTTCTAAGATATCTGTAGTATAGCCCAATAGTTATACTTGGCTCCAAACTTGTAGTATAGCCTTGGTCTTCTATGCTCAAAATCATGACCTCGGTTGCCTGGGGCTGTCAAGTCAGATTTCAGCATACACATGGACCCTTCCCTCCTTGCCATGGGGCAATCTGCCACATCACTCTTGCTCTTGTGGAAGTAGCCAGTCGAGAGGAGGTGAGACATAGTGAGGGTGCTAAAAATATGAGCCTAATCAGTGTTGTCATTGATGTCAACATGTCCTTGTCATTGGTGTCAACTATATCCTATTCTAGAAGACTTGTATGTTGAGGATATTGAGAAAATTAGCCTCTCTGAAAGAAACAAGTGAGTTACTTATCTCTCTGTAAGAGACAGTGTCAGTGAAGTAGATTGCTCTGCATTCCCAGTAAGATGAAGATTAAAGTGTGTGGACCAAAGGGTGTTGTAAAGGATTGTCTAAAGTTGCTCCAGTTAAGATTTGAGGGATCTGCATGAAGAATTTGGGAAGTTATGGCCAACTAAGTAGAACCAAGTTTTGTAGGTGTTCAGAGGTGATAGAGTGAAAAGAATTTGGTCCAAATTGATCCGCATTGAAATATTATGATCTCTGGATCTAGATGTGTGTTTGGGATGTTAGTGTGTATCCTCAACTCAAGTGTTCCATGGTTTGGAGGTCTACAAGAAATCTTTCTAGTGTGACAGTCATGGCAGTTGGTGTTCTTATGTTTTGGTATAAAGATACAAGTGATTCTGGTGATTTGAGGTGGTGTAGTTGTTCTTGTTGATTTCATTGTGCTTGTGGAGATCTCTGGATCGTGTGCCTATTGTTTTGGTGATCTGCATTGAGGTTTGAGCTTGTGATTGAAGATTTCTCTTTGGATGTTGTTGTTCTTTCCAATCTTGGCTAACTGAATGCTTTGTGCATGTTGCAAATGATCTAAGAAAGGTTTTATGAAGTGTGGCATGATGTTCAAGGAAGTTTTGGGTCCCAGCTATGTTTGGCCAACAGTATAGTGATTCGCATTAAGTCAGATGTTTGTAGTGTTGACCTTGATGTTTATTCTAAGGTTGATGAAGCATATAAATATGTGTGGTTGAGTTGTGGAAATACATCCTTGTGTGAAAATGATAAGATCCTATGAAAGGAAGTAAAGAAGAGTAGAGAAGAGGAAGAGCAGAAGTGGAAGAGCAGTAAAGAATGAGGAGATAGCAAAAAGGTGTTTGGGGGAAGAGAAAAAGTGTTGTACGCATCAAAGGAATTGACCTTGGCATGAAGAAGATGTTGTTTTCTAGTTCAATCTTTCTATGATAAACTTATAAATATTCATGTAGGCAGTGAGCCTCTTTTGAGCAGCGAGCTCTAGGCAATGCACCCAAAGGCAAGTGCCTTCCCATTTTATATTCTTTTAATAGAGAATAAATCTTGTGGGTTAACCCCCACTGTTGTTTTCCCTTAACCGGGTTTCAACATAAAAATCTTGGTGTTATGTGTGTTACTTATGTTTTTGCTCTTATGTTGTTGATTCATGCTTTCATGGTTATATCATTAATTTGTAAATAAGTGATAAAGAAGATAAGTTGCAGCAAAAGATAAATTTTTGAGACAACTGATTCATCCCCCCCTCTCAGTTGTCAGCCCTAATTTCAACAATTGGTTTCAGAGCTAGTTCCTCTAAAAGAAGCTTGACCACTTGAGGAGATCCAGGATGTCGACTTACAAGAAGGACAGTCCGAGATTTGATGGAACAAATTACTCTTTTTGGAAAAGTCACATGGAGTGCCACTTGCAATGTATGGGTGATGCTTATTGGTTGATAACTAAGAATGAGTATAAGCCTTCAAAGAAAGGTCCTTCAACTCTAGATCAACTCAAAGATGCTGAAAACAACATTCAAGCTAAATAAGCTTTGCTAAGTGTCCTGACTGATACAAAAATGACAAATGTCCTAGAATTGAAAACTGCTCATGAAATCTGGAAGAAGTTGGAAACCCTATATGAAGGTGATGCATATGTCAAATGTGCTAAGTTGCAAATCTTGAAGGGTAGATATGAAAGTTTGAGGATGAGTGAAGATTAAAACATTACCTCCTACATGTAGAAGGTGAATGAACTTGTGTGCAGTATCAAGTGTGCTGGTGGAAAACTGGAAGAATCAAAGATTGTTAGCAAGGTGCTCAGATCCTTACCTACTTCATACAAGCATAGAGTTGTTGCTATTGAGGAGATTAGGACTGTGACAATTGTTACAAGGGATCAATTGGTTGGCAAGCTCTCAGCATTTGAAATGAGTGAGTTTGGTGATTCTCTTCCTAAATCTGAATCTGCATTTAAGGCCAGTGTTTTTGGAAAGCAAAGATTTGATCCAAGTGAAAAATCCTCAAGAAGACTAACCAGATTTGAGAACGCAAGGAAGGATCTTGAAGAAGATGAATCAGAGCTTGATGAACTTGAAGCTCTTTTTGCCAAAAGACTACCAAGAGGATCCAGTAAGTATGAAGTAAAGTTGCCTTTCAAATGTTTTGCTTGCAATAAGATTGGTCATTTTGCCTCAAGATGATCAAAGAGGGTTTCAAAGCCAAACCCTAGGGTTTAAAATAAATACTACTATGTCCAAGAAGCTAGTGAAGAAGGAGTCATAGATGATGAATCTAATATGGGAAGTACCTCTAGAAATGATTGGGTGTTCATTGCTATCAAAGAAGAAGATCCGGTGCCTACTGAATCTGCTTGCTATGTGAATGTGGAAATTGCCTTGGCTGCTTAGGTTGAAGAGAAGGATGAATGGGTAATTGATAGTGGATGTTCCCACCATATGACTGGTGATAAAAGTAAGTTTGTAAGATTAGAAAGATATGAAGGTGGAATTGTGAAGTTTGGAGACAATTCAGCTGGTAGAATTCGTGGCAGAGGATCCATCTCTTTTGATGGTAAGAATAACACTAATAATGTATTGTATGTAGAAGGGTTAAGGCATAATCTTCTTAGTGTTGGACAGTTGGTTGACAAGGGATATGATCTCTGATTCAAGGATGGAAAATGTAGAATCTTGGAAAGCTTCTGAACTGAGATTGCATTTGGTACACAGACTAGAGGTAACATCTTTCATTTAAGTGGTACTGGTAAAAGTTGTTTGATTGCTCAAATTGATCATAGTTGGTTATGGCATAGGTGAATGTGTCATGTAAACTTTGACAACATTTACAAGATAAGCACTAATCAGGTTGTGAGAGATCTTCCAAAGCTTGTAAAGCTTGGTAATAGCATATGTAAGGAATGTTAGTTGGGAAAACAAAGTAGAACTACATTCAAGAGTAAAGAACAATCTTCAAGTTGATTGTTGAAACTTGTGCACACTGATTTGTCTAGTCCTGCTAGAGTTAGGAGTTTGCAAGGAGATAGATACTTTATGTTTCTGATTGATGATTACTCCTGGATGATGTGGGTCACTTTCTTGAGAGAGAAATCAGAGGCTCATGACAAATTGAAAATGTTCAAGGCTAGGGTGGAAAATGAGATTGGTGTGAAGATAAAGTGGCTGAGATCTAACAGAGGTGGAGAATTTACCTCCAGTGAGTTTAATGCATTCTGTGAAGAGCATGGAATAAGAAGACAATTATTTTCTCCTAGGACTCCTCAGCAGAATGGAGTTGTGGAAAGGAAAAATTAGACTATTCAAGAAGCTGCTAGAACCATGATGATTGAGGCAAATTTTCCACATATCTATTGGAGAAGAGGTTGTGAGTACTGTTGTCTACACTCTTAACTGGGTGCAGATCAAAGGTAATACTGGTAAAACACCTTATGAACTTTGGTTTGGTAATGCTCCTACTATGAAATGTTTCAGAGTTTTTGGTAGTAAATGCTATATCAAGAGAGATGAAGATCTAGGAAAGTTTTATGCAAGATGTGATGAAGGAATATTTTTTGGGTTACTCTAACCAAAGTAAGGCATACCGGTGCTTTAACAAGAGATTGAAAAAGATTGTTGAAAGTGCTAATGTCAAAGTTGATGAAGGCATGGAGAGACCTTCCAAGTCTTGTGGATATGAATCAGATGATGAAAAGTAAGCTCAAGCTCAAACTCAGATTCAAACTACTCTAGAGATTCCAGTGACTCAAGAAGTTAATGCAAATGTTGAGGAACAAGTTCAAGAATCAGAAGGTGAGGAAAATCCTAAAACTCCTAGGTATGTAAGATTGAATCATTCTAAAAATTAGATCATAGTAGATAAAAATGAAGGTGTTCAAACTAGAAGAAGAATTGTTAAAGAACAAGAGGAGTATTGTCTGATTTCAAAGATTGAACCAAAATCAGTGAATGAAGCTTGTAATGATGAAAATTAGGTAAAAGAAATGGAAGAAGAATTAATGCAAATTGGAAAGAATCGTACTTGGGATCTTGTTCCTAGACCTAAAGATAAAAATGTAATTGGAACTAAATGGGTCTTCTAGAATAAATTGAATGAAGATGGTGAAGTTGTGAGAAACAAAGCAAGATTGGTGTGCAAAGGATATTCTCAGGTAGAGGGAATTGATTTTGAAGAAACCTTTGCTCTGGTGGCAAGAATTGAAGCAGTCAAATTATTTCTTGCCTTTGCTGCTTACAAAGATTTCAAAGTCTACCAGATGGATGTCAAGTCAGCATTACTAAATGGAGAATTGGAAGAAGAGGTCTACATTGAGCAACTGGAAGGATTCCAGTTGTCTGATCAAGGAGATAATGTTTGTAGATTGAAGAAAGCATTGTATGGACTCAAACAAACCCCAAGAGTCTAGTATGTAAGATTAGATAAGTATCTACTAAAGTTAGGCTTTAGCAAAGGCATTGCTGACAGTAATCTTTATTTCAAAATTGATCATGAATACATCTTGATTGTTGAGGTATTTGTTCATGATATCATCTTTGGTGGAAATGAGATTATGTGTAAAAAAATTGTTGATCAGATGCAAAGTGAATTTGAGATATCCATGCTTGGTGAAATGAATTTCTTCTTAGATCTGCAAATCATTTAGTTAGAAAAAGGCATCTTCATATCTCAGTCTAAGTATGTGAAAGAGTTGTTGAAAAAGTTTGGAATGGAAGATTCAAAACCAATAAGTACTCCTATGGTAACCAGATGCAAGTTGACCAAAGATGATGATTCCCCTAAGGAAGATCAGAAAAGGTATAGATCAATGATTGGAGGACTGCTTTATCTGACTCATACTAGACCTAATATTATGAATGCAGTTGGTCTTGTTGCTAGATTTCAAGATGATCCTAGAGAATCTCATGTTGTGGCAGGCGAAAGAATTTTTAGATATCTGAAGGGAACATCTGACTATGGCTTATGGTATCCTAAGGGTGATGATTTCACTCTTCATGCATATACAGATGCTGATTGGATAGGAGATGTGGATGAAATGAAGAGTACTAGTGGAGGTGCATTTTTCTTAGGAAAGAGATTAGTTTCTTGGTTGAGAAAAAAGTAGGAGCCAATATCTTTATCTACTGTAGAGGTAGAGTACATAGTAGTAGCAAGTAATTATACTCAAGTTCTGTGGATGAAGCAAATTCTGAAGGATATCAGAGTTGTGTTTGAAGAACCTGTTACAATCTTCTGTGATAATTCAAGTGCAATAAATATTTCAAAGAATCTTGTGTTGCATTCAAAGACAAAATACATATCCATCAAGTTTCACTTTTTGAGAGAGAAGGTAAATGAGAATGAAGTTAGATTAGATTTTGTTTTATCAAAAGATCAAATTTCAGATATCTTCACTAAGCCTCTACCTAAGGATACTTTTGATTATCTCTGAGGGAAGCTAGGGGTGATTACCCATCCTACTCAGAACTAAGGTGCACTATTGTGCATCAATCTAATGGAATTCACAACCACATCTTGTGATCTAGATTGGTGTTAAGGACTTGCTACTTAGGGGGAGTAGTTAGTATGTTGATTCTAGATTAAGAAACAAAAGAGGGAGAAATGATTGCAAATATGTGCCCTTTGTCATTGATGTCAAAGGGGGAGAGAAGTCATGTGGAAAACTTAGAAGCAAGCTGTTGCTAGTGAAAGGGGGAGTAGTGAAGAAAGTGGTTGCAGATGTAATAAGAGAAAGCGGGAGAAGTTCTTGTCTTGATGGTTGAAATAGTTTTTCACATCATATGTTGCCATCAATGACAAAGGGAAACATTATTGCAAATATGTGCCTAATCGGTGTCAACTATATCCCATTCTAGAAGACTTGTATGTTGAGGATATTAAGAAAATTAGCCTCTCCGGAAGAAATAAGTGAGTTACTTATCTCTCTGTAAGAGACAGTGAAGACAGTGTAGTTCAGTGAAGTAGATTGCTCTGCATTCCCAGTAAGATGAAGATTAAAGTGAGTGGACCAAAGGATGTTGTAAAGGATTGTCTAAAGTTGCTCCAGTTAAGATTTGAGGGATCCACATGAAGAGTTTGGAAAGTTATGGCCAACTGAGTAGAACCAGGTTTTGTAGGTGTTCAGAGGTGACAGAGTGATAGGAATTTGGTCTGGATTGATCCGCATTGAAATATTATGATCTGGGGATCTAGAGGTGTGTTTGGGATGTCAGTGTGTATCCTTAATTTAAGTGGTTCATGGTTTGGATGTCTGCAAGAAATCTTTCTAGTGTGACAGTCATGGTAGTTGGTGTTCTTATTTTCTGGTATGAAGATGCAAGTGATTCTAGTGATTTGAGGTGGTGTAGTTGTTCTTGTTGATTTCATTGTGCTTGTGGAGATCTCTAGATCATGTGCCTATTGTGTTGGTTATCCACATTTAGGTTTGAGCTCGTGATTGAAGATTTCTCTTTGGATGTTGCTAGTTTTTCTAGTCTTGGCTGACCAGATGCTTTGTGCATGTTGTGGATGATCTAAGAAAGGTTCTATGAAGTGTGGCATGATGTTTAAGGAAGTTTTGGGTCCCAGCTATGTTTGGCCGACAGTATAGTGATCTGCATTAAGTCAGATGTTTGTAGTGCTGACCTTGATGTTTATTCCAAGGTTGATGAACCATATAAATATGTGTGGTTGAGTTGTGGAAATGCATCCTTGTGTGAAAATGATAAGATCCTAAGAAAGGAAGAAAAACATAGCAGAGAAGAGGAAGAGCAGTAAAGAGTGAGGAGATAGTGAAAATGTTTTTGGGGGAAGAGAAGAAGTATTGTGCGCATCAAAGGAACTAACCTTGGCATGAAGAAGATGTTGTTTTCCAGTTCAATATTTCTATGATAAACTTATAAATATTTCTATAGGCAATGAGCCTCTTTTGAGCAGTGACCTCTGGGTAGTGCACCTGAAGGCAAGTGCCTTCCCATTTTCTATTCTTTTAACAGAGAATAAATCTTGTGGGTTAACCCCCACCATGGTTTTCCCTTAACCGGGTTTCCACATAAAAATCTTGGTATTATGTGTGTTGATTATGTTTCTGCTCTTGTGTTGTTGATTCATGTTTTCATGGTTATATCATTAATCTGTAAATAAGTGATAAAGAAGATAAGTTGTAGCAAAAGATAAAGTTTTGAGACAACTGATCCACCCCCCCTCTCAGTTGTCAGCCCTAATTTCAACATGGGGTCTGGCTCATTAGAGAACTGGACTTCACGGAGAAGGTTCGGCACGTCCTAGGGCCTTTGTTGTTGTGTGCTAATTTGAATGTTTCATTCGATGACTATCATTGTAGAGATAACCCTATGACCCAAAGGGTCACTAGTTACTCTTCATCTATTTGGGTTTCTATTGTTCCACCTCTATGTCGATAAGTTGTTACTTTCATTGATGGCTCTTGTCTTTCAATTTGTTGGATGATTGCACGTTGTGTTTGAAGTTGTCTAAATGCCTCTAGTTGTTGTGAGACAAGCAGATCTTGTTGAGGTCATCGATTGTTTTGCTCAATCTCACTGAAGACTGCCCTCACCCACTCACCTCTTAAGCCTGGGCACATTGGTGAGCCAAGACAAGGGATAGGTGTATGCAGACTAACCTTGACTAGACTGAGGGTTTTGACCTAGGGTTTAGTGGTGTGTTTAACTTTTTTTGACCTTGTGATGTTATCAAGGGTTTGACTTTTGTTGACCATGGTTGACCTTGTGATGATATCAAGGGTTTGCAATGTGTCTAAATACCTAATGTTTTTGTTCTTTTCTATATTTTTATTCATGCAAAGCTATATGAAATGCAAACTTGTTTTTGTGCTTTTTTGGTTTTTATGGAAATAAAGAGTGTTTTTTAATCTAAGAAAGGAAATATGAATGCAACTAAAATGGGTTTTACCTAATGCAATTATTCTATTCTTTTGGGTTTTTGAATATTTTGAAACAATTAATCTAGAAAAGGAAATTGCTTTCTAAATAAACTAGATCTAGGAATTTGAAAACAAATTACTCTAACATGCAAGATCTATCTATCAAGGAAAAAGTAACATGTTACTAATCACAAGACCAATGTTGATTTTCTAATTACTACATATTGATAAAAGCATAGAGGAACCTGAAAATAGAGAAGATTTGTATGACTCCACTACCCTCAATAATTCTTGATGGTAACCTCGTACCCTCTTGAATCTGTGGGAAGACCTCTTGACGACAAGACAACACAAAGAAGCAAAAGAATCTTGTAGAATCTTGAGAAAGCACAATGGGAGCTTTTGATGAGCACAATGAGCACGATGCTTGAAGAGCTTTATGCAAAATCTTGATGAACAATGATAAACTAAAAGGCACCTTCATCCTATGTGAGCATGAAAATGCTAATTGGAGAGAAAAACTTAGCAAGAGATATGTGCACAATGAATTTGCCTCCCTTTGGAAGAGCTTTGAAGCTATGCAACAATGAAAGCTTTGAAGCTTTGAAAACTAAAGAAAGAAATGAAGAAAGAGGCTCAAAGGCCTATGAAGAAGCTTGAAAAAGCTTGTGAAGATGAGAAGGGTATTCTCTAACTTTCTTAACTTGGAAAATAATGAAGAGGTGAGGGGTATTTATAGGTTGGAAGAAGGGAATTAATTGAGAAGTTAACTCAATTGATTGATGAGTTAACAACAATTGATTAGGGAGTGAACTAGATTGATTGCCCAATAAACTCAGTTAATTAGGGAGTGATAAATCAATAATAGCTTATCACTGAAGAGGAATTAGAGTTGGAAGAATGCATGACGAAGAATGGGTCGTTAATTTTAGATAAAATGGAGCTAATTATGCATGTGTGGGTGCATGAAATAGTCAAGTCCATATTAGGCATCAAAAATCATGTGAACTAGAAGAAAAATAGGTGAAAACAGAGCTATTTTGAGTGAGAAACTTGAGTTTTTCCATAGCTGGAAACATGACAGGGTCGTCCCTTTTGCCAGTAGGGTCACCCGGGGGGAGATCCTGCAAAAAGAGGGTCACCTAGCGGGAGATTCAGAAAAAAAGGGGTCTGAGAGGAAATGCATGATGGGAGATGGTAGAGAAGATGAAAAGGAGGTGATCTACCTCTAGAAATAGGTCAATCATGTGCAAGAATCCAAATCTCCACTTGCACCGTAGGATCTCCTAGGGGGAGATCTGGAAATAATAGGGGAGATTTGGATTGGTTGAGTGAAACTAAAAACTGAAAGTGGGAGATGGATTCAGGGGACCTCTAGAAGACTTCTAGGGGGCGGAGATGATGAAAAACATAGGGGAAAGGTGAAAACTCACCTACAAGATGCTTACAAGGCTTAGGAACAAGGTCGCAAGCTCAGAAAAATGCAAATTGACAAGTGTCGAAAAGCATTGACGACAAAGAGAGAGGGAAAATGACAAAGAGGAAACAACACAATATGAGAAAGAAGACATGTCACCAAGAGGTTTGCTTCTTACAGGACATTATTTCACACTTACATGTACATGAAAAGGATTAAAATCATTATAGGGGTCCTCGTGGAGGCTTTGCGTGATTTTTGTGCTTACATATTTGCACCCTCGGGGATGGTAGTCTACATGAAGGGTAGGTACCATTCCCGAACTAGGCCTTACCTGTTGTCGATTTCCACAATTGTACCTACAATATCCATTATTAGTTCGGCATTTAAATATATCAAAATGAATAATGAGAACTGAAATGACGAACTTACCATGGATCATTCGAGTTCGACTAGTTGTTTGCTTTTGTCGGTGAGACCTGTAGAAATGAATGCACGCAAAACAACACCCCAAAGATGCATAAAAGAAATAGAATACATGCTAAGCTAGAGAGGAGGAGAACATATTCTCCTTTTATTGCAGATTTTGAAGAACATATTTTATTTTTAGGGAATTTTTTATGTTTTACAATTTTTGTAGGTTTTTCCAATTTTTCTAATTTTTATGGTTTTTGGGAAGATTTTGTAAAGATTTGATTTGACACTCCTAGAAGTTTTTGAGAGACCTACATTTAAGATATTTCTACCCTTACCCCCTTGCATGGGGAGACTCATGTACTTGATTACATAGTATTGTTCTTTTGACTTTTTGGAGGAGTGACTTGTGATCAAACATTGTTTTATACTTTATTGTTACAAGACCTAATTGGATGAGATCTATACATAGCTCTAGTCGATGTCTTGTACTTCACTTTCCCTCTTGTGCATATGGTTGTCTAGAGATTTTATTTTGCTTATGAGAATGCATACCTAAGATGATCACATATGGATGATGTAATTTGGTTCTGTCTTTTTCAGAATATATATGAATGTAGGTGACAATATGCAGATGCAAGAACACAAGGGATGCTTGAAATGAAACTTCTACTTCTATGGAATGTCATGAGTCATAACATTGATTTTATTGCTTTGGAACTCTTTTCCTGATTTTGGTATGAATGCAATGTGGAACAAACTACATGACTGCTCTTTAGTATGATTTTCAATCCAGGGGATTGCAAGTTATCTTGATATAAGAGACCTATTCAAGGCTATGAGATAAGATTTTAAAACTCAAGTGGGGAGTGGGAATAAAATGGAGTGCTTCTGAATTTAGGCTTTGCTAAAGGCTAAACACTGATCCTTATCTAGATAAGACCATCTAACAAGCTTTAAACTTAGACAAGTAGTAAATTTTATTAATGTTCTCTAGACTTAGATCATAGATGGCAAGCAAGATAGACCCAGGGTAAAGGATAAATGGGGAAGAATAAGGGTCCCTAGATAGAAGATGATCCTAAAGACTACTAGACTCTCGGCTTTGCTCAGCTAGTGTGTGTATGTGTGTGTGTGCTTTGTACCTTTCTTTTTTTATTTCCTCTATTACAATGTCACCCTTGAGGCTTCTAGCTTAGACTGAACTCCACCCAAGAGTATGGACATTAAGCAGTCTTCTCTCTTTCACTCATTTTTTTGTATTTCTCTTTTTTTTTTCCTTTTTTGTATTTCCTCACTTGATTTTCTCATTTTTTTTGGATTTTAAGTTTTCAAGAAATGAATGCTTTTGGAACTTTTGGATATGCAATAGCTTGGTCTCTCAATTCTCACTTTTCTTAACACTCTTATTTTGATCACTCATTTTTTTATTCACTTGAATTTTAGATTGCTTCCTTCAGAGTTTTGATCTTCCTAATGTTTTTGGCTAGGAAAGATAAGGGGTTGAGCGTCACCTAAAGTTTTTGTAATCTAGTCGAACTTCTCTACTACTAGAGAAGAATTGGGAAGGTCTACTTGCAAGCTTCCTTTGAACACTATAGGTTTGAATACTGACTTTGTTTAGACATAACATCTTGAATCATTAAGTATGGGATCAATGTAAAGCTAAGAGCTAGGCTTTGATTAGAATCACTAGGAATGAAGGGGGATAATGGTGATTGTGAAAATGGGGAATCTCTAGGTCTCGAAACAATGACGTATATCAAGAAAACATTAGACTCCTTATTGAGAAGAAAATAATACTATAGACACCCAAAAATGACCATGTCATCGCATCACTTGCATTTCATCAAATCACCTGCATTTCAACATTAATTAAATAATCAAATTATTTAATTAATTTCTTCAAAATCATCAAATTCTTCCATATCTCCTAAATTTGACATCAATTAAATAAATCCACTTTATTTAATTAATTTCATCAAAATCAACTTTATTCTTCCAAAATTAAATAATTTTAATTATTTAATTAAATCATTGTCTTCTTTCAAAATTCAAATCCACATCAATCGAATAAATTAATTATTTAATTAATTTATCATTTAAATCCTCTTATCTATAATTAAATAATTTCCAAATTGTTTAATTAAACAATTATTCTTCCAAATTTAAATAAATCATTCAAATTTATTTAAATTTAATATCTCAATCTCTAAAAATAAAATATAGTCAAATATTTTATTTATCCTTCATCATGCAAAATAAATTAAATCAATTTATATGTTTAATTTATTTAAATCTTCAAATCTATTTTATGTCCTCTAATCTTGCATAATCAATTAAATAAATTTATTTATTTAATTTTCTTTTTCCTCTAAAAATAAATCTTATCCATCATGCACACAAAATTAAATAATTTATTATTTAATTTGTCTCAAATCATGCAAAAAGCAAATTATAAGTTGAGTTAATTAACTTAATCATTATTGTTTTTATCCCCAACTCATAAATTAGAAAAAAGCATTTCTATTTTTATGAAATCTATAAATATGTCTGTTCCATGTCTTTTTATGTCAAATCAATCAATTAACTCAAACAAAAATATCTTTTTGTGTGACACATGTCAGGTGCACATTTATCATGAATTCTAGATTTATCTCATCCATTGATTCCATTGAATTATCTGGACCGTTGATCGATCTTCCTTGAAACCTATATAAACTCCCCTCATCTCCTTCAAAAATCCTCTTCAATCATTTATTCTCAGGCATTCTTACAATGCATTGAGCATTCATCGCATCGATGAGCACACTTCTACCTTTTTGAGCACAAACACAATCTACATCCGCTTGTTGCAAACATGGTTTCGCAATTTATGAAGCAATCCACATTCGACCAAGATAACAACACAATCTAGGTGAAATCTTTCATTGTTTTTTGTGTTAATTCATTGATTATTTAGTTGTTTATTTAGATAGTTATCTTGATGTTATAGGATTGAGTTGTCGATTATTTCATTGTTTTTAATATCTCTTGATCTCAATTTTATTCATATACACCTATATGGAATGATATTTGGTCGGCAAAGAATTAAGTTGTGAGCTAATCTACCACAATGAAACCATGTCTCTAGGGATAAAAAGTGCTTGAATTGTTTGCAATTATTTAATACCCATGGAAACATTGGGCTTTTTCGTGAGCCTTGAACATACACTATCTGTTGTGTCAGTCTTTTTTGCCACTTTATTTAATGTTTTTTCTCTTGCCAAAGAGAATCCAATCAAAATCAAATCTAAATCTATCAAAATTTGCCTTATAAACATCACTGACACCATCTCAGTGCCTTTGTAACATAGCCTAGTGCCTTTGTAGTGCAATCTAGTGCCTTTGATATAATAGTCCAGCGCCTCTAGAAACATACTCCAGCTCTTCTAAAACACAATAACTCACCTTTGGTATCACAGTCCCGCACCTTTACAGCATAGTCCAATGCCTTTGGTCCAGTAAACTATTTATCAAACTATCTCATCAAAAATCTCAAAAAATATTGTCCTAGTGCATCCCATGGTAACCATTAGACTCCAGGAATCTATGAAGGCTAAGAAAATTGCCCCAAAGAAGCACAAATCACCCCTGCATACACCTCAATGAAGTCAATCCAACATGTCTCAAAAGGGTACTCCCTAAACACCAACAGAAAGACCAACCAACTTTCAAAATAGGATGCAACATGACCAACCAGCTAATCCGCAAGAGAGTAATGTCCCTTTGGTAGATGTAACTCAATTTACTACTAGCATGCCTCATGATTTTACTACACCATGGTTCAAGTCCCATCTCAAGAAAAGAGAAACTTTCAAGAAGGTCAATCCTCTCAAGAAGATAGACAAGACCTTGATGAAATCATGCAAGATCCTAGAGCCATAGCCGCATTTGACAAACACCTTAGTGAAAATCAAGATCATTTTTTCATTTGCTTGTGGAACAAGGAGCTAAACTACCCCAAGACTTTGATCTATCCAAAATTAAAGAGAAAAACAAAATCCATGACGCTATAACTGTGGTCCAAACTATGTCAACCGTGACCACTCCCATACCCGAACAAGGCTCACAAGGGAGAATGACTAAACCTTTTGACACCCAATATGAGAATCTTCTTTATCAAAATTCAATAGTAGAAAGACCCATATCACCACTCAGTACTCCTATGGATATTTACAAACACCAACAAGATACTCTACAACATCAAGCAGAACTAGCCAAATAAGCCACTCTAGCCAAATCAAAAACACAACAACCTCCTAGCATATCACAAATGCCTGTCGCAAGTGGAATATTGGCTACCCCATCACAAGTTGATTTTCCACCAAATTACAATCTAGGAAACACTTATGTAGCCATGCAAAAAGGATCGCTACAGACACCACCACCAACATCATCAACCCTCCATATCACTAATCAAAGCAATGTCATGCAACCACAACATTCCCAAAACATCATCACAAACAACCTTACTCCCCCACAACATTCCCAAAACATCAACACAAACATCATCACTCCCCCACAACACTCCCAAAACATTAACACAAACTATCTTCCTCCACCACAACGATCATCCACACTTAATCTTACCTATTTCAATCAACCCCAACCATCACAAAACCCATCTACCTATGTCCCTCCACCACAACGATTATCCACACTCAATCTCTCCAACACTTATCTCAATAACCCTCAACATTCTCAAATCCAATCATCCTATGGCTATACTCTACCATCACAACCAAACCCAACAAACTTTAGCTTTCCTCCATGGAATCCTTTCTTCACACCTCCTCAACAATATCAACAACAAAACTCTTTTGTCATCCCTCTGCAACAATCACAGAGTCAACATTCTTATCTAGAACTACCTCCACATGTGCAAAACCAAAACAACCAAACCCAACCTAATCCAAATCAATCATACAACACATATGACCCAAACCAATCATACGACCCGTATAACACCAATTCTTATGGCTTCAACTACAATCTACCCTATGGGCAACAACAACCACATCTAGTACAATAGGAGACTCTTCCACAACCCCCAACAACTATGGAGCTTAAACTTACTAAGGTACAACAAGTATCTGATCTTACATTTGGTCATACTAAGAAAACTTCTCCTTGGAAGAGGTTTGTCCTTATCCATTTGATCGGTCATTGCAAATGATCCCTTTTCCTCCCAACTTCATTATACCTAAATTTGATAAATACAAGGAAAGAGGAGACCCAAAAGACCACCTTAGAGAATTCTATCTCACTTCTCTAGAGATTGTACATAATGACACATACCTCATGTGCCTCTTTCTTTGCAGTCTTAGAGGTCAAGCTATAGAATGGTTCTCACATCTACCTATGGCTATCAAATCTTTTAACGAGCTTGCAGAAAAAATTGCTGCCCATTTCTCATAGAACATAGAACATGAAGTCTACATGACTGATTTATGTAACAACAAATAGAAAAATGGGGAAACTCTCATCTCCTTCATTCAAAGATGGAGACACATGGCTAGAAAATTCCCATTCAAAATCCCTGAAAAGTAGCTTGTTAGCATATTTGTACAGAACCTTAATCAAGAATTGGGTTTCCAATTGCAAATTCTAAGTGCTACAACCTTTGACAAGATCACCTATAAAGGCATCAACATCAAAAAATCCCTCATCGCTAAAGGCGTGGTCAAAGTCTTCAAAGACAATAAAGACAATCCTCCCCAACAACAATCAAGTGATAAGCCCAAATACTGGAACAAAAACAAAAATGTGGTCAATGATGGTGTGGTGGATTCCAAACATGTCCAAATATTACAAACACCCATTAATCTTTCATCCAAACAAAACCAACCTCTGCCTTAACAACAACAATAATGACAACAACAAAACCACAACCAACAACGTCAACAAGAGCGGCCCACCCAAGATTACCCTCCAAGGCGTAAGTTCACTCCCTTGGGAGAGCCTATAGAGTCAGTTCTAAAGAAACTTGTGCAAAATGGACTCAGCACACTACCAGACACTCCCCCATATGGAGAACCTATTTACAAACCTACATGGTACAAAGACAATGAATATTGTGAATACCATAGGACCAAAGGACATAGAACCATATCATGCATGAAACTCAAGCACATGATCCAAAACCTTATTGATAGAGGCAAAGTCACTTTTGATGCACCTACTACTCAAAACACCAACAAAGTCTTCAACATGTACAAGGAACCATTCCCTAACCATGGTCAAGGTCAAAATCTTGACAAAGGTAAAGGTGTTAACAAATCCTCCACTTCCTATGACTCTATTATAGGTTGTTTTGAAGAAAGTCATGTGTCTACCCTCACTATCAAAGGTAAATCTACAGATTGTACCGTCACAACTCATCATGGTCGTGTCACCCTTCGTGGGCCTACACCAAGTCTCCCAACCCAATCTGATTACAATCTTGTCAAACATCTAGGGAAAACCCCTGCACAGATCTCTATTTTGGACCTTCTACAGTCATCGCCCACACATAAGGTTGTGCTAGAAAAAGCCCTACAAGAGTCTTTGGTTCCTAGTAACATAGTGGTCATGGATTTCCAAGCTATAATAGGTAGCAGTGCCTCACCTTACAATGTGTTCTTTTCTAAAAAGGACCTCCCATCCCATGATCCATGTCACAATGATGCACTTCACATTGAAGTTTTCATCCATAAATGAAAGATCAAATGCATACTTATAGATGGTGGTGCTGGTCTCAATATCTATTCTCTCAAATTACTTAAACAATTGGGATACTCTGAGGATCATGTAAACATTGATCAAAGCATTACAATCAAGGGGTATGATGATGCTGAGCACCATTCAGAAGGTGTTATACACTTGCCTATACAAGTAGGCCCCATCATGCTTGAAACTAGGTGCCAAGTTCTTGACATTGATCTACCTTATAACATTATCTTCAGATGCCCGTGGACCCATGCCATGAAAGTTGTTCCCTCCACGTACCATCAGTCTCTTAAGTTCCCATTTAATGGTATGGAGATCACTATCCCAGGAGACCCTAATCCATTTGAATTATATCGTACCTTGCAAGGCAGTTATAAGAATAGCAACCAAGTGCCAAATAATGACAAAACCTATGAATCCCCATTATATGTCGACCCTAAAAATCTAAAAAAAGCTCTAAAGTTGAACCTAATCCTAATCCTATTTCTGAAATCACAACTCAAATCCGTGATATAGGCTTTGGTGAATATGATATCTCTAAATCTTGTTGTGTAGGGCGGATGCCCTTATCCCCTAAATCCTACAACTAACCACCCATAGCTAAAGTGTCTAAGAAAGTAGGTATCCCCCTGCCAGCATCTCTAACCCAATTCCAAGGGAAAATTATTGGCAGAGGAAACTATTGAAGACATCTCATCTTGGCTCTACAAGAAGAAAGATCTAGTCACCATACCTGTCAAACAATATGGCAATGGTCAAAGAATTGTCAAAAAAATGGGCTACAAAGGCAAGGGTGGCATTGGGAAAGATAATCAAGGTGAAATAGAACCCATTGTTGTGAAGAAGAAGCTAGACAAGAAGGGGTTAGGATTTGGTAGGAAGGTACCACGTGCCTTGGACATCGAGGGTATTCTCGACGAGGTAGCACAAACTTCTCTCACAGATTTGATGTCTAAAGAGGATATCATTGAATACTCTTATCTCCATATGACTGACCTATTCATTGAATCCTCCAAATTCATGCTATCATCTGTATCCTTAACATCCACCGCCAGCACCCAGATTGTAACACTTGTCTACCCTAAACTTATTGATTGGGACCAATAAGGGTCCCCCATTCTAGATTTTTTTAGAATGACGAAGCTATTGTAGAGTTCATGGGACTCTAGGATGGTATCCCTCTTAGCGATCATAAAGCTAGTTTTTTAATGGAACTAGATCAAACTACTTATTTTGGTGAGAATGCCAAATCCTCCAGTCGCAAAAATAAAAATAAAGAAAGATCATTAGGTGAAAACCATACTATGGCACCTCTTGATCAGAAAATAGTCAAAACAAAGGACGTATCCAAAGGTGAAAACCCAATTGTGGCACCTGAGGATGGAGGATTTGACCTTCCCCTACCATCTAAGTATCAAGAGAAATCAGCACTCCTAGTGGAAGATTCTACAAAGATAAATCTTGTCATAGAGCAACATCCTAAGACCACATTCCTTGCAGTATCATTATCAGAACAAGAGCACAAAAATCTTACCAACTTCTTCTTGCAGCGAACCATCAACTTTGCGTGGACCTATGCTGATATGCCATGGACCTATGCTGATATGCCAGGGTTGGACCCTTCACTAGTAGTTCACTATCTCACGGTTGATCCAAGAGCTAAACCAGTCAAACATAAGATAAGAAAGATGCACCCACAAATTGCTCTCTTGGTGAAAGTTGAAATACAGAAATTTCTAGATACAAAATTTATCAAGCCTATTGATTATCTAGAATGGGTCTCAAACATTGTACCTATGGATAAGCCAAATGGGGGCATCCACATGTGTTCTGACTTCAGAGATCTCAACAAAGCATGTCCCAAAGATGACTTTCCATTGCCAAATAGTGATCTCATAGTGGACCTAACCGTTGGTCATGAAATGCTTTCTCTAATGGATGGATATTCTGGCTACAATCAGATAATGATAGCAAAAGAAGATCAGCACAAAACAACTTTTACTTGTCCTTGGGGTAACTATTTTTGGTGTGTCATGCCATTTGGTCTTAAAAATGCAGGTGCAACCCATCAAAGAGAAATGATAGTGATATTCCATGATCTCTTTCATCACATCATGGAGGACTATGTTGATGATATATTAGAAAAATCTTGTAGGGAAGATCACATATAAGTTCCAAGCCAAATCTTTGACAGACTAGAAAAATATCAAGTAAGACTCAATCCAAAGAAGTGTGTCTTCAGGGTAACCTTAGGAAAATTGTTGGGATACATTGTATCTCACTGAGGCATTGAAGTAGATCTAGCAGAAGTCAAGGATATAGTAGAAATGCCTGCACCAAAGAATCTGAAAGCATTAAGGAGCCTTCAAGGAAGGTTACAATCCATTAGGTGATTTATCTCATAGCTAGTGGATAAATGTCAACCATTTCAACACTTTCTCATAAAGGATGTCTCATTTTGATGGGATGATAAGTGTCAAGCAACATTTGATCAGCTCAAATAATATCTAGCTACACCTCCTATCTTGGTACCACCAATCACCAATAGGACTTTGATCTTGTACATCTCAACTACAACTGCAGCCCTAGGGGCTCTTCTAGCACAACATGGTGAATCAAGAAAAGAGCATGCAATCTATTATATCAGTCGAACCTTGGCAGGCTATGAACTTAATTATTCACCTATGGAAAGAGCTTGTTTAGCCTTAGTGTTTTCTTCCCAAAAGTTGCGGCATTACATGCTAAACCAACACACAAATCTAATAGCCAAAATTGATCCATTGAAGTATCTCCTAGCAAAAGCAGCTCTCATAGGTAGACAAGATAAATGAGTCATGATCCTTAGTGAGTTTGGAATTGAGTATGTGGATTGTAAAGTAATCAAGGGACAAGCCCTAGCAGATCAACTAGAAGAAGCACCCATGAAAGATGTACATCCTATGGTATCTAACTTTTTGAATGAAAATCTCTTCAATCTCTTTACCTCAGTGATGTAGAAATTGTATTTTGATGGTTCCTACACACAACATGGATCAGGGGCCAGCATCTTGTTTATCACACCTTAAAATGACTATATCCCAAAGTCATATCAGCTTGCATTTCCTTCCACCAACAACATAGCCAAGTATGAAGCACTCCTCATAGGTCTCCATACATCAGTCTAATAGGAAATCAAAGAACTGCAGGTATATGGAGACTCACAACTAGTCATTCAACAAGTCACTGATGAATACCAAATAAAAGATGAAAAGTTGGTCCCTTACAAGCAACTAGTGGATACTTACAAACCACACTTTTCTAGCATTAATTTTGAGCAAATTCCTAGAGAGTATAACAAAGCTACATATTCTATAGCTTCTGTGGGGTCACTTATAGACATGCATGTAAACACACAGAAATGTGAATTCTTGATCACGCAATTGTTGATACTAGCCGTCAATGTTCCAACTACTTAAATCATCTACAAACTTGTTGGTCCCAATTCCCCATGGTATGAAGATATCTATGAATACCTTAAACATGGTACATTTCCCTTTGAGCTATCTACAACCCAACATAAAACCTTTATCCATTGATCCTCCCATTACACTATTTTGGGTGATACACTATATCGTCAGAGTCTTGATGGTATCCTCTTACGATGTCTTAATGTAGAAGAAGTTGATGCTACCTTACGAGACATACACGAAGGTGTCTATGGAACACATTCTACCAGTCCTAACCTCACTAAGAAGATACTCCGTACAGGGTATTATTGGCCTACAATAGAACAAGATGCTTTACAGTTTGCTAAGAAGTGTCTACAATGCTAGCAGTATGGAGATTTGATTCACGTACCAGCTCATGAACTACAACCTATGACAACTCCATGGATTTTTTCACAATGGGGTCTCGACCTTGTAGGACAAATCCACCCATCCTCCTCCAATGGCCATAAATTTATCATTACCACCACTGAGTACTTCACGAAGTGGGTTGAATCCATTCTTATGACTTATATCACTGGCAAACAAATAGCCAAGTTTATCCTTAACTACCTCATTTGCCAGTACGGTATTCCCCAAGTCATTGTCACTGATAATGGAAGACCATTCAAGAATCAAGATATCCATGCCTTGTTCACCCAATACAATATCCAACATCGCTTTTCCACTCCCTACTATCTGTAGAGTAACAGCCAAGTCAAGGCTTCTGACAAAACCATTCTTAAAATCCTCAAGAAAATGATCAATGAAGTTGGCTGTGATTGGCATCTGCAACTCAATCACACCCTATGGGCCTATCGCACTAGTATCAGAACACCAATTGGTGCAACACCCTATGCCTTGGTCTATGGCTCTAAAGCCATTCTACCTACAGAGGTCAAGATCCTATTCCTTAGAGTATCCATGCAGAACCTGGTTGATGGAGAGGAGTACCACACTTCCAGATTGGATGAGCTAGAACAACTAGATGAGAGGTGCCTTGCCGCACTTAATCATCTCCATGTCTATCAAAACCACCTTCAACACAACTATAACAAGAAGATCAAAGAAAGACAGTTCCAAGTTGGAGATCTTGTCTTAAAAGAAAACAAGGCAAATCAAGCAGATCAAGAGAAGAAGGGCAAGTTTATGCCTAATTGGTTAGGACCCTTTGTTATCATAGCAGCATATGGATCAGGAGCTTATACTTTAGCAACACTTGAAGGCATTCCTCTAGATGAGCCACTCAATAGTGTTCATCTCAAGAAGTTCTTTCCCTGATCCTTAGAGTATCCATGTCAAAAAAAAAAAAAAAACAAAACAAAAAACAAAAACAAAAACAAAAATAACCTATCCTCTGGTGAAAACCTGGTAAATAGATGCCTTGGATAAGTACCATAGTGAAAACCTGGTAAACAGATGCTATGTGTAGATTCAACATCCATCATCTATTGAGTCTTGTTCATTCCATGTCCATTTCATAATAAACTTCATCCATCCATCCATAATAAAACCATTGACCTTTTTACATTTCCATTTCCCTATCTAGAATAGCTTGAAAATTTGTCAAATGTCCATCATTGTCATCCCATATTAGTTATCACTCATCCTATGGCAAGTTATCCATGTCTTGTCATTATCCTATGTCAAGTTTTCCTTGTCAATCATTAACTTCTCTATATCAATGATCCATGTCAAGTTATCCTATGCCAGTAATCCATGTCAATTATCTTGTCTTCCTATCATCTATCATTGATTCATCCATTGTTATCCTATGCCAGTCATCCATAATAACACCTCTATGGAATGGGGGCAACACTTTCCTTAACCTAGGTCTAGGAATGGATCCTTGTTTGCGGTTGATCAACCTTCAAACAAAAACAAAAAAATACTTCAACCATCTCAAACAACAAAAACAAAAACACATCAACCATATTAAACCAAAAAAAAAACACATCAACCTTCAAACAAAAACAAAAACAAAAACACATCAACCAATCCATCATTCTTATCAATTGTCTTATATAGATTGTCACATTCTCAAAACCAGACCAAGCATCTTATATGAGGTGTTTCATTTCTAAAACTAGACACCTTCATCCTTGTGTTGATCTAGGGATATATCGTTCCCCACAATGACAACACAATCATTATTAATCATCAAACAAAAGCCAAAACTACATATCATCACCTCAATCTTAAGGTATCTTGATCCCATGGATATGGGTATGTAGGCAGTCTGGAATATGAAGGACGTATCTAGTACTCAAGTATGTAAGATATCATCATATCCCCTCACATCCTCTTATCTTACATCATCAAAGAAAACTAGAACTACATATAATCTCATCTCAATCTTATGGTACCTTAATCCCATGGATATGGGTATGTAAGCAGTCTGGACTATGAAGGAAGTTTCCAATACTCAGGTACAAAAGATATCATCATTTCACCTACCTAAGATAAAACACCTTGACTCACTCATCACTCTACCCATAACATATTATCATATTCATCTTTCATCATGTGCCTTGATTCCATGGATACAGGGTATGTAAGCAATCTGGAATACGAAGGATGTATCTAGTACTTAGGCACATGCGATTCATCATTCTTCACCCATCTCAATCCATTGACATTATATCTTTCTAGCCTTCCATTTATCAAAATCCATCCATCTCAACTTGACTAACTCAAGCAGCAAAACAACAAACAAATGCATCCTTTCAAAGAAAAAGTCCTTAAACAAACTTGAAGCAAAGAAACCTACTTGCATAGCCATATGCTATCCAACATATCGATTGCCAACATCTGCTACATCAAATCAATTGTCTTATACAAGATGTTCCATTGTCAAAACCAGACCAAGTGTCTTATACGACATGTTTCATTTCCTAAAACCAGACATTATCCTATCAACAGATCAACACCCTTTAACGGATATATCGTTCCTACAATAAGGTTGTTATCTATCCAATCTACCCAACCAATCCAATCTATCTTGAGCAACCTCTTTGGCAAGAGAATATGTTGGCTATATGTTTACTTTGTAAGTAAATCAATTTTATTTTTGGTTTATCTTTTGTTCCTTTCCCATTACCTATTCAAGACTACCTTGATTTATCTATACCTTGGTATGTTGCGATGCAATATGGATTGGGGGTATAGTCATTACTTTTGTGTGTCATGTTTGAGGAATGATCTTTAGTATCTTTCTTAGCAGCATATTTATCTTGTGCGTGTGTTACAACCTAGCATCTTACATATTAATATACTTCTTGCATTTATGTATTGAAGTTTTTTTTATGTTCAAGACTATGGCTAATTCACATGTCCAACAAGGTTATATTATGTCTAAATGATCTAAGTTCAAACCGCTTGCTTGCAGAGTCAACGTCCTTGCACTAGGATATCACAACACCTTGGTCTTTTATACCTTGGTGGCAAACTATCCATGTGCTATATCAAAAATAAGGATTTCTCTTTATAAACATTTGTGAAACCATTGCAACAAGCTTATCCATTTACCCATCCATTTATCCATGGCATCATATAGATTTTCAAGCAAAGATCGATCAACAATCTTTTCTATCATATTCTCTTCTATCTCCTTTCTTCTATCTATCATCAATGTCTACCGCATATCTACAAAGCCACATGTTAGGCATCACATTTCATGCATCTATATCATCATATAATATCATCATCATGTCATTATATTTCATGCATCTATATCATCATATAATAATATCATCACATCATCATGTCATTATATGTCATACATCTATAAGCATATACATCATCACATGAGTACATCATCATGAATATATGTCATCACATCCATGTCATAAAGAAATGCATCACAAAAAGTATGAGAATCCATGAGCATAAAGATCATCATGTCATCATATATCATCATGAGAGGTCATCAATAAAATACAAGTGTCCATTTCTACATCAAAAGTCCATATGTACATCCAAATATTACATCAAAAGTACATCATGGCTATCAAGAGCCTGTAATATACATCTGATACACATAGGCATTAATCAATATATACAAAGTGTGTCAATGATACAAAACAACTGGTACAACATATACAAATATACATTCTCTAGTGTAAGCTAGTGGGTAGAGCTGCCCGCCTACTATGATCCCTATCCTCCACTTGCACTTGGCAAATATCCTCCTGCTGGTCCTCCTCCACCTGGCTATAATGGTGGTCCCCTAACTCATGAAACTAATCTCCCCATCTTGTGTGATGAGGAGGATCCTAAACTACACTCTCAAAAGCTAGGCTCCCGCTGATCTACTGACACCGTGCCAAAATAAAGACCTCTATAATACTTAGCCTCTCTACCCACTATGAACAACTCTCAGTGAACTTGAGTGAGATTGTTAAATAATATCAGCTGGTCTGCACCCACTATGCAGCATGCAATATCTCTCTCACCTTACCCTCTGTAGGGTGGCCTCCGTCGTCAAACGCAACTGTACTGCTGCATCTCTCTCTACTGTCAACTAGGCAATATACCCATCATATGCTAGTGGTGGTGGTGATGGTGGCACTACCTGTACTACTGCCAATGCTACCTATGTTGCTACTATCTGTGCATGTAGCTAGACCTATGTCTCAGCATGTCTGGCCTCAGCCTAGGCTGCATCTCTATCTCTCCTCATCCTAACCATCCTCAGCTCCAAGTGAGTCCTCCTCGCTATCTCCTACAGTAGTCGATGTGCCTGCTGCAGTGGTGTCTCTGCTAGTGGCACTACAACCTAATGTCCTCTAGCCTCAGCCATCAGTACTTCCACTTGGTCTCTATCATCTCCCCTAGCCTACCTCTGTGTTGTGGCCTGCTGTCAAGCCTGTCTTTGAGCCCTCGCCTCTACTCCCGCAAATGCAACCTCTCGCATGACACCAATGACTCTAGGTCTAGTCAATCTAACTGGCCTATGTGTCTGCCAATAGGTATCATAAGCTGGAAGTGTGCCTGGGTCTGCACCCCCTATAATCCAATCCCATATAACTAGGGCAAGTCCCCGTAAATCTACTAAACTGTCTCAAGTGAAATCTCTAGCCCCCAGTCATCCACCTCCCTTCGGGTCCGCGCACAAATAGCCTCACCTATGAGCAATCCCTGCAGTAAACCAAACTACCTCAATACCCTCTCTGGAAGGTATCTCTCTATAGTCTCTGTGAATCTACCAAACAAGTATATCAACTGTTGGTAGTATACTAGCTCCTCGTGATCATCATCCCATGACTCACAATCTCTCCAAGGGCACCAAACGAAGATGTCCATCTCATCCAACTGTCTCCATTAGTAGCTCACTCAACCCATCTGCCAGTGTGTAATAAAACCCTCATACAGGAAAGCATAAGGCTCACCATGATCTCAGTGACGCTGAGAGATGGGCCTAATCACTGGGATGTGCTCCAAGGCCCATACTTGCAACAATGTCACACCTACCGATAAACTGCTCCCTAATCTATATACACAATCATGTAAATTGTGATAAAGTTGACCCAACACACACAGTCCCCATGCATATCTGATCCCATGTGTGAACATCCCTGATAGTACTATACCCTATCCAATAGATAAACCTCTCGACCATCTAGCCTAACATAAGAAACCTCCAATCAGTGAAACAACAATTCATTGAATCTTGTCACAGAGTCCCTGCACTCGAGCCCACCAGATCTCCCGATCTTGCACACCTAGGTCATCAGTCGTAAACATCCCTTGTAGGCCTACCTCTCCCCATTCCATGTCATAATCAACTCTATTTCCCTAAATGGGATTCCATAGGATGCGTCGAATAGCCTCTACTGTCACTATAGCCTCCCCTATTAGAAAGTGGAAGGAAGAGGTCTCACTATGATATCCTCAACAATTGCAATCAAAAGTGCAAGGTTCACCCTGATAGGCATCAGATGGGCAATGTGCCACAATCCCATGATCTCTAGGAAGAGCTCCTCCTCCTCGCCCAGCTATACAACTAGGTTGACAATCAGATAATGTCTCTCTCAAGACTGCAACGGTGGTATGACAATCTACATCCATGACGACCACTTGTTAAAAATGTTGTAAAATCCAACCTGATCTTTAAGTCACACATTGTAAAATACCTAAGTCAAACCTAGTCAACTCTAGTCTACACCTATGACACATTTTTCTACATTAAACCTAGCCCAAACTTTATCTCAAACCAAAAACACCTAGATTTTACCTAAGATGCTTCAGTGTTATACCAGGAGCACTTTGCTACTTTGCATAGGTGCTTAGAATCAAACAAACTAAGGCACTTAGATTTCCACAAAGGTGCTTCTTTGTGCTACCCAAGGTGCTTCACTATGGGCCAAGGCCGCTTAACTGCTAACACACTCATAAGCCTAAAACTACCAACAACACCTAGCTATTTTACCTAACGCACTTCACTGCACTACCAAGAGCACTGTGGCATCGACCCAAAGTGTTGTGGTGAAAACCTAACAACCAAAAATGTTGATTTTTTTGCAAAAGTGTGACACTGCACACCAAAGGCACTTTGCCGCACCAACAATGCTTTATCAAGAGCCAAAAGCATTGAGCCCGAGCTTAGCGCCTTTGGCTAAAAAAATCAAAACCCTAGAAAAAAACCTAAAACAATGCAAACCAAACAAAGGTTTTTGATCACTTACCACTCCCGATGCTCCCTCTAGTCTCCGATAGGTCCGCACGAGCTCCACCTAGTGCTTATGCATAGGAATCAACATCTCCACAATCTCTAATCTCAACCTAAGCAGGAAGCTCTCAACTAAGCAAGGAGGTCAAAGGCTCTAACTTTTGTCAACTCTAGGTGTGCAAATGAGCTGTGTTGACCCTTGGGCCCTATTTATAGTGTCCCAACCCTACTTCTTCCCACCCCTAATCCATCTTATTCCTGTATCATATCTTCATCTATCTAGCCTCATCTTTCTCAACCAATATCTTCCATTTGAGCGTCAACCTAATCATTCTATCACTTCCCTATCTTTCCTCTCGAAGGGGCATCCTATGCTAGCTACACTAGGACAACTAGCCACACTGGGGCATCAAAATTGTATCATGTCTTTAATAATTGTTTTCTTTGAAGAAAAACTATGAACTGCATTGCATCAAAGAGGGGCAAAATGTAGACACCCAAAAATGACCATGTCATCGCATCACTTGCATTTCATCAAATCACCTGCATTTCAACATTAATTAAATAATTGAATTATTTAATTAATTTATTCATATCATCAAATTCTTCCAAATCTCCTAAATTTGACATTAATTAAATAAATTCTCTTTGTTTAATTAATTTCATCAAAATCAACTTTATTCTTCCAAAATTAAATAATTCCAATTATTTAATTAAATCATTGTCTTCTTTCAAAATTCAAATCCACATCAATCGAATAAATTAATTATTTAATTAATTTATCATTTAAATCCTCTTATCTATAATTAAATAATTTCTAAATTAAAAAAATCAATAAATTAATATCAATATTATACATATAATCGATTGGGAAAAATAAATTATGTCTTGAAGACAGTGTAAAAAAGTAGGCTCTCCAAGGCAAAGTAACAACTATAATAAACTAGATTTCATAGCTAAGGTTATGAACCCTCGCAATGCTCTGCGAAGGGATGTGAGGATTTTCCATGGGGGCTGGGCTCCCCCTCTGTAGCACTATGAGGAATCAGGCTGGCAAATAGTGAAAAGCAAGAAGTATCAAAAGATGGAGA
Organism: Cunninghamia lanceolata; assembly: GCA_027924645.1. Taxonomy (NCBI): domain Eukaryota; kingdom Viridiplantae; phylum Streptophyta; class Pinopsida; order Cupressales; family Cupressaceae; genus Cunninghamia; species Cunninghamia lanceolata. Next base: position 10,991,446 of record BSBN01000655.1, read on the forward strand.
GGGCAATGGTGGTATCCAATGAGAAACTTAACCAGGATAGGGCTTCAGGAGTTTGGGCCATCCCAATCACCTCCAAAACTCCTGCATTCACATCTGGAGAAAAATGTATCACCTTAGGCCAGGAAAGGATCTCTGGTGCCCGACAACCTTCTACCTCTTACCCATCTCATCCATTGCGAAGGAATGTAGAGGGTTTTTTAAAACTGGCCCCCTGAAATTTTCACCTAAAGATGAACCCTAACACAAATAGGAGAATGAACTATATGGCTCCCCACTAGAGACCACTTCCTAAAAACCCTAGACTCAGTAATATGGTCTCTAATAGTCATGGGAAGAGCAATGACCAGGAAGCATCTCGTGACCAAGGGAACCCTAGGCCCCCTTCGACAGCCCCGTAGAAGAACTCAATGCAATTTCCAAACTCTATGGCCAAGAAGGAGAAAGCGGTGATAAACATCAACAATATTTACATAGATGGTTTAGGGAACCATTGCAGAACTCATGGTCTCTTTGTCTGTTGGTGTGGTTTTGGGTCACCTGCGAGTGAAATTGCTGAATGGGTCTGAGCTCTCTACAGGGACCAGGTAAGTATTACTATCATAGCTGAAGGATTTATATTCATTGATTGTAAAAATGTGGACTTAAAAAAGGAAATCTTGATTAGTAAAATCCTACACTATAAAGGGCACAATTTTGAATATCTAGAATGGCTCCCGAACTTTGACCCTAGCAAACTTAAACTCAAAATTATTAGGTGGATTAAATTACCTAACTTCCCAGTAGAGCTTATTCATAGTGAAATTATGAGGGAGATTGGTAACCATCTGGGCAAATTTGTAGGGTTCGAAGAAGGATTCCTATCTCAATCCGATGTTACCCTTTTAGTATAAATGAACATAAGTTTACAAAACTTAAATTCTTTTGATATCAAAACTAATTTTGCCAATTACTGTATTAAGCCTGTATTTTACAAAGGCCCTTTCCATAACAACATTATCAACAAAACCTCAATAAAACCTACTAAGAAAAATATAAATCCCCAATCTATGGGCATCAATATCAAATTCAATGACAATAAAGGAGGATTTATTGTTGAATCTCTGAAGAATGACCCTCCACCATCACAGAAGCACCTTAATTACAGCAAGGACTTATCTAGACTTAGTCATCCCCCAAGTATGGCTCCATCTCTACCTAAGATTTGCCCAAAATACACACCAAGCAACGGAGGGAACACTAAAAACCATAGCAATGACCTTTCCCTAAAAAAGAACCTGGCACAAGCTGACCTAGGTAAAAATCTCCCCATAGGAGATAAATCCCTAAAGCAGAACCATGAAGATATGGGAAGGATGGTACTCAAGGAAGGAGAATTGCCAAAAGGGGAAGAAAGTGCAAAACTAGAGTCATCGGAGACCCCTGACTGGGTCCCAAACACATATGAACCAAAGGAAAGTCTTATAGACCCCCAAAACCACAAGAAAACCATAGGTATGAATAACCACATAGATTTAGAAGAAATTTGTGATGAGATCCTAGGGAAGGAAATTGAGGAAGTAGTAGTAGAGGAAGCCAACAAAGAAAAGGAAAAGCTCATCACTAAGATACTGGAGCTTGAGGATCAGGAGAAAAAGAAGGGTATTAATGTAGAAGACTTAATGGAACCAATAAGTAGAGAGATGGAGGTAGCAAAACAAAGACTAGGAATTGCTCTCACTGATTTCAGCAAGGAAACCCTAGACTGCACCAAAAATAATTAAAAAAGAGGAAGAAAATCTCTATATGAAATGAGAGAGAAAGATGGTGAGGCAATAGATCAAACTAAGATCACTAAAATGTTTAATACTGGGAAGGGGAAGTGCCTTCCCCAGGTGCCATGAGAATCAATACTTGGAATGTTAGGGGAATCAATGCCCCTAACAAATAGCGGATCTTAAAATGTTGTATCTCAAACACTAAACCTGATATACTAATGATCCAAGAAACTAAACTTAATATTGAAGAAATTGATATACTAAAGAAGAAATTAGGCATTTGGGAGCTAGTTGGAGCTTCAGGAGGCCTAGGGGTAATCTGGGATCCCAGGGCTGTTTCATTTTCAGTAATAAGTAGAAAAAAGAATTGGATGAGCAGTTATGTCAAAAGCATCAGGAGTAATCTTCACTTCATACTTTTTAATATATATGGTCCTACCTAGAACCAGGAGAAGAGAGCAGTTTGGAGAGAGATAGAATGGTTCATGAAGACTTTACAAGATTAGATCTGCATTTTGGGCGGAGATTTCAGTGCCATCCTAGATCCCAAAGAAAAGGTGGGATGTTTAGCAAGGATGTCCACAACTGCATATGACTTCAAGGATTAGGTTCATAGAAATAATCTTATGGAAATTAAGACTGCATAGGAGGGTTTTACATGGAATAACAAGAGAATGGGATTTAGCAATATAGCAGAAAAACTTGACATATTTCTATTCAGAGGCAATTGGGCTCAACTTCCTTATAATCTTACGACAAAGATCCTACAATACTCAGGCTTTGATCATTATCCCATCTAGTTGTGTATCTCAGAAGATAGCCAACCCAAATGATGCCCCTTTAAATTTGAGCATATGTGGCTAAAAGACAATAACCTTTTAGTTTTAATCGAGCAATGGTGGAAGGAAACTATGGTATCTGGATCCAAGCTTTTCTGTTTAATCTCCAAAATGAAAACTATTAAAAGCAAACTTCTCAACTGGAATAAGAATAACTTTGGTAACATTTTTGAGATTAAAGTTAAGCTAGAAGAAGATCTAGAAAACCTCAATAGAAAGGTTATTGCTAATGACATGGATGGAAATCTATACCTAAGAGAAAAAACAACTAAAATCTGAATATGAAGATATACTATCCAAAGAGGAAATTTTTTGGCGTCAGAAATCTAGGGAAACCTAGCTAGAAGCTGGAGACAAGAGCACAAAGTTCTTTCATAATAGTACTAAAGTTCATAGGAATATGAATAGAATTACTAAAATTAAGGGTGATAACAATGCTTGGATAGACGATCCACAACAAATTGCAGTGGAAATAGTCAGATATTTTGAAAACATTTTTAACAACTGGGAAGGATCAAACAGGCTACATCAACAAGCCATACTACAAAACATCCCAAGGATCATAATTGAGGATCAAAACAAAGCCCTTAATGCAAAGTTTTCTAAAACTAAGATCGAACTGGTAGTCTCCCAAATGTAGCCGGATAAAGCCCCAAGCTCAGATGGCTTCCCAACCCTCTTTTTTTAGAAATGCTAGCATTTCATAGGAGACGAAGTAGTGGAAGCACTTGAAGGGGTGAGGAATTCTAGCAACCTCCTCAAAGAAATAAATAACACATTCCTCACACTTATTCCTAAAAAGGAAAAGACAGAGAGTTTTGGGGACCTACTGCCTATATCTCTATGCAACACTATATATAAAATACTCATGAAGACTATAGCTAATAGAATTTAGAAGGTACTACCAGACATTATTAGTGATGAACAAACCAGATTTGTTCCAGGCAGATCTATATATGATGGATTAATTATAACCCAAGAAACCATCCACTCCATTCAGTACAACAAAAATCCTAGTATGTTAATCAAACTAGATATTAGTAAATCTTATGATAAGATTAATTGGCGTTTTCTTTGCAAAACCCTAGAGGCTTTTGGATTTGCGAAGCAATGGATAAATCTCATTTATGAGTGCATATCTAGTCCCAAGATCTCCGTCTTAATCAATGGGACCCTAGAAGGTTTTTTTAGTATGTTGAGAGGACTGAGACAAGGAGATCCAATGTCTCCCTTCCTCTATATTATAATGGTAGAAGCTTTAGGTAGGATGATCACTAACTATAGGGAAAAAGGTAAGATCCAAGGAATTAAAATTACTTTTGGTTTAAGGCCCATAAACCACCAACAGTTTGTGGATGACACCATGCTCTATGGCAAAGGTAGTAGTGAAGAAACCAAATCTTTTAAAGAGGTCCTAAACTCCTATACCAAGGCCTCAGGCCAGGAGGTCAATACTGATAAATCAGAAATTTTCTTCTTCAACACAAACCCTGAAATAGAGAGAAATATGTAGAAATCTGACCTTCAGAAGAGGAGAATTGCCTTGCAAGTATTTAGGTCTACCACTTGACAAAAGCAATAAGACAAAAGATTTATGGGACCATATTTCTTCTAAGATCAGAAAGAAAGCTGAGTCTTGGAAGGGCAAATGGTTATCTTTAGCTAGAAAAGTCACAATGTTAAAATCTGTCCTCTTAGCAATACCAATTTATCAACTATCATGCATGAACCTTCCAGTAGAGAAACAAGAATAAATTAACAAAATCCTAATAACATTCCTCTGGAAAGGAATGAAGGATAAAAAAGAATGGCATTAGTAGCTTGTGATAAAATATGCAGACTTAAGGAGGAGGGGGGCTTGGGTCTGAAAAAAATCAAGGAACAAAGCAAAGCATTAGGAGCTAAACTAATATGGAGAATGTATAAACAGCCAAACCTGAAATGGGTAAAAATCCTTAAGAACAAATATCTAAGAGGAAATGAATCTGTGTCTCTCTTTCGGATGGCCAACCCCCCTAAAGGGTCCCGACTTTGGAATTTTATGCTAGATTGCAGGAAGCTCATCATGGACAAATTGACTTGGAGTCTACGTGACGGCAATCAAGCACTCTTTTGGGATGACTCCTGGGGGGTATGAGTCGATTAGCAGCCTTGCCAACCTGGAGGACACAAGAAGAACCCTTGAATCCTATGGGGGAAATATGTGAGAGATTACATTGAATTCCCCAATAGTGATGAAAACCAAGGATGGAAATGGAAATCACTGGAGAATGTGAACATCCCAGATAATGATAAAAAGAAGTTACTCGATATATTCAATGAAAGGAATGTATCCTTCATAAAAGGCACCGACAGATTGGTATGGGATGGTTCCAAATCAGGAGACTACAACACAAGAGAGGGATATAAAATTTTAATCAAAAAATAGCTCAGACCAAAAATGGCAATACCACTTAGACTGTGCTGGGATAAGAACTATCTCCCAAAAGCTAGATTGTTCTCATGGCTAGCCTTACAGAAGAAAATACTAACAGTAGAAAGGTTTACTAAAATGGGATTTGAGGGACCTAGTAGATGCCCCTTATGTGAGGAGGAGAAGGAAACAACAGACCACATTCTACTCAATTGTCAATTCTCTTTCAAATGTTGGAACTGGTTATGCAGTAAACTACGTTGGGTAACAGTCCTTCCTAATAATATTTTGGACTTGTTTCTATGTTGGCCAGACATTCATAAATAAAGCATCTATCATATACTATGGATAATAACCCCCACGGTCATGATATGGGAGTTATGGAAAGAAAGAAATAGAAGAATATTCAAAGAGAAAAAGATGATTTATGAACAACTCATTACCAAGATTAAAGCTATTATCATAGAACTTGCTAATAGTAGGGTTCTCAATAACCCTAGGAAAGAAGCCATAATGTCATATTGGGATGAAAAGATGCATGGTAGATGGGGAGGATTAAAATTTCTCACCTTTGTGGAATAGGTAACCACAAAACCTCCAACAAAAGACAAGAATGCAAATGGCAACCCCCTAAAAAAAGATGGTTCAAGTTAAATTCTGAGGGACCCTCTAGAGGCAACCCGAGAATTGCAAGTATAGGTTGTGTAATCCATGATTGGGAAATGAAGCAAGTTGCTGCTATCGCCAAACCCCTAAACAATGCAACAGATAACATGGTAGAATTGTCTGCATTGATTGAGGGACTAAGAATGTACAGAGATTTGAAAATTGAAAAACTAGTAGTGGAAGGAGATTCTGCGATTACTATTAATGCCCTAAGACAAGGCAGCATGCCTAATTGGAGACTCAACTCCCTCCTCTCCACTGCCATTAACATCACTACTTCTTTTAGAAAATGCATATTTAATCATATCTTTAGAGAAGGCAATGTTAAAGTAGATAACCTAGCTAACAAAGGTGCTGATGGTACTTACTTAACCATTAAATACAACTCTTAATTAAGATTTCCAGCTATAAAGTCCAACTGGTGGTTCCCCAGGCAAAGGTGTGAGGCCGATTATTTTTCCTTCCTTATTTTGATCGTTATGCATTTCAGTTGATGACATTATCAGACTTTTAGAGACTATGGCTTCATTTTGTAGACTTGATTATATCTCTTGATTTTGATATGACATTGATTAGACATATGGTGATTCGATTTGATCATATTTTGATGCTATTTTGTGATCCAACATACAAGATTTATTAGATGATGTTTTCTGATGTAATTTCTAGTTATTTATGCAATGATGATTATTTGACATGTGATAGAAAAATGCAGTTTAACTCAGAATTATGTTATAGATGATTATTGTTGTATTCAATGGCATGAATTTAATTCTAGTTGCTTTGGCTATGATTATTCATGATATGATTGACACTTGATCGAGATGTGCAGGCTTACATTCCCAGGCCACGAGAAATTGGAGGTAGAATTCACACATATGCTATTCCCTATAAAACTGATCCATTCCCAAGAGGGATGAGGATCACGTTTGAAATTGAGTGTTGATTAAAGTACTTATTTTAATTTTATCATTTTGGCCTAGTACCCCTTTGTTTAATTAATTAATATTATGTGTTGTATAAATTTTATCGACTTATACCACTTGGTAATTGTTTTTATTTTTGAGGCCATTTAAAGTGGATTTATGACCCCCTTTGTGAACCTTAGTGTCCCAAAATCTACCCTAGGTGGTTACCCATGGGTCTAGGGTCAATTTTGACTAACTAAACCTTAGGTTAACTCACTTTTGGTCACTCTAAACTATGGTTTAGTCAAAGTGACGAAATTTGAAATTAGATAAGGTGGGAGATGAGTCATGCTTTGGGAAAGACTCATCTCCCTTCCCAAATTTTGGGAATCCCTTCCCTAGGAGGACTTGGGAGGTCTCTGAGACTCCCAAATGTGTGGGATCTTCCTCCAAGACTCTCACACACATGTGAGAGCATCTTGGAGGGAGATGGCTCTCTTAGAGAATAAGAGGATGCCATATGGTATCCCTTATCCTCTTGGAGGTTTGAACGGGAATGCGACCTCACCACTTATTCTCTCACACATGTGTGAGAGCACAAGTGGATAAGGTGAGGATTGAGATGGAATTGGAGGATGACACTTGTCACCCTTACACTTCCTCTCCCTTGCAAGTGGCATAGGAGGAGGAAGGAGAAGGTGACAAGTGTCACCTTCTCATTCCTCAAGGCCAAAGTTGATGGCCTATATTACCTCCTCTTGTTGAGGAGTGTGGGGTCCTTGCATTTTGGAGTTTCTTTCTATTTTTGGAGCAATTTTTGGGGAAGTTTGAGAAATTATTGGAGATCAGAAGGTTTGGGAAAGCTTGGAGCTCATCACCAAATGTGCTTCCATTATAGGGCTTTGAAGGTAAGCCTCATGACTATGTTTTTACCCTTGCTTATTTATTGTGATGTGTTGTAGTTTTGTTGGTTGTTGTTTCTTTATTTTGTGTGGGATGGGAGGTTGGTGAGAGCACCTCCATTTGGAGGTAAGGCTCAACTTGTTTAGGGTAGGGGAAAGGAACCTCCTGGAGGTCACTCCCATATTTGTGTTATCTATGCCTTGAGGGCTTCTTACTTGTTGTGGAGATTATTTGAATGGCAAGAGTGCCATGTAAGTTTATTTTGAGATACTTGAGGAGTTGGGTATTTGGAGATTTTGGCCTGAGGTCGTGAGACTTGATATTTTTGGTATTTTGGTGTGGCCTTTGAAGTAGAGGGGTCCATTCCCTACTCCCATCAAACTTATTTTCATGAGTTGTGTTATGTGTTTATCCTTAGGGTTTTATTCTTGTGTGTTGTTATTTTGATGCTTGTTGTTGAGTGTTTGCAACCGTGTGAATCCCTACCTCCCTAGCTCGGTGGTGACCCTCTTGTGGGTCTACGGTAGGGAGGAGGGCATTTTGAAGTTGCTGGGTTTTCTTTTTTGTTATGTTTTATTTGCAGGCTCTTATGGAGGAGATGGAGCTTTGGAGAAGCTCATTTTTGGTGTTGCTTTGGTCTTATATTTTTGGCTATTGAGTCATGGCCTTTGTGACCCTATTGTATTTATTTTTGTTAAGTTATTTTTCCATGGAGTTGGCTGTAATAAGTGTTGTAATGGATACTTTCTGTATGTTTTATTAAATGTTGTTTATTTTCTATATTGTGGAGTTGGGGAGTTTGTGAAATGCATGTGAAATTTTATATATTTTTCTATCATTATTCTTTGCAAATATATATATATATATATATGAGTGTTGTTAAATAAGTTTTATTGCATATAAAAGAAAGGAATAGAAATTATTAAGACTAGTTTTTTGTTGGTTGGATTGAGAGTTTCATAGTATTTGTTGTTGTTAAAAAATGAATGGAATGTATTTTCTATCTTGTATAATTCTTTCAAAAGAAAAAAATATATATAGAATTATCTATGTAAATTTATGCTTTTTCAAAAAAAAAAGAGGAAAAGGAAAAGCTACTGATTTAGTTTATTTGATAAACCTGAAAGTTAGTAATTCTTCTATTCATACCATTGTTTTGTGAAAATGAGTGCAAAGTGTATATATATACATTTATACATATATATATATAGGTGTATATATATGTAAATATATAAATATACTTGTTGTTTTATTAAAGTCTAGCTCACTATTCATTTTTTTTATTTTACTGAGTATATGTTGAACATAGAAGAAACCCAGTAATAATACATTTTCTGTATACCTTACAATATATATATACATTTATTTATATATATATATAAGTGCATATTTAAATATACATATATACATAAGTAGAACAAAAAGAATACATATTGTGAAGTAGGCTAAAATCTGAATATACATATATATATAGACACACACACACACATATGTGTGTGTGTGTATTTAAATACATATACGCTAAAAGGAGAAATGTATATGAACCAAAATTTGCATTACAAATAATATACAGACAGAGATCAAAAGTCCTTTAATGGCGGACTGCAGTGGACTTCCCATAGAAGTTAGTGTTTTTTTTTTAAAGAAAAGGAGGCAGAGGGATGACGGCCCAGCAGTCACCATCCCTCTGTCGTTTTTGCTTCGTTGGTGTAGGAAGGGGGTTGTGCCTCCCCCCACACCCACGAGTGTAGGGGGAGGCACAGCCCCCTCCCCACACCATTCCTTTCCCTTAAGAGCCACCACAATCCTCTTCGTAGACCTTCCTCCCGTGGCCACACCTCCCCTTACCCTAAACTCCACCAAAAACTCAACCCCGTGCTCCCCAACCTCTCCTTTGACTGTGGCCCCTCTGCACCATGCCACCCCACTTCCATTACTCTACAGACCCCTCCCTTGTATTTTGGTCCTTAACATGGCCGGCCCCTGCAATTTAACACTATAATTTTTAAAGAAGAAATATATTTATCACTGTAACTTCTCTAACATTGCTCATTTTGACACAGGCAGATCTACCCTGAGTAGATTTAGATTACAAAAAAAAAGAGAGGCAAAAAAAATACAGAATAAACAAAGACAATAAAAACTCTCAGAAATTTGGATGCAAACCTCTAGGCATTTTAATGGCTTCCATGCCATTATTGAAAAACCTCCAACCTACAAGTAAGTGATAAAAAAAAACTAAGAAAACTAGAGGAGGCAAACAAATGTGTTAGGGTTTCTCTTAAGAGAATAATAAACTATAATTAGGGCAACTCTTGTAGCATATAAAATTAGGACTCCTCTATTTTAGAAAACCAAGTTTAAATTAGAGATTAGGGCTTATCTTATTTAAGAAGCAATATTTTTAACTAAGAGGATTTTGTGAGGGATTGTTTTATTCTTTATTTAAAAACCTCTATTTTGCCTTGTTTTTAGTTTATCTCTTGTGCTCATTTAAATAGATTTATAATTTTAAATGGGGTTTTGTATTTTATTTTATTGCCTTGTGCAAGTATATTTTTAAAGGGAGGGATTAATTTTGTGTTAATTAGGAAGAGTATTTCCCTTGTTTTAAATTTATTTTAGTTGGGTTAATTATTTTATTTTGTTCTAGCATGATTTTATCATTTTATTTGTTTATCTATTTTAGTATTATTTTACGGGAAGAGTATCTTAATCTCTTCCCTTCTCTATTATCTCGAGTTTGTTAATAAATGTAATACGGAAATTATATTTATTAACGGACTCAAATTTGTTAAACAAATTTGGCGTCTTGTTATTATTTATTATTTTATTTCAAATTTTTAATCTTTTTATGCAAGGTTGATTTATTTGACCTTGGCAGGATATTTATTTTGTTATTTGAAATTGTTTTAAATTTGTTCTTAAGTTTAGAATTTTATTATTAAATTTTATTTAATTTCTTATTGGAGTTTTATTTTAAAATTTTTAAGTTGATTATTGAAAACGTGTTATGCTGTCAAATTTTTCCTAGATTTCTAAAGTTTTAATTTTATGATATTTTTATTAACTTTTATTTCACCTTTCCACTTTAATCATGTGTCCATCATACCATTATTTCTTAATCTTTATTTTCATTTTCATTTGACCCGAGTTAGAGTTAGGTTTCGAAGCTGGCGGAATTATCTTCACACCTAGGAGACTTAGGGTTCGAAATTAAAATCATGCTAACCCTAAAAGTGACACACTCTGTGTCGCATACCCCCTAGATGGCTATCATCATGTAGGGAACTACGTGGGACAATGTACCTCCCTGATTTCTATTGACAAGTTTACGCCTTATGTGTATTGCCACAGAGTAGGTAGACGCATGCGAGGGGGTTCCTAGGGATAGGTAGAAAAGTTTTTTGTAATTTGTGTCATGACCACATGGCAAATGTGGACAGGACACATGTGTTGTGTGTCATGACTGCATGGGAAATGCAGGCATGACATTTAGTATCAGAGCCTAAGTTTAAACACTGGGCTTGTTTAGGGCATATTATTATTTCCATAACTTTGATTAATTTGTAGTTACCTCATTTTTGTAGGATGCCTCCCTGACGAGTTCAGTGAGCACAATCTCACCACACTCCACCCCCGAGGTGCACACTAACTCTTCAGCTGAGGGCCAGCCACAGCCAGACCTACTAGTACCACAGGCACCACTGGCCCTACCAGATATTGGGCCACAAATATTACAAGGTTTACAAGTAGTTTTAGATAGGCTTCCACTGGCCGTAGCTGAGACGCGCGTAGAGCCACATGTTGAGCCCCATGAGGATCCGCGAGAGGAGCCACACGTGGAGCCATGAGTAGAGTCCCGTGTCAAGCCATATGTGGGGCCTTATGTTGAGGTGCCAGAGACGACGACAGAGGAGGTTGGATCAGCTGACAGGGCCCATAGCAGGAGCCATCCATGTCATGCTAGGCGTGATGAGGCAGTACGAGTAGAGCACATTGTTCACATACCTTATGACTATTACACAGATGAGCCTATCAGAGGGCACAGAGATAGAGGAGATCCCATTAGGGATTTGTTGAGGCTAAACCCTCCTACTTTCATCAGGACCACAGAGGGAGCCAAGGCAGAGGCCTTGCTTATCAGCTTAGATAGATGCTTTGCATTGCATCCTTATGAGGGTAACACGAAGGCTTGTGTAGCAGTACACTTGTTGCGAGATGTAGTAGCTACCTAGTGGTGCATTGAGGAGTGCAAGCGTCACATTTCATTAGACACTCTCACATGAGAGACCTTCATTGAGTGCTTCAATGCGCGATACTTATCAGATCATTATAGGCAGCGTCGAATAGATGAATTTTGTGACCTTTAGTAGAGGGGACTTATAGTGGCACAGTATGAGGGTAGATTTACCGAGTTGTCCCGATATGCAGAGTATCTCCATGATGAGAAACTCCTGGTTCATAACTTTATCAGAGGACTGAACCACAGCATAGCAAGGCCTGTTCATATGGCTGACCCCCAAACTTTGAGTGATGCTGCTAAGAAGGCATATATCATTGAGGAGATTCAGGGATGAGGGGAAAGTTCATGTCCTCAGTTTCAGGATCATGGATAGCAGCAGTATCAGTAGAGTTTCTGTAGACCATCACACCCACCTCATAGGGGAGGATTTAGTTCCGCTCCTTTACCTCCTAGGCCCCCACAGCAGTAGTAGCATAGAGCTAGGGCACAGAAGAGGGCACATGGGGACATAATAGAGGTTGGAAGCAGTAGGGCTCACACAGAGATCAGAGGTAGCAGGGACCACCTGCGGGACCCGCAAGGTCATAGCAGTCATATAGGGGCTCACAGGGATCCACTGGTAGATTAGGACAACAGCAGTCGAGTAGGACTCAGACTGGATAGGTACATGCTAAGGGCCCATGTTATGTTTGTGGTGGAATAGGACACCTAGCCAGAGAGTGTCCACAGGGTTTTACAATAAGGGGACAGCATCATGTAGGAGGATCTGAGCAGACTGTTGGAGATGTGGGTAGATCCCACCATATGTTTGCAGTGGTTGATAACTGTGAGGTTGATTTTCAAGTGTCATGTATGATTGGGGGTATCCCTATTTCTATTCTCATTGATTCTGGTGCTACTGACTCTTTCATATCTCAATCATTAGTGGAACATTTCAGGCTAGTGGCCTCTAGGTAGGGTGATAGGTGGGTGGTTGAGTTGGCCTCGAGGGCCAAGATGATAGTAGATGCCTTAGTCCACAACTGTGAGATTTCCTTGGGAACCTTTGCCACAGTATGTGACCTTAGAGTTATGACTTTAGGATCCTACGATGTGGTGTTGGGTATGGACTAGCTTGCAGCTCATCAAGCCAAGCCAGATTGTCGCCAAAAGGTGATCAGTTGCTTAGATGATCACGGTACATTAGTTGAGATAGTGGGCATGCAAAAGCCCATAATAGTGCGTATGATATCCAATTAGCAGCTTAAACACTACATGCAGAAGGGATACTAGATGTTTGCCATCACAGTGAGTGACAGATCACATGACGAGCCTGAGGCATCTTTGGATGATCATCCCATCCTTAGAGAGTTTGCCAATGTGTTTCCAGCAGAGTTACTAGGGATGCCACCCTGTCGTGAGGTGGACTTTCACATTGACTTAGTGCCGGGTGCTGAGCCAGTGTCTCGTGCACCCTACTGGATGACCACACATGAGCTCACAGAGCTCAAGTTACAATTGGAGGACTTGCTCAAGAAGGGGCACATCTGATTGATCATCTCACCTTGGGGTGCTCCTATCATCTTCATGAAGAAGAAGGATGGGTTTCTTCAATTGTGCATGGACTATAGGCAGTTGAATAAGGTGACGATGAAGAACCGTTAGCCTCTACCTAGGATTGATGATCTTTTTGATCAGATGCAGGGAGCCAGGGTGTTCTCTACGATTGACCTAAAGTCCAGTTATCACCAGTTACATATCACAGAGGTAGACATCTATAAGACCACCTTTTAGACTTGATATGGCCACTATGAGTTCACTGTGGTCCCCTTCAGCTTGACAAATGCCCCTATAGTGTTCATGAGTCTCATGAACGGGGTGTTCCGTACCTATTTGGATTGGTTCATGATCATTTTCCTTGATGACATCTTGATCTATTCATGGACCAAGGAGGAGCATGAGGAGCACCTACGCGAGGTTCTACAGTTTTTGAGGGAGTATAATCTTTATGGGAACTTGGTGAAGTGTGCATTTTTTAGGATAGAGGTTTAGTATCTGGGGCATATCCTATTTGGCGATGGAATCTTAGTAGATCCATCGAAGATCAGGGCTATCAGGGATTAGCCAGCACCCACTAGTCTGACAGAGGTAAGGAGTTTTATGGGGTTAGCTATTACCGTCACTTTGTTGATGATTTTTCTCAGATAGTGCACCCCATCACTTCCCTTCAGCAGAAAGGGAAGAGTTTTCTATGGACTGAGCAGTGTGAGAGGCCTTTGGGGTCCTCAAGGAGCACCTCACTAGCACTCCCATTTTAGCATTTCTTGATCCTGCAATAGATTTTATGGTTTGCACGGATGCATCACTTGAGGGATTGGGAGCCGTACTTATGCAGGTTGGTAGAGTGATCACATATGAGTCGCGAAAGCTCAAGACCCATGAGCTAAACTACCCCACGCATGACTTGGAGTTAGCGGTAGTGGTTCATGCTCTAGTTAGTTGGAGACATTGCTTATTAGGTCATCATTTTGAGCTCCATTCAGATCACCATAGTCTTCAGTATATCTTTACACAACTGAATCTGAATGCCCATCAACGGTGTTGGATGGAGTTTCTTTGCAAGTATGACTTTGATGTCCACTACATCAAAGGGAAGGAGAACATGGTTGCTGATGCATTGAGTCAGAGGTGCCACGAACTCTTGACCTTACCTCTAAGTGTGGACTTGAGAGGATGCATTATTTAGCATCTGCTAGAGGATAAGTGGTTTCTTGAGGTGCAGCAGGAGATCAATTCACAGAAGGCCCTTGTGGGCAAGTTTGTAGAGTATTCACTTGAGGTAGATGGGTTACTTCATCATCGACAGCGCATCTATGTACCCCGTACAGGTGACCTATGTACTGTAGTGTTATCAAAGGCTCACAGAGCACCATATACGGCACATCTGGGGGTGAAGAAGATGCATGCCGACCTTCGACAGCTGTACCATTGGGTGGGTATGAGGTGAGATATTGTAGAGTTTGTTTCTCGATGCCTTGAGTGCTAGAGGGTCAAGGCTAAGGATCAGTATCCAGTGGGTCTTCTATACCCACATGAGATACCTAAGTGGAAATGGGACACCATTTCCATGGATTTTATTGTTGGTCTCCCTATGTCTTCACGTCGCCATGATGCCATCATGGTGACAGTCGACAAGTTGACCAAGGTGGTGCATTTCTCACCTGTACTCATGACGTACAATGCATAGTAGTGGCGAGAGTATTCTTAGATGATATTGTGAGATTACATGGAGTACCTCACTGCATCATTTTAGACAGGGATTCTATATTCACTTCAACATTTTGGAGAGCCTTACAGTAGGCATTGGGCACACAACTCAACTTTAGCTCTGCTTATCACCCTAAGACAGATGGACAGACAGAGCAGGTGAATTAGGTGTTGGAGGACATGCTTCATATGTATGTTATGGATGATTAGTCTAGATGGGAGGAGTATCTATATCTGGTTGAGTTTACCTACAATAATGGGCATCACAGCTCATTAGGTATGCCTCCTTTTCAGGCTTTATATGGCAGACCATGCAGGACACCATTGAGTTGGGATCAGATAGAGGATAAAGTTGCCATTCCTCTAGAGCTAGTTTAGGATATGGAACAATAGGTCACACTGATTAGGCAAAGACTATAGGAGGCACAGGATAGACAGAAGAAGTATGCTGATGCTAAGAGGACTGATAAGAGCTTCTCAGTGGGTGATAGGGTATTCCTTAGAGTGCAGCCACACAAGAATTCAATCCGTTATGGAAAGGGCTCTAAGCTCGCACCACGGTTTGTAGGACCTTTTGAGATCTTGGAGAGGATAAGACCTGTTGCCTATTGTCTAGTGTTGCCACCTAGCCTGTCACGTATCCACGATGTCTTTGATATTTCTATATTAAGGTGATATGTATCTAATTTATCTCACATACTGGACTAGAGTGCTCTTCAGGTAGAGGTAGATGAGCAATTGGCTTTGGAGCTAATTCACATATTGGCTTGTCAGACCCTGGGCCTTCAAGGTTGAGAGCTGGACCAAGTTAGGCTCTAGTGGGATTGTTATAATGAGGTCACAACAACTTGGGAGGATGCAGCTAGTTTGAGGGCACTCTATCCTCACCTTTTTGATGACTTCCGGGAAGAAGTTTAGTCTTAGGGGGGAGGATGTGAGGCCGATTATTTCTCCTTCCTTATTTTGATCATTATGCATTTCAGTTGATGACATTATCATACTTTTAGAGACTATGGCTTCATTTTGTAGACTTGATTATATCTCCTGATTTTGATATGACATTGATTAGACATATGGTGATTTGATTTGATCATATTTTGATGCTATTTTGTGATCCGACATATGAGATATATTAGATGATGTTTTGTGATATGATTTCTAGTTATTTATGTGATGATGATTATTTGACATGTGATAGAAAAATGCAGTTTAAATCTGAATTATGTTATAGATGATTATTGTTGTATTTAATGGCATGAATTTAATTCTAGTTTCTTTGATTATGATTATTCATGATATGATTGACACTTGATCAAGATGTGTAGGTTTACATTACCAAGCCATAGGAAATTGGAGGTAGAATTCACACATATGTTATTCCCTATGAAACTGATCCATTCCCAAGAGGGGTGAGGATCACGTTTGAAATTGAGTGTTGATTAAAGTAGTTGTTTAAATTTTATCATTTTGGCCTAGTACCCCTTTGTTTAATTAATTAATATTATGTGTTGTATAAATTTTATTGACTTATACCACTTGGTAATTATTTTTATTTTTGAGGCCATTTAAAGTGGATATATGACCCCCTTGGTGAACTTTAGTGTCCCAAAATCTATGCTAGGTGGTTAACCATGGGTCTAGGGTCAATTTTGACTAACTAAACCTTGGGTTAACTCACTTTTGGTCACTCTAAACTATGGTTCAGTGACGAAATTTGAAATTAGATAAGATGGGAGATGAGTCATGCTTTGGGAAAGACTCATCT
Source organism: Cunninghamia lanceolata (assembly GCA_027924645.1). Classification (NCBI taxonomy): domain Eukaryota; kingdom Viridiplantae; phylum Streptophyta; class Pinopsida; order Cupressales; family Cupressaceae; genus Cunninghamia; species Cunninghamia lanceolata. The sequence continues at coordinate 11,008,186 of BSBN01000655.1, forward strand.
CCCTTCCCAAAGTTTGGGAATCCCTTCCCTAGGAGGACTTGGGAGGTCTTCGAGACTCCCAAGTGTGTGGGATCTTCCTCCAAGACTCTCACACACATGTGAGAGCATCTTGGAGGGACATGGCTCTCTTAGAGAATAAGAGGATTCCATATGGCATCCCTTACCCTCTTGGAGGTTTGAATGGGAATGCCACATCACCACTTGTTCTCTCACACGTGTGAGAGAACAAATGGATAAGGTGAGGATTGAGATGGAATTGGAGGTTGACACTTGTCACCCTTACACTTCCTCTCCCTTGCAAGTGGCATAGGAGGAGGAAGGAGAAGGTGACAAGTGTCACCTTCTCATTCCTCAAGGCCAAAATTGATGGCCTATATTACCTCTTCTTGTTGAGGAGTGTGGGGTTCTTACATTTTGGAGTTTCTTTCTATTTTTGGAGCAATTTTTGGGGAAGTTAGAGAAATTATTTGAGATTGGAAGGTTTGGGAAAGCTTGGAGCTCATCACCAAACGTGCTTCCATTATAGGGCTTTGAAGGTAAGCCTCATGACTATGTTTTTACCCTTTCTTATTTATTGTGATGTGTTGTAGTTTTTTTGGTTGTTGTTTCTTTATTTTGTGTGGGATGGGAGTTTGGTGAGAGCACCTCCATTTGGAGGTAAGGCTCAACTTGTTTGGGGTAGGGGAAAGGAACCTCCTTGAGGTCACTCCCATATTTGTGTTATCTATGCCTTGAGGGCTTCTTACTTGTTGTGGAGATTATTTGAATGACAAGAGTGCCATGAAAGTTTATTTTGAGATACTTGAGGAGTTGGGTATTTGGAGATTTTAGCCTGAGGCTATGAGACTTGATATTTTTTGTATTTTGGTGTGGCCTTTGAAGTAGAGGGGTCCATTCCCTACCCTCATCAAACTCATTTTCATGAGTTGTGTTATGTGTTTATCCTTGGGGTTTTATTCTTGTGTGTTGTTGTTTTGATGCTTGTTGTTGAGTGTTTGCAATCGTGTGAATCCCTACCTCCCTAGCTCAGGGGTGACCCTCTTGTGGGTCTACGGTAGGAGGAGGGAATTTCAAAGTGGCTGGGTTTTCTTTTTTGTTGTGTTTTATTTGCAGGCTCTTATGGAGGAAATGGAGCTTTGGAGAAGCTCATTTTTGGTTTTGCTTTAGTTTTTTGTTTTTGGTTGTTGAGTCATAGCATTTGTGGCCCTATTGTATTTATTTTTGTTAAGTTATTTTGCCATGGAGTTGGCTGTAATAAGTGTTGTAATGGATACTTTCTGTATGTTTTATTAAATGATGTTTATTTCCTATGTTGTGGAGTTGGGGAGTTTGTGAAATGCATGTGAAATTTTATATATTTTTCTATCATTATTCTTTGCTATATATATATATATATATGAGTGTTGTTAAATAAGTTTTATTGCATATAAAGAAAGGAATAGAAATTATTAAGACTAGTTTTTTGTTGGTTGCATTGAGAGTTTCATAGTATTTGTTGTTGTTGAAAAATGAATGCAATGTATTTTCTATCTTGTATAATTCTTTCAAAAGTAAAAAAAATATAGAATTATCTATGTAAATTTATGCTTTTTCAAAAAAAAAAAGAGGAAAAGGAAAAGCTACTGATTTGGTTTATTTGATAAATCTAAAAATTAGTAATTCTTCTATTCATACCATTATTTTGTGAAAATGAGTGCAAAGTGTATATATATATATACATACATATATATACATATATATATATATATATTTATACATATATATATATATATTTATGTAGGTTTATAATTACTGAGTATACGCTGAACATAGAAGAAACCCTGTAATAATACATTTTCTATATACCTTACAATATATATATATATAGAAGTGCATATTTAAATATACATTTATACATAAGTAGAACAAAAAGAATACATACTGTGAAGTACGCTAAAATCTGAATATACATATATATACATATACATACACACACACACATATATATACATATACATATACGCTAAAAGGAGAAATGTATATGAACCAAAATTTGCATTACAAATAATATATAGACAGAGATCAAAAGTCCTTTAATGACAGACTACAGTGGACTTCCCATAGACGTTAGTGTTTTTTTTTTTAAAGAAAAGAAGAAGGCAAAGGGACGACGACCCAGCAGCTGCTGCCCCTCTGTCGTTTTTGTTGTCATTGGTGTGGGGAGGGGGGGTTTCCCTTAAGAGCCACCACAACCCTCTCCGTAGACCTTCCTCCCGAAGCCACACCTCCCCTTACCCTAAACTCTGCCAGAAACTCAACTCCGTGCTCCCCAACCTCTCCTTCAACCGCGGCCCCTCTGCACCACACTACCCCACTTCCATTACTCTGCAGACCCCCCCTTGTATTTCGGTCCTTGACATGGCTGGCCCCTGCAATTTAACACTATAATTTTTAAAGAAGAAATATATTTATCACTGTAACTTCTCTAACATTGCTCATTTTAACACAGGCAGATCTACCCTGAGTAGATTTAGATTTCAAAAAAAAAAAGAGGCAAAAAAACAAAATAGAATAAACAAAGACAATGAAAACTCTCAGAAATTTGGATGTAAACCTCTGGGCATTTTAATGGCTTCCATGCCATTATTGAAAAACCTCCAACCTACAAGTAAGTGATCAAAGCAAAACTAAGAAAACTAGAGGAGGCAAACAAATGTGTTAGGGTTTCCCTTAAGAGAATAATAAACTATAATTAGGGCAACTCTTGTAGCATATAAAATTAGGGCTCCTCTATTTTAGAAAACCAAGTTTAAATTAGAGATTAGGGCTTATCTTATTTAAGAAGCAATATTTTTAACTGAGAGGATTTTGTGAGGGATTGTTTTATTCTTTATTTAAAAACCTCTATTTTGCCTTGTTTTTAGTTTATCTCTTGTGCTCATTTAAATAGATTTATAATTTTAAATGGGGTTTTGTATTTTATTTTATTGCCTTGTGCAAGTATATTTTTAAAGGGAGGGATTAATTTTGTGTTAATTAGGAAGAGTATTTCCCTTGTTTTAAATTCATTTTAGTTGGGTTAATTATTTTATTTTGTTCTAGCATGATTTTATCATTTTATTTGTTTATCTATTTTAGTATTATTTTACCGAAAGAGTATCTTAATCTCTTCCCTTCTCTATTATCCCGAGTTCGTTAATAAATGTAATGTAGAATTTATATTTATTAACGGACTCAAATTTGTTAAACAAATTTAGCGTCTTGTTATTATTTTATTATTTTATTTTGAATTTTTAATCTTTTTATGCAAGGTCGATTTATTTGACCTTGGCAGGATATTTATTTTGTTATTTTAAATTGTTTTAAATTTGTTCTTAAGTTTAGAATTTTATTATTAAATTTTATTTAATTTCTTATTGGAGTTTTATTTTAAAATTTTTAAGTTGATTATTGAAAATGTGTTATGCTATCAAATTTTTCCTAGATTTCTAGGGTTTTAATTTTATGATATTTTTATTAACTCTTATTTCACCTTTCCACTTTAATCATGCATTCATCATACCATTATTTCTTAATCTTTATTTTTGTTTTCATTTGACCCGAGTTAGATTTAGGTTTCGAAGCTAGCAGAATCATCTTCACACCTAGGAGACTTAGGGTTCATAATTAAAATCATGCTAACCCTAAAAGTAACACACTCCGTGTCGCATACCCTCTAGATGACTATCATCACGTAGGGGACTGCGTGGGACAATGCACCTCCCCAATTTCTGTTGACATGTTTACGCCTTATGTGTATTGCCACCGAGTACACAGACACATGCGAGGGGGTTCCTAGGGATAGGTAGAAAAGTTTTTCGTAATTCATGTCATGACCACATGGCAAATGTGGACATGACACATGTGTTATATGTCATGACCGCATGGGAAATGTGGGCATGACAAAAGGAAGACACATTAGGTCAGTCTAGTCTATTCTCAGACTTGATTCAGTCTAATCTCCCTTCTTCTCCCGATGATTTCATATATATATAAATATATATATGTACATTTATATATATACAAACACATATATTTATATATATATATATATAATTTTATTCATACATAAACAAACATTATATATATATATTGACATGTATATATATTTATATATACTTTTCCCTGTTTTAACATTTTTCACCCCTTGTCATTTGTGTGCCTAATTTATATTCAAAATCTCAGTCTTTCACAAGATCATACTTTAATCACATCAATCTACTTATATTCATATTCTTAAAAAGTCTACCAGAGCTTGTTCTACAAAATAGCTATCTATAGCCAGATTGCTATAACAAAGGAGAATAGAACTATTTGAGACCCTATTGGATCTTTCATAAAATATCTACACAGTGTATATTCGTGACCTTGCAGGGTCTGCTTTTCTGTCGTCTTTTCTGTCAGCTATATTCAAAAATCAAGCCATTCGGAGGCTTCTTATAAGCATTCTTTAAGTAATTTTTAACAAAAAATAAACTTTTTCAGACTTACTCCCTGTCATATTCAAGTAGTTGGCAGTTAAATTCTCCCACCCATTCAAATCCTTCTTCTGTAACCAACCCCAAGACTCTTTTGATAAAATTCATAGCTACCTCTGCCATCTCTTTGGCCACCATTAGGTCCGGTCCCTTGAGGTCAAGAATGAAAGGAATAAAGCTTCACCGCTACATCTGGATCATTCAAGTCAGCCATATCCCTCAGCCTGGGCATCCCAATACCTTCACTCGCGGCTTCCAGGGTTATCCCCAAATCTCCCAGATGTTTAGGATAAAAGAGACCCCTCATAATCTGCTCTATCTACACCTTATCAACCCCCAACTCCAATAACATATCTAGCACTCAAGAAGTTATGTTAGTGTCAACTTGATACCTTTCAGCCTCCTCCATAAACTTCCTCCCAACTATCTGATGTAGAGGAAAATAAAGAAACTCACTAACTTTCACAACTTGGCACAACTCAAACTATTCTTTCTTGTCCTTTCAATTAGGACTTAGACCTTCTTCACAACACTCTTGATTGCAAACAACAAATAGTGATCCAAGGCAATAACTTCTTGTAGATTCTTCAAAAATAGTTTAAACAACTTCAAATTGACTGCCTCAAGCCAACTCCCCACTTAGACATTTCAAATGTGAGTACTTCTCAAAGTGGACTGTCCCAACCAACCTTATGGGCTCCCAAAGACCACTCCATCTTACATGATTGACATACAACAAATGGTGGAAAGATTAACATGGTTCAAAGGCAATTCAAACTCCACAAGTAAACACTCTTCAAAGTGATTTCACAACCTTTCAAAGTGTAAGACAACAATATTGCAAACTCTGTCCTAATTAGGACTGTCCCCAAACAGATTTAATAGGATAGTCAATAACCATTGGTCTCAAACTTGCCAATACACCAAATCAAATGAACTCACATCCATCTTGGCTCCCTTTAAAACTAACAACCACCAAAGAAGGACACAGAAACCCAAAAGGAATGCATTTTACATCGTCATGGATAAAGAATCTTGACTATCCTAACTCTGTGTTCACAGGACAGTCATAAGAATAGGCTCACACATCTATAACCCCACCAAATCTTTTCTAAATATGAACCAAGATATATCTAACAGCCTTTTTCAAACATTCCCACCTTTAGTAGATAACAAACTCGTCAACAAAACTCAAGAAAAACTCTCACTGTTCTTGAAACTCAGTCTTTCTGGACTGTCATAGAAAAACAGTCATAAAACTTTGATTTTCTACACCTTAGCCTTAGCTATTTGGTCAGAGATCTTAGGGATTTGAAGGTAAATACTACTACAGTCATTTCCATCAAGGGGTTAGTAACATGCAATGGAAAAATCAGAAGAAACATAAGTTTTTCAGTCACTGTTTACCCTAATCAAGGTTTCTTGACAGTTTTCACAAAACATGCAATATCTTACACAAAACAACATCAAAAAGCATGAGACCAACTGCAAATGGAAGGTGGTTGAAGGTTCTAACATTTACAATCCATTAGGAATCCATGCATTTCCATACAGGGCCATACAATGGCAAAAGACAACAAATTTCTGAAGGAAAATACAGGAAAACAATGTTTTTTCTCATTCCATGTTTAGATCTTCAATCACCCACGAGTTTACAAAGGTATACAAGGCCTATTTAAAGGAATTTCATCAAGACTTTTTAGTTTCCACTACCTTCCAATGACCCAAGACACAAATGACCTTTCATATTCCCAAAAACTGTCTTTTTAGTAACTTGATTGTTTTTTTTCAATCTTACATTGGCAACCTTTACATGGTTTGCACTATTTTGCATATTTGAAACTCCTAGTCTCCTAGACACATAACAATGACTCAAAATAACCTTATTACAACATTGAATCTTCAAAATTGACTCAAATCCCAAAAATTAGTTTATGAAGGTGCTCCTGTACGACTATCATCCTGATGGCTCCAACCATAAGCTCATCTAAGAGTTGAAGCATGCATTGTAGACGAAGCATCGTCACAGGACCAAGAAAAGTCATCTGGTGTTTGGTGCTGACCAATCTCACTAGGGTCTCCATTTCCCCACAAATGATTGCCTCTGAAGAAAAGATCACTGTGAATCTTACTGGCATTGGAAATGTTGGGAATTGAAAACAACTGAAGTATTTAAAATATGGATTTTTCTAGACTCTCCTCATCCAACTGCTAACCCTTTCCTGAGTATTGTTTCTCAATCTGATGGTCTTATGCTCCTTTTACCTACGCCAGCTTGCCCTAAATGTGTCACCTACACAAGTTCTTATTTAATACCCACACACACACACACACACATATATATATAGTTTTCTCACTCAACCCTTCTTGCTGTCATAGACATTTTAACACTCAAATTTAGAGCGAGGCTCCTCCTATCTGTGATGGCTTGATATATTTGTAAAAGGCAAAGGGACAATCATGTGCCTCATCATGTCTAATAGCTAAAGATTACATTATGATTATCTATTCTTCAGTAATTTTCAATATTGATTCGCTCTTCTAGGCTAGAAGTAGTTCAGTATCAGAAAGGCATGTTATAAAATCATAAAGATTAGTGCCTACATTTGTGAGTTCATGATGCGAGCTGACATTGCAATTAAACTCCCACTACAATAATAAGTTTTTAACGGATTTTCTCCCTGATTGACAGCTACTTGCTGGGAATTAAGTTGTCTCAACCTTGGTAATTCCTTACATTTGTAATGTTTGCATTTATTATTTAATTTCCTATGTTGTAAATACTTGTAAATTCCATATTGTCATATTGTGGGATGTGGCACAGTGATGTGTCGATCCTACATGGAATATGACAACTTGTAATTTTGTCCTCATATGAGGAGATAGGCATCCCACTTTGTGGTACGAGCATTTTGCCATGTGTCATCATCTTCCATGTGTAAGGGAATGTTTAACCGAAATAGTTATGACGGATTCTGATGACAAATCTATGACATGTAAGAGTCAGAAATAGAAGGTTATAAGACAAGTGATGACACATGTCATGAGGCATCTTTGAATAAGGCATGTTTGGGTGTCCCAAGGTGGAATATGACATTTTGTAAGAGAATATGCTATTTATAGCATGTGTATGATAGATTCTCTTACAACTGTAAGTTGTAGCCGCTATGATAGATTCTATGACGGTCGTAAGTGTCGTAAAAGCATCTGTCATAGCCCATTTTGGAAATAGGCAACCTCTTTAGAATGGGAGCTATGGAGAAGTGTCAGGAACATTCTACAATGTTGACCAAGTGTCCTTGGGTGTGGGTTTTGGTCCATAAAGCCATGTTGGACGCCCCATTCCAAGATAGGTCCAATATTGCCTTGTATTTCCTATTTAAACAGGTGCTTGGAGATGGAGTTTGTATCACAAGTTTACAGGTACTGTTATGCTACCAGATTGACTCTAGACATGAGTGTTGAAGACCAGTGAAGCTTGCATTGCATGTGTATTGTAAACTACTTTCAAATTTGTTAATACATTGTGCAGATTTCTGAGTGTGGGGTTTTTCATCCGATAAGGGTTTTCCCCACTGTAAATCTTTGTCTCTCTTCTTCTGTCTACTTTCTAGTTCTTATATTTTTTTACAATATCTAATGTTAATGGTTTAACATTGCTGTAATAGTTAGGATAAATTTGAATTTGCATAGCCCTCTCCTCATTAGATTAGTGTAGGAAGCGATTTCCGCACACCTAGCTTCCTTTCAGTTGGTATCAGAGCTTGATCACCTTTGGTCCTAGTTGTTGGGTAGGGGTTTTTTGAGCCAGTCTTAGGTTGAGTGGGAGTATGTGCAAAGCATTCTGTATCATATTGCAGAAAGGAGATGGCAGCCACATCTAGAATATTTGAAGTGGAGAAGATCAATGGCAGTAATTTTGAGCTGTGGAAGCTCAAGATGGAAGACATGCTTGTTGATTGAGACCTTTGGGAAAGTGTTAATGGAACTAAACCAGCTGCAATGTCACAAGATGAGTGGGATCTCAAGGATTAGAAGGACTTAGTCTTGCTGATTTTGTGTTGTTAAATGTCCATGAGGAGACTACTACAAAACTACTTTGGAAGTGTTAGCTGCCATTGCACCAAAAGATCGACCTATTAATGTCTGATACAACCACTTGACTTAACAAGCATGGGAGGTGGTTAAGCCCTTATTGCAAACCACCGCAGCGTAACACTGAATAAGGAGACCAAGGGTCACACCTTGCAACAATCCCCCCCTGCATAAGCATGGGGTTTGAACCCATGACCTCGGCTCTGATACCAATTGTTAGCTGCCATTGCACCAAAAGATTGACCTGTTAATGCCTAATACAACCACTTGACTTACACAAGCACGGGAGGTAGTTAAGCCCTTGTCGCAAACCACCACAGCGCAGCACTGAACAAGGAGACCAAGGGTCACACCTTGCAACAGGAAGAAGTTGGGGGACGTGTATCAAGCCAAATCCCTAGTCAATAAACTTTTTCTAAGAAAGAAGTTGTATTCCCTTTGAATGGAGGATGGAGGATCCATTGCTGAGCATATGAATGCTTTTAATATGCTAGTTGCACAATTGACATCTATTGGTGTAAAGATGGAGGAGGAGGATCGGTGTATGACCCTGCTTTGTTCTCTGCCAGACTCATGGGATCATCTTGTCATCGCAATTGGAAGCACCACATCCACATTCAAAATGGAAGAAGTGGTTTGTTCACTGTTGTCTGAAGAGATGTAGAGAAAGTCTTCTAAGGTAGCCTAAGAGGCCCTTGCAGTTCATGGAAGACCAAAGGAGAAAGGGAAAAAGAAAGACAAGAAACCTGAGAAGGGTAGATCCAAATCCCGTGGGAGATCCAAATCTCCTAGAAAGTCCAGGGCTCTTTGTTGGAACTGTGGCAAAACTGAGCATTTATGAAAGGAATGCAAAGAGGAGAAGAAGAAGAAGAAGAAGGCTCCTGATTCAGATTCTAACAAGTCACAAGATGATGGTGATGCTTTCATCGCAGCCCTAGCAACCCATGCATCTGATGATGTGTGGCTAATCGACTCTGGTGCATCATTCCACATGACCTTGCATCAAGACTAGTTCACTAAGTATGAGGAGTTTGATAGTGGAAAGGTGTATCTGGGTGACGACTCTCATCTGAAGATTGTTGGTCATCGAAGAGTCTCTATCTAATTCCCTGATGGTCAAGTGAAGGAGATCTCTAGGGTTATGCACATCCCAGGCTTAGCATGGAACCTACTTTCTGTAAATATGTTGAATGATGCAGGTGTGCAGGTTGTCTTTTTGAAAGAAGGATACAAGATGACTAGAGGAGCTATGGTGCTTGCTAAGGGTATTAAGAGAGGTACTTTGTTTTAGCTGGAGGCATGCATTTCACAATACAATAGTTCTTCTGACTCAAGGAAGAGGGTAGCAGTCACTTCATCCCCACCATCTGAACGAGCAGTGAAAAAATCTATTATTTCTAGTCTTGATGGTTGTAATCGTGCATTAGAAGTTAAACTTCCTGTTGAGAAGACAATGTTATGGCATAAGAGATTTGGCCACATTGGTGAGAAGGGTCTACGTACCCTGAAAAATAAGAACCTCATTGAGGGGTTAAATGATTGTAATCTTGAGTTCAACTTTTGCGAACATTGCATTTATGGAAAACAAAACTATTTTTAGTTTTACTCAAGTTCTCATAAGTCTTCTGGTGTGTTGGACCTTATTCATTCTGATGTGTTTGGTCCTGTTAATGTTCCTTCATTATCAAAATCTGTATACTTTGTATCTTTTACAGATGATTACAGTAGAAGGACATGGATTTTTTTTCTCAAAAGAAAATCTAAAGTCTATAGCAAGTTTAAGGAGTTTAAAGCCTTTGCTGAAAATTAGACTGGTAAAAAGATTAAATGTTTAAGAATTTACAACGGTGGTGAGTTCTGTTCTATAGAATTTGATAAGTATTGCAAGGAACTTGGGATTGAAAGACATAAGACAACTCCATACACCCCACAGCAAAATGGACCTACAGAGAGGATGAACAGGACACTGATGGAGAAGGCTAGGAGTATGCTTAGTGGAGCTAGCCTAGAACAAAAGTTTTGGATTGAAACTATTGCCACTGCTTACTATCTGGTAAACAGATCTCCTACATCATCTCTTGTTTGAAAGAACCCATGGAGGTGTGGTTTGGTAGAAAGCCTTCGTTAAAGCATCTTCATGTTTTTGTTTGTGAGGCATATGCACATGTGCCTAGGGAGAAGCGGACAAAGTTGGAGAACAAGGCTGTTAAGTGTATCTTCATTGGCTATGGTGTCGGTGTGAAAGGATACAAGCTTTGGGACTCCATGGCTGAAAACATGTTGTATAGTAGAAGTGTCATTTTCAGAGAGTTTACACCTTCTTCCACTATTTTGCAGCCAGAAGAAATAGTAAAGAAAGAGGATGTTGTTCAGTTTCCTCCTACCCCTGAGAAGACTGAATAGAAAGACAATGTTGGACCTGATGATGAGGAGAGCTCTGGTAGCTCTGAAAGCTTAGATGAAGAAGCTAAACCTCAACCTCAGCCTTTGAGGAGGTCTACATGGATAAGAAAGCAAACTGAAAGGTTTGGTTTTACATTGCTTGATTCTAGTTGTGCTTATACTTTAATCACTAACAGTGATGAACCTAGAACTGTGTCAGAGGCTTTGGATATGAAAGATGCAGGTTCCTAGAAGGAGGCCATGGAGGAAGAAATGGCTTCTTTGGAAAAGAATCAAACTTGGGACTTGGTGCCTTTGCCTCTTGGATGAAAACCCATTGGATGCAAATGAGTGTTCAAGAAGAAAATTGGTGCAAATGGTAGTGTTGAGAAGTATAAGGCCAGATTGGTTGCGAAGGGGTATTCACAAGTGGAGGGTATAGATTATGGTGAGATCTTCTCTCCTGTTGCAAAGTTGACATCCATTCGATTCCTGTTGTCTCTTACAGTATCTTATGACTTGGAGGTAGAACAGATGGATGTGAAAACAAATTTCCTTCATGGTGACTTGGAGGAAGAAATCTACATGTCATAGCCAGAGCATTACATGGTGAAAGGTAAAGAAAATTTGGTTTGCAAACTTAAAAAGTCTTTGTATGGTTTGAAGCAATCACCTAGGAGATGGTACTTGAAGTTTGATGCCTTTGTGTTGTCAATTAGATTTGTGAGATCAAAATCAGATCACTGTGTGTACTATAAGTTTGATGGTGATCATATTCTCATTGTTGCACTGTATGTTGATGATATGTTGCTCATTGGGAAGGGTAAGAATATGATTTCTGATTTTAAATCTCAGTTGTCAGCTTAGTTTGAAATGAAAGATTTAGGGGCAGATAGGTACATTCTAGGAATGGAAATCAGAAGAGACAGAACCAATAGAAAACTTTGGTTAAGCCAGAGTAAGTATGTGAAGACCGTGTTGGACAGATTCAACATGGCAGATTGTAGACCATTGTGTGTTCCCGTTTCTTTGGGGACAAAGTTGTCTATTGAGGATTGTCCAAAATCTCCTAGTGAGGTGGAGGACATGAGCAGAGCACCTTATGCTAGTGTTGTTGGCAATTTGATGTATGCTATGGTTTGCACAAGACCAGACATTGCCCAAGCAGTGGGAGTCCTTAGTCGATTTATGGCTAATCCTGGATGGGTTCATCGGGATGCAGTTAAGCGAGTGTTCAGATATTTGAGGGGTACTTCTGAGTATTCTATTTTCTATCATGGTAATGTTTCAGGACCTCCGCATTTTGTTGATATTCGTAGATTTGTGGATTCAGATTGGGTAGGTGACATTGACAGTAGGAGATCCACCAATGCTTATGTGTTTACACTATTTGGTGGTGCTATTAGTTGGATGAGTAAGTGACAACCTATTGTTACTTTGTCCATGACAGAAGCTGAGTATTTGGTAGCAACTCATGCTTGTAAGGAATCCATTTGGCTTAAGAGATTGTGTTTAGATATGGTGTTGATGCAAGTCAGATCACGATCAGTTGTGACAGTCAGAGTATAATTTGCCTTGCCAAGAATCCAACTTTCCATGCTAGAACCAAGCACATTGATGTTCATTTTCACTTTGTGCAAGACATGGTTGAGGATGGAAAGGTAAATTTGGAGAAGTTAGATACTTTGAGGAATGTTGCTAATGCATTAATGAAACCAGTGAGCACAGAGAAGTTCAGATGGTGTTCGGAGTCTATGGGCCTCTCGGCCTATAGCAGTTAAATCCTATTTTTCTATTGGCTCTTACAAGGTGTTTGACAAGTGGGAGAATGTTGGGAATTAAGGTGTCTCAACCTTGGTAATTCCTTACATTTGTAATGTTTGCATTTATTATTTAATTGCCTATTTTGTAAATACTTGTAAATTCCATATTGTCATATTATGGGATGTGGCATGGTGATGTGTCGATCCTACATGGAATATGAAAACTTGTAATTTTGTCCTCACATGAGGAGATAGGCATCCCACTTTGTGGTAGGAGCATTTTGCCATGTGTCAGCATCTTCCATGTTGTGTAAGGGAATGTTTGATCGAAACGGTTATGACGGATTCCTATGATGAATCTATGACATGTAAGAGTAAGAAATAGAAGGTTATAAGACAGGTGATGACATGTGTCATGAAGCATCTTTGAATAAGGCATGTTTGGGTGCCCCAAGGTGGAATATGACATGTTGTAAGAGAATATGCTATTTATAGCATGTGTATGACAGATTCTCTTACAGCTATAAGTTGTAACCACTATGACAGATTCTATGATGGTCGTAAGTGTCATAAGAGTATTTGTCATAGCCCATTTTGGAAATAGGTGACCTCTTTGGAATGGGAGCTGTGGACAAGTGTCAAGCACATTCGACAATGTTGACCAAGTGTCCTTGGGCATGGGTTTTGGTCCATGAAGCCATGTTGGATGCCCATTCCAAGATAGGTCCAATATTGCGTTGTATTTCCTATTTAAATAGGTGCTTGGAGATGGAGTTTGTATCACAGGTTTACAGGTACTGTTATACTGCCAGATTGACTCCAGACATGAGTGTCGAAGACCATTGAAGCTTGCATTGCAAGTGTATTGTAAACAACTTTTAGATTTGTTAATACATTGTGCAGGTTTCTGAGTGTGGGGTTTTTCACCCAATAAGGGTTTTCCCCACCGTAAATCTTTGTCTCTCTTCTTCTATCTACTTTCAGGTTTTTGTGTTTTGCTGCAATATCTCATGTTAATGGTTTAAAATTGCTATAATAGTTAGGATAAATTTGAATTTGCATAGCCCTCTCCTCATTAGATTAGTGTAGGAAGCGATTTCCGCACACCTAGCTTCCTTTCACTACTTACCACTCATTGATTATTCTGATATGACATGTTGAGGATCTTTCTCATGGTTTTTGTTTAGAGAAATGATTTAGTAAGCTAATGAATCAGCAACCACTTTCCCTTGGTCAGTCATGCTTATTTAGAGGACAATCATGTCTTCTATTCAAATATATATATATACGCATTTGTATATTTTTAAAAATTAAGAAAAAGGAAAGATATTCACTCACTCTCACCCTCTTAAGCTTTGACACTTTATGTAGTCACCATTTTCAATGGTAATGTTGGTAGAATCTGTAAGTATTCTCAAGTGGATTTATTTATTAGTAGCTTGATATAAGAAGAGTTAACAAGTCTGGTGCAGGAATCTTTGCTAACATGAGAAGTATCTTGGGAAGACACTGGTGTGTTTGACAAGAATCCTCAAGAGTACTACAGCAGTAGGGAAGGAAACATATTCCTTTTGAGTAGATACCTGTAAGAACTAGAATAGAAGGATGCCCATAGTGATCAACCAAAATCTGTTTAAAGTCACCCCAGGATGAAAGATCAAATCAAGGAGTAGCAGGCAATATAATTGAAGATTGCCTCATGTGAAAAGCAAGGACTATGATTGTAATTCTTTATCTTTGTAAAAGAGGATTTTTCCTCAAAGGGAACTTTCTTGCATACTGGCAATAAGCTTTGTAAACTTAATTCTGAACTGGACTCCACAAGTCCTAGATAAGACCGGAGGTTTTCTTCACTCTGTTCTTTCCTACCGGTGCCCGCACTGAACAAAGGTGTACTTTAAAATTTTTATAATAAAATATATCACTGGCCTCGGCCTCTTACCCATAAAAAAAATTCTAAATTATTTAATTAATCAATTATTCATCCAAATTTAAATAAATCATTCAAATTTATTTAAATTGAATATCTCAATATCTAAAAATAAAATATAATCAAATATTTTATTTATCCTTCATCATGCAAAATAAATTATATCAATTTATTTGTTTAATTTATTTAAATCTTCAAATCTATTATTTGTCCTCTAATCCTGCACAATCAATTAAATAAATTTATTTATTTAATTTTCCTTTTCCTCTAAAAATAAATCTTATCTATCATGCACAATAAATTAAATAATTTATTATTTAATTTATCTCAAATCATGCAAAAAGCAAATTATAATTTGAATTAATTGACTTAATCATTATTATTTTATCACCAACTTATAAATTAGAAAAAACATTTCTATTTTTATGAAATCTAAAAATATGTCTATTGCATGTCTTTTTATGTCAAATCAATCAATTAACTCAAACAAAAATATATTTTTGTGTGACACATGTCAGGTGCACATTCATCATGAATTCTAGATTTATCTCATCCATTAATTCCATTGGATTATCTAGACCATTGATCAATCTTCCTTGAAACCTATATAAACCCCCCTCATCTCCTTCAAAAATCCTCTGCGATCATTTATTCTCAGGCATTCTTACAGCGCATTAAGCATTCATCGCATCGTTGAGCACACTTCTCCTTTTTTGAGCACAAACACAATCTACATCTGCTTGTTGCAAACATGGTTTCACAATTTATGAAGCAATCTATATTCAACCAAGATAACAACACAATCTAGGTGAAAGCTTTCATTGTTTTTTGTGTTAATTCATTGATTATTTGGTTGTTTTCTTAGATCATTATCTTGATGTTATAGGATTGAGTTGTTGATTATTTCATTATTTTGATTATCTCTTGATCTCGATTTTATTCCTATACACAAATACAAGAGCAAGTCATTCAATATACTGCAAGATGAATAGAATGAAACCAAAATGCAAGAAATAAATTCTTTTTGACATTTTGACTTTAATGATTTTTTTTTGTATTTTTATGTTTTATGATCTTTATGAGATGCTAAACTCTTCTCTTTCCATAATGCATAGGAGGTAGCATCATTTTTTATGTCTTCCTTAACTATTTGTGTTCCTATCCAGTTTGGTCTAAACTTTACTTGGAAGTCTTTGTAAGGACACTCGAAGACTTGGTGTGAAAATGTCTTTGTATTCAGTGAGGAATTTTGTGTACTCACATGTTTCATTGTTTAATGATTTGCCCCCTAGCTATATCATTTTCTATTCTTGTTGACTTTTGTTGCTTGTTTTAAACTTTTGAGGGGCAATTGATGTTGGTGCTGACTCTCCTAGTTTCTGTGTGGATTTTGGCTCTTTTGCTTTAGTCATGATTTCAATCATAGGAATGTTTATGTCTTGTTCAATTGGAATGGCCACAAAGTTGAATGGAGTGTAAGATTTTGTTGAGTGGATAGAAAAGGGGAATTCTCCCGTTGCCCCATTTCCTATACATTTTGAGGTCTTGGCTTTGTTTGCAACTTATTTTAATGTCTCTCCTTTTTCAAAAGTTTTGATTTTTGGGTCACTATTGGTTTCCATGGACATTCTCTTCTTTTTGACTTGTTCAACTCTATAAAGGATTAAAGGATCAGGATCTCCTTTGATGATGTGGTTTTGTCCCATGTACGAGAAGTGTATTTATTGAAATAATGTGAAGGGAATGGTCCTCATCCTATGGATCCAAGGCCTTCCTAGAATCATGTTGTAAGTGGTTTCTTCATGGATGACATAAAATTTTGTTAGGAGGGTTTTGGGGCACAATGTGATTTGAAGATTAACCTTACCATGGTTTGAGTGTTTGGGTTATCATGAGTTCTAAGGATGGAAGTTTGTTTTATGATTTGAGTTTCATCATAACCCATTCTTCGAAGAAGAGAGAAAGAGACTATGTTGATCATAGACCCATCATTGATCCTTACACGTTTAATGGAACAGTCTTGAACTTGGACTATCAGATGGAGGGGGAGATCACCTTGTTTAGCTATGTCATTATCTAAGGGTAACTTTTCAAAGTTGAATGTTGAAGAAGAACGGTTTTCACTTGGATTGTTTTGAACTAGATGACCTAGATCTAAGGCTTTGAGGAAAGCATTCTTGTGTGTAGGAGAACTTTTGAGAAGTTCTATCATGTGAGAAAAATTTGAATTGTTGGAGGTGTCATCTAGTCATTTTGGTCCTTGGGTGACACAAATTTCTTGATTTTTATCTAATTCCACAAGGCCTAAGGTGTTTTGATGGATTTTGGGACTAAGTTCTTCATCTTGTGAGAATGTGTCCATGAATACTTTTTGTTGACGTTTTGGGAGGTTTGATATGAAGCAATGGTACCTCCAACATAAATTGATCTCACGACCCCTTCTCTTGTGAAATGAGAAATATTTATCATGATTGTGATCTCAAGGTTTATGATGATTGTTGTATGACTTCTTGTTGATTCTTGGGGGATAGTTGTTGGCATTTTGATTTCCCAAATTTGTACAACTATTGTAGTCACAATTGTTATTGTTTGAAGATGTTGAAGTGTTTGTCGATCCATCTATGTCTTGATTGTTTGTTGAGGATTTGTTATTTGTATCATGGTTTATCAACCTTCCATTAGAATCATACTCCCTTCTTCTACTATCAATAGAAGCTTGGCTAATTCGAAGGGCACTTTAGAGTGCTTCTTCATATGATTTGTAAGGGAGTTTTTGGACTTGTTCTTGTATGTCATTGTTGAGAGCGTGTAAAAGAGATCACAAAGTTATCTATGATCCATGTTTGGTGTGCTTGTTGAAGAATAGAGAACTTTCATCCATCGTGGGATAAAATGTGCAACTAACTCATTGGCTTCTTGTTTGATTTTTAAAAATTCTTGTATTCCTATCTTGACTAGTTTGTTTATGTCAAGCCACAAATTGATCAATGAGTTTCCTAAAAGAGTGGATTGATGCTTCTAGAAGTCGATAGTACCAATCTAGAGCAATACCCTCCAAAGTCTTTAGAAAAATATTTTTTTACCACCCCATCCCAAGGAAGGAGTTCCTACACTACCATGATGTAAGCCTTGATATGAGAGTTGGGATCATCATCTCCTTTAAATTTTGGAAGCTCGGGGAGAGGCTATGGTAGTATAGCCTGATGAATGTTGTAGTCAAGAGGCTCCTTTAAATACTTGAGGTATGTTCCGAAGAGGGGGTTATGTGTAGAGGTTTTTGTTCCTCCAAACATTAGCCCTTCAAGTGGAGCTTGATGCATTGGTTGAAAGGGTATACTAGATTGTTGATATCCTAAAAAATTTGGATGACTAGATGGTGTCATGTTTATGTTTTGAAGATTGGGTGGGATTGTTTGTGGTTGGTTTTACATCAGAGGAATCCCACCTATTTGATTGAGACTTGTCATGTTAGATGACATGGGAAAGGGAGGCCTAAATGTTTCATGGAAGTTTAGATCAGGGGGAGTTTGTGTTGCCCCCTAGTTTGATTTGATTTCATCAATGAAATGATTTCCCTGTGCCCTAGGTTTTTCTTGAATTTCACTTTGACAACCATTTCTAGCTTCAAGGGTCCTGATTCTTTGGACCAAGGTTTCTATAAGGCATGTGAGTGAGGCTTCCTCTATTTTTTGAGTTTTACAACCTTGAGATGGATTGCTTTGTGCTGGGGTTTGACTAACCCCACTTGTTCCTCTTGATGATATTTGACATGCCACGAGTCTTTTATCATGATGTGCCATATGGAGGGGTTTTTGTGCCCCCAAACTTCCTGTAAGCTTTTCTTTTGATGGCTTACCTCATTGACCATTTGGGTGGCCATTTTTGTATTGCTTGTTATGGGTTGGTTTTGTTGATGGATCTTAGACCAAACACTCACTTGGCATGTTTTAATTTGGTCAATGTTGTGGGGATCTTGTTGTATTCCCTTTGAGTCTTTCAACTTTGACTGATTTAAGATTGAAGCTATTGGATTTGAACATGTGCTACTTTCATTGGAGAGGTAATTCCCTTGAACTTGGTGTGGTTTTGTCCTAGTTTTGGGGTGTAGAAAACACCATGAAATGAATGAAATGAAGATGGACATGAAAGATGAGCATGGAATGAAAGCACACATAAATGTGAAAGATCCCACAGAAGTTTTTGTTTTTCACATTGGGTTCACCAAAATATGTGGTGAAGCTAATGTCGTATGTGACAATGATGATAAAAAATGGATCCAAGCAATGGGAATACAAAAAGCATAACCAAAAGGCTCTACAATTCACATCGGGTTCACCAAAATATGTATGCTCAAAATTGTGACCTCAGTTGCCTGGGGAAGTCAAGTCAGATTTCAGCATGCACACGAACCCTTCCCTCCTTTCCATGGGGCGATCTGCCACGTCACTCTCACTCTCGTGGAAGTAGCCAGTCGAAAGGAGGTGAGACACAGTGGGGTTTGGCTCATTGGAGATCTAGACATCACGGAGAGGCATCGGCACATCCTGGGCCCCTTTTTGTTGTGTGCTAATTTGAATGTTTCATTTGATGACTATCATTGTAGAGATAACACTATGACCCAAATGGTCACTAGTTACTCTTCGTCTGTTTGGGTTTCTACTATTCAACATTTGTGTGGATAAGATGTTACTTTTGTTGATGGCTTCTTGTCTTTCAATTTGTTGGATGATTGCACGTTGTGTTTGAAGTTGTCTAAATGCCTCTAGTTGTTGTAAGACAAGTGGATCTTGTTGAGGTCTTGGATTGTTTTGCTCAATCTCGCTGAGGACTGCGGTCACCCACTCACCTCTTAATTCGAGGCACATTCATGAGCCAAGACAAGGGATAGGTGTATGTAGACTAACCTTGAATAGATTTAGGGTTTTGACCAAGGGTTTTGGTTGACCTAGGGTTTAGTTGTGCCTTTGAGTTTTGTGGACCTTGTGACGTTATCAAGGATTTGACTTTTGTTGACCATGGTTGACCTTGTGATGATATCAAGGGTTTGCAATGTGTCTAAATACCTAATGTTTTTGTTCTTTTCTATATTTTTATGAATACAAAGATATATGAAATGTAAACTTGTTTTTGTCCTTTTTTGGGGTTTTATGGAAATAAAGAGTGCTTTTTAATCTAAGAAGGGAAATATGAATACAACTAAAATGGGTTTACCTAATGCAATTATTCTATTTTTTGGGTTTTCAAATATTTTGAAACAAGTAATCTAGAAAAGGAAATTGCTTTCTAAATAAACTAGATCTAGGAATTTGAAAACAAATTACTCTAACATGCAAGATCTATCTATCAAGGAAAAAGCAACATGTTACTAATCCCAAGAGCAATTTTGATTTTCTGATTACTAAAAATTGACAAAAGCATAGAGGAACCTGAAAATAGAGAAGATTTGTGTGACTACACTACCCTTAGAAATCATTGATGGCAACCTTGTATCCTCCTTAATCTATGGGAAGACCTCTTGACGATAAGACAAC
This sequence comes from Cunninghamia lanceolata, assembly GCA_027924645.1. Taxonomy (NCBI): domain Eukaryota; kingdom Viridiplantae; phylum Streptophyta; class Pinopsida; order Cupressales; family Cupressaceae; genus Cunninghamia; species Cunninghamia lanceolata. Next base: position 11,028,383 of record BSBN01000655.1, read on the forward strand.
ACAAAACCAAAAGAAGCTTGTAGAAGCTTGAGAAATCTCAATGGGAGCTTTTGATGAGCACAATGTTGTTTGTTTGAAGTAGCGTAATGATGATTGAATAGATTTATGCAAAATATTGATGAACAATGAATAAATAAAAGGCACCTTCGTCCTGTGTGAGCATGAGAATGTTGATTGGAGATCAAAAACTTAGCAAGTGTTGTGTGCACAATGAATTTGTCTCCCTTTGGAAGAGATTTGAAGCTATGCAATAATGAAAGATTTGAAGCTTTGAAAACTAAAGAAAGAAATGAAGAAAGAGGCTCAAAGGCCTGTGAAGATGAGAAGGTAATTCTCCAACTTGCACAACTTGGAAAATAATGAAGAGGTGAGGGGTATTTATAGGTTGGAAGAAGGAAATTGATTTAGAAGTTAACTCAATTGATTTATGAGTTAACAAGAATTGATTAGGGAGTGAACTAGATTGATTACCCAGTAAACTCAGTTAATTAGGGAGTAATAAATCAATAATAGCTTATCACTTAAGAGGAATTTGAGTTGGAAGAATGCATGAGGAAGAATGGGTTGTTAATTTTAGATCAAATGGAGCTAATTATGCATGTGTGGGTGCATGAAATAGTCAAATCCATATTAGGCATCAAAATTCACTTGAGTTTTTCCATGGATGGAAATGTAACAGGGTCATCCTTTTGCCAGTAGGGTCGCCTGGGGGAGATCCTACAAAAAAAAGGGTCACCGAGTGGGAGATCTGGAAAAAAAGGGTATAAGAGGAAATACGTGATGAGAGATGGTGGAGAAGATGAAAATGAGGTGATCTACCTCTGGAAATAGGTCAATCATGTGCAAGAATCCAAATCTCCACTTGTACCGCAGGATCTCTTGGGGGGAGATCTAGAAATAATAGGGGGAGATTTGGATTGGTTGAGTGAAACTGAAAACTGAAAGTGGGAGATGGATTCAAAGGACCTCTAGAAGGCTTCTAGGGGATGGAGAGGATGAAAAACATAAGTGAAAGGTGAAAACACACCTACAAGATGCTTACAAGGCTTAGCAAATAAGGTCGCAAGCTCAGAAAAATGCAAATCAACAAGTGTCAAAAAGCATCAACGACAAAGAAAGAGGGAAAATGACAAAGAGAAAACAAGACAATACAAGAAAGAAGACATGTCACCAAGAGGTTTGCTACTTAGAGGACATTATTTCACACTTACATGTACATGACAAGGATTAAAATCATCATAGGGGTCCTCATAGAGGCTGTGCGTGTTTTTTGTGCTTGTGTATTTGCCCCCTCGGGGATGGTAGTCTACATGAAGGGTAGGTACCATTCCTGAACTAGGCCTTATCCGTTGTCGATTTCCTGCAATTGTACCTGCAATAACTAGTATTAGTCTGATATTTAAATATATCAAAATGAATAATGAGAACTAAAATGATGAACTTAGCATGGATCATTCAAGTTTGACTAGTTGTTTGCCTTTGTTGGTGAGAGCTATAGGAATGAATGCACGCAAAGCAATGCACCAAAGATGCATAAAAGAAATAGAATACATGTTAAACTAGAGAGGAGGAGAATATATTTTCCTTTTATTGTAGATTTTGAAAAACATATTTGATTTTTAGTTATTTTTTTATGTTTTACAATTTTTGTAGGTTTTTCCAAATTTTCTATTTTTTATGGTTTTTGGGAAGATTTTGCAAAGGTTTGATTTGACACTCCTTGAAGTTTTTGAGAGACCTACATTTAAGATATTTCTACCCTTGCCCCCTTGCATGGGGAGATTAATGTACTTGATTACATAGTATTGTTCTTTTAACTTGTTGGAGGAGTGACTTGTGCTTAGACATTGTTTTACAGTTTATTACATTACAAGACCTAATTGGATGAGACCTATACATAGCTCTAGTCGATGTCTTGTACTTCACTTTCCCTCTTGTGCATATGGTTGGCTAGAGATTTTATTTTTCTTATGAGAATGCATACCTAAGATGATCACATATGGATGATGCAATTTGTTTCTATCTTTTTCAGAATATATATGAATGTAGGTGACGATATGCAGATACAAGAACACAAGGGATACTTGAAATGAAACTTTTACTTCTATGGAATGTCATGAGTCATGACATTGCTTTGGAACTCTTTTCCTAATTTTAGTATGAATGCAATGTGGAACAAAGAATATGACTGCTCTTTAGTATGATTTTCAATCCAAGGGATTACAAGTTATCCTGATATAAGAGACCTATTCAACGCTATGAGATAGGATTTTAAAACTCAAGTGGGGAGCAGGAATGAAATGGAGTGCTTCTAAATTTAGGCTTTGCTAAAGGCTAAACATTGATCCTTATCTAGATAAGACCATCTGACAAGCTTTCAACTTAGACAAGTAGCAAATTTTATTGATGTGCGCTAGACTTAGATCATAGATGGCAAGCAAGATAGACCCGGGGTAAAGGATAAATGGGGAAGAACAAGGGTCCCTAGATAGAAGATGATCCTAAAGACTACTAGACTCTTAGCTTTTCTGAGCTAGTGCATGTATGTGCTTTGTACCTTTCTTTTTTTATTTCCTCTGTTAGAATGTCACCCTTGAGGCTTCGAGATTAGACTGATCTCCACCCAAGAGTACGGACATTCAACAATCTTCTCTCTTTAATTCTTTTTTTTGTATCTCTCTTTTTTTTTTCCTTTTTTGTATTTCCTAACTTGATTTTCTCATTTTTTTTTGGATTTTGAATTTTCAAGAAATGAATGCTTTTGGAACTTTTGGATATGCAATAGTTTGGTCTCTCAATTCTCACTTTTCTTGACACTCTTATTTTGATCACTCATTCTTTTATTCACTCAAACTTTAGATTGCTTCCTTGAGAGTTTTGATCCTCCTAACATTTTTGGCTAGGAAAGATAAGGGGCTGAGCCCCACCTAAAGTTTTTGTAATCTGGTCAAACTTCTCTACTACTAGGGAAGAATTGGGAAGGTCTACTTTTAAGCTTCCTTTGAACACTATAGGTTTGAATACTGACTTTGTTTAGACCTAACATCTTGACCCATTAAGATTGGGATCAATGTAAAGCTAAGAGGTAGGCTTTGATTAGAATCACTAGGAATGAAGGGGGATAATGGCGATTGTGAAAATGGGGAATCTCTAGGTCTTGAAAGGATGACGTATATCAAGGAAACATTAGACTCCTTACTGAGAAGAAAATAATACAAGAGCAAGTCATTCAATGTAATGCAAGATGAATAGAATGAAACCAAAATGCAAGAAAAAAATTCTCTTTGACATTTTGACTTTTATGATTTTTTTTGTAATTTTATATTTTATGATCTTTATGAGATGCTAAACTCTTCTCCTTCCATAATGTACAGGAGGTAGCATCATTTTTACGTCTTCCTTAACTATGTGTGGACCTATCCAATTTGGTCTAAACTTTACTTGGAAGTCTTTGCAAGGACACTCGTAGACTTGGTGTGAAAATGTCTTTGTATTTAGTGATGAATTTTTTGTACTCACATGTTTCATTGTTTGATGATTTGCCCCCTAGCTTTATCATTTTATGTTCTTGTTGAGTTTTGTTGCTTGTTTTAAAATTTTGAGGGGCAATTGATGTTGGTGCTGACTCTCCTAGTTTCTATGTGGATTTTGGCTCTTCTTCTTTAGTCATGATTTCAATCATAGGAGTGTTTATGTCTCGTTCAATTGGAATGGCCACTAAGTTGAATGGAGTATAAGATTTTGTTGAGTGGAGATCAAAGGAGAATTCTCCTATTGCCGCCTTTCTTATACATTTTGAGGTCTTGGATATGTTTACAACTTGTTTTGATGTCTCTCCTTTTCCAAAAGTGTTGATTTTTTGGTCGCTAGTGGTTTCCATGGACATTCTCTTCTTTTGGACTTGTTCAACTCTATAAAGGATGAAAGGATCAGGATCTCCTTTGATGATGTGGGTTTGTCCCATGTACGAGAAGTGTATTTCTTGAAATAATGTGGAGGGAATGGTCCTCATATTATGGATCCAAGGCCTTCCTAAGATCATGTTGTAAGTGGTTTCTTCATGGATGACATAAAATTCCATTAGGAGGGTTTTGGGACCCAATGTGGTTTGAAGATTGACCTTACCCATGGTTTGAATGTTTGGGTTATCATGAGTTCTAAGGATGGAAGTTTGTTTTATGATTTGAGTTTCATCATAACCCATTCTTTCAAGAAGAGAGAAAGAGACTATGTTGATTGCAAACCCATCATCGACCATTACACATTTAATGGAATAGTTCTAAACTTGGACTATTAGATGGAGGGGGAGATCACCCTATTTAGCTATGTTATTGTCTAAGGGTAAATTTTCAAAGTTGAATGTTGAAGAAGAACAGTTTTCACTTAGAGTGTTTTGAACTAGACGACCTAAATCTAAGGCTTTGAGGAAAGCATTCTTGTGTGTAGAACTTTTGAGAAGTTCTATCATGTGAGAAGAAAATGAATTGTTGGAGGTGTCATCTAGTCGTTTTGGTCCTTGGGTGACACAAATTTCTTGATTTTTATCTAATTCCACAAGGCCTAAGGTGTTTTGATGGATTTCGGGACTAAGTTCTTCATCTTGTGAGAATGTGTCCATGAATGCTTTTTGTTGATGTTTTGGGAGGTTTGATATGAAGTGATGGTACCCCCGACATGACATGATCTCATGCCCCCTTCTCTCATGAAATGAGCAATATTTATCATGATTGTGATCTTGAGGTTTATGATGATTTTTGTATGACTTCTTTTTGATTCTTAGGGGATAGTTGTTGGCATTTTCATTTCCCAAATTTGTATGACTATTGTAGTCACAATTGTTCTTGTTTGAAGATGTTGAAGTGTTTGTCAACCCATCTATGTCTTGATCATTTGTCAAGAATTTGTTATTTGTATCATGGTTTATCAACCTTCCATTAGAATCATTATCCCTTCTTCTGTTATAACAACTTGGTCAATTCTAAGGGCACTTTTGAGTTCTTCTTCATATGATTTGTAATGGAGTTTTTGGAATTGTTCTTGTATGTCATTGTTGAGAGCGTGTAAGAAGAGATCACAAAGTTCTCTATGTTCCATGTTTGGTGTGCTTGTTGAAGAATAGAGAACTTTCATCCATCGTGGGATAAAATGTGCAACTGACTTATTGGCTTCTTGTTTGATTGTTAAAATTCTCATATTCCTATCTTGACCAGTTTGTTTATGTCAAAGGCAACCATAAATTGATTGATGAGGTGCCCAAAAGAGTGGATTGATGCTTCTGGAAGTTGATAGTACCAATCTAGAGAAATACCCTCCAAAGTCTTTGGAAAAATCTTTCTTACCACCCCATCCCAGTGGAGTTCTCACACTACCATGATGTAAGCCTTGATATGAGAGTTTGGCTCACCCTCAACTTTAAATTTTGGAAGCTTTGGAAGAGGCTGTGGTAGTATAACCTAATGATTGTTGTAGTCAAGAGGCTCCTTTAAATACTTGAGGTATGTTCCAAAGAGGGTGTTATGTGTAGAGGGTTTTGTTTCACCAAACATTATCCCTTCAAGTGGAGCTTGATGCAATGGTTGAAAGGGTATGCTAGATTGTTGATATCCTGAAAAAATTGGATGACTATTGTTAGGGTTAGCTAGCTGAAGATATCAATTAAATGCAAATAAAGATTAAATAGAGGAATGGAAATACACATAATTAATAACAATGAGAGACAAGTTTTAAAGTTGCAAGATTACAACCAGCAATCCTTGCAACTCAATGTTGCAAGATGTGCCTAATCAGTGTTGTCATTGATGTCAACATATTCTTGTTGTCATTGGTGTCAACTGTATCCTATTCCATTACTTGTTTAGAGGACTTGTATGTTGAGGATATTAAGAAAATTAGCCTCTTTAGAGGAAACAAGTAAGCCACAGAGAAGTGTAATACACACAGTGAGTTGTATGCTGAAGAACAGTCCAGTAAACTGCTCTACATTTATTCCTTCTTGAAGATAGTGGTTTATAGATTTGAAGTAAGTTAGAGGTATGTCTAAGGATGCTACATTTCAGGTCTGAGCCATTTGCATAAAGATCTCAGTGAGTTGTGTTCACAAGAGTGAAACCTATTTTTTTTGTAAGTTCAGTTGAGACAGGAAGATAGTAATTGGCTCTGCATTCCTCCACATTAAAGTATTTTACTCTGTAGTTCTAGAGGGAAGTCTGGGATGATGATAAGTGCCTACAGTTGCAATGGTTCATGGTTTGGTGGTCTGCAAGCTATCTTTCTTTTATGATAGTTGAAGCCAGTAAAGTTTGTGTACTCTGGTGAGAAGATTCCTATGAATAAAGTGGTTAAGGTTTGTGCAATTGCTCCTGATGATTATAGCATGCTTGTGGATATCTCCTAATCATGTTCCTATCTATACTTTGGTCTGTGTTAAGAAATTGAGATGGTGTGTGAAGATTGTTCCTTGATAATGTAGCATGTAACTAGTCTTGGCTGACCTGGTTGATCCCAATGATTGCGAAGATCTCTAGAAGATTGTGGAAGCATGTTGTGGTGTGGAAGATCATGTTTCAGTCCTAGCTAAGGCATGGCATGATCTGTATTTCATTCCCTTTTCATGGTGTTGCAATACATCAAGACTTATTTTGTAAATGTTTGTAATACCAACCTTGGAGATTGTTCCAATGGTTGATTATGACCTTGATGATCATTTTAAAGTTGATGTAGTGTATAAATACTTGTTGAGTTGTGGAAAAAGTGTCCTTGAGTGAAAATGAGAATATATTAAGAAAGGTCCAAAGGCAGAGTAGAGAAGAGGAAGAGGAAATAGGAGGAAGAGCAGAACAGAGAAAGAGTAGAGCAGAGGAAGAGAAGAGCAGGGAAATTATTGTACTTTATTTGCAAATATAGAAAGGTGTTGATTGTGGTAGTGAGTCTGGCAGTAAGCCACCAGTAGGGTTTAATAGCCCTCAGGGTTTAACAGCCCTTATTGTAATCTTGCTAGGTTTGGGGTTGAGGCAGTGAGCCTATTAGACCTAGTTTCTCTTCATGGTAGTAAGCCAGTATGTTTAGGCCTGTGGAGTGACCAAGCCTAAACATCACTATTTCAAGATTGCAATATGTATTGAGACTTAATTCTCTTCGTGGTTTTTTCCCACCATGGGGGTTTTCCACGTAAATCTGGTGTCTCTTGTGTTTGATGTTGTATCTGTGGTTAAGTTTCTAATTTCATGCACTCATTGTTAAATCATAATAATTGTGCATAAGTGATGATTGTTTAATTGCAGAAGGTGTTTCAGTTTTGTGAAAACTGATTCACCGCACCCCCTCTCAATTGTTTGGTGCATATCAACAATTGGTATCAGAGCCAAGTTCCTCTAAAGAAAGTTTAACAGCTTGAGGAAGATCCAAAATGTCTTATAAGAAGGAAGCACCACATTTTTATGTAACTAATTATGTTCTCTAGAAGGCTTGGATGAAAAGCCATATTCTTTCTCTCGGTGTCAAAGTTTGGAAAGCTACAGAAACAAAATACACCATACCTCAAAATGGTTTGATGACTGAAGATGAAATCAAAGAATATGAGATAGATATCAAGGCAAGGGATGCTTTGCTAAGCTCATTAACCAACTCAATACAGATGAAAGTGGTGGATCTTGAAATTGCAAATAAGGTTTGGGAAAAGTTGAAAAATTTGTATGAAGGAAATGATTATGTGAAGGAAGCTAAGTTACAAAGTTTGAAAGTGAAATATGAAAGCTTGAAGATGAACAATGATGAAAACATATCAGTGTTTATGCAAAGAGTTGATTAACTTGTTACAAGGATAAAATCCATAGGAGGAACTCTCAAAGAAAAGGAAATTGTTATGAAAATACTCAGATCTCTACCCAAGTCCTACTATCACAAGGTGGCCGCGATTGAAGAATTCATGCAAGTAAAAATAGTTAACAGGGATCATTTGCTTGGTAAGCTTACTACTTTTGAAATGAGGGAGTTAGATGATGCTTTGCCAAAAGTTGAGACTGCCTTCAAAGCCAACTGGTACTCCTGAAAGTACTTCCAGATCAGAAAAGTATAAGGTAGAAACCGATGATGAGATAGATGAAGTTGAAGCCAACTTTGTGGATAGGCTACAAAGAGGATTCAATAAGTATAAAGGCAAATTACCATTCAAATGTTTTTCCTGTGGTAAAGTAGGTCATTTTTCTTCCAGATGTCCTGAAAGGATTGAAAGAAATAGAAGAAGATATGAGAACAGGCCTAAGACCCAAAAGAAGTGTTATTATGTTGAAGATTTTGATGGAGTATCAAATAATGGTGAACCAGATAATGCTAATCCCTCTGTAAATGAAGGCTTGTTCATTGCTATTAAGGAAGATCTTATGTCTACTAATTCTTCTAGCTATATGAAGGAAGAAAAACAAGTGGAAAGTGCTTTGGCTACTCAGGTCATTAAGGACAAAGATGAATGGGTTATTGATAGTGGTTGCTCTCACCACATGACTAGTGACAAATGTAAGTTTGTAAGTTTGGAAAGATATGATGGTGGACTGGTTAGGTTTGGAGATGATACAGCTAGTAGGATTTGTGGAAAAGGATGTATTTCTTTTGATGGCAAGCATAATACTGAAGATGTCTTGTATGTGAAAGGATTAAAGCACAATCTTCTAAGTGTGGGTCAGATGTGTGACAAGGGCTATGACTTAAGCTTCAAGGAAAATGGATGCAAGATCAAGGAAAGCTTCGAAACAGTCATTGCAACTAGTAAGAAGACCAGAGGTAATATCTATCATTTAAAAGGAACCGAGAACTATTGCTTGTTGACTTAGATTGATGAGAGTTGGTTATGGCATAGAAGGTTGTGTCACATAAATTTTGATAATATTATGAAGATAAGTATTGCACAGATTGTTAGAGATTTGCCTAAGCTTGTGAAGCCTACTAATCCAATTTGCAAGGAGTGTCAATTTGGGAAATAGACATGAACAAGTTTCAAAAGCAAGGATCAATCAGTTGAAGGATTACTTCATCTAGTGCATACAGATTTGTGTGGATCTACCAGAGTAAGAAGTTTGCAAGGAGACAAGTATTTCATGCTACTCATTGATGATTATTCTAGAATGACTTGGGTCACCCTTTTGAAAGAGAAAGTTGAAGCTCTAGATAAATTCAAGGCATTTAAGGCAATGGTTGAAAATGAGATGGATTTGAAAATCAAATGTTTGAGATCTAATAGAGGAGGAGAGTTCACATCAAATGATTTTAATTTCTTTTGTGAATAACATGGAATAAAGGGACAGCTATCTGAGCCCAGAAATCCACAACAAAATGCAGTTATTGAAAGGAAAAATAGAACAGTTCCAGAAGCTGCTAGAACCATGATGAAGGAAGCTCATCTTCTAGAAGCATATTAAAGAGGGGTAGTCACACCAGAGTATATATCCTAAACAAAGTTCAAGTAAAAGGTAACAGTTCAAAAACTCCCTATGAATTGTGGCATGGTAGAGTTCCTACTATGAAATATTTCAAAGTCTTTGGTAGCAAATGTTATATCAAAAGAGAAGAAGATTTAGGCAAGTTTGATGCTAGATGTGATGAAGGAATCTTCCTTGGTTACTCCACCAAGAGTAAGGCCTACTGGTGCTATAATAAGAGGCTGAATAAAATCATTGAAAGTGCAAATGTCAAAGTTGATGAGTGTAAAGAAAGGTCTTCAGAACCAAGTGGATATGAGTCAGATGATCCAGATGTTTCAGAAGTGGTGCAACATGAAGACAACACAAATGAAGAAGAACAAGCTCCGGTAAGTGATACCAAAACTCCAAGATATGTAAGAATCAGTCATTCTAAAAATCAAATCATAGGAGACAAGAGAAAAGGGATCTTAACTAGAAGAAAAGATGCAGAAGAATAAGTAAATTTTTGTCTGATCTCTAAGATTGAACCTGAAACTATGGATGAGGCTTGCAAAGATGAGAATTGGATAAAGGTCATGGAAGAAGAATTAATGCAAATAGAGAAGAATCAGACTTGGGATCTTGTTCCTAGACTAGCCGACAAGAATGTAATTGGTACAAAGTTGTTCTTCAGAAACAAAATGAATGAGAATAGTGAAGTGGTAAGAAACAAAGCAAGATTGGTATGCAAAGGATACACTCAGGTTAAAGGAATAGACTTTGAAGAAACTTTTGCTCTAGTAGAAAGGATTGAAGCAATAAGAATGTTTCTAACTTTTGCAGCATACAAAGATTTCAAGGTTTATCAAATGGATGTGAAGTCTACCTTCTTAAATGGAGAGTTGGAAGAGGAAGTCTATTTTGAACAACCAGAAGGATTTCAGTCATCAGTACAAGGGGACATGGTATGCAGATTGAAGAAAGCATTATATGGATTAAAACAAGCTCCCAGATCATGGTACGCATGGTTGGATAGGTACTTGATACATATAGGGTTTAGTAAAGGTATGATAGATAGTAATCTCTACTTCAAGATCAATGATGAACAAACCTTGATTGTTGCAATTTTTGTTGATGATATTATTTTTGGAGGAAATGACAGTATGTGCTCAGTTTTTGCTGGAGAAATGTAAAGTGAATTTCAAATGTCTATGTTTGGGGAGATGAACTTTTTTTAGGTCTACAAATAAGTCAATTAGATAAGGGTATCTTCATTTATCACTCCAAGTATGTGAAAGAGTTGTTAAATAAATTTGGGATGGAAGACTCTAAACCTGTATGCACACCTATGATAACTAGTTGTAAGTTGAGAAAAGATGATAACTCACCCATGGCAAACCAAAAAAAGTATAGACCTATGATTTGAGGATTACTTTATCTGACGCAAACTAGACCGAACATAATGCATGCAGTGTGTCTTGTGGTAGGATTTCAGGCAAAACCTAAGGAATCACATGTGATGGTAGTCAAGAGAATTCTAAGATATTTAAAAGACACAATAGATTATGGTTTGTGGTACCCTAGAGATAGTGACTTTGTTCTCAGTACATATACTGATGCAGATTGGGCTAGAGATGTGGATGACAGAAAAAACACAAGTGGAGGTCCATTCTTCTTGGGAAAAGATTAGTATCTGGGTTGAGCAAGAAACAAGATTCAATAGCCCTGTCTACTATTGAAGCAAAATACATTGTAGTAGCATGTAATTACACTCAAGAGTTATGGATGAAGCAGACTTTGAAGGGGATCAGAGTTGTGTATGAAGATCTAATTACAATCTTTTGTGACAATACAAGTGCCATCAATATATCAAAAAATCTAGTGATGCATTCAAGGACAAAGCACATGTCCATTAGGTATCATTTTTTTAGAGAAAAGGTGATAGAGAATGAAGTGAAGTTGGAGTATGTTTTGACCAATGATCAAATTGAAGACATTTTTACCAAGCCTTTGCCCAAGGATACTTTTGAGTATCTCAAAGAAAAGTTAGGGGTCATCACCCCTCCTACTCTAAACTAAGATGCACAATGGTGCATCAGTTCGGAGGTGTTCAAAGTTCTAGATTGATTCTTTTTAGGGCTACTTCTAAGGGGGAGTAGTTAGAAAGTTTAGAGGAGAGATTAGATCAGAGCATAAGAGTGCAAGTATGTACCCTTTGCCATTGATGTCAAAGGGGGAGAGAAGTCATGTGAAAAACTTAGAGTAGAGATGTGTAAGAGAAAGGGGGAGAATTTTTGATAAAGAAAAAGTGTAGGTGTGTAAAGAGAAAGGGGGAGAATCTTTTCTTGATGGATGTTGCGGTTTTTCACATCATATGTTGCCATCAATGACAAAGGGGGAGATTGTTGCAAGTATGTGCCTAATTAGTGTTGTCATCAGTGTTAACTGTATCCTATTCCATTACTTGTTTAGAAGACTTGTATGTTGAGGATATTGAGAAAATTAGCCTCTCTAGAAGAAACAAGTAAGCCACAAAGAAGTGTAGTATAGACAGTGAGTTGTATACTAAAGAACAGTCCGGTAAACTACTCCACATTTGTTCCTGCTTGAAGATCGTAGTCTGCAGATTGGAAGTAAGTTAGAGGTATGTCTGAGGATGCTACATTTCAAGTATGAACCATCTGCATAAAGATCTAAGTGAGTTGTGTTCACTAGACTGCAGATTGCTTTTTCTGTAAGTTCAGTTGAGACAGGAAGATAGTATTTGGCTCCGTATTCCTCCACAATAAAGTATTTTTCTCTACAGTTCTAGAGGGAAGTCTGGGATGATGATAAGTGCCTACAATTGCAATGGTTCATGGTTTGGTAGTCTGCAAGCTATCTTTCTTTTATGACAATTGAAGATAGTAAAGTTCATGTACTCTGGTGAGAAGATTCCTATGAATAAAGTGGTTAAGGTTCGTGTAGTTGCTCTTGATGATTATAGTGTTCTTGTGGATATCTCCTAATCATGTTCCTATCTAGACTTTGGTCTGTGTTAAGAAATTGAGATGGTGTGTGAAGATTGTTCCTAGATAACGTAGTGTGTAACCAGTCTTGGCTGACCTAGTTGATCCCAGTGATTGCGGAGATCTCTAGAAGATTGTGGAAGTGTGTTGTGGTGTGGAAGATTGTGTTTGAGTCCTAGCTAAGGCATGGCATGATCTACATTTCATTCCCTTTGCATGATGTTGCAATAGGTCAGGACCTATTTTGTAAATGTTTGTAATACCAACCTTGGAGATTGTTCCAATGGTTGATGCCGACCCTGATGATCATTCCAATGTCGATGTAGTGTATAAATACTTGTAGTTGAGTGATGGAAAAGGTGTCCTTGAGCAAAAATGAGAATATATTAAGAAAGGTCTAAAGGCAGAGTAGAGAAAAGGAAGAGGAAAGAAGAGGAAGAGCAGAGCAGAGGAAAAGTAAAACAGAGGAAGAGAAGAGTAGGGAAATTATTGTACTTTAGTTGCAAATATAGAAAGGTTTTGATTGTGGCAGTGAGTCTGGCAGTACGTCACTAGTAGGGTTTAACAACCCTTATTGTAATCTTGCTAGGTTTAGGGTTGAGGCAATGAGCCTGCTAGACCTAGTTGCTCTTCATGGCAGTAAGCCAATACGTTTAGGCCTATGGGTGGCCAAGCCTGAACATCACTATTTCAAGATTGCAATATATATTGAGAGTTAATCCTCTCCATTGTTTTTCCCCACCTTGGGGTTTTCTATGTAAATCTAGTGTCTCTTGTGTTTGATGTTGTATCTGTGGTTAAGTTTTTGATTTCATGCACTCATTGTTAAATCACAATAATTATGGATAAGTGATGAATGTTTAATTGCAAAAGGTGTTTAAGTTTTGTGACAACTAATTCACCCCCCTCCCCCTCTTAGTTGTTCGACGCATATCAACACTCAATACCACTGCAAAATGCTACAATACATCAATAGAAACCCTAACCCTTAGCCACTTTTATTAAGCCTTATGTTAGTTACAAAAATAGGGTTCTTTTATGTTGGCCAATAGAAAAATAACTCCTGACACCTTAATAAAATAATAAAAAAATGTTGGAGGTTTTGGGGTCACTGCCCTTGAGCCCCTGCGAGGATGCTACCCCTTGACCTCATTAAATAATTTGGGGGGAAACCACACTGATAAAAGTGGGGTAAATTTAACCTCTGAGTCTGATTAGGCTCCATATAACAACAATCTCCCACTTAGAGATTGATCAGACTCCACACCATATCATCTCCCACTTGGAGACTGATCACAACACCACTGACCTCATAGCTCCCACTGGAAATAAGCACCCTAGACTCTGTTGTTTTGATTTTTTTTGTTTTCAGTCTTGAAGACCAACCAAAGATAAAGAGGAGCTTAGCTTCTCCCTTGTCACTACCTTCATAAACATATCTGCTAGATTTTCATCTGTATGTGTCTTTTCTAGCCTTAACTCTCCATCATCCAACACTGATTGAATGAAGTGATACCTCAACTATATGTGTTTGGTCTTTGAATGCAGGGCAAAATTTTTTGCAAAATGTATGGCACTCTGGCTATCCATAAACAAATAACTGTTAACCTGTTGTTTTCCCAATTCTTCCATGAAAGATTGTAGCCATATCATCTCTTTTCTTGCCTCTATTGTAGCTACATACTTTGCCTCTGTGGTGGATAAAGCAACCACCTTTTGCAACTTGGAGATCCAACTCACCACTGTCCCACTACAGTAAAGACATAACCTATAGTACTCTACCTAGTATCAATATCCCCTACCAAATCTGAGTCTACATAACCTGCTAAATCAGTATTAGAGCCCCCAAAACATAAGTGTTTATTGGATGTACCTCTCAAATATCTAAGAATCCATTTTATCGCATTCCAATGCTCCAATATGGGATGACTCATATACCTGCTGATGACTCCTACAACATGTGCAATATCTGGCCTCATGTATAATATGGCATACATTAAACTTCCTACAGCTGAAGTATATGGTACCTTGGACATTTTTTCTTCCTCCTCTTGTGTCTTAGGACAAATCTTCTTAGTCAATTTCAAATGACTAGGCAAAAGTGTGCTGACAGCTTTTGCATTCTCCATATGGAATCTCTACAACCCCTTTTCAACATAATTAGCCTGAGATAGAGTCAATTTTCTATTCTTCCTATCTCTACAAATTTTCATACCAAGGATTTGTTTTGCTGCCCCTAAATCCTTCATAGCAAATGATTGTGCTAATTATTATTTTAACTCTCTTATGTGATCCATGTTAGACCCTGCTACAAGCATGTCATCAACATATAAACATAAAATAATGTAGCTGTCATTATCCAACCTCTTAAAATAAACACAATGGTCAGAATTACACTAGATGTAGCCTTGCTCAGCCATAAAAGTATCAAATTTCAAATACCATTGCCAAGGTGCTTGTTTCAAGCCATATAAACTCTTCTTCAATCTGCACATGAGTTTCTCCTTACCTTTGACCTCAAATCCCTATGGTTGTTCCATATAGATCTCCTCCTCCAAATCACCATGGAGAAAGGTAGTTTTCACATCTAGCTATTCCAAATGCAAATCTTCAACAGCCACAATACTTAAAATAGTACGAATAGAAGTCATCTTGACAACTGGGGAAAATATCTCATCAAAATCAATACCTTTTTTCTATGCAAATCCTTTTACAACTAGCCTGGCTTTAAAGCTTTTCTTACCTCCATCTTCCTCTTTCAGCCTATAAACCCATTTGTTTGGTAAAGCCTTTTTACCTACAGGCAACTTACATAATTCCCAAGTCTGATTTTTCAGCAAGGAGTCCATTTCTTCTTTCATTGCAAGCTCCCACTGAACCTTTGTATCCACCTACATAGCTTCATCATATCCTTCCAGTTCACCAACATCTATTAAAAAAATAGAATACAATAAGGGAGAAAACCTTTCAGGAGGTCTACTTAGCCTTGTTGACCATTTAACATTCACTGGAGTTTGTGGTATTTATTGTTGTTGTTGCAGAGCATGAGGAACCACTGGAACATCACTATCTAGAGTATCATCCATCACCACATAATCTTTTTCTTTCTTCTCATGCTACTGCAACTAATCTTTGTATAGTACCTTCTCATTGAATACAACATCCCTGCTTCTCACAATTTTTTAATTTTCAAAATCCCAAAGCCTATAACCAAATTCATCAATGCCATATCCAACGAAGGTACATTTTTTTAATTTTGCTTCCAGCTTGATTCTATTTTCAAAATCTACTTGTGCAAATGTTTAACTCACCTTCTTACCTTTCCATTCTTCCTCTGGAATACCACAGCCCAAAGGAACTGAAGGACCTCTATTAATTAAATATACAATGGCGTTGATAGCCTCTACTCACATGTTTAAAGGCAGCCCAACATGCAATCTCATGGTCCTTGCACACTCCATTATTGTCCTATTCATGCATTTAGCCACTCCATTTTCCTGTGGAGTCCTTGGAGACATTTTCTACCTACGAATTCCATTAAAGGAATAATAATCCTCAAATTCTTTGCTGCAATACTCACCACCATTATCAGATCTAAGACATTGTAATCTTTTACCCATCTCATTCTCAACCAAGCTTCTCCATCTCTTAAATGTTTCGAATACATCAGATTTCTGCCTAAGGAAATAAATCCAAACCTTCCTAGTTGCATCATCTATGAATATAACATAATACCAAAAGCCACCGAGAGCAGATACCTGAGCCAGTCCCCATACATTTGTATGCACAAGCTCCAACTTTTCATCTTTCTTTTGCTTCCCATCCTTGAGAAAACTAACTCTCTTTTGTTTTCCATACATACAACTTTCATAAAAATCCATATTAATACATTTCAGACCTGGTAAAAATTTCTTAGAATGAAGTACCTTCATACCTTTTTCACTCATATGCCCAAGTCTATTATGCCACAGTGTTGTCTCAGAACCTGCAGCAACTGTTTCAGTCTCTTCCTTCGAACCTACAACCTGAACCTGTTTGTTTTTTCTCTACAACAACTAAAGTAGAAGGAACAGTATGACCTGTACAAAGATATAAGGTGCCTACTTTCACACCTTTTTCTACTATTAAGGCACCTCTTGAAACCTTCCAATTTTTATCAGTAAATGTAACAATTCAACCTCCATCAGCTAGCTGCCTTGCTGAAATTAAATTCCTACTCAGCCTTGGAATGTGCCTTACCTCTTGTAGTAGCCAATGATTCCCATTCTGCAACTTAATCTTGATTCTTCCCTTTCCAACAATCTAATAGGGTTCATTATCTCCCAAATAAACCAGCCCAAAATCCCCTTGGACGCCCAAAATAACTTCTATGGGGCATAGCATGAAATGAGGCCCTTGGATCTAAAACCTATGAATCATCAGCATTATCTAGGGAAAGAATCAAAGCATCATCTTTAGATTTATTACTCACCACATTTGCCTCCTTATTGCCTTCTTGTTTGTCTCCTTTATTCTTCCAAGACCATCAATCTTTCTTTAGATGACCTGGTTTCCCACAGTACTAGCAATCCTTTTGTCCTCTAGATTAGGATCTCTTGTCGTTGGATTTTCCTCGTGACTTCCCATGACCTCTAGAACCTTTTCCTCTCTCCTTTGATCTGCCCCTACTTTCTGCAGTCAAAACACTACTTTATGTGGACCCTCATGAGCTTTTCCATCGCATTTCCTCGCTAAGGATAACACCAACAACATCATCAAATTTCAAAGTATTTGAACTAGAGACATAGTTACTTACAGCCATGTTGTGTGGTTACACAACACGCCCCATTTTGCCTTGACAAAATAGGGACCCTACTTTTTCTTGCTACTTTGGCTTGTTGTTTTCTGCTTTGGGCAGTTTGGTAAAATTAGTCATGCATGTAGCATTGCAAGAGGGTGGATATGTCACCCTGATGAGGTTAGTTACCAAAGTTAGTATTTCACATTGTTAACCTTAGGGTTAAAAGGTATGTAGAATTCCAAGCAGGTTTGCCTTTTAGATAACCTCGATATTGTATTATCACCTGATAATCACTTGATCCATGAAGTCCGGACGTCAACTTTAAATTAAGAGCCGATATCTACCCATCAAACAACTTTAGTTATCCTGCGAGGGGGTCATATTTTTAATATCAGTCATCTTATGAACATCACCCTCTTCGAATATATCACCCTATGCCAATATGATGGTGACATCATCCAAGTCCAATGAATGAAGAAATCATGCTAATGATGGCATCATTGTTCCATTCTATCTGTGCGAAGGTATATATCCGATGACCATCATATTCATTAATATGATGGTGATGTCATTAAAACACAACTATTAAACAAAGTCGCCGACACGGTGACATCACCTTGATATTTTCCAAAGGGGGTCATTTTATTTGTGGGATCATATTTTGAACAACCCCTGATCTTAATTTTGTGACCTGATATACACATGGTCAACGTTGACCACATCACTCAATCCTTTGCATTTAGTTTTGTTGCTCAAAGGTGGGGAGTCATTTTATCTAGAGGGGGTCATATTTTGAATATCCCCTGATCTTTCAAAGATCATCTCCATGTTTCCTGACATTAAATGCACTTAAATGTGGTAGATGAATTCCTACCAATTACAAATGTAAATCAAACACTTGGTAGCTTCCATGGATTCCCTGCAGAAGATCAACAGATTTGATCAAGATAGTGTAGTTTTACCCTAATTTGTCCTGTTGATCTACTTTAAAGGTAAATTTCAAAGGTTATTTTCATTTACTTTGCGAAAAAACAAGAAATTACAAAGCAGAGAAGTCAAACCCTCATACAACTACCTGTTAATGGATTGGATCCTTCAGCGTAATGGAACGGGTGATCTTCAGTAGTCACAGCCCTTTTCTGTAATCAGTCATCTAACCCAGGAGGAAAGCACTATCAGGTAAGTAACTAAAAACCCTCCTATTGTTGTTTTCTACATGTTAGGTAGAGTATATGTTCTTTCCTGTGGTTTGGCTTTGTGAGAATACATATCATGATGAAGTAAAGAATAATAGACAGAGTATGCATGATATAGAAATGCATGATGTTGTAGAAATGAATGTGGACACTGTAGGGTAAATAGATCATGTTTGTTGCAGGAAGCCATGGCAGATCTTAGAAGGAATAGGCCTAACTTAGATTTTCTCAAACCCATGTTCGTCCATCCTAAGGGGGTGTAGTTTAAATATGGAGTCATTGGTGATACTCACCAAGGAGATATGGACCTGGTAGTATGGTCAGCAAAAGTAGATCATGATAAGGACAATCCCATTCTAGATGGGGTATATGTTTTAGGAATGTGGCATGCAACTAGTTTTTCGTATGCCATGGATACCCCAGAGCTAGTGGTGGAATGTGCAAGGAATTATAACCCTGAAACCAGATGGGTGGAAAAACATGGAAGAATATATGCAGACTTTTTAGTCAAGGGCATCACCACCACTTTTAATCTGCCAGTTGGGAAGAAGCTAGTGAGTGTGGACCTATGCAAGTTGGAAATAGAGTACAACAATAAGAAGAAGAATGCAAGGAAGAGGATCTACCAATGGAGGTCAAAGAGCAGCACCTATGCCGCCTCAGCCAAATTACCCGTACATTTATATAAGTTTGATTTTGATGATGAGTACCAGTATATGATTGCCTTGCTGAGCAGGATGATAGGTAAACCTCATGCTGGAAATTTTGAGAACTAGATGTTTGGGATCATCTAGATGGTCCTATATGCAGACAATAGGCCATTATGGGCCAAGATCATTAGTGACACCCTAGATGAAGGAATGAGGAACTTGGGAGGCCAGACATGCTTATTTTATATGACCTCATATGTGGTATACTCATGTGCTTACAAGAGAACCTTTGATGCCTTGAAGATAGTGGGTAAGGCTGGTGGTGATGTAGATGATGCACACATATGGGATCACTATCCCTAGTTACAAAGAAAAGATTACCTCCTGGACTACAAATTAGTAAATGATGCATTCTCCATGCATCTGGTTAGAACCATGGAGGAAGATAGGACTAAAAGGCTGAGCATGGAAGCTCAAGAAGTTGTTTATAAGCATGGGGCATGGTTTATCTAGTTTACCACCTTTTCATACATCAGGATAGAGGGATTTGAAGGACAACCTCTTATGTTGCCAAGATACCCTACTGATGGGGTTGTCTTGATGGAATTTGTTAGGCAAGTGTCCACCATAGTTGAAGCCTACAAGGCACAAAAGAAGA
Organism: Cunninghamia lanceolata; assembly: GCA_027924645.1. NCBI lineage: Eukaryota > Viridiplantae > Streptophyta > Pinopsida > Cupressales > Cupressaceae > Cunninghamia > Cunninghamia lanceolata. Next base: position 11,048,067 of record BSBN01000655.1, read on the forward strand.
TAACTCCAGTATTATTCCCAATATCTGTGGGCTGGTATATGTGCTCAGACTCAAAGAGCATAAAACATGTCATGGGAGGGCTAAAATTGATGTATCTATAGCCATTTCCCTTAGCCAGATCTTATGATCCTTATGGCAGGATGCAGAAAATATTAGGAAAATTGATACATTAGAAGCATCTAGATGATTTCTGGACTGAATGTGAGGATGAAGCTAAGGTGAGGAGAAGGAAGTACTAGAGGCTCACCTTGAACCAAATAAAGACCTTTGACTGCATCCCGATGCCAATGCAGCTGAGGAAAGATGATGGAAAGATTATGTCCAATGAATATGAGGACAAAAAGGTGTATAATGACACTATATCAGCCCTAGATCTTACACAACCAGAGAATATATCCCTGGATCAGATGATAGGTGGGGTGATATAGTTAACCCAGGCTTGGGTGAATGAGGAAATAAATAGATTGAAGAAAAGGGGTGTTGCCCTTATAGTTGATTCCAAGAAGAAGAGGCAAGAAATATCTGATGAGAAATATGATGATTTCCTCAATGAAAAGAGAAAATCCAATGGGGAGAGATTGCCCACACAGAAACAGAGGAAAGGTCCCCCTAAGGGTAAGAAAAGTGAAGATGAAACAAAGGGGGTGATAATTGAATGGATTGCCACGCCAGCTGCAGGTGCATCTACATCAGCTCAGGCATCCGCATCATTTGTATAGCCTCCTATTGAAAAGCCAAAGTCTAAGAGGATTTTGAGGCCAACTGTTGAAACTTTATAAGTGCAGGTAGAGGGCTAGGCCTTACAGTAGGAAGTGGGAGAGAACATCCCTTTGGAAGAAGAGTAGATAAATAAGGAACCTGCAGGTGCTGACCTAATGGTAGTCAGCAAGAAGAGGAAGGCGATGCTGCTGACATCACCACCCAAGAAATAAAGAACAGCCATGAGGGGGGATATCAGGGCTGACCCTATTATATTGAGAAGAGCCAGTGGTGAAGCATTCAGGAAGGAACTGCAACATGATGTTCCTCTTCCCACCAAAATAAAATTCAAAATTGAGAAGGCAGAGGAACAAACAAGAGAAGTGTTCAAAGCAAGTCAAGGTGGTCCTTTCTCTTTGGAGGATACCGTGGAATTATCTGATGATGAGGTAGTTCAAAGTGTGGCCTCTCAACGAATAGAGACCCTTGCTTCCAACATCCGCATGAGACCTCATAGGACCCCATTAACACAGATGGCAGTGTTGGAAGAAATAAAGCAAACATAAGAGGTAAAATAAGGTAGCCCAGAGAGGGTAGCCCAACAGATAGGGCTTGATAATTTGGTTGAGCAGGTGACTAGTCCTGCTATTGTAGATTTGACATATAGGGGCGATGTAAGCCCTAAGGATAAAACAGATGCACCTGAGGAAACAAAAAGGATTGCAGTGGCCAAACAAGTAGAAAAAGATAGCACTTCTCTGAATATGGGTCATCAACAGCATGAGATAACCATAGAGCCAAAAATAGAAGTTCAATAGAAGAGTGGGGGTGATAAAGATATATCAGGTGTTGCTGCTGTTTAAACTTAAGAGATCTGAGATATGCATCAAGAGTAGAAGATAAATTAGGTCATGAGGACCCTAAGCCACATGATATTAGTACATCAGGTGGAGAACAAGAAATGACCCGTGATCAGGGTGATGCACAAGGCCAAAATACATAGACATCTGCAAATGTCAATATGCCACTAGGTGAGAAAGACAATAAAGAAGATGAAAGTCAGAAGGAGGGAGTCCAAGATCAGACACAAGATCAGAATGTGGACATTCCATAGGATCCTCCTTTGCAGAAGGAAGCCCCTTCGTAAGAAGAACTTCAACAAGATCCCCCTCATGAGGAACTCCATGAGGAAGAGATTAAGAAAGTGCCTTCTCCACCAAGAATAGAAGTAGATACTGGAGAATAGGGTAGACGTGATGTTCACAAAGATCATCAAGGGTCTGGAGATGATGTGCCTCAATGCCTAGAAAGAGAAATAGGTATGGAACAAGGCTCTGAAATTTAGGAATTTGATGTTTCCACCTTGTTTGCTGAGACAATGATGAAGCCAAAGAGGAAGGCCAAATTAACATTAGCCATAAAGAGAGATCCTGCTATAGGCAGAAGGACTGCACAGGTAGCACTTCCCACGGTTGAGAAAGAGAAAGATAAAATTAGCCTTGAAGAATTCCAAATCACAACTGTTGATTTGGGTTTTGCTAATGAGGACCAAGAAGGTCAAGAAGGGAAGGACATTATTGATTCTTTAACCCAAAGGGTGAAGAAGGAGAAAGAGAAAAATAAAATGGATAAGGAGCACATTGCTTAGTTACATTCTTACATAAAAGGGTTAATTAACCCTAATAATACACCAGTTGATCCAGTAGTCCCATTAACTATCATATCCCAGGAAGAGGTCACCAAGTTAGACCTAATGAAGCATGAGGCAATGGTCATGGAGAAACAGATGCTGTCAGTTCTCACTGGGGCTGAGGATGTTTTGAGAACCTCCCTATAGAGATGAAATTCTTTGAGTAGTCTAAAGAGAAAGGTAGGTAAAATGCAAAATGAAACAGGAAAATGGTCATTCCAGTTGGAAAAGGACTTGACTGCTTTAAGTGAAATGAAGAGAATCAATCCGCAAGTTTTGATAAATAATCAAGTGTTGAATAATAATACTGCCCTGCTGATAAGCATATGGTATGAGGATATCAGGTTTGAATGTGATATCTTGAAGAAATGCAGTGGAAAACTCAGGGATATAAGTGTAAAGCTGCACAACATGATGGCTTATGAAGTAGAGATCCTTGAGGCCTTGGAAGGTAAAATAGAGGCAAAATTGAAAATCAGGATGCAGACTTTACTATCAAGGCTCTGCATGATAATTTCAAGTTGGTAGCAGATGACCCCTTCACCCACCTGACAGAAGAAGTAATGAATAAAATCATGAGGATAAAGGTCAAAGTAGAAACTTACAATGAGACTTTGAATAGCAAAAAAGGTAAGATGGAAGCTCTCAAGGCTAAGTTCTAGTCTCATAAACATGCCATAACAAAAGACAGAATCCAAGAAGGGGGAGAGGTGGATAAAATAGTACAAGCATATGAACACATTAGGACAGCGATGAAGGTCCACATAAAGGAGGATGTATATCAAAGTGATAGTGATGCTAAAAGCGATGAAGATGAGGAGAACAATGAAGAAGAAGAAAATGAAGAAGAGGAACCTGAAGAATGAATGAAGATACATCACCAAGAGAACATATGCAAAAGGTACTCATAAATAATGAGTCATACAGATGGTTGCCAGCTGGCAACCTATGCCACGAGGAAGAGTTGACTAAGTCCTAGGGTAATTGTCAACCATTGATCTTAATTGATAAATCTTGACCGTCGATCAATTGTAACTATCTCCTCACCTTATTCTTTAAAAGGTGCAGGGGTGTAATCTTTTAAACATTAGAAACTTAATTGAAATTTGATTGCTGAAAAGTTTAGGACTCATTTCAAAGTTGTTGTAAATGTACATGTTATGCATACTGAATGAAAGAGAAGCCATTTTGATTACAAATCATCATAAATCTTGAGTAATCTATGTTTGAAATCTGGATATATGCATTGATTAGCTACATCCCTTGGAGTGCTTTTCAATTTGCATGTGTTGTTTTCATTCCTAATTCCTTTGAAGTTAGCATCAACCATGTCTAGCTGTGGAACATCCTGGTGACCTATGGTTTGATTTCTTCTTTTCATGAATGTATCTTGTATGTATGTGATTCAATGACTAAAGATTCACTAAAGTAGAAGTATTCTTTTAAATATCTTTCAATTTCATTACAGATCATCTTCATAATTACAAATAATAGACAATCAAAAGCAAATAAAAATGAAATATGCAGATATCTTGTAGATAATTGAAAATACAGAGCATATTTAGAGTAAAAGCATGTCAAATTAACAAATATCATGCAAATTTAGATAAATATCCATGGAATACATGTAAATATCCACTTATAGACACATCATTTGAATAAATATACAGTGTAGAAGAAAGAACAAGTTCATAGTGATCAATGATCAGAAGAATTGATCAAACTTGCAAATATCTTAGCTATCTTTGGAAATAGAGTAGGATTAATCTCTCTGTGGAGAAAATTTATAGGAAACAGTGCAATACTGATCATCTAGACAAATGTAAGACCACTTGAAATGGAAAACAACATGTCACATCAACCTCTGAGTAATGTCAGACGATCATGACCTGATCAATGGAGACTTGGAGTCATCAACTTATCCTAAGCTGATCATACTTTACAAGATAATAAAGGTTTGTTGTGCAAATTTTTATGCATGTTTTTATGACTAACAATCATCATCAACAAGCCATTACCAAGCTATTTCAACTTTCTGGCAAAGAACATAAAACTAAGAGAGCCCTCACCTCTTCATCAAATTTCACCTTTACAGAAGTTAACTAACTGGTAATTGTATTAAACTCATTTAAATGATCTGTCATAGATCCACCTTCAATCATTTTTAGATTAAACAAATGCTTCATGAGAAATACCTTATTTGAGGCTAAGGGTTTTTCATACTTGATTTAGCCAAAGCTTTCATCACTTCATCTGTTGTCTTCACTTCTATTATATTGAATGTCACCGATGGTGCCAGGCAAAACCAACTGGTTCCTAGTGTCTTTCTGTCAAGAAGATTCCAATCCTCATCAGTCATTGTTGCAGGTTTCTTGGCCATTCCTTCCAACAGCCTCCATAAATATTTTTGATAGAGATAATCCTCCATCTCTATCTTCCATAACTGATAGTTCTACCCATTAAATTTATCTACCTTCAATTTACCCTCATACGCCATTGCTCCCACTTAATTGTGAGACTTCCACTCAATCGTGAGACTTTCCTACAGATGATAATCGAACACAACCCACTCTGATACCACTTCTTAGGGTTAGCTAGTAGAAAATATTAATTAAATACAAATAAAGATTAAATAGAGGAATAGAAATACACAGAAATAATAACAGCGAGAGACAAGTTTTAACGTGGTTCACCCAAACCTGGGCTGCATCCACCAACAAAGAGTCTAATATTATTATCCAATAAATCAAACCAATTACAACTAGCAATCCTTGCAATTCAATACCACTACAAAATGCTACACTACATCAATAGAAACCCTAACCCTTAGCCACTTTTATCAAGCCTTATGTCAGTTACAAAAATAGGGTTTTTTTATGTTGGCCAATAGAAAACTAACTCCTGATGCCTTAATAAAATAATAAAAAATTGTTGGAGATTTCGGGGGCGCTACCCCCAAGCCCCCGCCAGGGTGCTGCCCCTTGACCCTGTTAAATAATTTAGGGGGAAACCGCTCCAATAAAAGTGGGGTAAATTTAACCTCCGAGTCTGATTAGGCTCTATATAACAACAACTAGATGGTGTCATGTTTCAGTTTTGAATATTGGGTGAGATTTTTTGTGGTTGATTTTACATCAGAGGAATCCCACCTATTTGATTGAGTCTTGTCATATTAGATGATGTGCGCAAGGGAGGTCTGAATGTTTCATGGAAGTTTAGATGAAGGGGAATTTGTGTTGCCCCCTATTTTGATTTGATTTCATCGATGAAATGATTTCTCTGTGCTGTAGGTTTTTCTTGAATTTCACTTTGACAATGATTTCTAGCCTCAAAGGTCCTGATTCGTTAGACCAAGGTTTCTATAAGGTATGTGAGTGAGGCTTCCTCTATTTTTTGAGTTTTACAACCTTGAGCTGGATTGCTTTGTACTAACATTTGACTGACCCCACTCGTTCCTCTTGATGATATTTGACATATCCCGAGTCTTTTATCACGACGTGCCACATGGAGGGGTTTCTGTGCCCCCCAAGCTTCTTATAAGCTTTTCTTTTGATGGCTTACCTCATTGTCCATTTGGGTGGCCATTTTTTTTATCACTTGTTATGGGTTGGTTTTGTTGATGGATCTTAGACCAAACACTCACTTGGCATGTTTTAATTTGGTTAATGTTGTGGGGATCTTGTTGTCTTCCCTTTGAGTCTTTCAACTTTGACTGATTTAAGATTGAAGCTATTGGATTTGAACATGTGCTACTTTCATTGGAGGGGTAATTCCCTTGAACTTGGTGTGCTTTTGTCCTAGTTTTGGGGTGTAGAAAACACAACGAAATCAATGAAATGAATATGGATATGAAAGATGAGCATGGAATGAAAGCATACATAAATGTGAAAGATCCCATCAAAAGTTTTTGTCTTTCACATTGGGTTCACCAAAATATGTGGTGAAGCTGATGTCGTATGTGACAATGATGATGAAAAATGTCCAAGCAATGGGAACGCAAAAAGCATAAACAAAAGGCTCTGCAATTCACATCGGCTTCACCAAAATATGTATCTCATAATCGTGACCTCAATTGCCTAGGGATGTCAGGTCAAATTTAAAAATGCACATGAACCCTTCCCTCCTTTCAATGGGGCAATCAACCACATCACTCTCTCTCTCTCTTGGAGGTACTAGTCGAGAGGAGGCGAGACACGGTGAGGGTCTAGATCATTGGAGAGCTAGACTTTGCAGAGAGGGGTTAACACATCTTGGGGCCTTTGTTGTTGTGTGCTAATTTGAATGTTTTGTTCAATGACTATCATTGTAGAGATAACCCTATGACCCAAAGGGTCACTAATTACTCTTTGTCTATTTGGGTTTCTAATATTCCAACTCTGTGTTGGTAAGCTGTTACTTTCATTGATGGCTTCTTGTCTTTTAATTTATTGGATAATTACACCTTGTGTTTGAAGTTGTCTAAATGTCCCTAGTTGTTGTAAGACAAGTGGATCTTGTTGAGGTCTTGGATTTTTTTTCTCAATCTCACCGAGGACTACCCTCACCCACTCACCTCTTAATCTTGGGCACATTCGTGAGCCAAGACAAGGGATAGGTGTATGCGGACTAACCTTGACTAGACTTAGGGTTTTGACCTAGGGTTTAGTGGTGTGTTTGAGTTTTGTTGACCTTGTGGTGTTATCAAGGGTTTAACTTTTGTTGACCATGGTTGACCTTATGATGATATCAATAGTTTGCAATGTGTTAAAATACTTAATGTTTTTGTTCTTTTATATATTTTTATGCATGCAAAGCTATATGAAATGCAAACTTGTTTTTGTGCTTTTTTTGGGTTTCATGGAAATAAAGAGTGCTTTTTAATCTAAGAAAGGAAATATGAATGCAACTAAAATGGGTTTTACCTAATGTAATTATTCTATTTTATTGGGTTTTCAAATATTTTGAAACAATTAATCTAGAAAAGGAAATTACTTTCTAAATAAACTAGATCTAGAAATTTGAAAACAATTACTCTAACATGCAAGATCTATCTATCAAGGAATAAGCAACATGTTACTAATCCCAAGAGCAATTTTGATTTTCTAATTACTGCAAATTGACAAAAGCATAGAGGAACCTAAAAAATAGAGAAGATTTGTGTGACTCCACTACCCTCATAAATCCTTGATGGCAACCTCATATCCTCTTGAAGCTATGAGAAGACCTCTTGATGACAAGACAACACAAAGAAGCAAAAGAAGCTTGTAGAAGCTTGAGAAAGTTGAATGAGAGCTTTTGATGAGCACAATGGCATTTGATTGAAGCAGCGTAACGATGCTTGAAGATCTTTATGCAAAAGCTTGATAAACAATGAATAAATAAAAGGCACCTTCATCCTGTGTGACCATGAGAATGCTGATTGGATAGCAAAAACTTAGCAAGAGCTATGTGCACAATGAATTTGCCTCCATTTGGAAGAGCTTTGAAGCTATGCAACAATGAAATCTTTGAAGCTTTGAAAACTAAAGAAATAAATGAAGAAAGAGGCTCAAAGGCCTATGAAGAAGCTTGAAAAAGCTTGTGAAGATGAGAAGGGTATTCTCTAACTTTCTCAACTTGGAAAATAATGAAGAGGTGAGGCGTATGTATAGGTTGGAAGAAGGGAATTGATAAAGAAGTTAACTCAATTGATTGATGAGTTAATAAGAATTAATTAGGGAGTGAACTAGATTGATTACCCAGTAAACTCAATTAATTAGGGAGTGATAAATCAATAATAGCTTATCATTGAAGAGGAATTGGAGTTGGAAGAATGCATGAGGAAGAATGGGTTGTTAATTTTAGATCAAATGGAGCTAATTATGCATGTGTGAGTGCATGAAATAGTCAAATCCATATTAGGAATCAAAAATCATGCAAACTGGAAGAAAAATAGGTGAAAACAGAGCTATTTTGAGGGATAAACTTGAGTTTTTCCACCACTGGAAATGCAAAAGGGTCGCCCCTTTTGCCAGTAAGGTCACCCAGGGGGAGATCCTACAAAAAGAGGGTCGCCTAGTGGGAGATCTAGAAAAAAGGGGTCTAAGAGGAAATGCATGATGGAAGGAGGTGATGTCTAAGAATCCAGATCTCCACTTGCATCGCAGGATCTCCCGGGGGAAGATCTGGAAATAATAGGGGGAGATTTGGATTGGTTGAGTGAAACTAAAAATTGAAAGTGGGAGATGGATTCAGGGGACCTCTAGAAGGACTCTAGGGGGTGGAGAGGATGAAAAACATAGGGGAAAGATGAAAACTCACCTACAAGATGCTTACAAGGCTTAGGAACAGGGTCACAAGCTCAGAAAAATGCAAATTGACAAGTGTCAAAAAGTGTCAACAACAGAGAGGGAAAATGACAAAGAGGAAACAACACAAGATGAGAAAGAAGACACGTCACCAAGAGGTTTTCTACTTAGAGGACATTATTTCACGTTTACATGTATGTGACAAGGATTAAAATCATCATAAGGTTCCTCGTGGAGGCTGTGTGTGATTTTTGTGCTTACAAGTCCTTGATGTGACTATTTTCATGCATATCTTTAATAAATCACTTTGGTTATTATCTTAGAGTAAGATTTCTAACCTCTCTTGTTATCTTATCTTAGCATATATTATCAATGTGTTTGTGGGAACATTCAGCGATCATAAACGCATGTCGCCTTGGGGGCATGGGATTTGTGAAACCTCTTGTTTCCTTGCATGTTTTCTCTCTACCTTAATGTGCTTGATATAAGTACATGACATCAACCATCTTAAGGTGGGGAATATATAAGGTTATCTATCTAATGATTTTGGTACTAATGAAGTGTGTTTGTAATCCCTCCCTGTGAAGTGAGATGTATCTCTGGCGCAAGTACACATCTTTATTTATATTGCAAGAAAAAAGCCCCCTTTGTGAGGTGAGATAACATATATATTCATCAAAGAATCCCTCTACAGAGGTAGGATAACATATCTCTTGAGCTAGTGCATATCCTTTTATTCAAGAAGCCCTTTGCGGAGGAGGGATGGTGTATCTCTTGAGCTAGTGCACACCCTTTTATATCAAAAGTCCTCTACAGAGGTGGGGTTGGATCTTGAGACTATCCTCCCTTAAGCGTGTCTTTGGTAGTTATTGTGGCATAAGCCCAACTGTCAGGTGTGTCTATAGCGTGTTTGAGATAGAGGGACTTAGCAATAAGCTCCTTCCATCATCTTGTTTTCCATGTTTAAGATGTATAGTATGTCTTTGGAATACTATACGACGCTCACATTTTCTATGTGTCTTTCATGAGTTTTCCCCCATGTGTGGTTTCAAGGGTGTAGTGATGAGCTCCTCCCACACTCGGGCTTTGTTTGGCATGTTTTCCCCTATGTGTGGTTTCAAGGGTGTAGTGATGAGCTCCTCCCACACTCAAGTTTTGTATGGTGTGTCTTCCCCCACGTGTGGTTTCAAGGGTGTAGTGATGACTCCTCCCACACTTGGGTTTTGTATGGCCTATTTTCCCCCTAGTGTAGTTTCAACAGTGTAACGATGAGCTCCTCCTACATTTTGGGGTTTTGTGTGTTGTAATTTTTATTTCCATGTATATATATAATGAAAATGAAAATGTTATATCATTGTCTTCATTGTGTTTTATGTGACTGCTCTCATGTCTTCATCGTGTTTTGTGTGTCCTCAATACTGTCTTCTCCATGTCTTACATGCCTGTTACTATCTTCATTGTGTTTTGCATGTCTGCGATGTGTTTTCTAGTGCTTACATGAGACTGGGGGCTAGAAATAGTTCCTCAATATTTGTGTATGCCTTAGCTTTAAGTGCCTAGCATGCCTGATGTGTTTTTCACCATACTTTAATACATGTATGGGTCATAATATCATACATACATTAAAATGGGGGCTAAATTTTGTAGCGATGAGCTCCTCCCACACTTGGGTTTTGTATGGCATGTTTTCCCCTAGTGTAGTTTCAACGGTGTAGCGATGAGCTCCTCCTACATTTTGGGGTTTGTGTGTTGCAAATTTTATTTCCATGTATATATATATATAATCAAAATGAAAATTTTATATCATTGTCTTCATCATGTTTTGTGTGTCTTCAATACTGTCTTCTCCATGTCTTACATGCCTGTTACTATCTTCATTCATTGTGTTTTGCATGTTTGCGATGTGTTTTCTAGTGCTGACATGAGACTGGGGGCTAGAAATAGTTCCTCAATATTTGTGTATTCCTTAGCTTCAAGTGCCTAGCATGCCTGATGTGTTTTTGAACGTACTTTAATACATGTATGGGTCATAAGATCATACATACATTAAAGTGGGGGCTAAATTTTATGTCATAAAATGTCCCCCTAGGACTTTTTGTTGGCAAGAGACACTATATGGATTCATGGTTGTTGTCATTGATGGCAACAAAGGTCATCCCACATATCCGCAAGACATGATATGTCTCTACCGGAAGTCAGAATAAAGAATGTTGTGGTCCGGTGAAGAAGAACAGAGCATGTGGCAAGGTCCGACAGATTGGTCCGGACCTCTCAGAGGAAGTGTCTTGGTGCAGTGCGGATTTGGGGAAGTCAAGAGGACTACCTTGAGTGGTATATTCCAAGGATTTAGCCTCCGGTGATGGACAAGGAAAAAGATATGAATGGTTGAGTACCAGATTCCTGAGAGACAGTGAAAACAGAGGAAGAACTGACTGGCAGAGTATCAGACTACTTTCCGGATGGGTTACTGTTGATGACAGAGGTTGTGAAGGCATGAATCATGTTTGGCCGACATGATTAATGATATCTACAAGTATATGCTTGATCCGCATTGCTTGGTGAGGAAGGATTCAGCCGACAGAATGAGAGTTTGTAAGAAACTAGACTGTTCCGGATGCCGACTAGAAAGGTGATGAAATTACTTGTGCGGATATATATAGAGGATGGATTTAGTTGTGAAGTGTGTGTAAGTGTGGAGAGATATGCGAATAAGTCCAGAGAAAGAGCAGAGGTAGCAAAAAGGATCCGGTATGTGGAAGATAGCAGAATAAAGAACAGAGGAAAGATGAAGTGCAGCAGATCAGTGTACTGAGCCTAACCGGAACTGAACTCCAGCATATGCAGATGCTTCCAATCAGTTCAAGACTGTGATTCTCATCACTTTGTAGACAGTGTGTCTTCTTGTAGGCAGTGGGCCTCTTGTGAGCAGTGTGCTCGGGCAGTGAGCCCTAATTGGCAAGTGCCATCTTTGTAATTTCCTATTCTTCTAACAGAGAATAATTTTGGGTTAATCACCCCGTGGTTTTCTCCCTTAACAGGGTTTCCACGTCAAAAATACTGTGTCATGTGTTTCTTGTTTTATGGTTAATGTTTCATGTTTGATTTTATGCTGCTTCAATTAAAAGGAAAGTTCAATAAAGGAAATAATTAGGATAACTGATTCACCCCCCCCCCTCTCAGTTATCAACAATTGGTATCAGAGCCAAGTTCCTCCTAATAGAGCCTAACAGCTTGAGGAAGATCTGGGATTTCAAATGGATGCATATGGTTTAAGGGAGCAACTCAAGACTACCCTTGAGGATCTTGAACAGTCAAACTCTGAAGTCAGTGAATTAAAGGAAAGACTCAAACAAGCTGATGAATTCATGAGAGAATTAAAAGACAAATTAAGTCTCTCTATGAAAAAGAGAAAGGAGCTGCTTCAACAGTTGGCAAGACAAAGTGAAGAAAGCAATACAAATGAGGAATTGACTGAGCAAACCAAGTTATGTGAAAAGTTATCAAAAGAAGTCATTATGTTAAGACATGAAATGGAATCAGGAACTATAAAGTTTACTCAAGAGATTGAAGAAAAAAGAAAGGCTGAAGACAATCTAAGACAATCTCTTAAAGAAAAATCAGAAGAATGCCACCAGATGGACAGGATTATCAGACACCTTGAATCTGATCTTGAAGATGCCAAAGATAATGAAGGAAAACTTGAGGATCAAATTGCCTCTCTCAAAAGAGACCTTCAAACAGCAAATGAATATAAAGAGAAATTCAAGATAAGTTCTGCTCAACTTGAAGTTCTTCTTGGAAGTCAAAAGAGGACAGATGACAAGTATGGCTTGGGATATGAGAAAGGAGAAAGCTCCGGATCCGGTCAGAAGAATCTTGGATCAGAAAATCCAAGGAGCAGGCCTAGAAGACCTCCGGTAAGACAGCCAAATGCTCAAAGATATCCATCCTTCAATGGATACTGCCACAACTGCAACCACTTTGGTCACAAAGCTAATCAGTGCAGAATGAGAATGAATCAGAATAATTCATCCTTCTCCGGACAGTGCTTCAACTGCAAAAGGTATGGACACAAATCCCATGAATGCAGAATTATGCAAGTAAACAAATCATTCAAAGGTAGATGCTTCACATGCAATAGAATAGGTCATATGGCAAATCAATGCAGATCAAGAGGATATCAGTCAAATATGCAAAGAAATGTTATTTGCCAAATCTGCAATAGGTCCGGTCATAATGCTAAAGTCTGCAGAAACAAGAATCAGGACAAAAGAGGTCCGGTGTATAATCAGAATCAAGACAAGGGTAAACAAAAGATGAATGCGGATGAGGTTAGGAATCAGATGAGCAAGATTTGGGTGAAGAAAAGTTCAGAGAATGTAGAGATTGGATCCGCACCAGACTCTGGTGCTGATATTTCTTCCGGAAATTAAAAGTGAGCTCAGGCTCAGGGGGAGACTCAAAGAAAATCTTGTTCCCCCAGCCAAACAAGTGGTGCCGGATGTGGCACAAGATGCGGATCAAAGGGTTTGTAGATATGAATCTTGAGATACTTCAGTCAAGTTTTCAGAGGTCCGCATGAAGTTATGAAGAAGCTGTGATCGATCAAATAAGACCTGTTCAGGGAGATGCTCCGGTATGATAAAGGATTACAAAAAGGTCCGGAAAGATCCGGAAATGCACTATCTTGTTCTGCGGATTGGACAGAGTGTTTGAGATGATCTTGTAATATGCTACCTCGATTTATTCATGATTGAAAGATCCGGATGATATCCACAGATCTGGGCTAATCCGGGATACTCCAAGCTATCCAGACAAGGCAAACCGGAATGATGTAGGTGAAGCATTTATTGCAGACAGGTATTAGGGTTCGCGGAGCAATTTAAGGGATTTCTCAAAGGTCATTTGCTCATTCTGCACTCGAGAAGAAGCGAAAAGTGGAGCTCTGCAACAAGGTATTTCAAGCACACCAAGGATCTCCTGCCGAAGCTATTGGATAAAGAAATCAATCCAACCACTCCGTGCAAACCGAAGGCGCATAAGGTATTCTCCGTTTTTCATTACCTCACTGCAAATCTTTGAAGAATGGCTACTCCAAACATAGTTAAGATCTCCGATAGACCTCGCCCCTCATTCAAGAAACATCCCTACAAATCATTGGAGGTTGACCCACTAGGAGCCTTCTCTAGTGTTCCTCACGGAGTTTTACACACCGAAGACATTAGGGTTTACATACATGCAAACATTGAGGAATTTGGGGAATTCAAATTAAGAGACCTCTATCACAAGCAGCTGATTGACAATGCCTTTGAGCTTAAACCAGAGTATAAGGATATTCAGAAGAAACAATTTAAGCAATTTATTCATTTCCCCTGTTTTGAAGAGGATGAATGGGTCCGGTATGTACTGAGAAGAATGCATGACAACTTTCTATGGCTAGATAGACCCTGCAAGATCACAAAAGAGGCAATTAGAGCAGTAACTGGCCTATACTCCTCCGGAGGAGTACCTATCCTCAAATCTGTCAAGAACAACATTGTAACTGAGGCCACCGGATCAAAATTTGACAAAAGGGCAATGACCATTGAAGACATCTCCGATCCGGATATCAAATATGCATCAATGATAATAGGATACAAGATCTACCACTCCAGCAGGGAGAATTCTGTATCCGGAACTGCAATATAAACTGCTTATGAAATGTTAAGAAAGAATGCAGAATATGATCTCTGCGAACTACTACTAAGCCAATTAATGGAAAACATACAGAAAATCAAGAAGGATAAGAAGAATTCTTTTAAATATGGTACTCTTATTGTATGTCTATTCTTCTATTTCATAAATGAGCTACCCGGAACAAATGGATGGGTATGGCAGAATGACAAACCTGTTGCAGTCCAGATAAGAGACTACTTGCATGGACTTGGGGATGCAAAAGCGAGAAATTAAGCTCTATGGGGATACTTCAAAAACTTTTAGAGCATGATGCAAGCAAGAGAGAGAATTCCTCAATCTCTCATTGAGAAATACAAGGACTCAGTGTGCTTTATGGTTGACACTGATCAGTGCCTAATGGAGGCAGTGGAGCCAAGGACTGTCTGGATCATGCCCATGGGGTATGAAGTTGATGAACAGATAGTGGAGCTGCATGTTCAACACATGCTAAGTCAGCCCAAAGATCCTAAGGCAGAAAGGTTTGGAACCTTTGAGGAGCTGAGTGTAAAAATACATGTAGAACTCAGGGAACCTGAGATTAAAAGAAAGGTAAGAAAAGAAGTAGAGCACATTGCTCAAGGCCTAGGTATCTCAAAGGAGGCACTTGATGCCAGCCGGGAAAAGAGGAGGAAGGCCGAGGAAGAAGAGAAAAGCAAAGAAAGTGCTCCGGTTGGAGCTCCCACCCGGACCAGATCAACAAAGAGATCTGCACCTCCCTCAACCAAAAGTTCAAAACCGGAAGTCCAGGCATCTGGTAAGAGATCAAAGGCAAAAGCCACAAGGGCTTATGGAAGCCAAAAGGATGAAGAGGAGACAGAATCAGATGAAGGAGTAAGAGAAGTAAAGAAACAGAAAAAGAAAGGATCTGGTAAGCCCTCCACAGGCCAAGACAAGGAGGAAATGGCAGAGGTAACTGTTGAAAAGCCCACTCTGTCACTAGAGAGCATAATCAAGTCGGTCACGGTGGATGGAAACCTTCAACCAATGACTGAATCATATGATGACTTCAGTGAGGCCGACCAAAAGACTCTGCAGGAGGCCACAGTGAAATATCTTAACATATATAATAAGGCTTTCATTGAAATAATATCTCTTATTCCTAAAAGCCTAGAAAAGGAAATGGAAGTGAGAAAAAATAATGCTCATGCTAAAGATCTTGAGATCCAGGAGCAGATAGCTATTCAGCTATATCCTCAAATTGATCCCAAGACAATGAACATTATCTTCAAGGACTGTAAAGATGAGTTCAGAAGCAAAGCCAGGATGAATCAACTCATGCTTGGTGAGACTGACAAAGTGGCCCAAGAAACAGAAGAGATCCTCCGGAAGGCCTTCAAAAGGTTCAATCTTCCTGTTGTAGAGGACTTAGGTGCAGAAACAGCTGCTGATTTGGAATCTTCTGTTCCGGAAGAAGTGAGCCCTGAACAGACAAGTGAGGACTTGGGACCCTCTGCTCAAGAAGAAGTGGCCCATGAACAAGTTAGTATCTCTCCTCCGGTTTCCCCTACAGTCTCCGGATCCAAAGAAGAAGAGCAACTACAGGAGAAGGAAGCAGTGGTGAAAGACAAAGAGGTTGACAGTTCTAAGACTGCAGAAGAAAAGAAACATCTGTCTCCGGCAAGAGACACTGCACAAACTGTTCAACAATTTTTGAGTAAAGAAACTCTAGAGATTGATGAACCGGAGCTTCTCAAAGGTCCATTTGATTTTGACTCTCTCTCTCCGGTACAAACAATGAAGATAGCTTCATTTGCAAATGCCAAGGCAAATGAAAAGCTCCTGAAGTCTCATATGGAAGACTGTGAGTTGATAGAGGCTGCTTCCGGAATACTTGTAAAGATCATGCCATCAATCCAGATAGATCCGACAGCCTCCACTTCCGGTAATCTAAAAACCTTAGTCAGCAGTGTTGATACACATTTTGATTCTTTAGAAAAATCAGCTGAAGAAAAGGTCCGGAAGGAATTTTTGGATAAGAGATTTTCAGAAATATTAGAATTAATCTCTAAGGATAGGAAGATTGTAAGCATTGGAATAAGGAGCTTAGAGAATGCTCTTAAGGATGGCGGTGATATCTATAAATTTTGTATATCCTGGTCAAAGGCAACAGCAGCATTTGACAAGAAAATAAAAGAGGAACAGGATAAGCTACAAAGCTTATCTCAAAGTTTTGATCCTCTCTCTTCCTCTATAATAAATCAAGAATGTCAGACTATTGCAGTCTTGAACGAAATAAAGAATCTTGAGAAGGAAAGGAAGAACATCACCAACCGGATGGGAGAACTTAGAAGGATTATAATCCCTAAGTTGGAAACCATGCATGAGGCCATCAGTGATGCTAGGACCACCGCCCAAACAAAAGATCTGACAGATCTCAAGCGGGCAGAAGCGTTTGCATTTTTGTTAAGTGGTCACATTTCAATTTTGGACAGAATGAAGCAAAGTTGGGCTACCGAAATGATTCAATTACAGACATCCTTTGCAGACATTCTTCAATATATGTGAGTATGTAAATATGCGGCTAAGTATAAGAAATTTTTGAAAATTTTGATATGCGGACCCTACCCTTTGCCATTGATGTCAAAGGGGGAGTGAGGAGCAGTGAAAAATGAGGGATCCAACTAAGGGGGAGTTCCAGAAATTGTATATAAAGACAGAGCATCAGCAAAGGGGGAGCACAGTGAAAACACTTAGTCATTTTTCACTAAGTGTTGCCATCAATGCCAAAGGGGGAGATTGTTGGCAAGAGACACTATATGGATTCATGGTTGTTGTCATTGATGGCAACAAAGGTCATCCCACATATCCGCAAGACATGATATGTCTCTACCGGAAGTCAGAATAAAGAATGTTGTGGTCCGGTGAAGAAGAACAGAGCATGTGGCAAGGTCCGACAGATTGGTCCGGACCTCTCAGAGGAAGTGTCTTGGTGCAGTGCGGATTTGGGGAAGTCAAGAGGACTACCTTGAGTGGTATATTCCAAGGATTTAGCCTCCGGTGATGGACAAGGAAAAAGATATGAATGGTTGAGTACCGGATTCCTGAGAGACAGTGAAAACAGAGGAAGAACTGACTGGCAGAGTATCAGACTACTTTCCGGATGGGTTACTGTTGATGACAGAGGTTGTGAAGGCATGAATCATGTTTGGCCGACATGATTAATGATATCTACAAGTATATGCTTGATCCGCATTGCTTGGTGAGGAAGGATTCAGCCGACAGAATGAGAGTTTGTAAGAAACTAGACTGTTCCGGATGCCGACTAGAAAGGTGATGAAATTACTTGTGCGGATATATATAGAGGATGGATTTAGTTGTGAAGTGTGTGTAAGTGTGGAGAGATATGCGAATAAGTCCAGAGAAAGAGCAGAGGTAGCAAAAAGGATCCGGTATGTGGAAGATAGCAGAATAAAGAACAGAGGAAAGATAAAGTGCAGCAGATCAGTGTACTGAGCCTAACCGGAACTGAACTCCAGCATATGCAGATGCTTCCAATCAGTTCAAGACTGTGATTCTCATCACTTTGTAGACAGTGTGTCTTCTTGTAGGCAGTGGGCCTCTTGTGAGCAGTGTGCTCGGGCAGTGAGCCCTAATTGGCAAGTGCCATCTTTGTAATTTCCTATTCTTCTAACAGAGAATAATTTTGGGTTAATCACCCCGTGGTTTTCTCCCTTAACAGGGTTTCCACGTCAAAAATACTGTGTCATGTGTTTCTTGTTTTATGGTTAATGTTTCATGTTTGATTTTATGCTGCTTCAATTAAAAGGAAAGTTCAATAAAGGAAATAATTAGGATAACTGATTCACCCCCCCCCCTCTCAGTTATCAACACTTTTACCTTCTAATTTTAGCACTCAGGTCCCTTAATTTTAATCATGCATCTTAGAAATGAATCCTGGAGAAAAATTCCCTGAAACCCATGACAAATGGGACTTAGGGGACATCTTTGAGCTTAATCCAACCTTAAAGTAGGTCCCTAGACAAGTGTGCTCGTGCCCTTGTCCTTCCCTATTTTGTCGAAGTCCCAAATTTGAATGTCAGTTGGTGATTGTTAAAAAGTTTCCATTGTCGGTATCTTATGTTTGAATTACGAAACTTTAGCAGGAATGCATATATAATCATGTTTATGAATTCATTTTACAACTAGATGGATAATGCAAACTTGTGATCTTATGCTAAGGATACTCAAGGCTTTCATTGTGTTGCAGTGCAGTATTGTTTTGTGTTTGTTCATGTTTGTTGCAAATTTGTCTTCATCAATTCATCTCCTCATGGCATGAAAGATATTCATCTCCCTGTGAGAGCTTCACCTCCAAGGTGACATTTACTTTGTGTTTTAATCATTTATCATATCATTTCTTTTGCCTCTATCCTACAAGGACACATACTCTATCTAACAATGGTGTTGGAAGGCTTGAATGCCATTCTAGAAATTGACCGAGGCAATCTCCTAAACACCACAACCCCCAACCCCTCTCTTGTGATTGCAGGTTATAGGTGTCAGATTCTATGGAGAGGAGTTACATGAGGTCAGAGAAGAGTAGGAAGAATCTAGATATGAAGAAAATGGTAGAAAAGAACCTGAAAAGGACAAGGGCCCCCACTCTTTTGTCCCTCATTTTTGCACTGTTGAGAATCTTTGAAGTGGTTGCAATATGTATAAGAAAATATCAAGAAACCCTTAGAAAAAGTACTACATTAGACAAGGGTGTCCACTCTTTTGTCCATAAATTTTCCATATTCCTAAACCCAAAATCTAGTAAGTATCTAATCTACATTTAGTGTCTTCCTATGCGAGCATTTGTCGGGTTTCATCCGTTTGTTTACAATTTTGCATAATTAAGGTTTTAAGCTTAATTGGACTAAAGTTAACAAATTAATCAACAAATTCCAAATTTCCTTATCATTCCAAGTGACACCAAATCTATAGCTGAGTCCTCTTGCAAAAGTTGTGTTTCAACTCAGTTTAATGTCCTTCAATGTATGTAGTGAAAGGACGATCTAATTAAACTATCAATCAGATCAACAAACCCTCTTTTTCTACATAATAGTCTTGATGATTTTGAATTTATAAGTGTTGGACCTTAAAATTTTATTCCATATCACAATGATTATAGATTTGGATTAAGGGATTTGGTGATTTTGTTGATTGATTTTGGATTTGGATTGATCAAGGTCAAGGATGTATGACACTTGTGCTTCGATTTGATGATTTGGATTGATTTTGATTAGGCCTAAGGCCCTTTGATGGTTTTGATTAGGCAAAGGGCCCTTTGATGTTTGATATGATGAATGGGGGATAATGTGCTTGATTTTACATAAATGCCCCAATATGCCTATAAGTGCCCAAGTATGAACAAAGGTGCTAGTTTATGGAGGCACCTACTTATCCCTATAGGCATCCAAGTATGGATATAGATTCTCAAACATAGAGGAACTTGTCTATCCCTCAAGCACCCAAGTATGAACAAAGGTGCCTATCTATGAAAATAGGGCCTCAACTAGGGTGTTTGGTGATGGACTTGGTGGATTTTGATGGGATTTCATAGGGATTTAATGGGGATTTGGTATAGGACCCTTAGATGATGATTTTGGAAGATGATGGATTTAGGATGGATTATGATTAGGATTTTGGGTGATTTGATATTATATTTGGAGAGGGTTGAAGGGGTTACATCCTTAACCAATTTTTACTTTCAATGGGTTGATTTTCAATTAAGGATTGCAGATTTGATTAGGACTGAGATGGATAAATGGATAGATGATGAAGGTTTGATAAAATTTGATCATGATTTGGATTATGGATTGAATGGATAAAGAATATTGGATTAGGATGATGATGTTATGAAGGATGGGATTTGGATTTGGGTTAGGGACTGATGGATGAGATTAGGATTATGGGTTTGATTAGGTGGATGGACTAGTAGATTAGGGATTGGAATGAAGTTAGGTATTAGGGATGATTAGCATGATAAATGGGATTTAGATTAAGGATTGTTAGACTAGATTAGGATGAATGACAAAGATTGGATTTATGATGATGGATTAGGATTTGATTAGGGATGGTAAAGCTCAATGATGGGATTGACTAGAGGATTATGATGATATGTTTAGGGAGATGATTAGGATGGATTATGTTAAGGACCTTGATTGAATTTGAGATTAGATTTGGATTAGGGTCCTTAGTGATGGATCTAGATTGGATGGATTAGCTTAAGGATTAGGCACAAGGTCTTGGATTAATTGTCCCCAATAGGATGATGGATTAGGATTTGATTAGGGATGGTAAAGCTCAATGATGAGATTGACTAGAGGATAATGATGATATTATTAAGGATATGATTAGGATTGATTAGGTTAAGGACCTTGATTAGTTTTGAGATTAGATTTGGATTAGGGTCCTTAGTGATGAATTTGGATTAGATGGATTAACTTAAGGATTAGGCACATGACCTTGGATTAATTGATTAATTGGGATAATAATTTTTATGCCTTAAGTAAAGTTGGAGGATGATTAGGATGATTAAGATGATTAGGGAGTGATTAGGATAAAGTGGACTTGGAATGATTTTGGATTAAGGATTCTTGACCTTTGAATAATTTGCAAACAATAAATTTCACACAACATTCACAAGTATGCAAAAGATTTTTTGGATTTTGAATTTGGTAGATTTGCATGGGTTTCAACAAATGAAAACATGCCAAGAACATGAAAAACCTAGATTTATTAAAGTAGGAGTGTATAGAATTATAATCCCACCTTGCTTCCTTTGTTTAGTTGTAGCATGCAAGTCCCATGATGAGGAAACTAACCGCGTTTGATCACCCAAGATCACTCAAAAGGTGTGAGGGGAGAGCATACATGGCATGCATGTAAATTTCTAGAGGGTATAAGAACTTCCATGCAGTGAGTAACTTTCTTGGCCTAACCACTTACCGATGCATTATAAGCATATATGACCAAATGGTCTCAAACTAGGATGAACATGGCTTCTAGGGGCATCCTTAATATATGCAAGGTATGTGAGTTTGATGTCTGTATGATGAGAAGTATGTCTAATGCTATGGTTCAAGAGGGTCACCCACTCTCCTCCTTCACTTTGTAATGTCTAAAGTTCTTGAAAGCTAAGCCAGAAGCAACAATTATCCCCCAATAGGAGAGTCTTTTGATTCTCTCTCAAATTTGTATACCTAACTAGCACACGATGGTTCAAGTCATCCCCTAAGGTGATCAAATCCTTAGGTAGGTCCCTAATAAGATGATGGCTTAGGATTTTATTAATGACGGTAAAGCTCAATGATGGGATTAACTAGAAGATTATGATGATATGATTATGGATATGATTAGGATGGATTAGGTTAAGGACCTTGATTGGATTTGATATTAGATTTGGATTAGGGTCCTTAGTGATGGATTTGAATTGGATGGATTAGCTAAAGGATTAGGCACAAGACCTTGGATTAATTGTCCCCTAATAGGATGATGGATTAGGATTTGATTAGGGATGGTAAAGTTCAATGATGGTATTGACTAGAGGATTATGATGATATGATTAGGGAGATGATTAAGATGGATTAGGTTAAGGACCTTGATTGGATTTTAGATTAGATTTGGATTAGGGTCCTTACTGATGGATTTGGATTGGATGGATTAGTTTAAGGATTAGCACAAGACATTAGATTAATTTATTAATTGGGATAATGATTTTTATGCCTTAATCAAGGTTGGAGGATGATTAGGATGATTAGGATAAAGTGGACTTGGAATTATTTTGGATGAAGGATAATTGACCTTTGAGAAATTTTGAAACAATAAGTTTCACACAACATTCACAAGTTTGAAAAAGTGTTTTTGGATTTTGGATTTGGGGGATTTGCATGGGTTTCAACAAATGAAAACTTGCCAAGTGCATGAAAAACCTAGATTTATTCAAGTAGGAGTGTATAGACTTATAATCCCATCTTGTTGCCTTTGTTTAGGTGTAG
Organism: Cunninghamia lanceolata; assembly: GCA_027924645.1. Lineage (NCBI taxonomy): Eukaryota > Viridiplantae > Streptophyta > Pinopsida > Cupressales > Cupressaceae > Cunninghamia > Cunninghamia lanceolata. Next base: position 11,070,422 of record BSBN01000655.1, read on the forward strand.
TATGCAAGTCCCATGATGAGGAAACTAATCATATTTTATACCCAAGGTCACTCAAGAGGTTGAGGGGAGAGTATACATGGATTGCATGTACATTTATAGAGGGAATAATAACTTGCATGTGGTGAGTAAATGTCTAGGGCTAACCACTTATCGATGTATTACAAGCATATACAATCAGTTGGTCTTAAGATTGGATGAACATGGCTTTATGGGCATCCTTGATATATGCAAGGTATGTGAGGCCAATGTCCATGTGATGAGAGGGTAACCCACTCTCCTCCTTCACTTTGCAAGGTCTAAAGTTCTTTCAAGCTAAGCCAAAAGCAACGATTATCCTGCAATAGGAGAGTCTTTTGATTCTCTCCCAAATTTGTATACCCCACCAGAACACAAAGGTTTAGGTCATCCCCTAAGATGATCAAATCCTTATGCAGGCCTACTAAGAGGAAAGATACCTAGGTTCTTTTGATTCTTAAGATTTCCTTCTGACATGAAGGGAGAGAATACACACACTAGGTTCTTGGGATTAAAAATGATAAAATATAGATCAAGTCAAAGATTTTGATCTCCAATGCCACCCATAGGCATGAGGAGAGAGTATACACTTATAAATTGATCACAAACATGAAATATAATGATTAATTTCCCCTTAGAAAATAAAATGTGCCGAAGATTAGTGATACAAGGTAAGTCCTTTGACAAGTGTGCTACAAACACAAGTTAGTAGTTTGATATGTTGTCTTGGACAAAATGAGTCCTACATGAGATAATTTTAGATCACAAGTAACACCAATAAAATGATTAGTCTAGGGGTTATATTAGATCAAATCCCAAGAAAATTTGATAAGTGACTTTGCAGACACAGAGACACTTAAACAATCCTACAAACACTTAATCTTTATAGAAATGCTTGTCTACAAAATTGAGTGTTTAACTCACATAGATGCTTTTCTATGATAGATGCTTGTCTACAAAAATTCTCAAATATCCCTATAGGTGCCTAAGTATAGACAAAGGTGCCCATCAGTGAAAAGTATCTTGTAGATAGAATATTTTGACAAAAATCTACAAAAGAGAGTGTTAGACCTACAAAAGAGATGTGTTAGGATAAATTTTTGACATAACACCTTGTAAAATTAACCATCTATTAAAAAACTAAGAGTTAGATTGTAAAACGTGATGAAAATGTTGTTTTGGGTTTTCAGTTACAAAGGTACTTGTTAATGCCACATAGATGCTTGTCCATGACAAAAATCCTCATCCATGATAGGGGCCAGAAAAATTAGATTTTAAGCTACAAAAAGATGGTTATACTACAAAATAGGATGGTTAGGATGATAAATAAATGATTATTATAAACAAAACCCTACAAAACAAGCAATTTTCAGCCCAAAAGATTGATTAGAAAGCCCAAAACAAGATTTTGAAAATTTATGGAAACAAACTCCCAAGCTTATGACAAAGGCGCTTGGTTATGCTACATCAACACATGAATATGTTAGTGAGGCACTTTTATATGAGTATAGGTTCCCCTCTATGAGCACAAGCACCTAGGTTTACACATAAATACTTGAATAGCTCACGGACGTGCCCAAACAAGCCTACAAACACTCGACTAGGCCCTGCAATCTACAAAAGGCTATGAAACACCAAAAGATGGCTAGATTTTGGACATGGGGTCCCATCGAGCATGCCAAGAATGTATACAAATGTTATAAATGTTTTTCATCATCCCCAAAATATGAAAAATTTCAAGTACAACATAGAGAAGAATTTGCAAACATGTAGAAGAATATCACACCATTTTCATTCCCCTTACATCCATGTGCCTACAAGGGAATCAAGGGTCATCTAGGGAGAGATAACAAACAAACAGTCATGCCATACTCATATACAGGGATTAAATAACACACAGGCAAACCAAAAATAAACATAGATGGATTAAGGGACTACACTCAAGGATCAAGCTCTAGCAGGTCATCTGCTTCCCAATCTTATTATAAAGGGAAGGAGGATAGGCCACTAGAGGGACTACATTAAGGGTAGTGCTGGACATAGAGCCTGGTTCATCACATGGAGGATCAACATCCAATGGAGGATCCTAGCATAGCTCACTAAAGGTGAGGTCCATCGATCGTGTGAAGATCAAGTATAGGGATTGCATTTCTTCCAAGGACTTAAATATATCTTTCTTGGAGGAAGATGGATTTGGGTCACTATCAGAATAGATGACATTTAGTAGTTTCCCGATGTCAACAAGATTGTGAGCATCGGTGGCCACTGGTGGAGTAGAGGTCTCCACAACTTTAATAGATGAAGCAAAAGGACTTGGTGGCAGAAAGGATAGCATGTTCTTGGGTTTGAAAAATGGTGGGGTGGGGTAATACTCACTCTTGCACTTTGGAATTGGTGGTGGAATGTCCATGTCTATGGTAGTGGGGTGTAATAAATCAAGAAATAACTAGTGTTGGGTACACTGTAGTGGGAGTGGCTCTAAGACAGTGGTACTAGGTATGATGCTGACATTTGGCTAATTTGGTGGAGAGGCTAGAGTGGGAGATGGGAGAAAAATTTGCTGAGGAAAGGATGTAGGAAGCTGAGGTGGTGGGGCTGAGTTAGGGGTTGACTGCATGGGAGAGGGAATGGGTTCCTTCATGGCCGCACACTCATAAGATGCATCTTGTGATCTCTCACAAGTTGGTTACATCTAGAGTAGCTCAAAGCATCTGAAGGAGGAATTGGGGAGTCTCCCAATACAAGATCATTTTCTTCCATTTCTCTAGGAGTGGGCAAAGGAACAAAAGGATCCACCAAAGGTTGGGATACTACTAGAGGAGGGTCTCTCAATATGGGTTGACTCCTTGAGCCACCAAAGTGGTTGGAGGAATAGGGGCCACCATTGAGGAATGAGGGACCAACAAGGAAGGGCCTCGTACCCTAGGCTACTTTCCTTGCATCTCTAAAGAGGCATGAGGAACATGAGCAACCACTAATAGTGGAGGAACTAAAGATGCAGTGCCTTGTGCTATTGGTTCCTTTCTGTGAGTCTTCAAAGATCTAGGAGGAATAGGAGCAACCATTGAAGGGAGGATAGGTTTGGTTTGCATGGGTCATGTACCTCTAGGTCTTGGGTAAGACTCAAGAGGTGGGACCTCGACGTAAATACCATATGCGTGGGGATGGGGATAGTCACTCAACTCGGGCTACTCAACCTTCACTTCCTGTTGAATAGGATGAAGGATAGAGGCAACCAATAGATATTGAATGACCATAGGGAAAATAGCTAGTTGGCTAAAGGAGGAGGCACCAATAGACAACTAGGCTATGCAATTTTCATTGAATTTATGGTATGATAAAAATATAAAATTATTACGATGTCACAAGGGATCAGTAGTTGTTGGCCAGGTCTAAGGAGAAGTTTCCTCTTAAGGAAAGTAGTTTAAACCTACTATGGTATATAGTGTGTACCTAACCTTCATGGAGAAACTTCAAACATTTATGGACTACTGAGGGTACCACTTTCATTGAAGAGAGCCATAGATGGCCCTGTAGACACCCAAAATTGACCTAATTATCATTAATATCAAAATATCACATTATCTATCATCTGCATTTGCCTAACACACTTGAGCAATTTCTCTATTTTCTCTAAATTGCCTATTTCTTCTATTAATTAAATAAATTCATATTTATTTAATTAATTCATTATCTATTTTCTTCTATTTTCTCTAATCTATAATTATTGAATTATCTCTATTCTATCTATTTTAATTAAATAAATCTTATTTATTTAATTAAAATCCCTTCATAATCCTACTTTCCAATTAATTAAATAAATTTTATTTATTTAATCAATTTCTCTTATCACTTATCTTCATCTTTCATCATAAGCTGACATGTGTGCATCTTTTATTTGAAACATGTGTGGTTCTACATCTTTCATTTAATATCTTTCACATGTAGTACTTTTTATGTACACAATCACACATGAGCCTTATTCTTCCCTCCACTTGTCATTTACACATTCACCTATGATTATCAAATCATCCCAACCATTCACATAGCCACCAAATCTCTATCATTGATTGATTTTGGTTGAGGTCTATATAAACACCCTCTCATTCCATACTACATCTATCCATCATTTTTCATATAGCGTCTACATTATCATCCTGAGCATATTGAGCATTTTACCATCCATCTAGCATATTATCATTATCATCCATCCATCATGGCAGCTTTGATTTTTATAATTGTTCATTTTTTAGAAGCAATCCACATCACAAACAATGAATCATACAATCTAGGTGATCTTGTTCTTGAATTGCATGCTCTTGATTTCACTTGGATTTAATTCTTTGATGGTGGTAGGATCAGGTTTTCATTTGCATGCTTGATATTATTAACCTAATTTTTACCTATCACATTTTGGCATGCCTGGTGGGACTCATGTCCTTGATTAACATTGTTGTTTGAAGTTACTTTTTGAAGTTCAAATCTTTTGGAGCACTTACAACAAATTACAGTCACTTTTGATCAAAAACTAGTTGCCTTCAACATCTTTGTGTCACTTCTGAGCAAAAACTAGCTGCTTTCATCTTTTTTGTATCACTTTCCAGTCAACAATGGTCGCATCTAGCATAATTTGACTCACTTTTAAGCTGAAACTGGTCACTTTTGGTTGTTTCAGTCGCTTTCTACAAATTGGGGTTTTCTGCTAACATCTAGTTTTTGCAGGGTATTTTTGTTGAATTTTCATTGATCAATTAAGGGTTTTATCTCTATTTTATAGGATCTTGATCATCATTTCATCATTTTCCAATCAATTTGATTAGGGTTTTCATTTTAATTGGTCTAACACCCTTGATTTTGCAAGATCTCATCAATTTATCATTCTAGGGTTTCCAATTGATCAATCTGTGGTTGTAGGGTGTTTATCTGATCATATTTCATCCACTATATTTGTCATTCTAGGGTTTTTAATCTTTTTAGCCATTTTTTTCATAACCCTAACCCTAGTTTTGCAGAAACAGGGATTTTTTACTCATCTAGAAGATTCAGGTCACTTATGAGTAGTAACAGTTTGGTTATGGAAGGCATGAGTTTTCCATAGTCCATAACAGTAAATGTAAGTGCTTCTGGAAGCAACTGTGTATGTTTTTGTATCGACATTTCAGATCATGCTCAATGATCCATCATCAGCAAGAGGATAGTTGAGAATTGGAAAGCAGACTTGAACTTTATAAAGGAGTGAGAGAGGAAGAAGGCACAAAAAATGAAGGGTAGGAGGTGAGGTGGGAAAAATAAAGTGAGGTTAAAGGAAAAAAGAAGAAAATGATCAAAGAGGGGGTAAAGGGGTAACAATTAAACACACAAGCCACATGCAAGCAAAAGTAAAACAAACAAATGCTAAAGCAAGTGAAAGCAAGGAGAGGGAAAAGGGGCACCATATAAACCCACAAACTAATCATAACAAAAAGTAAAAATAATAAATATTGAAACAAGAACAAGCACCTAAATATAGAAAGAGAAAGAATAGTCATATAAACACATGACTATTCTTTCTCTTTTTATATTTAGGTGCTTGTTCTTGTTTCAATAATTATTATTTTTACTTTTTGTTATGATTAGTTTGTGGGTTTATATGGTGCCCCTTTTCCCTCTCCTTGCTTTCACTTGCTTTAGCATTTGTTTGTTTTACTTTTGCTTGCATGTGGCTTGTGTGTTTAATTGTTACCCCTTTACCCCCTCTTTGATCATTTTCTTCTTTTTTCCTTTAACCTCACTTTATTTTTCCCACCTCACCTCCTACCCTTGATTTTTTGTGCCTTCTTCCTCTCTCACTCCTTTATAACGTTCAAGTCTGCTTTCCAATTCTCAACTATCCTCTTCCTGATGATGGATCATTGAGCATGATCTAAAATGTTGATACAAAAACATACACAGTTGCTTCTAGAAGCACTTACATTTATAGTTTGGTTATGGTTTTTCTACATCACTTTTGAGCTATAATAGTTTGCTTTCAACAGATTTCAAATTGCTTTTGAGAAATAGTCAATCACCTTTGGTAACTAAGTGTCACTTTCAGTTCTGTCCTTCATAGTTGGGTTTTCTTGGTTACTAATCATCTATTTGTATAGCATCTTATTGATTGTCCAAGAAAAAGAGGTTGTGAAACTACTAACATATCTATTGCCACTTTGATCGGTCCAAGACATTTTATTTTATCACTAATTTAGGAACATTTGGACTTGGTGCTTAAAAAGAATCATTGTTTGCTCAGTGCTTGTTTTATCTTTTTTTATTGCTTGTTGTGCATGTATGTAACCCAAATTTAATGACAAAAGTATCCTCTCACCTTGCCTATCAAATGGATCATAAGTGCATGAGAACTTGTTATTGTTGGGAATTAAGGTGTCTCAACCTTGTAAATTCGTTACATTATTAATGTTTGTATTTATTATTTAATTGCCTATGTTGTAAATATTTGTAAATTCCAATTATCATATTGTGGGATGTGGCACGGTGATGTGTGAATCCTACATGGAATATGACAACTTGTAATTTTGTCCTCACATGAGGAGATAGGCATCCCACTTTGTGGTAGGAGCATTTTGCCATGTGTCGGCATCTTCCATGTTGTGTAAGGGAATGTTTGACCGAAACAGTTATGACGGATTCCTATGATGAATCTGACATGTAAGTGTTAGAAATAGAAGGTTGTAAGACAGGTGAAGACATGTGTTATGAAGCAGCTTTGAAAAAGGTATATTTGGGAGCCCCAAGGTGGACTATGACATGTTGTAAGAGAATATGCTATTTATATCTTGTGTATGGTAGATTCTCTTACAACTGTAAGTTGTAACTGCTATGACAGATTCTATGACAGTCGTAAGTATCGTAAGAGCATCTGTCATAGCCATTTTTGGAAATAGGAGACCTCTTTGGGATGGGACCTGTGGACAAGTGTCAAGCACATTCTACAATGTTGACCAAGTGTCCTTAGGCATGGATTTTGGTCCATGAAGCCAAGTTGGATGCCCATTCCAAGAAAGGTCCAATATTGCCTTGTATTTTCTATAAAAATAGGTGCTTGGAGAGGGAGTTGTATCATAGGTTCTATAGGTACTATTATGCTACCGGTTTGACTCTAGACATGAGTATCGAAGACCATTGAATCTTGCATTGCAAGTGTATTGTAAACATATTTCATATTTATTAATACATTGTACAGGTTTCTGAGTGTGGGGTTTTTCACCTGATAAGGGTTTTCCCCACTGTAAATCTTTGTCTCTCTTCTTCTATCTACTTTCTGGTTCTTGTGTTTTGCTACAATATTTCATGTTAATGGTTTAACATTTCTGTAATAGTTAGGATAAAATTGAACTTGCATAGCCCTCTCCTCATTAGATTAGTGTAGGAAGCAATTTTTGCACACTTAGCTTCCTTTCAGTTGGTATCAGAGCTTGATCACTTTTGGTCCTAGTTGTTGGGTAGGGGTTTTTTGAGCTGATCTTAAGTTGAGTGGGAGTCTATGTAGAGTATTCAGTATCTTATTGCAGAAAGGATATGGAAAGCACATCTGAAAGATTTGAAGTGGAGAAATTTAATGGCACTAATTTTGAGATGTGGAAGCTCAAGATGGAAGACATGCTGGTAGACCGAGACCTTTGGGAAAGTGTTAATGGAACTAAACCAGCTACAATGTCACAAGATGAGTGGGATCTCAAGGATTGGAAGGCTAAGGGTCTCAAAAGACTTAGTCTTGCTGATTCTATTATGTTAAATGTCCATGAGGAGACTACTGCAAAACTACTTTGGAAGAAGTTGGGGGATGTGTATCAAGCCAAATCCCTAGTTAATAAAATTTTCCTGAGAAAGTTGTATTCTCTTTGAATGGAGGATGGAGGATCTGTCGCTGAACATATGAATACCTTTAACATGCTGGTTGCATAATTGACATCTATTGGTGTGAAGATGGAGGAGGATCGGTGTATGACCCTGCTTTGTTCTCTGCTGGACTCATGGGATCATCTTATCATGGATTTTGGAAGCACCACATCCACATTCAAAATGGAAGAAGTGGTTTCTTCATTGTTGTCTAAAGAGATGCGGAGAAAGTCTTCTGAGGCAGTCAAAGAGGCCCTTGCAATTTGTGGAAGACCCAAGGAGAAAGGGAATAAGAAGGACAAGAAAGATGAGAAGGGTAGATCCAAATCCCGTGGGAGATCTAAATCTCCTAGAAAGTCCAAGGCTCTTTGTTGGAACTATGGAAAAACAAGGCATTTCTGAAAGGAATACAAAGAGGAGAAGAAGAAGAAGAAGAAAGCTCCTAATTTTGATTCTGACAAGTCACAAGATGACAGTGATGCTTTCATCATAGCCTTGGTAACCCATACATCTGACGATGTGTGGCTAATCGACTTTGGTGCATCATTCCATATGACCTTACATCGAGATTGGTTCACTACGTATGGGGAGTTCGATGGTGGAAAGGTGTAGCTAGGTGACGACTCTCATCTGAAGATTGTTGGTCATGGAAGAGTCTCCATCTGATTCCTTGATGGTCGAGTGAAGGGGATCTCTAGGGTTATTCACATCCCAGGCTTAACACAAAACCTACTTTCTATAAGTATTTTGAATGATGCAGGTGTGCAGGTTGTCTTTTCGAAAGAAGGATGCAAGATGACTAGAGGAGCTATGGTGCTTGCTAAGGGTACTAGGAAAGGTACTCTGTTTCAGCTGGAGGCATGCATTTCACAATGCAATAGTTCTTCTAACTCAAGGAAGAGGGCAGGAGTCACTTCATCCCCACCATCTGAATGAGCAGCGAAAAAATATGTTGTTTCTAGTCTTGATGGTTGTAATCATGCATTGAAAGTTAAACTTCCTGCTAAAAAGACAATGTTATGGCATAAGAGATTTGGCCAGATTGGTGAGAAGGGTCTGTGTACCCTAAAAAAATAATAACCTCATTGAGGGGTTAGATGATTGTAATCTTGAGTTTGACTTTTATGAACATTGTATCTATGGAAAACAAAACCGTGTTCAGTTTTACTCGAGTTCTCATAAGTCTTATAGTGTGTTGGACCTTATTCATTCTGATGTATTTGGTCCTGTTAATGTTCCTTCATTATCAAAGTCTATATATTTTGTATCTTTTATAGATGATTACAGTAGAAGGACATGGATTTATTTTCTTAGAAGCAAATCTGAAGTCTATAGCAAGTTTAAGGAGTTTAAGGCCTTTGCTAAAAATTAGATTGGTAAAAAGATTAAATGTTTGAGAACTGACAATGGTGGTGAGTTTTATTCTACAGAATTTGATAAATATTGCAAGGAACTTGGGATTGAAAGACACAAGTCAACTACATACACCCCGTAGTAAAATGGAGTTACAGAGAGGATGAACATGACACTGATGGAGAAGGCTAGGAGTATGCTTAGTGGAGCTGGCCTAGAACAAAAGTTTTGGGTTGAAGCTATTGCCACTGCCTGCCATCTGGTAAATAGATCTCCAACATCAGCTCTTGTTGGTAATGTTGGCAAGAGACACTGTGTGCCTTCTTGATTGTTGTCATTGATGGCAACAAAGTTCATCTCACACATCCGTAGTACATAGTAAGTCTCTACCAGAAGTTAGACTAAAGAGAGTTTTGGTCTGGTGAGCAAGAACAGAGCATGCAACAAGGTCTGATAGGTAGGTCCGGATCTCTTAGAGGATGTATCTCAGAAAATTATAGATTTGGGAAAGTTAAGAGGAGTACCATGACTACTACATTCCAGAGATTGAGCCTTTGGTGATGAAAGAATGAAAAGATATGAGCATCTAAGTGTTGAGTTCCTGACAGGTAGAGCAGACTGAGCAAGAACTAATCGACAGAGCATCAGACCTTAATCCATATGAGAAATTGATGGTGATCAAGCTTCTTGACGCATCATTCATGGTTGGCCAACATGATTGATGACTTCTATAAGTATCTCTTTGATGATCATCACTTAGTAAGCATAGATTCAGCCGACAGACCAGAGTTTAGGAAAATTTTGAGTATTCCAGATGCTGACTAGAAAGATGTTGAAATCCTTGGTGTGGATATATATACCAGATGGATTTTGATGTGAAATTATGTGTTGTGTGATAGAGTGTGTGAAGAAAAGTAGAGAGAAGTGTGGAAGAAGCTATACAAGTCCGGTATGTGACAGAACAACAGCACTAAGCAAAGGAAGAATGAAGTGCAGCAGATCAGTATATTGAGCCCAACCCGAACTAAACCTCAGCATAGGTGGATGCCTCAGATTAGTTCAAACACTTGGTTACATTCTATATACCTTGTAGACAATGGGTCTCTTGTAGGCAGTGAGCCTCTTGTGAGCAGTGTGCTCGGGCAGTGAGCCCTAATTGGCAAGTGCCATTTTGTACTTCTATTTTTTTAACAGAGAATACAATCTTGGGTTAGTCACCCTGTGGTTTTTCCCTTAACAGGGTTTTCCATGTAAAAATCCTTGTGTTATGTGTGTTGATTTCTTTTCTGCTCTTATGTTCATGTATGCTTATATGTTTTAATACTACACTAATTGTTAAGAGGAAGAGAAAGTTAAATAATTAAGATAACTGATTCACCCCCCCTCTTAGTTATCCACCTTGTTTCAAACAATTGGTATTAGAGCTAAGTTCCTCCAAACAGAGCCTAACAGCTTGAGGAAGATCTGGGAATCTCAATGGATATGTATTGTATGAGGGAACAACTTCAGTTTGCCCTACATGATCTTGAGTAATCTCACTCTGAAGTCAATAACCTGAGGGAAAGACTCAAACAAGTTGATGACTTCATAAATGAACTAAAAGAAAAATTAAGTATCTTTGTGAAAAAGAGAAAGGAACTTCTTCAACAATTAGTGAGTCAAAGTGAAGCCAATGATACTAATGAAGATCTGAATGAGAAAAACAAGCTATGTGAGAAGCTATCAAAAGAGGTCATTATGGTAAGACATGAAATGGAATCAGGAGTTATGAAATTCACCCAAGAAATTGAAGATAAAAGAAAAATTGAAGATAATCTAAAACAATCTCTCAAGGAGAAGTCAAAAGACTGCCACAAAATGGATAGAATAATCAGGCATCTAGAATATGATCTTGAATAAGCTAGAGATAATGAAGAACAACTTGAAAATCAGATAGACACTCTTAAAAGGGATCTTCAAACAACAAATGAATACAAAGAAAAATTCAAGATAAGCTCTGCTCAACTTGAAGTTCTTCTTGAAAGCCAAAAGAGGATAGATGATAAGCATGGCTTGGGATATGAGAAAGGTGAAAGCTCTAGATCTAGTCAGAAGAACTCTGGATCAGGAAATCCAAAGTACAGGTTTAGAAGACCTCGGGTAAGACAACCAAATGCTCAAAGATATCCATCCGTCAATGGATACTACTACAATTGCAATAACTTTGGTCATAAAGCAAATTAGTGCAGAAGAAGAATGAATCAGACTAATTCATCCTTCTCCGGACAGTGTTTTAAATGCAAAAGTATGGTCACAAATCTCATGAATGTAGAAATATGCATACAAACAATTCATTCAATGGTAGATGCTTTGCATGTAATAGAATGGGACATATGGCTAATCAATGCAGATCAAGAGGATATCAGTCAACTATGCAAACAAATATAGCTTGCTACAATTGCAATAGATCCGGTCATATTGCCAAATTCTACAGAAGTAAGAATCAGGATAAAAGGGGTCCGGTGCATCATAATCAAAATCAAGACAAAGGAAATGGAAAAGTGAATGCAGATGAAGTTCAAAGGGAGATGAGCAAGATTTGGGTGAAGAGAAGTATAGAAAATGCTGGGGATGGATCTGCACCAGAATCTGGTGCTGATATTCCTTCTAGAAACTAAATAGATGAGTTCTGGCTCAAGGGGAGTCACAAAGGAAAACAATTTCCCCCAGCCAGTCAATTGGTGCCTAAAATTGGCACATGAAGTATTGCAAATTGAAGAATTCTCAAAGAGATATCTAAATAGTCCTTGGTAAAAATATAAAAGATCCGCAAGGAGTTTTGAAGAGGTCAATCATCCAAGATTGATCTGGTTTAACAGTCATCCGGTAAAAGCAAAATTTTCACAGTTAGATCTGGTATGATTCAAAATTGAAATATCTTGATCTGCGGATAAGTGGAATGATTGGAGAAAGTAAGATAGATTGTCAATTATCACCAAGAATAATTCTAAGGTATCTCAATGATTCAGAAGGATCTCTCTCAGAACAAGGTCAGAACAAAGGAACTGGAATGACTTAAGGTGTGCATTTATTGCAATATGAATTTAGGGTTTGCACAGAAGTATAAGGGTTCTTTTGTTCATCATTTGCACATTTACATTCGAGAAGAAGAAAGAAAGAGCTCTGCAACAAGATTGCTTCAACCCTCTCAAAGTTCAACTGTAGAATTTGATTCAACCAGTGATCTTTTCGACTCTTATCGTGAACCCTAGAAGCATAAAAAGGTATTTCTGCTCTTGAATATCTCTCTCTGAATCTTTTTAAAGATAGCCACTCCAAATGTTGTTAAGATCACTGATAGGCCGCACCCTAAGTTCAAGAAACATCCTTACAAATCCCTAGAAGTTGATCCCCTAGGTGCATTCTCTAGCATTCCGCATGGGGTTCTGCATGGAGAAGATGTTAGGGTATACATACACAATATTGAGGAATTTGGGGAATCCAAACTGATGGATATCTATCACAAGCAATTAGTAGATGAAACATTTGAACTTAAACCTCAATACAAGGCCATCCGGGATAAGTATTATGGGCATTGCATCCACTTTCCCTGTTTTGCAGAGGATGAATGGGTCTAGTATGTTGTGAGAAGAATACATGACAACTTCATGTGGTTGATGAGGCCATTCAAGATCACAAAAGATGCTATTAGAGCAATAACTAGTTTTCACTCATCCGGTGGGTTGCCTACTCTCAAATCCATCAAGAACCAAACAGTAAGTGAGGCTACCAGATCAAAGTTTGACAAGAGAGAAATAACAATAGAAGACATCATAGATCTAGACATCAAATTTGCCTCTATGATAATTGGTTACAAAATCTATCACTCCAGTAGGGAGAATTCAGTATCTGAAACTGCTATATATACTACATATGAAATGCTAAGGAAAAATGCAGACTATGATCTATGTAAGCTTCTTCTGAGCCAACTACTAGAAAATTTGCAAAAAATAAAGAAGGATAAGAAGAACTCATTCAAGTATGGTGGCCTAATATTATGTCTCTTCTTTTACTATATGAATGAGCTACCCAGATCCAGTGGTTGGGTATGGAAAACTAATAGATTGGTTGCCATACAAATCAGAGATTATATGTATGGGCTTGGTGATGCCAAGGCACAAAGTACAACACTCTGGGGTTACTTCAAAAACTTCCAAGGCATGATGCAGGCCATAGAGAGAATCCTCCAATCTCTAGTTGAAAAATACAAGGATACAGTGTGCTTCATGGTAGACACTGATCAATGCCTAATGGAGGCAATGGAGCCTAGAATAGTCTGGATTATGCCAATGGGCTATGAGGTGGATGAGAAAATTCTGGAACTACATGTCCAACACCTACTAAGTCAGCCTAAGGACCCTGAGGCAGAAAGGTTTGGAACCTTTGAAGAATTGAGTGTGAAAATTTATGTTGAGCTAAGACAACTAGAGATGAAAAGAAAAGTGAAGAGAATTAGAGGAAGTTGCCAAAAGATATGGCATTTCAAAAGAAGCAGCCGATGCAAATAGAGAGAAACTAGAAAGAGCAGAAAAAGAAAGTGATCCGGTGCAAGCCCCCTCCTGGACTAGATCCTCAAAGAGTTCTACACCTACCACCTCTAAGAGCTCAAAATCCTCCAAATCGAAAGCAAAGACATCCAGAAAGGGAGAAAAGAGAACTAAAATCAAGGCTACAAGATCCTACATAAGTCAAAAGGATGATGACGAGACAGAGACAGATGAAGAGGTTAAGAAAATGAAGAAGAAGAAAACATCAGGTGGATCATCTGCCGGTGCAAATAAAAAAGAAAAGGCAGAAGAATTTGTTGAAAGGTCCACTCCTTCTGTTGATAATGTTATCAAGGTAGTCACAGTGGATGGAAATCTGCAAGCATTAACATAATTTTATAATGAGTTTAGTGATACTGACAAGAAAATCCTGGAAGATGCTATAGTCAAGTATCTTAACATTTATAATAAAGCATTCATTGAAATCATCTCTCTAATTCCCAAAAGTTTAGAGAAGGAACTTGAAATGAGAAAGGAGAATGCTAAGGCAAAGGACCTAGAGATCCAAGAACAGATTGCTATTCAACTCTATCCTTCCATTACCTCTCAACAAATGAACATGATCTTCAAGGACTGCAAGGATGAGTTTCAGAGCAAAACAAGAATGAACCAGCTTATGCTTGGAGAGATAGATCAAGTTACCAAAGAAACATAGGACATCCTCCAGAATGCATTTAAAAGATTCAATCTTCCTATTATAGAGGACATACGTGATGAACCTTCTGCCATGGTGTTGAAGGATTAAGTGCATCAAAGGAAGATTCTACTAAGAAAATTGCAGAAGAGTCAAAGAGATAGGTGAGGAAAAGACTAAGGACTTGGATTCTTCTATTTTAGAAGAGGAAGTCCATGAAGAAGTAAACATCTCTCTTTCGGATCCCCTAGTAGACCCTGGAACTAAAGGAGAAGCAGGAAAAGAGGAGAAAACAAGTAAAGAAAAGGTGAAAATGGGAAGAGAAGAAGAACAAATAGAGAAGATCTCTGATGATAGCTCTGAGGCTACAAAAGGAAAGAAGTCTCTGACAAGAGACACTGCAGAGGTAGTGAAGAATTTCTTGATCAAGGAATTAATGGAGATAGATGAACTAGAACTATTTCATGGACCACTCAATTTTGACTCCCTCTCTCTGGTCCAAACAATGAAGGTAGCATCTTTTGCTCAAGCCAAAGTAAAAGAAAAGCTTCTGAAGTCTCACATGGAAGATTGTGAGTTGATAGAGATTGCATCTGGTGTGTTGGAGAAGATCATGTGATCCTTCCAGAAGGATCCTTCAGCCTCTTCATTCGGTAACTTGAAATCTCTTATTAATTCTATTAGCACACATTTTGATTCTTTGGAGAAATTGGCAGAAGAGAAAGTCCGGAGAGAGTTTTTGGGGAAGAGATTCTCTGAAGTATAAGGACTTATAGCAAATGATAGGAGAAATTTAGATACTGGGATAAAGAGCCTAGAAAATGCTCTTAAAGATGGTGGAGATTTATTTAAATTTTGTCTATCTTGGTCCACAGTGACAGCAGATATTGCCAAGAAGGTGGAAGAACAAGAGAGCAAACTATCAAGTTTATCTCAAAATTTTGATCCTCTCACCTCATCCATAATAAATCAAGAGTGCCAGACTATTGCCACTATTAATGAAATAAAGAGGCTTGAAAAGGAGAAGAAGAATAGAATAAGTAGGCTAAGTGAACTAAGAGGGATAATTATCCCTAAGTTAGAGGCAATGCATGAGGCCCTAACTGATGCTCAGACCACAGCCCGGACTAGTGATCCAGCAAACTTAAAAAGGGCAAAAGCTTTTGCATTTTTGATAAGTGCTCACATCTCAATTTTGGACAGGATGAAGTAGAGTTGGGCAATATAATTTGTCCAGTTGAAGACAACCTTTGCAGATATACTTAGGTATATGTGTGTATGAGGAAAATTGACTATGATAAACTTAAACAAATCAAAAACCAATAACATAAAGAGAACCGATCTAAATAAAAACCATTACTAATAAATCAATAAAACATGAAAGCTTTTACCGAGATTTGTATTGTTCCCTTTGGATGAATGTAGATTGCTCAATAGTAGTGCAAAACCATGGTTGCAACAAGCAAGTAGTGTGCTCAAAGATCAATGTTAAGAGATTGTGAAGTTGCTCAATCGATGCGATGTATGCTCAAAGTACTGTTAAGTATGACTGAGAATAAGTGGTCAAAGAGAGCTTTGTGAAGGAGATGAGGGGGGTTTATATAGGTTTCAATAGAGATCGATCAACGGAGGAGAACAATTAAGGAACGTGCAATGAATAAGAAGAAGACAAGTGTCACACAAAAGCTGTTTTATTTGAGTTAATCACTTTCTTTTCTAAAGATAAGACATGCTTTTCATAAATTAGAAAGCTTTTTCCTAATTTAAGAGAAATTAATAAAAACAAGGTTGATTGAATAGATAACTCAACTTAAGATTTGCTTTTGCATGATTTGAGGGAAATTAAATAATAAATTATTTAATTTTGTGTGCATGGAGAAGAAGACTTATTTTTAGAAGATTTGAAAGATATTTGTAGATAAGAAAGCAAATTAAATAAATAAATTTATTTAATTGTTGTGCATGATTTGGAAGAATAAATAAAATATTTGATTTATTTTATTTTTGGAGATTGAGAGAATTTAAATAAATTTGATTTGATTTATTTAAATTTGGAAGAATGAATTTGATTTAATAAAATAATTGGGAATTATTTAATTATTTGGATAAGATAAAATTTGTGATGAATTAATTAAATAATGGGATTTATTTAATTAATGGAGACTTGAGATTTGGAAAGAAGATAATGATTTAATTAAATAATATAAATTATTTAATGGAGACTTGAAATTTGAAAGAGGATAATGATTTAATTAAATAATATAAATTATTTAATTAATGGAGACTTAAATTTTGAAAGAGGATAATGATTTAATTAAATAATATAAATTATTTAATTGTGGAATAATAATAGAGGAATTTGATTTAATTAATTAAATAAAGAGAATTTATTTAATTAATGTCAAAAGTATGTGATTTACAAGAATTTGGTGAAATTAATTAAATAATTAGATTATTCAATTAATGTTGTAATGCAGGTGATGCTCCAGATTAGACGAAATGCAAGTAGTGCGACGACTTGGTCATTTTAGGGTGTCTACATTTTGCCCCTCTTTGATGCAATGTAGTTTACAACGTTGCGTCAAAGAAATCGATAGTTGAAGACATGATACAATTTTTGATGCCCCAGTGTAGCTAGTTGCCCCAGCATAACTGGCGTAGGGTGCCCCCTCGAGAGGAAAGATAGGGAAGTGACAAAAGAACTATGTTGATGCTCGACTAGAAGATTTGTTGGAGATAGGTGAGGTTGAATAGAAGAAAGTGGAGATAGAAAAGAACATAAGAGAAAGATTGTTGATTGATCTTTGCTAGAAAACTATATAAGGCCATGGAAAAATGGATGGTGTAAATGGATGAGCTTGTTACGAAAATGGTTTCACAAATATTTATAAAGAGCAATCCTTATTTTTGATATAGCATGTGGATAGTTCACCACCAAGGTATAAAAGACCAAGGTGCAGTGGACGTTGACTCTGCAAGCAAGCGGATTGAACTTAGATCCCTTTAGACATAATATAACCTTGTTGGTACATGTGAATGAGCCATAGTCTTGAACATAAAATAAACTTCAATACATGTAAATGCAAGAAGAATATGAATATGTAAGATGCTAGGTTGTAACACACACAAGATAAATATGCTACTAAGAAAGATGCCAAAGATCATTCCTCAAACACGGCACACAAAAGCACTGACTATGCCCCCAATCTGTATTGTATCACAACATACCAAGATTATAGATAAATCAAGGTAGTCTTGAATAGGTATTGGAAAAGGAACAAAAAAATAAACCAAAAAGTAAATTGACTGACTTATAAAGTAAACATATAGCCAACATATTCTCTTGCCAAAGAGGTTGCTCAGGATAGATTGGATAGGAAAGATAACAGCCTTATCGTAGGAACTATGTGTCTGTTAAAGGGGGCTATCTACCTAAAAAGATAATATCTTGCTGCCTAAAATGCCACATGTCACAAGAGACGTATGTATTGGTCTTGACAATGGAACACTCTACAGAAGACAAGCTTGTTGATTTGGTGCTTTGGTTAAGCTGGAATTAGCTGATGTTGGCAATCTGTATGCAGGATAGTAGATGACTCTGGAAGGAAGCTGCTTTTCTTCAGGTTTGTTAAGGACCTCTACTTGAAAGGATGTGCTAGCTTGCTTCTTGAGTTAGTCAAGTCGAGGTGAAATGGATTTTGATAAATGGAAGACCAGAAAGGTGACAGTGCTAATGGATTGGGGTGGGTGGAGAAAGATGAATCGTATGTGCCTGAGTACTGGATACATCCTTCGTATTCCAGACTACCTACATACCCTGTATCCACAGGATCAAGGCACATTTATGATGAAAGATGAAAACTGATAAATATGTAGTTCTGGATAGAGTGAAGAGATGGATCGAGGTGGAGAGGAGGGGATCTTATGTACCTGAGTACTAAATACTTCCTTCATATTCCAGACTGCCTACATACCCATATCCATGGGATCAAGGTACCTTAAGATTGAGAAGATGATATGTAGTTCTGGTTGATGTAATGATGTAGGAAAAGTGTTGAGAAGATAACAATCTTATCGTAGGAGCGATGTGTCCATTAAAAGATGCTATCAGCGAAAAAGAGAAAAGATTGAAGAATGCGTTATGAACCACAAACAAGGCACCAATCCTAGACCCAAGTTAAGGAAAGAGTTGCCTCCATTCCGGTAGAGGAATTTGTATGGATGACTGATGAAGAAGACCTAGAAAGTTGTGACCTAGGACCAAATAGTGCAAATTGTTGACACAGATCAAGATGTGGGATGACGATGGTGGACACTGACAAATTTCCAAGCTATACTAGATAGGGAGATGGAAATGCAAACAAGTTCAATGATTTTATTATGGACGTAAGGATGAAAGGCGTGCTTTGTGCATTGGACATGGAGTGGACAGGACTCAATAGATGATGGATACTGACTCTACACATAGCGCCTGTTTGCCAAGTTTTCACTATGGTACTTATCCAAGGTGCCTGTTTACCAGGTTTTCACCATAGGACAGATTTTTTTTGAATTTTTTTTTGTTTTTTTTTTTAGGAATACTCTAAGGATCAAGCATAGAACTTCTTAAGATGGACACTATTAAGTGGCTCATCTAGAGGAATGTTGTCAGGAGTACCTAAAGTATAAGCTCCTGATCCATATGCTATTGTGACAATAAAGGGACCTAACCAATTAGGCTCAAACTTGCCCTTCTTTTCTCAGTCTACTTGATTTCTCTGATTCTCTTTGAGTACAAGATCACCAACTTGAAACTGTCTTTCTTTGATCTTTTTATTGTAATTATGCCAGAGGCAGTTTTGATAGACATGGAGATGATTAAGCGCTGCAAGGCATCTTTCATCTAGTAGTTCAAGCTCAGCTAATCTGGAAGTGCGATACTCCTCGCCTCCGATCAAGTCCTGCATGGATACTCTGAGGGATAGGATCTCGACCTCTATAGGTAGGATGGCTTCAGAGCCATAGACCAAGGCATAGGGTGTGGCACCAGTTGGTGTTCTGATACTAGTGCGATAGGCCCATAGGGTAGGATTGAGTTGCAAGTGCCAATCACGACCAGCTTCAGTGACTGTTTTCTTGAGGATCTTGAGAATGGTCTTATTAGAAGCCTCAGCTTGGCTGTTACTCTGTGGATAGTAGGGAGTTGAAAAGCAATGTTGGATATTGTATTCTGTACACAAGGCATGGACATCTTGGTTCTTGAATGGTCTCCCATTATCAGTGACAATGGCTTGGGGAATGCCATACCGCAATATGAGGTAGTTAAGGATAAACTTGGCTATTTGCTTACTGGTGATATAGGTCATGGGAATGGCTTCAACCCACTTTGTGAAATACTCAATGGCAGTAATGATGAACTTGTGGCCATTGGATGAGGAAGGGTGGATTTGTCCTATGGGGTTGAGACCCCATTGAGAAAAAGGCCAAGGAGTTGTCACAGGTTGTAATTCATGAGTTGGTGCATGAATCAAATCTCCATGCTGCTGGCATTGTAGACACTTCTTAGCAAACTGTGCAACATCTTGCTCTATTGTAGGCCAGTAGTACCCTATTCTGAGTATCTTCTTAGTGAGATTAGGACCGGTAGAATGTGCGCCATAGACACCTTTATGTATGTCTCATAAGGTAGCTTCAGCTTCTTTCGCGTTAAGACATCGTAAGAGGATACCATCGAGACTTTGGTGATATAGTGTATCACCCAGAATGGTGTAACGGGAGGATCGACGGATAAAGGTTTTGCGTTGGGAGGATGATAGGTCAGAGGGCAAGGTGTTGTGTTTAAGGTATTCATAGATATCTTCATACCATGGGGAATTGGGATCAACAAGTTTGCAGCTGATTTCAGTAACGGGAACGTTGACGGCTGGTATCAACAATTGCTTGATCAAGAATTCGCATTTCTGTGTATTTGCGAGCATGTCAATCAGTGACCTGACAGAAGCCATAGAATTTGCAGCTTTGTTATGCTCTCTTGGAATTTACTCAAATGTGATGCTAGACAAATGTGGTTTATATGCATCCACTAGTTGCTTGTAGGGGACCAACTTTTCATCCTTTGTTTGGTACTCATCTATGACTTGGCGAATGACTAGTTGTGAGTCTCCATATACTTGTAATTCTGTGATGTCCCATTGAACTGCTGTATTGAGACCTATGAGGAGTACTTCATTCTCGGCTATGTTGTTGGTGCAAGGGAATGCAAGCCGATATGACTTTGGAATATAGTCATTTTGAGGTGTGATGAATAAGATGCCGGCCCCTGATCCATGTTGTGTGTAGGAACCATCAAAGTATAACTTCCATGTTATGGAGTTGGAAAGAGTGAAGAGATTTTCATCTGGAAAGTCTGCTACCATAGGGTGTGTATCAGTCATGGGTGCTTTTGCTAGTTGATCTGCTAGGGCTTGTCCTTTGATTGCTTTACGATCCATATACTCAATGTCAAACTCACTAAGGATCATGACCTATTTAGCTAGTCTACCTATGAGAGCTGCTTTTGCTAGTAGATACTTCAAGGGATCAGTTTTGGCTATAAGATTTGTGTGTTGGTTCAACATGTAATGCCGCAACTTTTGGGAAGTGAACATTACTGCTAAACAAGCTCTTTCCATCAATGAATAATTGAGTTCATATCCCACCAAAGTTTGACTGATATAATAGATTGCATGCTCTTTTCCTGTTTCATCATTTTATGCTAGAAGGGCCCCTAGGGCTGAAGTTGTAGTTGAGATGTATAATATCAGAGGTTTATCAGCAACTAGTGGAACCAATACAGGAGGTGTAGCTAGATACTCTTTGAGTTGAGTAAATGCTGCTTGACACTTGTCGTCCCATTGAAATGAGACATCCTTGCGGAGTAAGTGTTGAAATGGTTGACATTTATTTGCTAGCTGTGAGATGAAATGCTTGATGGATTGCAACCTTCCCTGAAGGCTCCTTAGTGCTTTGAGGTTCTTTGGTGGAGGCATCTCCACTATAGCCTTTACTTTTACTGGGTCTACTTTGATGCCTCTGCGAGATACAATGTATCCCAATAGCTTTCCTGATGTTACACCGAAGACACACTTCTTTGGATTGAGTCTTACTTGGTACTTCTTGAGCCTGTGAAAGATCTGTCCTAGAACTTGTATGTGATCTGCCCTAGAAGATTTAGCTAGTATGTCATCCACATAGTCCTCCATGATATGATGAAAGAGATCATGGAATATCACTGTCATTACTCTCTGATAGGTTGCTCCTGCATTCTTTAGACCAAATGGCATGACACACGAACAATAGTTACCCCAAGGACAAGTAAAAGTTGTTTTATGTTGATCTTCTTCTGCTATCCTTATCTGATTGTAGCCTAAGAATCTATCCATGAGAGAAAGCATTTCATGACCTATTGTCAAGTCTCCTATAATGTCAATGTTCGGTAATGGAAAATCATCTTTGGGACATGCTTTGTTAAGATCTCTAAAATCATTGCACATGCAGATGCGCCCATTGGGTTTAGCCACAGGTACAATGTTTGATACCTAATCTGAATAATCAATGGGTCAGATGAACTTTGCATCTAACAGCTTCTGTATTTCCACTTTCACTAAGAGAGCTATTTGTGGGTGCATCTTCCTCAACTTTTGCTTGACTGGTTTAACTTTTGGATCAACAGTGAGATAGTGAACAACTAGCTTAGGGTCTAACCCTGGCATATTAGCATAGGTCCACACAAAGTTGATAATTCTCTATAAGAAGAATGTGTTAAGATTCCTATGCTCTGTTTCTGATAATGATGCTGCTAGGAATGTGGTCTTTGAATTTTGCTCTGTGCCAAGGTTTATCTCTGTAGAATCTTCCTCTAGGAGAGCTAACTTCTCTTGATACTTAGATGGTAGGGGAAGGTCAAATCCTCCATCCTCAGGTGCCCCAGTTGGGTTTTCACCTTTAGATACGTCCTTTGTTTTTACTATTTTGTGATCAAGAGGTGCCACAGTGTGGTTTTCACCTAGAGATCTTTCTTTATTTTTACTTTTGCGACCAGAGGATTTGGCATTCTCACCAAAATAAGTTGTTGGCTCTAGTTCCATTACAAAACCTGCTTTGTGATTGCCAAGGGGGATACCTTCCCGAAGTCCCATGAACTCAGCTAAAGCTTCGTCATTCTGAAATACATTTATAACGGGGGACCCTTGTTGGTCCCAATCGATAAGTTCAAGGTAGACAAGTGTGACATTCTGGGTGTTTATGGTGGAGGTTAGGGATATGGAGGATAGCATAAAAATGGAGGATTCTACAAATAGGTTGGTCATATGGAGGGAAGAGTCATCGATGATATCCTCAGTAGATGTTGAATCAGCAGGAAAAGTTTCAGCCACCTCGTCGAGGATATACTCGATGTCCAAGGCGCGCGGTACCTTCTTACCAAATCCTTATCCCTTCTTGTCTAGTTTCTTTGTCACAACAATGGGTTCCATAGTTCCTTGCTTCTGTTTCCCAAGGCCACCTTTGCCTTTATAGCCCATGTTTTTTACTATCCTTAAGCCATTGCCATATTGCTTGACTGGTATTGTGACCAGTTCTTTCTCCTTATAAAGCCAAGAAGAAATGTTGTCAATAGTTTCCTCTTCCAATAACCGTCCCTGTTGGAATTGGGTTAGAAATGCGGGGGGAGGAATAGCTACTTTTTTGGTTACTTTGGCAATGGGTGGTTGGCTATAAGATTTTGGGGATAAAGGCATCTGCCCTGCACAACAAGATTTGGAGATATCATATGTTCCAAATCCTATATCACGGATGTGCACTTTGACTTTAGGCAGAGGATTAGGTTCACTTGTAGAGGCTGGTGTCATAGTTTCAGGATCGACATATAGTGGGGATTCAAGGGCTTTTACATTGTTAGGCACTTGGTTGCAATTCTTATAACTGCATTGCAAGACACGACAGAACTCAAAAGGATTGGGGTCTCCTGGGATAGTGATCTCCATACCATTGAATGGGAACTTTAGAGACTGATGGTACATGGAGGGGACAGCTTTCATTGCATGGATCCATGGGTGGCCTAGGATAATGTTGTAAGGTAGCTCAATATCAAGGACTTGACATCTAGTTTCAAGCATGACATGGCCTAGTAGTATAGGCAAGTGGATAATACCTTCTGAATGGTGTTCAGCATCATCATATCCTTTGATTGTAATACTTTGATCTATTTTGACATGATCCTCAAAGTATCTTGATTGCTTAAGTAACTTTAAAGAACAGATGTTGAGACCAACACCACCATCTATGAGTATATGTTTGATTTTGTACTTATGGATGAGAACCTCAATATGAAGGGCATCATTGTGACAAGGATCGTGGGATGGGAGATCTTTCTTAGAGAAGACCACATTGTAGGGTGAAGTAATGTTACCTACTATAGCTTGGAAATCTGTGACTGCTATGTTGTTAGGAACCGAAGACTCTTGGAGGGCTTTTTCTAGCACTACTCTATGTGCAGGTGATGACCATAGAAGGTCCAAGATAGAGATCTGTGCTGGTGTTTTCCCTAGATGTTCGACAAGATTATAATCAGATTGAGCCGGAAGACTAAGTGTAGGACCATGAATGGTGACATAACCATGGCGAGTTGTAACAAAGCAATCCATAGATTTGCCTTTGATTGTGAGGGTAGACAATCGACTCTCTTCAAAACAACCCATAATGGAGTCAAAAGAAGTGGAAGCACGGTTGAAACCTTTACCTTGATCCTATGGAGGAGGTGGACCATGATGAGGGAATGGTTCCTTGTACATATCGAGATCTTTGTTCATGTACTAAGCTGGTGGATCTTCTTGTAGAGATATTTGATTGCCTTCGATGAGATTTTGGATTAGGTGCTTGAGTTTCATGCACGATGTGGTTCTATGCCCTTTGCTCCTATGGAATTTACAGTATTCATTTTCTCTATACCGTGCAGTTTTTTAAATAGGTTCCCCATATGGGGGAGCATCGAGTAAGGTGATCAGACTATTGTGTAAAATCTTTTGTAAGACTATCTCTATGGGCTCTCCCAAGGGAGTGAATTGACGCCACAGAGGGTAATCTTATTGAGGCCGCTCTTGTTGTCATTGCTGTTGGTTTTGATAAGGTTGCCTTTGTTGTTACTATTGTTGTGGTGGAGCTTGACTTAGTTTGGAAAGTTGCAGCAGCGTTTGCAAAGTTTGGACATGTTTAGAATCAACAACACCATCGTTGGCCACATTTTTATTTTTGTTCCAATATTTGGGTTTATCGCTCAATTGTTGATGAGGAGCATTGTCTTTTGTTTCTTTGAAGATTTTGACCACACCCTTTGCAATGAGGGCCTTTTTGATATTAAATCCTTTGTATGTGATTTCGTCAAAGGTTGTAGCACTAAGAATTTGCAAATGGAAACCTAACTCTTGGTTGAGGTTCTGCACAAATATGCTAACCAACTATTTCTCAAGAATCTTGAAAGGGAATTTGCTAGCCATTTGTCTCCATCATTGAAGGAAAGAAATGAAAGTTTCACCATTTTTCTGTTTATTGTTGCATAGATCAGTCATGGAGATCTCATGCTCTACGTTGTAGGAAAAATGGGTGGCAAATTTCTCTGCTAGCTCGTTAAAAGATTTGATACCCGTAGGCAAGTGTGAGAACCATTCTATTGCTTGACCTCCAAGACTGCGAGGAAAGAGACGCATAAGGTATGTGTCGTTATGTGAGACCTCGAAGCAAGAAAGATAGAATTCCCTGAGATGGTCTTTTGGGTCACCTTTTCCTTTGTATTTATCAAACTTAGGAATAGTAAAATTTTGAGGAAAAGGGATCATAGGTAATGACCGATCAAAATGATAAGAACGCACTTCTTCTAAAGAGAAAGTCTTCTTGGTGTGGCCAAATGTAAGATCAGAGAACTATTGTTGAACTTCTGCGATTTTTAGCTCCATCGATGTGGGAGGGGTTGGAAACATCTCCTGTTGTCTGAGAAGTGGTTGTTGCTGCCCATATGGAAGATTGTAGTGTAAGGCATGAGCATTGGTATTATAAGGGTCATAAGATTGGTTGGGGTCATAGGTGTTGTATGTTGGGTTCAGATTGGTTTGGAATTTGATGCTTTGATTTGGAAGAGGTGGAGGTTGCGCTAGGTAAGATTGTTGGCTTTGTGATGGTTGAAGAAAAGAATTAGGTGGAGGAAAGCTAAAGTGCATTTGATTAGGTTGCGATGGCGGTACATAGCTTTGGGAGACTTGATGTTGGGAATGTTGAGGGTGGCTAGGAAATGTGTGAAAGAAATTTAGCGTTGATGAGTGTAGCGGAGGAGGGACATAGGTAGAAGTGATGTGCAATGGTTGAGGTTGATTGAGGATGAGACTAGAAGAATGTTGTGGTTGGGGTTGCATGACTCTAGTTGGTTGAGAGACATGAAGGTTTGATGATATGGGAGGTGGTATTTGTTGAGACCCTTGTTGCATGGCTACATAGTTGTTCCCTGAATTGTAATTGGGTGGGAAACCTATTCATGAAGGAGTAACCAAAATTCCACTTGCGATCAGTGTGGACACTTTAGGAGTTTGTTGTATATTTGATTGAGCTAAGTTGGCTTGCTTAGCTAGCTCCGCTTGACATTGTAGAGTTTCTTGTTGATTTTTGTAGATTTCCATAGGAGTCAGACGTAGTGATATGGCCCTCTTTCCTATTGGGTTTTGATAAAGGGGATTCTTAATCGTTCTTCCTTGTAAACTTTGTTCTAGTAAAGGTGTGGTCATTGTTGACATAGTTTGCACCGCTTGTATGGTGTCTAGGGTGTCGTTTGTCTCCTTGAGATTGGATAAATTGAAATCTTGAGGTAATTTAGCTCCTTGCTGTGCTAGCAAGTGAAAGAAATGATCCTAGTTCTCGCTAAAGATTTTGTCAAAGGCGGCTACAGCTCTAGGATCTTGTATGAATTCATCAAGATCTTGCCCATATTCTTGAGGTGGGGCTAGATCTGCAGTATAACCTTGGGGGACAAAATCAAGAGGCATGCCCATGGTATAGTGAGGTGTACTTACCAAAGGGACCCTACCTTCTTGAGGAGTGGCTTGATCAACAGTATATCCTTGTGGCATAAAATCTGGAGGCATGCCAGTGGTATAGTGAGGTGTACTAACCAAAGGGACCCTACTCTCATGAGGAGTGTTAGGGTGGTCAAGGTGCGGCACGTTGGGAGAATTGGTAGATCTTTCCGTGGGTGTTCTAAGAGTAACCTTGGGAGTAATGTTGAGATGGCCTGATTGTGGTGTGTGAGGAGGTGATTTGCGCTTCCTAGGGACAACTTGCTTGGACTTCATAGTTTGCTGGAGCCTAGTGGTTGCCATGGAATACACTAGGAAAAAAGGTAATGCTGAGATTCTGCTTGTGTTTTGAGAAAGACAAACTCTGATGCACAAGTGACTAGACCAAAGGCGCTATACTATTTGACCAGAGGTGCATGACTGTGCAACCAAAAGCGTGCTACTGTAATACCAATGGCAATGGACTGAGCTACCAAAGGCGAGGTACTACTATACCAAAGGTGAGCTATGGTGACCAAAAGCGAGCTATTAGGGTGAGTTGTTGTAATACCAGAGGCGCTGAAGTAGTGTCTAATGTTTTTAAAGGCAATTTTGACAGATTTGGTTATGGTTCTGATTGGATTTGTTTTTGGCAAGAGAAAACACAACAAACAAGTGGTCAAAAAAGGACTGACACAACAGATAGTGTATGTTCGAGGCTCACAGAAAAGCCCATTGTTTCCATAGGTATAAGACAATTGCAATAAATAACAAGCACTTTTATCCCTAGAGACAAGGTTTCATTGCAGTAGATCAGCTCACAGCTTAATACTCCATCGATAAAAATATCATTCCATAAAGGTGTCGGATACTTTGTATCTTTGCGAGAGACGATAGGTAGGGATATCTCACCCTCCCCTTGGAAAGATCAAGTAGGTCACAAGAGTTTTATGGCCAAGGGAATACTATCTCTTCTCAAGGGAGCCAATGGTGAGTATCTTAAGGGCTTAAATCGATTCCCCTTACACTGATGATTACCATAATGTTTAGAGGTAGATCAGGTAGTCTCTATCTAGAATGGTTCTTAGTAACTTTGAGGGACCAACACCTTATGAATAATGTGACAAGCTACTAAAAGCTTTAACCAATCTTACTAAGAGTATCAAACACTTTGCTCAATGTGAAAATCATTTCCACAAAGAGCTAGTACACCTCTTTTTAGTTTGGCACCACAAGGTAAGGCTGACGTCGGTTAGGACTTGGCTTTCGCCTTATCCCTCTTATATAGCGGTTTAAAGGAAAACTCCACTTAGGGTCATCCCTTTTGGATGAAACACAATCCAAAAGTAGGCCCTTCTAAAAGAAGTACTGAAATGTAAGAGCAAGCACGTCAAACAAAGGTTCAATTGTCCCGTTATAAGAAAAAATAAAGTGCAACTAAATTAGGCACACACACGTTTGTAGTTGTCAATTGTCCTTTATAAAATTGAAGTGTTTGGCATTCATGTCCATTGTCCCTTAGAAAATTACGGTGTTTTTGCATACATGTCCATTGTCCCTTAAGAAAAACAGTATGTTCCGAAGACTTAGATTGCTGAAATGATTTGTTCAATTATCCCTTAAGAAGGCAATATGTTTCGAAGACTTCGTGAGATAAATCAAGATTTCTTCAAGGCTCGTCCTGCATAAACATATTAGAAAAACCTATTTGCTCTATGTGAGTGATAAGAAGCTGCAACAAGTCACTATAGTTCCACAAAAAACTCACAAGTTAACAAAAAATAAATCAAATTGACTAAAAGCGCTTAACTTGTTAGATGAAAAAATAAGTAATATGAAAAAATATTATAATAATGATTAAGTATAGCAAATTAAATATTATGATCATATTCTATATAAAATTCTATGCAATTTTTAAAAAAAGTTTGTGAAAATTGAGTAAATTTTGCACAAGTTATGACCGTTTGAAGTTTGCAAAGAAGGGTTGACTTTGACTGAGTGTACCTAATAAATCTGATAAAATTGCCACAAAATTATTTCACCATAGAAAATTTGGGAGAACCATCTTTCCAACGCCACTAGTTTCGTGAAAATCTGACTCTGTATCGAAAAGATATGCTCGATTTCGTGAAACTGCTAAAAATAGGCCAAAAAAACATGGGCTAAAATAGGGATACAGATTGGGATCTATTTTTCTCAAAATCTATGCACTTCCTACAAAAACTAAGAGATACCCAGATAGAATTTTGATGTTTTTGACACAACCCAGAAATATTTTTAGATAAAGTTACACAGCTATTCCTGATTTCATGAAATTTCTAAAAATAGGCTAAAAAAAAGTATAAAAAAAATATAGGCTAAAAATAAGGACACAGATTGAGATCTATTTTTCTCAAAATCTATACACTTCCTGCAAAAAATAAGAGATACTTAGATTGGATTTTGATGTTTTTGACAAAACCCAGAAATCTTTTGAGCTAAAGTTACCCCATTTGAATGCTCAACACCTATTCTCTCAAACTAGTGAACAAGAATCTTCAAATCTTCTGCATTGTGATTGCGCTTTTCCGTACCTAGCTTCAAAAAAATCAACTTTTTCTATAAAAAAAGTAAGGTTAGTGGGTCCCACCGGGTGTGCCAGAATGTGTATGAGGAAAATTGACTATGATAAACTTAAACAAATCAAAAACTAATAACATAAAGAGAACCGATCTAAATAAAAACCATTACTAATAAATCAATAAAATATGAAAGCTTTTACCGAGATTTGTATTGTTCCCTTTGGATGAATGTAGATTGCTCAATAGTATTGCAAAACCATAGTTGCAACAAGCAAGTAGTGTGCTCAAAGATTAATGTTAAGAGATCGTGAAGTTGCTTAATCAATGCGATGTATGCTCAAAGCACTATTAAATATGCCTGAGAATAAGTGGTCGAAGAGAGCTTTATGAAGGAGATGAGGGGGTTTATATAAGTTTCAACAGAGATCGATCAACGGTCCAGATAATTCAGAAGAATCAATGGAGGAGAACAGTTAAGGAACGTGCAACGAATAAGAAGAAGACAAGTGTCACATAAAAGCTATTTTATTTGAGTTAATCACTTTCTTTTCTAAAGATAAGACATGTTTTTCATAAATTAGAAAGTTTTTTCCTAATTTAAGAGAAATTGATAAAAACAATGTTGATTGAATAGATAACTCAACTTAAGATTTGTTTTTGCATGATTTGAGGGAAATTAAATAATAAATTATTTAATTTTGTGTGCATGGAGAAGAAGACTTATTTTTAGAAGATTTGAAAGATATTTGTAGATAAGAAAGTAAATTAAATAAATAAATTTATTTAATTGTTGTGCATGATTTGGAAGAATAAATAAAATATTTGATTTATTTTATTTTTGGAGATTGAGAGAATTTAAATAAATTTGATTTGATTTATTTAAATTTGGAAGAATGAATTTGATTTAATAAAATAATTGGAAATTATTTAATTGTTTGGATAAGATAGAATTTGTGATGAATTAATTAAATAATGGGATTTATTTAATTAATGGAGACTCGAGATTTGGAAAGAAGATAATGATTTAATTAAATAATATAAATTATTTAATGGAGACTTGAAATTTGAAAGAGGATAATGATTTAATTAAATAATATAAATTATTTAATTAATGGAGACTTAAATTTTGAAAGAGATAATGATTTAATTAAATAATATAAATTATTTAATTGTGGAATAATAATAGAGGAATTTGATTTAATTAATTAAATGAAGAGAATTTATTTAATTAATGTCAAAAGTATGTGATTTAGAAGAATTTGGTGAAATTAATTAAATAATTAGATTATTCAATTAACTTTGTAATGCAGATGATACTCCAGATTAGACGAAATGCAAGTAGTGCGGCGACTTAGTCATTTTAGGGTGTCTACAATATGTAAGTATAACTTGTATATATACTTATGTGGCTGTGTATAGGTTGCTTTTTAAAAATTTTGGTATGCGGATTCCACGCTTTGCCATTGATGTCAAAGGGGGAGTGAGGAGTAGTGAAAAATGTGGGATCTACCTAAGGGGGAGCTCCGGTAAAAGTATACACAAGACAGAGCATTAGCCAAGGAGGAGTGTGCCATGACACTTAGTCATTTTTCACTAAGTGTTGCCATCAATGCCAAAGGAGGAGATTGTCGGCAAGAGAAACTGTGTGGCTTCTTGATTGTTGTCATTGATGGCAACAAAGTTCATCTCACACATCTGCAGTACATAGAAAGTCTCTACCAGAAGTTAGATTGAAGAGAGTTTTGGTCCGGTGAGCAAGAATAGAGCATGTAGCAAGGTTTGATAGTCAGGTGTAGATCTCTCAGAGGATGTATCTCAGAAAAGTATAGATTTGGAGAAGTCAAGAGGAGTACCATGACTGCTACATTCTAGAGATTGAGCCTCTGGGGATGAAAGAATCAAAAGATATGAGCACCTAAGTGTTGAGTTTCTGACAGGCAGAGCAGACTGAGCAAGAACTAACCGACAGAGCATCAGAACTTAATCCGGATGAGAAATTGATGGTGATCAAGCTTCTTGAGGGATCTTTCATGGTTGGCTGACATGATTGATGACTTCTATAAGTATCTCTTTAATGTACATCACTTAGTAAGCATGGATTCAGCCGACAGACTAGAGTTTGGAAAAATCTTGAGTATTCTGGATGCCGACTAGAAAGATGTTGAAATCCTTGGTGCGGATATATATACTAGATGGATTTCAATGTAAAAGTGTGTGTTGTATGATAGAGTGTGAGAAGAAAAGTAGAGAGCAGTGTGGAAGCAGCTATACAAGTCTGGTATGTGACAGAACAACAACACTAAGCAAAGGAAGAATGAAGTGCAGCAGATCAGTATATTGAGCCTAACCTGAACTGAACCTCAGCATAGGTGGATGCTTCTGATCAGTTCAAACACCTAGTTACATTCTATATACCTTGTAGATAATGAGTGTCTTGTAGGCAGTGAGCCTCTTGTGAGCAGTGTGCTCGGGCAGTGAGCCCTAATTGGCAAGTGCCACTTTGTACTTCTATTCTTTTAACAGAGAATACAATCTTGGGTTAGTCACCCCATGGTTTTTTCCTTAATAGGGTTTTCCACATAAAAATCCTTGTGTTATGTGTGTTGATTTCTTTTCTGCTCTTATGTTCATGTATGCTTATATGTTTTGATACTGCACTAATTGTTAAGAGGAAGAGAAAGTTAAATAATTAAGATAACTGATTCACCCCCCCTCTCAGTTATCCACCTTGTTTCCAGTAGGTAAGAGACCCATGGAGGTGTAGTCTAGTAGAAAGCCTTCAATAAGGCATCTTTGTGTTTTTTGTTGTGAGGCATATGCACATGTACCTAGGGAGAAGCGGTCAAAGTTAGAGAACAAGGCTGTTAAGTGTATCTTCATTAGCTATGGTGTTGATGTGAAAGGATACAAGCTTTGGGACCCTGTGGCTGAAAAAGTGTTGTATAGCAGAAGTGTCATCTTCAGAGAGCTTACACCTTCTTCCACTATTTTACAGCCAGAAGAAAAAGTAAAGAAAGAGGATGTTGTTCAGTTTCCTCCTACCCCTGAGAAGACTGAATAGAAAGACAATGTTGGACCTGATGATGAGGAGAGTTCTAGCAACTCTGAAAGCTCAGATGAAGAAACTAAGCCTCTACCTCAGCCATTGAGGAGGTCTACACAGATAAGAAAGCAACCTGAAAGGTTTGGTTTTACATTGCTTGATTCTAGTTGTGCTTATGCTTTACTCACTAATAGTGATGAACCTAGAACTATATCAGAGGCTTTGGACATGAAAGATGTAGGTTCCTAGAAGGAGGCCATGGAGGATGAAATGGCTTCTTTGGAAAAGAATCAAACTTGGGACTTGGTGCCTTTGCCTCCTGGATGGAAACCTGTTGGATTCAAATGGGTGTTCAAGAAGAAAATTGGTGCAGATGGCAATGTTGAGAAGTATAAGGCCAAATTGGTTGCGAAGGGGTATTCAGAAGTGGAGGGTATAGATTATGGTGAGATCTTCTCTCCCATTGCAAAGCTGACATCCATTCGATTCATGTTGTCTCTTGCAGCAGCTTATGACTTGGAGGTAGAACAGATGGATGTGAAGACAACTTTCCTTCATGGTGATTTGGAGGAAGAAATCTACATGTCACAGCTAGAGCATTACATGGTGAAAGGTAAAGAAAATTTAGTTTGCAAAGTTAAGAAGTCTTTGTATGGTTTGAAGCAATCCCCTAGGAGATGCTACTTGAAGTTTGATGCCTTTGTGTTGTCAATTGGATTGTGAGATCAAAATGGGATCACTATGTGTACTATAAGTTTGATGGTGATCATATTCTCATTGTTGCACTATATGTTGATGATATGTTGATCATTAGAAAGGGTAAGAATATGATTTTTGATTTCAAATCCTAGTTATTAGTACAGTTTGAAATGAAAGATTTAGGGGCTGCTAGGTACATCCTAGGAATGGAAATCAGAAGGGACAGAGCTAACATAAAACTTTGGTTAAGCCAGAGTAAGTATGTGAAACCATGTTGGATAGGTTCAGCATAGTAGATTGTAGACCATTCTGTGTTCCTGTTTCTTTGGGGACAAAGTTATATGTTGAGGATTGTCCAAAATCTCCTAGTGAGGTGAAGGACATGAGCAGAGTACCTTATGCTAGTGTTGTTGGTAGTTTGATGTATGCTATGGTCTACACAAGACCAGACATTGCCTAAGTAGTGGGAGTCCTTAGTTGATTTATGGCTAATCTTAGATGGGTTCATTGGGATGCAATTAAGTGAGTGTTCAGATATTTGAGGGGTACTTCTTGTTGATAACTGAGAGGGGGGTGAATTAGTTATCTTAATTATTTCAGCTTTCTAAACTTTCTTAATAATTAGTGCAACATTAATTCAAACAAGCAAACATAACCATGAAATGGAAATACACATGACACAATATTTTTGATGTGGAAACCCTGTTAAGGGAGAAAACCATGGGGTGATTAACCCAAGACTGTATTCTCTATTAGAAGAATAGTATTACAAAATGACACTTGCCAATTAGGGGGCTAATTGCCTGACCACACTGCTCACAAGAGGTCCATTGCCTACAAGAGACTCACTGTCTACAATTTGTAAATAGTGTAATATAATACTTGAACTAATAAAGAGCATCTACATATGCTGGAGTTCAGTTCCAGTTAAACTCAGTACACTGATCTGCTGCACTTCATCCTTTCTCTTCCTTAGTGCTAATGTCCTTTCACATACCGGACCTACCTTACTACTTTCACTCTGCTCTACTACTTTTCTTCGCACTTCACAAAAAACCACGACACCTCTCACAACTAAATTCATCTTGTATATATATCCGCACAAGTGATTTCATCACCTTTCTAGTCGGCATTTGGAATAGTCAATATTTTCCACAAACTCTGATCTGTCAGCTGAATCCTTGCTTACCAAGTAATGTGGATCAAGGATATACTTGTAGAAGTCATCAATCATGTCAGCCAATCATAACTTATGCCTTAAGAATCTTTACCATTATCAGTAATGCATCCGAAATAATGTCTGATGTTCTGCCAGTTAGTTCTTCCTCTGTCCACACTGCCAATCAGGAACCCTACACTCAAGTATTCATATCTTTTTCTTCATCTATCACCGGAGGCTAAATCCTTGGAATCTATCAGTCAAGGTAGTCCTCTTGACTTCCCCAAATCTGCACTTCACCAAGATACTTTCTCTGAGAGATCCAGAGCTGACTGTCGGACCTCACCACATGCTCTGTTCTTGCTTACCGGATCACAATACTCTGCAATCTGCCTTCCGGTAGAGACTCATTATGTCCTACGGATGTGTGGGTTAATCTTTGTTGCCATTAATGACAACAATCATGAAGCTCCAATGTGTCTCTTGCCAACAATCTCCCCCTTTGGCATTGATGGCAACACTTAGTGAAAAATGACTAAGTGTTATACTATACTCCCCCTTAGCTAATGCTCTGTCTCTATGTACATTTTCTGGAGCTCCCCCTTAGCTAGATACAACATTTTTCACTATTCATCACTCCCCCTTTGACATCAATGGCAAAGGGTGGGGTCTGCACACAAAAAAAAATTCTCAAAAACACTTCTCTACTTAGTCGCATAAGTATTTATACATGCTATACTTTACATAAACTGAAGGATATCTGCAAAAGATGTCTTCAACTTGACAAATTCTATTGCCCAACTCTACTTCATTCTGTCCAAAATTGCGATGTGACCACTCAACAGGAATGCATAAGCTTCTGCCTTTTTCAGATTTGTCGGATCATTTGTTTTGGCTGTAGTTTGAGCATCACTTAAGGCCTCATGCATGGCCTCCAACTTAGGGATAATTATTCCTCTAAGTTCATTCAACTTGCTGATTCGATTTTGATTCTCTTCTTCAAGCTTTTTAATTTCATTCAAAACTGCAATCGTCTGACATTCTTGATTTATTATGGATGTGGTAAGTGGATCAAAATTTTGAGAAAGTTTTGTTAGTTTGTCCTCCTATTCTTTCACTTTCTTCTCAATCTCCACTATTGCTTTAGACCACAATATACAAAATTTGTATACATCTCCTCCATCCTTAAGAGCATTTTCCAAGCTCTTTATCCCAATACCCATTACTCTCCTGTCATTTGCTATTAGCCCTTGCAACTCAAAGAATATCTTATCCAAAAACTCTTTCCCGACCTTCTCCTCAGCTGATTTCTCTAGAGAATTGAAATGTGTACTAATACTATTAATCAGAGATTTGAGATTACCGGATGAGGAGGCTGAGGGATCTGTTTGAAAAGATGGCATGATCTTTTCTAACACTCCAGATGCGGCTACTATAAGCTCAAAAATCTTCCATGTGAGACTTCAGGAGTTTTTCTTTGGCCTTTGCATTAGCAAATGAAGCTATCTTCATTGTTTGTACCAGAGAAAGAGAGTCAAAATTAAATGGCCCTTGCAGAAGTTCTGGTTCATCAATTTCCATTATCTCTTTGTCTAAGAACTTTTTGATAGTTTCTGCAGTGTCTCTTGCCGGAGACAGATTCTTCTTCTCTTCTGCAGTCTCAGAACTGTCTCTTGGAGCTTTTTCTCCTTCTACAACCTTGGTACTATCATCTTTTTCCTTCACCTCTACTTCTTTCTCCTATATTCTTTCTTCTCCTTTGGATCTGGAGTCAGTAGGGGAAACTGGAGGAGTGATGTTTGTTTGTTAATGGGCCACCTCTTCCAGAGCAGAGGATTCTAAGCCCTTATCTTCACCAGTGTCCATTAGTTCTTCTGTCATTTCCTTAGTGGATTCCTTTTCAACACCTGTGGCCAAAGGATCAATGCCCAAGTCCTCTATAATAGGAAGATTGAATCTTTTGAAGACATTTCGGAGGATCTCTTCTGTTTCCTTGGCTATCTTGTCAGTCTCACCAAGCATGAGCTGATTCATTTTGGCTTTGCTTTGAAATTCATCCTTGCAATCCTTGAAGATCATGTTCATTTTCTTTGAATGGATTAAAGGATATAGCTGAATGGCTATCTATTCCCAGATCTCAAAATCTTTTGCCATGGTAGTATTCTTTCTTATTTCTAACTCTTTTTCTAAGCTTTTGGGAATAAGAGATATAATTTCAATAAAAGCCTTGTTATATATGTTCAGATACTTAACTACTACTTCCTGCAAGATCTTTTGGTCTGCTTCATTGTAATCATCATAGAATTCAGCCATTGGCTGAAGGTTTCCATCCACAGTGACAGATTTGATGACATTATCTAAAGACAGAGTGGGCTTTTCTACAAATTCCTCTGCATTTTCTTCTTCACCTTAACCGATAGAGGGTTCATCGGATGTTTTCTTCTTCTCCTTCTTCATTTTCTTTATCTCCTCATCTGATTCAGTTTCTTCATCATCCTTCTGACTGACATAAGACCTTGTGGCCTTTGTTTTAGTTCTTTTCTCTCGTCTGCCGGATGATTTTTCTTCTAGTTTTGATGTCCTTGAGCTTTTAGTTGCAGGTACAGATCTCTTTGATGATTTTGTATGGGTGGAAGATTCTACCAGAGCACTTTCCTTACTTCCTTTTTTTGCCTCTTCCTTCTCTTCCTCAGCCCTTTCCATCTTTTTCCTATTGGCATCAAGTGCCTCCGTTGAGATGCCTAAGCCTTTGGTAACTTCTTCAACTTCCTTTCTCACTTTCCTCTTTATTTCCGGTTGTCTGAGTTCCACATGAACTTTTACAGTTAGCTCTTCAAAGGTTCCAAACCTTTCTGCCTTTGGATCCTTTGGTTGACTTAGCATGTGTTGAACATGCAGTTCCACAATTTGGTCATCAACTTCATACCCCATAGGCATGATCCAGACTATCCTTGGCTCTACTGCCTCCATTAGTCATTGATCAGTGTCTACCATGAAGCACACTGTATCTTTATATTTTTAAACCAATGATTTTGGGATTCTTTCTCTAATTTGCATAGTAATTTGGAGTTCTTAAAGTACCCCCACAGAGCTATATTCCTTGCCTTGGCATCCCCAAGTTCATGCAAGTAATCTCTGATTTGAATTGCTCTCAGTTTGTTATTTTGCCATGCCCATCCATTGGATCTGGGCAGCTCATTCATGAAGTAGAAAAATAAACACAATATCAGTCCACATATTTAAAAGAGTTCTTCTTGCCCTTTTTGATCTTTTGTATGTTCTCCATCAATTGACTTAGAAGAAGTTCACAGAGATCATACTCTGCATTCTTTCTCAGCATCTCATAGGCAGTATACACTGCAGTTCCGGACATTGAACTCTCCCTACTAGAATGATATATCTTATACCCTATTATCATAGATGCAAACACACCATGCGGAACATTGGAAAATTCTCCTAGGGGATCTACTTCCAAGGATTTATAGGGATGTTTCTTGAATTTGGGGTGCGGCCTATCAGTGATCTTCACAATATTCAGAGTAGAGATCTTTTCAAAAGATTTGCAGAGAGATATTTGAGAACGGAAAATACCTTTTGTGCCTTTAGGTTTCATGGAGTGAGTCAGATCGATTTCTAGAGAATTGACTTCTGTAAATGATCTTTGATGGGCTTGAGGAAATTTGTTGCAGAGCACCTCTTTTCTTCTTCTTGAATGCAGAATGAGCAAATGTTTAACAAGAAGAACCCTTATATTGTTCCGCAAACCCTAAAACCAAGTTGCAATAAATGCTCGACCTAAGTTATTCTGGTTTGCCTTATTCAAATGACTTGAAGAACCGTATCAATCTTGATCTTAAACATCTTACTGATCTTTCAAATCTTAACCATAGTTTACTTAGATGTTTCTCTTATGAACCCTTAAATCCACAACACTTCTTGTGCCAGTTTCAGCACCAATTGACTGGCTGGGGGAACAAGGTTTTCTTTGTGTCTCCCCCTGAGCTAGAGTTCACCTTTTAATTTCCAAAAGGAATATCAGCACCAGAGTCTGGTGCGGATCCATCCCCTACATTCTCTGTACTTTTCTTCACCCAAATCTTTTTCATCTCACTTTGAACTTCATCCACATTCACCTTTTGTTTTCCCTTATCTTGATTCTAATTATGATATACCGGACCTCTTTTGTCCTAATTCTTGCTTCTATAGAATTTTGCAATATGACCGGATTTATTGCAAATTTGGCAAACAACATTTCTTTGCATATTTGATTGATATCCTCTTGATCTGCATTGATGAGCCATGTGACCCATTCTATTGCATGCAAAGCATCTACCATTGAATGAATTGTTCATTTGCATATTTCTGCATTCATGAGATTTGTGACCATACCTTTTGTAGTTAAAACACTGTCTGGAGAAGGATGTATTAGTCTGATTTATTCTCTTTCTGCACTGATTAGCTCTATGACCAAAGTTATTGTAGTTGTGGCAATATCCATTGAAGGATGGATATCTTTGAGCATTAGGCTACCTTACTGGAGGTCTTCTAGGCCCGTTCCTTAGATTTTCTGATCTAAAATTCTTCTGACTGGATCCGGAGCTTTTTCCTTTTTCATATCCCAAACCACACTTGTCATCTACCCTCTTTTGACTTTCAAGAAGAACTTCAAGTTGAGCAGAACTTATCTTGAATTTCTCTTTATATTCATTTGCTGTTTGAAGATCCCTTTTAAGAGAGACAATTTGATCCTTAAGTTTTTCTTCATTATCTTTAGCATCTTCAAGATCAGATTCAAGATGTCTAATAATTCTATCCATCTTGTGGCAATCTTCTGATTTCTCCTTGAGAGATTATCTTAGATCATCTTTAGTTTTTCTTTTCTCTTCAACCTCTTGGGTAAACTTCATAACTCCTGATTCCATTTCATGTCTTACCATAATGATTCTTTTGATAACTTTTCACATAACTTGGTTTTCTCCTTCAGATCTTCATTTGTATCATTGGCTTCACCTTGACTTGCCAATTGCTAAAGTAGCTCCTTTCTCTTTTTCATAGAGAGACTTAATTTGTCTTTTAGTTCTTTTATGAAATCATCAGCCTATTTGAATCTTTCCTTTAATTCATTGACTTCAGAGTTTGACTGCTCAAGATCATCAAGGGTAGTCTTGAGTTGCTCCCTTATACCATATACATCCATTTGAATTCCTAGATCTTCCTCAAGCTGTTAGACTCTGTTAGGAGGAAATTGGCTCTGATACCAATTGTTGATAACTGAGAGGGGGTGAATCAGTTATCTTAATTATTTCAACTTTCTGAATTTTCTTAATAATTAGTGCAACATCAATTCAAACAAGCAAACATAACCATGAAATGGAAATACACATGACATAATATTTTTGACGTGGAAACCCTGTTAAGGGAGAAAACCACAGGGTGATTAACCCAAGATTGTATTCTCTGTTAGAAGAATAGTATTACAAAATGGCACTTGCCAATTAGGGCTAACTGCCCGAGCACACTGCTCACAAGAGGCCCACTGCCTACAAGAGACTCACTGTCTACAATTTGTAAAGAGTGTAATACAATACTTGAACTAATAAGGAGCATCTACATATGCTAGATTTTAGTTCCAGTTAAACTTAGTACACTGATCTGCTACACTTCATCCTTTCTCTTCCTTAGTGTTGCTGTCCCTTCACATACCGGACCTGCCTTACTGCTTTCACTCTGCTCTACTACTTTTCTTCGCACTTCACCAAAAACCACAACACCTCTCACAACTAAATCCATCTTGTATATATATCCGCACAAGTGATTTCATCACCTTTCTAGTCGGCATCTAGAATAGTCAATATTTTCCATGAACTCTGATCTGTCGGCTGAATCCTTGCTTACCAAGTAATGCGAATAAAGGATATACTTGTAGAAGTCATCAATCATGTCAGCCAATCATAACTTATGCCTTAAGAATCTTTACCATCATCAGTAACGCATCCAGAATAATGTCTGATGTTCTTCCAATCAGTTCTTCCTCTGTCCACACTGCCAATCAGGAACCTGACACTCAAGTATTCATATCTTTTTCTTCATCTATCACTGGAGGCTAAATCCTTGGAATCTATCATTCAAGGTAGTCCTCTTGACTTCCCCAAATCGGCACTTCACCAAGATACTTCCTCTGAGAGATCCGGATCTAACTATCAGACCTCGCCACATGCTCTGTTCTTGCTTACTAGATCACAATACTCTGCAATCTACCTTCCGGTAAAGATTCATCATGTCCTACGGATGTGTGGATTAATCTTTGTTGCAATCAATGACAACAATCATGAAGCTCCAATGTGTCTCTTGCCAACACTTCTAAGTATTCCATTTTCTATCATGGTAATGTTACAGGACCTCTGCATTCTATTGACATTCGTGGATTTGTGGATTCAGATTGGGCAGGTGACATTGATAGCAGGAGATCCACCAGTGCTTATGTGTTTACACTGTTTAGTGGTTCTATTAGTTGGATGAGTAAGTCACAACCTGTTGTTGCTTTGTCCATGACATAAGCTGAGTATATGGTAGCAACTCATGTTTGTAAAGAAGCCATTTGGTTTAAGAGATTGTGTTCAGATATTGGTGTTGATGCAGGATAGATAACGATCAGTTGTGACAGTCAGAGTGTGATTTGCCTTGCAAAGAATCCAACTTTCCATGTTAGAACGAAGCACATTGATGTTCAGGTTCACTTTGTATGAGACATGGTTGAGGATGGAAAGGTAAATTTGGAGAAGGTAGATAATTTGAAGAATTTTGTTGATGCATTGATGAAGCTAGTGAGCACAAAGAAGTTCAGATGGTGTTCAGAGTCTATGGGCCTCTCGGCCTATAGCAGTTAAATCCTATAATTCTATTAGCTCTTACAAGGTGTTTGACAAGTGGGAGAACGTTGGGAATTAAGGTGTCTCAACCTTGTAAATTCCTTACATTATTAATATTTGTATTTATTATTTAATTGCCTATGTTGTAAATATTTTTAAATTCCAATTGTCATATTGTGGGATGTGGCACGGTGATGTGTCAATCCTACATGGAATATGATGACTTGTAATTTTGTCCTCACATGAGGAGATAGGCGTCCCACTTTGTGGTAGGAGTATTTTTCCATGTGTTGGCATCTTCCATGTTGTGTAAGGGAATGTTTGACCAAAACGGTTATGACAGATTTCTATGACGAATATATGACATGTAAGAGTTAGAAAGAGAAGGTTGTAAGACAGGTGAAGCCATGTGTCATGAAGCATCTTTGAAAAAGGCATATTTGGGCATCCCAAGGTGGACTATGACATGTTGTAAGAGAAAATCCTATTTATAGCCTGTGTATGATAGATTCTCTTACAGATGTAAGTTATAACCACTATGATAGATTCTATGACGGTCATAAGTGTCGTAAGAGCATCTGTCATAGCTCATTTTGGAAATAGGCAACCCCTTTGGGATGGGAGCTATGGACAAGAGTCAGGCACATTCTGCAGTGTTGACCAAGTGTCCTTAGGTGTGGGTTTTGGTCCATGAAACCAAGTTGGACGCCCATTCAAAGAAAGGTCCAATATTGCCTTGTATCTTCTATATAAATAGGTGCTTGGAGAGGGAGTTGTATCATAGGTTCTACAGGTACTGTTATGCTACTAGTTTGACTTGAGACACGAGTGTCAAAGACCATTAAAGCTTGCATTGCAAGTGTATTGTAAACATATTTCAGATTTGTTAATACATTGTGCAGGTTTCTGAGTGTGGGGTTTTCTCCACTGTAAATCTTTGTCTCTCTTCTTCTATCTACATTCTGGTTCTTGCCTTTTGTTGCAATATCTCATGTTAATGGTTTAACATTGTTGTAATAGTTAGGATAAAATTGAGTTTGCATAGCCCTCTCCTCATTAAATTAGTGTAGGAAGCAATTTCCGTACACCTAGCTTCCTTTCAGTTATTATCTTTAGAGGGCATGCCTTCCCAGTGTGAGAAGGGGTATGACCCAAGTGATAACGAGCTAAAGCTAAGCTCTTCCTAGCCGCTATATAATAAAAGTGTTGGTGTCGAAAGCCACAAACGATGGGTACTGTTGTGTTACACCAACGAATGTTTCCCCCCAAACCCCTTAGAGCATAACCTCTTTGGGCTGGGAAGCCTCCATTAATGGAGTGAATCGTTGCACAAGTAGCCACTTGAATGGATGCCCTTACTAGCAACCTTGTGTAGTAGCCAAAATCCCTCTATTTGTTGATGCAAAAGGTAGAGCCTTTGAAGCCACCCTGATTCTTGTGGTTCTTAGTAGAGATAGTAGGGACAATCCTAAGGTTTGCAAGCCTTGGGAAACCCAGAACTTGGTATTCATGAGAAGTGAGTGCTGTGGAGGGGAGCCAGTACTACCAAGATCCTAAAGCTATCCACTTTGAATAGGAATGACAAGGGGACTCAACAAATACAGTCCTTTCCTAGCCTAGGTTGTACAAGCTTGTGATTGTTGTGAGTGTGAGTGACTGAAATCATTATTTTCTTGTCAAATACTCGTCAAAACACACCCTCTATCAGACATAGATCACTTTCAAACTATAACTGCTCACTTTTGGCAAAACCAGATCACTTTTAAACAACATCTGCTCACTTCTGGAAAAAAGTGCATCACTTTTAAACATCATTAGCTCACTTTTGAACTGAAACTTATCACCTCTAGTAAACCTAGTCGCCTCTGGTCAACACTATACTCTATCACCTGTAAATATCTAGATCACTTCTGATCTATTACCCATCACTTTTGGCATTTTCTGATTCACTTTTGAGCTATTACTTATCACTTTTGGGCAAACATTAGCAATCCATATCAACCCGACCCAATTAGTTGCACTTTCAGACTTCTTAGCTTTGTTACTAGCTTTCAGATAGTCCTCTAATCATCTACAGTCAGCTGAGCATCATCTCCTATTTTGGGCATACCAAACCATTGGACTTTTTGAGCTTTCCATCCTCTTGAGACCCCCAACCAGTAACCAATCATCAAAACAATTAACCCAGTAATAGCAAACATCATCCCTTTGGCTTTACTTAGCCCTAGCAACATTAGCAAACAACATCATCAACCAGCTTTTCCCTTGATTTTGTGAGTTATTCTCTAGGGAGTTTATTAAACCAACAACCAAATAGCAAACCAACAACCCATCAGCAAACCAAGCAACTAGCAAACTAGCAAACCAAACCATCAACAAACAATCAGCAAACCATCTTCTTTTGGGTCTTAACCTTGACAAACTAGTCCAATCTTCATCATTAACCATCATGCCTCAAACTAGGAGCCAATATAGAGCTGAAATGGAAGCAAAATTGCAAGCTGAAATGGAAGCCAAAATGCAACAATCTTGATCAACTCCCCTCAAAGATACAACCCAACTCACAACCGATATGCCTTCTTACATGTTTGTACCCGAAGGATACACCACTGAACCGTCATCTTCACAACAAGTGCAACCTCAACCATTTACAGTGACATATGAAGAGAAATCCCAAGATTACTTATCCAAATTTTGAGACACACAAATATGGGACCAAGTTAAGAAGATTATTTTATCTAATCCAGATCGTCATTTCTTGCAATTAGCCTGTATGGGAGCCAAATTACCAAGTGACTTTGACATATCCGCTATTCGTAAACACGATCCAAACACTCCCACTGTTCTTACAAAGGGACCATCCACTATAGCCACTCCATTTCATGACATGTCCATGCAATCTCATCCACCTTCCAATCCATCTCCCTCATTGCCTATTGCTACACCATCAAACCCACCATGCTCAGAGTACACTCTAGAACCTTTGATAACTCCAACCGAGGTACTTCCTTCCCTTTCACAAATTTTGAGCTTTCCACCTTTCCATGTTTTACAACATACCCCTTCTCCTACCATGACCATATCTAGGCCTCAAGTATCACAAACTCCTCAAGTATCACAAGCTGTCCATGTTTCACAAGTGCAAACTTCATAAATTTCACAAGCTATCCCAATACCACAAACT
Source organism: Cunninghamia lanceolata (assembly GCA_027924645.1). NCBI lineage: Eukaryota > Viridiplantae > Streptophyta > Pinopsida > Cupressales > Cupressaceae > Cunninghamia > Cunninghamia lanceolata. The sequence continues at coordinate 11,114,453 of BSBN01000655.1, forward strand.
TGACAAGTTTCACAAGCTATCCAAACACCACAAGCCACACAAGTCTTGCAGCCATTACAAGTCCCTACTCCTATCGCATCACATGTAGAAACTACACACTAAATTAATATTCCCATCACCTCTAATATGGTCTCCATGATTTCCATGAACATATCCAACACACCATATAATCCCAATGTTAGTCTCATTGACATGAGTGACCAGCCTATTGTATCACAAGCCAATCCTAGTACTGTTGTCTCTTATGCTGATCAACTTACATCACTCACTCCAACTCCATATAATCCTTCACAAAACGTCAATCTATCTTATACAACCCAAGGATTACCCATTGTCACCCAACACATGACATATACCAATCCATCTCAAGGTACTCATGTTGTCCAAAACATAAACCCAAATGTCCATCCTTCTTCATCAACCAATCCTTCCATTGCTTACCATAATGCAAACATAACTTTCAATCGACAACCATTGACCAACATCAATCCATCCTCTAGTTCCCATGTGATGCAAAATCTTGGAGTCCATCCATCGCAATATACCCAACCACCACTTTTGTCTCAAGGACAACAATCCTCAAACACATATGTGTCGTATACCAATCCTTTGACATATAATGTGAGCACACAACCTCAACAAATGGTCATACCCTCATACATTTCACAGCAGCCACAATATACACCATATTACATTCCACCTCCAAACCATCAACCCCCTTTGCAACAACAGCAACTATCTCAAGTGGTTGTTGAACAAATGGTTAACAAGGTAGTAGGAAAAATCAAGAAGACATTTTCCTTGGGAGACATATGCCCTTATCCATTTGACAAGTCACTTCACATGACACCTTTTCTGCCACATTTTGAAATCCCACAATTTGACAAATACAAATGGAAAGGTAATCTGGATTACCATCTTAGAGCATTCTATGTTGCATGTCTCGATGTTTCTTGGGATGAAACATATCTCTTGAGACTATTCCCTCGAAGCTTAGTGGGACAAGCTCTTGAATGGTTCTCTCACTTACCTCTGAGAATCAAGACTTTTGAGGAATTAGTGCACAAATTTTGATCCCATTTCTCTTTCAACATTGAACATGAGGTGAATATAAATGATCTTGTCAATAACAAACAACACAATGATGAAGCTTTCTCCTCATTTACCCAACTATGGTGTAACATGGCTAGCAAATTATCATGGCAAATACTTAAGAAATAGCAACTCAACATCTTTGTCCAAAACCTTCATCCTAAGCTCTCATTCTAATTGCAATTGCAAAGTGCTAGCACCTCGACGAACTTATTTCCAAAGGAACCACCATTGAGTGAGCTTTAATTGCTAAAGGCACCATCAAGATTTTTAGAGACAACAAAGACAATCCTCAATCTTCAAATGACAAATCCTTCTTTTGGAACAAAAATAAAAATGTCGTTAATGACGGCATTGTGGATGCAAAGAACATACAAACAGTGAAATCTCCCATTAACATTCAAGCCGCATCTACAACTAATCCATCTTTTCAATGAAATTGACCAAGAGTAAATCCAATACCTAGATGACAATTTACTCCTTTAGGGGAATCCATGGAGGTAATCTTTCGTAAACTTCTCCAAGTAGGAGATATCACATTACCTGAAGCTCCACCCAACAGATAACCTATCTTCAAAGCTCCTTGGTACAAAGAGAACGTATATTGTGAATACCATAGAGTCAAAGGACATAAAACAAATGGTTGCATGAGCTTAAAACATGTCATTCAAGATTGTATCGATCAAGGTCTAGCTAAAATCACACCAACATCACAACCGACACATCAATCAATGTTGAACTATGATCTAGATGCTTTCAAGAATCCACTTCCACTTCATGATAAGACAAATAACCCTCATACTAGGAATGCTATCCATTACAACTATGAGTCATCCACGATTGGCTGTATTGACCAAGCTCACATTTCTACCATCACTATCCAAGGCAAAGCACCTGATTGCACTATAACTACTAGAAGAGGTTGTGTTAGCATTCAAGGATCACCTGCCAATCCTCATCGACCACCTTCTAGTTATAATATCCTTGATCACCTTGGCAAAACTCCTGCACACATCTCCATCCTAGAATTGCTTTGCATATCACCCACCCATAAAGCTATCCTTGAAAAAGCATTGCAAGAGTCTTTGGTGCCTAATGATATCGATACCACACAATTTCAATCTATGGTAGCTAGCATTGCATCCCCTTGTCATCTCACCTTCTCTGACAAAGATCTTTGACCATCCATCAACCCATCACATAATGAAGCCCTCCACAGAAGTATTTGTAAACCAACACTGTATCAAATGAATCCTAGTGGATGGTGGAGCTAGTCTCAATATATGCTCTCTAAAACTAATAAAACAATTGGGATATTTTGAGAAAGACATTGATACTTCTAAGGTCATTACTATCAAAGCATATGATGATACTAAGAGAGATACTAAAAGAGTCATCCATTTGCCTATCCAAGTTGGTCTTGTCGCTACTGACACCCATTTCCAAGTTCTTAACATTGACCTTCCCTATAACATCATCCTTGGTTGTCCATGGCTCCATTCCCTTAAAGCCGTTCCTTCCACATACCATCAATGTCTCAAGTTTCCATATAATGGTGTTGAAGTTACTATCCATGTTGATCCCAATCCATTTGAGTTTTTTTGCACCTTCCAAGCCAAATATCAAAATCCTAATTGTATCCCCCTCAACACCAAAGCTTATCCATCTTCATCCTATATTAACCCATCCTCTTTACTCGAGCCATCGTTCTGCAAAGCCACTCCAAATCTTCATATCAAGTACACTAAACACGGACTGAGTGAATACACACTGCAAGAATCTTCACTCACATCCATTTCTGATATAGAAAATGGACCTCCTTTAGTAGGAGAGACTTCTAATTTAGATACCGTCAACGACTCCTCCCTTCATATCTCTAACCTTTTTCAAGGAACCTCCATCTTCATGATTTCTGCCACCCCTTCTTGTCCATCTAAGGATGAACTTGAGTCTAGTCCTCAAACTACCCCTAGTCCCATTGTCAATCACATGCTCCCACAAGTTAAAGATGTTGGTAATTCCTCCATGAATCCTAAGTCTGCCATTTCCCATCAAAAACCACATTATGTTCCTAAAACATATGTTTCCATCCCTCCTCTATCACACTCTAAAAGTTAGAAGCATGTGACCATACACCTTCCGCCATCTGATTCACCTCCATTACTTCCAACTCCTAACATTCCACCATCCAATCTATCTCTGTTACTTCCAATTCCTAACATTCCAGTTTCCTATAACTTGCAAAAGCATGTGATTGTATACCTTCTGCCATCTGATTTACATCCACTACTTCCAACTCCAAATATCCCTCCATCTTCCTTACCTCCATTACTACCAACACCTAATTATCCCCCTATCCATAAGTACCCTTACAATCTCAATCATGACCAACAAATGCACACATTGTCTAAACATAAAGTTTCCACTCATTCTACCAACCCCGCTTGCATCAAACCCATGGGATTCAAAAATAAAAGTTTGGATGCCTCTACCTCTAAAGACATAAATCCTACCAAGAATCCTAAAGATTCTCATGCCTTAGGGCACCAATGCAAAGAATCACAACCAAGTACATCTAAAAAGCCATCTAAGCCCATAACTCTACAAGAAGGGCCCATGCCCAAAATGGTTTGTGTTCCTAAGAAAAAAAGCAAGCCGAATGAGGCATCCTTATCCACCTCTCCAAAATCCCAACTATCCTCTTCCATTCATCAATGCCATTCCATTCTACAATCTCAAGTTCCTTCAACCCACAAGAAAAATAAAAAATCATAAAAATACTAAATCTTTGTGGGTACCTAAGTCACTCCATTATCCATCTCATAAACAAACATCCCCTTGCTTCCTACACCACCTTTCCATCCAAAACTTCAATGTTTATCATGGTGTGTGCAACCATTGGTCATGATTCCCTTCCATTCTGCAACATTTCCACATACCTCCATCTCTCCATCCTTCATCCATTATCCTACATATCCCCCCAATCACCTTCCTATGGTCCATGCTTTTGCATAAGTATTTCATCCATCCTTTTTCATAAGCCCTACATGATCCACATCCTAGTCCACTATCTACCTACTCCATCTCCATGTCCATGCAATCCCTTTACCAACATCTATGAGCATAATGACATGGTCCATATGACAATATCCAATTTTAATGGGATACTATCACCTTTCATCGAGCTAGACACTTGAGTTCCTCCTATCCATTACCATGGTGAAAACCTAGCAAATAGGCACCATGTGTAATTGTCATCCTATAAAAAAATAAAAATTAAAAAACAACAAAAACCCATCCAATAGTGAAAACCACTTTGTGGCGCTTTGGATGACAAAAAATAGTACAAGATAAATAATTCATCCTCTGGTGAAAACTTGGTAAACATGCGCCTTGAATAAGTACCATAGTGAAAACCTGGCAAATAGGTGCTATGTGTAGAGACCAACCTCCATCATTTATCTAGTTTGTTTGATCACAGCTTTCCATAACATCATCTACTATCTTGGCTCCATAATCCACTATTGTTCCTATCTAAACATCACAAGCTATTATCCCTTATCCATCCATAATAAAATTCTTTTTGCCCTTACCTCTGCCATGCTAGTTCTCGTAGTTTGGACTTTATTGGGGTTAAGATATCATTTGGCACCTTAGCATACTATTCATATGAACACATCCATTGTAGCATATTCCTAATAAACTTCATCCCACACTGGGGGCACTTGTTGAACCTTATTTGGAAGTGGATATCCACAACTCTAGCTCATATCATTTCAACAACTAAGACACAACAAACATCCAAAACACAACCAAGACATAGCAAACATCCAAAACATAGTCAAACCATAACCAAAAATCCAAAAAAAAACAAAACATCACAAAAAATCCAAGCAATAAAGTTGACCCTTTGTCATCAACCATCAACACAATAAACAAGAACTACATCTCATCTCTATCGTTCAAAACCTTTATCCCGTGGATACAGGGTATGTAGGCAATCTGAGATGTGAAGGAAGCACTCTGGTGCAGGAGCACCTACCTGACAGCTGGCCTCCATGAGGCAGTTAGTTTGTTTTGAGTCTTGTTATTGTTTCAAAGAAGGTCTTATAAGACCAATGCATGTAATAAGGTCATGTTGACCAGACTTTACTATTTTTAGCTAGGTTGTTAGGACAGCTGTTATGCTGTATGTCCGGTTGGATCCTCCCAGCCGCTTGGAAGCTCCCAGCCGCTGGGAATCAAGTGGTAGTACTCGCAAGGAGTTCCTATTTATGTAGTAGGATCGGTTAGTATTGCATATCATTGATCAGACTTTGCAGAGAGTGAGACAGGAGGAGAGACTGAGTATTGTATTTGCATCTTTTGAAATCAATAAAGAGATCCTGTTGTGTCAATTCTCTGTTTTGAATTCCATTGTGTAATCGAGTTGCTGTTCTGGTGGTTTCATGGATTCGCTGATCCATTCCACCGGTTGATTCGTCGAATCGGTGGAATGGCTATGTATAGTAGTTTAGGATTTAGTTTGCATTTTCTGTTTGGTCGCATGCATGTTTGCAGGATCGCAATCAAGAGGTGTTGAGAACCCTAGCATGGGTATGTGCTAGGTCGTACTGGTAGTTCGAGTCTGGAAAGTTGTCCAGGAAGCAGATCGGGTCACCTCAGGAGGTTCGGCGGATTGAAAATTCGCTAAGGTTGGAAAATCCATCGCAACGGCATCATCAGGATATTTCTGTGTATATCCTGCAGTTACTTCGGGCGTCATCCGAGTAGATGGAGATGAGCATGATGCAGTCGATTGCATAAAGTGAATGTGCATTGGGGTGATCATCATCAGGAGTTGCCGAGGAGGAGCGTATCGGCATAAGGTAGAAGATCGGGTTGATAAAACCATCGCGGGCCGATAATGTTAAGTTTGGCCGACAGCAGGATATTGAAGGAACTGCATGTGACGTCATCGTCATCAGGATATCGGGGCAGCAGGATATTGAAGGAGCTGCATGTGACGTCATCGTCATCAGGATAATCGTCATCTGGATATTGCGAATATCACCCGATGCAGATTTATCCTGCTGACGTTAAGTGTTCGACATCGGCAGGAGTAATAGCATCGAGGAGATCCTTTTCGGCTCGGCCGATAGAAGAAGTGTTGCCGATAGGCAACCTGATCGAGGAAAAGAGTTATCGGGGTGACGTGGGGATCGGCGTGACCTTTTTCCAAAGGTGCCGATAGTAATTGTCTCACCGATAGGAAGTGAACAGTAGTCAGCAGGAGGATATTTCATGCCTCTTCGAAATATGATGATGCTGACAATGTTAGCAAGAAATATGATGATGATGATGGGTTGTAGACATACATGCTGTATGTCAAGGTTTTAGTGTGGATGCCTCTGCATTATAGTGGTATCAGAGCTCAGCAAAAGGTCTGGGCTGTTGTGTGTTGATTCTGTCACCGAAAGGGTAGAGGTAGAGTTGATTCTGTCACTGAAAGGACAGAGGTAGAGGAGTGAGAGGTTGACAAAATGCCTCCGAAAGGTAATGGTACTGCAAGGGAGTTGCAGGAGATGAAGGAAAAACATGCCAGAGAGATGAGGAAGATGAAGGAGCTTGCTGAAGCACTTCAAGCCAGGCTTGTAGCCTTGGAGAAGAACAAAAAGAGGGAAGTGGACGACAGTGAATCAGAAGAAGATGAAGATGCTGTTGAAGAGTATGAAGAGGTAGCTGAAGATCTGGATGCTGAAGACCAGAGATTTGCAAAACTGTTAAAGGCAGTGCAGAGTGATAAACCTAAGGTAAAGGTTGATGTTTCCAAGTATAATGGAAGTTTGAATGAAGATGAGTTACTGGATTGGATTGCTGCACTTGATAATCACTTTGAATGTGAAGATGTTGCTGAGGATCAGAAGGTAAAGATTGCAAAGACCAAGTTAGGAGGTCATGCTTTGGTATGGTGCGATTATGTACAATCTGAGAGAAGGAAACAAGGGAAGTCAAAGATCACTTCATGGGATAAAATGGTAGCAAGGATCAAAGGTAAATTCTTGCCCAAGGATTATGAAATTTAGATGTTTAAGAAGCTGCAATTTTTAAGGCAGAAGGAAATGGATGTGAAGGCATATACTGAGGAGTTTTATAAGTTGAGTATGAGATCTGGTCATCATGAGAATGAGGTAGAAAAGGTGGCTAGGTACTTGGCTGGTTTGAGATTGAACATACAGGATGAGTTAGTTTTAGCTAACCCTAAGAGTGTGGAGGATTGTTACCAAATGGCAATCAGAATTGAAGAAAAGATGAATAGGAGACAAGATAAGTCCATGAGAGGAAGAGGCAGCAATATGAGGGGAAGAGGATTAGCCCCTACAACAAGGCAAACCAATGAGGGTCAAGAAGACACTGGTAAAGGACAGGGATAGTCTGATTTCAGAGGTGGATGGAAAGGTAATAGAGGCAGATTTGGAAGTGGTAGAGGTTCTACTACATTTTCAGGAAAGTGTTACACCTGTGGTGAGTTTGGTCATCCATTTTTCAAATGTCCAGAAAGCAAAGGTTCATCATCCAGAAATGATCGAACGAATGACAAGAAAGTACAAGTTGTGCAAGAGGAGAAAGTAGAGCAAAGTGTGCAAAGTTCACACACTTATCAACAAGATAGAGTTCCTGACAGTTATGGGTATCCTGAGGAGGGAGAAGCATTGATGCTAAGGAGAACTAGTTTGCAGACATCAAAGGATATGATGCAAAGAAGAGCTCTTTTCAAGACCACATGCAAGAGCAAAGGTAAAGTATGTAAGGTTGTCATTGATACTGGTTCAACAGATAACATGGTATCTCAGGAAATGGTGGATAAACTAAATTTGGCAAGGATTCCACACCAACACCCTTACAAGGCATCTTGGGTGAGTGATAGTCAATCACTTTTTGTCTATGAACAGGCATATGTTGATTTTCAGATTGGAGCATATCATGATAGAGTTTTGTGTGACATTTTGCCCATGGAATGTTGTCACCTACTGTTGGGTAGACCATGGCAATTTGATAGGAGGGTACTGTATGATGGGTATGCTAATACCTACACCATCAAGAAAGATGGGAAAACTATTATGTTGATGCCATTACAGGAAGCAGCCGTAGTACAGGGGGCAGCCAAAATCATTTTAGTGGGAAAGAAGGAATTTGTGCAGAAGCCTATAGGAGCAGGCATAAAGGTAGTTGAGGACACTGCAGGGAAAGGAGTTGTTAAAGACAACAGGTTGAAGAAAGTTTCAGTTGTGACTGACAGAGGTCAGCAGCAGGTTCAGAAACAGGTTTGCAAACAACAACCAGTTGAGAGGAATGACAAGGATGTTGTCATAGTTGGGACTATTGTTTGTCCTATAAAGGTTGAAAGGAAGACAGAGTTGAACATTACAGAAGTTCAAGAGGCAGTTCAGACAGAGGTTCTGGTCAGACAACCTGACAAACACAAGGTATGTGAGAGAAGGGCCTACATTGACAGGCATGAGGATTTACTTGCAAGAAAACAAGTTACAGTTCAGAAGTCTTGGAGCAGCCAAGAGCCAGCAGAGGATAAAGCTGGAACAGGTCAAGACACTGCAAAGGCAAAGTGTAAAGGTGGAGGACTTCCACAACCAAACTCATGGGACATGAGTTCTTTTCTGTTGGGGAGTATGGTGCAGGAGCACCTACCTGATAGCTGGCCTCCATGAGGCAATTAGTTTGTTTTGAGTCTTGTTATTGTTTCAAAGGTCTTATAAGACCAATGCATGTAATAAGGTCATGTTGACCAGACTTTACTATTTTTAGCTAGGTTGTTAGGATAGCTGTTATGCTGTATGTCCGGTTGGATCCTCCCAGCCGCTTGGAAGCTCCCAGCCACTGGGAATCAAGTGGTAGTACTCACAAGGAGTTCCTATTTATGTAGTAGGATCGGTTAGTATTGCATATCATCGATCAGACTTTGCAGAGAGTGAGACAGGAGGAGAGACTGAGTATTGTATTTGCATCTTTTGAAATCAATAAAGAGATCCTGTTGTGTCAATTCTCTGTTTTGAATTCCATTGTGTAATCGAGTTGCTGTTCTGGTGGTTTCATGGATTCGCTGATCCATTCCACTGGTTGATTTGTTGAATCGGTGGAATGGCTATGTACAGTAGTTTAGGATTTAGTTTGCATTTTCTATTTGGTCGCATGCATGTTTGCAGGATCGCAATCAAGAGGTGTTGAGAACCCTAGCATGGGTATGTGCTAGGTCGTGCTGGTAGTTCAAGTCTGGAAAGTTGTCCAGGAAGCAGATCGGGTCACCTCAGGAGGTTCGGCGGATTGAAAATTTGCTAAGGTTGGAAAATCCATCGCAACGGCATCATCAGGATATTTCTGTGTATATCCTGCAGTTACTTCGGGCGTCATCTGAGTAGATGGAGATGAGCATGATGCAGTCGATTGCATAAAGTGAATGTGCATTGGGGTGATCATCATCAGGGGTTGCCGAGGAGGAGCGTATCGGCATAAGGTAGAAGATCGGGTTGATAAAACCATCGCGGGCCGATAATGTTAAGTTTGGCCGACAGCAGGATATTGAAGGAACTGCATGTGACGTCATCGTCATCAGGATAATCGTCATCAGGATATCGGGCCAGCAGGATATTAAAGGAGCTGCATGTGACGTCATCATCATCAGGATAATCGTCATCTGGATATTGCGAATATCACCCGATGCAGATTTATCCTGCTGACGTTAAGTGTTCGGCATCGGCAGGAGTAATAGCATCGGGGAGATCCTTTTCGGCTCGGCCGATAGAAGAAGTGTTGCCGATAGGCAACCTGATCGAGGAAAAGAGTTATCGGGGTGACGTGGGGATTGGCGTGACCTTTTTCCAAAGGTGCCGATAGTAATTGTCTCACCGATAGGAAGTGAACAGTAGTCAGCAGGAGGATATTTCATGCCTCTTCGAAATATGATGATGCTGACAATGTTAGCAAGAAATATGATGATGATGATGGGTTGTAGACATACATGCTGTATGCCAAGGTTTTAGTGTGGATGCCTCTGCATCACACTCTGATTTAGGCATAGATGATAACCCCTTTCTCATCATCCATCTTTCATCTTTCTTCTAATCATCCTCCAATCTTTCATCTCACTTTCTTCTATCTTTCATCACATACATCAACAATAAGCCCATAACTACATATTCATCATGTCTCATCACCGTTGTAATGTGCTTTGATCCCATGGATATAGGGTATGTAGGCAGTCTAGAATACGAAGGAAGTATCTAGTAGGCAAGCACAGATGATCCACTCCACCTTCATCTTCTTTCATCATCCATCTTCTTCTCTTTGACTAGCTCAAGCAAGAAGCAGACTATGCACATCAGCAAAAGCTCAAGCACTTCAACAAATCAGGGATAAGATGAAAGCTATTTGTCCACATGCCTTAATCCAACATTTGCTATAGTATTTTATCAAAATCTTTAGCCTTTAACAAGATACAACTTTCCTCTCAACAAGGTGCTAGCTTAAATCCATCCAAGAGCACTTAACTTTGGCAAGAGAACATGATGACAGTATCTTTTATTTTATCTTTTGATTTATCTTTTGTCCCTTTCCTATGCCTAATCAAGATTGCCTTGATATATCATATCTTGGTATGTTGCGATGAAGTACAGAATCAGGTATGGTCATATTGCTTTCGTATGCTATGTCTGTGGGATGATCTTATTCTCTTCCTATGCATATTGGTATCTTGTACATGTTGGGATTAGCATCTTGCATATCAATATCTTTTGCATCTAAGAAGCTAAACAGTCTCTTATGCATTGAAACTTTTCTATGCTAAGACTATTTCCATACATATAACGAACAAGGTGTCATTATGTGTAGTGGAGATAAGTTCAAACCTTTGTTTGTTGCATCAAAGTCCATCTTGGAACACTAGCTTCTATTCATATCTTGTGTATGTTGGTTCAACATCTTGACTTCATACGTTTAGACAAGATTGTAGTATGCTAGTTATGCATTGGATACCTCGACACCTTGGTCCTCTATACCCTAGTGCATACATCCATATGCTATATCAAACATAAGGATTGCATTTCTTTATTTTTGAGCAATTACTTTAAAAGTTGTCATATCATCTATTCATTTCATCATATTCCTATATAGTCCTCAACCAAGATCAATCTTCCTCTCCATCTTCATTCCTCATTTCTCTTTCTTCATTTTCCTCATCCTCATCTTGCAAAACAAGTGTGTTAGGCATACACAGGTACATATCATTATCATTTTTATCATCTATATATTTGCATTATCATTATTATCATCTATATATTTGCATTATCATTATTATCACCCTGTACTCTCCTCAGCTCTCCCTGTGTCTGTGTCAACTGTGTAGCTAGATACATGGAGGCTCCATCTCTCCCCAATGTAATTATTGCTTTATCCCTCTCAACTATCACAACCTATACCTGTTGCATTGCTGAATCTCTCTTAGTCCTGAGGGCATCCCTCTCAGCTCTCATAGCCTACATTTGCTGCAAGGTTGTATCTATCTATACTGTGACTACCTACACCTGCTAAACCACTGTATCTCTCTCTCTAATCACCCTTGCAAGAGTACCATCATCTTGTCTATCACCTCCCTACACTCTATCCTGCAGTTGTGTCTAGTAAGCCTGAGCCTGTGCTCTAGAATGCCTCAATCCCAAGACCACCTAATTCTAGTCTATCTCGACTCTTCGTAACCTGAACTGAGCTTGCTGCCTCCATCTCCTCTCCTCTCTAATCCTCTGCCTAAGTTGTCGAATCCCAACGTCATCACCTCCTATCACCTATGCCTTTAGTTGTGCAAGAACCTGTGGCTATGCATGTCCCTATCCCTGAACCCCTGGAGCTACCGGTACTATTGCCTATACTAGTGGAGCTTGTCGCCGCCTCCTCCTAACTAGCCTCTCCATCCCAATCTCGCCTATCTCCCCAGGCCTCATCAACTGAGTCAGACTAGCTGTGGCCCAGTATGCATCATAATATGGTGAAGTCCCTGGATCTACAGGACCCTATCCCCACTGCCATACAACTGGTTGTAGTCCCTCTCTCTCTGCCAAAGCCATATCAACCACTATCTTCGACCCCTAATCAAACACCTCTTGCTGAGTCCTCCCAAAAATGGCATCACCTACTAGTACTACCTGTGGTATTCCAAACTGCCTTAACACCCTCTCGGGTAAATAGCACTCTATAATGTATGTACCGCGAGAAAAAATGTATCTAGCCTACCTAGCATAGACAAGCTCCATATCCTCCTCCTCCCATCTCTCACATCCCAACCATGGCCTCCATATAAACATATCAACCTCATCCAATGTCTACCTTTGGTATACTATACCCCTACACTGCCAATAAATAAGACCTCCCCCATACATCCTCGCATACGACTCTCCTGCTACTCTAGCCACCCATACATCTAGCCTCGTCACTAGAATGTGCTCATATGCCCATACATACAATACTATGACTCCCGTAGACATACTAGCTCCAAACATATATGCACAATTATGCAAATAATGATATAGCTGCCCCAGTACACACTCAACCTATGTATATCTAGTCCCATATGAGAACATCCCCTCCATAATTGTCCCCCATCTGACTGGAAATCCCCTGGCCCGTCTGTCTCCAACCAACCATCTGATAATAGCTACCACTACCCATTGTAACCTATTGCAAAGCTCCTCCATCCTAGCCATCGGAATCTTTGAGCCCTCAACCCCAATATCTGGAGTCCCGAATAGTCACCTAAATGTAGTTGGACCCAAGTCAGGATCATAATCTACCCTATCTCCATTAATTGAGATGTGCAGAATCCAGAACACATCCTCTAGTGTAATCATCGTCTCTCCCATCAGCAACAAGAATGAATTGTGCTCACTCCTCCACCGCTCAACCATCACTGTCATAAGTCCTTGATGTGCCAGCATTGGCTCTAATCTCAACACATGCTCTAAAACAATGATATCTAAGAACAATCACTCATCTGCATCCAACAATCTGACCAACCACAAGTCCCTAAGATGTGGCTCCTACGAAAATAACGGTGGTAGTATATCCTGCATCATTTCACTCATCGTATCAGTCTCTTGTGCTAAAAATTGACTTTTGACTGTTAAAACTACCTATCTTTACTAAAAGTGACCCAATTTTCTACATGCACTGTTGTAGACACCCTAAAATGACCAAGTCGTCGCATCACTTGCATTTCGTCATTTCTTCCTAATCACCTGCATTTCAACATTAATTAAATAATCTAATTATTTAATTAATTTCATCAAATTCTTCTAAATCACAAAATTGCGACATTAATTAAATAAATCCTCATTATTTAATTAATTAAATTAAATTCCTCTATATTCTTCCACAATTAAATAATTTTAATTATTTAATTAGATCATTATTCTCTTTCCAAAAATCACATCTACATTAATTAAATAAATCTAATTATTTAATTAATTCAACAAATTCCCTCTTATCTACAATTAAATAATTCTTAATTATTTAATTAAATCAAAAATCATTCTCCCAAAATCATGCACAACAATTAAATAAATTTATTTATTTAATTTGCTTTTAAATCTTCTAAATTAAATAATTCTAATTATTTAATTACTTCTTCCAAAATATCTTCTCTAAATTTAAATAAATCAATTATTTATTTAAATTGTTTTTTCTTCTAATTTGAGTTATCTCTAAAATAACTCAAGCTTTCTTGCTCATCAATTAAATATTTCTATATTTAATAAAGCAAAATATCTTCTTTTCTCATGCAAATCTCTTCTTCTTGTTTTAAATCACTTAACTGATTGCTTTATTCTTTTAATTGATTTATCTCTTCAGTTAACTCATTCTTCTATTCTTGATAACTCCTCTCATGCAAAAGCAAGCAGGACACTTGTCTTCTTCTCATTCGTTGCACATTCCTCAACTTATCTCCTCCGTTGATTCTTCTAAATTATCTGGACCGTTGATCGATTTTTCTTGAAACCTATATAAACCCCCCTCATCTCCTTCATTGAGCCTCTCTCTTCGATTGTATTCTCAGGCATACTTAACAGCGCTTCGAGCATACACAACGTGTCGATTGAGCAACCTTACGATCATTTGACATTGATCTCTTGAGCACTACACTTGCTTGTTGCAGCTATGGCTTTGCAATTTCATTGAGCAATTCTACATTCAATCCAAAGGAAACAACACAAATTTCGGTAAAAGTCTTTATTGCATTGATTATTTGTCATGGCTTTTACTTAGATTCATTTTCTTTATGTTATTGGATTCTTTGGTTTTTATTTAGTTTAGAATAGATCGATTTTCCATATACACATTCTGGCACGCCCGGTGGGACCCACTAATCCCTTGGTTTCTTTGAGAAATTTGGTTTTTTTGAAGACACAGTACGGCACGGCGCTTACGGCACTTCACAGCGCTTCTGGCAGTATATTACAGCGCTTTTGAAGGAACAGTTCAGTGCCCTTGGCAGTAAAGCCACGCTTCTGGTAGCACAGAGAAGCGCTATAGGTAGCACAGAGAAGCGCTACTGGCGATGTTATTAGGCGCTTTTGGTTAAAATTAGGTTTTTTGACTTCATTCGGGTTTTGCAGTGATTTCTCATTTCAGATCTGTCATTTTGTCGGACAAGCTGTTATATTTGTCTTTCAGAACCTGATTTTTTGATATCTCCTAAGCTGATTTATTTAGGAATATCCTTGTTTCTGGTGCTAATCTATTGGTCTGATCCATTTTTTTTGAGTTTCCAGAGTACACAACCCAGATCTATCAGATATCATCCTTCAGATAATAAGTCCACCATGAAAAGTTATCTTGACCTGGTTATTGTTAACAAAACTAATATTTGTTGTATCTGAGATAGAACAGCGCGTTTGGCTACATAGTATCGCGCTCTCGGTTACACAGTGAAGCGCTTCTGGATATATTACAGCACTTTTGTTATTATCGTTACACGCTTTTGGTATTTATCGCAGCGCTTTTGGAACGACAGTGAAGCGCTTCTGGTTATTTTTCAACGCTGCTGGCTATATCCTCTGACGCTTCTGGTCTGCATTACAGCGCTCCTGGAACACAGTAGGTCGCTTCTGGTAATGTTGTTCAGTGCTTTTGGTCAAAGTTGATTTATTTTTGCTAACTTGTCAATTTTTGGTGGAACTAATGGAATTGCTGCAGCTTCTTATTACTCACACAGAGCCAATAGGTGTTTTTAACATATTTATGCAGGACGAGCGTTGAAGACCCTTTTGTTTTACCTTACTAAGTCTTAGAAACACATTGCATGCTTAAAAGGAGTAATTGAACAAATCTTTTTTGCAAATCTAAGTCTTAGGAACATACTGATTTTCTTAAAGGACAATGGACATGTATGGACAAACACCTCAATTTTCTAAAGGACAATGGACATGAATGCCAAACACTTCATTTCATAAGGGACAATTCACAACTACAATCGTGTGTGTGCATAGCTTAGTTGCACCTTATTTTTCTTATAACGAGACAATTGAACCATTGATTGACGTGCTTGATTTTACATTTTTTTACTTCCTTTAGAAGGGCCTGCTTTTGGATTGCGTTTCATCCAAAAGGGACGACCCTAAGCGGAGTTTTCCTTTGAACCGCTATATAAAAGGGATAAGGCGAAAGCCAAGTCCTAACCGACGTCAGCCTTACCTTGTGATGCCAAACTGAAAAGAGGTGTACTAGCTCTTTGTGGAAACGATTTTCACATTGAGCGAAGTGTTTGAAACTCTTAGTAGGATTGGTTAAAGCTTTTAGTAGCTTGTCGCATTGCTCGTAAGGCGTTGGTCCCTCAAAGTCACTAAGAACCAATTTAGATAGAGACTACCCAACCTACCTCTGAACATTGCGGTAATCATCAGTGCAAGGGAAATCGATTTAAACCCTTAAGATACTCACCATTGGCTCCCTTGAGAAGAGATAGTATTCCCTCGGACATAAAGCTCTTGTGACCTACTTGAGCTTTCCAAGGGGAGGGTGAGATATCCCTACCTATCGTCTCTCGCAAAGATACTAAATATCTGACACCTTTATGGAATGATATTTTTATCGACGGAGTATTAAGCTGTGAGCTGATCTATTGCAATGAAACCTTGTCTCTAGGGATAAAAAGTGCTTGTTATTGATTGCAACTGTATTAGACCTGTGGAAACATTGGGCTTGTTTGGAGCCTTGAACATACACTATCTGTTGTGTCAGTCCTTGTGCCTTTTTTGACCACTTGTTTGCTGTGTTTTCTCTTGCCAAACCAATCCAATCAGAAACAGAAAAAATTTTGCCTTTGAAAAACATTAGACACTACTTCAGTGCCCCTGGTATTACAGCAGCTCGCCTTTGGTAATACAGTAGATCACCTTTGGTCAGCAGTAACCCGCCTCTGGCAAAACTCTACTTCAGCGCCCTTGGTATAACAGTAGCTCACTTTTGGTCACTGTAGCTCGCCTTTGACATAGCAGTAACTCGCTATTGGCAGCTCAGTCCGTCGCCTCTGGCCCACAGTAGCACGCTTTTGGTAGCACAGTCCTGCGCCTCTGGTCAAACAGTATAGCGCCTTTGGTCCAGTACTTTGTGCATCAGAGTTTGTCTGTTTCTTCAAAGCATCTTACAGATTCCCAGCATTTCATTGTGCCTAAGTGAATCCCATGGTCACCACTAGGCTACAGCAAACTATGAAGTCTAGGCAAGTTGTCCCTAAGAAGCACAAGTCACCCCCTCGCACACCACAATCAGGTCGTCTCAACATTACTCCCAAAGTGACTCCTAGTACACCCGCGGCAAAACCAATCAGCTCTCCAAACATGCCGCACATAGAGGAACCAAGCAATCCTCATGAGGATAGAACCCCTTTGCTAAATGCACCGCAGTATACCACAGGCTTGCCTCCGGATTTTGTCCCACAAGGTTATGTCATAGATCAACCCCCATCTCAAGAAGAGCGACACTTTGAAATAGGTCAATCCTCTCAAGAAGATGGGCAAGATCTTGACGAATTTATACAAGATCCTAGAGCTATAGCTGCCTTTGATAAAATCCTTAGTGAGAACCAGGATCATTTCTTTCACTTGCTTGCAAAGCAAGGTGCCAAGTTACCTCAAGATTTTGATGTGTCCACTCTCAAGGAGAGCAACAACACCCAAGAAACCATACAAGCGGTGCAAACCATGTCCACGGTGACTACGCCCCTACCTACTCAAGGTTCGCAGTATAGGAATCCCCTTTTTCAAAATCCAACAGAGGAGAGGCCCGTATCACCACTTTTGACTCCTATGGAGATCTATCAAAACCAACAAGCAACTCTCCAACGGCAAGCAGAGTTAGCTAAGCAAGCCACCTTAGCTCGATCCAATGTGCAACCACCTCCTAAAGTGTCCATCCCAAGCGCAAGCGGAATCTTGGTTACCCCATCACGCGTAGGTTTCCCACCCAATTACAATCCGGGGAACACGTATGTAGCCATGCAACAAGGGTCTCAACAAATGCCACCTCCTATATCATCACACCTGCATGTCTCTCAACCAATTGGAGTCACGCAGCCCCAACCACAACATTCTTCTACTCTCATCCTCAAGCAACCCCAACCGTCGCAAATCACTTCTACCTATGTTCCTCCACCACAACATTCTTCTACTTTCATCTTCAATCAACCCCCACCGTCGCAAATCACGTCTACATATGTTCCTCCTCCACAACGGTCGTCCTCGCTCAACTTCTTTCATACATTGCCTAGCCACTCTCAGCATTCCCAACATCAGGTTTCCCAAAGCTATGTGCCACCTTCACAACCTAATCAAACGCACTTTAGCTTTCCTCCCCCCAATACGTTTCTTCAACCATCGCAAAGCCAACATTCTTACCTAGCGCCACCCCCACCTCTGCCTAATCAAAACCCCCAATTCCAGTCCAATCTGAACCAATCATACAATCCATACAATCCCAATCAATCTTACGACCCTTACAATACTAGTACGCATGGCTCACACTATAATCTTCCATATGGGCAACACCAACCGCTTTTTGGACAACAGGAGACGTTACCAACCCCTCCCATGACTATGGAACTAAAGATTGCGGAGGTGCAACAACAGCTATCTGATCTTACATTTGGCCACACCAAAAAGACCTTCTCTTTAGAGGAAGTGTGTCCTTATCCTTTTGATCGGTCATTACCAATGATCCCTTTTCCTCAAAATTTCACTATTCCCAAGTTCGATAAGTACAAAGGAAAAGGTGACCCAAAAGACCATCTTAGGGAATTCTATCTTGCTTGCTTCGAGGTTTCTCACAATGACACATATCTTATGCGTCTTTTTCCTCATAGTCTTGGAGGACAAGCAATAGAATGGTTCTCACACTTACCTACGGGTATTAAGTCCTTCAACGAACTAGCAGAGAAGTTTGCCACCCATTTTTCTTACAACGCAGAGCATGAGATTTCCATGACGGACCTATGCAACAATAAACAGAAAAATGGTGAGACTTTCATTTCTTTCCTTCAGCAATGGAGACAAATGGCTAGTAAATTCCCTTTCAAGATTCTGGAGAAACAGCTTGTTAGCATCTTTGTGCAGAACCTCAACCAAGAGTTAGGTTTTCATTTGCAAATCCTTAGTGCTACAACCTTCGATGAAATCACATATAAGGGCATCAACATAGAGAAGGCCCTCATTGCTAAGGGTGTGGTCAAAATCTTTAAGGAGACGAAAGATAGCAATTCGCATCAACAGTCGAATGATAAACCCAAATATTGGAACAAGAACAAAAATGTGGTCAATGATGGAGTGGTCGATGCTAAGCATGTCCAAACGTTGCAAACACCACTGCAACTCTCCAAACCAAGTCAAGCTCCACCTCAACAACAGCAGCAGCAAAGGCAGCCTTATCCCAACCAACAGCAAAGACAACAAGAGCAGCCCCAACAAGATTACCCTCCGCGATGTCAATTTACTCCTTTGGGAGTGCCCATCGAATCGGTCTTACAGCAAGCTTTGCAGAAAAGGCTCATAACCTTACCTGATGCTCCTCCTTATGGAGAACCTATCTACAAAACTGCACGTTACAGAGACAATGAGTATTGTGAGTTCCATAGGAGCAAAGGTCATCGAACTGCATCTTGCATGAAGCTTAAGCACCTCATCCAAAACCTCATCGACGGTAATCAAATCACTTTTGAGAATGAATCACCAGCGCAACACACGAACAAGGATCTCGATATGTACAAGGAACCATTCCCTCATCATGGTCCACCTCCTCCTCAGGATAGAGGTAAAGGTATCAATCACGCGTCCACGTCTTTCGATTCCATTGTAGGTTGTTTCGAAGAGAGTCGAGTGTCTACCCTCACCATTAAAGGCAAATCTACGGATTGTGCTGTTACTACTCGTCGAGGTCATGTCACCATTCGTGCACCTACACCTAGGCTTCTGGTTCAGTCTGATTATAATCTTGTCGACCATCTAGGGAGAACACCAGCACAGATCTCTATTTTGGACCTTCTACGGTCATCACCTGCACATAGAGTAGTGCTAGAAAAGGCCCTCCAGGAGTCCTCCATTCCTAACAACATAGCAGTCGCAGATTTCCAAGCTATAGTGGGTAATATTGCTTCGCCTTACAATGTGGTCTTCTCTGAGAAAGACCTTCCCTCCCATGATCCTTGTCACAACGATGCCCTCCATATTGAAGTGCTCATCCATAAGCGCAAAATCAAACGCATCCTCATAGATGGTGGTGCTAGTCTCAACATCTGTTCTTTAAAGTTACTAAAGCAATTGGGATACTCTAAGGATCATGTCAACACTGAGCATAGTATTACAATCAAGGGGTATGATGATGCAGAACGCCGTTCAGAGGGTGTTATTCACTTGCCTATACAACTGGGCCCCGTCATGCTTGAAACTAGATGTCAAGTCCTTGACATTGAGCTGCCTTACAACATTATCCTAGGCCGCCCATGGATCCATGCAAGGAGATCCTAATCCTTTTGAATTTTGCCGTGTCTTGCAAGGAAGCTATAAGAATTGCAACCAAGTGCCTAAAAATGACAAAGCCCTTGAATCCCCTCTCTATGTTGACCCTGAAACTCTCACGCAAGCCTCTACAAGTGAGCCTACACCCCTCCCCAAAATCACAGCTCGTGTCCGAGATATAGGGTTTGGCACTTATGATATCTCATAATCTTGTTGTGTAGGGCGGATGCCTCTATCTCCAAAATCTTACGGCCAACCACCCATTGCTAAAGTTATCAAAAAAGCAGCTATTCCTCCCCCAACATTCCTAACCCAATTCCAACATGGACGGTTATTGGAAGAGGAAACTATTGAGGACATCTCTTCTTGGCTCTACAAGGAGAAAGAACCAGTCACGATACCAGTCAAGCAATATGGCAATGGCTTAAGGATAGTGAAAAACATGGGCTATAAAGGCAAAGGTGGCCTTGGGAAATAGAATCAAGGCACTATGGAGCCCATTGTGGTAACAAAGAAGCTAGACAAGAAAGGATTAGGATTTGGTAAGAAGGTACCACGCGCCTCGGACATCGAGTATATCCTCGACGAGGTAGCTGACAAGTTTCCCGCCGATTCGACATCTACAGAGGATATCACCGATGACTCTTCCCTCCACATGACCAATCTATTCGCAGAATCCTCCATTTTTACACTATCCTCCGTATCCTTAACTTCCACCAGCAGCACCCAGAATGTCACGCTTGTCTACCCTGAACTTATCGATTGGGACCAACAAGGGGCCCCCGTTATAGATGTATTTCAAAATGACGAAGCTCTAGCTGAGTTCATGGGACTTCGGGAAGGTATCCCTCTTGGCGATCACAAGGCAGGTTTTGTAATGGAACTAGAGCCCACGGCTTATTTTGGTGAGAATGCCAAATCCTCTAGTCGTAAAAGTGCAAATAAAGAAAGATCTCTAGGTGAAAACCACACTGTGGCACCTCCTGATCATAAAATAGTAAAAATAAAGGACGTATCCAAAGGTGAAAACCCAACTGTGGCACCTGAGGATGGAGGATTTGACCTTCCCTTACCTTCTAAGTATCAAGAGAAATCAGCTCTACTAGTGGAAGATTCTACAGAGATCAACCTAGGTACAGAACAGAATCCAAAGACAACATTCCTAGCGGCATCATTATCTGACACAGAGCACAGAAATCTTAACAGCTTCTTCTTACAATGAACCATCAACTTTGCATGGACCTATGCAGATATGTCAGGGCTAGACCCTAAGCTGGTAGTTCATTATCTCACAGTTGATCCCAAGGTGAAACCAATCAAGCAGAAGTTGAGAAAAATGCATCCACAGATAGCTCTCTTGGTGAAGGTGGAAATACAAAAGCTATTAGACGCAAAATTCATACGACCTATTGACTATTCAGATTGGGTCCCAAACATTGTACCGGTATCTAAACCTAATGGGTGCATCCGCATGTGTAATGATTTCAGAGATCTCAATAAGGCATGTCCTAAAGATGACTTTCCACTACCAAACATTGACATTATAGTGGACTTGACAGCTGGTCATGAGATGCTTTCTCTCATGGATGGGTTCTTGGGTTACAATCAGATAAGGATAGCTGAGGAGGATCAACACAAAACAACCTTTACATGTCCTTGGGGCAATTACTGTTGGTGTGTTATGCCATTTGGTCTCAAAAATGTAGGAGCAACCTATCAGCGAGCTATGACAGTGATCTTCCACGATCTCTTTCATCACATCATGGAAGACTATGTTGATGATATATTGGCTAAATCTTCTAGAGTGGATCACATATAGGTCTTAGGACAGATCTTCAACAGGCTTGAAAAATACCAAGTAAGACTCAATCCAAAGAAATGTGTATTCGGCGTAACATCAGGGAAGCTGTTGGGATACATTGTATCTCGTAGAGGCATTGAAGTCGATCCAGCAAAAGTAAAGGCTATAGTGGAGATGCCTCCACCAAAGAACCTTAAAGCATTAAGGAGCCTCCAAGGAAGGTTACAGTCCATCAGGCGTTTCATATCTCAGCTAGCAGATAAATGTCAACCCTTTCAACACTTGCTCCGAAAGGATGTTTCATTTCGATGGGACAACAAGTGTCAGGCAGCGTTTGATCAACTTAAGGAGTATCTAGCTACACCTCCTGTATTGGTTCCACCAGTTGTGGACAAACCTTTGATATTGTACATCTCCACTACAAATTCGGCCCTAGGGGCCCTGCTAGCACAAAATGATGACTCAGGCAGAGAGCACGCAATTTACTATATCAGTAGAACCTTGGTAGGGTATGAGCTCAATTATTCACCAATGGAAAGGGCTTGTTTAGCAGTAGTATTCGCCTCCCAAAAGTTGCGGCATTACATGCTGAACCAACACACAAATCTGATAGCCAAGATTGATCCCTTGAAGTATCTACTAGCAAAAGCAGCTCTCACAGGCAGACTGGCTAAATGGGTTATGATCCTTAGTGAGTTTGACATTGAATACACAGATCATAAGGCAATCAAAGGACAAGCCCTCGCGGATCAACTAGCAGAAGCACCTATGAAAGATACACATCCTATGGTAGCAGACTTTCCTGATGAGAATCTATTCACTCTTTCCACCTCCATAATGTGGAAGTTGTACTTTGACGGTTCTTACACTCAGCATGGATCAGGAGCTGGCATCTTAATTGTTACACCTCAGAAGGACTACATTCCAAAGTCATATCGGCTCGCATTCCCTTGCACCAACAACATAGCCGAGTATGAAGCACTCCTCATAGGTCTCAACACAGCAGTTCAATGGGACATCACAGAATTACAAGTATATGGAGACTCACAGCTAGTCATTCGCCAAGTCACAGATGAATACCAAACAAAGGATGAAAAGTTGGTCCCCTACAAACAACTAGTGGATGCCTACAAACCACATTTTTCTAGCATCACATTTGAGCAAATTCCAAGAGAGCATAACAAAGCTGCAGATTCTATGGCTTCTGTAGGGTCACTGACTGATATGCCTGCTAATACACAGAAGTGTGAATTCTTGATCGAGCAATTGTTGATACCAGCCGTCGATGTTCCTGTTACTGAAATCATCTGCGAACTTGTTGGTCCCAATTCCCCATGGTACGAAGATATCTATGAATACCTCAAGAACAAAACCTTTCCCCCTGACCTATCATCCACTCAACGCAAAACCTTTATCCGTCGATCCTCTCATTACATCATTCTGGGTGATACACTATATCGCCGGAGTCTCGATGGTATCCTCTTACGATGTCTTAACGCGGAAGAAGCCGAAGCTACCTTACGAGACATACACGAAGGTGTCTGTGGCGCACATTCTACCAGTCCTAATCTGGCTAAGAAGATACTCAGAACAGGTTATTATTGGCCTACAATAGAGCAAGATGCCGCACAGTTTACTAAGAAGTGTCTACAATGTCAGCAACATGGAGATCTGATTCACGCACCCGCTCATGAATTACAACCTGTGACAACTCCATGGCCTTTTTCTCAATGGGGTCTCGACCTCGTAGGACAAATCCACCCTTCCTCCTCCAATGGCCACAAGTTTATCATTACTGCCACTGAGTATTTCACGAAGTGGGTGGAAGCCATTCCTATGACCTATATCACCGGTAAGCAAATAGCCAAGTTTATCCTAAACTACCTCATATGCGGGTATGGTATTCCCCAAGCTATTGTCACTGATAATGGGAGACCATTCAAGAACCAAGATGTCCGTGCCTTATGCATACAATACAATATCCAACATCGCTTTTCAACTCCCTACTATCCGCAGAGTAACGGCCAAGCTGAGGCTTCTAATAAAACCATTCTCAAAATCCTCAAGAAAACAGTCAATGAAGCTGGTCGTGATTGGCACTTGCAACTCAATCCCGCCTTATGGGCCTACCGCACTAGTATCAGAACACCAACTGGCACCACACCATATGCCTTGGTCTTTGGCTCTGAAGCCATCCTACCTATAGAGGTCGAGATCCCATCCCTCAGAGTATCCATGCAGGACCTAATTGGCGGAGATGAGTATCGCACTTCCAGATTAGCTGAGCTTGAACTACTAGATGAGAGGCGTCTTGCCGCACTTAATCATCTCCATGTCTATCAAAACCGCCTCCGGCGTAATTATAACAAAAAGATCAAAGAAAGACGGTTTCAAGTTGGTGATCTTGTACTTAAGGAGAATCAGAGAAATCAAGCAGATCGAGAGAAGAAGGGCAAGTTTGAGCCTAACTGGTTAGGTCCCTTCATTGTGACAGTAGCATATGGATCGGGAGCTTATACTTTAGCTACACCTGACGGCATTCCTCTAGATGAGCCACTTAACAGTGTCCATCTCAAGAAGTTCTATGCCTGATCCTCAGAGTATTCCAGCAAAAAAATAAAAAAATCAAAAAAATCAAAAAATTAAAAAAAAAAAAATCAAAAAAATCAAATAATCCAAAAAAAATCCATCCTCTGGTGAAAACCTAGCAAACAGGCGCCTTGGATAAGTACCATAGTGAAAACCTGGCAAACAGGCGCTATGCGTAGAGTCAGCATCCACCGTCTATCGAGTCCTGTCCACTCCTTGTCCAGTTCGTCACCTACTTCATCCATCCATCCATAATAAAACCATTGACTTTGTTTGCATTTCCATCTCCCTACCTAGTATAGCTTGGAAATTTGTCAGTGTCCCTCGTCGTCATCCCACGTCTTGATCTGTGTCTACAGTTAACACTGTCTTGTCCTAGGTCAAGTCTTTCTGTGTCTTCTTTGATAGTCACCCCTACAGTTTCCTCTACCAGAATGGGGGCAACCCTTTCCTTAGCTTCAGTCTAGGATTGGTTCCTTGTTCGTGGTTCGCAGCGCATACTTCAATCTTGTCTCATTTCCACAGGTAACACCCTTTAACGGACACTTCGCTCCTACGATAAGGCTGTTATCTTCTCCACACTTCTCTACATCATCACCTCCCCTAGAACTACATATCATCTCTTCTCAATCTTAAGATACCTTGATCCCATGGATATGGGTATGTAGGCAGTCTGGAATACGAAGCACGTTTCCAGTACTCAGGTACATAAGATCACCTTTTCTCCGCTCTTCTCCCACATCATAACAATAACCAGAACTACATATCATCTCTTCTCAATCTTAAGGTACCTTGATCCCATGGATATGGGTATGTAGGCAGTCTGGAATATGAAGGAAGTATCCAGTACTCAGGTACATAAGATCCCCTCCTTTCACCTTGACCCATTCATCACTCTATCCAGAACTACATATTTATCACGTTCATCTTCCATCGTAAGTGTGCCTTGATCCCGTGGATACAGGGTATGTAGGCAGTCTGGAATACGAAGGATGTATCCAGTACTCAGGCACACACGATCCATCATTCTCCACCCATCCCAATCCATTAGCACTATCACCCTTCTAGTCTTCCATTTGTCAAAATCCATTCGCCTCGACTTGACTAACTCAAGCAGCAAGCTAGCGCATCCTTCCAAAGCAATAGTCCTTCGCAAACCTGAAGCAAAGAGGCCCACTTCTAGAGTCATCTACTGTCCTGCATACCGATTGCCAACATCAGCTAAGTACCGCTTAACTAAGCCCTAGATCAACAAGCTTGTCTTCTACGAAGTGTTCCATTGTCGAGACCAACACACGCGTCTCCTGCGACATGTGGCATTTCCTGCGAGTGAGACATTGTCTTTTTAGGTAGATAGCCCCCTTTAACGGACACAGAGCTCCTACGATAAGGCTGTTATCTTTCCTATCCAATCTATCCTGAGCAACCTCTTTGGCAAGAGAATATGTTGGCTGTATGTTTACTTTGTAAGTCAGTCAATTTGTGTTATGGTTTATCTTTTGTTCCTTTTCCAACACCTATTCAAGACTACCTTGATTTATCTATAATCTTGGTATGTTGCGATGCAGTATGGATTGGGGGCATAGTCATTGCTTTCTGTGTGCCATGTTTGAGGAGTGATCTTTAGTATCTTTCTTAGCATCATATCTATCTTGTGTGTGTTATGACCTAGCATCTTACATATTAATATTTCTTCTTGCATTTACATGTATTGAAGTTTATTTTATGTTCAAGACTATGGCTTATTCACATGTTCCAACAAGGTTATATGCTGTCTAAAGAGATCTAAGTTCAAACCGCTTGCTTGCAAAGTCAACATCCACGCACTCGGATATTACTGCACCTTGGTCTTTTATACCTTGGTGGCGAACTATCCACGTGCTATATCAAACTAAGGATTGCTCTTTATATACAAATGTGAAGCCATTGCAACAAGCTCATTCATCCATTCCCACATCATTTATATCGTTTTCATTGCAGTAATTGATCAACAGTCTGTGTCCTCCATCTCCTCCTGTTCTCTTCTCTGGTGCATATCTGCAAAACCCACATGTCAGATATCACTAGTCATCACATCTATATCATCATACATCTCTATCATCATACATCTATAAGCATCATATAAGCAACATATGTCATCACATGAATCCATAATCATACATACATATCATCACATCCATGACATCAGATAATGCATACACAAAAGCATGAACAGCAGTGAATCGAACAGATCATCATATATATATATATCATGTAATGGTCATCATCATACAAAGTGTCTGTGTCTACATCAATAATACAAAATGTGTATACATCCAAATATACATCAATATAGTACATCAAGGCTATCAAGAGCACTCAAAATATACATCAGAATGCACGCAGGCATCTGTCCGAAATAATACAATATGATACAATATACATGAGTATGCCCTAGTGCATAGAGCTCCCCTCCTGCTGTGGCCCCTGGCCTCCCCCTGTGCTCAGTGGAGGTCCCCCTAATGGTCCTCCTCCTCCCCCTGGCGGCAAAAGTGGCCCTTTGACCGAGGACACTGACTGCCCTGTCCTCCGAGATCCGGATGCCCCAGATCTGCTCCTGTCTCTGTAGCTCGGTGCCTGCTGAGCTGCTGGCACCGCACCCACATACAGGCCCCTGTAGTACTCTACCTCCCGGCCAGCTGATACCAGCTCACCCTGCACTCGGACGAGCTCACTATATAGCGTCCTCTGGTCTGCACCCAGTGCATGGCGTGCCTCCTCTCTCTCCCGCCTCACTCTAAAGAGTGTCGCCTCTATTGTCAGCCGTAGCTGTACCTCGGCATCTCTCTCTCGTCTGGCCTGTGCTACTGCCTCGGTGTCGGCTGCTGGTGCGGCTGGTGGCTGCATCTATGCCTGTGCCTGTGCATGCACCTGGGCCTGTAGCTGTCTATAGGCCTGCACCTGTGCCTGTAACTGTGCCTGTACCTGTGCCAGGGCTGTCTGTGCGGCTGTGGCTGCCTGTGTCTGTGCCTGGGCTGTGGCCTCTGCCTGTCTCACCTCTGCCCGCGCTGTATCCCTGTCTCTCCTCAGTCTAACCATCCAGAGCTCTAGTTGAGTCCTCCGAGCTATCTCCTCCTGCAACAGTCGCTCGGCCCTCTGCAGATCAGTCTCTACGACTGGGCCCAATGCCTCTACCATCTCAACATCCTCCTGCTAGCCGCCTGCCTGCTGTGCACCTGCCTGCTGTCTGGCTGCCCTGGCCTACCGCCTCATCCTGGCCTCTCCGCCAAGTACTAACACCTCTCCCACTGCCCCTACTACACCTGGTGTAGTCAATCTCATCGGCCTGTGAGTCTGCCAGTACTGGTCATAGTCTGGCAGCGTCCCTGGGTCTGCCAGCCCGGAGTCCCAATCCCATCTCACGGGGATAAGTCCCCGCACCTCTGCTAATGCTGTCGCCACTGGGATCACTGCGTCCCAGTCTCCTGTCTCTCTCCGCGTCCTGGCATGTGTGGCCTCCCCCACTGGTAGCCCCTGTGGTAGTCCAAACTGTCTCAGTACCCGCTCTGGAAGATATCTCTCTATCATATCTGTCCATCTACCGAACAGATAGCGAGCCTGTCTGCAGTACATGAGCTGCTCGTGCTCATCCGGCCACTCATCGCACAATAACCACGGCCTCCAGATGAATATGTCCATCTCGTCAATCTGTCGCCGCTAGTAGCTGACCGATCCCATCCTCCTGTGTGTCATCACCCCATCGTACAGAAACGCATACGGCTCCCCTCGGTCTCGGTGGCGCTGTGCCATGGGCCGGATAACTGGAATGTGCTCCCACGCCCACACCTGTAACAAGGTCACCCCTGCTGAGAGGCTCCTGCCTCTCTGGTATACGCAATAATGCATATCATGGTATAGCTGTCCTAGGACACAGGGTCCCCACGCATACTGTCGGCCATGTGTAAACATCCCGGATAACACTGTCCCCCAACCAACTGATAAGCCTCTGGATCTCCTATCTGGGCACAAGAAGCCGCCGATCAATGATGCCACTATCCAGCGGATCCTATCGCAGAGTCTCGGGACGTCTGCCCATCGGATCTCCCCATCGTCTATCCATAGGTCATCTGTGCAGAAGACCTCCTCCAAGCCTGCCTTGCCCCATGCCGGGTCGAAGTCCACTATCTCTCCATCAATCTGAATCCGCAGGATGCGATATACATCCTCCAGTGTCACTATAGCCTCCCCTGTCGGGAAGTGAAATGACGAGGTCTCGCTGTGATACCTCTCCACGACTGCTGTCACTAGGGTGAGATTTGCCCTAATGTGTGTGAGGTGTGCCACATGCCATAGCCCTACATGCTCTAAGAACGCATCCTCCTCCTAGGTCAACTGAACAACCTCGTGCGCAATTGCGTGGTGTCGCTCCCGCGACATCAACGGTGGCAAAATCCTCTGCATCCATAAACATATCACTTGTCAGTTTCATAACCAAATCCCTCAAAACCTATCTACCCATTGGCTATGCTATACCCCACCCCTGCCATCCCTTTTCCCTCTTGTCGGCTAGGCTAGGCGTCTCTCCTCTAGGCCCCCCCATTTTACTAAACCCTAACTTCTTCTTCTATCTAGCCAGAAGCGCTTTGTTTATACAACCGCGCTGTTTCTCCCAGCCAAACGCGCTTCACTACTTATCCAGCTGCGCTTTGATTTTTCCTCCCACGTGCGCCTTGTTTTTCAAGCGCGCTAAAACATTATGCCAACTGCGCCACTCTGTTTTACCAGAAGCGACGCGCTTTTTCCACATACCCGCCACCCGCGCTAACCTACCTTACCAGGTGCGCTGCACCGCCATACCAGAAGCGCTGCGGATTTTTCCACATGCACTGCGACGCTACCCACATTAACCAGATGCGACGCGATTCTACCACTAGCACTGCGCCCGGCTACCAGACGCGCTGCGGCGCGCCAAAAGCGCGCCGAGCGACTACCATACGCGCTGCACTTTCCTAGAGCGCTTTTGGCTCAAATTGCAAACCTCCCTAAATCTAGCCCTAATCTACCCCTAATCGACAAATTACAAGGGGGTTTTCGGTCACCTACCACTGCCGGAGCTCCTGCTGGCCTCCCATAGGTCCGCACCAGCTCCGCCCGATGTCTGTGCACAGGAATCGGCATCTCTCTCCGCTGGCTACTCAACTCTCTCTCCACTAAGTTTAGAAACTCTTGTCTCTAAATTTAGAATCTCAATGGGTGCAAATGAGGATTGTGGTCCCCATGGGACCTATTTATAGTGTCCCCACCCTCCAGTTTTTCTCCCCCCCCTGTTTCTACTTTTTCTTCCTACTGGTCGCGCACCTTTCTAGTCGAGCGTCAACCCCTTTCTTCTGTTGCCCCCCTGTCTTCCCGCTCGAGGGGGTATACGCTGGGGCAACTCGATACACTGGGGCAACCACCTACACTGGGGCATCAAAAAATTGTATCACCTCTTCAACAATTATTTTCTTTGAAGCAATGCTGCAAGCTGCATCGCATCAAAGAGGGGCAAAATGTAGACACCCTAAAATGACCAAGTCGTCGCATCACTTGCATTTCGTCATTTCTTCCTAATCACCTGCATTTCAACATTAATTAAATAATCTAATTATTTAATTAATTTCATCAAATTCTTCTAAATCACAAAATTGCGACATTAATTAAATAAATCCTCATTATTTAATTAATTAAATTAAAGTCCTCTATATTCTTCCACAATTAAATAATTTTAATTATTTAATTAGATCATTATCCTCTTTCCAAAAATCACATCTACATTAATTAAATAAATCCAATTATTTAATTAATTCAACAAATTCCCTCTTATCTACAATTAAATAATTCTTAATTATTTAATTAAATCAAAAATCATTCTCCCAAAATCATGCACAACAATTAAATAAATTTATTTATTTAATTTGCTTTTAAATCTTCTAAATTAAATAATTCTAATTATTTAATTACTTCTTCCAAAATATCTTCTCTAAATTTAAATAAATCAATTATTTATTTAAATTGCTTTTTCTTCTAATTTGAGTTATCTCTAAAATAACTCAAGCTTTCTTGCTCATCAATTAAATATTTCTATATTTAATAAAGCAAAATATCTTCTTTTCTCATGCAAATCTCTTCTTCTTGTTTTAAATCACTTAACTGATTGCTTTATTCTTTTAATTGATTTATCTCTTCAGTTAACTCATTCTTCTATTCTTGATAACTCCTCTCATGCAAAAGCAAGCAGGACACTTGTCTTCTTCTCATTCGTTGCACATTCCTCAACTTATCTCCTCCATTGATTCTTCTGAATTATCTGGACCGTTGATCGATTTTTCTTGAAACCTATATAAACCCCCCTCATCTCCTTCATTGAGCCTCTCTCTTCGATTGTATTCTCAGGCATACTTAACAGCGCTTTGAACATACACAACGCGTCGATTGAGCAACCTTACAATCATTTGACATTGATCTCTTGAGCACTACACTTGCTTGTTGCAGCTATGGCTTTGCAATTTCATTGAGCAATTCTACATTCAATCCAAAGGAAACAACACAAATTTCGGTAAAAGTCTTTATTGCATTGATTATTTGTCATGGCTTTTACTTAGATTCATTTTCTTTATGTTATTGGATTCTTTGGTTTTTATTTAGTTTAGAATAGATCGATTTTCCATATACACAACTGTATTTTTTTATCATAAGCGAGCCATTTCACTATACACAAACACTTTTTGCACATAAGTGACTTATCTACTATACACAAGCTACTGTCAGTCATACGTGACCTTAATTGCTATAAGCGATCACTTTTTGTTTATAAGTGACCTAAATTTACTCTATGCACATTTTGCCTACCTGTTTGCCCTAGCCGACTAGAAGTGACCTATTTTTGCCCTAAGCAGTTACTTCGAGCCTATATGTGACCTACATTACCATAAGTGACCATTTTTCAACTAAAAGTGGCTTGCATTTCCTATCCTAAAATTGCTCGCTTCTGGTGATGTGTGTGCATTTATTACACTTTTAACCTAAAAAAATCATGCATTTAGTAAAAGTTTTGGTACATATTGGTGTGCCTACTGCTGTTGGTTGCCCATGTGTCCTCACTCGCTCGGCATGATGATCACTACGTGAAATCACCATCCTAATAGCTCTTTGACACCCTAAGCACTATCACACTCCAGAGCTCTAGATTTCTACAAGAAACAAGCACAAATGAGCCTATTTGCCCTTGAGGGACCTATTTATACCCCCTTTCCAAACCCTAATTCTTCTATACCAAAGCCTATTTTCTTCTAAACCATCCCCATTTATCCCACCAAACCTTGTTTTCTTCATGTCATCTTATCGCGAGCCAACCCAGTCATTCCTAGTTCGCTTGGCTTACCTCTCAAGGGGCATCACCTGCCAGTTACACTGGGGTATAACCTTGTTTATCGAGCAAATCATCATATCTTCTTTGACACAACATTCTAATGAACATTGTATCAAAGAGGGGCAAAATGTAGACACCCAAAATTGACCTAATTATCATTAATATCAAAATATCACATTATCTATCATCTGCATTTGCCTAACACACTTGAGCAATTTCTCTATTTTCTCTAAATCACCCATTTCTTCTATTAATTAAATAAATTCATATTTATTTAATTAATTCATTATCTATTTTCTTCTATTTTCTCTAATCTATAATTAAATAATTTTTTATTATTTAATTATCTCTATTCTATCTATTTTAATTAAATAAATCTTATTTATTTAATTAAAATCCCTTCATAATCCCTCTTTCCAATTAATTAAATAAATTTTATTTAATTAATGAATTTCTCTTATCACTTATCTTCATTTTTCATCATGAGCTGACATGTGTGCATCTTTTATTTGAAACATGTGTGGTACTACATCTTTCATTTAATATCTTTCACATGTAGTACTTTTTATGTACACAATCACACATGAGCCTTATTCTTCCCTCCACTTGTCATTACACATTCACCTATGATTATCAAATCATCCCAACTGTTCACATAGCCACCAAATCTCTACTATTGATTGATTTTGGTTGAGATCTATATAAACACCCTCTCATTCCATACTACATCTATCCATCATTTTTCATATAACATTATCATCCTGAGCATATTGAGCATTTTAGCATCCATCTAGCATATTATCATTATCATCCATCCATCATGGCAGCTTTGATCTTCATAATTGTTCATTGTTGAGAAGCAATCCACATCACAAACAAGGAATCATACAATCTAGGTGATCTTGTTCTTGAATTGCATGCTTTTGATTTCACTTGGATTTGATTCTTTGATGGTGGTAGGATTAGGTTTTCATTTGCATGCTTGATCTTATTAACCTAATTTTTACCTATCACAGGCCCAACTTCACATTAAATTGGTTAGAAGTGGGGATGATGGAAAAAGAAATATCTAGTAGTTTAGGTCTTACTCAGATAGGAAGGGTGATTGAACCCAAGGTACAATGAGAGGATCCATCAAGTGCTTGAACCTATACTTTGGATTTCTTGTACTTGTCTTGGTACAACCCATGAACATACAAGAACTCCTTTGTGGCTATGTCTACCATGCATATAGGATCAATGAGTACGCTCTTGATGGGCTTGTCACTAATCAAGGTAGTGATGTAGAGAGGTTCATCATATATGTGCATAGGTGCATTGATGGGGGTGAAGGAGATGATCATCTTGAGAACATGATGCACTCGACTAGGGTGAGGACAACCGTGCACCATGTTAATCATCTTAGAAAGAGAAGAGGTAGGCACATCAGTAGGCATACTAGAGACCATGATATCAAGGGGAATCTTAGACAAATTGGTGGAATGATGTGGTAGAGGGTTAGTGTAGATCTTAAGGTTCTGGTTTTGTGGAGCAATGAAATTATTTCCTTTATTATTCACTTTGGAGACCTGGATAACATTCTGATCAATGAGGTCTTGCACACTATGCTTAGGATGCATACATATTTCAGTGTCATGCCTAGGTACTCGATGAAACTGACAAAAGGCCTTCAGGTCATAGGAAGGTGCTAAGATTTTAGAGGTATCAATAGGGTGAATGGGAGGTAGTTGGATAAGGTTATTGTTTAAGAGTTGTTGCAGGATAGCATAAAGTGACTCAAAGAGTGGGGTAAACTACCAATTCCTTGGCTTGTTCTGGGAAGAGAGGGCCATGGCACTTGGAATAGGTGTCATGACCACTACTTATTATACATTATTATTACAATTGATTTTAATCAAGTTTTTATTTTTCTTATAGTTTTGGAAAGAAGCAGGGGCATCGAGTTGCCCTGTGGGATCCTAGGAGGAAGATCTCTCGTATTGACTGACTGACTACTGTTATTCTTTGAGTGCCATGCAAAGATGTGTGAAAGAGGGATAATGCATGAGAAAGATCTTATCCTTGATCCGAGCTTGTAGGTTTTTGATGAAAACTCGCTACACATTAGAGACCAGGAGTGCATATGATATCTATGAAAACAAGATAACATAACGCCCAATAAAATTAGTTACCTTCTCATGAACTCATTGCCTAAAATGAACGAGGTCGGTGAGCATGATCTGCAATCCTTTATTGGCCTAAAAATGCTGGAGAAATTGAATTATGAGCTACTGGAAGGAATTTATAAAATTATCAGGAAGTGAGAAAAACCAGTCCAACACAATGTCCTTTACAAACCATGGGAAAAGTTTTGTGAGAAGAAATTCATTAAACAGGATGTCACTACACATAATAGTGAATGTAAACACATTATTCTGTAGGTCCTCTTTACTAGTATACTTTTTGAATCTCAGAGCCTTGAAGTTTTGGGGAAGTTTAGACTGGAGAATAACTAATGGTAATAAGCTTTGGGTATAGTTTGAAGGAATGGACAGTTGAGATGTAGATGTTGATATAGTAGCCAGTTGCTATTGCAAGGAGTTAACATTTTGAAGCTCAGCTGGGTGATAATGGGGTCAGGGGTATGTGCAGATTGGTTTTGGGTTGCAAATGACATGGGATTGCTGGTTTGGGTTAAAATTCTAGGTTTTGTAATGCTCACCCTAGTGTTCATCTGATGTCCTTCTATTTCATGAGTTGTATGATGTGTTGTGTGAATATTAGTGTATTATATGATTCTCCTTATTTGATGCATTGCATTGAACTTGTCGATGAGGTCTATTGTACCATCAAAGATTTCTTAGGGTTATACTAGATGACCATCGAGGTGTTTCCAATGGGGTTTTGCATTATGGGATGGATACATTGTGTTCATGTGTGTTAGATTATTGTAGTACTTCAACTTCACTATTTTTATTTGCATAATATGGTAGATGGATGTAATGCTTCTAGCATTTGTGCCTTTTTGATTGATCTCTACTTTGGTTTCCTCTACTATTATTAGTGATGATATTCTATTTTGACATTGAGGTGATCTCAATGAGTGTTTGGTTGAATTTTAGACCTTATTATGACTTTTTATGCTATGACATTGTTCGACAATCATCTAGTGTGTTTTCACTGTTTATGCTTATATCATGTATGTACTTGTGATTATCATGTTGTGGATTATTGATTGATTGTTGTTGATGATTCATGTTTATGAGATGTTTATGATGTGTGTTTTAGTATGCCATGTTGTGTATTTTATGTTGTGCTTCGGCTATATTGCATTAAGTAGGTACGTCTGATGTTTTATTTAGTGTGCAAGCATTATTGTTCCCCAATGGTGGTTATATGGAAATGTCACATTGGGATTGTTTGATTTGTTTACCCTATTTGTCCCACTTGAATTGAGTTCAAGATGTATCTTTTGTTACCCTGTGTGTTTTCAGATCTGAATCGGTGGTGATTCAAGAGTCCGTTCATCTTTGTGTGAACCCATAAATGTGTGCTATTTACTATGTTTGCATTAAATAGATGTCCTTTCATATTTATTATGTTGAAATAATTTAAATTAAATAGGATTATTTATTTGTTCCGCGTTTGTTGATTTGGACAAAGAAAGAAAAATAATATCCTAGTTTAAATTGCTTTCGAAAAAGTATTAAATTAGAAAGAAAAATATTTCTTTGTGTGAAAAAGGAATTATTAATGCATTTTGATTAAATGCCTATTTGGTTTACAAAAGAAATAGTTTAATTGTTAGTTGTTTGAATTTAATGATTAAATGATTATTTGTTCAAAGGTAATAGTTGAGGTTTGATTGATCAAAATTACTTAAGTGAATATTATATTGTGAGAAAATAATTAGGGCCTTTTGAGGAATAAAAGGGAAAAATACTTGTTATTTCAATTCATTCTATTTTCTCTCCAAAAATTGCTCGTCATGCTTAAACCCCTTGTGCTTGCCAAAAAAATGGAGTTTTGATTGCTTTGAAGGAAAGATTTCTTGGATTATTTGGGAGTTTGGATTGGACTCAGGTGCTTGGTGATTGCTTGGTGATTGTGACTCAAGTTTGTCTTCAAATTCCTTTTCTTCATTGGATTCTTTGCAAGTTTGAAAGGTGAGTACTTTAAACTTCTCCCATGAATTAATATATTGCTTCTTCTTTATGATATGCCATCAAGAATGGTTGAGAATGGCTTTGATTAGTAGAAGGATAGTTTAGAAATTCATTTCAGCTGTCCTCTTATTTTATTTCATTATTCATACTTTGGAAATATGAAAATGTAGACAGAACCCTATCAAATTTATTCTAGAAATCCCCAAATCATTTTTATTGAAGAATTGTGATGTTGGCCATATTATCTATAATGAGTTATTGTCAGATTTACCATGGTCATTGTAAAACAAAAGTTAGAAAATTGGTCAAACTTAGTCCAGGTGCCAAAGAAAGTTGTAATGGAGTTTTAGGGCCTTTATGGTTATTTGCACTTTTATAAAACATGAAAATTAAAATTAAGACCTTTCTTTGATGTTGTATTATGTGGGATGAGTTGTCTCCCAAATATTATGTGATTTTGCATCTTTTGATAATATGTTATGTTTTTGTCAAATATGGGATTTTGGTGCATTGAAAACTGTGCCAAGCCTAATTGGTCAAATTGGAGCTTTGGATGTTTAGGAAGAGGTCTAGGGGTAGGGAAAGGACTGGATTCTATCATGTACCACATCTCAAAGAGGTCATTGGAATTAGCAAATGGAAGTTTTTCATAAAGATTAACATTTAAATAGATGGGTAATAAAATGTAATAAAAAGATCATCTACACCAAACTACATGTCTTGGTGAAGTGTTTGGCTTTCTTGGGTTTGGGTGTAAAGAGCAATCTTTGGTGTAGTGTCTATTTTCTATGAGGAGGTTATTCCCTCATGTTTTTCCATGAGGTGAGTATTTCTCTCGTTCTACACTCCTTGTCCTGAATACCTAGGTCTCTCTTCCTTCTTATTCCATTGTCAAAGTTTGGCTTAGCGTGTGATGTTTACCATGAGATTATTTTATGCATTGTGATGTTCATAATTCTATGGTGTTGTTGGATATACATTGTATGGCATTTGTATAAGCCTTATCTCATTGTATGGTGTGAATGTGCTTTATTCCCATGCGACCATCTCCTTAGTACAGTAGGGTGGGCCTGAGGGAATCACATGGTTGGGTGTCTATATCATGACTTTTGGGGAATACCGGTTCTTTGGGAGTATCTTGGAGCCATGTGTAAGGTGTAGATTCCTTTTTTAGTTCATTATGATTATGTTGTACTTTGTAATTCTTTGGAAAGCTAATTGTATAATTTTAGGACATTGGTGTCCTATGGCCTTGTTATCATTTATTGGACATTATGATGATCTTGTATTGATTTTGGAAACTTTTAAACCATCCACTTATGTGGTGGTAGTTCATTGATTGGCTTGGTGCTTTAGCATTGGTGTCGAAGGCATGTTTTGGAAACATGTCTTTCCCTTTCTATGCATTTTAATGACATAGGGTACAAAATGACCAAATCATATTTTGGTACTTAAAATGAATCAATTCTTCCTTGTGATGATTAAATATGATGAGTTATTATGTTTTACACATGTCCCTATATTTTCATGCAATTCTAGGTCGTTCTTCTCAATTCTGGGCACTTTAGTGTTTTTTTACACTTTTAGGGCAGGGTACAAGAGGGCCTAGGCACTGGGCACTGGAATCCTCAAGACATAGGTGCTGGGCACTAGTGTCGTCAAGACACAAGAGCTAGGTGCTAGTGTCCTCAAGATGATAGTGCCATGCACTAGTGTCCCTGGTAGTGACTTTCTCCTTTTGCCTAGAATTTCTGTCAGGTTGCCTAGAGGTGTCTATGCTTCCTATTTGGTGAAATTGTACTGTGAAATGATACTTTTCCCCTATTTGTTGACTTAAGCATGAATGTTGGTGAATGTGAAATGTGTCATGGTTATTGACCTCTCTCTAGAGTTTGTAAACGTAGTCAAACTTTGTGTAACCTATTTGGGCAACTTCAGTGAACTCTTCGGTTGACACCGTTGGTGAGAACAAATGATTTCATTGTCTTGTGAGTGTTACATCACTCATGCATGTCACATGAGTGCATGTATAGTGTGTTGACAATTGTAATACCTTTAAACAAAAAATAAATTGTCTATGTTTGTGTGTTAATCAATTTAATGCCTTGGATGAAAGCTTGGGGCATTACAGGGTTAGCTCTTGGGAAAGTAAACAGTAAAGTAGACAACGAGGGTACAAACCCATGTTGATTAATGGGGTTTCTGCCCATTCTGAGAGAGTTTTTATTAGCATTCACCGCCTGAGTAATTGTAATGCCCCGCCATGCAACCCTAGAGATGAATCAACTAAAGCAAATACAAGGCAGAAATATATTTTTTATTTTAAAATAGAGATAATGATAACAAAATATAACATGGTCTGATACAACAAGTTAACAAACATCTCTATGGATAACATGGCTGCATTATAGTAACTAGCAATTTTCAACAATATACAATACTCATTCAAATTATATATAATCACATGACTACTTTACTAGTTACTAACATGATTTAACTGACAACCATGGTTTGTTAAAAAGTACCAAATAAATCAACTCACACAAGCACCATTGGTAATGCCTACACAAAAATTAGCAATAATGAACTCAATAGAATGAAAAGATATCAATTTACAAAGTTTATCTTAGTAAAACTCAAATCAATAATCGGAGTGTATCAACATTCATCAAAATGAAATACAAATGTCTCAACAAATTTGTACATCTATACAACTTTACCAATACTGCCAGATAGTCATTAGTTCACCATCTGAAAGGGTACCTCCTTAGCTCCAGAATTCCTGCATGACTATATATCTCAACTACACATCTGATGAAATATTAGTCCTACATAAATACAAATATAAATTTCATGAAATGACTAGCCTAATGCCCTAAGGGGCTGACCTAATGTCTTGGGGGCTCATGATGGCCTTGCCTACGTATGCATAGTGTAGAGGCTTCATAATTCGGGAACTAGATCTTGCAACCATTAGATGGTTTTACACAAAACAAAACTTCAAGGTCTAATTTTCATGATATCAACATCTTCTTACTTAGATACACATGTACATTTCATTTCTTACTTAAGGGTAATAAAAGATTGAGGATTGCCTATCTCACCCTAATCTCATAAAACTATTCTAATCATAAATGATCTTCAGACCAGCATTCAAGTTACTCCTTTGCTTAACTATTCATGCAAGCTAATAATAGATCTTTTTGATAATAGAAAACCTATTTTCTAAATGCTATTTTAGTAAGAAAATATAGTATAAGCTTAATCTTACATAATACACCGCGTAATCCATGTCGCCATCAACAACGAACGTAAACAACTTCAGCATTTGGATGTTAGAGAATTCCAAGTCTTTTATTTGACAAAAGAGATTTATAGAACCTTCTTAAATAACATAAAGTTATATATATATATATATATATATATATATACACACACACACAAGTCTCAAACCCACAATTTCATAATCTCCATAAAATTACTGACCTATCGTTAAGGGACAATTCTCATAATTTGAAATTATCCTTGCAAAGCTTTAGTTCATAATTTCTTCCATTCTAGGAGAAGACTAATATATGGTCTAACTTCTACATGAACATAATTGGAGAAGGAATAACTTTCATTGATAAACAATTTCCTCATTTAACTAAACTTAAATTTACTAGCATTCATAATAAATAGAACTACTTTTCCTAAGAAATTATTCACTATCCAAATTGATTAAATCAATTATCTAAGAAGCATAAACTTTTCTTTTACCAGTCTTTCTTGCTTGCATATAATCAATAATTATCAACAAAAGTTCCTAAAATTGTATCACAATAAATCGATATCTCAACCTACATCCTATATATTTAGTATTGATAACAAATACTCAGGGTATGCCACGTGATTCA
This sequence comes from Cunninghamia lanceolata, assembly GCA_027924645.1. Lineage (NCBI taxonomy): Eukaryota > Viridiplantae > Streptophyta > Pinopsida > Cupressales > Cupressaceae > Cunninghamia > Cunninghamia lanceolata. The sequence continues at coordinate 11,154,409 of BSBN01000655.1, forward strand.
ATGATTCATTCATAGAGATATTCTCAAAACAATATCAATTCATCTATTCTTTGAATTGATACCATTCCATAAAACTATAATACTTATCAAGACCTAAGTTGTATTTATACAACAATCTTATTACTATAGAAGACACATCATAATACAATATAATAAACCTTATTAGAACATATTAGCTGATCAAGGTATTTAAGCAATCCTACAATGTCTACATTTCTTAAACAAAACATAGTTAATTCAGACAAAAAGGCAGTTTATGGACTCCATCGACCACTTATGAAGAGTGATTATAAATTGTAAACGGTTGAAGAAACTAAGTGATAAGCATAAGTGACTTTTTGGATAAATGAGGATTCGATAAAATAAGCACTAAGTTAGCACTAAACCTTACTTCTTCTATACTCAAATTATATGTTTCACGACAATAAGGAAATACTATCTTATGAAAATATTTAATTAGATTACTACTTTAAAATATTCTAAGCAAGCATTAGGAGTAGGTAAGGCAGCAACTCCATTAAATCTAAGAGACAAAGTTATCTGTTTAACACAAATGTTATAAGTCGATTATCCAATAGGATAACAATTCAAGTATACAGAAATAGGTCTTATCAAACCATTAGAAAAGAAGACATTTTCCTCTAAAAAACATGATTATAAGTAAAATGAAGACATTTAGCATGTATCGCTGAGGTTTGAAATTGGAAGGACATTAGGGACAAAGACCACTACTATGTGCTAGTAGTGTTACATATAAAACAAGGACCTAAGATTACCAAGAAACATAACAGATCTTATACATCATTATAAAATCCAAATTCCTGAGCCCATACTCAAATTAGAACCACTAGTGTCATGATAACAGATGGCTATGACTGTCCATATCTATCTATGATTTTTGTTAGGTATTATAGTTGGAAATGCTCTGGCAGACATAAATACAGAATGTGGAAACACAGACAAGACACGTGAACTATTTGACAGAATGCCGCAAAGAGGTTTCATCTCATGGAAATGCAATAATTGATGGACGTGCACCAAAAGGTTTTATTAATAACCATAAGATACTTTTAACAAACACAAATGGCAGGTAATAGCCAAAAGGATTTCCACAACTTTTGCTAGCAACCTCTTGTCTAAGATTTGAATAGGAGCTTTTTAACAGAGATGAATTTTCAACCGAGTATATAAAAAGGTTGAATACCATGAAAACATTTGATTTGTTAAACATGCCCCATGGAACAACTATTAGAATTGTTAAGAACCTTCGAGTAAACGTTGATTGCTATGCTGCATTAAAGTTTAACTCCATGATGATTGTCACAAGAGAAAAGTTATTGTGAACTGCAACCATCATTTTAAATAGGGGCAACATTCTAATGGAGATCATTGGTGATGTTAAATGAAACAATCTAATATAGGTTTACACTATAATAATATGTGATGATAGATCTCCTGAAATAATGAAGGTATGTCCATCACAGCATCAAAGACTATAGATTTTGAGAGCTATTATAATTTTAGATTCTCCAGCTAACATGCATGCATAATGAGGAAACATGGACAAGGCACACGATTCATTTGATGGAATACCTCAAGGGGAAGTCATTACATGTTATACAATGTTTGCAGGGTACTCATAGAATTGGAATAGATGATCAAGATTAAGAAGTTTACAAGGAAATAGAATAGATGAAAGTTATGGCACTATACCTATAGCTGAATGAAAGATTTCCATGAATGTAGAGAACTGCAATAGACATATCAGTTCACCAGAGGCCGCATAGGCTCCATCAATGGAATTTGTTGAAGAGACATTCAAATTCAGCTTTATTAATGCAAGTGTCCATCCACATGCCTCAGCTACATTGTAGGCGAACAAGTAGAGGCTTTCCAGATGACCCATTAAGCTTTTGATTTTCTAACTTATAGAAGAATTGAAAAGTGTGGCTTCCTGGCATGGTTGGCTAAACTCGGTCTCTGCTAGACTGTGATCCTTCCTTCCTTTCAGCTCGTAGTTGATGGCTTTTTATCTCAAGCGTTAAAGACTTTGTAATGGTAAAAGTTTTGCATACCCATACCAAATCCCCCCCCTCGAAGTGCTAAAACAAGAAGGAATTAAATAAATCGTGGCAGTTATAAAATAGGGACTGTAAAGAGTGGCACTATTCTTAGAATTTGGATCCTAGTTTTAGCTGCATTAAAGGTTCGATGTTGATTCGAATGTTGGACTCCATTTTCTGCATTTGGCTAAAGATTTCCTCGCCTCTTCTTAAAACCATAGGGTATCTTTTGAAGAGTATCCATTTCAAACTCAAATAGAAAAGAGCAGTTAATGCCCATAAATTAGTTTCCCTTATGAAACTGTCACTTCCCTCAAGAGACCTAAATTACAAAAAAAATGATGTATTTGAAGAATCTTTTCCGAGAGATATTCAAATATCTATCTACTTAATATAGTAATTATTATTATTTCCCGCTAAATATTTATTTATAATATGTATTGCAAAACTAATGCAATTAATAGGTTCACCATGACTAATAACAATTGAATGAAAGATTATTCTAAATCAGTTAAAATGCAAATGCAATTTATTTCATTTCTACATAACTAAATAACCCACCTCAATTAAACAATCCAACTAAATAACTCAAATGTCGAACATACCTGACACAACTGAGGCGAATATAGAGGGGTACTATAGTAATGCCCATAGAAAGATGAGAAGAAGTGAAAGTAGAAAGAGAGGGAGTCAGCATGGACATCAAGAGCTGATCTCTTGATGAGTTTTAACATGACTCATTTATTGTTTTGGCGCAACTAGCTAATGTAGGAACATTATTGTTAACAATGTGAGCTACAAATGATATCTACACCATGTGAATCATTGTTTAGTAATTTATGGAGGTTCTCCATGATAGGGATAACCTCATGAGCTAAGTGCTCGGTACCTAGATACATCTGAAAGTTGAATAGGTTAGTGACCAATGCCTAGATCTGGGCAAGGGGCACAATAGCCATGGGCATATCTATATCTAGATGACCTCTAAAATATTGTACTATAGGGATGGTAGTGGTGGTAGGAAAAGAAGAGAAGAAAGGAGGATGGACCGCATAATTAGCTGTTGAAAAGTTGAAGATATCAGTTTCTAGTTAAGTGGCATCGGAGCTGCCAGGAGCATGGGAATCCATGTATACTCTTCAACTTCTATGAACAAAGAATTTAGAGTCAGAGCACTAGGTCATGAATCGCATAAACTAATAGGAGCTTCCTAACACACAAGTACCCTTTAGATTGATAAATCAGAATAAAGAAAGACTTGTTTCAAGGAGAAAAGAAGATTTTTGTTTCAAAATAAAAATAAAGTGTTTTTATTTTTGGCTTAGTTTTTAGAGTTTTGCAATTTTTAAAGTGTTATAGTGAAAATGTGATTCTAATTAAACCATGTCTAATCAAATTCTCGACTACACATTAGAATAGGAACCAATGAAGTTGTATGTTTTCCTACTATCTGATCTAGAAGAGTGAAACTATCCAGGCTCTATTCAATTGTTGTCATTGAAAATTGAATGATGGAATACAACTTAACTAAACTAAAAAATATAGGAGAAAACAAAAATATAAATAGACACAGATAGAGAATTTTGACAAACAAAATACAAAAATGGAAACTACAGACCAACAGAAACTTGTCACCATGCAGGCAACCTCACTACCTAGGATGACAACACGTAGTGTAGATGTCTACATGCCACAATGGGGTATGCATGACACTGTACAGATCTACATAGTTTTCAACAAATTCTTGTTAATAGAAAATGCAACAATCAGTCTATGAATTTGGCAATTAATTGAAATAATTGGAAATGATAATATAAAAAGTGAAAATCATGAAGAAGACAAAAGAAAAGAAAGAGAAAAGAAAACACTCATTTGTTTGAGTTTCTTCCTCTCAAAAATATTGTAACCTACAAGAAAGAGGAAAAGGGTTGGGATGTATAGAGGTTTGCCTCAGTCAAACCTCGTTTTGGTGTTTCCACCTCCATGATAGCTAGATATTGAAATGTATTGAAAAAAGAAAATGTGTGCTCTTGAATCCCAAATCTTTTGGGATTGTAATGAACATTGACAAATGATATTGCAATAAAAAAATCTAAGCAATGCTTTTAAACATATTAACAATAAATGATTATCTAATATGAACAATAAGGAAAATGATACAAAATCCACAAACATTAACACTAATCTAAAGGATTTACAAGGATCAGAAAAAGTTTATGAGGTTCCTATTGGAAGTTTATCACTACCATGAACAAGATGGAGTTTTTTTTTTAAGAATATCGATCGCACAGGAGAACCTTATGAAGAGTACAATGAAGATAAAGAGGAATCACATCCACTAGAGAACATGCAAACTACAATAACATGCAATAATGATCTAGCACAAAACACAATGAGTGTGAGTAGAGATTTCAACAGAGTTTTGTTAGTGTGAAGATTTGATCCCTCAAAATGGAAAAGCAAAGGATAAGTATCTAGGAAAATAGTGATTTGGGCACAGATAGGCATGCAAAAAAGCTAGGAATGCCCTGCAAGCAAAAACAAAAATTATAAAAATAACTGGAAGATGCTATTGGGACTTTAGTGCACCACATAGACGTCTGTGCCTAGTGCTCTTGTCCAGTCAACTTGAACTTCTTAAAAGTTTCAAGGACTTGGGGCATTTCCAAGGTTAAGACACTTTTAGAGTTTTGGGATAGGTTACATAGAAATGCCTGGGAAAAACAACATTTAGATAGCATCTTTGTGGATTCAGGGTAAGGCTAAGGTTAGAAGGTAATCTTAGAAAAACACTAGGGGAATGGATACTAAAGTGAGTGCCAAATAGAGTGTGAAATTATGGGTGAGCATAATTTACAATTATACATAAGAAGCCAGAGGTGGGACCATAGAATACAAGCCAGGAGCATGGGGATAGGGAGGTGCACTCTATGTGGGCCGCTTTCCTTTATCTACCATAGGGGTAGGGGAAGGAACAGAAGCAACCTCTAAATACAAAGGCATCATAGGGGAAGTAGCCACAAAAGAGGTAGGATACGAGATAGTAGAAAACTATGCTACCCAAGTTGCCTTAAACTTCTGATATGAAAGCAATAAAAATTTGTTGCAAGGTCGAAGTGGCTCAGTCGAAGCCAGCCAAAAGTAGTTAAGAGAGAAATTTATGCACATGGATATGACATAAATCTGCTATGGTGGATTGTATGCATGATACCATCAAGGGGAAATTTCAAGCATCGATGAACAACAGAGGGGACCACTTTCATAGAAGTTAACCATTACTTTCCCAACTTCAAGAAGAAGCAATCCGAAGTAGGGATGATAGATAAAGGAATGTCTAGGGTTTTGGATACCATGAGGATAGAAAGTGTAATCAAACCCAAGGTAGGCTGAGACATCCCATCATGGCATTATATAAAGACATTAGATTACGCGTAATCATCTTTATATAATTTATGAAATTATAGAAATTCCACAATAATAACATTGACTAAGAAGATGAGGTCAATAAGGACACCTTTAACTGGTTTCCCATTTACCTCTATGGTAATGTAAAGAGTTCCTTCAGATACGTTAGCTAGGACATCAAAAGAAGAGAATGAAATAATAGGCTCAAGAATGAGACATTCCCGAGCAGGGTGAGAATGAATGTCCAACATGTCGATCATCTCTGAATAGGAAGAAATCAAGGGAGCATCAGAGGTAGACCCTAGCACCACAAAAGAAGAAGTGAGGTCAACAAAATTGGAAGAATGGTAGGGCCTAGGATGAGTGTAAATCTGCAAGTGTTCATTAGGGAAGCCATTGACTTATTCCTCCTATCATTCACAATAGAGACCTGGATCACATTTTGGTCAATGAGGTCCTGTACCACATGCTTAAGATGCAAGCATCACTCAGTTTCATGTCTAGGTACCATATGTCTAGAGAGGGCTAAATCAACCTAAGAAGGTACTTCAATCACTACTTTGCTAATCACATTTGAAGAATTGTTCTTATAAAAATTCTTATTTTTCATATAATTCAGGAATGATGAAGAAGCATTGGATTGGATAGCAAGATCCGGTGAGGAAGATCCCTTGAATTGGCTAAGTGACTATTGGTAATCACAATGTATAGTGCATAGATGAGTGAAAGAAGAATATTTCATCAGTAGAATCCTATCCTGGATTTGAGGCTGAAGGTTTCTGATGAAAACCCTTTGTACATCAGAGTTAGGTAGGGCATAAGGTATATGTGAAAATAGAGATTGATAACAAAAAATGAAGTCAGTTACCTTCTCGCCACTTCCTTGATTACAATTAATGAGGTCAGTGAACGTGACCTGCTATCCAATATTAACTTAGAAGTGTTGTAGGAACTGATTAATAAGTTGATCAAAAGAAACAATTGAATGGTTAGGCAGTGAGAAAAAATAATCCAATGCAGTATCCTTTAAGGATCATGGGAAATGTTTTTCCAACAAGGAGTCTTGAAATAGAAAATCACTGCATAAAGCAATGAAGGCAGTGATGTGGGTTTTTCAGTCACCTTTACCAATGTACTTCTCAAATCTTGGTTCCTCAAAGTTTTGGGGAAACAGAGTAGTGAGGATCACGAGTGAGAGCAGGCTACTCCTGAAGTATGTAGGGACATGTGGTTGTGATGTGGAAGTAGAAAGTGTAGAAAGATGTTGTAGGGAATCAACATTTTGCAATAGTTGATTAATCACAGAATCAACATTGTGCATGGGTGGAGCAAGTGTAGTGGAAGCAAGAGGTTATGAAAGTAGTTGTGAAAATCTGAAGGCAATAGGTGAAAAAGTGAAGTGTAAGGGCCTTGAGGGCATAATGAACCCATATTAATTAATAGGAATCATCACTCTAATAGACAAGCCAAATCTTGTGCTACCAGGTTGGGTAGAACTGGAAGCCATCTGAAGAGAAGTGAAATTCTAAACACCTATACTAGGTAGAGGAAGAGAGAGTTTATTGCTAAGAATTTTGGATTGGGAGTCCTAAGCATCTAGAACACAACTTGCCAAAGGCAGTGTATCACTATGCAAGTAATGCCACAAAAAAAAAGTGATACCCCGAGGATGATTAGTTAGCATAACACAAAGAGCATCAACTAGAGGGATAGTAGAACTAGATATGTCCTCATGACTCAGAAAATTTTGACAATCAGCCAAGTGGCAATATAGGTCATTAATTCTTTCCTATGGGACATAAGAAAGGGTTTCCTTATGATCTAAGGCTTTCTCCACATCATGAAAAGTAGTCATTGGCACCATTCTAGAAGAAGGAGAAGAAATAGAGGTGTTAACTTGTTAAGAAGAGAAATGAGTAAAATTGGTTCAAGTAGAGTGAATAGGCATGGTAGGATTCATAGAAAATGTCATCAGATGATTTCTTAGACTTCTACACATAATGTATAAAGAATTTGAAGATTGGGTTGTGAAGCTCATAAACTACGTTTAGGATACACATCACACATTGATAAGTGATGAAAACGAAGAAGAATTGTTTGTATTTGTTAATAGGATAGCATGTTCACCAAAGAAAGATGATGAACCATAGAAAAGAAAAGGGGTAAGTGCAAATGTTTGAAACACGTTAGGTTCACCAAAATGTAGTGTAGGAAAAACTACTCCTTAATTGAATGTCTCAATTAAGGAAATTCTTCACAAATGCTACACTCAGGCTCTGTTATCTAATGTTTAGATGTGTAAAACCTACTATAGGTCTTAATAGAACCACTACACATTCCAACCAAATAATTAAACTAGACTAGATGCTTGAAAATGAAGGAAAGAAGGACAAAATGCTAGAAATAAAGAGATATGGGAGTAATTTAAAGAGACCAGATGCAAAAGTGAAAAGGAGACTAGAAGACAAACCTATCACTGAGAGGAGGAGCTCACTACCCTAGATGAGAGTGTGCCATGAGGACATCTATGTTAAGCATTTGCATCCTAAAACTTGCAAAAATAAAAATCCTTAGGTCTATGCAAACCTAAGACACTTGCACAACACAAGGACAAACAAAGATATCCAACAGTCTCCAAGTAACATAAACTTCAAAAATAAAGCTAGAATATGTTATGAAATTGAGGAAAAATTAAATGACAAGAAAGAGAAGAATGCCAAAGAAACTTCTGTGTGGTTGAAAAGTCTTCACTCCAAGAATACTTGCAAAAGGACAAAGAAAAATGGTTGCACTACTAAGGAGTGTATCTAGAAATTGACAGCAATAACAAAGAAAGTAAACTAAAGAGGTTTACTTCCCTGGTCTATAGGGAAGAAAACCTTAAACATGTAGCCAATGCAAAAAAATAGAATGGTGGTCTAAACCATGAAAATAAAAATATAATGAAAAATAGATTTAAATAAAAAGCATTGAACAACACAATGAAACAATCATACTAATCTGAACAAAGAAGAGAAGACTGCAAACTCTCAAGAGCTCAAATATGGTAAACAACTTCAAACCCCAACAACAGAGATCTTTCCCAAAAGTACCAATAAAACCAAAACCTCCAAGAGCTATTGAAGATGATTCAAAATAGATTCACCAAGAGTTTTTCAAAGTTGTAGAGTAAAGCATGAGAGATTGTGAGAGCTTGAGAATGAATCAATTCAAAATCTAAGAGTCCCCACCAAAAGGAAGGAATCCTTGAAATAACATGCAAGGAGACATTATGTGCCTTGGAAGGGCATTACACTATAGTCTCATCATCACTAAGGAGTCTGGTAACACCTAGGAATGATCACCTAGCACCAAACGGACATGGTATGCTAGTGTATCACGTAGACATCTATGCATAGGACTCAAGTCTAGGTGCTTTAAGTTCCTAGTTAGATGGAACACCTTAGGAAAATGTGACAATCAAATCATCAAAATGAAATTTGATAAAACTTAAGAGAAAGGAACTAGAATGAAACACACCTTAGTTTATAATATAGAAATAAGATGCAAGCGCTAAGACTTGTGGTTATTAAACATAGCGTGAAATTGCAAGGGTATGAATTTTTCAACATTACAGGTGGACACCAATATTGTAGTTAGGACCTAGGGACCCTATAAAATTCTTGGTAAGACAAATTTCACTCCCTTAGGAACTAGAATAGAAACTTCTACAACCTATACTTTTCTTAAGACAAAACATAGTCTAACACATGATTCCTCTATTTGCTAAAGATCTAAAACTTTAGGTTAGTGATATCCTACTTCTTATGCTTCAAAATACATCCATACCCTACCCACAACTACTCTAGATCCTCAGATATTCAATATCTAAGCTAGGGGATAAGAAAAATTGGTTAGGATGTTTTAGAGAATGCCTCAAATAGTTCCCTATTTTTGGTATATTCCAACCATCAAAAAAGCCATGGAAATATTAGAGATGTGTGATCCTATGTGTGATGTGTTTAATCTATGCAAGGCATTGTAGTTACCAACAAACTATAAGAGGATGTCTATTTCTTAGGTGGTAAGTTCTTATACAATGGAGGACATAATAGGAGAAGACAATGTCAAAGATATGCTTAAAAAAATAAATCAAGAGGATTTGGATTTGCAACAAGGGTTTTATAGAAGGGATTTGACAAGAGTGGAGGATTGAGAGAGGGATTTTTGAAAATAAAAGTCCTAGAGAGGAATATGAGCAAGATGGGGATTATATGATGTGGGGTAAGGATGAAGATCACTAAGAAAGCTTCAACATTGGATATTTTTAGGTTTCAACTATGGGGGTTGGATGTGAGAGGGCTAAAAACTTAATATGAATGCTTGTAGAGGAAAAAACTTAGTATGGAGAGAGAGTAGAAAGTACCTTGTTTATTCAAAATGAAGAATATTGGCTTTTATCTCAGGTTCAATTCAAAATGACTCTTTCAAAGGTGACTAGGGAGACACTAGGCTAGGGTTTTTGGTACCAAAAATTTAGAATCAAGTAGAATTACTTTGGACACTAGCATTAGGGGTATTTTATCCCCTCTAGTGCCTAGATGTAATTTGTCCCAAAATTGGATTTGAATTAAGACTAATTCTAGGTGTGAAAATTGGCCTTGGGGTATCATAGTGCATATTAGTGATAAGTGTTGGGAATTAAGGTGTCTCAACCTTTGCAAGTTCCTAGCATTGAAATTATTTATTTATTTATTGTTTTTTATTTAATTAAAATGGCCTCATATTGGAAATGAGGTGTCCCACTTTGTGTTGCCATTTTGTGCCATATGTCAGTATTTTGAGGTGTTGTGATATGTAATTAAATAGAATACCTTGAGGAGATATGGGATGCCCTATTTTGGTGGGATCCTATGATAGATCTTATGATGTGCTAGAGAGGAAAATTAGGGGGCTACATTGGAATCTTATGATGGATTGTGATGAATTCAACACATGTCATAAGCATATTTTTAATGAAGGTAAATGCCAAACATGGGTGCTCAACTTGTGGAGGTTACTATGACAAGTTATGACAGCTATTAAGAGTGTATTCTAATAATAACTAGAAGACTCATCTAAAGGTGGGCATTGGAATTTGTGCTAATTTGGGCACCACATTTGGGCCCATGGTTTTGCACTTGGTTTTGGTAAACCATTTGTGGTTTGTGGTTTATAATTTGCCTATGAATTGGTGCATTAAAGTTATAGTATTGTATTTTTTGAAATGGTATAATCTACAGGCTAGAATGCTATCAAAATCACTCTAGAATTAAGTTGTTGATTATACTCCTACAAAAGATTGCTTTGCAAGTGTATTGTAACCTGTTATTGTTATTGAATAATACATTGGGCTACTTTGGACTGTGGAATTTTTACCAAAAGTTTTTCTCCATATAAATCATTGTGTAATGGTTTGCATTGTTTTTATTTTTATATATGTGTTTCTACATTATTTGTAATTAGGTAGATTAGATTTTAATGTTTTTGTACATCCCTCCTCTCAAGGTTTAGTGTAGGAAGACGATTCCACTACCTTTGATTCCCTATAAGTGGTATCAGAGCCTAATCACCTTTGGTTCTAGTAGTTTGATTTTTTGAATTAATATAGATTCGAGTGGGAACTTGTATAGAAGAGAACTTTGTGATCTTATTGTATGAAATAAATATGGTAGGCACATCAAGGATAATTGAGGTAGAGAAACTTTCTAGATTTTACATTTTTGGCAACATGTGCAAGTGATAATGCATGGTTAATAGATTTAGGTGCATCCTTCCATATGACTTATAACAAAGATTGGTTTAAAAAGCATGTTTAATTTTATGGAGGTAAGGTGTACTTGGGTAATGATTCTCACTTGAAAATAGTTGTTCATGGTAGAGTTTTGATTAAATTTCTTAATGGTAGAGTTAATGGAATTAGTGGTGTATTGTATACCCTTGGGTTAACATGAAACCCTTTATTTGTAAGAAAATTAATTGATGTGGGTGTCAAGGTTGTCTTTTATAATTTTGATGCATGATGGTTAGAGGTGCTATGGTTATTGGAAGAGGTGTTATATTGGGCACATTAATTCAATTTGATGCATATACAATATAGTGCAATAGTACTTATACATAAATTGAATCTTCATCTATTCCATTGGAAAAAGGAATTGTAGCTTCTTAAGTAGATGGTCATGCTTTCTAGGTACCTAAGGGTGCTCTTTCTATAAAGACAAAATTAATAACTAAAAATACAATATTATGGCACCAAAGATTAGGCCACATAGGTGAGAAGGGTCTATGGACCTTAAAGAATAAAAACTTTGTTGAAATTTTATCTGATTATAATCTTGGAATTTGATTTCTATAAACATTACATATATGGGAACAAAAATTGTGCTCAATTTATTCTAGTTCTTATAAATATTATAGGTTGCTAGATCTTTATTCATTTGAATATTTTTGGTCTAGTTCATGTTCCTTCAACTACTAAATATGTTTATTATGTTAAATTTGTATTCATTTCAAAGAATTTAAGGATTTAGTAGAAATAAAAACTAGTAGGAAAATAAATATTTTGAGAATTGATAACATTGGTAGTGAGTATTGCTTTGTAGATTTCAATAAGTTTTGTAGGGATTGTAGTATTTAGAAACATAAAACAACTCTATATTCTCCTCAGTGGAATGGACTTGCAAAACATCTGAATAGGACACTAATGGAGAAGGCTAGGAGTATACTAAATGGAGGTGGCTTAGAATAGAATTTTTGGGTTGAGGCTATAGCCACTACTTTCTACCTAATAAACACATCTCCTACATCAACTCTTGTTGGCAAATGTCACACCCTAAATTTTGACTATGTTTTACTTTTTACTTTTAAGTAATTAATACATAATTTTGTATGGATTAATGATTTGACATTTAGTGAAAATGTTAGGATAAATCAATGATTTCATGATTTTATGTTTATATGCATAGAATTTAGACATGTGATTATATGTTATCATGATTATTTATTCATAATTTATATAGATTAACTAACGATACACTAATCCCAGTTTGGTGATTGTAAGTTGTAACCAGGAAATAGATTTCCACCCTCCGAGAAAGAGCAGGAGAGCATCATTGGAGAGAAGTGAATAGACATAAGCAAAAAAATAGGTTGTTTCCATCTAAGTCTTATGCTTCAATGTTTAGCAAACCTTGTCGTAAGTGGTAAGTTATGTTTGAGCTATTTGATCAGAGTCTAAGTTTTGACTTGACAATCATTGATTTGATGTCAAGAACCATTAGTGTAGGTTTTATCAAAAAATAGAGTTAGGATAAAATGACCCTCGACAAGATATGGTCGATAGTCGTTATTTTCCTTATGTGGTATGATTATAGTTTATGTTATTATAACTATTTAAATTAGAGGTTAATTTATATTATTTTAATATCAGTGATTTTTTATGTGTTCCCTTATGGTAATTTATCCATTCTTTGGTGTTTTTGTGAGATAGATAGGGGGAGAAAACCTCAACCCCATTCTCATATCTTACAAATGTTGGTAACAACATAAGTAAGTATTGGGTGTTTTTTGTTTCACCTTGTGATTTTGTATTTATATATATTTAAATATGATTTAAAGAGATAAACCTTTGAGGTGGTTGTTAAAATTCATTATAAACATGGCTAAGATTTCATGATATTGAAAATAGCTTTAATGATTAAGTGGCTTGACTCCTTTACTCCCTAACTGATTTAGAGAGTGAGGAGGAGCTCATCAACTACTGTATGGAGTGGTCTTTTATGACCATCATGCCCGCTATTTGCATGCATCCGAGGAATTATTGTAGGCTATGATTAAGAAGAGAAGGATGAAGTTATGCATGATTTCTATTAATCACCGCATGAGCTTTCTCTCAAGACACACAGAGAAAGTTGAAGTAAGACATGAAGAGCATTGAAAGGATATCAACAATGGTGAGAAAGGATCGAGCTCATCATAGAAGAATAGAGACTGTGGAAAGATCTTTATTTGATCTCTATACAAGTTCTTTTCTTTGTTTGAAAGTCTTTTAATAGTTTATGAATTTCAAGGTTGCATTTGGTTCTGTGGTTAAATATCTAAGGCCGATATACTTAGAATGTTACTCTGTTATATGGTCGATAGAATTCAAGTTTTCCTATGTATTATATGACCGTAAATCTTTGTTTATCTCTAGGAGATATTTGATCGAAAGTCTTTGATATCTTTGAGTATAATTTGGCTGATATTCTAAGACGATTTCTGAGTGATAATGGCCGTTAGGCATTGATTGTTTCTAAGTTTATTTAGCCAATAAACAAAGCATATTATTGTTGTTGAACATAAGGAATACTGAGAGGGGGAGTGAATTAGTATTCTATAAAACCATTTCTTCACATACTCTTTAACCCATTTACCTAATTCAATAACATGAAAGCAAAATAAACATAGGAAGAGCAACCATAAAGTTATAACACATACACACCATGATTTTTATGTGGAAAACCCTAAAAGGGAAAAACCATGGTGAGTGTTAGCTCATAATATATTATAACCGGTTACAAGATATTACAAAGAAATGCTCACTGCAGGTGGAATCCCTGTCCAAGTGAACTCACTACCCACTAAGAAAGCAAGATAGAAGAGAAGAGAGAATGGCTCACTACCAATGAAGAACTATTACAAATGCATCTATTGAATGCTGGAATACAGTTCCATTAATAGCTCAAAATATAGTTTCTAAGCTCTTCATAATGACTACTCTGTTTCTCTGCTCTGCTCACATATACTCTATTTTGCTGTCCTCTGCACTCTTACTACACTTTTCAGATCACAAAGTGGTGTTAGATTGCATACACATGAACTCAATAAGTCATTACATCACTTAACATTGAAATCCATCAAGTATTTATATCCGTAACAAGATCTAACTCAAAACTGGGTCAGCGTGCCAGAAATGAAACGTGTACACAAAAATCTATACTTTGTTAGCTTGAATTCTTTACACAAGAAGTTATGTAGACCAATTCATTCCTTACATAACCTTCATATAGTTGTGGGACTATTATAGAACCACTTAGAATGATTATCCAAACAATATATCTTTATCGCACATCGATCCAGCTTGTATGTTAGCCTCATCCTTAAGTATACACTTAACCAAATCTACTGTCATATCACAACTTCTAATGAAGACCACATGGGACTCTAAGATTCATAAACTCATTATGCATTACCCAACATACCTTTAGAACCATGAGTCATGACATTCTTATGTGGCAAGGTGCGGATCTATAAACTATTATCTCTTTCACTGTGAAATACTATCAACCTAGATGTTGATACTTAGGAACTTGTGGACGATCATCTAGTGAACCTCATACTCTACAAATCTGGAATTAGATACTCCTAACATGTGTTTACAACACCTTCAAACTACCAATTGAAATAACCAATAGTGGAGGAATGCAGACTAAAATACTTAGGCAATCTGCACTGTTCATGACTAAACTTTGTTCTTTCAGACTTAAGCAATTCATGGTGTAGCTTCCAAAGATTACTAAGACATGAAACTTGGAGTATAGAAACATCAAACAATTATGTACAGTATACCAGAACCGCATACTAGAATCTGCATCTGCAGAGGAATACTAATCAATTCTCTGTCCCTAAATCAGTAAGCTGCCAACACTTAGTCATTTTCATTGAGTCATTCTTCCCAGACCAAAAATATTGTCTACAATTTGTCTCAAGACTTGTTCCCAATCATATCTAACAATTTCCATCAATGAAAACATCATATCACCATCATACCAATAGTGTCTCTTGACCATGTTGCCAACAATCTCCCCTTTGGCATTGATGACAATGTTATTGATGTGAAAAACTATTATATTGCTCCCCCTATCTCTTTATCCTAAGGCCATACTACTTTTCTTGTTCTTCAAAATTTTTTTCATAGTTTTACTCTCCCCTTTGACATCAATGGTAAAGGTGTATGTAAAAAGATGTGTGCCAAAATTTTAGATTTGTTTCTTTATTATCTGCATATATACAAGAAAATCTGAATTACCTTATGGTTTTGGTCAGAGGATGTCTGAGTATAGTTTCTTAAACTATGCCACATCATCATCCCACCTAATGTTTGCATCACTCAAAATCAATATGTGTCCATTTATTTGTGGCACTATCTCTTCTTCTTTCTTTCTGGTAGTACGGACCTCAATTATTTGTTTGGTTTGTTTTGCTACTACTACTAATTTGGCCATAGAAGCAATCTTGATGCTTATGATCTCTCAGAGCTGGCCCATTTTGTGCTTGATGACCTCCTCCTGGGTCTACAACTTGTGAATGGCAGAATGAGTGTCTTCCACTTCAGCTCTTTGAGTCCTACTTGCATCTTTTATTGGGTCATAGTTCTTGGATATCTCCATGATTTTGTCTTCTAGTCCGTTTATCTTCTCTTTAATATCCTTTGTCTTTTCTAGCCAATTGAGGAAGAACTGATAGATCTCACTTGCTTCTTTGATGGCGGTCTGAGAAAACTCAATACTCTTATCCAGCATAACTCTATCTTTAAATATTTTCTTGATTAGATCTATTAACCTTTTTCCATCTATCTTGTCTTTTACCTTTTTCTCTGCAACTTTCTCAAGAGATTCAAAATGATCATTGAGAGATCCCATCAGCTTCTTTACTTGAGCAGCTGGACTCAAGAAGGTATCTCTCTTTACTCCAAGCATTAGCTTTTCAAAGATTGAGGAGGCATCCTCAATAAGCTCATTATCCTCTATATGGGATTTCAACATTTCCTCTTGAGCAGTGGCTTGAAATATTGTGTCAAACCTTAACTTTTGGATGGGGGACATGGAGGCAAGGTTGATAGGACCTTGTAGGAGTTCAAGAGAAGACAACATTTGGGCTTCTTTTTGCTTCTCTAGGAACTCTCTCAGGGAGTCAATAGTGTCCCTCCTTTCTTCTCCATGAGATACTTCAGCTTCCTGTTGTTGTTTGGTTACACAACACACCCCATTTTGCCTCAACAAAATAGGGACCCAACCTTTTGTTGTTGCTTGTTCTTTGCCTTCGTGATTTTGGCGGTTTGGTAAAAGTCAAATGAAAAAATAGTATATCACCCCTACACATGTAGGTGCCTCATAAATGAAGGTTAAATGTCAAAGTCAGATTATGCTATCATAAACCTCATAATATGGAAGAGTGTGAAATTCTAAGAAGGTTTGCCTTTTGGATCACCCTGATATTCCTTAAGAATAAAAAGTTATGCTCGATCAAAGTTTGGTCAAACCTGATATTCCTAGAGGGTCACATTCGCCAATATCCCAGATATTTCCTAATATCCCTGATCTATGTTTTAATGGAGAGAACCTGATATCCTCATATCCTTTAATATGCAAATGTCAAATTTAAATGTGAGAGAACATTTACTCGTCAAGTACCCACGCATTTTCCCAAAGGGTCATCTTTCAAATATCAATCATATTTCTTAATATCCATGACTTTCGGTAATATGATGGTGACATCGTCTTATACCACTTTATAAAAGAACCTGATATGGTGATGATGTCATCATGACCCAGATCTGAGAGGATCATATTTCATAACATCCCTAATCTTGGTTAACATGACGATGACGTCATCTCCTTGACCAATTTGAACCTATAAAGATGCCGGCGTCATCTTCACATTTTGGAATAGGTTGATATTTTGTATTGTTGAGTATTCAGATATGTCCTAATATCCCTCATATTAACCTTTGACACCTGTGATACAGGGATCTCTAGAGACCAATAGAATCCTGCCATGTGGCGCATTGACCTGATCATGTCAACACATTATGTTATCATGATTGTTAAATAAAGATATAATGACCCAACTTTGGTTGTTAGTCAATAGTTGACCATCCTCCTAATGACATCATCCTCATCTTTTAGATATCAGTCATATTTCCTAATATCCCTAATCTCCCCAAATATGCATCCCTACATTAAATGCCATTTCAACGGTAGATCGAACCTTCAAAATTTTGAATAAACACCTGCCACTTGTTAGCATCTCTAGGCCTCAAGTGTCAATCAATGGATACTAGTAGGAAGACATTGATCACACCCTAATTCCCCATGGTGCTCAATTAAAAGCAAGGTTTGGACCTCATTTTGAATTTACCAAACATTTAAGTGAAGAAATTACGGAGCCCCTACGAGATTAAGGTGACATTACTGCAACTTATGAGCTCAACGAAATTGGATATGCATTCAAATGGAGAACAAAGAATGATAATTGCAAGGAAAATGCAATCATATCCAGACATCACTTACACAGTAAAAAGGTAGCATTTATCAGGTATGTAACGATAAAACCCTTTTTGTCATTTCTGGTAAATGAATAGGTAAAAATGTTTTTACCAGAGTAAATTGATATGATGATGCATGAAATATAATAGAATGAAAGAGTTAACACCATAGAATTCATGTGATCAATGAACCCACTACTGTACACAACACATTAGGGTAAGATATATACATGTTTCATTGCAAGATCCAATGGTAGTTTGAAAGAACAGGTCAGACATGAAATTTTTGAAACCTATGTGCCTACAACCTGAGGGAATATCCTTCAAATACTGACAAATAGATGATACACATCCATGAAGCACAGATCTTGATGCATGAATCACAAAATTAGTGAAAGGAACCAGGAATCCCCTGCTCATGAGCATCTATAGTTTAGGAATGTGGCATGTAGGAGGGTTTCCTTATGCAATGGAGGCCACTGAATTGGTAGTGGAGTGTGCCTAGAATTACAATGTGAATGCTAGAAGGGTAGAGAAACATGGCAGGGTTTATGCAAACTTTTCAATTGAAGGTATCACCACAACCTTAAATTTGACCAAAGGACCTAATGTGGTTAGACTAAACTTGGGTAAGTTGGAAAAGGAGTATAACAACAAAGAGAAAGAGGCCAGAAGAGTCATATATCAATGGAGAGGCAGTGGTAGCACATATAAGGCTTATGTTAATTTGCATGTGTACCTCTACAAGTTTGATTTTGCTCCAAAGTATCAATAAATGATGATGATGCTTAGCAGAATGACAAGAAAAGCGAATGCTGGGTCTTTTGATAATTGGATGTATGATATCATAAGGATGGTAGAAGGTACTGAACATAAACCCCAATGGGCTAGGGTCATAAGTGACAACCTAGATGAGAGGATGAAGAAGTTAGGAGGAAAAAATAATATGTTTCATATGACCTCCTATGTGGTATATCCCTGTGCATTTAGAGGCACTTTTGATGGATTACAAACAATGGGCAGGGTCAGGAGCAACCCTAGAGATGTAAGCATTTGGGACCATTACCCACAACTGAAAAGAAGAGAGCCTCTCCAACATTATAAGAGGGTGAATGATTCATTCTCCATGCACCTTGTCAGGACTATGGAGGAAGACAGAGTGAAGAGACTGAGCATAGAGGCTCAAACTGTTGTATACAGACATGGGGCTTGGTTCATCCAGTTCCCCACCTTTTCATACATAAGAATAGAAGGTTTCACTGGGCAACCTCTCATGTTGCCAAGGTATCCTAATGACAAAGTTATCCTAATGGAGTTAGCCAGGCAGATATTGCCTTCAATGGAAGCTCATATTGAGAAAGGAAAGATACCCAATATTCTATTTCCAATCATGATTGGATGGTATATGTGCCCCAATAGGGAGAGTGTAAAAGATGTAATTGAAGGACTAAAGTTGATGTCCATACAACCCTTTTCACTGGCTAGGCCATATGATCCCTATGATAGGATGCGAGCCCCACTTAAGAGGACAATACATCAGAGGCATATTGAGGATTTCTGGGCTGACTGTGATGATGAAATAGAAGTAAGAAGGAGAGGATATCAGAGACTTACTCTAAAGCAGATACGCACATTAGATTGCATACCAATGCCTACATAATTACATGAAGATGATGGTAAAATCTGTTGGCAAGAGACACTACTAGGCATGTCAAGTTTTGTCATTGATTTCAACTAAATCTATCTTACACATCCACATTGCATCATTTGATCATACCAGAAGTTAGAGTATAGATTTGTCTAAGTTCAAATAGACAGGAATAGATCATATGACAAGGTAAAACATTTTGGTCTACATTTCTCCATAGGTAATCATATTGTATGATAGATCTGAGGGAATGTTAAGGGATGTCAGGGCTACCTAAATCCAAATTTTTAGCCTTTAGTGATAAAGGTATTGAAATTTACAAGCATCTAAGTATCGGGCTTTGGTTAGACAGTTCAGTCCAGTGAAGAATAGGCCAACTTGGTGTTTGATGCTTGTGCGGATTAGGAGAAGTTGTTGGTTAAGCAATTTGTGACATTTAGTGGTATTGGTCGACATGTGTGGTGACTTGAATACATAGGTTTTGGTTTGCATTGATGTTTGTGCATGGATTCAGCTGATAGAACAGTGATCTTGAAAAAGTTTCTAAGTTTTCTTAAGGCCGACTATAGTTGAAGGAATCTCATGTTGCAGATATATATAATTGATGAGTTTAAGCACTTTGAGGAGTGAATGTGTGAATATGATGTGAGAGGTGCAAAGCGTGGTAGTAACAACTGCAAAGAAAAGAGATCTAAGGTTTAGGTCATGACAAAACTGTGAAACAGAGCAGTGAGAGATGAAGTGTGTGAAGTCAGTATATTGAGCCTAACCGGAACTGTAATCTTGCATTATTAGATGCTATTCTTTAGTTCAAATATTTCAGTGAACTCTTGTAATTGATCTTGTAGGCAGCAAGCCTCCCTTGAGCAGTGACCTCTAGGAAGTATGCCCGAAGGCATGTGCCTTCCCATTTGTAATACTTTTAACAGAGTATAAAATCTTGTGGGTTAACTCCCATCGTGGTTTTTCCCTTAACCGGGTTTCCACGTAAAAATCCTGGTGTTCATGTGTGATGATCTTGTTGTTTCTACTCTTATGTTCTTGTTTCTTTCTTTTGAATGTATGTGGTAAATTTATAAAGGAACATAATAATAAGTTTTACAAAACACTAATTCACCCCCCCTCTTAGTATTCCTTAATTTCAACAATTGGTATCAAAGCTTGGTTCCTTGGAAGAAGTTTAACAACTTGAGGAAGATCTGGGAAGATATTTCAATGGGTTCATTCAAGTATTCTGATGGCATCAATGAGAAACTTCAAGTTGCTTTAGAAGATCTTGATCAGTCTAGAGCAGAAGTCAAAGAACTGAAAGAGAACCTTAAAGATGTCTAGGATTTCATTCAAACTTTAAAAGGGCAATTGAGCAAATATATGGAAAAGAGGAAGGAGCTACTTCAGCGGTAAGTAAATTAGAATGAAGACAATGGCATGGATGAAGCTCTAAAGGAGAAGACAAAGGAATGTGAGAAGTTGGCAAAAGAAGTTGTTGTCCTAAAACATGAGATGGAATCTAGGGTAATGAGGCTAACCAAGGAAACCAAGGAAAGGAAGAAGACTAAGGAAAACCTGAATTAGTCTCTAAAAGAAAGAATAGAAGAGTGTTGTAGATTGGACAAAATAATTGGTCATCTAGAATCTGATCTACAAGAAACCAGGTATAATGAGGGACAACTTGAAAGGTAAATTGTCATTCTCAAACATGGCCTAGAAGTTGCAAATGAATACAAAGAGATGTTCAAGATAAGCTTAGCTAAACTTGAGGTGCTACTTGATAGTCAGAAGAAGGTAGATGATAAGCATGGTCTGGGATATGAGAAAGGTGAAAGCTCTCGATGTAGTCAAAGAAATCCTGAAGCAAGAAATCAAAGAAGGAATCCTAGAAGGCCTCCGGTAAGACAACCTAATGCTCAAAGATATCCATCTTTTAATGGAAATTGTTTTAATTGCAATAAATTTGGTCATAGAGCTACTCAATACAAAAGTAGAGTGAATCAAAGTGGTCCATCCTTCTCTGGTCAATGCTTCAATTGTAAAAGGTATGGTCATAGATCCAATGAATGCAGAAGTATGATGATGAATAACTCTAACAACAGAGGAAATGCCAATTCTTTCAATGGCAAATGTTTTGCATGCAATAGATTTGGACACATGGCCAATCAATGCAGATCAAGAGGAAATCAAGTAAATGAGAAAAGGAATGTTGTGTGCTTTAATTGCAATAGATTTGGTCATATTGCAAGATTCTGTAGAAGAAGGAATGATGATAGAAAAGGTCCAGTAATTAGAAACCAGAATATGTAGAGACAAGATAAAGGCAAGGGCAAAGTAGATGTGAATGAGATCTAGAATGAAATGAACAAGACATGGGTGAAGAAAGGTGATATGAATAATGGTGATGGGTCTGCACCAGAATTTGGTGCTGATAATACCTCTGGGAATTGAAATTGGAGCTCTGGCTTAGGGGGAGCTACATTAAAAATCTAATTCGTTCTACTAGTAAGTGGGTGCCTAAATCTAGCATGATGAGAGAAGATAGAATGGCCTATTTTAGATCATCTGAAGGAATTTCTGGAAGAAAAAAGATTGATGCGGCAACTTGCGAAGCAATCTATAAGAAACTATATCAAGAAATAGGGTATCCAGAAGAGTTAGGGCAAAAGCATTTATTACATCAAAAAGTAGGTGTGTGGAGGTTAAAAGGAAACTCAAGTGACTTCAAAATGACTTGGTATCCAAGAAGAAAGAAGAAAGGTGAGTTCTATGCGAAGGATTTCAAGAGACTAAAGTGTGAAGAAGATTTCCAAGCGAAAACCCTAACCAGCCAAACAAGGTATTCTCTATAAAGCTTTTTGAATCTGTAATTTCTGAATATGGCTACTCCATTGGTTGTTGATATCACCGAAAGGCCCTGACCTAAATTCAAAAAGCATCCACACAAATCTGTAGAGGTCAATCCATTAGGTGATTTCTCTAATGTTCTGCATAGAGTATTACACGTAGAAGATATTAGGGCTTACATTCATGCTATCATAGATGAGTTTGGGGATTCAAAGTGACTGGATTTGTTTAAGAATCACCTAAGGGGTGAGATTTATGGTCTTAAACCTGAGTATAAGGCACTGCAAGACAAACATTTCATTCAGATTATAGGGTTCCCATCCTTCGATGAGGATGAATGGGTCTGATATGTACTGAGTTGGATGCATGATGAATTTATGTGGTTGAAGAAACCCTTTAAGATCACAAAGGATGCCATCAAGGCCGTAGCAAGATTGAACTCATCTGATGGACTACCGATGTTAAAATCATTAAAGAACCAAATTGTAATTGAAGCTACTGATTCAAAGTTTGATAAGAGGGCAATGACAATAAATGATATAATTGATCCAAATGTCAAGTTTGCATCTATGGTGATTGGGTATAAGATATACCACTCTAGCAGGGAAAACTTAGTGTCTGGTATAGCCATTTATGTTGCATATCAGATGTCAAGAGAAAATGCTAACTATGATTTGTGTGAGCTTTTGAAAAACCAACTAATGGAGAACTTTGACAAGATCAAGAAGGATAAGAAGAACACATTCAAGTATGGTACGTTGGTCTTGTGCTTGTTCTTTTATTTCATGAATGAGCTGCTTGGGATAAAAAGCCTGAATTGGACCAGTGACAAGCATGTTGCCATACAAATAAGACAGCACTTGCACAATATTGGTGACTCCAATGCCCAAAGGACTACTCTTTGGGGATATTTCAATAATTTCTAGAATATGATGCAATCAAGAGAAAGAATCCCTAGGTCTGTGGTAGAAAGGTACAAGGACACAATTTGTTTCATGGTGGAAACATATCAATGCTTGATGGAAGAAGTTTAACCAAGGATTGTATGTGTCATGCCCATGGGGTATGAAGTTGATGAACAACTACTAGATATGTATTCTCAACACCTCTTGAGTAAACCAAAAGACACCTCAGTTGAGAGATTTGGTACATATGATGAGCTCAATTTGAAACTGCATGTTGAACTTCGAAGACCTGAATCTAAGAGAAAGATCCAAAGGCAAGTTGAAATGTATGTAGAAAGTATTGAAATAACCAAAGAAGCTGTAAGACAAAACAGGGAGAGGATAGAGAAAGCTGAGAAGGAGAAGTAGGACATGGAATAGGGAAGTGTTTTGGTAGAATCCCCTTCTAAATCAAGGACAACTAGGAGTTCCGGTACAACCTCCAGTGCATCACCTTCTCCTATTGTAGAGAAATTCAAAGAAAAACCTACCGATAAAGAAAGAAAAAGGACAAAAGTAATGGGCAAAAGGTCATATGTTAGTGTGAAGGAGGATGAAGAAGAAACTAATTCAGATGATGAGGTTAAAGAGTTGAAGGCCTTAGGCACTAAGACTGCTAAAGTATCTAAGGAGAAGCCCTCTAGAAGCATAAAGTCAAAGAAAGCAGAAGCATCAAGGGTTACCCAAGACAAACCCTCTGGAAGTGTAAGGGTGAGAAAATGGCAAAAGACTGAGACTCATGTTGAAAAATCTACCTTGTCAATTAAAGACATTGTGAATGCAGTAACTGTTCATGGGAATTTGAAGCCCATAATAGAATATTATGATATCTTTGATGATGCTAACAAGAAAATCTTGGAGGATGCTATTATTAAGTACCTAAATACATTCAAAAGAGCACTTGTGGAAATTCTCTCAGATATTCCTAAGAGTCTAAGTGACATTTTGGAGATGAGAAAAGAAGCTACCAAAGCAAAGGATTTGGAGCTAAGGGAACATGTATTATCTAGTATGTTTCTGGTAATCTCCAGAAAGGAAGCAAATAAAATTTTCAAAGAAGTTAAAAATGAATTCAGAAGCAAGAAAAGGATGCATAAGCTGATGATTGGAGACATTGATGAAGTTGTTAAAGAAACAGAACAAATTCTAAAGAAAGCACTAGACAAGAATAAGTTTTATGTAGTTACTGAAGAACCTATTGATACTAATGATACATCCATTTTGAATGATGAAGAGTTGTACAATAATGAGAAACAAGCTGAAGTAGATGATGTCTCTATTCTAGAAGAAGAAATATCGAATAAAGGAGATGAAGAGATGATGAAGGAAGATCAAGAAAAAGAAATTGATGGTGGAATTGATTCCTCCATTCTAGATCTTGAGGAATTTGATCATGTTGCTACTAAGGATACACAAAATCCTCTAGAAAAGAATGCAAAAGACATTTCTGATAAAGATAAAAGGAAGGATGCCTCTGATGATGATGTAGAGAAGGCAAAAGAAGAGAAAAAGAATGAAAATGATCAGCAAGACAATGTAGTTGACTCTGAAAAGGGAGAAGATGTAGTCCCTGAAGGGCATAAATCTAAAACATCATATTGGGCAAGAGACGCTGCAAAAGTAGTGAAAGAAATATTGGAGAAAGACAAACAAGTTGTAGAGGATCCAGATATAATACAAGGTCCAATCAATTTAGATACTCTCTCACCAGTACAGAAGATAAAGTTGGCATCTCTTGCACAAGCTAAGGCCAGAGAGGATATCTTGAAGTCCCATATAGAAGATAGTGAATTGCTTGGTCTTTCATCCAGGATTTTGGAGAAAATCATGCCTACATTTTAGAAGGACTCATCAACATACCCCCTCTAGTCAGTTGAAGAGTCTGATAAACTCTGTAAGTACTCATTTTGAAACTTTTGAGAAGTCAGCAGAAGTTAAAATCCAAAACAAATTTATTGAGAAGAAGATTAAGGACCTAGAGCTTAAATTGTCTAACATCTCTCAGTCCTATAATCCCTTAATTGAGTCTGTAATAACTAAAAAATGTCAAGTAGTGAGTTTTCTTGATGAATTGAGTAATTTGTAGAAGGAAAAGGTTAAAGTTTTGGGTAAATTGGATGAACTCCGGGGACTGATTTCTCCTAAGTTAGAAACAATGTTCAATGCATTGACAGAAGCTCAAGCTGCTGCTTTGACCAGTGATCCCAACAATCTATAGAAGTCAGAGTCATAGGCATCTCTATTCAGTGGTTATATTTTAGTTTTGGACAACATGAAGAAAAGTTGGGACAGTGAATTGGCACTATTGAAAAACATTTTTGGTGATGTGCTTAAGTTCATGTAGATAAGACATAAGGATTGTTTGTATATATATGCCCATGTACATAGAATTTTTGGATAAATTTTGGTATGTGGATCTTAGCCTTTGCCATTGTTGTCAAAGGTGGAGTGGAAAGTAGTGAAAAATAAGGAATCCATCTAAGGGGGAGCATTAGAAATCACAAGTGTACATAGTAAGGGGGGTTGTTCTAACACTTAATCATTTTTCACTAAGTGTTGCCATCAATGCCAAAGGGGGAGATTGTTGGCAAGAGACATTGTAGGCATGTCAAGTGTTTTCATTGATGGCAACTAAATCTATCTTACACATCTGCATTGCATCATTTGATCATACTGGAAGTTAGAGTGCAGATTTGTCTAATTTCAGATAGATAAGAACAGAGCATATGATAGGGTTCAACATTTTGGTCCGCATTTCTCCATAGGTAATCATATTGTATTATGGATCTGAGGGAATGTTAAGGGATGTTAGGGCTACCTAATCCAAATTTTTAGCCTCCGGTGATGAAGGGATTGAAAGTTACAAGCATCTGATTATCAGGCTTTGGTTAGATAGTTCAATCCAGTGAAGAATAGGCCAACTTTGTGTTTGATCCTTACGCAGATTAGGAGAAGTTGTTGGTTAAGCAATTTGTGAGATCCAATGGTATTAGACGACATGTGTGGTGACTTGAATACATAGGTTTTGGTCCACATTGATGTTTGTGTATGGATTCAACCGATAGAATAGTGATCTTAAAAAAGTTTCTAAGTTTTCTTAAGGCTGACTATACTTGAAGAAATCTCATGTTGCGAATATATATAATCGATGAGTTCAAGCATCCTGAGGAGAGAATGTGTGAATATGATGTGAGAGATGTGAAGTTTGGTAGCAACAAGTGTGAAGAAAAGAGATTTAAGGTTTGGATCATAACAAAACTATGAAACAGAGCAGTGAGAGATGAAGTGTGTGAAGTTAGTATATTGAGCCTAACTGGAACTGTAATCTTGCATTGTCAGATGCTATTCTTCAGTTCAAATATTTTAGTGAACTCTTATAATTGATCTTGTAGGCAGTGAACCTCCTTTGAGTAATGAGCACTGGGTAGTGTGCCCAAAGGCATGTGCATTCCCATTTGTAATACTTTTAATAAAGTATAAAATCTTGTAGGTTAACTCCCACTGTGGTTTTTCCCTTAACCAGGTTTCCATGTAAAAATCCTGGTGTTCATGTGTGATGATCTTCTTGTTGTTGTTCTTATGTTCTTGTTTCTTTCTTTTGAATGTATGTGGTAAATTTATAAAGGAACATAATAATAAGTTTTACGGAACACTGATTCACCCCCCTCTCAGTGTTCCTAAATTTCAACAAAATCATGTCCCAAGAATATGAGGACAATAAAGTGTATAATGAAACGATATAATCCCTAGATTGGAGTCAACCTGAGGTGATCTCCTTGGACCAAATAATGCTTAAGGTCATACAATTGACCAAAGACTGGGTGGATGTAGAGATCACCAAGCTGAAGAAGAAGGGAGTGGCCCTCACCGTTGACAACAAAAGGAAAAGACAAGAATTATCAGATGAGGAATATGATGAATTCCTCAAAGAAAAGAAATAGTCAAAAGGAGAGAGGAAGCAAAGTAAAGGTAAGAAACGAAACTAGGCTATTGAGGTGCCAGTTGTTCAACAACCTCAACAGAAGGAAGATATAGCCTCCACATCTACTATGACATCACATCATGCATCTGCAAAGCAGAAGAAAACTATTGTGAAGCCTGCACTTGCTGTTGTAGGGGAGGAGGAGAGTTCAGATGATGATCTCTTTATTAGGAGAAAAAAGAAGAAGGTCCAAGAGCCACCTCAAAAGAAACAAACACCTGTTATGAGGGGCGCGGTAGATATAAACCCCATCCTATTGAGAGGAGTAGGTGGTGAAGGCATTTTGAAGAATCTACAACATGAATTCCCTATCCTTGATATCATGTAGTTCAAGTCCAAGAGAGCAGAGGAACAGAGAAAAGAGATGCATAGTACAAGAGAGGAGCCATCTTTTCCTTTACACAACATAGTGAATCTCTCTAATGATGATGTTGTAAATGAGGTCTCTGCTAGTTCTATGGAGACATTAATAAAGAATACTAAGATGACCCCTCATAGCACACCCATAGCCCAAATGGAAGTCCATCATGAGGAGGTCGAAGTAGAGGAAATAGAAGAAGGTAACCCTAAAGTGGTGGCAGAGCAAATTGGATTGACAAAATTAGTCGATCAAGTCACTAGCCCTGCAACAATAGATCTGACTTATCAGGGTGATGAAGACCAAAATAAAGATGAAGACTTACCACTAAAATAGGGTAAATTAGAATTTAATGTACATATGGAGGATGAAGAGATGCTTGATCAAAATGATGGTCAGGACAATGAGCAAACACCTGAAAGAGGAATAATTGAAGAAGGGATGAATAAAGCCCAAGACCCTAGAGAAGGGGACATATCCAAGGATGGAGAACAAGGCCTTCAAAAGGGTGATGATCATAGAAAAGAAGAATAAAGGGTGAACAAGAATGATCAAGATGATCACCTAGATGAACTAGATTAGAGTGTTTAAACTCCTCATGAGGATCAAGCATTACAAGATACATGGGACCAGAATGTGAAAGTACAAAAAGAAGTCACTGCATAGGAAGAGGTCCTTCATGAGGAGTTTCAAGATGAACTAAGGAAAGAACCTTCACCACTGAGAGTGGAACAAAATGTAGAGTCTCATGATGCTTACATTGAGCATACATATCAACAAGGCTCCACAAATGAGGTTCTCTATTGGTTGTGGCAAGAGGTGAACCCACATTAGGTCAGTAAGGTACCTGAATTTGATATTTCTACATTATTTTCAACTGACATGGTTAAGACAAAGAGAAGGGCAAGGCCCACTTCTTCAATAAAAAGAGCTCCCACCACTGGCAAAAGAACAACTCAGGTAGCTCTACCTATAGTAGACAAAGTAAAAGAGGAGATAAATATTAATGAATTTCAAATGACCAATATTGATCTAGTCTTTGCTACTAAAGAGCAAAAAGGCCAAGAGGCCAAGGATATTATTGATTCTTTGTTGAAAAGTGTGGAAAGGGAGAGAAATAAAAATAAAGTGCATAAGGAGCACATTGCTCAGCTGCATACATTCATAAAAGGGCTAATTGGCCCAAATCACATGACAGTCAGCATGGCTACTTCTTTGACCATCATATCTCAGGATGAGGTAACAGGGTTGGATATCATGAAGCATAAGGTGCATGTGATGGATAATTGGTTTATTCAATTCATCTCTGAAAAAGAGAAGGTAGTAAAGACCTCCCTCACCAATTGGAATTTGCTCAGCACATTAAGGAGCAAAGTGGATAAGTTACAAAAAGAGGTTGGGTAGAGATCAATCAAAGTAGAAAAGGATCTAATTGCTCTAACTGAAATGAAACATATAGATGTGAAGGTGCTCATATACAATATTATATTAAACAATCATACTTCACAGCTATTGGGCATTGGGTATGAGGATACTTAGTTTGAGAGTGATAGTCTAAAGAGATACAACACAAAACTCAAGGACATCAATGTCAAGTTGCATCATCTCATGGCTGAGGAAGTATACATATTGGAAGTTCTTGAGGACAAGGTAGAAGCAAAGATAAAAAATCAAGATGTTTTTGCAATTGAGGCTTTCCACGATAATTTTAAGCACGCAGCAAATGACCCTCTCCACCATTTATTAAAAGATGTAGTTAATAAAGCCATGAGGATGAGGGAAAAGGTGGAAGGATATAATGAAATGTTGAATAGAAAAAAGAACAAATGGTCTGCATTACAGAAACAATTCCACTCACAAGATCATGTTATAGAAAAAGATAAGGTGCAGGATGGAGGTGATATTGAATGGATAGTGCAAGCATATGAACCCATTAGGGGGATTATCAACGTGCATATGGGAGATGACCAACCCACTGATGAAGAAGATGAAGAAGATGAAGAATGAGTAAGGATGCAGGATGGCAAGGTCATGAGTATCATATGACAGAAAAATAATCGAGTACTACTAGATGGTTGCCAGCTAGTAACCTGTGCCACATTTAACTTTTGTTGACTAGGTCAAAGGTGATATTGACCATTGATCTTGATAGCTAAATCTTGATCATTGGATCATTTGTAACCGCCTCCTCTCTTTGTCCTATAAAAGGAGATGGAGTGCACCTTGTAACATATTTGAAACTTAATTGAGATTAGATTGTTGAAGCCTTAGGACTAATTCTCAAAGTTGATTGTAAATATACATGTCTGTTGCATAGTTAATGAAGAAGAAGATCTGGATTACATATAATCGTATACTTTGAGTAATCTATGGATGAATTCTTGGCTTGTACTTTGATTTGCTGCATCCCTTGGAGTGCAATTCATGTTGTGCATGTTGTCTTCATTCCTTTCCATCAAAGTTTGCATCAACCATACTTAGTTGTGGAACATCCTGGTGAACCTATGGTTTGATTTCCTTCTCTTCATGACTATATCAATAGCTGAAGATTCACTCATTTTAGTAAAGATTAGAAAGCATTCAATATAATTTGTTTAATTTCATTAAAATCATCATCACAATTGAAAATATAAAGGGAATCTCAAGCAAATATAAGTAAATATGTTGATATCCCGAAGGAAACTGAATATTCATAGCATATTTGAGCTAATTAGCATGTACAATTGAAAATATCACGCAAATACATATAAATCTCAACAATGATCATGCAAATATCCATTCATAGGCACATTATTTAGATGAATTCATAATGCATAAAGGAAGCATAATTCACAACTATTGATGATCAGAAGAATTGATCAAAATTATAAAACAATCCTCATTATCTGTTGAATACATTAGGATTAACCATGTTTGTGAAGAGATTTGCAAAAAGTGGGAAGGAATACATATGTAGAGACATTAGTTCTTGAAAGAAGAGAAACGTAAGGCCCCTTGAATGAAAAATAGCATGGCACATCAAACCACTGAGTAACATCAGTAGATTATGAACTAATCCACGGAGACTTGGGATCATGAATTCTCCAAATTCATCATATCTTTCAAGATGATAAAGGTTTGATTTGCAATTCTTTATCTATGTGTGTTTATGACTAACATCATAACCAACATAAATTGGCACTAGAGGGAGTGCCATTCTTCTCTTCTGCTACTTGAATTGGTTACACATATATAGTTCCTGCATCCACACAAGGTGATCTTGTCAAAGTTCATTAGAATTGGTTAGGCTTTAAACATCTGTGCAAAGATTCACTTGTTTTAGGTATTTCCAAGAGTATTAATCACAAATATTTTAGTATTGCACACAAATACTTTAATCTTCGTAGTCAATTACTTGAAATTTTCAAATATTGAGTTATTGTTCAAGTTGTCTTGTAAATATCTGGTAGTAACTTGCCTACATGACTAAATGATCTAATATCTATGATAAGAAACTCAACCTTGCTCATATTTGCATTTTTTGGTACAAATATTACATAAATATCTAGTTATTGGTGAGTCTTGACCATAAATATCCACCCTGGAAGATCATTTCCTCTGGTCTTTGTGAAGATTTAACCAAAGTAAACACATCTGGTCCTAAGTTGTTAGAATCCTAGCTCACAGGCCTAATACTAGGTCCAGATTTGTTGGACTCCTTGAAGAATTACCTATTCATGGACTCAGACCTCGTACCATTGATGTTCATCATACTCCTGAGTCTAGTGCGTCACCATCCTCATCAAGACGTACTGTAATTCTTCAAGGATCTCCATCTTTACCTCAGACACCTCTAGGATCCCCAATTATACCTCATGTCCCTCAACCACCAGTCACAATGTCATACTTTGCTTCTGATTCACCCTTTACCTTTATTGTGTATCATCCTTTGCCTAAAAATCTTGATGAAATTTTCCCTAAGTATCATCCATATCAGGATGTAGATGATCATATCCAGACATTTAAGGAAGCTTGCTTTAGAGCAAGGATTGAACATCAGGATGTGGTATTAGATTATTTACATACTCCTTGGGAGAGGAAGCATATAATTGGTACATCAGCCTTTCTCAAGGCTCAATTAATTCATGGGATGCCTTAGAAAAAGCTTTTAAAGATAGGTTCAAAATACCTATAGATCCTACCATGACTTATCACCTTTTTTCCACAATTAAAAGAGTAGAAGGGGAATTGATCTCAAAGTAGCTCCATTTAATATAGTGGATGAGGCAGCTAGACTGATATATTACTCAACCTTAGATCCTCTGACCTCCATGTTCATAAGGAGAGCACATCCTGGTGTCACAACTCTAATAGGAGCTTATGAAGAGGCAATAAAAGTTAATCAGCAACTGATTCCTGCTACAACACCTAGCCTGGCATATCCTGCATATCCTACCCAGTCACAAACCAATGGAGTCATGATGCCTCCTATTGCAATGCCCGGTCCATTACAAGTATCTTTTCTTAGTATCATTCCCCCTCTGAATGGGAATGGTTAGATAATATAGTATCCAGGACATGTTCAAACATCTCAAGATGTAGGACAAAACAATAGCAATGACTCTTCTTTCTTTAAACCTCAACAAGAAAATGTAGTAGCCAAAGTCTAGGAAGAGAAAGAAGACATAAAAGAAATGTCTACACTATTGAGGAAATTGACAACTAAGATTACACACTTGAGAGGTCATAAATTTTATTCTCAGTTAAACCAAAACTGAGGATATCCAAATAACAATGATTGATCCAGATATCCTGACAGGGGATATAACAATGATAGGAACTTTAACAATAATAATGTCAATAACAATGCTGCACCTAGGCAACCTAGAGTATGGAATACTAGGCCAAATAATGGTTTTTTGCCATCGCCCTTGGATAATCAGCCTCCTAATGAACCAAAACAGATAACTAGGGTTAATCTAGTAGAGGCAACACCCATGAATTGGTGTAGAATACACAACACTAATGCACATGCTGAACTCGATTGTCCTCAATTCAAAATAGAAGATACTATCTTTTAGGCTGAAGTGTCCAATATCGCAGGTGATCCTCCTTTCATTGAAGCAAATGAGATTGTTCCTTGTGGATATGACTCTGCTCTTGTACTAGAAAGTTTCATAAATCAACCTCATCACCAAACAACTTCAACTCATGAGAACTACACATTAGCATGTGAAGAATCTACCTTAGCATTTGAGACAAACTATGTGTTCCCTTTGAGGATAAAAATGGACCAGTAGTAGAACATGAGGAAGTTCATGCATATCAACAACAATATCAGGGTATGCACAATTATAACCTCAGGAGTAATACTAATAGACTTCCTGGTCCCTTGACCACATCATTGCCTCCTAATAACTTGAACACTCCCCCAGATCCAAAAACAAGTAATAATCTTGGTCCTCCCAAGGTCAGTACCCAGTATTTTGCACCCCAAAACCTAGTTCCAAAAGCTAGTAATCAGTCTTCAGAATCTGACAAATTAGTCACATATTTAGTTGAGGAGATGAAAAGGATTAAAATCAGCTTATCTCTATCAAAATTTCTCAAAACCCCAACCATCAAAAAGGCTTTCATGAGATCCCTAGATGACCTTGCACCAAATGATGATAATCATGCCCATAATCCAAGTTAGATCTGAACAAAGATCATGCAACCAAAGAAAACAACGTCAAACATAAATTTCTAGCCATTGTTCAAGCTGCTGAGACCTCACATATGACTCTCTATAGAGACAAGATCGAGTCACCCCCATTCCTACTCACATTAAGAATATTTGGTAAGAACATACACAACTACTTAGTAGATTCAGGTACATCAACCAATGTGATGCCACTATCTATTTGCAATTCCTTAGGGTTGCATCCAACCAAGTCCCTTAAAAAAGTGACACAACTAGATAAAACTGAAGTAAGTGTAGTGGGAGAATTAACACATCCACATGTAGTTAGCATCAGATCCAAGGATTCAATATTACATTGACATCCAAGTGGTGGATATACCTAACACTTATGGAATGTTGCTCAATAGAGACTGGTAAAAAACACTCAATGGTTACATGTCAACTGACTTTAGCCACATGTGGTTACCTTGGAAGGGGATTCCCAATGAAATAAGGATAGAAGCTAAACCTAGGATGAAACATATGATCACAGAATATAATAATACCAATGAGATATTGTATGTAAATGTTAAACCAGGGGTTTATGCCATCAAACCTCAAACAGTTAGGATAGAGGAAGTTCTAATGTATAATACACACATCCATCAAAATGTTTATTAGGACAACAGAGTGATCATAGAATCTTATTATAGTTCAGATGATAATGATAAAGTAGATCACTTCAAAGCCTTTGAGTTGTACTTATCCAGAGAAATGTAGTGTTGCCAGATATTAAACATATCTAATGAGGATATTTTAATTGAAGGTTGGTGTAGGTTACATGATGAAGCACATTCAAAGAAAGCTTGTGAAGTTTACTTGGACATGATAGAATTGGAACAAACCAGTAGTGAAAATAGATTATTTTCAACTGAGGTAAGTGATACATCTGGTTATAATGATATTGATTCTTGTTTGTCATCTGTAGTTATAGAAGAAAGTGCACATCAAGATGAAAGTTACATTGACAATTTAGAGGAGATCCTGATGTATGATGAAGACACTTCCAAAGATGAAAGTAATATCACCCCTGAGACTGATTGTCTGATTGAATCAGACTATGAAGTATCAAATGAAGATAAACGAAGTAACTTGACAAAGTTTGAGGAGTTTTTATCTAAGTGAATTCAAAGGCTTACATTATAGGAGATTCCTCCACATCATGCTCTAATTGAAGGATGGTGTAGACTACATGAAGCACCACATTCAGAGACCACATGCACATTATGCCTACACATATTGGATAAACAAGAGAATATTATTTAAGGAATCAATTATCTGGCAACAGAGACATGCTTAAAGAAAAAAGGAAAGAGATTGAAGTACAGTTAGATAGTGATGGTAATGATACCATAGAAGTAGAAAGAAGAAGGGTATCTGATTCACATTGATCACTAGAAGGGACAAAGAATGAACCTGAAAAGCTAAAATGGATATCAGGTGGTGCAGCTGCTAGAGCTAAAAAGAAAAGAGAAGGCCCTGATAAGCCATTACTAGAAGATAAACCATGGATCCTTAGGTTTGATGGATCCAAGTCTAAACAAGGAGCTAGGGTAGGTATAGATCTTATTGACCCAGCAGGAAGGTCATATTTGGCAATGTATAGATTGCAATTCCCATGCACCAATAATGTGACAGAATATGAAGCTTTAATTCATGGGTTGTTTTCTCTCAAGAAAAGAGTTAAGATTCTGCACATTTATGGAGACTCAGAATTTGTGGTAAGACAAGTTAGAAATATCTATGCTTGCAATTACAAGAAGTTGTCCAACTATATACATAGGGTTTGGGACTTGATAGAATAATTTGATGCATTTAATATCACCCATGTCCCTAGAAAACAAAATCATAGAGCAGATGCCTTGGCGCAAGCTGCTAGTACATTAGAGCCTTTGTCCATTTATGGATTAAAAAGATTTTCAATTGATCTGATATCAGTACCCTCCATACCAAACAATGTCACTAATCTTCAAGTGTTTGATGATGATCAACATATCCTAGATTTCATAGCAAATAGAGATATATTTGATGCACAAATCCTAGATGAAAGGAATTTAGAAGATCATACATGGGAAGAAGAAGAGATCCTGGACCTACCAAGAAATAAGATTCCCAAAGGCATGATAGAATTAGAGAAGGCATTTGATCTACATAATATGATGAAATAAAAGGATCTCCCCAAGACTGATGGAGGAGAATATTCAACAGTAAGTATAGGACAAAATGAAGATGTAAGGAATGTCCTAATTGATAAATTTTGCATAGAAGAAGAAAAGGCATGGATAACTCAATCATTGAAATATTACATACATGTTATCGCCTAGACTTGTGACAAGCTAAAGACGTATGATACATCAATCATCACCCACATTATTCCATTGAAACCAGATGCTAAGCCTTTCAGACAAAAGTAGAAGCTTGTCAATGCTTTGTTGGAACCAATCATCTTTGAAGAAGTTAAGAAGTTGTTGAATGCTAGAATCATATTTCCTGTGAGGCACTCAACATGGGTAGCCAATCTGGTCCCAGTAAGAAAGAAAAATGGTGATATACGCCTATGTGTAGATTTTAGAAATCTAAACAAAGCTTCTGAAAAGGATAATTATCCTTTACCTTCATTGGATGAGGTCTTGCAAATAGTAAATGGAGCTCAAATGATGTCCTTCCTTGATGGTTTCTCAAGATACAACCAGGTAATGGTGGACAAAGTAGATAGACTAAAAACAACATTCACTACCAAGTGGGGAATATTTTCTTATAGACACATGCCTTTTGGCTTTATTAATGCTAGAGCCACCTTCCAACATGTAATGGACATAGCATTTAGAGGTCTAGTTGGGAAGTGCATAGTCATATACATGGATGACTTGACTATCTTTTCAAAGAAGAGGGGTGATCACATATAAGACCTCAGAAATGTGCTAAAAAAATGTGAGCAATATGGGATCTCACTCAATCCAAAGAAGTGCATATTTGGAGTAACCATAGGTAAATTACTAGGTCACCTGATATCAGAAAATGGGATCACCATTGACCCTACTAGGGTAGAATCCATCATGAAGTTGCAACTTCCTGGGAGTAAGAAAGAACTTAAATCTTATTTTGGTAAGATAAACTTTGTTAGGAAGTTCATCACTAGGTTTGTAGAGATTGTCAGACCACTTAATGCAATGCTTAATAAAGATGCCAAGATTGAATGGACGCCTGAAGCAAAGGTTACATTTGAGGACATCAAGGAAGCTATATCAGATGCACATGTCTTAATCAGCCCAGATTATACAAGAGAATTCTATATTTACTCATTTTCTTTAGAACACACATCTGCAGCAGTCCTGACACAAAGGAATGATGCTAAAGAAGTGGAGCTTGGATACATGGATGTTGAAAGACAAGCTCTTGCTTTGGTCAGAGCAGTAAAGAAATTCAGACATTATATCTTAAGAAGTAAGATAATTGTTGTAATACCAGATGCAATAGTGAAAATGCTCCTGATGTAAAGTGAGCCTAGAGAGAAAAGAGCCAAGTGGATAACGGTTCTCCAAGAATATGACATGGAGATAACACCCATGAAATTAGTTAGAGGGAAAGCCTTAAGCCAGATGATTTCTGAGACTGATACTAATATAATGAGTTAGCAATATGTAGTAGACACTAAAGAGAATAAAGAATGGTATTCTGATATCAGACATATCCTAATCACTAGGAGATGCCCATTGAAGATGCAAGCTTCTCAAAGGAGAGCTCTAAAAATAAGATCACAGAAGTACATGATCAAAGGAGGAGTCCTTTTTAAGAGGAATTATGAAGGGATATACCTCAGATGTCTGGATAAACTAGAAGTAGACAAGGTTCTTGCTGAGTTACATGACAAGTTTGGAACAATGCATGGTTCTTACTTAGCTACTACACATGCTATCCTAAGAGCAAGATATTATTGGCCAACTATTTTCAAAGACATTACTGAGCACATCAAATGTTGCCATACTTACTAGGTTGCTGCTAATAGAGAGAAATAGGCTACTCAACCCTTGTAGCCAGTTATGGAGATGCGTCCATTCACTCAATGGGGCATGGATTTTATAGGTCCTATCAATCCTCCATCATCTTTAGGCCATAGGTATGTTTTGACCATCACTAATTATTGCACTAGGTGGAATGAAACAGTCAACAGCAAAACATGCACTACAGAGGATGTGATCAAATTCCTAGAGAACAACATAATAATGAGGTATGGAGTTCCATATGCACTAGTGTGTGATAATGCACCATCTTTTACATCATTAAGATTATCTAATTGGGCTTTTGATCATGGAATCATTTTGAAATTCTCTTCAAATTATT
Source organism: Cunninghamia lanceolata (assembly GCA_027924645.1). Lineage (NCBI taxonomy): Eukaryota > Viridiplantae > Streptophyta > Pinopsida > Cupressales > Cupressaceae > Cunninghamia > Cunninghamia lanceolata. The sequence goes on from BSBN01000655.1 coordinate 11,192,014, forward strand.
ACCCCCAAGGAAATGGCTTAGTAGAGTCAATAGACAAAAACTTACTGAGTATCATAAAGAAACTAATAGAAAAGAATCCTAGGGAATGGAATACCCTACTTAAGTATGCCCTGTGGGTGGACCAAACCAAAATGAAATTTGTGTTAGGAAACTCTCCTTACCAATTAGTGTATGGGGTGGATCCTATCCTCCCTGTTAACCTAAAGATCCCCACATTGCAATTTGCATAAGAATATCTAGGTGATGTTAAACAAGAAGTTAGGCTACTTCAACTCATGCACCTAGAAGAGAAGAGAGATAGGGCAATTGATCAATTCACTAAACATCAGGGTACTGTCAAATGTTGGTTTGATAAAAGAGCCAGGATAAAAGCTTTTAGAATCTTAGATTTAGTCCTAGCATGGGATAAAGCACATGAAAAGAAAGGTGATCATGGAAATTTTGATAAACTTTGGATAGGTCCTTTTCAAATTTTAGAGATCCTAGGAGACAGTACTTATAGACTCAAGACCCTAACAGGCGAGGATGTCCCACTGCCAGTCAATAGACAATTCCTTAAGCATTATTTTCAAGCTTAGACAGGGTCATGCCAAGATATTGTATCATAGTGTACATATTGTATAGTTGCTTTTGTAGCTTTGCTTTGTGTGTTTGCTTGTTTGCTTGTTGTTTTTGAGTCCTTGTTTTGGTCAGGTAAGATGATGTACCTTGTTACTTTAAGAAACCAATAAAAATTGTTAGAATTCAAGTGATGAGTACAAGTTTTTACATAGGTTGTGACTCACACTGAGAAGTACCTCTGATCAGGTCTGTGATATCCAGTTCATTAGTGGTACCCTTTTCTTGGTCAAGGAGATTTTCACAATGACTCACCTAATAGCATTGGGTTTGTTGAAGGCATTAGTGTAGGTGTTAAGTGAAAAATCTAGAGGTCACCCTTGCTACCATTACAATTCCCAACCTAGAATAGCAAGTGACCACACCTTGCCTAATGAGCTTACATGATGATATCTTATGAATTTGCATAAAAAAGAGAAAAGAAATATATTAAAAATCCAAAGGATAAAATTTAGGCCATCTAAGTAACTCTGTCGGGGCTATGGACACCTACTAGCAGTGGGGCTCTACTTAGGGGAATTGTAAAGATAACCTTGTCAGGGATATGGATGCCTATTGGCAACAAGGCTCTATCTCAGTTGGCTATGGGGGATGAACCCAAACTATGTAGCTTAACACTAGTCACTATTGTCTTCACCTTACTTTCAAGATGAGGATTATTAATCACACACACACACACACCTGATCCCTTATCAGCATTGTTATGCTTATGAAAACGATATCATTCAGAAATATCATGATGCTCACACTTAGAGAGAGTTAGAATTCTATGTCTCAATGTGTCCTCATCACTTGAATTATTTGAATTTGGTTGTTTTCTTTGGTGGCAATTTGTTTTGTGGTTGCACAACATGCCCCATTTTGCCTCAACAAAATAGGGACCTAGCGCTGCTGCTTGTTCTTTGCCTTCATGATTTGGGCAGTTTGTCAAAAGTCAGATGAAACAATAGTATATCACACCTATGCATGCAAGTGCATTATAAAGAAAGGTTAAATATCAAAGTTAGATTATGCTATCATAAACCTCATAATATAGAAGAGTGTGAAATTCTAAGCAGGTTTGCCTTTTGGATCACCCTGATATTCCTTAAGAATAAAAAGTTATGCTCGATCAAAGTTTGGTCAAACCTGATATTCCTAGAGGGTCACATTCATCAATATCCTAGATATTTCCTAATATCCCTGATCTATGTTTTAATGGAGAGAACCCAATATCCACATATCCTTTAATATGCAAACATCAAATTTAAATGTGAGAGAACATTTACCTATCAAGTACCCACACATTTTCTCGGAGGGTCATCTTTCAAATATCAGTCATATTTCTTAATATCCCTGACTTTCGGTAATATGATGGTGACATCATCTTATTCCACTTTATAAAAGAACTTGATATGATGATGATGTCATCATGACCCAGATCTAAGAGGGCCATATTTCTTAACATCCCTGATCTTCATTAACATGACGATGACGTCATCTCCTCAACTAATTTGAAATCCTATAAAGATGCTAATGTCATCTTCACATTTTGGAATAGGGTGATATTTCGTATTGTTGAGTATCTAGATATGTCCTAATATCCCTCATATTAACCTTTGAGACCTATGATATGGGGATCTCTAGTGACTAATAGAATCCTGCCACGTGGCGTGTTGACCTAATCATGTCAACACATTATGTTATCAGGATTGTTAAATAAAGATATAATGAGCTTACTTTGGTTATTGATCGACAGTTGACCATCCTTGTGATGACATCATCCTCATCTTTTGGATATCAGTCATATTTCCTAATATCACTGATCTCCCCAAATATGCATCCTTGCATTAAATGCCATTTCAACGGTAGATCAAACCTTCAAAAGTTTGAATAAACACCTGCTACTTGTTAGCATCTCCAGGCCTCAGGTGTCGATCAATGGATACTAGAAGGAAGACATTGATCACACCCTAATTTGCCATTGTGCTCGATTAAAAGTAAGGATTGGAGCTCATTTTGAATTTACCAAACATTTAAGTGAAGAAATTACGGAGCCCCTACAAGATTAAGGTGACATTATTGCAACTTACGAGCTCTATGGAATGGGATACGCATTCAAATGAATAGACAATGGTAATTGCAAGGCAAATGTGATCATATCCAGACATCACTTAAACAGTAAAAGGGTAGCAGTTATTAGGTATGTAACGATAAAACCCTCTTCTATCATTTTTAGTAAATGAATAGGTAAAAATGTTTTTACCAGAGTAAATTGATATGATGATGCATGAAATATAATAGAATGAAACAATTAACACCATAGAATTCATGTGATCATTGAATCCACTACTGTACATGACACATTAGGGTAAGATATATACATGTTTCATTGCAGGATCCAATGGCAGTCTGAAAGAATAGGTCAGACATGGAATTTTGGAAACCTATGTGCATACAACCAAAGGGGATATCCTTAAAATATGGACAAATAGATGATGCACATCCAGGAAGCACAGATCTTGATGCATGGACTATGAAATTAGTGAAAGGAAGTGGGAATCCCCTGCTCATAAGCATCTACAGTTCAGGAATGTGGCATGTAGGAGGGTTTCCTAATGCAATGGAGGCCATTGAATTGGTAGTGGAGTGTGCCCAGATTTACAGTGTGAATACCAGAAGGATAGAGAAACATGACAAGGTTTATGCATACTTTTGAATTAAAGGTATCACTGTAGCCTTCAATCTACCCAAAGGACCTAATGTGGTTAGACTAAACTTGGGTAAGTTGGAAAAGGAGTATAACAACAAAGAGAAAGAGGCCAGAAGAATCGTGTATCAATGGAGAGCCAGTGGTAACACACATAAGGCTTCTGCTAAGTTGCCTGTGTACCTCTACAAGTTTGATTTTTCTCCAGAGTATCAATATATGATGGTGATGCTCAATAGAATGACAAGAAAAGCGAATGCTGGGTCTTTTGATAATTGGATGTATGGCATCATAAGGATGGTAGAAGGTACTGAATAGAAACCCCAATGGGCTAGGGTCATAAGCGAAAACCTAGATGAGGGGATGAAGAAGTTAGGAGGAAGAAATAATATGTTTCATATGACCTCCTATGTGGTATATGTCTGTGCATTCAGAGGCACTTTTGATGGATTACAAATAGTGGGCAGGGTCAGGAACAACCCTGGAGATGTAAGTATTTGGGACCATTACCCACAACTAAAAAGAAGAGAGTCTCTCCAACATTATAGGAGGGTGAATGATTCATTCTCCATGCACCTTGTCAGGACTATGGAGGAGACAGAGTGAAGAGACTCAGCATAGAGACTCAACCTGTTGTATACAGACATGGGGCTTGGTTCATCTAGTTCCCCACTTTTTCATACATAAGAATAGAAGGTTTCACTAGGCAACCTCTCATGTTGCCAAGGTATCCTAATGATAAATTTATCCTAATGGATTTAGCCAGACAGATATTGCCTTTAGTGGAAGCTCATATTGATAAAAGAAAGATACCTAATATTCTATTTCCAATCATGATTGGATGGTATATGTGCCTTGATAGGGAGAGTGTAAAAGATGTAATTGGACGACTAAAGTTGATGTCCCTACAACCCTTTTCAGTAGCTAGGCCATATGATCCCTATGATAGGATGCAAGCCCTACTTAAGAGGCCAATACATCAAAGGCATATTGAGGATTTTTGGGCTGACTATGATGATGAAATAGAAGTAAGAAGGAAAGGATATCAAAGACTTACTCTAAAGCATATACGCACATTGGATTGCATACCAGTGCCTGTAAAATTACATGAAGATGATGGTAAAATCATGTCCCAAGAATATGAGGACAATAAAGTGTATAATGAAATAATATAAGCCCCAGATTGGAGTCAACATGAGGTGATCTCCTTGGACCAAATAATACAGAAGGTCATACAATTGACCAAAGACTGGATGGATGTAGAGATCACCAAGCTGAAGAAGAAGGGAGTGGCCCTCACCGTTGACAACAAAAGGAAAAGACAAGAATTATCAGATGTGGAATATGATGACTTCCTCAAAGAAAATAGATAGTCAAAAGGAGATAGACAACAAAGTAAATTCAAGAAAGGAAACTAGGCTATTAGGGTGGCAGTTATTCAACAACCTCAATAGAAGGAAGATATAGCCTTCACATCTGCTATGACATCACCTCATGCATCTACAAAGTAGAAGAAAACTGTTACAAAGCCTGCACCTACTATTGTAGAGGAGGAGAATTTAGATGATGATCTCTTGATTAGGAGAAAAAAGAAGGTCCAAGAGCCACTTTAGAAGAAACAAACACCTGTTATGAGGGGGGAAGTAGATATAAACCCCATCCTATTGAGAGGAGTAGGTGGTGAAGGAATTTTGAAGAATCTACAACATGAAGTACCTATCCCTGATATCATGCAATTCAAGTCCGAGAGAGTGGAGGAATAGAGAAAAGAGATGCATAGTACAAGAGAGGAGCCATCTTTTCATTTATACAACATAGTGGATCTCTCTGATGATGATGTTGTAAATGAGGTCTCTACTAGTTCTATGGAGACATTAATAAAGAATACTAAGATGAGCCCTCATGGCACACCCATAGCCCAAAAGAAACTCCATCATGAGGAGGTCGAAGTAGAGGAAATAGAAGAAAGTAACCCTGAAGTGGTGGCACAACAAATTGGATTGACAAAATTCGTCGATCAAGTCACTAGCTCTGCAACAATAGATCTAACTTATTAGAGTGATAAAGACCAAAAAAAAGATGAAGACTTACCTCTAGAACAAGGTAAATTATAAGTTAATGTACATATGGAGGATGAAGAGATGCCTGATCAAAATGATGGTCAAGACAATGAGAAAATACCTGAAAGAGGAATAATTGAAGAAGGGATGAATAAACCCCAAGACCCTAGAGAAGGGGAAATATCCAAGGATGGAGAACATGGCCTTTAGAAGGGTGATGATCATAGAAAAGAAGAAGAAAAGGTGAACAAGAATTATCAGGATGATCACCTAGATGAACTGGGTCAGAATGTTCAAACTCCTCATGAGGATCAAGCATTACAAGATACATAGGACCAGAATGTGAAAGTACAACAAGAAGTCCCTATGTAAGAAGAGGTCCTTGATGAGGAGGTTCAAGATGAACTAAGGAAAGAACCTTCACCACTGAGATTGGAACAAAATGTAGAGTATCATGATGCTCACATTGAGCATACAGATTAACAAGGGTCCACAGATGAGGTACCCTATTGGTTGTCGCAAGAGGTGAACCCACCTCAGGTCAGTGAGGTACCTGAATTTGATATTTTTGCATTATTTTTAGCTGACATGGTTAAGCCAAAGAGAAGGGCAAGACCCACTTCTACAATTAAAATAGATCGCACCACCAATAGAAGAACAGCTCGAGTAGCTCTTCCTATAGTAGACAAAGCAAAATGGGAGATAAATATTAATGAATTTCAAGTGACCAATATTGATCTAGGCTTTGCTACTGAATATCAAGAAGGCCAAGAGGCCAAAGATATTATTGATTCTTTGTTGAAAAGTGTGGAAAGGGAGAGAAATAAAAATAAAGTGCACAAGGAGCACATTGCTCAGCTGCATACATTCATAAAAGGCCTAATTGACCCAAATCACATGCCAGTCAGCATGGCTACTCCTTTGACCATCATATCTCAAGATGAGGTAACAAGGCTAAATATCATGAAGCATATTGTGTATGTGATGGATAATTGGTTTATTCAATTCATCTCTGAAGCAGATAAGGTAATAAAGACCTCCCTCACCAATTAGAATTTGCTCAGCACATTGAGGAGGAAAGTGGATAAGTTACAAAAAGAGGTTGGGTAGAGATCAATCGAAGTAGAAAAGGATCTTATTGTTCTGACTAAAATGAAATGTATAGATGTGAAGGTGCTCTTATATAATAATATATTAAACAATCATACTTCATAGCTATTGGGTATTTGGTATAAGGATACTCAGTTTGAGAGTGATATTCTAAAGAGATGCAACACAAAACTCAGGGACATCAGTGTCAAGTTGCATCATCTCATGTTCAAGGAAGTAAACATCTTGGAAGCTCTTGAGGACAAGGTAGAAGGAAAGATATAAAATCAAGATGTTGATTTTGCAATTGAGGCTTTCCAGGATAATTTTAAGCACACAACAAATGACCCTCTCCACCATTTGTCAGAAGATGTAGTTAATAAAGCCATGAGGATGAAGGTAAAGGTGGAATGATATAATGAAATGTTGAATAGAAGAAAGAACAAATGGTCTACATTACAGACACAATTCCACTCACAAGAGCATGCTATAGAAAAACCTAAGGTGCAGGATGTAGGTGAGATTGAACAGATAGTGCAGGCATATGAACCCATCAGGGGGATTATCAGCATGCATATAGGAGATGACCCACCCACTGATGAAGAAGATGAAGAATGAGTAAGGATACAGGATGGCAAGGTCATGCACATCATATGATACAAAAATGATCAAGTACTACTAGATGGTTGCTAGCTGGCAACCTGTGCCATGTTTAACTTTTGTTGACTAAATCAAAGGTGATATAGACCGTTGATCTTGATAGCTAAATCTTGATCATTGGATCATTTGTAACCACCTCCTCTCTTTGTCCTATAAAAGGAGATGGAGTGCATGTTGTAACATATTCAAAACTTAATTGAGATTAGATTGCTGAAGCCTCAGGACTATTTCTCAAAGCTGATTGTATATATACATGTCTATTGCATAGTTAATGAAGAAGAAGATCTAGATTACATATAATCGTATACTTTGAGTAATCTATGGATGAATTCTTGGCTTGTACTTTGATTTGCTGCATCCCTTGGAGTGCAATTCATGTTGTACATGTTGTCTTCATTCCTTTCCATCAGAGTTTACATCAACCATACTTAGCTATGGAACATCTTGGTGAACCTATGGTTTGATCTCCTTCTCTTCATGACTGTTTCTAGAATGTATATGGATCAATAGATGAAATTCACTCATTTTAGTAAAGATTAGAAAGCATTCAATATAATTTGTTTAATTTCATTAAAATCATCATCACAATTGCAAATATAAAGATAATCTCAAGCAAATATAAGTAAATATGTTGATATCCCGAAGGAAACTAAATATTCATAGCATATTTGAGCTAATTAGCATGTACAATTGAAAACATCATGCAAATACATATAAATCTCAACAATGACCATGCAAATATCCATTCATAGGCACATTATTTAGATGAATTAATAATGGAGAAGGGAAGCATAACTCACAACTGTTGATGATCAGAAGAATTGATCAAAATTATAAAACAATCCTCATTATCTATTGAATACAGTAGGATTAACCATGTTTGTGAAGAGATTTGCAAAAAGCAGGAAGGAATACATATGTAAAGACATCAATTCTTGAATGGAAAGCAATGTAAGGCCCCTTGAATGAAAAATAGCATGGCACATCAAACCACTGAGTAACATTAGTAGATTATGAACTAATCCATGGAGACTTGGGTTCATGAATTCTCCAAATTCATCGTATATTTTAAGAGGATAAAGGTTTGATTTGTAATTCTTTATCTATGTGTGTTTATGACTAACATCATAACCAACACTTCTCTTTCTGGAGCTTAGCCTTGACCAAGTTCTTGTTCACTTGCCTCTTCTTCCCAAGTAGGGCTGATCATTGACTTCTTCATTATGCTCTTCTTATTTTTCCAAAGTTGCTTCCTCAGGGACTACCTCTGCTCTCTCATGACTTTTCTCTTTCTTAGGTTCTTTCATTTCTTCATCTCTTTCTAGGCTTACCAGAGGAGTTGTCTCTGTTTGAATGAAGCCATGTTCTGAGCTGACTTCCAGAAGAGAAGTATCATCACCAACATTTGGTTCTTCCTTGTCATAAATTGTTGGGATGTTAAGCTCTCTTAGGACATCAAGAGTTACTTTTTTGTGTCCTTTACCAATTTCTCTATGTCTCTAGACATTAAAATGTTGGTCCTTGTTTTTATCTTAAACTTTTTCCTAATTATCTTGGTGACCTTATTTTTCTCTTCAATAGTTATATCCAGACACAAATCTATGAATGCATGTTCTGTTAACTCTACATCTTTGGCCATTGTTGCTTCCTTTCTAGTAGACATAATACTGGTCAAGCTATCAAGTAGATTAGTGATCACCTCAAGGAGGGCTTTGTTAAACATTTCCAAAAACCTAATCACTACAGTTTCAATGATGTTTTTGTCTTCATCATTATACTTATCATATAGTTGTGCTATTGGCTTAAGATTACCATGATCTGACATAGCATTTAAGGTATCTTCCAAAGTTATTGTGGCTTCTCCTATTTGCTCCGAGAGACTTCACTAGCCTTAGCCTTCATTTTCTCTATTTCATATGTTTTAGTCTCCTCTTAATCAACTCCAACACTCATATAAATCCTTTTGCCCTTGGTTTTCTTTCTCTTATGCCCTTCACTAGTGTATTTCTTTGTAGGTGCTTCCACATTCTCTGAAGGAGTGGGTCTGGAGGACTTGGATGTTGTTTCAGTAGAGGTTGAACCTTTTGTTCTTCTCTTTGGTGTTGCAGGATCCTCTACTTTCTTCTCAGGTTCTTCTGGACCCTTTTCCTATTCATCTTGTTTCTTTTCTCTAACTACCCTTTCTGCTTTAGACCTTGCTCTTGCTTCTGTAATTTATTCTTTTGTGAACCCCTTGTAGGATTTCTCAATTCAACATGCACCTTGACTAAGATTTCCTCATAAGTTCCAAATCTTTCTTTAGTGGTATCCCTGGGCTTTCTCAACATGAGCTCAACAAAGTCGATCAACACATCCTCGGTTACTTCATATCCCATAGAAGGGACCCATACTATCCTTGGCTCTATAGCTACCATTACACACCAATATTTATTCACAATAAAATATATATCATTTTTGTACTTCACTATTGTTTTAGGTATCCTTTCCCTAGATTACATGGCCTTTTGAAAAATTTTGAAGTAGCCCCACGAGGCTTCACTCTGAGCATCATGACTGCCTAAATTGTTCAAATGATTTCTAATTTGTATGGCAATAGGTTTGTTATCAAACTAGATCAAATTGTTCATTCTGGGCAATTCTTTCATAAAATAGAAGAATAGGAAAATGATCAATGTACCATATTTGAAAGGATATTTAGACTCTTTGGTCTTCTTTAGGTTTTCCATCAATTATTTCCAGAGAAAATCACAGAGGTCATAGTTAATGTTCTTCTTGATCATCTCATATGTAGTGTGGATGGTGGTACCTGAGACAAAGTTCTCCTAGTTGGTATAATATATTTTGTAACTGGTCACCATTGATGCAAATCTCACTGCATGGTCTTCAATAGAGTTTACTGTCAATGCCCTTTTGTCAAATTGAGCACCGGTTTCCTCTATTACAGTGCTATTATTCACAGCCTTTAGCATGGGCACATTTCTAGTTGAGTTCAATCCTGTTACAGCCCTTATTGCTTCCTTTGTGATCATGAAGGGTGTTTCAAGCCACACAAATTCATCATGAATCCTACTAAGCACATACCGGACCCATGTGTCCTTTGCAAATGTTGGGAAGTCTACATATTGTATGAATTTCTTCTCTTCCATTGCCTTGTACTCTTCCTTAAATTCAAAATCATCACCGTTCAGATGTTTCAGGTACATATCTATAAGCTGGATACCACAATGTTCTTCTAGGGCAACATGAATCTATACCCTAATGTCTTCCTCATGCATTATGCTATACAGTACTTCTAAAAATGCACCATCAGGGTCAACTTCCATTGATTTGAAAGGGTGTTTCTTAAATTTTGGACAAGGCCTCTCTATGATGTCTATTACTTGTGGGGTCAACATGATTCCGCAATAATTCAAACAATTTCATAGAGAAGTTTTAACTGTAAATACCTCTTTTCGTCGAATTAGGGTTTCTTTACTTTGAATCACTGGAAATCATTGAAGTTGCTTAGGGTTTAGCTCCTAATCTTCTTGAAAGCTTGAAAACTTGAATGCGAAGTGATTATTCCTTCAAATGCAAGTCTTTTATTCTTCAATTACCAAAACCTAATCGTCATAAATGCCAATTTCTAAAAAGTTGTCAAACACTTCACTGTTAAGCATAGTTGATGAAGATTGCTCCGCAATGCACCACATTAGACCTTTTTTCTATCAGTAACTTCTTCAAAATATTCATCAAATAGCTCATTAACTCATATCCTCATGTTGGATCTCAGTACCAATTATCTGGCTAGGGGATCAAGATTTTCAATAAAATCTCCCCCTGAGCTAGAGCTCTCAATTTACTTCTTGAAGGAAGTGTCTGCACTAGAGGCTGGTACGGATCCATCCTTGATCTCATTTACATCCTTCTTAATCCATATTTTTCTCATTTCCTTCTTGGTTTTTGCCAGATCAACCTTGTTCTTTCCTTTATCTTCCCTTTTCTCTGTTTTTCTCTTTTCTATAGGATTATTTCTTTTCACATTCTTGCTTCTGCATAATTTTGTAATGTGTCTAGGTTTATTGCAATTGTAGAAAACAACATTCCTCTATCCTTGGTTCCTTCCATAGATTGGATTAATTCTTGATCTACATTGGTTAGCCATATGCCCAAATCTATTGCATGTAAAGCATTTTCCATTGAAGGATTGAGTATTACTTCCATTGTTGAAACCATTCCTTATCTGACTTCTACATTCATTTTCTCTATAACCAATTCTCTTCCAATTGAAATACTAACTAGAGAATGATGGAACATTTTGATTCATTCTTCTCCTACACTGAGTAGCCTTATGACCAAACTTATTGCAATTAAAACAATAGCCATTGAAAGATGGGTACCTTTGAGCATTTGGTTGCTTGACCGGAGGTCTTCTAGGTCTGTTTCTCTAATTCCAGATCTAGTTGCCTTTGTCTCTCTTCATCTTAGTGTTAACCTATCCTAATTTAGAACTTTCTCCTCTTTAAATCCCAAACCGTTCTTATCATCTAGATTTTTCTGACTATCAATCAACTCATCAAGCTTTGCAAAGCTTATTTTGAACTTTTCTTTGTAACTATTAGCTATTTCTAGATCATGTTTTAGAATCACATCTTTTGCCAACTTTTCAGTGTTCACATTCCTTAGACTTACCTTTCACAACTTGATTTAAATGCTCCTCAACATTTGCTTTCTCTTCTATCAATATTGATAAACTATTTAGGGTTTCATTTGCTGCTTTCAATTATTCACTTAGCTCTTTGTTCCTTTCCTTAGATTTCTTGACTTGCTCTCTTAGCTTCAAGATACATTCATCATCTTCCCCGTCATTCTCCTTCAAATCCTAGATATCTACTTCAGAATTATCAAGATCTTCAAGAGCAATTTTCAATTCTTCATTGTTGATATATATGCAATCATCAATTGTAACACTACCTGGATGAATTGCTTCTGGAGGAGTAGGATATCTTCTAGCTGCCATGTGTTCACTTTCCTAGATCTTCCTTAATCTATTAGACTTCTTCCAAGGAACCTTGCTCTAATACCAATTGTTGAACACAAGGAATACTGAGAGGGAGGGTGAATCAGTATTCTATAAAACCATTTCTTCACATACTCTTTAACCCATTTACTAAATTCAATAACATGATAGCAAAATAAACATAGGAAGAGCAACCATAAAGTCATATAACATACACACCAAGATTTTTACGTGGAAAACCCAAAAAGGGAAAAACCACGGTGAGTGTTAGCTCACTATATATTATAACCAGTTACAAGATATTACAAAGAAATGCTCACTGCAGGTGGACTCACTACCCAAGTGGACTCACTGCCCATGAGAAAGAAAGATAGAAGAAAAGAGAGGATGGCTCACTGCCAATGAAGAACTATTACAAATGCATCTATTGAATGCTAGAATATAGTTCCATTGATAGCTGAAAATATAGTTTCAAAGCTCTTCATAATGACTACTCTATTTCTCTGCTCTGCTCACATATACTCTATTTTTTGTCCTCTACACTCTTACTGCACTTTTTAGATCACAAAAATGGTGTTAGATCACATACACATGAACTTAATAAGTCATCACATCACTTAATATCAAAATCCATCAAGTATTTATATCCGCAACAAGATCTAACTCAAAATTGGGTCGGCTTGCTAGAAATGAAATGTGTACACAAAAAGTTATACTTTGTTGGCTTGAATTATTTACATAGGAAGTTATGCAGACCAATGCATTCCTTCAATAACCTTCATGTAGGTGTGGACCTATTATAGAACCACTTAGAATGATGATCCAAACAATATATCTTTATCGCACATCGATCCAACTTGTATGTCGGCCTCATCCTTAAGTATACACTTAACCAAATCTATTGTCATATCACAACTAATGCGGACCACACAGGACTCTAAGATTCATATCAAACACTCATTATGCATTACCCAACATACCTTTAGAAGCATGAGTCATGGCATTCTTATGTGGAAAGGTGCAGATCTCTAAACTAGTATCTCTGTCACTGTGAAATATTGTCAATCTGAATGTTGATACTTAGGAACTTGTGGACGATCATCCAGTGAACCTAATACTCTACAAATCTGGAATTAGATACTCATAACATGTGTTTACAACACCTTCAAACCACAAATTGAAAGAACCAATAGTGGAGGAATATGAACGAAAATACTCAGGCAATCTGCACTGTTCATGACTAAACTCTATTCATCCAGACTTAAGCAATTCATGGTGTAGCTTCCGGAGATTACTAGGACATGAAACTTGGAGTATAGAAACATTAAAAATTATGTGCAACATACTAGAACCACATAGTAGAATCTGCATCTACAGAGGAATACTAACCAAGTCTTTGTCACTAACTCAGTAAGTTGTCAACACTTAGTCATTTTCATTGAGTCATTCTTCTCGAACCAAAAATATTGTCTACAATTTGTCTCAAGACTTGTTCCCAATCATATCTAATTATTGTCATCAATGACAACATCGTATCACCATCATATTAGCAATGTCTGTTGACCATGTTGCCAATAATTGTGAGTTTTTATAAGAAAATAAGCATAGTTGAATGCTATATACTTGAGGTCGATATCTTACTACATTTATGTGTGAGTTCAGGGATGATAGCTTGTTTAAGCATGTGTAAACTTAAGGCCGAATAGCTATGTTTTTATGTATACTATGGTAAACAACAACTAAGCTTTGTATTCTATTAGAATAATGAGATAAGTTTATCTCTATTTTCTATCAAGATTGTAATCTTTCACCTTATCCCACGAAGGGAAACTCAGTGACTTTTTAGTGCATATTATTTTGTCTATGCAGGCCGAAGAGTTGTCTAACTATAGCAGGCTGAGATAGTTTCTATTGTAGTCAATAAATATCTTCTGTGTATCTTTCTTAGACCTTGAGACATAGTAAAAAGTCTTGTTTATCTTGAGAGCTCAAGTTTGTTGTAGTTATTATTACCTATTTTGTATCCAAGTTGTCATTAGGTGCAAATGGTGTCATATTATTATTAAATTGTGAAGGCTATATCTTTTTGTATTCAACTAAGCCTCTAGAGAATTCAAATTGAACAAAGGAGACAAGAGCAGTAAGTAAAGTTTGAGTTGTATACTAAATACATTCAAGTTTTATTATTTTCATCCTAAAACTTAGTGTAACTAGGTCTCTTTTATTCTACATAAAATAGGAATGATATTTGATATCATTGGGACACCCAAGGTGTGATTATAGTATTATATATGTTTACTTCTATTATAGCAAGTATATTTCATTATGTGCAAGGATAATGTGCATAGGTACATAACCTTTCTATATCTAGAGTTAGTGGATGAAAGGAGACCATTACGTTGAAACTATATATATATATATATTATTCTCTATAGACTCATAATCTATTTCAGAGAACAAACTTTGTTAAGATTATTTATGCTATGGAAAATATTTATTAGAGTTTATTTACGTGAAAATAGAAACCCATGTTCTATAATGATTTTATGAGAAATGTGAAGTTGAGTAGAGCGTAAGTGGTCTAGAGAAGACTAGAGGCTATTATACTCATGTAATATTATTATATATTCTTATCATTGGATAACGATAGTTTTTGATGATATTTTGTATATTGGGTTAAGAGAGGATAAAACCCTAGGATCAACCTAGATGGGTCTAGTAAACTTAAGACTCTTAATATGATTATGACATTGATTTAATTTAGTATGTTTATTGTCAACAATAAATAGTTAAGAATCCATTGATCATGACAAGTATATCTTAGGAAGAGTTTAAGAAGATTTTAGATTAAGTTTTGTTATCGTCAAAATTAGTTGTGCTCATTTTGTAGGATGACCCCTACAAAACTTGTCTGTTTCGTAGCCTACAACTCTAAGCATGTTTTTTGAGACAAATCATCTTGTCCTCATGCATGGTCCTCTAGCTTCTGAGAATCCATTCGAGCATCTTCTCATCTTGGTTTCTTCAATGTTGCTTAAATAGATCAAGTGGTAAATTCATTAAACTTGAGTTTTGGCCAGTGTTGAGGAGTTAGAAAATTTTTGGTTTTGCATGCAAGGGCGGTGAAATTCACCACCGTTGCATTTTTGTGTTTTGAGCTTTACTTGTAAGAGTGGCATTTTTTTCGCCATTGCATGTCCCTTTTATTTTTGCTTCATGAGTGTAGGGGTGGAAAAAAATGCCACTCGTGCATCTTAAGTTCACACTGAGTGCATTTAATGCACTACATGTGAGTGTTTAATAAAACACTTTATAGGTTTTAAATCACTTTTAATTCTCATTTTATTGTTGTATTTTCATCTTTGAGTATCCTCTGAGCTTTCACAAACCCTTGAAGTTACTGCGCGTGCATTTGGATCAGATTTCTCAAAGGTTCAAATCAGATTTTTGTTAGTTTCTTCCTATCATTATCAACGGGTAAGTTTTCTTCTTACTTTTGTTTCATGATTTATTTTTCAAATCATTCTTTCCTTTATTTAAATACCTTTTGTTTCAGACTTTTGTGTTGGTAAAATCTTTGAAATTGTTTATATTTTTAATGATTTCCTTCTAGACATCTTTTCATTTTAGGGTTTCTGTTTAGGATTTGTTTTAGTTTTATACTTTCTTTTTGTCTGTGTTTTTCTAGATATGTGAATATGGCATTTTCTACCACCTATTCATAAAACCCTAGCTTCATGTTTTTGTGGTAAAAACTTGAGACACGCAGGGGCAGTGAAAATCACCGCTCATTGCTAAAAAAACTCAAAACTTCCCTAAAAATGTAAGGGCGGTGATTACCGCTGCCCATACGAAGTTATTTGTTTTATTCCCAAGTGCATGGGCGGTGATTTTCACTACCAATGCACATTTGTTATTCTTTTGCAAGATATGCATGGGCAGTGAAAATCACCGCCATGCCTTTGTTTTCTATGTGTTCTTCCCTTTGTGTAAGGGCAGTGATTTTTGCTGCCCCTACATGAAGATTGTGATAGTTTTACTCAAGTTCCCTTGAATTAGTGGTGATTTTTTATGCTCGAACATTCAAGACTGCTCTTCCCACCAATGCACAAGTGGCATTTTTTACTTGCTCAAACCTACTATGCAAAACTTCCTTTAATATGCAAGAGTGGATCTTTTTACCACCTAGGCATACTTTGCAAATATCTCCCACATGTAGGAGTGGGAAATTTTTTGACCCTAACATAAAATGCAGTTTACCACCCTCATATGCAAGGGTGGCCATTTTTTCCACCCATGCACTCACTCCCTTGAAATTTTCTAACACTGGGAAATTTCTACATTTTCTATCTTTACCCCACTTTCATCTTTTTATTTTTCTTGCTCGCTCTTTAGCCCTTTCAAGCTCATCCTTGTGATCATGATCATTGACATGCAGTTTCCCAAATTGCCATTTTTTTCCCTAACTACAAGATCATGAATTTTTGTTGCAGTTTCTTTTGTGAGTTGCTGAGGTCATTGTGTCATCTGAAGGAGTCTATCTTTAAAATGACTAACTCGTCTCCTAAGAAGGCCAAATAAATGAAGTACAAGTACCAAGGTGTTTTTCCTGTCACTTCAGTCACATCAAATGTGGATGAAATACGGGACATAGAGATTGGTCATGTTGATATGGCAAAATTTGTGGAAAGAACAAAATCAAATAGACCTAGTCACCATATGCAAAGAATTATCAAGAGCAATATCCATTTGGTTCCTTCTTTTCCCATTGCTACACATAATACTAAATTTGTTCTCCAAGTTGTTCATTTTTATAATAAAGATAACAGGATAGTGGTGGATGCTCATGGCAATGTGGTTATGAGATTGGATGTTGAGTTCATGGATAAGGTTTTCATGTGTCCTAGTGTAGAAGATATTGTAGAGCTAGATTTCTCAATTGCCCAGAGGGAATATGATAAAGATGTTGAAAAAGCCAAAAGGGTGATAACTACTAATGGTTGAAAACTGCCAGGCCAAATTTATCCAGATGACCTAAGAGTTTTTCCAGGAGTGACTTTGTAGAGGAAGTTAGTGACTTGATAACTCTTCTCACCAGAGTTAGTGGTCTACCTTTGTCTTCTACCTTCCATGAATGGTTGTATCCTTACATCAAGATCATACTTTGGGGCAAACAAAATATTTTTTGGGGAAAACAGATTAGCAATGCTCTTCATGAGCAACTGGTTAAGGTGTCAACTACTTCCAAGTTCAGTAGCTTCTATGAGAACCTTTCTAGGTTTGACATCTGATGGAGATAGGAGGGTTGTACCAATTTATCAGTATTATCCCCAACTAATCTTGAAAGGCTCAATTCATCATTTCAGAAGGGTGAATGGTGCCTTCTTTGATGTTTTCCTGTGCCTCTTTGACCTTCAATTGGAGCAAAAGAGTTTTTGATGATGCCTGGGTAGTGGTGAATGGTTTTGGTTGCTTGTTTCTTTAGTTTTCAACTTTCACATATCTAAGAGTTGGCTATTATCAAGGGTATCCCTATACGTTGCCAAATTTGCCTTCTGATAAAATTGTCCTAATGGAGTTGTGTTAGGAAATGATTATCGTTCATAACAAACAAATGGAACTATAGAAGCCTAGATTCAAGTTTCTTTTTGAAATTAGCAGGTATTCTGTAGAAACTGCTTCAAAATTCAAGGCAATGGAAACTAAGATGTAGATGGTTACCATGAAACAATTCAAGAGAAGACCCAAATTTGATTATCAGGGAGTGAAAGATAAGATCAGGAGGAAAACTCAATTTCATGAGCTGATGGTGGAGGATATTTGGATTGACTTGAGAACAGAAGAGGATATCAGGAAGTTACATTACAATAGGTTGACTGTAAGTCAAATTGAATATTTTGGGCTTGGCTGATATTCCAGAGGGGATGGTGGATAACAAAGATGTTGTTAGTCCAAAATATGTCAATGAACAAATTGCAAATTCTCCCTTGTCCACTGTGCAGTGGTCAAAGAAGGAGTTAACTTCTTTGAGAAAAAGGTTTGAACCAATTCTAGCTAACACCAATTTGTGGCTTCAAATCAAGGGTATACCCTTGAAGGACTTCATAACTGGTTCTGAAGAGGATGCCTTAGAGAAAACAAGGAAGAAAGCTGAGTTAAGGACTAAGAACAAAAGTGATATTCCCAGTACATCCAGGGATACCAAGCCTAGGATTAAGTTTGTATCCAAAGGAGATAAGGCCAAGGTGACAAAAGAGAAATCTGCTACTAAAGAAATGAAGGTTGATGAACAGGATGTTGAAGAACTTGTCGGAGAGGAAATGGATATTGAAGACAAGTATTTAGGAGAAAAGGAGGATGAACAGGAGAAGGAAGAGAGAGATTATCAAGAAAATCTACATGATGTGGCCATGTCTTTGCAAAGAGATGTGTCACAAGAAACTAAAGTCTCTTCCCCTCAACCTACTGTATCTATTTTAATTTCTTTGCCCATTTCTCCTATAACTCCAGTTTCACCCATTGTTAGTCAGTCTTCTGGCTCATCATCATCTTCTTCTAGGACGATTTTTGATAGTCCTAAGATTACTTTTGATGTTGCTCTTCATTCTTTTGGGTCTATTCCAAGCTTGTCTTCGCCTTCCTATGATATTGGTGTTTCGACAATCTTTGATCATTTTATTTTAGGTGCTGAGCAAATTGTTGATGTGAATGTGCCAGGTGTTGTATTTACAAATACTCTTCCAATTGTTACCACCATAAGTGTAAGTACAATTCCTTCTACACCGGTAATGGGGTCAGATCCAAATGTCAGTACATCAGTGCTTCCTCCGTGGCTCTCATCCTATACCCCTCAGAGGAAAAAACAAGCCATCTCCCTAGATGAATTTGAATTTGGAAAGCTAATGCTAGTGAAGGCAAAGACACAAAAGAAGACTCTTTCTCAGCTACTAGAAGATAAAGGCCACAAATATGTGGAGATTGCATAGCCACCACCAGATGCAACTATTGATAATTTCAGCATGAATGACTATTCTATTTCCAAGATTGAACTTGGGAAGATCACACATGAAAGTGCCAAAGATGATGTTCAGTCTACACTCAATTCCTTCTAAAATTTGATCATGAGAAGGAAATGAAGGAGCAGTAAAAGCAATGGCGGAGTAGTTGGCCGCGATGGTGAGAAAGATTACTTCGACATCTGAGTCAATAACACCTGGGGCAATCACAGTGGAAGATCCTGTTGTTCAGAGAGTGGAGAAGACTCATATCAAGGGAAGAGCTATTAAAGAATACCTAGATAAAATGCACGTACAAGGAGTGTCTCTTCTTACCAGTACAGCTGAGAAGACAAGCAGAATGGAAAAAATAAGAGCTGAGCTTGATGATTTAGTGGATGTCATTTCTCAAGATATTGAGTATTAAGATGAAAACCTTGAGAAGTGGACTAAGATGAAAAAGTTGAAAACAAAAACTTTGATATCACTTGGCATTGTTTCAAATTATGAGTCTTATGTGGAAACTAAAGAGTCATTGATTTATCAGAGTAATATTCTGAAAGAGTTGATCAAAGACTTGGAGAGTGCTAGGCAACTCAGCGAAGAAAGTGATGTTGATCTACTGCACAAATTGAAGGAGCTCCCATGCAATCTAACATCTCAAGATCATCATTTTCTTCCTACTGATGAAATTATTCAAGAGTTTAAGAATATATTTCAAAGGGAGTTTGAAGACAAAGCTTTCTCAGTCGCCTCTCTAGACAATATTCTAGATAATCAGTTAACATTGGATAATCTGAAATCCAAGTTGACCAGTCATGACAAGATGACCACTATAGTTAAACATGCAGTGATCAGAGCTCGAGTAATCCTTAAGAACACTAGTAGTCCTGACAGCTATGGGATGCAAGTAGCATTCACTATGTATGATGCTCATCTGAAGAAGAATGGAGATGCAAGTTGATGCAAGTTGTCATGCCTTAGTTTATTTTCTATATTTTAATATGTACTTTGTTATTAGTTTTGGACACTTTTACATGTACTTTTTCCATATGTAATTACATGTAAAAACATAGGAAGTCCCAAATCAATAAGGACTCTTTTGTTGAATAAGTCAAAGTAGTTAGATTTTTGTAGTTTTTATCATGGCCTCTCACTATAAATAAAGAGGGCCCCTATTGTAATTTTCATCTTTTGTCTATTGAAGCGAAACGCTGCCATTTTGAAGAGCAATTTGAGACTTTGAGCTTATTTTGTAAATTAGTTTTCAAGCAATATCAAGAAACAACTGGCATCCAATCTTTTTCTTGGAGAAAGTTTGTAATGTTATAGAATTGTCCTTATGTCCTTTTTATTACATTATCTTGTATGAATGCTTGAATTGTGAGCTTGGAAATCAAGTGTTTGAAAGGTGATTCAAATCTAATTTTGTAGACTTTGTACTACTATATCATATTTGGAATTTGCATTTAAGTTTGTGAATAAGAAGTAACTTGAAGACTTTGAGCTACAAGTTATTGTTCGTGATCGTGTTATCTTATATCAGCATATAGTGAAGACTTTGGGCTGCACTCTATTATGAAATCTTTCATTTTCAATTAGCATAAGAAGCAACAAGAAACTTTGCATTTTTCATGGGTTTCTTCATGCTTTAAATATACTAGTATTGTTTTAACTATCCTTTTGTGTTGAAGTTCATATTGAGAATTGTAAACATCATTTCTAAAAAAAGAGAAATGGATGATATAGAATCACCCTGAAGTTAGTATTTAGTGTAAACAATTTTGTAATAGTTATTAGTTTGTATTTGGCAATAAAAGGGAGCCTCCCCTTGCTGAGAGGAGAGATAATATCTCATCACACTATGGTTGATATAACTATTTTGCCTTTAGCAAGTTAAAGACAAAATATTCACCCAATAGTTTTTGGCGACTCTACTGGGGACTGAACGCGCAACTTAGATCATTACGCTTTGAGTTGAAGCATACCAGCCTCATTTCTTGTAATAAGTTTTTCTAGTTTTTATCTTTATTAAGTATATTACATTCTAGCAGACTCAAGGTATACAAGAAATAAGAGAGCTCAAGGAATTATTGATCCTATTTTTGGGTTAATGCAGCAAAATAATTTTAGTCTTTTGCCTCTAAAATCTCAACTTTAGCGTACACAGAGTTTTTCTCCTACCAATGTGAGGTCACCTATACCAAGTGAAGCCTCAAGTGTGCATAGGATTCTGCTAGTTGTATAAGTTTTAAGGTTTGTAATTCAACCTTTTAATCAGCACATAATGGCTCATCCTCCTCCTGTGGGCCCATGGGAAATGCTTTTGGGCCTTTGAGTCTTACCCCACCATTGCATGATCTACCTCGTAGTTCAAGAAAGAATTTTCCAAAGTTCTATGGCGATGGAAAATTTCACCTCGATGATATTACAGCTTTTTATATTGCATGTGGTGTTCTTGGACTAGAACATGAAGATGTATCTATGAGACTTTTTGTTGAGAAACTTCAAGGTGTTGCGGTAGATTGGTTCTATCACCTCCCTTCTCAAACCATCACTGGATGGAACATTCTATGAACCAAGTTTGAGGCTAGGTTCAAACCTACCAAAGATGCACATGTTCTTTTGGCCCAGCTTACTCAAATGAAGAAGACCCATGCGTGAGTTCATTGCAAAGTTCAATAAGCTGACCAACAGAATTCTAGCCACTACTCAACCCACAACTAAAAATCTAAAATGTTTCTTTATAAACACTCAACTGTCGGAAGTGAATTTTCTTCTGCAGCAGACTAATCCAGCTGACTTGGTGGCAGCTCAAGCCCTGGCTACTAAGATTGAGGATGACCTTATCCTTGCAGGTAAAATAAGAAAGGATACAAGCAGGAGTAGAGGGCAGTCCTCTACTGACATTTCTTCCACTAGCACCACTGATCCTATGGTACAAAAATTGGCTAATGAATTGTTAGATTTGAAAAAGCAAATGTCTCAAAGTATGTCCACTTCTTCCTACAAGGACATATCAAGGAGAACATTTTCAAATACTCCATACCAAGGTAATGCTACAAGAAACCAAGGGCAAAACATGCTTCTTCCTACACAAGGGAGACTTGCTTTGGAAGCTCCACCGGTCAATGCTGCAGTCGACTGCTATGAAACTGAACAAGATAATTCCTTTCAACCTGATTTAGCTCATGATGATATTGCTAACCTCTTCACAGAAGGAGAAGAGGAGTTGGTTGGCGAATCAAATATTGGCTTCCTAAATTTTTAGGATGAAGTTGAACAAAGAGAAGATGTATATAGTGAGTCATATGTTGTTTTCATGTGATCTCAAAATTAGTTGAATCAACAAGAAGCTAATAAGGGAAAGTCAAAGGAAGATCCTCATCCTGCAATCTCCATTGCTAAGAGGGGATGCCTCTTCCTTTTCAACCCAGAGACCCATTTGGTGAAAAACAAGTAAGTACTTCAAATACTTCATCTTCTTCTTTTGTTCCTCAGACTAGTACCTCTATTCCAAAACCTCAACATGAAAATAATCCCTTTTTAGTGTCTCCATCATATCAATTGTTCGATATAATAGACCATGCCAAGAAGACCAAAATTTAGATGTCTGAGTTTGAATACTTGCAAGCTAACCCTGATCAGTTTGATTGGTTAGCTAGGTTTGTAAAAAATAAAACTACCCTTGGAAGGAAAGATTCTTCCAAAAATAGTCTTGTCATCTCTCACACTTGAGATCTCCACAGAACAATCTAGTTACTACCCCTTCCACTAGGAAAATTGAACCATTTTATCTTTCTTTATTAGTGAATGGTCACAAATTAAGTAATCGTGTTATAGATTCCAAAGCTTCTGATAATGTCATGCCTGCTAAGGTAGCAGATGCTCTAGGTTTAACCTTGACCAAGACTTTTAGTAGGTGCTTTTCCATGGAAACTAAACAAGTACCCTTGATAGGGTAGATTAAGGATGCATAATTTGCATTTGTTGCCTTTCCATAGAAGAGGATAAAAATGACCATTTTGGTGGTGGATGTTCCTGCTTCATATGGGATTTTGTTGGGGTGCATTTTTTGTAAAGATGTCGATGGAGAAATTAGAATGGACTTATCTGAAGTAAGGATACTTGTTAAGGGTTCATACAAAAGTTGTTTCCTGAAAGGGAAGCAAAATATATTGTAACCACATATGATGATCTAAAGGCACAAATCATTTTTGAATCTTTAGGTATGGGAAATTATTTTCTTACTACTGAGGATGTTTTTGATCTACACCAGATGATAGTTCCAATGAAGACATGATAATGGAGGATTAGTCTTCTTCAAATGAATAATCTCCCAGTCATGATAATGCCAAATCAGAAAGTTCAAATGATGTTTGGACCTTAGAGTTTGATGGTAGCTATATTTCAATAGGAATAGGGGTTGGAATAGTCCTTGTATCTCCTCAAGGAGACATTTTTCCCTTTTTATACAAGATACAATTTGATAATACCAACAATACTACTAAGTATGAGTCCTTGTTACTAGGGATGTAAGCTACTCATGCTAAAGGAATCAAGTATCACCATGCACAAGGAGATGCAGAGCTCATCATTTTCCAAGTAAGGAATCTATACCAAACCAAAAATGAAAGGCTGAGGCATTACCGCAATCATGTCTAGGATTGCATTAAGGACTTTGATGCTTTTGACATCTCAGTAGTACTAAGAGAGTTTAATGATCATGCAGATTCATTGGCTGTCTTAGCCACCCTTATGGTTCCTCACAAGGATTTTAAGGGTAATAAATACACAATTGAGTTGGTCTTTTGGCCAAGCATCCCAAATAATTATGACCACTGGCAGGTTTTTAGTTGGGATGATCAAATCATTTCTTTTCTAGAAAAGGTAGATAACTTCAATGAGCTTTATTTTGAAGGTAGTGATTCTCCTCCTTGGGAATTTGTTTCTGAGGTTGATTCAGACATTGGTGAAGAATTTCTACAACTAAAGGGGAATAAAATTCCCAAAGGTTTAGTTTCTCTCAAGAAACTATTTGATAAACATGACTAGTACATTTGGCAACAACAGCAGAATGAAATGGGTTCTTCGTTAGAAGTTGAACAGGTGAACCTGGGTACTGAAGCTGATCCTAAGATGGTTAACATCAGGAAATGTTGTACAGTTGATGACAGATTCAAGTTTGTGACACTTTTGTGTCGCTATATTGATGTGCTTGCATATTCTTATGATGACTTGAAGTCTTTCCAGCCTAAAGAAGTCCAACATGAGATTCCACTCAAGTTGGGACTTGTGCCTCACAAGCAAAAGCAGAGGCAGTATAACCCCAAAATTTTAGGTACGATCTTAGCAAAAATTCAAAAGATGTTGAATGTGAGAATTACTTTCCCAATTCATCATTCCACATGGATTTCTAACATAGTACCACTAATAAAAAAGAATGCTAAAATTTGCATCTGTGTGGATTTCCAGAACTTGAATCAGTCATCTCTAAAAGATAATTACCCTCTCCCAGTAATGGATCAAGTACTACAAATGATGACTAGTTCAGAGATGCTATCTATGCTAGACAGTTTCTTAGGATATAATCAAGTGGAGGCAAGTGAAGTGGATCAACATAAAACTACTTTCACAACTCCTTGGGGCACTTTTGCTTACCACAGGATGCCTTTCGGTTTAATCAATGCTGGTGTGACCTTCCAAAGAGCAATGGACCTAGCCTTGAGGGATGAAATGGGTAATTTTATTGTTGTATATCTTGATGATTTAACTATCTTTACAAAGAAGCATCAAGATCATGCCTACCATTTGCGGCAAGTTCTAGAAAGATGTCGTCAGCATGGAATCTCACTCAATCCCAAAATGTCCATTTTTGGGGTAACTGAAGGTAAACTCCTTGGACATGTGCTATCTAAGGAAGGTACCAAGATTGATTTAGAAAGGGTCAAATCCATTAAAGGTCTTACTCTACCTACAAGTAAGACAGTTGTTCACTCTTTCTTCAAAAAAGTGAATTTTTTGAGGAGATTTGTTCCTAAGTTTATAGAAAAGACTCATCATATTGTTAATATGATGAAAGGTAATTCCACTTTCCATTGGAGCATGGAAGGTAACGAAGCATTTGAGGACATTAAAATAGTCATTACCCATGCTCCAATTTTGGTGTGTCCTAATTATACCAAGGATTTTATTATGTATAGTTATGCTTCCGAGCATACACTGTTGGTAATATTGGTTCAATAGAATAAGGAGGGTATTGAATATCCAATTGCATTCATGTGTTCTCCTCTGAAATCTTATGAACTTAAATATTCTGCTATAGAGAAACATGCATATGTTGTAGTGAAAGTTAAGCATTTCCATTTCTACATTTTGAATTCACATACTGTTGTGTTGGTTCCAAACTCAATAGTCAAATCTATTCTAACTCAACAGGTGTTTGGAAGCAAAAGAGGTAACTGGATTACCAAGATCTAGGAATATGACCTTGATATTAAGCCTACCAAGCTTGAATGGGGAAAAGGATTATGTCAGCTTATTGCTGATAATGTAACCAAGGAAATTGGTGATGAGGAAGCAGAGGTTGAAGAAGTTCCCACTGTTCTTTTTGTGAGTACCACAGATGAATGGTATTCAAACCTTGCTTACTTTCTCACATCTGAAGAATGTCCTAAACATTTTTCTTATAAAGAGAAAAGTACCATTAAGCTCAAAGCTGCAAATTTTGTCTTATGGGATAATGGTTGGTACAAGAGGAGCATTGATGGGATTTTCCTCCGCTATGTTGATAAGGTGTAGCAAAGCAAGCTTTTGGAATCTTTCCATAGTTTAGCATGTGGTGGGCATTTTTCAGCACCTATCATAGCTCATAAAATTCTAAGAGCCAGATATTATTAGCTGACATTGTTCCAAGATGCATATGATTGGGTGCGTAAGTGTGAGCTTTG
This sequence comes from Cunninghamia lanceolata, assembly GCA_027924645.1. NCBI lineage: Eukaryota > Viridiplantae > Streptophyta > Pinopsida > Cupressales > Cupressaceae > Cunninghamia > Cunninghamia lanceolata. The sequence goes on from BSBN01000655.1 coordinate 11,218,074, forward strand.
TCAACAATTTGTGGGGAAACCCAAGTTGGCTGCCCTACCATTAAAACCAGTCATCATTGAAGAACCATTTCAGCAATGGGGTATTGACTTCATTGGTGCAGTGAATCTGACATCAAGTGCAAGACATAGTTTTGTACTTACAACAACTAACTACTTCACAAAGTGGGTGGAGGCTATTCCGGTTAAGCATGCTACTTCTGAAGTGGTTTGCAGTTTCCTCAAGGAAAATATAATAGCTAGGTTTAGGGTTCCAAACAAAATAGTAGCAGATAATGCTACATGTTTTTCCTCTCATGAAATTACTAGTTTTTGTTTTGAATATGGGATCACCTTATCTCACTCATCTGACTATTATCTGCAAGGAAATGGTCAAGTTGAATCTAGTAATAAGAATCTAGTCACTATCATTAGAAAGCTGGTAGATGAAAATTAGAGAACCTGGCACAAGACATTGTTTGATGCTTTGTGGACAGACCATATTAACCCAAATAGAGAAATTGGTATGTCTCCTTTTCAGCTACTATATGGATTGAATGCTGAAATACCAATTACTTTAGAGCTGCCAGCTTTGAAGTTGGCAAAGATAGTTGAAGATGGAAATTTAGAAATTTCTATTGACAACCGCATAATGTACCTCTCAGAGCTTGAGGAACAGTGAGTCAAAGTGGTGGATTGGATAGTGGAACACCAAAGTCAAGTAAAGAAGCTATTTGACAAGAAGGATAAATCCAGAGATTTTCAAGTTGGAGATCAAGTCTTGTTATGGGACAAGAGGAGAGAGCCAAAAGGAATGCACGGGAAGTTTGATTCCCCATTAAGAGGCCCTTTCATCATTCATCAACATTATGGTGAAAATAGCTTCATTCTAGAATATCAAGATGGCACACCTTTCTTGCTACCACACAGTGGGCAACATCTGAAACTTTTCACCCAATAAAGCGACAAATAAGTTTGTGTATTTTTGTACAGTTTTTGTGTCTTTTGTTGTTGCCTGACTCTATAGCCCAATCGAATGGATGAAGGCACTTAGAGACTGGAGTTCTTCTCCCTTTGATCATTATAAAGAATGATCAAAGGAAGCTCCCCAGTTAGAGCCAGTTGTTATCCTCAAAATTAGTTGTGCTCATTTTGAAGGATGGCCCCTACAAAACTTGTCTATTTCATAGCCTACAACTCTAAGCACAATTTTCAAGACAAATCATCTTGTCCTCATGTGTGGTCCTCTAGCTCATGAGAATCCATTCGAGCATCTTCTCATCTTTGTTTCTTGAATCTTTCTTAAAAAGATCAAGTGGTGAATTCATTAAACTTCAGTTTTGGGCAGTGTTAAGGAGTTATGGGTAGTGTTAAGGAGATAGAAAAATTTTGGTTTTGCATGCAAGGGCAGTGAAATTCACCATCGTTGCATTTTTGTGTTTTGAGCTTTACCTGCAAGAGTGGCATTTTTTGTTGCTATTGCATGTCCTTTTTGTTTTTGCTTCCTGAGTGCAGGGGTGGTAAAAAATGCCACCCGTGCATCTTAACTTCACATTGAGTGCATTTAATGCACTACGTGTGAGTGTTTAATAAAATTCTTTATAGGTTTAAAATCATTTTTATTTCTCATTTTATTGTTGTCTTTTCATCTTTGAGTATCCTCTGAGCTTTCACAAACCCTTGAAGTTACACCGCATGCATTTGGATCAGATTTCTTAAAGGTTCAAATCAGATTTTTGTCAGTTTCTTCCTATCATTATCAACGGGTAAGTTTTCTTCTTACTTTTGTTTCATGATTTCTTTTTTTGAATCATTCTTTCCTTTAATTAAATAGCTTTTGTTTCAAACTTTTGTGTTGGTAAATCTTTAAAATTGTTTATATTTCTCATGATTTCCTTCTAGAGATCTTTTCATTTTAGGGTTTCTACTTAGGTTTTGTTTTAGTTATATACTTTCTTTTTGTCTGTGTTTTTATGGATATGTGAATATGGCATTTTCCACCGCCTATTCATAAAACTCTAGCTTCATATTTTTGTGGTAAAAACTTGAGATATGCAAGAGCAGTGAAAATCACCACCTGTGATAAAAGAACTCGGAACTTCCCTTAAAATGTAAAGGCGGTGATTACCACCGCCCATATGAAGTTATTTGTTTTATTCCCAAGTGCATGGGTGGTGATTTTCATCGCCAATGCACATTTGTTATTCTTTTGCAAGATATGCATGGGTGGTGAAAATCACCACCCATGCCTTTGTTTTCTATGTGTTCTTCCCTTCATGTAAGGGCGGCAATTTTCGCTGCCCCTACATGAAGTTTGTGATAGTTTTACTCAATTTTCCTTGCATTAGCAGTGATTTTTGCCACTCAAACATTCAAGACTGCTCTTCCCACCAATGCACAATTGGCATTTTTTACCCGCTCAAACCTACTATGCAGAACTTCCTTTAATATGCAAGAGTGGATCTTTTTACTGCCTAGACATACTTTACAAATATCTCCCACATGTAGGAGTAGCAAAATTTGCCACCCTAACATAAAACTTAGTTTACCCTCATATGCAAGGGTGGCAATTTTTGCCACCCATGCACTCACTCTCTTGAAATTTTCTAACATTGGGAAATTTCTACATTTGCTATATTTAGCCTACTTTCGTCCATTTATTCACCTCACTTGCTCTTTATCCCTTTCAAGATCATCCTTGTGATCATGATCATTGACATGAAGTTTCCCAAATTGCCATTTTTTCCCCTAACTACAAGATCATGACTTTTTGTTGTAGTTTCTTCTGCAAGCTGCCAAAGTCATTATGTCATCCGAAGGAGTCTATCTTTCAAATGACTGATCCGTCTCCTAAGAAGACCAAAGAAATGAAGTACAAGTACCAAGGTGTTTTTCCTGTCACTTCAGTCACATCAAATGTGGATGAATCACGAGACACAGAGATTGGTCATGTTGATATGGCTGAATTTGTGGAAAGGACAAAATCAGATAAACCTAGTCACCATATGCAAAGAATTATCAAGATCAATATCCATTTAGTTCCTTCTTTTCTTGTTTCTACACATAATACTAAATTTGTTCTCCAATTTGCTCATTTTTATAATAAGGATAACAAGACAGTGGTAGATGTTCATGGCAATGTGCTTATGAGATTGGATGTTGAGTTCATAGATAAGGTTTTCATGTGTTCTAGTGTAGAAGATATTGCAAAGCTAGATTTCTCAATTGCCCAGAGGGAATATGACAAAGATGTTGAAAAATCCAAAATGGTGATAAATACTAAATGGTTGAAAACTGTCAAGCCAAATTTATCCAGATGGCCTAAGAGTTTTGGTAGGAGTGACTTTGTAGAGGAAGTTAGTGACTTGATAACTCTTCTCAGTAGAGTTAGAGGTCTACTTTCGTCTTCTACCTTCCATGAATGGATGTATCCTTACATCAAGATTATACTTCAGGGCAAACAAAATATTTTTTGGGGAGAATAGATTAGCAATGCTCTTCATGAGCAACTAATTAAGTTGTCAACTACTTCCAAGTTCTATATGACCTCATACCTTGTATATGCAGCACCTTCCATGAGAAGCTTTCCAGGTTTGATATCTGATGGAGATAGGAGGGTTGTACCAGTTTATCAGTATTATCCCCAACTAACCTTGAAAGGCTCAATTTGTCATTTTAGAAGGCTGAATGATACCTTCTTTGATGTTTTCCTATGCCTCTTTGACCTTCAATTGGAGCAAAGGAGAGCTTCTGATGATGCCTAGGCAGTGGTGAATGGTTTTGGTTGCTTGTTTCTTTAGTTTTCAACTTTCACATATCTAAGAGTTAGCTATTATCAAGGGTATCCCTATATGTTGCCAAAGTTCCCTTCTGATGGAGTTGTGTCAGCAAATGATTGTCATTCATAACAAACAAATCAAACTAAAGAAGCTTGGATTTAGGTTTCCTGTTGAAATTGGTGGCTATTCTGTAGCAACTTCTTCAAAAGCCAAGGCAATGGAAACTAAGATGCAGATGGTTACAATGAAACAATTCAAGAGAAGACCCAAATTTGATTATCAAGGAGTGAAACATAAGATCAGGAGGAAAACTCAATTTAGTGAGTCAATGGTGGAGGATATTTGGGTTGACTTGAGAACAGAAGAGGATATTAGGAAGTTAGATTATAGCAGGTTGACTTTAAGTCAAATTGAATATTTGGGCTTGGCTGATATTCCAGAGGGGATGGTGGATAAAAAAGATGTTGTTAGTCCAAAATATGTCAATGAACAAATTGCAAATTCTCCCTTGTACATTTTGCAGTGGTCAAAGAAGGAGTTAACTTATTTGAGAAAGAGGTTTGAATTGGTTCTATCTAACACCAATTTGTGGCTTCAAAGCAAGGGTATACCCTTAAAGGACTTCATAACTAGTTCTAAAGAGGATGTCTTAGAGAAAATAGGGAAGAAAGTTGAGTTAAGGACCAAGAACAGAAGTGATACTCCTAGTACATCCAAGGCTCCTAAACCTAGAATTAAGTTTGTATCCAAAGGAGATAAGGCCAAGGTGATAGAAGAGAAATCTGCTGCTAAAGAAATGGAGGTTGATGAATAGGATGTTGAAGAACCTGTCACAAAGGAAATGGATATTGAATACAAGTCTTTAGGAGAAAAGGAAGATGAACAGGAGGAAGAGGGAGATGATCGAGAAAATCTATAGGATGTAGCCATGTCTCTGCAAACAGATGTGTCACAAGAAACTAAAGTCTCTTCCCCTCAACCTACTATATATGTTTCAGTTTCTTTGCCTACTTCTCCTATAACCCCAATATCACCCATTGTTATTCAATCTTCTGGCTCGTCACAATCTTCTTCTAGGATGATTTTTAATAGTCCTAAGATTGCTTTTGATGCTGCTCTTTGTTCTTTTGGGTCTATTCCAAGCTTGTCTTCACCTTCCTATGATATTGGTGATTCAACAATTTATATCATTTTGTTTTAGGTGCTGAGAAAATTGTTGATGTGAATGTGTCAGGTGTTGTATTTACAAATACTCCTCTAATTTTTACTACCACAAGTGTGAGTATACTTCCTTCTAAACCGGCAATGGGGTTAAATCCAAATATTATTACATCAGTGCTTCCTCTGTGGCTCTCAACCTATACCCCGAAGAGGAAAAAGAAAGCCATCTCCCCAGATGACTTTGACTTTGGAAAGCTAATGCCAGTGAAGGAAAAGGCACAAAAGAATCCCAAGAAATATATGGAGATTATGCAGCCACTGCCAGATGCAACTATTGATAATTTTAGCATGAGTGACTATTCTATTTCTAGGATTGAACTTGGGAAGATCACACATGAAAGTGCCAAAGCTGATGTTCAGTCTACACTCAATTCCTTACTTGTTAAATTTGATCATGAGAAGGAAATGAAGGAGCAGTACAAAGTAATGGTAGAGTAGTTGGCTACAATGGTGAGAAAGATTACTTTGACATCTGAGTCAATAACACCTGAGGCAATCATAGTGGAAGATCTTGTTGTTTAGAGAATGGAGAAGACTCATGTCAAGGGAAGAGCTGTTGAAGAATACCTTGATAAAATGCATGTACAAGGAGTGTCTCTTCTTACCAGTACAGCTGAGAAGATAAGAAAAATGGAAAAAATAAGAGCTAAGCTGGATGATTTAGTGGATGTCATTTCTCAAGATATTGAGTATTTAGATGAAAGCCTTGAGAAGTGGACAAAGATGAAAAATCTTAAAACAAAAACTCTGATATCACTTGGCATTGTTTCAAATTATGAGTCTTATGTGGAAACTAAAGAATCATTGATTTATTGGAGTAATGTTCTGAAAGAGTTAATCAAAGACTTGGAGAGTGCTAGGGAACTCAGTGAAGAAAGTGATGTTGATCTGCTATACAAATTGGAGGAACTCCCATGCAAGCTAACATCTAAAGATCATCATTTTCTTCCTACTGAAGAAATTATTCAAGAGTTTAAGAATATGTTTCAAAGGGAGTTTGAAGACAAAGCTTTCTTAGTCACCTCTCTAGACAATATTTTGGATAATCAGTTAACACTGGATAGTATGAAATCTAAGTTGACCAGTCACAACAAGGAGACCACTAGAGTGAAAGATGCAGTGATTAGAGCTCGAGTAATCTTTAAGAATAATACTAGTCCTGATAGTTGTGGGATACAAGCAACATTCACTATGTATGATGCTCATCTAAAGAAGAATGGAGATGCAAGTTGATGCAAGTTGTCATGCCTTAGTTTATTTTATGTATTTTCATATGTACTTTGTTATTAGTTTTGGACACTTTTACATGTACTTTTTCCATATGTAATTACATGTAAAAACATAGGAAGTCCCAAATCAATAAGGACTCCTTTGTTGAATAAGTTAAAGTAGTTGGATTTGCCTAGAGGGCCCCTCACTATAAATAAAGAGGGCCCGTATTGTAATTTTTATCTTTTGTCTATTGAAGCAAAACACTGCCATTTTGAAGAGCAATTTGAGACTTTGAGCTTATTTTGTAAATCAATTTTCAACCAATATCAAGAAGCAACTTGGCATCCAATCTTTGTCTTGGAGCAAGTTTGTAATGTTGTAGAATTGTTCTTATGTCCTTTCTATTACATTATCTTGTATGAATGTTTGAATTGTGAGCATGGAAATCAAGTGTTTCAAACATGATTCAAATCTGATTTTGTAGACTTTGTGCTGCTATATCATATTTGGAATTTGCATTTAAGTTTGTTAATGAGAAGTAACTTGAAGACTTTGAGCTGCAAGTTATTGTTCGTGATCGTGTTATCTTATATCGGCATATAGTGAAGACTTTGGGCTGCACTCTATTTTGAAATCTTTCATTTTCAATTGGCATAAGAAGAAATAAGAAACTTTGCATTTTCGTGGGTTTCTTCATGGTTTAAATATGCTGGTATTGTTTTAACTATCCTTTTGTGTTGAATTTCATATTGATAATTGTAAGCATCATTTCTGAAAAAAGAGAAATGGATCATATAGAATCACCCCGAAGTTAGTATTTAGTGTAAATAAGTTTGTAATAGTTATTAGTTTGTATTTGGCAATAAAAGGGAGCCTCCCCTTGTTGAGAGGAGAGATAATATCTCATCACACTTTGGTTGATATAACCATTTTTTCTTTAGTGAGTTAAAGACAAAATATTCACCCAACAAGTTTAAATGATAGAGTTGAAACATGACATCAAGTACAAGAATGTATAATTTTTTATTCGATGAGTAGAATGATAGGAATTTGTAGACTCAGATGTTTGCAAGATTGCAATGAAGGACTCTCTGAAAGATTAAATCTTATAAACCTTTTCATTGTATTTATATCCTAGAATAAAGGATTAAATTGTAAGTCAAATTAACTAGGAATTAAACTTAGTCAAGACATTTCATATCTAATGTTATTAGTTAAACAAATCAAACTATAGGATGAGATAGTTTCCAAGTTGAGTTAGAGGTTTTTGAACTCATGACTATGTTTATTGCAAATGTTTATCTATATATAAACTTTTTCCAAAGTGATGCATTTGTCTCTGCATGTATTAGTTGGTTCATAGTGTCTAGATGGTGTAACCTATTAGTAGGATCATACTTAGCTAGACGATTGTCTAGAGTTGTATGGTTGATTATTTTATGTAGGACACAACACTAGAACTTAGATGGAAAACATGTTGGTTCCTTATTTATATACTCTTTTTGAAGGGTAGGGTCACTTCTAGGAAGGAAGGTGTGTGGGAGATTGCTGGTCTATGGTTGGAGGTAAAGCACTCAAATGATGCTCTTCCTCTGTAGTAGAAGACTCACCAAGAATTGAGTGACAAATATCAAGATTCTAGATGTAGTATTCTTTATGTTATGATGTAAAGTTATTATTATTGCCAAGTGCAATATTTATTGTAAATGTAAAGTGAAATGTTCTCACTATGATTTATCTTTGAATATATTGATTTTCAAGGTTGAAAAATATTCAGAAAAGATATGCATTTATTTCCTTGTAATTATGAAAATGTAAAAGAAAATCATGTTTACCATGTTCATTTACTTTCTTGTAAAATGTTGTGTAAATCTGAGTAATATGAGAACGCATGTTACATATGGTATAAGAGCTAACTAGGTTCAACACATGGACCTAGGTGCTCACTATGAGAAAAATTGTCAACATTTAGTAGCTTAGCTAATGTTTGAAATTGGTTTTATGCTAGAATGGCATGGGGGAGAACCAATAAAACTTCCAGAAAGTCTATTCGCTAGCATTTACCCAAAATAGAGGTTAAGAAAGAACCTACCGAGGATGTTAAACTCAAAGAGCACACTAACTATGCTGAGGGTGCCTAGCTGAAGGATTCTAAGACTTTGGCTAACACTCTTAAGCTTATTCAGCTAGAAAGGAAACAACAAAATAAACTAGCCAAGAAACCTATTGTTCCTACTTTTGTAGTTAAACCAAGTAAACCTTCTATTAAATGCATCATGCTAATTGGTTGTGGTCGTGATGCACCTTTTTTAGGAAAAAAGGTGATGGAGGAGTACTTGCATGTACATCCACCCTCTAAGTTTATTTTACTAGATTTTGATGGGGAAGAGGAATCTGAGTAATATCCTTTAACTGATAGTGACATGTAGTCTTGTTGATTTATTTATCTAAATAAGAATATTTTTATACCTAGAATAAATTATGATAAAGATGAGAGTGTCTTTGTATAAATTTGAGTATTATTCAATTGATTTTATTGGTGAATTTTGAATTAATGAGATGCATTATTCTGAATTATAATTTATAATTTGATACAAATATCAGGTGTGATATAGAGTATCATCATGGTTTGAACTCGAACAAATCTTGAAGATAGTCAAGGAGAGTCGAATCCTTCTGAAAATCTAATAGCTAGGTTAGATCAGATATTGACCATGCTAAATAAAACCAAGGAAAGGCTTGGTAACCTAGAATAGGAGGTTGGGGGTTAAGGTAGATCTGAAGGAGGAATGAGGACTCACATCAAGGAGATGATGAATATGTCCATGAACCCATTAACCATAGTGAGCAAAGGGAGAATGTTGATAGGACTAAGTCTCTAGAAGAGAAGAGAAGTAGACTTACCTCTGAGCTATCTAGAGATATGAAGAAAGTCACACCACCCAAGTTTGATGGAATAAAAAGTGGTGATACTACAAAAGCTTGGTTGACAGAGATGGAAAAATATTTCAAGATCCAAAATTACTTTGAGATAACCAAGGTAGTATGGGGTGCCTTTCAACTAATACGAGAAACATCCATGTGGTGGATGAATAAGAAAATAGAACCAGGGTTAAGTTCTATGAGCCAAACCTGGGATCAATTTGTGGTCTTATTTCACTAGAGGTGGTTATCGTAGCTTTTCTTTGATCAAATGCTAATAGATTTTTAGAATCTGCGAAAAGGGGATATGTCATTGGTGGAATATTGGTAAAAGTTTACCTGTCTCCTAAAGTATATGCCACAATATTAGAAAGATGAAAGGTTCAGAATGAGGAAATTCATCATGGGTCTAAATGCCTAGATTAGTGGAGAAGTGGACGTGCATGGTCCTACCACTATGGACCAATTTTTAGAGAAAACAATTAAACAAGAGCAAAAATTGAAGTCAATTTATGCATATAATGAGAAAAATTGCAAGAGGTTTAATAAAACACCTATTTCTCATCCTTTTAATAAAAGGAATGGCAAGTAGGATGTGACTAAGAAAAGTGACAAGGGCTCCATAAATAATAGGAATGGACCCAAAAATGAGAAGAAGAACAATGGAAATGTTCAAAGGAATGATAATAATTTAGGTAAACCTATTGAGAAGAGAGGACCTCCTAGAAGATGTTTCACTTGTGGTGGTGATCATAATGCAAATCAATGTCCCACCAAGAACCAGGGAGTTCAACAAGGTAATGATTTACCTACCCAATAAGCAACTTTTCAACAGAGGATCCATATAGCTTTGGACAACCACTAGGCAGAGTATTAGATTACTCCCATTGAGACAATAGGTACTTTGTTTGGAGTTCCTATTTCTATTTTGATTGATACTAGAGAAACTAAAAGTTTGATTTCTCCAAGAGTATTAAGCAAATTTCCTAGAAGAGCTGGTTATATGGCTAAACCCTGGTCAGTTGAATATGGCAACCAGATGAAATATTAGGTAGAGTAGTGTTTGTTTGAAGCTAAGATTGGACTTCCTAGTTTTTAGACTGAGGTCAACTTGTTTGTAGCCCCCTAGGTTCCTATGATGCTATCTTAGGAATAAATTAGCTATGGAGGCATAGTGTCGTGTCCACATTTCCCATGTGGTCATGACACACAACACACATGCCATGTCCACATTAGTCATGTGATCATGACATGAAATAGGGAAAACTTTTCCATGTGTCCCTAGAAACCCCCTCGCATGCGTCGGCATGCTCAGTGGCAATACACATAAGGCATAAACATGTCAATCAATATTCAAGGTAGAGCGTCTACCTACACAACCGCCTGTGCGATGATAGCCAACTAGGGGGTTATGCGAAGTGATGAGTGTCGCTACTAGGGTTAAAATCAGTTTAATTCAAAACCCTAAGTTGCCTAGGTGAGTGAAATGATTTTGACTGAATCGAAATCAACCCCTAATTCTAATGCATGATGAAATCAAATAAAATTGACACTTCAATGATAAATGGTCGCACGAAGAAATGGAGTGATAAAATATAAGTCACAAAATAAAATAAAACCCTAAATCCTGAGAAAATTTGACAGCATAACGCATTTTCAACATTTGAAATAAATATTTTAAAAAGATTCCCCAAGGAAATAATTAAGGCAAAATTAAATAAATGAAGCATAGAATAAACTAATTAATTCCAAGGGTCAAATATAAAATTTATCACCCACCAAAAAAAAGACTTGAAATTAATTAAACGACCCAAATTAAATTTGATAACTAAGTCATTTAATAAATATAATTACAACAATTATATTTATTAAATAACTCAAGTTCAAATATTAAAAGGGGGAAAAAAAAAATCAAAACATCTCTCCCCAAGGAATAATAAAATCGATTAGAATAAAAAAAAACATTTAATTAAAAGTTTGCCCCAATAAAATAAAATTAAAGTCCTCTAGAAAAATAATAAGGATGTCCAAAATAAATAATAGACCAAGGGATAAAGCATTTAAAAAAATTATAATTCCCATTCCCATGAAATAAATCCCACAAGGAATAAAATCCAACCCCACAACAATATTTAAATGGAAAAGAATTTAAAACTCAAGGAAAGACAAATAATACCAAGAGAGTCAAAGAGGGCAAAAGAGAGGGAAACTCAATTTTCCGTGCACATGGGAAAAAAAATAATGAAATGAATAAAATAAAACTCCTAATTTCCCACTCACTCCTTCTAAACCCTATTTCCTTTATTTTATTACTTTTCTAAAAGAGATGCCCTAACCCTAGAGATCTCTTTCTCATCTATTGTTTTCTTTTGTTTTGTTTTCTCACTTTTGTTTTGCCTCCATTTATTTCTCCATTTTCTTTGTTTGGGTGCAGGTTGGTTTTCTATCTATGGTTGCCATGATGATTCATCACACAGAGGTATATATTTATTGTTTATATACAATAGGGTTTCTATTTTTTATATATATATTTATATATATATACACTTATGTGGGTATATATATTTATCCATTTGCAAAAACAATCTGGGAAAATAAAAATACAGTTTTGTTGAATCGACAGTGGTCAATATATATATTTTATTTTATTTCTTTCCTAAACCCTATTTCCTTTATTTTATTACTTTCCTAAAAGAGATGCCCTTGTAGACACCCTAAAATGACCATGTCTTTGAATCACTTGCATTTCGTCTAATCTATAGCATCACCTGCATTTCAACATTAATTAAATAATCTAATTAATTAATTAATTTCATCAAATTCTTCCAAAACTTTAAAATTCAACATTAATTAAATAAATCCCCTTTATTTAATTAATTTCAGCAAATCAACCTTATTTTTCCATTAATTAAATAATTTATATTATTTAATTAAATCATTATCCTCTTTTAAATTTCAAGTCTCCATTAAATAATTCATATTATTTAATTAAATCATTATCTTCTTTCCAAATCTCAAGTCTCCATTAATTAAATAAATCCCATTATTTAATTAATTCATCACAAATTCTATCTTATCCAAACAATTAAATAATTCCCAATTATTTAATTAAATCAAATTCATTCTTCCAAATTTAAATAAATCAAATCAAATTTATTTAAATTCTCTCAATCTTCAAAAATAAAATAAATAAAATATTTTATTTATTCTTCCAAATCATGCACAACAATTAAATAAATCTATTTATTTAATTTGCTTTCTTATCTTCAAATATCTTTCAAATCTTCTAAAAATAAGTATTTTTCTCCATGCACACAAAATTAAATAATTTATTATTTAATTTCTCTCAAATCATGCAAAAACAAATCTTAAGTTGAGTTATCTATTCATTCAACTTTATTTTTATCAATTTCTCTTAAATTAGAAAAAAAAATTTCTAATTTATGAAAAAGCATGTCTTATTTTTAGAAAAGAAAGTGTTTAACTCAAATAAAACAGCTTTTGTGTGACACTTGTCTTCTTCTTATTCGTTGCACGTTCCTCAACTATTCTCCTCCATTGATTCTTCTAAATTATCTGGACCGTTGATCGATCTTTGTTGAAACCTATATAAACCCCCTCTCATCTCCTTCATTATCCCTCTTCGATCATTTATTCTCAGGCATATTTAACAGCGCTTTAAGCATACATCGCATCAATTGGGTAACTTCACGATCTTTTGACATTAATTTTTGAGCACACTACTTGCTTGTTGCAACCATGGTTTTGCAATACTATTGAGCAATCTATATTCATCCAAAGGGAACAATACAAATCTCGGTAAAAGCTTTCATGTTTTATTGATTTATTAGTAATGACTTTTATTTAAATCGGTTCTCTTTATGTTATTGGTTTTTTATTTGTTTAAGTTTATCATAGTCAATTTTCCTCATACACATTCTGGCACGCCCGGTGGGACCCACTAACCTTGCTTTTTTAAAGAAAAAGTTGATTTTTTTGAAGCTAAGTACGGAAAAGTGCAATCACAATGCAGAAGATTTGAAGATTCTTGTTCACTAGTTTGAGAGAATAGGCATTGAGCATTCAAATGGGGTAACTTTAGCTCAAAAGATTTTTGGGTTTTGTCAAAAACATCAAAATCCTATCTAGGTATCTCTTATTTTTTGCAGGAAGCGTATGGATTTCATGAAAAATAGATCCCAATCTGTGTCCTTATTTTTAGCCTATTTTTTTTGCTTTTTTTGCCTATTTTTAGAAATTTCATGAAATCAAGAATATCTGTGTAACTTTAGCTCAAAAGATTTCTAGATTTTGTTGAAAACATCAAAGTTCTATCTGGGTATCTCTTATTGTTTGCAGGAAGTGTACAAATTTTGAGAAAAATAGATCCCAATCGGTATCCCTATTTTTAGCCCATGCTTTTTTTTTGGACATATTGTTAGCAGTTTCATGAAATCGAGCATATCTTTTGGATACAGAGTCAGATTTTCACGAAACTAGTGGCGTTGGAAATATGGTTCTCCCAACTTTTCTGTGGTGAAATAATTTTGAGGTAAATTTACCAGATTTATCAGGTACACTCAGTCAAAGTCAACCCTTCTTTTCAAACTTCAAACGGTCATAACTTGTGCAAAATTTACTCAATTTTCATAATTTTTTTTTGAAATTGCATGGAATTTCATATAGAATCTGATCATAATATTCAATTTGCTATACCTAATCATTGTTATTAATTTTTTCATATTGCTCATTTTTTCACCTAACAAGTTAAGCACTTTTGGTCAATTTGATTTATTTTTTGCTAACTTATGAGTTTTTTGTGGAACTAAAGTGACTTGTTGCAGCTTCTTATCACTCACACAGAGCAAATAGGTTTTTCTAATATGTTCATACAGGATGTGCATTGAAGAAATCTTAATTTTTCTCACTAAGTCTTAGAAACATATTGCCTTCTTAAAGGATAATTGAACAAATCATTTCGACAATCTAAGTCTTAGGAACATATTACTTTTCTTAAGGGACAATGGACATGTATCTGAAAACACCTTAATTTTCTAAGGGACAATGGACATGAATGCCAAACACTTCAATTTCATAAGGGACAATTGACAACTACAAACGTGTGTGTGCCTAATTTAATTGCACCTTATTTTTTCTTATAACAAGACAACTGAACCTTTGTTTGACATGCTTGCTCTTACATTTTAGTACTTCCTTTAGAAGGGCCTACTTTTGGATTGCGTTTCATCCAAAAGGGATGACCCTAAGCAGAGTTTTCCTTTGAACCACTATATAAGAGGGATAAGGCGAAAGCTAAGTCCTAACCGACGTCAGCCTTACCTTGTGGTGCCAAACTGAAAAGAGGTGTACTAGCTCTTTGTGGAAACAATTTTCACATTGAGCGAAGTGTTTGATACTCTTAGTAGGATTGGTTAAATCTTTTAGTAGCTTGTCACATTGCTCGCAAGGCGTTGGTCCCTCAAAGTAACTAAGAACCATTCTAGATAGAGACTACCCAATCTACCTCTGAACGTTGCGGTAATCATCAGTGCAAGGGGAATCAATTTAAGCCCTTAAGATACTCACCATTGGCTCCCTTTAGAAGAGATAGTATTCCCTTGGTCAAAAATCTCTTGTGACCTACTTGAGCTTTCCAAGGGGAGGGTGAGATATCCCTACTTATCGTCTCTCGCAAAGATACAAAATATTTGACACCTTTATGGAATGATATTTTTATTGACAGAGTATTAAGCTATGAACTAATCTACTGCAATGAAACCTTGTCTCTATGGATAAAAAGTGCTTGTTATTGATTGCAATTGTTTTATACCTGTGGAAACATTGGGCTTTTTTGTGAGCCTCGAACATACACTATCTGTTGTGTCAGTCCTTTTTTGACCACTTGTTTGTTGTGTTTTCTCTTGCCAAAGACAAATCCAATCAGAACCATAACCAAATCTATCAAAATTGCCTTTAAAAACATCAGACACTACTTCAGCACCTCTGGTATTATAGCAGCTTACCCTTGGTGGTACAGTAGCTCACTTTTGGTCACCATAGCTCACCTTTGGTATAGCAATACCTCACCTTTGGTAGCTCAGTCCATCACCTTTGGTATTACAGTAGCACACTTTTGGTTGCATAGTCCTGCGCCTCTGGTCAAACAGTATAGCACCTTTTGGTCCAGTAAATCATGCATCAGATTTTGTCTTTTTCAAAACACAAGTAGAATCTCAGCATTACCTTTTGTCCTAGTGTATTCCATGGTAACCACTAGGCTCCAGCAAACTATGAAGTCCAAGCAAGTTGTCCCTAGGAAGCACAAATTGCCTCCTCACACACCGCAATCAGGTCGTTTCAACATTACTCCCAAGGTTACTCCTAGAACACCCGCGGAAAGATCTACCAATTCTCCCAACGTGCTGCACCTTGACCAACCAAGCAATTCTCAAAAAGGTAGAGCCCCTTTGGTAAGTACACCCCACTATACCATCGGCTTGCCTTCAGATTTTGTCCCACAAGGTTATATTGTCAATCCGGTCCTGTCTCAGGAGGAAAGAGTTCCTTTGGTAAGTACACCTCATTACACCACTGGCTTGCCTCCTAATTTTGTCCCACAAGGTTATACTGCCGAGCTAGCCCCATCTCAAGAAGAGCGACACATTGAAATGGGTCAATCCTCTCAAGAAGATGGGCAAGATCTTGATGAATTCATACAAGATCCTAGAGCTGTAGCTGCCTTTGACAAAATCCTTAGTGAGAACCAAGATCATTTCTTTTGCTTGCTAGCAAAGCAAGGAGCCAAACTACCTCAGGATTTTGATCTTTCCAATCTCAAGGAAACAAACAATACCCTAGGTGCCATATAGGTGGTCCAAACCATGTCAACAGTGACCACGCCTTTACCTGAAACAAGGCTCACAAGGGAAAACAATGGTACAATATAAAAATCTCCTTTTTCAAAGCCCAACAGGAAAGAGGGTCGTTTCACCGCTTCTGACTCCTATGGAAATCTACAAACACCAACAAGAGACTCTACAACATTAAACAGAGCTAGATAAGAAAGCCACCTTAGCTCAATCAAATATACAACAAACTCCTAAAATGTCCACACCAATCACAAGTGGAATTTTGGTTACTCCTTCATGAATAGGTTTCCCACCAAATTACAATCTGGGGAATAACTATGTAGCCATGCAACAAGGGTCTCAACACATACCACCTCCCATATCATCAAACCTTCATGTCTCTCAACCAATTAGAGTCATGCAGTCCCCCCCACAAAATTCTTCTATGCTTATCTCCAATCAACCATCACAAATCACTTCTACCTATGTCCCTCCCCCGCTACATTCATCCTCACTAAATTTTTTTCACACATTGCCTAGCCACCCTCAACATTCCCAACATCAAGTGTCCCAAAGCTATGTGCCGCCATCGCAACCTAATCCAATGCACTTTGGCTTTCCTCCACCTAATTCTTTTCTTCAACCATCTCAAAGCCAACATTCTTACCTAGCACCACCTCAACCTCTTCCAAATCAAATCATCCAATTCCAAACCAATCTAAATCCAACATACAACGCATACGACCCCAACCAATCTTATGACCCTTATAATACCAATGCTCATGGTTCACACTACACTCTACCATATGGGTAGTAACAACCACTTCTAGGACAATAGGAGATGTTTCCAACCCCTCCCACAATGATGGAGCTAAAGATCACAGAAGTTCAACAACAGTGATCTGATCTTACATTTGGCCACACCAAGAAGACCTTCTCTTTAGAAGAAGTGTGTCCCTATCCTTTTGATTAGTCATTACCTATGATCCCTTTTCCTCAAAATTTTACTATTCCTAAGTTTGATAAATACAAAGGAAAAGGGGACCCCAAAGACCATCTTAGGGAATTCTATCTTGCTTGCTTCAAGGTTTCACATAACAACACATACCTTATGCGTCTCTTTCCTCGTAGTCTTGGAGGTCAAGAAATAGAATGGTTCTCACACTTGCCTACAGGTATCAAGTCTTTTAACGAACTAGCAGAGAAATTTGCCACCCATTTTTCCTACAATGTAGAGCATGAGATCTCCATGACTGATCTATGCAACAATAAATAGAAAAATGGTCAAACTTTCATTTCTTTCCTTCAACGATGGAGACAAATGGCTAGCAAATTCCCTTTCAAGATTCCTGAGAAACAACTGGTTAGTATATTTGTGCAGAACCTCAACCAAGAGTTAGGTTTCCATTTGCAAATTCTTAGTGCTACAACCTTCGATGAAATCACATACAAGGGAATCAACATTGAAAAGGCCCTCATTGCTAGGGGTGTGGTCAAAATCTTCAAAGAAACAAAAGACAATGCTCCTCATCAACAATTGAGCGATAAACCCAAATATTGGAACAAAAATAAAAATGTACTCAACGATGGGGTGGTCGATTCTTAACATGTCCAAACTTTGCAAACGCCGTTGCAGCTTTCCAAACCAAGTCAAGCTCCACCTCAACAGTAGCAACAACAAAAGCAACCTTATCAAAACCAACAGCAATGACAACAAGAGCGGCCTCAACAAGATTACAGGAGAGCCCATAGAGATAGTCTTACAAAAGATTTTACAGAAAGGACTCATCACCCTACCTGATGCTCCCCCATATGGTGAGCCTATTTACAAAACTGCGCGGTATAGAGAAAATGAATACTATGAATTCCATAGGAGCAAAGGGCATAGAACTGCATCGTACATGAAACTCAAGCACCTAATCCAAAATCTCATCGAAGGCAATCAAATATCTCTACAAGAAGATCCACCAGCTCAGCACATGAACAAAGATCTCGATATGTACAAGGAACCATTCCCTCATCATGGTCCACCTCCTCCTCAGGATAGAGGTAAAGGTATCAATCATGCTTCCACTTCCTTTGATTCCATTGTAGGTCATTTTGAAGAGAGTCGAGTGTCTACCCTCACAATCAAAGGCAAATCTATGGATTGCGTTGTTACAACTCGCTGTGGTCCTACACCCAGTCTTCCAGCTCAATCTAATTATAATCTTGTCGAACATTTAGGGAAAATGCTAGCACAGATCTATATTTTTGACCTTCTACGGTCATCACCTGCACATAGAGTAGTGCTAGAAAAAGCCCTCCAAGAGTCTTTGGTTCCTAACAACATAGCGGTCGCAGATTTCCAAGCTATAGTAGGTAACATTGCTTCACCCTACAATGTGGTCTTCTCTGAGAAAGATCTCCCATCCCATGATCCTTTTCACAATGATGCCCTTCATATTGAGGTTCTCATCCATAACTGCAAAATCAAACATATACTCATAGATGGTAGTGTTGGTCTCAACATCTGTTCTTTAAAGTTACTTAAGCAATTGGGATACTCTGAGGATCATGTCAACACTAATCAAAGTATTACAATTAAGGGATATGATGATGCTGAACATCATTTAGAAGGTATTATTCATTTGCCTATACAACTGGGCCCTGTCATGCTTGAAACTCGGTGTCAAGTCCTTGATATTGAGCTACCTTACAACATTATCCTTGGCCACCCATGGATCCATGCAATGAAAGCCGTTCCCTCCACGTACCATCAGTCTCTAAAGTTCCCATTCAATGGTATGGAGATAACTATCCTAGGAGACCCCAATCCTTTTGAATTCTACCGTGTCTTGCAAGGCAGTTATAAGAATTGCAACCAAGTGCCTAACAATGCAAAAGCCCTTGAATCCCCACTATATGTTGATCTTGAAACTTTGACACCAGCCTCTACAAGTGAACCTAATCCTCTTCCTGAAGTCAAAGCGCACATTCGTGATATAGGCTTTGGAACATATGATCTCTCCAAATCTTGTTGTGTAGGATGGATGCCTTTATCCCCTAAATCTTAAGGTCAACCGCCCATTGCCAAAGTCACTAAAAACGTAGCTATTCCTCCCCCAGTATTTCTAATCCAATTCCAACAGGGCTGGTTATTAGAAGAGGAAACTATTAAGGACATTTCTTCTTGGCTCTATAAAGAGAAAGAACCAGTCACAATACCTGTCAAGCAATATGGTAATGGCTTAAGGATAGTAAAAAACATGGGCTATAAAGGTAAATGTGGCCTTGGGAAACATAATCAAGGAACTATGGAGCCCATTGTTGTGACAAAGAAACTAGACAAGAAGGGATTAGGATTTGGTAAGAAGGTACCGCACGCCTCAGACATCAAGTATATCCTCGACGAGGTAGCTGACACTTTTCCTGCCGATTCGACGTCTACTGAGGATATCATCGATGACTCTTCCCTCCATATGACCAACCTATTTGCAGAATCCTCCATTTTTATGCTATCCTCTGTATCCTTAACCTCCACCATAAACACCCAGAATGTCACACTTGTCTACCTTGAACTTATCGATTGGGACCAACAAGGGTCCCCAGTTATAGATGTATTTCAGAATGACGAAGCTTTAGTTGAGTTCATGGGACTTCGGGAAGGTATCCCTCTTGGCGATCACAAAGCAGGTTTTGTAATGGAACTAGAGCCAATAGCTTATTTTGGTGAGAATACCAAATCCTCTAGTCACAAAAGTAAAAATAAAGAAAGATCTCTAGGTGAAAACCACACTGTGGCACCTCCTGATCACAAAATAGTAAAAACAAAGGATGCATCCAAAGGTGAAAACCCAACTGTGGCACCTAAGGATGGAGGATTTGACCTTCCCCTACCATCTAAGTATCAAGAGAAGTCAGCTCTCCTAGTGGAAGATTCTATAGAGATAAACCTTGGCACAGAGCAAAATCCAAAGACCACATTCCTTGCAGCATCATTATCAGAAACAGAGCACAGGAATCTTAACACATTCTTCTTATAGAGAACCATCAATTTTGCATGGATCTATGCTGATATGCCAGGGCTAGACCCTAAGCTAGTAGTTCACTATCTCACAGTTGATCCAAAAGTGAAACTAGTCAAGCAAAAGTTGAGAAAGATGCACCCACAGATAGCTCTCTTAGTAAAAGTGGAAATACAGAAGCTGTTAGATGCAAAGTTCATACGACTTATTGACTATTCAGATTGGGTATCAAACATTGTACCTATGTCTAAACCCAATGGGTGCATCCGCATGTGCAATGATTTTAGAGGTCTTAATAAAGCATGTCCCAAAGATGACTTTCCACTACCGAACATTGACATTATAGTAGACTTGATAGCAGGTCATGAAATGCTTTCTCTCATAGATGTATTCTCAGGCTACAATCAAATAAGGATAGCAGAAGAAGATCAACATAAAACAACTTTTACTTGTCCTTGGGGAAATTATTATTGGTGTGTCATGCCATTTGGTCTAAAGAATACAGGAGCAACCTATCAGAGAGCAATGACAGTGATATTCCATGATCTATTTCATCATATCATGGAGGACTATGTGGATGACATACTAGCTAAATATTCTAGGGCAGATCACATACAAGTTCTAGGACAGATCTTTGACAGGCTCGAGAAGTACCAAGTAAGACTCAATCCAAAGAAGTGTGTCTTAGGTGTAACATTAGAAAAGCTATTGGGATACATTGTATCTCACAGAGGCATTGAAGTAGACCCAGCAAAAGTAAAGGCTATAGTGGAGATGCCTCCACCAAAGAACCTCAAAGCATTAAGGAGCCTTCAAGGAAGGTTGCAATCCATCAGGTGTTTTGTCTCACAGCTAGCAGATAAATGTCAACCATTTCAATACTTACTCCACAAGGATGTCTCATTTCGATGGGATGATAAGTGTCAAGCAACAATGATCAGCTTAAAGAGTATCTAGCTACACCTCTTGTATTGGTACCACCAGTTGTAGATAAATCTTTGATATTATACATCTCTACTACAACTTCGGCCCTAGGGTCCTTGTTAGCACAACATGATGAAACAGGAAAAGAGCATACAATTTATTATATCAGTAGAACCTTGGTGGGATATGAGCTCAATTATTCACCAATGGAAAGGGCTTGTTTAGCAGTAGTGTTCGCTTCCCAAAAGTTGTGGCATTATATGTTGAACCAACACACAAATCTTATAGCCAAAATTGATCCCTTGAAGTATCTACTTGCAAAAGCAGCTCTTACAGGCAGACTAGCTAAATGGGTCATGATCCTTAGTGAGTTCGACATTGAGTATATAGATCGTAAAGTAAAGGACAAGTACTAGTGGATCAACTAGCAGAAGCACCCATGATAGATACACACCCTATGGTAGCAGACTTGCCAGATGAGAATCTATTCACGTTGTCTAACTCAATAATGTGGAAGTTGTACTTTGATGGTTCCTACACACAACATGGATCAGGGGCTGGCATCTCATTCATCACACCTCAAAATGACTATATTCCTAAGTCATATCGGCTTGCATTTTCTTGCACCAACAACATAGCTGAGTATGAAGCACTCCTCATAGGTCTCAATACAGCAATTCAATGGGACATCATAGAATTACAAGTATATGGAGACTCACAGCTAGTCATTCACCAAGTCACAAATGAGTACCAAACAAAAGATGAAAAGTTGATCCCCTACAAGCAACTAGTGGATGTTGATAAACCACATTTTTCTAGCATCACATTTGAGCAAATTCCAAGAGAGCATAGCAAAGCTGCAGATTCTATGGCTTCTATAGGGTCACTGATAGACATGCCTGCTAATACACAAAAATGTGAATTCTTGATCGAGCAATTGTTGATACCAGTCGTCAATGTCCCAGTTACTGAAATCATCTGCGAACTTGTTGGTCCCAATTCCCCATGGTACAAAGATATCTATGAATACCTTAAGAACAAAACCTTTCCCTCTGACCTTTCATCCACCCAATGCAAAACCTTTATCTGTTGATCCTCCCGTTACACTATTCTGGGTGATACACTATATCACCAGAGTCTCGATGGTATCCTCTTACGATGTCTTAACGTGGATGAAGCCGAAGCTACCTTACGAGACATAAACGAAGGTGTCTATGGCACACATTCTACTAGTCCTAATCTTGCTAAGAAGATACTTAGAATAGGTTACTACTGGCCTACAATAAAGCAAGATGCTGCACAGTTTGCTAAGAAGTGTCTACAATACCAGCAGCATGGAGATTTGATTCACGCACCAACTCACGAACTACAACCTGTGACTACTCCATGGCCTTTTTCTCAATGGGGTCTCGACCTCGTAGGACAAATCCACCCTTCCTCATCCAATGACCATAAGTTCATCATTACTACCACTGAGTATTTCACGAAGTGGATAAAAGACATTCCCATGACCTATATCACCGGTAAGCAAATAGCCAAGTTTATCCTTAACTACCTCATATGCCGGTATGGTATTCCCCAAGCCATTGTCACTGATAATAGGAGACCATTCAAGAACCAAGATGTCTGTGCCTTATGCACATAATACAATATCCAACATCACTTTTCAACTCCCTACTATCCGTAGAGTAACGGCCAAGCTGAGGGTTCTAATAAAACCATTCTCAAAATCCTCAAGAAAACAGTCAATGAAGCTGGTCGTGATTGACACTTGCAACTCAATCCCGCCCTATGGGCCTACCATACTAGTATCAGAACTCCAACTGGTGCCACACCTTATGCCTTGGTCTATGGCTCTAAAGCCATCCTACCTATAGAGGTCAAGATCCCATCCCTCAGAGTATCCATGCAAGACCTGATTGGCAGAGAGGAGTATCTCACTTCCAAATTAGCTGAGCTTGAACTATTAGATGAGAGGCACCTTGCCACACTTAATCATCTCCATATCTATCAAAACTGCCTTCGGCGTAATTACAACAAAAAGATCAAAGAAAGACGGTTTCAAGTTGGTGATCTTGTCCTCAAAGAGAATCAGAGAAATCAAGCAGATTGAGAAAAGAAGGGCAAGTTTGAGCCTAATTGGTTAAGTCCCTTTATTGTCACAGCAGCATATGGATCAGGAGCTTATACTTATCTACACCTGACAGCATTCCTCTAGATAAGCCACTTAACAGTGTTCATCTCAAGAAGTTCTATGCCTGATCCTCAGAGTATTCCAAAAAAAAATCCAAAAAAAATCTGTCCTCTGGTGAAAACCTGGCAAACAGGCACCTTGGATAAGTACCATAGTGAAAACCTGGCAAACAGGCACTATGTGTAGAGTCAGCACCCATCGTCTATCGAGTCCTGTCCATTCAGTTTACTTTTAACACAAACCCGGCTACCACTACATCAAAAGCTCAAACTGTTAGTGAATGGCGCCCCGATCATGTTAACCCAGACACCATGCAGGTCTGGGAAGGGAGGAGTTGAGGGTCACACACCTAAGCACCAACAGAGCCCCACTAGCCCGTGCCTACCTAGTGATAACTACATAGGCAAGTACGGGCTGCTTGGCTCCTTTTTGTGCACATGGTGCAGGTGGGCATCGGTGGGAATCGAACCCCTCCCTAGCAGAGTTGCCAATTTTTTTTAACACAAACCTAGCTACCACTACACCAAAAGCTCGAACTGTTAGTGAATGGCACCCCAGTCATGTTAACCCAGAGACCGCGCGGGTCCGGGAAGGGAGGAGTTGAGGATCGCACACCTAAGCACCAACACATTCCATGTCTAGTTCACAATGCACTTTCCATCCATCCATAATAAAACCATTGACCTTGTTTGCATTTCTATCTTCCTATCTAGTATAGCTTGGAAATTTGTCAATGTCCATCATCGTCACCCCACGTCTTGATCTGTATCTACAGTTAACACTGTCTTGTCCTAGGTCAAAGCTTTCTATGTCTTCTTTGTTAGTCATCCATGCAAGTTCTTCTACCAGAATGGGGGCAACTCTTTCCTTAACTTAGGTCTAGGATTGGTTCCTTGTTCATGGTTTGCACGCGCTCTTCAGTCTTTTCTCCTTTCCACAGATAACACCCTTTAATAAACACATCGCTCCTACAATAAGGCTGTTATCTTCTCAACACTTTTCCTACATCATCACACAACCAGAACTACATATTATCATCATTTCAATATTAAGGTACCTTGATCCCATGTATATGGGTATGTAGGCAGTCTGGAATACGAAGGAAGTATCCAGTACTCAGGTACATATGATCCCCTCCTCTCCACCTCGATCCATCTCATCACTCTATTTAGAACTACATATTATCATTTTCACCTTTCATCATAAATGTGCCTTGATCCCATGGATAAAGGGTATGTAGGCAATCTGGAATATGAAGGATGTATCAAGTACTCAGGAACACACAATTCATCATTCTCCACCTGTTTCAATCCATCAAGCGCTGTCACCTTTCTAGTCTTCCATGTATCAAAATCCATTCACCTCGACTTGACTAACTCAAGTAGCAACTAGCGCATCTTTTCAAAGCAAAAGTCCTTAACAAACCTGAAGCAAAGCAGCTTACTTCCAGAGTCATCTATTGTCCTACATTTCGATTGCCAACACCAGCTAAATCCAGCTTAACCAAAGCACCAGATCAACAAGCTTGTCTTCTGCAAAGTGTTCCATTGTCGAGACCAACACACGCGTCTCCTGCAACATGTGGCATTTCCTGCAGCAAGACATTGTCTTTTTAGGTAGATAGCCCCCTTTAATAGACACAGAGTTCCTACAATAAGGCTGTTATCTTTCCTATCCAATCTATCTTGAGCAACCTCTTTGGCAAGAGAATATGTTGGCTGTATGTTTACTTTGTAAGTCAGTCAATTTGTGTTATGGTTTATCTTTTGTTCCTTTATCCATTACCTATTCAAGGCTACCTTGATTTATCTATAATCTTGGTATGTTGTGATGCAGTACGGATTGGGGGCATAGTCATTGTTTTTTTTGTGTGCCGTGTTTGAGGAATGATCTTTAGCAGCTTTCTTAGCATCATATTTATCTTGTGTGTGTTACAACCTAGCATCTTACATATTTAATATTCTTCTTGCATTTACATGTATTGAAGTTTATTTTATGTTCAAGACTATGGCTCAAGCACATGTACCAACAAGGTCATATTATGTCTAAGGGATCTAAGATCAAACTGCTTGCTTGCAAAGTCAACATCCACACACTCGGATATTACTGCACCTTGGTCTTTTATACCTTGGTGGTGAACTATCCACGTGCTATATCAAAAATAAGGATTGCTCTTTATAAACAAATGTGAAACCATTGCAACAAGCTCATCCATTTACACCATCCATTTTTCCATGGCCTTATATAGTTTTCTAGCAAAGATCAATCAATAGTCTTTCTCTTATGTTCTTTTCTATCTCCACTTTCACTTTCTTCTATTCAACCTCGCCTATCTCCAACAAATCTTCTAGTTGAGCATCAACACAGTTCTTCTGTCGTTTCTCTATCTTTCCTCTCGAGGGGGCACCCTACGCCAGCTATGTTGGGGCAACTAGCTACACTGGGGCATCAAAAATTGTATCATGTCTTCAACTATTGATTTCTTTGAAGCAACACTGTAAACTACATTGCATCAAAGAGGGGCAAAATGTAGACACCCTAAAATGACCATGTCTTTGAATCACTTGCATTTCATCTAATCTATAGCATCACCTGCATTTCAACATTAATTAAATAATCTAATTATTTAATTAATTTCATCAAATTCTTCCAAAACTTTAAAATTTAACATTAATTAAATAAATCCCCTTTATTTAATTAATTTCAGCAAAATCAACCTTATTCTTCCATTAATTAAATAATTTATATTATTTAATTAAATCATTATCCTCTTTCAAATTTCAAGTCTCCATTAATTAAATAATTTATATTATTTAATTAAATCATTATCCTCTTTCAAATTTCAAGTCTCCATTAAATAATTTATATTATTTAATTAAATCATTATCTTCTTTCCAAATCTCAAGTCTCCATTAATTAAATAAATCCCATTATTTAATTAATTCATCACAAATTCTGTCTTATCCAAACAATTAAATAATTGTCAATTATTTAATTAAATCAAATTCATTCCAAATTTAAATAAATCAAATCAAATTTATTTAAATTCTCTCAATCTCCAAAATAAAATAAATCAAATATTTTATTTATTCTTCCAAATCATGCACAACAATTAAATAAATCTATTTATTTAATTTGCTTTCTTATCTTCAAATATCTTTCAAATCTTCTAAAAATAAGTATTCTTCTCCATGCACAAAAAATTAAATAATTTATTATTTAATTTCTCTCAAATCATGCAAAAGCAAATCTTAAGTTGAGTTATCTATTCACTCAACCTTGTTTTTATCAATTTCTCTTAAATTAGAAAAAAACTTTCTAATTCATGAAAGGCATGTCTTATCTTTAGAAAAGAAAGTGTTTAACTCAAATAAAATAGCTTTTGTGTGACACTTGTCTTCTTCTTATTCATTGCACGTTCCTCAACTGTTCTCCTCCATTGATTCTTCTAAATTATTTGGACCGTTGATCGATCTTTGTTGAAACCTATATAAACCCCTCTCATCTCCTTCTTTATCCCTCTTCAATCACTTATTCTCAAGCATACTTAACAGGGCTTTGAGCATACATCGCATCGATTGAGCAACTTCATGATCTTTTGACATTGATCTTTGAGCACACTACTTTCTTGTTGCAACCATGGTTTTGCAATACTATTGAGCAATCTACATTCATCCAAAGGGAACAATACAAATCTTGGTAAAAGATTTCATGTTTTATTGATTTATTAGTAATGGCTTTTATTTAGATTGGTTCTC
This sequence comes from Cunninghamia lanceolata, assembly GCA_027924645.1. Taxonomy (NCBI): domain Eukaryota; kingdom Viridiplantae; phylum Streptophyta; class Pinopsida; order Cupressales; family Cupressaceae; genus Cunninghamia; species Cunninghamia lanceolata. The sequence continues at coordinate 11,244,915 of BSBN01000655.1, forward strand.
TTTATGTTATTGGTTTTTGATTTGTTTAAGTTTATCATAGTCAATTTTCCTCATACACAGCCCTAACCCTAGAGATCTCTTTCTCATCTATTGTTTTCTTTTGTTTTGCTTTCTCACTTTTGTTTTGCCTCCATTTGTTTCTCCATTTTCTTTGTTTGGGTGCAGGTTGGTTTTCTATCTATGGTTGCCATGATGATTCATCACACAGAGGTATATATTTATTATTTATATACAATAGGGTTTCTTTTTTTTGTATATATATTTATATATATATACACTTATGTGGGTATATATATATAAATATATATCCATTTGCAAAAACAATCTAGGAAAATAAATATATAGTTTTGTTGAATCGACAGTGGTCAATATATATATTTTATTTTATTTCTTTCCTAAACCCTATTTCCTTTATTTTATTACTTTCCTAAAAGAGATGCCCTAACCCTAGAGATCTCTTTCTCATCTATTGTTTTCTTTTGTTTTGTTTTCTCACTTTTGCATTGCCTCCATTTATTTCTCCATTTTATTTGTTTGGGTGCAGGTTGGTTTTCTGTCTATGGTTGCCATGATGATTCATCACACAGAGGTATATATTTATTGTTTATATACAATAGGGTTTCTTTTTTTTGTATATTTATTTATATATATATACACTTATGTGGGTATATATATATCCATTTGCAAAAACAATCTGGGAAAATAAATATATAGTTTTGTTGAATCGACAGTGGTCAATATATATATTATATTTTGCAGCTTTAAAAATGATGCACAGACATCACGCAAGGGCCGAATGACATTCAAAAATAGAGAAGAGGTGGCATATGGGAAAGGGCAGTGACACTACCAAATTTGTTGCAGTCTTCTTTTTGTTTGAAGTTATACAAGGGGGATGGGGGGCAATCCACCCACCCACCCCCCACTGTATGGTGGGAGGTGGGGGGGGGGATCGTCCCCCACTTGAAGTAAGGCGCACAAGGGGGTTTGGGTTGGTGGCCATGGCCATTGTCCCATCCCCCCTCTTTTTTTTTTTTAAACAAAAAAAAACTTTAACTTAAACCCTAACAGGTGTGCCAGACTTATCTTTATATTGCACAATTTAGCATTGAATAATGTTTAGTGTTTATTGTTTATGAAACAATATATTTAATATATATATACAACAATATATACATAATTTTTTTCAATTAGAACAGTAGGTAAAAAAATACATTCAACAAATATTTATATACATATAATATATATTTATATATATACTTTTATATATTTATGTATTATGAAATGTATATATACACTGTCTACTTAAGTCAAATACAAAGAAATAAGTAGTAGGTTTAGAATACAAAATAATATGTGTATATATATATACATATGTTATCCTACTTTTCCCAATAACAACAATTTTAAATAACATGGGATACTAAAACCAAATTGTATCATATTAAAAACCAGTAGTAAACCCCCCTTTTTTTGAACAATAATTAACCCAAAAATACTATTTTCAATTCTTCTCTTTTGATAGTAAAAAAATAATATTTAACCATTCTATTTTTTTTTAAACACTAATCCAAGAAAACCAGTCTTACATTTTCTTTCTTCTAAACAGCAAAAAGGAAAGTGATAATCTTATTATTTAAATTGTTTCATATAATTTTCTTTCTGCAAAAACTTTTCCTACATAGCATTTATTTAAATAGAAATTAACAAGTGCATATGACAGCAAGAAATATTTCAAATCACAACAACAATAAATGCATTCAAAGGTAGATTTTAATTGCATACATAGGAAATAGTTTACATTTCTTCTTTCCAACATGAGAATACATTTGGGCAACAAATACATCAAGGCCACCAAGGCCATGGCTCTCAAAAATCAGCCAACTCAAATAATACAAAAATGAGCTAGAATATACATTTCTTCAAATCTCCAGGAATCCTACAATGGCCTACAAAAACATAAACACAAAAAGGGGAACCAAGGCCACACAAATCACCCTCCTCCCTACCATAGACCCACTAGTGGGTTACCCCTGAGCTAGGGAGGTAGGATTCACATAGTTTCATACACATACCACAACAAGAGAAATTTTCCAAACACACAAAATAATACTCCCAAGGATTTGCATAATACTAAACTCATGAAAATGAGTTTGAAGGGGGGTAGGGGAGTGGACCCCTCAACTCAAGGGGTCACTCCAAGATATCAAAATCACCAAGTCTCAAGGCCTCAAGCCATAACCACATAATACATATCTCCAAATATCTCAAAAAACTGTCATGGCACTCTTGCCATAAAAATGCTCTCAACACCATAGAAAAGCCCTCAAGGCTATAAGTAGCACAACAATAAGGAGGTGACCTTAAGGAGGTTGACTCTCCTCCACCCCATACAAGTTGAGACTTACCTTCAAATGGAGGTGCTCTCACCAAACTCCCAACTCACACAAAATGAAACAACCATCAACATAAATTCACAAACACAAACATAAAATGAAATATACAAGGGAAAATGGCCATAGCCATCAAGCTTACCTTCAAAAGCCCTAAAAATGGAAGCACATTTGGTGAAGAGATCCAAGCTTCTCCAAGTCTCCCAATCTCCAAATTTCTCTAACTCCAAAAAGGAACTCCAAGGATAGAAGGGAAAAAAAATGCAAAATGCAAGAACCCCACACTCCTCTTCAAGAGGAGATAATATAGGCCTTCCAATTTGGCCTTGAGGAATGAGAAGGTGATGCTTGTCACCTTTTCCTTCCTCATCCCATGCCACTTGCAAGGGAGAAGGAGTGTGAGGGTGACAAGTGTCACCCTCCAATTCCATCCTATCCCTCACTTTATCCACTTGTGCTCTCACACATTTGTGAGAGACCAAGTGGTGAGGTGGCAATTCCCTTCAAACCTCCATGAGGATAAGGGATGCCATATGGCATCCTCTTATTCTCCAAGAGAGCCATCTCCCTCCAAGATGCTCTCACACGTGTGTGAGAGTCTTGGAGGGAGATCCCACACACTTGGGAGTCTTGAAGACCTCCCAAGCCTTCTTGGTGAAGGGATCCCCAAACTTTGGGAAGGGAGATGGGTCTTTACCAAAGAATGACTCATCTCCCACCCTTAGCCATTTCAAAATTCGTCACTTTGACTAAACCCTAGTTTAGAGTGACCAAAAGTGAGTTACCCTAAGGTATAGTTAGTCAAAATTGACCCTAGACCCAAGGGTAACCACCTAGGGTAAGTTTTGGGACACTAAGGTACACCTAGGGAGGCATAAATTCACTTTTAAATGGCCCATAAATAAAAATAATACCAAGTGGTGTAAAAAAATTATAAATATACAACACGTGATATAAATAAACTAAGAAAGGGGTCACTAGGCCAAAATAAATAAATTAAGCATGCACGCAAGTAACATCCGATCACACGTGATCCTCATCCCTCTTGCGAATGGATCGGTTTCACAAGGAATAACATATGTGTGAACACTACCTCTGATTTCTCGTGGCCTGGGAATATAACCTGCACAACTAGATCAAGTGTCAATCACATCATGGATAATCATAGCTAAAGAAATTGAAACTAAATACATGTCATTGCACACAACATTAATCATTCACAACATAATTCAAGATTAAACTACATTTTCTATCTAATGTCACATAATTATCATCAATTAATGAATCCAAATAATGAACTAGAAATAACATCAATAATCATCATCTAATATATCTTGCATGTCTAATCTCATCATAGCATCAAAATATGATCAAATCAAATCACCACATGTCTAATCAATGTCAAACCAGAAATTAGGAGATATAATCTAATCTGCATAATGGAACAATAGTCTCTAAAAGTTTGATAATGTCACCAACTGTAATGTAAAATGATTAAAATAGGGAAGTAAAAATAATCGGCCTCACACATAGAGCCTATGTCAACTGTTTTGTAAAAACAGTTGAGTCTCTAGACGATGTAGGAAACAAAGTCTTTTTGTAAGGAACTCAAAGAGAAGTCAAGATCAGACCAATCTTTGCAATACAAATGAAGAGGGCTAGGTGAAAAGGTTGTCAACTTTTTGTAGTCAAAATAAAGTAGAAGAGGATCCTAGTAATCAAAATGTATCTTTGGAGAACTATCATTTCCTTTGAGATTTTCAGTATGTTTTCCCAGATGAACTTCTAGGATTACCTTCGAAGAGAGATTTTGATTTCTCTATTGATATAATACCTAGATCAGAGCCAATTTATAAGGCACCTTACTGTATGACTACTACAGATTTGATGGAATTGAAAGCTCAATTTCAAGGGTTGTTGGCTAAAGGATTGATTAGACCCAGTGCATCTACATGGGGAGCAATTGTGATCTTTGTTAAAAAGAAGGATGGAACTTTATGTCTGTGTATAGATTATCGTATGCTTAAAAAAACAATGATAAAGAATAAGTATCCTTTACCGTGTATTGATGATCCTTTTGATCAGATGCATGGTGCAACAATGATCTCTAAGATTGATCTACAAATTAGATACCATCAATTGAGAATAAAATATTAGGGCATTCATAAAACAACTTTTAGAATAAGGTATGGACATTATGAGTTCAAGTTCTACCTTTAGGACTTACGAATGCCCCTACAACATTCATGAATTTAATGAACAATGTTTTTTGAGATTCCTTGGATAAATTTGTTCTAGTGTTTCTAGATTTCATTCTTATTTATTCTAAGAATGAGGAAGAGCACTTGCAGCATCTGGGTTAGTTCTACAGTAGCTAAGAGAACATAAGTTGTTTGGGAAGCTTTCAAAGTGTACTTTATTTCAGAAAGATACAATATTTGGGACATATAATTTTAGCTGAAGGGATTTTAGTAGACCATACAAAGATTAAAGCTATACTTGAATGGTTTGTGCCAAGGAATGTGCATGAAGTGTATAGTTTCATGGGGTTAGATAGATATTATAGGAAGTTCATTTTGAACTTTTCTAAGATTGTAAGCCCAATCACTTCGCTTCAGAGAAAAGGAAAGAATTTTGACTAGTTAGAAGAATATCAAGGGGCATTTGATCAATTAAAAGAAAGGTTGACTATAGTACCAATTTTGAAAGTTACTGATCCAAAAAGTTAATTTGTTGTAATTATTGATTCCTCAAGAGAAGGTTTGGGAGGAGTGCTTATGTAGAATGGGCGAGTGGTAGCCTATGAATCTAGGAAGTTGAGAGGATATGAGAAAAATTATGTTCCTCGTGACTTATAATTAGCATTAGTTGTGTATGTTTTGCAAGTGTGGCAACACTACTTGCTAGGAAAGACTTTTGAGTTGAGGTGGGACCATCAAGGTCTTAAGTACATATTTTCCCATCGTCATCTGAATGCTCAACAAAGGAGATGGTTATAATTGATATCTGACTATGACTTTGAGATAAGTTATATCAAAGGAAAAGAGAACCAAGAAGTAGATTCTCTAAGTTGATGGAGGCATATTTCTTCAATTATCTCTATCCACTCAAACTTCAAGGAATTAGTGCTACAACATTCTGCATGTGATGAGTACTATGAGCAAGTTAAACAAGCTGTCATAGTAAATCCTTAGGATTCAAGGTATGAAGGGTTCTATTTTGAACTAGATGGGCTTCTGAGATATAGAGGATGGATGTATGTTCCAAATTCACTAAAATTGAGAAGCCTTGTGGAAGGAAGTTCATTCCACACCATATTCAGGTCATCCAGGAGTAACTAAACTCCTAGCCAATGTGAAACCTATTTATTTCTGGAAAGGAATAATGAATGATGTTGCAAGATTTGTAGCAAGTTGTCTAGAGTTATAGAGACTCAAGGCTAAGCATCATCATCCAACAAGACTTCTGTATTCATATGATATTCCATAGTGGAAGTGGCAGGTTATTAGCATGGATTTTGTACAAGGTCTTCCAATGCCTCAAAATAGAAATGATGCTATTTTAGTGGTGGTGGAAAAACTCACCAAGGTAGCTCACTTTATACCTAGGAATTTAACATATGGAGCACTAGTCATAGCTCACAAGTTAGTGCAAGAAGAGTTTAGATTGCATGGATTTCCTGAGAATATTATCTCACAAATTGTAAAGCTTCTAGTTAAAACTATGTAGCTTTTTTTATATCGACATTTCGGATCACACTTTGTGATCCATCATCAGGATGAGAAAAAGAGAATGAAATCATGGAGTGTGATCCAAAACGTCGATGTAAAAAAAGCTACACACAGTTTTAACCAGAAGCTTTGCAATTCATGTCATGGACTATGGAAAGATCATGTCTTCAATATTATCTCAGATAGAGATGCGTGCATGACGTCAAGATTTTGGTAAACTTTGTTTTCAACACTAGGAACTTAGCTCAATATAAGCTCAGTTTATCACCCTAAGACATATGGTTAGACTAAAAGGGTAAATCAAGTCCTAGAAGATTTGTTGAGGATGTATTACATGGATCATCAATACAAGTGGGAAGAGTATCTACCACTGGTGGAGTTTGCTTATAACAACTCCTACAATTCTACTATTAAGATGTCTCCATTTGAAGCATTATATGGAAGAAGATTCCAAACTCCTATAAGCTAGGATAACTAGAAGATAGGATTAGCATTGGTCCAAAAATTTGTCAAAACTAGAACATATTAAGTTGATCAGGAAAAGATTAGCGGAAGCAAATGATAGGTAGAAAATTTATGCTGACACCAAGCGTACACTAAGGTAATTCTCAATTGGAGAAAAAGTTATTTTGAGTGTCAAACCTTAGAAGAATTCCATAAAGTTTGGAAAGTCTTCAAAATTAGCTCCTCGATATGTAGGACCCTTCAAAGTTCTCAAAATTATCAATCTAGTTGCCTATAGAATCACTCTACCACCAGCTCTTGCCAGGATGCATAATGTTTTTCATGTTTCATATTTGAAAAAGTATATAACAGGTGATAATCATATTCTTGATTGGAATGCTTTATAGGTATAGGACCCAGGAGTGGTCATGATCGAGCCTCTCAAGGTGCTCGAAGTTCACAAGATCTGCTTGCATAACAAAGAGGTTACTTAGTGCAAGGTCTAGTGGGAGTAGTATGCAGAGGATAGTGCCACATGGGAAGATTACCATGATTTTTATCAGAGATTTCCTCATTTGTTTTATTTTTTTCAAAGTTGAAAAAAAACTTTATCATGTTATTAATTTTGGATACATTGTGTAGACACCCAAAAATGTCCACTTGTCGCAATGTTGCATCATCTAGGCATCTTGTAACATTTTTGCCCTAGGCACTCCATATCGTCACCTAATCTAGCATTTTCCTCTATTAAATTAAATAAATAGGACATTTATTTAATTAATCCCATCCCTCACTTTATTAAATAAATAAATTTTATTTATTTATTTAATTCCACCTTTCATCCTATAATTAAATAAATATGTATTATTTATTTAATTATTCATTCATGCTACTAATTAATTAGAATCCTATTTTAATTATTTAAGCAAACTTACTATTTCCATCTCTCAACTCATCTCTCTTACTTTAAATTTCCATCTTTCAAATCCTCTCTAGTTATCTTGATTCACTTTCCAATTTCATCTCCCAAATCACTCACCTACCTTCCACTTTTCTCTCCCAAGTTGCATAGCAACTTTCCACTTCGATCATCACTTGCAAAATTGGAAGTTTCTATCCTTCTATTCTCACATTTTGCCTATAAATTCACTCATTTTCATGCCATTTGACATGGATGAATTTTCAAAGCACTGTCACTCTGCTGAAATCTTGTCTCATCCATCACCTACCTATCTTCTTCCATCAATCATCTTTCATCTATCGAATCTCAATTCAATCATTATGTTGTAGATCGTGAGCAACCTACATTTAAAACAAGGAATCTCCAAACCCTAGGTGAAATTGTTATGTTTTGTATGCTTTTTATTTTAGATCTTTTGGGGCTTTGATTTCTTGAGTTTGGGTTGGATCTTGGTTTTGCATTTCATTGTTATCTTCATCAATTTCTACCCAAAGAAAAATGGCATGCACGAGAAACTATCACAAATGACCTCTATGATAGAAACTGACTATGCCATTGCATCTGGGAGGCTTCTTCTGAGCTTTTGGACTATAAATTTGACATAGTTTGTTCATTATAAAATTTTTGAAAATTTTTGAAAATTTTTTAGCCCATATAGTACAGATCTGTACCATACGGGCCTATCTCTCTGATCTTTGTGCTCTCTAGATGCAGGTTGTAATATCATATAGCACATTGGATGTTTTGGGTGTATGCTTAAAATCTTCTCCTTGCAGGTTGTTACATGGTAGAAACCCCTAAAATCTTTAGTTGTTTTCAATTAAACGCCTGTCGCAACCAAATATCCTATTGGTCGCACTTCTTTCTAACATTTGTTTTTAATGCTTGTCTATTTTGGTCACTTGTTTGTGTTAAAACTGTTAGTCAAACTCCTTAAACTATTACTCTATGACCAACTAGTCTCCCAGTCGACCACCTACTTTCATTCTCTAATCAGCTGTCAAAAATCTAGTTGAAACCATGCACTCTACAAAGTCATAAATTCATCGGCATTGAAAACCTTTTTTTAATTGGCATTACAAAACCCTTTGGTCCCTATCCTATAATCCTTCATCGTGGTTAACATTGGTAAAAACCTTCCATTTCCACCATCACCTTTCAAAGGAAATCCTTCGTCGTCACCAACAATTCACTTAGTTGCCTCAGTCAACACTCTCGTCCCCTCTACATAGGCTCTTGCCGTCAATCCTTTATACCCGACCAACAATGTTTGTTGAATCCTCGTCAAAGTTTTAAATGTTGGTCACAGTCAAAATAAATCAAAACTCAGAGTTTTAGCATTGCAAACCAAAGGTCGCTGTCAAAATACCAATCACAGTCTAAATCTAAGGTCGTAGCATACATGAATTAAAGGGTCGGCAATAAAACTCTTAAGTCACCGCACTAAATTTGTTATAGTCAATTATTTGGGTCACAGTTTTTATTGTGGCTTATGCGTATTACAGTCGCAGTCTTTTAAACTAGCCACAGTCTCTTAAGAGGGTCAGAGTCTTAAGTCTATAGTCGCAAGCCCTTAAGTCAGCATCCTAAAAGGTCAGCATCACTCAAACTCTAAGGTCGACATTAAAAAGTTCAATAGATGGTGTAAAAATATTAAAAAAAGAGAGAAAATCCAAAGTCAGTATTGAATACTCTATAGTCGACATTTTCAAACCTCTAATATATGTATTTTTTAGTTCAAATTTGCATGTAGGGTTTAAACCTTTTAAAATTATGGCTTTATCTTTTGAGTTGGAACCTTAACTTTTTACCAAGACGGGCTGGGATTTTATTTTCAAATTATCAACTGTCATCATCAAGCATAGACAACACATGTAACTGGAGAAAATTTTGCCAAAACATCAAAGTCAAACTGGTTAATTGGGTCAACCCTGTGCCCTCAAACATGTTGAAGGAGGCTATTTTTTTCTGTTTCTCATAACTTTGTCATATAGGGTCAAAATCACACGTGGGAAGACTCGTTAGAAAGGTAATTCCGTGAAATTCACAATGGAGTAGGTTTGATTAGGTAATCTTATCATTTTATCAGCTCTTTTTATAGTCAAAGTTTAGTTACTTTCAAAACTTCAATCTATCATTTTTCTTGAAAACTAATGATTTATCGGTGCAGCTTGTCAAAATACGCTTGTCAAAGAATAGGGAAAACAAACTATTGATCTATCTTCTGTAGGTTCAATCGGTCCAAGACAAACAATCTTTTATCCCTAGAATAGGCACATTTGGTTTTGGGCATTAAAATTAACTTTGTCTTCATCGTGCCTTTTTTCATTTTCTTTGTTTGCTTATCTGAGTTTGATTGTTACCTAATTTGGCAATGAGAGTATTCTCCCCCTGCCTAACCAACAGATCTAGGGTGTATGAGAAATCATTGCCAACTCTAGAGGGCCGGCCTTCCCATTGTGAGAAGGGGTACAACCCAAGCAGAAACGGGCTAAAGCCAAGCCATTCCAATCCACTATATAAATAACGCGTTTGTGCCGAAAGTCACAAATGATAGGTGTTGTTCCGCTATATTGATGAATGTTTCCCCCAAAACCCTGCAGAGTGTAACCTCTTTAGGCTGGGAAGCCTCCTTAATAGAGTGAATCACCACATGTATAGCCACCTGAATGGAAACCCTAACCAAAAACCTTTGTTTAGAAGCCAAAAACCCCTATTTGTTGGTACAAGAGGAAACTCTGATAGCCATCCCACATTTTTGTGGCTTATGGAAGAGATAGCAAGGTACCTCAAGATCTGCACATCTTGATGACCTAGAACTTGGTGTGCCTGAGAAGTGAGTGCACTATAAGGGGGAGCTCATGCCCCAAGTTCTTGGAGCTATACACCATAAGTAGGCATAGCTAGATAAAACCAAGTGGGAACCCAACAGATACTATCCTTGCCTAGCCTAGGGTGTACACATTGATCATTGTGTTTGGTGTGCATGCATGTATATGTGAGATCTTGTGTTTGATATCACCACATCATCCTCAACCTACTTGTCAACACACATATCCTAATCCTTAAACTTTATCCTATCACATCATTCCATCATCCTATCAATCTGATCAATCCACCCAAGCAATCACATCCTAATCATTACACTTCATCCAATCCTTCCAAACCAAATCATCCTTGTCATCTAATCAACCACTTCCTGATCAACCCAAGTCATCAAACCTCATCCTTACACATTATCCTCTTTCTAATCCAATCCACGTCATTCTACACCATGCCAACCTTAGAGGACATAGCACAAGAGCTCATTCACATCCTTCACCAGGTATCAAAACCTCTAAGCCAAGAAATGATTCAGAGGGTCCATCGCGTAATTCAACAACTTCAACTTCAAGCAGGCCAATCACATCACACTCAACATCTCATAGCACAGGCCTAACACCTCATAGCCATTTGCCAATCACAAACCCCACATCATCATCCCTTATCCATTTAGCACCAACCAATTCCATCTCATTCCTATGTGGCATCCCCTTCCATTTCACACCAATCTAATCCATTCGCATTTCAAATCACTTCCACATCACCTTATCTCACATATTTCCATAACAATGCCACATCATCATACCCTACTTTTTCCAATACCAACTACCAAGCCTGTTAATGGTCTCCACAACAAGAATATCAAGCACCGTTGATAGATCTAAGTCCACCTTTGCAACAAGACCTAATGTCCTTCGATACTCATGATACCTTTGACAAGGGAGAAATCAATCTAGAGTATGTATCCTATGAGTCTCCTTCATTATCCAATCACATACAATCACATGAGTCAATTAATCCTCTCCCAACACCTTCATGTCAACCTTCTAATCTATCAGGCCTTCCACTAAAGGATCCCTTAGAGATGACCCTACAACAATTAGTCCAAGAAAATTTGATTGAGCTGCCACCAATAACATCCTTTGAAGAAATCTACTTTAAACCCCATTGGTATAAAGATGATGAATATTTTGCATACCTGTTGATGATGATTGTTAGTCATAACATGCATAAAAATTTGCACAACAAACCTTTATTATCTTGTAAAGTACGATTAGCTTAAGATAAGTTGATAACTCCAAGTCTCTATTGATCAGGTCATGATCATCTAACATTACTCAGAAGGTTGATGTGACATGCTATTTTCCATTTTCAAGGGTCTTACATTCATTTAGGTGATCGGTATTGCACTGTATTCTATAAATTCACTCCACAGAGAGGTCAATTCTACTCTATTTTCAAAGATTGCTGAGATATTTCTAGGTTTGATCAATTCTTCTGATCATTGATCATTACGAACTTACTCCTTCTTCTACACTATATAACTATTTAAATTATGTGTCTATAAGTGGATATTTATATGTATTTCATGGATAATTATCTGAATTTGGATGATATTTATCAATTTGACATTCTTTCACTCCAAATATGCTCTATAGTTTCAATTGCCTACGGGATATCTGCATATTTCATGTTTTATTTGCTTTTGATTATGTGTTATTTGCAATTATGGAGATGATCTGTAATGAAATTCAAAGAAATTTAAAAGAATACTTCTACTTTTAGTGAACCTTTAGTTATTGAATCACATACACACAAGATACATTCATGGAGAGAAGAAATCAAACCATAGGTCACAAGGTCATTCCACAGCTAGTTATGGTTCATGCTAACTTCAAAGGAACTAGGAATGAAAACAATACATGCATGCTGAAAAGCACTCCAAGGCATGTAGCTAATCAATGCATATATCCAGATTTCAATCACAAATTACTCAAGATTTACAATTATTTGTAATCAAACTAGCTTCTCTTTCATTAAGTATGCAAAACATGTATATTTACAATAACTTTGAAATAAGTCCTTAATTCTTCAACAATCAGATTTCAATTAAGTTTTGAATGACTAAAAGATTACACCCCTACACCTTTTATAGAATAAGGTGAGGAGGCAGTTACAATTGACCAACAGTCAAGATTTATCAATTCAGATCAACGGTTGACAACTCTCCTGTGACTTAGTTAACTTTCTCTCATGGCACAAGTTGCGAGCTGGCAACCATCTATATGACTCTCTATTTATGAGTACCTCATGCATATGTTCACTTAGTGATGTATCTTCATTCACTCAGGTTTTTCTTCTTCATTTTCTTCTTGCTCATCGTTCTCTTCATCTTCATCACTTTCACCATCACTATCACTCTGATACACATCCTCTTGTATGTGGACCTTTACTGCTGTCCTGATATGTTCTTATGCTTGTACTATTCTATCAACCTCTCCCCCATTCTGAATTCTAGCTTTTTCTATTACATGTATATGAGATTGGAATTTAGCCTTGAGAGCTTCTAGCTTACCTTTCCTGCTATTTAATGTCTCATTGTATGTTTCTACTTTATCTTTCATTCTCATAATTCTATTCATTACCTCTTCTGTCAAGTGGGTGAGAGGGTCATCTGCTAATAACTTAAAATTATCATGCAGAGCCTTAATAGCAAAGTCTGCATCCTGATTCTCAATTTTGCCCTCTATTTTTTCTTCCAAGGCCTCTAGGATTTCTGCTTCATATGCCATCATGCTATGTAATTTAACACTAATATCCCTAAGTTTTCCACTACACTTCTTCAAGATATCACACTCAAACATGATATCTTCATACCATATACTCATCAGCAGGGCAGTATTATTATCCAATACTTTATTTGTTATCAAAATTTGTGAATCAATTCTCTTCATTTCACTCAGAGTAGTCAGGTCCTTTTCCAATTGAAATGACCATCTTCCTGTATGATTCTGCATTTTGTCCACTTTCCTCTTTAGGCTACTCAAAGAATTCCACCTCTGCAGAGAGGTTCTCAATACATCTTTAGCTCCAGTGAGAGCTGAAAACATCCATTTTTCCATCACCATTGCCTTATGTTTCATCATGTCCAATTTGGTGACCTCTTCCTGTGATATGACAGTTAATGGGACTGCAGGATCAACTCGTGCATTATCAGGGTTAATTAACCCTTTTATGAAAGAATGCAATTGAGAAATATGCTCCTTATGTACTTTATGTTGGCAAAAGACACTGTGTGGCTTCATCATTGTTGTCATTGATGGCAACAAAGTTTATCCCACACATCCGCAGCACATAATAGGTCTTTACTGGAAGTTAGATTGAAGAGTGTTTTGGTCCGGTGAACAAGAACAAATCATGAAGCAAGGTACGACAATCAGGTCTGAATCTCTCAAAGGAAGTATCTAAGCAAAGTACGGAATTAGGGAAGTCAAGGGGAGTACCATGACTACTACATTCTAGATATTGAGCCTCCGGTGATGAAAGAGTGAAAAGATATGAGCACATAAGTGTTGGGTTCCTGTTTGACAGAGTAGACTGAGGAAGAACTGATTGGCAGAGCATCAGACCTTAATCCAGATGAGGAATTGATGGTGATCAAGCTTCTTGAGGGATCATTCATGGTTGGCCAACATGATTGATGACTTCTATAACTATATCTTTGATACGCATCACTTAGTAAGCAAGGATTCAGCTGACAGACTAGAGTTTGGGAAAATCTTGAGTATTCTGGATGCTGACTAGAAAGATGTTGAAATCCTTGGTGCGGATATATATACCAAATGGATTTCAATGTGAAGGTGTGTGTGGTGTGAAATAGTGTGTGAAGAAAAGCAGAAAGAAGTGTGGAAGCAGCTATACAAATTTGGTATGTGACAGAACAGTAGCACTAAGCAAAGGAAGAATGAAGTGCAATAGATCAATATATTGAGCCTAACTAGAATTGAAACTCAGCATATGTGGATGCCCCTGATCAGTTCAAATACCTGGTTACTTTCTATATACCTTGTAGATAGTGAGTCTCTTGTAGACAGTGAGCCTCTTGTGAGCAGTGTGCTTGGGCAGTAAGCCCTAATTGGCAAGTGCCATTTTGTACTTTTTATTCTTTTAATAGAGAATACAATCTTGGGTTAGTCACCTCATGGTTTTTCCCTTAACAGGGTTTTCCACGTCAAAATCATTGTGTTATGTGTATTGATTTTATTTTTGCTTTCATGGTTATGCATGCTTATATGTTTTGATGTTGCACTAATTGTTAAAGAAGAATAGAAAGTTAAATTATTTAAGATAATTGATTCATCCCTCCCTCTCAGTTATCTACCTTGTTTCCAACAATTGGTATCAGAGCTAAGTTCCTCCTAACAAAGCTTAACAGCTTGAGGAAGATCTGGGAATCTCAATGGATATGTATGGTAGGAGGGAACAACTTTAGTTTGCACTAGATGATCTTGAGCAATCTCACTCTGAAGTCAATAACTTGAGGGAAAGACTCAAACAAGCTGATGATTTCATAAATGAACTAAAAGATAAATTGAGTATCTCTGTGAAAAAGAGAAAGGAACTACTTCAACAATTAGCAAGTCAAAGTGAAGCCAATGATACTAATGAAGATATGAATGAGAAGAACAAGTTATGTGAGAAGCTATCAAAAGAGGTCATTATGGTAAGACATGAAATGGAATCAGGGGTTATGAAATTCACCCAATAAATTGAAGAGAAGAGAAAAATTGAAGATAATCTAAAACAATCTCTCAAGGAGAAGTCAGAAGACTACCACAAAATGGATAGAATAATCAGGCATCTGGAATCTGATCTTGAAGAAGCTAGAGATAATGAAGAACAACTTGAGAATCAGATTGACACTCTTAAAAGGGACCTTCAAACAACAAATGAATACAAAGAGAAATTCAAGATAAGCTCTGCTCAACTTGAAGTTCTTCTTGAAATCCAAAAGAGGGTAGATGACAAGCAAGGCTTGGGTTATGAGAAAGGTGAAATCTCTAGATCCGGTCAGAAGAACTCTAGATCAGGAAATCCAAGGAACAGGCCTAGAAGACCTCTGGTAAGGCAACCAAATGCTCAAAGATATCCATCCTTCAATGGATACTGCTACAATTGCAATAACTTCATTCATAAAGCAAATCAGTGCAGAAGAAAAATGAATCAGACTAACTCATCCTTCTTCGTGCAGTGTTTTAACTGCAAAAGGTATAGTCACAAATCTCATGAATGTAGAAATGTGCAAATAAACAATTCATTCAATGATAGATGCTTTGCATGAATAGAATGGGACATATGGCTAATCAATGTAGATCAAGAGGATACCAATCAAATATGCAAAGAAATGTTGTTTGCGACAATTGCAATAGATCCAGTCATATTGCCAAATTCTGCAGAAGTAAGAATCAAGACAAAAAGGGTCTGGTGCATCATAACCAAAATCAAGACAAAGGAAAAGGAAAAGTAAATACAGATGAAATTCAAAGGGAAATGAACAAGATGTGGGTGAAGAGAAGTACATAAAATGTTGGGGATGGATCCACACTAGAACCTGGTGTTGATATTCCTTCTGAAACTAAATAGATGAGCTCTGGCTCAGGGGGAGTCACAAAAGAAAACAATTTCCCCCAGCCAGTCAATTGGTGCTTGAAATTGGCACATGGAAAGTTATGGATTAAAAGAGCTCTAAGAGAAACATCTAAATAACCCTTGGTAAAGATATGAAAGATCCGCAAGGAGTTTGAAAAGGTTAATCATCCAAGATTAATCTGGTTTGATAGTCATCCAGCAAAAGCAGGACTTTCACAGTTAGATTTGGTATGATTCAAAATTGAAATATTTGGATCTGCGGTTAGATGGAATGATTGGAGAAAGGGAGATACATTGTAAGTTATTATTCTAGGTGCATCTCAGTGATCTAGAAAGATCTCTCTCAGAACAAGGAGAACAAGGCAACCAGAATGACTTAAGTTGTGCATTTATTGCAATATGGAATTAGGGTTTGCGTATAAATAAAAGGGTTCTTTTGTTCATCATTTGCACATTTGCATTCGAGAAGAAGAAAGAAAGAACTCTGCAACAAGATTGCTTCAACCCTCTCAAGGATCAACCGCAGAATTTGATTCAACTAGTGATCTTTTTGGCTCTTATCATGAACCCTAGAAGCATAAAAAGTATTTCTGCTCTTGAATATCTTTCTCTGAATCTTTTGAAAGATGGCTACTCCAAATGTTGTTAAGATCACTGATAGGCTGAGCCCTAAGTTCAAGAAACATCCTTACAAATCCCTAGAAGTTGATTCCCTAGGCGTATTCTCTAGCATTCTGCATGGGGTTCTGCATGTAGAAGATGTTAGGGTATACATTCATGTCAACATTAAGGAATTTGGGGAATCCAAGCTGATGGATATCTATCACAAGGAATTAATAGATGAAACATTTGAAGTTAAACCCCAATACAAGGTCATCTGGGATAAGTATTTTGGACATTGCATCCATTTCCCTTGTTTTGCAGAAGATGAATGGGTTCGGTATGTTCTGAGCAGAATACATGACAACTTCATGTGGTTGTTGAGGCCATTTAAGATCACAAAAGATGTCATTAGGGCGGTAACCGGATTGCACTCATTTAGTGGGTTGCCTGCTCTCAAATCAGTCAAAAACCAAACTGTAAGTGAGGCTATTGGATCAAAGTTTGACAAGAGAGAAATGAAAATAGAATATATCACAGATCTGGATATCAAATTTGCCTCTATGATAATTGGTTACAAAATTTATCACTCCAGCAGGGAGAATTCAGTATCTGAAACTGCTATATATACTGCATATGAAATGCTAAGGAAAAATGCTGACTATGATCTTTGTGAGCTTCTCCTGAACCAATTGTTAGAGAATTTATAGAAAATAAAGAAGGATAAGAAGAATTCATTTAAGTACGATGGCTTGATACTATGTCTATTCTTTTACTTTATGAATGAGCTACCTGGATCAAGTGGCTAGGTATGGTAGAATGATAGACCAGTTGCCATACAAATCAGAGATTATATGTATGGGCTTGGTGATGCCAAGGTATAAAGTACAGCACTCTGGGGTTACTTTAAAAACTTCCAAGGCATGATGCAGGCCAGAGAGAGAATCCCCCAATCTCTAGTTGAAAAATACAAGGATACAGTTTGCTTCATGGTAGACACTGATCAATGCCTAATGGAGGCAGTGGAACCCATAATAGTCTAGATTATGCCAATGGGCTATGAGGTAGATGAGAAAATTTTGGAGCTACATGTTCAACACCTGCTAAGTCAACCAAAGGACCTTGAGGCAGAAAGATTTGGAACCTTCCAAGAGTTGAGTGTAAAAATTCATGTTGAACTGAGACAGCCTGAGATCAAGAGAAAAGTGAGAAGGGAAGTAGAAGAAGTTGCCAAGAGATATGGGATATCAAAGGAGGCAATTGATGCCAACAGAGAGAAGGTAGAAAGGGTAGAGAAAGAAAGGCAAGAAGCATAAAAAGAAAGTACTCCGGTGCAAGCCCCCTCCCGGACTAGATCCTCAAAAAGATTTGCACCTACCACTAATAAGAGCCCAAAAGCCTCAAAACCAAAAGCAAAGACATTCAGAAAAGGAGAAAAGAGAACAAAGACAAAGGCCACAAGGTCTTACATAAGTCAAAAGGATGATGAAGAGATAGAGACAGATGAGGAAGTTAAGAAAATAAGCAAGAAGAAGAAAACATTAGGTGGATCCTCTGCCAGTGCAAATAAAGAAGATGAGGCAGAAGAATTTGTTGAAAGGTCCACTCCTTCTATTGATAATTTTATCAAGGTAGTCATAATGGATGGAAATCTACAACCATTAACATAATTTTATGATGAGTTTAGTGATACTGACAAGAAAATCCTGGAAGATGCTACAATCAAGTACTTGAATATCTATAATAAAGCATTCATTGAAATCATCTCTCTAATTCCCAAGAGTTTAGAGAAAGTACTTGAACTCAAAAAAAACAATGCCAAGGAAAAGGATATGGAGATCTAGGAATAGATAGTTATTCATCTCTATCCTTCCATCACTCTGAAACAAATGAACATGATCTTCAAGGATTGCAAGGATGAGTTCGGGAGCAAAGCCAGAATGAACAAGCTTATGCTTGGAGAGACTGATTAGGTGGTAAAAGAGACTGAAGACATCCTCTAGAATGCATATAAAAGATTCAATCTTCCTACTATAGAGGATATAAGTGATGAACCTTCTACCATGGATGTCAAAGGATTAAGTGTATCAAAGGAAGATCCTACTGAGAAAATTGCAGAAGAGTCAAAGGAGATAAGTGAGGAGAAGACTAAGGACTTGGATTCCTCTGTTCTAGAAGAGGAAGTCCATGAAGAAGTAAATATCTCTCTTCTGGATCCACCAACAGACTCCAGAACTGAAGGAGAAGCAAGACAAGAGGAGAAAGAAAGTCAAGAAGGGAAAAAGGGAAGAGAAGAAGATCAGACAGAGAAGACCTCAAATGAAAGCTCTGAGGCTACAAGAGGAAAGAAGTCTCTGGCAAGAGACACTGCAGAAGCAGTAAAGAATTTCTTGACCAAGGAAATAATGGAGATTGATGAACTGGAACTGTTCCAAGTACCACTCAATTTTGATACCCTCTCCCTGGTTCAGACAATGAAGATAGCATCCTTTGCCCAAGCAAAGGCAAAAGAAAAATTTCTGAAGTCTCACATTGAAGATTGTGAGCTGATAAAGATTGCTTCTAGAATGTTGGAGAAGATCATGCCATCCTTTCAAAAGGATCCTTCAGCCTCTCCATCTGGTAATCTTAAATCTCTGATAAAGTCTGTCAATACTCAGTTTGATTCCTTAGAAAAGGCGGCAGAAGAAAAGGTTTGGAAAGAACTTTTGGGAAAGAGATTCTCTAAGGTACATGGACTTATAACAAATGATAGGAGAAATTTGGATATTGGGATAAAGAGCTTATAAAATGCTCTTAAAGATGGCAGAGATTTATACAAATTTTGTCTATCTTGGTCCACCATGATAGTAGACATTGACAAGAAGGTGGAAGAATAAGAGAGCAAACTATCAAGTTTATCTCAAAATTTTGATCCTCTCACCTCTTCCATAATGAATCAAGAGTGTTAGACTATTGCCACTATAAATGAAATAAAGAGGCTTGAAAAGGAGAAAAAGAATAAAATAAGCAGGCTAAGTGAACTAAGAGGGATAATTATCCCCAAGTTAGAGGCAATGCATGAGGCCCTAACTGATGCCCAGACCACAGCCCAGACCAGTGATCTGACAGACTTAAAGAGGACAAAATCTTTTGCATTTTTGTTAAGTGGTCACATCTCAATTTTTGACAAGATGAAGCAGAATTGGGCAATAGAATTTGTCCAATTGAAAACCACTTTTGTGGTTATACTTAAGTATATGTAAGTTAAACTTGTATATCCACTTATGCGTCTATGTATAGGTTAAATTTTGCAAATTTTGGTGTGTGGATTCTACCCTTTGCCACTGATGTCAAAGGGGGAGTGAGGAGCAGTGAAAAATGTGGAATCTAGCTAAGGGGGAGCTCTAGAAAAGTGTACACAAGAATAGAGCATCAGCCAAGGGGGAGTGTGCTATGACACTTAGTCATTTTTCACTAAGTGTTGCCATCAATTCCAAAGGGGGAGATTGTTGGCAAGAGACACTGTGTGGCTTCATCATTGTTGTCATTGATGGAAACAAAGTTTATCCCACACATCCGCAACACATAATAGATCTTTACTGGAAGTCAGATTGAAAAGTGTTTTGGTCTGGTGAACAAGAATAGAGCATGAAGCAAGGTCCGACAATCAGGTCTGGATCTCTCAGAGGAAGTATCTCAGCAAAGTATGGACTTGGGGAAGTCAAGAGGAGTGCCATGACTACTACATTCCAGAGATTGAGCCTCAGGTGATGAAAGAGTGAAAATATATGAGCACCTAAGTGTTGGGTTCCTATTTGGCAGAATAGACTAAGGAAGAACTAACCAGTAGAGAATCAGAGCTTAATCTGGATGAGGAATTGATAGTGATCAAGCTTCTCGAGGGATCATTCATGGTTTGCTAACATGATTGATGACTTCTATAACTATCTCTTTGATACCCATCACTTAGTAAGCAAGGATTCAGCCGACAGACCAGAGTTTTAGAAAATCTTGAGTATTCCAGATGCTGACTAGAAAGATGTTGAAATCCTTGGTGTGGATATATATACTAGATGGATTTCTATGTGAAGGTGTGTGTGGTGTGAAATAGTGTGTGAAGAAAAGTAGAGAGCAATGTGGAAGTAGCTATACAAATCTGGTATGTGACAGAACAACAACACTAAGAAGAGGAAGAATGAAGTGCAACAGATCAGTATATTGAGCCTAACCAGAACTGAACCTCAACATATGTGGATGCCCCTGATCAGTTCAAATACCTAGTTACTTTCTATATACCTTGTAGACAGTGAGTCTCTTGTAGGCAGTGAGCCTCTTGTGAGCAGTGTGCTTAAGTAGTGAGCCCTAATTGGCAAGTGCCATTTTGTACTTCTTATTCTTTTAACAGAGAATACAATCTTGGGTTAGTCACCCCATGGTTTTTCCCTTAACAGGGTTTTCCAAATCAAAATCATTGTGTTATGTGTATTGATTTTATTTCTACTTTCATGGTTATGCATACTTATATGTTTTGATGCTGCACTAATTGTTAAAGAAGAACAAAAAGTTAAATTATTTAAGATAACTGATTCACCCTCCCTCTCAGTTATCTACCTTGTTTCCAACATTTTATTCTTCTCTTTTTCCTTCTTCACCCTTGGGGTTAAAGAATCAATAATATCCTTCCCTTCTTGACCTTCCTGGTCTTCATTGGCAAAACCCAGATCAACACTTGTGATTTGGAATTCATCTAGGCTAATTTTTCCTTTTTCCTTTTCAACTATGGGAAGTGCTATCTGTGTAGTTCTTCTACCTATGGTAGGATCTCTCTTTATGGCAAATGTTAATCTTGTCTTTCTCCTTGGTTTCATCATTTTCTCAGTGAACAAGGTAGAAACACCAAACTCTTGAATTTCTGACACTTGTCCCATACCTATTTCCTTTTCTAGACAATGAGGTACATCCCCTCCATATCCTTGGTGGCCTTTGTTAATATCATGTGTGCCATGTTCTCCAGTATCCACTTCTATCCTTTTTGGAGAAGGCACCTTCTTGATTTCTTCATGTAGTTCCTCATGATAGGGATCTTGTTGGAATTTTTCATGTTGAGGGGTTGCCTTCTGCAAAGGAGGATCCTATGGAATTTCCACATTCTGATCCTGTGCTTCACCCTATACTCCCTCCTTCAGATTTTCATTTTCTTTATTATTTTTCTCATCCTATGGCATATTGACCTCTTTGGATGCCTATATGTTTTGCGCTTGAGGATCACCGTAATCATGGGTCATTTTCTGTTCTCCACCTAATGCACTAACATCTTGTGGCTTAGGGTCCTCCTAACCTAATTTATCTTGCATTCTTGGGACTTCTCCCGAATCTCCCTAAGTCCGAGCCACACCAGTGTTTGATATGTCCTGACTATCCCCACTCTTCTGTTGGACTTCTGATATTTTTGGTTCCGTGAGTGTCCCATGCTGTTGCTTACTTTGATCAAGAGCAGTGCTATCCTCCTCTGCATGTTCTGCCACTCCAATCTTCTTTGGTTCCTCGAGTGCTCCTTTTTCCCTGTTTGGACTTATATCACCCCTATACATTAAGTCTATGGTTGCAGGGCTAGTCACCTATTCAATCAAATTGTTGAGCCCTATATGTTGGGCTTCCCTTTCTAGGCTACCTTGTTTCATTTCTGTGTGCTTTACTTCTTCCACCACCACCATCTAAGCTAATGGGGTTCCATGAGGGGTCATTCGAGAGTTGGAAACCATAGTTTCCATTTGTTGAGTAGCCATATTCTAAACCACCTCATCATCAAACAAATCTATTGTATCCTCTAAAGAGAAAGGACCACCCTGACTTGTTTTAAACATTTCTCTCATCTGCTCTTCTACTTTCTTAGTTTTGAATTTAATTATGGTGGGAAGAGGAACATCATGCTGCAGTTCCTTCCTAAAAACTTAACCACTGTCTCCTCTTAATATGATGGGGTCAGCACGGATATCCGCCCTCATGGCCGTTCTTTGTTTCTTAGGTGGTGACATCAGCGGCATCCCCCTCCTCTTCTTGCTGGCTACTAGAAGTCATCATCTTTAGGTTCCTTATTTAACTATTCTTCTTCAAAAGGGACTCCCTCTCCCACCTCCTGTTGCAAAGTTTAGCCTTCTACCTGCATCTTTGTAGCTTCAACAGTAGACTTCAAAATTTTGTCTTTCATTTTTCCATTAGAGGTTACACATATGATGTAGATGCCTGAGTTGATGGAGATATACCTATATCCATAGTGGCAGTCCTCTCAATTATCACCCCCTTTAGTTCATCTTCACCTTTTTTACCCTTAGGGGGAATTCTTCTTTGTTTTTCTATAGGAATCTTTCCCCATTGGATTTTCTCTTTTTAGTGAGGAAATCATCATATTCCTCATCAAACACCTCCTGCTTCTTCTTCTTGGTATCAACTATAAGGGCAACACCTCTTTTCTTTAATCTAGATATCTCTTCATCTAACCAGGCTTGGGTTAGCTAGATCACCCCATTTGTCAACTAATCTAAGGATATATCATCCTGTTGTGTAAGATCTGGGGCCGATATGGTGTCATTATACACCTTTTTGTCCTCATATTCATTAGACATGATTTTCCCATCATCCTTACGTAGCTGTACTGGCACCTGGATGCAATCAAAGGTTTTGATTTGATTCAAGGTGAGTCATTGATATTTCCTTCTTCTCACCTCAACCTCATTATCACAATCGATCCAGAAGTCTTCTAGATGATTTTGATGTATTGGTTTTCCTAGTATCTTCTGATCCTGCCATAAGGATCATATGATCTAGCTAGGGGAAATGGCTGTAAATACATCAATTTTAACCCCCCGATGACATGCTTTATACTCTTTGAATCTGGGCACATGTACAAGCCCATGGATACTAGAAATAAAACTGGAGGTATCTTCTTCTGTGCCTTGTAGGCTTCAACTATTGTGGATACCTACCTGACAAATTCCATCAAGATGACCCCATCAGTGGGGTATCTTGGCAACATAAGAGGCTATCACTCAAATCCTTTGATCCCAATGTATGAGAAAGTGGCAAACTAGATGAACTAGGCTCCATGTCAATAAATAATTTCTTGAGCTTCCATGCTTAGCCTTTTAGTCCTATCCTCTTCCATAGTTCTAACCAGATGCATGGAGAATGCATCATTTACCAATTTATAGTCTAGGAGGTATGCATTCCTTTGCAATTGGGGATAATGATCCCATATGTATGCATCATCAGCATCACCACCAACCTTACCCACTGTCTTCAAAGCATCAAAAGTTCCTTTATATGCACAAGAGTACACCACATATGAAGTCATGTAAAATAAACATGTTTGTCCTCCCAGGCTCCTCATTCCCTCATCCAATGCATTATTGATGATCTTAGCCCATAGGGGCCAGTTGTCTGCATACAAGACCATCCAGATGATCCCAAACATCCAATTCTCAAAATTTCTAGCATGAGGCCTGTCAGTCATCCTACTTAGTAGTGTAATCATATATTGGTACTCATCATCAAAATCAAACTTGTATAGATGCATGGGTAGTTTGGCCGAGGTGGCATATGTACTACTCTTTAATCTCCATTGGTATATCCTCTTCCTTATATTTTTCTTGTTATTGTTATACTCTATTTCCAATTTGCATAGGTCCAGACTCACTACCTTCTTCCCAACTGGCAAATTGAAAGTGTCGGTAATGCCTTTGACTGAGAAGTCTACATATATCCTCCCATGTTTCTCTACTCGTTTGGTTTCAGGGTTGTAATTTCTTGCGCATTCTACTACCAGCTCCAGAGCATCCATAGCATATGGAAAACCAGCTACATGCCACATACCTGAGACATACACCCCATCCAGAATGGGATTGTCCTTATCCTTATCCAATCTTGTCGACCATACTGTCAGGTCTGTATCCCCTTGGTGTGTATCACCAATAACTCCATACTTGAACTGCACCCCCTTAGGCTGGACAAACATGGGCTTGAGGAACTCTGCCTCAGACCAATTTCTTCTAAGATTTGCCATGGATTCCTATAATAAACATGATATGTTTTACCCTACAGTGTCCACATGCATTTCTACAACATCGTGTACTTCTATCATGTATACTCTGTATATTATTCCTCATTTTACCATTATACGTATTATCACAAAGCCAAACCCCAGTAAAAACAAAATACTCTACCTGAAAATATGGAAAATGACAAGAGGGTTTACAGTTACTTACCTAACAATGCTTTCTTTTGGATTAGATGATTGATTATGGAGAAGGACTGTAAATGCTTAAGATCACCCATTCCATTATGTTGAAGGATCCAATCAGTTAATTGGTAGCTGTTTGAGGGTTTGGCTTCAGAGCTCTATAATTTCTTGATTTATCGCAAGGTAAATGAAAATGACCTTTGAATTTTACATTTAAAGCATATCAATATGAAAGATTAGGGTAAAAATGTGTTGTCCTTATCAAATCCATTGATCATCTGCAGGGAATCCGTAGATGCGACCAAGTGTTCAATTTGCATTTGTAATTGGTGGGAGTTCATCTACCGCATTTAATT
This sequence comes from Cunninghamia lanceolata, assembly GCA_027924645.1. Taxonomy (NCBI): domain Eukaryota; kingdom Viridiplantae; phylum Streptophyta; class Pinopsida; order Cupressales; family Cupressaceae; genus Cunninghamia; species Cunninghamia lanceolata. Next base: position 11,270,090 of record BSBN01000655.1, read on the forward strand.
GCATTTAATGTCAAAAAAGTGGGGGTGTGATCTTCAAAAGATCAGGGGATATTCAAAATATGACCCCCCGAATAAAATGACCCCCCACTTTTGAGCGAAATAACTGAATGCAAAGGATCGGGTGATATGGTCAATATTTGACCATGTATAGATCGGGTCACGAAACTAAGATTAGGGGCTATTAAAAAATATGACCCCCTAGATAAAATGACCCCCTCGAAAAGATCAAGGTGACATCATTATGTCAGCGACATTATTTAATTATTATGTTTTAATGATGTCATCGTCAAATTAAAGAATATGACGGACATCAGATATATACCTCCCTGCAGATAGATGGAATGATGATGTCATCATCAGCGTTATTTCCTTCATTCATTGGACTTGGATGATGTCACCATCATATTGACATAGGGTGATATTTGCGAAGAGGGTGATATTCGTAAGATGACTGATGTTAAAAAGTTGACCCCCCCACGAGATAACTGAAGTCTTTTGACAGGTAAATATCAGCTCTTACTTAAAGTTGATGTCCGCACATCGCACACTAGGTGATTATCATGTGATAATCCTATCTCAAGGTGATTTTATCTAGTATGACTAATGCTTGAAATATGACCCCCCCTGCGTAGGTTATCAGGTTTGACCAAATTTTGACTCAACATAACTCTCTTCCCTTAGACAATTTTGGGGTGATCTCAAAGGAAAACCTGCTTGGAATTTTGTGTACTTCCCAACCATGAAGTTAATAATGGGAACTACTAAGTTTGGCAACTAACTTTAGTTATAGTGACAAATCCACCCTCTTACAAGGTTACATGCATGACTGATTTTACCAAACCATCCAAAGTAGAAAATAAACAAGCCAAAGCAGAAAGAAATGTTGGGTCCCTGTTTTGTCAAGGCAAAATGGGGCGTGTTATGTAACCACACAACTTTCCACTAAAGAACATAACCAAATTCCAATGATTCAATTTATGTGATCACATTTTAACATAGCATTTTAACTCTTTGTAAGTATAAGTATTATGATCTTTCTTAATGATAGGGTTTTCATCATGGCAACAATGCTAGCAAAGGATCAGGTGTGTGCAGATGATTAATTATCCTCATCTTGAAAGTAAGTTGAAAACATGAGTAATTGATGTTAAGATACATATTTTGGGTTAATCCCTCATAGCCAACCTGGATAGAGCCTTGCTGCGAGCAGGTGTCTATAACCCTGACAAGGTTATCTATACAATCCCCCTAAGTAGAGCTCGACTGCTAGTAGGCATCTATAGCCCTGGTAGAGTTACTTAGATGGCCGAATTTTATTCCTTTTGGATTTTCAATATTTATTCCTTCTATTCATATGATGTCATCATGTAAGCTTAATGTGCAAGGCATGGTCACTTGCTGATTTACGTTGGAGATTGCATTGGTAGCAAGGGAGTCCCTTTAGATTTTTTACTTAACACCTATACTTATACATTCCACAAACCCAAGGCTATTAGGTGAGTCATTGTGAAAAATCAATTTAGTTAAGAAAAGGCACCATGTTGAAAAGGATAGCACATACTTGGTCACCGATACTCCTCAAAATAAATCATAACCTATATAGGAATTTGTTCTCACCACTTGAATCTTAACAATTTGGTTATTTTCTTAGGGTGATAAGTTGCATCATCCTGACTAACCAAAACAAAACTCAATAGGTAAACAAACAAACAAAACAAAACTATACAAACAACTATACAATATGCACATTATGATACATTTGACCTACATGACATTATTTTAGGCTTGAAAATAATGCTTGAGGAGTGGTCCATTAACTGGCAATGGGACATCCTCACCTGGTAAAGTCTTGAGCTTGTAGGTACTGTCTCCTAAGATTTCTGAAACTTGAAAAGGACCTATCCAAAGTTTATCAAATTTACCATGATCCCCTTTCTTTTCATGTGCTTTATCCCACATAAGTACTAAATCTAAAATTCTAAAAGCCTTAACTCTAGCTCTTTTGTCAAACCAATGCTTGACAATAGCTTGATGTTTAGCAAATTGATCAATTGCTCTATTCCTTTTTTCTTCTAGATGCATTAACTGAATCAACTTGACTTCTTGTTTGTTATCTATACCTAGATACTCTTGTGCAAATTGCAATGTGGGGATCTTTAGGTTAACAGGGAGGATGGGATCCACCCCATATACTAGGTGAAAAGGAGAATTCCCCAATGCAACCTTCATCCTGGTTCTATCTGCCCACAATGCATATTTTAATAGGGTGTTCCACTCCCTCGGGTTCTTTTCTATCAATTTCTTTATGATGTTCAACAAGTTCTTGTTTGTAGATTCTACTAATCCATTCCCTTGAGGATAGTATTTTGAAGAAAAATTCAAAATAATTCCATGGTCAAAAGCCCAACTTGATAATCTTATCGATGCAAAGGCAGATCCATTGTCACCTACCAAAGCATAAGGAACTCCATACCTAGTTACTATGTTGCTTTCCAAGAACTTGATCACATCCTTAGCATTACATGTCTTACTACTGATAGCTTCAGTCCTCCTGGTACAATAATCATTAACAGTCAACACATACATGTGGCCTAAAGATGATGGAGGGTTGATAGGTCCTATGAAATCCATCCCCCATTAAGCAAATGGGCGCATCTCCATCACTGGTTGCAAGGGCTGAGCAGCATACCTTTCTCTATTTGCACCAACCTGACACATATGACAACATTTGATGTGTTCAACAGTATCTTTAAAAATAGTGGGCCAGTAATACCCTGCTCTGAAGATAGCATGAGTGGTAGCTAAGTATGATCCATGTGCGGTTCTAAATTTGTCATGTAATTTTGTTAATACTTTATCTGCTTCTTACCTTTCTAGGCATCTAAGGTATATTTCCTCATAGCTCTTCTTGAAAAGAACTCCTTCTTTTATCATGTATTTTTGGGATCTTATCTTCAAGGCTCTCCTTTGTGAGGCCTGCAACCTTGAAGGACATCTTCCAGTAATCAAGATTGTTGCAAGTATGGGTTTAACTGGTTTTGTCATTGATGTCAACATACTCATGTTGCATTAATGAGAAGGATTAGATGAGCTGTGTGCTGAGGATATTGAGAAAATTAGTCTTAATAAGGAACAGTGAAGAACAGTGATGACAAGAAGGTAAAAGTCATCAATAGGTTGAGGATCAGAGGATGCGGTTTAAAGGTTTATAGCTATAAGTCTTGAGATTCTCTAGTCAATTTTTTAGAGGTCTGCATGAAGATCTGAAGAAGTTATGGTCACTCAAGTAGAACTGATTCTAGTAGGTGTTTAGAGGTGACAGAGTGTCACAGATAGGTCCGATGAGATCTAGAAATTCATTATCCTGTTCTACGGATTTGAGGGAGTGTTGAGGATGTCCTTGTGAAGTATCAACTAGATTGGTTCATGGTTTGAAGGTCCAGAAGAGCCTATTCTTTTGTGACAGTGATGACAGACTATGTTCTTGAAGCTCCAGATGAAGGAGAGAAGAATTCCAGTAGGCTGATGAAGTGTGAATGTTCTTGGTGATTCAGGGAAGGTTATGATGATCATTGGATCATGTCCAGTTCATGTTGGTGGTTCACATTGAAGTTAGAGTTTGCATTTGAAGAATAACCACCAGATATTGGTGTTCTTCTTGAGACTGGCTGACTAAATGTATTACACGTCTTGCAGATGTTCTTGTAGGTGTTTTCTGACTTAGATGATTGTTCCTAAGTTGATGCCTTGTATAAATAAGGGATTGTGAAGTCTTTTTGAAGGGTGTCTTGTGGAGATGAGCGAGTGGTGGCAAAGAGGAGAGCAAAAGGCAGAGCAGAAGTATTAAGCTTAATGGAACTAATTCAAGCATGGTGAAGATGCTATTCTCCAATTCATGTATGTGATACTTATTTCTTTGTAGACAGTGTGTCTCTTGTAGGTAGTGAGCCTCTTGTGAGCAGTGTGTTCAAGCAGTGAGCCCTAATTGGCATGTGCCATTTTGTTCTTTCTATTCTTCTAACAGAGAATACATTCTTGGGTTAATCACCCGGTGGTTTTTCCCTTAACCGGGTTTTCCATGTCAAAATCTTGGTGTCTCATGTGTTGATGAGTTTCTGCTTTTGATTTGAATGCATTATGTCTCATGTTTAATATAATGCTAATCACTAAGAGGATTTAAGTGTGTAAATTAGAGAAAGTTTTACACAACTGACTCACCCCCCCTCTCAATTGTGTGCCCTAAGTCTAAGAATTGGTATCAGAGCCAAGTTCCTCTAAAAGGAGCTTAACTGCTTGAGGAGATCTAGAATGTTGTCTTACAAGAAGGATAGTCTGAAGTTTGATGGAACCAACTTTGCTCTTTGGAAAGGTCGCATGAAATGTCAATTGCAGTGTATGGGAATGGCGTACTGGTCCATGGTTACAAAAGCATATGTACCTCCACAGGGTGGTTTGACAACCCTAAATGAAATCACAGATGCTGAAAACAATCTATGGACCAAAGAGGCTCTTCTAAGCGCATTATCTGACTCAGCTCTCAAATGTTATTGACCTACCAACTGCTTTTGAGATTTGGAATAAACTGGAACTTTTGCATGAAGGAGACCAGTATGTTAAATGTGTAAGGTTACAGAGTCTAAAAGGGAAATTTGAAAAATTGAAGATGAGAGATGATGAAAATATTATGACTTTTATGCCAAGAGTAAATGAGCTGGTTTGTGGAATTAGAAATGCTGGTGGAGTCTTGGATGAAAATGAGATTGTTGGCAAAATTCTCAGATCCCTTCCTGCCTCTGACAAAATCAAGGTTACTGCCATTGATGAATTTAGAGCCCATACAACTGTCACAAGAGACCAATTGGCTAGAAACTGGCTGCATTTGAAATGACTGAGTTTGGAGATGATCCCCCCAAGACTGAATCTGCATTCAAAACCAATGCCTCTGTGAAAGGTAAACAAAGATTTGATCTAGGAGAGAACTCATCAAGGAAACTGTCATGGTATGAAAAAGCAAGAAAAGACCTAGAAGAAGAAGAAGTAGAAACTATTCAACTCAAAGCCCTCATTGTAAAGAGACTGCTAAGAGGATCTGGTAAGTATGAAGGAAAATTGTCTTTTAAGTGTTTTAACTGCAATAAGATTGGTCATTTTGCCTCAAGATGTCCGGAAAGATTTTCAAAGCCAAATCCTAACAGATCAAGGTTCCAAAAGAATTGTTACTATGTTCATGAAGAAGATGATAATGAAGGAGTAAAAGATGATGAATCAGAGACAGGAAACAAATCCGGAAGTGAATGGGTGTTTATTGCCATCAAGGAAGAAGAACCAATATCCTTTGTATCTATCAATCATAAAGTTGTAGAAAGAGCTCTGGCTACCCAAGTTGAAGAAAAGGATGATTGGGTCATTGACAGTGGTTGCTCTCACCACATGACAGGTGACAAAAATAAGTTCATAGATTTGGAAAGGTATGAAGGAGGAGTGGTGAAGTTTGGTGATAATTCTGCTGGTAGAATCAGAGGAAGAGGAACTATTTCTTTTGATGGAAGAAACAAAACTGGTAATGTACTGTATGTTGAAGGTTTGAAGCACAATCTTCTCAGTGTTGGATAGTTGGTGGACAAAGGCTATGATCTCTGATTCAAGGATGGAAAATGAAAAATCTTTGAAAGTTCCAGAATAGAGATTGCATCCGGTGCTCAAACTAAAGATAATATCTTCCACCTGGTTGGTATTGGTAAAAGCTGCTTATTTGTTCAAGTTGATCAAAGTTGGTTATGGCATAGAAGGATGTGTCATGTGAATTTTGATAATATTATCAAGATAAGAAATACTCAGGCTGTAAGAGATCTTCCAAAATTGGTGAAACCTACTAATAGCTTGTGCAAGGAATGTTAGTTGGGTAAGCTGAGCAGAGTCACATTCAAAAGCAAGGAACTATCTTCTACCAAATTATTGGACTTAGTTCACACTGATCTTTGTGGTCTGGTAAGAACCAGGAGTGTTCAAGGTGATAGATACTTCATGCTGCTAATAGATGACTATTCTCGGATGATCTGGGTAACCTTTCTAAAGGAGAAATTAGAAGCTCTTGAGAAATTCAAAATATTCAAGGCTATGGTAGAGAATAAAATAGGAAAAAAGTTGAAATCTCTAAGGTCTGATAGAGATGGAGAATTCACATCCGGTAAGTTCATAGAGTTCTATGAGAAACATGGAATTAAGAGATAGTTGTCTACTCTGAGGACTCCACAGTAGAATGGAGTAGTGGAGAGAAAGAACCGGACCATCTAGGAAGCATCTAGGACCATGATGATGGAAGCAAATGTTCCTCAGATCTATTAGAGAGAAGCTGTTAGCACTATAGTCTATACTCTTAATTGAGTTCAAATTAGAAGCAATACCAATAAGACCCCTTATGAACTCTAGTTTGGCATTACTCCTACTGTAAGATATTTCAGAGTCTTTGGTAGAAAATGTTACATCAAAAGAGATGACGATTTAGGCAAGTTTGATGCTAGAAGTGATGAAGGAATATTCTTGGGTTACTCTACTCAAAGCAAAGCATACTGGTGTTAGAACAAGAGACTAAGAAAGATGATATAAAGTACAAATGTGAAGGTTGATGAGGGACTAGAGAAACCCTCAAGGTTTTATGAATATGATGAAGATGATCAGAATGGTGTTCTAGTTTAACGAGTTCAATCCTCTTCTGAAAGTCAGATTCAGACTAATCCGGTAAATCAGGAAGAAGAGATAGGTCTGAATGAGCCTAATCAAGAAGCAGAATGTACGAAACTCCCAAAGTTCCAAGGTATGTAAGACTGAACCACTCTGAAGATTAGATCATAGGTGACAAAAGTAAAGGTGTGCAAACTAGAAGGAAAATTACTCAAAATTTAGATGAATATTGTCTGATTTCAAAGATTGAACCTAAGACAATAAATGAAGCCTGCAATGATGAAAACTGGACCAAAGCAATGGAGGAAGAGTTGATGCAAATTGAGAAAAATCACACTTGGGATCTTGTTCCCAGACCTAGAAACAAGAATGTGATTGGAACCAAATGGGTCTTCTAGAACAAACTAAATGAAGTTGGTGAAGTAATCATAAATAAAGCCAGATTGGTCTGCAAAGGCTACTCTCAAATAGAAGGAATTGATTTTAAAGAAAATTTTGCTCCAGTGGCAAGAATTGAAGCAGTCAGATTATTTCTTGCATTTGTTGCCTTCAAGGATTTCAAGGTGTATCAGATGGATGTCAAATTTGCCTTCCTGAATGGTGACTTAGAAGAAGAAGTGTACATTGAACAACTAGATGGATTTCAATTATCTGAGCATGGTGATATGGTCTGCAAGTTGAAGAAGACACTGTATGGACTAAAGCAAGCCCCAAGAGCCTGGTATGAAAGATTGGACAAACATCTTTTGAAGATTGGTTTCAACAAAGGTACTGCTAACAGTAACTTATATTTCAAAATTGACCATGAAAACATCTTGATTGTTGAAGTATTTGTTGATGATATCATCTTTGGAGGAAGAGACAATATGTGTAAAACCTTTGCAAATCAAATGAAAAGTGAGTTTGAGATGTCAATGCTTGGTGAAATGAATTTCTTCTTGGGTCTACAAATTACTCAAACAAAGAAAGGAATCTTTATTTCTCAAACCAAATATGTGAAAGAATTGTTGAGGAAATTTGGAATGGAAGATTCAAAGCCAATGAATACTCCCATGGCAACCAGATGTAAGTTGAGCAAAGATGATGACTCCCCTAAGGCAAATCAGACAAAGTGCAGATCAATGATTGGAGGATTATTGTATCTCACTCAAACTAGACCAGATATAATGTAGGTTGTTAGTCTTGTTGTGAGATTCTAGGCTGATCCTAGAGAATCTCATGTCATGGCAATCAAAAGGATTTTTAGGTACCTAAAATGAATAGTTGAGTATGGCTTGTGGTATCCTAGAGATCATGATTTCTCTCTTCATGCATATACAGATGCAGATTGGGTAGGAGATGTGGATGACAGGAAGAGTACCAGTGGTGGAGCATTCTTTTTGGGAAAAAAATTGGTTTCTTGGCTAAGAAAGAAACAAAAGGCAATATCTCTGTCTACAACTGAAGTAGAATACATTGCAATAGCAGGTAGTTGCAATCAAGTTTTGTGGATGAAGCAGATGCTAAAAGATATTAAAGTAGAATATGAGGAGCCTATCACAATTTTCTGTGATAATTCAAGTGCAATAAATATTTCTAAGAATCTGGTTTTGCATTCTAAGACTAAGCATATATCTATCAAGTTTCACTTTCTAAGAGAGCAAGTGAACAAGGATGAAGTCAGACTGGAGTATGTGCCCTCCAAGGATCATATTGCAGATATCTTTACTAAACCTCTTCCCAAGGACTCTTTTGAGTATCTCAGGGAGAAGTTAGGGGTTATTACCCCTCCAGTGATGAATTAGGATGCACTGGTGTTGATCAGTCTGATGAATATCACAATCATATCTTGTGATCCAAATTGATGATGGGGAGCTGCTACTTAGGGGGAGCAGCAGGTATGATTCTGAAGTATTGGAGTTGCAAGTATGAGCTTTTTGCCATTGATGTCAAAGGGGGAGAGAAGACATGTGAAAAACAAGTGGTTGATGATCAAAGGGGGAGTAGTAAAGGAAGAGCAGACATGCGAATAGTTGTTGCTGATAGGGGGAGCTGTGACAGTAAGGAGAAGTTCTTGTCTTGATGGTTTTTCACATCATATGTTGCCATCAATGACAAAGGGGGAGATTGTTGTAAGTATGGGTTTAACCGGTGTTGTCATTGATGTCAACATACTCATGTTGCATTAATGAGAAGGATTAGATGATCTGTGTGCTGAGGATATTGAGAAAATTAGTCTCAATCAGGAACAGTGAAGGACAGTGATGACAAGAAAGTAAAAGTCCTCAATAGGTTGAGGATCAGAGGATGCGATTTAAAGGGTTTGTAGATATAAGTCTTGAGATTCTCTAGTCAAGTTTTCAGAGGTCTGCATGAAGATCTGAAGAAGTTATGGTCGCTCAAGTAGAACTGGTTCTAGCAAGTGTTCGGAGGTGACAGGGTGTCACAGATAGGTCTGGTGAGATCCAGAAATTCATTATCCCATTCTACAGATTTGAGGGAGTGTTGAGGACATCCCTGTGAAGTATCAACTAGATTGGTTCGTGGTTTGAAGGTTTGAAAGAGCCTATTCCTTTGTGACAGTGATGACATACTGTGTTCTTGAAGCTCCAGATGAAGGAGAGAAGAATTCTAGTAGGCTGATGAAGTACAGATGTTCTTGGTGATTCAGGGAAGGTTATGATGATCGTTGGATCATATCCAGTTCATGTTGGTGGTTCACATTAAAGTTAGAGTTTGCATTTGAAGAATAACCACCAGATATTGGTGTTCTTATTGAGACTGGCCGACCAGATGTATTACACGTCTTGCGGATGTTCTTGTAGGTGTTTGCCGACTTAGATGATTGTTCCTAAGTCAATGCCTTGTATAAATAAGGGATTGTGAAGTCTTTTTGAAGGGTGTCTTGTGGAGATGAGTGAGTGGTAGTGAAGAGGAGAGAGAGAAAGGTAGAGCAGAAGTATTGAGCTTAATGGAATTGATTCAAGCATGGTGAAGATGCTATTCTCCAGTTCATGTATGTGATACTTATTTCTTTGTAGATAGTGTGTCTCTTATAGGCAATGAGCCTCTTGTGAGTAGTGTGCTTGGGCAGTGAGCCCTAATTGGCATGTGTCATTTTGTTCTTTCTATTCTCCTAATAGAGAATACATTCTTAGGTTAATCACCCCATGGTTTTTCCCTTAACTGGGTTTTACACGTCAAAATCTTGGTGTCTCACGTGTTGATGAGTTTCTGCTTTTGATTTGAATGCATTGTGTCTCGTGTTTAATATACTGCTAATCACTAAGAGGATATAAGTGTGTAAATTAGAGAAATTTTTACACAACTGATTCACCCCCCCTCTCAGTTGTGTGCCCTAAGTCTAACAAAGATATGCCTGATGTCTGAATACCATTCTCCAGTTTCCTTTGTATTTATGACATATTGCTGGCTCATGATGTTAGGATCAATTTCAGATATCATCTAACTTAAGGCTTGTCCTCTACTAATTTCATGGGTGTTATGTCCATATCATACTCTTGGAGGACAATTATCCATTTGGCTCTCTTTTCACCTGGTTCACTTTGCATTAAAAGCATCTTTACCACTACATCTGGTACTACAATGATCACTTTACTTCTCAAGATGTAATGTCTAAACTTCTTGACAGCTCAGACTAGAGAGAGTGCTTGTCTTTCAACATCCATATATCTAAGTTTTGCATCCCTGAAAGGACAACTCATAAAAGCTATAGGCTTTTCTTCTCTAGCCTCATTTCTTTGTGTTAGTACTATTGCAGACGTATGCTCTGAAGCAAATGAGTATATGTAAAAATCTTTGGTATAATCTAGACTAATTAGAATAGGAGCATTAGATATAGCTTTCTTGATATCTTCAAAAGATGCTCTAGCTTCAAGTGTCCACTCAATTTTGGCATCCTTCTTGAGCATTGCATTCAATGGTCAGACAATCTCTGCAAAACTAGTAATGAACTTCCTAATGAAATTGATCTTACCAAAATAAAATTTGAGTTCCCTCTTACTCCTAGGAAGTTGTATCTTCATGATTGATTCTACTCTCGTAGGGTCAATGATGATCCCATTCTCTATTATTAGGTGACCTAACAACTTCCCTATGGTTACCCCAAATATGCATTTTTTAGGGTTTAGGGATATTCCATAATGTTCACATTTATTTATTGCTTTCCTGAGGTCTTCTACATGATTCCCTCTCTTTAGAGAAAATGGTCAAGTCATCCATGTATATGACAATGCATTTACCAATTAATCCCCTGAAGGCTATATCCATTGATCGCTGAAAGGTGGCTCCAGCATTTATCAATCCAAAGGGCATGTGTCTGTAGGCAAATACTCCCCACTTAGTGGTGAATGTAGTCTTTAATCTATCTATCTTGTCTACCATCACTTGGTTGTAACCTGAAAAACCATCCAGAAATGACATCATCTTTGCACTATTTACAATCTGCAAGACCTCATCCAAAGAAGGCAAAGGATAATTATCCTTTTCAAAATCTTTATTTAAATTTCTAAAGTCTACACACAACCTAATGTCACCATTCTTCTTCCTCACTGGGACCAAGTTAGCCACCCATGTCGAATGTCTCATAGGAAATATGATTCTGGCATTAAGCAATTTCTTCACTTTTTCAAAAATGATGGGCTCCAGCAAAGCATTAACAGGCCTCTATTTTTGTCTAAAGGGCCTAACATCTAGCTTTAACTGTATAGTATGAGTGATGATTGAAGTATCATAAGTTTTCAACACATCATATGTCTAGGAAATAACATGAATATAATCTTTAAGTGCTTGGGTTATTCCTACCATTTCTTCCTCTATACACACCTTTCCAATCAGGACATTCCTTTTCTCTACATCATGTCCTATATTGACTAGTAAATATTCTCCTCCATCTGCTTTAGGGAGATCTTTCTGTTTTAGCATGTTATCTAAATCAAATGCTCTTTCTAATTCTATCATTCCTTTGGGAATCTTTTTAATAGGCAGCTCTATGATTTCTTCTTCTTCCCAGGTATGATCTTCCACATTTCTTTCATCTATGATCTGCATATCAAACACATCTCTATTGGATATGAAGTCTAAAATGTGCTAGTCATCATCAAACACTTGAAGGTTAACGACATTGTCTGGTACAGAGGGTACTAACACTAATTCAACTAAAAATCTCTTCAAACCAGATATGGATAATGGTTCCAAAGTACTTGTGGCTTGGACCAAGGTATCTGCCCTGTGATTTTGTTCTCTAGGCACATGGGTGATGTTAAATGCATCAAAATATTCTATCAGATCCCATACCCTATGTTTGTAATTAGACAACTTCTTTTAATTACAAGAATATATGCCCCTTACTTGTCTTACTACCAATTATGAGTCTCCATAGACATGCAAAATCTTTACTTTCTTTCTGAGTGCAAACAATATCCCATGGATCAGAGCTTCATACTTTGTCACATTATTTGTGCATGGGAATTGTAATACATATACTTCCAAGTAGGATTTACCGGCTGAATTAATAAGGTCTATCCCTACTCCAGCCCCTTATTTTGATTTAGATCCATAAAACCTGAGGATCCATGGCTTATCTTCAGTTAAAGGTTTGTCTGGGCCTTCTCTTTTCTTTTTAGCTCTAGCAGTTGCACCACTTGATACCCATCTTAATTTTGATGTTTCAATCTTCTCAAACTTCACCTTATCTGATTGATGTGGAGCTGATATTCCATTTTCTTCTTTGTCATCAAAAGGAGGATCTTTTGAACAAGGCAACATCTACTTTTCTAGAATATGCAAACATAATGAGCAAGTAGTTTCTAAATGTGGTGCTTCATGTAACCTGCACCATCCCTCAATTAGAACATCCTACAGGGAAGTGTGCTACTGTATCATCTTCTAAATTTCTTTTGATAAAAATTTCTCAAACTTGGACAAATTATTGTCTCCATCTTCATCAGATATTTCATAATCTGACTCAACCAAGCAATCGGTCCCTGGGGTGATATTCTTGTTACTCTTAGAATTACTCTCGTTACACACCAATATCTCTCCTATCATCTGAATAGGGCTTTCATCAGGATATGAGCTTTCTTCTATTCCTGCAAATGACAGACAAAAATTAGTATCACTGTCACTATCTGCAAAACTTACCTCAGATGATGATGATGCCCTCTCATTGCATTCCTATTCTAGTTCCATCATATCTAAGCAAGCATCACAGGTATTTTTAGAATGTGCTTCGTCATGTAACCTGCACCATCCTTCAATTAGAACATCTTCAATAGACATTTTTAACAATTGGCAATGTTGCAGCTCTTTGGACAAGTGCATTTCAAAGTTCTTGAAGTGATCTACTTCTATCTCATTTTCAAAACTACAATTAGACTCTAAAATTATTCTATCATCCTGAAGATTGTCATTATGAATATAAACATCATACACGAGGATCTTCTCTATCTTGACAGTCTGGGATCTGATGGAATACACTTCAGGTTCAACATCTACATACATGATCTCATTGGTTTTATTATACTTAATGATCATATGTTTCATGCGAGGCTCGACATCTATCCTTATTTGATTAGGTATTCCTTTCCAAGGTAACCACATGTGACTGAAATTAGTGGACATGTATCAATTGAGTGTTTTTGACCAATCCCTGCTGAGCAACATCCCATAGGTATTTGGTATATCTACCACCTAAATATTGATGTAGTATTGGATTCTTGGATCTGATGCTAACTACATATGGATGTGAGTCAATTCTTCTACTACACTCACCTCTATTTTATATAACTGTGTTACTTTCTTCAGTGACTTGGCAGGATGCAACCTTAAGGCGTTACATATGGACAGAGGCATTACATTAGTAGATGCACCTAAATCTACTAAGCAATTATGCAAATTCTTGCTAAACATCCTTATGGTAAGGAGAAAAGGAGGTGATTTAGTTTTATTTCTATAAAGAGTCATGTGTAAAGTTTCTGCAGCCTGAACAGTGGTTGGAATTTTGTGTTTAACACTAATATCCTTAATGGCATGATCTTTTTTCCCAGTCTGACTTGAGATATGATTATCCTCCTTTGGAGTAGGATCATCTAAGGATTTCATGAAAGCCTTTTTAATAGCTGGGGTTTTGAGTAGTTCTAACAATGACAGACTGATCTTGATATTTTTCATTTCATCTGTTAAGTATGTGACCAATTTATCACACTCATGGGATAGATTACCAGCTTTTGGCACTACATTTTGTGGTGCTAAATACTGAGCATTAACTTTAGTAAATCCAAGGTTATTGCTTGCCTTAGGATTAGGAGGAGTGTTAAAATTATTTGGAGGTAAGGATGTAGTCAAAGGACCAGTAAGTCGGTTGGAGTTATTCCTTAGGTTGTAATTGTCATGCCTGCATTTCCCATGCGGTCACGATACAAAACACGTGTGTCATGCCCACATTTGCCATGTGGTCATGACACAAATTACGAAAAACTTTTCTACCTATCGCTAGGAACCCCCTAGCATGCGTTTGCATGCTCGGTGGCAATACACATAAGGCACAGACATGTCAACATAGCCGCAATGATGATAGCCGTCTAGGGGGTATGTGACACAAAGTGTGTTGCTCCTAGGGTTAGACTGATTTAAATTTGAACCCTAGGTTTCCTAGGTGAAGATGATTTTAACTCAGGTCAAAAAGAAATCAAAAAAGTGATTAAGTAATATGGCATGATGGTGCATGATTGAAGTGGAATGATGGAATGAACTTAATAAAATAACGTAAAATTGAAACCCTAGAAATCTAGAAAAAATTCGACAGCATAACGCGTTTTCAACAAATGCAAAATAAAATTTAAAATAGATTACCAATAAGGAATTAAATAAAATTTAAGAATCAAATTAAATTAAAACTTCAGAACAAATTCAAAATGATTTAAAATAAAATAATAAAATAAAATAAATAACCTACCAAGGTCGAATAAATCAACCTTGCATAAAAGGTTAAAAATTTGAAAAAAATAAATTAATAATTAATGACAAGACATCAGATAAACCCAAAAGAAAAACTGAGTCTGTTATTAAATATAATTTTGGCATTATATTTAATAAATAACTTAAAATTTTAATAGATAAGGGAGGAGAGTTTAAATAACTCTTCCCGTAAAATAATGATAAAATAGATCAATAATAAAAAAATGTTAAAATCCCGCTAGGGGAAATTTTTTTTAAAAAAAATCTCAACTAGGATGAATTTTAAAAAAATAATGGAAAATTTCTTCCCAAATAGAATAAAATTAATCCCTCCCCAAAATTATATTTACACCACAAGGCAATAAGAACACAATGCAACAATAGCCCATTCAAAATTAGATATCTATTTAAAAGAACCCAAAAGTTAAATTACAAACAAGGAAAAGAAAATAAGAGTTTTTTAATTAAAGAATAAAACATAACCTCTCAATTTAAATTCCTCACAAATAATATATCCTCTTACTAAAATAAGAAAAGCCCTAATTTCAAATCTACTTGGTTTTCAAAAAGGATGCCCTAATAGCATGTTATTGTTTTCTCATTTCATTGTTGCCCTAACTCATTCTTTCTTCTATTGTTTTAGTTTTGTTTTCTTTCTCATTCTTGCTGATTAGGGTTTGGACCAGAAATGGAGGCCATGATTCTTCCACTACCTCTCATGGAGGTATGCATTCTGATTAACAAGAGTTTTTTTTTTGTGTAACAGAGTGATATATCCGTGTGTGTATATATATATTAGTAGATATGCTTAATGGCTATGCTGAAGATCTAAAATTTTGTAGAGTTAAAGAGGACCCAAAAGTGCCACCGGTGCCGACCAGACGATAGCTGATATAGGGTTAAGGAAGAAAGGTTTGAAGTGGAGGAGCGCGGCTGAGCAGAGGGGATCACGGCAGTATCAACGGTGGAGGTTTGTTTGTGGTGGTGGGGACTGTGGAGGTTACGTGGCCCTGCGGGGGTTAGGGCGTAGATGGGGGGTGTGGGGAGGGGGTGATGCCCCCATCCACACCCGCAGGTGTGGGTGGGGGCATCGCCCCCTCCCCACACCTTCATAGTTAAAAAAAACTCTGTGGGTGGTGGTTTGGCCATCGCCCATAGTCACAAATATATATTTTTTTTAAACTTCAACTATTAGAAACAGTCCGCCATAGCTTCTCTGCTTAAAATAAATTTTATTTACAGTAATTTTTGTCTCAAATATATATAATATATATATATATATATATATATATATATATATTATGTATATATATATATATATTTTTTCCCAGAAAGATATATATACAGTTTATTAAAAGCAATATCATAGTAAAATACATCCTTCTTTTATATTGTATATATATATGTATGCACTCTCATATATATATATATAAGTGTATTTACATATTAAAATATACACAACAAGAAAACAGTAACTAAGTATTTTTTTTTCTTTCTACTTTTCTATATTCACACAGTGGTAAGGAAATTAAAATAATAGCAATAGATTTTTAGAGAATAAAGCAACCAAGTATTTTATGAGTTTATATGAATGCATAAATATGTATATTCCCATAGCCTCCATTTTCTCAAAACATTGAAATAATAACAAAATACTACATTTCCATATAACTCCAATCTATTTTTTTTTTAATACTAACATTTCTTTTTTGAATCAAATAACTGGATAACCTAGTATTGCAATTTCTTTTTTTTTAAACACATTTAAAAAGAGATATATATATTTTGTTTCCTTTCTGAGAAGAATCTATATGGTAGAATATGCATTCTCACATAAATTTTCTAACAGTAACTAAATTTTCAATAAAAAATTTTGTGCAACAAAACAGATATTTAACTTCAAATTCCTCTTTCCTATATGCAATAAATTTTAAACAATCATTGATGCATTTTTTTTTTTTGTAAAGAACCATGACAAAAAAATATTTATATTTATTTTACATGCATTTACCAACACCATGCCAACTCCACAATAAAAAGGGAATAAACAACTTTAAATAAAATAAACAGAAAGTTTACATTGCACTACTTTTCACAGCAAACTCCAAGGGCATAAAACTTGCCAAAATAAATACAATAAGGCCATAATGGCCATGGCTCAAACAACCAATAAACTCCTAAAGCCACACAAAGTGAGCTTCACAACAACTCCATTTCTTCGTAGAAAATACCTCAATAAAAACACAATAAAAAAGAATAACCCAGCCACTTCAAAATGCCCTCCTCCCTACCATAGACCCCCGAGAGGGTCACCCCTGAGCTAGGGAGGTAGGGATTCACACGGAAATAACAATTCCACAACAAAGTCAAACACAACAACATAAAAGCAATCCCAAGGTTTAACACATAACTCAACTCATGAAAATGAGTTTGATGAGGGTAGAGAATGGACCCCTCTACTTCAAAGGACACCCAAATGATAAAATACCAAACTCATGGCCTCAAGACAAAAATCTCCCAAACCACCACTCTCCACAAAATCATAAAATAATCTCCATGGCACTCTTGCCATTCAAATAATCTCCTCAACAAGTAAAAGCCCTCAAGGCATAAATATCACAATGTGGGAGTGACCTCAAGGAGGTTCCTTTCCCCTACCCAAACAAGTTGAGCCTTACCTCCAAATGGAGGTGCTCTTACCATACTCCCATCCCACACAAAAACAAGAACAACAAACAACCAAAAACTCAACACAACACAAAGATTAAGCAAGGGTGAAGAAACATAGTTTAGGAGGCTTACCTTCAAAGCCTTATAATGGAAGCACCTTTGGTGAAGAGCTCCAAGCTTTCCCAAACCTTCCAATCTTCAAGAATTCCTCTAACTTTCCCAAATTCCTCCAAAATAGAAAGAAAATTAAAAATGCAAGAACCCAACACTCCTCAACAAGAGGAGGTAATATAGGCCATCAATTTTGGCCTTGAGGAATGAGAAGGTGACACTTGTCACCTTCTCCTTCCTCCTCCAATGCCACTTGCAAAGGGAGAGGAAGTGTGAGGGTGACAAGTGTCATCCTCCAATTCCCTCTCAATCCTCAACTTATCCACTTGTGCTATCACACATGTGTGAGAGGACAAGTGCTGAGGTGGCATTCCCACTCAAACCTCCAAGAGGATAAGGGATGCCATATGGCATCCTTTTATTCTCTTAAAGATCCATCTCCCTCCAAGATGCTCTCACAAGTGTGTGAGAGTGTTGGAGGAAGATCCCACACACTCGGGAGTCTTGGAGACCTCCCAAGTCCTCCTTGGGAAAGGATTCCCAAACTTTGGGAAGGGAGATGAGTCTTTCCCAAAGCATGACTCATCTCCCACCTTCCCTAATTTCAAATTTCGTCACTTTGACTAAACCATAGTTTAGAGTGACCAAAAGTGAGTTAATCCAAGGGTTAGTTAGTCAAAATTGACCCTAGACCCATGGGTAACCACCTAGGGTAACTTTTGGGACACTAAGGTTCACCAAGGGGGTCATAAATCCACTTTAAATGGCCTCAAAAAAATAAAATAAATACCAAGTGGTGTAAGTCAAATAAAAATTATACAACACTTAATATTAATAAATTAAACAAAAAGGGGTACTAGGCCAAAATGATTAAAAATTAAATCAAGCACTTAAATCAATATTCAATTTCAATGATCCTCATCCCTCTTGGGAATGGATCAGTTTTACAAGGAATAACATAGTGTGAATTCTACCTCCAATTTGTTGTGGCTTGAGAATGTAAAACCTACACATCTTGATCAAGTGTCAATCATATCATGATAATCATAGCCGAAGCAACTGGAATTAAATTCACATGTAAAATAATCAGCCTCACATCCTCCCCCCTAAGACTAAACTTCATCCTGGAAGTAGTCAAAAAGGTGAGGATAGAGTGCCCTCAAACTAGCTGCATCCTCCCAAGTCGCTGTGACCTCATCATAACAATCCCACTGGACCCTAACCTGGTCCATCTCTTGACCTTGAAGGCCTAG
The DNA here is from genome assembly GCA_027924645.1 of Cunninghamia lanceolata. NCBI lineage: Eukaryota > Viridiplantae > Streptophyta > Pinopsida > Cupressales > Cupressaceae > Cunninghamia > Cunninghamia lanceolata. The sequence continues at coordinate 11,288,761 of BSBN01000655.1, forward strand.
CATCTGATGCGAATTGGCTCCAAAGCCAATTGCCCATCCATCTCTACCTATAGAGCACTCCAGTCTAATACGTGAGATAAATCAGATATATATCGCCTCAATACAGAAATATTAGACATCATGGATACGTGACAGGCTAGGTGGCAACGCTAGAGGATAGGCAACTAGTCCTATTTCTCTAAAATATCAAAGGGTCCTACAAACTGTGGTGTGAGCTTAAAGCCCTTTCCATAACGGATAGGACTCTTATATGGCCGCACTCTAAGGAATACCCTATCACCCACTGAGAAGCTCCGATCAGTCCTCTTAGCATCGACATACTTCTTCTGTCTATCCTGTGCCTCCTATAATCTCTACCTAATCAGTGTGACCTATTGCTTGATATCCTGAACTAGTGCTGGACCAATGGCAACTCTGTCCTCTATCCGATCCCAACTCAATGGTGTCCTGCATGGTCTGCCATATAAAGCCTGAAAAGGAGGCATACCCAACGAGCTGTGATGCCCACTATTGTAGGCAAACTCAACCAGATACAGATACTCCTCCCATCTAGACTGATGGTCTATAACATACATTCGAAGCATGTCCTCCAACACCTGATTCACTCGCTCTATCTGTCCATTTGTCTCGGGATGATAAGCGGAGCTAAAGTTGAGCTGTGTGCCCAACACCTACTGCAAGGCTCTCCAGAATGCTGAAGTGAAAACTAGATCTCTATCAGAAATGATGTGGCGAGGTGCTCCATGTAATCTCACAATATTGTCTAAGAATACCCTCACCACTACTGGAGCATTGTACATCGTGCGTATAGGTGATAAATGCGCTACCTTGGTCAACTTGTCAACTATCACCATGATGGCATCATGGCAACATGAAGACATAGGAAGACCAACAATAAAATCCATGGAAATGGTGTCCCATTTCCACTCAGGTATCTTATGTGGGTATAGAAGACCCACTGGATGCTAATGCTTGGCCTTGACCCTCTGGCACTCAAGGCATTGAGCAAAAAACTCTTTAATGTCTCATCTCATACCCGCCCAATGGTACAGCTGTCGTAGGTCAGCATGCATCTTCTTCACCCCTGGATGTGCTGCATATGGTGCTCTATGAGCCTCTGATAACACTACAGTATTTAGGTCACCTACACAGGGTACATAAATGCACTGTCAATGATGAAGTAACCCATCTACCTCAAGTGAATACCCTACATACTTGCCCACAAGGGCCCTCTGTGAACTGATCTCCTACTGCACCTCAAGAAACCACTCATCCTCTGGCAGATACTGAATAATGCATCCTCTCAAGTCCACACTTAGAGTCAAGGTCAAGAGCTCGTGGCACCTCTGACTCAATGCCTCAACAACCACATTCTCCTTCCCTTTGATGTAGTGGACATCAAAGTCATACTCACAAAGGAACTCCATCCAACACCACTGATGGGCATTCCAATTCAGCTGAGTAAAGATATACTAAAGGCTGTGATGTTCTGAATGGAGCTCAAGACGATGACCCAATAAGAAATGCCTCCAATGAACTAGAGCATGAACCACTGCCGCTAACTCCAAGTTATGCGTGGGGTAGTTCAGCTCATAGGTCTTGAGATTTCACGACTCATACGCGATCGCTCTACCACCCTGCATAAGTATGACTCCCAATCCCTCAAGTGATGCATCTGTACAAACCATAAAATCTTCTACAGGATCAAGAACTACTAAAATGGGAGCGCTGGTAAGACACTCCTTGAGGACCCCGAAGGCCCTCTCACACTACTCAGTCCATAGAAAGTTCTTCCCTTTTCGCTGAAGGGAAGTGATGGGGTGCACTATCTGAGAAAAACCCTCAACAAAGTGACAGTAATAACTAGCTAACCCCATAAAACTCCTGACCTCTATCACACTAGTGGGTGCTGGCCAATCCCTGATAGCCCTAATCTTTGATTGATCTACTAAGATTCCATCACCAAATAGGATATGTCCCAAATACTGAACCTCTATCCTAAAAAATGCACACTTCGCCAAGTTCTCGTAAAGATTCTGTTCCCTCAAACATTGTAGAACCTGACGAAGGTGCTTCTCATGCTCCTCCTCAATCTGTGAATAGATCAAGATGTCATCGAGGAAAATGATCATGAACCTATCCAAATAGGTACAGAACACCCCATTCATGAGACTCATGAACACTACAGGGGCGTTTATCAAGCTAAAGGGGAGAACAGTGAACTCACAGTGGCCATATCGAGTCCGGAAGGTGGTCTTATGGATGTTTGCCTCTGTGATGCGTAGCTGATGATAAACAAACTTCAGGTCTATCTTAGAGAACACCCTGGCTCCCTGCATCTAATCAAAAAGATCATCAATCCTGGGCAGAGGATAACGGTTCTTCACTGTCACCTTATTCAACTACCTATAGTCCATGCACAATCGAAGAGACCCATCCTTCTTCACGAAGATGACAGGTGCACCCCAAAGTGAAACGCTTGGTCAGATGTGCCCCTTCTCGAGCAAGTCCTCCAACTGTAACTTGATCTCTGTGAGCTCATGTGTGGTCATCCTGTAGGGTGCACAAGACACTGGCTTGGCAGCCGGCACTAGGTCAATGTGATGGTCTACCTCACGACGGGGTGGCATCCCTGGTAACTCTACTGGAAACACATCAGAAAACTCTCTAAGGATGGGATGATCATCCAAAGATGCCTTAGGCTCATCATTTGATCTGTCACTCACTGTGATGGTGAACATCTGACACCCCTTCTGCATGTAGTGCTTAAGCTATTGAGCAGATATCATACGCACTGCTGTGGGCTTCTGCATGCCCACTATCTCAACTAATGTACCGTGATCATCTAAGCAGATGATCATCTTTCAGCGACAATCTAGCTTGGCTCGATGAGCCACAAGCCAATCCATACCCAACACCACATCATAGGATCCTAATGTCATAACTCTAAGGTCACATACTGTGGTAGAGGGTCCTAAAGAAATCTTGTAGTCATGGACTAAGGCATCTATTGTCATCTTGGCCCCTGAGACCAACTCAACCTCCCACCTGTCATCCTGCCTAGAGGCCACCAACCTGCAATGCTCCACTAACAATAGAGATATGAAAGAGTCAGTAGCACCAGAATCAAAGAGAATAGAAATGGGGTTACCCCCAATCATACCTGCTGTTTTAATCACTGACACCTAAAAATCAGCCTGGCGGTTATCAACCTCTGCGAACATATGGTGGGATCTACCCACATCACCAACAATCTGCTCAGATCCTCCTGCACGAGGCTGTCCCCCTACTGTAAAACCCTATGGACATTCTTTGGTTAGGTGTCCTACTCCACCACAAAGATAACAAGGGCCCCTAGCCTATACCTGTCTAGTCTAAGTCCTACTCAACTACTGTTGTTCTAATCTACCAGTAGACCCATGTGAGCCCTTATAAGACTGTTGTGACCTCGTGGGTCCCGCAGGTGGTCCATGTTGCCTCTGATCTCTGCGCGGGCCCTGTTGCTGCCAACCTCTATTATGTCCCCCATATGCCCTTTGCTGTGTCTAGCTCTTTGCTGCTACTGTGGCTTCTGCTGCTGTGGTTGCTATTGTTGTGGGGGCCTAGGAGGTAAGAGTGCAGAACTAAATCCTCCCCTATGTGGTGGTTGTGATGGTCTACGGAAACTCTGTTAATGCTACTGCTATCCATGATCCTAAAACTAAGGGCGTGAACTCTACCCTCATCCCTGAATCTCCTCAGCGATATATGCCTTCTTGGCAGCATCACTCAAAGTCTGGGGGTCTGCCATATGAATAGGCCCTGTTATACTGTGGTTTAGTCCTCTGATAAACTTATGAACCAAGAGTTTCTCATCATGGAGATACTTCGTATAATGGGATAACTCAGTAAATCTACCCTCATACTGTGCCACTGTAAGTCCCCTCTACTGTAGGTCATGAAATTCGTCGATGCAACACTGCCTGTAATGATCTGATAAGTATCGCGCATTGAAGTGCTCAATGAAGGTCTCCCATGTGAGGGTGTCTAATAAAAGGTGACACTTGCACTCCTCAGTGCACCACTAGGTAGCTGCTACATCTTGCAATAGGTGTACTTCTACATGAGCCTTTGTGTTGCCCTCGTAAGGACGTAATGTGAAGCATCTGTCTAAGCTGATGAGCCAGGCCTCTACCTCAGCTCCCTCTGTGGTCCTGACAAATGTAGGAGGGTTCAACCTCAACAAATCCCTAATGGGATCTCCTCTATCTCTGTGCTTCCTGATAGGTTCATCTGTGTAATATTCATAAGGCCTATGAATAATGTGCTCTACTCATACTACCTCATCATGCCTAGCATGGTGTGAAAGACTCCTGCTACGGGCCCTGTCGGCCGAACCAACCTCCTTTGCCATCATCTCTGGCACCTCAACATAAGGCTCCACACGTGGTGCCCCTCGCGGCTCCACACGTGGATCAACACGGGACTTAGCTCATGGCTCCTCTTGCGGATCCTCGCAGGGCTCTACACGTGCCTCTACGTGCAGCTCAACATGTGGCTCTACGCGTGGTGCAACTAGGGTCGATGGAAGCCTATCTAGAACTACCTGTAAAGCCTGTAATATCTATGCCCCAATATCTGGTAGGGCCAATGGTGCATGTGGTGCCTGCAGGATTGGCTGTGGTTGTCCCTCAGCTGAAGAGTCAATGTGAATCTTGGGGGATGGAGTGCGGTAGGGCTGCGCTCGCCGAACTCATCAGGAGGCATCCTACAAAAATGAGGTAACCACAAATTAATCAAAATTACAGAAATAATAATGTGCCCTATGCAAGTCCAGTGTTTAAACTTAGGCTCTGATACCAAATGTCATGCCCGCATTTCCCATGCGGTCATGACACACAACATACGTGTCATGCCCACATTTGCAATGTGGTCATGACACGAATTACGAAAAAAATTTCTACCTATCCCTAGGAACCCCCTTGCACGTGTCTGCGTGCTCAGTGACAATACGCATAAGGCATAGACATGTCAACATAGCCGTGATGATGATAGCCTTCTAGGGGGTATGCAACACGAAGTGTGTCGCTCCTAGGGTTAGACTGATTTAAATTTGAACCCTAAGTTTCCTAGGTGAAGATGATTTTAACTTAGCTCCAAAAAGAAATCAAAAAAGTGATTAAGTAATATGGCATGATGTTGCATGATTGAAGTGGAATGATGGAAAGAACTTAATAAAATAACGTAAAATTAAAACCCTAGAAATCTAGGAAAAATTTGACAGCATAACGCGTTTTCAACAAACGCAAAATAAAATTTAAAATAGATTACCAATAAGGAATTAAATAAAATTTAAGAATCAAATTAAATTAAAACTTTAGAACAAATTCAAAATGATTTAAAATAAAATAAATAACCTTCCAAGGTCGAATAAATCGATCTTGCATAAAAGGTTAAAAATTTGAAAAAAATAAATTAATAGTTAATGACAAGACGTCAGATAAACCCAAAAGAAAAATCGAGTCCGTTATTAAATATAATTTTGGCATTATATTTAATAACTAACTCGAAATTTTAATAGATAAGGGAGGAGAGTTTAAATAACTCTTCCCATAAAATAATGATAAAATAGATCAATAGTAAAAATATGTTAAAATCTCGCTAGGGGAAAAATTAAAAAAAATTTAAAAAAATCAACTAGGACGAATTTTTAAAAAATAAGGAAAAATTTCTTCCCAAATAGAATAAAATTAATCCCTCCTCAAAATTATATTTATACCACAAGGCAATAAGAACAAAATGCAACAATAGCCCATTTAAAATTAGATATCTATTTAAAAGAACCTAAAAGTTAAATTACAAACAAGGAAAAGAAAATAGAGGTTTTTTAATTAAAGAATAAAACATAACCTCTCAATTTAAATTCCTCACAAATAAAATATCCTCTCACTAAAATAAGAAAAGCCCTAATTTCAAATCTACTTGATTTTCAAAAAGGATACCCTAATAACATGTTATTGTTTTCTCATTTCATTTTTGCCTTAACTCATTCTTTCTTCTATTGTTTTGGTTTTGTTTTCTTTCTCATTCTTGCCGGTTAGGGTTTGGACCAGAAATGGAGGCCATGATTCTTCCACTACCTCTCACAGAGGTATGCATTCTGATTAACAAGAGTTTTTTTTTTTTTTTTTTTCTGTAACAGAGTGATATATATATGCTTAATGGCTATGCTGAAGATCTAAAATTTTGTAGAGTTAAAGAGGACCCAAAAGCACCGCTGCCACCGACCAGATGATAGCTGATACATGGTTAAGGAAGAAAGGTTTGAAGTGGAGGAGTGCGGCTGAGCGGAGGGGATCACGGTAGTATCAACGGTGGAGGTTTGTTTGTGGCGGCAGGGACTGTGGAGGTTACGTGGCTCTGCGGGGGTTAGGGCGTAGATGGGGGGTGTGGGGAGGGGACGATGCCCCCATCCACACTTGCGGTTGTGGGTGGGGGCATTGCCCCCTCCCCACACCTTCATAGTTACAAAAAACTCTGTGGGCAGCGGTTCGGCTGTCACCCACAGTTACAAATATTTTTTTTTAAAAAAACTTCAACTATTAGAAACAGTCCGCCATAGCTTCCCTGCTTAAAATAAATTTCATTTACAATAATTTTTGTCTCAAATATATATATATTCCTAGAAAGATATATATATAGTTTATTAAAAGCAATATCACAGTAAAATACGTCCTTCTTTTATATTGTATATATATATATGCACTCTTATATATATAAGTGTATTTACATATTAAAATATACACAACAAGAAAATAGTAACTAAGTATTTTTATTTTTTTCTTTCTACTTTTCTGTATTCACACAGTGGTAAGGAACATTAAAATAACAGCAATAGATTTTTAGAGAATAAAGCAACCAAGTATTTTATGCGTTTATATGAATGCATTAATATGTATATTCCCATAGCCTCCATTTTCTCAAAACATTGAAATAATAACAGAATACTACATTTCCATATAACTCCAATCTATTTTTTTTAATACTAACATTTCTTTTCTAAATCAAATAAATGGATAACCTAGTATTGTAATTTTGTTTTAAACACATTTAAATAGAGGTATATATATTTGTTTCTTTTCTGAGAAGAATCTATATGGTAGAATATGCATTCTCACATAAATTTTCTAACAGCAACTAAATTTTCAATAAATTTTTTTGTGCAACAAAACAAATATTTAACTTCAAATTCCTTTTTCCTATATACACTAAATTTTAAACAACCATTGATGCATATTTTTTTTTGTAAAGAACCATGATAGAAAAATATTTATATTTATTTCACATGCATTTCCCAACACCATGCCAACTCCACAATAAAAAGGGAATAAACAACTTTAAATAAAATAAACAGAAAGTTTACATTGCACTACTTTTCACAGCTAACTCCAAGGGCATAAAACTTGCCAAAATAAATACAATAAGGCCATAATGGCCATGGTTTAAACAACCAATAAATTCCTAAAGCCACACAAAGTGAGCTTCACAACAACTCCATTTCTTCGTAGAAAACACCTGCAATAAAAACACAATAAAAAAGAACAACTCAAACACTTCGAAATGCCCTCCTCCCTACCGTAGACCCACAAGAGGGTCACCCCCAAGCTAGGGAAGTAGGGATTCATACAAAAATAACAACTCCACAACAAAATCAAACACGACAACACAAAAGCAACCCCAAGGTTTAACACATAACTCAACTCATGAAAATGAGTTTGATGAGAGTAGGGAATAGACCCCTCTACTTCAAAGGCCACCTAAATGATAAAATACCAAACTCATGGCCTCAAGCCAAAAATCTCTCAAACCACCACTTTCCACAAAATCAAAAAATAATCTCCATGGCACTCTTGCCATTCAAATAATCTCCTCAACAAGTAAAAGCCCTCAAGGCATAAATATCACAATGTGGGAGTGACCACAAGGAGGTTCCTTTCCCCTACCCAAACAAGTTGAGCCTTACCTCTAAATGGAGGTGCTCTTACCATACTCCCATCCCACACAAAAACAAGAATAACAAACAACCAAAAACTCAACACAACACAAAGATTAAGCAAGGGTGAAGAAACATAGTTTAAGAGGCTTACCTTCAAAGCCCTATAATGGAAGCACCTTTGGTGAAGAGCTCCAAGCTTTCCCAAACCTTCCAATCTTCAAGAATTCCTCTAACTTTCCCAAATTCCTCCAAAATAGAAAGAAACTCAAAAATGAAAGAACCCCACACTCCTCAACAAGAGGAGGTAATATAGGCCATCAATTTTGGCCTTGAGGAATGAGAAGGTGACACTTGTCACCTTCTCCTTCCTCCTCCAATTCCACTTGCAAGGGAGAGGAAGTGTAAGGGTGACAAGCGTCATCCTCCAATTCCCTCTCAATTCTCAACTTATCCACTTGTGCTTTCACACATGTGTGAGAGGACAAGTGCTGAGGTGGCATTCCCACTCAAACCTCTAAGAGGATAAGGAATACCATATGGCATCCTCTTATTCTCTCAAAGAGCCATCTCCCTCCAAGATGCTCTCACACGTGTGTGAGAGTCTTGGAGGAAGATCCCACACACTTGGGAGTCTTGGAGACCTCCCAAGTCCTCCTTGGGAAAGGATTCCCAAACTTTAGGAAGGGAGACAAGTCTTTCCCAAAGCATGACTCATCTCCCACCTTCCCTAATTTCAAATTTCATCACTTTGACTAAACCATAGTTTAGAGTGACCAAAAGTGAGTTAATCCAAGGGTTAGTTAGTCAAAATTGACCCTAGACCCATGAGTAACCACCTAGGGTAACTTTTGGGACACTAAGGTTCACCAAGGGGGTCATAAATCCACTTTAAATGGCCTCAAAAAAATAAAACAAATACCAAGTGGTGTAAGTCAAATAAAAATTATACAACACTTAACATTAATAAATTAAACAAAAAGGGGTACTAGGCCAAAATGATTAAAAATTAAATCAAGCACTTAAATCAACATTCAATTTCAAACATGATCCTCATCCCTCTTGGGAATGGATCAGTTTTACAGGGAATAACATAGTGTGAATTCTACCTCCAATTTGTTGTGGTTTGGGAATGTAAAACCTACACATCTCGATCAAGTGTCAATCATATCATGATAATCATAGCCGAAGCAACTAGAATTAAATTCATGCCATAGAATACAACAATAATCATCAGTAACATAATTCTAAATTAAACTGCATTTTTCAATCACATGTCAAATAGTCAACATCACATAAATAACTAGAATCTCATCACAAAAGATCATGTAATATATCTCATATGTCGAATCACAAAATAGCATCAAATATGATCAAATCGAATCACATATGTCTAATCAATGTCCTATCATAATCAGGAGATAAAATCAAGTCTGCATAATGAAACCATAGTCACTAAAAGTCTAATAATGTCATCAACTGAAATGCATAATGATCAAAATAAGGAAGGTAAAATAGTCGGCCTCACAGTAATTATGTATACCCTGATACTGCTACTGATAAGCATGCACCTCTTCATATTCAACTGATGGCTCATTTTCATCTTCAAATGGAAAACATAATTGGTTTCAAAAGCCATAGCCTACTCTTCACATGCTAAAGTGTAATTCTCATGAGGTGACATTATCTGCTAATGAGGATGATTGATGAAACTTTCTAATACAAGATCAGAATCATATCCATAGGGGACAATTTCATTTCCTTCAACACAAGGTGGATTTCCCGCAGTATTAGATACTTCAGTTTGGAATATACTAGCAGCTATCCTAAACTATGGACAATCCAGCTCTGTATGAGCATTGGTATTATGTATCCTATACCAATTTGTAAGAGTTGCCTCTGCCAGATTCACTCTAGTGGTCTGTTTAGGTTCACTAGAAGGCTGATTATCTAGGGGTGATGGCAAAGAACCATTGTTTGGCCTAGTGTTCCACACTCTAGGTTGTCTAGGGGGATTATTGTTACCACTATTGTTATTATAGTTTTTATTGTATCCCCTATCAGGATAACTAGATCTATCATTGGCATATCCTCTATTCTAATTTGACTGAGAATAGAAATTCTGACTCCTCAAATGAGTGATCTCAGTAGTAAGTTTCCTCAGTTGTGCTGATATCTCTTTAATTTCTTCCTGAAGTTTGGCTACTATGTTCTCTATTTGGGGTTTAAAGAAGGAAGAGCCATTGTTATTATTATTAGACTGTTCCACAACCTGAGGTACCTGTGTATGTCCTAGATATTGCAGCACTTGACCATTTCCATTTGGAGGTGGCATGATACTAAGTGGAGGTATCTGTAAAGGGCTTGGCATTATAGCTAGAGATATCATGGCTCCATTGGTCTATTGTTAAGCAGGATATGTAGGATAAACATGGAGTGTAGGAAATGCAATATTAGGTGTTGGAGTAGGAATCAACTATTGACTGACTTTGATAGTTTCTTCAAAAGCTCCTACCAAGGTTGTGACACCAGGATGTGTTCTCTTAATAAACATGAAAGTCAGGGGATCTAATGCTAAGTAGTATATACTCCTAGCAGCTTCATCTGCTACAATATAGGGAGCAACTAGCTTTGAGAGCATCGTTTGGAATCTTGCATTGAAATTGGCAATAGGCTCTCCCTCAAATCTCTTGATTGTGGCAAAGAGATGATAATTCATTGAAGGATCTATAGGTATTTTGAATTTATCCTTAAAGGCTTTCTCCAAGGCAACCCATGAACCAACTAAACCTTGACCAAGACTGATATACCAATTATATGCCTCTTCCCCTATGGAAAATGGAAATAATCTGCATACCACATCCTGATGTTCAATTCTTGCTCTACAACAGGCTTCCTTGAATGTTCTAATGTGATCGTTAGCATCCTGATATGGATGATATTTAGGACAAATCATATCAGGATTTTTAAGTAAAGGATGATATGCAGTGAAATTTAGAGGTGACTCTGTAGTAAAGAATGACATTGTGACTAGTGGAGGTTGGATTGGGGGCATGACAGGTGGTCCTGTAGGTATTTGCAACCCAATAGGAGTTGTTGGAGTGTGTTTTGGTGAAGCTCCCGATGCACTAGAACCAAGAGAATGATGAATATCTACCATTCTAGGTCTGAGTCCTGGGATGGATAATTCTTCAAAGAGTCCACTAGATCTAGACCTGGTATTTGGCCCGAGAGCCAAGATTTCTTGAATTTAAGAAAATTTGGCTTGTTTACTATAAAGGTTAGCTAAAAACACTCGAGCAAAGGATGTATTTATGATTAGAATCTAAAACTGACTGGATATTTATGTAATATTTGTAGAAATGATGCAAATATGAGGTGATGTGAGACTTTTAGACACAAGCAATAGGATATTAGGTATCTTAAGCAAATTACTTCAAAGCTTTAGCAAAAAAACTTGAAAGAGAACTTATCTTTTGAATATCATAGTGATTGACCACAAAGCTTAAAATACTTATGCTCAATTTTGAAAATTTTGCAACGGACAAGGATAAAGGGACTTAAAACAACAAATCTTTGCACACGACTTGAAGTACAAAGCTGCGTGAGTATTACCTTTTCTTCTGTGTCACCAAATCACCCTTAGATGGAGAGGGGCCATTCTTCTAGCACTAATTTATGTTGATGATGATTGTTAGTCATAACAACATGCATAAAAATTTGCACAACAAACCTTTATTATCTTGTAAAGTATGATCAGCTTAAGATAAGTTGATGACTCCAAGTCTCTGTTGATTAGGTCATGATCGTCTATTGTTACTCAGAAGGTTGATGTGACATGTTTTTTTCCATTTTCAAGGGTCTTACATTCGTTTAGATGATCGGTATTGCACTGTATTCTGTAAATTAACTCCACAGAGAGGTTAATTCTACTCTATTTTCAAAGATTGCTGAGATATTTGTAAGTGTGATCACTTCTTTTGATCATTTATCATTATGAACTTACTCCTTCTACACTGCATATCTATTTAAATGATGTGTCTATAAGTGGATATTTATATGTATTTCATGGATATTTATCTAAAATTGCATGATATTTATCAATTTGACATGCTTTCACTCCAAATATGCTCTGTATTTTCAATTGCCTATGGGATATTTACATATTTCATGTTTTATTTGCTTTTGATTATGCGTTATTTGCAATTATGGAGATGATCTATAATGAAATTTAAAGAAATTTAAAAGAATACTTCTACTTTTAGTGAACCTTTAGTTATTGAATCACATACACACATGATACATTCATGGAGAGTAGAAATCAAACAATAGGTCACCAGGTCATTCCACAGCTAGATATGGTTGATGCTAACTTCAAAGGAACTAGGAATGAAAACAATACATGCAGACTGGAAAGCACTCCAAGGGACGCAGCTAATCAATGCATATATCCAAATTTCAATCACAAATTACTCAAGATTTACAATGATTTGTAATCAAACTAGCTTCTCTTTCATTAAGTATACAAAAGATGTATATTTACAATAACTTTGAAATAAATCCTAAATTCTTCAGCAATCAAATTTCAATTAAGTTTTGAATGACTAAAAGATTGCACCCCTGCACCTTTTATAGAATAAGGTGAGGAGGCAGTTACAATTGACCAACGGTTAAGATTTATCAATTCAGATCAATGGTTGACAACTCTTCTGCGACTTAGTGAACTTTCTCTCATGGCATAGGTTGCCAGCTGGTAACCGTCTATATGACTCACTATTTATAAGTACCTCATGTATATGTTCACTTAGTGATGCATCTCCATTCACTCCTTAGGTTCTTCATTTTCTTCTTGCTCATCGTTCTCTTCATCTTCATCACTTTCACCATCACTATCACTCTGATACACATCCTCTTTATGTGGACCTTTACTGTTGTCCTGATATGTTCATATGCTTGTACTATTCTATCAACCTCTCCCCCATCCTAAATTCTATCTTTTGCTATTGCATGCTTATGAGATTGGAATTTAGCCTTGAGAGCTTCCAGTTACCTTTCCTACTATTTAATGTATCATTGTATGTTTCTACTTTAACTTTCATTCTCATAATTCTATTCATTACCTCTTCTATCAAGTGGGTGAGATGGTCATCTGCTACTAACTTAAAATTATCATGTAGAGCCTTAATAGAAAAGTCTACATCCTGATTCTCAATTTTGCCCTATATTTTCCCTTCCAAGGCCTCCACGATTTCTGCTTCATATGCCATCATGCTATGTAATTTAACACTAATATCCCTGAGTTTGCCACTGCACTTCTTCAAGATATCACACTCAAACTTGATATCTTCATACCATATACTTGTCAGCAGGGCGGTATTATTATCCAATGCTTTATTTCTTATCAAAATTTGTGAATCATTTCTCTTCATTTCACTCAGAGAAGTCATGTCCTTTTCTAATTGAAATGACCATCTTCCTATATCATTCTACATTTTGTCCACTTTCCTCTTTAGGCTACTCAAAGAATTCCACCTCTGTAGAGAGGTTCTCAATATATCTTCATCCCCAGTGAGAGCTAAAAACATCCATTTTTCCATCACCATTGCCTCATGTTTCATCAGGTCCAATTTGGTGTCCTCTTCCTATGATATGACAATCAATGGGACTACAGGATCAACTGGTGCATTATCAGGGTTAATTAACCCTTTTATGAAAGAATGTAATTGACAAATATGCTCCTTATGTACTTTATTCTTCTCTTTTTCCTTCTTCACCCTTTGGGTTAAAGAATCATTAATATCCTTCCCTTCTTGACCTTCCTGGTCTTCATTGGTAAAACCTAGATCAACACTTGTGATTTGGAATTCCTCTAGGCTAATTTTGCCTTTTTCTTTTTCAACTGTGGGAAGTGCTATCTGTGTAGTTCTTCTACCTGTGGTAGGATCTCTCTTTATGGAAGATGTTAATCTGGCCTTTCTCCTTGGTTTCATCATTTTTTCAGCGAACAAGGTAGAAACATCAAACTCTTGAATTTCTAACACTTGTTCCATACCTATTTCCTTTTCTAGCCAATGAGGTACATACCCTCTAGATCCTTGGTGGCCTTTGTTAATGTCATGTTTTCCCTGTTCTCTAGTATCCGCTTCTATCCTTAATGGAGAAGGTACCTTATTGATTTCTTCCTCATGTAGTTCCTCGTGAGGGGGATCTTGTTGGAGTTCTTCCTATTGAGGGGTTGCCTTCTGCAAAGGAGGATCCTATGGAATTTCCACATTCTAATCCTGTGCTTCACCTTGTACTCCCTCCTTTGGATTTTCATCTTCTTTATTATTTTCCTCATCCTATGGCATATTGACCTCTTTAGATGCCTATGTGTTTTGCCCTTGAGGATCACCCTGATCATGGGTCATTTTCTATTCTCCACCTGATGCACTGACATCTTGTGGCTTAGGATCCTCCTGACCTAATTTGTCTTTCATTCTTGGGACTTCTCTTGGTTCTCCCTGAGTTTGAGCAACACCAGTGTCTGATATGTCCTTACTATCCCCACTCTTCTATTGGACTTCTGATATTTTTGGCTCCACGAGTGTCCCATGTTGTTGCTAACTTTGATCAGGAGCAGTGCTATCCTCCTTTGCATGTTCTTCCACTCCAGTCTTCTTTGGTTCCTCAGGTGCACCTTTTTACCTATTTGGGCTTATATCACCCCTATACATTAGGTCTACAGTTGCAGGTCTAGTCACCTGTTCAACCAAATTATCGAACCCTATCTATTGGGCTACCCTTTCTAGGCTACCTTGTTTCATTTCTGTGTGCTTTACTTCTTCCACCACTGCCATCTAAGCTAATGGGGTTCCATGAGGGGTCATTCAGGTGTTGGAAACTAGAGTTTCAATTTGTTGAGCAGCAATATTCTAAACCACCTCATCATCAGACAAATATACTGTATCCTCTAAAGAGAAAGGAACACCCTGACTTGTTTTAAACATTTCTCTCATCTGCTCTTCCACTTTCTTAGTTTTGAATTTAATTATGGTGGGAAGAGGAACATCTGTTGGCAAGAGACACTATATGGATTCATGGTTGTTGTCATTGATGGCAACAAAGGTCATCCCACATATCCGCAAGACATGATATGTCTCTACCGGAAGTCAGAATAAAGAATGTTGTGATCCGGTGAAGAAGAACAGAGCATGTGGCAAGGTCCGACAGATTGGTCCGGACCTCTCAGAGGAAGTGTCTTGGTGCAGTGCGGATTTGGGGAAGTCAAGAGGACTACCTTGAGTGGTATATACCAAGGATTTAGCCTCCGGTGATGGACAAGGAAAAAGATATGAATGGTTGAGTACCGGATTCCTGAGAGACAGTGAAAACAGAGGAAGAACTGACTGGCAGAGTATCAGACTGCTTTCCGGATGGGTTACTGCTGATGACAGAAGTTGTGAAGGCATGAATCATGTTTGGCCGACATGATTAATGATATCTACAAGTATATGCTTGATCCGCATTGCTTGGTGAGGAAGGATTCAGCCGACAGAATGAAAGTTTATAAGAAACTAGACTGTTCCGGATGCCGACTAGAAAGGTGATGAAATTACTTGTGCGGATATATATAGAGGATGGATTTAGTTGTGAAAGGGTTGTTGTTGTGGAGAGATATGCGAATAAGTCTAGATAAAGAGCAGAGGTAGCAAAAAGGATCCGGTATGTGAAAGATAGCAGAATAAAGAACAGAGGAAAGATGAAGTGCAGCAGATCAGTGTACTGAGCCTAACCGGAACTGAACTCCAGCATATGCAGATGCTTCCAATTAGTTCAAGACTGTGATTCTCATCACTTTGTAGACAGTGTGTCTTCTTGTAGGCAGTGGGCCTCTTGTGAGCAGTGTGCTCGGGCAGTGAGCCCTAATTGGCAAGTGCCATCTTTGTAATTTCCTATTCTTCTAACAGAGAATAATTTTGGGTTAATCACCCCGTGGTTTTCTCCCTTAACAGGGTTTCCACGTCAAAAATACTGTGTCATGTGTTTCTTGTTTTATGGTTAATGTTTTATGTTTGATTTTATGCTGCATCAATTAAAGGGAAAGTTCAATAAAGGAAATAATTAGGATAACTGATTCACCCCCCCTCTCAGTTATCAACAATTGGTATCAGAGCTAAGTTCCTCCTAATAGGGCCTAACAGCTTGAGGAAGATCTGGGATTTCAAATGGATGCATATGGTTTAAGGGAGCAACTCAAGACTGCTCTTGAGGATCTTGAACAGTCGAATTTTGAAGTCAGTGAATTAAAGGAAAGACTCAAACAGGCTGATGAATTCATGAGAGAATTAAAAGACAAATTAAGTCTCTCTATGAAAAAGAGAAAGGAGCTGCTTCAACAGTTGGCAAGACAAAGTGAAGAAAGCAATACAAATGAAGAATTGACTGAGCAAACCAAGTTATGTGAAAAGTTATCAAAAGAAGTCATTATGTTAAGACATGAAATGGAATCAGGAACTATAAAGTTTACTCAAGAGATTGAAGAAAAAAGAAAGGCTAAAGACAATCTAAGACAATCTCTTAAAGAAAAATCAGAAGAATGCCACCAGATGGACAGGATTATCAGACATCTTGAATCTGATCTTGAAGATGCCAAAGATAATGAAGGAAAACTTGAGGATCAAATTGCCTCTCTCAAAAGAGACCTTCAAACAGCAAATGAATATAAAGAGAAATTCAAGATAAGTTCTGCTCAACTTGAAGTTCTCCTTGGAAGTCAAAAGAGGACAGATGACAAGTATGGTTTGGGATATGAGAAAGGAGAAAGCTCCGGATCCGGTCAGAAGAATCTTGGATCAGAAAATCCAAGAAGCAGGCCTAGAAGACCTCCGGTAAGACAGCCAAATGCTCAAAGATATCCATCCTTCAATGGATACTGCCACAGCTGCAACCACTTTGGTCACAAAGCTAATCAGTGCAGAATGAGAATGAATCAGATTAATTCATCCTTCTCTGGACAGTGCTTCAACTGCAAAAGGTATGGACACAAATCCCATGAATGCAGAAGAATGCAAGTAAACAAATCATTCAAAGGTAGATGCTTCACATGCAATAGAGTAGGTCATATGGCTAATCAATGCAGATCAAAAGGATATCAGTCAAATATGCAAAGAAATGTTATTTGCCAAATCTGCAATAGGTCCGGTCATAATGCTAAAGTTTGCAGAAACAAGAATCAGGACAAAAGAGGTCCGGTGTATAATCAGAATCAAGACAAGGGTAAACAAAAGATGAATGCGGATGAGGTTAGGAATCAGATGAGCAAGATCTGGGTGAAGAAAAGTTCAGAGAATGTAGAGGTTGGATCCGCACCAGACTCTGGTGCTGATATTTTTTCCAGAAATTAAAAAGTGAGCTCAGGCTCAGGGGGAGACTCAAAGAAAATCTTGTTCCCCCAGCCAAACAAGTGGTACCGGATGTGGCACAAGATGCGGATCAAAGGGTTTGTAGATATGAGTCTTGAGATACTTCAGTCAAGTTTTCAGAGGTCCGCATGAAGTTATGAAGAAGCTGTGATCGATCAAATAAGACCTGTTCAGGGAGATGCTCCGGTATGATAGAGGATTACAAAAAGGTCCGGAAAGATCCGGAAATGCACTATCTTGTTCTGCGGATTGGACAGAGTGTTTGGGATGCTCTTGTAATATGTTACCTCGATTTATTCATGATTGAAAGATCCGGATGATATCCTCAGATCAGAACCAATCCGGGATACTCCAAACTATCCAGACAAGGCAAACCGGAATGATGTAGGTGAAGCATTTATTGCAGACAGATATTAGGGTTCGCGGAGCAATTTAAGGGATTTCTCAAAGGTCATTTGCTCATTCTGCACTCGAGAAGAAGCGAAAAGTGGAGCTCTGCAACAAGGTTCATCAAGCACCAAGGATCTCCTACCGAAGCTATTGCATAAAGAAATCAATCCAACCACTCCGTGCAAACCGAAGGCGCATAAGGTATTCTCCGTTTTTCATTACCTCACTGCAAATCTTTGAAGAATGGCTACTCCAAACATAGTTAAGATCTCTGATAGACCTCGCCCCTCATTCAAGAAACATCCCTACAAATCATTGGAGGTAGACCCACTAGGAGCCTTCTCTAGTGTTCCCCACGGAGTTTTACACACCGAAGACATTAGGGTTTACATACATGCAAACATTGAGGAATTTGGGGAATTCAAATTAAGAGACCTCTATCACAAGCAGCTGATTGACAATGCTTTTGAGCTCAAACCAGAGTATAAGGATATTCAGAAGAAACAATTTGAGCAATTTATTCATTTCCCCTATTTTGAAGAGGATGAATGGGTCCGGTATGTACTGAGCAGGATGCATGACAACTTTCTATGGCTAGATAGACCCTGCAAGATCACAAAAGAGGCAATTAGAGCAGTAACTGGCCTATACTCTTCCGGAGGAGTACCTATCCTCAAATCTGTCAAGAACAACATTGTAACTGAGACCACCGGATCAAAATTTGACAAAAGGGCAATGACCATTGAAGACATCTCCGATCCGGATATCAAATATGCATCAATGATAATAGGATACAAGATCTACCACTCCAGCAGGGAGAATTCTGTATCCGGAACTGCAGTATACACTGCCTATGAGATGCTAAGAAAGAATGCAGAATATGATCTCTGCGAACTACTGCTAAGCCAATTAATGGAAAATATACAGAAAATCAAGAAGGATAAGAAGAATTCCTTTAAGTATGGTACTCTGATTGTATGTCTATTCTTCTACTTCATGAATGAGCTACCCGGAACAAGTGGATGGGTATGGCAGAATGACAAACCTGTTGCAGTCCAGATAAGAGACTATTTGCATGGACTTGGGGATGCAAAAGTGAGAAATACAGCTCTATGGGGATACTTCAAAAACTTTCAGAGCATGATGCAAGCAAGAGAGAGAATTCCCCAGTCTCTCATTGAGAAATACAAGGACTCAGTGTGCTTTATGGTTGACACTGATCAGTGCCTAATGGAGGCAGTGGAGCCAAGGACTGTCTGGATCATGCCCATGGGGTATGAAGTTGATGAACAGATAGTGGAGCTGCATGTTCAACACATGCTAAGTCAGCCCAAAGATCCTAAGGCAGAAAGGTTTGGAACCTTTGAGGAGCTGAGTGTAAAAATACATGTAGAACTCAGGGAACCTGAGATTAAAAGAAAGGTAAGAAAAGAAGTAGAGCACATTGCTCAAGGCCTAGGTATCTCAAAGGAGGCACTTGATGCCAGCCGGGAAAAGAGGAGGAAGGCCGAGGAAGAAGAGAAAAGCAAAGAAAGTGCTCCGGTTGAAACTCCCACCCGGACCAGATCATCAAAGAGACCTGCACCTTCCACAACCAAAAGTTCAAAACTGGAAGTTCAGGCATCCGGTAAGAGATCAAAGGCAAAAGCTACAAGGGCTTATGGAAGCCAAAAGGATGAAGAGGAAACAGAATCAGATGAGGGAGTAAGAGAAGTAAAGAAACAGAAAAAGAAAGGATCCGGTAAGCCCTCCACAGGCCAAGACAAGGAGGAAATGGCAGAGGTAACTGTTGAAAAGCCCACTCTGTCACTAGAGAGCATAATCAAGTCGGTCACGGTGGATGGAAACCTTCAACCAATGACTGAATCATATGATGACTTCAGTGAGGCCGACCAAAAGACTCTGCAGGAGGCCACAGTAAAATATCTTAACATATATAATAAGGCTTTCATTGAAATAATATCTCTTATTCCTAAAAGCCTAGAAAAGGAAATGGAAGTGAGAAAGATAATGCTCATGCTAAAGATCTTGAGATCCGGGAGCAGATAGCTATTCAGCTATATCCTCAAATTGATCCCAAGACCATGAACATTATCTTCAAAGACTGCAAAGATGAGTTTAGAAGCAAAGCCAGGATGAATCAACTCATGCTTGGCGAGACTGACAAAGTGGCCCAAGAAACAGAAGAGATCCTCCGGAAGGCCTTCAAAAGGTTCAATCTTCCGGTTGTCGAGGATTTAGGTACAGAAACAGCTAAGGACTTGGGACCCTCTGCTCCAGAAGAAGTGGCTCATGAACAAACTAGCATCTCTCCTCCGGTTTCCCCTACAGTCTCCAGATCCAAAGAAGAAGAGCAACTACAGGAGAAGGAAGCAGTGGTGAAAGACAAAGAGGTTGACAGTTCTAAGACTGCAGAAGAAAAGAAACATCTGTCTCCGGCAAGAGACACTGCACAAACTGTTCAACAATTTTTGAGTAAAGAAACTCTAGAGATTGATGAACCGGAGCTTCTAAAAGGTCCATTTGATTTTGACTCTCTCTCTCCGGTACAAACAATGAAGATAGCTTCATTTGCAAATGCCAAGGCAAATGAAAAGCTCCTGAAGTCTCATATGGAAGACTGTGAGTTGATAGAGGCTGCTTCCGGAATACTTGTAAAGATCATGCCATCAATCCAGATAGATCCGACAGCCTCCACTTCCGGTAATCTAAAAACCTTAGTCAGCAGTGTTGATACACATTTTGATTCTTTAGAAAAATCAGCTGAAGAAAAGGTCCGGAAGGAATTTTTGGATAAGAGATTTTCAGAAATATTAGAATTAATCTCTAAGGATAGGAAGATTGTAAGCATTGGAATAAGGAGCTTAGAGAATGCTCTTAAGGATGGCGGTGACATCTACAAATTTTGTATATCCTGGTCAAAGGCAACAGCAGCATTTGACAAGAAAATAAAAGAGGAACAGGATAAGCTACAAAGCTTATCTCAAAGTTTTGATCCTCTCTCTTCCTCTATAATAAATCAAGAATGTCAGACCATTGCAGTCTTGAATGAAATAAAAAATCTTGAGAAGGAAAGGAAGAACATCACCAACCGGATGGGAGAACTTAGAAGGATTATAATCCCTAAGTTGGAAACCATGCATGAGGCCATCAGTGATGCTCAGACCACCGCCCAAACAAAAGATCCGACAGATCTCAAGCGGGCAGAAGCGTTTGCATTTTTGCTAAGTGGTCACATTTCAATTTTGGATAGAATGAAGCAAAGTTGGGCTACAGAAATGATCCAATTGCAGACATCCTTTGCAGACATTCTTCAATACATGTGAGTATGTAAATATGCGGCTATATAGAGAAAATTTTTGAAAATTTTGGTGTGCGGACCTTACCCTTTGCCATTGATGTCAAAGGGGGAGTGAGGAGCAGTGAAAAATGAGGAATCCAACTAAGGGGGAGTTCCGAAAATTGTATATAAAGACAGAGCATCAGCAAAGGGGGAGCACAGTGAAAACACTTAGTCATTTTTCACTAAGTGTTGCCATCAATGCCAAAGGGGGAGATTGTTGGCAAGAGACACTATATGGATTCATGGTTGTTGTCATTGATGGCAACAAAGGTCATCCCACATATCCGCAAGACATGATATGTCTCTACCGGAAGTCAGAATAAAGAATGTTGTGATCCGGTGAAGAAGAACAGAGCATGTGGCAAGGTCCGACAGATTGGTCCGGACCTCTCAGAGGAAGTGTCTTGGTGCAGTGCGGATTTGGGGAAGTCAAGAGGACTACCTTGAGTGGTATATACCAAGGATTTAGCCTCCGGTGATGGACAAGGAAAAAGATATGAATGGTTGAGTACCGGATTCCTGAGAGACAGTGAAAACAGAGGAAGAACTGACTGGCAGAGTATCAGACTGCTTTCCGGATGGGTTACTGCTGATGACAGAAGTTGTGAAGGCATGAATCATGTTTGGCCGACATGATTAATGATATCTACAAGTATATGCTTGATCCGCATTGCTTGGTGAGGAAGGATTCAGCCGACAGAATGAAAGTTTATAAGAAACTAGACTGTTCCGGATGCCGACTAGAAAGGTGATGAAATTACTTGTGCGGATATATATAGAGGATGGATTTAGTTGTGAAAGGGTTGTTGTTGTGGAGAGATATACGAATAAGTCTAGATAAAGAGCAGAGGTAGCAAAAAGGATCCGGTATGTGAAAGATAGCAGAATAAAGAACAGAGGAAAGATGAAGTGCAGCAGATCAGTGTACTGAGCCTAACCGGAACTGAACTCTAGCATATGCAGATGCTTCCAATCAGTTCAAGACTGTGATTCTCATCACTTTGTAGACAGTGTGTCTTCTTGTAGGCAGTGGGCCTCTTGTGAGCAGTGTGCTCGGGCAGTGAGCCCTAATTGGCAAGTGCCATCTTTGTAATTTCCTATTCTTCTAACAGAGAATAATTTTGGGTTAATCACCCCGTGGTTTTCTCCCTTAACAGGGTTTCCACGTCAAAAATACTGTGTCATGTGTTTCTTGTTTTATGGTTAATGTTTTATGTTTGATTTTATGCTGCATCAATTAAAGGGAAAGTTCAATAAAGGAAATAATTAGGATAACTGATTCACCCCCCCCCTCTCAGTTATCAACAACATCATGCTACAATTCCTTCCTAAAAACTTCACCACCGACTCCTCTCAATATGATGAGGTCAGCACGGATATCCCCCCTCAGGGTCGTTCTTTGTTTCTTAGGTGGTGACATCAGCGGCATCCCCCTCCTCTTCTTGCTAGCTACTAGCAAGTCATCATCTTTAGGTTCCTTATTTAACTATTCTTCTTCCAAAGGGACTCCCTCTTCCACCTCCTACTGCAAGGTCTAGCCTTCTACCTGCATCTCTATAGTTTCAACAATAGGCTTCAAAATTCTTTTAGTCTTTGGTTTTTCCGTTAGAGGTTGCACAGATGATGTAGATGCCTTAGCTCATGGAGATATACTTGTAGCCATAGTGGCAGTCCTCTCAATTATCACCCCCTTTGGTTCATCTTCACCTTTTTTACCCTTAGGGGGAATTCTTCTTTATTTTTCTGTAGGCAATCTTTCCCCGTTGGATTTTCTCTTTTCAGTGAGGAAATCATCATATTCCTCATCAAACACCTCCTGCTTCTTCTTCTTGGTATCAATTGTAAGGGCAACACCCCTTTTCTTTAATCTAGATATCTCTTCATCTACCTAAGCCTAGGTTAGCTAGATCACCCCATTTGTCAACTGATCTAAGGATATATCTTCTTATTATGTAGGATCTGGGGCCGATATGGTGTCATTATACACCTTTTTGTCCTCATATTCATTGGATATGATTTTCCCATCATCCTTATGCAGTTGTACTGGCATTGGGATGCAGTCAAAGATTTTGATTTGATTCAAGGTGAGTCATTTATATTTCCTTCTTCTCACCTCAGCCTCATCATCACAATTGGTCGAGAAGTCTTCTAGATGTTTTTGATGTATTGGTTTTCCTAGTATCTTCTGCATCCTGCCATAATGATCATCTGATCTGGCTAGGGGAAATGGCTGTAAATACGTCAATTTTAACCCCCCAATGACATGCTTTATACTCTCTAAATCTGGGTACATGTACCATCCCATGGATACTGAAAATAAAACTGGAGGTACCTTCTTCTATGCCTTGTAGGGTTCAACTATTGTGGATACCTGCCTGACAAATTCCATCAAGACGACCCCATCAGTGGGGTATCTTGGCAACATAAGAGGCTGTCCCTCAAATCCTTCGATCCTAATGTATGAGAAATTGGCAAACTGGATAAACCAGGCTCCATGTCGATAAATAATTTCTTGAGCATCCATGCTCAGCCTTTTAGTCCTATCCTCCCCCATAGTTCTGACCAGATGCATGGAGAATGCATCATTTACTAGTTTATAGTCTAGGAGGTATGCCTTCCTTTGCAATTGGGGATAATGATCCCATAAGTGTACATCATCAGCATCACCACTAGCCTTACCCACTGTCTTCAAAGCATCAAAAGTTCCTTTATATGCACAAGAGCACACCACATATGAAGTCATGTAAAATAAACATGTTTGTCCTCCCAAGTTCCTCATTCCCTCATCCAATGCGTCACTAATGATCTTAGCCCATAGGGGTTGGTTGTCTGTATACAAGACCATCTGGATGATCCCAAACATCCAGTTCTTGAAATTTCCAGCATGAGGCCTGCCTGTCATCCTGTTTAGTAGAGTAATCATATATTGGTACTCATCATCAAAATCAAACTTGTACAGATGCATGGGTAGTTTGGTTGAGGCAGCATATGTACTACTCTTTGATCTCCATTGGTATATCCTCTTCCTTGTATTTTTCTTGTTATTGTTATACTCTGTTTACAATTTGCGTAGGTCCATACTCACTACCTTCTTCCCAACTAGAAAATTGAAAGTGGTAGTAATGCCTTTGACTGACAAGTCTGCATATATCCTCCCATGTTTCTCTACCCATCTGGTTTCAGGGTTGTAATTTCTTGTGCATTATACTACTAGCTCCGGAGCATCCATAGCATACAGAAAACTAGCTGCATTCCACATACTTGAGACATACATCCCATCCAAAATGGGAATGTCCTTATCATTATCCAATCTTGTTAACCATACTACCAGGTCTGTATCCCCTTGGTGTGTATCACCAATAACTCTATACTTGAATTGCACCCCGTCAGGCTGGACAAACATGGGCTTGAGGAAATCTGCCTCAGACCTATTTCTTCTGAGATCTACAATGGATTCCTGCAATAAACATGATATGTTTTATCCTACAGTGTCCACATGCATTTCTACAACATCATGTACTTCTATCATGTATACTCTATATATTATTCATCATTTTACCATTATACGTATTATCACAAAGCCAAACCCTAGTAAAAACAAAATACTATACCTAAAAATATTGAAAACAACAACAGGAGGGTTTACAATTACCAACCTGACAATGCTTTCTTTTGAATTAGATGATTGATTACGGAGAAGGACTATAAATGCTTAAGATCACCCATTCCGTTATGTTGAAGGATCCAATCGGTTGATAGGTAGCTATTTGAGGGTTTGACTTCAGAGCTCTGTAGTTTCTTGATTTATCACAAGGTAAATGAAAATGACCTTCAAATTTTACCTTTAAAGTAGATCAATAGGACAAATTAGGGTAAAAATGTGTTGTCCTTATCAAATCTGTTGATCATCTGTAGGGAATCTGTAGATGCGTCCAAGTGTTCAATTTGCATTTGTAATCAGTAGGAGTTCATCTACCGCATTTAATTACAATTAATGTCAAAATAGGGGGTGATCTTCAAAAGATCAGGGGATATTCAAAAAATGACCCCCCACTTTTGAGCTAAATAACTAAATGCAAAGGATCGGGTGATATGGTCAATGTTTGACCATGTATAGATCAGGTCACGAAACTAAGATCAGGGGCTATTCAAAAATATGACCCCCCAGATAAAATGACCCCTAGAAAAGATCAAGGTGACATCATTATGTCAGTGACATTGTTTAATTATTATGTTTTAATGACATCATTATCATATTAAAGAATATGACGGACATCAGATATATACCTCCTCGTAGATAGATGGAACGATGACATCATCATTAGCGTGATTTCCTTTATTCATCAGACTTGGATGACATCACTATCATATTGACATAGAGTGATATTTGTGAAGAGGGTGATATTCGTAAGATGACTGATGTTAAAAATGTGACCCCCCGCGAGATAACTGAAGTCTTTTGATAGGTAAATATCAGCTCTTACTTAAAGTTGACGTCCACACATTGCACACCAGGTGATTATCAAGTGATAATCCTATCTTAGGGTGATTTTATCTAGTATGACTGATGCTTGAAATATGACCCCCCCTGCGCGGGATATTAGTTTTAACCAAACTTTGACTCAACATAACTCTCTTCCGTTAGACAATTTTGGGGTGATCTAAAAGGCAAACCTGCTTGGAATTTTGTGTACATCCCAACCATGAAGTTAACAATGGGAACTACTAGATTTGGTAATTGACTTCAGTTATAGTGACAAATCCACCCTCTTACAAGGTTACATGCATGACTGATTTTACCAAACCACCCAAAGAAAAAAACAAACAAGCCAAAGCAGAAAGAAACTTTGGGTCCCTATGTTGTCAAGGCAAAATGAGGCGTGTTGTGTAACCACAAAACAATACCATAGGTGTAAGGGCCATCTCATATCCACTTGTACACAATTTAGAAGATTGATCAAGAACCTAGAATATTGTGGTAAGATTGGGTTAGATAAAACCAATCCATCTAATCCCTGTATCCTTCCACCTAGCCCAAGTCCTAGCCCATCTAATCCCACTATCCATCTTACAATCCCTAATCCAATTAGCCTTCTACCTAATCCCAATCATGAGCCTTCAACTCCCATCAACCCTCCACCTACAAAGGATGTGATTCAAGGACTACTAGCAAGGAATAAACTATCCCCATGTCAGGCACCCATTGATGAGCCTACCAAAGAACCTTTGAATGCTATGTCCACTTCTACAACCCCATCATGTGGTTCACAACCCCTTGAGCATATTGAAAATTTTCTTCCTATGAGCTCATTGCCCTCTCATCTTGTTGACCAAGAACTCATCCAAGAGCCTCATACTTCCATTCAAGCAACCCAAGAGGTATGTCAAGAACATTATCCTAAGCATGTGGAAACATCGAGCCTTCATTCAAATCAAGATCAAATCCTTCCTAGTCACACCATCCATAATATTTACCTTTTCCATGATCAAGATGAACTTATCTATGAAGAAGCTATCCATGAGCACCTTAATCTTATTCATAATCCCATACCCATCCATGAGAAAGATATCCAAATTGCTCCTATCCATCCTCCATCTAACCCTAATGAGATAACATCTGCTTCTCATAATGAGACATGTGCCTCCCAAGAACACATAAACATAGAAGATCAAATCAATACCTTGGATCATAATGGGCAAAAGAAAGATCCTAATGATCCTCTATCACCTATTATCGACCCTACCACAACTCCACCATCATGTTCTATTAGTCAATCCACCTTTATCCATGAGTGTTCCTCCTTAGAACACCACCAACCATTATCCTCTATTTCACCTTCTCCATCCAATAAGGAACTCGTGTCTAGTGGTCCACCTACACCTAGTCCTATTGTCAATTGCATCCTCCAAAACATGAATTATCAATGTAAGGGCTTAGGCCTTCTTGAACAAGGAATTTTGGAGCCAATCCATGTCAAGTTTCCTCCGCGCTCATATGGCCTTGGATACACACATCAAGGTCAACAATCTAATGATGTTGGTACTTCTTTCATTCCTCCTAGCTCCATCACTTTCCATCGTCAATCCCATCATACTCCTAAATCATACATTGCCATTCCGCCTCCATCCTCTTACAAATGTCAAAAGCATGTGACTGTATACCTTCCACCATCCACTTTGCCTCTGCTTCTTCCAACTCCTAATAGTCCTCTATTGAATCTACCTCCACTACTTCCAACACCTTATCCATCCATACATAAATCTTCTAAAAATCCCAATCATGACCAACAAATGCACACATTGTCTAAACATGGAGCTTCCACCAACCCCACTTCCACCATGTCCATGGGATTCCAAACAAAAAATTTGGATGCCTCTACATATAAAGCCAAAAATCCTAAAGGCCCAAATACCTTAGGGTACAAAAGAAAAGAATCAAAGAAACATCCATCTCAAAAGCTACATACACCCACACACCTCCAAGCAAAAATGAAAATGGTGTGGGTCCCCAAGCAACAAGCAATTACATCAAAAGTCATACAAAAGCTGCATATATCCAAACCCATACCTCCACAAGCAAATTCAAAAACTAAAATGGTATGGGTTCGTAAGCAACAAGCCATCAAGTCAAATGAGGCATCCACCTCTCAAAAATCCCAACCATCCACTTTCTCCTCTTCCATCCATTCCATCCAAAAGTCTCAAATTCCTCCATCCCACATGAAAAACAAAAGTCATAAAAATACTGAGTCTATGTGGGTCCCTAAATGCTTACGTCATCCATCTCCTAAACAAACAACACCATTGCTTCCTACACCACCATCCACTTAGAAGCTTCAACGTTTATCATGGTGTGTATAGCTGTTGATCATGGTTCCATTTCATCACACAACATTTCCACATATGTCAATCTCCCCATTCTTCATTCACTATCCTACATGTCGTCCTCGTCACTTCCCTATGGTCCATGCTTTTTTATAAGCCTTCCATCCATCTTCCATGCATAAATCCTTCCATACATAATCCACATCGTGATCCACTATCACCCCCATCATAATCCACTAGCGCACCTTTCATAATCTACTATCTACCAAATCCATCTCACTTTCATGCAATTCCCTACCAACATCTAATGAGCACACTTGACATGGTCCATACGACATCCTTCTAGCAGGATTATCACCTTTCATGGAGCTAGACACTTGAGTCCTAGTCATCCATATCCACCTATCCCAGTAAAAAAAGTCAAAAAATAAAACAAAATTAAAAAAATGAAAAAAAAGTAAAGAGAAATCCCTTCGTCCTATGGTGAAAACCTAGCAAATAGGCACCTTGGATAAGTACCATGATGAAAACCTGGCAAACAGGCATCATGCATAAGTTGATCTTCTATGTCACCTACACTTGGGGGCACCTTGTCTCATCCTCCCATCGCTTTCCAATTTATCATTTTCCATCCTATCATATCCTATCCTACCATCCTTATCCATTACATTTATACACCTACCCTATTGAGTCCATTCATCCTTCCTCTTCTTGATCTTGATAAAGATTGGGGGCACAATGTTAAAACATGCTTTGGTTATCTCTTGATGTACTCCATCCTTTCCAAACCAATCCATCATATCGTCCTATCATCATCACATTGTCATCAGCCCAATCCTATCACTATCCTATCATCATAAGTGTTGTCATGAAAAATCCTAAGTATTGCACCTAGAATAGGGCATTTTATTCCTATGCGACATAGTTGTTGAGATCACATCCTTGCTCTTTTATGCATACGTCTAATGTTGCCTATTCCTATATCTTTCCATTTATCATGAGTCTTCCATCCCATCCACTATAGCCTATCCTTTTATCTATCTATCTATCATAAGATTTCCATGATGTCATCCCTTATCGCCCATCCTTTCATCCATCCAATCCTACCTACTTACCTCTTTACACCTAGACTTGGTCCTCCCTTGTTATTGGTATCTAGCGCATAAAGGCTCCTCAAATTCTAAATCCATTTGACATCTCAAAACATTTAAAAATCATAAAATGTCTTGAAAAAATCCAAAAAAAATCATAAAATGTCCTGAAAAAATCTTAAAAAATCATAAAATGTCCTAAAAAAATCCAAAAAAATCATAAAATGTCCTAAAAAAGTCCAAAACAAAAATTGTATACTATCTTGAAAAAATCCAAAAAAATCATATAACGTCCTAAAAAAATGCCAAAAAAAATTAAATATTCCCCAAATACAAAAAAATCATAAAATCCAACAAAAATCCAAACAATCATCAAAATCAATCAAATCATCAAAATCAAATCAAATCAAGTCAATCTATCAATCCATCAAATCAATTTTTCTAATCCAAGCATCAAATCATTAAATCAATCATCAAACTCTGATAAAATCAAATCACTTCCTCGAATCATTAATCAAATCACATCAATCACATCATATCACTCAAACAAATTGAATAAATTACATCAAATCAATCATATCAATCAATTCTTCTCAGACAAACCACCCAATCCAATCAAATCATTTCTTCTGATCCAATCAAATCATTTAATCCAATCATTCTAATTTACCCAATCAATCAATCATCAAAATTAATCAAATCATTCGATCGCCAAATCCAATTCTTCCAATCAGTTCAAATCATCAAATCCAATCATCAAATCTAATCATCAAATTCTATCATCAAATTTCAATCCATCAAATCAATGTCAAATCATTTCCATCAGATCAACTCAAAACAAATCCAATCATATCATCAAATCAAGCCAATCTACTAATCAAATTGACAATCAAATAATCCAATCATCAAATTTCTATCATCAAAATCAAATCAAATCATCATCATCACTTCTTCAAAGTCAATCTTTACAATCAAATCACATCAATCAATAACCCGATCAATCAATCCACCTTTCATCATATCATTAATAAAACACAATTAGAACTAAATCCCATCTCTATCGTTACGTGCCTTGATCCCATGGACACGGTATGTAGGCAGTCTGGAGTATGAAGGAAGTGCCCAGATTCATGCACAAACGATATTCCTCTTTCTTCTCTCATCTTCTTCTTCTCTCATCTATCTTCATGAATTCATCAATCTTTCAAAACAATTATTCCACTCAAATCAATTCTTCAATCATTTCTTCTTCTTCCAATCATCCAAGCAATAAACTCAAATACTAGTCATCCTTTATCCATACCACTCAAGTTAATCAAGCTTGTCCAATTATCCAATCGCAATCAAAGGTCTTGATCCTAGCCTTGTCGTAAACCCAATCAATCGTTAATCAATCATCAATCCATCCTTGTGTTGCTCTAGGGATGTATCATTCCCCACCATGACAACACTATCATCATCCACTATCATCATCAATCAGCAATTAATCTCTGGTTTATAGCTTGACAGGGGCAATACCTTGTTTTTTTTTGAATCATTTGTGCTTGCTTGCTTGCTTGTGTGTGTTATAGTTTTTATCTTACATTTGCATCTATATCTACCCAGGTAATATTCATATCTTGTATCTAGACAAGGTTGTATTATGCTGGGGCATGGGGCACATCATCACCTTGGTCCTTATACCCTGGTGCATAATGTCTTGTGCTAAATCAAACATATGGTTTCTCACTTTCATTGCAACATAACACATCTTCCTTTTCTTCTATCTATTCCATTCTCTAATCTTTTTCAACCAATCCAGTTCATTTCGAGAGCCTACCCGTGTTTGTCCAACCTACCTATCCTCTCAAGGGCCATCATCATCCTATCATTCCATTCTCATCCCGTCTTGCCATCATCATCTTTTTCCTCTATACATACCTTAGCTTCTTTGAAATGATGTTACTCGACATAAATCTCATCATCTCAAACATCATCTCAAAGAGGGGCAAAATGTAGACACCAAAAAATGTCCACTTGTCGCAATGTTGCATCATCTAGGCATCTTGTAACATTTTTGCCCTAGCCACTCCATATCGTCACCTAATCTAGCATTTTCCTCTATTAAATTAAATAAATATGACATTTATTTAATTAATCCCATCCCTTACTTTATGAAATAAATAAATTTTATTTATTTATTTAATCCCACCTTTCATCCTATAATTAAATAAATATTTATTATTTATTTAATTATTCATTCATGCCACTAATTAATTAAAATCCTATTTTAATTATTTAAGCAAACTTACCATTTCCATCTCTCAACTCGTCTCTTTTACTTTCCATTTCCATCTTTCAAATCCTCTCTAGTTAACTTGATTCACTTTCCAATTTCATCTTCCAAATCACTCACCTACCTTCCACTTTTCTCTCCCAAGATGCATAGCAACTTTCTACTTTGATCATCACTTGCAAAATTGGAAGTTTCTATCCTTCCATTCTCTAATTTTGCCTATAAATTCACTCATTCTCATGTCATTTGACATGGATGAATCTTCTAAGCATCGTTACTCTGGAAAAATTCCTCCTCATCCATTACCAATCTATTTTCTTCCTCTCATCCATCAATCTTCATCTCCTATCATGGTTATGCTGCAAAACATGAGCAATCAACAATCCATAATCGAACCAAGGAATCGAAGCATCTAGGTGATCTCGTTTATGTTGCATGTTGTTTTAATGATTTAGGTTGGATTTCTTGAAGGTATTAGGGTTTTAATCTCATTTGCGTTGTTTAATCTGCTAAATTGGATTTTCCCTGATGTACACATTGGATCATCAAGGACGATGAATCTTATAGGGGGAGATACATCACACCCCAAATTTTGACTATGTTTTACTTTTTACTTTTAAGTTATTAGTAGATAATTTTGTATGGATTAATGATTTAATGTTTAGTGAAAATTTTAGGATAAATCAATGATTTCATGAGTTTATGTTTATATGCATAGAATTTAGACATGTAATTATATGTTATCATGATTATTTATTCATAATGTATATGGATTAAATAATGATACACTAATCCTAGTTTGGTGATTGTAAGTTGCAACTAGGAAACATATTTCTTCCCTCTAAGAAAGAGGGGGAGAGCATCATTGGAGAGAAGTGAATATATAGGAAAGGAACATGTTGTTTCCATCTAAGTCTTGTGCTTGCAATGTTTAGTGAACCTCATTGTAAGTGGTAAGTTGTGCTCTACCTATTTGGTCAGAGTCTAGGTTTTGACTCGACAATCATTGATTTGATGTTAAGAACCATCAACGTAGGTTTTGTCAAAAAACTAAGTTAGGATAAAATGACCCTCGATGAGATATGGTTGATAGTCATTATTTTCATTATGTGCTATGATTATAGTTTATGTTATTATAACTATTTAAATTAGAGGTTAATTTATATTATTTTATTACCGATGATTTCTGATAAGTGTTCCCTTATGGTAATTTATCCATTTTTTGGTGTTTTCGCAAGATAGATAGGGGAGAAAACCTCAACCCCATTCTCATATCCTAAGGATGTTGGTAACAACATAAGTAAGTATTGGGTGCTTTTCATTTCACCTTGTGATTTTGTATTTATATATATTTAAATATGATTTTAGGAGCTAGACCTTTGAGGTGGTCATTAAACTTCCTTATAAACATGGCTAAGATTCCATGATATTTTAAATAGCTTTTATAATGAAGTGGATTGACTCCTTTACTCCCTAACTAATTTAGAGAGTAAGGAGAAGCTCATCAACTAATGTACGGAGTGATCATTTATGACCATCATGTCCACTTTTTGCATGCCTATGAGGAATTATTGTAGGCTATGATTAAGGAGAGAAGGATGCGGTTATGCATGATTGCTATCAATCACCGTGGGAGCTTTCTTTCAAGACACACAGAGAAAGCTAAAGTAAGACATGAAGAGCATTGAAAGGATATCAACAATAGTGAGAAAGGATCAAGCACGTTGTAGAAGAACAAATATTGTGGAAAGATCTTCATTCGATCTCTATACATGTTCCTTTCTTTGTGTGAAAGTCTTTTAATAGTTTAATAATTGCAAGTTTGCATTCGGTTTTGTGGTTAAATATCTAAGGCTGATATACTTAAAATGTTATTGTGTTATATGGTCGATAGAATTCAAGTTTTCCTGTATCTTATATGACCATAAATCTTTGTTTATCTCTAGGAGATATTTGATCAAAAGTCTTTGATATCTTTGGTATCTTTGAGTATCATTTGGCCAATTGTCTAAGACTATTTCTGAGTGATAATGGTCATTGGGCATAGATTGATTCTGAGTTTATTTAGCTGATAAACAAATCATATTACTGTGAGTTTATATAAGAAAATAAGCATAGTTGAATGTTATATGCTTAAGACTGATATCTTACTAGAATTTTGTGTGAGTTCAGGGCCAATAGATTGTTTAAGCCTATGTAAACTTAAGGCCAAATGGCCATGTCTTTCTGTGTACTGTGATAAACAACAACTAAGCTATGTATTCTGTTAGAATAATGAGATAATTTTATCTCTATTTTCCTGTCAAGATTGTAATCTTCAACCTTATCCCACGAAGGGAAACTCAGTGACTTTTTAGTGCATACCGTGTTGTCTACACAGGTCGAAGAGTTGTCTAACTATAGTAGGCCAAGATAGTTACTATTATAGTTAGTAAATATCTTCTATGTATCTTTTTTAGGCCCTGAGACATAGTAAAAAGGCTTCTTTATCCTGGGAGCTCTAGTCTATTATAGTTATTATTACCTATTTTGCATCCAAGTTATCATGAGGTGCAAATGATGTCATATTATTATTAAATTGTGAAGGTTATATCTTTTTGTATTCAACTGAGCCTTTAGAGAACTTAGATTGGACAAAGGAGAAAAGAGCAGTAAGTAAAGTTTGAGTTGTATACTAAATACATTCAAGTTTTATTGTTTTCATCCTAAAACTTAGTGTTAGGTCTCTTTTATTCTAAGTAAAATAGGAATGATATTTGATATCAATGGGACACCCAAGGTGTGATTATAGTATTATATATGTTTACTTCTATTATAGCAGGTATATTTCATTATGTGTAACTTAGATAATGTGCATAGGTACATAACCTTTCTATATCCAAAGTTAGTGGATGAAAGGAGACTATATATATATATATATATATATATATATATATATATATAATTCTCTATAGACTCATAATCTATTTCAATGAATAAACTTTGTTAAGATTAATTATGCTAGGGAAAATATTTATTAGAGTTTATTTATGTGAGAATGGAAACCCATGTTCTATAGTGATTTTATGAGAAATGTGAAGTTAAGTAGAGCCTAAGTGGTCTAGAGAAGACTAGAGGCTATTATACTCATGTAATATTATTATATATTCTTATCATTGGATAATGAGAATTTTTTATGATATTTTGTATATTGGGTTAAGAGAGGATAAAACCCTAGGATCAACCTAGATGGGTCTAGTAAACTTAAGACTCAATATGGTTATGACATTGATTTAATTTAGTGTATTTATGGTTGACAATAAATAGTTGAATTGATCATGACAAGTATATCTTAGGAAGAGTTTAAGAAGATTTTTGATTAATTTTAAATGATAGAGTCGAAACACGACATCAAGTACAAGAATGCCTAGTTTTTGATTCGATGAGTAGAATGACAGGAAGTCATAGACTCAGATGTTTGAAAGATTGTAATGAAGGACTCTCCAAAAGATTAAATATTTTAAACCTATTCATTGTATTTATATCCTAGAATTCAAGATTAAATTCTAAGTCAAATTGACTAGGAACTAAACTTAGTCAAGACATTTCATGTATAATGTTATTATTCAAACAAATCAAACTATAGGATGAGATAATTTCCAAGTCAAGTTAGAGGTGTGTGAACTCACAACTACATTTATTGCAAATGTTTATCTATATATAAACTTTGGCCAAAGTGATGCATTTGTCTTTGCATGCATTAGTCGGTTCACAATGTGTAGATGGTGTAATCCATCAGTAGGATCATACTTAGATAGAAGATTGTCTAGAGTTGTATGGTTGATTGTGTTATGTAAGAAACAACACTAGAACATAGATGGAAAACTTGTTGGTTCCTTATTTCTATACTCTTCATGAAGGGTAGGGCCACTTCCAGGAAGGAAGGTGTGTAGGGCACTACTGGTCTATAGTTGGAGGTAAATCACTCAGATGATGCTCTCCCTTTGTAGTAGAAGACTCGCCGATACTTGAGTGAAAAATATTAAGATTCCAGATGCAGTATTCTTTATGTTATGAATAAAGTTGTTTTTATTTCCGAGTGCAATATTTATTATAAATGTAGAGTGAAATGTTCTCACTATGATTTATCTTTGAATATATTGATTTTCAAGGTTGAAAAATATTCAAAAAAGATATGTATTTATTTCCTTGTAATTATGCAAATGTAAAAAAAAATCATTTTTACCATGTTCATTTACTTTCTTGTAAAATGTTGTGTAAATCTGAGTAATATGAGAAGGCATGTTATAGAAAAACACTTATGGAGGTGTGAACGGGCATAAAACCTTCATTAAAGCAATGCCATGATTTTGGTTGTGAGGCATATGCACATGTGCCAAGGGAGAAGCATACAATTAGATAGAAAAGAGAGACCTAGTCCAAGAGATTAAACTAGGTCAAACCCTTTTCCATTCAACATTAAGACACAATTTGAGCTTGGCTTCTACCCTTGAAGGAGAGCCAAACTATAGGGGTTTTACCCCTTTATTGTATAGAGGAGAATCTACCAAATCTAACCAATCAAACTAGAGCAAAACATGAAACCCTAGTTGAGCAAGATCGGAGCATAACAGGCTATCAAAAATAGATATAGAGATTCTAAAAGGATAACAAAGATTAGGGAATGGAAGAGAACCTAGATCTAAGTTTGAGAACACAAAAGACCTAGGGAGTTGAGTGTCCTAGACCCAAATTAGGGTTTTGTAGAAAGAACTAGAGTTTGGGTGTCTTCGCCTTTTAGTCTTCTTCAGTCTTGTAACTTCTTGTAGTCTGATTCCTCCATATGCGACCTGTAAACAAGAAAGAAGGAAGAATGTTGGGTGCTATTTAGGATCTTTCCTAAGTCAAGCTCTATGAATGGTGTTTCCACCTTCACAATAGAAAGGATGAGAGATCAAAGAGTGTGTGTCCTAGGACGGCGGAGGTAAATTTGAAGTAGAATGGAATGCTATAACAAAGCATGAAAGAAAGAAGTCACCATGAGCATGGAAACCCTAGCTTGCTTGATGTGGCATCACAACTTGACTCAAGAAGCTAGTGTAGCCTCAAAGAAGTAGAAAGATTTTCACAAGACCTGCAAGAATTTAGCATAATAGTAATAATCCACCATAGAGAGCTTTAGAGAAGAATAGAGTGCATGAGAGAGAGGAAGAGAGTACAAGTGTGCCTAGATTGCTTAGATGTTCAAATAAATACACTAACTTGCTTATATATGCATTCCTGCTCACCAACAATGAATAAAACCAAATGTGGCCGACATGTAAAAGCTAAGGAAGTGTTCTAAGCTGACACCACAAAATAGGCTCGGGGCTAATATCTGGGACCAAGGTGCTAGGATCCCTAGTTCTTTAGCACCCAAAACTCTGGGGAGTGTCCATTTAAGTGGTCTTAGACTAGTCCTAACCTTATTTTGTTAGGTTTATCCATCGGGATTGAGATTTAATTGTTTTAGGTCCACCTGGGTGCTAAACTAGGTGTAAAATGGCAAGGGTACACATTTTACTCTATAACATTTAGCCCCCACTTTATTGTGGGTATGATCTTATGCTCATACTTGTACTAAAGTATGAAGAAGATAGATTTCAATCACAAAAAATATAGAAACCATAGAATGTCACCAAATTAAGGGGTGATCAAGCCCTCAAGTTTAGGATTATATGAATCTATGATGATTCACATACATAAGACACAAGGCATAATTTATACATACATGAAGCACTCAAAAAACATGAGACATGACATACACAAGGCATACACTTGAGCAATCACAATGCATACATGCAATACACAAAGTATACATGCTTGAAATGAAGCATACACATAAGGCATAAGGTATACATAGAATACACATGAAAGACACATGAAATACATGCGAAGAAATCAAGGAGAATACATAAGGAATACATAGAGAAAACATGTGAATCACACATGAGGCATGAAGAATTCATAGAGGATAAGAATATATGAGGAGAATACATTCATCATACAACAATCACAAGAAACACATAACGAAAGACCCTACGCCAGCATGACAAAGGAGACCTCAATCTAAATGTTGTCTCAATCACCATGCATCGTTCCCCAAGATGAAATAATAAGAATCCTAAGAAGGGTTTAGTTAGAAATAAGAAGTATAAGAGGATACAAACACATCATACACATAATCCATATTAAGGAAAAGTGTTTCCACTCAAGGGAATACACAAACTACCGAGTCTCACAAGAGGATTTAAACAAAGCCTTGCAGAATAAAAAGGCATTACAACCATACCCAAAGGCACTCTAGCCAAACTCAAGTCGGTGGTTCTAACCCTTCTCCCAAACATGCAAGGAGATTCGACTTAGGAGAACAAGATAGACTCAAGATCTTGCTTCCAAGCTTGTCATACTCCTTTCCAAGAGAGTATAGTAACAAAGATATTCAACAAGTATTTTGATAGAAAGATGAGAGTAAGTTTCATAGCACAATATATGCCCCCACCTTAAATCGATTTCTTACTCCTCCAAGGAGCAATTGCCTTTAAGGTAGAAAAAGGAATCTACATATAAAATAGGCATTAGAGTTGTCTAAAATCACAAGCCCAAATGACATGTGTTCTTAAAAGCTACATCACCATAAGGGTTTGCCCCTAGGATGAGAAAACCAAGGTGATGCTTGTAGGCATGATACATAATGGCTTGTATAGTCATGGTATGATGCCAAGAATTTCAACAAGGTGCCACATGAATATGAAGACAATGGAAGAAAAATCGCATGAAAGTAGAGTACACATAAATTGAATCAACATGAAAGGATGCTAAATCATCCAAGAAAATTAACAAAATTGTACATCACAACATAGAGAAGAATGTAGATACACATAGAGGAATGACACAATGGGTTCTTTCTTCTTGTACTTTTGTGCTAACAAGGGTGCCAAGGGAGAACTAACAATCAACAAAACATCACAATACAAGGATCACAATATATACAAGCACAACACAAATGAGGAGGGACCACACTTGCAAGTCATCCTATAATAAATCATCCTCCCCAAACTTGATTTATAAAATGGATGGAGGACAAGCTGCTCTAGGGACTACATCAAGTGTGGTGAAGAGTGCTAGAGTCATGCCATGTTCAAAGTTGTTGAATTTTGTCACCCAAGACTTGACATTCCTTAGTGGAATGGCCAAGCATTTGATGATATCCATAGTAAAGAGGTGCTAAATTATTATTGTGTTGAATATTTTTGTGCATTTGGTTAGGAAGAATGATTAAGTGGTCTTTGAGTAGACTTAGAAACATACACTATTGTTGAGATAGAAGAGAAGATATAGGTGGAGTAGGAAACAATCCTTTTTGTTGTGAACATGGTGGCAAGAATGTAGGAGAAGGTTAGAAACATAAACCTACTTTAGACAAGTGTGGTGTTGGTTCCATAGGTTCCTTAATTCCTTGTTCTTTACATCCTAACCCATTTCCATTGTATCCTTGTTTAGAAAGAATTTTGAATCCACGCCCATAATACATCTCCAAGTCTAAAAGAAGAGGAAAGGTCATATGACTATCTTTGTTGAAATAAGAAGTATAATCATGTGTTGAAGAAGAATGAGAAGGATCATTCTTTTTATCATGGTGAGGAGGGTCAATCTTTGTTTCAACAAGCCCATGGGGGTTGAAATCTAAAGGGACCTTGTCATTACCAAGGCTTGCATTAGAAGAAGATGATCCATTAGATTTGAGCCTTTTAGATTGAGATGATATATCACAAATGGCTGCCATTTCTATAGAAGAAAGTGGATCATCATTAGTGGTAAAATTAATATGAAAAGTTCCATTGTTATTACTTTTGAGTTTAAGTTTGTTAGGAGTATGAGATTGTGTTGAATAAATTTCATTTACCTTTGAGGTTTTTGGGTGTGAGGGTGAGACTTTATATTCACCAGAAAAGGAGGGTGTAAAATCTAACAAACTCCAATCATCACTGAAAAATGCATTTGAAGGACCAACACTATCCTGATCATCACTATTTTTAGTAGTGGAGGGTAGTGGTTTGGATTTTGTTAAAGAAGGGATAAAATTTCTCAGAGGAATTTGATGTCTCTCTTCTATTTGTAAGCAACATTCTAACACCGAATCATCTTCAATCGTATGGAGTTTTTTTCAAAAAACTTTATTGAATGATGAAGGGTAGACAGTACTAGCCCCATGGCATGAATCCATGATCTACCAAGAAGAAGATTGTATGCGAGAGAATTAGGCATAAAATGAATAAGGGTAGGCAATATCATAGGTCCATCCTTAACATTTAAGGTGATTGTACCTAGTGATTATTTGCCAACATTATCAAAGCCACAAATGTTGAGTTAGTCTAGTTTGATTAAAGATGTATCAACATTGAGTTTATGTAACAAGTCTATGCCACAAACATTACGACCTAATCCACCATCAATCATAGTGCATCTCTAGTGTAGGAGCACCAAGATATCTAGGATTTGGTTAAATCTTCAAGTTGTTTTGTTTGTTTAATAAGGTCCTTGAGACCATTCAATGTTGTATAAGGCTTGAATGCCATGCATGTAATTGGACTATGTCCAAATGTCTAAAAGAATCTATTATCTTGTTGTAGTTCTAGGAGGACAGTCTTATTGTAGGGGGCAGTCATTAAAGTTTCCATGTTTATAAGCCTATAAAGGCATGTCAAAGGTTTGGAAGTATGTTAACTGGTGCAGAGGCACCTACCTAACAGCTGGCCTCCATGAGGCAGTTAGTTTGTTATAGGTCTTGTTTATGTTTCCAAGAAGGTCTGTTAAGACCAATTGCATGTAATAAGGTCACGCTGATCATGATAAGATCATGCTGACCAGGCTTTTACTATTTTTAGTTAAGTTTGTTAGAACAGCTGTCATGCTGTAGGGTCCGGTTGGATCTCCCAGCCGCCTGGAGAGTTCCCAGCCGCTTGGAGTCGGGTCAGTAGTACTCGTAGGGAAATCTATTTAAGCATGGGGATCGGTCGATATAGACATACAGATAGAGATATCATCGATCAAGTTAGACTGCACAGAGTGAGACAGAGAGAGAGAGAGACTGATCATTGTAATTGCATCTTTGAAAGCAATAAAGAGATCCTATTTGTGTTCTTTATCTGGTTGGATTCCATTGTTTGATCATTTTGCTGATCTGGTGGTTTCATGGACATGCTGATCCATTCCACCGGTTGATTCGTTGAATCGGTGGAATGGCTGTGTACAGTAGATTAGGAGGTAGTTTGTTTTCTGTTTGCATGCAGGTGTGCAGGATCGCAGTCGACAGGTGTTGAGAAGCCTAGCATCCTCATGTGCTAGGTCGAGCTGATTGAGTTGGAAGATCACCCTGAGAGTGGATCGGGTCATCCCTGGAGGATCGGCGAAGTAAGATTTCGCTAAGGTTGGGAGTTCGTCAAAACGGGTTCATCAGGATATTTCGGTTTATATCCTGCAGCCGCTTTGAACGTCGTCATCCGGATAAGTGAAGATGAACATGATGCAGTTGAGTGCATGAAGTGCGAGTTCGTCGGGGTGATCATCGTCAGGAGTTGCCGAAGAAGAGTACATCGGCATAAGGTGAAGATCGGGTTAAGAAACTGTTGAAGTTCACATGTTGCAAGTACATCAGGATGTTGTAAGTCAGATATATACTCAGTGTATATATCACCGTCAGGATCATCTTCTGTGAGTGCCCATCATCCGCATATCGCTAACAGATGCGGGAGTGAAAGTTCGGTTTTTTTGGCTAAGTGTTGAAGAGGTCATCAGGATATTGTGTGACGTCATCGTCATCCGCATATGACGTCATCGTCATCAGGATATTGAGATATCCCCCTATGCATGTTGATCCTGTTGTCGCTAAGTGGTTAGGTATCAGCGTAGGCAGAGAGTTGTGTTAACATCATCAGGAGGTTTCGAGGGAACCAGATAAGTTATATCATGATGCTGTTGCTTGTGGCGTTGGCTAGCGGAGCATCGAAGGGAAGGTACTGAAGTGATCGTCATCAGGATATTTGGAGCAACCGGATATTTGATATCCTGCTGACGAAGAGTGTTGAATATCATGATGATGCCGCTAGTGTTCGGCACCCGATGAACAGTGCAACAGGAGGATGTTTGCGCCCGTTGAACATCATGATGATGATGATAGGCAGAAGATGGAGGAGGTGAACAGTAGTCGGCAGGAGGATAATTGTGATCGTCCGAAATATGATGATGCTGTTGTTGTTTTTAGGAAACATGATGATGATGCTGAGCCGATAGGGATTTTTATCATGCTGTTTGTATATTTGGCTCCTCCTTCCTGTTAGTTAGCTTCCGTTGCGTTTCACTCTGCATCATAGTGGTATCAGAGCGAAGGTTAGGATCTTCTGGAAAAGATAAGCAGGATGTCAAACGAAGAAGGAACATCTGAGGTTCCAGCAAGGATGACCAACGCTGAGTTGGCAGTTCTGGTGAAGAAACAGATTGCAGAAAGCAAGGCCGTGAAGGCTCAGAATCAGGAGTTGAAAGATGAGTTAGCAAAGTTGAGGAGCAGAGTAGGTTCTGGTAGAGAAGATGATAGGGAAGAAGAAGAGATCCCTAATTGGAGCGAGGAGGTCGTTCCTGCAGACCAGAGACCACTGTTGAACGCCCTCAAGGCCATGGAGAGGAGAACCATGGATGTGAAACTGGATTTGCCAGTGTTTACAGGTAAGATGGACCCTGATTCAGTGATGGAGTGGATAGACTGTTTGAACAATTTCTTTGTAACAGAGGAGATACCAGAACAACAGAGAGTGAAGATAGCACAGTCAAAGATGAAAGAAGCTGCCTTGACATGGTGGAATTTTGTTCAAGATGATAGAGTACAGGAAGGAAAACGTAGAGTTGCCACATGGAAGAAGATGATGGCATTGGTAAAGGAAGCTTATATTCCATTGGATTACAGTATCCAATTGCACAAGAGGAAGCAAAACCTGAAGCAGAAGGAGCTAGATGTCAGCTCATATACAGAAGAATTCATGAAACTCTGTATGAAGACGAAGGTGAAAGAAAGTGAAGAAGAGAAGGTAGCCAGATACCTTAATGGATTGAGGTTTAATATTCAGGATGATCTAAGTCTGCATAACCCAGATACAGTGCAGAAATGTTTCCAGTTGGCATTGAAAGTGGAAGAGAAGTTGAAGAGAAAACAAGAACAAAACAATAGAGGAAGAGGATCAGCCCATAGAACAAGGCAAACCAATGAGAGTCAAGAAGACACTGGTAAAGGACAGGGACAGTCTGATTTCAGAGGTGGATGGAAAGGTAATAAAGGCAGATTTGGAAGTGGTAGAGGTTCTACTACATTTTCAGGGA
The DNA here is from genome assembly GCA_027924645.1 of Cunninghamia lanceolata. NCBI lineage: Eukaryota > Viridiplantae > Streptophyta > Pinopsida > Cupressales > Cupressaceae > Cunninghamia > Cunninghamia lanceolata. The sequence goes on from BSBN01000655.1 coordinate 11,331,449, forward strand.
AATGTTACACCTGTGGTGAGTTTGGTCATCCATCTTTCAAATGTCCAGAAAACAAAGGTTCATCATCCAGAAATGATAGAATGAGTGACAAGAGAGTACAACTTGTGCAAGAAGAGAAAGAAGAGAAAAGTGTGCAGAGTCCAAACATTTATCAAAAGGATCAGGAGGCTGATAATTGTGGATACCCAGAGAGTGGAGAATCTCTGCTGATGAGAAAAATAGTGATTACCATGAAGGTACCTGACACAGAATCCCCACAAAGACGAGCTCTTTTCAAGACCACATGCAAGAGTAAAGGTAAAGTATGTAAGGTTGTCATTGATACTGGTTCAACAGACAACATGGTATCTCAGGAGATGGTGGATAAACTGCATTTGGAAAGGATTCCACATCCACACCCTTACAAGGCATCTTGGGTGAGTGATAGTCATTCACTTTTTGTCTCTGAACAGGCATATGTGGATTTCCAGATTGGAGCATATCAGGATAGAATTTTGTGTGATATTTTGCCCATGGAATGTTGTCACCTACTGTTGGGTAGACCATGGCAATTTGATAGAAGGGTACTGTATGATGGGTATGCTAATACCTACACCATCCAGAAAGATGGAAAGACTATTAAGTTGATGCCATTACAGGAAGCAGCTGCAGCACAGAAGACAGCCAGAGTCATTTTAATGGGAAAGAAGGAATTTGTGCAGATGCCTAGAGGAGCAGGCATAAAGGCAGTTCAGGACACTGCAGGGAAAGGAGTTGTTAAAGACAACAAGCTGAAGAAAGTTTCAGTTGTGACTGACAGAGGTCAGCAGCAGGTTCAGACACAGGATTGTACACAGCAACCAGTTGAGAGGAATGACAAGGATGTTGTCATAGTTGGGACTATTGTTTGTCCTATAAGAGTTGAAAGAAAGATAGAATTGAACATTGCAGCAGTTCAAGAGGCAGTTCAGAAAGAGGTTCTGGTCAGGCAACCTGACAAACACAAGGTATGTGAGAGAAAAGCCTACATTGACAGGCATAAGGATTTACTTGCCAGAAAGCAAGTTACAGTTCAGAAGTCTTGGAGCAGCCAAGAGCCAGCAGAGGATAAAGCTGGAACAGGTCAGAAGACTGACAAGGCAAAGTGTAAAGGTGGAGGACTTCCATATCCTAACTCATGGGACATGAGTTATTTTCTTTTGGGGAGTATGGTGTAGAGGCACCTACCTAACAGCTGGCCTCCATGAGGCAGTTAGTTTGTTATAGGTCTTGTTTATGTTTCCAAGAAGGTCTGTTAAGACCAATTGCATGTAATAAGGTCACGCTGATCATGATAAGATCATGCTGACCAGGCTTTTACTATTTTTAGTTAAGTTTGTTAGAACAGCTGTCATGCTGTAGGGTCCGGTTGGATCTCCCAGCTGCCTGGAGAGTTCCCAGCCGCTTGGAGTCGGGTCAGTAGTACTCGTAGGGAAATCTATTTAAGCATGGGGATCGGTTGATATAGACATACAGATAGAGATATCATCGATCAAGTTAGACTGCACAGAGTGAGACAGAGAGAGAGAGAGACTGATCATTGTAATTGCATCTTTGAAAGCAATAAAGAGATCCTGTTTGTGTTCTTTATCTGGTTGGATTCCATTGTTTGATCGTTTTGCTGATCTGGTGGTTTCATGGACATGCTGATCCATTCCACCGGTTGATTCGTCGAATCGGTGGAATGGCTGTGTACAGTAGATTAGGAGGTAGTTTGTTTTCTGTTTGCATGCAGGTGTGTAGGATCGCGGTCGACAGGTGTTGAGAAGCCTAGCATCCTCATGTGCTAGGTCGAGCTGATTGAGTTGGAAGATCACCCTGAGAGTGGATCAGGTCATCCCTGGAGGATCGGCGAAGTAAGATTTCGCTAAGGTTGGGAGTTCGTCAAAACGGGTTCATCAGGATATTTCGGTTTATATCCTGCAGCCGCTTTGAACGTCGTCATCCGGATAAGTGAAGATGAACATGATGCAGTTGAGTGCATGAAGTGCGAGTTCGTCAGGGTGATCATCGTCAGGAGTTGCCGAAGAAGAGTACATCGGCATAAGGTGAAGATCGGGTTAAGAAACTGTTGAAGTTCACATGTTGCAAGTACATCAGGATGTTGTAAGTCAGATATATACTCAGTGTATATATCACCGTCAGGATCATCTTCTGTGAGTGCCCATCATCCGCATATCGCTAACAGATGCGGGAGTGAAAGTTTGGTTTTTTTGGCTAAGTGTTGAAGAGGTCATCAGGATATTGTGTGACGTCATCGTCATCCGCATATGACGTCATCGTCATCAGGATATTGAGATATCCCCCTATGCATGTTGATCCTGTTGTCGCTAAGTGGTTAGGTATCGGCGTAGGCAGAGAGTTGTGTTAACATCATCAAGAGGTTTCGAGGGAACCGGATAAGTTATATCATGATGCTGTTGCTTGTGTCGTCGGCTAGCGGAGCATCGAAGGGAAGGTACTGAAGTGATCGTCATCAGGATATTTGGAGCAACTGGATATTTGATATCCTGCTGACGAAGAGTGTTGAATATCATGATGATGCCGCTAGTGTTCGGCACCCGATGAACAGTGCAACAGGAGGATGTTTGTGCCCGTTGAACATCATGATGATGATGATAGGCGGAAGACGGAGGAGGTGAACAGTAGTCGGCAGGAGGATAATTGTGATCGTCTGAAATATGATGATGCTGTTGTTGTTTTTAGGAAACATGATGATGATGCTGAGCCGATAGGGATTTTTATCATGCTGTTTGTATATTTGGCTCCTCCTTCCTGTTAGTTAGCTTCCGTTGCGTTTCACTCTGCATCATTAACACCTTGTCCTAGGTTAACTACATGTTAGAGAACATCATTCTAAACATCAAGTTGTCGGTGTAGTCCTAAAGAGGACAGTTTCTAAAAACAGTTACTATTTTGCTACAGTTAGGAATCAAGAAAAAACTCGATGGTGGGTAGTTTTCTTGAACCCCAAATGACTTCATGCATTGCATGAGGCTTATTTGAAGCCAAGGAGGATGGATTGTAAGCAGAGATCGGATGAAAGTGAAATAAGAGAAAAGAAACTACCGTTTTTCCTACCTTTTCTGTGTTTTTCTATTTTTCATTACTATTTTCTACCGTACTGTACTCCTATACGGAACTGTCTTAGTACTTGGGAATATTGGATGGATAGTAGAAGGAGATAACTTTGATTTGAGCATGGTTTGAGGTCTTGATAGTAAACTAGATGGAAGATATCATTAGTTTCCCACAAACTGCCTTTTAGAATTGCTGTCTTCCTTTTGAAATTCACTATTTTCTGCAGTATTCCATACCTGTACGGCCTGGAGGTAGCTGGTGTCTGTGATGGTTGGTTAGGTTGTTGAGTTACCTATCATTTACAAGTTGTTTAGGCTTTTGACACCCTTGTATATCTCTACATTTCTCCTTTGTTTGAAAGTGGTTTGAAACCCTGAATTAGGGTATTTATGAGTGGCCCGATGAGTATTTCTTCATTCCACTGATCTTTCCTAGTTGTGGTCAGTGGAATGGAATGTAGAATAGTTAGTATAAAGGTTTGTGAAGGTTGCAGGGGCAGGAGAATGGTGTAGGGTGGAGTTTTCCATATAAATGATCCACCAAGATCCATGTATTGGAAGTTAGGGGAGGACAACAACAGAGAGGGTGGTAACCAATGGCTGTGGAAGTGGAGATGTTGTGAAGTGCCAATGATACAAGATGCCCCTAGATCTAGCAATGATCCTATGACAAGAAACATGGGGAGATCCTTTGAGGAATCAATCCTCTCTGCCTACTGATTGTTGTCTCTGTCAGTCCTCCAGAAGACAGTCACTATCAAGAAGGTAATAGGCATGTTGTTATGTTATTGACTTGTGAAGACATTAGGTATGTATGCATGTTATAGATTGGCATGTTGTATGAGATTGTCTCAATAGATAACATTCCAAGGAGGTCACTGAGTCTAATAAAGCAGTAAGGGTATGATTGTCTTTTGAAGACATTGGCAAGATTGTTGTCCTGCAGAGTGGGTTAGATGAGTCTTGATTGGAGTTGGGCATCTTGGAAGGTGTGCCCTGAAGTCCTCCCTTTCTTTGATGCCAAGAACAAGTTGTTATGGTGTTGAAACCCTTCCTTGTAAGAAGGCTAATCTTAGTTAGAGACAGTGAGCTTGGTGAGTTATGGCATTGAAGGTTTGAACTGTCCTTCAATAGAGATATGTTGTTGGTATCTTATGAAGTTGTTTGCATCAATATCACACTCATTTTATTAATAATGATAGATACCATAAGAGGCTCATATTATTTTTGAACTTCTATGGGACGTAATTCATGTTGTTAAAACATGATATCTAATGTTGTCGCATGCATACAACTAAATAGAGATGCTACATCATTCGGTCTAACAGAAGGTGGAACAAATACCTTTTATAGAGCCTCTTGGAGCATTCTGTGGTATGTAGGTGATGTTTGTATTAAAATCCATAGAGAGATCTTTGCCAGAGTAGCGCAGAGCTGCTCAACAAGATCATATTCTCTACCACTATGTTGAGGAAGATGAGCAGATGGAGGAAGAAAAGTTTGAGAAGGTGGAAGAGAAGTGGGCACACTCAATGCTTTCTTGCTTTGCTTGTTATTGTGGGTGTGTATGTGTGAGAAACCACATTATAATGAGATTGTTGCAACATATTTTGAACACCTTGATTCCTTTGAGTAATTTGCTTTGCAAAATTGAAGATGTAACTAGGAGGTCGAGATAGTTTTGGAACACCTTGAACCGTAATCATAGGTTTAGAGAAAGAAGGAAGATTAGATGCCTCATGCACAATTATTTTAGGAATATTTTTAACATTAATGTACTTATTCACTATCCCCTTAGTGGGCAGAATAAGTCTATTAAAGATGATTGAATTTATATTTATATCTTTTGGAGAATTACAAAATTTAGGAGAATGTTTAATGAGTACCCAATATCTACCCATGGGGGATCCATTATGAGAGAACGCTTTTCATCCACTAATGCTTCATATTTTGAAGGGAGAGCATTGGAATGAAAGGAGAGTAGAGTGATGTTAAGAGAATTGTTGATGATTGTATCTTTAGTGATGTCCAAGGGGCTTGAACATGTAACCAAAGGAGGAATATCAAGGGTCTTCACATCCTTAGTGATATCCAAGGTACTTTAACATTCAACCAAAGGAGGAATATCAAGGGTCTTCACATCCTTAGTGATATCTAAGGTACTTGAACATTCAACCAAAGGAGGAAGATCAAGGGTCTTCACATCCTTAGTGATATCCAAGGTACTTGAACATTCAACCAAAGGAGAAAGATCAATAGGATGAGTCATGGAATCATCATGTATTATGGTAGAAGTAGAAGTAGTATGCTCAACATCCTCTAATTCCACTGGGTGATCCCACAATACTAGGTTACACCTTTTGGCCAAACTTGACATTGAAATGAACATTTTGAACTAAATATTCACTTTTGGACACCTAAAGATGCTAAACCATGAGGAATTTGAAGATGATGCAAACTAGTGATTTGTGAAATTTTGTTTGTAGTACTAAATATATATTTTTAAAAAATTTTGGAATCAAATTGCATTTTTTTTTCCATCTCCTTTGATAACTAGTTTTTAACAGTAAATGGCATTTTTAAATAGTGATGTGTACTATAAACCACATAACCTTTTTTCTATGAAGGATAAAATTCTTTTTTTTTTTTTGAATTTAGATTTGTAACTACAATATCTAGAGGATGCATTTGGTTTTATAATGTTTTATTGAATATACTATTTTAATTAAGTTTTGAAGTCAAACCAATTACAATTTAGACATAAGTGTACTATAAAGAGCATAACTTTTTTTTGTATGTATCAGGATTAAAATTTTTTTTGTTGGAATAAGGACATCAATACCTAGAGGACATGTATTTTTTAGATATTTTTTTCTATATTTTCATATTTTTTCGTATGTACGAAACAAATACCTTGATGATCATTGAAAAATCTACATTCACAAGAAATAAAAAATGAATATAATTATCAAATTAAATATATTTAAAATTATACCTTTTGGGAAGCTTATAATAAGGACTACATACTTACAAAACATAAATTTTAAATGATTTCATTTGATCCCCCAAAAGGTAAATCAAAAGTGGTTTTTTATCAACATTTTTATAGGTGTAGAGGAGACTCCATTATAGGTATGGTTTAAAACTATTGGGGTTCTATCCAAGGGCATTTGATCTAAGGGGGTTTGACCAAACCCTCTTCAATTAAAATCCTTTAAATTGAACCTTTGAAGGATTAAATCATTATATTTTCTAATAATATGTGAGTTCAACAAAAATCAGGATGTCCTAGAAAGTGTAACCCATTATTGTGGCACCACCCCACATCTCCAAAAGAGAGGTCATTTAAATGAAGAGAAGGTAAAGTGATGTTAAGGAATGTGTCAATGATTTCATCCTCTTGCACCAAGATCTCTTCATAAGTATAAGGAATCTTAGGAGAGGGATCAAAGGAATACAAGGGCATAGGAAATGCTCTATTTTTACCATATTTAAGGAATTTAACATGTCAATTTAACAAACAATTCAAGTAAAGTTGGAAAATGATGAAAGAAAAGCCATGTTTGCATTTAGATAGTTTTGTTTATGTTTTTGCCTTCAAATTTCAAAGAGAATATGAATGTTCTTGCTTTCTAAATTAAACAACTATGAACAATATGATGATGTACATAAATTTAAAACCAGATTTAGCAATCATTCAACATAGAAAAGATCTGAAAATAAGATTTCAAATACAACCACTAAATGCAAGACTAACTAGGGTTTATCATCAAACCCTAGATCTTAAATGCTTGTTCCTTAAACCCAAAAATTTTTGTTGCAAGAATGTAATTTAAACACAAATGATATTTATGAAATGCTATAGCAGTGCAAAATCAGATTTGACCACTAATTATTATTAGAAAAATTGTGAACACGAATTTAATCAACACACCCTAGGTGCAAGACTAGCTAGGTTTTCCAAAAAATGCAATTTTTTTGAAAACCCTAATAATGAATAAGTGAAAATGCTGAATATACCACTAGGAAATGATTAAATAATGTGATACCAGTCAAATCTAATGCAAAAATCATAAATTTATATCATGCTATAATGACCTATACCTATGAAATGTAGACAAGGTAATAAATATGTTTCTAAAATGTTGTATTTTCTACTTTTCAATGCAAATATGAAAGAATGTGTTTTTCTTAACACAAAGGTGATATGATATAGAAAATTAAATCAATTTAATACACCAAATAATATCATCAAGATCTAAAACAACACACTAATCTACAAACCCTGGGTTTAAGACTACCTAGATTTTCAAAGAATGCAAGGTTTTTGTAAACCTTAATGATGAAATAATGAAAAAATTAAGATATAAAACTATGTAAAATGATCAATGAATTGAATCTAATCAGATCTAGGGTAGAAAATAACTTAGATCTGAAGTAACAAGGATGCCAAAGTGCAAGATATGTCAGGTTCACCAAAAATGTTAGATAGAAAAGAGAGACCTAGCCCAAGAGATTAAACTAGGTCAAACCCTCTTCCATTCAACATTGAGACACAAGCTGAGCTTGGCTTCTACCCTTGAAGGAGAGTGAAACTATAGGGGCTTTGTACCTTTGTTGTATATAGGAGAATCAACCAAATCCAACCAATCAAACTATGGAAAAACATGCAACCCTAATTGAGCAACATAGAAGCATCACAGACTGTCAGAAACAAATACAAAGATTCCAAAAGGATAGTAGAGATTAGGGAATGGAGGAGAACCTAGATCTAAGTTTGGGAGGATAGAATACATAGGGTGTTGAGAACCCTAGACCCAAATTAGGGTTTTGTAGAAAGTTAGAGTCTAGGTGCCTTCATATTTTAGTCTTCTTTAGTTCTATAACTTCTTGTAGTTTGATTCCTCCGGATGTGACCTACACTGAAGAAAGAAGGAAGAATGTTGTGTGCTATTTAGGATCTTACCTAAGTCAAGCTCTATTAATGGTGTTTCCACCTTCATAATACAAAGGATGAGAGATCAAAGAGTGTGTGCTCTAGGAGGGAAGTCTAGGAAAATCTAAAGTGCAATGGAATATTGTAACAAAGCATGAAGGAAAGAAGTCACCATGAGAATGGAAACCCTAGCTTGCTTTATGTGACATAACAACTTGACTCAAGAAGTTGGTGTAGCCTCAAAGAAGTAGAAACATATTCACAAGACCTACAAGAAGTTAGCATAACAACAATAATCCACCATAGAGAGCTTTAAAGAAGAATGGAGATCATGAGAGAGAGGAAGAGAGAGTACAAGTGTGCCTAGATTGCTTAGATGTTCAAATGAATAAACTAACTTGCTTATATATGCATTCATGCTCACCAACAATGAATAAAACCAAATGTGGCCGACATGCAAAAGGTAAGGATGTGTTCTAAGCCAACACCACAAAAATAAGTCTAGGACTAATATCTGGGACTAGGGCGCTAGGCACCTTGGTCCTTTAGGCCCACAAACTTTGAGGAGTGTCCATTTAAGTGGATTTAGACCAGTCCTAACCTTATTTTGTCAGGTTTATCCATTGGGATCAATATTTAATTGTTTTAGGTCCACCTGGGTGTTAAACTAGGTGCAAAATGGTAAGGGTACACATTTTACTCCATAACACATACAAAACTAGATAACAAGGTGATAAAATGTATCTTCATTGGTTACAATCATGGTGTGAAGGGATAAAAGCTTTGGGATCCTACTGCCAAAAAAGTTTTATAAAAATAGAATTGTTCTTTTTAGAGAAATTAAGCCTTCTTCCATTGTATTACAACTAGAAGAAATTAAAAAGAAAGTGTTAGAAATGAAGGTGAACAATTATAAAATAGAAATCTAATTTAAACTATTATAAATATTAATCTAGTGCAGAACCAAATAGAGATTATAGGAAATCAAATTAGTAATACAAAGAAATAAAGGAACAAAATTATTGAATGCACAACACAGTGGTTACGTGGAGAAACCCTTTCAGAAAAAAAATCCACACAAGAAGAGATCCACCAATTTGTATTAACTTCAATAGAGTTTACAATACATCACTAACAACTTCCTCTTCAGTCTTCAATCCAGCATCACCTATTTTTCTAGTCTCCACTCTCTACCACACCACATTCATAAAACAATGCCCTCACTAAAAGAGTGTTGCCTTCTAGGGCAAAAAACCCTAACATAACTTCTACCGTCAAATTTGTGACCTAATGATGAATGGTCAAGATTGACTACAAAATTACAATATTTTACAAGGCAACCCCTAGCAACACAAGTGGAGAAGAAAGCTCCCCCACACCCCTTGTCAAGTACAAGGATCCAAGTGTGGCTGAAATAAGATCGTTGATTGGTGAATACATCTTCCCTTGTGGAAATTTACAAACAACATTGGGAGTGATTAATTACATAGGATTTACAAAGTTGATGACACCTTAATCCTAATAGAAATATGTGGTTCAATTTCCTCCTACTCTAGAGAAATTTGAATTGAAATCCCAAATTAACCCTAAAGTTGGGTAATCTCTTCAAGCTCAAAATCTTCAAAAGAGGACCTAGAACCTCTACCTCAGCTTGTACTAAGGTAAAATCAACAAAGATAACCACTAGAAATGTATTTTTCCAGTGATTGGAGATGTACTTTTACTTTAAGTACTAACATTAACGAACCAAGAACTATGCAAGAGGCTTTAGGTATGCATGATGTATAGTCCTGGAAAATAGCCATGGATGAAGAGATTGTGACACATAAAAAGAATGACACTTGGGACTTGGTACCTTTTCCCAAAGGACACAAACCTATTGGTGGCAAATGGGTATTTAAAAATAAAATTGGCTATGATGGTAATGTTGAGAAGTACAAAGTGCGATTGGTTACAAAAAGTTACTTCTAGGTTGAGGGAGTGGATTATAGTGAGATGTTTCTCCTATTACTAAAATGTCATCCATTAGATTTTTTATTTTAATTGAAACAACTTATGATTTGGAAATCAAGCAAATGAATGTGAAAACAACATTCCTTCATGGTAATTTAAAGGAAGAAATTTATATGGGATAGCCTGAGCACTTTTTGGTGAAAGGTAAAGAACATTTGGTTTGTAAATTATAGAAATCATTGTATGGCCTCAAGTAATCTCCTAGGATATGGTACAAGAAATACAATTGTATTGTTCTTAGGGTTTTAATGATCCAAATTGGATCACTATGTTTACTAAAAAACTGATGGTGATCATTTCCTAATTATTACACTTTATGTTGAGGACATGTTATTTATTAGAAAGAGAAAAGAATTGATTTGTGAACTAAAATATCATCTTGCAGTAATATTTGAAGTGATAGACCTAGGTGTAGAAAAACAAATTTTTGGAATGGAGATAAATAGAGATAGAGAAAACAAAAATCTTTGGCTTGGTCAGAGTAAGGATGTGAATTCAATTTTATAGAGGTTTAATATCAAGATTCTAAACCATTATATGTTCCTTTTACTTTGGGAATGAAGTTATTTGTTACACAATTTCCTAATTCTCCTTTAGAAATGGAAGACATGAGTAGGGTTCTTTATCAAAGTGCAATTGGTAGTCTTATGTATGCTATAGTCTATATTGGACTAGATATTTCCCAAGTAGTGGGAGTTCTAAGCAGATTTATGTCAAATCATGGAAAGATACATTGGGATGTAGTAAAAGAAGTATTCAAATATTGGTGAGGTACATTAGAGTTATCTTTGTGACATCATAGTAGTATGACAAGAGACATGCATTAATTGAATATTCATGGATATGTGGACTCAGATTGGACTAGAGATGTCGATAGCAAAAGATCCACCAATGCATATGTGTTTACTTTATTTGGTGGTGCCATTAGTTGGATAAGCAAGTGGTAGGTTGTGGTATCTTTGTCCATTACTGAGGAAGAGTATATGGTGACTACTCATGCCTATAAATAAGCCATTTGAATAAAAATATTATGTTCAAATGTTGGGCTAAATTAGGGAGTTATAATTTATTGCAATAGCTAGAGTGCAATTTGCCTAGCAAAAAACCTAAATTTTCATGCAAGGACCAAGATTATAGATGAGCGGTACCACTTTGTTTGAGATATGGTCAAATATGGAAGCGTGAATCTGGAGAAGGTAGAAACTATGATGAATGTTGTAGATTCTTTGATAAAGCCCATGATCATGGAGAAATTTAAATGGTGTTCTAAGTCTTTGTGTCTCTCAGCCCCTAGCAATTGGATTTCAGTGTTGGTGGGTTTCTCTTTGGATCTTGCAAGGTATTCAACAAGTGGGATAATGTTGGGAATTAAGGTGTCTCAAACTTTGCAAATTCCTAGCATTGCAATTAATTATTTCTTTATTTCCTATATTTTATTTAATTAAAATGGCATCATATTGGAAATGAGGCATCCCACTTTGTGTTGGCATTTTGTACCATGTGTCAGATATCTTGAGGTGTTGTGAGATGTAATTGAATATAATATCTTGAGGAGATATGGGATGCCCTATTTTGGTGGGATCCTATGATAGATTTTATGATAGATCTTATGATGAGTAATAGAGTAAAATTAGTGGGAGTTCCATTAGAATCTTATGATGGATTATGATGGATTATGACACATGTCATAAGCATATTTTTATTGAATGTAAATGTCAAACTTAGGAACTCGACTTGTGGAGGTTACTATGAAAAGTTATGAAAGCTACAAGAGCATATTCTAATAATAACTAGAATACTCCTCCAAATGTGTGCATTGGAATTTGTGCTAATTTGGGTACCACATTTGGGCCCATGGTTTTGGAACTTGGTTTCGATAAACCACTTGTGGTTTATAATTTTTCTATAAATTGGTGCACTATAATTGTAGTATTATATTTTTTGAAATGGTACTATAAATGGGTTGATTTGGAGTGTGGGATTTTTTACCAAAAGGTTTTCTCCACATAAATCACTATGTAATGGTTTGCATTGTTTATTTTTCTATATATGTGTTTTTGCATTTTCTATAATTGTTTAGATCAAATTTTAAAGTTTTGTACATCCCTCCTCTCAAGATTTAGTGTAGGAAACTAGTTCTTCTACCTTTGCTTCCCTACAATAGGTTTTGGCCAAGAATAGGCAAATTGAGTCCTAAACATGTCTATGGGTATGAACACCAAAATGAGTACAGAAATATAAGGTGGAGATTACCAAGTAGGCAATTTTTAACCTTACACTTATTTGCTTCCTTCTATATATATCTTATATCTTTTACATACTTATGTTGCTATATCCTATTCTATACATATAAGTTATAGTAGGCTTAGGACATGTTCTATAAATGTATCCCTTCATAACAACATACTTTGGTATTACCACATTAGCATAGATCATGCCTTAACTTATAATTAGTTATATCTATTGATCCTTGTTGTAGTATCAGTCTTAGTTGATCTTGATATGTACTTTGAGGATACATCTTTCTAATAATTTCCCTTGCTAATTTGTCAAATTCTCATCAAAACCCTAGTTTTGTATACCCTTGTTCCATATCCCATTGTTGACACTCCTATTCCCTTGATTCTTATCTCAAATATCCCTCATAGGCACACCTAAGACTCTCCATTGCCTTGATTCCACTCCAATGCACTACATACACCATGTAGGGTCTTAGAAAACCTTCTAAGGCCTATGTTTGTATATTTAGCAAACACCACTTGCACTACCACATAAGTGTCACAAGCCCAAAATTTTATATGGTGTTGAATGTGAAAATGCCTCCCAAGGGAAATTGACTAAGACAATTTCCCAAATAGCCTAACCATAATTTCCTTGTAAACAAAATTAAAAATAGCAATTAAGATTTCATAATTTAAAAATAAAAAGATGGATGGACAAGAAGGTAGATGGACATAGAATGGCATATCCACTAACATCAAAGAAAGAGGTGGATGGACATGAAGGCAAATGGACACTAATTGCATATCCACTAACATCAAAGAAAGAAACGTTACACTAATGACATATGAAAGGAAACATATTCACCTATTAATTGTTTAAAAGGGTTGAAAGCAATTAACTCATGAGAACAAATTGTAGGATTTGAAGAGAGTTGAAATGTTTATCATGAATGATGACATTGAAAGAAGAATTTATCTGTGAGTTTTTTCTCTTATTGAAATTTTTAACAAACTTGAAAGTTTTTTTAAAATAAGAATAAGGGAGAATGCATTTTTCTGAAGATGAAAAACCTCATAAGTAAGGAGAAAAGTTAGGTTTAAAATGTAAACAAGTGGCTGACTAATGACTTAATCAAAATGTAAATAAAAAAAATAGTTTTTCTTTAACTATATATTATAATTATTAATTTTAAAAATTATAATATATAATATATTTTTATCAATGAAGATAATGAAATATATATATATATATATATATATATATATATTCAACTCCTCAAATATATTATAATAATATAATATAATATATCATATTATAATTATATATTTTTTCAAAATATAATATAATATATTATAATATTATATCATATTATATTATAATATATAATATATAATATAATACAATTTATTATATTATAATATAATATTATAATGTTATCCTAAAGTGCCAAAATAATATTTCTCCATTCTAATTTTTTAAAAGCAATAGAGTAAAAATAGTTTAAAAAATCAAACCAAGATATTTAAGAGCTTTTATTTTAGAATCTTTCTAAATTATAAAGAGTATATATATATATACCCTATTTTATACACATTTAACCCTTGCTTCCTTAGACTCTACCAGCATATAGAATTAATATATTTTGTGCAATTTCAATACATATATCATACGCATCAACAATAAACACAAGAATGTTTAAAATAGAAACATGTTTTATAATTACTAAATCATGTGATTTTATTTAAATGTTAATTTTTTTCAATTTAAAAATTAATATTCAAGATTATAATTTTATTAGTACCTGCCTGCCTTCGGCTGGTACTATTGCAATGAGTTCAACTTATCTAGTTATTAATCTATTGATTGCAAACCAATCAAAAGATAGGATTATTTTTCTTGTGGGACAAATTTGATTTAAATTTGTACTTTTCCTATGTGAACATGATAAATTTTTAACAAAAAATTATTTAGAAATGATTTATCTGTATTATCATTGGCTGAAAAAAAATGACCTCTTCTCTGCGGATTGTCGATTTGTTGGGAGAGTGCAACAAAAAACTATAAATGTGGAGAGAATTTTGATTTGAAGGGAGTACATGGCAAGTAAACAAATTATAAACACAAATTTTTTCTCCCACTAGTTAAGTCATGCCTAAATGGATGGCGATTAATTTTTTGCTTCATTAGCTAAAAGTAATATAATTTTAATTTAGTTTTTAGTGTTCTAATTTTATGTAATTAGATTATTTATTTTATTTAGTCAAAACTTTAAAATCTATAGTATCATGAATTTAATTATATTTTTTATTTTATTCTTCAAACTTACAATATTTTAATGCATTTTAAATTATAAAAGTATTAGTATTATTACTATAACATAAATAACCTAATTTCACTAAAATATTTCATAACTATTCATTTGATCTTAACCATTGATGTCTAATTGAATGGTGCTACACTACATACTTTTATTAAATGAATGCACCCAAAATTATTACTAAACCACAATATTACATTAATTAAAATAATTAAAATCATGTTGTCTAAAAGTACTTAAATAAAAAATTAACTGACTAAGATAAAATACTGTAGTGATGTAAATATGAATATGTTTCTGTTATTATATTATTTAATTATTCTTCAAACTTACAATATTTTAATGCATTTTAAATTGTAATAGTATTCAATATTATTACATTTTAATATCTTAGGCAGATTGTTATTATATTATGTAATTATTGTTCAAACATACAATATTTTAATGCATTTTAAATTGTAATGTTATTCAATATTATTACATTTTAATATTTTAGGCAAACATTTCAAATCTATCCACACCTAGTTAGGGTTAGGGTTCTACACATTTTATTTTATGAAATAAGATTATTTTTGGGATTTCAATTTCATTTAGTCAAGAGTTAAAAATTTAGGATTTCAATTTTATTTAGTCAAAAGTTAAAAATCTACATTATCACAAAAAATATTTCGCCATGTTAATTAAATTTTCAATTATTGGAATGCAATTTGTCTATACAACCAATACCTAATCAACAAAAAAATTACAACTAAACAAATACTATATACAACCGATAGCTAATCAACAAAAAAAATTACAACTAAACAAATACTAAAATAGGGATTTTATTATTTAATTTCTTAAATATAAGACATTTAGGAAAATATTCATCTCCTTTTCATAATTGTAATAATGGATTCTTTTATTTGTTCCATGACTACTATCTAATACATATATTAATAACAATATTTTTTGTCTTTTTGTCATAGAATAAATATATGTGAAAATAATTTAACTAATAGGAATAAATAATTTGATGAAACTTAGAATTTCATAAAACTACCATACAAAAATATAATATAATATAATATAATCTTACACTTATGTTTTGTAGTATTATTTTTTATTTAATTAATTTTATTATCTAATAATTATTTTAGAATTATTATATTAAGTAATAAAAGAATATTAATGCAAAGATTTAAAAAATGTTAGATCAAAATTAAATAGTATTAATACAAAACACATAAAATATCTTAAAATCTTATTAGGGTTAGAGTTTATAATTTTATTTTTAGTTTAAACTTAGATTTAATTTGTAATTTTATGGTAATCATAAGCATAATTTGTCTATTTCATACTCTTCAATGATATTGATTCACTATTAGCAAAGCCTAATTTTAATGCTAGGGAATTGATGCAGGAGGAGGTCATAACTTTTGATTCGAATGTGGGTTTTCTACGAAATTTTGCAGGTGGATGTGTTATGAGGTGGCCAGTGGTTTCCCAACCCACCTTATTTGATTGGACCTCATCTTGGCACTTTTTCAGGGCTTGAAACTTTCATCTTGGCCCTCAAAATAGCAATTTAGTGTTTTTTCCTAGATTTTTAAAAAGTTGTTTTTGTAATAAATCGAAGTTTCGAATTTAGAATATTAGTTGGCATTTCATCCTACCTTAGTTTTAGAAAGATTTTGATTTTTTTCCCAAAAGCTTCCTAAAACTAAGGTAGGACGAAATGCCAACTAATATTCTAAATTCGAAACATGAGTTTCGATTTATTACAAAAGCAACTTTTTAAAAATCTAGGAAAAACCACTAAATTGTTGTTTTGATAGCTAAGATGAAAGTTTCAAGCCCCGAAAAAGTGCCAAGATGAGGTCCAACTGACTAGGGTGGGTTGGGAAACCACTGGCCACCTCATAACGCATCCACCTGTAAAATTTCATAGAAAACCCACATCTGAGTCAAAAGTTATGACCTCCGAAAGTTCGTACATCAAGAATAATATGAACATGCTCATGGTGTGGGTTATCATTATAGTGATGAGGGTGTTTGTATTGATCTTTCAAACTAACACTTTAATTATCATTTTCCATTAAACTTGTTTATAAAACAATTTTAAAAAATTTAAAATTTGGTTATCAATTACCCTATGCACCTTAAAAAAAAAAAGGTGTAAAAAACTATTCACAATTAATTTATAAAATATCTATATACTTATAAACATGTACATGCATTGCAAGAAAGGGAAAATGATGTGTAAAAAACTCTTCACAATTGATTTATAAAATGCCTTTGTACTTATAAACATGTGATGTAAAGTAAATAATACACATCTCAATTCACTATTCTTCATGCACAAAGGTTCATGCCTCCTAAACTTAAGGAGCTGCACTAAAATTGGGACTCTACTTGAAATAAATTCACAAAGCTTTACAAATATAACATGCTTCCATCAATACCAAATATGTAAAAGCATTAAACAAAACAAGTTACATAAGGAGATGGTTCATTCCTATGGTGCATACATCCAATGACATGAATGATATAATTACCATATCTAAAAATATGTCTTTAAACTTTGTGTGAACTTTAATTATTGTTTATTGTAAACTGTAGAATTAAATTTTTTATATGATTATTTTATAAATATTCAGAGTTCCATTAAAGTAACTTTATTTTTATTTATATTTATTATTAAAATTTATATTGTAACGAACTATTTATAATAGTTTTATCCTTTTTATTAAGAAAAAAATGTTAGAGTAATCCTTATCAAAATAGGGAGTATAATTAAAAAATTATTTGTTACATTTATTTCAATTTCAGTTAACTCAAAAAAATCATAATGTGACAACCATGGAAAGGAAAAAACTTAGAACAAGTGAAAGATCCTTTTCCTGTGAAGCCGTTGAAGAGATCAAAGAAGGGAACTGAAAAAATTTAATAATAATCAAATGCCAAGTTCATGCATACAATGTTTGAAGAATATATGTTTATACAATCTTTACCCCTACAATTCAAATATTATTTTGACCTTCAAAACAACAACTAACATGCGGATGTTTACTTTTGAAGCTCTAATGATAATCCCAAAGTTAGTCATCACTTCAATCACAATTGGATTTGATGCCATGCATTGTATGGCAACAAGGTCAATATCCATTGCATCATAACATTCTTAACACAGTTGTAATACTTTGTACTGGACGGCCGAAAATAAATGACTTCATGAATGAAGAAGTATCATTCAGTGATAGTACTGAAAAGAACTATCTCTAACATTCTTTTTTCTGACCAGGCTTACCATTTCTATGGATTCAAGGTGGTTTTGGCCAACAGATTGCAATTAATACAGCTATAAGCCCATTTTATCATTACAGACAGATAAGTTGCTTTCAACACAGTAGTTGCTTCAGGAGACTCTTTAATTGATTTTAATATAAAAAGTTTGAAAAAAAGCTTGAGCAAGCTGTTATGGGTCATTTTCTAAGTCTGAAAAGTACCTTGTCTCCTGTCAATTTACAAAAATGGGCGGTTTAGACTTTATATATAAATTCCAAATTAGTTGTTATTTCTATTTTGTTTGCTTATAAGAAAATATTGAAGCAAACTACTGATTTCTGTCTAATAATGTTGAGGTCAAATGGATTATAGTTAGCAAGTGACATGAATATCTCTTGGTTTCCTCTTTCACACGGTATAACATACTTCATAGTAATAATATTAAGTTAATAATAAGAACCTTCCTCACTAAGAATTGAAAATTGTCTACTTTTAAAATGTTTTTAATTGTAAGTAGTCATTATAATTGGAAATTTTAGTCTGTAAATATTGACTTTTTAAAACATTTCTAACTGTAAATAAGCCATTGTAAGTGAAAAACTTAGTCTGCAAATATTGAAAATAATTTTTTAAATGTTTCTAATGTTTCTAACTGTAAATAAGTCAGTGTAATTGAAAAATTTAATCTTCAAATATAGAAAATGGCTTTTAAAAATGTTTACAACTGTAAATAAGTCATTGTAATTGAAAAACTTAGTATACAATTATTGAAAATGATTGTTTAAAATATTTCAACTATAAATACGTCATTGTAATTGAAAAACAATTTTTTTTGCAATAGTTGACATTGTTTAAAACAGTGTTGTACTTTAATATTATGTGATAGCAAATAAAAGAATTACGTACATTGTCAATACTATGATGAAGTCTATATAATTAATGTGAACAGCTTGTTGTACATGTTATTCTTATCGTTTTTGTAAAGATATTTTGTATATTAATATTTATTTTATCATATTCAATACTTCAATTCGTCCCAACCTTCATAACTACATATTTATTGTAATTCAATATTGTTTAAAATTTGAGCATGCAATAGTTGACATTGTTTAAAAAGGTGTTGTATTTAAATATTATGTGATTGTAAATAAAAGAATTACATACACTATCAATATTATGATGAAGTCTATATAATTATTGTGATCAACTTATTCTACATGTCATCCTTATCATTTTTGCAAAGATATTTTGTACATTGATATTTATTTAATCCTATTCAATACTTTAATTCCTAGCAACTTTCAAAACTACTTTTTTTTCAAGGTCTCTTAACCTCCCCCTTAGAGGAACAAGATAACTTGCCTTCTCATCTATTAGACAATATTCCTCATTGATATCCCCACTTCAAAACAAGATGCTATTTGATGAATTTTCAATGGAATAAGTTAGAGGAGTTGTGTTCTCACTTAGTGACAAAGCCCCAGGACTTGATGGGTATACAATTCTTTTTCCAAAAATGTTGGGACTTTATAGGTAAAGATGTCTAGTTAGCACTTGAAGAAGCAAGGAAGAACCAAAATTTTTTAAAGGAGATGAATGTTACTTTTGTTTCCTTAATCCCCAAGACTCAATCTCCTACTTCCTTTGTTGATTTTGGCCCATCTCTCTTTGCAAAACCATCTACAAAATCTTCTCTAAAGAAATCTCCTTGATATTGGCTACAATCATCCATCAAATAATATCCAAGGATCAATATGGTTTTGTCCCAGGTAGAGAAACCTCGAAAGGTGCTTTGGTTGCACATAAGGTTATTCATTCAATTAAATTGAGTAAAATGTTAGCTATGGTTCTAAAATTAGACATGATGAAGGCATGTGATAGGGTAAACTAGCATTTTCTAATTCAAGTTCTTCTCAAATTCATTTTTTTTTCAAGATGGTGTAAATGGATTCATTCTTGCATTTTTGGGAGAAGATTCTCAGTAGTTATAAATGGAAGTCCTACAAGGTTTTTTAACTCCTCGCAAGGAATTAGACAAGGTGATCCCATATTACCTTTCTTATTCATCACTATGGCTGAAGCTCTTAGCAGAACTACTACTACAGAAAACTCTATGCAAAGGAGGAAAGGTTTAAGTTTTCCAAGATATAATTTCCCAATAACACATGCTCTATTTGTGAATGACACTCTTCTCTTTAGGCAAGCAAATTTTTTAGAAGGTAAAGCAGTCAAAAAAGTTATTTATGAATATTTCTCTACTTCCAGTCAGAAAATAAACCCTACAAAATAAAAAATATTCTTCCAAAATACTAGTACTAGTATACAAACACGGATTACCAAATTAATGGGATTCATACCAAACATACTTCCATGTCAGTATTTAGGTGTGCCTTTATTCTCTAGTGTAAATAAGAAATAAGTTTGGTCAAAAATCATGTCATTTGAATTCAAAAAAAGACCTCTTCTTGGCAAGGTAGATGGCTCACTATGTCAAGGAGGATTATTATGCTCTATGTTGTTCTCTTAACTATCCCAATATACATGATGTCAATGTTGAAAATTCCAAAAGGTACAATCATAGAAATTATGCAAAAAGATTTTAGGTCTTTTCTAAGGAAAGGGACATTGGAAAATGGTAAAAATCTTGTTCTCATGTCTTGGGAGAAAATTTGTTACTCAAAAAAGAATGGAGTGGTTGGAATCCATAATATCAAAGCTTAAAATTTGTCCTTAGAAGCAAAAGTATCATGGAATATGATGACAAAACAAGATTCAAAATGGGTCAAACTTATGCTTGAGCCAAATATCTTGATAATCAAAAGAAGGAACAAATATTCACAATTACAAATCCTCCTAATGGTTCAAAGATCTATTTTTAATCAAATGTAGAGATGTGATAACACCTCATTTATCATGGATAATCCATAATGGGGAAAATGCTCTTTTTGGGATGATTCATGGAATGGGCATGCTCCCCTAATAAATATCCCAAATTTGGAAGATACCAGAACTTATCTAAAACAAAATTAGGGTAAAAATTTAAGGATTACTTTGAAACCCCACAAGATTTCTTTCTATCTAAGATTAAATGGAAATGTCTTGATGCATGTCCAGTCCCCTCTAATCAAAAAATACAAATTTCTCAAATCTTGAGTCAGAGAATAGTCTTCTTCTTGGTAAAAGAAAATGAAGTCAAGTGGTTGGCCTCAATCTTAGGTCAATACTCAATACAACAAGACTATTTGGCTTTAACCTATATCTTGACATCTAAAGACTAGCCTTCAAATCTATGCTAGAAAGATGTTTTCCTTTCTAAGGTGCAATATTTTTCTTGGTTAGTTTTAAATAACAATTTACTCAGGTCAACAAGAGACTTGTTAAAATGGGTATTTCTTCACTGTTTAATTATGTTCTATGTGGAGATGAAATAGAATATATTGATCTTTTACCAATAAACTACCCCTTCTCATATAATTGTTAGAATTGTCTTTGTTCAAAACTAAAGTGGGAAGGCCCCCTCCCAAATTCTTTGTTGAAACTCTTTCAAAGTTATCCATTTCTTTTAAAAGAATCAACATTCATCACAATTTGGATTTGTAGTACTTCAATAGTTATTTGGAAAATCTGGTTAGAAAGAAACAAAAGGATTTTTCAAAAAAAAATTGAGCCAAGGTGAAGTTCTTATTAAAATTGAAATGGCTATTTATGAAGTTAACACCTCTTAGGTAATAAAAAAACTTCCTCCAAAGCAACATTTACACATTGGGATGCATAGATCCTTAAATCCTAGACTTATATCAAGTCTGCTCCTACAAATGGCTCCTTCTTGAGTGTAAAGGAAAAAGTAATATGAATCTAATAAATGGAACTTGGCTCCTCCAATTTCTATGGTCAAGATTAACTTTAATGGTGCATCTAGAGGAAATCCAAGCTTATCAAGTGCAGGCGTGGTAATCAAATATAGTAAAGGTCTTCTCCTTTTGTCTCAACCTTAGAAACTTCCTAATTGCACCAATAACCTTGAGTTGAAGCTCAAGTGCTCTATTTAGACATAATGTTTTCCAAAAAGGAAATTTTCAAAAAGGTTCAAATAGAAGGAGATTCAATTATTATAATCAATGTTGTTCAAAATAAAAGATCTCCCAATTGGAAGCTACAATATTTTCTCCAAGATAGTTGGTCTCTATTAGACTGGTTTGATTATTTCAATTGTGTTCACTGCTATAGGGAAGAAAACATGGTGGCAGATAGTTTTGCAAATGTGTCCATAGACTAGGTTGAATAAAAAGGGATTTTAAAACAAAATATCTTTGTAATGTTCGAACTCTTATGAATCTTATCCAAGTAGATCAAGATAATTGTCAAAATTGAACCCCTATTCTAGGGTTCATCTAATTTCTAACTTTGTCAAATTGATTGTGCAAGCACAAGCCTTGATTAAAAATATTTGATTGGGAATAACTTATGCATGGCAATTCTCAATTTTGCATGAGGTGATACTATTTTCAATGGCATTTGATCTGATATGAAGGGATATCTACAAATATTTGCATGCCTTAATCCTTCATCATCTTTAGACATCATTCCTTTGTTTCTTCCTCTTTAGTATTAAATGAAGTAGCTCAATTTTCCTTCCACAAACATCCTGCATGACGGGTTCTTTATTTATATCATCCCTTTTTTGTCCCTTGTTATTCATTTTTGTTTCCTCTTAAGATTTTTGTTGGTATTGTTCTCATTTGTGGGCTCATCTCTATTACTCATAATGGTGGACATCCATAAGAATAAATGCATCTTCCTTCCCATCCAAAAATGGGAGCCTCATGAAATAGGTATCTATGATGAGGCAAAACTCCTACATGTGTTCTCTTTTGAATGCCCTATAGTTGAAAATGTGTTGAGGATGGTCATTGGGAAGTAGATTCTACTATAGAATATTAGGACTCTCTACTACTCAGAGGTGGCCTCCCTCTTCTTGTCTAATACTATGGACCTACTTCAAGACTCCAGGACCTACTCAAATGATTGGCATTTGTGTATGTGCATAGCCATCTCATCTCTAAGGAAAGCTTCTGCTTTTCTATGGAAAATTATGACTTTAGTCTTATCTTGGCTTTGGTGGGGGGTCTATTCACTCAGAAGAAAATTTGAAATGAACCTTCATTTTCTTGTGTGTTCTTTGTAATTAAATTGGGGTTCTAGAATGAGTCTCGACCCAACATATATTCTATTGTCAATTCACATCAATAGGAGTTGGGTGTTAAACTTGTGACAAAAACTAGGAGGGGCTTCAACACTCTTCACTTCCTCCATCATCATCCACTTCTTCATCCTCCACCACCACTAGCCTTGGTTCCTACTTTGCAATAGGATTTGTCCATTTCTAGCTCATCTACAAGTTCATGACTATGACCCAGTTGATGTTCTACTATTTTATAGTGTTTTCATACTTGTACTATAATTTTTGAAAGAGTTGTTATGTAATATGTAAATTGCCACACCTTTACCTATTTTGGAGCACTAAGTGTTCTATTTTGTCTTTTGCCCTATCTATATTGGGCTTGTGTTCTTCTTTGTCAACTCCATAATTGATTCTATGTTTTGTATATCAAATGTACTTCTACCTTTATAATAATATATTTATAAGTAGCCTTCACCTTTTATTTTATTTTTTAAATATTATTCAAGACCAAAAAAAATACATTCTTAACTATTAAATATAAATCTATATAACTTTTAAAATATATTTAAAATATATAATCTATAAACATTTAAACTAAACTTTATATCAAAATTAAAATGTGTGAAGTTTGATATGATTGTTGAACTGTACCGGACAACTGAGAGGGGGGGTGAACCAGTTGTCCTAAAAAATTTAACCAATTATGAACATCAACTTATCAATTACTTATATTATGATATAACAATGAAATCATAAAATGAAAAGCTCAACACAATCAACACAGAAGCCACCAAGTTTTTACATGGAAAACCTTAAAAGGGAAAAACCACAATGGGTGTTAGCCCACATAAATATATATAAGTTATATCAATACCGAAAAATAGAGGTTCATTGTCTATAGGGCTCACTGCCCAAATTTCTCACTGCAAAGAATGGCTCACTGCCAAAGGGTGTCTCACTACCAAGGATTGGCTCACTGCCAAAATGTTGAACTAATTAATTAGCATCTACTCCATGCCTGGGTTTAGTTCCTTTGAAGTACAATAAAACTTCTCTTCTCTATTCTTTCACACCTTCGCACTTATCTCCTCATATTCGCACACTCACACATATTTTCACAATTCATTACAAGTCTTTATACAAGTCATCAACCTTGGAATGTACATCAAGGTCAGCAATACATTCATCAACCATTAGAACAATCTCCAAGGTCGGCATTACAAACATTCATAGAATAGGTCTAGACCTAATACAAAATCAACTAAGGAAAATATGTAAAGATGTATGCAGATCACATTTCTCCTTAGTTGGGACTCAAATGCAATCTTCCACGTCACGTAACTCCTCTATGATCTTCAATGCTTCTCTGCAATTAATGAAATCAACCAAGTCGGCCAAGACTGGTGAGAACATTAGGTCTTCTAAGAGTATTATTCAACCATGATCTAGATTCTCTCCACGGACCAATCCAAAGGTAAGAACATGATCAAGAGACATCCATAAGCACATTATAATAATTAGAAACATCTGCACAATACCCAAACACTTTACCCATCAGATTCTTCAAACCAAAGCACAAGAACAATACTATCAGCCACTGTCATAAAGAATAGATAGCTTGCGGACTGCCAAATCATGAACCATTGGAGTTGAAGGTACTTATCATTATCTCAAACTTATCTCTAGAATCGTAGAACAAAATACTTCAATGCAAAGGAATGTGGAGAAAAACACTTTCTCTCTGTCATTTCCAAACATACAGAAAAAGGTTGTTTTCACTATGGTGAACATAACTCACTCAATTCTTCATACCAGAGGCTCAAACTCAAAACATAGCCTCTTCAGATGGACTTCTAAATAACTTCTAATCTACAAACAAAGATATGTATTCTACAAAAAATGTAGAGCATTCTTTCGTACTATTTTCTATATGTAGTACACTATTCCCATTTAACTCACTGTTTCTACTGGAGAGGCTAATTTTCTCAATATCCTCAACATCAAGATTGCTTAGATAAGTAAATACAAACCATCTTACTCATTACAAATAGACAACAAGATAGGAGCATAGTTGATGCCAATGACAACACAGATATGTTAACATCAATGA
Organism: Cunninghamia lanceolata; assembly: GCA_027924645.1. Classification (NCBI taxonomy): domain Eukaryota; kingdom Viridiplantae; phylum Streptophyta; class Pinopsida; order Cupressales; family Cupressaceae; genus Cunninghamia; species Cunninghamia lanceolata. The sequence goes on from BSBN01000655.1 coordinate 11,356,595, forward strand.
CAACACCGTTTAGGTACATACTTGCAACAATCTCCCCCTTTGTCATTGATGGAAACATATGATGTGAAAAATTGAAAAGACCATCAAGACAAGATTCTCCCCCTTTCTATTTACACATCTTCATTCATTCTCCCCCTAAGTTTTTCACATGATTTCTCTCCCCCTTTGACATCAATGGCAAAGGGCACATACTTGCATGCCGCTGCTCTGATCCACTAAACTTTCTCTGTTTTTCAACACTTTCTTCATCAAAAATATCTAGCTACTCCCCCTGAGGGATAGCCTTTAAAACTTCAATCAATATCAAAAATGGTGCTTTGGACACCACTGGATTGATACATTCTTATGCATCTTAGTTTTGAGTAGGAGGGGTAATAACCCCTAGCTTTTCTCTGAGATACTCAAAAGAATCTTTGGGAAAAGGCTTAGTAAAAATGTCTACAATCTAGTCATTTGTGGATACATACTCCATAATTACTTCATTTACATTCACCTTTTCTCTCAAAAAGTGATACCTTATATATATATGCTTTGTTCTTGAGTGCATCAATGGATTCTTGGAAATATTTATGGCACTTGTATTATCATAAAAGATTGCAATTGGATCTTCATAAACAACCCTTATATCCTTCAAAGTTTGCTTCATCCATAACACTTGAGTACAACAACATGATGTTGCAATATACTATTCTTCTACAGTTGACAAGGAGATTGAATCTTATTTCTTGCTCAGCCATGAAACCAATCTATTACCCAAGAAGAAAGCACCACCACTTGTACTTTTCTGGTCATCAATATCTCCATCCTAATTAGCATATGTATATGCACTAAGAATGAAATCATTATTCTTTGGATACCATAAGCCATGATCTAGAGTGCCTTTTAAATACCTCAGAATTCTCTTTACTGCCATTACATGAGATTCTCTTGGATCAACTTGAAATCTTGTAACATGACAAACTACATGCATAATATTAGGTCTGGTTTGAGTTAGATAATGCAATCCTCCAATCATGGATCTGTACCTTTTTTGATCAGTCTTGGGTGAATCATCAGTTTTGCTGAATTTGCAGCCAGTCACCATAGGAGTACATACCAGTTTAGAGTCCTCCATCCCAAACTTCTTCAACAGTTCTCTCACATACTTAGACTGAGATATGAAGATTCCTTTATCTAATTGATTAATTTGTAGACCCAAAAAGAAATTCATTTCACCAAACATGGACATTTCAAATTCACTTTTCATCTCACTGGAAAACTTTATGCACATGTACCTTCATTTCCTCCAAAGAGAATGTCATCAAAAAAGACTTCAACAATCAAGATCTGATTATCATTGATTTTGAAATATAGATTGCTATCTGCAGTACCTTTGTTAAATCTCAATTGCAATAAATACCCATCTATCCTTGCATACAGGCTCTAGGGACTTGTTTGAGTCCATATAATGCTTTCTTTAACCTACATATCATATCACCTTGATTTGAAAATTATAATCCCTTCGGTTTCTCAATGTATACTTCCTCTTCTAACTCACCATTCAAGAATGAAGACTTCACATCCATCTGATATACCTTAAAATCTTTGTGAGTTGTAAATGCCAAAAACATTTTGATTGCTTCAATCTGAGCTACTAGGGAAAAATTTTCTTCAAAATATATCCCTTCAATTTGATAATATCCTTTGCACACATGTCTTGCTTCATTCCTTACAACTTCTCCATTTTCATTCAGCTTGTTCCTAAAGACCCATTTAGTTCCAACAACATCTTTGTCAGAAGGTCTAGGAACTAGCTCCCAAGTTTCATTCTTCTCTATCTGCAATAGTTCTTCCTCCATTGCCTTTACCTAATTTTCATCATTACAGGATTCTTTCACAGTTTTTAGTTCAACTATGGAGAGAAAACAACTTATTTTACTTGTTCTTCAGCATCTTTTCTTCTTGTCAGTACACCTTTGCTTTTATCTCCAATAATTTGATCTTTAGAGTGATTGATTCTTACATACCTAGGGGTTTTAGCAACACCTTATGGAGCCTTTTCTTCTTCATCTTGACTATCATCTTGTTCAACTTTATCTTCATAAGTTGTAGCAGCAGGTTCATCTGATTCATACCCATTCTGATCTAATGTTATTCCTTTGTCTTCATCCACCTTCAAATTTGCAATTTCAATAATCTTTTTCAGTCTTTTATTGTAACACTAGTAAGCCTTACTCTTATTAGAGTACCCAAGGAAGATTCCTTCATCACATCTTGCATCAAATTTCCCTAGATCTTCATCTCTTCTGATATAGCATTTGCTTCCAAAGACTTTGAAATATCTTACTGTAGGAATTCTTCCATACCACAGTTCATAGGGAGTTTTAGTACCATTACCTTTCACTTGAACACTATTCTGAATGTAGACAACTGCGTGTATAGCTTCTTTCCAAAAGACTTCTGGTAGACCTCCTTCCTTCACCATTGTCCTAGCAGCCTCCTGAACAATCCTGTTCTTTCTTTCCACAACTCTATTTTGCTAGGGAGTTCTAGGTGCAGATAATTGCCTCTTAATCCCTTGCTCTTCACAGAAAATGTTGAACTCATTTGATGTGAACTCACCTCCTCTATCAGACCTCAAACACTTGATTTTCAATTCTAACTCATTCTCAACCATTACCTTGAAGGATTTGTACTTTTCTAGGGCTTCAGATTTGTCTCTTAAGAAAGTAACCCAAGTCATTCTAGAATAATCATCAATAAGTAAAATGAAGTACCTACCACCTTGTAGAATTCTTACCCTTGTAGGACCACATAGGTCTGTATGCACTAGATCTAGCAGACCGGTAGAAAATTGCTCTTTGCTCTTGAAACTTGTCCTAGCCTACTTCCCAAATTGACATTCTTTGCAAATGGTATTGATGGGTTTTACAAGATTTGGTAGATCTCTCACAATTTGACTTGAACTTATCTTTACCAGATTGTCAAAGTTCATATGACACATCCTTCTGTGCCACAACCAACTCTCATCTATTTGGGCCAATAAACAGTAATCACTAGTTCCTCTTAATTGATAAATGTTATCTCTAGTCTTCTTATCGGTAGCAATTATAGTTCTAGAGCTTTCCATGATCTTGCACCCATCTTCACTAGTTGGGAAAGTAGACAAGAACAAGTTTCAAAAGCAAAGAACAATTTTCTGTCAGATTACTGGATCTAGTACACACCGGTAAGAAGACCAGAGGTAACATCATCCATGATCTTACACCCATCTTCACTCATCTTCACTCATCTTCAAACCCTCATATTTTACTTTCAAGCTTTGTAGCTTGGCTTCTCTTATAGAATCAGCTCCATACAGATTTTTCAGCTTCTCCCATACCTCATTTGCAGATTCAAGATCCACAACTTTTGTCAACACTGTGTCACTTAAGGAACTTAACAAGGCATCCTTAGCTTTGACATCTAATTCATATTCTTTGATATCATCTTCACTTGTCAAACCACCTTTAGGCATGACAAATTGTGACTGTGTAGCTAGCCATACTTTATAACCAAGATAGAGGAGATGGCTTTTCATTTGTACCTTCCAGAGGGCATAATTTGTCCCATCAAATTGTTGAACTTCCCTTTTATAAGACATCCTGGATCTTCCTCAAGTTGTTAGGCCTTCTTCTGAGGAACCTTTCTCTAATACCAATTGTTGGACTGCACCAGAAAACTGAGAGGGGGGTGAATCAATTGTCCTGAAACTTTGAACCAATTATGAACATCAACTTATCAATTACTTATATTCTGATTTAACAATGAAAGCATAAAATGAGAAGCTCAACACAATAACATACTCAACACAGAAGACACAAGGTTTTTACATGGAAAACCCTAAAAGGGAAAAACCACGGTGGGTGTTAGCCCACAGAAATATATATAAGTTATATCAATACCAAAAAATAGAGGCTCACTGCCCAAATTGCTCAATGCAAAGAACAACTCATTGCCAAAGGGTGGCTCACTGCCAAGGGTTGGCTCACTACCAAAATGTTGAACTAATTAATCAGCATCTACTCCATGCCTGGGTTTAGCTCCTTTGAAGCACAATAAAACTTCTATGCAGTGCTCTTTCACACCTTCACACTTATCTCCTCATATTCACACACTCACACATCTTTTCACAATTCATTACAAGTCTTTATACAAATCATCAACCTTGGAATGTACATCAAAGTTGGCAATACATTCATCAATCGTTGGAATGATCTCCAAGGTTGGCATTACAAACATTCATAGAATAGGTTTGGACCTAATACAAAATCAACTAAGGAAAATATGTAAAGATGTATGTGGATCACATTTCTCCTTAGCTAGGACTCAAATGTAATCTTCCACATCACGTCATGCCTCTACAATCTTCAATGCTTCTTTGCAATTAATGAAATCAACCAAGTTGGCCAAGACTAGTGAGAACATTAGGTCTTCTAAGAGCATTCTTCAACCACGATCCAAATTTCTCTCCGTAGACCAATCCAAAGGTAGGAACACGATTAGAAGACATCCACAAGCACATTATAATCATCAGAAACATCCGCACAATACCCAAACACTTTACCCATTAGATTCTTTAAACTAGAGCACAAGAACAACACTGTTAGCCACTGTCATAAAGAATAGATAGCTTGCAGACTGCCAAATCATAAACCATTGGAGTTGAAGGAACTTATCATTATCTCAGACTTATCTCTAGAACTACAAAACAAAATACTTCAATGCGGAGGAATGCGGAGCAAAACACTTTCTCCCTGTCATTTCCAAACATATAGAAAAAGGTTGTTTTCACTCTTGTAAACATAAATCACTCAATTCCTCATACCAAAGGCTCAAAATCAGAACATAGCATCTTCAGATGGACTTCTAAATAACTTCCAATCTATAGACAAAGCTATGCATTCTACAGAAAATGTAGAGCATTCTTCTAGACTATTTTTCTATATGTAGTACACTGTTCCCATTGCAACTCACTTTTTCTACCGGAGAGGCTAATTTTCTCAATATCCTCAACATCAGGATTGCTTAGATAAGTAAATAAAAAGCATCTTACTCATTACAAATAGACAACAAGATAGGAGCATAGTTGACACCAATGACAACATAGATATGTTGACATCAATGACAACACCGTTTAGGAACATACTTGCAACAATGACATTTGGGTAAGTGCAAGAAGATGGGGGGCCAAAAAGGGGTCTTAAGTGGCCACTTTTTTCTGAAATCAGGAAATGCTGGCCTTGAATGAGAAATTGAGCATAGTTACACTCAAAATTTTAAGATACAACAAAAACAATGTTCATAGTGCTCCGAGTCTACTTTATAAACTACTCATTTTTTAAAAAAATGGTATAGATTAAGGGGTTCAAAAGAGAGAGCCACAGAAATTGGTGTTGTTTCTGTCCAAAAAAACATAACATAGCATGTTTTGTGGCTCCCTCAAAAGGTTAACTTTTTTTTGGTATTTTTAAAATCACTTTAGTGAGAAATTAGCTAATAGTATGTAGTTTATGCCTAATTTTTCTAATATTTTTTTAAAGAATACTTGATTTTTTACTAATTTTCAAAGTGGACACATCCTGAAAAATAGAATTTTGGCTGTGCTACCCCTATAAATTTTGAAAAGTAATTGAAAATCAATTTTTTTTAATATGTGTAGAATGAAGTCTAGTTTCTAAAAATATATTTTTTTTTAAATTTCAATGAACGATTAATTTACAATGAAGAAAAGACCAAACACTAGTTTTTGCCCAAAAATGGGCACACAAACAAAACAAAGTAAAGATGAAAGGCTTAACATTTTCAAAATGTGAAAAAATTTACATCATTAAATAGCTAAGAGAAAGCCTAACATTACCCAGGTGTTTGATTTGTTTGATCTTGAAACACGTGCAAATCTAAAGGCTAGCACAAACGAAATAATGTGAAATCTTGTAGAATACGCAAAAATACGTCTTTGGACATTGGGAAGGCACTCCAAGCCTTTGGGTTGGAAATCCAAAGCAAATCCCAAGCCTAAGGCTTGGGATTCCCAAAGCAAAATATAACGCGAGCAAGTTATAACGTGCTCGCATTATGTTTTGTTTTGCATTTTTTCCCTTGGAATGTTTTATGTTCAAGGTTATTAAGTATGTATGTATGTATACTTGTATGTATGTATGTATGTATTGATGTATTTATGTATGCCTATATGTATGTATGTATACTTATATGTATGTATGTATACATATATGTATGCTTGTAAGTATGTATGTATATATGTATGCTTGTATGTATGTATGTATGTATGGTTGTATGTATGTATATATGTATGCATCTTTGTATGTATGTATGTATGTATGTATGTTGAAGGTTTAGGGTTAAGGGATTAGGGTTTAGGGTTGAGGGATTAGGGATAAGGGATTAGGGTTTAAGGTATAGTGTTGAGGATTGAGGGTTTAGAAATAGGGATAGCATTTAGGGTTTAGGGTTGAGGGGTTACGGTTTAGGGTTGAGGAATTAAGGTTTAAGGCTGAGGGTTGAGGGTTGAGGGTCTAAGGATAGGGTGTAGATTTTAGGGATAAGGGATTAGGGTTTAGGACCTTGAGGGATTAGGGTTTAGGGTTGAGGATTTAGGGATAGCATTTAGCATTGAGGGATTAGGGTTGAGGGTTTAGGGATAGGGTTTAGAGTTTATGGATAAGGGATTAGGGTTTAGTACCTTGACGGATTAGGATTTAAGGTTGAGGCTTTAGGGATAGAATTTTGGGTTGAGGGATTAGGGATTAGGGTTAAGGTAGAGTGTTGAGGGTAGAGGGATTAGGGATAGGGTTTATGGTTGAGGGTTTAGGGTTTAGGGATTAGGGTTTAGGGTTGAGAGTTTAAGTATAAAGGATTAGGTTTTAAGGTATAGTGTCAAGGGTTGAGGGTTGAGGGTTGAGGAATACGGATAGCATTTAGGGTTTAGGGTTGAGGGATTAGAGTTTAGGGTTTAGGGATAACGGATTAGGGTTAAGGGTTGAGGGAATAAGGTTTATGGTTGAGGGATTAACGTTTAAGGTTGAGGGTTGAGGGTTGAGGGTTTAGGGATAGGGTTTAGAGTTTAGGGATATAGGATTAGGGTTTAGGACCTTGAGGGATTAGGGTTTAGGGTTGAGGGTTTAGGATAGGGTTTAGAATTTAGGGAAAATGGATTAGGGTTTAGGACCTTAAGTGATTAGGGTTTAGGGTTGAGGCTTTAGGAATAGCATTTAGGGTTGAGGCTTTAGGAATAGCATTTAGGGTTGAGGGATAAGGGATTAGGGTTTAGGACCTTGAGGGATTAGGGTTTCGGGTTGAGGCTATAGGGATAGGGTTGAAGGATTAGGGTTGAGAGTTGAGGGATTAGGGTCAAGGTAGAGTGTTGAGGGTAGATGGATTAGGGATAGGGTTTAGGGTTGAAGGTTTAGGGTTGAGGGATTAGGATTTAGGATTGAGGGTATTAGGATAAGGGATTAGGGTTTAAGGTATAGTGTGGAGGGTTGAGGGTTTAGGAATAGAGATAGCATTTAGGGTTTAGGATTGAGGGATTAGGGTTTAGGGTTTAGGGATAAGAGATTAGGCTTGAGGGTTGAGGGATTAAGGTTTAGGGTTGACGGATTAAGGTTTAAGGTTGAGGGTTGAGGGTTTAGGGATAGGGTTTAGAGTTTAGGGATAAGGGATTAGGGTTTAGGACCTTAACATATTAGGGTTTAGGTTTGAGGCTTTAGGGATAGCATTTAGGGTCGAGGGATTAGGGTTGAGGGTTTAGGGATAGGGTTTAGAGTTTATAGATAAGGGATTAGGGTTTAGGACCTTGAGGGATTATGGTTTAGGGTTGAGGTTTGAGGAATTAGGGTTAAGGTACAGTGTTGAGGGTAGAGAGATTAGGGATACAGTTTAAGGTTGAAGGTTTAGGGTTGAGGGATTAGGGTTTAGGGTTTAGGGTTAGGGATAAGGGATTAGGGGTTAAGGTATAGTGTGGAGGGTTGAGGCTTTAGGAATATGGATAGCGTTTAGGGTTTAGGGTTGAGGGATTAGGGTTTAGGGTTTAGGGATAAGGGATTAGGGTTGAGGGTTGAGAGATTAAGGTTTAGGGTTGAGGGATTAAGGTTTAAGGTTGAGGATTAAGGGTTGAGGGTTTACGGATATGGTTTAGATTTTAGGGATAAGGGATTAGGGTTTAGGGTTGAGGGATTAGGATTGAGGGTTTAGGGATAGGGTTTAGAGTTTACAGATAAGTGATTAGGGTTTAGGACCTTGAAGGATTAGGGTTTAGGGTTGAGGCTTTAGGGATAGCGTTTAGCGTTGAGGGATTAGGGTTGATGGTTTATGAATAGGGTTTAGAGTTTAGGTATAAGGGATTAGGGTTTAGGATGTTGAGGGATTAGAGTTTAGGGTTGAGGCTTTAGGGATAGCATTTAGGCTTGAGGGATTAGGTTTGAGGGTCGAGGGATTAGGAATAGGGTTTACGGTTGACAGTTTAGAGTTGACGACTTAGGGTTTAGGGTTGAGGGTTTAGAGATAAGGGATTAGGGTTTAAGGTATAGTGTTGAGGGTTGAGGGTTTACGAATAGGGACAGCATTTAGGCTTTAGGGTTGAGGGATTAGGGTTTAGGGTTTAGGGCTAAGAGATTAAGGTTGAGGGTTGAGGGATTAAGGTTTAGGGTTGAGGGATTAAGGTTTAAGGTTGAGGTTTGAGGGTTGAGGATTTACAGATAGGGTTTAGAGTTTAGGGATAAGGGATTAGGGTTTAGGGTGGAGGCTTTAAGGCTAGTGTTTAGGGTTGAGGGATTAGGGTTAAGGGTTTAGGGATAGGGTTTAGAGTTTAGGGATAAGGGATTAGGGTTTAAGACCTTGAGGGATTAGAGTTTAGGGTTGAGGCTTTAGGGATAGCATTTAGGGTTGATGGATTAGGGTTGAGGGTTAAGAGATTAGGGTTAAGGTAGACTATTGAGGGTAGAGGGATTAGGGATAGGGTTTAGGGTTGAAGGTTTAGGGTTTATGGATTAGGGTTTAAGGTTGAGGGTTTAGGGATAAGGGATTAGGCTTCAAGGTATAGTGTCAAGGGTTGAGGGTTTAGGAATAGGGCTAGCATTTAGGGTTTAGGGTTTAGGGTTGAGGGATTAGGGTTTAGGGTTTAGGGATAAGGGATTAGGGTTGAGGGTTGAGGGATTAAGGTTTATGGTTAAGGGATTCAGGTTTAAGGTTGAGGATTGAGGGTTGAGGGTTTAGGGATAGGGTTTAGAGTTTAGGGATTAGGGATTAGGGTTTAGGACCTTGAGGGATTAGGGTTTAGGGTTGAGGCTTTACTAATAGGATTTAGGGTTGAGGGATTAGGATTGAGGGTTTAGGGATAGGGTTTAGAGTTTAGGGATAAGGGATTAGGGTTTAGGACCTTGAGGGATTAGGGTTTAGGGTTAAGGCTTTAGGGATAGCATTTAGGGTTGAGGGATTAGGATTTAGAGTTTAGGGATAAGGGATTATGGTTTAGGACCTTGAGGGATTAGGGTTGAGGCTCGAGGGATTAGGGTTAAGGTAGAGTATTGAGGGTAGAGGGATTAGGGATAGGGTTTAGGGTTGAAGGTTTAAGGTTGAGGGATTAGGGTTTAGGGTTTAGGGTTTAGGTATAAGGGATTAGGGTTTAAGGTATAGTGTCGAGGGTTGAGGGTTTAGGAATAGGGATAGTGTTTAGGGTTTAGGGTTGAGGGATTAGGGTATAGGGTTTAGGAATAAGAGATTACAGTTGAGGGTTTAGGGATAAGAGATTAGGGTTTATGGTATAGTGTCAATTGTTGAGGTTTTATGAATAGGGATATTGTTTAGGGTTTAGGGTTGTGGGATTAGGGTTTAGGGTTTAGGGATAAGAGATTAGGGTTAAGGGTTGAGGGATTAAGATTTAGGGTTGAGGGATTAAGCTTTAAGATTGAGGGTTGAGGGTTGATGGTTTAGGGATAGGGTTTAGAGTTTAGGGATAAGGGATTAGGGTTTAGGACCTTGAGGGATTAGGGATTAGGGTTGATGCTTTATGAATAGCATTTAGGGTTGAGGGATTAGGTTTGAGGGTCGAGGGATGGGGGTTAAGGTAGAGGGATTAGTGATAGGGTTTGGGGTTGAAGGTTTAGGGTTGAGGGTTTATTGATAAGGGATTAGGGTTTAAGGTATAGTGTCAAGAGTTGAGGGTTTCGGAATAGGGATAGTGTTTAGGGTTTAGGGTTGAGGGATTAGGGTTTAAGGTTGAGGGATTAGGGTTTAGAGTTGATGGATTAAGGTTTAGGGTTGAGGGATTATGGTTTAAGGTTGAGGGTTGATGGTTTAGGGATAGGGTTTAGAGTTTAGGGATAAGGGATTAGGGTTTAGGACCTTGAGGGATTAGGGTTTAGGGTTGAGGATTTATAGATAGTGTTTAGGGTTAAGGGTCAAGGGATTAGGGTAAGGTAGAGTGTTGAGGGTAGAGGGATTAGGGATAGGGTTTAGGGTTGAGGGATTAGGGTTGAGGGATTAGGGTTTAGTGTTGAGGGTTTATGGATAAGGGATTAGGGTTTAAGGTATAGTGTCAAGGGTTGAGGGTTTAGGAATAGGGATAGTATTTAGGGTTTAGGGTTTAGGGATAAGGGATTAGGGTTGAGGATTGAGGGATTAATGTTTAGGGTTGAGGGATTAAGGTTTAAGGTTGAGGGTTGAGGGTTTAGGGATAGGGTTTAGAGTTTAGGGATAAGGGATTAGGGTTTAGGACCTTTAGGGATTAGGGTTTAGGGTTGAGGCTTTATGGATAGCATTTAGGGTTGAGGGTTGAGGGATTAGGGTTAAGGTAGAGTGTTGAGGGTAGAGGGATTAGGGATAGGGTTTAGGGTTAAAGGTTTAGGGGTGAGGGATTAGGGTTTAGGTTTGAGGGTTTAGGGATAAGGGATTAGGGTTTAAGATATAGTGTCAAGGGTTGAGGGATTAGGGTTTAGGGTTGACAGATTAAGGTTTAGGGTTGAGGGTTGACAGATTAAGGTTTAGGGTTGAGGTTTGAGGGTTTAGGGATAGGGTTTAGAGTCTAGGGATAAGGGATTAGGGTTTAAGACCTTGAGGGATTAGGGTTTAGGGATCAGGGTTTAGGGTTTATGGATAAGGAATTAGGGTTGAGGGTTGAGGGATTAAGGTTTAGGGTTGAGGGATTAAGGTTTAAGGTTGAGGGATTAAGGTTTAAGGATGAGGGGGAGGTAGAGAGGTGAGGGGAAGAGATAGGTGAGAGGTAGAGAGGTGAGGGGGAGAGATAGGTGAGAGATAGAGAGGTGAGAGATAGAAGAAATACATGGACAAATGAATAATATGGATTTTTCTATAGCAGGCCAAAATGCACTCGCGTTATAACGCGAGCACATTTTGGATTACAATAGAAATGGTAAAAAGGCCTAGAACCCCATGATCCAGGCCCACATACTCTGGTTTCTTCTATTTATGTGCATGTTCTGACAAGAAAAAGTGTTTTCATGTTGTTGGGAAGTTCACATGCACATTTTTCACATTCTACCACTTTTGCAAAAACTTTCCACCACCTTTTTCTACTTTGCCAACTTAAGGAGGAAATAACATAGTTTTCACATTGAATTTGATATATATCAATTCAAGTTTCAATTTTTGTAGTGTTGCAATGTTAATTGTGATTGAATTGTAGGAATTTAACATTATAGATTGGTTAATAGTATTGTTATTACTAATTCTATTTGAGTGTTATTCAATTTAACGTTGAAAAGGAAGGAAGTGGTGAAAAACTCAAATTGTTGAGGAGTTTGATGCAAGAACTCCATTCGAATGTCTATTTTTTAGGTATGTCAAGTCTTTACATGCATGTTCTTTACATTTTCCTTAATTCTATTTGAATTACTTTATCATGCTTTATCATACATGTTTATATCACTTGCATGGTTTACATATTTTGTGTTTATATCAGTCTCACATTTTTTATTTTATAGTTCATTTGCCTTGTCTATGCTTCCACATTTTGCATACATGTCTTACATTTCGCATTTATAGTTCATCATAGTTCTTACTACCCAAAGAGATTAGTCATCACACAAAAATGTCCTTATAATAGACTATGTTTTAAATCAGTTCATGGTATGCATAATAAAAGATATCTCGGGTGTGTGCAAGAAGTTGTGTCCACTTATTGGCCAAAAAGTGGAAGTGTTTTCCCTGATTTTTAGAATTTGTCACATTTGACCTAAAAATTTGAAGCATTTAAATGTGGAATCTTAGAAAAATTCACTGAATATAAAATGTAGTACTCAGAGTCTAGTTTCCAAATATATAATTTTTTTCAATACCCATATGATAGAAATTGATTTTGAATAGGCGTTTCTAAAAACCACTATTTAAAAGTCATTTTTTTTACTATACCATGTACATGTACGTCATCCATATTTTGACCTAAATAATCATATTTTTCAAAATCCTTTTGGGAAAAGATTTGTAACTCACTGAAGCATGTTTTCCATATTTTTTTGTAATTTTTTATTGAATATATTTTTTTTATTAATTTTTTATTGGCCATTTTTTGGTCTTTTAAAAAATCATCGTGTACATCACGCATAAGATGACCTAAACTTAACATTTTTTGAAAAAAAAAATTTAATTGAAAATAATTGTCTAAAGTACGTTTTCCTACAATTTTTTTTACAATTTTTTTAATAAAAAGTTATTAAAATACTAAAAAAACCATGATAATTCAAGTTTATGGACCTATTTCATCAAAAAATGATTAAAAAATAGAAAAATTAATCCAATTGTAAAAAAATTTATATATTTGGAATCTACACTGTCTCATCTATAATGGGTTTTAATTTCGTCAAAATATTCTACAAAATAGACCTTCAGATATATGCCCAAAGTCACTATTTTGTTGTGACATTGACAGGAGCTTCAAGGACCTTCAAGTTGCAGGTCAAACCAGGTCCAAAGGTCAGGTTTGAGTCCCCAAAGCATTTCCTGAACCGGGTTACAAAGCAAAACTCGAGCTTAAAATTCAAATTTTAAATAACGGGATCCTGTTTCATAAAAGGTTAATATTTTAACCTTTATGAAACAGGATCTCGTTTCAAAACAGGATCCCATTTCAAAATGGGATCTCGTTTCATAAAGGTTAAAATATTAACCTTTTATGAAACTCAAAACGGGATCCCATTTCTAGAAAATGGGATCCCGCTTTTTGCTCGGGATCCCGAAGCAAAATGGGATCCCGTTTCATAAAAAGTAGGATCCCATTTTGGTTAACCCGATTTCGAATTTTTTTCTAACTCCAAAAATTCCACCTTAAGTGGACACAACTTCTTGCATTTACCCTCTCAAAGGTCAACATTAATTAAAATAGACACAATCACGATCAAGAAAGTAGCCTACAATCTCACATGGTGCCATGTATATTTTCTAGACTTGGGCTCTTTAATAATTATGTACAATATTGAATTAAACAAACCTTAACATATCGTGATGTCAAACTATACAAGAATAAATCCTTACAACATATAAGTATACAATCCCTTAAGCATAATGTAATACTATTATCTTGTCATAACAAGTTAAAATACAAATAAATAGGTGCCAAGATCATACAAGTAAATCCCAATAGGCTTAATCCAATCATGGTCCATGCTATGCTACATTATTCTTCATGTTGATAGTTCATACAAACCTTGTATACCAAATGTTTCCATTCCCATATCTATGACAATGTGCCAAGTTAAATACTACAAATCAGTCACATTGCCATGGAATTGATATAGGGTCTCAAGATAGTTCAGTCACAACAAAGTGCAAAGTTAAACATGAGTGTCTCCATGAAAATCATAAGCCTTAAGGCTTATCCTCTTGGTTGTCATAACATGATAATGTGAAGATAAGGGACTACTGTCACACATCAGAAAATTAGTCCTTACCTCATGCCCTAGTGTGATGTCTTCTGTTATCTCAATCATCTCTCCTTTCATGACTAGATGGTTATCAACAAGTGCTAGCCCACGAGACATCTCCAAGTCACAATCAAGTGCATCATGTGTCCTAAATTCTATCTCGTGGCTGCAAGCTTAATCTTCATGTGTGAGGAGATGATCTCTATTCGCAAGTAAGTGTATGCAGTTTGATGCCACTAGCACCAAGGCCTCCCCCACATCTTCAACCTTGCAGTCAACATGAAGTCCGATGTACTCTTCACTTGTAGCCTCAATAGTGACTCTCCTTTGTCCTTATCCTCATAGGACTGAAGTAAACTTTGTACCATAATGCTTTGTATGACTGCAATAACATTGTGTAATAATGCTTTGCACCTATTTTGGTTGAGTGACATTTACTCGTCTACATGATGATTGTATGTACATTTTGTATGAAGTGTTGAATAACATATATTTCAGTTATTTGTATGGATTCATTTCTTAGGAACTAATATTTGTCTCTTTATCATGCTATAGATAAATTCTCCATCATGCTGAGGAAACGATCAAGAATTAAACCAACATAGGAAGAGATAGAAGCTAAGAATGCAAAGAAAGTAGCGGCTATGAGGGAACTTTGTGAGAAGAGGAAATTGGACATGATAAATGAAGACATGCCAATTGAAGAGGAACCACAACCATCAAAAAGAGATATGGTATTGGTGACACAAAGGGAATGAATGCAAAAACTTCGTGCTATGAGATTTGAATACCGTAGTTGGAGACACGTCCTCTACCACAAGTCAACATGTAGGGACACCATCTACCACATCTCAAGTTGAGAGTACATCATCACTCACATGTGAGGAAGGAGGTATGCCATCACTCCCACCTCAACCTCAAGGTATGTCATCTATTCCATCTTTGATTGAAGGTATGCCATTTAGCCCATCTCATTTAAATATTGATGAAATTTGTAATGTTGAGATGAATTTATCTATCTTAACACCACCTAGAATTTTGCATAGAAAGCCAAAGTATTTGATTGATATTGATTAAAAAAATTTGCAACCAATGGAAGGTAAGATTACAAAACACACTTGTAGAAGATATGCTCATAAGATTTAGAGATTGTTCTTTGAAAAGTTAAATGAGACCACAAGATGTCAACTATTCATTGAAATGATATGAAGTATAAAGTATAGGTCCATCATGAAGATTCTTAGGTTGAGAACATCAGAGGCTTCAAGTGAAAAATCTATTGTCAAGAATCTAATGAGTGCATATGAGAGTGTGGGTAACACCTCACGCACAAAAGATAGTAATGCAACATGGCATGTCATTACATCAACTATAGTAAGTAATCAAATGAGGAAAGCTTGTCTCATTAGAAAGCTGAGTCAAGCATTGAGAATTAATAGGAAAACTTTATCAAGAGACGTTGGAAGGCAACAAAGAATTGAGGACACCAATGCCAATGAATTATGGGTGTTCTCAGGGAGACTACCATGAAAAGATAAACCAATTGTTGAAGCATTGAGATCAATAATTGAAGACTTTTGGAAGAATTACACAAGGGTATCTCTAAATCAAAGGGATGTGGTAAGAAGGAGAATCGGTAGTCGGAATCATGAGCCACATCCAAATCATTTTTTGGATATGACTCAAACACAGTTTTTTGGTACATTTCTAGAGATGTATCCTCAAATTAAAATTTGTCAAAGATATTTTGAAATACTAAAACCTTTCTATGTCAAGATAAATCACACATGCACTACTTGTTGTAGATTACATATTAAATTTTCTAACCATTTTGATGTTTATCGGTCTATATGTTTAGATTTGCATACTAACAATATTTTTTAGGATTGTGGCATACATGCCCCACCAACATTTTCAAGAGACTTCATATCAAGAATTTTATGTGAAAGAGAGGAAGGTCAAATATTCTATAGGAAATTATGCTTGGATGGCACATGTTAGCATTGTGATGGCTTGCAATGTATGCCAATATGTGAACATATGGAAAGAACACATGCAGTTGGAAATGAACTAGTAGAGTTTGGCAAGTATAAAACAGTGGCGTACAATACAAAGGATGGCAAAGAAGCAAAGAGGTGTGAATTGGTTATTGAAAAGATTCCAGTGTATCAGTTTATGCCTATATTTCATGATAGTATAGTGTATGAGTATGTAAGACATGCCCATAGAGCTCAATGGTTGGACTTGTAATTCAAGTCATGAAAGGACACATTTCCTATTGGTAGCATTGTTTCAGTCATCGACTTTGTAGAGAACTATAGTCTACAACCACAATGTGAGGTGCAATCACAATATTACAACTCCACATAGGTTTTTATATTTGTGCACATTGCATTCATTCATGTGAATGATAGTACAGAGGATGATAGAAAGATCATAAGGGAGTATCATTTTTATATTAGTGATGATCACATGCATTCTACAGAGTTCATGCAAGGTTGCTTTAAGGTGTTCTACAATGATTCAGCTAGAAGGGGCATATCATTCAGTTAGCATATCATATGGTCAGATAATTGTGCATCACAATTCAAGAACTCGTGGAATTTCTATTGGCTGAGTAGGAGGCATAATATTATAGGTGTTTAGCATATGTGGAAGTTTTGTGAGGCTGGGCATGGAAAGGGGGAGCATGATGGTGCAAGAGCATGTATCAAAAGAGCCATAGCATGAGAAGAGTTAAAGTATAAAGACAATGCAAAGTTGACAGATGCAAAATCAATCATCGAGTGGTGTAATGCTTCAATGGGTCTAGGTAATGAAGGTAAGTCTTCAGTTCATAGATTTTTTTAGTTGATAGATGATACTAACATTGCACCATATGAGGACTGTTGTACACTAACAAGATCAAGTGAGCTACACTCTTTCAGAAGCTCAATTGCAGGTTCATGGAGTATCCATATGCATAAGATGGCATGCTTTTGTTCTTCATGTACAATTCAAGCCTGGGATGAGTGTGAGTCAAAGGAGTGGGTTGACGAATGGTGATTAAGTTATCTTAACCCACTTGACACGTATCAACCCTCGATGGCACTGGAACTAATAGAGATGGAATCATCAATTGACTTTGACCACATATCAGATCTAGTTCAACCAAGTAATATATCTACTTGCATAGTTTTTGAAATTCATAATGTTATCTTACTTTGTAGTGTTTTTGTAATGTTGACTAATTTCATCTAATTTGCTACACATATCAATGTAGGGCATGTTTATGCAATTATTGCATATGAAGATAATGAGGAGCGAATAGATTATTACTTGTGTCATTTTGTTGAGGCCAAAAATAAATTAGAGGCCCCAGTTATAGATGGAGAAAACATCCAATATCCTACAGGATCAGTGGTTGTTACTAGAACATGGCTTAGAAGGTACCCCCATAAGAGTGTTAATGTTTGGCTATTTTAGGACTTTGACACACATTGGAAGATTCTTCATTACTCAAACCTTGTCGTGGCATCCAATGTTCATTTGATACAATTTCGGGGTAGACCTTTGAACAAGACCTTGTGGAAGGTGCGTGAGTCTGACCATGAGGCAATACTTGACACAATAAAGAGTAGAGTAGACCCAGATGGTTGGTTAGATTAATTTGTAAGTATTCACATTGATTTTGTAAAGTCATGTTACATTGATTTGTAAGTATGCACATTAATTTGTAAGTTTACATAGGTTTGTCTTTTTTTATTTGCTGTTGCATTTTTACACATATACAGTGAATATTGTGATGAATATGTTTGTCATTGATGTCAAAGTGCTTGGATGTTAGTAATTGAGTAAGGAATGCATAATTGTGTAGGTCTATTGGTTGTATATTGTTTGATGATACCATTATGATTTCATGATATGTTGTTAGGTTTTGTGATATAAAGACACTTGCTTCTTCATAGAGTATGTGATGTGATGCACAGAGTTGTAGTGCTTCAAGACAAGGCACGAACTTGAATAGTGAAGATCTCACTCAAGCAGTGGTATGAACTTGACAAGCAGTGTATGAACTTGATTTGTTTACTATGGTATACATTTAATGTTTGCATCATCATCATGTTATGCTTCATGGGGTTAGAACTAAGTGATGGATGAAGTTGATCCTTATTGCTCTTAATCCTATTCACTCATGTTTCACTCATGTCATATCAAGATTCATGTCACAGGGTTTGGATGTTAGTTCATAACATTCATGTTTATCATGTTACAATAGCATGACATATTTTCTTACATCATTGATTCATGCCATTGGATCATTGGATTTGGTTGTGGTTCTTCAACATTAACATGTCATGCTTTGAGGAGTTGGATTGGGTTGTGGTTCTTCCTCATGATAGAAGTTTGTTCATGTCTTCATGCTTCTTTGTGCTCCATGTATTCAATATTCTCAGTCTCTTCATGTGCCATATATTTCTGTAGTGTCCTCATGATGTTGATGTTGATCACAAAATATGGTGTTAAGGTCATGTTGATGCTGATTGATGAGTTGTGGTTGTTGTTGGAAGTTTTGGAAGTCTAAAGGATGTCACAGTGGTAGTGTTCATATCACAACTGTAGAGGTTTAAACATTCAAAACTAGTTAGTTTTTTAAGTTAAAGTTATTAGTTATGTTTAAACCCTAAGTGTATTGTCTTTAAAGACCTAGTTTGGTAAGTTTTGTTTGTGTTATACTCTCTGTTTAATTTGTCTCAGATAACCTTTTGTGTTCTTCATGTGGTATTCAACACTTAGTTTATATTATGTTTAGGTTTATCTAGTCCTCAACCTCCTAAAAACCCTAGTCTGTAATTTTCTCTAAAATCTAAGTTAATACCTTACACCTATATCGGCAATATTGTACCGACAATATCCCTAAAGAGTCTAAAGTGCAAAAAGGCAAAAATATTTGACAAACTATTACTTAGAAACCATGACACTTAGAAACATTTCATCTAAGCCAACGTGATCACGTAGAACCCCTCTACAATAACCTCTCTCAGTTTTTGATATCTCTGAGGCATTTGCCTGTGGTTTAAGGTTTCCTGCTATCCCAAAAATTGTTAAGAGGTAGTGTAAAGTTGCAAAGGGGTGTAACTTTCATCCTGCTCCTGATGCGACCAAACTGACAATTCCAACACATCTAAATGGGTACGTTTAGGCTAGGCATGGTCCTTTCTTGCACCCAAACATGCCGAAACAGTTCGAGCTACATTGTACCGGTGATATCCCTGAAGAGTCCAAAGTGCAAAAAGGCAGCAATCTTTGACAAGCTGTTACTTAGAAACCATGATACTTAGAAACATTTTGTTTGAGGGAAAGTGATCATGTAGAACCCCTCTACAATAACCTCTCTTAGTTTTTGATATCTCTGAGGTGTTTGTCCATGGTGAAAGGTTTTCTGCTGCCCCAAAAATCATCAAAATGAGGTAGTGTAAAGTTGCAAAGGGGTGTAACTTCATCCTTCTTCTGATGTGACCAAACTGATAGTTCCAATGCATCTGGATGGGTAGTTTTAGGCTATTCATGGTCTTTTTTTGCACCCAAACATGCTGAAACAGTTCGCACTACATTGTACTGACGATATCCCTAAAGAGTCCAAAGTGCAAAAAGGCATAAATCTTTGATGAGTTGATACTCGAAAACCATGACACTTAGAAACATTTCATCTGATGCAACATAATCATGTAGAACCCCTCTACAATAACCTCTCTCAGTTTTTTATATCTCTAAGGTGTTTGCCCGTGGTGAAAGGGTTTTTGGTGCCCCAAAAATCGTCAGAAGGAGGTAGTGTAAAGTTGCAAAGGGGTGTAACTTTTGTCCTGCTTCTAATGCAACCAAAATGACAGTTCCAATACATCTAGATGGGTATTTTTTGACTAGGCATGGTCCTATTTTGAACCCAAACATGCTGAAATAGTTTGAGCTACATTGTACCGGCGATATCCCTGAAGAGTCCAAAGTGCAAAAAGGTAGCAATCTTTGATGAGTTGTTACTCAGAAACCATGACACTTAGAAACATTATGTCTAAGGAAATGTGATCATGTAGAACCCCTCTATAATAACCTCTCTCATTTTTTGATATCTCTGAGGCGTTTGTTTGTGGTGAAAGGTTTTTTGCTGCCCCAAAAATTGTCAGAAGGAGGTAGTGTAAAGTTGCAAAGGGGTGTAACTTTCATCCTTCTCTTGATGCGACCAAATTGACAGTTCCAATGTGTTTGGATGGGTACATTTAGGTTAGGCATGGTCCTATTTTGTACCCAAACATGCTGAAATAATTTGAGCTACATTGTATCAGTGATATCCCTGAAGAGTCCAAAGTGCAAAAAGGTAGCAATCTCTGATGAGCTGTTACTCAGAAACCATGACACTTAGAAACATTTCGTCTAAGGAAATGTGATCATGTAGAACCCCTCTACAATAACCTCTCTCATTTTTTGATATCTCTAAGGTGTTTGCCCATGGTGAAAGGTTTTCTACTGCCCCAAAAATCGTCAGAAGGAGGTAGTGTAAAGTTGCAAAGGGGTGTAACTTTTGTCCTGCTCCTGATGCGACCAAACTAACAATTTCAACGCATCTAAATTGGTACCTTTAGGCTAGGCATGGTCCTTTTTTGTACCCAAACATGCCGAAACAATTCGAGCTATATTGTACCAGTGATATGCCTGAAGAGTCCAAACTGCAAAAAGGCAGCAATCTTTGATGAACTATTACTCAGAAACTATGTCACTAGAAACATTCCATCTAAGGTTACAAGATCACATAGGGTCCCTCTACAATAACCTATCTTAGTTTTTCATATCTCTGAGGCATTTGCCCATGGTGAAATTTTTTCTGTTGCCCCAAAAATGGTCAGATGCATTCAGTGTAAAGTTACAAAGGGGCGTAACTTTCATTTTACTCCTCTTGCAACCAAATTGACTATGCCAATATGTTAGGATGGGTACGTTTAGGATAGGCATGGTCTTGTTTCACACCTAAACATGCTGAAACAGTCTGAGCTACATTATACCAGTGATATCCTTACACATTATCTTTGCTATAACTATTATAGTATTCACATGTCAACATGCATCTTATGGCTATTAACATACTTGTTCTAGCAGTCAACACAATCAACCCTCAGCTTCTTCCACCTTTAGGTCACTATGTTATTAGGCTTGAACTTAGACTTGTGTGATATTCGAAACCCTCTACACTTCATGGATCTATCATTATGTAATGATCTACACTATCATTATGTAATAATCTACACTGCACCTATCTTGCTTATCATATTTCATAGCAATCTTGCAAAGAGTTGGGGTAGTGGTATGCAACCTTCTATAAGATCAATACAATGTCGTAACAAGGCTTTCAAGCTTAACAAGTTCTTGGGTAGGGAATTGCTTTATGGAATTAGAGTCAAATTGGTAAATGTGATGATATGATACATATTAACATGGTGAGATGCAAAGTATGCATTCATAATATTAACCACATTCTCAAAGGGATTGTTGATGACTTATGGAAGCCTATAGCCCCAATGTTATGTTGCATACTCAAATTAGGTAAGACTCAATATACTCTTATAACCTCACCTTATATGCAAGAGGAATAACATTTAACAACCACAATGGTCATCAGGTGCTCATAAGGATATGATTTTGACTATCTTATTCAAGACAACAAACATATTCTTTGCATCCCAATATGGTATAATAACAAGGAATTAAGAAATATTTTCAATTGAGCAACTCATAAAGAATATGGATCAGTATACCAAGGATCAACCATAAGAACATCCTTTTGGAACTTAGGGAATTGTAAATATCTATGTTACAACAATCAACCTCTTTTCAATATACCAACATGAGATATTTGTAGAGTATTATTTTGGTTATATGATGCACCCAAATTGGGCTAGCAAGACCAAATCATGGTATTATCATGCCTTTTGGTCACTGAAATAAAACAATAAGCACAAAGATATTTCACAAGAGTTCAACAACATAGAATGCAATAATTACAAAACTACTAAAAAAAGATGCATTGAAATAGCCAAAAAAATATGGTTTCATTTATGTAAAATGGGATTGCTAGGGAAAACCATAGAAGGTGTTTTTATACATTTATTTTAGTCCCCATATAGTCCTCTACAACAATATTAAAACTTAAGCATATACACTCAAAATAAAATCATTTTACAAGCTCTAACACAAGTCCTTCATGAGTTTAATGGCCATAAAGGCCAAGCTAAAATGAGTGTAGAGACCATTTAGACTCACAAGGTATGGGGGTGTCCCATGCTAAAATTATCATATAAATGTTAGTGCAATATCCCCTTGGTCACTTGAAAAATTAGATAGAGTTGTTTGTGAAACTATGAGACATGATCCTTAGTGTTGTAGGAATGGCACATGATCCAAAGGGTTGTGTAAGATTTATAGGGTGTCTTTTGAGTTGCACAAAATTATTCCTATCACTATGTGAATTATGCATGGTGCAAGGAACCATGAACTTTGTGTTGGATCAAGTGGCATTGTTTAGGTGGCACATGATGCAAGGACTTATGCACGAGGTTGTACATTGCTATGTGAGTGAATAAGGCTAACATTCAAGCTTGTACAATAGCATGTAGATCATGATGTGAACAAAAAAACTTGCTTTCCATTTATCCATTTAACCAATCTTCCTTTCTCTATTTTCTCGAGCATGTCTAGTTTTGAGAGACTAAAACTTTCAACCCAAAACTCAAATTCTCTTATCATCAATTGGGATGGATTATTTGACAATTAAACTTTAAAACCTAGAGGCATACAAAAATGATCTACACTACACCTATCCATATTACATAATGATCAACAAAAATGATTTGTATTAACCAATATCCATATAGGCATACATCAATATTTGTCAATATAAGTATAACATATATACAAAATAGCCATATAGGATTACAAGAATGCCATATAGGCATACAATGTCAACTATATGCAATACAAAATATATGTCCACAAATGCCATATATGCATACAACAAAGGAACACAATAAAAAGTCATTCCCCTATGTCCAATGAAGAGAATAGATCACGGACAACCTTTGATCTTCGAGGGTATGGAGGTGCATATGAGGGTGGTATGCGACGAACCTCAGGGCTACTCCTCCTATTTAGTTGTTCATGGATCTGTAGCTATTACAATAAAAAGTATAGACATTAATATATAGAAATTACATTATAAAAATGAAACATTTAACAAAATAATCACTTACCGCTATCCAAAAATCTATCTCCTCATTTACCTTAGTACCAGGATTAGGTTGTGGTGATGTCATGTCCTATAGGAACAATCCAGGTAGAAATTAAACTTCAAATCAATAATCATTTGATTTTTCAAAAATAAACAACTATAACAACGAATGTAATTTGAAATTTACTAATCCACCTCATACCCCTGTCAAAGGCATGGAGCTATGAATCACAAAGGACACACCATGCTCCATTGCCCTATGAACACTGGGAGGTGTCTCCATAGTCTATATCATCTGAAAATAAAACAACATTATTCAATTATGAAAACTATAATAGTGATGCAAGTCATGACTCCTAACATACACACACATTCACCTAAACATGGAAGTACACACAATAAAGCACACAAGTCACATGCATATATACAAATTAGATGAAGATTCGTGACTATTGTGTGGTATAAGGGTCAACAAAGGAGGGACCATAGTAGCATCAAATTTTAGGTTTAAGAAGTCAGAGAGGGAGTGAAGGTGTTAGTTTAGGTTTAGGTTGGTGGTAGGGTGGGGTAGGGTTGTGCTCAATTTTTTGTTTGTTTGGTAGTCATGGAGGTAGGACATGCCTAAGATAGAGTTTGTGGGTTTACAGGACAATGCTTAAACTAGAAATCACATAGACATTAGGTAAGTTTATGGGTTTACGGGAAGGAGGAATATCAAGAGTTTGTGGGATAATAGGAGGGAGGAAAGATACTAGATAGGAGAAGAAAAACCTTATTTTAAAAATTTCTTATCATTTTCTTTGTCTTGAGGTTTGTCAGGAGGTGGGTTGGAAGCAAACTAGGTCTGGGACGTCTAGTAGGGGTATATTAGGAAATAGGTAGGGTAGATATGGGTTGGTTAGTAGGTTGGGTGTAGTGTTGGGGAAGTTTCTTAGGCCTACTTTTAGAAGTGGATGGGGAAAGGTCCTAGACTTTCTCTTTTACTTTATCTTAGAGGGGTGTTAGAGGGGAGAAAGAAGTCAATGAGGAAGGTGAAATAGTAATAGGTGGATATATGGTGGGGAAGATAGGGCATAGCTAGTGGAGTAGGTGAAGTAATAGAAAGAGGTTGTGGGGTTGGGGCAGAAATGTGTTTAGAGGCATAATATAGGTAAAGGTGAAAGAGGGAATTGGTAAGAGGTTGAGGTGGACCAAAAGGGGTTGACAAAAAAATAATCTAAGGAGAAGTGTCTTAAGGTAACAACTAGTTGGTATGGGCTATGAGAAATCGTGAAGACATTACCATCATGGGGAATTTTAGAGTCAATAAAGGAGGGACCTAGATGATGTTGGAGTCAATCATATGCTATATAAGATGTCATAGGATCATACCCCTCTCTAGTGTCATGTCATGGGGTCTAATTGGTGGTAATTGGATGAGTTTATTAGAGAGAATTTGTTGAAGGATAGTGTGGAGGGGATCAACAAGCTTTGGTAGACATGTATGGAAAATGGGTAGCATAGACAAGGTAGTGAGCTATTTGAAAAGATGCCTCAAAGAAATGTGGTCTCATGGTGATGTCCTTGTCTATGCATATGCTTGTCATGGCATCCCATGAGACCACATTTCTTTGAGGCATTTTTTCAAATAACTATAATGTAATTGAAATTTTGTCATCTATAAACATCTAGTTATTAGTTATGCAATGTCTAGTAATACTTTGAGTTTGAAAGATGTGCAATGAAATGTAACCAATGATATGAATATAAAATATAAAAATCTAGTAAGTACAATTCATTAATTAAACTATTTATTTTATTACCTCCGTGAAGCTTTGAAGTCCACCACCACTGGTAGGTGTTGCCATGAAATCTCCAATATTAACCTATTAAACATCCAAAATCAGACATTAGAATACCATTCATATAACGATGCTATTCACATGTAATATTTATAATTTTTTACTAGTTACATACCCTGATAGTAGATGTCGTAGTGCAATATGCAGGTGGAGAACTATTGAAAACTACATCAATGCTATGACCCTAAATTTTCATTAAAATCATCAAACTAAATTAGCTAATCTTGCATTTCAAAAATGAAATGTAATAAATTAAATTCAATGAACTTACTAAGATTTACCTGAGTATCAAGGCTGAAAGTCTCCCTCAGGAGGGCATATGTCATCACCATCTGCTTAGCTACAGATGTAGCCTGCACACCTGCATCCTAAATATCCATGGGCTCATAACCACAAGCTGACCCACAAGCCTGACAAGTATGGGGTGGAACCCTACTGAAAATCTCCCCCGTCCCACGCTGTGCTACAGGACTGGCATACTCTATGATGCTCTAGATCAAGGAACTAATGGACTGAAGTGTCTCGACCTCAACACTCTCCTTCACAATGGAAGGGATAGACACATGCTCATGGGCTAGTCTGGTGAGTGCTTGTCTCGTTGACCATTGTGGGTCAACACGTGCCCCTAGTCTATCCTGTGCTGACCCCCCACCTCTACCCTAGAACTCCTGCATATCAAAATAATTTGGCACTTTATTTTTGACAAACTCATAGTAGAGTTTCCACAAAAAATATTGCAGGACCTCATTATTGTTGCATGGAGGATGGTCAAAAACCATCCACCACCTCTGCCCAAAATTGTCCCTTATCACTTGGTTGTTGTACCAATGGATAGGGAACCTCTTTCATGTAGGGTAAGAGGTTGATTTGTTCGTGGATCTATGAAAATAGAACACAAGTCCAATTTTGTAATTTGTTCATTTTTAACTTGTTCATAGGATAACTTATCTGCATAGAACTCTCTAAATTCTCTCCTCTTTTTTGACGAACTAGAGATTTGCTTGCTAATTGAATCTACATTTGATAACATAGATTCAAGAGATTGAGCAAGCGTGGATCTATGCAAGGTTAAAGTTGCAGGTTCTTTCAACCTTCCAATTATGTCCTTAATTTATTTTTTATTGTTTTCAATTTTCCCTATTATATTTTCTTGTGTTCTAGGGGCATATTGAGGAATGAATGGAGGTGTTTGTTGTTGGGGTTGTTCTTCATCAGGTATTTGATGTTTAGGTGATGGAGGATTTTGTGGATTTTTAGGAGGAGGAGGAGGTGCATTATCAATTCTTGTAAATTAAAGAAATTTACATCAAAAAACTATTTGAACCTACCTATTTAGCAACAAATTGACACAAGAAAACAAATAGAACTTACTCCTTCAGCCTCCCCGACGTCATGGTAGCATTTTGACGATGAATCAGTGCCAAATTATTGACGATATGCCCTTTGATAATGTGAGCACGCTCTCCTTTGTCTCCAAGCCGCGGGTTTGCTATGAAATTTTGTGAAATAATGAAATGAAACACATGTTTTTTTTATATAGCAGAGCATAACATGTTCATGTTATAACATGAGTGTGTTATGGCTTGGTGTTGTCGAGCCTTAGGCTCAACATCACCAAGCCATAACACGAGCGCGTTATAATGCGCTTGCGTTATGGCTTAATTTTTTTTTAAAAAAAGTTGGCCACTTTTTGGCCCCCAACTTTTTGCACCCACCTGTCTACTATAGGTGAAAAAATAAAATAAATAAATATCAATGTAAAAATTCAAAAAAAAAATATAAAAAAAGTTGGCCACTTTTTGACCCCCAACTTTTTGCACCCGCCCATCTACTATAGGTGAAAAAATAAAATAAATAAATAACATGTAAAAGATCAAATATTGTTCACTACTATTTTTTATGAATTATAATAAGATGTATAAGAATATTGTATTTTGTATAAATATTGTATGTTTATATGTACACCCAATGAAACTTACATCTAAGTAAATAAAATCTGAGATTCAACTTTCAAAGGTACCCTCGTAATCTTTTATATTAAATTTTTATTCAAATTAAAATCTTTTTTTTCACTTTTAATATTGAATTTTATATATTAATATTTTAAAAAAATAAATATACATTTATTTTAAAAATTAACATTAGACATTTATTAAAAAATAACATTCTATAATATACTAATATAGATATCTTAAATATATCTACCTAAAACATGTTGAGAGATATTTCTATAATATATTAGTATAGATATCTTAAATACATTTATCTAAAGATATCAATCTTGAGGTGAGACTAATATCTCTAAGCACTTTTTAGATAGATATATTTAAGATATTAATGCTAGTTTAAAATATACATATTATTATATATTACTTTATCATTTGAAGTTATAAATTAATCTAGATTATAATTTGTATAGTTGTGAATATTCTTTTAATTTATTTAGATTATATAAACAAAGTGTTTTCCTTTACAATATTTATATGATTATTATTTTTTAATATCTATCTAAACTACTACATAGGCACATAAATAGGTAACTAAATAGATAAAGAAAAGACATATACACATTATTTATTTTAACTTTTACCTAAGAGCTATTTTATTTTAGGCATTATTTACTTTATATTTTATTAAAGTACTATTTTATTTTCAATAATAATGTAACAAATCATAAAAACCATGCTCAACTTTTTAAAAAGTAAATGAAAAAATATTTACTTTTTACTTTTTACTTCAAAAGTTATTTTTTGTATGAAAGTTATTTAATGTTTCTACATGAATATCATGTTTAATATTTATCTAAACTACTAAACATGCACACATAAAATATCTAAATAAATAGATAAGAAAAGACATACAAACTATTTATTTTAATATTTACTAAAAAACTATTTTATTTTAGACATTATTTACTATGAAGAGTAATATGTTATTTTAAACATTATTTACTTTGAAGAGTTACAACTTATTCCACTTACCAGTTGTTTTTACTATTGTTTTTTAATTTATATTCCTTATGAGACATCCCTAATAGAATCACTAATAGTATGTTTAGTATTAAATGACATTATTAATATTATGTTTATTATTAAATATTAATAATTTGACATGTATTCGCTATCTTGATATTTGCATCTCCTTGTCCCAAGCCAATCTAGTGGTGTGTGAGTTCACTCCTACACCACATGGAATTGACCCTGAAATTCAAAAATTTAAATTCAAAATGTTGTTGAGTCCCACCTATTTCACTAGCCATTATGAGATAACTAAGTAAACATTTTTACAAAATTTACTACTATGTCTTGGTATTTAAAGGCATTCAATTTGCATTTATTCACATCCAATTCATATCCAAAAATCATATTCATTGAAAGGAGAATCATTCTATGAACACTTCATTTTAAAGCACAAAAAGGAATCTAAATTACATCAAATTCATTTAAGACACCTCAATGCCTTGAGATTTCTATCTTCAATATTCTTTCATGATGGTAAAGCCAGTCTCATCAAGCATGTTGACCTAAGAGAAAATAGCCTTGAGATCCGATAATCTTCCCAAGGTATTTTCAATGCCTCTAGTCCTTACACATTAACATATATATTAGAGTTTCAAGTGACATTAATTTCAACAATTCATGATGAGCTAATTCAAATACAAGGAGAAGGTCAAATCAATAGCATTTGGAATCAAACTCATGGAATTGGGGATTGATCCATTAAATTTTGAGAGAAAATTTAGATTTCATAATTATGCTTTCAATACATATAAGAAGTTGTGATTCTAAGTTATGGTTCAAAGGTTATGATTGAAATTGCAAATAACCATCTATCAGCCATAAAAATTAGTTAAGTACTTTCATTTCTATTATTTTTAGATTTCAATATTTTGTTACATGATCTATCATAGCTCTAAATTAGTTTAATTGATTGTCTTATTCAACAAACCTAATTTTAGTAAAGGAATCCATTTATTTCCTTACATTTTAGTAATCTCATCTGTAACGCCCGCCTTGAACGCCTTAAAGAATACACACTTATGCAATATGAAACAAGAAATTTTTTTTTTAAAAATGATAAAGTAACGATAACATAATCAATTACGACATATTCTCTAAGGGTCCAAGGCTGCATCACTTAACAAATCAACTAACATAATTCAATATTCATCAGTAATGGATCCAAATCCATGCTCAAATAAATAACTTATTCACGTTCATTGCAAACATCAAATAACGGAATCTGCATGATAAAATACATAACTGAAATGCTTTCATATAAGTACATCAAGACATCATTACATTGCCACTTTTAGTATACATCAAAGTTACATACATAAAGAATATTCTGTTACACAAATCTGGTACAAGGTTATGCACTTACATCATCATCATTGGAACAAGTACAACTGGAACAAATCCTTTCTGCATATGATCTTGACAAGAGTAACCAATGGATACAATAGCTCTTCCACCCGACCATGTGGAACCCTAAGGTCCACCCCCCAAGCTAGGAGTTAACATGAGGTCCCAAACACTGACAGTCAGGTAGACGAAAGACAAACAAGAACAAAGGACAACCAAACGCCAATACAACACATGGCAATATCAATACAACACAACATAACTTAACTTAACTTTCACTTTCACTTCCACTTCCACTTCCAGAGGCGACACAAAACAAATGAGGAGAGACCGAACAAGGGATGCTAGGTTGTAGTAGGGAGAGTGTCATCGCACGGTCCTAACATGGGTTATCCTGACAGCCTCTCACTAGGTGCCGACCCCCATCTATGGTTATCTTGACAGCCCCTCACTAGGCGCCGGCCTCATAGGGTGACACATGCGGAATCGACCTTCCTCTCATGAGGACAAGGAAGTCAATCATGCCGACCAGGCCTTCTCTACCCATCCTTAGTCTAAACAAGCACTATAGGCCATGGGAGAGGAATCCATTAATCTTATTAATGTGAAATCTACCCTTAACCCCCTAGTTAATTTTAGGTTATCACTTGATTAATCTACTTCCAACGGGTTATCCTGACTGCCACTTTGGGCACCGGCCCCACGTTGAAAGCCACTCTCCTTCCTAACACCTAGTAACCTTGACATCATACAAGACTTACAACAAAACACGAATATATACACTGCAAGGCATAAACCCTCTTGCATCAAAATAGAATCATAACATCAATTGTTATCCAACACTATTAACATTGCAATACTTTATCCTCTTACAGATTTCAGATCTCTCCTTACGACAAAACGGTACAATAAGAGCACCAGAGGTTTGATATTTCATCCTGAGATTATTACTGTACAAGACACAACATTCAACCTTGACAGAACCTCATTATACTTCATACTTTGTTTGATACACATAAACGCTATTACATCATAATTACAAAACAGCAATACACAAGTTGCAAATACTTAACAACGACAACTTAGCCTCTGGAATACAAGTTTGAACAACCTCAATCCGACTCATTACAACACTCATTCAATTCAATTCAATTCAGATTCAAGAGATGAAATACTACAATTCATTCTCAGTTTAATGCAAATAGCTTCTGAAATAAAATCAACATTATATTACAACAATTAAATCAATACCTTGCAACTAAATCTCTTTCTAACCTTTATTTTGCTTCAAAAGATAAATAAATTGATTAACTAAATCATTACAATAATAGATAAAAGAACCACTTAATTTCCGTTTACCGTTCGACACTTCCACAATGATATCTTATGGCTGAATGGTAATTACACGAGGAGAGTTCAATCACGAAATGTTTGTCATCCTTCAAGCGGTCTTGCAGACATTCTAGCGAGCTCAACCAAATGGATTCTTTTATGATGATTTGAAGATGTTTCCAAAATTGATCTTATCCGTGGTGATATAATTTCTCAAGAGAACAATCGTAAATGCGCCCTATGCGAACAGCTTGGGATATTTTACTACTGAGGTGTGAAATTGCTATTGACTATTTTACCACTGACATGAATGATATGCATTCGGTCTGACAACTTCCGGCTATGATTACTAAACTTGCAAACTTACTGCGTTGACGGTATTCACATAAATCGTTTGCTCATTTTCTAACGAATAGCAATAATCACAAAAGACGGTGAAAAACTGGAAAAAATGCTATGTTACAATAGTGGTTTCTAGAGGGAATCTTATTGCAGTTTACACCGTATAAGAACGAATTTCCTGGTGCAGCGATGAATCTTTGTTCACTAAATACATTGCTAACAGTACATGGGTGAATGTTTCATAAACTGAATATATATATGTATAGAGGCAAATGTAATACACCAGCCGACTGTCTACGGGAAGTTGCACACTGGTATGCTATAGTTATCAGAAGCAATCTCTCTACAACTCATGGTTTGAGAAAGATAAGCATCAGAATTCTTTACTATGCGTCCAGCTCATAACTCCGAACACCTTCAGACAGTGGCTGTCTACACGCTATCCTATGTAATGTGTTCACACTACATCATAACAACCTCTGCAAAACCCTTTTAGGGAAAACTCCAACTGTCAGTCAAACTGCGGCCTTCCTAGAGCATCACAACTACATTTGGCAGTGGGGAAAAAACATGGTTTAACACCCAAAGTTCAACTCCAATATATTCCTCCCTAATGGAGAACGGTTAAGGGTTTCACACTGGCTCATCCTTCCGACCACGAACAGCCTGTAGATCTTTCTGCCCCTGGCAGATATGCACCTAGCCCAAACGGCTAGGAATACACTATAACGAGTGTAGATCGATATCTAAATAGGATGACAACTCCAGCTATGGAGTAAACTAAACAAATAGAACATAGTATAATACTAAGTTAATGGCGGAAGAAAAAGAATTCGGGACTTTCCTTTCAACCGAATGAAACAAGGCAGCGGACCTACCTAATGCTATCGATCTACAAAAGAAATAATACCAACACACAAAACCAGTATACATGGGATTCGTCTCACCACACTGGAGGGAAAATGAACTGAGAAGGCTTCAGACATTTCCACCAAATCGAAGGACCATCAGACAAAAGCAGCGATCCACCAATGACGCCCTAGCTTGCAGATACGTGCCTTAGCTCAAACGGCTAGGAACAAGGGACGAGTGCAGATTTGATATTCTACAGAAGTTCCTTCAATAAGCGAATATGAAAGGGTTTCAATGACTCCAGCCATGGCATAGTTTGTCAACGGTCCATAGTATGATATCTAGTAAATGGCGAAAAAGAGGCTTCGGACTTTCATTCCAAAACGAGTGGTAACAAGGCTGTGAATTACCCATTATTATCTGTCCACACAGAAGTAAAACTAACCACAAAAAATTGCAATATATACACAGAGTTTTCAAAAATAACGGCTGAATATGTTCGCTGACCTGATAGAAGTGCGACTAGCTATTGCCAAGGCGATCCATGATTAGTTCGCTGACCTGATAGAAGTGCGACTAGCTATTGCCAAAGCGATCCATGATTAGTTCGCTATAACAGAGGCACTGATCAATGATCAGTGGATGTACAGAAAGGATCTCAGGAAAAAGGGACCGCAATTGTTAGAATGGTCGACTCACTGCTATTATTATTTTTTTTTTTAAAAAAACTATGATGGAAACAATGAAATCTGTATATGCCGACTACTTCCTGCCAATGTTCTCTCCCTAAACTAGGGTTCAAAGACTGTAAGGAAGAAAAGAACAGAATTGATTTCACACAATCAAATCGCTTGCCCGAGGTGTTAGGAGATTTCAATGTGGAGAGGAAACCATGGTCGTCTAATGTCTGAGAGAGAAGGTGAGCTACAGAAAACACAGCAAGACACCTACGAATTGGAACCCTCATAAAGATGATCTCCCTTGAAGATAACCTGGGCAAACAGCTACTAAGCTGTTGGAGGACGGTAGGAGAGTTGAAGGGCAATTCCATCATTGCAGACCCAAAGGTTTACATCTAAAACCGTCTACAGAGAATAGACATTGCAGAAATAACAGAAAGTTCTGGCAGAAACCATTGAACCAAAACCATTTCATAAATCAGACAAAGACGCAAACAATCAACATGCTCAGATTCAGAGAAAATAAACAGCGAAAGAAGGCAAGTATTCCAAGGAACCTGGTTTCGCAATCAACTTGACGAATCTGCTCCAATCGTTGCAGTTCCAAGCAACTTCTTCCCTTTCACCTGTGATGATCTCCTTGATGCACCTACAGCTCTTTTATAACACAGCCTCTCTCCTCTACCAAGGGCTTGGCACGCGATCCCGTGCAAACTCCTTTAAAGAATATGTATTTTTATTTAATTTAAAGATCCCAATTATTAGATATTTTATTTTATTATTATTTTTCTTTATAGCCGACCCAAAATATTGTTATAAATAGAATAGTACTATTTCGACAATATATAATTTTGTACTATACTTTAATTTATCTTATTAATCAAGTTGTGAATCACAATTTACAAGCGTGATTATATCTATTTATTTATTTAAATATTTATTATAAATAATATTATATCGAATAATACAAACTTCTTACAACTTTATTTATCAACAACACTTCTATTAAAATAATAATTTATTTATAGCTAAAATCGACAACTAACGACATTATGCCCATTTAACAACACTTATACTCTTCCGTAGAATAATTCTAATTAAAGCACAACATTACCACACATACTTAGACACCTTCGAACTTGATTTGACTCTAAGATACAATATTACCTGACAGTAAGACATGGGCGAATGACAACCAATAACCACCAAGGTAAACTGACGACGAAGGAACACTGACTAGGGACCTCACGTTAACTCCAACCAACTAATCCATTGGCGAAGGCACGCTCAGACCTGTAATCAGGTGGAGTCGATGCCTAGTACCTGCATCCTGCAGCAACGCACAGTTAACCATAACAAGATATACATATACATCACATGCAGTCCTATCATGAATGGAAATCGCAGTGGGGTAGGGTACTCGAGAACGAGTAATACAACACTGTTCCATTCACATTTATGAATAATAATCAACTATATTGAACAAGGTATCAGATTACTAATCTACGACATAAAATGATCAACTAACTTCCAATCCCATATACTGAATAACATCAAAGCATATACAACATCAGTTCATTTATCAAATTGTAATGCATAAAATGACATAATCCAACATCAACATCTGTTATCATAACAATTAGGTTCATACTGAAATAGCAAAATAACTAGAAATCCATCATCAACGATCTAAAAATATTGTCAAAATGTCTAGTACTACTAAGCAAACATCAGTCCCAAAAGACGATAAGTTGAGGGGCACTACATCCTCCCCCCCTAGGATCAGGCTTACTCCTGGAAGCCTGTGAACAAATATGGATATAGCTCTCGCATACGGGAAGTATCTTCCCAGGTCGCTGAAGTCTCATCGTTAGGATCCCATTGGACCCTTACCTGCTCTATGACTCTGCCCCTGAGAGCGAGTCGCTTGTGCTCCAAAATGCCTACGGGCTCCAAAGCTAGCTGCCCGTCCTCTACCTGTAAGGCATTCCAATCAAGAACATGTGAAATATCTGGATGATAAGGTCTAAGAATAGAAACATGAAATACATCATGGACGCGTGACAAGCTAGGCGGCAAAGCAAGACGGTATGCAACAGGACCGATCCTCTCCAAAACCTCGAATGGCCCCACAAAGCGTGGCGCGAGCTTAGAGCCTTTTCCGTAATGGATCAGACTCTTTCGTGGATGCACCTGCAAGAACACCCGATCACCAACTGAAAACTGATGATCA
Source organism: Cunninghamia lanceolata (assembly GCA_027924645.1). NCBI lineage: Eukaryota > Viridiplantae > Streptophyta > Pinopsida > Cupressales > Cupressaceae > Cunninghamia > Cunninghamia lanceolata. The sequence continues at coordinate 11,391,405 of BSBN01000655.1, forward strand.
AGTCTGTGAGCATCTGCATATTTCTTTTGTCTATCCTGAGCTGCTACCAGATGCTCTCTGATGCGATCGACCTGCTGCTCCATCTCTTGGAGCATCTGCGGACCTAGGAGAACTCTATCCTCAAGGTGATCCCAACTCAATGGGGTACGACAAGGATGACCATAAAGGGCCTGAAAAGGAGACATGCCAATGGAACTGTGGTACCCATTATTGTATGCAAACTCCACCAAATACAAATAATCTTCCCATCGGTTTTGCTGATCCATCACATACATTCGGAGCATATCCTCGAGGACCTGATTGACCCTCTCAGTTTGCCCATCAGTCTCTGGATGATAAGCTGAACTGAAGTTCAATTGAGTCCCCAATGCATGCTGAAGAGATGTCCAAAGAGCTGAAGTAAAAACTGGATCACGATCGGAGATAATGTTGCGAGGAATCCCGTGCAATCGGACTATATCCTCCATGAAAATTTTGGCCACAGATGAGGCATTATATGAAGATCGGACAGGAGAAAAGTGTGCTACTTTCGTAAGCCTATCTACAGTGACCATTATTGCATCATGGCGATGAGAAGACATGGGTAAACCAACTATAAAATCTATTGAAATGATGTCCCATTTCCATTCCGGAATAAGATGTGGCTGAAGAAGACCTGCGGGATGCTGGTGTTCCGCCTTAACCCTCTGACATTCTAAGCATCTCGAAACAAAATCAGCAATATCCCTCTTCATTCTAGCCCAAAAATATATCTGACGAAGGTCTGCATACATCTTCTTGACACCTAGATGCGCAGAATAAGGTGCCTGATGAGCCTCAGTCATGATTAGGGTGCGGAGACCCTCTATAGAAGGCACATAAATGCGACCTAAATGTCGCAAGAGACCATCCGACTCGATAGAATACCCAGCATATCTACCCTCCAAGGCTCTACCAGACTCCACTTCAGCTTTCACTTCTTGATACCATCTATCTGCAGGGAGTGCTGCAAGAATCTGTCCTCTCAAATCCACTCCAAGAGTGATTGATGAAAGCTCATGTCTTCGACGACTAAGAGCATCCGCCACCACATTCTCCTTACCTTGGATATATTTTACCTCAAAATCATACTCACATAGAAACTCCATCCATCGCCTCTGTCTCGCATTCAGGTTTGGCTGAGTAAAGATATACTGTAAACTTCGGTGATCACTGTGCAGCTCAAACTGATGCCCCAGCAAGAAGTGTCTCCATCTTACCAAAGCATGAACGACTGCAGCCAACTCTAGATCATGTGTAGGATAGTTCAACTCATGATCTTTGAGTTTACGAGACTCATAAGCTATCACACGACCCTCCTGCATTAAAACTGCTCCTAAACCTTCCAAGGATGCATCAGTACAAACCACAAACTCTCCGCCAGGATCAGGCACTGCTAGAATAGGTGCACTAGTTAACCGCTCCTTAAGACTCTGAAAGGCTGCTTGACACTGTTCTGACCAAATGAACTTCTTTCCTTTTCTCTGAAGAGAAGTTATAGGGTGAGCTATCTTTGAAAATCCTTCCACAAATCGTCGATAATAGCCTGCTAAACCCATGAAACTACAGACCTCTGAAACATTGGTAGGAGCCGGCCAATCCATGATGGCTTGAATCTTTGAAAGATCCACTACAATACCCTCGTCTGAAATAACATGTCCCAAATATTTTACTTCAGTTTGAAAGAAATCACATTTAGCCAAATTTGCATACAACTGATTTTCTCTTAAACACTGCAGAACCTGACGCAAGTGTTCTTCATGCTCCTCCATGGACCTTGAATAAATCAATATATCATCTAAGAAGACAAGAACAAATCTATCAAGATAGGTACGGAACACACCATTCAACAGGCTCATAAATACTGATGGCGCATTTGTCAATCCAAAAGGTACAACAGTGAACTCATAATGCCCATAGCGAGTGCGAAATGCTGTCTTGTGGATGTCAGCCTCAAAAATGCTCAACTGATGATATCTCGATTTTAGGTCTATCTTGGAGAACATCTTAGCTCCCTTGATCTGATCAAAGAGGTCATCAATTCGTGGCAAAGGGTACCTATTCTTCACAGTCACCTTATTGAGCTGTCGATAGTCGATGCACAAACGCAGAGATCCATCCTTTTTCTTCACAAAAATCACAGGTGCTCCCCATGGAGAGACACTTGGACGAATGAATCCCTTTGCTAATAACTCTTCTAGCTGCAAGCGAAGCTCCTTAAGCTCCTGAGTAGTCATCCTATATGGAGCTCGTGAGATAGGTTCTGCTCCAGGAACAAGGTCTATCTTGAAATCAATATCCCACTTCGGTGGCATACCTGGAATCTCGCTAGGAAAGACATCTTCATACTCCTTGAGAATAGGGTAATCGTCAAGGGATGTCTCCCTATTTTCTCCAAAATCTAAGTCATTAACTGTTACAGCAAACAACTTGCATCCTTGACGCAAACATCTCTTCAATTGCATAGCAGAAATCATGCGCAAGGAGATGGGTCTCTGAATCCCAACCACTTCTACTTCTTTGCCCGAATCATCAACACACCTCACTAACTTGTGGCGACAGTTTATCACCACTCGATGAGCATCCAACCAATCCATTCCTAGCACTATGTCATAGGATCCTAATGGTATAATGCGAAGATCTGCTGTGGTAGATAAAGGTCCTATCCTCAACTCACAACCATACACAAGAGAGTCTACTGATACCCTAGACCCCGAAGCCAATTCCACCTGCCACTTAACATCTTGCTTTGCTGCCACTAATTTGCAACATTCCACTATAGAAGGGGAAATAAAAGAATCTGAAGCACCAGAGTCAAATAGAATAGAAATGGTAATACCTCGCACAACACCTGTAGCCTCCACAACGGTACCTTGGTGCTCCGCTTGGTGATTATCCACCGTCGCAAACACTCTATGTGACCTACCTGCATCACCAACAGTGGGCTCTGAAACTGCGGGCCTCTGTCCAAATCCTGAAGTATTCTTACGCGGGCACTGTTTAGCACTGTGGCCCTGCTGGCCGCAAGAGAAACATCCTGTTCCCCTGCCAAAACCTCCACCGCCTACAGGAGCATTTGACTGCTAAAAACTACCTCTACTTGCTGCAGATTGTGTACTCTATGCGGGTTGACTGGCACGATCACGTTTAACTCTCTGTCAACTTCGATCCTTTCTAGAATGAAATCTGTTACTTTGCTGATACTGAGAGTTTCTTGATTTCATCTGGGAAAACTGTTGTTGCTGCTGTCCACTCTTAGAAGGTACCTGTTGACTCCTTGAGTTACCTGCTGCATGAGACTGACCACCTCAGAAACCTGAACCTGCTCGAGATGAGCTACCAATCTGTACACCTGTATGACCCCCTAGGGCCATGGTCAAGTTCTCTTCCACCAGTCGAGCCTTCTCAACTGCTACCTCCATGGTCTTTGGCTCGAACACATGAACTCCTCCGCTGATGCGTGCATTCAGACCTCTAATAAAATGCTGAACTAACATGGCCTCGTCGTTTCCAATACCTGCATACTGCTTGAGTTCATAAAACCTGCGCTCATACTGTTCCACAGTCATGGACATCTGTCTCAACCCATGGAATTCGTCTACTCGTCGTTGCCTCCAGTGATCAGATAAAAATTGAGCTCTGAACCTTTCCAGAAATAGTTCCCATGAAATTGTCGCAATATCTAGATGCAACTTTTGTTCCTCAAGACGCCACCAAGTAGAAGTGAATCCTCTTAGATGCATGATGGCGCATCTTGCCTTAGTGTTGCTGCCATATGGATGCATAGCAAAGCACCTCTCCAAATCAATTAGCCATGTTTCTGCTTCCAAACCGCTACCGGAGCCATCAAATGTAGGAGGACGAGCTCTCATCAAGTCTCTCATGTGGCCCGCAAGAATGGCTTCTTGATCAACTGTGATTTCTCTCCTTCTAGGAAATCGTTCTCTTTCTCTCTCTTCTGGTTGCACCACCTCCTGCCTCGGACCAAGACGAGCAAGCACCTCCTCAAGGAGCTAGCATAGTTGAGCACCCTCAGGCTGATCCTGATTCTCCTGATTCTCACTTCCACCTTCTTGTGTACTTCCATGAGGGGAACTAGGAGGAGGGCTGATATCAACACCTCTCCCACGACCCCTACCTCGTCCACGTCCTCGGCCTCGTACCCTAGGCATCTTCCTGGACAACACATCCAAGAACAACTTCAGGTTGCTAGGCAAGGACTATGAATGAATATGTTCTTCAGAGTTTAAGCAACTAGCATAGCTTAATGGGCTAATTATAAAACCAGAGTACCCAGTGTTAGTAACTTGGCTCTGATACCAGATGTAATGCCCGCCTTGAATGCTTTAAAGAATACACACTTATGCAATATGAAACAGGAAATTTTTTTTTAAAAATGATAAAGTAACGATAACATAATCAATTATGACATATTCTCTAAGGGTCCAAGGCTGCATCACTTAACAAATCAACTAACATAATTCAATATTCATCAGTAACGGATCCAAATCCATGCTCAAATAAATAACTTATTCACATTCATTGCAAACATCAAATAACGGAATCTACATGATAAAATACATAACTGAAATGCTTTCATATAAGTACATCAAGACATCATTACATTGCCACTTTTAGTATACATCAAAGTTACATACATAAAGAATATTCTGTTACACAAATCTGGTACAAGGTTATGCACTTACATCATCATCATTGGAACAAGTACAACTGGAACAAATCCTTTCTGCATATGATCTTGACAAGAGTAACCATTGGATACAATAGCTCTTCCACCTGACCATGTGGAACCCTAAGGTCCACCCCCTGAGCTAGGAGTTAACATGAGGTCCTAAACACTGACAGTCAGGTAGACGAAAGACAAACAAGAAAAAAGGACGACCAAACGCCAATACAACACATGGCAATATCAATACAACACAACATAACTTAACTTAACTTTCACTTTCACTTCCACTTCCACTTCCACTTCCAGAGGCGACACAAAATAAATGAGGACAGACCGAACAAGGGATGCTAGGTTGTAGTAGGGAGAGTGTCATCGCATGGTCCTAACATGGGTTATCCTGATAGCCTCTCACTAGGCACCGGCCCCTATCTATGGTTATCCTGACAGCCCCTCACTAGGCGCCGGCCCCTCACTAGGCGCCGGCCCCATAGGGTGACACATGCGGAATCGACCTTCCTTTCATGAGGACAAGGAAGTCAATCATGCCGACCAGGCCTTCTCTACCCATCCTTAGTCTAAACAAGCACTACAGGCCATGGGAGAGGAATCCATTAATCTTATTAATGTGAAATCTACCCTTAACCCCCTAGTTAATTTTAGGTTATCACTTGATTAATCTACTTCCAACGGGTTATCCTGACTGCCACTTTGGGCGTCGGCCCCACGTTGAAAGCCACTCTCCTTCCTAACACCTAGTAACCTTGACATCATACAAGACTTATAACAAAACATGAATATATACACTGCAAGGCATAAACCCTCTTGCATCAAAATAGAATCATAACATCAATTGTTATCCAACACTATTAACATTGCAATACTTTATCCTCTTACAGATTTCAGATCTCTCCTTACGACAAAACGGTACAATAAGAGCACCAGAGGTTTGATATTTCATCCTGAGATTATTACTTTACAAGACACAACATTCAACCTTGACAGAACCTCATTATACTTCATACTTTGTTTGATACACATAAACGCTATTACATCATAATTACAAAACAGCAATACACAAGTTGCAAATACTTAACAATGACAACTTAGCCTTTGGAATACAAGTTTGAACAACCTCAATCCGACTCATTATGACACTCATTCAATTCAATTCAATTCAGATTCAAGAGATGAAATACTACAATTCATTCTCAGTTTAATGCAAACAGCTTCTGAAATAAAATCAACATTATATTACAACAATTAAATCAATACCTTGCAACTAAATCTCTAACTAACCTTTATTTTGCTTCAAAAGATAAATAAATTGATTAACTAAATCATTACAATAATAGATAAAAGAACCACTTAATTTCCGTTTACCGTTCGACACTTCCACAATGATATCTTACGGCTAAACGGTAATTACACGAGGAGAGTTCAATCACAAAATGTTTGTCATCCTTCAAGCGGTCTTGCAGACATTCTAGCGAGCTCAACCAAATGGATTCTTTTATGATGATTTGAAGATGTTTCCGAAATTGATCTTATCCGTGGTGATATAATTTCTCAAGAGAACGATCGTAAATGCGCCCTATGCGAACAGCTTGGGATATTTTACTACTGAGGTGTGAAATTGCTATTGACTATTTTACCACTGACGTGAATGATATGCATTCGGTCTGACAACTTCCGGCTATGATTACTAAACTTGCAAACTTACTGCGTTGACGGTATTCACGTAAATCGTTTGCTCATTTTCTAACGAATAGCAATAATCACAAAAGATGGTGAAAAACTGGAAAAAATGCTATGTTACAGCAGTGGTTTCTAGAGGGAATCTTATTGCAGTTTACACCGTATAAGAATGAATTTCCTGGTGCAGCGATGAATCTTTGTTCACTAAATACATTGCTAACAGTACATGGGTGAATGTTTCATAAACTGAATATATATATGTATAGAGGCAAATGTAATACACCAGCCGACTGTCTACGGGAATTTGCACACTGGTATGCTATAGTTATCAGAAGCAATCTCTCTACAGCTCATGGTTTGAGAAAGATAAGCATTAGAATTCTTTACTACGCGTCCAGCTCATAACTCCGAACACCTTCAGACAGTGGATGTCTACACGCTATCCTATGTAATGTGTTCGCACTACATCATAACAACCTCTGCAAAACCCTTTTAGGGAAAACTCCAACTGTCAGTCAAACTGCAGCCTTCCTAGAGCATCACAACTACATTTGGCAGTGGGGAAAAAACATGGTTTAACACCCAAAGTTCAACTCCAATATATTCCTCCCTAATGGAGAACGGTTAAGGGTTTCACACTGGCTCATCCTTCCGACCACGAACAGCCTGTAGATCTTTCTGCCCCTGGCAGATATGCACCTAGCCCAAACAGCTAGGAATACACTATAACGAGTGCAGATCGATATCCAAATAGGATGACAACTCCAGCTATGGAGTAAACTAAACAAATAGAACATAGTATAATACTAAGTTAATGGCGGAAGAAAAAGAATTCGGGACTTTCCTTTCAACTGAATGAAACAAGGCAGCGGACCTACCTAATGCTATCGATCTACAAAAGAAATAATACCAACACACAAAAGCAGTATACATGGGATTCGTCTCACCACACTGGAGGGAAAACGAACTGAGAAGGCTTCAGACATTTCCACCAAATCGAAGGACCATCAGACAAAAGCAGCTATCCACCAATGACGCCCTAGCTTGCAGATACACGCCTTAGCTCAAATGGCTAGGAACAAGGGACGAGTGCAGAGTTGATATTCTACAGAAGATCCTTCAATAAGCGAATATGAAAGGGTTTCAATGACTCCAGCCATGGCATAGTTTGTCAACGGTCCATAGTATGATATCTAGTAAATGGCGAAAAAGAGGCTTCGGACTTTCATTCCAAAACGAGTGGTAACAAGGCTGTGAATTACCCATTATTATCTGTCCACACAGAAGTAAAACTAACCACAACAAATCACAATATATACACAGAGTTTTCAAAAATAACGGCTGAATATGTTCGCTGACCTGATAGAAGTGCGACTAGCTATTGCCAAGGTGATCCATGATTAGTTCGCTGACCTGATAGAAGTGCGACTAGCTATTGCCAAAGCGATCCATGATTAGTTCGCTATAACAGAGGCACTGATCAATGATCAGTGGACGTACAGAAAGGATCTCAGGAAAAAGGGACCGCAATTATTAGAATGGTCGACTCACTGCTATTATTATTTTTTTTAAAAAAAACTATGATGGAAACAATGAAATCTGTATATGCCGACTACTTCCTGTCAATGTTCTCTCCCTAAACTAGGGTTCAAAGACTGTAAGGAAGAAAAGAATAGAATTGATTTCACACAATCAAATCGCTTGCCCGAGGTGTTAGGAGATTTCAATGTGGAGAGGAAACCATGGTCGTCTAATGTCTGAGAGAGAAGGTGAGCTACAGAAAACACAGCAAGACACCTACGAATTGGAACCCTCATAAAGATGATCTCCCTTGAAGGTAACCTGGGCAAACAGCTACTAAGCTGTTGGAGGACGGTAGGAGAGTTGAAGGGCAATTCCATCATTGCAGACCCAAAGGTTTACATCTAAAACCATCTATAGAGAATACACATTGCAGAAATAATAGAAAGTTCCGGCAGAAACCATTGAACCAAAACCATTTCATAAATCAGACAAAGACACAAACAATCAACATGCTCAGATTCAGAGAAAATAAACAGCGAAAGAAGGCAAGTATTCCAAGGAACCTGGTTTCGCAATCAACTCGACGAATCTGCTCCAATCGTTGCAGTTCCAAGCTGCTTCTTCCCTTTCACCTGTGATGATCTCCTTGATGCACCTACAGCTCTTTTATAACATAGCCTCTCTCCTCTACCAAGGGCTTGGCACGCGATCCCGCGCAAACTCCTTTAAAGAATATGTATTTTTATTTAATTTAAAGATCCCAATTATTAGATATTTTATTTTATTATTATTTTTCTTTATAGCCGACCCAAAATATTGTTATAAATAGAATAGTACTATTTCGACAATATCTAATTTTGTACTATACTTTAATTTATCTTATTAATCAAGTTGTGAATCACAATTTACAAGCGTGATTATATCTATTTATTTATTTAAATATTTATTATAAATAATATTATATCGAATAATACAAACTTCTTACAACTTTATTTATCAACAACACTTCTATTAAAATAATAATTTATTTATAGCTAAAATCGACAACTAACGACATTATGCCCATTTAACAACACTTATACTCTTCCATAGAATAATTCTAATTAAAGCACAACATTACCACACATACTTAGACACCTTCGAACTTGATTTGACTCCAAGATACAATATTACCTGACAGTAAGACATGGGCGAATGACAACCAATAACCACCAGGGTAAACTGACGACGAAGGAACACTGACTAGGGACCTCACGTTAACTCCAACCAACTAATCCATTGGTGAAGGCACGCTCAGACCTGTAATCAGGTGGAGTCGATGCCTAGTACCTGCATCCTGCAGCAACGCACAGTTAACCATAACAAGATATACATATACATCACATGCAGTCCTATCGTGAATGGAAATTGCAGTGGGGTAGGGTACTCGAGAACGAGTAATACAACACTGTTCCATTCACGTTTATGAATAATAATCAACTATATTGAACAAGGTATCAGATTACTAATCTACGACATAAAATGATCAACTAACTTCCAATCCCATATACTGAATAACATCAAAGCATATACAACATCAGTTCATTTATCAAATTGTACTGCATAAAATGACATAATCCAACATCAACATCTATTATCATAACAATTAGGTTCATACTGAAATAGCAAAATAACTAGAAATCCATCATCAACAATCTAAAAATATTGTCAAAATGTCCAGTACTACTAAGCAAACATCAGTCCCAAAAGACGATAAGTTGAGGGGCACTACATCATCTACTCCTAGACCTAATGTTTGACCTTACGGACATGCCTACATTCTTCTTAGGGTTTCTAGATCTAATATAATTATGATATTATCATTCATTTTCACATTTCCTATGGTTTGGATTTACAATTTTTTCATGTTCTTATTACACTTTGATTAGGGTTTGGGTAAATACATAGTGATATACATATTTTATCCCCTATCCCACCCTAGGATCATCTACCCAAGTTATATCTCCTTATAGCCCAATTTCCTTGACTAATGAACATGCATATATTTTAAATTTTGACATGTTCCTATCTTTTATAACACATGATCCATCCATCATTGATATAATCATGACTTTCTATGTTATGGATGTGAATGTGTTTTCTATGGAGTTGTTTTACTATCCGTTATATTTTCCCTCTTTCATTGAGGTGGTTAGTGCTTGAATCGTCTCCTCTTAGATATTCTTTATGTCATTTACTTATGAGCTTCATGATGATTCTATGGCTTTCCATACTATTAACCATCTACCTAGCAAGGGTTTATCATGTGTTAGTGATACATTGAGTATGATGGTTATTGATGATATCACACCTCCTTCACCTATGCATGACATTGTTATACATCTTGATGGTATATCTCTTACCGTGTTGACAATCCATAGATTCATGTTCCTTGAATATATTACCTTCTTTAATACATGCTAATGAGTATAATGTTCGATGAGGGTGATCCCACAATACGTGTCCCACTTTTTAGCCAAAGTAGGACATTGAAATCAACATTTTTAACTAAATTTTCACTTTCTGACACATATAGCAACTAAACCGTTAAGAATTTGAAGATGATGTGAACTAGTGATTTTTGTGATTTTGTGTGTAGATTCAAAATATAGTTTTTTCAAAATTTAAAAAAAATTATGATTTTTGTTACGTAACTTTTAATAAGTTGTTTTTTATAGTTAACAGTATTTTTAAAAAGTGTCATTCAAACCATAGAGTATAAATTTTTATAGAAAAAATAAAATTCTAAATTTTTAAATATAGATTCATAACACCAATATCTAGTGCGTGGATATTTTTATAATTTTTTGAAGTATATTTTTTTATTAATTTTTCAAGTGATCTTATTATAATTTAGACACAGGTTTGTACCATATAGTGTAACTTTTTCTATATGTATCCAAATTCATTTTTTTTGTTGAAACAAGGAGATCAATAGGTAGTGCGCATATATTTTTTAGAATTTTACTATTTTTCCATATGTGTATAACAGAGAGCTTGATGTTCAGTGAAAAACCTATGTTCACTAAAAAATAGAAAATAAATATAACAATCAAATTAAATATACTCAAAATTATACTTGTTTGAAAGATCATTTCAAGGGCTACAACCCTGCAAATTATCTTGTCAAGTTTATTCCATTTGGAGGTCCAACCCAGGGTTTGAAACTAAAAATTCTAAGGAAATCTTGAGGCATAGAGTGGAAGAGGCTATCTAAGGACCTTTGTTTGAAGGTATCTTCAAACAAAGGTACCTTCACACAAAGGTACCTTTGTTCGAAGGTCCCTTGGGACGCTTAAAAAAATAAAATAAAAATCATAACTGTCCACCTTCGAACAAAGGTGGCCAACTAAAAAATAATTTAAAAAATTATAACAAGAAACCTTTGTTTGAAGGTCTTGAAGCCAACTTTTAAAAATAAATTAACTAAAGTTGCATATATATAAATAAGTAATTTAATTAAAAATTATTTGTCTTCAATTATATTCGCATTTTTCAATTTTGGAAGGTTTTTAAAGACAATATATCTAGTGAAGGAGTTTTCAATGAGATATTTTTCAAAGGAGGAAATGGGCAATAAAAGGACAAGGAAAAATAAAGCTATACGATCATTTTCTGAAGAAAAGGAAAAAATTATCTCAAGAAAGGACACAAAGATACTACAAAAAAAATAAGGTATGTACATTTTTTCTTTTGTATAAAAATATTTCAAAAATATTAGATTTAGATATGTATGTTTTAAATAGTTTTCCATAGTCTAGAGTTTTTTGTAGATGGAAAATATCATAGGCACCTTATGTATCAACTCCTTCCATGATGGGCTATTCCTTAGGACCATCTAGTGCATGTACAATGATCAAGGCCTCTCCCTATCCAGCCATGTAGGGAAATTCTAGGAGATACTGCCACATCACCACTCACAGTTATTAGTTATATCAAGATACTCATTATCTTTTGTTCTATCCTAATTTATCAATGTAGGCCAATCCTTCTCCCCTCTCAAGTGAAGAGAAACTATTGTTGACACATAGTAAAATATGGTCAAGGGAAACAATCTACCAAATAGCAAACATATGCAAACACAGTCAAATTAAAATAAATCCATGATAATTGTTTGACGATTGAAGAACCACCATGATGGTACCTAATATGACCTAACTAGAATTTGTCATCCTTGTCTATATGGCTAGTTGTTAGTAAGGCCTCCACATGATATTGCTTGACACTAATCTATAAAAAAAAAATTCATACCCTAAGGGTGCAACCCTTCCTCCATCTACTAATGTTGTTGATATCCGAATGGGATACTAGCATCATATTTGTTGTTGTTGTTGTTATAGATCTATATATGCAAGTTCATGCCTAAGTGAAATTGTTCAAGAAACAATGTCCCCTTGTGTTGACACATGTGACCAGTGTGCTTTCTCAACCTTATATTGATCTTGTGAGCTCATTGGAATGGTCAATGGTCCATTTAAACAATGGTCTAGATTTAAGGTCAACAAATAGTGCTTCCAAATTTTCCTAGGTCAGTTGCACACTTCAAAGCATAAATCTCAAATTTTGTGGAGTCACTATCTAATCTAATATTCATTGTCTAGTATTTGACATAGTTACCATGTACTTGATTGATACATGTCTAACAATTGTGTTACACAAAATGAACCCCTAGTCAACATGATCATAGTGTCTTAACAAGAAGATGATTAGGGTCCATTAAACTTTATTTCTTATAGTTTTAGTGAGTATCATGTCGATCTTAAAAGGCTTATGGTATTCCATTATTATGTACATATTACCAAATAACATGATATTTCAATATGGACCCTTAAATAATGTGTTGTTGCATAAGAATGGAAAGAGTAGGAGTTCAATATCTAGTTTATGTACATACAAACCTTTGTTCTCTATTTATTGAGCTAGAAAATCTTGTTACTTAAATATTCTTAAAAAACTCCTACAAATCTTCTCAAAGTTTTTAATTGGTTAAAAATTGTGTGTACAAGTGATGATTTCTAAAGTTCTCTTAGAGATGTTTGTAATGTATAGTTTTATAATTTAATCCTAGAAATCACGGGTATACTAGAAATTAGATTTAATTTTAATTTAGTATAATTATCTATTGGAATGCATATGTATCCTACATTCATCTTTCATATATGCACATGGACAAGTACAATATTTCATATATTCATGGAGTTTCAAGTAAAATTTCTTTCCCACATCATGAGACCAATTCTTGGATTCAGTCAAGTGTATGTTATAGTAAATAATTTAAAATGATATATTCTTGAGTCATCTCAAACTATCTTTGTGTACCTAATTTATGAGCTACCATTGTAATGTTGCACTTGTTTGTATATATATATATATATATATATATATATATATATATATATATATATATATATATATATATATATATATATATATATATATATATATATATATATATATATAGAACATGAGGGCAATGGTTTTAGAATTTTATGTAAACATGTGTTCAATTTTATAGTAATTTGAGCTCTAAATGGAAAACAATGCTATGTACATTTAAGCTTATATTTAATATTATAAGATAATACTAAAATTTGTTATTTTAAAAATTCCATGTCTAGTTTATTGAAAATGAGTTTATATATCCATGTCCCTTAAATAAATTCTAAATTCTTCTTTCTTTTATATGATATGTGTAGGGGCTCAACATACACAAACTAGAGTAGAAGTTGAATCTAATTTAAATATTGTAGCAAAGGAGGACAACCCACACATAGTTTATGTTAAGGAGGAGGCCCGATCACACACCATTGATGTCAGGGAAGAGGCCCAACCACACAGTTAACATTAGAGAGGAGGCCCAAACAAACTTTGATGTTGGAGAGGGGTCAGGATCACTTCCTTCTACAAATATCTATATGAATCTAATTAATGAGGTTAAGAGAAAACTTTCATATAGAAATAAAGATCATTTACTTGAAACGGATGTAGAGAAATTGAAATTTTATGCTGGACAACCTACTCATGTTACTAAGAGGTCGTTGAGTAGAAATTCAAAGGAAGTACTTGATAAGTATTTCAAATATCATGACACACTTGGCCAAGCCAAACTATTATCAAGTATGCTTCTTTGTGATGAGATAAAAGAGGTATTACAATTGTTGGGTGTAGATTTCACAAAAAAGAGGAGGACACATAGAAAAAGACATTGTTCAAAATGTTACGAAAGGTTTGACTTTCATTGGCAAAATTCTCAATCAATTTATAAGAGCATTTCAAAAAGAGTGATTTTGACATCTATTATAAGTGCACAAATGTCAAGAAAACATCAGATCTCTTCACTTTCAATTGAATTTGGCTTTTAAAAATGTCAAGTTGATCTCATATTTTTGGCATGATCACATCTACTCTTCATCAAATAGTAGAGATGTTCTCAAACACTGAATCAGGCCAAATAGTTATGAACTGCATACAAAACATTGGTTAAACATAACACAGTATAAGATGTACGTGATGTTTTGTGATGAAAATCCTCATATAAATATTGGGCAAACAATGTTTGTAATGTTAAAGCCACATTAGGTGAAGGCAAACAATGTTTTTGAAACTTGTTGTTGTCGTTATCATATTGAATTTGATTTTTACTATCAAGTGTTTCAAAACATTAGAGAAGAAAGTTATGGTGTTCAAAATGCACCTCCTAAACGGGTAAGTGAGTTCATAGCATCCATCTTATGTGATAAATCTAATGATGATGCAGATGGTCCAATGAAATGCATAAAAGGATTTTGTGAAACATGTGGATATTTGGCTAAAATGCCTTTGACAAATGAAGATACTGACATGACGAAGATAGTAAATTGCAAGAGTTACAAGTACATAAAGTCAAACAAAATTTGGGAAAGAATCCACAAGGTTAGATTAAACATAGATTGATACAACCATACATGTGTCATGCATTTTTTGTTAAGTGGCAAGAAAAACAATTTAAATTGTTGAGAGATACTTTCCCACTTGGAATAGTTTTATCAGTAGTGGACTTTGTAGAAAATTACTCTTTTACCCATCAAAAGGAGATTCAAACACAGTAATTATTTGGAGCATGTCCTATTATGGTGCATGTGTGTTATCGACATGCACAATTGGATTTGGATGGTGTTGAGATTACATATCTAGAACGAGTCATTAAAAAAGAATATCACTTTTATATTAGTGATGATAAAGAGCATGATACGCATTTTGTACAACATTGCTTTAAGAAGTGTTTTGAAGATTTCACAAGAAGGGGTGTCAAAATTGAAAAATATTTTGTATGGTCAAATGGGTGTGCATCACAATTCAAATCATCAAGGCTATTTTATGCACTTTGTAGATATCATTGACATGACAATATACCACATGTTTGGAGTTTCTTTGAGAGTGGGCATGGAAAGGGTGAACATGATGGTGCAAGAGCTTGCATCAAACATGTCCTAAGAAAACATCAAATTAATTATGAGGGAGATCATACACATGATGCACATGATGTTGTTGAATGGTATAAGAAACACTTCACATCTAAGGTTAGCACATCCTCAGGGAGGAACCCACATCCAAATAGAGTGTTATGGGAGATAAGAGATATCAGGTACGTGTATATTGTTTTAAAAAAGTTTTCTCTTGTTTAATATTTAGTACTTAGAAATATTTTAATTTTATTTCATACACCATGTTTATAGTTTTATAATTTCAACAAAATTATAATTGTAAATCGTGTTTGATGTATATATAAAATTTGTAGGTGTGTATAGAAGAACAATGCATGGATGTAAGAGGGTAGAGAAAACAAGATCTTTGCATTGTGTCATGAGTACAGATAGGCACACATGGACATTGTGCACTACCTTTTGAGAAATTATGAGAATTGCAACAATCAACAACTTGGATATGTCAATGAATGGAATTCAGTGCCACTACTTGTTACTGACACATATGATGAAGATGAAGATGAAAGCTTTGAAGACATTCCTTTGATTTCAATTGATTATGACCACATTTTAGGATTGATTAAAAAAGGTATATATATATGTGCAACTTGTAGTTCAATTTTTAATTTAAAATAAACATATGTATTGATAAAATTTAATTTTAAATTTTTGTTCTTAAAATTATATTACAATTCATGACAAGAAAGATTCTATTTTTTTTACAAATTTCATTGTGGTGCAACAGATGTTTTTGCAATCATTGCTGAGGTCGAAAACATAGAGGATGTTAATTATTATTTGTTATGATACACAGAAGAGAGGAAGAAGTTAACAAAATCATAAACAAGCGATGGAATGTTGTTTCCTGGTAGGTTCATTTGTAGTGCAAGGGACATATCTCAAACAAGTCAAAATTGTTCAAAGTGGGATTCATTTTATTGATTACCAAACTTACAACTTGGTGTATCAGTATAGCCACCTAGTAATTGCTATTGGCATGTCTCTTCATCAAGTTCCACATGCACATGGATCTCATAAGTGTAGACTAGATAGAGATGACCATCAAAAAATATTATACGTTATTGAAGAGTGAGCTAAACCAAGGGATGTGGTATGAAATATGTGGACCTCGAATGTAACTTTCCTTTTCAAGTATTCACTAGACCTACTATGGTAAAATTTATTGGCTTACGTCTATATGTAACTTAGGTGTCAAAAATTATTTTAATTTATGCTTCAATAACTTTTTTATGTTTAATTATAATTTTAGTCTAGTTCCTAAATTTTTTAGAGTTCATGATGTTTAGGTTCTAATTTTTTTACATTTCATCATGTGGTAGGAGATATGTTTTTGGAATCATGTAGCTCAGAGGATTTCAAGTTATTGTTTCATTTCAAGTACATGATCTCTAGACTATTTTGACATGTCTTAGAATGATATATATCTAATAGTGTCTTTTGTATAGAATCTAGGTGTCTTAGGTCTACTACCTATCTACTAGGTCTACTATAAAATCTAAATACATGTCTTAGATATATGTCATAGGTCTAGACTAGAAAATTTAAGGTATAAGATCTAGGTGTAGATTAGATAACATTTTGTAGGTATAGACTATAAGAAGGTATAAAATCTAGGTGTCTTAAGTCTACTTCCTAGTCTTAGGTCTAGAATCTAGAATACGATACATAAAATACAAGTGTAGATTAGATATGTCTTAGCTATAGAAGTTAGAATTTAAGGTATAAAATTTGTAGGTGTCTTAGGTCTACAAAGTCTACTAGAAAATCTAAATATGTCTTAGATATGTCTTAGGTCTAGAGAGGTCCTAAAATTATAAGGTATAATTTATCTAGGTGTCTTAGGTGTCTTAGGTCTTAGGTGAGGCCACATGAGCTTCCACCTTCACGTGGTTGGCCTTGTCAATACAAAATAAATATTTCTTGAAGCTAAGGGAAGCTCTTTTTTTTGTATCGAGTAGAAGTTATGAAATGCTAGTAAAGTTTCCTAATGCTCATGTGAGTTTGGTATCATTATGTAAATTTATTTAGTTCTTTTAACTTTTTTGTATCATTATCATTTATGTCTCAAAATTAACAAGCCTACATGTTAGATAGATCTAGTTCATTTATATTCATTCATATGCTACTTAGGTGGGCCTTTAAGTTATGGCATTTCATCATGTGATCTTTTGGTATCATTATGTAAATTTTATTGAGTTCTTTTAACTTTTTTGTATCATTATCATTTCTAGGTCTCAAACTTAACAAGCCTACTGGTCTGTCTACTAAGTGGACCAAGTTGCAAAGGAAAGTGAAAGTGGTGGACCATTCTAACCAGAAGTTGTTCCTTGGGGAAGGAGAAAAACTTGTTCCCTACCAGGGAGGGTTTGAATGGGCCAAGCTACCAGAGCCATGGGATGAAATGTGTTTCCTCCTCATGAAATACTTCACTTTGGAGGGGTGGTTTACCAAGTTTTACAATTACCACCTTCCTTTGCTTAATCATTTTAGACGTAATGCTCATATTAGCTTCTCGTTCTATTTATTGTCTTCTCTTGAGCATTCAATCTTTAGGGTCAAAGCTAAGTCTACTAAGAAACCTTCCAAGAAACCCATTCCCTTGCATCAAGGTCTTATCCTCTGCTTATACAATTTTCATCTTGCTTTAGATTTGCCTAATCCTATCTAGACCCATAGTGGTGAAATTTCTGCCAACCCTGATGATACTGCCATCTCTAAAGAGCCTTGTCCTTCCCCTGCTTCTCATAAATTGAAAGGGGTTTCTTTTTCTCTATCCAATGAGGAGACTACCATGGTGACCGTTACTCACACTCAGGCCTCTAAAGGGAGTGTGAAAAGTAAAAAGAGAAAAATTAGGGAGATGGAAGAGGATACTGTGGGGGAGGCTGGGGGGACCCCTAAAAATCTTAGCAGTACTCTTGTGGGACCTAGAAGTAAATCTAATCTGTCTGCTAAAGAAAAGGAGGGTTTCTCTTCTGGGGTTAGGAGGTCGGGTAGGATTGCTGGTAAACCTACGTCGAAAGACAAACTAATTAATTATTTAGAGAGTGCTTCTGATGTCTCCACTTAGGGGGATGATGCTAAGGTCCTTGAAGTTTAAGAGATCTCTAAAGATGCTGAGGGAAAGAATGTGAATAAACTGACTGATGTTTCAGGAGGTGCTATCAGTGACTCTGAGGACAATGTTGATGAAGGGGGGAGGATGTTTGTGGAGGAAGCTGGTGATGAGACTAAGGAAGGTGATGGCCACAAGCATGACATTGTTGTCCTGAGGGGTCATGTGGAGAAGCTGGAACAATTAATAAGTAATGTACTCAGGCATACAGTGTTGCTTAATCTTTCTATGCTGCAGGATCTTGGGACTACTACTACTGATGACAAAGAGGAGAATTTCAAAAAGTTGGATGAATTATTGAATCTCTGGCTAAAAGATGGGAGAATGTTTCTCCTTAGTTCTGTTTTCTATTATGTTGTCTTTTCTCTGCTACTTTATATCTACTATCTTTAGACTAGTTTTGTTGTCTATGTTGTTTATGCTAGTTAAGCAGGCTATGCTATAACTATTTCGAGGCTCTGTTGTTCTTTTTCCTCTGTGGTTTCTTTTTCCTGTAATGTAAGGGTTCAGCCCCTTGTTTTAGCCTCCTTATATAATAAAAAACAAGCCTACATTAGATAGATCTAGTTCATTTACATGTTCATATGCTACTTAGGTGCCCACCTAATTTATGTTAAATTTCATTGAATATATAGCTCTAGGTCCATTGTTGTCCTTTCTAAGATCTTTATTTAAATGTTGTATCATTATGTAGAGTTATAAATTTTATTTTAAACTTCAAATTTGAGATATGTAACAAATTAATTTAAGTAAATGATTGATGTGATTAATAACTTGTAAATGACATGATTAATAAGTAAATGACATCTATGATTGAGATAAACATACTATTTTTGAAGTTAATATTTTATTATTGAACCTTACATATTACATGTCTTAATACACAATTTGTATGTGTAGATATAAAATAGGGAGATCCATTGTAAATATCCATTGATATCCATTGTAAATATCAAGATCGATTGTCTATACATGCCATTTATATTTAAACATATATACATGTATAAATGTTCATAGATCTCAAACATATAATCATAAGCACAAATGTCCATGTCCATAGATCTCAAACATAAACATGAACACAAATGTCCACATGTCCATATATCTCAAACATAAACATAAACACAAATGTCCACATGTCCATATCTCAAACATAAACATAAACACAGATGTCCACATGTCCATATCTCAAACATAAACATAAACACAAACACATGTCCATGTCCACATGATATATCGCAAACATAAGTTCATAAACAATTTTTTTTGGATATCTCAAGTTCATAAATACTAAATCTATGAAATATGTAAACTAGTTCCTCAATCATCATGTGGACTCCAAGTTGACTAACCCTTAAAGTGAGATCCCTACCATGATAGATGCAACGAACACTACAAAAGTGTAATTAAATTAGAATATATATGTGTGTGTGTATACATATACATGTGATTCATACATACATACATACAAACATGAGATATAAAATATGAATTTCAATAAATGATAATTAACTCACCTATCCACTATGGTCACCTGAATCACCCCTATGTACATGATGTGTCCTCAAACTAAGAGTGATAGCTACAACCTCAAGCTAGACATGCACATAAAAAGAAAAAAAATTAATTTCAAATATATTTTTTTTGTACCATAGGGTAAGTGCACAAAGATGGGGGACCAAAAGGGGGTCTTAATATGCCACTTTTTTTTCTGAAATCAGAAAAGACTAATGTTGGATGAAAAATTGAAGATAGTTACACTCAAAATTTGAAGATACAACAAAAACAAGAGTCATAGTGCTCTGAATCTAATTTCTAAACTACTATTTTTTTTTCAAAAATGGTTGAGATTAAGGGGTTCAAAAAGGGGAAGCACACAAATTGGTCCTATTTTCTTCAAAAAAACATAACATAGTGTCTGGTGTGCTCCCCCTAAAATGTTAACTTTTTTTTAGTATTTCAAAAATCACTTTAGTGAGAAATTAGCTAGTTCACCATGTAGTTTATCTCTGATTTTTCTGATAATTTTTTCATGAATAATTTTCAAAGTGGACACATCCTAAAAAATAGAAATTTGAGTGTGCTCCTCCCTAAAATTTTTGAAAAACTAATCGAAAATAAATTTAAAATTTTTTGAATACATATAGAATGGAGTCTAGTTTCTAAAAATGTAATTTATTTGAAAATTTGATGAATGGTTAAAAAAAAGTCAAAAATACCACACACTAGTTTTTGACATGTCCATATCTCAAACATTAACATAAACATAAACACAAACACATGTCCATGTCCACAAAATAAATTAAAGATGAAATCCTTAACATACTCAAAATGTGAAAAAAAATATATGGTTAGAAAGCTAAGAGAGAGCTTAAGATTATGGTGGTATTTTTTCGACTTGTCATTGAAACACATGCAAACCTGATGGAGAGAACTATTGGGAATTAAGGTGTCTCAACCTTGGTAATTCCTTGTATTATTTCATTGTATTTATTTATTTATTGCCTATTATTGTAATTAGGATGCAAATCCTTATTGTCATCTTGTGGGAGTTGGCACGGTGATGTGTCATCCTACGTGGAAGGTGACAACATGTAAATTTGTCCTCACATGAGGAGATAGGCATCCCACATAGTTGTAGGAATATTTTTCCATGTGTCGATATCTTGGATAGTGTGTAAGGGAATATTGACCAAAATGGTCATGACAGATTCCTATGACAAATCTATGATGCATAATAGTCGTAAATAGAAGATTCTATGATAGGTGAAGACATGTTACACAGGGCATCTTGGAAGAAGGCATCTTTGGGTGCCCCAAGGAGGTTTATGACATTTTATAAGAGAATATGCTATTTATAGCCTGTGTATGATAGATTCTCTTACAGCTGTAAGATATGATAGCTATGACGGATTCTATGATAGTCGTAAGTGTTGTAAGAGTATCTGTCATTGCCCAACTTGGGAATAGGCAACCTCTTTGGGATGGGGTGACATGACAAGTGTCATGAACATTCTACAGTGTTGGACAAGTGTCCATAGGCATGGGTTTTGGGCCATGAGGCCATGTTGGACGCCCATCTCAAGATAGAGCCATTTTTGCCTTGTATCTTCTATATAAACAGGTGCTTTGGAGAGGAGATGTATTATGTGATTGCCAGGTACTATTATGCTACCGAATTGTCTCCAGATACAAGTGTTGAAGACTCCTGCAAGAGCATTGGCTCTGAAACTATATTGTAACCTTGATTTTTTACTAGAATACATTTGAGTTGTGTTTTGGAGTGTGGGGTTTTTCACCTGTAAGGGTTTTCCCCATGTATATGTTGTCTCTCTCTTCTTCTATCTTGCATTTTTGTGTATGTGTTTGCTGCAATATCTCTATTGTTACGTTAACATTGTTGTAACTATAAGGATTAAAACAATTTTACACTCATCTCTCCTCATTAGATTAGTGTAGGAAGTGATTTCCGCACACCTAGCTTCCTTTCAATTGGTATCAGAGCTTGATCACCTTTGGTCCTAGTTGTTGGGTAGGGGTTTTTTGAGCTAATCTTAGGTTGAGTGGGAGCTTTGTGTAGAGTATTCTACAATCTTGTTGCAGGAAAGAGATGGCAAGTACATCTAGAAGATTAGAGGTGGAGAAATTCAATGGCATGCATTTTGAGTTATGGAAACTTAAGATGAAAGACATGCTTGTTGATCGAGACCTATGGGAAACTATATCCAGTGTAAAACCAACCACAATGGCACAAGCTGATTGGGATCTCAAAGATTAGAAGGCTAAGGGTCTCATAAGACTCGGTCTAGCTAATTATGTCCTATTAAATGTCCATGAGGAGAAGACCACAAAAGTTCTTTAAAAGAAGTTGGGACATGTTTATCAGGCCAAATCACTGGTGAACAAACTTTTTCTGAGAAAGAAGTTGTATTCTCTAAGGATGGAGGATGGAGGATCTGTTGCAGATCACTTGAATGCCTTCAACATGTTAATTGCACAATTGACATCCATTGGTGTGAAGATGGAAGAGGAGGATCATTGTATGACCTTGCTTTGTTCTTTGCCAGACTCATGGGATCATCTTATTATGGCTATTAGGAGCACCACATCCACTTTCACAATGGATGAAGTGGTATCTTTGCTATTATCTAAAGAGATGCAGAGAAAGTCTTCTAATGCAGCCAAAGAGGCTCTTGCAGTTCATGTAAGACCCAAGGAGAAAGGGAAAAAGAAGGACAAGAAAGCTGAGAAGGATAGATCCAAATCTCATGGGAGATCCAAATCTCCTAGAAAGTCCAAGGCTCTCTGTTGGAACTATGGAAAAATTGGGCATTTCCAAAAGGAATGCAAGGAAGAAAAGAAAAAGAAGAAGAAGAATGTCCCAGATTCAGATTCTGACAAGTCACAAGATGATGGTGATGCCTTCATCGCAGCCCTAGCCATCCATGCATCTGATGATGTGTGGTTGATTGATTCTGGTACATCATTCCACATGACCTTGCATCAAAGATGGTTCATGAAGTATGAAGAGTTCGATGGTGGAAGAGTGTACCTGGGTGATGATTCTCATCTAAAGATTATTGGTCATGGAAGAGTCTCAATCCGATTCCCTGATGGACAAGTGAAGGGGATCATTGGGGTTATGCACATCTCAGGCTTGGCATGGAACCTACTTTCTATAAGTATGTTGAATGATGCAGATGTGTAGGTTGTCTTTTCAAAGGATGGATACAAGATGACTAGAGGATCTCTGGTGCTTGCGAAGGGTACTCAGAGAGGTACTCTATTTCAGCTAGAGGCATGCAATTCATAGTGCAATAGTTCTTGTGACTCAAAGAAAAGAGCTACAGTCACTTCATCCCCACCATCTGATCAAGTAGTGAAGAAATATGTTGTAACAAATTCTGATGGTAGTGCATTTTGTGTACCCAAGGATGCTCATGCTTTGGAAGTTAAGCTTCTTGCTGAAAACACTATGTTATGGCATTTGAGATATGGCCACATTGGTGAGAAGGGTCTTAGAACCCTGAAAAATAAAAACCTCATTGAGGGGTTAAATGATTGTAATCTCAAGTTTGACTTTTGTGAACATTGTGCATATGGAAAGCAAAATCATGTTTAATTTTACTCTAGTTCTCACAAGTCTTCTAGTGTATTAGATCTTATTCATTTTGATGTGTTTGGTCATGTTAGTGTTCCTTTGATCCCCAAAGCTATATATTTTGTATCTTTTATAGATGATTACAGTAGAAGGACATGGATTTATTTTCTCAGAAGCAAGACTGAAGTCTTTAGTTGGTTCAAAGAGTTTAAATCTTTTGTTGAGAATCAGACTAGTAAAAAGATTAAGTGTTTCAGAACTGATAACGGTGGTGCATTTTGTTTGGCAGAGTTCGATAAGTTCTATAAAGAGCAAGGGATTGAAAGACATAAGACAACTCTATACACCCCGCAGTAAAATGTAGTTATAGAGAGGATGAATAGGACACCGATGGAGAGGGCTAGGAGTATGCCTCGAACAAAAGTTTTTTGCTGAAGCTGTAGCGACTACTTGCTACCTAGTAAACAGGTCTCCTACATCAGCTCTTGTTGGTAAGAAACCTATGGAGGTGTGGTCTGGTAAGAAGCCTTCAGTTAGACATCTTCGTGTTTCTAGTTGTGAGGCATATGCACATGTTCCTAGGGAGAAATGGTCTAAATTGGAGAACAAGGCTATTAAATGTATTTTCATTGGCTATGGAGTCAGTGTGAAAGGATACAAGCTTTGGGATCCTATGGCTGAAAAAGTGTTGTATAGAAGAAGTGTTATCTTTAGAGAGATAACACCTTCTTCCATTGTTCTATAGCCAGAACAAACATAAAAGAAAGAAGATGTGGTTCAGTTTCCTTCTACCCCTGAGAAGACTAAACTGACAGACCCTGTGAGACCTGATGATGAGGAGAGCTCTATCAACTCTGAAAGCTCAGAAGAAGAAGAAGAACCTCAACCTCAACCATTGAGGAGGTCTACATGAACAAGGAAGCAACCTGATAGGTTTGGTTATTCATTACTTGATTCTAGTTGTGCTTTTACCTTGCTTACTAACACTGATGAGCCTAGAACTGTGACAAAGGCTATGGCCATGAAAGATGCAGGTTCCTAGAAGGAGGCCATGGAAGATGAGATGGCTTCTTTGGAAAAGAACAAAACATGGGACTTGGTGCCTTTTCCTGAAGGATGGAAACCTGTTGGATGTAAATGGGTGCTCAAGAAGAAATTTGATGTAGATGGCAATGTTGAAAAGTACAAGGCCAGACTGGTTGCGAAGGGTTACTCACAAGTGGAGGGAATTGATTATGGTGAAATTTTATCTCCTGTTGCAAAGCTAACATCCATTCGGTTCTTATTATCTCTTGCAACTTCTTATGACTTAGAGGTGGAGCAGATGGATGTGAAGACAACTTTCCTTCATGGTGATTTGGAGGAAGCGATTTACATGTCACAGCCAGAGCATTACATAGAGAAAGGTAAAGAAAATTTGGTTTGCAAGTTGAAGAAGTCTTTGTATGGTTTGAAGCAGTCTCCTAGGATGTGGTATATGAAATTTGATGCCTTTGTGTTGTCGATTGGATTTTTGAGATCAAAATTAGATCATTGTGTGTATTACAAATTTGACAATGATCGCATTCTCATTATTGCATTGTATGTTGACGATATGCTATTAATTAGGAATGGTAAGACTATGATTTCTGATTTGAAGTCTCAGATGTCAGCATAGTTTGAGATGAAAAATCTAGGGGAAGCTAGGTACATTCTAGGAATGGAAATCAGAAGAGACAGAGCTAACAAAAAACTTTGGTTAAGCCAGAGTAAGTATGTGAAGACTGTGTTGGATAGGTTCAGCGTGGCAGATTGTAGACCATTGTGTGTTCCTGTTTCATTGGGGACAAAGTTGTCTGTTAATGATTGTCCAAAATCTTCTTGTGAGGTGGAGGACATGAGCAGAGTACCTTATGCTAGTGTTGTTGGAATTTTGATGTATGCTATGGTCTGCAAAAGACCAGACATTGCCCAAGTAGTAGGAGTCAGTTGATTTATGGCTAATCCTGGATGGGTACATTGGGATACAGTTAAGAGAGTGTTTAGATATTTGAGGGGTACTTTCAAGTATTCCATATGCTATCATGGTAATGTTACAGGACCTCCATATTCTATTTGTATTCATGGATTTGTGGATTCTAATTGGGTGGGTGACATTGACAGTAGGAGATCCACCAGTGCTTATGTGTTCACTATGTTTGGTGGTGCAATTAGTTGGATGAGTAAGTGACAACTTGTGGTTGCTTTGTCCATGATAGAAGCTAAGTATATGGCAGAAACTCATGCTTGTAAGGAAGCCATTTGGCTTAAGAGATTGTGTTTAGATATTGGTGTTGATGCAGGACAGATTATAATTTGTTGTGACAATCAGAGTGTGATTTGCCTAGCAAAGAATCCAACTTTCCATGCCAGAACAAAGCATATTGATGTACAGTTTCACTTCATATGAGACATGGTAGAAGATGGGAAGGTGAATTCAGAGAAGGTAGACACTTTGAAGAATGTTGCGGATGCATTGACGAAATCAGTGGGCATAGAGAAGTTTAGATGGTGTTCGGAGTCTATCGGCCTCTCGGCCTATAGCAATTAAATCCTGTTATTTCCATTGGCTCTTACAGGGTGTTCAACAAGTGGGAGAATGTTGGTAATTAAGGTGTCTCAACCTTGGTAATTCCTTATATTATTTCATTGTATTTATTTATTTATTGCCTATTATTGTAATTAGGATGCAAATCCTTATTGTCATCTTGTGGGAGTTGGCACGGTGATGTGTCATCCTACGTGGAAGGTGACAACATGTAAATTTGTCCTCACATGAGGAGATAGGTGTCTCACTTAGTGGTAGGAATATTTTTCCATGTGTTGGTATCTTGGATAGTGTGTAAGGGAATATTGACTGAAACGGTCATGACAGATTCCTATGACAAATCTATGACGCGTAAGAGTCATAAATGGAAGATTCTATGATAGGTGAAGACATGTGTCACAGGGCATCTTGGAAGAAGACATCTTTGGGCACCCCAAGGAGGGTTATGACATGTTGTAAGAGAATATGCTATTTATAGCCTGTGTATGACATATTCTCTTACAGCTGTAAGATATGACAGCTATGAGGGATTCTATGACAGTCGTGAGTGTCGTAAGAGTATCTATCATTGCCCAACTTAGGAATAGGAAACCTCTTTGGGATGGGGTGACATGACAAGTGTCATGAACATTCTACAATGTTGGACAAGTGTCCATAGGCATGGGTTTTGGGCCATGAGGCCATGTTGGATGCCCATCTCAAGATAGAGCCATTTTTGCCTTGTATCTTCTATATAAACAGGTGCTTTGGAGAGGAGATGTATTATGTGATTGACAGGTACTGTTATGCTGTTGGGTTGTCTCCAGATATGAGTATTGAAGACTCCTACAAGATCATTGGCTCTGAAACTGTATTGTAACCTTGATTATTTACTGGAATACATTCGAGCTGTGTTTTGGAGTGTGGGGTTTTTCACCTGTAAGGGTTTTCCCCACGTATATCTTGTCTCTTTCTTCTTCTGTCTTACATTTTTGTGTATGTGTTTGCTACAATATCTCTGTTGTTGGGTTAACATTGTTGTAACTGTAAGGATTAAAATGATTTTGCACTCATCTCTCCTCATTAGATTTGTGTAGGAAGTGATTTCCGCACACCTAGCTTCCTTTCAAGCACACTCCAAATTATGTAATTTTTGTTACAATCTAGAAAAACATGTCTTTGAATGTCCACAACATAGTCCAAGCCTTTGGTTTGGAAGCCCAAGGAAAATCCAAGCCAAAGGCTTGGAAATTACCAAAGAAAATCATAATACGAGCACGATATAACGTGCTCGCATTATGGTGAAATAAAATCATCTCTCTCTCTACCTGCTACCCTCTCTCTCTTACCTATCTACCTCCTTGTTTTCCTTTTCCTAGATTTCCTAGTTTTTGTTTTCCTTACCAATTTCCCTTTAGATCCCACCATTTTTTCCCTATTTTATACCTCTCCTCTCATCATTCTTCTCATCCAATGAACTTTCATTTTATCTTCTTTCCATTTCATCCTCCCAATTTATATCATCATCCCTCTTTGCATGTCCTAGTGTTTAATAGGAAAAGAGGGACCATGGGGTTGAATGGCTAGATCCTCCTTTCACTACAAACATTAAAGGACATTTAACTGAGTTGAATCATAACTTTTGAAAGAGGATTCACCTACAAGTTGGGTGTCACTTGGAATGATGTGGAAATTCAGAAATTGTCAATTAATATATTAATTTAATGTTCAAGTATGCCAAAAACCCTAATTATGTAAAATAGTAAGTAAATTGATGAATTATGACAAATGCTCGCAGACTAGGATAGTAGACAAAGATTAGTTACTAACCATTTTTTAAAGTTTGTGATTTAGAATAATCGAGGACACTACCCTAGGTGCCCAAGTCCAAGGTACAATTTTCTTTAGGGAATTTAGGACTCCTTCCAGCACTAATAATCAATGTTTTATCTATTTCTACCATGGAAGATGCAGAGGACACTACCCTAGGCACCTTAGTCCAAGGTAGGCTATTCTTTGGGATGTCAGGGCTTCTTAAGATGTTGATTACCACTGTCACAAAAAATCAAGTCTGCAACCTTGGAGGACATTTCCCTAGGTGTCCATGTGTCGAAAGTGCTCTGAACTGCTTGTTTCCACCAGATCTAGAATCCTTATCTTCTACAACCTTCCTCTGCAACTCCACTCCATGAAATTTGATATTTGTAACTTGCAATCACAAGGAGTGTGATTGGGGGTTGTGGTATTTAGGAGCTTGCCTTAGTCAAGCCCTAGAAGGAAATTCAAGTCTTCCAAACACCGTTGTTAGATAAAGAGTGTGTATCCCTATGGGATAGAGGCAAAAACAAATTGATAAATTATTCAAACACAAATAGATGTCACCTTGGAGGTGTATCTCTCACATAGATGAAGATTCTTCAAAACATAAGAAGATGAAGCTAAATCTGCAATAAAAAACACAATAATAATGTTCTACTCTACAACAATGAATATCTTGAATGCTCTCAAATCATAAGTGCACCAAAAGTTCATAATCATCTTCTAGTTTACAAATGAATCCCTAAACATGCTTATATATGAAAGAACACACATTCCTGCTACAAATTTTGTAATTTAAACTTAAGATGTTGGCATGGGACCTAACTAACGGTCACATAACTGACACTCAAATTTGGGAGCTACCTAAAATAGGACAGGACATGGGTGCGAGTACCCATGTCCCAGGTCCCCTTTTTAGGATAGGTCTAAAGTACACAATGTCCCTCAATCCCCATGTGACATGGGTTTCAGGCCATTTTCTTCTAGGAGAAAAATTGAACATGCAAGATGCAAAACAAGGGACCCAAGAGCTAAACTTAGGAGGTAAAAGTCCTAGGGGACATTTTACAACATAACACCTAGTTTTTGTGTTTCCATTTTCTTTGTCGATAAGGGAGAGGGAGAGGGAGGAAGAGGGAGAGGGTGGAGATGGAGGGGAGAGAGAGGGGAGAAATAGGGAGAGAGAGAGAGAGAGAGAGAGAGAGAGAGAGAGAGAGAGAGAGAGAGAGAGAGAGAGAGTTCTCTTGTTTCCATTTCCTTCATTAATAAGGGAGAGGGAGAGATAGAGGGAAGAGATAGGGAGATAGAGGAATGATAGGGGAGAGAGAGGAAAGAGATAGGGAGATAGGGAGAGATAGATAGGTAGAGAGAGGAGAGAGATAGGGAGAGATAGAGGAGACATAGGGGAGAGATAGGGAGATAGAGAGTGAGCAAGATGTCCAAAGAGATAGGGAGAGAGATTGAGAGGTAGAGGGATGATAGAGATAGGGAGATATAAGGGAAAGATAGGGAGATAGAGGTTTATGGTTGCTCAAGTTTAGGGTTCAAGTTTTAGGAGTTTTTGGAGAAAGAGGGAGAGAGAGGTTTAGGGTTCCTCGGGTTTAGGGTTTAGAGTTTAGAGGTTAGGGGTCAAGGTTTAAGGGAATTATTTAGAGTTTATAAGTTTAGGGTTTAGGGATTTAGGGTTTCTCATGTTTAGGGTTTAGGGGTTTGGAGTTAGGGGTTAGGGGTTAGGGTTTAGGGGTTTAGGGTTTAAGGTTTAGAGAGAGATAAAGAGAGGGGACATATAGAGATTGGGAGATATAGAGGAGATAGAGGGGAGATATAGGGAGGTACAGAGTGAGGGACATGTCTAGAGACATAGGGATATAGATTGAGAGGTAGAGGGATGATAAAGATAGGGAGATAGGGAGAGATAGGGAGATAAAGGTTTAGGGTTGCTTGGATTTAGGGGTTAGGGTTTATGGTTTAGGGGTTAGGGGTTAAGGTTTAGAGGTTTAGGGTTTAGGGTTTTAAGAGAGAGAAAGAGCTGATAGGGAGATATAAAGGAGATGAAGGGGAGAGATAGGGATATAGAGAGTGAGGGACATGGCTAGAGACATAGGGAGAGAGATTGAGAGGTAGAGGGATGATAGAGATAGGGAGATTAGGGAGAGATAGGGATATAGAGGTTTAGGGTTTAGGGTTTAGGGGTTATGGGTTAGGGGCATTATTTAGGGTTTAGAGATAGGGAAAGATGTTTAGGATCATTATTTAGGGTTTATGAGTTTAGGGTTTAGGGGTTAGGGTTTAGGGGAATTATTTAGAGTTTAGGGGTTTAGGGGTTTAGGGGTTAGCGTTTAGGGGTTAGGGGTTTGGGGGTTAGGGTTTAGGGGTTAGGGGTTAGGGTTTATGGGTTTAGGGTTTATAAAGAGATAGAGAGAGAGAACCAATAGAGATTGGGAGAGATAGAGGATATAGAGGGGAGAGATAGGAAGATAGAGAGTGAGGGACATGTTTAGAGATACAGGGAGAGAGATTGAGAGGTAAAGGGATGATAGAGATAGGGAGATACAAGAGAGATATAGGGAGATAGAGGTTTAGGGTTGCTCAGATTTAGGGTTTAGGAGTTAGGGGTTAGGGTTTAGGGGTTAAGGTTTAGAGGTTTAGGGTTTAAGGTTGAAAGAGAGGACTGATAAGGAGATATAGAGGAGACCATGGGGAGAGATAGGGAGATAGAGAGTGAGGGACATGGCTAGAGACATAGGGAGATAGATTAAGAGGTAGAGGGATGATAGAGATAGGGAGATAGGGGAGAGATCTAGGGAGATAGAGGTTTAGGGTTGCTTTGGTTTAGTGTTTACGATTTAGGGTTTTGGGGGTTATAGGTTAAGGTTTAGGTGAATTATTTAGGGTTTAGGGTTTATAGTTTAGGGATTATGGTTTAAGGTTTAGAGGTTTATGAGTTTAGAGAGAGAGAGAGGAGTGATAGGGAGATAGAGAGTTGGCGACATGGCTAGAGACATAGGGAGAGAGATTGAGAGGTAGAGGGATGATAGAGATAGAGAGATAGAGGTTTGGGGCATTATTTAGGCTCTCTCTCTCTCTCTCTATGCACTTAAAACACTTATATGTTTCCATTCATGTAAACACTTAAGACTTTCAATGCATGAAAGCACTTAACATGAGCATGTTTTGGTGAACCAAAAAAAAAGGACAAAAAGCATGTGGGATCTATGTTTCAGTCCCACATGCTTTGTTATTCCCTACTTTTCATCCACAATCAGACAATAAAACACTTTTTAACTAGTTGACATTTTGACAATCATTGTTTGCTTAATCCACTACCTTTTTTTGTCTTTTCAATGTAGAAGAAGTAAATTGCATGTTTTAGATAGAATTTAATTGTTTAAACTAATAGTTTCATGTTTCATATTTTTTCAATGTTAATTTTCATGTATTTTGATTGAATTGATTATATATGTTTGTTTTTTTCTTAGTTTTCACTAATCCTATTAAAGTTATATAGAATTGAACATTGAATACGAAGGAACTTGTCAAAAAGATCAAATTTTTGAGGATTCGGCAACTCAAATCTCAGAATCTAAGGTATGTTCTTTAAATGTATTCGTTTATTTCACTTTATGATTATGTTAAAGCATGAAATCTCATGTTATAGGACAATCATAAGGAAAGTGAGAGGATTATAATTTTGACAAGTTAAACTATCATGAGAAAGTGAAAATTTATATTTATTTGAGATAACAATCTATGATAACTAGCCATACCACCATGGGAAGGAAATCATCAAGATATATTGGTATATATTTATGAAGGGAGTCTTATCAATATTCAAGGAGAATCCTAAACTAGATCAAGGCCATGGAAACACTTTCACTATGGAGTAGATGTCCAATCACATGTTTCTATTATCCTAATTCAAACACTAACCTAAACAATTAGAAGGATACTAAGGGAAATCATGTGTTAGTCAATAAATTATCATCATGCTAAAATTAAGCTAAGTCCATTTTCACTTGAGCATACTCACTTGGAAGAACTATCATATCAGCCTAAAGACTAAATTATACTACAATACCTATCATGCAACCATAGGAATAGTTATGACCTCTCACCCATGGGTAGGATAGAAATTGATACACAAGGTGGCAATCAAGACTAAATGATAAGTCAATTAATCTCATATCCATGCAAAAAGATATCCATGATACTATATGAACATATCTAGGTTGTTGTTGGTCTCCTACAATGACTTAACAACTAAGCCCATAAAGTTGTGACTCAAAGATTGGACATCTAACCTAAATAGCTGTCTTAATCACTATGAAGATGCATTTAACTTGTCAACCCAAGGACGTGAACTTGAAATGGGTCAGCACGGTATGTACACTAGGAACTTCCAAGGTAGCCACATTCATTCTACAGCTAAGAAAGACATAATACTAAAAATAAACTGCTTGGAAAGAAATAACATAAATGCTAAACATCAACCAACAACTATGCTAAGCTGAAGTGCATGACAGAAAATGAAAATTTGGGCAAACAAACAGGAAACTACTCTGTCTACTTTGGCTATAGGAATAGACACAGAATGGAATTCTAGTGGCTATAGGAACATTCTATGCCAGATTTAACTAACTTCTTAATAGAAAATACAACTAAACTAAAGGATGGAATGCTCACCAAGTGGGCCCCCTTAGATGAGTATCCCTTAAGACAAATGTAAACTTAGAGATGCAAACTTATAACTTTATTTTATTCATTGGAAAACATGAGTACAACTGAATGACTTAACTGTATTGCTGAAAACTTAATAATGCAAGTACAACCTCAGATTAATCAACCCCTTAGAAGGAGCATCTGAGTCTTATTTATAGAAAGAAAACTACAAAACCAACTACCTGGCAAGGTGGTCAACTCCAACAGAATAGGAGGATGCCACTTTAGGGAAAGCATAGAAAGTGGAGAGGAGGTTATGCATGCGTGGAATCTAGTCAAGCATGGTCACTTCAACACAGATCTAGCACAACAGTAACTCCTATATTTTATCAACAAGTAATTAAGACCAGTTACAAGGTGGTTATCTTCCCTCCATTTGACATTTGAATGACCATCTTGTTTGACTTTGATGGTGAGTAACCAATTAGCAGAATCTTCCTTGACTTTATAGACTGTTAATTATATCTGCATAAGAATATTAGTCTGCACAATAATTGCATATATGTAACTATCTTAGAGTAACATTCATTAACCACATGTAAAATTAACATAGATAGTTCATATAGCATGTCAATGTCATTAAAGATTATAGGAAAAAACCTATGCCCAATATCTTATGGTTTTGAAGAATTGTCATGAAAAGATCAAGATCTAAGTACCAAAGTTCATGATAACTACAGCAAATGGATAATAAAGTCTAACAAAATTGAGTCATAAACTAGACTCATCACTCTCCCAAACCTAAGACTTTGTTGGTCCTCTAGCAGGGGAAGGGTTGTTATTCTATTTGGTCAATGCCCTGAAATTAGTAACTACCAGTTGTCTATATCAGTTTCTGTAGTACATGAGTTAGGATCCCAATAGAACCCTTGTTGTCTATCCAATCTATTCCATCTCTACCTCTCTTTAGCAATATAATACTGGTAAAACCTGTAATTTGGCACAAGTCACAATAGGATAGGTGGTTGGAAAATTAAGGGAAGCTAGAATTGCCCCTTTTGTCCTCCCAATCTGTATATATCTATCCACTCTTTTACATGTTGCAACATAGTTCTATAGAGAGTGAGGCTCTGCTTGTTTTAGTTCATCAGACAAATTGTTCCACCTTTGTACCAAATATCCCTTTACAGATCTCTACTAATGTTTGCAACCTTCTCATATTCTTTGTAAGCTGCTTCTCTCTCAGGTAGGATTCTTTTTCCATAGCTTGGTCTATAAAGCATTCTGTGCCAATCATTGAAAATGCTTCCTAGATTTCTAGATTCATCTCTAATGGGCAAGGGAGTGATGAATTCTATTTGCTTATAAGCCCTGAACTATTGTCCCCAACTAATCTCATTTTGTATCCAGGACATAAATGCCCTTAATTGAACATCCCCAACATACAACAAGGGATTCCACTCATGATCTTGGGACACAACATAATTATGTAAATAGAATTCACACAACAAATTCTTCATTTCAGGAGGAGCAATCCGATAAGCATTGAAAAATTCAAGAGGAGACTCAATGGAAGGATTTAAACCTGAAATAATCCTTGCTATTTTAAAATAAAGATACTTCTCCTATAAATATAGAGCATAGACCCTTGGAGGAGTCCTACACTCTAATACCTGAGGCACTAAGGCTACCATATTATCCACTCTCTATTTTAAAGTTGCAATTTTTGCATTCTTATCTTCAAGTTCTTCATCTTTCTTTTGAATTTCTTTCTTCCACCTGCACTTCTCCTTTTTTCATTCTTCTTCTCTCCTCTGCATTTCATTCCATAAATTCATAGGTACCATATGCATTGAAAAATTAGAGGGTATGTATAGTCCTACCAAAAGTTTTCTCGGCACTGATGGTTGCTCTTCATATAGCACTAACTGCATGGTTCCTGAATGTTCAACCAACTCAGTCTGCAAAGCTTCTTGCTATAGGAACTCCTAATTATCTTCATGTCCCTAACTCTCAATTTCTTCAACAGTGGCAACAAGGTCTGCCAATGTTAAATTTGTCGGTTCCTCAAATATATCCTTTTCTTCAACATTCTCGTGCCCCATTGGAGCCTCTGCATCTTTTGGTGACATTTCTTCAGCCCTAGGGCTTCTCTGTGGAGGCACACCAAAGGCTAGCTCAGCATGTCTTGATTTCCTAGGAGGGCTCTCATGTTTTTCTTCAGCTACAAGAAGAATAGTGCCAGCCTTCTATTTCTTAGAACCTGGCGGTCCCTTTCCTACAGTTTTCTTTTTAGCTTTACCCTTTCTTATTTCTACCTTTTTCTTTTGTACCCTAGTTTGAATTAGGTTGCTCAGAGGAACATCATCATAAGAATCTGAAGAAGAACTCACTTTGTCTGAATGCTCTGCCTCAGAAGAACTAATCTCAATATCTTGTTCAGCTGCAGGAGGGTTTGCACCAGAAGTTGAGGTTCCTGGAGTAGCTTCAACAAAACTCACTCTTCTCCTAGTCCTATGAGGTTGAGGCACAACCATAGGTTGCAAATGCCTTGGTCTAATTTGGTCAATATTTAAGAATTCTTCCCAAGTCATATCAGACACATCATGTAGAGACTTTTCAACTAACAATTTGATCAAACAATGGTGGGAAACAAAATTAGCACTACCTTTTTGGCTCTCAACCGCCATGATTGAGAGAAGGTAGTATAGGACGTTTGCTACTTCATTCTTCCCCCATGCCTCATATGATTTAGTAGTTTGAAATGCATAGAATGAAGATTTGACTGATGAATTTCACAAGTAATGTACCTCACAACATGAATAGCTACTTGCTTCCATGGCTTAGGCAGAGAGGTTCTCTTGGCCCCCTATTTATCTACAATTATTGGAGGGTCACTAGGTTTTATAAATTCAGCACTTGCTGACCTAGCGTCTCTGGTAACAAGGCAATTCTCACCATCGACAAGAAACCCTGTAACTTCTACAGTCCTTTCTTCAGTAGCCAATACCTCTAACCCTTTTACCATGGCCTTACCTTCAGACAATGTCTGGGCAAATTCCAATGCAACATCTTCATTAAAACCATTTAGCTTCAAGAAATAATCTAACCACCCACAATTTCTAAACTCAGCCTGGCTGGGTACATCTTGCAGTAATATGTCATGAACCATGGGTTCATTTTGAATTAATCCACCTCCCATTGTTTTAACTATCTGAAAACAATCACTCTGCAAAGTTTTTCTTCCTGTAATTTTTTTTTGAAAATTGGACTTCACCTTCCTGCAACACTGTTAAATTTTCAATCACCAATGTCATCTAAATTTTCCTTATATGGGAACTCAAGATTATGACAAGAGTAGTACAGGCAGTACGGAGTAATCAATGAAGGCTATCACCTCACACTTGCAAGCCATCATCTCACTCAGAATCCAAATCAACTCAATTTTAAACTTTGCTAACATGCTAGCGTAAAGCACATGGACTGACACGTGGACATGGTATTCACACTCCCTCTCCAACCTAAATTTGAGCATGTGTCCTCGTATGCGGAATGGTGATGCGTGATTGGATGGGGTAGGGAATAATTACATGCTATGGAGAACATCGACATCAATTTACAATAATTAAATGAATGTACTAAAAGATAATTAAGATATAACAAATTAAAGTGCACGTACCTTGATGTGTGGAAGATCAGGTGCAAAAATCATGGAGAAAGTACCGGTCACCTTTTAAGAATTTGATTGAGCAATGAATGAAAGTGGAGTGGAAGAAAGTGAGGTGGGATGAAGTGAGATCATGGCAATGTAATGGAAGAGAGAATGATGGATATGGATGGCAGATGGGTGAATGAATGAAGAAGTGGACCCCCACAAAAGTGGAAGTCTTTATTATGACAAGTGTTGTATCTTGATTAGCCAGAAGGAGGTATACTAAGTCCACTGTCTTCAAATTTAGGAAGTTCAGGAGTTGCATACTAATTGAATTGTTGCAAGAATTCTTCCTTCGAAGTTGGCTTGTGATACAACCTGACGTGATAACCATTGACTAATAGCTTAAATTTGACAGGGTCAATGGTGATAAGTTGAATAGCACCATTGGAGAAAACTTCAATAACCTCATAGGGTCCTAGCCACCTTGTCTTCAATTTCCCTACATTATCCTGATACCTTGAGTTGTAGAGCAATGCCCAGTCACCTGATTGGAATTTCTTATCTTTGATGAATTTGCCATGCCACTTTATTCTCTAATTTTGTACCACCTCTGTGTGATGCAAGGTTTCTTTCCTCATCTCATCCAAAGCATTGAGCTGCATGATTCTATCCTTTTGTGCCTCACAGATATCCATCCCTAAGTCTATTGTAGTCTGAAGAGTCTTATGTTTAAATTCAACAGGCTGAGCTATTTTTCCATACAGTAACTCAAAAGGGGTGAAGCCTGTGGTTGTTTTCTAGGTTGTCCTATAGGCCTAGACAACTTCTGGCAGCCTATTTGCCCAATCCTTCCTATGGATAGCCAAAATTTTGGTTAGAATGGCTTCAATTTCCCTATTAGTAAGGAGTAGATTTCGTGTGCCTTATGTTGTACTCATTGACTAGTGTTGTAACTAAGGTTGAGGTGAATTGAACTCCTTGATTAGTCACTAACTCTCTGGAGTAATCACAAGCTGAGGGTAGAGAGGCATCTCATCAGATTTGGTTGGTTGTCCCATCCTCTAGCATTTGTCACATTTCTTTGTATATCTCCCTACATCCTTGTGGAGTGTGGGCCATTAATAACCTGTATTCAAAATCTTCATTGCTGTCCTTTTTTGTTGTAAAATGCCCTCCACATGGTTCATTGTGGCATGCATGCAAAATGTCATATGTTTCATCTTCTCTCACACATCTCCTCATGACATGGTCTGGTCTAGTGTAGAACAAACATCTAGCAATCCATGAAAAAGGAAAAAACTTTTCAATGAGCACCCTTCTCTCCTTTGGAGAGAAATGAGGAGGGACTCTTCCTGTGACAGATAATTAGCTGTGTCAACATACCAAGGTGTTTGCACAGTGATTGAAAAAAAATGTTCATCAGGGAAAAAGTCATCAATGACTTGGTTGTCCTTTGATGTAGTCAGCCTTGAAAGAAAGTCTTCAACAACATTGGCCTTCTTTGGCTTATCCACAATAGTGATGTCAAATTCATGCATTAGCAACACCCATCTTGCTAATCTACCTAATATCAAAGGTTTATTCATAAGATACCTAATAGCTACATGATCTGTGTGCACAAAGATTTGATAGCCTATTATGTAGTGTCTAAATTTGTTAAGGGCATAGATTACTACCAGCATTTCCTTCTCTATTACTATATAATTGAACTCAACTCCCTATAAGTTTTTGCTGACAAAATAAATAGCATGTTCAATGGCTCCTTCTTTCTGCCCTAAGACTGTTCCTATGGCATAATCTGATGCATCAGTATGAATGTGGAAAGGGAGCTCCCAATTGGGCCCTTTAAGTATAGAAGTATGAGTTAATGTTGCCTTTAAATTAGAAAATGCCTTGTTACAATCTTCATTCCACTAAAATTCAGCATCCTTCATGAGAAGAGTATACAATGGGGCTACCATTTTTCTAAAATCCTTGATGAAACGTCTATAGTACCCTGCATGACCCAAGAAGCTTCTGACATCTTTTTACTTTGCAGGAATGGGCAGATTGATGATGACTTCAATCTTTATTGGGTCTACTTGAATTCCTTTTGGAGAGATATAGTGGCCAAGCACTACTCCTTCCTGCATCATCATGAAACACTTTGCACTATTCAGGGACAGATTTTGGTCTTCACATCTCTCCAACACCTTCCCTAAGTTTTCTAATGCCTCTTCAAAAGTAGCACCATAAGTAGTGAAATCATCCATATAGATTTCCATACAATCATGTGAGATATCTGAAAATATGCTAATGACTGCCCTTTGGAAAGTTGCAGGTGCATTGCATAAGCCAAATAGAAGCACTGAGTAGGTATATGTCCCCCAAGGATAGGTAAATGTTGTTTTCTCTTGGTCCTCTGGTGTAATCTATATCTGATTGTAACCACTGAACCCATCCAAAAAGAAAAAGTATTGCTTTCCTGCAAGTGATTCCAATACCTGGTCTATGAAAGGAAGGGGAAAATGATCCTTTTTGGTGGCAAAGTTTAATTCTCTGTAATCAATACAGACTCTCCATTTCCCTCCCTTTTTGGGCATGAGAACCAAAGGAGACACCCACTAGCTATCTGAGATTGGGTAGATAAATCCAACATCTAATAGCTTTTGTAATTCTTCTTTTACAATTTCTCTTAATGTAGGGTTGATTCTCCTTTGTGGCAGTCTTATTGGTGTACAATCTTCCTTTATGTAAATCCTATGGGTGCATAATGTGGGATCTAGTCCTTTCATATCATGGTAATCCCATGCAAAGGCATTCTTGTGTTTCTTTAACAAGTTTGTCAAAGACAGCTGCTATTCTTGAGTCAATTTGTTGTTAATATTTAGATATCTTTCTTCTGAAATCTCCACTTGAGTTGTTAACTCTACCATAGTTGTTGCACTAACGCTTGGTCCCTTGATTTCTTGTGGAAGCAATGTATGAGACATACCTATTGTTGTCAGAAAAGTGGGAATAAGTGTCTTCAATGGATCAATAGAATGAGAGGATGATGCTTCCTCTACTTCACAATGATTCTGAATTATGTTAGACAACACCTCATCTTCCTCTTGAAGCTGCATGAAAGAACTTCTACCTAACATCATAAGCTATTCCATAGAATTAGCTTCCTTGACCTCCTCACCAACATGTGGCCAAACAAGATTATCCATATCATGAGATGGCTGTGCAGGTGGGTAAAGAACAAGTTTTTTAGTGCTTCTCCCATCAGAGAGGGCCATGTCTCCTAACTAGCATCCAATATAAGCATTAGCTATGGCTAACCATAGACTTCCCAGAATAATGGGGTACCCTCCCAATGTAGCTTTAGGAGAAAGTATCATGAAATCAACTAGATATTCCCATGAGTCCATGGATACCACAAGGTCCTCTACTATCCCATCAGGTTTAACAATAGAACTATTAGCAAGCTATAGGACAGTAGGAGTAGGTCTCATGTTTGTAACATTTAGCTGCTGCAGGATATCTTTGGTCATTACATTTATGGATGCTCCTAGATCAATCAGAGCATTTCTGATTTGGATCCCATTTATAACAACTCCTACCACAAGGCTCCCTGGATCATTATATTTGGGAACACTCACTTTCCCAAGCATGATGTCAGCCAACTATCCCACCACATGAACCATAGTGGGGTCTTTCCTTTTTCTTCCTGGCTTCTTAAGGCATGCTTCCTTGATTGCTTTGCCATATACAAGAACATCTTTTATGGCCTAAAATAGAGGGATCTTAACACATACATGTTTCAACTGCTCTAGAATGTCAAAGGTTAGTTCCTCTTTCTCTTCCTTTTGTTTCACAGTTTCCAACCTTTGTGGAAATGGTGGTTCTTGTGCAGTCGACTTGACTGGTACTAGTTCAATTTTTTAGGTGTATTTGGCTGAATGGGGGCATTTAAAGGCTCATCTTCCTCCTCAGGAAGCTTAGTAATGATGGGTCTGGAAGGAGCTACCAAGGTAGTTCCTGAATGTAGGTGGATGTCACTTACATTCACATCATATGTAGGGAATTGATTTGGATCAGCAGAGTATACTGGCTGTTGTTGTGGTCTATTATTTGGGTTAGGTGAGGGAAGAGATGGTAACTAAGTAGGTTTAGGTGTATCTGAATTGGAACTAGCAGGGGGAGGCATTATAGCATGCTGTTGGGGCTAAGAAGGTGGCTACATATAATTAGTTATCTAGTTTGGCCATTGTTGTCCTCCCCTCCA
The DNA here is from genome assembly GCA_027924645.1 of Cunninghamia lanceolata. Taxonomy (NCBI): domain Eukaryota; kingdom Viridiplantae; phylum Streptophyta; class Pinopsida; order Cupressales; family Cupressaceae; genus Cunninghamia; species Cunninghamia lanceolata. The sequence goes on from BSBN01000655.1 coordinate 11,432,000, forward strand.
TTGAGATGTTTGCTGCCAATTTCCTAGAGGTGACTGCCAATTCCCCTGAGGTTGTTGCCATTGGGGTGCATGGTTTTGGTAATTTTACCAAGTGTTTGGGGGGTTGTTCCAAGGCTGAGGTGAATATCCTCCATAGTTAGATGGAGATGGTTGTTGCCATTGGTTACTAGATGCATGAGTATTAAAATATGGTCTAGTAAATGATAATAGATCTGGTGACATACCTTGTCTTGGAGCCCATGGCCTCCTTTGTGCAACATAGTAGACTTGATCTTCTTCAAATTGGATTGGCTTGAACTCAGGTGGAATCTACTTACTGTCAATGTTAGTTACCATCTTGCATCTGGAGTCCCTCTTCTTTGTCTACAATGAGGACAATATTCTGCCAACATTGCCTCAGCCTCTTCATGCTTCTTCTTTACCTGAAGTGTGTCCAGCTGGGTGGCCATATTATTTATAATATCTTGCTTAAAATTAGATAGAAAGTGACTTATCTCCATCCTTCAAACTCCATTGGTAGAGGTTTTTCCCATAAGGGAATGGTAACCTCTTCCTTTCTTCATGGCTGCTCTGGAATAATTCTGGCACAACTTCTTAATATCCTCCCAAGGTACTTGGGTAATATCTCCTCCTCCCATTAAATCCAAGGCATCCATGCAATGCTCACTTATTCCTCTGAGGAAGAGTAGTTTCTGAGACTCCTCATTGAGTGTATGATGGGGAGATTTTTGTAAACAAAACAGGAGCCTTGAGATGTAATCCTCCAAACTTTCATCCTCTTTCTACTGCATTCTAAAAATATCATTTCCTCTCATATCTCCACCCCTACAGTAGTCTTTATACTTCTCAAGAAATTTCTCTTTCATCTTATCCCAAGTATTGACAATATCACTACCTAGACCCATAAACCACCTCAATGCAACATCTTTCATGGTAGTAGGAAACAACTTAAGCCTATAAGCATCAGTGGTGTAGTCATAGCTTCTGCAAAGGTTATCAAATTCAAACAAGAAGGTGTCTGGGTCCTCTATTGCAAGTCCATAGAGCTAAAGTAGGAATGTTTTTGAGGTTATCCACTTCATTTTGATGAGCAATAAGAAATGGAAAGGTTGGTTGATTGGGTACATTTTGGGCAGCCATAGCTGCTTGGCTGATTATCAAGGCAAATGGATTGTCAATCAAGTTTTGGGCAGCTTGTTCTTTAGACGATGTTTCAAAACTATTCAAATCAGGGAATGCATCAAGAAAAGGATTCACTTCTCCTTCTTCTGTTGGGTAATTTGGATCATTAGGAAGGAATCTCCCTAAAGCATCTCTTCTTCTACCTCTATGCATATAATATGTGCAGTATCAGCCAACTCACACAAAGAATGTTGTGAATGGATTATGGATCGTTACTTCCTAAATGAAGGATATACTAAGGGCACACTTGCAAAAAAACTTTTGCAAGAAATAATACTAAAGATAACTCCAAAGATCTTCCTAGTTTGACACCATCCCCGGCAACAGCGCCAAAAATGGTGGTCTCCTACAATATTTAACAACTAAGCCCATAAAGTTGTGACTCAGAGATTGGACATCTAACCTAGATAGATGTCCTAATCACTATGAAGATGCCTTTAACTTGCCAACCTAGGGACGTGAACTTGTAATGGGTCAGCATGGTATGTGCACTAGGAACTTCCAAGGTAACCACATTCATTCTACAACTAAGAAAGACATAATGCTGAAAATAAACTACTTGGAAAGAAATAACATAAATGATGAACATCAACCAACAACTATGCTAAGCTAAAGTACATGACAGAAAATAAAATTCTAGGCAAACAAATAGGAAACTACTCTATCTGCTTTGGCTGCAGGAATAGACACAGAATGGAGTTCTAGTGATTGCAGGGACATTCAATGCCAGATTTAACTAACTACTTAATAGAAAATACAACTAAACTAAAGGATGCAATGCTCACTAAGTGGCCCCCCTTGGATGAGTATCCCTTAAGACAAATGTAAACTCAGAGATGTGAACTTATAACTTCATTTTATTCATTGGAAAACATGAGTACAACTGAATGACTTAACTGTATTGCTAAAAACTTAATAATGCAAGTACAACCTTAGATTAATCAACCCCTCAGAAGGAGCATCTAAGTCTTATTTATAGAAAGAAAACTACAAAACCAACTACCTAGCAAGGTGGTCAACTCCAACAGAATAGGAGGACGTCACTTTAGGGAAAGCATAGAAAGTGGAGAGGAGGTTATGCATGCATGGAATCTGGTCAAGCATGGTCACTTCAATATAGATCTAGCACAACAGTAACTCCTATATTTCCTTAACAAGTAATTAAGACTAGTTACAAGGTGGTTATCTTCCCTCCATTTGACATTTGAATGACCACCTTGTTTAACTTTGATGGCAAGTAACCAACTGGCATAATCTTCCTCGACTTTATAGGCTACTAATTATATCTACATAACAATATTAGTACGCACAATAATTGCATATCTGTAACTATCTTAGAGTAACATTCATTAACCACATGTAAAATTAACATAGATAGTTCATATAGCATGTCAATGTCATTAAATATTATAGGAAATAAACTATGCCCAATATCTTATGGTTTTGAGGAAATGTCATGAAAAGATCAAGATCTAAGTACCAAAGTTCATGATAACTACAACAAATGGATAATAAAGTCTAACAAAATTAAGTCATAAACTAGACTCATCAGTTGTCTTGAAAGGATATTCATATGGTAGGGAAGATTGTCATCAACTAAAAGATAACCATACATGTCATTGGCATAGTTATTAGGAAAATTATAATCACAATGAAGTTGTCTTGAATAGATAGTGACTTGTCAAAGAGTTATTAGATAGTTAAGGAAGATAGAGTATTGATATTGGTGGGTACATGTACTACAGTATAGTCAAGGAGGGTATGATGATGTGGGGACAGTCTTGAGTAAAGCCTCCTTGCATGATAATATAACTAGTCCTTTGTGATGTACCTGAATCTCCATGAGGGTGATGAAGTTTTAGGGTGGAGAAAGGATAATATAAGTGTCTTAAGTTGCCCAAGACTATGACAGTCTAGAAATATACATATGATCTACACATGCTCCATTATACATTACACAGTCATCTTGAATATGGGACTATTATAAAACCTCAAGTTGTGATCCAAATGTGTGATAATGTCACCTACTATCTCAGCACAGTCAAGGCATTGATGAGGTTCACTAGGACAATCATGAAGCCTCCATGCATTATAATGCATTTAGTCCTTTTGTGATCTATATGTACTCCAAGAGCAATTTCAATAAATAGGATTTGGTTTTGAGATCCTAGCTTGTCAAATAGGTTTGGTAAGGGGGTCTGTAGGGTCTTTAAAATATCACCAGTCATAGAAGACTATTTTTCATGTCATTTTGGAAGCTCTTGAGCCTTAAGATCTCCATAAGAAATCACATCATGTTTTAGAGAGAAGATTGATCTTAAATGGAGTATTTGGCAGCCATTGTTAGCAATTGAAGTCATGATGTTATTCCCATTGTTTATGACTGACCTTTAGGGATAGCAGGAAGGATCATTTGGACATGTGAAAGATACAACATAATCCTCCCCACCATTTCAAACATTGTTAAAACATACACCCTGGGTGTGAGTAGTGAAGACAACATGAAGATTTTTTGGAGATATAAACATGGGTAGACTATTGTATATGAGGTTCTTATGGTGATCATGCAACTTTTACATATCATTTCTCTTTAATCCATTCTAGAGTATGGGGCATTGAGGTCTATGTATATTGCATGTTAAATCCATCAAAGTGGACAGCAAGTTCATGATTTTCACAAAGCTAAGAACCCTTCCATAGTTAGTATAAGGTACCCTAAGTCATTGTCATGATCAAAGCCTAGACTGTCACAATTTCATCAAGTTGTCACTAGCCTCTTATTACAAATTATAGGGTTAAATATGATTTATGAAGCATCAAAGGCACCAATGACAAGGGTAAGTGTAATAAGTACTTTTTTAATCAACTCAATCATTGTTAACTTGTTAGGGCTATTAAGGATTGTCCCACTACCTACAGTCTTGCCAACAAAGGGTTGAATATACTTACCACTCATGTTAATACTTTTATGTATTGGTTGAGTGGTCACTATGATGAAGGACACAAAAGAAGAGACATTTGTAGCAGTAGTAGTAATTGTCTTTATCAAGGGTTAGTATCAAGAGTTTATCTTTGCCTAATGAAGCCATGAGTATCATGCTAGGTTATTTAACATGGTTGTGAAGTGAAATAATGGAAAGACATCATGAACAAGTTATGGTAACTAGATTAGATGTCCAAAACCTCCATTATCCCTATCAAAGGCACACAAAGATATAGTAATCCTAAGATTATAGCAGCAACAGGAAGTCTTTTTTTCCATATGCATGGACCGTAGGTTTCAAGGGGGAAGAGTTGTGGTACTTACTCGATTCAAGGAATCATTATGTGTGAAAGGAAGGATCCCAAAGTTTCAAGAACCTCTAAGATTTCAAAGAATATTCATTTGCATAGCCTTTTCTTGATTTAATGAAAGAGTCATTCAATTTTTTGCTAGCTAGTAGGAGGTTGCTGTACATACACTATTTTAAATAATATATGATAGAGGAATAAAGTACTAAAAGATAACCTAAGATAAGATCAAGAAAAATGTTTGAGAATATATGTTAATAAAATGTTCAAAATTAACCTAGATATTGTGCCTACCACCATTTGTAAATGTTGACCATATCTTGGCCATTGATGTAATGCTAAAAACTTAGTATTGCTATGATACGTTCTTAAATATCATCTGAATGATGAATGTTAGTTACTCCATGAAGTACAAGAATGGTATGATATATGTCATCTTGCCTTTTAATTCGAATGTTATCCTAGCTTAATCTTGATTTGTAAAAGATTGCTAGTATATGACATGTGTGTGATCTTTATGTTTCGGGTTGGACAACCCTAGGAAACTATAAATTTTCAGATTTATAATCATTTATTCACTTTAATTATATGATTATATTTTGAGATATTTGTATGAGATTACTTTACTCTATTCTACCAAGATGGACTAATTTATCTATGTCTTATTCACGATGCATATAGAAATCAACATCATGCTGAGGAAACAAGCAAAGACTTTAACTCTAGAAGAGCGTGAAGCTAAGAATGAAAACAAAAGAGAAATAATGAGGTGACTTTGTGAAAGTAGGAAATTGTCAACCATAGAAGAAGACATGCCACCAATTCAAGAGGAACATGAATCACCTAATCAAGCTAAGAGAGAGATAGAATTAGTGACACAAAGGAAACGAATGCAAAACCTCCATTCAACAAGGAAATTGAATCTTGAAGTTAGAGACACTCCATCTTTCACAGGTCAAGATGAAGGTACACCATCCTTCTCTTCTCAAATTGGAGGCACTCCATCTTTCACAGGTCAAGTTAGAGACACATCTTCATTCTCTTCTCAAGTTGGAGGCATGCCATCATTTACATGTCAGGTTGAAGGTACACCATATTCTCCATCTCAACTTCAAGATTTTTCATCTTTTCCATCTCCAATTGAAGGTATGCTATATATCCCATCTCATGTAAATATTGAAGAAATTCCTAATACTAAGTCAAGTTTATCATTGAAAATGCCTCCTAGAATTTTGCATAGAAAGCCTAAGTTTCTAATTAATATCAATGAGAATATTTTGAAGGCCATGCAAGATAAGATTCCAAAGTGTACTTGCCAAAGATATGCCAATAAGATATGGAAATAATTCTTTGAGAACTTAAATGAAACCAGAAGATGTCAACTATTTGTTGAATTGATGAGAAATCTAAAATTCAGGCCCACTATGAAGAATCTTGGCCTAAGAACATTAGATGCTTCAAGTGAAAAATCAATTGTAAAGAATCTAATGAGTGCATATGAGAGTGTGGGTTCCACCTCATGTACCAAGGATAGTAATGTCACATGACATGTCATTACGTCAACAATAGTAAGCCAACAAATAAAGAAATCTCACCTCATTAGAAAGACAAGTGAAGGATTGAAAATAAGTAGAAAATCTCTAATGAGAGCTATTGGAAGACATGAAAGAGTTCAGGATCCAAATACTAATGAATTGTGGGCATTCTTTGGGAGACTCCCATGGAAATATAAAGTTTTTGTTGAAGCCTTGAGATCCTTCTTTGAATAATTTTAGAAAAATAACACAAGGGTATCTCCTAATGCAAGAGATGTTTTAAGAAAGAGAATTGGTTTTCAAAACTGTGAGCCACATCCAAAGTATTTTTTGGATGTGACTTAAACACAATTTTTCAAGAAATTGCAAGAGATGTATCCTCAAATCAAAATTAGTCAAATGTATTTTGAAATGGTAAATCTTTTTTATGTCAAAATAAATCACACATGCACAACTTGTTGTTGTAGAGTACTATTAAGTTTTCTAATCATTATGATGTTTATAGATATATATGTGTAGATTTACATACTAATGATGTTTTGCAGGAGTGTCATATAAAGTGTCCAGCTAGATCTTCAAGAGATTTCATATAGAGCATCTTATGTCAAAGAGTGGATGGTCAATTATTCTACAAGAACTTATGCTTGGATGGCATGTGTGACCAATGTGGTGGGTTGCAACATTTGCCAATTTGTGAACATATGGAGAACACACATGCAATTGGGAATGAACTAGTAAGTTTTGGCAAATATAAGATAGTGGCATATAGTCTAAAAGATGGTAAAGAAGCAAAAAGGTGTGAATTGGTCATTGAAAAAATTATAGTGTATTATTTTATCTGTATTTTGTGAGAGAATATAGTTTATGAGTAGGCAAGGCATATACCCATAGAGGTCAATGGTTGGACTTGCAATTCAAGTTATGCAAGGAGACATTTCCACTTGGTACCATCGTTTTAGTTGTTGACTTTGCATATAACTACACACTAAAGCCACATAATGAAGTGCAATCGTAGTATTACAAATCTACATATGTTGCTATATTTGTGCATATAGCATTCATTCATGTAGATGACAATACAGATGATGACAAAAAGATCTTGAGGGAATATCATTTTTATATCATTGATGATCTCACACATTCTACAGAGTTCATGTAAGGCTTCTTTCAGATGTTCTACCATGATTTAGCTAGCAGGAGCATATCATATGGTCAGATATTGTGCATCACAATTCAAGAACTCACAGATGTTCTATTGGTTGAGTAGGATGCATATGATGAATGGTTTTTAACATATGTGGAATTTTTGTGAGGTTGGGCATGGAAAGGGGCAGCATAATGGTGCAAGACCATGTATCAAAAGAGCATTAGCACAAGAAGAATTGAAGTACAAAGACAATGCAAAGTTGACAAATGCAAGATTAATTTTCAAATGATGTAATGCTACAATGGGTCCAGGTAATGAAGGTAAGTCTACAGTTCGTAGATATTTTTGGTTGGTTGATGATACTAACATTGCAAAATATAATGATTCTTGTACATTGACAAGATCGAGTGAGCTACACTCTTTTAGAAGCTCTAATGCAGGTTCATGGAGTATTCATACGCAGCAGATGGTATGCTTTTGTTCTTCATGTACAGATCAAGCTTGGTATGATTGTTAGTCAAAGGAGTGGGTTGATGAATGGTCTACAAGAAGCCTAAGACCGGTTGACATGTATCAACTCCTAGCAGCACTACAACTCACAGAGATTGAATCATCAGTTGACTTTGACCATGTGTTAGATCTAGTTCAACTAGGTATTATCAGCATTCAAATTTAATAAAATTCAATATTCCATCTTATTTTGTATTTTTTTTGTATTGTTGACTATATTCATCAAACTGAATGTACATATCAATGTAGGGCATGTTTATGCAATTATTGTAGCTGAAGGTAATGAAGAAGGAACACATTATTATTTGTGTCATTGTGTTGAGGCGAAAAAGAAATTAGAAGCCCATGTTATAGATGGAGAAAACATTGAGTATCCTACAGGATCAGTGGTTGTTACTAGGACAATGCTTAGAAGGTACCCAGTGAAGTATTCTAATGTGTGATTGTTCAAGGACTTTGACACACAAGAAGATTCTTCAATATTCTAACCTTGTTGTGGCATCAAATATTCATTTGATCAAATATGGGGGTCGACCATTTAATAGGACCTTGTGGAAGGTTCGTGAGTCTAACCATGAGGCAATACTCAACACAATAAAGAGTAGAGCAGACCTGGATGGTTCATTAGATTGAATTAATGGAATGATAGAAAGGTATGTTATTTTTCTTTGCTATCCTCATTTCACCTTCTATATTTTTGACATATATCTTACCTTCTTATATGTGCTCCTTAGTCCTAGTTGATTAGCTTTGTTTCTTTATAGTGTTCATTAGTATACTCGTTCTAGCTAAATAGTGCAATTGCATTTACATGCAAGATTTGAGTATGATGGAGGTAGGCATAATTCTTATGAAGTTGCCTTTAGAAGGAGAGTAAGGTAGGTTTTCATTATTATTTCATGATGATATGTTCTTTAGTTACTATTTCATAATGATTTTTAATGAGTTTTAATGATGTTACTATGAGTTTAAATGACAACCCCTCATTTGGTTCTTCAAATTTGATGCTAACAATTGATAGCACTGGTAAGGGAAGCCTTAATTGTTTCCCTACAACACATTGGATCAAGTGAGAACACCTTTATAGTACTGAATTTTTAACTACTAAAAAGATATTAGGACTAAATTTTTACATTCGGCATCACCTAGGGACAAACAAATAGCACCAACATGTCCAAGTGGGTGGTTAAATACTAGGGGAGATATCTTTTTGGTGGTGAATCCTCCTGTTCATTCTCAGCTATGTTAGACAGAGGCAATCTCTTGAGAACCCTAAAACAGAAAAGGTGTCAAACTTTGGACCGACTGTTTTGCCAAACCGTGACACCTAGGAACATCTTATTTTCATGTATAGGTGGATGTTAGATCCACCTACAAAAACCTACCTCATATTTTTTTAAATCAATTTCATTTGTCTATGGTGGCAATAAACGCATTGTTTCAAAATGCTTCAGTTTCATGCAGTGGAAAGGTGCTAGGAGTGAAATTTTGCATTCCACAACTCGTGGGGCCAAACCAACTACACCAATGTGTTGGAATGGGTGGGTAAATACTAGGGCAGGTCTCATTTCATGTACCAAGTGTCCCAGTCGTTTGGGGTAGCAGGCTACCGACAAAGTCACTTAAGATCCCTAAGAGCAAAAAATTGCCAAACATTCACAAAGCAGTTCTCAGAATTCATGGTAACTAGGAATGTTGCATTTGGACCTATAAGTGCATGTGGGGTCCTTCCACAATAACCTCTCTCGGTTGTGGTCAAATCCAATCCGTTTGACCAATGTTGAAATCAAATGCATTCTTACAAAATGCTTTAGTTTCATGCAGTGGAAAGGTGCTAGGAGTGAAATTTTGCATTCCACAACTTGTGGGGCCAAGATGACTGTGCCAATGTGTCAGGGTGGGAGGGTAAATTCTAGGGGAGGTCTTTTTTTGTGCACCAAGTTCCCAATCATTTGGGGTAGCAGGCTACCGGCAAAGTCACTTAAGATCCCTAAGAGCAAAAAATTGCCAAACTTTGACAGAGTATTTCTCAGAATTCATGATAGTTGGGAATGTTCCATTTAGACCAATAGATGCATGTGAGGTCTATCCACAATAACCTCTCTTGGTTTTGATCAACTCCAATCTGTTTGACCATGCCGAAATCAAATGCATTCTTGCAAAATGCTTCAGTTTCATGCAGTGGAAAGGTACTAGGAGTGAAATTTTGCATTCCATAGCTTGTGGGGCTAAACCGACTACACCAACATGTCAGGGTGGGTAGTTAAATTCTAGGGGAGATCTTGTTTCATGCACCAAGTGTCTCGGCCATTTGGGGCAATAGGCTACCGGCAAATTCACTTTAGATCCCTAAGAGAAAAAAAATTGCCAAACTTTGACGGAGTAGTTCTCAGAATTTGTGGTAGTTGGGAATGTTCCATTTAGACCTATAGGTGCACATGGGGTCCATCCACAATAACCTCTCTTAGTTTTGGTCAACTCCAATCCATTTGGCCATGTCGAAATCAAATGCATTCTTGCAAAATGCTTGAGTTTCATGCAGTGGAAAGGTGTTAGGAGTGACATTTTGCATTCCACAAGTAATGGGGCTGAACCAATAGTGCCAACACATCAGGGTTGGTGGGTAAATGCTAATGGAGGTCTTGTTTCATGCACCAAGTGTCTTAATCATTCCAGGCTGCAAGCTACTAGCAAAGTCGAAAGGTGTTAGGAGTGAAATTTTACATTCCATAGGTGATGGGGCTGAACTAACCGCACCAACACGTCGAGGTGGGAGGGTAAATGCTAGGGGAAGTCTCATTTCGTGCATCAACTATCTCAGTCATTCAAGGTTGCAAGCTACTGACAAAGAAGAAAGGTTCTAGGAGTGAAATTTTGTATTCCACAGGCCGTGGGGTCAAACCAACTATGCCAACATGTCAGGGTAGGTGGGTAAATGCTAGGGGAGGTTTTGTTTCATGTGCCAACTATCTCAGTCATTCTATGATGCAAGCTACCGATAAAGTTGAAAGGTATAAGGAGTAAAATTGTGCTTTCCACAGGTCATGGGGCTGAACCAGCTATGCCAACGCATCAGGGTGGGTGGGTAAATTCTAGGGGAGGTCTCATTTCATGTGCCAAGTGTCCCAGTCATTCCAAGCTATAAGCTACCGGCAAAGTCACCTTTGTCAGTAGCTTATAGGTCAGAATGACTAGGACACTTGGCACACAAAATGAGACCTCCCCTAGTATTTACCTACCCACTTTGACATGTTGGTGTGGTTGGTGTAGCCCCATGATGAGTAGAACAAAAAAATATGGCACCTAGCAAGGTTGTGTTGCATGAAACTGAAGCATTTTACAAGAATGCATTTAATTTCGACATGGTCAAACAAATTGGAGTTGACCAAAATTGGGAGAGTTTATTGTGGATAGACCCCACCTACACCTATGGGTCTAAATAGAACATTCCTAGCTACCACAGATTCTAAGAACTACTCCGCCAAAGTTTGGCAGTTTTTTGCTCTTAGGGATCCTATGTGACTTTGTGGGTAGCCTGTTGCCCCGAACAACTCGCACACTTGGCACACAAAACAAGACCTCCCATAGCATTTACCTGCCCACCCTGATGCATTGGCATAGTCAATTTGGCCCTACAAAATTTCACTCCTAGCACCTTTCCACTGCATGAAACTGAAGCATTTTGCAAGAGTGCATTTGATTTTAGCACGGTCAAATGGATTGGAGTTGACAAAAACCAAGAGAGGTTATTGTGGATGGACCCCATGTACACCTATAGGTCTGAACAGAACATTCCTAACTGCCACAAATTCTGAGAACTGCTCCATCAAATTTTGGTATTTTTTTGCTCTTGGGCAGCTTAAGTGACTTTGTCGATAGCCTGTTGCCCTGAATGACTATGACAATTGGTGCATGAAATGATACCTCCCCTAGCATTTACCCACCCACCCAACCTATTGGAGCTGTCAGTTTAGCCCCACAGCCTGTGGAATTCAAAATTTCACTCCTAGCGCCTTTCAACTTTGCTAGTTAGTTGCAGCCCAAAATAACTAAGACACTTGGCACACAAAACGAGACCTCCCCTAGTATTTACCCACCCACCCCAAAATTTTGGCATAGTTGTTTTGACCCCATGACCTGTGGAATAAAAAATTTCACTCCTAGCGCCTTTCGACTTTGTTGGTAGCTTGCAACATGGAATGACTGAGACACTTGGCACATGAAATGAGACCTCTCCTAGCATTTACCCACCCACCCTGATGTGTTGGCACAATCAGTTTGGCCTCATGACTAGCAGAATAAAAAATATGTCTCCTGGCAAGGTTGTGTTGTATGAAACTAAAACATTTTGTAAGAATACATTTGATTTTGGTATGGTTCAACTGATTGGAGTTGACCAAAAATGAGAGAGGTTATTGTGGATAGACCCCATGTGCACCTGTAGGTCTAAACAGAACATTCTCAGATATCATGAATTCCAAGAACTACTCCATCAAAGTTTGACAATTTTTTGCTCTTAGGATCTTAAGTGACTTTGCAGGTAGCCTGCTGCCCTGAACAACTGGGACACTTGGTGCATGAAACAAGAGCTCCCCTAGCATTTAACCACCCACCCGACGTGTTGGCACAATTGGTTTAGCCCCACAAGTTGTGGAATGCAAAATTTCACTCCTAGCATCTTTCCACTGCATGAAACTGAAGCATTTTGCAAGAATGCATTTGATTTTAGCATGGTCAAATGGATTGGATTGATCAAAACTTATAGAGGTTATTGTGGAATGACCCCATGTACACTTGTAGGTCTAAATAGAACATTCCCAACTGCCACGAATTCTAAGAACTGCTCCATCAAAATTTGGCAATTTTTTTCTCTTAGGGATCTTAGGTGACTTTGCCAGTAGCCTGCTGCCCCAAATGACTGGGACACTTGGTGCACAAAACAAGACCTCCCCTAGAATTTACCTACCCATCTTGATGCATTGGCATAGTCAGTTCGGCCCCATGAGCTGTGAAATGCAAAATTTCACTCCTAGCACCTTTCCACTGCATGAAACTAAAGCATTTTACAAGAATGCATTTGGTTTCAACACAGTCAAATATATTGGAGCTGACCAAAACTAAGAGAGTTTATTGTGGATGGACACCATGTGCACTTGTAGGTCCAAATGGAACATTCCCAACTAATACAAATTTTGAGAACTACTCCATCAAAGTTTGGCAGTTTTTTGCTCTTAGGGATCTTAAGTGACTTTGTCAATAGCCTGTTGCTCTGAATGACTGGAACACTTGGCACACAAAACAAGACTTCCCCTAGTATTTACCTACCCACCCTAATGTGTTAGCACTATCAGTTTAGCCCCATGAGCTATGGAATGCAAAATCTCACTCCTAGCACCTTTCCACTACATGAAACTAAAGCATTTTGGAACAATACATTCCTTGCCACTATAAGCAAACAAAATTGATTTAAAAAAACTGAGGTAGGTATTTATAGGTAGACCTGACATCCACCTATACATGCAAAGAAGATGTTCCTAGGTGTCACAGTTTGATGGAACAGTCAGTCCAAAGTTTGACACCTTTTTTGTCTTAGGGCTCTTGAGAGATTCTTTGTGTTTGATGTAGCTGATAATGACCAAGAGGCTTCACCACTGAAAAGACACCTCCCCTAGCATTCACCCACCCACCCCGACGCATTGGCATAGTCAATTCAACCCCACGAGGTATGGAATGTGTTCTAATTACATCCATCAAAGCATAAAGGATATGGTAATTTTGTCAGATTTTATAGTTGCAATTGCCCTAATAGACATGTATTCAAAGTGGCAGGTGTAAAGCAAATGTAAAAAGGTGAAATGAGGATATGCAAAGCATAGAAACCATATAGAAGATTAAATGAGGATATGTGAATCATGCCAAATGTGTCTCTCTCTCTTACTCTCTTCCTTGTTTTGCAAGAGAAAGACAAATGCATAGATGACGTAGTTGCAACTACCCTAGGAGACATATATACAAAGTGTGGAAGCATAGAGAAGTGATGTCATACTAGCTCAATCATACTCACATCAACTTGGCTCTTTACCTTGAACACTTGCTTGCAACCTATCATGCCTTGTCTATTCGCATGACTCCTAAAATTCATGACATAGATCTTGTCTAGAGATCTGCACTACATCATATGACCTCAACTTGATATGTTCATGCAATGAACTAAGCAATTCAAGTTCTCACTAGCTCACACTAGCTTCACTCTAGGCTTAAAACAAGACCAAATCTTGATTGGAAGACTTATAGGGATTCACATGGTTTGAATACACTCAAGTAAGCTTAAATTAACTATACCAACCTTTTCCATGCATGGGAAAATCTCTGTGATCAGTATAACATGTACTTGCCTTGTAAGTGACCTAGGAGTTTGTAGCCCTTCTCAAAGACCTTTCCTATCATAACTTCCTTCATACACTTGATAATGGAGATTTGAGACCTGATTTCAATACCCTTTTGGTCCTTGTAAAACATATGTGAAAATGAGATAGGGTTGTTTTGTACAAAATAGGAAAAAGTTGGGTTGTTATAGTCAAATTAGGCCTATTTTGGGGCTGTAAGGTAACAGCAGAGACTTGCACATGGATTTAAACCCTGAGATTGATAAGGAATGTGTAAATAGGCATATATAACATGTCTAAATATATCCCTTGTAGAAATCACTCACCCAAGACAAGAATTCTCAAAAATACACTAAAACAGGGTCTTTGTAGGCCAAATAGCGTAGGGCTTATTCAAAATGGCACTTACACGTGTGACCAACCTCTGAAATCTTTCTTGTAGCTCTGTATATACCTATATATGGTGGAATTGGGAGAAAATCAAACTTTACTAAAACTACACCCTTAATGGACAAGAGTACTCAATTTGCTATAAAATGCAAAATAAGTTGCTTCAAGGGGTCTAACTCATTAGATTAGGTATGTTCATGTATATTACACCTCATGGAATCATCACAGTTTTCAAATACTCCATTTTGGTGGGAAAATGGGAAACCCTTATCTAAATGACTTAAATGGATGTCTTGACCTACAAGACCACTTGGAAACATGCAAATGTCCTCCTTACCATCTCCTAAAGTCACTTGATTGGTTTTGAGCCTATGCTCCTACATCAACAAGGGAAGTGAACTATTTGAAATGATGCCTCAAAGAAATGTTGTCTCATGGAATGCAATTGGTGGATGTAAATCCAAATTCCACAACCTTATCCACCATCCTCCTTGCCTATGCCAAAATAGGATCTTCAGAGTAGGGTATAGACAACCATCAAAGCATAAAGGATATAGGAATTTTGTCACATGTTGTATTTGCAGATGCCCTTTTAGACATGTATGAAAAGTGAGGAAGCATAGACAAGGCATGTGAATAGTTTGGCATGACACGTCAAAGAAGTGTTGTCTTATGGAATGCAATGATTGACAAAATGAATTTTTTTATAAGGCTTTCGAAACTTTAAATCAAATGCAATTGGAAGGTGTAAAACAAATGTAGAAAGGTGAAATGAGGATATGCAAAGCATCCAAAAACTATATAGAAGGTGAAATGAGGATATACAAATCATGCCATACATGTCTCTCTCCCTATGTCTCTCTCTTCTCCTCTTCCTATATAGATGGTGAAATGAGGGTACGCTAGACCTATAAAAGGTGAAATGAGGATATAATGTCAAACATATAGAAGGTGAAATGAGGATATGTCTAACATGTAAGATGAGGAATTATCTATGATTATCATATAAAACTAGTAGTTTCTATATCAAATCTAGTAATTTAAATATCATGATTGTTATGAGATGTATACAAAAAGAGGAGTACAACAAATATGTTAACTAACACTTAGCGTCAATGTAATAATTTAGCATAAACAAATTATATTTCCTTATATGATTCAAACTATGAATTGTTTTGGTATTAATAAGCTACATAGTAGATTCATCTAAAAAAAATTATAAAGGCCTAAATGATAAATCCTATGATTGGATGCACCTTTCCTTGTACCCACCATTCTCTTAACAAAAATGCTTTAGTTTATATTTCATATTCCATATTTTTCTTAACATAAAAGTGTAAAATTTAACTAATAATTTATATACAAAAACTAATTATATGAAAACCATATCATAAGTTGTTGCAAATAGGTTCACAATATATTTATTTGTTAGCCAATTAAAAGTTAGCTTAATATTCATAATTCAACGATTGTTTCTTGGATTCAATTGTCTAGGAAACAATTCATAGACTTTCTAGAAAATTCTTTTGAGAATAAATTTTATGTTTACACCCCAATATGGACAATGTTGGTTGATAAAAAATTATAATACTAAGGGATCAAAATTCAAACACATTGCATACCTTACCTAATGTGTTGCAAATTCAATTCAATTTACAAGTATACTTCCCAAAAAGAAATCCACAAAATTCTTAAGATTTACAATTTACTCATGAATATTATATTCTTCACCAAGCTTGTAATTCTAAATAATCTTATAATTTAAAGCATAAAGGATATGGGAATTTTTTCATATGTTGTAGTCGCAACTGCCCTAGTAGACATGTATGCAAAGTGTCAAAGCATAGACAAGGCATGTGAATTGCTTGACAGAACATCTCAAAGAGATTTCATCTCATGGAATGTAATAATTGCAAGATATGCACAAAATGGATTTGTTTATAAGGATTTAGAAACTTTCAAGCAAATGCAATTGGCAAGTGTAAATCCAAATTCCACAACCTTAACCAACATCCTCCCTACCTATGCCAAAATGGGGTCTTTGGAACATGGTATGGACATCCATCCAAGCATAAAGGATATGAGAATTTTGTCATATCTGTTGTAGTTGCAACTACCCTAGTAGACATGTATGCAAAGTGTGGAAGCATATACAAGGCACGTGAACTATTTAACAGAACACCTCAAAGAGATGCCATCACATGTAATGCAATAATTGCAAGATATGAACAAAATGGATTTGTTCATAAGGCTTTAGAAACTTTCAATAAAATGTAATTGGCGGGTGTAAAGCCAAATTCCACAACCTTAGCCAACATCCTCCCTAACTATGACAAAATGGGATCTTTGGAACAAGGTATGGAAATCCATCAAAGCATAAAGGACATGGAATTTTGTCAGATTTGTTGTAGTTGCAACTACCCTAGTAGACATGTATGCAAAGTGTGGAAGCATAGACAAAGCACATGAACTATTTGACAGAACACCTCAAAGAGATGCCATCTCATGGATGTTATATGGAGCCTAATCAGACTCAGAGGTTAAATTTTCCCCACTTTTATCGGTGCAGTTTCCCCCCAAATTATTTAATGGGGGTTTGGGGGCAACACCCCCAAGACGGGGTCAAGGGGTAATGCCCCTTATGGGGTCCAAGGGCAACATAAAGGCATTGGGAGTTATTTTTCTATTAGACGACATAAAAAACCCTATTTTGTAACCAACATAATTCTTGATAAAAATGGCTAAGGGTTAGGGTTTATGTTGATATTGTAGTATAGCATTTGCAGTAGTATTAAGTTGCAAGGATTGTTGGTTGTAATCGGTTTGATTTGCTGGATAATAATATTGGACTCACTATTGGTGGATGTAGCCCGAGTTTGGGTGAACCACATTAAAAATTGTGTCTCATTGTTATTATTTCTATGTATTTTTCATTCCTCTATTTAATCTTTATTTGCATTTAATTGATATCTTCTGCATGCAATTCCTAACAATGGAATCCAATAATTGCAAGATATGCACAAAATGGATTTGTTAATAAGGCTTTAGAAAATTTCAAGCAAATGCAATTAAGAAGTGTAAAGCCAAATTCCACAACCTTAGCCAACATCCTCCCTTCATATGCCAAAATGGGATCTTTGGAACATTGTATGGACATTCATAAAAACATAAAGGATATGGGAATTTTGTTAGATCTTGTAGTTGCAACTACCCTAGTAGACATGTATGCAAAGTGTGGAAGCATAGACAAGGTATGTGAACTATTTGACATGATGCCTCAATGAAATTCCATTTCATGGAACTTATGTAATGATTGCAAGATATGCAAAAAATGGATTTTTTGATAAGGCTTTATAAACTTTCAAGAAAATACAATTAGCAGGTGTAAAGACAAATTCCACAACCTTAGCCAATATCCTCCTTGCCTATGCTAAGATGGGATCTTTGGAACACGATATAGAGATCCATCAAAGCATAAAAGATATGGGAATTTTGTTAGATGTTGTAGTTGCAACTGCCCTCGAAGACATGTATACAAAGTGTGGAAGCATAGAGAAGGCACATGAACTATTTGGCATGATACCTCAAAGAAATGTTGTCTCATGGAATACAATGATTGCAAGATATGAACAAAATGAATTTTTTTATAAGGTTATAGAAACTTTCAAGAAAATGCATTTGGCGGGTCTAAAGCCAAATTCCAAAACCTTAGCCAACATCCTCCTTGCCTATGCCAAAATGGTATCTTTGGAACACGGTATAAACATCCATCAAAGAATAAAGGATATAGGAAGTTTGTCAAATGTTGTAGTTGCAACTACCTTGTGAGACATGTATGCAAAGTGTGGAAGCATATACAAGGCACGTGAATTATTTGACATGGTACCTCAAAAAAATGTTGTCTCATGGAATGCAATGATTACAAGATATGCACAAAATGGATTTTTCATAAGGCTTTAGAAAGTTTCAAGAAAATGTACAAAAGAAACTTTCAACCAAATTTAATTATCATGTCTAAAACCAAATTGCACAACCTTATCCAGCATCCTCCTTGCCTATGCCAAAATGGGATCTAGGGAACAGGGTGTGGAGAGCCATCAAAGCATAAAGGATATAGGAATTTTGTCACATGTATTTGCAGCTACCCTTGTAGACATGTATGCAAAGTGTGGAAGCATAGACAAGGCATGTGAACTATTTGAAATGATGCCTCAAAGAAATATGTAGTCTCATGGAATGCAATGATTGCAAGATATGCACAAAATGGATTATTTGAGAATGATTTATAAACTTTCAAGTAAATGCAATTGGCACATGTAAAACCAAATTCTTGTAATAATAATTAATCATCATATTAAATATTTAATGTAAACTGTCATATAAATAATGTTATGAATATAACATCTAGTCTATATAAAGCCATATAGGCATGTACAAACAAATCCATACAGGTATATAGAAAGATATACATCGATACCATACAAAAGTATATAAACAAAGCCATCTAGGCATATAAAAAAAAGGTCTCAAAATCTAGTTTCCTATGAACTGCTATGAAATAATCAGTGGCCCTTGCTTGGCCGTGAAGATGGAGAGCCAATCAGTGACTCGTCCTCTCTCTCCCATTGACCAGACCTCCTCAACAGATATTTTTACAGCTCCACTTGTTAATACAGTCAAACAATATGCACATTAATATAGAAAACATGAAATATATAACATTACATATGTAATCGATCACTTACCGCTAGTTGATGATCCCTCTTGATCATCTTTTCTCTCTCTTCATCCATAGCTAGATGGGTTGGAGTTGTAACCTCCTGTGAGAAGCATCAAAAATCAAAATTAACTAAACATAAATATAATTTATGTACATCAAATGACATAAGATAAAACAAGAAATACAAAATAGCATTTACATGTTACTGGCTCATACCTTGGTCAAAGGATTTGAAGACAACACAACTGCAGTAATGCCTACCTCCGCTGACTGATCAAGATGAGGAGTCTCCATATTCAACATTTGAAAATAGAGTTCAAGGTTATTTGACCAAAATAGATACATAACATTATTTAAATTCATAATGATTACAAATGGTTAAATTTACCTCCGTAAAAGTGGTTCTATGTCTAGGGGACCAAGGAAATCGTGGAGGTGCTAGTGAAGCTCCCTGTTGAAATTATCAAATTGTCACTAAATAAGGTTACCATTGATATATGTACTATATTTATGACCATGTGATAAATTACATACTGTAGACACCTAAAAATGTCTTGACCACCAAACTAATTCCCGACATCCCTAAACTCACCAATTCCCTTTCCAACTAATTAATTAAATTTTTATTTAATTAATCACCCCTTTCATTTTCTAAAATCCACACCATTTTATCCCAAAATTGAATTAATTTTATTAATTCAATAGTCCAAACCTTAGCCAAATGATTTAATAAATATGAAAAATTTATTAAATCAATTCCCCATTTTCCCTAAAATCCAATTAATTACTTAAAACCATGTTAACTAATTAATCCAGCCTACTAATTAGCCTATCCCTACCCTAGACAATTAAATAGCTATTATTTAATTGCCTACTCTAGCCTATCCCATCCTAGCCTTAGGATTAATTAATTAAATCACTAATTAATTAATCTTATCCCCCCTCTAATCCCTCTACTAATTTATTCCAGCCATATTAATTAGGTTAATCACCCTAATTAAGAAAGTCAAATCCTCATTAGCACTTCTCTCCACACCTCCCAAATTTAAAATTCAAATAAATCACACATCACATTTACTCCTCTTACACATCCCCTACACATGTCATATCCACTCTTCCCCAAATGAATTTTTAATTCATTTTACCCTTCCCCATGTGAATTTTTAATTCACAAATAATCCATCTCACCCAACCTCATTTATTCACCCCTTTCCCAAAAATGAATAAAAGATTTACTTTTATTCCTAGCCCTCCATCTTCCAAGATAAAATCTAGGCCCTCCACCTCACTTTCATCCTCCACCATTGATTTCTCCAATCAATCTCCACCCTTGGATCAAAATCCTCTCCAAAAGTCTATAAATACAACCTCTCACAAGTCATTTTCATCATCCATTTTCATGCAAAGTTACCATGCCAAAATCATCTTTGAGTTAATAGTGAGTTGCATATTTGAAGAGCATTTCACATTTGAATCAATATTCTAGGGATCATCTTAGTCTTAGGAGCTTCTATTGGGTGCAAAGGCTCCTTCTTTCCCTTGATGGGATTAGGTTGTGCATGTGAGGTATAATCTCTTGTGTTTTTGCATTTGATTTAGTGTTTTCTCTCATTTTGCATTATCTAATCTACATTGGCACACCCGGTGGGACCCACAAGGTCCAATCTAATCTTTGTTTGTGAGTTGTTGTGTTAGTATTCGGCCTTTTGCAGGATCAGCGCTATTCGAAAGTCGCAGTGACGCCATAACTGTCGTATTTCAGTGCCATTTCTCGTTTGGCGCTATTTCTGCGCGATTGTATTTTTTTAGGCTAACCCTACTCACGTTTGATTTTTCCTTTTTCTGCTGTTTCCTATGCTTTTTGTTCTCTGTTTTGCAGGAAAACAAGGAATTACAGGGGGAGGTTATGGCAAATTTTTGACAGAATCGGCCAAACAGCTTCAGTTCTGCGTTTTGATGCCATCCTTCAGTTCAGCGCCATCCGTGTCTACCAGAGGATTCTGACACACCGCGTAGTGGTGCCTTCATTAGTGTCGATTATCGCTATTCTCTGTTTTAGCGCATAATTTAGGATTAATTAGCGCTATCTTCTGTATCACCACTTTTCAATTAGCACTATATTAGGCTGTAATTAGCGCCTTACGTTATTTTAGCGCTATTTTTACATAAGTCAGGTTGTTCTACCCGCAGTGGCGCCTGTGTATGTCAGTTTTAGTGCTATTTCGCATTTTTATTTTTTTTGCAGGTACTGCGGATACTAACAAAATTTTTTGTAGGATGGTTTGGTAGTTAGTTAGCAAACATTTCAATTTGGGAACTAAAACGAACCTTTGTTTGCTTTGTTAGGCCTTAGATAAACATTTCCATTTGGTGTTCTAAAATCAAACCAAACAACTCCTTGATTGAAGTGTGTGATCATAACATTTACTTTTGGTGCTCTAAAATATACTTCTTTCTTTTGTGTGCCAACAAACAAACAATCAAAACACTTCAATTTGGGCTATAAAAAGAACAACAAATTGCATACTTCATTGGGTAAAAATAACAACAAACTTGCATTTCCACGCATCTAATCAAGACAATCTATAAAATTGTGTGAAGTGTCTTTGTGATTGTGTCAAGTAGGGTGAGAAAGTGTATGCTCTTCCCTCGCACCTTTTTGGTGATCTTGGGAATCAAAAACTTCTCACAACACTTTGCATTAATCACCCCCCATCTAATCTAAAGATCTAAAATTGAACCATGTTGAGTGTGATATAATCATAGGGAACACGTATGCTCTCCCCTCGCATCTTTGTATGAACTTGGGGATCAAAAGTGTTTTCATGATTGTATTGCTTTTGTAAACCTTAGAGGGCCTGCCACCCCGCTTCGAAAGGTGGGAACGACCCAAGCGGCAACGAGCTAAAGCCAAGCTCTTCCAAGCCGCTATATAAAATAAGGCGTTTGGGACGAAAGTCTCAAGCGACAGGTGTTGTTTTGTTATACCGACAGCTAACCTCCCCATAAACCCTCCAAGGCGCAACCCTTGGAGGCTGGGAGACTCCATAATGGAGAGTAGCATTGTCGCACGTATAACCACCTAAACGGATGCCCTTACTAAGAGCCATTGTTGTAGTAAGCCAAAATCCTTCTATTTGTTGACACAGAGGGCAAAACCCTTGAAGCAGCCCCGATTCATGCGGTTCTTAGCCGAGGTAGCAGGGATAATCTAAAGGTTTGGAGAGGGTCAAGCCTTATAAGAAACCCGGATCTTGGTATGCGTGAGAAGTGTGTGCAAATGTAAGGAGGAGCTGGTGCTACCAAGATCCTAGAGCTACCCGCTTTGAATAGGCGCAGCTAGGGGATTCAACAAATACTGTCCTATTCTCACCATAGGTTGTAAAAATGTGCTTGTTCTAAACAAAGTCATATCATTTCACAAACAAAAATCATTGCTTGTTTTGCGTTCAAATGTGTGTTAAAGTGCTTTGAGTTTTCACAAACAACTTGCCAAGAGACAGAACACATCAGTTGTCACAGTCTAAACAATCAAAATCAAAAATTTGCCATCAGAAGTCTATTAAACCCTGTTTCAGCGCCATATCACTCTTATTGTAGCGCCTTTTCACCCGTGGATTGGCGCTATTTTTGAGATTGACGTGCCTGAGATAGAACAAACCAGTTGGTCACATCCGAAACAAACAAACCCAAAATCTACCTTCAGAAATTCAGAAATTTGCCATCAGAAGTCTGTCAAACCCTGTTTCAGCGCCATATCACTCTTATTGTAGCGCCTTTTCACCCGTGGATTGGCGTTATTTTTGAGATTGACGTGCCTGAGACAGAACAAACCAGTTGGTCACATCCAAAATAGACAAACCCAAAATCTACCTTCAGAAATTCAAAAATTTGCCATCAGAAGTCTGTCAAACCCTGTTTCAGCGCCATATCACTCTTATTGTAGCACCTTTTCATCCGTGTATTGGTGCTATTTTGAGATTGACTTGACTAAGATAGAACAAGCCAGTTGGTCACATCCTAAATAGACAAATCCAAAAATCTGCCTTCAGAATTCCCAAAATTTTGCCATCAGGAATATGTGTAAACTGTTTTAGCGCTATATCCGTCTGATTGTAGCGCCTTTTCACCAGTGGATTGGTGCTATTCTTAGATTGACTTGCCTGAAGCAGAGACCCATTTTGTTGTGATCTACACCTTCTGTTCTGCTATAATCCATACCCATCTCTTAGAAATCCGCCAACCGCCCAGCCATTTTTCTTCCAAAATTTTCCAAATTACACATTCTCTTTGACCTTAGAGGATCACTCACCACCCTTGTTGGACCCCTTTGATACATCATAATCAGCCCAAATACATATCTATCCATCCCCATTCATTCCTTTTGCATATCTCCTTGGACCAATAAAATTCATATCCAAATCAAAACCTCGTCAAATCACCAATCAAATCTTGTCACCCTTTTGAGCCAAAGTTAGATCTAGATCCTATCATTAACATCACGTTTTCCTTGAAAAGTCATTAGTCTACCTTTCAAGAAAAACAAATCACCTCTCTTTGTGTAAGGTCATTAGTCTACCCCAAACAAAGAAAATCATCATCCTTTGTGTGCCAAATCTAGATCTTATCCAAAAGCTCAATCAACAATATCATCCTCACCATCCTAAATCAATCAAAAAATCAAAAACATCAAATCCCTTTCTTATCACCCACCTTTGGTCCAAAATTTGTGCAAAAAAAATATATCACCCATTCATATCACCCTTAGGATAAAACCTTTGGAAAACATATCGATCGTCCTCATATCCCTCTACTCCATCTCACGACCACATCCATCTTTGGGTCCAACACAATCAATTTGATTCTCTAAGGTCTCCACCTCATCCCACATCTAGAAATCAAATCCATATGTGTATGCCCACCACAAGATCACAACACAAAAGAAATCAAGAAATGGCGGAATGATGGCCCTTTGGCATGCCTAACACCGACAGTACCAACATACCCATCTATCAAACATACAATCCACCTACATATTCCTTCATCCCCCCATTTGGCGCCAACGACCCTTTTCACTTCTTACCACAAGCACCAACACCAACCCCACCACCACCACAAAATGTCCCCATCATACCCCAAGATGACCTAGATGTCTTGACTTTCACGCAAGATGCCGATAATATGGACCTACTTGATAAAGTCCTAAGATCGGATTTAAAGAGATATCTTGACCATCTTCTCAAACTTGGTGCTCAACTTCCCCCCGTCACAACATCATCACAACCATCCACTTCTACAGTTGTCCCAACCCCATCAAATACCCAAGCATCTACATCACATACCCAACCCACCATCTCTCAAACGTCAACACTTAACGTATCTACCACATCCACAACCTCAACCGCTACCACATCTACTACTTCCACATCCACTGCTAACATCTCCCAACCTGTCATCACCTCCACTACCACGACTACCATCAACCCTTCAACTTCAAACACAACGGGCATACAAGGCAACATCACACAAGCAAATACCTCCACAAGTGTGCCCCCACCAAACCCTCACACCCTTGCATACCTACGACAACTATTCGCACAACAATCCCACAACATGTCTAACCCATCCAACGTCCACATACCCAACATCAATCTCACAAGTCAACACAATCCCAATCCCCAAATACCACCACATGTTCTCCAACAACTATACGCACACCAACAACAACAGACACCAATCAATCCAAACCCCAACCTGCAATACCAACATCTCAATCCAAACCCCAACCCGCAATACCAACATCTCATCCAAACCAACCCGCAACACCAACATCTCATCCAAACCAACCCGCAACATCAACATTTCATCCAAACTAATCCCCAACACCAACTCCCACCCCACCTCCAATATCTCACCAATCAACAACCCTACACGTTTCAACCACAACAACCACATGATTTCAACACCGCGCTGCAAAGCTTAATCCAAAAGGTGGATGACTTACAAACTGGGGGCAAATGCAAATACTATTCTTTTGAGGATATTTGTCCCTACCCGTTTGATCGCACCTTGTACATGCCCCCTTTCCCTAAAAACTTTGAAACGCCAAAATTTGACAAATACAAGGGAAAGGGAGACCCTAGGGACCACCTAAGGGAATTCTATATTGCTTGCCTCGAAGTCTCTCACAACGACACATATCTTATGAGACTCTTCCCAAGAAGCCTTGGCGGCCAAGCCGCTGAATGGTTTGCCCATCTGCCACCAGGAATTCGAACATTTCCCAAGCTTGCGGAGAAGTTTGTCAATCATTTTTCCTACAACTTTGAACATGAGGTGTCAATGACTGACCTTTGTAACACCAAGCAAAAGAACGGCGAAGCTTTCGCTTCTTTCCTACAAAGGTGGAGGGGCCTAGCAAGCAAGCTCCCATGGCCTATTCCTGAAAAACAAATTGTCACCATGTTCGTGGCCAATCTCAATCAGGAATTAGGCTTTCACTTACAGATTCTGTGCGCATCTACCTTTGAAGAGGTTATCGACAAAGGCACCACTGTGGAACGAGCCCTCATTGCCAAGGGTTCCATCAAACTTTACGATCCCAAGTCCAACAACAACAACAACAATAACAATAACCACAAATCCAATCATAACACCCCCAACAACAACAACAATACCAACACGCAATCTAATGACAAATCACGTTATTGGGGGAAGAACAAGAATAATTTGAATGAAGGTGTCACTGATGTAAAGGCCGTCCAACACATCCAAAATCACACACCGGCACACACGTATGCAACGAACACCAATAACCAACGAGGACCAAACAAACTCCGCAAACCTTGCCAAAATTTCACGCCGTTAGTGGAACCTATTGAGGACATCCTCAATCGATGTCTCAAGCAAGGAGAAATCACACTCCCACCTGTCAGACCACGCCAAGACAATGACCTCAAGGCAGCATGGTATAATGAAAATGATTATTGTGAATACCACCGCGTGGCAGGTCATAAAACAGCGGACTGCATGCAATTAAAACATTGTATCCAAGACCTAATAGATCAAAATCTTGTCAACCTTGAGCATAGTACACAGCCATCACCAAATGCCAATCTTGGAGCTTACAAGGATCCCTTACCCAACCATAACAAAGCTTCATCATCCAATCAAGCGTACAATGTCACTCCACCACCCACACACTACGATTCCATTGTCGGCCGCATTGAACCCTCATCCCACTCTGTCAACACAATCACCATTCGGGCACAAGCACTCGATTGCGCCGTCACAACCTGTCGAGGCCGTGTCTCAATCTGCACTGCCCCTCCCACTGAACCAACACCCCCATCCACATATGATCCCCTCCCCCCTCGTCCAAACGCCCGTCCATCACCCACCACTCGATACAACCTCCTAGACCATCTAGGAAAGACACCCACGCAAATCTCCATCCTTGAGCTCCTTCGTACATCACCCCGCCACAAGGACATTCTCGACAAGGCCCTTTTGGAAACACAAGTCCCTGCAAACTTGGATGTCAATCAATTTCAAGCCATGGTCGGCCATATTGCCACACCACACCATATCACGTTTTCTGAAAAAGAACTTCCTACCTCCGAGCACCTACATAATGATGCACTACACATCGAGGTCCGCATTCGCAAACACACCATTAAAAGGGTCCTAATAGATGGTGGTTCCAGCCTAAATATATGCACTCTAAAATTGCTAAAACACTTGGGGTACTCAGATGTGGTTGTAGATGCTAGCGAGTGCATAACAATCAAAGGATATGATGACACCGAGAGGCTATCAGAAGGTACCATAAAGCTTCCTATTCAAGTGGGACAGAAAATCCTTGAAACCAAATGTCAGGTTCTAGATCTTGACCTCCCTTATAACATTCTTCTCGGCCGCCCATGGATCCATGCCATGCAAGCCGTCCCCTCCACTTTCCATCAATGTCTCAAATTCCCCCACAACGGCACTGAAGTCACTATCTATGTCGATCCTCGTCCTTTCCAATACTGTAGTTTTCTGGAAGGACACAACCAAACCTTCTGTCCGTACAATAAAGCCACCAACCAAATCACCCCAACAGCTTCCACTTCATACATCGACCCTGCCAACATCGCCACCACTTCATCCCAAACACCTTCACCACCTGAGGTCAAGATCAAGCTCAGCGACCAAGGCTGTGGAGAATACAACCTTCACGGCACCTTTTGCGTGGGCTTATTACCCACTCCTAAGACATTTGGCACTCCGCACACAGAGGCAGCTGACACAGTCATCATCAAATGCAAACCCTTGCCCGTCTTTGAGAAAAAACACCTTCTGGATAAGGACATACTTGAAGATATTTCATCCTGGCTTTACAAGGACGAGGAAACAGAACACGACATCCCCACCATCCCAGCAAACAGTTACGGTAAAGGTTCTGAGATAGTCAAAAGCATGGGTTACAAAGGACAAGGCGACATTGGCCTTCATGAACAGGGCATTGTGGAACCACTGCAAGCAACAAGGAACCCCTTTACTCAAGGGTTAGGGTATGGCCAACCACAACGCATCCTTAATACCGGCGAATGTATCTTAGCTGAGTTTGCTCCAGTTTCTCTAGACGTCGACCACATTAACGAAACGGACCTACAAGACTCCTTTAGCGACTTTGCCGATTTCTTCGCCTCCTCCATTTGCACCATCTACTATGTCACTACTTTCACCTCATCACCTAATGACCTACCATTAGTATACCCTGACCTCATCGACTGGGACCAACGAGGACCTCCTATTTTGGATATTGCACCTAATGACAAAGCCATTGCTGAAATGATGGGAGTAAGAGACAACTTCCCCTTGGGAGACCACAAAGCTGGATACTTCATGGAACTCAATCCGGCTGCCTATTTTGGGGAGACAACCCCTGCTTCTAGTCACAAAAATACAAAAACAAAAAATAGATCTGATGGTGAAAACCGTTCCACGGCAGTGTCAGATCCTAAAAAAGTAAAAATAAAGGACGTATCTCCTGGTGAAAACCTCCATGAGGTGCCAAGAGATGGAAGCATGGGCCTCCCTGAAATAGATAAAGTATATCCTGACAGATCACCCATCTTGGTTGAACCAGCACAGGAAATGAATCTAGGGACAGAGGAAGAGCCGAAAATCACATATCGAGCAGAATCTCTCAGCCTGTTCGAATAGGAGGACTTCTTGGCATTCTTCACACGCAGAAATCGCAACTTTGCATGGACCTACGCAAACATGCCAGGGCTAGATCCTGCTTTGGTTGTACATCATCTTGCAGTACGTCCTGATGCTAAACCAGTCAAACAGAAGCTCCAAAAGATGAATCCTCAGGTAGCCCTTCTTGTCAAAGTAGAGCTTAAAAAGTTACTAGACGTGGGGTTCATACGTCCAATTGACTATCCCGAATGGGTCTCGAATCTAGTACCTGTTGCTAAACCAGATGGCAGAATCCGCTGTTGCACTGACTTCAGAGACCTCAACAAGGCCTGCCCAAAAGATGACTTCCCTCTTCCCAACATTGACATGATCGTGGATCTTACCGCAGGGCATGAGATGCTATCCCTTATGGATGGCTTTTCAGGATACAATCAAATCAAAATTGCCGAAGCAGATTAGCACAAAACATCCTTTATATGCCCATGGGGGACATACTGTTGGGTAGTAATGCCGTTCGGCCTAAAGAATGCAGGAGCTACTTATCAACGAGCAATGACGGTCATCTTCCACGACCTCTTTCACCACATCATGGAGGACTACGTTGATGACTTACTCAGCAAATCAAAGACCCGAGAAGAGCACTTAGACGTGCTAGCCAAGATCTTTGACAGGTTAGAGCAATATAATGTTCGTCTAAATCCAAAAAAATGTGTCTTTGGCGTCACTTCAGGCAAATTATTGGGATACATAGTCTCCAGACGAGGAATCAAGGTGGACCCGGCAAAAGTCAAGGCTATTACTGAAATGCCACCTCCTAAAACCTTGAAACAATTGAGAAGCCTACAGGGTAAACTACAGTCTATTCGCCGATTCATTGCTCAACTTGCTGACAAATGCCAACCATTCCAGCATCTCCTCCGAAAAGATACAGCTTTCACTTGGACTACTCAGTGTCAGGATGCCTTTGACCAGCTAAAAGCATATCTGGCTAATCCCCCTATCCTATCTCCACCAAGACAAGGAGAGCCCTTCCTCTTGTATATTTCTGCAACTGACACAGCAATTGGGGCTTTGTTAGCACAACACGATGAACAGGGAAAGGAAAGAGCCATCTACTACATCAGCCGCACCTTGATTTCCTATGAGCTTAACTACACACAAATTGAACGAGCATGCCTGGCCCTCGTTTTCACATCACAAAAATTAAGACATTATATGCTCAATCATAAGACTAAGCTCATTGCTAAGATCGACCCACTCAAATATTTGCTAAACAGAGTAGCTCTCACAGGAAGGATGGCAAAATGGGTCATGATTCTCACCGAATTTGACATAGAATACACAGAGAGGAAGGTAATCAAAGGACAAGTCATAGCAGATCAACTAGCTGAGGCACCTATTCAGGCAGAGCATCCTACAATAGTAGAATTTCCAGACGAGGCCATCTTGACAATCACACCAGCCACAGATACATGGAAGATGTATTTTGATGGATCCTACACTCACAGAGGCTCGGGGGCAGGCGTCCTGTTTGTTACCCCTCAAGGTGACACGATCCCTAAATCATTCAAAATCACATTTCCATGCACCAATAATGTAGCAGAATATGAGGCCCTCATCACAGGTCTCCGAATGGCCATCCAATGGAAAATAGACAAACTAACTATGTATGGCGACTCTCAACTAGTCATCAGGCAAGTTAATAATGAATATAAAACCAAGGACGACAAGCTTCTTCCCTATAAGAAGATGGTCGATGACTTTAAAGATTATTTTGGTGACATCCACTTTGAGCAGATCCCAAGGTTTAACAACAAAGCGGCAGATGCCATGGCCACCATTGGATCTCTGGTTGATATGAAGCAAGGCAGCAAGAAATGCGAGTTCCTGATCGAAGAGCTCCCCATCCCAGCATATGACGTTCCTCAATCTGAATTAGTGTGCGAAATCGTTGGTCCCTTATCCCCCTAGTATCAGGAAACTTACCTCTATCTTCACGATAACATTTTCCCCAACAACCTATCCCCATCACAGAAAAAATCCTTCATCCGTCGAGCCTCCTGTTTCATCCTTGTAGGTGACACCCTCTACAAAAGGAGTCTTGATGGTACGCTTCTACGATGTTTAGACTCTAGGGAAGCCGAAGCAGCTTTGGAAGAGGTACACGCAGGTATTTGTGGGGTACATTCAAGTGGACCAGCTCTTTCTAAGAAGATCCTAAGGACTGGTTATTATTGGCCCACTATGGACAAGGATGCACATCAGTTTATCAGAAACTACCTCCCATGCCAATAGCACGGCGATCTCATCCACGCACCAGCACAGGAGCTGCAACCAATCACAACACCATGGCCTTTCTCACAGTGGGGACTTGACCTCGTAGGTAAAATACACCCTCCATCTTCCAACGGCCATAAATTCATAATAACTACTACCGAATACTTCACAAAGTGGGTGGAAGCAATACCACTCACCTTCACCACAGGCATCCAAATCTCCAAGTTCATTCTCCACTACATCATCTGCCGCTACGGTATACCCCATTCCATTGTTACTGATAATGGGAAGCCATTTAAGAACCAAGAAGTTCACACTTTGTGCGAAAAGTTTGACATCAAACACCGCTTCTCCATGCCATATTACCCCCAAGGAAATGGTCAAGCAAAGGCTTCTAACAAAACCATCCTCCGCATCTTAAAGAAGACAGTCAATGAAGCTGGCCGCGACTGGCACCTCCAACTTAACCCCGCCCTATGGGCTTACCGCACTAGCATCCGCACTCCTACTGGAGCCACTCCATACTCACTAGTATTCGGATCAGAAGCTATTTTACCTATAGAGGTCGAGGTCCCGTCCCTCTGAGTATCATTGCAAAATATTATATCTGATGAAGACTATCGCGTCGCAAGATTGCATCAACTTGAATTGTTGGATGAGAAACGCCTGAATGCATTAAATCACTTACAGGCATACCAAAACCGCCTCAGAAGAAGCTACAACAAAAAGATCAGAACCAAAAAGTTTGAGGTAGGTGACCTGGTCCTAATGGAAAATCAAAAGAACCTGCAAGAGCATCCGAAGCAAGGAAAATTCAAACCTAATTGGCTAGGACCTTATGTCATCACCACCGACTATGGGTCAGGAGCTTATCAACTTGCAACACCCGAGGGGCAGCCTCTAGATGAGCCAATGAACATCTTGCATCTCAAGCGATTCTATGCATAACCCATCTGATACCACAAGTCAAAAAAAAAAATCAGAGTGCAATAAAAACTTCCAATGGTGAAAATCACCTCGGTGACGCCTTGGATAAGTACCATGGTAAAAACCTGTTCCAGGCGCCATGCGTAATGGCCGGCTCTACCATCTAATAAGTCCTCTTTCCAGCATAACACTCCATACCCACACATCCCATGGCTTGAAATTCTGAAACATCAAGTTTGTTCGCCCATCCCACACTACGTCACCCACCCACAACCCCACCTGGGGAACGAGGATCCTTGTAAGCTCTCCTTTGTACAGTTCATAAAATCAGAAAATCCAAAAACATCATAAAATCAGAAAATCCAAAAACATCATAAAATCAAAAAATCTGAAAACAGCAGAAAATTAGAAAATCCAAAAATAATCACCCCATGCATCAATCTCACATCCCACCACAATCATCTAAACACGTCTCAACCCTCATCACATCACATCGCCAACCATTCCCACATCATCAAGTCTTGCCAGAACTACATATTCATTTCACCCGCATCTTAAAAGTACCTTGATCCAGTGGACACACGGTATGTAGGTAGTCTGGACTACGAGGGATGTTTCCAGTACTCAGGTATCTAAGATGCACCCATCCCACCCATTGGGATGGTTCCCACTCACTAAGCTTTCTAGATTTACGAAACGATAAGCATGCTACACATACCATTGAAACATGGTCCCTTGCGCAAAAATCATCAAGCAATATACCAACTATAATCTTCCATTTGGCCTGAATGTTCTTTTGCCCATCTTCCACAAAAACTCTCCAATCAAAAACAGATCTGCGTCCTAGGATATGTCTTTCCTACAATGGACAAAAATCTATCATTCTATCATCACGTCTCTTGGCAAGAGCACACAAAAGGCTATTTGTATCTTTCATTGGTCTTTTTGCTTATTGATTTTTATCTTTTTGTCTCACTCCAAGTAATCTCCAAAGCTACCTTGATCTCATTATATCATGGTACGTAGCGGATGGCCCTTGGAGTAGACATAGTCATTGTTTCAGTATGCTGTGCTTGTGGGTTGGCTTCATTACTCCAAGAATAGTATTCATATCTTGAAGTTCAGGTCGGTTCTAGCATAATGAGTCCTATTTTGCATATACAGGCATCAACACCTTATATGCATTATTCACACTCACTGCTATGAGTCCCCTTCCTCTACTAGACAAGATTATACTACATTGGGCATGCATGAAACCAACCTATTGTTTGTGGGTCTAGTCCATGCAATTGTCGGATATACATCATCACCTAGGTCATTTCATACCTTCGTGAATTGTATCCAACATTGCTACATTAAACTAAGAAATGCTCTCAATTAATTTTGTGCAACTACTGATACTAGCTCAACATCATCATCCTAATCACTCAGTCACCTATCCCATATCGGCCTAGATTTGATCGACACTTTCCAACCCCCCCTCCCCCCCACCAATCTAACTCCCACACTAACCCTATCTCCACTTAACACATCTTGAACCAAACTCCCCCTGCCCCCTCAATGACGTGGTATCTTATGACCTAACCATCCTCCAATCCCCCCACCGCCATCCCCTAGATGCTCTCACCCCTATCATCCACAACACCTAACACATTCTCCCATAGTCTCACCATTTAGGGTCAACACAAGGAACATCATGTGTATCAGGATTAGGCTACCTCACCTATCACCTAGTTTGCATACCACCTATCACCGATACTGCATTTAGCACATATCATTTAACTACATCTCACCATCCGTTTGTATCCCATGTTACGTTCATTTTAATCCATTTGCATCTCATGTTAGGTTCATTTTAATCTGTTTGCATCCCATGTTACGTTCATTTTAATCCATTTGCATATCATGTTAGGTTCATTTTAATCCATTTGCATCTCATTTTAGGTTCATTTTAATCCATTTGCATCACATTTTACATTCATTTTAATCCATTTGCATCTCATTTTAGGTTCATTTTAATCCATTTGCATATCATGTTACGTTCATTTTAATCCATTTGCATCTCATGTTAGGTTCATTTTAATCCATTTGCATCCCATGTTACGTTCATTTTAATCCATTTGCATATCATGTTAGGTTCATTTTAATCCATTTGCATCTCATTTTAGGTTCATTTTAATCCATTTGCATCACATTTTACATTCATTTTAATCCAGTTGCATCTCATTTTAGGTTCATTTAATCCATTTGCATATCATGTTAGGTTCATTTTAATCCATTTGCATCTCATTTTAGGTTCATTTTAATCCATTTGCATCACATTTTACGTTCATTTTAATCCATTTGCATATCATGATAGGTTCATTTTAATCTGTTTGCATCTCATTTTAGGTTCATTTTAATCCATTTGCATCTCATTTTAGGTTCATTTTAATCCGTTTGCATCTCATTTTAGGTTCATTTTAATCCATTTGCATCTCATGTTAGGTTCATTTTAATCTGTTTGCATCACATATTAGGTTCATTTTAAATCCATTTAAGTTTGCATAAAACACAAGTAGATTCATTTCAGCTGCATATCATTACACATCATATCATAAGTGCATATTAAAAATAGCATCATCACATTGCATTCCATACATATCAACATTTCATAAACATTTAAATTGCATTACAACATCACCAACATCACCATTGAAACAACTAGTGGCATATAACATAATCCCATACATTTGCATCCATAATAAATATTTGTTAATTCACATATTTAGTTACATCATATAGTCCATAAAATCACAACACCATGCATATATCACAAACACATCATACATCCACAACATATAAAATATAACATGTGCATCCATCATATAAGCATCATAACAATAGAACATCATAAGCCATCAGAAGTCTCGCATCATATATAATCACCGCAAAAAAATGTACATCGCTCACATCATCAAAAAATAAAGTGTCCTGATACAATGCCTCTAAGGGCTATCATGGTATAACTCTCACATCAAGGATCCTCTCTCTGAGGGGGTAGGAGATGATGACCCTAGTCGAGCCTGTGATCCTGGCGGCGGCTGTGGCTGTGGTGCTACTGGTACCTGAGGATCCTGCTGGGGCACATATGTGGGAGGGGGCATCGTCTACTGAACTGACTGAATAGATCTAGATCGATGTGATCTCGACGCCCCCGATCTACTGACCTGGCTGTAACTCGGTGCTCACTGCGCTGTAGGTACAGCTGCATAGTATAACCCCTGATAGTACTCCGTCCATGCTCTCGCCTCTGCTAGCTCCCCTCGTACCTGAGCCACCTGTCCCTGTACCTGAGCTACCTGTCCCTGTGCCTGGCTCAACTGACCCTGTATCTGATGCGCATGTGTCTGAGCCTGGGCCAGCTGAGTCTGCATCCCTGCCAAAATCAGGGCAAGGCCCCCACCCATAGCCTGTGCACTGCTCAACGCAGTCTCTGCCTGCTGTGCTCTCACAAGTGCTGCATCCCACTCTATCCTCAAATCCTCCATATCCTCTCTAGCCTGAGCCAGCTGAGCCTTCGCAACTGCTAACCGCCCATCTACTCCCTGTAGCTGTCCCAACTCAGCCTCTCGACGCCCCAATGCCTCCTCTAAACTGGCCACCTGAGCACGTAGTGTCTCTATCTCCTCCATCTCCTCCCGTGACCGTCGCTGAGGTGTCAGCCTCTCAACCTCTGTCTCCATCCCTACCCCTGAGCTCCCTGCCTCAGCATCATGCCTACTGACCTGTAGCTGCTCCACCCGTGATGGGGATAGATCACCCTACTCTATCCTCGGTCGTCCATCGCGTCGTCGCGGTGCTCTCCCCTACCATCCACCCCTAGCCTGGACCTGCTGCGCAGGAACCTGCTGCGCAAGAACCTGCTTCGCAGGAACCTGCTGCACAGGAACCTCCTGCCCAACTGGCCCATGTCCCGCTACCGCTGCTACCCCCTCATCCACCAGCTGACCATCTCTGGCGATCACCCTCTCTGATCCATCATCCATCACCTCTACAATGAAATCTGCAATGACCTCATCCCCACCCCCATCTGGATCATCTCCATCTCCATCTCCCTCATCCTCTGATAGCGCCACTGTTGGATCTGTCAATCGAGTGGGCTGATGCGTCTGCCACCATACATCATAAGCAGGCATAGTGCCTGCATCCACCACGGTGCTCCTCCAATCCCACTGAACTGGCCGAAGTGCTGCCCAGTCATTCAGCGCAACCTGTGGCTATAATGCTGTGGGCCAATAGGCTGTATCCCGCAGTGTCCGCGCATATATGGCCATCTACTAGGGCACATCCTGTACCCGTCCAAACTGCCGCATCACCCGTGAGGGTAGGTACATCTCTATAGTACAGTCTACACGACCCATAAGAAATCTCTGTTGAAATGTATATGGGAGATGGGTCACATCATCCAGCCACTCCTCACAATCAATATATGGATGGTATACCACACTAATCACGTCATCCAATATCCTTCGCCAATGACGGACCTGTCCAGTATAGGTATACAGTGCATCCCGATACAAAAACACAAATGCCTCAAATGGGCACTGATAATAACCGCATGTCAGCCGAGTCACAGGGATATGCTCCCAAAGCCATACGTGCAGCAGTGTAACCCCAGCAGATAAAGCCCTATCATGAAGATAGGCAACTGTGTGCATCTCGTGCAGCAGCTGTGCTAGCATCACTGGCCCCCATGCGTAGACAGTCTCATGCCTCACCATCCCCTCTATCATCCCACCCCAGCCCACAGGAAAACCCCTGCCTCGCCTATCCGGCAGCACTACACCTCCAATCAACGCACACAAATATAAGGCAAAGGGATCTGCACCCGCCGCCAGCGTCCTGTCATAATCCATCTCCCTCCCGTCTGCGGAAAGCACCACGTGCTCTGCTCCGAACACTCTGATCAACGTAGTCCGCCCCCTCCTCGTGTCATACCTCACATGTCGACCATGAATCGACAGCTTGAGGATGCGATAAACATTCTCAAGTGTGATGGTCATCTCTCCTGTCGGCAGCAGAAAGCTAGAAGTCTCGCTACGGTATCGCTCCACTGTGGCCATCATCAGAGCTCTATGAGCTCGCAGCACAGGCATCGCTGCCACCGTCCAAAGCCCCAGTCTCGCAAGTTGAGGTCACCATGTCTCATCAAATAGCGGCATCACGGATCGCACTCGTCGCTCTCACGACTGCAGTATAAACCGCTGCGTATCCTGCATCCACCACTTCTTCGTTAGATACAAAATTACTTTCCCCCTACACCTTTTTCTTCTAAATGTCTCAAAGGCCCAAATCATGTGGCCCCACACAGACAATCCCTAAGTGCTATTTAAAAATAGCGCTACTTTCCCCTGCCTATAGCGCCAATACAGAAAATGGTGCCACTGCGCTCCCCGTATCGCGCCAATCTAGACATTGGTGCCACTGCGTGCCCTATATCGCGCCAATCCATACGATGGCGCAGTCCCCCATTTTCGTGTCAATCAAACTTTTAGTGCTAAAACTAATCATAGCGCTATTCCCCATCATGGCGCTATTCCAGACGATAGCGCCGTTCTACCCATAATATGGCGTCAAAATGCCATATTTGCTTCGCCCTGAGTTTTGGTGCCAATCCAAAGGATGGCACCAATATTCCTCTAAAATGGCAACAAAATCACCTTAACCTACCCTGGCGAATAGCGCTAATCTGAAGGATTGCGCTAATCTGCCTTGTCTATAGCGCCACGCGCTCCTAACCCACTTCCCGAAACCCAAAAATAAGTGCGTAAAATAAAAAATCACAAAGTCCGGGTTAGGCCCTACCTGGGGTCCAGCCTCAGGAGACCGCCCGACCTCTCGGAATCGCTCTGAGATGTGATGAAGTCGTGGGAACTGTGGGTTGCGCTCGCCCATCTCTCCTTTGTCTTTTTCTTCTAGAAGGTCAAAGTGTGCAAATGTGGCACTCTTTGGGCCCACTTTTCCTAATATAGTGGGCCATGTCCTCCCTCCATCCCTTTCTTTTCCCTCCAGGGTGCAGATCTCAGCCTTTTTTCCTCTATTTTTCTTCCCACCATCTTCTTTTTCCATCACTTCTCCCACTTTCACTTCCGTCACATCCTTTCGAGAGCTTACCTGTAAAATCGATATTTTTCCCGCCAACCTCTCGAGGGGGCATCCCTTATCCATCTCATTCCTTCCCGGTAGCTGGGGCATATTTTTCTTCTTCGACCTGACGCCACTTCCCTCCTAGGTCCTGATGCCACGTCAAAGAGAGGCAAATGTAGACACCTAAAAATGTCTCGACCACCAAACTGATTCCCGACATCCCTAAACTCACCAATTCCCTTTCCAACTAATTAATTAAATTTTTATTTAATTAATCACCCCTTTCATTTTCTAAAATCCACACCATTTTATCCCAAAATTGAATTAATTTTATTAATTCAATAGTCCAAACCTTAGCCAAATGATTTAATAAATATGCAAAATTTATTAAATCAATTCCCCATTTTCCCTAAAATCCAATTAATTAGTAAAAACCATGTTAACTAATTAATCCAGCCTACTAATTAGCCTATCCCTACCCTAGACAATTAAATAGCTATTATTTAATTGCCTACTCTAGCCTATCCCATCCTAGCCTTAGGATTAATTAATTAAATCACTAATTAATTAATCTTATCCCCCCTCTAATCCCTCTACTAATTTATTCCAGCCATATTAATTAGGTTAATCACCCTAATTAAGAAAGTCAAATCCTCATTAGCACTTCTCTCCACACCTCCCAAATTTAAAATTCAAATAAATCACACATCACATTTACTCCTCTTACACATCCCTTACACATGTCATATCCACTCTTCCCCAAATGAATTTTTAATTCATTTTACCCTTCCCCATGTGAATTTTTAATTCACAAATAATCCATCTCACCCAACCTCATTTATTCACCCCTTTCCCAAAAATGAATAAAAGATTTACTTTTATTCCTAGCCCTCCATCTTCCAAGATCAAATCTAGGCCCTCCACCTCACTTTCATCCTCCACCATTGATTTCTCCAATCAATCTCCACCCTTGGATCAAAATCCTCTCCAAAAGTCTATAAATACAACCTCTCACAAGTCATTTTCATCATCCATTTTCATGCAAAGTTACCATGCCAAAATTATCTTTGAGTTAATAGTGAGTTGCATACTTGAAGAGCATTTCACATTTGAATCAATATTCTAGGGATCATCTTAGTCTTAGGAGCTCCTATTGGGTGCAAAGGCTCCTTCTTTCCCTTGATGGGATTAGGTTGTGCATGTGAGGTATAATCTCTTGTGTTTTTGCATTTGATTTAGTGTTTTCTCTCATTTTGCATTATCTAATCTACACATACCTTCTGACTTGACCTCCTCTTATAACCCACCACTAGATGGTTAACAAAGGCAGGATGAAGACTCTGACCCTGGAATTTCATTGCGTAGACAATTACATACATTAATTTTGACTTATAATATAGATAGTCATATAAAATTAATTACAAATTTCAAATACAAATATATTAAATCAAGATAAACCTTGTAAAAAATTACGTGGGAGTCAATACCAAATATACGTTGTAAGACATCATCTGTGAGAACAAGATCATCCAATATGGCTATGTCCATCATTGACTACTGCCCTTGTGTTGCAGCATTCTACTGAGAGTCCTACGTCTCATAATTGTACAAGTTCCCACATGAACTACAAAGATGTAGGGACAAATGATGCTTGTTGATCTCACCCTCATCGTCCTAGGTGAGATCATCACCATGTTGTGCTAGAGACTACGTTAGAGAACTCAATGAATGTAGTGTCTCCACTTCAACACTCTCCTTCAAAGTCAAAGGGAGTGAGACACGTGCTAGCCTCATCAGGGGTCTAGGTACATAGTTCTAGTCTCATTGTTCCCCCTCTCTATCTTGGGCAGAGCCACCACCTCTGCCCTAGAACTCTCGAATGTTGAAATAATTAAGAATCTCCTCGGGGATGAACTCACAGTGGAGTTTCCTCAAGAAATATTGTGGCACCTCATTATTATTACATGGACACTCATCAAAGACCATCTACCCTCTATCTCAAATGTTTTGGGATATATCTTCATTCCTACACCAATGAATCAGGAAGCATTTGCAAGTCTCTTCTAATGTTTGTCTAGTATTAGGATTGATAAAATGTGAACATAATGCAGATTTTTTATTTTTTTTGTCCTTCACTTGTTGGTAAGACAATTTGTCAGCATAGTATTGTTGACACCTCTCCCTATAGTCATTCCGTTTGGTGATTTGGTTTGTCACTGATTCAATGTGATAAATAATCACCTCTAATGACTTGGCAAGGGCTCTCCTACGATTGGTGCTTGCACTTGGACTATTTAACATTTCAATTAGGGTTCAAAGATGTTTTTTGTTTTCTTCTATTTGTCCTAAATAGTTCTCCTATGTATCTCTTTCATGGTGAGGACGTGAAGGTGGGGGGTTTTGAGGTTTTTGAGGGTTTTCGAGGTTGTTTTGACCCTCCTCTATTGGATTTGTGTTTTGTGTTGCCTCATTGACTATAAATTTAATATAAAAAAACCAATAAAACATTAACAAAGTAAAAATTTCTTTTCAAATCCACAAAACTCAATCAAAACCTACCTTGTTCAGCTGCTACACCCTCTACATTTTGTTCACGACATCCTCAGGAGCAGGATTAGTGAAGTGGCATGGTGAAAACATTGATTCCACTTACAATTTTCTTGATTCCTCCTTCTTCTAACGTGCTCGCACT
This sequence comes from Cunninghamia lanceolata, assembly GCA_027924645.1. Lineage (NCBI taxonomy): Eukaryota > Viridiplantae > Streptophyta > Pinopsida > Cupressales > Cupressaceae > Cunninghamia > Cunninghamia lanceolata. The sequence continues at coordinate 11,472,378 of BSBN01000655.1, forward strand.
CTAAAGACTGGTTATTGCTTGCCAAAACATAGAATGGGTCACAACTCTCTATTTTTGGTTTTTATTTTTCACTTTTTAATAGACCATAACATGAGCGTGTTATAACACGCTCACATTTTATCTTGCATGGGACCAAAAAGCCACAACTTTGTGCATATACCCCATAGCAAGTTACAACCTACACACATGTTTAAATTTTATAATATACATGTATTGTATTAGGCTCATGAATATCACCATCCTAAATAATGGAATCTACTAACTATTATGTTGTTATGTCATCAAATAGTTGCAAAGGACTATGCAGGTGAGATGGCATAGATCGGACAGAAAGCATCTCTATAAAACCCATACCACCAACAATCTTCTCTAGTGAATCAAATCCCATATGCTGAGCCTCTGGAGTGGCAGAATGATCAATAGATGGATCAGCTACTCTATAATGTGACACATGTTCTCCACTAGAAGATCTAATTGTATGATCTGCATCAAAACACTGCATGTCAACTACTAGGCTCTGTGAATCTACCATGATGAGAGCCACGTATGAACTAAAACCTACTAGAGAGATCCCCTACTATGATGATATCATCTGGTACACTCTCATCAAGTCCTCAAATAAATGACAGGCTACCCTCTACATCTAACCCTCGATTGTAATATGTTCCAAATCATCTAGCAATGGGATTCTTGAAAGATGATGGGGATCCATCTGATTAGGTGACCTACATGAATGCCTCATCAAATACTCTCCAACATGATCTATAGATATAGGCTAAGTTTACATAGTAATCTCAACAATATTGTTAATTGCTTCTTGTTGGGAAGCAATTACCACATGGTCACCAATACCACTGAGAGAAGGTGAGATCACAAGCATCCTATCACCAACCAAGCTCCTATAAATAGGAGGTTCTCAATCTAGTTGATGATATGGTTCCCTATCACATACTCTACCACACCCCTACCCCAAATGTGGTGGTAGATCCAAATAGTTGATGTTTAGACCTAAATGGACCTCAATGTACAATTGTTATGCAAAATATAGAGGAATTTGGTCATTATTTGGGTGACCATCTGCAACAAGAAATATAGAATATATTAATGGTGCCATCTAAGGGCACACACACTGAGTGACCTGATATGCCCTAACACTAGTTTTGGGTGCATATTAAGGAAAACATTGTGCCTTCAGAGTTTCTTTTGACACTCTCAATTGTACTTCACTCAATGGTACATCACTAGAGACCTATACCCACATTTGGAATAGAATGGGTACTAAACTCTTTTTAGAATATGTACTAACACTCCCTAATGAAGATCTAATATGAATTAGATTGTCCAAAATCTTCTCAAAATTAGATTTATAAACCTCTGTTATTTGAGGATTTTGTAAAATTGACCTCAATCTAGAAATATTGATATCTATGTAGCCAAATATTGGATCCATATCTAGGGCTATCACATAAATATAAGTTTGAGAGAAGGAACATAACATTCAAGATAACATAAAAATAAAGACATAAATCTTTGAATATAGCAGATTTAGATAGCTAGAACTCACATCTAGATACATCCTAAATTATCATATTTTAAACTTAACACACTTTCTCTTTAACATTTAATGCTACACACTTTTCCACATAATAGATATCTATTTTTTGAAATATCAAGGAATATAAAGCACTTTAACTTGAGTGTACACATGAACTATATTGAACTCCTACTCTTTGCATTCCTATGCAAGAACAAGTTTTATGTACATGAGTAATGGCTATTTAATTTTCTTAAATCTACAGGTTGACAAGGATGTGATGAAAGTAGCAAGAAAATCATTTTACTAGACAATGATATAGATCAGATAGTGACTGCACATAATTTGAGAACACTTATACAAATTATTAACTTGTGATCAACTAGAATATATTTTTAATCTTTGTAAACATATCAAAAACATAATTTTGAAACCAAACTTTGGTCATTTCAAAAAGATGTACATCATAGGAAAATTGAAACTATGAAAAAACTAAGAACGTTTGCTCAAGAAGGCAGTTCACAAGAGCACACAACATTATAGATAGAAGCAAAAATAGAATATTTACCTTCATCATGGGAAAAGTAATGGTGATCCAACCCTCAATTCAACCAAAGACACAATGAAAGTACATAGATGAAAGACAATAGGAAGTCATATAGAGAATGCCCTAGATTCTTATTCAAGCATGTAATATGATAATGAATGCTTTGATTTAATGATAAATGCTCTTTGAACATGCTCTCTAAGTGTTAGGCGCTAAATGTGTTCAAATGAACTAGAGTTAATCCTTAAATATAATTACTTGAAGTGAAAAATGAAACATTCCATGCTTTGAGTTGATGCATAATAGTTAGTTGGGAGGGTTAGGTTGGCCCTAAATTTGAATTTTAAATTTCAAGGTTTATTTTTGTCACAACCAATTTGGGTTAGTTGCACAAATTGCAGATCTGAACTTGGGTAGGGACATGGGTAAAATTAGGGATCTCAAGACTAGTCCCTAAGAGTGAGTACAAATAGAATCAACTAAGTCTTGGGTTATGTGCCAAACTTTAGCATAAATAAGGAAACTTGTACACTTTTCATTATCTAAGTCCAATATCCAATTTAAAGTGAGCTCAAAACATAGGACAAAAGTGCAAGGTATGTAATTTCCACCATAAAAAATTTAAATTTAAATATTTTATACCACATCATAAGATAATTTTTTGAAGGATTAGAGTCCTAATGAACAAGTTCATAAAATTTTTGATACAATCTTGGTGAAGGACCATACAAGTGCACAAGTATTAAAAAGAGGATATTTCCCAATGTAAAATTCACAACCTTATTGTCAAAGTGTATACTATGGTTGAAAAATATAGGTTTCAATCTTCAATTTATAATTCTCTTGAGGGTGTAATGAGAGGTTGAGAATGAACAATTTTGTCATAACTTAGAAAAAAATATTTTATTTAATTCAAGTCAATAACTAGAGACATTGAAAGTTGTCTCGAGAGTTAATAAAAGGTGTTGTTAAATTTGGAGTACATATAGTACAACTCAAGTTCAGCATTAAGTTTCACACCATATAAAAGAGGAGTAGATCAAGAATGAACCTTTCATCTCAAAGATAGAATCCTACCATGCATATACATTATTTTTGGAAACAACCTTAAATAACATGTTTTTCTTGTAAGGGTATAGACTCTAACACTACCCATTATAATGCAGCTAGTTCATCCTCTTCCTTAAAAGTGCCATAGTTTTTCCCAAGGAAAAAAAAACATGACAAGATCTACCTTTAAAAATGTGATGGTTCCTCTAATGTAAATATAACTAAGAATACTTGATTGAAAATACTAAGTAGATAATATATTTCTAAGAATACTTGATGGTTTCTAGGTCAAAATGAAACTAGCAATGAAATGAAATCTTGTATTTATAGTCATGGACGAGTATTACCAAATCATCGAGTAATATATGCACATGTGCATAGAATAATCTCTAAATTGACTCAAAACATTTACAACACAATACATGTGATAGGAAAAACCTTTAAAATATTGCTTTTAAATTATCAACTTGATGAGTTGTTTGTTTTACAAAAAAAAAAGGCATAAAAACTCTAAATAATTGACTAAAAGTGACAATAACTTATGAGATCATTATGCATTTGGGATAATGTTTTTTTATGCATTAAGGAGTATTAAGGTATCCTTTACTTGGAATGCAGTAGGAAGTAGGAAGCTCTCCCCAACAAGAGTATCATGTCTATATGCAAATCTTACAAGTATCAAACATATTTAGCAAAGTGGTTATGTGATCAATGAAGAAACCTTGAGGTAAATATGTTCTTCTATTTTTCAACTTGAATATTAATATTGTGATAGTAAGATAAAAATTTTGATGACTTAAACTTAAAGTGGCAATCAAGTTCAAATTAAATATCACATATATATTTGTGGTCAAAAAGTGTATTGATTGCATACTCTAGTCTAAAACGATAACAATGTAGTGTATTTTTACCCTTGGACATGTTTAACACATTTTAAAAAATCATGCAAGATTATTTTTTATGGACAACAATGTAATACATTGTTATCATTTGACTACTAAAAACATACATGATGTTTAATTCCAGCCAATGGCAATAGTGAAGAGCTATCAAACTAGTAAATATTGTGGATTTTGGGATAAATCCTAATTATCACTTAATTCTATACATTCCTAGGTGGAACTAGAAAATTCTTTTGTGGTTCATATCTCAAAGAGAACATTGACTTAAAAGAAGCTTTCATGTAATATAATAGAGTAAAACATGAGTCGCACCTATGTCCATCCCAACTTTTAATCTTATATTTAACAAAATGCTCAATAGACTTATAGCTACTATATGTGTTAACCAATTTAGCTATCATGGATCCATGCTTGTGAGCTCTAGATTCCTTAAAAATAATTTTTGTAAGATGAGGACCAAGAGTGTCTATTCTTGCATATGCTTTAAAATAGGGTATCATGGTAGATCAACAATTAAAACCTTAAAGGATTTAGTTTTGGACACTTTCTCATGTTTTATCAAACAAACCAAATTGTTGTTCCTTATATTACACAATTATCTATTGCTCTAAATCTTGTCAATAACTTTCAACTGATGTATTACCCACTTGTATCATTGTTGAACACACAGAAGTACTAAGAGGGGGTGAATCAATACTTAATCAAATTCTTTTCTTCCAATAGCATTCAAACTAATATAAGCATTTAAAGCATGAGAAACACAAGAACACATAAGCACATAACTATAACACCATATTTACGTGGAAAACCCTAGAAGGGAAAAACCACAGTGAGCTAGCTACTTGGATCTACTATCCAAATCTAGCCTTACAAATAAAAACAAGATTACATTATCATTTATGGGCTACAACCCAAAGGAAGTTGCAACTACCTAAATTGTAACAACACTTACAATTTTTACACAAAGAGGCTTGAAACTCTACAAAAAATACTTATTTGACTCAGATGTTTCTTTCACAAACACTGATTGCTCCAACCTTCTACTGACCTTTCCAAATTCTGTACCACTATTTCATCTCTACACATTCATAATACCAAGTTTTGTAACATCAAAACACCTTCAGAAGTTCTTCTCAGTCATCACATCACCTACATTCACCTCTACAACAATAACACTTTGCATAAACTAATCCTTTCCACATTTCATCATCAAAACTATTTTTGTGGTTAGTTTATTCGTACATTATCAATGCTACTACGCAATACACAACCCATCATCCTTCAACAACTTTGATCTTACATTTATATCCTTTGCAAGCTTTAAAATATTTCTCCTTGATCGGCCAAGATGAAACATGTAACATGAAACATGCAACGACCACAATAGTCGGATCCCAAACATATGTGGTAAGTAGTAATCCAATGCAATTCACAAACAAGAGTTAATCAAGACCTAATTTACCTTAGAACACTCTTCCATGTTGGCACATACTTCAAAACGCACGGCATAATCATCAACATACACCAATTCGGCACATCAAACATTTAACCTTCTATTCATTTAGCTCCAGACCTAAGGTGATACCAAAAAGACAAAAATAGCATTATTCAGATCATGTCATGAACATTAAATGGCTTAAAAAACATTCTCAAACACTCATTTCACATCTTCAAGTTATTTCATTCTAGTGCAAACACTTGAACTCTTATATCAGTGTCCTTAACACAATCTACTTACAAAGTCTTAATGAAAATAATACTTGTGGTAAACACAACCATTTGAAACTTGAACTTAGGATACCAACTAGCCATATGAGCTTATCATTCAATCAACAAGGTCAGATACTAGTGTACGGTGAATTGCGGTGGCATCCACTATCTCCCTCTACTTACCATTACCATCAACAAGACTTGTCTTCATAGAGATGACTCCAGAGAAGCATCTGTGGTACATATTATCACTTTAAACTTGACACATGCATACCTTTCACTTAATTCTAGCTATCCTCCAAACCGGAATGTCATATCTTCATTTTTTAAAAAGTGTGGAGCATTCTTTTGTCTATATATGACTAAACTTACTATGTTTCATTACTACCTTCACTCTTCTGACTTTAAAACACTTTTTGGTAGACTCCATGATCTCAAATTTGAACCATAGATGCCTTGGAGCAATATCTAGCCATCTATTCAATCTGCAGTCTCATATCTTCAAATGCAGTAGAATGTGGTACATTCTTTTGAGCCTGTGACACCTTTCCTGACTAAACCAACACTTAGACAATTTTTCTTCAAACTTTCTACAACATTCTTCATTTGGCACTAAACAATATGACTTCATATCATCCAAAGGACAACATATGCAACCAACATACCTCCATGACATTCATTATTAACACAACACATCAAGGATAATGGTAACATACACTTATCATGAACTTACATATGAACTTTAGAAGATAAGGTATGATTGTGTATAGATGATACTGATCCTTTGTCTCACATCATCATTGTTCCTTTGACCCACTCCTCTAACTGCTCAACATATTCACATTTGCCTTTGCTTTCCACATTGCTACATAGTTGACATCAATGATAACACATATGCAACAATCATATGCTCCTAATCAAATGAATTGTGTTACAAAACTTAACTAAGAGTCTTGCTTATGTACTTGCAATGTGTAATCTTTGATATATACCTAACATAATTTCCCTTAAGGTGAATTTATATAAATCTATTCTTGATATCATGTCAAATATTGAGCCAATTTATATATTTTATTAAAATTCTAATGGTGACACCAAGGATGAGATTGTACCCCTTTGCATCTAATTTGTATTATTGAATGATCAGGTATTGTTATCACCCAGTTTTGCACCCTTGCATACAATTGTGAAACCTCTGCAAACTGGAGTAACATGGGACTAATCTCTAAGTGTGGGACTTTGCTAAATGAGATCAGACCTTCAGAGAAGGTCGACTTCCTCTCTCTAAGCCTAATGCTTAGAAAAATTCATCTAAACCTAGTGCTAATGCTTGCTGGGAAAAGGGTAGAAGGAATGCTGAAAAGAAATGCTGAAATAAACTAAGTGATACACTAGATTTAAATGTGTTTGGCTGCAACTGAATAGACACAGTAATAATCTCATAGCTGGAAAGACATTACACAGACCCATATTAATTTTAGAGAGGTCCAGAAGAGTAGACACAGGCCAAAAAATAATAAGAGGCAAAAATACCAGTTTATATTGATCATAGAGGCCAAATAGCCATTACAAAGAATAGCCCAGAAGAACAACCAACCCCTATACATCTGGTTTTACATGTATATATATCATTTCATTTTGGCTTCAACCCCTTCCCATCAATTTCACTGATGGGCTGTGTATTAGAAAATATCTCTACCTGAAGGGACGTCCACCTGCAAGAAGTTATGGCACAAAAAGATCTGAAACTGGGCAGATAGAAGATATTTTCTAGGTCTTCAATACAAGCTACATAGTCATCAATTTGTAGCAATAAATGCAACAAATATCTATGTTTGAATATCAAATGTCACTGCTGAAATATCGCGCTGGCCAAAACATGCAAAGCCAGATCTGAAAAATGAAAATTGGAAAATCCCCCCAAAAACCTACTCAAATGAAAGAGGAGGCAAAAATATGTACTTTTGTCTCCTACAGCATGTCAGAATTTGCTGAAATGGGGAAGATACAGGCGGTCAAAGATCTAGTGAACTGTCTGTATATATCACTTCTGCATCTGCATGTATATCAGCTTCTGAAGATAGCTCTTAATCTAACTTTACATGTACAAACCCCTTTATATGTATCTTTGCTCTTTGGTGCCAAAACGCCTCTGCAATCGCTCTAGAAAGATGCATTTGAAATTGCTTTGTATATGCAAGAGCCTTTGTATATGCATTCGTCGCTGCCACGTGGCACCTCCTAATTTACTGTTGTACCAAAGCCGGGACCCATCATTGAAGAACTGCACCCTCCATCAGCCTTCAGAAAGACCCAAAAATAAGCTGCCAATGCATCATGTCTGGCCAAAAACTCCCTTGCATATCGGCTTGTATATGCAAATATACAAGCAAATATACAAACAACTAGCACATGCAAACGTGCATTTTGCCCATTTGTAATCGCGACTTGCATATGCATACAATCACCCTTGTATATACAAGTCACGGACTTCAAACTCTTAAAAAGTAGATGGGAAACATTTTGAAATCCGGGTTGTATCTAACCTCCTTTGTATCTGCAAACATACAAGCCATGGATCCCAAACTGACCATTAACTATATTTGACTGCTCTGTCAGGTCCAGCCTGTATCTCTAATCTTTGTATATCACTAACTTGTATATCACAATATACAATCGCCCATATACAAGGCGGACCCGAAATTTTTAATAAAACAAGTTAAAAATGCAATCGGGTCTGGCTTGTATATAAACGTTTGTATATTGGCTTTGTATGTGAAAACATACAAAGCAAAATATACAAGCTACTGTAGCAAATGTATCTCTGGTGAAGGTCCCTTGTATCTCTAATATACAATCAGCCTTGCATACGTGCAAGCCCCACCTCTTGGACATTCGACCTTTGTATGTTTCTCTATATGTTTCACATGTATATTCAAAACATACAAGCAAAATATACAAAGAAACATACAAGGCCAAATGTGCATTTGACTGTAGCGGATGCACCTACATGTTTGAAAACCTTGTACCCTTTCATTGCATGTGCAAACATACAACACAAAATGCACTTGAAACCTGATATACAAGAGGGAATATTCCTACAATGCATCCCCTGCAATGCATCTCCTGCTTTGTATATTTCTTTCCTTGTATATCTCCATTGTATGAGCCAAATATACATGCAGACCCAATATACATTTAGTGAATATTTCGGGGATCTGCGATGTATATTCCATCCTTGTATCTACCTTTGCATCCTTCCAGCAAATGTATATTTGCTTGTATGTTGAAATTACAAAGGTAAACATACAAACCTTCCAAACATACAAAAGGGGAAACTTGAAGAAAAATGCGATAGATGCACAATATACCTTGTATGTCTCACTTGCATATCATCGATATACAAACCAGGAATATTCCTAGGGACCTGTGGGAGATTCCTAAAATGTATATGTCTCTCCTTGGCCCGATATACATTCAGAAAATGCATAAAACCTAATTTTTTCAACATCTTCTAAGGCCGATGGAGATCTGCAAGCCCGCCAAATGAACATTTGAACTGTGTGTTGACCCAAACTTTTGACCATGAATAACTTCTTTGTTTGGCCAAATTTCAGGGTGTTGTAAAAAGCAAACTTGCCTATTTTTTCAAGCTCTTTCCAATGGTAAGGTTCTTTAGGCAAGGATTCTTAGGAAATTTGGCACTTTTGCTTTATAGGGATCTTAAAGAGGGATTTTCAAGGAAAATACCAGGTGGACTATTTGGCTCTGAACAGAGGAAAAAAATAGGATAACAGGTATATAAGGAGATAACCATATTTAATCTTTTATTGTGTTGCACAACTTAGGTAGGAGACTTACCTATGTGAGCAATGTGTAACTTTTGATATATACCTAACATAATTTCCCATAAGGTGAATGTAAATAAATCTATTCTTGATATCATTCCAAATATTAAGCCTTATATCTTTTATTGAAATCTAATGATGATATCAAGGATGGGATTGTACCCCTTTGCATCTAATTAATAAATTATTGAATTCCATGATAAATCACTATAGACCATTACTAAGTCCAAAATAGATGTTCCAAATAAACATTTAGGGTTCCAATTTAGGGTTTGAAATAAAAGTTTAACGGTTCCAAAATAAATATTAAGGGTTCCAAATAAATGTTTAGGGTTCTAATTTAGGGTTTCAAATAATTTCATTTTAGGGGTCTAAAATAAACATTTAGGGTTTTCATTTTCACGTTTTAGGGTTCCAAATTATATATTTAATGTTTCAGTTTTCACATTTTAGGGTTTTAAAATAATGTATTAGGGTTTGAAAAATCAAAAAATAGGGTTTTAGATTCTCATATTAGGGTTTGGCAATCAAGTGTTTTTCTTTCAAAATGATATTTCAAGGTTTTAAATTATCGTTTACAGTTTGCAAATTCACATACATGTACAAGGGTTTCAAAATTTTGCAAAAAAACACTAAATTTCTAGATACAATTTTACAGAAAAAACATGAATTTTCATATTGCAATTTTGTAAAAAAATGAAAATATGCAAGGTTAAATTCAATATACCTGGTAATACATTAGTGTGGATAGTCTAATTTGTTGACAAGTGGCAAGTTGGAGTCGTGGTGAGTGCAAAGGTGAAAAACTGGGTTGTGGCATGGGTCACTGCCACTGAAGGAACTCTGTTTTATTTATCCCCATTCATCAGGTGTAGTTCAGGAGTAGGACAGTTGAAAATGACTATGAAATATTTTCTCGCATAATATTACCTTTTAAAAAAATGATTGAACACATAGATATATTGAGAGGCAGAGGGGGTGAATCAGTATATACTTAAATTCTTTCCCTTTAGATATTTTCAATCCTTTGTAAAAAATTAACCCATATGAAGCAAGAGAACATACAGACACATAACACCAAATTTACATAGAAACCCAAGATGGTAAAAACCACGGTGAGCAAGTTGCTTGGATCAACTATCCAAATATAGCCACACAAATAACATAAAGTATACAAAGAGTTTTATGGACACCTATTGGTGTTCCCAACTGATTTCCTAATTATCCCTATAAGGTAGCTATCCTTAATTCTCAAGACTCTCATATCAATGGCCAACGAATAAGAGACAATTTCTTGTTCTCCTCTAAAATTCAAGCTCTTCTAGACCTAGGGGGTATCCCTTATCATAATATCTTAAAAATCTTGCCTAAATATAATGAGGTATTGGTTTAAGCAGAATGTTCTCACTTTTGTATTGAGGTCTAAAAGATCCTATTTTAGATTAGCTAAATCCTCGACATATATCTATTTTAGAACTTTGAGAACATGGAACAACTTGAACGCATTATACAAGAAAATAGAAAAAAGGTTTTGTCTTTTTTGATTTTAGATTTTTAGATACTTAAACTTGAGAGATATCCTCAAATCAGTGTTTATTCAAGGTAACAGAGTCAGACCCTACATGCAATAGTTTTTCCCATGACAATAAAACATCATACTCAAAGGGTTAACAAAATTACTACTGCCTTATAGCAATGAGCCCAACAAAGAGTATCATATGTGATTCTTCTTCACTAATCCCTTAATACAACACACTTCCCCTTATATGTGATCTAAAGCAGTTTAATCCATTTCTTGAACAAATGCAACAAATCAAACATACAATATAGAAAATGTATATTGATAAGATGGAAAACCCTTAGCAACTTCACTAAAAAGGAAAACATTCATATCCAAGGAGACAATCACAAATAACACACATGAATTGTTTCTTATATAATTCAATCTGAATAGAAAATTACCATGTAAAAAACAAGTAATCTCACATGCAAAATTTATGACTTGCAACTCAAAAGTACTCGTTTCTTATTAGAATTTGTCAAAATCACAAGGCTTTACAATAGATTTAGAGTATTACAATCTCCTCTCTAATTGATATTTTCTGATATAGAGCCTAGTACAGATTTCTCCATTTATAGGAAAAGTACAAAAGTATGTTAGCTTAGCCCCTATAGCTATATTTAGAAAATTTTGATAATTACATCACAATAATAGTTTTGGAGCTTTTGCTCATTCAATATTTGATATTACAATTCAATTACAATCACATGTTTTCTGAAATGATCCTCCAATGATAATGCTTGATCCATTTACATAGGCCAAAAACATATTACCACTTAAAAACTTCCAAAAATAGATCATCTTTGAAAACCAATGACTGATTGAAAGCTAACTAGCATCAATCACCTTCGTACTTCTCCTCCTAAGCTCCATATTCTTTATCTTTCAGCCATTGGAACTCTAAAACTTTGACCACTTTATTGTGACCAACATATTGAGTATCCAAAATTGCCTTTGAATCCTTGCCAATACTATCACAGAGCTTTTCCAATGAAATGAGCTCATCTAAAACTAAATTCAATGAACTTGTTTGCAACTCACCATCAACACATACTAGAGCAATCACCTTAGAGCCCACACACTGAATTATGCTTTCCATTGGTCCAATGTTTTGTATTGACCCTAATCATCTTTGAAGTTGGGAAATACCTTCATCTTCATATGATCAATGAATGTCACCTTCTCCTTTAACTGCTTCTCTAATTTCATCATGTAGGAGGCAACCTCATGCAGAATTCCTCTTGTTTTGATATACCTTGTAGTCCAGGGGGCTTGTTTGGATCAAACCTGGTTGTCTTGACCATTTTCTTTATAGTGGCATTCCTGGGCATCTACTTATTCATAATCTACTACAGACTACCTAAATTTTGTTCATTCTTGACCAAAGCCTGATTTAAGTCTACAATTCCCTTATATGCATCATCCACTTTCCCATTGATCTTAGTTAACTAATGGTTAACTATATCAGATACTATCTTGCTATATGCCTACATTCTATCTCCTTTTATAGACTCAACTAATCCTTTCAATTCTGCAATCTCTACAAGCAAGGCATCTCTATCTGATGGAAAATCTTCACTTGATGGACTTGAAATGATAGGCATAGGGACACTAGAAGATGCAAATTCCTTTTCTTCTAGAGCTCTCAGTTTTACCAAGTCATCTACATATCTCTTTTGCAACTCATTGAAATCCTTTTGCAACTTCAGGACTGTAGCCTGACTGAACATGGTTGTGTCAACTGCTAAGGTTGTTGCATCTCAGGTCGGAGTGTCAGCAACTCTCTTCAAAATTAGGTTACCCCTCAGCTAATCAATACTGTAGACACCCAAAAATGTCCATCATCTTACAATACCTTATTTTTTTCCCCTAGGTACCCTTGTTGCTATCATAACCCCATACCATCACCTAACCTAGCATTTTCCTCTAATTAAATTAAATACATATGACATTTATTTAATTTAATCACATCCCTCACTTTATTAAATAAATAAATTTTATTTATTTATCTAGTCCACTTTCCTCTTAAATTAAATTAAATAAATATTTTATTTTATTTTATTTATCATATTTATCCTCACATGCATCATAAATTAAATTATTTAATTATTTAATTATGATTTCTCCCACCTTCCATTTCTATTTTAACTAATCTCTCTAATCACTCTTCCACCTTCTAATTTCCATCTCAACTAATCTCTCTAATCACTCCAACCACTTAGAAATTCCATCTCCCAAATCACTCACCTACCTTCCATGTTTCTCTCCCAACTTGCATGGCAACTTTCCAATTTGATTATCACTTGCAAAATGGAATTTTCTATCCTTCCATTATCTCATATTTGTCTATAAATAAACTCATTTTCATGTCATTTCTCATGGATGAATCTTCTAAGCACCATCACTCTACCAAAATTCCTCCTCATCCATCAACAATCTATTTTCTTCCTCTCATCCATCAATCTTTATTCAATCATTATGCTACAGATTGTGAGCAACCAACATTTCAAACAAGGAATCTCTAAAAAACCCTAGGTGAATTTGTTATGTTTTCATGTCTTCATTTTGTCTTTTGGGTTTGATTTCTTGAGTTTGGGTTGGATTGATCTTTGTCTTGTTTGTTTTATTTTTGTTAAATTCTACCCAACACAAAATGGCACACTCGGTGGGATTGAATCATTAGTTTTTCATAGGTTTTTTCTTTAAAAATTTGCATTGTATATAACCCACATTTGTGAGTTTTTGCAAGAATCTAATATAGGTGATCTCTAGGGCAAAAACAAACTACACCATCGTGTCCGGGAGGTTGATTCTGTGTTTGTTGACTATAAATTTGGCTATATTTGGTGACTGGAATTTCTTGAAAAAAATTCAAAAAAAAATAGTTTGGTAGACTGTACAGTACAATCCATACTGTATGGATCTGCCATACCATCTGCATGGGTTTCTCCTTGACATGCAACCTAAACTTTGTTTGCAAGATAAAAAAGCCTTTTTTTTAGGAAATGTTTGTTTTTATTTACAAGTTCTAAATTTATTGGGTGTCTATGTCTATCGACTAGCAGTATTTGGTCACCCATTGTTCAAATCCTTTAGTCGACTTGTTGCAAAATCACTTCAAACCTGAATAAACTCTAGCCTGCCATTAAATATTTTCCAATCATCATACATATCAACATAAGATAGGGATAAGATATAATACTACAGTTGACACCATTGCTCCACCTTCAAATGTTGGATTTGTTACCACTAATCTTATATGTTGTTGACTTTGTCTGCAGTAATGTTGTGTTTCCTTTGGTCGATTGTAGAAAAAAAAAATCCCTTTTGTCGCTCATTTCCTTAATGACCTTGTGGCCATAACCATTGTCTTCTTCAACTGTCACGTCAACTTTTAAACATTTTAAACTATCTAAACATTCCCCCATTGAGTTTGCCTTGCACTCTCTATTAAGATTGTCACCTTCGAATGACCTCCGCTATCGGCTCCACAAATCCTCTTTTGTCGCCATCACCTTTCCTTTGCCATTGCTTAAGTCAAACATCCCCTTACCATTGTTTAAGTCTCATTTTTCACCTAAGATAAGTTGAGGTCTCATTCCCATCCTATCCTCATCGACACCATGGAGAGACCCATTGACCAGCCTATTGCATCCATCAATCAACCATATGTACCCTGTCGACCAATGCCATACACCTTTCAACCTCGACCTCCCCTTTGGTTCCACATAGTCACAATCATTTAAAATGGTCACAGTCCAAAGTCGTAGGGTCATAGTTGACATAAGATTCAAATGAATCGAATATAGAAATAGCCTTAAGTTTTATTATTTATGAATTAAGTTTAAGTTTGTAACGCTTGTTGAATCCTAATCTCTTAAAAGGGGAGTAGGGTTTCATTTAAAATTGTCAAACATAAAAAATACCTTACACAAAACAACACATGACTCCAAAGAATCTTACAAGTCATCAAAAATTAAAAAATCAAATTGGTCAAACAAATTCAACAACAAGTCAAACTAGTCAACCTATCCTCATATACTTGCCATAAGGGGGGTATGTTTTTCTTTTCATCATAATAGAGGCATACGACATCAGATGTTTGCAAACGAACACTCATCGGAAAGGTAAGAAGATGAAATTTGTAGTTGTGAAGCTTGCATTAGGAAATTTATTCATTTTGGCAAGTAATTCCTCTATCAAAGTTTAGCCTTCTTTCAAACTTAAAATGCGCATAATTGGAGCAAAACATATTGAAATTTAATGAGTTTTTTTTAAAATCCCATAGAATCATCTAAACTTTCTATTTTTTCTATCTATTTGCTTATATTAGATCATCATTTGAATATTTTTATCTGATCATATCTTTGGCATCTAACAATCTATCTATGCAACTTGTCCTAATCGCTTGTCAAAGAACGGAGAAAACAAACTACTGATCTATCTTCTGTAGGTTCAAGTGGTCAAAGAAAAATCATTTATCACTAGAGTAGGCACACTTTAGTTTGATGATTAAAATTAATTATGTCTACTCTGTGGCTATTTTTCATTTCTTTTCTTTCTTGTCTGAGTTTGATTATTACCTGATTTGGCAATGAAAGTATCCTCTCCCCTTGCCTAACCAATGGATCTGGGGTGCACAAGAAATCATTGCCAACTCTAGAGGGTCTGCCTTCCAATTGTGAGAAGGGGTATGACCCAAGTGAAAAAAGGTCAAATCTAGACCATTCCAATCCACTATATAAATAATGTGTTTGCACTAAAATTTGCAAATGACCGGTGTTGTTCTGCTATACTGACGAATGTTTCCCCCAAAACCCTGCAGAGCCTAACCTCTGTAGGCTGGGAAGCCTCCTTAACAGAGAAAATCATTGCATGTATAGGCACCTGAACAGAAACCCTAACTAAAAACCTCTATGTAGAAGCTAAAAACCCCTACCTATTGGTACAGGAGGAAACTCTGATAGTCGTCCCACATTTTTGTGAGTTATGGCAGAGATAGCAAGGTACCTTAAGATCTGCATGTCTTGAGGACCTGGTACTTGGTGTGCCTAAGAAGTGAGTGCACTGTAAGGGGGAGCCCATGCCCCAAGTTCCTAGAGCTATACACCATAAGTAGGCGCTGCTGGGTAAAACCAAGTGGGAACCCAATAGATATTTTCCTTGCCTACCCTAAGGTGTATAGACTGATCATTATGCTTGGTGTGCATGAATGTGTATGTGAGATCTTGTGTTTGATATTGCCATGTCATCCTCAATCCACTTGTCTTAACGCATTTCCCAATCATTACATTTCATCCAATCCTTCCAAATCAAATCATCCTTGTCATCCTATCATCCTGGTCATCCAATCAACCCTATCCTGATCCACCCAAGTCATCTAACCACACCATTCTACATCATCCTCTCTCTAATCCAATCAACATCACTTTCTACCATGCTGACATTAGAGGACCTAGAACAAGAGATCATTCACATACTTCATGAAATGCCAAAACCTCTAGACTAATACATCATTCAAAAGGTCCATAACATGATCTGAAAAATGCAAGCAAGTCAATCTGCACAAATGCAGCACCTCATAGCTCAAATCCAATACCTCTTGGACACTTGTCAATCATAAACCCCAAAAGTATATCACCATCCCTTATACATTCAACACCAACCAATTCCACCTCATTCCTATGTGGCATCCCCTTTTATTTCACACCAATCTAATTCATCCGCCTTTCAAGTCACTTCCACATCACCTTATCCTACATCCTTCCATAACAACCCCACATCACCTTATCTCAAATCTTACCATAACAATGCCACATCATCATACCCTACTTCTTCCAATACCAACTACCAAGATTATCAATGGTCCCCACAACATGAACATGCAAATTCAAATACCCCTTTGTACATAAATCAAGTGAATCCAAATCCACTTTTGCAACATGACATAATAGACTTAAGTCCACCTATGCAACAAGACCTAATAACCTTTGACTCAAGTCTAAGTGACCCTTTGTACATAAATCACATGTCCTTAAGTCATCCTATGCTACAAGACTTAATAACCTTTAGTGAGGGAGATACCAACCTAGAGAAAATATCTTGTGAGTCACCTTCATTATCCGATCACATGCCAACATATGAGTCAACTAGTCCTCTCCCAACACCTTCATGTCAACCTTCTAATCCATCAAGCCCTCCACTAAAGGATCCATTAGAGACAACCCTACAATAATTGGTCCAAGAAAATTTGATTGAGCTACCGCAAATAACATCCTTTGAAGAAATCTACTTTAAACCCCATTGGTATAAAGATGATGAATATTATGCATACCATAGGTGTAAGGGCCATCTCATATCCACTTTTACACAATTTAAAAGATTGATAAAAAACCTAGAAGATTGTGACAAGATTGGGTTAGATAAAACCAATCCATCTAATCCCCTTATCCTTCCAGCTGGCCCAAATCCTAGCCCATATAATCTCATTATCCATCTCACAAGCCCTAATCTAATTAGCCTTCTACCTAATCCCAATCATGAGCCTTCAACTCCCATCAACCCTCCACCTATAAAGGATGTGATTCAAGGACTACTAGCAAGGAATAAACAATCCCCATGTCAGACATCCGTCGATGAGCCTACCAAAGAACCTTTGAATGCTATGTCCACTTCTACAACCCCATCATGTGGTTCACAACCCCTTGAGCATATTGAAAATTTTCTTCCCATGAGCTCATTGCCCTCTCATGTTGTTGACCAAGAAATCATCCAAGAGCCTTCTATTGCCATCCAGCCAACCCAAGAGGTATGTCAAGAGTATAATCTAATGCATGTGGAAACACTAACTCCCTATCTAAGTCAAGATCAAATCCTTTCCCTTCATCCCATTCATAACATCTATATTTTCTATGATCAAGATGATATCTATGAAGAAGCTATCTATGAGTACCTTGATCTTATCCATGATCCCCTACCCATCCATGAGCAAGACACTCAAGACCTACATGCTCCATCTAATGAAAGTCTTGTCAACCTCCTTGAGCATTCACCCCATTTACTTGTTTACTTGTGTTTGGTACCAAGGTCCAAATAGCTAATGTTTCAAAAGATGGATTGATAACCACATCCAAAAACTTCCTCTACCTGCTCTTCAATAGAGAAAACTACTTCATTCTATTTTCTTATGGTTTCAAAGGCCAAAGCATTTTCCAAACTCCAATTTAGAAACAACAACATTCCTCTCTCCATCACCATCTATCTTCCTTGTTTAGGAGTGATATCATCAATCCTCAAATAAAATTTAGATAAAAATTTTGTAGCCAAGTATTTCTCTTCAAATGGATCAGCTCTTCTTCTTTCTTCCTCTAGCCTATTCTGATAGGCGGATTGTTTCCTTCTCAATACAAAATCTCTGAATTCTTGAGTTTTCAAAAACTCATCATCTTGCCAAAAGTTTTGGCAAGCTAGTGCCCTTATGTCTCCAGTTTCATATTAGCAACTTTCAAATAATCAATAGTATTATTTTGTGGCATTGGCGGAACTATTGTACCTATTTGTTCCTTAACATTTACCTCTACAGCTCCTACTCCTAGAGTATCTTCAACATCAATAATCTCCATGGGGCCTTTTCCTTTGCCTTGGGAGGATATTTTTTCCTTGGAGATCTTCTTCCTCTTGCTTTGCTGATTATCTACCTCCTCAACATTTTGAGATGCTCCCTCCTCATTATCTTCACTTATTTCTCTAACATAGGGCTTTATCCTTACATCAAGATCCATGTCTACTTTTGGAGGTCTCTATTCCTTAGGAATCATCAATTCTTCTGCATGCTCCAACATTTTCCTAATTCTAACATTTCTACCTTTCTCTTTAGCATATGAACCAGGAAATGAAGGATCCTTTTTAATCTTTTCATTTTCTCCTTTGACAATTCTTTTCCATGTCTCAATTTTGTTTTCTACCTCTTCATATGTTAGGGCATTTCTTATCACATCCTCAACAAAGTTCATGTCATGAGGGAAAGAAAAAAAATTTACACTCAATCTGACTGAATTGATGAATCCTTCAAGGTCAAAATTTTCTCTAGAAATAACATAAGACAATCTAAAATTATTGAGCAAAGGATAAATTTGGTCCAACCTTCCTTGTTCGCTACTTGGAAGTCTAACCATTTCAAAGTAGTAGGAAAAAATGAGCCTTTCTTCTAAGCCCTAAGATGAAACTTATCCACTTCATTCAATTGCCAAATTATCTTTAGATAAGCCAATCTCTTTGGTACATACACAGGCAACAAGTGAGGTCTCAAGGTGAGACCATAAACTCTAAAATATGTAGAGTATTGGTTCAAAAACCAATCTTCCCAATTATGCATCACTCCCAACCCTGGAGTTATTTTGCATGGCCTGAGGAAATCTTGAATTTCCTTTGGTATTCTTTCCCTATGTTCAACTAGATATTCCATCATCTTCTTGTCTAAGAACTCTTTTAAAATGATGAAATTTGAATTCTCATAGTCCTTATGCCATAGATAAGTCTAGTACTAAACTTGTAGGGGATTCTTGTTATCATCAAATCTTCTTACTTGTAGAGTCTTCTCCCACACTTCCCTACTAGCATATAAGAACATATGGCACATGAGTGAGTACCATTTAAAGTCCAATTTATTATTAGCCTTGAGGGTTATCATCTGTTTGTGCATTTTGTCCACCAAGAAGGTGGCAAAATCAAATTCCACATTCACAATGTCATCTTGGATATCCATTGCCATAAACATCATATGCACTAGGATCTTCTCTTCTGCATATTTTATAGTTATCTGACTGAGTGACTAGTATGTCTTAATGAAATACTCCTCAAAAGGTTCGATGCTAAGTGGCTCCTTCTCAAAAACTCTCATTCCTCTGCCACTAGAAATCTTCACCCTATGAATTGGGACCTTAACAGACCTATAAACTGCTTTGTGTGTCTCATATACCCTTTTGAAATTTTCAAAGTCAATGGCTTTATTTGTAGCCCTATTCAAACCAAATACCTCTGCAATGTATGACTGGTGAATACAATAACAAAATTTACACTTGCTGATAACACCTGCCTTGTGTTGGCATCATACCTATTGGCTACCAATCTGACAAAGTCTGTGTCAATAAACACATTAGGCACTACAACCTTGCCCATGTCAAGGCACTAACCATTTCTCAATGGTGACCTTGCTATTCCCTTCCTATACCACCATTCAAATAGAGACCACCCAGACAGGGGAAAAATTGCATCCCAAATTCCACTGAGGTTGTCTATGAACTTCTCATCTCTATTTTTTCCAACAAAGCTCACAGTCTTCTTTGAATAGCTAGGGTACTGAGTGAGAAAATCCTAGTCAAACCCCCTTTTGGTATCAGATGGACCAGCCATTATGTATGTTCAGGGCTTGAATTGTAGGCTAGGTTTTCTCAAAAAACAAACTAACTATATAATTAACTTCAATTGCTCAATAAATTTAGATTCTACAAAAAATTTTAGAATGATTTATAAAAATCTATAGGCAAATCAACTGAAAAATCAATATTTTTGCACTTACTTGTTCATCGCAACTACAAACCCTATTTCTTTAGCTCTTGTTGCATAGTGCTCGATTCTCACAAGAATTATGATTGGAATGAAACATACTCATCACAATGATCAAATTGATATATTTATTTCATCAAGTGAGCCAGATTTAGGCTAATTTCTATCCCATCACCATTACTGCTACATGAAGTCAGTCATTAAACCAACAAATAGTCATTCTCTATGTTTAAATATCAACCCTTGATATGATCGGATCACGGGAGAATTAATGGTTCACATTTAAACTTCACACCTTTGACAGGCTACCTACACGCTCCAAATGATGCAGACCAATGATTTTTTTTTAATTGGTAGAGACTTTCCATGCTGGATGTGTCACTTTATCATAGAAGTACAAGCCTGAATGGGATCCACACCACTGCCCTCACACTCATGCGCTATCCTTTGTCTTAACTTTGTTAGATAGGACCCATATGCTAGTTGTCACTATGTCACATCAATGAAAGGAATATCCTTGGAATCTTTCTAACGATGTGTCCTTGCGGTCCAATGAGGAGCAAGCATGTCAAAGGGAACTCAGCCGATAAGACCTTAGACCCATCTATTTTGAGATCGATGGCCAGTGCATCAGTACGACTCTAACAAATTTGACAGATCTAGAGCCCATGATGCCACAATAGTCATCGATCTATCTTTAAAGAACATGCACTCAGACTTAGGAAATACTAGACCTCATGGGAGGTGCTCATTACTAGGCCTAAGGGGCTAGTTTTGAATGGGAGACAAGACATAAGGTTATAACTTTAAGCACCAATAATCACCTACAAAAAGTCAATGAAAAACATAACCCATACTTAAGACAAAAAGCTAAGGGTTTAGGGTTCAAGGCTTTTAGGCACACACTTAGCCATTTGCAAGGTTTTAGACCAAAGAGAAAAGCAATAATGGGGGAGGCTCCACCAGTGGCTCTGGTTGGGGATGTATGGCTGACTTAGTCATGGAAAGAACAATATAACTTTGGAAAGTAGACCAGATAGAACAAACCCCTAAAAATAAAACAAAGAGCAAGATAAAAAGCATGAAAGACAATCAACCTAACTAACTATGTATAGTGTGCATGGAAAAGATCCTTCTTTAAGAAAAGAAGGGTTTCAGAAATTTTCCATGCACTAGCAATTCCTAAAATTTACCATTAAGATTCTAGAGAAAATATGAATCTTCTCCATGAGTGTTGTTGATCAAATAAGGCCCAATCCAAAGGGGATAAAAATTTCCATGTTTCCCTTTATCTTGACACCTAGCATTCCGCATGAGAACTAGGTCATCAATTTGAAACTTCCTCTCTAAAGCCTTCTTGTCAAATGGATACTTCACTTTCTATTGCTTCTTCAAATTAGTATTTTGTGCTTCCCTTCTAGTCTCATCTAGTGCAACCAACTGATTGATCCTTTCTTCCATTGCATCTTTCATATCATCATCATTTTCATGTATGAATCTGTATACTGGTAAGAGATTGTTCACAGGCATCTTTTCTTCCATTCCATACACTAACTCAGAAGGAAATTTCCTTGTTTCTTTCTTGATTGTCACTCTATTAGCCCATATTTCCAATTTGAGCTTAGAATCCCATACCTTTTTATTCTTTCTAATGATCCTTTTGATTATCCTCATTAAACTCTTATTACTAGATTTAGCTTGGCTATCACCCTGGGGGTGAAATGGTGAAGAATATGACAAAGTAATTCCATAGTCATTGCAGAAATATACAAACTCACCTAACCTAAAACACATTACATTATCTATTACTAATTTTACAAGTACTCCAAATCTAACTATTATGTGCTCCAGAACAAAATACGCAATGACCTTTCTTGTAGCCTTTATAGTTGGAATTACCTCAATCCACTTGGTAAAATAGTTGATAGAAACTAATATCCAACTATGTCATCCACTTGAATTCTCTAAGATTTCGCCAATGAAGTCAATCCCTCTTTGCTGAAATGGAGCTTCAATTGTTCTAGTCCTGAGTGGCAATGGACATGCATACTTCATTTTTCCTAAAAATCTTTGGCAAGCTTCACATTTTCTCACCATCTTGTGCACATCAAAAAAGAGTTTAGGCCACCAATACACTCCACTATGTATCTCAGTCAAAATCTTAGTAGCTTGATCTTCATCAACACATCTGAGAAATACACCATCAGGACTCTTCCAATACAACTCTCCTTGCAGAATGACATATTTTATTTCTTGCAATTTCAATGTCCTCCTTCTATTGTCACTTAAGTGAACTGGACATGTCATATTCTATAGATATTGGACAATATCCTTGTACCATTCTGAATCTTGTACACTGCATACTTTGTCTTGTACAAAATTCTAAACCACATTCACCTGACAAGCTTCAAGGCTTGATTCAGTCATTAATTTTGCTAAGCCCTGTCCTCTCACTAGTTTAGTAATCTAAATATCAATGTTAAACTCTTGTATCTTATTTATCCATTTGCAACTTCTTTCAATTACTTCTTGTTGTGTAAAGATATCCTTTATAGCAGAATGAGGAACATAAGTTCTGATTTGAGCACCCACCAAATAGGGTCTGAAATTCTTCACTACTCTGACCAAGGCATAGGCTTGCTTCTCCATTATATCATACTTTAGTTTTGCATCTTGCAATGACTTACTAAAAAATACAATGGGTTGTTCATACCCTTCATTGTTCTTCTGCAACAGAACTGCAGCAATGGCATGAAAAGAGGCAAAGGAAAACAATTGAAAAGGCTTTGAAAAATTAGGGGACTTCAAAATAGGGGTTGTCTTATAGCTTCCTTTATATTTTGAAATGCCTAAACTACTTCATCTCCCCATGTAACTGATTCACCTTTCTTCATCATCTTGGATGTTACCTTGGTTGTTTCTACAAAATTGGTGACAAATCTTCTCACAAAATTGATTTGGCCAAAAAATGATTGAATGCCTTAACTGTTCTAGGCATTGGAATTTTATAAATGGTTGCAACCCTATCAAGACCTATTCTCACTCCATCCTTAGACACAATATGCCCTAACAACTTACCCTCAGTCACTCCAAAAGTACACTTCTTGGGACTGAGTGATATGCCATACTCCAATGCTCTAATGAAAATCTTTTCTAGATGCATGTAGTGATCTTCTGCCTTCTTGGAATAAGCTATCAAATCATCTTGATACACTACTAGTATAGAGTCTATAACACCTACAAATGCAACATCCATTGCTCTTTGAAATGTTGCTCTTGCATTTGTCAGTCCAAATGGTATTCTTACATACACACATGTGCCCCAAGGTGTAGTGAAAGAAGTCTTGTATTGCTCAAACTCCTTCACCTTTACCTGATTGTATCCTAAGAATCCATCCATCATGAAAAAAAGCTCACATCCTATAACTTTTTGCAGCATAGCTTCCATATTAGGCAATGGTTAATTATCCTTCAAAGATGATACATTCAAATTCCTAAAATCAACACAGTCTAATATCTCCATTCTTATTTCTGACTAGAACTAAGTTGGAAACCCAAGTAGAGTGCCTTATAGGTTTGATAATCCCTCCATCCCTAAGCTTTATTAATTATTCTTGCATATTCGGAGCTAGGGTTGGATTAATCAGCATTTGTTTTTTCTTGAATGGCTTCACATATGGCTTTAGTGGAATCTCATGCTAGAACAGGTCTTCCATACAAGCTTTCAAATCATCATAAGACCATACAAAGACATGCTTATATTTTTGAGAAAAGCAATTAACATTGTTCTGATGTGTGGGGTGAGTTGTTTGCCAATATAAACCTTGTTAGGAGCATTGTTTGTTCCCATATTTATCTCTTCTAGGTCATGTCTATTGGTTGAAGTGGACTTGGCAAAAAAATTGATCATTATTATCAAATGCACTTTCTAAAGTAACTAACCCTTTGGGAATTTTTTCTTTTTAGTTGTATGATCTCATTACCAAACATTTTTTCTTTCCCATCTACAGTTTCCACAAAGTTCTTAAAATTTATCTCTTGATTTTCATATTGATCAATGCAATGCAGAAATCTAATCAAATCCTTATCATCATCAAATACCTACCAAATACAAATATTATTAGGAGCTACAGGTCTTACCTTTATCTCCACTTTTGCAATGTCAACTAGAGTAATGTCATCTAATCTGATTGCGACATTTGCCAAGAAATCTACCATGACATTCCTAGACCTTTCAATCCAATTAATAGAAAATACATCGAATAATTCAATAACATCCCATAGTGCATGTTTATATTTCTTTAACCTCTTATTTTTTTATGCATATTTGCCTCTAACCTATGAAACAATAAGCTCTGAATCACCTGATACTTTAAGTGCTTTGATTCCATGTTTCATGGCTATGTTCAGTCTAAGAAAGAATGTCTCATATTCTGCAATATTGTTAGTGCATTCAAACTTCAAGAGGAATGAAAACTTGAAAGTCTTACCACTAGGAGCAACACAAACCACACCGACACCTAAACCTTCCCTTGAACAAGCACCATCAAAATACATAGACCTCAATTCATTGTCATCTTTTAATCTCTCTACTTCATGATCAATTGGTCTTTTCTTGTCAGTGTTAGAATTAGATGACACTACCTGAAAATTGTCACAATCCACATCAACAAAGAATACCTAATCAATAGGTTTATCTTCTTCAACTAGGTTAGGTCCTCTTTCTTCCCTTTCCAATTTGGCATCTCTGCCATTTATAGGAATCATGCATAAGACATATCCAACTACATACTTCCTCCGATTAGTGTTGCCCATCTCCTGGATAACAACATCCCATATTGAGGCTTGATGTCCACCACAGTGGTATTCATGGTATAATTTTTCTCAAGGTAGGCTGCAAGCATGAAATCAACATTCTCATAACTCCAATAACAGACACCTCCCTTGCAACCATGGAAAAACATTTACCACATGCCTTGTCTATTTTTATTCCTATCTCTTCCATAATAGCTAAATGCATGATATTAGTAGATACACCTGAATCAAGTATATAGTTCCTTACCTTTTTACCATTTATGATCAAAGAGACATAAAAAGGCTCTATCTAAGGACATTTAGTGAGAGTGGTTCCCAAATATACTTCTAGAACCTCATCTTCCCCAACATCATGTACTTGGTCCTTTTCATGATGCTTGTCACCTTGATCTATCTGGTTAGTAATGCCAAAAATTAAGGCCAATGCCTTATTCCTGTGTTCCTCAATTTTCATCATCTCAAGCAATGGGACATAAACTTTCATTTGTGACAATGCTTGAGTCATATCAAATGGAATGAAATTTTGTACCTGAGTGGTAATTTGACTCATACCTTGTGTGTTGTGACTTTTACCTTTGTCATCAGTCTGAGAAGCTTTAGCGCCTCCTAAATTCTTGGTATTGGTACCTTGTTTGTCTTTAGACTCCTTATTATCATTGTTTTGCTTCTTTGGAATCTCTGCATCTAAACCTTTAGCATTGTTTTGAAACTACTTCATAAACAAGCTTCCTGGTTTCCTAGAATCACCAGTCTTACTCCTTGTTGTGTGGTTACACAAAATGCCCCATTTTTCCCTAGTAAAATAGGGACCTAATTTTTCTCTTGCTTTCTTGTCCTCGCTTTGGGCAGTATGGTAAAATTAGCCTCAGATGCATACCAGAATGTTATCCTCTGCATATTAAGACTTCAAGATCTTGGTCAAAATCCAAAGTCAAGATTTGGCATCATGAACATTGCCAGCTAAAAGAGTACAAAATTTTAAGTAGGTTCACCTTTTGAATCATCTCAAAATTGCTCAGGAATAAAAAGTTAGGGTGGGTCAAAGATCAATCAACGGGTTGACTAGATTTTTGCATTACACTGTATCTGGATATTAACTTACTATCCCAATCTTATATAGTATCCAAACCCTCGATCATATCTAGACATTAAATTTGAGTCACCTAGTTGCCTAAATGTCACAATAGATGGTTATTACTTAATGTCCCAATCTTGCTTAACATCTCGATCTTGATGACGTCACATCATCTCAGCCCGAAGAGTACTAATGGATCTACTTACGTCATTAGGATATTACTAAGTATCCAAATCTTAACTTAGTGTTTGGATCTTTTAAAGCATCCTAATCCTAATGATGTCATCTTATTATACCTGATGAAAGAGATCCCGATTGGATGGTAGCGTGTCCCCGCAAGAGAATCTTGTCATCAAGAAAGATTCTCTGTGCTACTTGAAGTAGTGACACATGTCCACGTTCACACCTTGAGTCATATAGTGTTATCTAGATACCTACATCTGGATATCCACTAGAATATTCCCTAACAGGATATCCTTTCGAACCCACGCTTTTTGTGCTTAATGCAATAAAGCAACTGTTGGGATTTAAATTCAAAAGTGTGTCAATGGACACCTATAGTAATCTTGCTTCATCTTGCAAAAGAGATTGTAAAATCACACTTCTTCCATTAATAATCCCTAAGATCATGAATTTCTTGAGATAAAAGGCATTTTCACTGTCATAATTAATAACATCGTATTTGAAAACCCTAATTTCTTGTATTCGAGAGCCTAATTTATGCTATCAAGAACCAAAGCCGATCTAGAGGACTAAATTGTAAGAAATTGAAGATCCAAAGCATCAAGTTAGTCAACACCACTCTATACCAAGTTAAGGAAACATATATAGGTATGTATGGAAGTTTTCCCTTTTGGTGATTTAATTAAATTGCATCATGAATGATTACAGAAAAGGGAACATGATAAATGTCAAGTGTGATGATGAATGATCTTATTCAAATCACAAAATTTAGATATGTTATTATCAGAATATGATATCAATGATTATGCTAACCCTAGTTAGTTGAATGTATACCACTTTGTTGAGACTGGTATGTTTAAAATTCCAAGACACGATGTCACAACCACGCATAGATAAACAAGATGTAGAGTTCAAGTCAAGTTTGTTTCCTAGATCACGTAGTGTATATAGCAAGTTGGGATTCTCAAAGGAAACGCATTGCGAGAATACAGATATTGAGGTATTTAGGGCATGGATTGATGCACAAGAGGATGATCCTATCTTGAATAACATAGTGGCATCATGTTTGTTTCATGTTGTGGGTTTTCCATACTTTACAAAGGATTTTGACCTATTGGCTGAATCCACCATGCATTATGATGTTACCACAACGAGAATAGAAAAATAAGAGAGGCTCTATGTAGATTTGTCTATAGATGGTATTGCTAAGGTATTACACTTGCCTACGTCTCAGCCTATGTATGTGCCTGATTTAGGTGCCTTAGCCAAGGAATTTGAGGCCAATGAGAATTGTAAAAGGTCATTTATCAAGGATGGAGACACCCAAGTAATATAGCTAGGGCAACTACCAAAATGGCAATACACTTATATAAATTTGACTTCAGTGAGGAAGTATAGTACATAATGTTTATGCTTAGTTGGATGAATGGCTTGGAGAATTGTGGAACATTCGAATCATGGATGTTTAGATTGATAAGGATGGTGATAGAATACAAACCAAAAAATGCAAAGGTCTAGTGGGCCAAGATAATCAGTGACACCATTCATGACCAGCTCATTAAATGGAAGGATGGCAAGGGGATGATCTTTAGAATGACATCCTACTTGGTGTATGCATGTGCAGCAAAAGGCACATTTAATTGTTTAAAGACTGTGGGAAAGATGGGAAAGCTACCTAATGAAAAGACTCCCTAGGAACATTGTCCCCAACTAGAGAGAAGATCATCCATTCAACATTATAGAATGGTTAATGATGGCTTTTTGATGCACCTAGTTTGACTCATGAAGGGTGACAGGACTAAATGGCTTTTAGTGGGTACCACAAAGGCACTCAATGGATATGTCTCTTAGTTTATTCAGGCTGATACTTACTCTTACATCCAGATGGAGGGTTTTAGTGGGAAGCCATATATGCTGCCAAGGTACCTGGTGCAGGAACACCCCTACAAGACAGGATATAGGTTCATTGTCCGCATGACAGGACATCAGTCTAGTTTTAGCATGTTTGACTTCATAATGTAATAAGGTCCATTGGACCAATGCATATGTATTAGATCAGCCTAGGAGAGTGTACAGGCAGTTAGAGCTCGTGATCAGGTAGTATGAGCTGTCCTCTCCCAGCCGCTTGGAAGCTCCCAGCCGTTGGGAATCGAGTGGTAGTACTCGTAGGATATTGCTATAAATAACTCAGATCAGTTAGGGTTTGAGATCAGAGAGTAGTAGTTATGTTATGTTGTACTGGTGATTGATCAGAGTAGTAGTTATGTTATGTTGTACTGGTGATTGAGTGAAATCCAGAGATCAGTCCAGACATTGTGAAACATTGTTGTTCGATAGCATTGTAGAAACAGGACATTTGTGTTTCATCTAAATAAGATCTCATCAATTGCATTATCTGGTTTATCAGCTGTTTATGTTTTGATTTATGTTCTGATTACAGGTTAATGGATTCTTTCAACCCTTCCACCGGTTGATTCTGTGAATCGGTGGAATGGTCATGCAAGTTAGTTTAGGTTGTATTTTAGTTTTCTGTTTATGCATTTCATTGTGTGGGAGATCGATTGGTAGCATGCTATGAATCAACCTAGCATCCTCATGTGCTAGGGTTTAGGAAGATAAACTGTTATGTTTTGATCTGAAGGTGATCCGGCCTGATCATCATGTTTTCTTTGTAAAATTGTGTGGTTCTGTGAGTTTGCATGCAGCTAACAGATATACAGGGATCTGCATGTGCTTTTCCAGACGGAGTGAATCGTATCGTCATCTACGAGTATATCGCTATCAGGATCAGGTTCTGAAGTTGGCAAAAATTGCATGTTTCAAGTGCATCAGGATGATATAGGTTAGATATATATTCAGTGTATATATCATCGTCAGGATCATCTTTCGTGTGTATCCATCATCCGCATATCGCTATCGCATGCAGAAGTGAAAGTTCACTTTTTGGCTAAGGACCGGAAAGGTCATCATCAGGATATTGAAAAGATCACCGGATATTCATTATCATGTTGCAGAGGATATAAGTGTCTTATATCCTGTTGACATCATCATCAGGTGCATTGACATCATCATCAGGTGCAAGTGACGTCATCGTCATCAGGATATTGCGAATATCACCCTATGCAAGTTTATCCTGCTGTCGCTAAGTGTTTTGGCATCGGCGTAAGTCATCGGCATAAAGTTTGATTAACATCATCAGGATGTTTCAATATGACCTGATAAGTCACATCCTGATGCTGTTTGTTTAAAGAAGGTCGATATCAGGGTGACGTAAGCATCGAAGGAAAGGTGCTTGAAGTTGTCGTCATCAGGATATATGGGAGGAACCGGATATTTTATATCCTGCTGATGAAGATGTTGTCGAACATCATGATGATGAAGATAGAGTTTGGCGGTAAGATGAACAGTGAACATCAGGAGGATGTTTGCGCTTGCCGAATGTGATGATGATGCTGATAGTCGAATATGATGATGCTGCTGACAGGTGAAAGGCGAAAGGCGATAAGGAAGTGAACAGTAGTTAGCAGGAGGATATTTCATGCCTCTTCGAAATATGATGATGCTGTCTGTGTTAGCAAGAAATATGATGATGATGATAAGCCGATAGGTATTACATACTACTTGTCTTGGATTTTAACATGCTGGTTGTGTTAATGCTTCCTCCTTCCCATTTGTAAGCTTCTGTTGCGTTTCCTCTGCATCATAGTGGTATCAGAGCAAAGGAAGGATCTTCTAGAAAAGATCAGGATATAGCAGGATGTCAGATGAAGAAGGAACATCTGAGATTCTGGCAAGGATGACCAACGTTGAGTTGGCAGTTCTGGTAAAGAAACAGATTGCAGAGAGCAAGGCCGTGAAGGCTCAGAATCAGGAATTGAAGGATGAGTTAGAGAAGTTGAGGAACAGAGTAGGTTCTGGTAGAGAAGAAGATAGGGAAGAAGAAGAGATCCCTAGTTGGAACAAGGAGGTCGTTCCTGTAGACCAGAGACCACTGTTGAACGCCCTCAAGGCCATGGAGAGGAGAACCATGGATGTGAAACTGGATTTGCCAGTGTTTACAGGAAAGATGGAACCTGATTCAGTGATGGAGTGGATAGACTCCTTGAACAATTTCTTTGAAACAGAGGAGATACCAGAACAACAGAGGGTGAAAATAGCCCAGTCAAAAATGAAAGAAGCTGCCTTGACATGGTGGAATTTCGTCCAAGATGATAGAGTACAGGAAGGAAAGCGTAGAGTCACTACATGGAAGAAAATGATGGCATTAGTAAAGGAAGCTTATGTCCCATTGGATTACAGTATCCAATTACACAAGAGGAAGCAAAACCTGAAGCAAAAGGAGCTAGATGTCAGCTCATATACAGAAGAATTCATGAAACTTTGTATGAAAACAAAAGTAAAGGAAAGTGAAGAAGAGAAGGTAGCTAGATACCTTAATGGATTGAGGTTCAACATTCAGGAAGATTTAAGTCTGCATAATCCAGATACAGTTCAGAAATGCTTTCAGTTGGCATTGAAAGTGGAAGAGAAGTTAAAGAGAAAACAAGAACAACACAATAGAGGAAGAGGAAGACAACAAAGGGGTGGAAGAGGTCCTTTTAGAGGTAGAGGACATGGACATGGATATCAAGGAGAATCCAGTCATGACAATAGTAAGGGAAACAATAGTCAGAACCAGGGGGAAAATTATAGTCAGCAAGGAAACTTCAGAGGTAGAAGACCTTTCAGAGGAAGATCCCAGGGCAGAGGATCCATCAGATGTTATAAATGTAATAAAGAAGGCCATATAGCCAGCAGATGTCCAGAAAAGGCCACAAGCTCAACAGGAGAAAGGAGAACAAATCTGATCCAAGAACCTGATAATCAAAGTATGACAGGCTCTAATTCTTTTCAGAGTGTGAATGCTCCTGATAATTATGGATACCCAAAAAGTGGAGAGTCTCTAATGATGAGAAGAACAGTGACTACCATGAAGGTACCTGACAAAGAATCCCCTCCAAGAAAGTCTCTTTTTAGGACTATTTGCAAAGCAGGAGGTAAGGCATGTAAAGTTTTGATTGATTCTGGTTCTACTGAAAATTTTGTGTCTGAAGAAATGGTGACAAAGCTTAAGCTTAGGAGATTGCCTCACCCATCCCCATACAAAGTCTCATGGCTTACCCAAGGTCAGCAGACAATTGTAGAAGAGCAGGCTTGGGTAGAATTTCAGATTGGAGCATATAAGGATAAGTTGTTGTTTGATATTACCACGATGGATGCTTGCAATCTTTTATTTGGTAGACCATGGCAGTATGATTTGAAGGCACAACATGATGGTGTTAGAAACACCTATACAATCACTAAAGATGGTAAGGTTATAAAGTTACTACCATTGACGGAGAAGGAGGAGAAATCTAAAGGAAAAGAGGTGAAGGTAATGCTGATGGAAGGTAAACAGTTCATGAAAGAAGTAGCAGCAGAAGGTGCAGTTGCATATGCCCTAATCCCATGTATGAGGGTGAATAAAGAACAGCAGCAAGAAGTCAAGGAAGAGAAGAAGCAAAGGTTCATAGACCCAGCTATCCAAGAGCTATTGGATAAGTACAAAGGTATCATCTCAGAGGGAATGCCAAGATCCCTACCACCTGTCAGGGATATTAGTCACTGCATAGACTTAATTCCAGGGTCAACACTTCCAAACAAAACAGCCTATAAGCTAACTCCAGAACAGAATGCAGAAGTAGCCAGACAAATTGAAGAATTATTGGATTCAGGTCTGATTGGGAAAAGTTTAAGTCCATGTGCAGTACCAGCTGTACTAGCACCAAAGAAGGAAGGTACTTGGAGGCTTTGCATAGATTCCAGAGCTATTAACAAGATCACAATCAGGTATAGGTTTCCAATCCCTAGGATAGAGGATTTACTTGACTGTTTGGGAGGTGCTAAGTATTTTACAAAAATAGATTTGAAGAGTGGATATCATCAGATCAGGATTAGGCTAGGAGATGAATGGAAAATAGCATTCAAAACTAATGAAGGGTTGTATGAGTGGAAGGTTATGCCTTTTGGTTTATCTAATGCACCTAGTACTTTTATGAGGTTGATGAATGAGGTTTTGAAAGAGTTCATTGGTAAGTTTGTCATAGTATATCTAGATGACATTCTGATTTTCAGCAACACAAAAGAAGAACATCTCAAACACATAGATTTGGTTCTTAAGAGGTTACATGAAGAGCAAATGATGATAAATTTAGACAAGTGTTTGTTCATGCAAGAGGAGATCACATATTTGGGTTTTGTCATTTCACAAGGAAAGTTACAAATGGATAAGGAGAAGGTAAGTGCCATATTGTCTTGGCCAACCCCAAAGACTATGAATGATGTCAGAAGTTTCCATGGGTTAGCAACCTTCTACAGGAAGTTTATAAGAGGGTTTAGTCATATTTGTGCACCCATGCTTGATACCATCAAAGGAGGACAGAAGTGCAAATTTGTTTGGACTCAAAGAGAAGATGATTCTTTTGAAACATTGAAGCAGAAGGTGGCACAGCAGCCAGTCCTTGCACTTCCAGACTTTAACAAAATCTTTCAGATGGAATGTGATGCCAGTCACATGGCCATTGGAGCAGTACTCAGCCAAGAAGGTAGACCTATTGCATTTTTCAGTGAGAAGCTCAATGATGCTAAAAAGAGGTATTCCTCATATGATTTGGAAATGTATGCTTTAGTCCAGTCACTCAAGAAATGGAGGCATTACTTGATGCCAAAGGAATTCATAGTATTCACAGATAACCAGGCTCTGAGTTTCATAAACAGCCAGGAAAAACTGAACCACAGACACATGAAATGGGTAGAAACCTTACAAGCGTTTACTTTTACATTGAAGCATAAGAAAGGAGTCAAGAATAAAGTTGCAGATGCTTTGAGAAGGAGAGTTCTAACAGTCAACCAGATTCAGTTAGAAAGTGTTGGCATTGATTCACTAAAGACCATGTATGAGACTGATGAAGATTTTGGGGAGATATATCATGTATGTACTTCTTTTGGAGAGAAATATCATGCTGAATTCTCTAAATTTTTGATCCAGGATGGATTGTTGTTCAAAGGTGGACAATTATGTATTCCAAGGTGTTCTATGAGGTTAAACATCATTAAGGAGAAACATTGTGGAGCTATGGCAGGTCATTTTGGTCTAGATAAGACTCTTGATCTTGTCCGAAGACATTACTTTTGGCCTAAGTTACAATTAGATGTCAGAAAGTTTGTAGAGACATGTGTGATATGTCAGAAAGCTAAAGGCAGGTCGACTAATGCAGGTTTATATCAGCCCTTACCCATTCCTTCCAGACCATGGGAAAGCATAAGTATGGATTTTGTCTTGGGTTTACCAAGGACAAGGAAAGGGTTTGACAGTGTTTTTGTTGTAGTGGATAGATTCAGCAAAATGGCACATTTCTTGCCATGCAAAACCACTGCTGATGCTTCATACATTACAGATTTGTTTTTCAGGGAGATTGTCAGGATCCATGGATTGCCATTGAGCATAGTGTCAGATAGGGATGTGAAGTTTATTGGTCACTTCTGGAGAACTCTCTGGAAGAAACTTGGAACAAATTTGTCTTTTTCCTCTGCATATCATCCTCAAACGGATGGACAGACTGAAGTCGTGAACCGTTCCTTAGGAAATTTGCTTAGATGTTTGACAAAACAACATGGAGAAAAGTGGGATAATATTCTATCTCAAGCTGAATTTTCCTATAATGATACTGTCAATAGGAGCACAGGGAAATCACCTTTCCAGATAGTTTATGGTGTGCATCCAAGAGGAATTTTGGAATTGAGAGATCTACCTACAGTAGACCCTATTAGTGCAGAAGGTGAAGCTTTTGCAGAAGCCATCAAAGAGGTTCATGATCAAGTCAAGACCCAACTGCAACAAACCACCTTGAAGTATAAGGAATATGCTGATAAAAGGAAGAAGGATGTACAGTTTGATGTTGGCGACTTGGTATGGGTTCATTTAAAGAAGGACAGACTTCCTAAGGGCAAATATACTAAACTCATGCAAAGAAAAGTTGGACCATGTCAGATCTTGCACAAGCATGGACAGAATGCTTATGAGATACAACTCCCCCCTGATCTTGGTTTGTCCCCTATATTCAATGTATGTGATTTAACTCCATACAAGTCTTATCCAGATGCAGATCAGGAACTCCTACAGGATACAGTCCATGATAACATTCCCAAGCATGATCCTCCACAGTTGCAGAAGGTTTTGGCCACCATAGTGGTCAAACAGACCCAGAACAAACAGTACTTGGAGTATCTAGTCTCTTGGAAGGGAAAACCTAATTCTGAAGCAGTCAAGATGACTGAAGAGCAGATCCAGAAACATGGTGCAGATCTTCATACTCTCATCTCAAGTGGACTTGAGATTTCTTCTTCTGGGGAGTATGGTGCAGGAGCACCCCTACAAGACAGGATATAGGTTCATTGTCCGCATGACAGGACATCAGTCTAGTTTCAGCATGTTTGACTTCATAATGTAATAAGGTCCATTGGACCAATGCATATGTATTAGATCAGCCTAGGAGAGTGTACAGGCAGTTAGAGCTCGTGATCAGGTAGTATGAGCTGTCCTCTCCCAGCCGCTTGGAAGCTCCCAGCCACTGAGAATCGAGTGGTAGTACTCGTAGGATATTGCTATAAATAACTCAGATCAGTTAGGGTTTGAGATCAGAGAGTAGTAGTTATGTTATGTTGTACTGGTGATTGATCAGAGTAGTAGTTATGTTATGTTGTACTGGTGATTGAGTGAAATCCAGAGATCAGTCCAGACATTGTGAAACATTGTTGTTCGATAGCATTGTAGAAACAGGACATTTGTGTTTCATCTAAATAAGATCTCATCAATTGCATTATCTGGTTTATCAGCTGTTTATGTTTTGATTTATGTTCTGATTACAGGTTAATGGATTCTTTCAACCCTTCCACCGGTTGATTCTGTGAATCGGTGGAATGGTCATGCAAGTTAGTTTAGGTTGTATTTTAGTTTTCTTTTTATGCATTTCATTGTGTGGGAGATCGATTGGTAGCATGCTATGAATCAACCTAGCATCCTCATGTGCTAGGGTTTAGGAAGATAAACTGTTATATTTTGATCTGAAGGTGATCCGGCCTGATCATCATGTTTTCTTTGTAAAATTGTGCGGTTCTGTGAGTTTGCATGCAGCTGACGGATATACAGGGATTTGCATGTGCTTTTCCAGACGGAGTGAATCGTATCGTCATCTACGAGTATATCGCTATCAGGATCAGGTTCTGAAGTTGGCAAAAATTGCATGTTTCAAGTGCATCAGGATGATATAGGTTGGATATATATTTAGTGTATATATCATCGTCAGGATCATCTTTCGTGTGTATCCATCATCCGCATATCGCTATCGCATGCAGAAGTGAAAGTTCACTTTTTGGCTAAGGACCGGAAAGGTCATCATCAGGATATTGAAAAGATCACCGGATATTCATTATCATGTTGCAGAGGATATAAGTGTCTTATATCCTGTTGACATCATCATCAGGTGCATTGACATCATCATCAGGTGCAAGTGACGTCATCATCATCAGGATATTGCGAATATCACCCTATGCAAGTTTATCCTGCTGTCGCTAAGTGTTTTGGCATCGGCGTAAGTCATCGGCATAAAGTTTGGTTAACATCATCAGGATGTTTCAATATGACCTGATAAGTCACATCCTGATGCTGTTTGTTTAAAGAAGGTCGATATCAGGGTGACGTAAGCATCGAAGGAAAGGTGCTTGAAGTTGTCGTCATCAGGATATATGGGAGGAACCGGATATTTTATATCCTGCTGATGAAGATGATGTCGAACATCATGATGATGAAGATAGAGTTTGGCGGTAAGATGAACAGTGAACATCAGGAGGATGTTTGCGCTTGCCAAATGTGATGATGATGCTGATAGCTGAATATGATGATGCTGCTGACAGGCGAAAGGTGAAAGGCGATAAGGAAGTGAACAGTAGTTAGCAGGAGGATATTTCATGCCTCTTCGAAATATGATGAAACTGTCTGTGTTAGCAAGAAATATGATGATGATGATAAGCCGATAGGTATTACATACTGCTTGTCTTGGATTTTAACATGCTGGTTGTGTTAATGCTTCCTCCTTCCCATTTGTAAGCTTCTGTTGCGTTTCCTCTGCATCAGTACCCCACAAACAAAGTAGTATTAATGGAAATGATGAGGCAACAGCTGCCTAGATTTGAAATGTCAAAAGTGAAAGAAGGAAAACCCTACAGAAAATTCTCTATTGAGGTAAACTGGTTTGTGGTAGGGGCTATTGAAAATGTAAGGAAAGAAAAGGTAGAATTAAAAGATTTGAACTTGAAGTTGTTTCCTTTAGCCCAAGACTATGATCCTTACCACAGGATCGTTGAATAAAGGTTCAACAAAAAGTATAAGCACAATGTCCATCTTGAGGACTACTGTGCATATTGTGATGACAAGCATGAGGTTAGAAGGAGAAAATACCAAAGGTTAACCCTAGACCAAATGAGAAAAATAGGGCAACTTGAAGTGCCCCCCCAAATAAAAAAGATGATGATGACCTAATGGATCCAGAATATGAAGATCAAAAGGTATATAATGATACCATTTCTTCTCTAGACCTAACACAAAAGGATGAAACTTCTATAGATGTTCTCACAGCTGAAGCTATGGCTAGAACAAAGAGTTGGGTTGATAAAAGGATTAATGAGCTAAAAGCCAAAGGGGTGGCAATCACCAGTGATAGGAAAGGAAAGAGAAAAGAAAGAGAACAACAAGGCTATGATGATTTCCTAGTAAAGAAGAGGGAAATCCTTGGAACACATGTGCTTGATCCAAGTTCATCTACAGCAGCAAAGGAGATCACATCTGAATGAGTGACTCTCACCTATCATCCCTTATCACCTCCAACATGGCCAATGCTTAGGGCAATCTCAGTGTCTATACCCCAAACATCCACAACATAAGGGAAAACTTCAAAAGAATAGGGGCAAAGCCTAAGTGAAACTGCTACAGGGGAGGATGATGATGTTGAAGAGGATCAATTGCCCATTCAAACATTGAAGAGAAAGAGGGATGATCTACTACAAGGTGTGAAGGTCCCCAGACACTCTAGATACCAAAGTCCATGCATGAGAGGTGCCCTTTCACCAGAGAAGGTAGCATCATCCGGATCAGCTGACCCAACTGAAAGCATAGTTAAGGGGTTACAACATGATGTGCCAGTAGAAACTATAATAAAAGTGAAAACTAAAATGGTAGAGGAATTGAAGAATAAAACCTAGGGAGAACAAGTAGTTGGAGCTCTTTCATTGAGCCAAACAATTGACCTGACTGAAGAAGATGATTTGGTCAAAGATATCACTAATCACACCATTGAAACCCTGCTACAACATATAAAAACAAAGGATAAAGGTGCTACAGTAGGGGAGCTACATGATGAAAGAGATGAAAGGGAAGAAACTCTTGAGGCAGAAGTGCATATGGGATCCCTTGACACATTGATTGAGAATGTAACTAATTCATCTTTGGTGGACCTAACATATGTGCCTAAAGAGGGAGATAAAGAGGAAGAGGTTATCAAAACTGATCAATCTCAAAGGGAAAATTTTCCCATGAAAATAGATAATAAAGGCAATAATGTGCATAAACAAATGGCACAATAGGATATCCCATTGGATAAACCTGAACAAGAGAAAGTGGTTGAATCACCTACAGCTACTACAGGAAAAGATGATGAGCATAAAGAAGATAGCCATCAGAATGATGAAGAAGATAAAAGCCAAGAGCCTGGAAATGATGAGGTTCCAAAGGAACATGATGGTTCGGCACCAGATAATCAGCCTCCTCTAGAACAAAGCAAGAAGAACAATTGCATAAGGAAGAGAGTCTGGATGCTAGGGATGAACATCAAGAAAATGTACAAGATCCAAAAGATCAAGAGAAATTGAAAGATAAAGGAGTTCAAGATGCTCAAATTGAGCAACCAAATCAGGATAAAGGATCACAATCTAATGTTTTGGCTTTGATTTCTTTAGAGGTAAGCCAAGAAGAAATACAACAGGTACCATTTGACTTCAGGTCTTTGTTTACAATTGATTCTACTAAAGCAAAACAGAGAACTAAGATAGTCTCCAGTATTAAAAGAGATTCAAAGACTAGAAAGAGGACAACCCAAATTGTTGTGCCTCTGGTGGATAAGGCAAAAAGAGATATCAGGCCAGAGGAATTCTAGGTGACCCAAGTTGACTTAGGTCATGCCACCATTGAACAAGAAATACAAGAACACCTGGAGAGCACTGAAGCAATAGTGACCAAATTGAAAAAGTTCAAAGCTAGGAAGAAAGAACTAAAAGAGCAGATGTGTAGTTACAACAATTTATACAAGGGTTAGTGAAGCCAGACACCTTGGCATCCACCTTACAGGCTACTGAGAAGCCTGTTGCATTAACCTTAATAAGTGAAGCAGAGATAACTGGTCTAGATATCCAGAAGCATCAGACTCACATAATGGATAAGTGGTTCTCTAAATTCATGACCTCTGAAGAATAATTAATGAGGATATCCATATCCAATTGGGAAAAATTGTCCGAGCTAAAGTAAACCATTAATTTGTTGAAGAGTGAATTCACTCAAAGAATACAAACATGTAATTATGCAATGGCCAGACTCAAAAGAGCCAAGGACATGACAGATAATGAATTATTGAAAAATAAAGTTGTCACTAATGCTACTTTGCCACTCATGTGGACATGGATGATAGAGATGGAGTATGAGCTGAATGTATTAAAAACGAACATGACTAAAGTAAAGGACATTCAGACCAAGGTTCATGATTTGTTAACTGAAGAATTGAGAGTAACGGTTCAGAGTTACTAGAA
Organism: Cunninghamia lanceolata; assembly: GCA_027924645.1. Lineage (NCBI taxonomy): Eukaryota > Viridiplantae > Streptophyta > Pinopsida > Cupressales > Cupressaceae > Cunninghamia > Cunninghamia lanceolata. Next base: position 11,512,097 of record BSBN01000655.1, read on the forward strand.
GATGCAGTAATAGAAGATGCAATGCCAGAGGTGGATGAAGCCATCTAGATATTCAAAGACAAACTTAAAGAAGTAGCTGAAGATCCCAGGGAGCTCTTCACTATAGAAGTTATGGATGAAATGGTTGAACTAAATGTGAAAGTGAAGACATACAGTAAGGAAGCAGATAAAAGGACATCCATGCTAGGACCTTTGGATGAACAAATAGGAGCATTGAAATATGCTAAATTGAGAGCTACCACAATAAGCAAATTCCAAGTAGACACATTTGTTCAAGAATATGACACTTATAAGAAAATAGACACAGGGATGCACGTACATGAAGAAGATCCAGGGTTTTTTTTGTCATATTAGCAGGTGCAGTCTGACTAGATGGAACTAAAGATCATACAATATTTGAGAAATATAGTTGTACCCCACCAGATGATTGCCAACTGGAAATATGTGTAACATGTCATGTATGTTGACTTGGTCAAAAGAATATGAATTGTTGATGATAATAGATAAATCCTGATCATAGGATCTTTTGTAGCTGATTCTCATTATTATCCTATAAAGGATGTAGAATCATAGTTGAATTCATTCAGAAGCTTAATTGAGATTGGATTGATGAAATGTCAGGACCAATCCTCAAGGTCAATTGTAAATATATACTCTTTTGCATACTTATTGAAGATGAAGTCCCTCTAATTACATACAATTGTAAACTTTGAGTAATCTATGAATGAATTATGGATATGTTACTTTGATTTATTGTGTCCCTTGGAGTGCATTTTAGTCTGTACATGTTGTCTTCATTCATTTCCTTTGAAGTTAGCATCCATCATATCTAGCTGTGAAATAACCTGGTGAACATATGGTTTGATTTCCTTATCTTCATGACAGTATCAAGAATATATGTGGATCAATGGCTAAAGATTCATTAATTTCAGTAAAATTAACAAAGTTTAGTTCGAATTTGTTTAATTTCATTTGATCACCATCATAATTGCAAATACATAGAAGTTAATAAGTAAACACAAAGAAATGTGCTGACATCATGTAGGTAACTGAATATATTTAGTATATTTTAGACAAAGTGCATACAAAATAGTGAATATTATGCAAGTAAACCTAAATAATGGTAGAAATCATGGAAATACATGCTTTCAGGCACATCATCTAAACAAATTTATAGTACATAAGTGAAATCAAGTTAATACAAAATGATATGCAGAAGAATTGATCAAACTTGTATAAATATTTGCATGATATGGTTAAATACAGTAGGATTTAACCCTGTTTTTTAAGAATTCACAAAAATCAGGTGTAACAGAGCATATGCAGACATGACGAACTTCAAAACATAAATGTAAGGCCCCTAAATGGAAAACAACAATGCACATCAAACCAATGAGTAACGTCAAATAATTATGAACTAATCCACAAAGACTTGGGATTATGAATTCTCTGAATTCATCATATCTTTCAAGATGATAAAGGTTTGATTTGCATCTCTTTATCTATGTTTGTTTATGACTAACATCATGATCAACACTCCTGAGGTTTTAGTTACTCTTTACTTGAGCAATTGTAGCAGTTGTGAGAGCCCTAATTTCTTCATCAGGAGGTCTCCTCAATCTAATGTTAGGAACCTATGAATCAAGTCCATATACATACTAATCTTCATTTTCATCATCTAAGAAAACCTACTCTTTCTAATATCTTCTTTTAGTTACATCTATTTCAGCATCATGTTCATCTAAAGAAGAGTAATCTCCACTAGTAAACAACATGGTTATATTATCATCTTGATTATAATGTGGCTCATTACACTAATCATAGGCATTACCATCATTTTGAAAAGACTGAGCAACCATACACTGTAATGGTGAATGGGGCATTTGACAAACCATACACCAAGGATTATCTTCAACCACATTGATGTTTTCCTTGAGTGGATCAGGTGTATCTCTACTATGTTGACCTTTCTAGTTATTGTTACTATTCAGAATTGGTTTTCCATTATGCAAGTTTGTATTGTATGGCTTGTCATGTAAGTGTGGTCTTCTTTCTGGTTTCTAATAGTTCTCTTTATTAGCTCCTAGTCCTTTTTCTTCCCTAGCTACTTTGTAGCTAAGATCTTTCAAAGTATTCATTACTTATCCAACTTATCTTTAGATGTAGACGTTGTGTTCTGTTGGATTTTATTATGTGAGTTTTATAGGATCTTTACTTCATCTCTTCTACCCCAATTTCCAAATGCTTTCTTATAATTCTCAATATTAGTTGTAATCCTAAAAGCATCTCTCAAACTTGTTGGGCTTTTATCCCTCAATTCATGTCACATTTAGCATCAAAAGAATTTTTATACAAAACCATGCACATTGGTTCATCTAGTCTCATATGAGGTGGGACCTTATTCAGAATTTTAGTGAACCTTGCATTGAAATCAAAAACTGATTCATTTGATCCTTTAGTTATGCTAGTGAATTCATTTATAATAAACCTATGATCAATCTTATCTCCATATTGTTCTCTAAAAACCCTTTTGAATTCATCCCAAGATCCAATACTTCAATCAGGAAAATTCCTATACCATTCCCTAGTTTCATCAATCAAAGATTGCATAAATAATTTCATAACAAAATATTCATGTTCAACCTCAAAATCATCCATTAAATTAAAAAATGCTTTCAAATACTCTTTTCCAAGTACTGCATTGTTACTTGAGAATTTTGTTAATGCAGTCCTAATATCATTGTTAATCATATTAGTGTAACCAGGAATACCAGTGAAATCTAACTATATGTACCTATTTAAATGCATAGGTCTTCTACCCAATACATTCTAATTTCCTAGAGGGTTCTAATTTGCCCTATTTTGGTTCATATTTTGTTGTTGATTAGCATGCACATTTTGATTCTGATTGGCCTACAAATTCTAATTACCCATTACACTTTGATTATTTAGATTGGGTACATTTTGAGTATTATAGTTATTCTAAATAATAGGAATTACATTTTGATAAGTGATTCTAAATGCATCAACCCTTAGTCACATTTCATCTCTTATTTTGATTTCTTCTAAGTACTCAATTTCAATTCTGAGGTTCTTGACTTCTTCCAGTAGTTCATTCTCACTAGGCATTGATGAAGATGGTACATTTGTGTCCTTATTATTTGTACTCTTTGGAGACTCAACATTCATGGGATTCTCAAATGGATTGCTACTTGGACTTCTATGAGACATGTCAAACCTCACTATTTGTCTCTTTGCTTCCTACTTCTTACATGCTTCATGAATACCAACTTTTGTATTTGTGAAATGTTGCTCAGGGAATCTAGCCTCATGACTACCATCTTGACTGCTAGCATTATTTTGGGATGAAAGAGGATCATTTTGGTTATCTTGGTTATTAGCAGATTTTTTGTTGCCCCTTTTCTCTCCACATTTTTCTTGCTAGTAGCTCTGGAACTAAGGGATAATTTTGGGGCCTTCTATCATGCATAAAAATAGTGATTCACTGGTTAGGAGACAAATTTAGAGTCACCGCCCACTAAAATGGGATTCAATTTGGTAAGATCTAGGTTCTTTTGTTGACAACTCCCCAGCAAAGTCACCAACTGTTAGTGTTCCCAACTGATTGTCTAATTATCCCTTTAAGATAGCTATCCTTAATGCTCAGGACTCTCATATCAGTGGCCAACGAATAGGAGACAATTGCTTGTTCTCCTCTACACTTTAGGATCTACTAGACCTAGGGGAGTATCCCTTATTACAATATCTAAAAAATCTTGCCTAAATATAATGAGATATTGGTTTAAGTAGAATGTTCCCACTTTTATATTGAGGTTTGAAGATCCTATTTTAGATTAGCTAAATCCTTGACATATATCTATTTTAGAACTCTGAAAACATGGAACAACTTGAACACATTATACAAAAAAATAGAAAAAAGGTTTTGTCTTTTTTTTTTTAATTTTAGATTTTTAGGTGCTTGGACTTGAGAGATATCCTCAGATCGGTGCCTATTTAGGGTAATAGAGTCAAACCCTACATGCAATAGCTTTTCCTATGACAATAAAACTTCATACTTAGAGGGTTAACAAAATCACTATTGCCTTACAGTAATGAGCCCAAGAAAGAGTATTATATGTGATTCTTCTTCTCTAATCCCTTAATACAACACACTTCCCCTTATATCTGATCTAAAGTAGTTTAATCCATTCCTTGAATAGATGCAATAAATCAGACATACAATATAACAAATGTATATTGATGAGATCAGAAACCCTTAGCAACTTCACTCAAAAGGAAAACAATCATATCCAAGGAGACAATCACAAATAACACACACATGAACTATTTCTCATATAATTCAATCTAATAGAAAATTGCCATGCAAAAATAAAATAATCTCACATGCAAAATATATGACCTCCAACTCAGAAGTACTCCTTTCTTATTGGAATCTATTAAAATCACAAGGCTTTACAATAGATTTAGAGTATTACAATCTCCTCTCTGATTGATATTTTTTGATATAGAGCCTAGTACAAATTTCCCTAAATGGGAAATGTACAAAAGTATGTCACCTTAGCCTCTATAACTATTTTTAGAAAATTTTGACAATTACATCACAAGAATAGTTTTGGAGCTTGTTCTCATTCAATATTTGATATTACAATTCAATTATAATCACATGTTTGTGGACATGATCCTCCAATGATAATGCTTGATCCATTTGTATAGGCCAAAAATGTAGTACCACTTTAAAACTGCCAAAAATATATCATCTTTGAAAACTGATGACCAATTGAAAGCTAACTAGCATCAATCACCTTCGTACTTCTCCTCCCAAGCTCCATATTCCTTATCTTCTAGCCATTGGAACTCTAAAACTTTGACCACCTTCTCATTGTGACCGACATATTGAGCATCCAAAATTGCCTTTGATTCCTTCTCAATACTATCATAGAGCTTTTCCAATGAAATGAGCTCATCCAAAAATGAATTCAAAGAACTTGTTAGACACACTAGGATACTAAGAGGGAGGGTGAATCAATATCTAAGCAATTCTTCAAATTTAGCAATTACAACTTATCTGGAGTAGATCAGAACTTAAGCATCACAGCATTAACATGAAGATGAAAGATTAACACACTGTACAACAACACATAACACCAAATATACGTGGAAAAACCCTAGAATGGAAAAGCCACGGTGAGGATTAACTCACAATATATGAAGCTCAAATAATAACTTTGTTTTAGGGTCTTTAACCCAAGGAAGCTGTTACTCCCTAAGTAACTTTGATTTAGGGTCACTCTGAAGGAAGATTCTACTCCCTAATGACTTTGTTTTAGGGGCTTTAACCCAAGGAAGAAACTACTCCCTAATCTAAGAACAAACTTAGAAATGATTATAGTATGACAATCTTTCAACTATCTGAAAACTGCCTTTGAAGCTCACACATGATGATTGCACTTTTGTCTCTTCACACACAATCTTCTGAAGATTTGATTAGTTAGGCACACTCTATACTTGATCACTGTCTCAAATGAGTCTTCAAGATGAATCTGGATAGCATCAACAACACTTGCTCTTTCTCCCACTGTCACACACTAAAATATAGTTTATTCTATTATATTCTGCTTGCGAACCTCTTATATCTTTTTGCAATCATATCATCTACATTCAATTTGATCTACTATTTATACATGATATTACATTGATTATATAGGTTGTCAGCTAGATTAAACATGAAAAATACATTTACAAGTCAGCCATACAATACACAATATGAAACATGTATAAGATAGGTCTAATTAGGACAACACATTGTACCAGCAAAAGACTCAAGCCTTGCGGACTCCAACACTTTCTTAATCAGGTCCAAAACATCCTTCATAGCTTCAAACATCAAGGAAATACCTCTATACACTCTACTCATTTGAAATAGGATAGCTTTAAGGTAAGCTCATGAAAAATTGAAGAGAAACAATCATATCAACTAGAGAACCTTGTGTGGTATTGGAAACAAAAAAGATCGTCATGAAACTCTTCCAGATGAATCTACATGACTCATACAACTATTACAAGTATGTGCCTAATCGGTGTTGTCATTGGTTTCAACATATCTATGTTATCATTGGTGTCAATTGTCCTCCTACTTTGTTGAGGATATTGACAAAATTAGCCCCTCCGGTGATAACAATGTGTTACAGTAGAAACAATGCATTACATGTAGAAGAACAGTCCAGAAGAATACATTACATTTCCTATAGAACAAATATCTTTGCCTGCATATTGGAATTTATTTAGAATCTTGTCTGAAGATGTTATATTCCAAGTTTGAGCCTTCGGTATGATGAATTGAGTGAGTTATGTTCATCAGAGTGAAAATAGCTTTTTCTGTATGTTTGGTGGTGACAGGGAGAAAGTGTTTTGCTCTGCATCCCTCTGCATTGAAGTATTTTGGTCTGTGATTTTGGAATTAAGTCAGTGATAATGTTAAGTTCCTTCAAATTCAATGGTTCATGATTTGGTGGTCCGCAAGATATCTTTTACTCATGACAGTGCAGAAAAAGATTGTTGAAAGTACAAATGTGAAGGTAGATAAAGGCAAGGAGAAGATATCAAACCTGAATTACTATGAACCAGATGAACCTATGACTATATTGAATGAAGAAAAAGATGAGCAAGAAGATAGTCAAAATGAAGAAGAGTCTCCAGAAAGTGTTGTCAAGACTCCTAGGTATTTAAAGATCAATCATTTTGAAGATCAGATTATAGGTGACAAAAACAAAGGTGTGCTAACAAGGAGAAGAGATGTAGAGGAACAAGTCAATTACTGTTTGCTTTCAAAGATTGAACCAAAGACTATGAATGAAGCATGCAATGATGAAAACTAGATAAAGGCAATGGAGGAAGAACTATTGTAGATAGAGAAGAATGAAACTTGGGAATTAGTTCCTAGACCTGCTGACAAAAATGTTATTGGAACTAAATGGGTGTTCAGGAACAAGCTAAATGAAAATGGAGAAGTTGTGAGGAATAAAGCAAGACTTGTATGCAAAGGATATTCTCAAATTGAAGGGATATATTTTGAAGAAACTTTTACCCCAATAGCTCGGATTGAAGCAATAAGAATGTTTCTGGCATTTGTAGCTCACAAAGATTTTAAGGTATATCAGATGGATGTGATATCTACCTTCCTAAATGGTGAGTTAGAAGAGGAAGTATACTTTGATACCTTATTGATATGTGCTTTGTATTTTAAGGTATATCAATAAGGTATAAAAGTATACTTCCTCTTCTAACTCACCATTTAGGAAGGCAGATATCACATCCATCTGATATACCTTAAAATCTTTGTGAGCTGCAAATGCCAGAAACATTCTTATTTCTTCAATCCGAGCTATTGGGGCAAAAGTTTCTTCAAAATATATCCCTTCAATTTGAGAATATCCTTTGCATACAAGCCTTGCTTTATTCCTTACAACTTATCCATTTTCATTCAGCTTGTTCCTGAACACCCATTTAGTTCCAATAACATTTTTGTCAGCAGGTCTAGGAACTAATTCCCAAGTTTCATTCTCTCTATCTGCAATAGTTCTTCCTCCATTGCCTTTACCCAGTTTTCATCATTGCATGCTTCATTCATAGTCTTTGGTTCAATCTTTGAAAGCAAATAGTAATTGACTTGTTCCTCTACATCTCTTCTCCTTGTTAGCACACCTTTGTTTTTGTCACCTATAATCTGATCTTTAGAATGATTGATCTTTAAATACCTGGGAATCTTGACAACACTTTCTGAAGACTCTTCTTCATTTTGATTGTCTTCTTGCTCATCTTTTTCTTCATTCAATATAGTCATAGGTGCATCTAGTTCATAGTAATTCAAGTCTGATATCTTCTCCTTGCCTTCATCTACCTTCACATTTTCACTTTCAACAATCTTTTTGAGCTTCTCATTTTATGCTTTCATGGTTATATCTGAATATAAGTAATTGATAAGTTGATGATCATAATTGGTTAAAAGTTTTAGGACAACTAATTCACCTCCCCTCTCAGTTTTCTAGTGCAGTCCAACAATAGCATCCCCAACCACTTCTTTTCCACTACACATCACATCAAAGAATTATGCCACACACCTTCAATCATTAACTCTGAGAGCACACTGTTAGCTAGAACACATTGCAACCTTCTGTCAATTGAAGAACTAAGTTGCGAACCACCAAGAAGATTGAAATAGGAAAGAAACATGAAATACACATTCAGGAACATGCTCACAAAACTAAAATGTCAAACATTTACTTCTAGAGGAATGTGGAGCATTCCAGTGGGTCTTCATCACTGCTTCGTTCTGCCAGAGGACATATTAGTACTCTATCAATCATAACTTTCATAGTGGAGGGAGAAATGACCTTATACTTTGGAAACACCACCTTCACTATACTCTTGACACAATTCCAGGACTGCATAGCTAGTTCTAAAACAGTGGAGGAATGCATAACATTTCATTACTCTACTGGGAATACCTTCACAAAATCAATATTGTCTTCAAACTGTCAACAGTAAAACATCCTTCCAGTGCTCAAAACATCATGAAACTTGGAACATACATAAAATGACACTGTATGAATCTATGTTCGAAACCATAAGAGCTTAATGCTAATAGTATGAAAATGTGGAGTAATTTCTCAGATAGTCTTCGAAGAATAGTCATCCTAGAATAGAGACAATCACCAACTTCTAGAGGCCAAATCTTCTTTGTATCAACACATGCAACTTAGGAACAATAAGATAGATTGTGTAACATATCTTGTCCTCTTATTCTTATGATTGTGTTGACATCAGTGTATGCTACTATGTTAACATCAATGACAACACATATGGCCAACACTTGTTTGCAACTCACCATCAACACATAATAGAGAATCACCTTAGAGCCCACAACACTAAATTATTCTTTCCATTGGTCCAATGTTTTTGTCTTGACCAACCATTTCTCAATGGTGACATTGCTATTCTCTTCCTATACTATCATTCAAATAGAGACCACCTAGACAGGGGAACAATTACATCCCTGATTCCACTGAGGTTGTCTATGAACTTCTCATCTCTATTTTTTTCAACAAGGCTCATAACCTTCTTTGAAGATCCAAGGCACTGAGTGAGTGAATCTTGCTCAAACCCCCTTTTTGTATCAAATGGACCAGCCATTCTATATGTTCAGAGCTTAAATTACAAGATAGGGTTTCTCAAAAACTAGACTAATTATACAATTGATTTCAATTGTTCAATAAATTTATATTCTTCAAATAATTTCAAAATGATTTATGAACTCTGTAGGCAAATCGACTGAAAAGTCAATATTTTTGCACGCACTTGTTCATCGTAACTACAAACCCTATTTCTTTGGCTCCTATTGCATAGCGCTCAATTCTCACAAGAAGTATGATTGGAATGAAATGTACTCATCACAATGATCGAATTGGTATATTTATTTCATCAAGTGAGCCAGATTCAAGCTGATTTCCATCCCATCACCATTACTACTACACGTTGTTGGATATTAAACTAGAAAATAGTCATTCTCTATGTTTGAATATCAGCCCTTGATATGATTAGATCATGAGAGAATCAATGGCTCACATTTAAATTTCACACCTTTGACAGGCTGCCTACATGCTCCAAATGATGTGGACCAATGAATTTTTTTGGATCAGCAGAGACTTTCCATGTTGGATCCATGTGTCACTTCATCGCGAAAGCACAAGCCCAAATGGGACCCACACCACTGCCCTCGTGCTCATGTTCTATCCTTTGGATTAGTTTTGTCGAACGTGACCCATATGCCAGCTCTCACTTTATCTCATCAGTACAAGGAATATCCTTGGAGTATTTCTAACGATGCGCCCTTACAATCTAGTGAGGAGTGAGCATGTCAAAGGGAACTCAGCCAATAAGACATTAGACCCATCTATTTTAATATCAATGGCTAGTGTATCAGCGTGGATCTGACAAATCTAACAGATCTGGAACCTGCGATGTTGTGACAGTCGTTGATCTATCTTTAAATAACATGCACTCAGACTTAGGCAATATTAGACCTCATGAGAGGAGTTGATTACTAGGCCTAAGGGGTTGGTTTCAAATGGGACACAAGACATAAGGTTATAACTTAAAGCACCAATGACCATCTACAATAGGTCAACATAAAAACATAATGCAAACTTGAGACAAAAAGCTAAGGGTTTAGGGTTTAAGGCTTTTAGGCACACACTTAGCCATTTGCAAGGTTTTAGACAAGAGAGCAAAGAAAAAATGGGGGAGGCTCCACAACACCAACCCAAAGGAGACATCAATCCCTTGTTACAATGATTTATGAGCACCAACTCTATGGAAGCACCAACTTCCTAAAATAGAGTTTTATGGGCACGAATCCAAAGGAAGCACCAACTCCCTAAAGTGCTACAACACTTACAAGATGAGGTACCAACCTCTACTTTGCAATTCTAGATTGATGGCTTAATCACCTATGCAATAGTATCTTTGGTAACACTTTGATTTCCTTAACTTGTTCTAATAGCTCACACACCTTCACACTATCATCTCCAATATCCTCTTAATCATTTGACTGATTCTAATAGCTCAAATACCTCTACAATACCAACTCTACTATAGGTTATACTTTATTGCTTACAAAGTTACTTGTTTCCTTTTTTATCATTTATTTATCATCATACGCCCACCTTCTAGCAATCTTTTACCTTCATATATATCTTCTACAAGCCTTCTAAACATCATCTTTGTCGGCCTTAATGTAATGTGTATCATGAAATGTGTAATAGGCCTTACTTTTCAGCTCCCAAATCATCTGTGATAGTGTAGGAGTAAAATCTTGTTCTGCAATTCATACCAAAGGATCTACTAGACCCATTTTACTTCCTCCAAAGATTTCTTTCTAGTGAACACTCCCAAACACATGGCACAAAAGCATAAATATACCATGTCAGCTCCGCAGGTACTTATCCTTTCATGCATTAGCTCCAGACCCTATACGGTACCAGAGAAGTGACATATCATCAAGAAGTTCATGCCACAAACACTATATGACCTACAAAACCTTCTCATAAACTCCTTCTAGTTCATGCTTTTATTTGTTGGCACAAGCAATCAAATCTTGATGCTAGTATCCTTTACACACACCAGTTGCATAGGCTTAGCTTAGAATATCAAAAAACACACTTGCAATACTTTATATCCTTTGAAACCCTGAATATGTCATTCTTGTATCTTTTATTTACATAATCTCTAAACTGCAAAGTCATATGTGCAGATGCAATGAAATGCGATAGCTTTGAGTTTCATACTTGATAATCTTACACTGTGATAACCCTATTTTCAGTCTGCTAACTTTGGATTTCCTTGTAGTAGTCCATATGCTTTGAAAATTGGATCACATATGTCATAGCCATATTTAGCTATCCTTCAAACTGTGAGGTCATATCTTCATCTACGATAGAATGTGATATAATCTCATGTGCTTCTGCAGTGCAATTCACTGTGCCTTTGACATTTTGATAACTTAGACAATTTCCTTCATATCCCATGCAATGCTTTTCATCAAGTGACAATATATGTAATAATGCAACATGCATGAATTTATATTATCAATACATGACATCAATCAAAACACTTTGACAACCTTCACCTATCTATGAACTTCATAAGATAAGGTACAACTATGTACAAATGAAACTGATCTAGAAGCATGTTCATGTCTTTCATCATCATGTATTTCACATCACAACTCCTCTAATCACCACTCCTTTGACATCAACGGCAACATATGCAAAAATCTCCCCCTTTGTCATTGATGGAAACACTAATCTGATTTTCAAATTGATGCAAAGCAGGTAGTGGGTCATGGAAAACTATTTAGCAGTCGATAGTTAACCAGCCACTAACTTACATTTTATGCGTATATGTTTCCATCAACAAAACCCACTTCTATCAGCAAGTTTAAACCCTGTCATGCCAAGCTCCATCCTTAGGTCGATGGGACTTATATTTTGCACCTATCGGCGAGACCATCGCTATCGGCAAATAGTTTGTATTTCCTACCATTATGCCGATATGAGTATTTCCCTTCGGTTGAACCTCTAAACCAACCATACCATTGAACCAATACTATCAGTTCCGCCACTTAGTTTAAAGTTACTATCGGCAACTCTCAACTGCACTATTGAACCACTGAACCCATCGCTTTATTGACCTGGCGCTAGTACTGAACCTATCGCTTGCTCGCTGAACCGTTGAACTGTCGGCCTGTTGAACCATTGAACTAGTTCAACGAAAGGTTCAACTGTCGCTAACTCTTTAGCACTATCTCCATCGCCAAACGGTTGAACCAAATGGTCAGTTGAACCGTTGAACCGTTGAACCTTTCGCCACAGGTTCAATCAAAGACCTTTCCCCAGATTTTGGCTAACTATAGAACCCAATAATAAAACTTATATCGACGCTTCCTCCATTGACTCAAAAGACCATTGAACCTTTGAAATTGGTTCAAACACAGAAATTTTAATTGTCTACAACACCGATCTGTCTAGCTAAACTCCTCGCGACTTCACGAAAATGTTCCTCCTACAAACATACAGATTTTTCTAACTTTAACAACCTAGCACGTGAGGATGCTAGGGTTCATCTTCAATGCATGCTTGAAATCAATCCTGTGAACACAAAAACAAAATAGAAAATCTAAACTACTATATACAACCATTCCACCGATTACGAAGTAATCCAACCAGTGGAATGGGTTAAGAACCCATCTTGGCTACAAACTAGAAAATTGACTACACAAGGAAATCAAACACCAAAATAGGATCTTCTTTTATTGCTTCCAGAAATGAAATACAAATATCTGATTTCATAGTTTTAGAACTTAAATACACACTATTGCTTTGATCCCTATCTCTCTCTATAACAATTTCAATCGATCTCTCCAATCGATCTGAGCTCAGCTATTTATCTACTTGCCAACAGTAGTACCAACATGATTCCCAGTGGCTGGGAGACAATTCCAAGTGGCTGGGAGAGATAACCAACAAACAAACTTCTAACAAACTAACAACCTTATCATGACAGATCGATAAGTGTCCTAGGGACATACAAACAGAAACTGAATTACAAACACCAATGACAAGTCTGGTCAAATAGACCTTATTACATTAAATATAGAAAATGCATAAGACTCTAGTCTTCTTGGGGTACTCCTACACCATACTCCCTGAGAAAAGAAATCTCAAGTCCACTTGTGATGAGAGTTTGAAGATCTACACCCTATTTGATGATCTGCTCTTCAGGCATCCAAACTACCTCTGAATCAGGTTTCCCTTGCCAAGCCACCAAGTATTCCATATACTCTTTGATCCTTGTCTTCTTTTCCACTCTTGAGTCTAAAATCTTCTTCAAATTTGGTGGATCATGTTTAGGAATGTCATCTTCTGTTGTACCCTACTCTATATCTGCATTATGTTTGTATGGAGTCAAATCACATACATTGAAAATAGGTGACAATCCAAGATCAAAAGGAAGTTAGATTTCATAAGCATTCTATCCACATTTCTTCAAAATCTGACATGGTCCAATCTTCCTCTGCATTAATTTGGTATGTCTTCCTTTTGGGAGTCTATCCTTCTTCAAATTAACCCACACCAAATCTCCAACATCAAATTGTACATCTCTCTTCTTTTTATCAGCATATGCTTTGTACTTCAAAGTAGTTTGTTGGAGTTGGTGTTTGACTTGATCATGGACCTCTTTGATTGCTGATGCAAAGGCTTCTCCATCTGCACTAATAGACTCTCCTACCAGTATATCTCTTAACTCCAAAATTCCTCTGGGATGAATTCCATATACTACCTAAAAAGGTGATTTTCATGTACTTCTATTGATGGTATCATTATAAGAAAATTCTGCCTATGACAGGATGTTATCCCATTTCTCTCCATGCTGTCTTATCAAACATCTGAGCAAATTTCCCAATGATCGATTGACCACTTCAGTCTATCCATCTGTTTGAGGGTGATAAGCTGATGAGAAAGACAAATTGGTTCCAAGCTTCTTCCAAAGAGTCCTCCAAAAAAAGACCAATAAACTTCACATCTCTATCTGACACTATGCTCAATGGCAATCCATGTATTCTCACTATTTCCTTGAAAAATAGATCTGCAACATATGAAGCATCACAAGTGGTTTTGCATGGCAAGAAATGTGCCATTTTGTTAAATCTGTCAACTACAACAAAGACACTATCATACCCCTTCCTTGTTCCAAGTAAACCCAACACAAAATCCATGCTTATGCTTTCCCATGGTCTAGAAGGAATGGGCAATGGCTGATATAAACCTACATTAGTGGATCTTCCTTTTGCCTTCTGACAGATCACACATGTCTCCACAAATTTTCTGATATCTGACTATAGCTTTGGCCAAAAGTAATACCTCTTTACCAGATCAAGAGTCTTATCTAGACCAAAATGTCCTGCCATGGCTCCACAATGCTTCTCCTTAATGATATTTAGTCTCATAGAACACCGTGGAATGCACAACTGTCCACCTTTGAAAAGTAATCCATCTTGTATCAAAAATTTAGAGTATTCAACATGATATTTGTCTCCAAAAGAAGTGCATACTTTGTAGATTTATCCAAAGTCATCATCATACATAGTCTTTAAGGAATCAATCCCAACACTTTCCAATTGAATCTGATTTATGGTGATAGCCCTCCTGCTCAAAGCATCTGCTACCTTACTCTTGACCCCTTTCTTGTGCTTGAGTGTGAAAGTGAAAGCTTGCAAAGTTTCCACCCACTTCATGTGTCTATGGTTCAGCTTTTCTTGGCTATTTATGAAACTAAGGGCCTGATTATCTATGAACACTATGAATTATTTTGGCATCAAGTAATGCCTCCATTTTTTGAGTGACTGGACTAGAGCATACATCTCCAAATCATAGGATGAATATCTTTTCTTAGCATCATTTAATTTATCACTAAAAATGCAATAGGCCTCCCTTCTTGATTGAGTACTGCTCCAATTGCCATGTGGCTTGCATCACATTCTACTTGAAAAATCTTGTTGAAGTCAGGAAGTGCAAGGACTAGTTGCTCTGCCACCTTCTTCTTTAATGTTTCAAATGAATTATCTGCCTCCTTTGTCCAAGTGAATCTGCACTTCTGTCCTCCTTTTATGGTGTCAAGCATGGGTGCACAAACATGACTAAATCCCTTTATAAACTTCCTATAGCAGGTTGCTAACCCATGGAAACTTCTAACATCATTCATAGTTCTATGTGTTGGCCAAGACAATATGGCACTTACCTTTTCTTGATCCATTTTCAGTTTGTTATGTGAGATGATAAAACCCAAATATATGATCTCCTCCTGCATGAACAAACACTTCTCCAAATTGATCATTAGTTGTTCTTCATGTAACCTTTTGAGGACCAAGTCTATATGTTTGAGGTGCTCTTCCCTTGTATTACTGAAAATCAAGATGTCATCTAGATATACTATGACAAATTTGCCTATGAATTCCCTCAAGACCTCATTCATCAACCTCATAAAAGTACTAGGGGCATTGGATAAACCAAAAGGCATGACCTTCCACTCATATAACCCTTCATTGGTCTTAAATGCAGTTTTGCATTCATCTCCTGGCCTAATCCTGATCTAATGATAGCCACTTTTGAGGTCTATCTTTGTGAAATATTTGGCACCTCCTAAATAGTCAAGCAAATCCTCTATCCTAGGTATTGGGAACCTATACCTAATTGTGATCTTGTTAATAGCCCTTGAATCAGTGCAAAGCCTCCAAGTGCCTTCTTTCTTTGGTGCTAGTACAGTTGGTACTACACATGGACTTAAACTCTTGCTAATTAGGCCTGTGTCCAACAATTCCTCAATCTGTCTATCTACCTCTGCATTCTGTTCTGGGGTGAACTTGTATGCTTCTTTGTTTGGCAGTGTAGATCCTGGGATCAGATCTATACAATGGCTAATATCTCTTATAAGTGGTAGAGACCTTGGCATTCCATCAAAGATGATGCCTTTGTATTTGTCCAATAGCTCTTGGATAGCTGGATCTATAAAACTTTGTCTTTTCTCTCCCTTGAGTTGTTGTTGTTGTTCCTTGTTCACTTTTAGGCATGGAATTAGAGCATATGCAACTGCTCCTTCTTCTGCTATTTCTGTCATGAACTGTTTGCCTTCTACCAACATTACCTTGACTTCTTTTCCTTTTGATTCTACCTCCTTCTCCATCAATGGTAGTAACTCTATCACCTTGCCATCCATGGTGATTGAATATGTGTTTCTAACTCCATCATGTTGTGCTCTCAAATCATATTGCCATGGTCTTCCAAATAAGAGATGGCAAGCATCCATCTGAGCTATATCAAATAACAATTTATCCTTGTATGGTCCAATTTGGAATTCTACCCAAGCCTGTTCTTCTACAACTGTTTGCTGGCCTTGAGTGAGCCATGAAATCTTGTATGGGCAAGGATGTGGTAGCCTCCTAAGCTTAAGCTTTTCTACCATTTCAACAGACAAAATTTTCAGTAGATCCAGAATCAATCAGAACTTTACATACCTTACCTCCTGCCTTGCAAGTGGTTTTGAAAAGAGACTTTCTCTGTGGGGGTTCTTTGTCAGGCACCTTCATGGTGGTCATTGTTCTTCTAATCATCAAAGATTCTCCTTTTTTAGGATATCCATAACCATCAGGAGCATTCACACTTTGATAAGTGTTTGAGCTTGTCATACTTTGACAATCAGATTCTTGGATCAGATTTGTCCTCCTGTCTCCCATTGAAGTTGTTGCTTTTTCTAGACATCTGCTGGCTATGTAGCCTTCTTGATTACAATTGTAACATCTGAGAGGTCCTCTGCCCTAAGATCTCCCTCTAAATGGTGGTCTTCTACCTCTAAAATTTCCTTTTTGATTGTAACTTCCTTGAGTTTGATTATTATCTCCTTTGTTGCTTTCTTGATTGGATTCACCTTGGTGTCCAAATCCATTTCCTCTACCTCTAAATGGACTTCTTCCCCCTCTTTGCTATCTTCCTCTTCCTCTATTGTTCTGCTCTTGTCTTCTCTTTAATTTCTCTTCCACTTTAAGTGCCAATTGGTAGCACTTCTGAACTATATCTGGACTATGTAGATTTAAATCTTCTTGGATGGCAAATCTCAACCCATTGAGATACCTTGCTACCCTCTCTTCCTCATTCTCTTCGACCTTTGTCTTGACACAGAGTTTCCTAAAATCTTTAGTGTATGAACTAACATCTAACTCCTTCTGCTTCAAATTTTGCCTCCTCTTATGTAGTTGGATGTTGTAATCCAATGGAACATAGGCTTCCTTCACTAAAGCCATCATCTTCTTCCAAGTAGCAACTCTGTTCTTTCCTTCTTTCACCCTATCATCTTGGATGAAATTCCACCAAGTTAGTGCAGCATCTTTCATCTTGGATTGGGCCATCTTTACCCTTTGATGTTCTAGTATTTCCTCTGTTTCAAAGAAATTATTCAAGGAGTCTATCCACTCCATCACTGAATCAGGATCCATCTTGCCTACAAATATTAGCAGGTCTATTTTTATGTCCATGGTCCTTCGCTCTATGGATTTGAGGGCATTTAGTAAGGGTCTTTAGTCTGCAGGAACCTCTATCTCTTCCTGCCTAGGGATCTCCTCTTCATCCCTATCTTCCTCACCAAAATCTTTTCTTTCCTTTCCTACTTTGTCCCTTGACTTATCTAACTCATCCTTCAAAGTCCCATTCTGAGCTCTAACTGCTTTGCTTTCTGCAATCTGCTTCTTTACCAAGACAGCCAATTTAGCATTGGTCATCCTTGCTAGAAACTCTGATGTTCCCTCTGTATCAGACATTTTGTCTTCAACTTTTCCCAATCGCTACAATCCTTCGCTCTGATACCACTATGATGCAGAGTAGGCAACGGGTCATGGAAAACTGTTTAGCAGTTGGCAGTTAACTAGCCACTAACATACATTTTCTGTGTATGTGTTTCCATCAGCAAAACCCATTTCTATTGGTGAGTTTAAACCCTGTCATGCCGAGCTCCATCCTTAGGCCGATGGGACTTATATTTTGCACCTATCGGCGAGACCATCACTACTGGCAAACAATTTGTATTTCCTACCGTTATGTCGATATGAGTATTTCCCTTTGGTTGAACCTCTGAACCAACCGTACCATTGAACCAATACTATCTATTCTGCTGCTTAGTTTAAAGTTACTATCGGCAACTCTCGACTACACTGTCGAACCACTAAACCCATTGCTTTATTGACCCAGCGCTAGTACTGAACCTATCACTTGCTCGCTGAATCGTTGAACTGTCGGCCCATTGAACCATTGAACCAGTTCAACAAAAGGTTGAACTGTCGCTAACTCTTTAGCACTATCTCTATCACCGAATGGTTGAACCAAACGGTCGATTGAACCGTTGAACCTTTCGCCACAGGTTCAATAAAAGACCTTCCCCTGAATTTTAGTTAACTGCAAAACCCGATAATAAAACTTATATCGACGCTTCCTCCATTGACTCGAAAGACCATTGAACCTTTGAAATTGGTTCAAACGCAGAAATTTTAATTGTCTGCAATGCCGATCTACCTAGCTAAACTCCTCGCGACTTCACCAAAATGTTCCTCCTACAAACATACAGAGTTTTCTAACTTTAACAACCTAGCACATGAGGATGCTAGGGTTCATCTTCAATGCATACTATAAATTGATCCTATGAACACAAAAACAAAACAAAAAATTTAAACTACTATATACAGCCATTCCACCAATTACGAAGTAATCCAACCGGTGGAATGGGTTAAGAACCCATCTCGGCTGCAAACTAGAAAATCGACTACACAAGGAAATTAAACACCAAAATAGGATCTTCTTTTATTGCTTCCAGAAATGAAATACAAATATCTAATTTCACAGTTTTAGAACTTAACTACACACTATTGCTTTGATCCCTATCTCTCTCTATAACAATTTCAATCGATCTCCCCAATCGATCTAAGCTGAGCTATTTATCTACTTGCCAATAGTAGTACCGACATGATTCCCAGTGGCTGGGAGACAATTCCAAGCCGCTGGGAGAGATAACCAACAAATAAACTTCTAACAAACTAACAACCTTATCATGACAGATCAATAAGTGTCCTAGGGACTTACAAATAGAAACTGAATTACAAACACCAATGACAAGTCTGGTCAAACAGACTTTATTACATTAAATATAGAAAATACATAAGACTCTAGTCTTCTTGGGGTGCTCCTGTACCACAAATTCTGTCCCCCTTTGTCATCAAGGGCAAAGGGTCACTAATCTTACTTTGTATTAACAAACATACTAGCTCCCACTATCTGTATTAACCCTTACATACTTTTGCTATATCTTTATCTGTTTGCTCCTCTTGAGAGGTAAAAGTTGTCAATCCAAGGATGATAAATGAATCTTGAACTACTCCCGTTGGATAGATGTGTCATTTGTGCATCTAATTAAAAGGAGAGGGAGGGGCAACAACCCCTAACTTCTACCTAAGGTATTCAAATGTATCCTTAGAAAATGCTTTTGTAAAGATGTCTGCAACTTGATCCTTTGTAGGTACATATTCTAGTTTTACTTCTTGATTTGCAACCTTTTGTCATAGGATTTGATAGTTAATGGATATGTGCTTGGTTCTAGAGTGCATTACTAGGTTCTTTAAAATATTGATGGCAATTCTATTATCACATAAGATAGAAAAAGGCTCATCATATATTACCCTGATATCCTTCAATGTTTGCTTCATCCATAACACTTGAGTGCAATAGGATACTACAGCTATGTACGCTACTTCTACTATTGATAAGGAAACTAAATCCTATTTTTTACTAAACCAAGAAACCAATTTGTCACCCAAAAAGAAAACTCCACCACTGGTACTTCTCCTATCATCAATATTTCCAGCCCAATCTGCATTAGTATATGTTGTCAAAAAAAATCATTATCTTTTTGATACCATAGCCCATAATCCAGAGTGCTCTTTAAGTATCTGAAGATTCTTTTGACTACCTTCACATGTGTTTTTTTGGATCAACTTGAAACCTTGCAACCATACAAACAGCTTGCATAATATTGGGCCTTGATGTTGTTAAGTACAGTAGGCCTCAATCAGAGACCTATACAAAGTCTAATTAGCCTGTGGTGACTCATCATTTTTACTTAGATGATAACCTGTTACCATAGGTGTACTAACTAGTTTGTAGTCTTCCATACCAAACATTTTCAACATCTCCTTGGCATACTTTACTTGTGAACTAAAGATACCTTCCTCTGATTGAGTGATTTGAAGTCCAAGAAAGAATGATAGATCACCTATAATGGACATTTCAAATTCCTTTTGCATCTCTTCTGCAAATGTCTTATACATTTCATCATTCCCACTAAAGATACTATCAACATATATACTACTACTATTAATATGTGCTCATTCTCTATTTTAATATATAGATTACTATCTGCTATACCTTTCTTGAAGCCTCGCTAGAGTAAATACTTATTCAACCTTGCATACCAAGCCCTAGGGGCTTTCTTAAAACCATATAGTGCCTTCCTCAATCTACACACCAAATTCTAGTCTTCAAATAGCTGAAATCCCTCAAGTTGCTCAATATAGTCTTCTTCTAAATCACCATTCAAGAAGGCTGACTTGACATCCATTTGATAAACCTTGAAATTTTTGTGGACTACAAATGCAAGAAACATCCTAATTGCTTCTAACCTTGCTATAAGAGCAAAGATTTCCTCAAAATCTATACCTTCTACTTGTGTATAACCCTTGCAAACCAATCTATCCTTGTTTATAAAAACTTGTCCGTCTTCATTTAGTTTATTTCTAAACACCCATTTTGTGTCTATCACATTCTTGTCTACGAGTCTTGGCACCAATTCCCAAGTCTAATTTTTCTCTATCTAATTGAGTTCTTCCATAACCTTGATCCATCCTTCATCCTTGTTGGAATCAGAAAAAGTTTTAGTTTCCATCTTAGATAGAAAAGAGAAGTTTATATGTTCATTTGTCCTTGTAAATCTTCTTCTACTTTGTACTCCTTCATTCTTGTATCCAATTATCTGATCTTCTGAGTAGTTTTTCTGAACATACTTAGCAGGAGTCTTGGTGGCCTTCTCTTGTGTTTCTTCTTCTTTTTCTTTAACTTCATCTTCTTCTTCTATGCAAGTTGATCCCTCTAAGCAACATCCATCTTGAGCATATGTGGATGGACATAGGTCTTCATCAATACTCACATTTACACTTTCAACAATCTTTTGCAGCCTATTGTTCAAACACTTGTATGCCTTAATTCTAAATGAATAGCTAAGGAATTTACCTTCATATGATCTTGAATCAAATTTTCCTAGGTTATTATCAAGTCTCCTAGCGTAGCACTTACTTCCAAACACCTTGAAATGTTTGACTAAGGCAAGTCATCCTTTCCACACCTCATAAGGTGCCTTGGAACTTTTTACTCTTAGTTGTCCTCTATTGAGAATGTAGACTACAATGTGTACTACCTCTTTCCAATATCTATCAGGAAGTTTGCATCATTAAGCATAGTTATTTCCATCTCATGTACTTTCCTATTCTTTCTTTCAACAACTCCATTTTGTTGAGGGGTTATTGCAATAGATGGGTGCCTCCTTATTCCATGTTCTTCACAATATTCCTCAAACTCATTTGATGTGAATTCACCACTTATATCAGAATTTAAGCACTTGATTCTAGAATTTATTTCATTTCCAACCATGGACTTGAAAATCTTAAACCTACTGAGAGCTTCTAATTTTTCTTTCAAAAAAGTAACCCATGACATTCTAGAGTAATCATCAATGATTAACATAAAATACCTCTCACCTTAGAGACTCTTTGTTTTGGTAAGACCACACAAGTCAATATGAATTAGTTCTAGTGGCTTTGTAGAAGAATACTCCTTAGTCTTGAACCTTGTCCTTCTCTACTTCCCAATCTGACATTCTTTACATAGGGTACTTGCAAGCTTGGCAATCTTTGGCATGTCTCTTACTGCTTGTATGGAGCTGATTTTCACAAGATTATCAAAATTGATGTGTCTCATCCTTTTGTGCCACAGTCAACATTCATTTGTCTATCCTAGAAGATAGTTCCTTCCATTGACACCACTTAGTTTGTATAGATTACTCTTTGTCATACTAGCTTCTACCACTCATTTACCAATATTTTCTTTTTTTGATTTCACATCCTTGTGCATGAAATATATGATTGTATCCTTTGCTGCACATCTGACTTACACTGAGAAGATTGTGATTAAGACCTTCTACATATAGAACATCTTCTGTTTTATATCTTCCATCAATATTTATGGTTCCCTTTCCATAGATTTTTGCAGTTCTATTATCTCCAAACTTGACTGATTCACCATTCCACTTTACAAGGTTGATGAATTCACTTTTATCACCTGTCATGTGGCTTGAACATCCACTATCTATCACCTAGGGGTTTGTTTTCCCTTGGGCATGAAAGATGTTAGAACAATCATTGAATTTTCCACCTCTTTATTTATTTCTTGTCTATTGGATGTATCAGTCTCCTTGTCTTGCTTATTAATGTCTATCATCTAAGTTTCTAACTTTGCCAATCCACTTCTGTAATATATTGCTATATATGCAAAGTTGTTTCATGTATGACATATCACATTGAAATCTAATAGAGAAGCAAGAGGATTCCTAGTCACAAAATTCCTTCTATTCATCCTAGATTTGTACTCAATAGCCTTATGACCATATTTATTGCAGATAAAACAATAACCAAAAAATGCATGATTGAACCTATTTATGAAGGTTTGTCTTGCATGGGAAGGTCTTCCATATCTTCTTCTTTGAGACATGGCTGGAACGAAATCTACTTCCTCAACACCATCAAAATTTTCATGCCATTTCCAAAGTTGATACTCTTGTCCAACTGATCATATACTTTCTCCAATTCTCTTCTGGTTGAAACAATCTACTCCTCAAGTTTCAAACATTCATTTGTCTTGGATTCAATTTGGGATTTTTGTTCTTTGTTCTCTTTCCTTGCACATTTCAAGTCTTCAAGAGTAGAAATGATTTCACCTTCAAGATCAAGTTCACATTCTTCTTCATCAATGGTATTGTTTGAATTATCAAGGACTTCCATAGTCATGAATAGAGATTCTTCCTTTTCATCATCTAACGAGTAGTGATTTGTTTCTTTTGAAGAGTTGTGGTCCTCTTTAGAAAGGAGATTCTTTTTGAAGTTGTTCCTTTTGAAAACCTTGTTGCTATTTTAATTCTCTCCAAAATGACATTTAGATGTATAATGACCAATTTTACCACAGTTAAAACATTTGAAGGGTAACTTACCTCTATACTTGCCTAAACCCTTTATTATCTTTCTCACAAAGTTTGCTTCTTCTTCCTCAGACTCATTGCATGGACCAGAAGTTCTTTCTTTCTTTGAGGTTGTTGGAAATTTGGTTGAGCTTGATATTTGATGGTATTGTCATTGATGGCAACAAGAAAAGGAACAAGGTTGGAACAAAGATTTTGGTCCAGCAAAGGAATACCTATGGAATTTGGCTAAGTGTTGGAAGAGTTCAGAAATAGTGACAGAGAGACAATATCTTGATTGGCATTGGTCTACAGTTGAAGATCAAGTTGTGTAGTTCTGGTATGATATTCCTAATCCTTAGATGATCATATATTCAGAGTTTCATCCCTTGATCATCTGTGGAAGTATACTTTCAAGTTGCATGAGTTCGACATTGTAGAGAATAGAGGTAATAAGAGTAGAACACATATTTGTTTTGATCTACATTCCTCCAGTGTTGCATATTTTGTTATGCGGTTTTGAAGTGTTGTAAATACTTGTATGAAGTCTCTAAATCTAGAGTTGCAGAGTTTGAAGTCCACCAGAATGATAGTTTTGAGCTACTGAGTATCGCTACTTGGTTTGATAGAGTTTGACTGTGACAGGGCATGTGTTTTGATGGTTTGCATTTTTTCGTAATTTGATATCATACTCTGTGGTTCTGAAGGTAAGCTTGGGAACATGTGAAGATACTTTGATATGATTTTGAAAGTGTCTTGTGGTCCACAATGAAAGTTATAGTTTGATAGATGGACTGAACCAATGGCAGTCTGTGTTTGAGGCCAACATGATAGTTTGATTTGTGTGTGGCAAGTTCTATTGATTAGAACTTTATCCTAAGTGGTTCTATAGTTGAATCCGGCATATGAGAATGTATTTCAAATATTAATTAGGTCTGCAAAGCATTTTGGTGAATGAATATGGCCGACAAGTTACATGTTGATTAACTACACTCTTCTTCTTAGTAGGCTGACCTAATGTGAAGATTCTAAGTGTTGTGGATATATATATGAGATCCAACTTGATGTTTGGATGATTGGTGTGGAAATATGAAAGTGTGTGTGTGATATGAGAAAGATTGTGATTTTGTGAAGGTGACAAGTGTAGAAGAAGAGAGATCTTATCTTCATGTAAGAACAGAGCAATGTAGTAGAGCAGTTCAAGATGAAGAGTTTTGAGACAATTTTCTAAGCATTATTGGAGTTGTAATCATGCATTTGTAGATGCAATTCTAGCAGTTCATTTTGGCACTGAGCCACCCTTCTATCTCTTTCTTTCTTTAGGCAATGAGCCTCTTTTGGCAGTGAGCCTGTATGTAGTGAGCATCCTTGGAAAGTGAGTCCTTTTTGGTAGTGAGCCTCTCTTGTAATTTGGTATTGTTACTATATAATATATTGTGAGCTAACACTCACCATGGTTTTTCCCTTTTTGGGTTTTCCATGTAAAAATCTTGGTGTTCATGTGTCATGCCTTATGGTTCATGCTATGTTTAATTTGCTTTAATGTTGTTGAATGGGTAAATGAATTAATGATTTAATGAGTGTATGGTTTAAGAGAATACTAATTCACCCCCCCTCTCAGTATTTCAGGTGCTCAACAATTGTTATCAGAGCTTAGTTCATTGGTAGAAGTCTAACAGCTTAAGGAAGATCTTGGATATTGAATACATGGTAGGTAAAAGGTATTCTACTCCTCCTGAAGAAATTGATTCAACTGAAACCATAGAAGAAAAATGCATGCTTGTCAGTGAAGAAGAACTCAAGGCTACTCTTGAAGATCTTGAAAAGACTGAAATAGAAAATAAGGATATGAAAGAAAATGTCTAGGAAGCATATGAGTGCATCAAAAAATTGAGGGAGCAAGTCAAGAGGTTCAAAGAAAAGCATAAGGAGGTTAGTAAACAATTGAGATTAGTAAATGATACCTTGAATGATCTAAAAGTGGAAGTTGTAGAAAGAGAAAAAGTTGAAGAAAGCTAGAAATGAAATAATAAAAAACAAATCTGAAGAATGTACAAGGCTTGAACAAGAAGTTGTGGATCTAGAATCTAATCTGAAACAAGCATGGATTCAAGAAGACAAATTTAGAGTGAGTGCTGCCAAGCTTGATAGAATAATTGAAAGTCAGAAGAGTCCTGATGACAAAGAAGGCTTGGGATTTGAGAAAGGTGAAAGTTCTAAAACAGGTCAAGAAAAGAGTGTTGAGATCAAAAGAACAAAGGAAAACAAATCTAGAATCAAAGGAATAGACCTAGAAGACCACTGGTCAAGAAACCAAATGCTCAAAGGTACCCCTCTTTCAATGGTTATTGTAATGCAAGCAATAAGTTCGGTCATAAGGCTACTCAATGAAGGAGCAAAGTGAATCAAAGTATTCCATCATTTTCCAATCAATGCTTTACTTGCAATAAAGTAGGTCATAAAGCTAATGAATGTAGAAGTTAGATAAGGAATGGTTACAATAATGGAAGGAATGCTCAAACTTTTAAAGGTAATTGCTTTATATGCAAGAGATTTGGTCATAAAGCTAGTGAATGTAGAAGACAGATAAGGAACAACTATAATAATGGAAGGAATGCTTAATCTTTCAATGCCAATTGCTTTGCATGCAATAGATTTGGACACAAGGCTAACCAATGCAAATCAAGGATGAATGGAAAGAAAATTGGTTAGAAAAATGTTGTATGCTTCAATTGCAATAGGCCTAGACATATTGCAAGATTCTATAGAAGAAAGAATATGAAGAAGGATAATCAGGTAGAGATGAAGAAATCAGTACAAAAGGCAGATCTAGCAAAGATCAAGAAGGAGATGAGTAATATTTGGGTTAAGAAGGAAGTACATGAAGTCAAGAATGAGTCCGCACCAAACTCTCATGCAGACACTTCCTTCGAGAAGTGAATTGGGAGCTCTGGCTCAGGGGGAGCTTTAATGAAATATTCTGCTCCCCTAGCCAAAAAAGTTGTGTTGATATTCAACACAAAGATATAAGTTAGAAAATATTTTGGCAAATCTTTTGAAGAAGATTCTGGTAAAAAAGAACCTAATGTGGTGGATTGCAAAGCAATTTAGATCGACTGTGAGTGGCAAAGAAAGAATTGACAGCTTTTTGAATCAAGCATTTATGGTGATTAGGTTTTAATGGAAAGGGCTTAAAAGGAGATCCATTTGAAAATAAATCACATTGCATTCAAACCCTCAAGAGACTAAGAAGATTTGAGTAGCAAAGTACAAAAGTGAATTCAAACATTTGGTGATAAGAAACCCTAACTGGAAGCAAAATATTAAGGTATTTACAGTTTTCACTCTTACAAAGTTTTATTGAACTGTGAAAATGGCTACTTCACATGTTGAGATCATTGAGAGGCCTTGCCCTAAGTTTAAGAAGAACCCATTCAAATCATTAGAAATTGATTCAGATGGTGCATTGTCTGAGGTTCTGTTTGGTGTCATGCATACTGAAGATGTTAGGGCATATATTCATGCAAATCTGGAAGAATATGATCATTTAAAATTAGGGCAAGTTTACTTCAATGAGTAGACCGGAGATAAATTTGAATTGAAGGAATAATTTAGTGCTAAGAAGAAATTGGATACATGGATTGATTTTCTCGCCTTCTTTGAAGATTCTTGGGTTCAGTATGCCCTAAGCAGAATACATGATGAATTCATGTGGTTAGACATGATGCATATGATTACTAAGGATTCCATTGAGGCAGTGACTGGTATGTGTTCCACCGAAATAGTTCTGGCTTTGAAGGTCTTAAAGAATAACACAGTGATGGGGTTAATAGGTGCCAAATTTGACAAAAGGACATTAACACTCAATGGCATAGAAGATCCATTGGTAAGGTTTGCTTCCATGGTTATTGGTTATAAAGTGTACTCAAACAGGGAGAACTATGTCTTGGCTATGGCTATCTACACAACCTTTGAGATGGTGAAGAAGAATGCAGATTATGACCTATGTGAGTTGCTTCAACAATAATTGATGGAGAATTTGAAAAGGACAAAGGACACTAAGTGCCCCTTCAAGTATGGTACTCTAATCATCTGCCTATTGTTTTACTTTCTGAAAGAATTACCATGTATGGGTAACATTGATTAGTTAAATCATTCTCTGGTAGTAGTTCAAATTAGAAATCATCTGTAGAGTCTAGGAGATGTTGATAAACAAAATGCAGCATTATGGGGTTACTTTAAGAATTTCCAAAAGAAAATTTAGGCTAGGGCTAGGATCCCTAAAAAGGTTGTGGAGAAATATGAAAAAGAGATTATGTTTATGGTAGATAAAGATAAATGACTCATGGAGGCAGTAGAACCTAGAACTGTATGGGTCCCAACAATGGGATATGAGGTTACAGAGGATGTTCTGACTAGCCTAGGTGATCTAATGTTGAGAAAACCAAAGGATCCTAAGGAGGAAATATTTGGAACATTTGAAGAAAAAACTCTCAAAGTGCATCTGGAACAAACTCAATTAGAATCACAGAGAAAAGATAAAAAGATGGTAGAAGATTATGCTATAAGCAAGGGATTCGCAAAGGAGAAAATAGACCAAGCTAGAACCAAATCTCAAGTAGAAAAGGCTACAAAAGAGAAAACTCCACAAGAAAAGGCTCCGGCAAGACTAAAAGCCAAGCCTTAAGCCTTCAAGGATACAAGTGCTCTAGAAGGTCAGACATTAAAGGCTTCAGAGAAGGAAGAAGAGAAGTCTGAACCAACAAAGCCTACTTCTAACTCAAGAAGAAGAAAAAGAGCCTCCTCCTTTACTGCAGACACATCTAAGATCTCTAGACCACTTCCTACAGTGAAGGTTCAAAAAGAAAAGACAGAGCCTATAGAGAGAATGTAGAAAAGAAAGAAAGAAAAGGCCACCAAAAGAGTGTATGTGAGCCTTGGTGGAGGAGGAGAAGAAGAAGAAGAAGAAGAGATTGAGACTGATGAAGAAATCAAGGCAAAGAAAGCAAAAACAAAGAAGCTCTCTGGAAAGGTTAAGGATAAAAAGAAGAAGAAAGGAGAAAAGATTGAGACTAGAGAAAATGAAGCAACAATATCCTTGGAAGCCACAATCAATGCAATGGCTCAACATGGGAATTTGAATCCTATTGTTGGTACATATGATGAGAGCTTTGATGCAGACAAGGGGATAATTGAAGTAGCAATTGTAAGATATCTAGATATGTACAATAAAGCCCTAATTGAAGTCATAGATGACTTACCAGACAATTTAGCCATCATTATGATAGTAAGAAAAGAAGGGGCCATGGCTAAAGAAGTTGAGATAAAGGAGTATGTTTTGTTGAAACTTTGCCCAAATATCACAAGTGAAGAAAAAGTTAAAGCCACTAAGAAGCTCCATGATGAATTTAGAACCAAGAAAATGTTAGACTTAGGGCACACAACTAAGAGGGGGGGTGAATCAGTTGTGCAAAACTTTCTCTCAATTAAACACTTAATTCCACTTTGCAATTAACAGTCTAATAATAAATCAATCATGGAAACACAATGCAACAAATTAAGAGTAGAAACATATCAACACATGAGACACCAAGATTTTGTCATGGAAAACCTGGTTAAGGGAAAAACCACGGGGTGATTAACCCAAGATTGTATTCTCTATTAGAAGAATAGAAAGAACAAAATGGCACATGCTAATTAGGGCTCACTGCCTGAGCACACTACTCACAAGAGGCTCACTGCCTATAAGAGACACACTATCTACAAAGAAATAAGTATCACCTACTTGAACTGGAAAATAGCATCTTCACCATGCTTGAATCAGTTCCATTTAAGCCCAATACTTCTTCTCTACCTTTCGCTCTCCTCCTTGCTACCACACACTCATCTCTACAAGCACACCTTTGAAATGACTTCACAACCCCTTATTTATAGAAGACATCAACTTAGGAATAATCATCTAAGTCGGCAAACATCTACCAAAATATCCACAATATGTGAAACTTATCTAGTCAGACACTCTTAGGAAGAGCATCATCATCCAGAGGTTATTCTTCAATAGAAAGCTCCAACTCCAATGCGGACCACTAACACACGCTGGACACAATACAAAGTCCTTCACAAGGTTTCCTAAATCACCAAGAACATCTGCACTTCATCTGCATACTCAAATCCTTCTCTTTCATTCAAAGCCTCAAGAACACAGTCTGTCACCACTGTCACCAAAGAATGGATACTTTCAGACCTTCAATTCATGAACCAATCGAGTTGACACATCACCAAGACTTCCTAAATATTGCCTCAAATCTGTAGAGCAGGAAACTGTACTTCTAGAT
The DNA here is from genome assembly GCA_027924645.1 of Cunninghamia lanceolata. Taxonomy (NCBI): domain Eukaryota; kingdom Viridiplantae; phylum Streptophyta; class Pinopsida; order Cupressales; family Cupressaceae; genus Cunninghamia; species Cunninghamia lanceolata. The sequence continues at coordinate 11,541,883 of BSBN01000655.1, forward strand.
CTCACCGGACTTGTCTGTATCGCTCTGTTACCTCTTAATACCTACCAGAACCAATTTTACTTGAGCGGCCACAACTTCTTCATATCTTCATGTGGACCTCTAAAATCTCTACTGGATCACTTCAAGACACATATCTACAAACCCTTTAATCTGCATCATTTGATCCTCTTCCTATCTTGGACTTCTGCCTTATTGTCATCATTGATCTTCATTGTTCCTGATTGAGACTAATTTTCTCAATATCCTCAGCACAGAGCTCATCCAATCCTTATCATTAATGCAATAGGAGTATGTTGACATCAATGACAACATAGGTTAGGTCCATACTTGCAACAATCTCCCCCTTTGTCATTGATGGCAACATATGATGTGAAAAACTATTTTGACCATCAAGACAAGAACTTCTTCTTACTGTCACAACTCCCCCTATCAGCAACAACCATTCACATGTCTTCTCTCCTTTTACTGCTCCCCCTTTGATTAGAAACCACTTGTTTTTCACAAGTCTTCTCTCCCCCTTTGACATCAATTGCAAAGGGCACATACTTGCAATTCCAACACTTCAGAATCATACCTGTTACTCCCCCTGAGTAGCAGTTCCCCATCAATCTGGATCACAAGATATGACTGTGATATCCACCAGACTGATGCACCTCAATGCACCTTAGTTCATCACCGGAGGGGCAATAACCCCTAACTTCTTCCTGAGATACTCAAAAGAGTCCTTAGGTAGAGGTTTATTAAAGATGTCTGCAATCTAATCCTTAGAGGGCACAAACTCCAATCTGACTTCATTCTTGTTCACTTACTCTCTCAAAAAGTGAAACTTGATGGCTATGTGTTTAGTATTTGAATGCAACACCGGTTTCTTAGATATATTTATAGTACTTGAATTATCATAGAACATTGTGATAGGTTCTTCATACTCCACTTTGATATCTCTTAGCATCTGCTTCATCCATAAAACTTGAGTGCAACTACCTACTGTTGCAATATATTCTTCTTCAATTGTAGATAAAGCTATTGCCTCTTATTTCTTGCTTAGCCAAGAAACCAATCTCTTCCCCAAAAAGAATGATCCACCACTGGTACTCTTCCAGTCATTCAAATCTCCTACCCAATCTGCATCAGTATATGCATGAAGAGAGAAATCATGATCTCTAGGATACCACAGACCATACTCAACTGTCCCTTTTAGATAGCTAAAAATCCTCTTGATTGCCATGACATGAGATGCTCTAGGATCAACCTAAAATCTAGCAATAAGACCAACAGCCTGCATAATGTCCAGTCTAGTTTGAGTAAGATACAACAAGCCTCCAATCATTGACCTATACTTTGTCTGATCAGCCTTAGGAGAATCGTCATCTTTGCTCAATTTACATTCAGTTGCCATGGGAGTATTCATTGGTTTTGAGTCTTCCGTCCCAAATTTCTTCAACAATTCTTTCACATATTTGGTTTGAGAAATGAAGATTCCTTTCTTTGTTTGAGTGATTTGCAGACCCAAAAAGAAATTCATTTCACCAAGCATGGACATCTCAAATTCACTTTTCATTTGCTTTGCAAAAGTTTTACACATACTATCTCTTCCTCCAAAAATGATATCATCAACAAACACTTCAACAATCAAGATGTTTTCATGATCAATTTTGAAATACAAATTACTCTCAGCAATACCTTTGTTGAAACCAATCTTCAAGAGGTGCTTATCCAATCTTTCATACCAGGCTCTTGGGGCTTGCTTCAGTCCATACAGTGCTTTCTTCAACTTGCAAACCATATCACCATGATCAGATAATTGAAATCCATCTAGTTGCTCAATGTATACTTCTTCTTCCAAGTCACCATTTAGGAAGGCAGACTTGACATCCATCTGATATACCTTGAAATCCTTGAAAGTAGCAAAAGCAAGAAATAATCTGACTGCTTCAATTCTTGCCACCGAAGCAAAAGTTTCTTCAAAATCAACTCCTTCTATTTGAGAGTAACCCTTGCAGACCAATCTAGCTTTATTTCTGATTACTTCACCAACTTCATTTAGTTTGTTCCGGAAGACTCATTTGGTTCCAATCACATTTTTGTTTCTACGTCTAGGAATAAGATCCCAAGTGTGATTTTTCTCAATTTGCATCAACTCTTCCTCCATTGCTTTAGTCCAGTTTTCATCATTGCAAGCTTCATTCATTGTCTTAGGTTTAACTTTTGAAATCAGACAATACTCATCTGAGTTTTGAGCAATTTTCCTTCTTGTTTGTACACCTTTGCTTTTATCACCTATGATTTGATCTTGAGAGTGATTTAGTCTTACATACCTAGGCACTTTGGGAGTTACTTGCATTTCTGCTTCTTGATCAGGCTCATTCAAACTTATCTCTTCTTCCTAATTTACTAGATCAATCTGGATCTGAATCTTAGAAGAGGCTTGGGCTCCTTGAGTCAGAACACCATTCTGATCATCTTCATCATATTCATAGAATCTTGAGGATTTTTCAATTCCTTCATCAACCTTCACAATTGTACTTTCTATCATCTTTCTCAATCTCTTGTTATAACACTGGTATGCTTTGCTTTGAGTAGAGTAATCCAAGAATATTCCTTCATCACTTCTAGCATCAAACTTTCCTAGATCTTCATCTCTTTTAATGTAACATTTGCTGCCAAAAACTCTGAAATAACTTACAGTAGGAGTGATACCAAACCAAAGTTCATAAGGAGTCTTACCGGCATTGCTTCTGATTTGAACTCAATTGACAGTATAGACTGCAGTGCTGACAACTTCTCTCCAATAGATCTGAGGAACATTTGCTTCCATCATCATGGTCCTAAATGCTTCCTGGATGGTCCGGTTCTTTCTCTCCACTACTCCATTCTCCTGTGGAGTCTTAGGAGAAGACGACTGTCTCTTTATTCCATGTTTCTCAAAGAACTCTATGAACTCACGGGATGTGAATTCTCCACCTCTATCAGACCTCAGACACTTCAATTTTAATCCAATTTCATTCTCTACCATAGCCTTGAATATTTTGAATTTTTCAAGAGCTTATGATTTCTCTTTTAGAAAGGTTACCCACATCATCTGGGAATAGTCATCAATTAGTAGCATGAAGTATCTATCACCTTGAATACTCCTAATTCTTGCCAGACCACAAAGATCAGTATGAACTAAGTCCAATAATCTGATAGAAGATAGTTCCTTACTTTTGAATGTGACTCTGCTTAGCTTACCCAACTGACATTCTTTGCACAAGTTGTTAGTAGGTTTCACCAATTTTGGAAGATCTCTTATAGCCTGAGTATTGCTTATCTTGATGATATTATCAAAATTCACATGACACATCCTCCTATGCCAAAACCAACTTTGATCAATTTGAACAAACAAGCAACTTTTTCCAGTACCAACCAAGTGAAAGATATTACCTTTAGTTTGAGTACCGGATGTAATCTCTATTCCAGAACTTTCAAAGATCTTGCATCTTCCATTCTTGAACTGGAGATCATAACCTTTGTCCACCAACTGTCCAACACTAAGAAGATTGTGCTTCAAACCTTCAACATATAGTACATTACCAGTTTTGTTTCTTCCATCAAGAGAAATAGTTCCTCTACCTCTGATTCTACTAGTAGAATTATCACCAAACTTTACCACTCCTCCTTCATACCTCTCCAAATCTATGAACTTATTTTTGTCACCTGTCATATGGTGAGAGCATCCACTATCATTGACCCAGTCATCCTTCTCTTCAACTTGGGCAGCCAGAGCTCTTTCCATAGTCTTATGATTGACAGATATAGAGGACATTAGATCTTCTTCCTTGATGGCAATGAACACCCATTCATTTCTGGATTTGTTTCCTATCTTTGATTAATCATCTGTTACTCCTTCATTATCATCATCTTCATGTACATAGTAACAGTTCTTTTGGAACCTTGGCTTGTTAGGAATTTGCCTTGAAAATCTTTCCAGACACCTTGAGGCAAAATGACCAATCTTATTGCAGTTAAAACACTTAAAAGGTAATTTTCCTTCATACTTACTGGATCCTCTTGGCAGCCTCTTTGCAATAAGGGCTTCAAGTTGAGCTGTTTCTACTTCTTCTTCTTCCAGATCTTTTCTTGCTTTTTCATACCATGATAGCTTCCTTGATGAATTCTCTCCTGGATCAAACCTTTGTTTACCTTTAACAAAGGCACTGGGTTTGAATGCAGATTCAGTCTTGGGTGGGTCATCTCCAAACTCTGTCATTTCAAGTGTAGCCAATTTTCCAGCCAATTGATCTCTTGTGACAGTCGTATGGGCTCTGAATTCTTCAATGGCAGCAGCCTTGATTTTGTAAGAAGTAGGAATGGATCTGAGAATTTTGCCAACAATCTCATTTACTCTTGGCATAAAAGTAGTGATGTTTTCATCTTCTCTCATCTTCAAATTATCAAATTTTCCTTTCAGACTTTGTAACCTTGTACTTTTGACATACTTGTCTCCTTCATGCAGAAGTTTCAGTTTTTGCCAAATCTCAAAAGCAGTTGGTAGGTCAATAACATTTGAGAGCTCTGAATTAGATAATGTGCTTAGAAGAGCCTCTATAGTCCACAGATTGTTTTCAGCATCTGTGATTTCATTTTGGGTTTTCGGACCACCCTATGGAGGTACATACTATGTTGTAACCATGGTCCAGTACACCACTCCCATACATCTCAAGTGACATTTCATGCGACCTTTCCAGAGATTAAAATTGGTTCCATCAAACTTCAGACTATCCTTTTTGTAAGACGACATCCTGGATCTACTCAAGCGGTTAAGCTCTTTCAAAGGAACTTAGCTCTAATACCAATTGTTAGACTTAGGGCACACAACTGAGAGGGGCGGCGAATCAGTTGTGCAAAACTTTCTCTCAATTAAACACTTAATTCCACTTTGCAATTAGCAGTCTAATAATAAATCAATCATGGAAACACAATGCAACAAATTAAGAGCAGAAACATATCAACACATGAGACACCAAGATTTTGATGTGGAAAACCCGATTAAGGGAAAAACCACGGGGTGATTAACCCAAGATTGTATTCTCTATTAGAAGAATAGAAAGAACAAAATGGCACATGCCAATTAGGGCTCACTGCCTGAGCACACTGCTCACAAGAGGCTCACTACCTACAAGAGACACACTGTCTACAAAGAAATAAGTATCACCTACTTGAACTGGAAAATAACATCTTCACCATGCTTGAATTAGTTCCATTTAAGCCCAATACTTTTGCTCTACCTTTCGCTCTCCTCCTTGCTACCACACACTCATCTCTACAAGCACACCTTTGAAATGACTTTGCAACCCCTTATTTATACAAGACATCAACTTAGGAATAATCATCTAAGTCAGCAAACATCTACAGAACATCCACAATATGTGAAACTTATCCGGTCAGCCAGTCTCAGGAAGAGCATCATCATTTGGAGCTTATTCTTCAATAGTGAGCTCCAACTCCAATGCAGACCACTAACACACGCTAGACACAATACAAAGTCCTTCACAAGGTTTCCTGAATCACCAAGAACATCCGCACTTCATCTGCATACTGAAATCCTTCTCTCTTTCATCTGGAGCCTCAAGAACACAGTCTGTCACCACTGTCACCAAAGAATGGATACTTTTGGACCTTCAATTCATGAACCAATTGAGTTGACACATCACCAGGACTTCCTCAAAACTGCCTCAAATCTGCAAAGCAGGAAACTGTACTTCTGAATCTCACCGGACCTATCTATGTCACTCTGTTACCTTTGAATACCTACCGGAACTAGTTTTACTTGAGCAGCCACAACTTCTTTATATCTTCATGAAGACCTCTGAAATCTCTACTGGATCACTTCAAGACACATATCTACAAACCCTTTAATCTGCATCCTCTGATCCTCTTCCTATCTTGGACTTTTGCCTTATTGTCATCACTGATCTTCACTGTTCCTGATTGACACTAATTTTCTCAATATCCTCAGTACATAGCTCATCCAATCCTTATCATTAATGCAACAAGAGTATGTTGACATCAATGACAACATAGGTTAGGCCCATACTTGCAACAGAAAAGAGTCGATACTCTAATGTTTGGAGATATTGAGAAACTGGTTAAAGAAACTGAGGAGATAACATTACGTGTGCTACATGACCTGCAAATCTCAACTGTGGTAGACACTAGTGAAGAGGAACAAAATGTTCTGGATGAAAATATAGAATAGAGTATGGATCAAGGTGGAACACCTCCTCCAATAAGCTCTGGGCAAGCTAAAAAAATAAAAGAGCATGTGGAAGAAAAGAACTTTGAAGAAGTAAAAGTGGCACCTGAAGAAAATGTCCCTGAGGACCAAGGTGAACAAAGAGAAGAAGCTAACGAATGGCTAATTGATGATCCTACTCTGGAAATAGAGGAAAATGAGCAAGAACTTATTCAAGAAGACCCTCTGGAAAGGCATAAAGCTGAAATGTCTCATGAAGAAGAAGACAAAAGAGACACTATTGAGAATTAGTCAGTTGACTCCTTGAGAGAGTTTTTGGAGACGCAAAAGGAAGCTCAGATTTCGACTACACCTAAGCTATTTCAAGGACCAATTAACCTTGCCACAATGTCCCCATTATAGAAACTGAGACTTGGGACAATTTTTCAGACCACAACACAAGAAGAGATATTAAAATCCCATATGGAGGATAGTGAGCTGATTGGAGATGCAACAACAAATTTTGAAAAGATTATGCCAAGAATAAAGAGAGATATATCATTATCTCCTACTAGTTAGTTGAAGAAACTTATTGAATCAGACAACTCTCATTTTGAGTCCCTTGAACAAGCTACAGAAAAGAAGGTAAGGGCAAAAATTGATAGCAAGAGATTAATTGAGCTTAGTGACAAATTTGTTCAAGATAAAATTTTCTTAGATAAGAGCATAGAGTATGTATAGATGACCATTAAAGAAGCTAGTGAACTATATCAATTTTGTCTTACATGGCTTGAGAAGACTAAGGACATAAAAGAGAAAATAGATGGATGGGAAACTCAAATAATGAAGATCTCCAAAAGTTCTGATCTGGTGAAAGATACTATTGGAAATCAAAGGGCTACAATTGAAACCATCCATTCTAACATAAATAAGTTGCAAACCCAGAAGGAGGTTATCAAACATAGAATGAGCCAGCTCCGGGAGATAGTGAGCTTCAAGATTGCATCCATGACTAGGCTAGTAGCAGCAGTAGATAAGACAAGGCAAATCACTGAGGCCCCTGCTACCGTGAAGAAGACAGAAGAGTTGGTATCCCAGGTTAATGGGCATATATTAGTTTTGAGCGATACTAATATCAGAGGGGATGGATATTTGGTGCAACTGAAAAAGATCTACAGAGATATTCTCCCTGAAAAAAAGTAAGCAATTTGATTTCATCCATATATATGTGGATGGTACAAATAGTTTTGAAGTTTTGGTCACTTGTATATATTTTTGTATCATACACTTTTGCCAATGATGTCAAAGGGGGAGAATGAAGCATGTAAAAAACAACAAGAAAAATAACTAAAAAATAAGGAGAGAAGCATGAAGTTAGGGGAGCAGTGTGAAAAGAGTAAGGGGGAGAAGTATAATAGTTTTTCGCATCAAGTGTTGCAATCAATGCCAAAGGGGGAGATTGTTGGCAATTTGGATGAGCTTAATGTTTGATGGTGTTTCCATTGATGGCAACAAGAAAAGAAACAAGTTTGGAACAAAAATTTTGGTCCAGCAAAGGAAGACCTAAGGAATTTGGCTAAGTGTTGGAAGAGTTCAGAAACAATGACAGAGAGAGTATCTTAATTGGCATTGGTCCGCAGTTGAAGATTAGGTTGTACAGTTCTGATATGATATTCCTAACCCTTAGATGATCACATATCCAAAGTTTCATCCCTTGATCATCTCTGGAAGTATACTTTCAAGTTGCATGAGTTTGGCATTGTAGAGAACAAAAGTAATAAGAGCAGAACACATTTTTTTATCCACATTCCTCTGGTGTTACATATTTTGTTATGTAGTTTTGAGGTGTTGTAAACACTTGTATGAAGTCTCTAAATCTAGAGTTGTAGTGTTTGAAGTCCACCGAAATGATATTTTTTTAGCTACTGAGTATCGCTACTTGGTTTGACAGAGTTTGACTATGATAGGGCATGTGTTCTGATGGTCTGCATTTTGTCGCAATTTGATATCATACTCTATGGTTTTGAAGGTAAGCTTGGGAACATGTGAAGAGTCTTTGATATGATTTTGAAAGTGTCTTGTGGTCCATAGTGAAAGTTGTAGTTTGACAGTTGGACTAAACCAGTGGCAGTCTATGTTTAAGGCCAAGATGATAGTTGGATTTGTGTGTAGCAAGTTCTATTGATTGGAGCTTTATCCTAAGTGGTTCTTGTTGAATATAAGGAATACTGAGAGGGGGGGTGAATCAGTATTCCATAAAACCACTTATAAATTTGTTCATTAATCCAATTTCCAAACTTAATAACATGAAAGTAGAATAAGCATAAGAACAACAACCATAAAGACATAACATATGAACACCAAGATTTTTATGTGGACAACCCAAAAAGGGAAAAACCATGGTGAGTGTTAGCTCACAATATATTACGATAGCTCAATATTGGATTATAAGAAGGCTCACTACCTTAGGGCTCACTGCCCTACGAAGAAGTGCTCACTGCACAAAGTCTCACTGCCAGAGGATGAACTACTATTGATGCATCTACCACATGCTAGATCATAGTTCTATTGAAGGAGCTATTAGGGATAGCTGGTAGAATATATCAATTAAATGCAAATAAAGATTAAATAGAGGAATGGAAATACATAGAAATAATAACAACGAGAGACAAGTTTTAACGTGGTTCACCCAAACTTCGGCTACATCCACCAAACAGAGAGACCAATATTATTATCCAGTAAATAAAAATGATTACAACCAAAAAACCCTGCAACTCAATACTATTGCAAATGATATAATACAATATCCATGAAAACCCTAACCCTTAGCCATTTTTATCATGACTTTTGTTGGTTACAAAATTGGGTTTTTTTATGTCGGCCAATGAAAAAATAACTCCCAATGCTTTAATTAAATAATAAAAATTGTGTGAGGTTTCAGGGGCATTGCCCTCGAGCCCCCACGAGGGTACTGCCCCTGGACCCTGCCTTGTATTGTGACAGGGAGTGCGCCAGGGGTGCTGCCCCTGGACCCTACAAGGGACGCTACCCCTTGACCCCGTAGGAATTTGGGGGGAAACTACGTTGATAAAAGTGGGGTAAATTTAACCTCTGAGTCTGATTAGGCTCCATATAACAACAATCTCCCACTTGGAGATTGATTAGACTCCACACCATATCATCTCCCACTTGGAGATTAATCATAACACCGTTGACCCTGTAGCTCCCACTAGAAATAAGCACCCTGGACTTTGCTATTTTGATTTTGTTTTCAGTCTTGAAGACCAACCGAAGCTAAAGATGAGCTCAGCTTCTCCCTTGTCACTACCTTTGTAAACATATCTACTAGATTTTCATCTGTATGTATCTTTTCTAGCCTTAACTGTCCATCATCCAACACTGACCGAATGAAGTGATACCTCAATTGTATCTGTTTGGTCTTTGAATGCAAGGTAGAATTCTTTACAAGATGTATGGCACTCTGGCTATCTATAAACAAATAACTATTAGCTTGTTGTTTGTCCAATTCTTCCATGAAAGATTGTAGCCATATCATCTCCTTGCTTGCCTTTGTTGCAACTACATACTCTACCTTAGTGGTGGATAAAGCAACCACCTTTTGCAACCATGAGATCCAACTCACCACTGTCTCACCTATAGTAAAGACATAACCTATAGTACTCTGCCTGGTATCAATATCCCCTACCAAATCTGAGTCTACATAACCTGTTAAATCAGTATTAGAGCCCCCAAAACATAAGTCTTTATTGGATGTACCTCTCAAATATCAGAGAATCTATTTTACTGCATTCCAATGCTCCAATCCAGGATGACTCATATACCTGCTTACGACTCCTACAGCATGTGCAATATCCGATCTCATGCATACCATGGTGTACATTAAACTTCCTACAACTAAAGCATATGGTACCTTGGACATTTTTTCTTCCTCCTCTAGTGTCTTAGGACACATCTCCTTAGTCAATTTCAAATGACTGGTTAAAGGTGTGCTAACATCTTTTGCATTTTCCATATGGAATCTCTGTAACACCTTTTCAACATAATCAACTTGAGATATAGTCAATTTTCTATTCTTCCTATCTCTGCAAATTTTCATACCAAGGATTTGTTTTGCTGCCCCCAAATCCTTCATAGCAAATGACTGTACTAACTGTTGTTTTAACTCTCTTATGTGATCCATGTTAGACCCCGCTACAAGCATGTCATCAACATATAAACATAAAATAATGTAGCTGTCATTATCCAACCTCTTAAAATAAACACAATGGTCAGAATTACACCGGCTATAGCCTTGCTTAGCCATAAAACTATCAAATTTCAAGTACCATTGCCGAGGTGCTTGTTTTACGCCATACAAACTCTTCTTCAATCTGCACACTAGTTTCTCCTTACCATTGACCTCAAATCCTTGGGGCTGTTCCATGTATATCTCCTCCTCCAAATCAGCATGGAGAAAGGTAGTTTTCACATCTAGCTGTTCCAAATGCAAATCTTCAGCAGCCACAATACTTAAATAAATACGAATAGAAGTCATCTTAACAACCAGAGAAAATATCTCATCAAAATCAATGCCCTTTTTTCTGTGCAAATCCTTTTACAACTAACCTGTCTTTAAATCTTTTCTTACCTCCATCTTCCTCTTTCAGCCTATAAACCCATTTGTTTGGTAAAGCCTTTTTACCTACAGGCAACTTACATAATTCCCAAGTCTGATTTCTCAGCAAGGAGTCCATTTCTTCTTTCATTGCAAGCTCTCATTGAACCTGTGTATCCACTTGTATAGCTTCATCATACACTTCTGGTTCACCAGTGTCTATTAACAAAATAGAATACAAAGAGGAAGAAAACCTTTCAGGAGGTCTACTTAGCCTTGTTGACTGTCTAACATTCACTAGATTTTGTGGTATTTCTTGTTGTTGTTATGGAGCATGAGGAACCATTGGAACATCACTATTTGGAGTATCATCTAGCACCACATAATCTTTTTCTTTCTTCTCGTGTTGTTGCAACTGATCTCTGTACAACACCTCATTGAATATAACATCCCTTCTTCTCACAATTTTTTGATTTTCAAATTCCCAAAGCCTATAACCAAATTCATCAATGCCATATCCAACGAAGGTACATTTTTTTGATTTTACATCCAACTTGGTTCTATTTTCAGAATCTACATGTGCAAATGCTTCACATCCAAAGGTTTTGAGAAAAGAATAACTCACCTTCTTACTTGTCCATGCTTCCTCTAGAATACCATAGCCCAAAGGAACTGAAGGACCTCTTATAATTAAATATACAGCAGTGTTGACAGCCTCTGCCCACATGTTTAAAGGAAGCCTAGCATGCAATCTCATAGTCCTTGCACACTCCATTATTGTCCTATTCATGCATTCAGCCACTCCATTTTCCTATGGATTCTCTAGAACCATTTTCTGCCTACAAATTCCATTAAAGGAACAATAATCCTTAAATTCTCTTCTGTAATACTCTCCACCATTATCAGATTTGAGACATTTTAATCTTTTACCCGTCTCATTCTCAACCAAGCTTCTCCATTTCTTAAATGTTTCAAATATATCAGATTTCTGCCTAAGGAAATAAATCCATGCCTTCCTAGTTGCATCATCTATGAATGTAACATAATACCGAGAGCCACCAAGAGAAGATACCTGAGCTGGTCCCCATACATCTGCATGCACAAGCTCAAACTTTTCATCTTTCTTTTGCTTCCCATCCTTGAGAAAATTGACTCTCTTTTGTTTTCCATACACATAACTTTCATAGAAATCCATATTAATACATTTCAGACCTAGTAAAACTTTCTTAGAATGAAGTACCTTCATACCTTTTTCACTCATATGCCCAAGTCTATTATGTCATAGTGTTGTCTCTAAACCTGCAACAACTATTTGAGTCTCTTCCTATGAACATGCAGGAACTATTCCTAAACCTGTTTGTTTTTTCTCTGCAACAGCTAAAGTAGAAGGAATAGTATGATCTATACAAAGATATAAGGTGCCTACTTTCACACCTTTTGCTACTATTAAGGCACCTTTTGAAACCTTCCAATTTTTATCAGTAAATGTAACAATGCAACCTTCTTCAGCTAGCTTCCCTGCTGAAATTAAATTCCTACTGAGCCTTGGAACGTGCCTTACCTCTTGTAGTAGCCAATGATTCCCATTCTATAACTTAATCTTAATTTTTCCCTTTCCAACAATTTGATAGGGTTCGTTATCTCCCAAATAAACCAGCCCAAAATCCCTTTGGACATAATCAAGAAAATAACTTCTATGGGGTGTAGCATGAAATGAGGCCCCTAAATCTAAAACCCATGAATCATCAGCATTATCTAGGGAAAGAATCAAAGCATCATCTTCAGATTTATTACTTACCACATTTGCCTCCTTATTTCCTTCTTGTTTGTCCCCTTCTTTATTCTTCCAAGACCAACAATCTTTCTTTAGATGACCTGGTTTCCCACAGTACTAGCAATCCTTCTATCTTCTGGATTGGGATCTCTTGTCCTTTGATTTTCCTCGTGACTTCCCATGACCTCCAGAACCTTTTCCTCTCTCCTTTGATCTGCCCCTACTTTCTACATTCAAAACACTACCTAATGTGGAACCTCCTGAGCTTTTCCATCGTATTTCCTCACTAAGGATAACACCAACAACATCATCAAATTTTAAAGTGTTTGAACTAGAGACAGAGTTACTCACAACCATTACCAAGCTATTCCAGCTTTCTGGTAAAAAACATAAAACCAAGAGAGCCCTCACCTCTTCATTAAATTTTACTTTTACAGAAGTTAACTGACTGACAATTGTATTAAACTCGTTTAAATGATCTGTCACAGATCCACCTTCAATCATTTTTAGATTAAACAAACACTTCATGAGAAATACCTTATTTGAGGTTAAGGGTTTTTCATACAATTTAGCCAAAGCTTTCATCAGTTCAATTGTTGTCTTCGCTTCTATTATATTGAATGCCACAGATGGTGCCAGGCACAACTGAATGGTTCCCAGTGCCTTTCTATCTAAAAGTTCCCAATCCTCATCCATCATTCCTGCTGGTTTCTTGGATACTCCTTCCAATGGCCTCCATAAATCCTTCTGATAGAAGTAATCCTCCATCTGCATCTTCCATAACTGATAGTTCTGCCCATTAAATTTATCGACCTTTAATTTACCCCTCATCTGCCATTGCTCCCACTCAACCATGAGACCTTCTTACAGATGGTAATCGAACACAACCTACTCTGATACCAATTGTTAGGGATATCTAGTAGAATATATCAATTAAATGCAACTAAAGATTAAACAGAGGAATAGAAATACATAGAAATAATAAGAGTGAGACAAGTTTTAACGTGGTTCACCCAAACTTGGGCTACATCCACCAAACAGAGAGTCCAATATTATTATCTAGTAAATCAAACTGATTACAACCAGCAATCCCTGCAACTCAATACCAATGCAAATGCTACAATACAATATCCACGGAAACCCTAACCCTTAGCCATTTTTATCACGACTTTTGTTGATTACAAAATAGGGGTTTTTTATGTCAGCCAATGAAAAAATAACTCCTGATGCCTTAATAAAATAATAAAAATTGTGTGAGGTTTCGGAGGCATTGCCCCTGAGCTCCCATGGGGGCGCTGCCCCTCGACCCTGCCCTGTATCGCGATAGGGAGCGTGCCAGGGGCGTTGCCCCCAAACCCCTGCAAGGGGTGCTATCCCCAAACCCCATAGGAATTTGGGGGGAAACCGCACTGATAAAAGTGGGGTAAATTTAACCTCCAAGTCTGATTACGCTCCATATAACAATAGGATCAATACATAGATTCAAATATCTTCATTTATTCTGCCCTACTTCTCAACTTAACCACATATATTTTATTTTCTGTCCTTATTTAACTTTTCATCTCTACACTCTGCTCACATTCCTCCACACATGAATTTGCACACCACGTAGCCCACCCTATCATCGAATTCCATTGAGTATATATATTTGCTACAAGATTTTTCTCATAATCAGGTCGGCAAGCAGAACATAAACTGTGTACACAAATACTACATCTTATTGGCTTGAACTTGTGTATAATCTGCAATGCAAACCAAGGCAATCATATAATGATCTTCCTATAGGTCGGCACAAATCATACAACTAATTAGATTTTTCCTTAAACAATATATCTTCTCTGCATATGAATCTTTCATGCTTATTGGCCTATCTCTTAAGAGCACACTTAACCAATTCAATTGTCACTTCACAACTTTCACTGTGGATCATATACAACTCTAAGAATCACATCCAACACTCATCTTTGACCTCTTAACATGTCTTCAGAACAACAAGACAAAGTATGCAACTATGGAGGAATGCAGACCCTTTTCTCGAGCACTGTGCACTGTTCCTGACTTAACTGTGTTCACTCAGACTTAAGTATTTTGCCATGTGACCTCTGGAGGAAGTCAAGACTTGATCACTGGAATATATCATCATGAAATAGCTATGAACACAATACATGATCCGCATATACTAATATTTTTATTGCGGAGGCATACCATCCCAAACATTGTTACTTACTCTGTATGATGTATATTGTTCATACTTAGTTATTCCTACTTCCGGAGTAAGGTCTCTTTGTCATACCAGTGGAGTCTCTTTCCTTTGTTGCCATCAATGACAACATTCAATCATCAGAACAATGTCTCTTGCCAACAATCTCCTCCTTTGGCATTGATAGCAATACTTAGTGAAAAATGTTTGTGTCTACTCCCCCTTACTTTGTATTTATTATCCCCCTAAGGTGTTTGCCCATTTTTCACTGGTCTTCTTCTCCCCTTTTGACATCAATGGCAAAGGTGTATGTACAAAAGTCAAAATTGTACCAAAACTGTAAAAATCTTCATACTCTGCCGCATATGTACACATACAAATTTTACCTCAGTTAGTTGTTGGTGAAAGAATGTCCTTATACACAATCTTTAATTGTGTAAGCTCTTCATCCCATCGAATCTTAGCTCTGTCCAAAATCTGAATATGACCATTTATTGTAAAGACTGATTCTTTTGCCTTTTGCACATCAGAATTTGTGTCAATTTGAGAAGCTGTCTGTGCTTCTACTACAATACTGATCATTGAATCTAGTGTAGGACTAATTCATCCTCTTAACTGACAAATTTTATTTTTCATCTAATCCCTTTTATTTACAATATCACTTAACTCATTATGGATATTAATTACTTGTGTTTCTTTGTTGCTCAACAACTCTGCTGCTACATCAAATGATTTAGAAATATTTATTAGCTGTTGCTTTAGATCCTTCACCTTTTCATCTAGGTCTTTTGTGGCTACTGGCCAAGATAGACAAAATTTATACAGGTCACTTGCTTCTTTAATGGCACTCTGTATGCATTTTATTTTGTTGTCTAGCAGAGGTTTGTCATTCATTAACATAGTCTTCAACTCATTCAATCTTTTCTCATCAAAATCTTGTCTCACTTTTATCTCAGCAAATTTCTCAAAAGATTCAAAATGATTACTTATAGAATTTATGAGTTCTTTTAGTTGACTCATTGAAGACAAGGAGGTGTCCCTCTGATAAGATGGCATCAGTTTCTCCAAAATGCCAGATGTCTCACCAATCAGTTCATTGTCCTATATATGAGATTTCAAAATCTCTTCCTATGCCTTTGCCTGCACAATTGATACTAGTTTAAATATTTGTATAGGGGACATTGAGTCTAGGTTAATTGGTCCTTGTGAAAATTCTGGCTCATCCAAGATTTGTTTCTCTTTCTCTAAAAAGTGTTTAATTGACTCTGTAGTGTCTCTTGCTATATCAAAGACTTCTTTTTCTTGGTTTATCTTTAGAGCATCTATATCTATATCTTTATTTCTATCATCTTTTTGTTCTAGTGCAGGGATTTTCCTATCTTGTTACTCTTCATGTTCTTCAGCTTTATCTATCTTGCCACCTGTTTGTTGTTCCAGAGGGATACCAGTCTCAATGACCGTAGCAGGGGCTTCTTTAGCCACTTGTTTCAAATTCACTTCCAAAGTAGATGTATCATCTCCAATATTTGCTTCATCATTGTCATATATTGCTGGGGGGTAAAATTCCTTTAGCACTCTTAAAGTGATTTCTTCTATATCCTTCACTACTTTCTCAATGTCATCTGACATGAGAGTATTCATTCTTTTCTTCGTCTTGAACTCCTTACTAAGTTCTTTGGAGATGTTTTCTTTTTATTTTGGTGAAATCTCTGGACATAATTTTATCAATGTATATTCTCTGAGTTCAATGTCTTTTGTTGTAGCTACTTCTTTTCTTGCAAACATAATACTACCCAGGGTGTCTAGAAGATAGGTAATTATCTCAATAAGGGCTTTGTTGTAGATGTCCAGATATCTGACAACAACAGTCTCAATAATTCTTTTATCTAGATCATTATATTCATCATACAATTGAGCAATGGGTTTCAAGTTACCATCAACTGTTATGGCCTTAAGTATATCTTCAAGATTTATAGTTGCCTCTTCTGTCTGATTCTCTTCTTGCCTTAACCTTTTCTTTGGTTTGCTTTTGCTAAAGGGTTTCCTTTTGCTAATCCCAGAGGCTTTTGTCCCCTCAATTTTCATCTTCTTTACTTCTTCATCTGTTTCTATATCTTCTTCATCAACACTTATACTTTCATGCATCCTTTTTTCTTTCTTCATCTAGAGTCTTGACTTGTTCATTTTCTTTCTTTTCTTTTTCTTCCCTTTTTGTTTGAGATTTTTCTCTTGCTTCTTGTACTTGTTCTTTTGTGAAGCCTTGTCTCAAGGCATAATCCTCTGCCACCTTCCTTATTTTCTTTGAGATTTCAGGTTTTCTAACTTCCACATAATTTTTTATAGATAGTTCTTCATATGTTCCAAATCTTTCCTCTTTGGGGTCCTGGGGCTTGCTTAGCATGTGTTATGCATAACTATCCAGAATAGCTCCATCCACTTCATAGCCCATTGGCATAACCCAAATAGTTCTAGGCTCACCAGCCTCCATCCTGCATTGGTCTTTGGTTACAATGAAGCATATATCATTCTTATATTTTTACACAATTGCTTTCAGAATTCTTTCTCTTGACTACATCATTCTTTGGAAATTCTTGAAATATCCCCATAGGGCTGAATTTCATTCATCATAGCTTCCAATACTATTTAAATGATCTCTAATTTGTACCGCAACTAGCTAATTGTTTAGCCAGAACAAATTCTTTATCCCTGGCAATTCATGCTTGAAATAGAAAAATAAACAGATGATCAACATACCAAATTTGAAGGGATATTTGTTTTCTTTTGTCTTCTTTAGGTTTTCCATCAATTGCTTCTTGAGCAATTCACAGATATCATAGTCTATATTCTCCTTGATTATCTGATAGGCAATGTAAATGGAAGTGTTGGAGACTGAGTTCTCCTGATTGGTGAAATAGACTTTGAATCCCAAGACCATGGATGCAAATCTAACAACATGATCTTAAATATCATTGATTGTTAAGGCTCATGTGTCAAATTTCACTCTGGTGATTGTCATTACTTTATCGTTTTTGACAGCTTTCAATAGGGGTACATTACCAGTAGATTTTAATCCATTAACCATCCTAATTGCATCCTTTGTGATCTTGAATGGCTACCCCAACCACATATATTCATCGTGAATTCTGCTCATGACATACCAGACCCACTCATCTTCTGCAAATGTAGGAAAGTCTTTATATTGAATGAATTTCTTTTCCTCCAGAGTTTTGTATTCTTTCTTTAGCTCAAATTGATCACCGCTAAGATGATTTTGACATAAATCTATAAATTTGCTATCACCATGCTCTTCTAGGGCCACATGAATGTAAGCCCTAACATCCTCTACATACATGACTCTGTAAGGTATTTCCAAAAATGCACCCATTTGATCTACCTCTATTGCTTTGTGGGGATGTTTCTTGAATTTAGGTCAAGCTCTTTTGGTTATATCAATCACTTGTGGTGTTTCCATTGTAAGGATTCAAATGAATTTACAGTAGGGTTTCGAATCTAAAAAATACCTCTTTTCACCAAATTAGGGTTTTGCTTGATCTTGCCTTGATCTTCTTAGGAAATCGCTATGTAGCTTGGAGTTTTGCTTCAAATCTCCTTAAATACTTGAAAGATTGAATGTAAAGTGATTAATCTTTTACAAATCCAAGCCTTTAAATCCGTTGAGGCCTAAACTTAATCGTCATAAATGCAATCTTTCAAAAAGATGTCAAACACTTCTCTGCCAATCACAGTTAATCCAAATTGCTCTACATTAGATCTTTTTTCTACCAGAATTTCCTTTAGAGGCTTTGTCAGAGTTCTTCATAACATACCTTAGTGTCAGATTTCAGCACTAACTTTCTAGCTGGGGGCTTTAGATTTTCAACATAGCTCCCCTTGAGCCAGAGCACCCAATTTACTTTCTGAAGGAAGTATCTGCACCAGATGCTAGTATAGATCCATCATTGACTTCAATTACTTCTTTCTTGATCCAGATCTTCTCCATTTCTTTCCTAGTTTCAACTGGATCAACCTTTTATTTTCCCTTATCATTCCTCTACTTTATTTTCCTTTCTTCAGCACAGTAGTTTCTTTTCACATTCTTGCTTCTGCAAAATCATGCAATATGTCCAAGCTTGTTGCAATTGTAGCACACAATGTTTCCTTGTCCTTGATTCCTTCCTCTGAGTGAATTCATCCTTGATC
The DNA here is from genome assembly GCA_027924645.1 of Cunninghamia lanceolata. Lineage (NCBI taxonomy): Eukaryota > Viridiplantae > Streptophyta > Pinopsida > Cupressales > Cupressaceae > Cunninghamia > Cunninghamia lanceolata. Next base: position 11,560,883 of record BSBN01000655.1, read on the forward strand.
TGCATTAATTAGCCATGTTTCCAAATCTATTACAAGCAAAACATCGTCTATTGAATGATTGAGTATTCCTTAAATTGTGAAAGTCATTTCTTACTAGACTTCTGCATTCATTTGATCTATGACCAATTTTTTTGCAATTGAAACATTGATCAGAGAATGATGGAACATTCTAATTTATTTTACTCCTACACTAAGTAGCTTTATGACCAAACTTTTTGCAATTAAAACAATGGCCATTGAAAGATGGGTACCTATGAGCATTTGGCTGTCTGACCGGAGGTCCTCTAGGTCTTCTTCATTGATTCCTGAACTAGCTACCTTTGTTTTGTTTCAATAGAAAGTTTCCTTGTCCTGATTTTGAACTTTCTCCTTTCTCAAATCCTAATCCTTGCTTGTCATCTAAACTCTTTTGACTAGTACTCATCTCGTCAAGTTTTGCAGAACTTATCTTGAACTTTTCTTCATAGTTTTTGGCTTTTTCCAAGTCTATTTTCAGGTTCACAACTTCTTCTTCCAATTTGAGACATTCTCTATCTTGTTGTTTACCATCAGATTTAGATCTTCTTTTGCTTTAGCTCTTTTAATGACTTCTACTTTTAAATCATCCAAGTTCTCATTTGCTGAAAATAATTGTTCACTAACATCTCTATACTTTTCTTTGAATTTCTTGACTTGTTCTTTCAGCTTTAAAATGTACTCATCAGCTTCTTGAATGTTATCCTTTAGATCCCTGATTTCTACTTCATACTTTTCAAGATTAGCAAGAGATGCTTCCAATTCAACATCGTCTTCATATGAGAAGTTTCCATATCTCCTGGCTGCCATGAGTGAACTCTCCCAGATCTTCCTCAAGCTGTTAGGCTTCTTCCAAGGAACCTTTCTCTAATACCAATTGTTGAATATAAGGAATACTAAGAGGGGGGGTGAATCAATATTCCACAAAACCACTTATAAATTTGTTCATTAATCCAATTTCCAAACTTAATAACATGAAAGTAGAATAAGTGTTGTTATATGGAGCCTAATCAAACTTAGAAGTTAAATTTACCCCACTTTTATCGATGTGGTTTCCCCCCATATTATTTAACAGGGTCAAAGGGCAGCGCCCCTTGCAGGGGTTTGGGGGCAGCGCCCCCAAGACAGGGTCAAGGGGCAGTGTCCCTGGCGCACTCCCTGTCACGATATAGGGCCAACAAATTTTTTATTATTTTATAAATGCATTGGGAGTTATTTTTCTATTGGCCGACATAAAAAACCTTATTTTTGTAACCGACTTAAGTCTTGATAAAAGTGGCTAAGGGTTAGGGTTTCTAGTTGATGTATTGTAGCATTTTGCAGCAGTATTGAGTTACAAGGATTGCTAGTTGTAATTAGTTTGATTTATTGGATAATAATATTGGACTCTCTATTGATGGATGTAGCCTGGGTTTGGGTGAACCACATTAAAATTTGTCTCTTGCTATTATTATTTATGTGTATTTTCATTCCTCTATTTAATCTTTATTTGCATTTAATTGATATCTTCTGCTGGCTAACCCTAACAATAAGCATAAGAATAGCAACCATAAAGACATAACATATGAACACCAAGATTTTTACATGGAAAACCCAAAAAGGGAAAAACCACAGTGAGTGTTAGCTCACAATATATTATAATAGCTCAATATCGGATTATAAGAAGGCTCACTACCTTAGGGCCCACTGTCCTATGAAGAAGTGCTCACTGCACAAAGGCTCACTACCTAGAGAAAAGAAGAAAGAAGAAGGATTGGCTTGCTACCATAAGATGAACTATTGTTGATGCATCTACAACATGTTGGATCACAATTCCATTGAAGGATCAATACATAGATTCAAATGTCTTCATTTATTTTGTCTTGCTTCTCAACTTAACCACATATATTCTATTTTCTATCCTTATTCATCTTTTCTTCTCTGCACTCTACTCATATTCCTTCACACATGAATTCACACACCACGCAGCCCACTCTATCATCAAATTCCATTAAGTATATATATTCACTACAAGATTTTTCTCATAATCAGGTCGGCAAGCAGAACATAAACTGTGTACACAAATACTACATCTTGTTGACTTGAACTTGTGTACAATCTACAATGTTGACCAAGCCAATCATATAATGATCTTCTTATAGGTCAGTACAAATCATACAACCACTTAGATTTATTTCTTAAACAATATATATTCTCCGCATATGAATCTTTCATGCCTGTCAGCTTATCTCTTAACAGCACACTTAACCAATTCAACTGTCACTTCACAACTTTCACTGCGGATCATATACAACTCTAAGAATCACATCCAACACTCATCTTTGACCTCTTAACATGTCTCCAGAACCACAAGACAAAGTATACAACTGCGGAAACTTCTCATATGAAGATGATGTTAATTGGAAGCATCTCATGCATTGTGCAAGTTGTTCTTGAAAATAAAAAGAACAACCTCAGTGCACTGTGCAAGTTGTTCATCGTGAAACTTCTCGAGCACTGTGCAAGTTGTTCTTGACTTAACTGTGTTCACCCAGACTTAAGTATTTTGCCATGTGACTTCTGGGAGGAAGTCAAGACTTGGGCACTGGAATAGATCATCACAGAATAGCTATGAACACAATATCTAATCCACATATATTGATCTTTTATTGTGGAGGCATACCATCCAAAACATTGTTACTTATTTTGTATGATGTATACTATTCATACTTAGTTACTTCTACTTCCGGAGTAAGGTCTCTTGTCATACCGGTGGAGTCTCTTTCCTCTGTTACCATCAATGACAACATTCAATCATCAAAACAGTGTCTCTTGCCAACAATTCTATAGTTAAATATGACATATGAGAATGTATTTCAAATATTAATTAGGTCCGCAAAGCATTTTGGTGAATGAATTTGGCCGACAAGTTACATGTTGATTAACTACATGCTTCATCTTAGTAGGCTGACCTAATGTGAAGATTCTAAGTGTTGTGGATATATATATGAGATCCAATTTGATGTTTGGATGATTGGTGTGTGAATATGAAAGTGTGTGTGTGACATGCAAAAGATTGTGATTTTGTGAAGGCGACAAGTGTAGAAGAAGAGAAATCTTATTTTCATGGAAGAACAGAGCAGTGTAGCAGAGTAGTTCAAGATGAAGAGTTTTGAGATAGTTTTATAATCATTATTGGAGTTGTAATCATGCATTTGTAGATGCAATTCTAGTAGTTCATTTTGGCAGTGAGCCACCCTTCTATCTCTTTCTTTCTTTACGCAATGAGCATGTTTTGACAGTGAGCCTGTATGCAGTGAGCATCCTTGGACAGTGAGTCCTTATGGGCAGTGAGCCCTAAGGCAGTGAGCTTCTTTTCTAATTTAGTATTGTTACTACATAATATATTATGAGCTAACACTCGCCATGATTTTTCCCTTTTTGGGTTTTCCATGTAAAAATTATGGTGTTCATGTGTCATGCCTTGTGGTTGTTCATGCTATGTTTAATTTGCTTTAATGTTGTTGAATGGGAAAATGAATTAATGATTTAATCAGTGTATGGTTTAAGATAATACTAATTCATGCCCCCCCACTCAGTATTTTAGGTGTTCAACAAAGGCTTTGAAAGTAGCTTCCCTTTTGGGTGTATCTTTGGCATCATTTCTCATCTCATATGAAGCAAGAGAACCAAATTGTTCATCCATGGTGAATTTTTCTAGATCTCTGGCTTCTTCTATAGTAGAGAATTTTGAATCAAATCTATGAGGGAGAGACCTCAGGACCTTCTTCACAATCATTAAGTCTTTTACTTCTTAGTCTAGCCCTCTAGTTGCATTGACAACTTCACCACACAAAGTAGATAGTTAGCAATGATTTATTCTTCTTTCATCTTCAAACTCAAAATTTCCTTTGTATGTTTGTAGCTTAGCTGGCTTTAATTTGTCATCTCCTTCATAAATGTTCTGAAGCTTATTCCATATGTCCTTAGAAAACTTGCAATGCATCACTTTAAATAATTTAGTATTTGTCAGACCACTCAAAATTGCATTCTTAGCCTTAGCATTATTCTCACATGCTTTCTTCTTAGTCTGGTCTAAGGGAAATTCCAAAGGGGTGTAGCCATCAACAACTGATTGCCAAAAATAAAACCCTAATGAGGTTAGATAAGCTTCCATTCTTATACTCCAGAATGCATAGTTTGATCCATCAAAAAGTGGTTCCCTATTTGGCGTTGATCCTTCATGTCCTACCATGTGTTCGAATCCAAGATCTACCTTCAACTGTTAAACTATATCAAGGAACTTGGCTCTGATACCAATTTTTGAACACATAGATATACTAAGAGAGGGAGGGGGTGAATAAGTATATATTCAAATTCTTTCCCTTTAGATATTTTTAATCCAATGTAAACAATTAACCCATATGAAGCAAAAGAACATACAAACACATAACACCATATTTAAATGGAAACCCAAGATGGGAAAAACCATGGTGAGCAAGCTGCTTGGATCTACTATACAAATCTAACCTCACAAATAAAATAAAGTATACAAAGAGTTTTATGGGCACCAACCCAAAGGAGACATCAATCCCTTGTTACAATGATTTATGAGCACCAACTCAATGGAAGCACGAACTTCCTAAAATAGAGTTTTATGGGCACCAACCCAAAGGAAGCACCAACTCCCTGAAACAAAGTTTTATTGGCACCAACCCAAAGGAAGCACCAACTCCCTAAAGTGCTACAACACTTACAAGATGAGGCATCAACCTCTACTTTACAATTTTGGACTGATAGCTTAATCACCTCTGCAATAGTATCTCTGCTAACACTTTGATTTCCTTGATTTGTTCTAATAGCTCACAAACCTTGTACTATCATCTTTGATATCCTCTTAACCTTTTGACTAATTCTAATAGCCCAAATACCTCTAAAAATACTAAATCTGCTATAGGTTATGCTTTATTTCTTAGAGTTACTTATTTCCTTTTTTATCATCACATGCCCACCTTGTAGTAATCTTTTGCCTTCATATATATCCTCTGCAAGCCTTATAAACATCATCTTTGTTATCCTTAATGTAATGTGTATCATGAAACGTGCAACTAGACTTACTTGTCAGCTCCCAAATCATCTGCGGTAATGTAGGAGTGAAACCTCATTCTGTGATTCATACCAAAGGATCTATTGGACCCATTTTACTTCCTCCAAAGCTTTCTTGCTGGTGCACAATCCTAGACACATGGCACAAGCACTCAAATATACCATGTTAGCCCTGTGGATACTTATCCTTTCATGCTTTAGCTCCAGACCCTATATGTGGTACCAAAGAAGTGAGATATCATCAAGCAGTTCATGCCACGAACACTATATGATCTACAAAACCTTCTCATGTACTCCTCTTTCTAGTTCATGCATCTACACTCCACATTCACACTATCATCTTGGATATATATTGCCATGAACATCAGATGCACTAGGATCTTCTCTTTCACATATTTGCCAGTTATCTGACAGAGTGAATAGTATGTCTTAATGAAATACTCCTCAAAAGGTTTGATGCTAAGTGGCTCCTTCTCAAAAACCCCCATTCCTCTGCCACCAGAAATCTTCACCCTATGACTTGGGACCTTGGCAGAACTATAAACTACTTTGTGTGTCTCATATATCCTTTTAAAATTTTCAAAGTCAATGACTTTATTTGTAGCCCTATTTAGACCAAATACCTCCCAAATGTATGATTGGTGAATGCAATAACAGAATTTCCACTTGCTGATAACACACACCTTGTGTTGGCATCATACATGTTGGCTACCAATATGACAAAGTGTGTATCAATAAACACATTAGGCACTATAACCATGCCTATGTTAAGACACCAACCATTTCTCCATGGTGACCTTTCTATTCTCTTCCTATACCACCATTCAAATAGAGACAACCCAAACAAGGGAACAATCACATCCCTAATTCCACTGAGGTTGTCTATGAGCTTCTCATCTCTATTTTTTTCAACAAGGCTCATAACCTTCTTTGAAGAGCCAAGGCACTGAGTGAGAAAATCTTGCTCAAACCCCCTTTTTGTATAGGATGGACCAGCCATTTTGTATGTTTAGGGCTTGAATTATAGGCTAGGGTTAGTTAAAAACTAGACTAACTATACAATTGACTTCAATAGCTCAATAAATTCATATTCTACGAACAATTTTAGAATGATTTATGAAATCTGTAGGCAAATCAATTGAAAAATCAATATTTCTCCACTTACTTGTTCATCACAACTACAAACCCTATTTCTTTAGCCCATGTTAGTGCTTGATTCTTACAAGAAGTATGATTGGAATGAAATGTACTCATCACAACAATCAAACTGATATATTTATTTCATCAAGTGAGCCAGATTCAAGTTGATTTCCATCCGATTTCCATTACTGCTACACATTAGCTATTAAACTAGCAAATAGTCATTCTCTATGTTTGAATATTAGCCCTTGATATGATCAGATCGCAAGAGAATCAACAGCTCACATTTAAACTTCACACCTTTGACAAGCTACCTACATGCTCCAAATGATGCAAACTAATGATGTAGTGCCCCTCCAGCTTCACCTTGGATGTGCAGGTGGTCAGAGAAAGGAGCAGGAGGATGAATGGAAATACTCAAAACATTCAAAGTATGTTAGATCTGTTGATATCAGAATTCAAATGCAGTGGTTATAGTCTTGTTTCAAAGAGCAGAGATGGTGTAGTACTACTTGCTTCGAGCACCCTACTACGTCGTGATTCTCTGCAGGTACCGAGCCTTGACTCCACCTGATATAGCAAGTTTGAGTGGGCTCTTGCACAAATGGGTATCAGTGATGGGAGATAACGTGAGGCTATTCCACTAGGTCGGTCCTTGTCTTCTATTATGGTCTTGAGTCATGTTGTGATGCTTGGTCCTTGCTTTTTATGTTTGGTAATCTTGTGTTGTGGAGTATCGTCGAGTTGTGTTTAATAATGCTCATGTGTAGTTGGATAATACTTTAATGATTTATTATTAAAATAATAATGCTTCTATTTTTGCTTATTGGATAATATTTGGTTAGCCTAGATCTTGGAATGACACCTTTGTAAGATTTTAAAATAGACTAGAATTAATTATCTGCTATCCTAAAGTATTTGTGTCATAAGTTGTGGTTACGGGTAATTAGTGTATATTTGGTTAAAGAATAATTTTTTTGGTAGGTAAATTAATGCCATGAGTTGTCAATTTTGAAATTGTAAGTTTTGGGATCTCTTTTTATAGCAAGATTTTTGAATTCTCAGAGGTGTGGGATGTTGGGTAACAGATGCATGTCTGCATTAATTTATGAGCTAAACCATTTTTATTTTGGGGGGATTTTGTTCTTAGAGGGGGTTGGTAAGAGAACTCAGATGGGGGGGGAGAAGAACAAAGAATTTTGTTGTAGGAATTGGAGAAATTTTGTGGAGGGACTAAAATTTGGGTATGTGATTTGTCTCTCTCTGTGAAAATTTACAATTGTTGTAGCTTATAATTTAAAATTTATTGCAGCATGTTCTGTGTGTGAAACTTGCATGTTCTGTAACTTGGAATTTAAATATCTTTGTGTGCCCTGTGTGGTCGAATGTTGCTCCAACCTCTGTAGATTCCTTCAAGATGTATTCTTCTGGTTTAGCCTTTGTCTTAATCCTTTTGAAAGCATGTGCCAATCATCTATAACCCTGCAATGTGATCTCAATCCTAAGAAATAGATGGCTCAATTTTAATCTTTTATCTATCTCTTGTCCCTGTCGTTCTTGCTTATGTATCTCACATATTTATCTCACAGATAGAAGTGAATTGTCCAGTAAGAAAGAGTATCCAATATGCACATCAATGTGCCTCTCTCTTCTATTAAATTGCTACTGTCCTTATTCAGTGGCAACTTGATTGAGTTGAATGCATCTGAGGCTATTTTAAATGCTCCACCATTCCTTAGAAGACCTTTACATATATTTTCCTTATCACCTTGCGTTGAATACAATACCTTGTAAAGAAGTTTGGTGTCCCTTGTAAATACCAATTTTGCATAGTACAATTGATTACTTTCAGGTAATTTGTATCAAAGCCCTTTTTGTTTGAATCTAAAGTTGACTGCAACCTAAATGCAACATTATTGCAAATTTTATTTTACCTCAGTCAATCTAATGAAGGATGCCATATATTTCTTGCCTGTGAATGAAATTTAGGTCTCTTTGTTTCATTGACATCTTCTGCTATATGAGTATTTCTTTCATCTTAAACCTTGTGTCTTCTTCTGCCAATTAATGGCGTTAGGATCTGCACAAAATCTTTATGGATTTACTCTGTAGACAATTGATTCTTCCTAGTTATCCTTCTAAATCTACCTTGGACGAACCTCTGCTACATCTACCTTATTCTCATCATCATATAAAACATAATTTGAATACCCATGGTGGAATCACCTTTTGTGCCAAGCCCAAACATTTTCCTGCATGATTAGCTTGAGGGTGGAGACATTTTTTAATAGCTAATCCTTCTCTTCTCAGAGTTTCTATTGTCTCTATGGTAGGTTGACTGCGCTTTCTATATGGGGTGTGGTCTTGTTTGGTAGTTTCCTTCTAAACACCATAGATGTTGAGTAAACCTTTCCCACGTTTTAAGCTGAATGACCAGATAACCTTGTAGTATTAGCATGTGTTTGGGAAAGGTATGCGAGTTTAGTGTAGTCACTTAGATTGAACCATAGTAGTCAAAATTTCAGTGTTGAGGAATTACTATTATTTTTTGGTTGATTAGAAGTTGTGGTTGAAGAAGGTTAGAAGGTTAGTCGCTTGTATTAAGTCACTGCAGTCGTAGTGGTGCAGTGTGTAGTCGGTGGTAATAGCAATGTAATTTATATCGAGTGGCTTTGTTTAGGTTTCTTAGTTAGTAGGATCAATGGGGAAACTCATGCGATTAGAAAAAGAATTACATCTTATCTTTGATATGTTTATTAGAAATCTTTAGTGGAAGCCGATAGATAGTTTAAGGTATATATGGTAGTTGTGGTAGATAGTTTGTTTCATTAGTAACTTATGCAATTAAAGACATTTGTCTTATTCTTATGGTTGTGTTCATTAGAAATTGTAGATTGGAAGATGCTTGATGGAAAAGTTATGTTATTGGAAAAATAAATATATTTATAGTTGTTTGATTAAAATTGTAGTTGGTATAATGTTGATAAAAGATTGTGCTTGTTGTAAATAATTACTTATAGATGTTTTATTAGAAATGGTAAGTGATAAATCTTAGATAGTAAGTTAAACTATTTAGGTTTATAATGAATTGAAATTGTAATATGTTAGTTAACAGGTTATACTTAAAGGAAATTATAGTTATAGATGTTGTTTTTACAATTGGTAGTTATTAGAATTTGCAATAGGAAAATGTATTTTCTTATGGTTGTGGTTAATAGGAATTAAATGTGTATGTGTAGTTGTTTCATAAGGAATTTATAGTTGGTAAGATGTTTATGCTTATAGGTAGCAATTTATATTATTTAGTTGTTTTCTTTATTAAAATTGTAGGTAGTAAACATGTTGATGAAAAGTTATGTTATATATTTATAGTTGTTCTTGGAAATTATAGTTGGTTAAAATTAACGAAGTTTTATGCTCTTGGTAAACATATGATTATATTTATAGCTTGATTTTAATGGTAGTTAATAAATTATTAGATAGGAATGTATGCTTGGAGTTGTTAGGAATTAGAATATTCCTTTAAAGAAAGTGAAGACTGCTTATGTATTTCCATGTTTTAAGTTATGAATTATTGAATCTCATTTTCTCATTTTCCCTCCTAGTCATATCTTTATGCTTGTAGTGGATCTTTGTGTTTACTTTGGGGTGGAGTTTTTGTCTATGTTTTGGTTAACTGTGAAGTGTGAATCTTGAGAGATGTCATGTGTACTTGGTGTCAAAATGCGGAAACGTTGTCCTTGTCAGATGATGGTTACTTTATCATTGGTTTCATACCTAACTCTAGAGGTGTGGTGTCTTGGTCTTTGGTTTAGATAGTGGCATGTCAATGTAATGGGATAATTGGATTTTCGTGTCTTGTAATGAATGGGGAAATGGTCTCTTGGATATAGTACTCGGTATCTGTTTTGTTTCATGATGGGATGTGATGTCTTAAAATTCCTCGCTCATGCATGTCATTGTTTTAGATGTTGGATAAGGGAAGCTACTGTAGGATGGAGATGGCTTGCATGGTGGGGTCGGTGCCCGAAGTGGCTGCCAGGATAACCCCATGGAAGTTGTAATCAAGTGATAACTTTAAAATATATCTAGGTGGGTCAGGTAGACTTTCACACAACAAGATAAGTATGTTGCCTTACCCATGCCTTGAGTGCTCTCAAAGACTAAGGATGGGATGAGAAGACCTGGTCGGTAAGGTCGACCTCCTTGTCCACATGAAAGGATGTGTCAGCTCTACATGATTCACCCTATGGGGCTAGTGCCAAAGGGTCCCCAGGATAACCAAAGATGGGGGACAGCTTCTAGTGAGAGATAGCCTGGATAACCCATGATTAGGACCATGCGATGACACTCTCCTCCCTACAGCTTAGCAACTTCCCTCTTTATGTTTTCTTTGTTACCTTTCGAGTGATGTATTGTCTTGTGTAGTTTTGTTTATATGGTCAATTGTGTCAAGTCTATTGTCATTTGTTATTTTGGATGTTGATACTTTGGCTTAGTGGAATCCTCATTGTTATCTCCTAGCTCGGAGGGGTGGACCTCAGGGTTCCACATGGTTGCGTGGCAAAGCTATCCATTGGTCTTCTTGGAGATGCGGTTTGAGTATTGTGTAGAGGTGTTCCAGTTCCAGATTGCTTTCCACCCTTAGGGTTGTTGTATGCTTTCAAATGTTTTCATTTGTAAACCAACGTGATTGGTCTTGTAATCTTGTATTGTAACTTTGTAAATTAACTATCTTGCTAATGTAAAAGTTGATCTTTTCTGTAGCAGTAGTATAATGTATATCACTTGTGTCGTTTTAACTTTATATTCATGGATGCAGTTATGTTTCCCTAGAGGAGTTAGAAGTGCACTTTTCTTCATGTTGTGTAGTATGTTATCTTTGGTTACTAATATTGCAATGTCTTACTTTCAAAAAAAAAAAAATTCTATACTTATGCATTTTTTTGTCTAGCACTCTAGGGTTGCATGACGGGGCTTTACAAATGAAATTTTGCTAGATCCTCAGACTTTCCATGTTAGATCCATGTGTCACTTCATTGCAGAAGCACAATCTTAAATGGGACCCACACCACCGTCCTCATGCTCATGCACTATCCTTTGGCTTAGCTTTGTCAGATGAGACTAATATGCCAACTCTCACTCTGTTACATCAGTGCAAAGAATATCCTTGGAATATTTCTAACGACATGCCCTTGAAATCCAATGATGAGCGAGCATGACAAAGGGAACTCAACTAATAAGACCTTAGACCCATCTATTTTGAGATCGACGGCCAGCGCATCAGCGTGACTCTAATAGATCCAATGAATCTGGAGCCTACAATGTCATGATAGTCATCGACCTATCTTTACATAACATGCACTCAGGCTTAGGAAATATTAGACCTCATGAGAGGAGTCAGTTACTAGGCCTAAGGGGCTGGTTTCCAATGGGACACAAGACATAAGGTTATAACTTAAAGTACCAATGACCACCTACAATAGGTCAATGTAAAAACATAATGCAAACTTGAGACAAAAAGATAAGGATTTAGGGTTTAAGGATTTTAGGCACACACTTATCCATTTGTAAGGTTTTAAACTAGAGAGAAAAGAAATAATGAGGGAGGCTCCACATTACCAACCCAAAGGAGGCATTAATCACCTATTACATTGATTTATGAGCACCAACTTCCTAAAATAGAGTTTTATGGGCACCAAACCAAAGGAAACACCAACTCCCTGAATCAAAGTTGTATGAGAACCAACCCAAAGGAAGCACCAACTCCCTAAAGTGCTGCAACACTTACAAGATAAGGCATCAACCTCTGCTTTGCAATTCAAGATTGATGGCTTAATCACCTCCACAATAGTATCTCTGCTAACACTTTGATTTCCTTGACTTGTTCTAATAGCTCACACACCTCCACACTATCTGTATATCAAAAAATTTGGATTTGCAAATGGAAATGATCAAACAATGAAATGCATAACCTAAACCCAAATCATTCAATACCTCAAAGATGTAAGATGAACTGTTTCATTGATTTGATATGTTGGTTGCTCACAATTTGGCAGCATAACATTTGCATAGGATTGAGATGCTAGATGGAAGATTGATGATGATAGATGCAAAGGCTCTAATGTGATTTCAATAGCATAAGGATACTCCAACTCAATGCCTCCTTGAAAATTTGGCAAAATAAGCATACTTGAGGCTCAATGCATGCTAATGGCTTATGAGGGGGTTTATTTATAGGAAAGGGTTGGTTCAAATGGATGGTTGAGATCAAAAGCCTAAATGATTGATGTGGATGGCTAGGATTGATTCGGTTATTCCCACTCTTCAAGGGAGTTGTAGTCATGTCACAAGTGGAGGGAGGAGAATAGGTCTCATGTGTGATTGTGTACACAAATGCTTTTATTTAATAAGTTTATATGTGATGGTGTACACAAATACTAAAATTAGGTCCCATTAGTTGTACATGTGAAGGATTTTAAATGAAAGTTGTACTACAACACATGATTCAATTGAGAGGTGGACAAGTGTCAAATGTGGTGAGAGGTGAGGACTTAATTCAAATAAAATATTTGAATTAGTTGGGATATGTGAAAGAAATTAATTAAATAAATAAAATTTATTTAGTTAATTGGCTAAATGGGATAAGGATGGGATTAAGGTGGGATTTTAATTAAATAAATAAAATTTATTTAATTAATTGGCTAATGGGATAAGTGGGATTAAGAGTGGGATTAGGAGAAAATGCTACATGATGTCTTAATAATGTTTTTAACTAGGTCTTGCAAAACATGGACAAATTTGGGTGTCTACACTATCATCTCTAATATCCTCTTAATCTTTTAACTAATTCTGATAGCTCAAATACCTCTGCAATACCAACTCTGCTATAGGTTAGACTTTATCGCTTACAAATTTACTTGTTTCCTTTTTTATCATTTATTTATCATCGCACACCCACCTTTTAGCATTCTTTTACCTTCATATATATCCTCTCCAAGCCTTCTAAACATCATCTTTGTTGGCCTTATGTAATGTGTATCATGAAACGTGTAACCGGCCTTACTTTTGAACTCCCAAATCATCTGCAATAGTGTAGGAGTGAAATCATGTTCCGCGGTTCATACCAAATGATTTACTAGACCCATTTTACTTCCTCCAAAGATTTCTTGTTGGTGCACACTCCTAGACACAAAACACAAGCACTCAAATATACCATGTTGGCTCCCCAGATACTTATCCTTTCATGCATTAGCTCCAGATGCTTTGTCGTACCAGATAAGTGAGATAACATCAAGTAGTTCATGCCATGAACACTATATGACCTACAAAACCTTCTCATGAACTCCTCTTTCAAGTTCATGCTTATGTTTGCTAGTGCAAGCAATCAAGCTTTGATGTTAGTATCCTTTACACACTCCAATTGCATAGGCTTAGCTTAGAATATCGAAAAACACACTTGTGGTACTTTAGATCCTTTAAAACCTGAATATGTCATTCTTGTATCTTTTCTTTACATAATCCAAACCGCCAAGTCATATGTGTAGATACAATGAAATGTGGCAGCTCTGAGTTTCATACCTGATAACCTTACACTATGATAACCTTATTTTTAGTCTACTAACTCTAGATTTCCTTGTAGTATTCAATATGATTTGAAACTTGGATCACACATACCTCATAGCCATATTTAGCTATCCTTCAAACCACGAGGTCATATATTCATCTGTGGTACAATGTGGTACAATCTCTTGTGCTTTTGTAGTACAATTCCTTGTAACTTTGACATCTTGATAACTTAGACAATTTCCTTCATATCCCATGCAATGCTTTTCATCAAGTGACAATATATGTAACAATGCAACATGCATGACATCATATTATCAATGCATGACATCAATCAAAATACTTTGATAACCTTCACCTATCCATGAACTTCAGAAGATAAGGCAAACTGTGTATAGATGATACTAATCTAGTAGCATGTTCATGTTTTTCATCATCATGTCTTTCACATCACAACTCATCCGATCACAACTCCTTTGACATCAATGACAACATATGAAACAATCTCCCCCTTTGTCATTGATGGAAACACTACTATGATATTCAAATTCTCTCCCCCTTTATCATCAAGGGCAAAGGGTCACTGATCTTCCTTTGTATTAACAAACATGCTAGCTCCCCCTATTTGTATTAACTGTTATGCTAGAAAATGTCTCCTTAGGATTTTTTCCCTCCTAAGTTTAGCTCTCGGGTCCTTTTAGTGTAATTATGCATGCACATTTTAACTCCTTATGCAAAATGTCCTGAAACCCATGTCAAATGGGGCTTGAGGGTCATCAGTGGGATTAACCCCACCCTAAAATAGGACCTAAGAACTTGGGTGCTTGCACCCTAGTCCTGTCCTATTTTAGGAAGGTCCTAAATTTAAATGCCTATTATGTGACCATTAAAAAGGTTATGTGGCTAACATCTTAAGTTTGAATTATGAAATTTGTAGCAGTAATGCATATATTGTTTCAAATGTGTTCCTAATTGGTATTGTCATTGATGCCAACATATCCTTGTTGTCATTAATGTCAACTGCATCTTATTCTATCACTTGTTTAGAAGACTTGTATGTTGAGGATATTGATAAAATTATCCTCTCCAGAAGAAACAAGTGAGTTACATATCTCTCTATCAGAGACAGTGAAGAGAGTGCAGTTCAGTGAAGTAGATTGCTCCACATTCCCAGTGAGATGAAGATTAGAGTCTGCGGATTAAAGGATTTGTAGAGGATTGTCTGAACTTTCTCCAGTTAATATTTGAGAGGTCCGCATGAAGTATTTGTGAAGTTATGGCCATCTGAGTAGAATCGGGTTTTACAGTTGTTCAGAGGTGATAGAGTGGCAGGAATTTGGTCTAGATTACTCTGCATTAGAATATTATGGTCTTTGGATCTAGAGGTATGTCTAAGATGTTGGTGTGTATCCTCAACTCAAGTGGTTCATGGTTTGGAGATCTACAAGCAATCTTTCTAGTGTGACAATCATGACAGTTGGTGTTCTTAAGTTCCTAGATGAAGATGCAAGTTTTTTTGGTGATTTGAGGTGATACGGTTCTTCTTGTTGATTTCATTATGCTTGTGGTGGTCTCTGGATCATGTGCCTATTGTGTTGGTGGTCCGCATTGAGAATCATGGTTGAAGATTTCTCCTTGAGTGTTGATGTTCTATCCAGTATTGGCTGACCAGATGCTTGGTGCATGTTGCAGATGATCTAAGAAGAGTTATATGGAGTGTGGCATGTTGATCAAGGAAGATTTGAGTCCCAGCTATGTTTGGCTGATAGTGTGAATATTCGCATGTAGCATTTTAAGTCTTGTGATTGTAATTACTTGTAATGCCTATCTTGGAGAATGTTCCAGATAGATAATTGTAAGGCTGACTTTGATGTTCATTCCAAAGTCGATGTCATGTATAAATAAGTGTTGTGAAGTCATGGAAATGTGTGGTGAGAGAAGATGTAGATGTAGCAAGGAAGTGAGTGGGGTAGAGTAGATGTCTTGTACGCTTCAATGGAACTGAACCTTGCATGAAGAAGATGTTGTTTCTCAGTTCAACCTCTCAGTGTTAGCAATGTGAATGTTCTTGTAGGCAGTGAGCCTCCTTTGAGCAGTGAGCTCTGGGAAATGTACCTGAAGGCAAGTGCCTTCCCATTTTTCTATTCTTTTAACAGAGAATAAATCTTATGGGTTAACCCCCACCATGGTTTTTCCCTTAACCAGGTTTCCACGTAAAAATCCTAGTGTTATGTGTGTTGATTATGTTTCTGCTCATGTGTTGTTGATTCATGCTTTCATGGTTATATCATTAATCTATTAATAAGTGGTAAAGAAGATTAATTGCAGAAAAAGATAAAAGTTTTGTGACAACTAATTCACCCCCCTCTCAGTTGTCTGCCCTAATTTCAACAATTGGTATCAGAGCTAGTTCCTCTAAAAGAATCTCGACCACTTGAGGAGATCTAGGATGTCGACATACAAGGACAGTCTGAGATTTGATGGAACAAATTACTCTCTTTGGAAGAATTGGATGGAGTGTCATTTGTAATGTATGGGTGATCCTTATTGGTTGATAACTAAGGATGAGTATAAGCCTCCAGAGAAAGGTCCTTCAACTCCAGATGAAATCGAAGATGTTGAAAACAACATTCAGGCTAAAGAAGCATTGTTGAGTACCCTAACTGATACAGAAATGACAAATGTCCTAGAATTGAAAACTGCTCATGAAATCTAGAAGAAGTTGGAAACTCTATATGAAGGTGATGCATATGTCAAATGTTCTAAGTTGCAGAGCCTGAAGGGTAGATACAAAAGTTTGAGGATGAGTGAAGATAAGAACATCACTTCCTACATGCAGAAGATGAATGAACTTGTGCTTAGTATCAGGTGTGCTGGTGGAAAACTGGAAGAATTAGAGATTGTTGGCAAGGTGCTCAGACCCTTACCTACTTCATACAAGCATAGAGTTTCTTCTATTGAGGAGATCAAGACTATGACAACTATTACAAGGGATCAGTTGGCTGACAAGCTTTCAACAATTGAAATGAGTGAGTTTTGGTGATTCCCTTCCTAAATTAGAATCTGCTTTTAAGGCTAGTGTTTTTGGGAAGCAAAGATTTGATCCAGGTGAAAGCTCTTCAAGAAGACTAACCAGATATGAGAAAGCAAGGAAGGAACTTGAAGAAGATGAAACGGAGCTTGAAGAACTTGAAGCCCTTTTTGCCAAAAGATTACCAAGAGGATCCAGTAAGTATGAAAGAAAGTTGTCTTTCAAATGTTTTGCTTGCAATAAGATTGGTCATTTTGCTTTAAGATGTTCGGAGAGGATTTCAAGACAAGCCCTAACAAACCTAGGTTTCAGAAGAAATGCTACTATATCCAAGAAGTTGTTGATGGAGTTACAGATGATGAATCTAATAAAGGAAGTACATCTGGAAATGAATGGGTGTTCATTGCTATTAAAGAAGAAAATCTAGTGCCTACTGAATCTGCTAGCTATGTGAATGTGGAAAGTGCCTTGGCTGCTCAGGTTGAAGAAAAGGATGAATGGGTGATTGACAGTGAATGTTCTCATCATATGAGGTGATAAGAGTAAGTTTGTAAGTATGGAAAGATATGAAGGTGGAATTGTGAAGTTTGGGGACAATTCAACAAGTAGAATCCATGGTAGAGGATCCATCTCTCTTGATGGTAAGAATAACACTAATGATGTTTTATATGTAGAAGGATTGAAGCATAATCTTCTTAGTGTTGGACAGTTGGTTGACAAAGGGTATGATCTCCGATACAAGGATGGAAAATGCAGAATTTTAGAAAGCTCTGGAACTGAGATTGCATCTGGTGCATAGACTAGAGGTAATATATTTCATTTAAGTGGTACTAGTAAAAGCTATTTGATTTCTCAGATTGATCAAAGTTGGTTATGACATAGGAGAATGTGTCATGTAAACTTTGATAGTATTATCAAGATAAGTACTACTCAAGCTGTGAGAGATCTTCCAAAGCTTGTAAAACCTGCTAATAGCATGTGTAAGGAATGTTAGTTGGGAAAACAGAGTAGAACTACATTCAAAAGTAAAGAACAATTTTCAAGTGGATTGTTGGAACTTGTGCACACTGATTTGTGTGGTCCTACCAGAGTTAGGAGTTTGCAAGGAGACAGATACTTTATCTTGCTAATTGATGATTACTCTCGGATGATGTGGGTCACTTTCTTGAGAGAAAAATCAGAGGCTCTTGACAAATTCAAGGTTTTTAAGGCTAGGGTGGAGAATGAGATTGGTGTGAAGATAAAGTGTCTGAGATTTGACAGAGGTGGAGAGTTTACCTCCAGTGAGTTTAATGCATTTTGTGAAAAGCATAGAATAAGAAGACAATTATCTGCTCCTAGGACTCCTCAACAGAATGGAGTTGTGGAAAGGAAGAACCAAACTATTCAAGAGGCTACTAGAACCATGATGATGGAAGAAAATGTTCCACATATCTATTGGAGAGAGGCTATGAGTACTACCGTCTACACTCTTAACCAGGTGCAGATCAAAGGTAATACTAGTAAAACTCCTTATGAATTGTGGTTTGGTAATGCTCCTACTGTGAAATACTTCAGAGTTTTTAGTAGTAAATGCTATATCAAAAGAGATGAAGATCTAGGCAAGTTTGATGCAAGGTGTGATGAAGGAATATTTTTGGGTTATTCTAACCAAAGCAAGGCATACCGATGCTTTAACAAGAGATTGAAAAAGATTGTTGAAAGTGCTAATGTCAAGGTTGATGAAAGCAAGGAGAGACCTTCCAAGTTTTGTGGATATGAATCAAATGATCAAAATCAAAGTCCTCAAACTCATAGTTAGATTGCTATAGAGAATCCAATGACTCAAGAAACTAGTGCAAATGCTGAGGAACAAGTTCAAGAATCAAAAATTCAAGAAAATCCTAAAACTCCCAGGTATGTAAGGTTGAATCATTCTAAAGATCAGATCATAGGAGATAAAAATAAAGGTGTTCAAACTAGAAGAAAAATTGCTAAAGAACAAGAGGAGTATTGTTTGATTTCAAAGATTGAACCAAAATCAGTGAATGAATCTTGCAATGATGAAAGTTGGGTAAAGGAAATGGAAGAAGAATTAATGCAAATTGAAAAGAATCATACTTGGGATCTTGTTCCTAGACTTGAAAATAAAAATGTAATTGGAACTAAATGGGTCTTCTGAAATAAATTGAAAAAATGGTGAAGTTATGAGAAACAAAGCAAGATTGGTGTGCAAAGGATATTCTCAGGTAGAGGGAATTGATTTTGTGGAAACTTTTGCTCCGGTGGCAAGAATTGAAGCAGTCAGATTATTTCTTGCCTTCTCTACTTACAAAGATTTCAAAGTTTACCAGATGGATGTCAAGTCAGCATTCCTAAATGGAGATTTGGAAGCAGAAGTCTATATTGAGCAACTATCCAATCAAGGAGATATGATTTGCAGGTTGAGGAAAGCATTGTATGGACTCAAAACAAGCCCCAAGAGCCTAGTATGCAAGATTAGATAAGTATCTACTAAAATTAGGTTTTAGCAAAGGCATAACTAATAGTAATCTTTATTTCAAGATTGATCATGAATACATCTCGATTGTTGAGGTATTTGTTGATGATATCATCTTTGGTGGAAATGAGAACATGTGTAATAAATTTGTTGATCAGATGCAAAGTAAATTTGAGATGTCCATGCTTGGTGAAATGAATTTCTTCTTAGGTCTGTAAATCATTCAGTCAGATAAGGGCATCTTCATATCTCAGTCCAAGTATGTAAAAGAGTTGTTGAAAAAGTTTGGAATGGAGGATTCAAAACCAGTGAGCACTCCTATGATAACCAGATGCAAGTTGAGTAAAGATGATGATTCCCCTAAGGTGGATCAGAAAAGGTATAGATCAATGATTGGAGGACTGCTTTATCTAACTCATACTAGACCTAATATTATGAATGTAGTTGGCCTTGTTGCTAGATTTCAAGTTGATCCTAGAGAATCTCATGTTGTAGCAGTCAAAAGAATTTTTAGATATCTAAAGAGAACATCTGATTATGGCTTATGGTATCCTAAGGATGATGATTTCACTCTTCATGCATATACAGATGCTGATTGGGCAGGAGATGTGGATGACAGAAAAACTACTAGTGGTGGTGCATTTTTCTTGGGAAAGAGATTGGTTTCTTGGTTGAGAAAAAAGTAGGAGGCAATATCTCTGTCTACTATAGAGGCAGAATATATATCAGTAGTAAGCAATTGTACTCAAGTTTTGTGGATGAAGCAAATGTTGAAGGCTATCAAAATTGTGTTTGAAGAGCCTATTACAATCTTCTGTGATAATTCAAGTGTAATAAACATTTCAAACAATCCAGTGTTGCATTCAAAGACAAAGTACATATCCATCAAGTTTCACTTTTTGAGAGAGAAGGTAAATGAGAATGAAGTCAGATTGGAGTTTGTTCCTTTCAAAGGATCAGATTGTGGATATCTTCACTAAGCCTCTACCTAAGGACACTTTTGAGTATCTCATAGAGAAGCTAGGGGTGATTACCCCTCCTATTCAGAACTAAGGTACACTAGTGTGCATCAGTCTGATGGAACTCACAATCATATCTTGTGATCTAGATTGGTGTTAAGGGGATGCTACTCAGGGGGAGTAGTCAATATGTTCTAAGTTCAGTTTCATCTTCTCTAAGAAATAAAAAGGGTGAGAGATGATAGCAAATATGTGCCCTTTGCCATTGATATCAAAGGGGGAGAGAAGTCATGTGAAAAACTTGAATGGAAAGGGGGAGTAGTAAAGAGAGTGGTTGCAGGTGTGATAAGAGAAAGGGGGAGAAGTCCTTGTCTTGGTGGTTCAATCAATTTTTCACATCATATGTTGCCATCAATGACAAAGGAGGAGATTGTTACAAATATGTGCCTAATCGGTGTTGTCATTGATGTCAACATATCCTTGTTGTCATTAGTGTCAACTGTATCTTATTCTATCACTTGTTTAGAAGACTTGTATGTTGAGGATATTGATAAAATTAGCCTCTCCAGAAGAAACAAGTGAGTTACATATATCTCTATCAAAGACAGTGAAGAGAGTGCAGTTCAGTGAAGTAGATTGCTCCGCATTCCCAATGAGATGAAGATTAGAGTATGTGTATTAAAGGGTTTGTAGAGGATTGCCTGAAGTTTCTCCAGTTAAGATTTGAGAGGTCTACATGAAGTATTTTTGAAGTTATGGTCATCTGAGTAGAACCAGGTTTTGCAGTTGTTCAGAGGTGATAGAGTGGCAGGAATTTGTTCTGGATTGCTCCACATTGGGATATTATGGTCTGCAAATCTAGAGGTATGTTTGGGATGTTGGTGTGTATCCTCAACTCAAGTGGTTTATGGTTTGGAGGTCCGCAAGCAATCTTTCTATTGTGACAGTCATGACAGTTGGTGTCCTTAAGTTCTCGAATGAAGATGCAAGTGTTTTTGGTGATTTGAGGTGATGTAGTTGTTCTTGTTGATTTCATTGTGATTGTGGTGGTCTCTAGATTGTGTGCCTATTTTTTTGGTGGTCCACATTGAGAATTGAGCTTGTGGTTGAAGATTTCTCCTTGAGTGTTGTTCTTTCCAGTATTGGCCGACCAGATGCTTGGTGCGTGTTACGAATGATCTAAGAAGAGTTCTATGGATTGTGGTGTGTTGATCAAGGAAGATTTGAGTCCTAGCTATGTTTGGTTGATAGTGTAAAGATTCGCATGTAGCATTTTAAGTCTTGTGATTGTAATTGCTTGTAATGCCTATCTTGGAGAATGTTCCAAATAGATGATTGTAATGCTAACTTTGATGTTCATTCCAAAGTTGATGTCATGTATAAATAAGTGTTGTGAAGTCATGGAAACATGTGGTAAGTGAAGATACAGATGTAGCGAGGAAGTGAGTGGAGTAGAGCAAAGGTGTTGTGCGCTTCAATGGAACTGAACCTTGCATGAAGAAGATGTTGTTTCTTAGTTCAACCTTTCAGTGTTAACATTGTGAATGTTCTTGTAGGCAATGAGCCTCCTTTGAGCAGTGAGCTCTAGGCAGTGCACCCGAAGGCAAGTGCCTTCCCATTTTTCTATTCTTTTAATAGAGAATAAATCGTGGGGGTTAACCCCCACCGTGGTTTTTCCCTTAACTGGGTTTCCACATAAAAATTATGGTGTTATGTGTGTTGATTATGTTTCTACTCATGTGTTGTTGAATCATGATTTCATGGTTATATCATTAATCTATTAATAAGTGGTAAAGAAGATTAATTGCAACAAAAGATAAAAGTTTTATGACAACTAATTCACCCCCCCTCTCAATTGTCTACCCTAATTTTAACATATATAAGCATGTTTAGGGTTTCATTTGTAAACTTGATGCAAAGTGATGGTTAGACTCTCACAGAAACACATAAACAATCTCTCTTCCCCACTCACAATGTTTACAACACAACAAAACCTCAAAAGTATACCAATTGTAAATGTCATGACAACAAAGACCTTCAAATTATATTGATGTTCAAAATTTAAATACAAATAACATATCAGCCACTTCAAAATTACAAATATACTCGAAGCTAAATCTGGGGTCTTCCATGATCCCTTTTCTGCACACAAACAATCTACCAAGTTCATCTAGTTATCTATAACACACACTATTTGCTCCTCTACCTCAACTGAATTCACACACTTTCAATCCTTTGACACCCTACATGAATCTGTATACATATAGGATGAGTTCTTCTTTTGACTCTATACATGCATACACAAGTGTTCAACACTCTCTAACTTCCCTATCTACACCTTTTGGCAGCTCTTCCCTTCTTTATCTTCTTGGCCGACCCTTCTCCTTTATCTCTGGTCGAACCCCTCTTTACTCCATCTCCTTGTTGCTTTTATAAATATTACAGGCTATTCATTGTCTTAGAGATTGTCATAATGTGGAGGTTCATAGCTCTAGACAAGATCAAAGTTTTTAAAATCTATATATCTGAGTCAAAGATTCTTGCTTTCCAATAGGCCCGCAGCCTCACCCTATCCCTGTGGCACCTCATTTCCTTCCATTCTACCTCTAAAGAGGCATTGAAATTGACTTAATTTCTGACTATGGCATTCCAAATTTCCTTTGATTTTGCATTAGACATATATACAAATGAAGCAAGGAAAGATAATATATCTCACCTTTCTTTTCTTCCTTTAGAACTTGGCCACCCCAGTCTGCCTTCCTCTTTTCTATTTTACATACCCAAACAAAGAAATCAATGAAAAGTTGCCCATCTAGTAATTGGAATGTCATACAAGTGAGTGGTATTTTATATTTTAAAATAGAAATCAAACTCTACCATTTCCACGCAAGCAATAAAAGTCTTTTCCACAATTTAGAAAGGTGAATTATCAATAAGATAAATATTATTTTCTACCATGCTTTAGATCACCCAATTTTATACCATCGACCCCTTCTTTTAATTCTTTGTTGTTATTCTTAACAACCAACTTGTAAAAATCTCTCTAGAAATGTCAATCTAAGTTTATGGTTGCTCAAAATGAAAGGCTGAGAGTAAATTACAAAACTAGTTTGTTGAGGCCAGACATTTCATCGAACAAATGACAAGAAGTCAAAAATGCACAACTAAAACCACACTGAAACATCAAAATTGAAGAAAACAAACTAATTTTTTTTTGTTGATGCCAATTACCTGTTCGCCTAGGATGCTCCTACATCAGACACACCGAGTAGAAAGTTTGTGAGCATATGCTCACAAAGTGGATTTGAGTAGTTGCATTACTCTTCCAGTTACCATCAACCTGCAGTGAACACCTTCACTGTCCAAGAGCTGAAAATCAATCTTTCTTCCACCTTTTCCAACATCATGCTGGAATATGCACCACCTTCTTCCAGAAATACTGCTTCTTCCTCCTCTCTTCCCTCATGGACTCATGTCCAATGAAGCCCGACCTCCATTAAATTCTTTCCTCACTCCTCTCCTCCTCCATGGGTTCAAACCCACCTTTAACCATCCACCTCCACCATATCTACACACAAGCACACAACATTCTCTTATCCTCTATTCATCACATTTTCTACTACCACATATGAAAACAAAATAACATCACATAACTGATTTACCTCATTCACATTCATAGCTGCAACATTGAACTTCACTATGATGTCTTCCATGTTCTCATCAGTTGCAACTACATCCTCTACTACTACAATCACCTCTTCATTTTGTTTCACCTTTATTTCTCTTACCTCTTCTTCCATTATTGCAATTTCATCATCTATTGCAACATTTGCAATCTCAACTGTATCTTCATTCTTGGTACTTGCAAGCTTTTCCTTCCACTCATCCTCTGTCACCATCATATTCAGCAACAAATCTTCTTCAACCTTTGCAACCTCAGTTGCAATATCTTCTTGTTCCTCTTGATCCTTTTGCACAAGCACCTCTTCTTATTTTTCTTCAATCTACATAACTGTTGCAACATTTTCCTTCTTCTCTTCATCCCTCAAAGGATTCTCAGCCACTTCTTTCTCACCTACTGTAACCTTGATGTTGCTTTCTTCCTTCATACACTCATTAGAGCATATTGATGCAATTTCCTTAACCACTTCCTCTGGTTTATCCCGCAATGGATTCAATACATATTTCATCCCATCCTTTACTATGCTATAAGTGTTTCTACTACTATTACGTACAACCTCCCTATCCCAAAGCTAATGTTGTCCCAACAAAACATGAAAAACATCCATGGGTACTATATCACACACAATTGCATCCTCATATCGGCCAATATGAAAACTCACAATGCTTTGTTCACTTACCCAAATTCGATGACCTTCTTTCAACCAAGAGACATAGTAGGGCTTCAGGTGCCTCATCTACTTCAGGTTCAGTTTCTCAACCATCTCTAATGCAACCATATTATCCCTCCTATCATTTTCCACCATTACTTTGCAACATTTTCCACTAGACTTGCATATAGTTCAGAACACATCGCTCCTTCAGAGGGGTTCTTGTTTTACTTCCTATGGCTTCAAATATTCCTTCTTCATCCACAAACTCTCTCCATATTTCCAAGACATTTTGCCAAACAAGTATGACACACTCTCTATCTACCACCACTAGCAAATCAACACTCACTACCTTTGTAAGTTCCTCCTGCAACAAACTCTCACCACTATCCTCTACCCAACAAGATTCTGGAAGATGCACCCTCATGATCTCTTCTACCCACTTCCTCTCAATGGAAGATATTTGCACACCTTCTACCTAGCCTCATCTTTGTTGGAGGATAGTCAACATGATTCCCATGGAACCAATGGCCTTTCAAGGCTTCTTCACTCCTCACAAACTCTTCACCCACAGTCCTGGTGGATACTCTCCATGCTCAGGATAACTAGCTCTGATACCAATTGATGCAAAGGGACGGTCACACTCTCATAGAAACACATAAACAATCTCTCTTCCCCACTCACAATGTTCACAACACAACAAAACCTCAAAAGTATACCAATTGTAAATGTCATGACAACAAAGACCTTCAAATTTTATTGATGTTCAAAACTTAAATACAGATAACATATCAGCCACTACAAAATTACAAATATACTCAAAGTTGAATTTGGGGTCTTCCATGATCTCTTTCCTGCACACAAAAATCTACCAAGTTCCTCTAGTTATCTACAACACACACTATTCACTCCTCTACCTCACCTGAATTCACACACTTTCAATCCTTTGACACCCTACACGAATCTGCATACATATAGGCTGAGTTCTTCTTCTTTTCACTCTATACCTGCATACACAAGTCTGCAACACTCTCTCTGACTTCCCTATCTGCACCTTATGGTAGATCTTCCCTTCTTTATCTTCTTGGTCGACCCTTCTCCATTATCTCTGGCTGAAACCCTCTTTACTCCATCTCTTTTTTGCTTTTATAAACATTACAGGCTATTCATTGTCTTCGAGATTGCCAGAATGTGGAGGGTCACAACTCTAGACAAGATCAAAGTTTTTAAAATCTATATATCTAAGTCAAAGACTCTTGCTTTCCAATAGGCCCACAGCCTCACCCTATCCCTGTGGCACCTCATTTCCTTCCATTCTACTTCTAAAGAGGCATTGAAAGCTGACTTAATTTCTGACTATGGCATTCTGAATCTCCTTTGATTTTGCATTAGACGTATATACAAATGAAGTGAGGCAAGTTAATATATCTCACCTTTCTTTTCTTCCTCTAGAACTTGGCTGCCCCAGTCTGCCTTCCTCTTTTCTATTTTACCATGCTCAAACAAAGAAATCAATGAAAAGTCACCCATCTGGTAACTGGAATGTCATACAAGTGAGTGGTATTTTATATTTTAAAATAGAAATCAAACTCTAGCATTTCCATGCAAGCAATAAAAGTATTTTCCACAATTTAG
Source organism: Cunninghamia lanceolata (assembly GCA_027924645.1). Lineage (NCBI taxonomy): Eukaryota > Viridiplantae > Streptophyta > Pinopsida > Cupressales > Cupressaceae > Cunninghamia > Cunninghamia lanceolata. The sequence continues at coordinate 11,587,124 of BSBN01000655.1, forward strand.
AAAGTTGAATTATCAATAAGATAAATATTGTTTGCTACCATGCTTTAGATTGCCCAATTTCATACCATTGACCCCTTCTTTTAATTCTCTGATGTTATTCTTAACAACCAACTTGCAAAAATCTCTCCAAAAATGTCAATCTAAGTTTATGGTTGCTCAAAATGAAAGGATGGGAGTAACTTACAAAACAAGTTTGTTGAGGCTAGACATTTCGTCGAATAAATGACAGGAAGTCAAAAATGCACAACTAAAACCACACTAAAACATCAAAATCAAAGAAAAAAACTGAAATATTTTTTTTTGTTGATGTCGATTACCTGTTCACCCAAGATGCTCCTACATCAAAACTAGAGGATGATTATGATATTTTGGAAAACTTATGATTTTAGAGAATTCAAAGCATTTATTGTTATAGAGCAGAATATTGTTGATGTGTTTGTTACTGCATATTTGGCTTCATCCTATCATGATGTGAAGGACTTCATGTTCATGCGAGCTACACCTCAAAGGTGATATTTATTTGTGATTTGATTTATCTATTTCATCATTGCTTTTGCCTTTGTCTACCAAGGACATGCACTCTCTATCTAACAATGGTGTTGGAAGGCTTGAATGCCATTCCAAGGCTTGATTGAGGCAAGCTCCTAAACACCACAACCCCCAACCCCTCTCTTGTGATTACAGGTTACAGGTGCTAGATCTTGTGAAGAGGAGTTGCAGGAGGGTAGTACAGAGCATAAGGAAACTAGATCTGATGAAAAAGTAGCACCCTAGACTTGGGTTCCCCCACTAGTGTCCTCTGTTTGGCCTCCTGACAAATCAGGGTTCAGAAACATCATTTGGGCACTCTCTGGAGCATTTTCTTAGCTTTGATTATTGGTAGATTTTCACTCCAAGGACAAGGGCACAGGTACCATTGTCCTTCAACACTTTTGCTTTTGAAATTAGGTTCTCCTCTATTCACTGATTGTGATGCTTCTTTCAGTTTGTCTGTATCTATCACAGTTTAAAAGTTATGCCATGTTTATCATAGAACTAGGGTTTTGCATATTTATTGATCTAGGGTTTAACAAATAATAAACAAATTCCAAATTTCCTTATCATTACAAGTGACAAAAAACCTGATAGTTGAGTCCTCTTGCAAAATTTGTGATTCAACTCAGTTTAATGTCCTTGAATGTATGTAGTGAAAGGAGGATTTAACCACACCTTACATTGAATTGAAAATCCCTCTTTTTCTACATTACATTTTGGTGAACCCATGTTTTATTTGAATTTTGCACCTTTCTGAGTGTTGTACTTTAGATTTTCATTCATTTCATTCATCATTTTCATATTGCATTTGAAAATTTACAAAAAAATTGAATTTTTTTTAAAAATTAGCATTTTAGACTTGCATTTTGAAATAATTTTAATTAATTTTCATTTAATTTCTGATTTTTTTATTAGATCTAAAATTCATTATCATTTAATTTATGATTTTCATATTGCATTTGAAAATTTACAAAAATTGATATTTTTAAAAAAAAATTAAAAAGTGGCATTTTAGACTTGCATTTTGAAATAATTTTAATTAATTTTCATTTAATTTATGATTTTTTGCATTAGACGTGAAATTTATTTTCATTTAATTTCTGATTTTTTGCATTAGATGTGAAATTCATTTTCATTTAATTTATAATTTTCATATTGCATTTGAAAATTTACAAAAAAAAATTGAAAATTTTGAAAAAATTATCATTTTAGCTTGCAATTCGACATAATTTGAATTAATTTTCATTTAATTTCTAATTTTCAAATTAGATCTGATATAAATTACATAAAATAATCACCTTACAATCTTTTGAATTGCATTTTTCATATTAAAATTGCTAGGGTTTGTTTGAAATTTTGAATTTTTCTTATAATCAAATTTTTCTTATAACTTAGTAATTTCAAAAACTAGGGTTTGTAGTTAAAATCTTGTTCCAGATTTTACTACTCATCTTAGGCACTCATTCAAATCTAATTTTGTATGTATTTTTTCATTCTTGTGTATTTTTACATTCTTGTGTATTTTTGCATTCATATTTCAAAAATTTGCATTTACACAGTCAATTTCAACAAAAACTAGCATTTTTCATTGATTTATCATTAAAATTGCACTTGCATTGAGCATTGTAGGGTTTCAAAATCATTTTTAGATCTGATCTGAGTTATTTTTCATCATAAATCTGATTAGAAAGCATTCATACATCATTTTACATACATTTATGCCTTAATTTCATAATTAGGGTTTGAAAACCTTGCATTTTCACTATATTTTGCCTTGTCATCTATATAGATTTGCATCATAGGTGTGTTGTGAAGGATATTTCTGCACTATTGGACTGACATTAGGGTTATTATTCACTTCCCTTCATCAATTTCCTTACAACACCTTATCTTTTAGTTATTTGCATTAAAAAAGGTGAAAAAGTGAACATTTTAGGTGCATAAACAAGCATAATTTGTCTTGTTTCATTGCATTCAAATCTAAATATATAAAATCATCAATTGGGCCTTGTTGTGTTGTATTGTTTTCCTCCTATCCATTTTTTGTTGTTGTGGACTTTGTGTGCCTTTTTAGCCCTTTTCCCTCAAACAAGTGTTTAAGAGTGAAATAGTCACACAACTAGGGTGCCTTAATCATCATAAAACTTTGCATGTCTTGTATTATTAGATCTTATTCAACATTGATGTTACAAGACATTTCATTATGGCATCTTCATCTTATTTCTCTTTGGTATCTTTACATGCATATATCAAAAACTTTGAGAATTTCTATAAATTTCTTAATATAAATCCTCATGTTCTCACGTATATACAAGCTATGTATCACAATGATATATTTAAATGCTCTTCATTTAAAATCCTTGACTATGTATCTAATTTTGACAACTTTACATTTCTCATGAATACATACCCTTCGGTAGTAGAATATCTAGCAAAACACATTGACAATGATGAGTGTGAAAGTTCTCTTAATGCTTTGGAACTAATGGTTAAAATATATGAGGATGATGATGATGATGATTCCGTAAGTTATCCTACTTCTCCTATAGTTGAATGTCCAAGAACCCTAGATGAGAATACTATGGATAGCTCTATTAATGATACAACACCTAACCTTCCTAACTACAGATTACCTTTCTTTCATTCCAATGCTCTCCCTAGCCAAGATGAAGCATTAGTGGATGAGAAAAGGTCTCACATTAAATACTTTAGGGATAGATGGTGAGCCTAATCAAGATGAAAACAATGTTAATTCAATCTTCACTAATAGACTTATCCCACCTACTAATGGGTTCCTAGACAAGTGTAGCAATACTCCTACGATGGTTGTGTGGGGGGCACCTAATGCACCTTTTTGCTTAAAACCAATTATAATAGTTCGAGGAGATCGAAAACCACCTCGACCACCAGATTACATCCTAAACTATGCAAGACAAATCACCCAAATAAATCAAGGTGTTCAAAATGCGTCACAACAACACACACCACAATGTGATTGCTCACACATAAACACCCATAATAACAAGCAAAGTAAGCAAGCACCGCATGTGCCTGTCTCTCTTCCATGTTCTCAACCTATGCTCCCTCTGTCGCCTCGTCTTACTCATAAAAGTGGTCAATAATATGATCTTATCAAATAGCTTTGCGCTACTATGGCTAAGACCTCTCTTTGGGATTTAATACAAACATCACCTACATACCATGGAATGCTCCAAGAAGATTTACAAAAGGTGATTGTGCCACCTACTGTTAAGCTGAATGATGTAGTAGCTCTGTTAAATTGTATGCATGTGACAAAAATGGATATTCTCTTTCAACCATATGAATTACCGTTAATTGAAGTTCAAAACCAATATGATCCACTTATAATATTTGCATTGATAAATACAAAGTTGATAAAGCAAGTTATGGTTGACAATGGATCAGCTCTTAATGTTTGTGGCATTGACTTACTACACAAAATCAAGATTGAGACATCTTTAATCAAACTGGATATTATTAGCATTTGTGGCTTTGATAATGTTGGTAGAATATCAATGGGTACTATAACTTTACCTGTAAAGGTTGGACTCGTGACATTATCTACCATTTTTCATGTCATGCCCGATTTGCTTTCATATAATATGATTCTCAGTAGATCGTAGATTCATGTCATGGGGATAGTTCCATCTACCCTTCATAGATCAATAAAGTTTATTTATCAAGACAAGCTCCACACTATGAAAGTCAATCCTAAACTGGATAGTTGTTTACATATTGAAAAGCAAAAATAATTTAACAATTGAATATGAATCTAAATAGCTTACGTGTTGAGTCATCAATGCATCTTTCCACAGATAATGTTGTGCAAGAATCTACACCATTGAATGCACTTTTTGTTGATGATTAGGGATCATTAGATTTTAATCCTTGCAGTGTAGGGGAATATAAACTCAATAACTCTGACACATCAAGAGTCGCTTCGATCTCATCCAAGAAATCTTTTGAAACACCTAAGAAAATCAAAGCCTCCTTGGAAGAAAACAAAGACAATACTCTTACTTATACTACAAATTATGATACCTATGAGGCTTCACCTTCTTCTAAAGAAATGGACTCTCTATATGGTCATGGATTTTAGATTTTGTACAAAAATAACGACTATGTAGGTAATGGTTGCAGTGTAAATCAATAAGGAATCAAAGTACCTTTACAAGTTGCTAGAATTAATTACACAGTTGGTATAGGATACCGTTCTTTAAAGCCTACCAAAGCCTCTCATTGTCCTAAACTAAATGTTAATATGATATAAACAAGACCAAATCAACATGCAAGATATCCTGGGCTGATAGACAAGAATTGTCCACCAGGAAGTATCCCATTGAAATAGGTAAGTATTTCTCCCTATTTAAGCCACATTCATTGTAGCAACTATTATAGTTGCTCTCAAGGGTGGCCTACCCTTAGATATGTATGTTCTTAATATTGTGTTGTATTAGGTAAGTATTTCTAACCCTTCCCTCTTGTATTGTGTTCCCCCCATGACATGTTATGTGTTGTTTAGGCCTCCTAGGATGACCCTTGATACTTTGTAAGGTCAAGGATACTAGGAGACTACCTCTAATGTGGCCATTCTTCTATTTGTATCATCATTCTTCCATATTGATCCTCCTCTCTATTTTATTGTTATGTGTCATGCCTTAGGGGCATAGCATTGCAGTTGGTGACATGGGGACACCCTCCTACATGACAATCCTAAGGCACTTGCTCTCCTCTCTCATTTTTATTGTTTACCTTCTTCTAGTGGTTCTATCTAGTGAGTAGATTATGAAAAACAAATTTATATTGATACGACCGCGTGTCCCTTTAGTGAGTAAGAAAAAGTGGACCTAGTCCATATATGACGATGGGGTTGATATATATTATCCAACTCTTGGCTAGTAGAATCACTAACTGTGATATTTGATGTTGTCTTATCTTTGCTAACAAATCATAACAATACGTCTGCTCCATGCACTTTAACTTTTTTGGGTTTCTCACCTTGTTATTTACACTTGGTTCTAAGATGCCTACAGTATAAGCCCCACATCTATACTCAGACTCAAACTTGTTGTGTAGCCTTGGCTTTTTATGTGATTGTTTTCATGAATTATAGTTATCTTAGCATAATGTGTGTTTGTGGGAACATTCGGTGATCGTAAAGTACATGTCACCTTTGGGGGCATGGACTTTGTGAAATCTCTTATTCCCTTGTGTATTTTCTCTCTACCTTAACATGCTTGATATTGGTACATGATATCAACCACCTTAAGATGGGGGAATATAAAGGTAAGTTGTTTGATGATTTTGGTACTAACGAAGCATGTCTGTAAAGCCCTCTGTAGATGTGGGATGTGTTACAAGTATGTGCTAACTAGTGTTGTCATTGATGTCAACATGTCTATCTTGTCATTTGTATCAACTATATCTTCTAGGATTGTTGTTTGTTGATTGATTGAGTTGTCTTCTTAAGAACACTATCTGAATATTTTGCTCTGCATATTTTTTGTGTTAAAGACTAGAGTATGATATTTGGATATAATTTAGAAAAGTGTTTGAACATGCTAAATCTAGAATTTGGTGGTCCAGATTGCTATACAGAAAAATTTATATTCACCAGTTTGAAGATTGTGCCTGGTAATGTTTGCAAAGTGACAGAGAGGTAATATCTTGCTCCGTATTTCTCTGCAGATTGGAATTTGGTCTTACAGTTCTGGACTTAATCTTATAAGATCCTTAACTATCTTCATTCCAAAGGATTTGTCATTTGGTGATCCAAAAAATAAGTAATTGACTAGCAGAGTTTGACAGTGTCTGTTAAGAAGCAGTCTGTGATATGTTCTCAAGTAATATTTGTTGTTTTCAAGTGAGATCTGTTGTGGTTGGATTTGTGTGAGGCCTATTTAGTTCACTCCCTTATTTTTCTTATTTCACATTTAAAGTTGATGACATTTTGGCATTTGGGGACTATTGATCCCGATATGCAGATTCTCTAGACTATATTCCGTTATTTTGGATTAGCTATGCTTAGTATGTGGTGATTCGACTATATCCTAATTTTTATTCACTGATGATGTTTAGATCTATGATATGCACTTTGATGATATTAGAGATGTCAGTTGTGAAATCATTATATGGATTTGCTATGTGATTTTGATTCTAAGATAGTATATAGAAATGCAATTATGAATCTTATTATGATGTGATTTGTTTAATATTTAAATGAATTATGCGACAACGTGAGTGTTACATTTCCTTGCTTTGGCTATGATATATATATGTTGGATTAATCTATTTGTTCAAGTGCACAGGTGATTTTCCAGGCCATGGAAAATTGGATATTGATCTCACACTTATGTGTTTCCCGTGTTAGACTGATCCATTCCCAAGAGGGACAAGGATCATATGTGATTGAATGATATTTTCGTAAATGTGTGTATTTTATTATTTGGCCCAGTTTCACCTTTTATATTATTTAAATGATGTGTTGTAAAATATGTGTTTTAAATTACACCAATTGGTGTCTTAATTTTTGTGGCCATTTATTGTGAATTTTTACCTCCTTAGGTGTTTAGTAGGGGCTAAAATTAACCCTAGGTAGTACCCCTAGGGTTTAGGGCCCATTTGAGCATGCCAAACCTTAGGGTTACCCCTGTCTAGTCACCGTAATCTTGGGTTAAAGAAATGTGACGAAAATTCAAATTGGTTAAGTGTGGGAGATGAGTCGTGCCTTGAGAGAAGGCTCGTCTCCCTTTCCAAGGCTTGGGATTCCACCACCTTGAAGACTTGGGGAGTCTTCAAGACCCCCAAGTGTGTGGAATCTTCCTCCAATGCTCTCACACGTGTGAGAGCATCTTGGAGTGAAGCGGCTCCCTTTCGAGAATAAGGTGATGACATGTGTCATCCCTTATCCTCTTGGAGCCCATAGGGAGAGATGCCACCTCTCCACCTTTGCTCTCACACATGTGGAGAGGGTGAGGTTTGAATGGATGGGAGGGTGACACATGTCATCCTCACATTCCTTTTCCCTTGAAAGTGGGATGGGAAGAGGAAGGAGAAGGTGACATGTGTCACCTTCTCATTCCTCAAGGCCTTGGAATAAGGCCTATTTTAATTCCTCTTTGAGAGGGGAATGGGGTTCTTGCTTTTGGTTCAATTTTTCTATCTTTGGAGGGATTTTTGGAGATTTATAGAGATTTTTTTGAAGGATTGGAGGCTTGGAGAAAGCTTGTGGGCTCTTTTTCAACTTTCATCCATTGTTGGGCTCTTAAGGTAAGCCTCATGGCATATTAGCCTTCCTTATGCTTTGTTAAATTTTGGTTGTGTGTTTGAAATGATATTGGTGTTGTTCTTCTTTGTTGTGGGGTTTTTGGGTGTCTTGGGATGAGACTACCAACTTGGGTGTGTCAATCCATGTGTGGGGTGGGGGAGGAGTGAACCTCCTCAAGGTCACCCCCCTAGTGTTGGTATTTCTATGGCCTTGAGGGCAAGATATTGAGTATGGGGTATTTTGGTTGGCATGAGTGCCATGGTGAAATCTATATATACATGGAGTTATCATTTTGGGCTTGAGGCCTTATTTTATGTTGAGACTTGAGTTTTTTTTGTGGAGTGATCCTCTTGAGTCGAGTGATGTCCACTCCCCTACCCCCTCAAATCCATTTGTTATGGATTTTGTGATGTTTAAACTTATGGGTGTTCTTCATGATTTGTGTGGTTTGCTTGTTGTTGTGTTGTGGTGTGAAAACCCATGTGAAAATTGACCTCCAAGCTCAAGGGTGACCCACTTGTGAGTCTATGGTAGGGAGGAGAGTGTTTTTAGTGGTTTGGCTGTCCCTCCATTGTTAGTTTCTTGTAGGTGGTTGATTTTTCCATTTGGAGCTTGGTGGGAGTGCATTTAAGTTTGTGTTTTATTATTATTGTGGCTACTTGAGAGCCATGGCCAAGAATGGCCTATGTGTAGTTGGACATATGGGAAGAGAGAAAATACTCTCTAATATGTATTGTTTAATTAGACTTTAATGTCATATTCCATCTTGTTGTAGTTGCAAAATACAATGTGTTTGCTGGTTTTATCATTGCCGTGAGAAAAATCTTATGTTGAATGTGCTTAGAAGTTGTTGGTTTTCAAAAGAGGAAAGAAAAGAGATTAGATAGTGTGCTGGTTTTAATTTAATGTTTGGGAGAAAAGAAAAAAATATAGTTGCTGATTATTTTTTTTTAAAGAAATAGAAGTTGTCATTTCCTTTATTTCTAAAAAGAAAGTAGAAAGAAAAATTACCCTATACCTTGGAAAATGAAAGAGATTGATTTTTTAAATCTGTTACTGTAGCTTTTTTTTTAACAGCAATTGAATTTATGGTAGAGATTAAGTTATTGTGTTATTAGAAATATATATATATATATATGGAAATATTTATATATATGGCTATATATATAAATATATACATATGCATATATATATTGACCTAACTGTATTTCTTTTACAAAAGGAAAATGATTATAGTGTAGCTGAGAAAATTATATATATATTGAGGCATCTATGCACATATATATACATATATATTTGTTACGAGAAAATGAGGAGCAATATCAATATTCAATAATAACCCAATAACTCAATGAAAATGAAATAAACAAGATTCAAAACAAAGAACAATACCTTACAAACCTTGTTACTTCGTAGCTTCCATTGATCACCTATCTCAATTGATCTCATTGTATGAATGTAGCCCTCAGAAGGTGTACTTCCTTGCTTCTTTCCAAGATGACAAAGGAGAATGACTGTGATAGGTTTGCAATGAAGAGGCTCTTGCAATGCAATTATAAATGGTGATCGCAAGCTATGGATATTGTTTGGTGCCAAAGGCGCGCTATGATTCCTACAAAGTAAGTATACTGAAAGCTTGGATCCTTGAAATGGAGGAATAGGGGTTGTATTTATAGACTTGTGAGAGAGAAGATCAACGGTATAGAAGAAATAAGAAGATCAATGGTTGAGAAGATTTGAGAGGATGTGCGCAAATAGGAAGAAGACAAGTGTCACACAAAAAGTTGTTTTGTTTGAGTTAACTGCTTTCTTGATAAAGATAAGATTTGATTTCATAAATTAGAATGTTTTTTTTCTAATTTAAGAGTTGTTAATAAAAACAAGATTGATTAAGTCAATTAACTCAACTTGTAATTTGCTTTTTGCATGATTTGAGAGAAATTAAATAATTAATTATTTAATTTTGCGTGCATGAAGAACAAGATTTATTTTTAGAAGATTTGGAAGATTTTTGAGGAATTAGAAGATAAGAAAGCAAATTAAATAAATAAATTTATTTAATTGTTTGTGCATGATTTGGAAGAATAAATAAAATATTTTATTATATTTTATTTTTTAGAGATTGAGATAATTTAAATAAATTTGATTTATTTATTTAAATTTGGAAGAATAATTTGATTTAATTAAATAATGTAGAATTATTTAATTATAGATAAGAGGATTTAGAAGAATTTGATGAAGCTAATTAAATAAGTGATTTTATTTAATTTTTGGGAGGAATATGAACCAAATAAATAAATTGCTTTATTTATTTATTGATAGAGGAATATTAAGATGAAATAAATATTAAGAATATTTATTTAGACAGAGTCATGTCATTTTTAGGTGTATACATTTTGCCCCTCTTTGATGCAATGTGTTTCATCACGTTGTTTCAAAGAATAGATTTCCTGATAATGATACATGCCCCAGTTTGCCCCTGGTATAGGTTTAATGATGGTAGGATGCCCCCTCATGAGATTGGACGGGAAGAAAAGGTAGAAGGACGTGAGACAGACAATCTCACGATGAAGAAGGGTGAATAGTTAGATTAGGTAGAAGAAAATAGGCTACATCTTGAGAAAGATAGTGGAGAAAGGACTCAGATAGTAGACATGGTTGCCACATAGCTAGGTAGGTTGGCATGTCCATATATAGAAGCAGGGTTGGTGCAGTCATGGTAGGAGGGTTCACAGAATGAACAATCCAAACTGTGCAGTAAGAGTAAACACAACGAAAACAACTCAAAGAAAATGGAACAAATGTAGATTCAGTCATTCGATATATCAAAGAATTCAAATACAATCTGGCCAGCAACATGCGAGCTTACAACTAGGGCTCAAAGGCCTGAGTACATACATGCACAAGATAAAGCTTTGAAGCTCCTTCACACAAAATTTAAAATTTTAGATCTTTCTTATGTGAATAGCTTGAGAACTGCTTTCCTAAGGATGTATTACATCTTTATATATCATTTCTAGACCAATAGATTCCTCCGCGTCAACCAAGGAAGGTCACAAACTCCAATGAAGAGTTGTAACGTGTTCACAGATAGGTCAGAACTAAATGCATATAACACTTCTCAAATGAATGGAACAATGTGTGGACCCTCAGAGAAGGTCGGCCATGAACCAAAGAACATTGAATGATGTGTCATTGAGATCTGCATGTCAAGGAATGATCTGCAAGCTTTCTCCTTCAGTTGATTTATCAAGAACTGTTAGAATGCTTCGCTCTAAGAAAATAGTCAACTTCTGATAGCGATATTGGTGCAGGAGCACCCCTACAAGATAGGATATAGGTTCATTGTCCACATGACAGGACATTAGTCTAGTTTTAGCATGTTTGACTTCATAATGTAATAAGATCCATTGGACCAATGCATATGTATTAGATCAGCCTAGGAGAGTGTGCAGGTAGTTAGAGCTCGTGATCAGGTTGTCTGAGCTGTCTTCTCCTAGCCGTTTGGAAGCTCCCAGCCGCTGGGAACCGAGTTGGTAGTACTCGTAGGATATTGCTATAAATAACTCAGATCAGTTAGGGTTTGAGATGGATCAGAGTAGTAGTTATGTTATGTTGTACTGGTGATTGAGGAGAGTAGTAGTTATGTTATGTTGTACTGGTGATTGAGTGAGATCCAGAGATCAGTCCAGACATTGTGAAACATTGTTGTTCGATAGTATTGTAGAAACAGGACATTTGTGTTTCATCTAAATAAGATCTCATCAATTGCATTATCTAGTTTATCAGCTGTTTATGTTTTGATTTCCGTTCTGATTACAGCTTAATGGATTCTTTCAACCCTTCCACCGGTTGATTCTATGAATCGGTGGAATGGTCATGCATGTTAGTTTAGGTTGTATTTTAGTTTTCTGTTTATGCATTTCATTGTGTGGGAGATCGATTGGTAGCATGCTATGAATCAACCGAGCATCCTCATGTGCTAGGGTTTAGGAAGATAAACTGTTAAGTTTTGATCTGAAGGTGATCCAGCCCGATCATCATGTTTTCTTTGTGAAATTGTGCGGTTCTGTGAGTTTACATGCAGCTGACGGATATACAGGGATCTGCATGTGCTTTTCCAGACGGAGTGAATCGTATCGTCCTCTACGAGTATATCGCTATCAGGATTAGGTTCTGAAGTTGGCAAAAATTGCATGTTTCAAGTGCATCAGGATGATATAGGTTGGATATATATTCAGTGTGTATATCATCGTCAGGATCATCTTTCGTGTGTATCCATCATCTGCATATCGCTATCGCATGCAGGAGTGAAAGTTCACTTTTTGACTAAGGACCAGAAAGGTCATCATCAGGATATTGACAAGATCACCAGATATTCATTATCATGTTGCGGAGGATATAAGTGTCTTATATCCTGTTGACATCATCATCAGGTGCATTGACATCATCATCGGGTGCAAGTGACGTCATCGTCATCAGGATATTGCGAATATCACCCTATGCAAGTTTATCCTGCTGTCGCTAAGTGTTTTGGCATCAGCGTAAGTCATCGGCATAAAGTTTGGTTAACATCATCAGGATGTTTCAATATGACCGGATAAGTCATATCCTGATGCTGTTGTTTGAGTAGGTCGATATCAGGGTGACGTAAGCATCGAAGGAAGGGTGCTTGAAGTTGTCGTCATCAGGATATATGGGAGGAACCGGATATTTTATATCCTGCTGATGAAGATGATGTCGAACATCATGATGATGAAGATAGAGTTTGGCGGTAAGATGAACAGTGAACATCAGGAGGATGTTTGCGCTTGCTGAATATGATGATGCTGCTGATAGCCGAATATGATGATGCTGCTGACAGGCGAAAGGTGAAAGGCGATAAGGAAGTGAACAGTAGTTAGCAGGAGGATATTTCATGCCTCTTCGAAATATGATGATGCTGTCTGTGTTAGCAAGAAATATGATGATGATGATAAGCCGATAGGTATTACATACTGCATGTCCAGGATTTTAACATGCTGGTTGTGTTAATGATTCCTCCTTCCCATTTGTAAGCTTCTGTTGCATTTCCTCTGCATCATAGTGGTATCAGAGCAAAGGAAGGATCTTCTGGAAAAGATCAGGATATAGCATGATGTCAGATGAAGAAGGAACATCTGAGATTCTGGTAAGGATGACCAACATTGAGTTGGCAGTTCTGGTAAAGAAACAGATTGCAGAGAGCAAGGCCGTGAAGGCTCAGAATCAGGAATTGAAGGATGAGTTAGAGAAGCTGAGGAACAGAGTAGGTTCTGGTAGAGAAGAAGATAGGGAAGAAGAAGAGATCCCTAGTTGGAATGAGGAGGTTGTTCCTGCAGACCAGAGACCACTGTTGAATGCCCTCAAGGCCATGGAGAGGAGAACCATGGATGTGAAATTGGATTTGCCAGTGTTTACAGGAAAGATGGAACCTGATTCAGTGATGGAGTGGATAGACTCCTTAAACAATTTCTTTGAAACAGAGGAGATACCAGAACAACAGAGGGTGAAAATAACCCAGTCAAAAATGAAAGAAGCTACCTTGACATGGTGGAATTTTGTCCAAGATGATAGAGTACAGGAAGGAAAGCGTAGAGTCACTACATGGAAGAAAATGATGGCATTAGTAAAGGAAGCTTATGTCCCATTGGATTACAGTATCCAATTACACAAGAGGAAGCAAAACCTGAAGCAGAAGGAGCTAGATGTCAGCTCATATACAGAAGAATTCATGAAACTTTGTATGAAAACAAAGGTAAAGGAAAGTGAAGAAGAGAAGGTAGCCAGATACCTTAATGGATTGAAGTTCAACATTCAGGAAGATTTAAGTCTGCATAATCTAGATACAGTTCAGAAATGCTTTCAGTTGGCATTGAAAGTGGAAGAGAAGTTAAAGAGAAAACAAGAACAACACAATAGAGGAAGAGGAAGACAACAAAGGGGTGGAAGAGGTCCTTTTAGAGGTAGAGGACATGGACATGGATATCAAGGAGAATCCAGTCATGACAATAGTCAGGGAAACAATAGTCAGAACCAGGGGGAAAATTATAGTCAACAAGGAAACTTCAGAGGTAGAAGACCTTTCAGAGGAAGATCCCAGGGCAGAGGATCCATCAGATGTTATAACTGTAACAAAGAAGGCCATATAGCCAGCAGATGTCCAGAAAAGGCCACAAGCTCAACAGGAGAAAGGAGAACAAATTTGATCCAAGAACCTGATAATCAAAGTATGACAGGCTCTAATGCTTTTCAGAGTGTGAATGCTCCTGATAATTATGGATACCCAGAAAGTGGAGAGTCTCTAATGATGAGAAGAACAGTGACTACCATGAAGGTACCTGACAAAGAATCCCCTCAAAGAAAGTCTCTTTTCAGGACTATTTGCAAAGCAGGAGGTAAGGCATGTAAAGTTTTGATTGATTCTGGTTCTACTGAAAATTTTGTGTCTGAAGAAATGGTGACAAAGCTTAAGCTTAGGAGATTGCCTCACCCATCCCCATACAAAATCTCATGGCTTACCCAAGGTCAGCAGACAATTGTAGAAGAGCAGGCTTGGGTATAATTTCAGATTGGAGCATATAAGGATAAGTTGTTGTTTGACATTACCACGATGGATGCTTGCAATCTTTTATTTGGTAGACCATGGCAGTATGATTTGAAGGCACAACATGATGGTATTAGAAACACCTATACAATCACTAAAGATGGTAAGGTTATAAAGTTACTACCATTGACGGAGAAGGAGGAGAAATCTAAAGGAAAAGAGGTGAAGGTAATGCTGATGGAAGGTAAACAGTTCATGAAAGAAGTAGCAGCAGAAGGTGCAGTTGCATATGCCCTAATCCCATGTATGAGGGTGAATAAAGAACAGCAGCAAGAAGTCAAGGAAGAGAAGAAGCAAAGGTTCATAGACCCAGCTATCCAAGAGCTATTGGATAAGTACAAAGGTATCATCTCAGAGGGAATGCCAAGATCCCTACCACCTGTCAGGGATATTAGTCACTGCATAGACTTAATTCCAGGGTCAACACTTCCAAACAAAGCAGCCTATAAGCTAACTCCAGAATAGAATGCAGAAGTAGCCAGACAAATTGAAGAATTATTGGATTCAGGTCTGATTGGGAAAAGTTTAAGTCCATGTGCAGTACCAGCTATACTAGCACCAAAGAAGTAAGGTACTTGGAGGCTTTGCACAGATTCCAGAGCTATTAACAAGATCACAATCAGGTATAGGTTTCCAATCCCTAGGATAGAGGATTTACTTGTCTGTTTGGGAGGTGCTAAGTATTTTACAAAAATAGATTTAAAGAGTGGATATCATCAGATTAGGATTAGACCAGGAGATGAATGGAAAACAGCATTCAAAACTAATGAAGGGTTATATGAGTGGAAGGTTATGCCTTTTGGTTTATCTAATGCACCTAGTACTTTTATGAGGTTGATGAATGAGGTTTTGAAAGAGTTCATTGGTAAGTTTGTCATAGTATATCTAGATGACATTCTGATTTTCAGCAACACAAAAGAAGAACATCTCAGACACATAGATTTGGTTCTTAAGAGGTTACATAAAGAGCAGCTGATGATAAATTTAGACAAGTGTTTGTTCATGCAAGAGGAGATCACATATTTGGGTTTTGTCATTTCACAAGGAAAGTTACAAATGGATAAGGAGAAGGTAAGTGCCATATTGTCTTGGCCAACCCCAAAGACTATGAATGATGTCAGAAGTTTCCATGGGTTAGCAACCTTCTACAGGAATTTTATAAGAGGGTTTAGTCATATTTGTGCACCCATGCTTGATACCATCAAAGGAGGACAGAAGTGCAGATTTGTTTGGACTCAAAGAGCAGATGATTCTTTTGAAACATTGAAGAAGAAGGTGGCACAGCAGCCAGTCCTTGCACTTCCAGACTTTAACAAAATCTTTCAGGTGGAATGTGATGCCAGTCACATGGCCATTGGAGCAGTACTCAGCCAAGAAGGTAGACCTATTGCATTTTTCAGTGAGAAGCTCAATGATGCTAAAAAGAGGTATTCCTCATATGATTTGGAAATGTATGCTTTAGTCCAGTCACTCAAGAAATGGAGGCATTACTTGATGCCAAAGGAATTCATAGTATTCATAGATAACCAGGCTTTGAGTTTCATAAACAGCCAGGAAAAGCTGAACCACAGACACATGAAATGGGTAGAAACCTTACAAGCGTTTACTTTTACATTGAAGCATAAGAAAGGAGTCAAGAATAAAGTTGCAGATGCTTTGAGCAGGAGAGTTCTAACAGTCAACCAGATTCAGTTAGAAAGTGTTGGCATTGATTCACTAAAGACCATGTATGAGACTGATGAAGATTTTGGGGAGATATATCATGTATGTACTTCTTTTGGAGAGAAATATCATGCTGAATTCTCTGAATTTTTGATTCAGGATGGATTGTTGTTCAAAGGTGGACAGTTATGTATTCCAAGGTGTTCTATGAGGTTAAACATCATTAAGGAGAAACATTGTGGAGCTATGGCAGGTCATTTTGGTCTAGATAAGACTCTTGATCTTGTCCGAAGACATTACTTTTGGCCTAAGTTACAATCAGATGTCAGAAAGTTTGTAGAGACATGTGTGATATTTCAGAAAGCTAAAGGCAGGTCGACTAATGCAGATCAGGATCTCCTACAGGATACAGTCCATGATAACATTCCCAAGCATGATCCTCCACAGTTGCAGAAGGTTTTGGACACCAGAGTGGTCAAATAGACCCGGAACAAACAGTACTTGGAATATCTAGTCTCTTGGAAGGGAAAACCTAATTCTGAAGCAGTCTGGATGACTGAAGACCAGATCCAGAAACATGGTGCAGATCTTCATACTCTCATCTCAAGTGGACTTGAGATTTCTTCTTCTAGGGAGTATGGTGCAGGAGCACCCCTACAAGACAGGATATAGGTTCATTGTTCGCATGACAGGACATTAGTCTAGTTTTAGCATGTTTGACTTCATAATGTAATAAGGTCCATTGGACCAATGCATATGTATTAGATCAGCCTAGGAGAGTGTACAGGCAGTTAGAGCTCGTGATCAGGTTGTCTGAGCTGTCTTCTCCCAGCCGTTTGGAAGCTCCCAGCCGCTGGGAACCGAGTTGGTAGTACTCGTAGGATATTGCTATAAATAACTCAGATCAGTTAGGGTTTGAGATGGATCAGAGTAGTAGTTATGTTATGTTGTACTGGTGATTGAGGAGAGTAGTAGTTATGTTATGTTGTACTGGTGATTGAGTGAGATCCAGAGATCAGTCCAGACATTGTGAAACATTGTTGTTCGATAGTATTGTAGAAACAGGACATTTGTGTTTCATCTAAATAAGATCTCATCAATTACATTATCTGGTTTATCAGCTGTTTATGTTTTGATTTCCGTTCTGATTACAGCTTAATGGATTCTTTCAACCCTTCCACCGGTTGATTCTGTGAATCGGTGGAATGGTCATGCATGTTAGTTTAGGTTGTATTTTAGTTTTCTGTTTATGCATTTCATTGTGTGGGAGATCGATTGGTAGCATGCTATGAATCAACCTAGCATCCTCATTTGCTAGGGTTTAGGAAGATAAACTGTTAAGTTTTGATCTGAAGGTGATCCGGCCCGATCATCATGTTTTCTTTGTGAAATTGTGTGGTTCTGTGAGTTTACATGCAGCTGACGGATATACAGGGATCTGCATGTGCTTTTCCAGACGGAGTGAATCGTATCGTCCTCTACGAGTATATCGCTATCAGGATCAGGTTCTGAAGTTGGCAAAAATTGCATGTTTCAAGTGCATCAGGATGATATAGGTTGGATATATACTCAGTGTGTATATCATCATCAGGATCATCTTTCATGTGTATCCATCATCCGCATATCGCTATCGCATGCAGGAGTGAAAGTTCACTTTTTGACTAAGGACCGGAAAGGTCATCATCAGGATATTGACAAGATCACCGGATATTCATTATCATGTTGCGGAGGATATAAGTGTCTTATATCCTGTTGACATCATCATCAGGTGCATTGACATCATCATCGGGTGCAAGTGATGTCATCGTCATCAGGATATTGCGAATATCACCCTATGCAAGTTTATCCTGCTGTCGCTAAGTGTTTTGGCATCGGCGTAAGTCATCGGCATAAAGTTTGGTTAACATCATCAGGATGTTTCAATATGACCGGATAAGTCATATCCTGATGCTGTTGTTTGAGTAGGTCGATATCAGGGTGACGTAAGCATCGAAGGAAGGGTGCTTGAAGTTGTCGTCATCAGGATATATGGGAGGAACCAGATATTTTATATCCTGCTGATGAAGATGATGTCGAACATCATGATGATGAAGATAGAGTTTGGCAGTAAGATGAACAGTGAACATCAGGAGGATGTTTGCACTTGTTGAATATGATGATGCTGCTGATAGCCGAATATGATGATGCTGCTACAGGCAAAAGGCGAAAGGCGATAAGGAAGTGAACAGTAGTTAGCAGGAGGATATTCCATGCCTCTTCAAAATATGATGATGCTGTCTGTGTTAGCAAGAAATATGATGATGATGATAAGCCGATAGGTATTACATACTGCATGTCCAGGATTTTAACATGCTGGTTGTGTTAATGACTCCTCCTTCCCATTTGTAAGCTTCTGTTGCGTTTCCTCTGCATCAGATATCTTTCTGGTAATTGATCCAAATGCTTTGAATTCTTGATATGATGTAGATGAATGAATATAGATTAATGAATTCTTGATAAAAGAACTCAAATGCAAACAAATTGAAATTCAAATGTTTTTGGTTGATGCAATATTACTCTTGAACTAGGGATGCTCCTACATCAGACATCTAGGGTTATTAAAAAAGTGAGTCCCTCACTTTGCTAGGGCTAGGGGAGAACTAAGAGGGTCCACCTCAGCCTGAGAAATCTAAGATGAATCTTCTTTTGGTCTGCCTTTCCACTTCACAAGGTATTCTTTGCATTGTCTTCCTCTAGTGTTGCGTCCAACTCTAATGTCCAAGATGTCTTCTATCTGCTCTGGTGCTTGTTGTAATAATTGCTTCTTCAAGTCTTCTTCCATGCTATCACTAAACTCTACTTCATGATACTGATAAAGATCTACAATGTTGAAAATAGGTGATATACCTAATGTCTCTGGTAACTCTACTTCATATACATTTCCTGAATCTAATTTCCTGAGTATCCTACAAGGTCCAAATTTCTTCATCTTCAACTTGTTATATGTCCCAACTAGAAATATTTCTTTTTCTCAAGTACACCATTGCTTCATCTCCAACTTCAAATTCCTTATGTCTTCTCTTCTCATCTGCCTTCTCTTTGTACTTATTATTCATGTCCTCCAAATGCTTCTTCACATTATTATACACTATCTTCATATGATCTGCAAATTCTTCTACTTCTACACTCCTCTTTTCCTCTGTACTGATGTCTCTCAATTCTACAACTCCTCTAGGATTCACTCCAGTAACAGTCTCAAAAGGTGTTCTTCCGATACTCCTATTTATTGAATTATTGTATACAAACTCTTCTTGTGAAAGAATCAAATCCCAACTTTTGGCTTTGTCTCCAACCAAACATCTCAACAAATTTCCCAAACTCCTATTCACTACCTCTGTCTATCCATCTCTCTGTGGATGAAAAGTTAAACTAAACTTTAAATCTGTCTTCATCTTCTTCCAAAGTGTCTTCCAAAGTGTCTTCCAAAAGTATCCAACAAACTTTGTGTCTCTGTCTGAAACTATACTCTTAGGTAATCCATGCAATCTCACAAGCTCCTTGAAAAATAGGTCAGCTACATGCACTACATCAGTTGTCTTCTTACAAGGTATGAAATGAGCCATCTTTGAAAATTTGTCAGCCACTACAAATATTGAATCATGTCCTCTCTGTGTCTTAGGCAATCCCATTACAAAATCCATTCTTATGTCTTCCCAAGGTCTCTCCAAAACTGTCAAAGGTTTATACAATCCAGTTTTCTGACTACTCCCTTTTGCAACTTGACAAACTCTACAACTTTGCACAAATCTCCAAACATCCTTATGTATCTGAAGCCAAAAGTAATTTTCACTTACCAAAGCCACTATCTTGTCAATGCCAAAATGTCCTACCAATCCACCACTATGCTTTTCCTTGATCAAATTATCCCTCATTAAACTCTTAGGTATGCACAACTAACTTCCTTTGAACAACATATCTTCTTGAATGAAATAGTCTAGCCACTTCCTCCTATCTATCACAATAGGTTCCCTACATGCTTTCCAAGGTTCTTCAAAATCAGTGTCTCCCTCATACATGTTCTTTAATTCATTAAAACCCAACACTTCAACTCTCATCTCTGTCACCAAGTTTCTTCTTCTACTCAAGGCATCAACAACTTTGTTTGATTTACCACTCCTATGCTTCAACACAAAGGTATAACTCTGCATGAACTCTGCTCATCTCATATGTCTCTGATTCAACTTACCTTGATTGTTCAAATACTGCAAATCTTGATGATTTGTATACAACACAAACTCCTTAGGTGATAAGAAATGTATGTTGGAAACAAGGTAGATAACTGAGAGGGGGGGTGAATTAGTTATCTCAAGTATCTTAACTTTCTTATCTCCTTTAATAATTAGTGCAGCATCAAATCATACAAGCATACATGATCATAAGAACAGAAATAAAATCATCACACATAACACAAGAATTTTTACATGGAAAACCCTGTTAAGGGAAAAACCACGGGGTGACTAACCCAAGATTGTGTTCTTTGTTAAAAGAATAAGAAGTACAAAATGGCACTTGCCAATTAGGGCTCACTGCCCGAGCACACTACTCACAAGAGGTACACTGCCTATAAGAGACTCACTGTCTACAAAACTTATAGAAGCTAACTAGGTGTTTGAACTGATGAGAGGCATCTACAAATGCTAGAGTTTAGTTCCGGTTAGGCACAAAATATTGATTTGATGCACTTCATTCTTCCTCTGCTCTAGTGTTGCTGCTTTGTCACATACCGAACTTGTATTGTTGTTTCCACACTTATCTCTGCCTTTATTCACACTTTATATTATCATATCTGTACACACACACATCTACATACTGAAATTCATCTAGTATATATATACGCACCAAGGATTTCAACAACTTTCTGGTTGGCAACCAAAATACTCAAGATATTTACAAATTACTAATCTGTTAGTTGAATCCATGCTTGATATGTGATGCGTATCAAAATCATAAACATTGAAGTCATCAATCATGTCGGCTAATATTGTATGATCCCTCAAATAGCTTGATCAACATCAATTACTCATCCGGATTGAAGTCTGATACTCTACCGGTTAGTTCTTCCTCAATCTGCTCTACATGTCTAGAACCCAACACTCATATGCTCATGTCTTTTCCATGTTTTATCATCGGAGGCTCAATCTCTAGAATATAGTAGTCATGATTCTCCTCTTGACTTATCCAAGTCTGCAACTTACTAAGTTACACCATCTGAGAGATCCGGACCTGATTGTCAGACCTTACTACATGCTCAGTTCTTGTTCACCGGACCAAAACAATCTTTAATCTGACTTCCGATATAGGCATACTATGTGTTGCAGATGTGTGGGATAGACTTTGTTACCATCAATGACAACACTCATGAAGCTACATAGTGTCTCTTGCCAACAATGTCTCCACTTCTTCAAGGCTTGAATTATAGCATAGAACTCTTGATCATAAACTAAATATCTTCTCTTTGCATCATTCAACTTTTCACTGAAATATGCTATAGGTCTACCTTCTTGACTTAACACTGTCCCAATTGCATTTCCACTAGCATCACAATCAACTTGAAATACCTTATTGAAATCCGGTAATGCCAAAACTAGTTGCTCCAGCACTTTCTTCTTCAACAACTCAAAACTTTTATCTGCTCCAAATGTCCACTTGAAATCCTTTCTGTCACCTCTCATTGTCTCTGTCATAGGGTTACAAACTGAACTGAAATTTCTAATGAATTTCCAGTAAAAACTAGCCAATCCATGAAATGATCTAACTTCTCCAATGCTCTCCAATGTAGGCCATTCAATAATTTCTCACTTTCTTAGGGTCCATATTCAATCCTTCCACAGAAATCACAAATCTCAAATATACCAATTCTTCCTTCATGAAACTACACTTCTTGATGTTTATCAGCAATTTCTCTTGTCTCAATCTCTATAAAACTTGTCTAATATGCCACAAATGTTTTTCTTTTGTTTTACTAAAAATTAGAATATCATCTAGCTACACAATAACAAACTTACCCAAGAATTTCTTCAAGACTTCATTCATCAATCTTATGAAAGTACTCGATGTATTTGTCAATCCAAAAGGCATTGCTAACCACTCATACAATCCTTCATTTGTCTTAAAAGCAGTCTTCCATTCATCATCTTCTCTAATTCTAATCTGATGGTATCCACTTTTCAAGTCTATCTTTGTGAAATATCTTGCTCCACTCAAACAATCCATGATATCATCCACCCTAGGTAAAGGAAATCTATACTTAACTGTGATCTTGTTTATTGCTCTAGAGTCAGTACACATTCTCCATTCTCCATCCTTCTTTGGTGCAAGCACTGCAGATACTACATAAGGACTCAAAATTTCTTTGATCAAACCTTTTCTCAATAATTCTTGTATCTATCTATTCAATTCTTCATTCTCTATTGGTGTCATCCGGTGTGCTGCTTTGTTAGGCAAACTTGCTCCCTGTATAGGATCCATGTGATGACTAATACTCCTTATAGGTGGTAATCCTTCAGGCACATTATCTTATATGATGTCTTCATACTCTATCAGCAACTCTCTTAGCTCCTTTGGTTTAGTTTCTTTCTTCACTACTTCAGGCTTCTTCAGAATCAAGGCATGACACATATTTTCCTGTTTCAAACCATCCAAAAATTTCCTTCCATCTACCAAACAAATTCTAACATTCCCACATACCACACCTTTAGGATCATCTTCTAAAGGAATCAAATTGATTCTTTTCCCATTTGTTGTTATAGTATATGTGTTCTTTCTCCCATCATGTATAGATTTTCTATCATACTACCAAGGTCTACCCAACAAGATATGACAAACATCTATAGCCATAATATCACACAATACTTCATCATGATAAGATCCAATATGAAATTTCACCAAACATTGTTCACTCACCAATACCTTATGGTCATCCTGAATCCATGCTATCTGATATGGCTTAGGGTATTTCAATCTTTCCAACTTGACTTAGTCACCATCTCCTCTAAAACTAGGTTATCTGAACTACCACTATCTGTGAGGGTAAAATAGTGATCAATCAAATGAATAGTAGATGACCCAAACATCAACAGAATAGTGAAATAAAGAAGATTCAAATGAACAAAGCAATGAACAAACACAGCAAACCTCTTCCGTTTCAAAACTTCTGTTGTTCGCCTATCACGAATCATCCTTTCGCAGATGAGATGAGCCCTCAGAGAGTGCAATCTTTTAAAGCTGTTTGAGGAGGTCGATGGTGAACGGCTATGGTGTGATGTGCAATGAAGGTGAGCTCCAATGCAACAATGGTGATCTCAAGCTTGTAGATGACAAGTGGGTGCCAAAGGCGCGCTGGTGATATTTCTACAGAGTAACGATGTAAAAAGCCTAGATGAATAGAATGAAGGGATGAAGCTTCATTTATAGACTTGGAGGAATAGGAATCAACGGTTGAGAGAAGATATGAAGATCAACGGTTGAGGATGGTTGAGGAATGTGCAACCAGTGGAAATGTGCCAAGTGTCCCAGCTCCATCATGAAAGGTGGGATGTGACAAAACTGATTGGAGAGTTAACTCCATTGACAGGTCTGTTAACAGACTTGATTGATCAGTTAGAAGAGTGGATTGTGGAACTGACTGGATTGATTGAGGATTTGACTCAACTGACAGGTTAGTTAACAGATTTGATTGATTGGTTAACTGACCTCTGATTGGAGAGGAAATAGGCCATGTGAGTGAGGGAAAATAAGGTAATTAAATATTAAATATATTTAATTACATGTGCAACCTGATGAGGTGGAAAAGGTGAGGTGGAAAAGGTGAGGTGTAAAGGTGACGTGGAATTTTGAATTTAGAACTTTAGGATAGAGGAATTAAGCTTAATTAAATAATTTATGATTATTTAATTGTGAAGGACAAATAGAAGAATTTTAATTAAATAAATAGAATTTATTTAATTGTGAGATAGTGAATTGATTAAATAAATTTGGAATATTTATTTAATTAATGGAAGAATGGAATAAATATTTAGAATATTTATTTAGGATAATTTGTGTCATTTTTAGGCATATACATTTTGCCCCTCTTTGATGCAATGCAGTTTACGGCGTTGCTTCAAAGAAATTGATAGTCTGAGTGATGATACATGCCCCAGTTTGCCCCTGGTACAGGTTAAATGACGATAGGATGCCCCCTCGGGAGATTGGACAGGAAAAATTGCGAAAGTTTTGGAGACGGACGATCTCACGACAAGGAAGGGGTTAGGATAGGTTGGAGGAAAAGGGATGCGGTCAGGGATGCGGGAAGAAAACGGGAGGAAAAATAGACACGAGAAGTAGTCCACAGTCATCACCTAGCCAGAATTAGGGTTTTGGAGGCTATAAATAGGAGCTGGGTCCACAAGAATAGTCATTTGCACACTTGGTTGATCTAGATTGGAGAAAGAGAGCTCAGAGCAAACTTAGAGCAGCATGGTGGCCAGAGCAGCAGACATTCCACGCGAGGAGCACCGATTCGAGCGAGTCCGACGATTCGGGCGGCCAGCAGAGGCAGGACCCCTGGTACGTGCTTCAAAAAATTTCTCCTAGGGTCAAGTTTAGGTGTCATAAATGCACGTAGAAAATAGGTGAAATGAATGCGCCGAAATGCAGAACGGCGCATATGCCTCGCGAAGCTGCGCTTTTGTAATTTCGCGGCGCATATGCCGGTTTCGGCGGTGCATGCGTGAAAGCTGCGCATTTGTGCATTCTAGTTGCACTTTCGTAATTGGGCGGTGCTTTTGTATTTCTGCCGCGCATGCATGAAATGTAGCAGCGCATTTGTTAAAGTTGCGCATACGTGACTTCCTGCGGCGCACCCGTAATTTCGCGGCGCATACGTGGATTTTCGCGGCGCATGCATTAGAACAGCGCATATGTGCCCTGTAGCGGCGCATATGCAATTTTACGGCGCATATGTTAATTTTTGCGGCGCATATACCAGAAATGGCGCATTTACCACCTGTAGTGGTGCATTTGCTTGGGATGGCAAATTACTTAGCCAAATTGATTCGATTAGCGTCCTGTTTGACGCAAGAATCGATGAGCTATCTCCGAGATTGCAGGAATCTAGTCAAGAGATGTAGTGTGATGTTTTGATCAATTTGAAATGCTAAGTTTAGTTGATATAGTTCAATAGATATGTTGAGTATGGTATATGCAGCTTGAGACTGACGCCTTGCATTGTGTGTTTGCAGGAGGAGATACGAGAGACTCTGCAGTCGAGGGAGACGTTCCCTATGCCTCTATTGCAGAGATACATGCTGACGGAGGCTAACAGAGTGGCGCTTGGCGCCATGGGTTTAGATTATGTTTGCTTTATGCCCGAGGTGCGGGCGAACCGAGGACTGTTGACAGCTGCCGTGGAGAGATTCCACAGCGAGGACGGGACCTTCCACTTCCCTACTGGAGAGATGACTGTGACGCTGGAGGATGTCTACCGGATACTGCACTTGCCCGTAGTAGGCGAGTTGGTGGAGTACGACGCACAGCGGGACGCGGGACTCACCGAGTGTCAGTGAGTATTTGATGATCCCAAGCTGGTGGGATAGGTCATCCCTTGGCAGGATATCTATGACTGCTACGACTACTTCCCTGGGATTGTGGCTGGGCTGATTGGGGGCGTTGTATGCCCGGATAGGAGATCGCACGGGTTCCCCATTGGATGGGGCAGGATCATGGAGCGAATGCTGACCGAGGGCACCCAATATGCGTGGGGACCCTGCGTGCTAGCCCACCTCTACCATGACATGCATCAGGTGGTGTACCACCGCAGCACGAGTCTATCGGCTGGGGTGTTGCTGTTATAGTTCTGGCTATGGGAGCACATAGCGGTGACCAGGCCGATATGCGTCTTCGCGAGGCAAAGGGGAGAGCCATATAGCTATGGCTATGCAGGAGTGATTTCCCAGCACAGGTTGGGGAAGCTAGAGTACTGGCGGCATACTTTGGATGGGGTAGATGTGGTCGTCTGGCAGCCATATTTGGATTGCGAGCCCTAGGATGACGAGGGAGATGAGCTACCCTTCTGCTTTCAGACCAGGTGGTTGATAGGCCGGACACGGCACATACTGGAGAGGCAGATGGTGGGCCGAGTGCTGCGACAGTTTGGCAGGAGACAGGGCATGCCACAGGGACAGGCTATGTTTGCCCGGACTCATGCAGAGAGGGTCAGATGGGGGCCGATGGCTTCGTACAAGGAGGCCCTGGCAGAGTTCCAGCAGTTGCCCTATGTGGCATGGGACATGCGGAGAGAGATAGCAGATGCGGGGGTCACACAGGAGTATGAGGACTGGATTACTGCACATCCATTCCTGAGATATTCAGGACCTGGCATGCTGGTGCCTCGTATTGACGAGCCGGACTCAGAGGAGGAGGGAGAGGCTGGCCCAGGGCGGAGGGCCGCTAGAGAAGGACGAGGACGGGGTGGCCGAGCTGCAGAGAGGCTGAGGCAGCAGAGGAGGATAGATCAGGCTGGGCAGGCAGTGCCAGGACAGGGAGAGGTACAGTAGCAGGTGCAGCAGCAGGCACAGATGCCACCACCCCAGCAGGTACCACAGCAGCAGGTGCCGCAGCAGCAGGTGCCCCAACAGCAGGGGCTAGGACAGGCAGAGGCAACACAGGGGCCAGTGCAGGGTGAGGCACATGAGAGGACTATAGCCAGCCTGAGGAGACAGGTGCGAGAGCTGCAGGCACAGCTGAGGAGAGTGGAGAGGATGTGAGATACAGACGCAGTGGTGATCGCTGGTTTGACTCGTGAGCGAGACATGGCAGATGCCCGGGTACGCCTTATCCGAGTAGAGAGGGACACAGCAGTAGCTGCCATGGGCACAGACGCAACAAGTACATTTTTGGCTGGGCAGGTGCAGCAGGCATAGGCACAGGTAGGCCAGTTGCAGACGCAGTTGGCACAGGCATAGACAGACCTAGCCAGAGCGCAGCAGCAGGCACAGTACTACCGAGGCTTGTACCATGGGGCCATATCCTCGAGCCAGAGGGCAGGGAGTTTCAGGAGTCAGTCTGGGGTGGCTCACAGAGCAGGTCCTTCGCAGTCAGGGGCACCCGTGATGGGACCTCAGCAGTCAGGAGCTGGTAGTGGTGGCCCACAGCAGCAGGGGTAGACACAGACCCGATGTTGTACATTTTTGGGACATGTATCACCGTCTATTTAGACGCACATTGTATATGACACTTTGATTTTGAGAGAGATGGTGATATTGTACATTTGGACCTCTTTGTATATGATAGTATGGATGATGACGTAACTTTGTGTATCTATTGCATGCATTATGAGATGATGACTTTACTTCGATTGTATGATGTGATTCTATTGCATAGTTAGATGGTCTATATGATGCTATATGAGAAATACTTTGATATGCTGCTATATGATGTTTATATGATCTAATGTGACAAATGAATGCAAAATGTAATATGATGTCTATGTGATGATGCAAATGTATATGTATGGAACATGATTTCTATGTTATGATGCTGTATAGATATGCGAGATGCTATTGGATGTTTATATGATGTAATGCTTTGAATGTATGCAGTTGTAACATGAGTACTATGTGGTGATGCAACTATATATGTGATGCACTTAGCTATGTTGTTTGATTTTCTGGGCTTTTAAGATTAAGATGCGATGCAAATGTATTGGTGACCTAATGCATTGGATGGTGCATTCTACTAACCTACTCATGTGCATGACTAGTTTCCACGAATGATATGATATGCTCCTATATGCCTTGTTTTTGTGATGTCCAAATGTACTCTATCGACATAAGAATGACATGATGGATAGAGGAATGGTTGCGAAAGAATGACTTAGGAATTGTTCTTGATATCGTTACTCTGCATAGTTTGAATAATGAGGATTGTATGGATGGGTGTATGGATATAGGACGGATGCTTTGCTTTTAGATTGCTTTATTTCATCATTGGGCATTTTGTTTTTGGTACTTTTCTGAAATGTTGTAAGTGAATACAAGCATCGAGGTATAATTGAACCGAGATGACCTGAGTATCGCTTACATGGATTGTGATTTAGCAAGTTAATACAAGCATCTAGTCAAAATTGAATCTAGATGACCTGAGTACCTCTTGCGTTTCAACAAGCAAGGATTGCCCCCGTTCATGTTAGACCTTTGATGTCCTCGATGATCTTTTGCCGATCACGTCCTAAGACAAGGCTTCACATTACTAAAGTTTAATCCCCAAATAGCAAACAAAGAAAGTAATCATGCCCCCATCATAGCATCTCTAGCTTTTGGCATCCTTGAGTAGCATAGGAAGGTATGATAGCAAAAATCAAGACTCTGTAACTTAACCCTAGGTTCCAATCTACAAAAGCACATTTGCGTTGATATGTGTTTATTTCTTGCCTTAATTTTGCATAAAATCATTTAGAAGACCTTGGGTATTTGCTTTGCATTGGATAGGTTAAGATGCTCATTGTCGGGATGTCTGCTTGAAGTGCGGGTGTTTGCTTGCATTTGCTTACCTGATGAGAAGGTTGCACTATCCTTATTGAGAAGACGGACCCTAAGGGACTGACCTAGTGCCTCGGGGGCTCATTGCTAAATGGCCTTGCCTACGTGACGACGCATAGGCAACGTAGTTCGGGGTAAACCCTAATGGACCTTGGATGGACTAGAAGAAAGACGACAAGAATGAAGACAAGAAAGGAGACGAATGGGACCTTGGGAGAGATGGAAGCCTCGGGGGCGCATTAGAATAATGGCCTTGCCTACGTGACGGTGCAGAGGCAACGTAGTTCACGGATTCGGACCACAGACACTGACGAGAGACACTACACTAGGCTTACATTGAGGAGACGGTATGGGACAAAACCTTGGTTGACAAGGCCACAAGGTGAGTATCAAGCCATGATAGGTAACTGTCAAGCGTTTATTGTGGGATGGATATGGGTCGAATGAGGAAAATAGAGGGAGAATGGGCTCAAGGTGATTGGATTCCCAAAGATGGAGAATGCGGTTTTGTCACAAGTAACGCCTGTTTACCAGGTTTTCATCACTTGCTTTTATTTGCACGAGAAGCTAGAAAGTAACATGACGCCTGATTGCCAGGTTTTCCCCATGATACCTATCCAAGGCGCCTGTTTGCCAGGTTTTCACCAAAGGACGATTTTTTTGTATGCTTGCTACTTTTTTCCGATTTTTTTGTATTTTCTCTTTGTAACTTTTTCTTGATTTTTTTGATTTTGTGATTTTTTGACTTTATTGTACCCCCTTGCACTGGGGTTCTCTTAGGTATAGAACCGGCGAAGGTGCATGCTGTTGATTGGATCATCAAACAACTCACCTTCTGATGTGGCCAACTGATATGCCCCCGATCCGTAAGCTGCTACAATTACATAGGGTCCAAGCCAGTTAGGCTCGAACTTGCCTTTCTTTTCTCTATCCTGCTGATTGCGAGGGTTCTCTCTTAGGACGAGGTCCCCAACCTTGAAGCATCTTGGTCTAACCTTGTGGTTGTAGCTTCTTGACATCATCTGTTGATAGGCTTTGAGATGGTCAAAAGCTTTCTGGCGCCTTTCCTCTAGCAGTTCTAGCTCTTGTAGTCTGGAGACTCTGTACTCTTCATCTGATATGAGACCTTTCAACGACACCCGAAGGGATGGGAGTTCGACCTCAATGGGAAGGATGGCTTCGGAACCATAGACGAGGGCGTAGGGTGTAGCACCTGTGGGAGTGCGTATGCTGGTTCAATAGGCCCACAGAGCGGGATTGAGTTGGACGTGCCAATCGCGACCAGCTTCATTGACAGTCTTCTTTAGGATTCTCAGAATGGTTTTGTTTGATGCCTCAGCTTGGCCGTTACCTTGGGGGTAATATGGAGTGGAGAAGTGGTGTTGGATCTTGAAACGTTCACAAAGTTCCTGGACATCCTGATTTTTGAAGGGTCTCCCGTTATCCATTATGATGGATGAAGGGATGCCATATCGGCAGATAATGTAATTCAGAATGAAAGAGGAAATTTGCTTTCCTGTGACGGTTGATAAGGGAATGGCTTCAATCCACTTTGTAAAGTACTCAGTGGCGGTTATGATGAATTTATGGCCGTTGGAAGAGGGCGGATGAATCTTTCCCACGAGGTCAAGTCCCCACTAGCAAAAGGGCCAGGGTGTCGTTAGAGGTCTCAACTCCTGAGCAGGTGCATGAATCAGGTTCCCATGTATCTGGCACTGTTTGCACTTTTTGACGAACTGATATGAATCCATTTCCATATTGGGCCAGTAATAACCCAAACGCATGAGTTTCTTAGCTAAGGAAGGACCACTGGAGTGTGTTCCACAGATCCCTTCGTGCATGTCTCGCAAGGCAGTTATAGATTCTTCTTATTCTAGACAACGGAGTAAAGTACCATCTAGACCACGTCGGTAAAGGGTATTGGCGATAATGGTGTAATGGGAGGCTTGTCGGATGAAAGTTCATTTTTGGTTGGAAGAGAGGTCCAAAGGAAGGATATTGTCCTTGAGGTAAGTGTAGGTCTTACCGTACCAAGGCGAATTAGATCCTACTAGGTGGCAAATGGAATGGGTCTCAAGGAGATCATAAGCCGGTTGTCGAATTGTTTCTACTAAGAACTCATACCGTGACTCATGTTCAGGTATCTCAAGAAGAGAGGCTATGGTCGCCATTGCATCTGCTGCTTTGTTCTCTATCCTGGGTATTTGCTCAAACGAGATGGTCCCAAAATGTTCTTTGAGGTCGTCAACCATTCGCTTGTATGGGATGAGCTTCTCATCTTTGGTCTGATACTCGTCGTTGACCTGGTTTATGACAAGCTGAGAATCACCGTAGACACATAGTGCTTGGATTTTCCACTCAGTGGCCATCTTGAGACCAATTACCAAAGCCTCATACTCCGCTATATTGTTAGTGCATGGAAATAACAACCTGTAGGACTTTGGAATTGTGTCGCCTTGGGCAGTGATGAACAAGATACCTGCCCCCGATCCATGGTTGGTGTAAGACTCGTCGAAGTAGAGTTTCCAAGGAGATGTTGACAGAGTGAATAAAGATTCATCGGGGAACTCAAACTGCATTGGTGAAGTGTCTTGTAATGGTGCCTCAGCTAGTTGGTCTGCGATGATTTGCCCCTTGATGGCTTTTCTATCCACATACTCTATATCATATTCGCTAAGAAGCATAACCCATTTGGCTAGTCGACCTGTGAGAGCTGCTTTGCTGAGAAGATATTTTAGTGGGTCAATCTTGGCAATGAGTTTGACAGGATGTGCCAACATGTAGTGTCGGAGTTTTTGTGAGGCAAAAACCACCGCAAGGCATGAACGTTCCACCTGTGAGTACTGCAACTCGTAGCCCACTAAGGTTCGATTGATGTAGTACACAGCTCTTTCCTTGTTCTCATAGTCTTGCTGCGCTAGGAGAGCCCCAAGAGCAGTAGGTGTAGCAGATATGTAGAGAATCAAAGGCTTTCCTTGGATCGGAGGCATGAGTATTGGAGGATTCATGAGGTACTCCTTGAGCTTGTTGAATGCCTCTTCGCACTGCTCATCCCATTTAAATGGAACGTTCTTATGTAGGAGATGGTTGAAAGGGTGGCACTTGTCTGCCAGCTGTGAGATGAACCTGCGGATGGCCTGTAGCTTGCCCTGTAAGGATCTCAACTGTGTTAGAGTTTTGGGTGGAGGCATGTCCATGATTGCTTTGACCTTGGCCGGGTCTACCTCTATGCCGTTTGTTGACACGATGAAGCCTAGCAGCTTGCCCGATGTTACCCCAAACACACATTTCTTAGGGTTCAATTTTACTTGGAATTGGTCCAGCCATTGGAAGACTTTCTCTAATGTGTCCAGGTGTGAGTCCCTGGTAAGTGATTTTGCCAAGATGTCGTCAACATAATCTTCCATGGTCACATGCATCATGTCATGAAATATAGTTGTCATGGCCCGCTGATATGTAGCACCTGCGTTTTTCAGCCCAAATGGCATGACATTCCAGCAAAAGGTACCCCATGGACAAGTGAAAGCAGTTTTGTGCTGATCCTCTGGTGCTATTTTGATCTGGTTGTACCCTGAGAATCCATCCATAAGTGACAGCATTGTATGTCCTGCCGTGAGGTCGACATGGAAAGTCATCGATGTTAGGCAAGGGAAAGTCATCTTTTCGGCATGCTTTGTTTAAATCTCTAAAATCGTTGCATAGTCAGACCCTGCCATCTGGTTTAGACACCGGCACAATATTAGATATCCATTCAGGGTAATCTATGGCTCTGATGAACCCCACGTCTAACAATTTCTTGAGTTCTTCCTTGACCAGTAAGGCTATATGGGGGTGCATCTTTCTTAGTTTTTGCTTTACGGGCTTCACCCCTGGATCCAATGGCAAGTGATGTAGAATCAGGTTTGGGTCCAAACCTGGCATGTCGGCATATGACCAAGCAAAGCTGCCTCTCTTCTTCTTAAAGAATGGTACAAACTTGGTTTTCTCAGGCGGCATGAGAGATTTTGCAAAGTGGATAATCTGAGGCTGCTCTTCGGTTCCAATGTTCACTGGCTCTGTTGGCTCTACCACGATCTATGACCTTTCTTGATACATGTCACTTGGGAGGGTGTCAAGCAATCCATCGTCAGGTGCCACAGTTGGGTTTTCACCTTCAGATACGTCCTTTCTTTTTACTGTTTTATGATCTGACACTGCCGCATGGCAGTTTTCACCGTCAGATCCCTTTTTGATCTTTACATTTTTGCGACTAGAAGGCTTGGCACCCTCCCCGAAGTAAGCTACAGTATTGAGTTCGATAGCGAAACCGGCTTTATGATCTCCTTTTGGTAAATGATCTCTAAGTCCCATATAGTCAATGTAGGCATCATCATTCTGGAACATATCTAATTGAGGGGTCCCTTGCAGGTCCCAGTCAATAAGCTCAGGGTGTAAGAGGGGAAGGGAGTCGGATGAAAGACCTGATTCGTTGATAGTGTGGATGGAAATATTAGGAGCACAGGTGGGGGTAGTGTTCTGGGTGGTACTTTCTTCCAGGTTGTTTATCGCAATGGAATCTATACTTTCCTTGAAAGTCATAACCTCAGGGAGGGGCAAATCAGACTCCAGTGGTCTGTCCCGTTGCGTTTGTCTCTCATGATATGGGCTAAGAGTTTGGATGGTGTCAACCTCCTTGTCATCGTAGGAGTGTTCTATCAGCTCATCCCATTCATACTGATTGGAATCATCCGAATCTGCGTCACTATCCTCTTGGAGTGTTTGAATTGTCTCCACTAGGCAGGCATTTTCTTTGGCTTTGCCCTTGCCTTTGTATCCCAAGCCAGTGGTGTTTCTAGCCGAAGAGGAGGAAGAAGGTTGTATAGGTTCGATGAACCCTTCTTTTCTGAGGCCGATAGGGCCTTGTCCTTCATATCCCATCCTATGCAAGATGGTTTCACCCCATCTATAGAGTTCTGTAGGGAGTCTAGGTGGCTCTTGGGGTGTGTTTTCTTCTTCAGCATAAATCCATTGCAAGAGATCTCGCTCCTCTGATTCATCGGATAAGGTCCCCCATTTTACGAAGGGGTTTGCGGGAGTGATAGGAGGAGCAGAGGGCTTTGGAAAATGCCTGGGTTGATGCTTGGGCTGGCCAAAGGAGCGAGGAGACAAGGGCATTTTTGCAAGGTTGAGGCTGTGCTCAATCTGGTATTCCCCCACGCCATTTTCTTTTATGGTGATTTTCATTGGTTTGGGCCGGGAGGAGGAAGCTTTGGCAGTATGGTCTTGTGGCGAAGTAGGGGAGGTATGGGCTCGATTGTTGGGTATGACACATTCCGGTTTTGCTTGGAAAGAGTTGCAATGCTGGTAGGGGTCGGGGTCGCCGTGTATGGTGACCTGCTTGCCATCGTGTGGGAACTTTATGCATTGATGGTAGGTGGAGGGGACAGCTTTCATGGCGTGGATCTATGGTCTCCCTAGTAGAATATTGTAAGCAAGCTCCCGATCAAGGACTTGGTACACCACATCTTTAATTACCGGTCCCACTTGAATGGGTAGGACAACCGTGCCCTTGGTGGTTCGTTCCTCCTCATCATAGGCTTTGATAGTAATTTTCCGTCTTGGATCTACTGCCTGTTCAGAGAACCCCAATGCAAGGACTAGCTTCAAAGTGCAGATATTCAAACCGGCACCCCCATCAATGAGAACCCTCTTGATGCGGTGCCTGTGTACGAATGCGACAATGTGCAGAGGAGTGTTGTGGGGTTGAGACATGGAGAGGTCATCTTGTTCTGTAAATGAGATGGAAGTGGAGGATGTCAAATTACCCACCATGGTTTGAAACTTTTCTTGGGCTAGGTTAGTGGGGACAGTAGTTTCCACTAAGGCTTTCTCAAGAATCTCCTTATGAGAAGGAGATAGACGCAAGAGCTCCAATATAGAAATGTGAGCCGGAGTCTTTTGCAATTGGTCGATGACATTATATGGGCGGGAGTTAGACGGAGATGGCGACGACCTTGGAGGAGTGGTGTTGATCGTGACTCTACCACTGCGGGTAATTATACTACAACCAGTTCCGTTAGGTCCTGGTTGTTGGTTGGGGGATATGACGTTGACTTGCGGAACATGCTCAGAAATGCAGTTAATGGTGTACTCAAAGGGAACGCTTGCATAGTTAGCATTACTCGACCCACTGTTCTAGTTTGGCCTGTTGCGATTGTTGTCATTATTGTTATGGCCATTGGAGTTGTTGCCATTGTGACCATTGTTGTGGTTGTAACCATTGTTGTTGTGGCTGCTATTGTGATTGTTGTTATACAGCCGGTTGTGGTTTAGGAGAGGATCTCGGTAGGCCACATGAGATTCATTGGAGGTATGCTGTTGTGTCCCTCCCTGATTCTGGTCCAGTATATCTTGTATGACGTTCTTAAGATGGATGCAATTATTGGTTGTGTGCCCCCTTCCTCGATGATACTCGCAATAGTCTGTGTCCTTCCAATAGGGAGGTTTGACTATAGGCTCATAGTCACTTGTTGGCGGTAGAGAAATTTCATTGTTAGCCAACAACTTCCTGAGAGCAGACTCTTGGGATTCTCCTAACGGCGTGAATTTTCTCCTTGGGTTTGAAGTGAACCAAGGTCTAGATTCCTGAGGGGGTGGCTTGTTGAGTGCACCATTATTTGCTTCTTCCTTAAGAGTGAATATGGGTTGTTGTTTAGGGGCTGCCGCCTTGGCATCCACTACTCCATCGTTGACCACATTCTTGTTCTTGGTCCAAAACTTTGACTTGTCAGTTGTGTAATTGGAAGGAGGTGTGTCCTTGTAGAGCTTGAGAGTTCCTTTAGCGATCATAGCTTTCTCAATGAATAGCCCCATTTCAATGACTTTGGTGAATGAAGTAGGGCATTGTATCTGAATCTGATAGCTAAGATCAGGATTCAAATTGTGGACAAACATTTCCAATAGTTGTTTCTCAGGCATGTCGTAAGAACACTTGCTAGCTAGCTGTCTCCATCGTTGTAGGAAGGTGGCGAAAGACTCACCACCCTTTTGTTTGGTGTTGCATAGGTCTAGCATAGATACTTCGTGTTCTATGTTGTAAGAGAAGTGCGTTATGAATTTATTGACAAGTTCATCAAAAGTTTTGATTCCTGGTGGAAGACGCGAGAACCACTCCATAGCTTGACCTCCTAAGGATCTTGGGAATAGTCTCATTAAGTAGGTCTCGTTGTGAGCTACTTCTAAACATGCTGCAGTGAATTCCCAAATATGATCTCTAGGGTCCCCCTTCCCTTTGTATTTGTCAAACTTCAGGATTCCGAACTGAAAGGGGAATGGTTTCATGACCAAACTTCTGTCAAAGGGGTATGGTGCTATATCTTCCAAGGAGTAGTTCTTGGAACTGGTGCCGATCTTAAGGTTGGAGATTTCTAGCTTTAGACTCTCAATTTGTTGTCTCACATCCGCCATAGGAGCATTTTGATCTATGTGTTGTTTTCCTCTCTCATTGGCCTGGGGGACCGTGTCATTTGTGCCTCTCTCATGTGTATTTGGGACTGTGTCATTTGTGTCCCTCTCACGTTCATTGTCTGCATTTTCCATGATGGAGCTAATGTCAAAGTCTGCGGGGAGTTTGATTCCGAGACTAGCAAGATGATGGAAATATTTGGTGGGGTCCTCAAGGAGCACTTTCTCCACTAGGCGTTGGAATTTGCTATCTTGCATGTGTGCCACTAATTCCTCACGAGAAATTTCTTCATCATCATCGCATGGTGGGGCGATGTGATCGGAAGAGTCGGCCATTTCAGTTAGCTTGTTGTACTGGGATCGAGTAAGAACCATGCAAGGTGGGGTGGGACGAAATGGACTAGGATTAGAAATTTGGCAAGGTGTCGACTAAGACTGTAATGAATGGGATATCTAGGACAAGACTTGGACAAAGGGTTCTCTCGCTCAATGACTTCAGGTAAGACGGTTGACACAAGACTCTAGCCACTAGCAAGGGTAGTCGATACCAGTCTCACTGTGTAGCGCTTAGTCGTTCAACAAGACTACTAGCAAAAGGTACTGTGACCTACTAGGCTTACGTGAATTCACGAATGAAATGAAGGACCTATGTCGAATTGGTATGGGACAGAATGACGTTGGGGAAAGGGTGACTAGGACAGAAGGTGACTGGGACGACCATCGAAAGAGAGAGAAATGGGTGAAATGG
This sequence comes from Cunninghamia lanceolata, assembly GCA_027924645.1. Classification (NCBI taxonomy): domain Eukaryota; kingdom Viridiplantae; phylum Streptophyta; class Pinopsida; order Cupressales; family Cupressaceae; genus Cunninghamia; species Cunninghamia lanceolata. The sequence goes on from BSBN01000655.1 coordinate 11,623,981, forward strand.
ATGAAGATTGACTGCAAGGTTGATTCTGACCTCGGAAAATGAAACTAGGCTGAAATGGGTACTCTGAATAGCTGACGAAAATTTCTCAAAAATAGGGCAGATGCTCACTGTCACACATGCGCAGAAACAGATGCGCAGCAAGAATGGGCAAATGCGCTGTAAGTCGCTGTATATGCGCCGCTCTGGTGAAGTATGTATGCGCAGCAACAGTGTGCAAATGCGCAGCAGAAAAGTAAATGCGCAGCAAGTCGGTGTATATGCACAGCAAGTCACTGTAAAAGCGCAGTAGAACAGGGTATATGCGCAGCAAAAAGGTATAAAAGCGCCGCAAGTTCGTACAAAAGCGCAGCAAGTCGCTGTATATGCGCAGCAGAAAAGGGTATATGCGCAGTTCTGGTATTTTTTTTGCAAATTTTTGGGATTTTTCTCTGTTTTTGGTATTCTTTGGCTGGAATAGGTCTTCCTGATCTGATATTATAAATTAATTTAGCAAGAAAACACAGCAAGCACAAAGAGTATTTTGTAGTTTTCCATTGTTTTTGTAGTTTTTCGACTCTATTTTGGACAAAAGTAAGCACAAAATCCTAGGCGAGAAATGGATTATAAGGGATTTGGGCCACTAAAACAAGAGGTAGTTAATTCGGGCAACCGTTCAAGTGGTTACACGTGCGGCGGCGCTACTCTCCGTTATGGAGTCTCCCAGCCTCACAGGGTTCGGCCTGAGAGGGTTTTGGGGGAGGTTGGCCGTCGGTGTAACATAACAGCACTCGTTGCAGGAGGTTTTCACCTCAAGCACAATTTATTTTAAGTGGCTCAGTAGGGCTTGGCGTTAGCCTGTTACCACTCAGGGTCGTTCCCGCTTGGACAAGCGTGCATCCAAGGGTAGGCCCCTCCTAAAGTTTAAACAAATAGAATAACAAGTCTGGCACTCTGATCACCCAGAAGAGGGGAGAGCATAAGCCTATTGTCATTCGCAAGCACAGAATACACTGATTGATCCACCCTAGTTAAAAGATAAAAACTAAATGGGCTAAGCTACTCAAACAGAACTTTGAAGTGATTTCAACAATATTGCAGTGGTTCAATTTTAAATCCCAGAAAGCAGTTGTGAGTTCAATTTTAAGTCCACGTTGCACAAGATTGTTAACTTTGAAATTCGGGTCTCACGATATAGCAATGGCTCATTTTAACTTCAGAAAGCAGTTGTGAGTTCAATTTTAAGTCCACGTTGCACGAGATTGTTAACTTTGAAATTCAGGTCTCACGATATAGCAATGGTTCATTTTAACTGCAAGATCAGTGATGAGTTCAATTTTAAATCTTAGATAGCAATAACTTGGAAGTTTGTTTGCAATGCAAGTATGAAATAAACCAGTTATTTCCTCCCTAATTAAGACTAGATGAAGATTTGTAATGAACAACCATTTTACTCTTTCCCAGAAAATGAAATGTGAGCTAGTTAGATGCAACTACATGTAACTAAACCTGAGCCTATCCTGCAAAACCGCTCCAGCAAACACCTGCAAAAGGGTTAGCGTTAGTAAAATCCTCAAGAAAAGTACTAAAATCTGAGCCAGTTACAAATGCGCAACTTCAGTGATCAGATGCGCAGAAGTGATCAACAGATGCGCAGCATTAACGAATGCGCCGTAGTTTTGAACGTATGCGCCGTTAAAATGAATAAATGCGCAGTTTTAATGTATGCGCAGCAACAGTCATCAGAAGCGTCGTAACAGTCAACAGATGCGCCGTTATAACAAATGCGCAGCAACAGTCTATGGAAGCGCAGTAATAGTCAACAAATGTGCAGTTTTAACAAAAGCGCCGTAACAGTCTGTAAAAGCGCAGCAAGAATACACAGATGCGCAGGATTTTCAAAAGCGCCATAACAGTCTTCAAAAGCGCTGTAAAAATGAACAGATGCGCCGAAAGAACCTATGCGTGACTCTGCGGGACCTGTACGGAACCTGCCTTCAAAAAAGCTCAAAAATGGTGAAATAAAGGGGCAACGGCCCCACGGTGGGCGCCAAAAATGTGAGGGTAAAATAGTGATCAATCAAATGAATAGTAGATGACCCAAACATCAACAGAATAGTGAAATAAAGAAGATTCAAATGAACAAAGCAATGAACAAACACAGCAAACCTCTTCCGTTTCGAAACTTCTGTTGTTCGCCTATCACGAATCGTCCTTTCGCAGATGAGATGAGCCCTCAGAGAGTGCAATCTTTTAAAGCTGTTTGAGGAAGTCGATGGTGAACGGCTATGGTGTGATGTGCAATGAAGGTGAGCTCCAATGCAACAATGGTGATCTCAAGCTTGTAGATGACAAGTGGGTGCCAAAGGCGCGCTGGTGATATTTCTGCAGAGTAACGATGTCAAAAGCCTGGATGAATAGAATGAAGGGATGAAGCTTCATTTATAGACTTGGAGGAATAGGAATCAATGGTTGAGAGAAGATATGAAGATCAACGGTTGAGGATGGTTGAGGAATGTGCAACCAGTGGAAACGTGCCAAGTGTCCCAGCTCCATCATGAAAGGTGGGATGTGACAAAACTGATTGGAGAGTTAACTCCATTGACAGGTCTGTTAACAGACTTGATTGATCAGTTAGAAGAGTGGATTGCGGAACTGACTGGATTGATTGAGGATTTGACTCAACTGACAGGTTAGTTAACAGATTTGATTGATTGGTTAACTGACCTCTGATTGGAGAGGAAATAGGCCATGTGGGTGAGGGAAAATAAGGTAATTAAATATTAAATATATTTAATTACATGTGCAACCTGATGAGGTGGAAAAGGTGAGGTGGAAAAGGTGAGGTGTAAAGGTGACGTGGAATTTTGAATTTAGAACTTTAGGATAGAGGAATTAGGCTTAATTAAATAATTTATGATTATTTAATTGTGAAGGACAAATAGAAGAATTTTAATTAAATAAATAGAATTTATTTAATTGTGAGATAGTGAATTGATTAAATAAATTTGGAATATTTATTTAATTAATGGAAGAATGGAATAAATATTTAGAATATTTATTTAGGATAATTTGTGTCATTTTTAGGCGTATACACTATCAATTACAACTTTACAACACTTACCTCTAGATTTGCATCTAGTTCTAAATAGACTTTTCCTTTGTGATGGTTCCTCATTCGTCTCTACTTGAAATAGTGCTCTCCTCATCACCAATGATTCTCCTTTCTCTGGTTTACCAATAGAACTGAGTGATTCAGTAGGTTCTTCAACATAGGCTGCTCTTCCACTATTCTCTGTCTTCTTGCTTATACTACCCTGATTAAATTCAAATGCTCTATGTCCTTCACCTCCACACTTGAAACAAGTACCTCTAAATGTCCTCTTATCAAATCCTCTTCCTTCTCTTCTGTATCCATCATTCCGGTATGCACTAGGGTTTTCTCTCCAGTAAAAATTTATGTCATCTCTCTGGTAAGCATTGTTATCTTTGTCATTCTTTCTAACTAAGCTGTCAAACTTGTTCTACTCCACAAATAATCTAGCACATCCAAAAAATGTTTTACCTCTCTGAAATTTACCTCCTCTACCTCTCTATCTCTGATCATGCTTCTTATTCAGCTTCTCTTCAACTTTTAGGGAAAATTGATATGCTTCTTCCAAAGATGTCATCCTTACCAAGCTTAGTTCTTCAATGTTAAATCTCGGTCCATTAATGTATCTTCCACTTTTTCCTTGCTTGCTTCACTATGTCCTATCCTTATGATCATCTTATGAAATTCTTCAGTGTACTCCTTCATAGAGTTCTCCTTCTGTCTCAAGTTTTGCAATCTTTTCAACAACTCCAACTCATAGTCAGCAAGTATGAACTAATTCTTCAACTTTGTCACCATTCGGTCCCACTTTCTAATCTTTTCTTTTCCTCTTCTATTTCTTTCTAACTAAACTTCTTTCCACCATATAGCAACATGTCCTTTCAACTTTGCCTTTGCAAATTTCACCTTCTCCAGATCTTCAATCTCCTCATATTCAAAATATTCTTCCATATCATTTATCCAGTCAATCAATTCTTCAAGATTCAATTTACTAGTATAGTTTGGTACATCAACTCTAGGTCTATTTACAATCTTTAAAATATCTCGCAACATCTTTATCTGATCTGATTCTTTTTTTCATCACTTTCTAGGGTTTTGCTAATTTGTTCAGCAGATTGAAATTCTTCCTCATCATCACTTTCAACATTAGGTCTAGGTGTCAATCCTCTTCACCTATCTTCCTCAACAACATCTAAATGAATTCGCATTGTTCTCATCAATTCCATCATCTCATCCATTCTATTAGCCATTGTACCAATAGGAGGAACTCTTCATAGCAGCATCTTCCTAGGATCAAGTGCAAACTACCTCAAATTCGGTGATCGAGCTACAAGCGACAACTACCTCTCAATTGACGATTAGTTGTGCACAAGTAACCTACCTCAACTTAGCTATCTGCTCACAACAAGATCTTACGAAATCCGCTTTGCCAATTCACTCTAAAGAATTAAACTTTTGCTCTGATACCACTTGGTGTAGTCACGGTAGGAGGGTTCACAGAATGAACAATCTAGACCATGCAGTAAGAGTAAGAACAACGGAAACAACTCAAAGAAAATGAAACAAATGTAGATTTAGTCATTCAGTATATCAAAGAATTCATATACAATCTGGCCGACAACATGCGGGCTTACAACTAGGGCTCAAAGGCCTCAGTACATACATGCGCAAGATAAAGCTTTGAATCTCCTTCACACAAAATCTAAACTATTAGATCTTTCTTATGTGAATATCTTGAGAACTTCTTTGCTAAGGATCTATTACATCTTTATATATCATTTCTGGACCAATAGATTCCTCCGCGTCGGCCAAGGAAGGTCACAAACTCCAATGAAGAGTTGTAACGTGTTCACAGATAGGTCGAACCTAAATGTATAGAACACTTCCTCAAATGAATAGAACAATGTGTGGACCCTTGAGGAAGGTCGGACATGAACCAAAGAACATTGAATGATGTGTCATTGAGATCTGCAAGTCAAGGAATAATCCACAAGCCTTCTCCTTCACCTGATTTATCAGGAACTGTTAGAATGCTCCACTCTAAGAAAGCAGTCAACTTCTGATAGTGATATCTTTTTGATAACTGATCCAAATGCTTTGAATTCTTGATATGATGTGGATGATTGAATGTAGATACCAAGTCCAGATCCACAAGATGTGAATTACCAAAATTGGACCACAAGCTGGAAACTGCTACTGACTGAACTGCCTGAACTGAACTAGGAAAATGAAAGAACTAAAATGCAAACAAACTAAAATGTAAATATTTTTGGTTGATGCAAGATTACTCTTGAACCAAGGATGCTCTTGCATCAAGGGTCCACAATCCTAGTAATTTGCACACTTGTCATTTTGAGAAAGATCTTAGGAGCTTTGCAGAGCACAGGATCTAGAACAGTCAGCAGAGATATGGATATTCCACATGAGGAGCACTGGTTTGAGAGGGTCTAATGATTCAGATAGCTAGCAGAGGTAGGACACCTGGTACATACTTCAAAATTTCTTTGCTAGGGGCATTTATTAGGGCAATAAATGCTAGGAAAAGTTACTTGAATGAATGCGTCGTTCTGTGTTTCAGTGCATTTGTTCTCTGAAACTGTGCTTTTATTCTGCTTCAACACATTTAATAGGTCTTTCTGCGCATTTGTTGTTTAGGTGCATTTATGATATATTACTGTGAATATGTCGTGCAACTGTGCACTTACCCCCTATAGTGGCACATATATGATCTCTGTGCATATGTTACTTTCTACGGTGCATTCGTCATGAAGTTGTGCATATGCTCAAAGATTCAGCGCATATGTCTTGGACTGGCACATTTACTCTGATACAGTGCATTTGCCACCTGAAATGGTGCATTTACCTTAGGAGAGTTAGTTACTTAGCGAAATTGACTTGATTGGCATCTTGATCGATGCGACAATTGATAAGCTATCTCTGAGATTGATAGAATCTAGACAAGAGATGATTTTCTTGTTTTGATCAATTTGATATGTTAAGTAAGTGAGTTTGATAGGTTTGATAGTTGAGCAGGTTTGCTTTGATATAGTTATGGTTGATGTTTTTCTTTCCTTGATTATAGGAGGATATTTTAGATACGCTTATGTCACGGGAGCAGTTCCCCATGACGATGCTGTGATGATACATGCTGACAGAGGTAGATCAGACAGTGCTCGGTGCTCTTGGTTTGGATTATGTGTGTTTCATGCCCAAGGTTTGTGCAAACCTCAGGTGTTGACTGCCTTGGTGGAGCACTTCCATAGTGAGGATGGTACAGTCCACCTCCCCACTAGTGAGATGATTGTGACCTTGGAGGACGTGTACAGGATCTTGCACCTTCATATAGTAGGGGAGTAGGTAGAGTATGATTCTCAGCGCTACGCTAGGTTGGATGAGTACAGGTGGGTATTCGATGATCCTTGACTTTGGGGGCCAGTGATCTCTTGGCATGACATGTATAATTATTATGACTACTTTCCAGGGATTGTGGCTAGGTTGATAGGGGGTGTTGTATGTCCTGATAGGTGATCTCATGGGTTCTCGATTAGCTGGGGACTAACACTTGAGAGGATGCTTACTGAGGGCACTAAATTTGCTTGGGGTGCCTGCATTCTTGCACACCTTTACCATGACATGCACCAGGTGGTTTACCATAGAGCAGCCAGCTTGTCAGTAGGTGTTTCTCTATTTCAGTTCTGGGCCTAGGAGCACATTGCAGTTACACGACCTATTTGCACTTTTTCTAGACAACCAAGAGAGCCCTACTCTTATGGATATGCAGGTGTAGTTTCCCAGCACAAGCTAAGGAAGCTAGAGTACTAGCAACATCAGCTGGATAATGTGGACATAGTGGTTTGGTGACCGTACATAGATTGTGAGGTCTAGGACAATGAGGCTGATGAGCTTCCTTACGTTTTTCAGACATGGTGTTTGATTGGGTAGACTCCACATATACTAGAGAGACACATTGTCACTTGTGTCTTGCGGTAGTTTGGGAGAGTGCAGGGTATGCCCCAAGGCCAAGCTTTGTTTGTGAGGACCTATGCAGAGTGGCGGCGGTGGGACCTGTGGCTTCTTATGAGGAGGCCAGGATAGACTTTTTGCAAATACCTTATCAGGCATTGCTGATGAGGAGAGAGATAGTGGATGTCAGGATGGCCTGGGGCTATGAGGATTGGTTTGCAGCACACTCGTTCCCAAGATACTTGGTACCAGGAGAGTTAGCTCCTCGTCTAGAGGAGGTGGAGTCAGAGGAAGAGGGTGATGGAGGTAGACTGAGGGGGAGGTGGAGGAGGAGGAGGAGTGGAGATGGCAGAGGCCAAGGAGATGGAGGAGATGACAGAGGAGGGGGCCAAGGAGACAATGGAGGTGAGGGTTAGGTGAGACAGCGACAGAGAGTGGGGCAAGCCCCACCCCAGCAGGAGGTACAGCAACAAGTACTGTAGCAGCAGGTGCCACAATAGGTAGTTTCCCAATAGTAGGCACAGGTTCCACCACAGTAGGTGGCATCTTAGGTACAGGTTCAGCAGGTGGCGGCCCCACAAGGACTGCAGGTTCAAGTGCATCCTGACCCATAGGAGTAGGCACAGGTGGTGGCAGTTACTATGCTACAGGGCCAACTAAGGTAGATTAGAGCATAGCTAAGAGCTACAGAGTCCCATAGGGAGGTGAACACAGTGGTTATAGCTGGTCTTACTGCAGAGCGGGACACAACACTAGCTAGGGTACAGGCCTTGATGGCAGAGAGAGACACAAATGTAGCCGCTATGGGTACTGACAGGGCTACATCATTTCTGGTGACACAGGTGACATAGGCCTAGGCCTAGGTGACAGTTGTAGACCGAGGTTGCACAGATTCAGGGTGAGCTAGCTAGAGCGCATGCTCAGACACAGTACTATAGGGGTTTATACCATTGGGCGGTGCTGGCAGATCAGCGAGTACCAAGCTACAAGAGTCAGCCAGTGGCTTCATAGAGGGCGGGTGGATCATGCTCGGGAGCATCAATGATGGGCCCACAATAGTCTGGGTCAAGCTGTGGTGGAGGAGGAGACAGCGCTGGGAGTAGCGCCCCATGACAGTAGGGGTAGCTGCTACTTGCACAGATTTTGCACTTGTACATACATTGTTTTGATGGCTCACGGATAGCCTAGATATGTATACATCACTTTTTATTGCTCAACGACTGATATATGTATCATTATTATTTTGATGTACGTATACACCCTTTTGTGATTAGGCTCATGAATGACACACTGATATTGTACACTTGCACATTTTTATTGTTTATATGATGATGCACCTTATGATTGACCTACATGTATGTTGCATATGCAATGATCATGGATGCATTTTACTTGTTATGTTTATATACGAAGTACATGTTTATGACACTTTATATGTAGTTACTATGGCCAATATGTGTGATGTTTATGCAATGATCATGGATGCAATTTACTTATGGAGTTTACATGTTATGTTTTTGATATTTTTCTGATGGGATACTATGTATGCATCTATGTTACGATGACACAAATGTATATGGATGATTTAAATGCACGTATATGTATGCACCTATGTGGGCACATTCTATAATGATCTAATGTGGACAATATGATTATGGCTATGTTTTTGTGAGTTAGTTGGTTAATGCAATGTTATGTTTGACTTTATGCAATTATATGTATGCAAATGACTTAATCAAGTTAATGAATATTTCATTTAATGCAAGATGATAACAAGCTAATGACTTAATGCACTTACATGAATGCAAATGATCTAATCAAAATAATGACTATTTCACTTAATGCAAAATGATTATATGTTTTTGATATGTCCAAGTGTACTCAATCAATATAGACAAGACTCAATGAAAGACACCAATGAGAGACAGAAAGAGAATTTTGGCAGAAGAATGACTCGAAAGGACTCAAAAGCTTTTGTAAACACTGACACTATGAACCAAATCTTTATTGATGGATGGTATGTGAAATGTAAATGGATGTATTTATGGATGTATTATGGATGCGGATATATGTCATCTTGATATTGCAAGTATTTTGAAGTGCTTGTTTCATCATTGGGCACTTTTTGTTTCTTTTCTCTTTTGGAAATGTTGTAAGGAAATACAAGCATCTAGGTATAATTAAACTAGGATGACCTGAGTATTACTTAAATGGATTTTGATTTAGCAAGTTAATACAAGCATCTAGTCAAAATTGAATCTAGATGACCTAAGTATTTCTTGCATTTCAACAAATAAGGATTGCCCCTTTTCATGTTTAGACCTCTGAATTCCTCAATGATCTTTTGCTGATCATGTCATTAGACAAAAGTCATCACATTACTAAAGATTGATCCACAAATAGCAAACAAAGAAAATGATTATGCCCCCATCATAGCTTCTCTAGTTTTTGACATCCTCGAGTAGCATAGAAAAATATAATAGCAAAAAATCAAGACTCTGTAACTTAACCTGCTCATAAAACATTCTTGCATTAGATGTATCTTCTTGCCATAATTTAGATAAAATTAGTTTGAGTGCTTAGGTACTTTTTTGTTTTACTGTGGATAAGTTGATGTTTTTGCATCAAAATTTATGTTTGGAAGTGTGCCTTGTTGCGTGTGCACATCTAGTGAAAGGCATCTCAATCTTCATGAGTGTCCTCTGTAGCACGTGTGGTAGTAGAATCCATCTCCTTAACCAGGTCAAGGAATTGCCCCCAGTTAGGGAAAGGTTCAATTTATTATGGATGAACTAATAATGGATATGAAGAAATGAGCCCTAAGGGACTGACCTAGTGCCTTGGGGGTGCATTGCTAAATGGCCTTGCCTACGTGACGACGCAGAGGCAACGTAGTTCAGGGTGAACCCTAATGGACCTAAGACCTAGGTGATAGCTAACGGTGCAGATACAGATGGATAGAAGGATAGGCAATACTTGATGGAATGGATGGGAGGAGCCTCGGGGGTGCATCGATATAGGATGGCCTTGTCTATGTGAAAATGTAGAGGCGACGTAGTTCAGGATGATAGGATATTGACAATAGACCCTATGACAGGCTGAAACTATGGATAGGATATTAGATAAACCTTAGGTTGTAAGGTGACAATAGTGATAGAGTATCAAGCCATGATAGGTTATCGTTAGGTGGTTGATGCAGAGCAGGCAGTGGATCATGGCAAACTAATTTTCAGTCAGTCGCTAACATATAATTTTCTGTGTGTGTTTTTCCATTGGTGAAATCCACCCTATCAGCGAGTCTAAACTCTGTCACACCGAGCTCCTTCCTCTGACCCAACCATACCATTGAACCAATGCTATCGATTTAATCACTTAGTTGAAAAAACTATCGATGATCCACAGTTGCACTATTGAAATGCAAGAACCCATCCCTTTACTGAACCGGTGCTACCACTGAACCTATCGCTGTTCGCTGAACCTTTGAACCTCAGAACCGTTGAACCGGTTCAACGAATTGGTTCAACTATCACTACTTCTCTAACACTATCTCTGTTGCTAAACGGTTCAACCAAACAGTCCAGTTGAACCGTTGAACCTTTCACCAAGGTTCAAACAAAGATTTTTCACTCGATTCCAACCAACTGCGGAACTCAATGTACTACCTGCTATCTCTGTTAAACTGAAAGACCATTGAACCTTTGAAATAGGTTCAAACATAGAAATTTTAATTGTCTGCAATGCCAATCTGCATAGCCAAAATCATCGCGACGGCACCAACATGTACCTTCTACAAACATATAGATTTTTCTAACTTTAACAACCTAGCACATGAGGATGCTAGGATTCATCTCAGTATGCTGCAACACTCAATCCTGTGAAAACAAAATGCACAGAAACAAAATAGAAAACCTAATCTAATATATACAGCCATTCCACCGATTACAAAGTAATCAACCGGTGGAATGGAATAAAGAACCCATCTCGGCTGCAAACCAAAAGATCGACTACAACAGTAAATTAAGCACCCAAAAAAAAACACAAACAGGATCTTTTATTTGCTTTCAGGAATGAAGTACAAATATCTAATTTCACAACTTTAGAACTTCTCTACTTCCTATAACAATCTCAATATATCCCTCCAATTGATTTGAGTTGAGCTATTTATCTACTTGCCAACATTAGTACTGACATGATTCCCAGCGGCTAGAAGACACTTCCAAGCGGCTGGGAAAGATAACCAACTAAAAAAACTCTTAACAAACTAACAACCTTATCATGACAGCTCGATAAGGGTCCTAGGGAATTACAAATAGAAACTGAATACAAATACCAATGACAAATCTGGTCAAACAGACCTTATTACATTAAATAAAGAAAATGCATAAGACTCTAGTCTTCTTGGGGTGGTCCTGCACCATACTCCCTGAGAAAAGAAATCTCAAGTCCACTTGAGATGAGAGTTTGAAGATCTACACCCTATTTGATGATCTGCTCTTTAGTCATCCAAACTGCCTCTGAATCAGGTGTCCCTTGCCAAGCCACCAAGTATTCCATATACTATTTTTTTCTGGTCTTCTTTGCCACTCTTGAGTCTAAAATCTTCTTTAATTTTGGTGGATCATGTTTAGGAATATCATCTTCTACTATACCCTACAATGGCTCCTATTCTATATCTACATTATGTTTGTATGGAGTCAAATCACATACATTGAAAATAGGTGACAATCCAAGATCAGAAGGAAGTTGGATTTCATAAGCATTCTGTCCACATTTCTTCAAAATTTGACATGGTCCAATCTTCCTCTGCATTAGTTTGGTATGTTTTCCTTTTGGAAGTCTTTCCTTCTTCAAATGAACCCACACCAGATCTCCAACATCAAACTGGACATCTCTCTTCTTCTTGTTAGCATATTATTTATACTTCAAAGTAGTTTACTGGAGTTGGGTCTTGACTTGTTCATGCACCTCTTTGATTGTTGATGCAAAAGCTTCTCCATCTGCACTAATAGACCGTCCTGCAGGTATATCTCTTAATTCCAAAATTCCTCTAGGATGAATTCCATATACTACCTAAAAAGGTGATTTTCCTATACTTCTATTGATGGTGTCATTATAAGAAAATTCTACCTATGACAGGATGTTATCCCATATCTCTCCATGTTGTCTTGTCAAACATCAGAGTAGATTTCCCAATGACCGATTGACCACTTCAATCTGTCCATCTATTTGAGGGTGATAAGCTGATGAGAAAGACAAATTGGTTCCAAGCTTCTTCCAAAGAGTCCTCCAAAAATGACCAATAAACTTCACATCTCTATCTGACACTATGCTCAATGGCAATCCATGAATCCTCACTATCTCTTTGAAAAATAGATCTACAACATATGAAGCATCACAAGTAGTTTTGCATGCCAAGAAATGTGCCATTTTGCTGAATCTATCCACTATAACAAAAACACTATCATATCCCTTCCTTGTTCTAGGTAAACCCATCACAAAATCCATGCTTATGCTTTCCCATGGTCTAGAAGGAATGGGCAATGGCTAATATAAACCTACATTAGTGGATCTTCCTTTTGCCTTCTGACAAATCACACGTCTCCACAAATTTTCTGACATCTGACTATAGCTTTGGCCAAAAGTAATACCTCTTTACCAGATCAAGAGTCTTATCCATACCAAAATGTCCTGCCATAGCCCCACAATGCTTCTCCCTAACAATGTTCAGTCTCATAAAACATCGTGGAATACACAACTGTCCACCTTTGAAAAGTAATCCATCCTGTATTAGAAACTCAGAGTACTCAACATGATATTTGTCTCCAAAAGAAGTACATACTTTATAGATCTCTCCAAAGTCTTCGTCAGCATCATACATAGTCTTTAAGGAATCAATGCCAACACTCTCCAACTGTATCTAATTTATTGTTAGAACCCTCCTACTCAAAGCATCTACTACCTTGTTCTTGACCCCTTTCTTGTTCTTGAGTGTGAAGGTGAAAGCTTGTAAAGTCTCCACCCACTTCATGTGCCTATGGTTCAGCTTCTCTTGACTGTTTATGAAACTAAGGGCGTGATTATCTATAAACACTATGAATTCTTTTGGCATCAAGTAATGCCTCCACTTTTTGAGTGACTAGACTAGAGCATACATCTCCAAATCATAGGATGAGTATCTCTTCTTAGCATCATTGAGTTTCTCACTAAAAAATGCAATAGGCCTACCTTCTTGACTAAGTACTGCTACAATTGCCATGTGGCTTGCATCACATTCTACTTGAAAAATCTTGTTGAAATCAGGGAGTGCAAGGACTGGCTATTGTGCCACTTTCTTCTTAAATGTTTCAAATGAATCATCTGCCTCCTTTGTCCAAGTAAATCTGCACTTCTGTCCTCCGTTTATGGTGTCAAGCATGGGTGCACAGACATGACTAAACCCTCTTATAAACTTCCTATAGAAGGTTGCTAACCCATAGAAAATTCTGACATCATTCATTGTTCTGGGAGTTGGCCAAGACAATATGGTACTTACCTTCTCTTCATCCACTTGTAGTTTGCCATGTGAGATGACAAAACCCAAGTAGATGATCTCCTCCTGCATAAATAGACACTTCTCTAAGTTTATCATTAGCTTTTCTTCATGTAACCTTTTGAGGACCAAGTCTATATATTTGAGGTGTTCTTCCCTTGTATTACTGAAAATCAGAATGTCATCTAGATATACTATGACAAATTTGCCCATAAATTCTCTCAAGACCTCATTCATCAATCTCATAAAGGTACTAGGTGCATTGGATAAACCAAAAGGCATGACCTTCCACTCATACAACCCTTCATTGGTTTTAAATGCCATTTTCCATTCATCTCCTGGCCTAATCCTGATCTGATGATAGCCACTTTTCAAATCTATTTTTGTAAAATATTTGGCACCTCCTAAATAGTCAAGCAAATCCTCTATCCTAGGTATTGGGAACCTATACCTGATTGTGATCTTGTTAATAGCCCTTGAATCAGTGCAAAGCCTCCAAGTGCCTTCTTTCTTTGGTGCTAGTACAGCTAGTACTGCACATGGACTTAAACTCTTGCCAATTAGGCCTATGTCCAATAATTCCTCAATCTGTCTTGCTACCTCTGCATTCTGTTCTAGGGTGAGCTTGAATGCTGCTTTGTTTGGCAGTGTAGATCTTGGAATCAGACCTATGCAATGGCTGATATCTCTTATAGGTGGTAGAGACCTTGGAATTCCATCAGAGATGATGCCTTTGTATTTGTCTAATAGCTCTTGGACAGCTGGATCTATAAAGTTTTGTCTTTTCTCTCCCTTGACTTCTTCTTGTTGTTCCTTGTTCACTTTTAGGCATGGAATTAGAGCATATGCAATTGCTCCTTCTTCTGCTATTTCTATCATGAACTATTTGCCTTCTACTAGCATTACCTTGACTTCTTTTCCTTTTGATTCTACCTCCTTCTTCATCAATGGTAATAATTCTATCACCTTACCATCCTTGGTGATTGAATAAGTATTTCTAACTCCATCGTGTTGTGCTCTCAAATCATATTGCCATGGTCTTCCAAATAAGAGATGGCAAGCATCCATCTAAGCTATGTCAAACAATAACCTATCCTTATATGGTCCAATTTGAAACTCCACCCAAGCTTGTTCTTCTACAACTGTTTGCTGACCTTGAGTGAGCCATGAAATCTTGTATGGGTAATGATGTGGTAGCCTCCTAAGCTTAAGCTTTTCTACCATTTCAATAGACACAAAATTCTCAGTAGATCCAGAGTCAATCAGAACTTTACATACCTTACCTCCGGCCTTGCAAGTAGTTTTGAAAAGAGACTTTCTCTATGGGGGTTCTCTGTCAGGCACCTTCATGGTGGTCATTTCTCTTCTAATCATCAAAGATTCTCCTTTTTCTGGATACCCATAACCATCAGGAGCATTCACACTTTGATAAGTGCTTGAGCTTGTCATACTTTGACAATCAGATTCTTGGATCAGATTTGTCCTCCTATCTCCCATTGAAGTTGTTGCTTTTTCTGGACATCTGCTGGCTATGTGGCCTTCTTGATTACAATTGTAACATCTGAGAGGTCCTCTACCCTGAGATCTCCCTCTAAATGGTGGTCTTCTGACTCTAAAATTTCTTTTTTGATTGTAACTTCCTTGAGTTTGATTGTTGTCTCCTTTGCTACTTTCTTGCTTTGATTCACCTTGGTGTCCAAATCCATTTCCTCTGCCTCTGAAAGTACTTCTTCCCCCTCTTTTTTGTCTTCCTCTTCCTCTGCTATTCTGTTCTTGTCTTCTCTTTAATTTCTCTTCCACTTTGAGTGCCAATTGGTAGCACTTCTGAACTGTATCTGGACTATGTAGATTTAAATCTTCTTGGATGGCAAATCTCAACCCATTGAGATACCTCGCTACCCTCTCTTCCTCATTCTCCTTGACCTTTGTCTTGACACAAAGTTTCATGAACTCTTCAGTGTATGAACTGACATCTGACTCCTTCTGCTTCAAATTTTGTCTCCTCTTAAGTAGTTGGATGTTGTAATCTAATGGAACATAGGCTTCCTTTACTAAATCCATCATCTTCTTCCAAGTAGGAACTTTGTTCTTTCCTTCTTTCACCCTGTCATCTTGGATGATATTCCACCAAGTTAATGAGGCCTCTTTCATCTTGGATTGGGCCATCTTTACCCTTTGATGTTCTGGTATTTCCTCTGTTTCAAAGAAATTATTCAAGGAATCTATCCACTCCATCACTGAATCAGGATCTATCTTGCCTACAAATACTGGCAGGTCTATTTTCATGTCCATGTCCCTTCGCTCCATGGATTTGAGGGCATTTAGTAAGGGTCTCTGGTCTGCAGGAACCTCTATCTCTTCCTGCCTAGGGATCTCTTCTTCATCCCTATCTTCCTCACCAGAATCTTTTCTTCCCTTTCCTACTTTGTCCCTTAACTTATCTAACTCATCCTTCAAAGCCTCATTCTGAGCTCTGATTGCTTTGCTTTCTGCAATCTGCTTCTTTACCAAGACAGCCAATTCATCATTGGTCATCCTTGCTAGAAACTCTGATGTTCCCTCTATATTAGACATTTTGTCTTCACCTTTTCCCAATCGCTACAATCCTTCGCTCTGATACCACTATGATGCAAAGCGGGCAGTGGATCGTGGCAAACTAATTTTTAGTCAGTCGCTAACATACAATTTTCTGTGTGTGTTTTTCCATCGGTGAAATCCAACCTATCAGTGAGTCTAAACTCTGTCACACCGAGCTCCTTCCTCTAAACCAACCGTACCATTGAACCAACACTATCAGTTCAATCACTTAGTTTAAAAAACTATCGATGATCCACAGTTGCACTGTTGAACCATAAGAACCCATCCCTTTACTGAACCGGCACTACCACTGAACCTATCACTTTTCACTGAACGTTTGAACCTCAGAACCATTGAACCATTGAACTGGTTCAATGAATTGGTTCAACTGTCGCTACTTCTCTAACACTGTCTCTGTCACCGAACGGTTGAACCAAACAATCTGGTTGAACCATTGAACCTTTCGCTAAGGTTCAAACAAAGATTTTTTGCTCGATTCCAACCAACTGTGGAACCCGATGTACTACCTGCTATCTCTGTTGAACCGAAAGACCATTGAACCTTTGAAATAGGTTCAAACATAGAAATTTTAATTGTCTGCAACGCCGATCTACACAGCCAAAATCCTCACAATGGCACCAACATGTACCTTCTACAAACATATAGATTTTTCTAACTTTAACAACCTAACACATGAGGATGGTAGGATTCATCTCAGCATGCTGCAACACTCGATCCTGTGAAAACAAAATGCACAGAAACAAAATAAAAAACCTAATCTAATATATATAGCTATTCCACCGATTACGAAGTAATCAAATGGTGGAATGGATTAAAGAACCCATCTCAGGTGCAAACCAGAAGATCAACTACAATAGTAAATTAAGCACCCGAAAAAAAAACACAAACAGGATCTTTTATTTGCTTTCAGGAATGAAGTACAAATATCTAATTTCACAACTTTAGAACTTCTCTGCTTCCTACAACAATCTCAATCTATCCCTCCAATCGATCTGAGCTGAGCTATTTATCTACTTGCCAACAGTAGTACTGACATGATTCCCAGCGGCTGGGAGACACTTCCAAGTGGTTGGGAGAGATAACCAACTAACAAACTCTTAACAAACTAACAACCTTATCATGATAGCTCGATAAGGGTCCTAGGGAATTACAAATAGAAACTGAATACAAACACCAATGGCAAATCTGGTCAAATAGACCTTATTACATTAAATAAAGAAAATGCATAAGACTCTAGTCTTCTTGGGGTGCTCCTGCACCAATGGTGATGCAAAATGGATACGATTGGATGATGGATAATGGTAGGAAAGGATGGATGCAAAGCGATGGTTTCCTAAAGATGGAGGAAATAGTTCTCATTGCAAAGAGCACCTGTTTACTAGGTTTTCACTACTTTGCTTTAATTGCATGGGAGCCAAAATACACATGATGCCTGTTTGCCAGGTTTTCATCATGGTATCTATCCAAGGTGCCTATTTACTAGGTTTTCACCAGAGGATGATTTTTTTGTCTTTCCATTTTTTTGGTGTTTTCTTGATTTTTTTTATTTTTTTATGATTTTTATGCCCCTCCTTACATTGGGGTTCTCTAAGTATAGAACTACTGCAAATGCATACTATTGATTGGGTCATCGAACAACTCACCTTCTGATGTAGCTAACTAGTATGCTTCTGATCCATAGGTAGTAATGATTACATAAGGACCAAGCCAGTTGGGTTCAAACTTTCCTTTCTTCTCTTGATCTTGTTGATTGTAGGGATTTTCCTTAAGCACTAGATCACCAACATTGAAGACCCTTGGACAGACTCTATGGTTATAGCTTCTTGACATTATTTGTTGGTAGACTTTGACATGGTTGAAAGCATTCTATCATTTATCCTCCAACAGTTCTAACTCTTGTAGTCTGGAAACTCTGTAGTCCTCATCAGTTATAAGACCTTTTAATGACATCCTCAAAGATGATAACTCGACCTCAATGGGCAAAATGGCTTCGGAACCATAGACAAGGGCATATGGAGTGGCACCTGTGGGAGTGTGTATGCTAGTTCGATAGGCCCATAGAGTGGGATTAAGTTGCATGTGCCAATCATGGCCAGCATTGTTGATAGTTTTCTTGAGGATTTTCAAGATAGTTTTGTTAGATGCCTCTGCCTGACCATTGCCTTGTGGGTAATACAGGGTGGAGAAGCAGTGTTGGATTTTGAACTTGTCACAAATCTCTTGGATATCCTAGTTTTTAAAAGGTCTTCCATTATCGATTACTATGGATGAGGGAATTCTGTATTAACAAATAAGGTAATTAAGGATGAAGGAGGCAATTTGTTTGCCTATGACAGTGGTGAGTGGAATGGCTTCAATCCACTTAGTAAAATACTCAGTGGCGGTTATGATGAACTTGTGGTCATTGGATGATGGAGGGTGGATTTTGTCCACAAGGTCAAGTCCCCATTAACTTCATAATTCCTGACTGGCCATAATTCCTAAGCTGGTGCATGCATGAGGGTACCATGAATCTGACACTGCTTACATTTCTTGACATAATGATATGAGTCTATCTTCATATTCGGCCAATAGTATCCCAAATGCGTGAGTTTCTTAGCCAAGGTAGGACTAGCAGAGTGTGATCCAAAAATTCCATTGTGTACTTTTCGTAAGGCAGTTTGAGATTTGTCACGTTCAAGACATCTAAGTAGAGTACCATCCAGACCTCGGTGGTAGAGGGTGTCGGCAATAATGGTATAATGGGATGTTTATCGGATAAAGGTATGGCATTGGTTATTGGATAAGTCAGGTGGTAAGGTGTTGTCCTTGAGGTAAGTGTAAATTTTACCATACAAGGGTGAATCAGATCCAACTAGGAGGCAAATGGATTAGGTTTCAGGGATATCATAAGCTGGCTGTGTGAGTGGCTCCACCAAGAACTCAAAATGTGACTCATTCTTTGGTATGTCGAGAAGCGAGGTGATGGATGCCATGGCATCTGCTGCTTTGTTCTCTATGTGAGGAATCTTCTCAAAGGAGATGATCACAAAGTATTCTTTAAAGTCATCTACCATATGCTTGTATGGTATTAGCTTGTCATCTTTCATTTGGTAGTCATCATTTACTTGGTTGATTACTAGTTACGAATCTCCATGGACATATAGCTCTTTCACTTTCCACTCTATTGCCATCTTAAGACCAATGACTAAGGCCTCATATTCTACTATATTGTTTATGCAAGGAAAAAGCATATGATAGGACTTAGGTACTGTGTCACCTTGAGGAGTGACCAATAAGATTCCTGCCCCTGATCCATGGTTTGTGTAAGATCCATGAACGTAGAGCTTCCATGAATGTGTTGTGATACTAAAAATTGATTCATCGGGAAACTCAAATGTCATTGGAGTGGTATCTTACAATGGAGCCTCTGCTAACTGATCTGCAATAATCTGACCTTTTATAGCTTTCCTTTCCACATATTTGATGTCATACTCACTTAGTAGCATTACCCATTTTACTAGGTGACCTATGAGAGCTTCTTTGTTTAACAAGTACTTGAGTGGATCAATCTTTGCAATTAACTTGATGGGATGTGCAAGCATGTAATGGTGTAGTTTTTGGGAAGCAAAAGCCATAGTAAGACAAGATCATTCAATTTGAGAATATTGCAATTCATACCCCACCAATGTGCGACTGATGTAGTAGATTGCCCTTTCCTTGCCTTCATAGTCTTGTTGTGCTAAAAGGGTTTCAAGAGCTGTTGGTGTTGCATATATGTAAAGGTATAGTGGCTTGCCTTGGATAGGAGGCATCAATAAAGTGGATTCATGAGATACTCCTTCAATTTGTGAAATCCTTCTTCACACTTCTCATCCCATCTAAATGGAATGTTCTTATGCAAGAGATGAGTGAACGGTTGACACTTGTCTGCCAGTTGTGAGATGAACAGACGGATTGCCTGTAATTTTCCTTGTAAAGATTGTAGTTGGGTGATGTTCCTTGGTGGTGGCATATCCATGATAGCTTTTACCTTCACAGGATCTACCTCAATCCCATTGGCTGATACTATGAAACCCATGAGTTTGCCGGAGGTGACCCTAAACACACACTTGTTTGGATTCAATCAGACCTTGAACTATTCTAACCGCTGAAAGACCTTCTCTAGGACATCTAAGTGAGATTCCTATGTAAGTGACTTAGCAAGGATGTCATCCACATAGTCTTCCATGGTTACGTGCATCATGTTATGGAAGATAGTAGTCATTGCAAGTTGTTATGTTGCTTCTAGATTCTTCAACCCAAATGGCATGATGTTCCAATAGAAGGTTCCCCATGGGCATGTGAATGTTGTCTTATGCTAATCTTCTTAGGCTATTTTGATTTGGTTGTATCTGGAGAAACCATCCATAAGAGAAAGCATAGTGTGTCAAGCTATCAAGTCTACGATGATGTCAATGTTGGGCAATGGGAAATCATCTTTGCAACATGCCTTGTTGAGATCTTAGAAATCATTACATAATCTGACTCTGCCATCAGGTTTTGATACTAGTACAATGTTGGATGCCCACTCTAGATAATCAATTGCTCTGATGAACCCTACATCTAGTAGTTTCTTAATTTCCTCTTTGACTAGCAATGCGACATGTGGATGCATTTTCCTAAGTTTTTGCTTGACAGGTTTAACTCCAGGATCGAGTGGTAGATGATGCAAGATCAAGTCTGGATCTAACCCTGGCATATCTACATAGGACCAAGCAAAGTTGATGTATTTCCTTTTGAAGAAGGGTATAAATTTCATCTTTTCTGGCAGAGTTAGAGACTTGGCAAAGTGTATGATCTTTGGGTTACCTTCTGTGCCAATGTCAATAGGTTCTGTAGGTTCTACAACAATTTGTGACTTCTCTTGATACATGTCATTGGGGAGAGTGTCAAGCCTTCCATCATTTGGTGCCTCAAAGAGGTTTTCACCATTTGATGTGTCCTTTATTTTTACTATTTTGGGATCTGATAGTGCCGCAGAATGGTTTTCACCATCAGATCCATTTTTTATTTTTATGTTTTTGCAACTGGAAGGCTTTGTACCCTCTCCAAAATAAGCCACGGTGTTGAGTTCTATGGTGAAGCCAGCTTTATGATCTCCTGCAGGTAGGTGGTCTCTTAGTTCCATGTAATCAATGTAGGCATCATCATTTTGGAACATGTCTAGTTGGGGGGTTCCTCGTAGATCCCAATCAATAAGCTCAGGATGAACCAGGGGGAGGGGATCGATAGGTTGATTTGATTCAATGGGTGTGATGGTAAGGATGGATACATGATTAGGATTAGGAGTGGTAGGAATAAGATCTATGATGGTACTCTCTTCAAGATTGTTTATCATGTTAGAACTCTGACCTTCCTCATAAGTTGTGCTCTCAAGAATGGGTGAATCACACTCTATTGGTCTAGGCCTCAACATTTGTCCCTCACAGTAGGGGCTATAGGTGTGAACGGTATTAATTCCTTTGTCTTCATAGGAATGTTCTAAAAGTTCCTCCCACTCATACTCATTAGAATCTGTATCACTATTCTCTTGGAGGTTTTGGATCTATTCCACAAAACAAGTGGTAGCCTTAGCTTTGCCTTTGCCTTTAGCTTTTTCTTGGTATCCTAGCCCTCTAGTGTCTCTAGCTAATGAGGATGAAGAGGGTTGAATGGGTTCAATTATTCCTTCCTTTCTCAGGCTGATGGGACTTTGTCCTTCATAACCCATTCTATGTAAGATATATTGACCACGCCCATAGATCTCTGTTGGGAGCTTTGGGTTGTTGTCTTGTGGTGTGTCATCTTCATCTATGTAGAGCCATTGCAAAACATCTCTTTCTTTGCTTTCATCTGATAGGGTGCCCCATTTAACAAAGGGAGCTTTGGGAGGGTCAGGAGGTGTAGATGGTTTTGGCAAGGGTGTAGGTCTTCCAAAGGACTTCAAAGATAAAGGCATTTTAGCTAGACTAAAGGAATGTTCGATGGAGTACTCTCCTACCCCTGTTTCTTTGATCTTGACTTTCTACTCTTTGGGCTATGATGTGGAAGCTTGAGAGCTAGGATCCTACTGGGAGGAAGAAGAAGTGGAAGCTTGATTATTAGGTATGATGGTTTAAGGTTTGGATTGGTTGAAAAGGATCAAGGTCCCCTTGTATGGTGATTTCCTAGCCATTGTGAGTGAACTTGATGCATTGGTGGTATGTGGAAGGCACTGCTTTCATGGCATGTATCCAAGGTCTACCTAGGAGGATGTTATAGTTGAGCTCCCTATCAAGGACTTGGAAAATAACTTCCTTCTCCACTGGTCCAATTCTGATTGGTAGTACTACAGTTCCTTTGTTCATTTGTTCTTCTTCATCATAGGCCTTTATTCTAATCTTATTTCTTGGATCCACTGTCATTTCAAAGAACCCCAATGTAAGGACTAATTTCAGCGTGCAAATATTCAAACCTGCTCCTCCATCAATGAGAACCCTTTTGATGCGATGTCAGTTTATGAAGGCCTCAATATGTAGTGTTGTGTTGTGGGGTTGAGATACGGATAGATCATCCTGTTTAGTGAATGATAGGATGTTTGGTGAGGAAAGATGACCTACCATGGCTCGAAACTTCTCTTGGGCCAAGTTGGTGGGCACGGTAGTTTCCACTAAGGCTTTATCAAGAATCTCTTTGTGGGCTGGCGATAGACACAACAACTCTAATATGGATATATTGGCTGAAGTCTTTTGTAGTTGGTCAATGACACTGTACTGGGGGTCGGTAGATGGTGAGGATGACAACCTTGGAGGGAGTGTGTGCAAGGTGACTTTTCCACTGCGGGTAGTGATGTTGCAATTAGATGTGGCATTGGAATCTAATTATTTGTTGAATGTGAGCACATTGATTTGTGGGATATGCTCTGATATGCAATTAATGGTATACTCGAATGATACGTTTGTGTAATTGGCTTCATTTTTTCCATTATTGCGATTCTGTCGATTGTTGTGATTGTTCTACCTGTCGTGGTTAGGGATCAGATCCTTGTACACCACATGTGATTCGTTAGATGGGTGGTCTTTTGTGCAAACATGATTTTGGTCTAACAAGTCTTGTATGACATTTTTCAGATGAATACAGTCATTATTTTTATATCCTTTTCCCCTATGATACTCATAGAAATCAGTATCCTTCCACCAAGGAGGTTTGACTTGGGTTCATAGTCGCTTGTGGCAGGAAGGGTGATCTCATTGTTTGCCAACAACTTTCTCAAACTGAACTCATATGATTGTCCTAGTGGTGTAAATTTTTATCAATTTTGATAGTTGTACCATTGTCTTAGTTCATTTGACGGCAGTTTGCTTGGTGTTGTATTGTTTGGTGCTCCCATGAGATTGAAAATTGGTTGTTTAGGAGTTGCTACTTTAGCATCAACCACTCCATCATTGACGATGTTCTTGTTATTGGTCCAGAATTTTGATTTATCTGTGGTATAGTTTGATTTAGGAGTGTCTTTGAACAATTTTATTTGTCCTTTTGCGATCATAGCTTTCTCGATGAATAACCCCATCTCAATGACTTTCAAAAATGAGGTAGGGCATTGGATTTGAATTTGGTAGCTTAGATTAGAATTGAGATTATGGACAAACATTTCAAGCTTTTTTTTTTTCTGGTATATGATGAGGACATTTGCGGGCGAGTTGCCACCACCTTTGTAAGAAAGCAGTGAAGGATTCTCCACTTTTTTGTTTAGTGTTGCAAAGGTCAAGCATGGATACCTCATGTTCAATATTATACAAGAAATGCGTTACAAATTTGTTCATTAACTCGTCAAAGATTTTGATACTCGGGGGAAGTCGAGAGAACCATTCCATGGCTTGTCCACCAAGAGATTTAGGGAAGAGTCTCATGAGAAAAGTTTCATTGTGGGCCACCTCTAGACATGTGGCATTGAATTCTCTAATGTGGTCTCTAGGGTCACCCTTGCCTCTATACTTGTTGAATTTTGGCACTTCAACTCTAAGGGGAAAGGGGATTATTTTCAAGCTCTTATCGAAGGGATATGGTGATATATCCTCTAATGAATAGGTTTTAGTGGATGTCCCTATTTGGAGGTCCACTAATTGTTGTTGTAGGGTTTGAACTTGTTTGGTCAATATGTCTAGAGGCGTGTTTGAGTCTATGGTCTTCTTTCCTTTGTCTGTATCGAGGGTTCTTTCCTCATGTGTGCTATTTTCATGGATTCTTTCTTCCTAGGTTTCCTGCAAAGTTGTGACGTCAAAGTCTTTGGGGAGCTTAACTCCTTGGTTTTCTAGGTGGAGGAAGAAATTGCTAGGGTTTTGGTTAAGCACTTTATCCATCAAGCATTGAAATTTTCAGTCTTGGAGGGCTTCTTGTAAGTCTTCATGAGAGATCTCCTCATCACTGTCATGAGGGGAGGGGACTACCTTGTCGAATGTTTCAGCCATTTCAAGTTGTCTTTGTTTCTATGATCTAGTTAGTACCATGCAAGGGGATGTGGAATGGGTTGGTGTGAGATTGGATGTTTTAGTAAGGTGTGTTTGGAGGTTGTAGTGAAGGGGATACTTGTGGTGACACGATTTTGACAAGGGTTCTCTTGGGTCAATGGTGTCAAGTGAATCAGTTGATACAAAATGATAGCCACAAATAAGGAAGGTGTGTTATCCGATTACTTGTTAGGGACTAGTTTTGGCATCAACACAACTAGTGAAAGTTCCAAGAGAGAAGGATGATATATCCTGTTAGTGGAGACTTTACTAGTGATTGTTTGAGGCTGATATGATCTAAAATTTCCTTGTTGTAACCTAGTTTTTGATACTTTGACTCAGTTTTTGGAAGTTTTTGTGAAGTTTTTGGACGAGGTGAGTGTTGGAAAAGCGGGTATGTTGCAGAAATGAACAAGATAAGTGTCTTGCATGGTTAATCTAATCTAGGAAATTGAAACAAGGCTAAAATGGATGCTCAAAAAGATAATTGTTTTTCTCAGAAAATGTATGGAATAGCTCACCGTGACAGATGCACAGAAACAGAGGGTAAATGCGCAG
Source organism: Cunninghamia lanceolata (assembly GCA_027924645.1). Classification (NCBI taxonomy): domain Eukaryota; kingdom Viridiplantae; phylum Streptophyta; class Pinopsida; order Cupressales; family Cupressaceae; genus Cunninghamia; species Cunninghamia lanceolata. The sequence continues at coordinate 11,649,185 of BSBN01000655.1, forward strand.
TTCTGGTAAAATATGTATGCGTAGAAGAACTGGTCAAAAGCGCAGCAAAACTGAATGGATGTGTAGAAAAGTACAAATGCATATTAGGATTGTATACATGCGTAGCAGAAATGAATATCTATGTAGCTCTATGTTTTTGACTGATTTTTCAATGTTTTGGCACATTTTTTGATGTTTTTGGTTTTCTTTGGCTAAAAGTTGGTCTTTTTTATTTGATTTTTCAACTATGGCAAGAAAGATACAACAAACACAAAGAATATTTTCATGATTTTTTTTTTTAAGATTTTTGACTTTTTTTGACAAAACAAGTACAAATCCTAGGATGGCAAGGGCAATATAAACTGAATTCTCACTTGGATTTCTGCAGCTATGTTATTTCACAGTGGGTAACTTAGGAACTTGGGAAATGGACTCCCCCTTACAAGTGCACAAACTTCTCTGGTACACCAAGTTTTGGGTTCCTAAGGCTCACAAACCTTAGGATTTCCCTGTTATCTCTACTATTGAATCGTAAGTACGTGAGTCATCTTAGGAATATGATAATCACTCTATTCGGCACCAGTTTATAAGGGATTTTGGTTTCTAAAACAATAGATAAGTAGTAAGGGTAACAGTTCGAGTGGTTATACGTATGGCAGCGCTACTCTCTATTATGGAGTCTCCCAGCCTTAAAGGGTTGTGCCTTGGAGGGTTTTGGGCAAGGTTGGTTGTCGGTATAACTAATTAGCACTCATTTGGTGCTCCGAAAAACAAGTAATTAACTAGCAGAGTTTGACAGTGTTTGTTAAGAAGCAATCTGTGATATGTTCTCAAGTAATATTTGTTGTTTTCAAGTGAGATCTATTGTGGTTGGATTTGTGTGAGGCCTATTTAGTTCACTCCCTTATTTTTCTTATTTCACATTTAAAGATGATGATATTTTGGCATTTGGGGACTGTTGATCCCGATATGCAGATTCTCTAGACTGTATTCCTTTATTTTGGATTAGCTATGCTTAGTATGTGGTGATTTGACTATATCCTATTTTTTATTCACTAATGATGTTTAGACCTATGATATGCACTTTGATGATATTAGAGATGTCAGTTGTGAAATCATTATATGGATTTGCTATGTGATTTTGATTCTGAGATAGTATATAGAAATGCAATTATGAATCTTATTATGATGTGATTTATTTAATGTTTTAAAAGAATTATGCGATGACGTGAGTGTTACATTTCATTGCTTCGGATATGATATATATATGTTGGATTAATCTATTTGTTCAAGTGCGTAGGTGATTTTCCAAGCCATGGAAAATCAGAGATCGATCTCACACTTATGTGTTTCCCGTGTTAGACCAATCCATTCCCAAGAGGGATAAGGATCATATGTGATTGAATGATGTTTTCATAAATGCCTATATTTTATTATTTGGCCTCGTTTCACCTTTTATATTATTTAAATGATGTGTTGTAAAATATGTGTTTTAATTTACACCAATTGGTGTCTTTTAATTTTTGTGGCCATTTATTGTGAATTTTTACCTCCTTAGGTGTTTATTAGGGGCTAAAATTAACACTAGGTGGTAACCCTAAGGTTTAGGACCCATTTGAGCATGCAAAACCCTAGGGTTACCCCTGTCTAGTCACCTTAATCTTGGGTTAAAGAAAAGTGACGAAAATTCAAATTGGTTAAGTGTGGGAGATGAGTCATGCCTTGAAAGAAGGGCCATCTCCCTTTCCAAGGCGTGGGATTCCACCACCTTGAAGACTTGGGGAGTCTTCAAGACCCCCAAGTGTGTGGAACCTTCCTCCAATTCTCTCACACATGTGTGAGAGCATCTTGGAGTGAAGGGGATCCCTTTGGAGAATAAGGTGATGACATGTGTCATCCCTTATCCTCTTGGAGCCCATGGGGATAGATACCACCTCTCATCCTTTGCTCTCACACATGTGTGAGAGCACATGTGGAGAGCGTGAGGTTTGAATGGATGGGAGGGTGACACATGTCACCCTCACATTCCTTTTCCCTTGCAAGTGGGATCGGAAGAGGAAGGAGAAGGTGACATGTGTCACCTTCTCATTCCTCAATGCCTTGGAATAAGGCCTATTTTAATTCCTCTTTGAGAGGGGAATGCGGTTCTTGCTTTTGGTTCAATTTTTCTATCTTTGGAGGGATTTTTGGAGAGTTGGAGAGATTTTTTTTAAGGATTGGAGGCTTGGAGAAATCTTGTGGGCTCTTCTTCAACTTTCATCCATTGTTGGGCTCTTAAGGTAAGCCTCATGGCATTTTAGCCTTCCTTATGCTTTGTTAAATTTTGGTTGTGTGTTTGAAATGATTTTGGTGTTGTTCTTCTTTGTTGTGGGATTTTTGGGTGTCTTGGGATGAGACTACCAACTTGGGTGTGTCCACCCATGTGTGGGGTTGGGGAGGAGTGAACCTCCTCGAGGTCACCCTCCTAGTGTTAGTATTTCTATGGCCTTGAGGGCAAGATATTGAGTATGAGGTATTTTTGTTGGCATGAGTGCCATGGTGAAATCTATATATACATGGAGTTATCATTATGGGCTTGAGGCCTTATTTTATGTTGAGACTTGAGGTTTTTTTGTGGAGTTATCCTCTTGAGTCAAGTGATGTCCACTCCCCTACCCCCCTCAAATCCATTTGTTATAGATTTTGTGATGTTTAAACTTATGGGTGTTCTTCATGATTTGTGTGGTTTACTTATTGTTGTGTTGTGGTGTGAAAACCCATGTGAAGATCTGTTAGACTTAGGGCATACAACTGAGAGGGGGGGTGAATCAGTTGTGCGAAACTTTCCCTTTTTAAACACTTGAATCTTCTTTAGTGATTAGTATAATATTAATCATGAACCATAATGCATTTAAATCAGAAGCAGAAACATATCAACACATATGACACCAAGATTTTGATGTGAAAAACCCAGTTAAGGGAAAAACCATAGGGTGATTAACCCAAGAATGTATTCTTTATTAGAAGAATAGAAAGAAAAAAATGGCACATGCCAATTAGGGCTCACTGCCTGAGCACACTGCTCACAAGAGGCTCACTGCCTACAAGAGACACACTGTCTACAAAGGAATAAGGATCACCTTTATGAACTGGAGAATAGCATCTTCAGCATGCTTGAATCAATTCCATTTAATCCCAATACTTCTGCTCTACCTTTCGCACTTCTCTTTGCTACCACACACTCATCACCACAAGACACACTTCAAAATGAATTCACAATCCCTTATTTATACAAGGCATCGACTTAAGAACAATCATCTAAGTCGGCAAACACCTACAAGAACATCTGCAAGATGTGTAATACATCTGGTCAGCCAGTCTCAAGAAGAACACCAATATCTGTGGTTATTCTTCAAATGCAAACTCTAACTTCAATGCGGACCACCAACTTGACTAGATATGATCCAACGATCATCATAACCTTCCCTAAATCACCAAAAACATCTGCACTTCATCATCCTACTAGAATTCTTCTCTCCTTCATCTAGAGCTACAAGAACACAGTCTATCATCACTGTCACAAATGAATAGGCTCTTCTGGACCTTCAACCCATGAACTAATCTAGTTGATACTTCACACGGATGTCCTCAACACTCCCTCAAATCCGCAGAACGGAATAATGAAATACCAGATCTCACCGGACCTATCTGTGGCCCTTTGTCACCTCTGAACACCTGCCAAAACTGGTTCTACTTGAGCGACCATATCTTCTTCAAATCTTCATGTGGACCTCTAAAATCTTGACTGAAGCATCTCAAGACTTATATCTACAAACCCTTTAAACCGTATCCTCTGATCCTCAACCTATTGAGGAATTTTACCTTCTTGTCATCACTGTTCTTCACTGTTCCTGATTGAGACTTATTTTCTCAATATCCTCAGCACACAACTCATCTAATCCTTCTCATTAATGCAACATGAGTATTTTGACATCAATGACAACACCGGTTAGGCCCATACTTGCAAAAATCTCCCCCTTTGTCATTGATGGCAACATATGATGTGAAAAACCATCAGGACAAGAACTTCTCCTTGCTGTTACAACTCCCCCTAACAGCAACAACTATTCACATGTCTTCTCTTCCTTTATTGCTCCCCCTTTGATCAGCAACCACTTGTTTTTCACATGTCTTCTCTCCCCCTTTGACATAAATGGCAAAGGGATCATACTTGTAACTTCACTACTTCATAACATACCAGCTGCTCCCCCTGAGTAGCAGCTCCCTTATCATCAATCCAGATCACAAGATATGACTGTGATATCCACTGGATTGATGCACATCAGTGCATCCTAGTTCATCACCAAAGGGGCAATAACCACTAGCTTCTCCCTGAGATAATCAAAACAGTCCTTGGGAAGAGGTTTAGTAAAAATATCTACAAGCTAATCCTTGGAGGGCACATACTCCAATCTAACTTCACCCTTGTTCACTTGCTCTCTTAGAAAGTGAAACTTGATAGATATATGCTTAGTCTTAGAATGCAACACCAGATTCTTAGAGATATTTATTGCACTTGAATTATCATAGAAAATTGTGATAGGCTCCTCATAATCTACTTGAATATCTCTTAGCATCTGCTTCATCCACAAAACTTGAGTGCAACTTCTTGCTGCTACAATGTATTCTGCCTCAGTTGTAGACAAGGATATTGCCTCTTGTTTCTTGCTTAGCCAAGAAACCAACCTTTTTCCCAAAAAGAATGCTCCTCCACTTGTACTCTTCCTATCATCCACATCTCCTACCCAATTTGCATTTGTATATGCATGAATAGAAAAAGTATGATCTCTAGGATACCACAGATCATACTCAATTGTTCCTTTTAAGTACCTAAAAATTCTTTTGATTGCCATGACATGAGATTCTCTGGGATCAGCCTAGAATCTCGCCACAAGACCAACAACCTGCATTATATTTGGTCTAGTTTGAGTGAGATACAATAATCCTCCAATCATTGATCTGTACTTTGTCTGATCTGTCTTAGGAGAGTCATCATCTTTGCTCAGCTTACATCTAGTTGCCATAGGAGTGTTCATTGGCTTTGAATCTTCCATTCCAAATTTCCTCAACAATTCTTTCACATATTTGGTCTGAGAGATAAAGATTCCTTTCTTTGTCTGAGTAATTTGCAGACCCAAGAAGAAATTTATTTCATCAAGCATTGACATTTCAAACTCACTTTTCATTTGATTTGCAAAGGTTTTACACATACTGTCTCTTCCTCCAAAGATGATATCATCAACAAATACTTCAACAATCAAGATGTTTTCGTGATCAATTTTGAAATATAGGTTACTATCAGCAGTACCTTTGTTGAAACCAATCTTCAAAAGATTTTTGTCTAGCCTTTCATACCATGCTCTTGGGGCTTACTTTAGACCATACAGTGCCTTCTTTAATTTGCAAACCATATCACCATGCTCAGATAACTGAAATCCATCTAGTTGTTCAATGTACACTTCTTCTTCTAAGTCACCATTCAGGAAAGCAGATTTGACATCCATCTGATACACTTTGAAATCCTTGAAGGCAGCAAATGCAAGAAATAGTCTGACTACTTCAATTCTTGTCATTGGAGCAAAGGTTTCTTCAAAATCAATCCCTTCTATTTGAGAGTAGCCTTTGCACTAATCTGGCTTTATTTCTGATTACTTCACCAACTTCATTTAGTTTGTTCCGGAAGACCCATTTGGTTCCAATCACATTCTTGTTTCTAGGTCTAGGAACAAGATCCCAAGTGTGATTTTTTTCAATTTGCATCAACTCTTCCTCCATTGCTTTGGTCCAATTTTCATCATTGCAGACTTCATTTATTGTCTTAGGTTCAATCTTTGAAATCAGACAATATTCATCTGAATTTTGAGCAATTTTTCTTCTAGTTTGTACACCTTTGCTTTTGTCACCTATGATCTGATCTTCAAAGTGGTTCAGTCTTACATACCTTGGAACTTTGGGAGTTTCTTGCACTTTTTCTTCTTGATCGGGCTCATTCAAACCTATCTCTTCTTCCTGATTTATCGGATCAATCTGAATCTAACTTTCAAGAGAGGATTGAGCTCCTTGAACGAGAACACCATTCTGATCATCTTCATCATACTCATAAAACCTTGAGGGTTTCTCTATTCCCTCATCAACCTTCACATTTGTACTTTCTATCATCTTTCTTAGTCTCTTGTTATAACATTGGTATGCTTTGCTTTGAGTAGAGTAACCCAAGAATATTCCTACATCACTTCTAGCATCAAACTTGCCTAAATCTTCATCTCTTTTGATGTAACATTTGCTACCAAAGACTCTGAAATATCTTATAGTAGGAGTAATGCCAAACCAGAGTTCATAAGGGGTCTTACCGGTATTGCTTCTGATTTGAACTCGATTAAGAGTATAGACTGCAGTGCTGACAGCTTCTCTCCAATAGATCTGAAGAACATTTGCTTCCATCATCATAGTCCTAGATGTTTCCTAGATGGTCTGGTTCTTTCTCTCCACTACTCCATTTTGCTGTGGAGTCCTCAAAGCAGACAACTATCTCTTAATTCCATGTTTCTCACAGAATTCTATGAACTCACCAGATGTGAATTCTCCACCTCTATCAGACCTCAGACATTTCAACTTTATTCCTATTTCATTCTCTACCATAGCCTTGAATATTTTGAATTTCTCAAGAGCTTCTGATTTCTCCTTTAGAAAGGTTACCCACATCATCCGGGAATAGTCATCTATTAGCAACATGAAGTATCTATCACCTTGAATACTTCTGGTTCTTACCAGACCACAAAGATCAGTGTGAACTAAGTCCAATAGTCTGGTAGAAGACAGTTCCTTGCTTTTGAATGTGACTCTGCTCATCTTACCCAACTGACATTCCTTGCACAAGCTGTTAGTAGGTTTCACCAATTTTGGAAGATCTCTTACAGCCTGAGTATTGCTTATCTTGATGATATTATCAAAATTCATATGACACATCCTTCTATGCCATAACCAACTCTGATCAACTTGAACAAACAAGCAGCTTTTACCAGTACCAACCAAGTGGAAGATATTACCTTTAGTTTGAGTACCGGATGCAATCTCTATTCTAGATCTTTCAAAGATTTTGTATTTTCCATCCTTGAATCAGAGATCATAGCCTATGTCCACCAACTGTCCAACACTGAGAAGATTGTGCTTCAAACCTTCAACATACAGTACATTACCAGTTTTGTTTCTTCCATTAAAAGAAATAGTTCCTCTTCCTTTGATTCTACCAGCAGAATTATCACCAAACTTCACCACTCCTCCTTCATACCTTTCCAAATCTATGAATTTATTCTTGTCACTTGTCATGTGGTGAGATCAACCACTGTCAATGACCCAATCATTCTTTTCTTCAACTTGGGCAGCCAGAGCTCTTTCTACAACTTTATGATTGATAGATATAGAGGATATTGGTTCTTCTTCCTTGATGGCAATAAACACTCATTCACTTCCGAATTTGTTTCCTGTCTTTGATTCATCATCTATTATTCCTTCATTATCATCTTCTTCATGAACATAGTAACAATTCTTTTGGAACCTTGATATATTAGGATTTGGCTTTGAAAATCTTTCCGGACATTTTGAGGCAAAATGACCAATCTTATTGTAGTTAAAACACTTAAAAGGCAATTTTCCTTCATACTTACCAGATCCTCTTAGCAGTCTCTTTGCAATGAGGGCTTCAAGTTGAGTAGTTTCTACTTCTTCTTCTTCCAAGTTTTTTCTTGATTTTCCATACCATGACAAATTCCTTGATGAGTTCTCTCCTGGTTCAAATCCTTGTTTACCTTTCACAGAGGCACTGGCTTTGAATGCAGATTCAGTTTTGGGGGGATCATCTCCAAATTTAGTCATTTCAAAAGTAGCCAGTTTGCCAGCCAATTGGTCTCTTGTGACAGTTGTATGGGCTCTAAATTCATCAATGGCAGCAACCTTGATTTTGTAAGAGGCAGGAAGGGATCTGAGAATCTTACCAACAATCTCATTTTCATCCAAGACTCCACCAAAATTTCTAATTCCACAAACCAGCTCATTCACTCTTGGCATAAAAGTGGTAATATTTTCATCATCTCTCATCTTCAATTTTTCAAATTTCCCTTTTAGACTCTGTAACCTTGCACATTTAACATACTCATCTCCTTCATGCAGAAGTTCCAGTTTAATCTAGATCTCATAGGTAGTTGGTAGGTCAATAACATTTGAGATCTCTGAGTCAGTTAATGCACTTAGAAGAGCCTCTTTGGTCCGCAGATTATTTTTAGCATCTGTGATTTTATTTAGGGTTGTCAGACCACCCTGTGGAGGTACATATGCTTTTGTGACCATGGACCAGTACGCCTTTCCCATACATTGCAAGTGACATTTCATGTGACCTTTCCAAAGAGAAAAGTCGGTTCCATCAAACTTTGGACTATCCTTCTTGTATGACGACATCCTGGATCTCCTCAAGTAGTTAAGCTCTTTTTAGAGGAACTTAGCTCTAATACCAATTGTTAGACTTAGGGCATACAACTGAGAGGGGGGGTGAATCAGTTGTGCGAAACTTTCCCTTTTTAAACACTTGAATCTTCTTTAGTGATTAGTATAATATTAATCATGAACCATACTGCATTTAAATCAGAAGCAAAAATATATCAACACACATGACACCAAGATTTTGACGTGGAAAACCCGGTTAAGGGAAAAACCATGGGGTGATTAACCCAAGAATGTATTCTCTATTAGAAGAATAGAAAGAACAAAATGGCACATGCCAATTAGGGCTCACTGCTCGAGCACACTACTCACAAGAGGCTCACTACCTACAAGAGACACACTGTCTACAAAGGAATAAGTATCACCTTTATGAACTGGAGAATAGCATCTTCAACATGCTTGAATCAGTTCCATTTAAGCCCAATACTTCTGCTCTACCTTTCGCACTTCTCTTCGCTACCACACACTCATCACCGCAAGACACACTTCAAAATGAATTCACAATCCCTTATTTATAGAAGGCATCGACTTAGGAACAATCATCTAAGTCAGCAAACACCTACAAGAACATCTGCAAGATGTGTAATACATCCGGTCGGCCAGTCTCAAGAAGAACACCAATATCCATGGTTATTCTTCAAATGCAAACTCTAACTTCAATGCAGACCACCAACATTAACTAGATATGATCCAACAATCATCATAACCTTCCTTGAATCACCAAAAACATCTGCACTTCATCATCCTACTGGAATTCTTCTCTCCTTCATCTGGAGCTACAAGAACACAGTCTGTCATCACTGTCACAAATGAATAGGCTCTTCTGAACCTTCAACCCATGAACTAATCTAGTTGATACTTCACAAGGATGTCCTCAACACTCCCTCAGATCCGTAGAATGGGATAATGAAATACCGGATCTCATCAGACCTATCTGTGGCCCTCTGTCATCTCTGAACACCTGCCAGAACCGGTTCTACTTGAGAGACCATAACTTCTTCAGATCTTCATGCGGACCTCTGAAATCTTGACTGGAGTATCTCAAGACTTATATCTACAAACCCTTTAAACCGTATCCTCTGATCCTCAACCTATTGAGGACTTTTACCTTCTTGTCATCACTGTTCTTCACTGTTCCTGATTGAGACTTATTTTCTCGATATCCTTAGCACACAACTCATCTAATCCTTCTCATTAATGCAACATGAGTATGTTGGCATCAATGACAACACTAGTTAGGCCCATACTTGCAACAAGATCGACGTCCAAGCTCGGGGTGACCCACTTGCAGGTCTATGGTAGCGAGGAGAGCGTTTTTAGTGGCTTGGCTATCCCTCCATTGTTAGTTTCTTGCAGGTGATTGATTTGGCATTTGGAGCTTAGTGGGAGTGCATTTAAGTTTGTGTTTTATTATTATTGTGGCTACTTGAGAGCCATGGCCAAGAATGGCCTATGTGTAGTTGGACATATGGGAAGAGAGAAAATACTCTCTAATATGTATTGTTTAATTGGACTTTAATGTCATATTCCATCTTGTTGTAGTTGCAAAATATAATGTGTTTGCTGGTTTTATCATTGCCGTGAGAAAAATCTTATGTTGAATGTGCTTAGAAGTTGTTGGTTTTCAAAAGAGGAAAGAAAAGAGATTAGATAGTGTGCTAGTTTTAATTTAATGTTTGGGAGAAAAGAAAAAATATAGTTGCTGATATTTTTTTTAAAAAGAAATAGAAGTTGTCATTTCCTTTATTTCTAAAAAGAAAGTAGAAAGAAAAATTACCCTATACCTTGGAAAATGAAAGAGATTGATTTTTTAAATCTATTACTGTAGCTTTTTTTTTAACAGCAAGTGAATTTATGGTAGAGATTAAGTTATTGTGTTATTAGAAATATATATATATGGAAATATTTATATATATGGCTATATATATATAAATATATACATATGCATATATATATATATGGAAATATTTATATATATGGCTATATATATAAATATATATATATATTGACCTAACCGTATTTCTTTTACAAAAGGAAACTAATTACAGTATATATATATATATATATATATATATATATATTGAGGCATCTATGCATATATATTTATATTATATATATACATTTATATTCTTATATGTTGATTTGAAGAATGGCTTTGTGTTTACAGAATAGAATAAAGTAAAGAAACTGAGCATTTTTATCTGTGTGTGTGTGTATATATATATACATATATTAAATGTTATATTGAAATTCTTAATAAACAAAATATTATATAAAATGTTGTGTAAGATTAAACCCTAGCGGCGTGATGAAGGCCGCCAATTTCTGTTTTGAATGTGTAACAGTTTAAAGGGGAACCAAGGACTATGCACTAGAGGGGCGATAGCTAATGGCTACCATTGAACATTTGCACAAAGGGTTTGTGGGGGGTTTAACCCCCCCCACATAGATTTAACACCACCGGTGGGCGGGGGTCTAGCAGATCCCCATCCATCGGCCCATCCGCAAAAAGAACCAATGTTATCTTATGTTACCTGCGCTTAAATATTTCTTTAGTGGCGGCACCACTACTGGCGTTCCACCTTTGAACTCGGCCATTCAGCCCTACTTCGACCATGTCAAACCTGAACTTTAGACATATATATATACCCTTAGCTGCATATAAATCTAGATCTCTAACCTATAAGATATATATTCATTTCATACTTAAACAAAAGGGTATATTTATATATTTATATATATATATATATATATATATATATATCCCTCAAAAAGAAAAAGGGGCTCTTTCAAACAAACATATATTCAAAGAGTATACCTCACTGTGCAAAACTCCATTTTTGCCTATATAGAAACCTGCAAAACACAAACATAGAAAATGAGAGAAGTTAAAATGAGAGAGGAAAGAATAGTATGGAGTTGAGTGGTTAGGGTTTCGTTATCTCATAAGGAAACTATTGTTTTAATGAGAGGACTTTTAAGGCTTGGGGAATTTTTTTTATTATTCTTTTGTTGGGGGGGGAAAGTTTAAACTCAATTTTTAAATTAATGGGGATGGGTGCACATGAACCCATGTGCCCCTTTATCCCCTTTTTAATCTTTATTACTTAACTTGTTTTTTTTATATAATATCCCTTGTGGTCTATTATTTAAATGGGGTGGAATTCATCATCCCATTATTTTCCTTTTTAAACTTTAATGAGAAATTAATTGCGCTTAACTTGACCCCTTTAGTTTTGCCTTGGGAAATAATGATATTGTGGGTTCCCATAAGTGAAATAATTAAATAGGTTGGGAATGTTAGTTCTTTTATTTCATTATGGTAAGGGATCATTTTCTTCTAAACCTTGGGTTTTAATAATTTTATTCATGGGATCCTCTTTGGAATGATGTTATTTAATTAATTTAATTTAACCTAGGTAGTAAAACTTAGAAACCTTAGTGCGGCCATAAGAGCAACCTAGTGTAATTTTATTATTTGATCAATTTTAATTAGATTTTTGGTAAATGCTTAGTAGGTGTTTTAGTTTAAAATATTTTCCCATGTACGTCCTAGAGGCATTATGCTGCCAGATTTTTCTGGGATTTTGGAGCCTTCATATAATCGAATTAATATTCGTGTTGACAATAAATTAATGTTTTGCAAAATATTTATGATTTGATGGGCTTGTTAATTAATCCTTTTATTTCTCTAGAATTAGGGTTTTGATTTGATTCAGGTCGAAATAATGCCACTTATTTAGGAAAACTTAGGGTTTAGGTCAAATCAATCCTAATCCTAATGGCGACACTCATCGTGTCCCATAACCCCCTAGTCAGCTATCATCACGTAGGATATTGCATATGTAATTGCACTACCTCGAGATTTAATTAACATGTTTATGGCTTATGTGTATTGGCACCAAGCATGCTAATGCATGTTAGGGGGTTTCTAGGGATGAATGGAAAAGTTTTTGACATTTCATATCATGACCACATGACAAATGTGGACATGACACATGTGTTGCGTGTGGTGACTACATGGGAAATGTGGGCATGACAATTTGTCAGCTCCCAAATGATTCTATGTTGTTTGTAGATGTCTCCAAAATGTATTGAAGGCATGTGCTTGATCTGCAAGCTACAATGAAGATCTTGGAAGCATGTATCTAAGTGTTCTTGATGTTGTGCACTTGTTCTGGCCGACCTAATTAGTCACATTTGTTGCAGAGATGATTTGTGGATTATAGAAGCATGTTGAAGCATGTGATGTATTTGGGTCTGAGCTAAGTCATGAAGTGTTCCTCCTTCATTCATTCACTATGCAAGTTTGTTTAGGTATAATCCTAATTCGATCTTTGTATGTATGCTGACCTTGGAGATAGTTTTAATGGTTGTAGAATGTAATTCTAACCTTGATGTACATTCCAAGGTTGATGATAGGTATAAATGTATGTCATGAATTTGTGAATGAGTGTCTAAGTTGCGAAGATGGAAAGATAAAGTGTGAGTTTTAAAAGCAGAGCAGAGCAGAGGAGTTATATTGTGCTTCAATGGAATTGAACTCAGGCATGGTGTAGATGCTACTATATCAGTTCACCTTTGGGAGTGAGCCAACCCCGGCAGTGAGCCAACCCTGACAGTGAGCCAACCCTCGGTAGTGAGCCTCTCATTTGGGCAATGACTCCTTTTACCAATGAGCCTCCTTTTGATATTTGGTATTGTTACTACATTATATTGTGAGCTAACACTCACCGTGGTTTTTCCCTGTTTAGGGGTTTCGACGTAAAAATCTAGTGTTCATGTGTGTATGGTGTTGATGTGTTCATTCTACTATTCATGTTTAATGTTCATAACAGAATAAGAAGTTAGATTAAGTAAATGTGAAAGTGATATTGTGAAAAAAAGTTAAAGTTTTTGATACAATTAATTCACCCCCCCTCTCTCAGTTGTCTTGTGCCTTTCAACAATTGGTATCAGAGCAGGTTCCTTCGAAGAAAGCCTAACAACTTAAGGTAGATCTAGGATGGCACACAAGAAAGACATTCTTCAATTTGATGTATCTAACTATGCCTATTGGAAGGTATGAATGCAAATTTATCTCATTTCTATTGGTTATAATGTTTGGATAATGGTTAAAGATAAATACACAATACCTAAAGATGGTCTAGAGTCTGAAGAAGAAATTAAAGAACTTGAGGCTAATCATAAAGCTAAAAATGCTCTATTAAATGCCCTGTCTAACATTGAAATGGAAAAAGTTCTGAATTTAGAAATTGCCTATGAGATTTGGGAGAAATGAAAGCAAATCTATGAAGGTGATGCATCTTTCAAGAAGGCCAAGTTGTAGAACTTGAAGACCACATATGAAACCATGTGAATGGCTAAAGATGAGAAGATAACAAGTTACTTACAAAAGATTGATGAAGTTGTCAGCAGCATCAGGGGTCTTAGTGGAGAATTAAAGGATAAGGATGTTATAGATAAGATACTCAGAACTCTTCCCAAATCTTATAGTCACAAGGTATCTTCCATTGAAGAGTTACTTGATATGGGCAAGCTTTCAAAAGATCAATTGCTTGGTAAACTGATTACTTTTGAGATGAGAGAGTTGTTGGCAAGAGACACTGCTACGTATAACAGGTGTTGTCATTGATGGCAACTAAGACTATTCCACACATCCACATAACATAACTTGCTCATACCAGAAGTTAGAACAAGAATTTATCTAAGTCTGGGTAGCCAGAAACATGGCATGTGCTAGGGTCTGGTATCTTGATGGATCTCTCTGGTGGTAAGTCATAGTGTATTGTGGATCTGAGGGAGTCTTAAGGATTGTTAGGATAATCTAAATCCAAAATTTTATCCTCTGATAATGAAGGATTCAAAAGTTATTAGCATCTGAGTATCAGGTTCTAGTTTGTCAGTGCAAACAAAAGAAGAACAAGCTGACTTTGTAATTGATCTTGGTTTCAGATTTATGAAAGTTGTTGGTTGGGTAATTTGTGATGATCAGCGATAGTGGACGACATGATTGATGATTTGTGAATACAATTTTTTGGACCACATTACAAATTGTGCATGGATTTGGCTGACAAAGCAGAGTCCTCAATAAAAGTTCTAAGTGTTCTTGAAGTCAACTGGAAAATTATTGGAATTCATGATGTGGATATTTATCTAATGGATTCAAGTGATTTGTGTGTGGTAGAGGTGCGACAATGGAATAAGTGCAAATAAAGGTAGAGATAAGTGCGAAGGTGAACATCTAAGCTTGGATTACGACAAAAGATGAAGTGTATCAAGTCGGTATTCTGTGCTTAACCAAAACTGAATCTTTGCATTGGTAGATACTAATTATCAGTTCAAACACATTGTAATCTTCTTTCTATAGGCAGTGAGCCTTCCTTTGAGAAGTGAGCCCAAATGCATGTGCATTCCCCTTTTGTAATACTTTTAACAGAATATGATCTTTGTGGGTTAACCCCCACCATGGTTTTTCCCTTAACCGAGTTTCCACGTCAAAAATATTGGTGTCAAGTGTAATTCATTTGTTTCTACTCATATGTTGTTAATTCATGCTTTAATGTTTTCATCATTAATCTGGTTTGAATAAAAGGGAAGAATTAATTGATGCAAATATAAAAGTTTTAAGACAACTGATTAACCCCCCCTCTCAGTTGTCTACACTATTTTCAACAATTTGTATTAGAGCAAGGTTCCTTGAAAGAAGCCTAACAACTTAAGGAAGATCTGGAAAGGAGTTTCAATGGGTTCACTCAGAGAACAACTTCAATTGGCTTTAAAAGATCTTAATCGGTCCAAAGCAGAAATAGATGATCTAAAAGTGAACCTTAAGGACGCTGATGACTGCATTGACTTGCTAACAGATAAACTAAAGAAATCAATTGAAAAAAGGAAAGAACTACTTCATCAGCTAGCTAATCTTACTGAAGAAAATGGCATGAATGAGGCTTTGGAAGAAAAGACAAAGGAATGTGAGAAGCTGACAAAAGAAGTTTTTGTTCTAAAACATGAGATGGAATATGGGGTAATGAGGCTAACCAAAGAAATTGAGAAAAGGAAGAAGACTGAATAAGACCTAAATCAAACTGAAGAATGCTATAGATTGGATAAAATGGCTGGCTATCTAGAGTCAATTGAAATAAATTTGGTCATAAAGCTACTTAGTGCAGAAGCAGAGTAAATCAAAGTGGTCCATCCTTCTCCAGTCAATGCTTCAAGTGTAAGAGGTATGGTCATAGATCCAATGAATGCAGAAGTATGACAATAAATAACTCTAATAATTCTTTCAATTGCTACTATTTTTCTTGCAATGGATTTGGACACATGGCCAATTAGTGCAGATCAAGAATGAATCATGTAAATAAGCAAAGAAATGTTGTATGCTTTAATTGCAATAGATCTGGTCATATTGCAAGTTTCTACAAACGCTGGAACAATGATGGAAAAGGTTTAGTAAACAAAGATCAGAAACAAGACAAATGAAAGGGAAAAGTGAATGCAAATGAGATTTAGAGTGAAATGAAAAACATTTGGGTGAAGAAAGATGTAATGAACAATGGTGATGGGTCCGCACTAGAATCAGGTGCTGATAATCCTTCTGGTAATTAAACATGAAGCTTTGGCTCAGGGAGCACTACAATAAAATCTAATTCCCCTAGCTAGTAAGTGGGTGCTTGAATTTGGCACAATGAGAGAAAATAATTTGGATTATTATACATCATTTGAAAGGATTTCTAGAAGATAAAAAGTGGATACGTCGATTTGTGGAGCAACTGAAGATTGACTATATGCAGAAATAGTGTAACCGGATGTGTTAGGGTAGAGCATTTATTGCAAAGGAAAATTAGGTTTTGCGGAGCATAAAAAGGTTGTTCATTCTTCATTTGAATCACTTTGCATTTGAAGATAGCAAGAAGAAGAGCATCTAAGCTAAGATTTCAAGGATTTGAGGCATGACCGGCAGATTCATTTGCTAACCCTAACTCCATAGAAAAAAAAGGTATTTATCTGTTAAGCCTTGAATTTGTAATCTTTTGCAATGGCCACTCCTCTTGTTGTTGATATTACTGAAAGGCCTCGGCCAAACTTTAAGAAGCATCCATACAAATTAGTCGAAATCGAACCTTTAGGAGCATTTTCTAGTGTCCCATACGAAGTTCTGCATGTTGAGGATATTAGGGCATACATCCACTATAGCATAGATGAATTTAGAAACCTGAAACTCTTAGATTTGTTTAACAACTACCTAAGGGATGATAACTATAAATTGAAACCAGAATACAAAGCCCTAGAAAGCAAACATTTTTTGCAAGTCATTAAATTTTTGACAATTGATGAGAATGAGTGGGTTCAATATATCTTGAGCCAAATACATGATGAGTTCATATGGCTATTGAAACCATTCAAGATTACAAAGGATGTTATCAAGATCGTAACTAGGTTAAATTCAACTGGTGGATTACCCATGTTGAAAGCTATGAAAAACCAGACAGTGACCGATGCTACCAGTGCTAAGTTTGACAAAAGGGCATTAACCATCAATGATATTGTAGAACCAAATGTTAAGTTTGCCTCTATGGTGATTGGCTACAAGATTTACCACTCTAGTAGGGAGAATTCTATCTCTAGAATTGCCATATATGCAACATAGAAAATGTTGAAAGAAAATGTAGATTATGACCTATGTGAGCTATTGTAGAACCAACTAATTGAAAATTTGAGAAAAATCAAAAAGGATAAGAAAAACACCTTCAAATATGGTTCCCTATTTATATGCTTGTTCTTCTATTTTATGAATGAAGTGCCTGGAGTACAAGTTGTGTACTAGACAAATGATAGGCCAGTTGCATGGCAAATAAGAGATCATCTACTCAGCATTGGAGACTCAAGTGCACAGAATACTGCAATCTGGGGTTACTTTAAAAAATTTCAAAATATGATGCATTCTACGAAAGAATCCCTAAGTCAGTAGTTGAGAAGTACAAGGATGAAATCTGCTTTATGGTAGACATAGATTAGTGCCTAATGGAGGCTGTGGAACCTAGAACTATATGGATTATGCCTATGGTCTATGAGGTTGATGAGAAGATCTTGGACATGTATGCTCAACATCTCCTAAGCAAATCAAAAGACACCTCTGTTGAAAGGCTTGGAACATATAAGGAGATAAGTCTAAAATTGCATGTTGAGCTCAGGCAACCAAAGATCAAGAGAAAAGTTTAGAGGCAAGTTGAAAGGTATGTTGAAAGCATTGGCCTAACCAAGGAAGCAATGAAGCAAAACAAAGAAAGAATTAAAAAGGCTGAAAAGGAGAAACAGGATAAGAAACAAGAAGATGCTCTGGTGGAATCATCCTCCACTTCAAGGACCACTAGAAGCTCTGTTGCTGTCTCTGTTCCCCTTAGACCTGCAAAACTAGAAAACAAATCATCCAGTAAGGAAAAGAAAAGAACAAAAGTAATGGCAAAAAGGCCATATGGAAGTTTGGAAGAAAAGGATGAAGAGAAGACAAATACAAATGATGAACTTAAGGAGCTAAAGGTCACAAGTGCTAAAGCTGTTAAAGTATCTAAAGAGAAGATTTCTGGAAGCAAGAATGATGCAGAGGCATCCACACTAAAACCTTGACATACAGCATGTATGTCTAACACCCTTCATCATCATCATCATATTTCCCTTAACACTGTCAGCATCATCATATTTACTCTGCCGACCGATATCCTCCTGCAAACAAACCTTTGACCCTTCGTCTGTCAGCAGCATCATCATATCCGTCTATCGGTAGCATCATCACATTCGGCAAGCGCAAACATCCTCCTGACATTCACTGTTCACCTTACCGACAACCTCTATCTTCAGCATCATGATGTTCAACATCATGTTCATTAGCAGGATATAAAACATCCGGTTCCTCCCCGATATCCTGATGACGATTATCCTGATGACGATGACGTCACATGCAGCTCCTTCAATATCCTGCTGCCCTGATATCCTGATGACGATTATCCTGATGACGATGACGTCACATGCAGTTCCGTCAATATCCTGCTGTCGGCCAAACTTAACATTATCGGCCCACGATGGTTTTATCAACCCGATCTTCTACCTTATGCCGATACGCTCCTCCTCAGCAACACCTAATGATGATCACCCCAATGCACATTCACCTTATGCAAATGACTGCATCATGCTCATCTCCATCTACTCGGATGACACCCAAAGTAACTGCAGGATATACACAGAAATATCCTGATGATGCCGTTGTAACAAATTTTCCAACCTTAGTGAATTTCGATCCGCCGAACCTCCTGGGATGACCCGATCTACTTTCAGGGTGATCTTCCAGACTCTAACTATCAGCTCAACCTAGCACATACCCATGCTAGGGTTCTCAACACCTCTTGATCGCGATCCTGCAAACATACATGCGACCAAACAGAAAAAACAAACTAAATCCTAAACTACTGTACATAGCCATTCCACCGATTCGACGAATCAACCGGTGGAATGGATTAGCGAATCCATGTAACCACCAAAATAGTAAATCGATCACACAATGCAATCCAAACAGAAAATTGACACAACAGGATCTCTTTATTGATTTCAAAAAGATGCAAATACAATACTCAGTCTCTCCCTCTGCCTCACTCTCTGCAAAGTCTGATCGATGATCTATGATGTGCAATACTACCCGATCCTACTACATAAGTAGGATTTCCTGCGAGTACTACCACTCAATTCCCAGCGGCTGGGAGCTTCCAAGCGGTTGGGAGGATCCAACCGAACATACAGCATAACAGCTGTCCTAACAAACTACCTAAAAATAGTAAAGTATGGTCAACATGACCTTGTTACATGCATTGGTCTTATAAGACCTTGGAAACATTAACAAGACTCAAAACAAACTAACTGCCTCATGGAGGCCAGCTGTCAGGTAGGTGCTCCTGCACCATACTCCCCAATAGAAAAGAACTCATGTCCCATGAGTTTGGTTGTGGAAGTCCTCCACATTTACACTTTGCCTTTGCAGTGTCTTGACCTGTTCCAGCTTTGTCCTCTGCTAGCTCTCGGCTGCTCCAAGACTTCTGAACTGTAACTTGCTTTCTTGCAAGTAAATCCTCATGCCTATCAATGTAGGCCCTTCTCTCACATACCTTGTGTTTGGCAGGTTGTCTGACCAGAACCTCTGTCTGAACTGCCTCTTGAACTTCTGTAATGTTCAACTCTGTCTTTCTTTCAACCTTTATAGGACAAACAATAGTCCCAACTATGACAACATCCTTGTCATTCCTCTCAACTGGTTGCTGTTTGCAAACCTGTTTCTGAACTTGCTGCTGACCTCTGTCAGTCACAACTGAAACTTTCTTCCACTCGTTGTCCTTAACAACTCCTTTCCCTATAGTGTCCTCAACTGCCTTTATGCCTGCTCCTATAGGCTTCTGCACAAATTCCTTCTTTCCCACTAAAATGATTTGGGCTGCCTTCTGTACTGCAGCTGCTTCCAGTAATGGCATCAACATAATAGTCTTCCCATCTTTCTTGATGGTGTAGGTATTAGCATACCCATCATACAATACCCTTCTATCAAATTGCCATGGTCTACCCAACAGTAGGTGACAACATTCCATGGGCAAAATGTCACACAAAACTCTATCCTGATATGGTCCAATCTGAAAAGCAACATATGCCTGTTCATAGACAAAAAGTGATTGACTATTACTCACCCAAGATGCCTTGTAAGGGTGTTGGTGTGGAATCCTTTCCAAATGCAGTTTATCCACCATTTCCTGAGATACCATGTTGTCTGTTGAACCAGTATCAATGACAACCTTACATACTTTACCTTTGCTCTTGCATGTGGTCTTGAAAAGAGCTCTTCTTTGCATCATATCCTTTGATGCCTGCAAACTAATTCTCCTTAGCATCAATGCTTCCCCCTCCTCAGGATACCCATAACCATCAGGAACTCTATCTGTTTGCTCTACTTTCTCTTCTTGCACAAGTTGTGCTCTCTTGTCATTTGTTCTATCATCTCTGGATGATGAACCTTTGCTTTCTGGACATTTGAAAAATGGATGACCAGACTCACCACAGGTGTAACACTTTCCTGAAAATGTAGTAGAACCTCTACCACCTCTAAATCTGCCTCTATTACCTTTCCATCCACCTCTGAAATCAGACTATCCCTGTCCTTTACCAGTGTCTTCTTGACCCTCATTGGTTTGCCTTGTTGTAGGGGCTAATCCTCTTCCCCTCATATTGCTGCCTTTTCCTCTCATGGACTTGTCTTGTCTCCTATTCATCTTTTCTTCAATCCTGATTGCCATTTGGTAATAATCCTCCACACTCTTAGGGTTAGCTAAAACTAACTCATCCTGTATGCTCAATCTCAAACCAGCCAAGTACCTAGCCACCTTTTCTACCTCATTCTCATGATGACCAGATCTCATACTCAACTTATAAAACTCCTCAGTATATGCCTTCACATCCATTTCCTTCTGCCTTAAAAATTGCAGCTTCTTAAACATCTAAATTTCATAATCCCTAGGCAAGAATTTACCTTTGATCCTTGCTACCATCTTATCCCATGAAGTGATCTTTGACTTCCCTTGTTTGCTTCTCTCAGATTGTACATAATCCCACCATACCAAAGCATGACCTCCTAACTTGGTCTTTGCAATCTTTACCTTCTGATCCTCAGCAACATCTTCACATTCAAAGTGATTATCAAGTGCAGCAATCCAATCCAGTAACTCATCTTCATTCAAACTTCCATTATACTTGGAAACATCAACCTTTACCTTAGGTTCATCACTCTGCACTGCCTTTAACAGTTTTGCAAATCTCTGGTCTTCAGTATCCAGATCTTCAGCTACCTCTTCATACTCTTCAACAGCATCTTCATCTTCTTCAGACTCACTGTCTTCCACTTCCCTCTTTTTGTTCTTCTCCAAGGCTACAAGCCTGGCTTGAAGTGCTTCAGCAAGCTCCTTCATCTTCCTCATCTCTCTGGAATGTTTTTCCTTCATCTCCTGCAATTCCCTTGCAGTACCATTACCTTTCAGAGGCATTTTGTCAACCTCTCACTCCTCTACCTCTGTCCTTTCAGTGACAGAATCAACTCTACCTCTGCCCTTTCGGTGACAGAATCAACACACAACAGCCCAGACCTTTTGCTGAGCTCTGATACCACTATGATGCAGAGGCATCCACACTAAAACCTTGACATACAGCATGTATGTCTAACACCCTTCATCATCATCATCATATTTCCCTTAACACTGTCAGCATCATCATATTTACTCTGCCGACCGATATCCTCCTGCAGACAAACCTTCGACCCTTCGTCTGTCAGCAGCATCATCATATCCGCCTATCGGCAGCATCATCACATTTGGCAAGCACAAACATCCTCCTGACGTTCACTGTTCACCTTACCGACAACCTCTATCTTCAGCATCATGATGTTCAACATCATGTTCATCAGCAGGATATAAAACATCTGGTTCCTCCCCAATATCCTGATGACGATTATCCTGATGACGATGACGTCACATGCAGCTCCTTCAATATCCTGCTGCCCCGATATCCTGATGACGATTATCCTGATGATGATGACGTCACATGCAGTTCCGTCAATATCCTGCTGTCAGCCAAACTTAACATTATCGGCCCGCGATGGTTTTATCAACCCGATCTTCTACCTTATGCCGATACGCTCCTCCTCGGCAACACCTGATGATGATCACCCCAATGCACATTCACCTTATGCAAATGACTGCATCATGCTCATCTCCATCTACTCGGATGACGCCCGAAGTAACTGCAGGATATACACAGAAATATCCTGATGATGCCGTTGTAACGAATTTTCCAACCTTAGCGAATTTCGATCCGCCGAACCTCCTGGGATGACCCGATCTACTTTCAGGGTGATCTTCCAGACTCTAACTATCAGCTTGACCTAGCACATACCCATGCTAGGGTTCTCAACACCTCTTGATCGCGATCCTGTAAACATACATGCGACCAAACAGAAAAAACAAACTAAATCCTAAACTACTGTACATAGCCATTCCACCGATTTGACGAATCGACCGGTGGAATGGATCAGCGAATCCATGTAACCACCAAAACAGCAAATCGATCACACAATGGAATCCAAATAGAAAATTGACACAACAGGATCTCTTTATTGATTTCAAAAAGATGCAAATACAATACTCAGTCTCTCCCTCTGCCTCACTCTCTGCAAAGTCTGATCGATGATCTATGATGTGCAATACTACCCGATCCTACTACATAAATAGGATTTCCTGCGAGTACTACCACTCGATTCCCAGCGGCTGGGAGCTTCCAAGCGGCTGGGAGGATCCAACCGAACATACAGCATAATAGTTGTCCTAACAAACTACCTAAAAATAGTAAAGTATGGTCAACATGACCTTGTTACATGCATTGGTCTTATAAGACCTTCTTGGAAACATTAACAAGACTCAAAACAAACTAACTGCCTCATGGAGGCCAGCTGTCAGGTAGGTGCTCCTGCACCAAAGAAGACAATAAAGAGACAAAAATCAGAAGCTGATGTTGAGAAGAAAATTCCCTCTGTGAAAAACATCGTCAAGAAAATCACTGTTAAAGGCAACTTAAAACCATTAACTAAATTCTATGATCTCTGCAATAATGCTGACAAAATAATCTTGGAAGAAGCTACTATTAAGTAATTAAATGTGTTCAATCAAGCACTAGTATAAATTTTGTCAGAATTTCCAAAAGGTCTAAGGGATATATTGGAAATTAGGAAAGAATCTGCCAAGGCAAAAGATATGGAGTTCAGAGAACATGTACTGACCACTCTATGTCTGGTAATCTCCAGCAGAGAAGCAGACAAAATCTTCAAAGAGGTCAAAAATGAATTCAGGAGTAAAACAAGAATGAATAAACTAATGATTGGAGAGATAGATGAAATAGTTCAAGAAACTGAACAAATTTTGAGAAAAGCTTTGGACAAGAACAAGTTCTTTGTTGTGTCAAATGAGCCTACTGATGACACACCAGTCCCGGATGAAGAAGAGCAGCAGAAGGATGAGCAACAATATAGAATGGATGATTCCTCTATACCAGAAGAGGAAGCAATAAGCAGGGAAGAAATAAAAATGACAGATGAAATTGCTAATGCAGGAGGTATTCTAACTCCTCTGGATCATTCTGACAAAGAAGATATAAAGACAAATACATAAGCAGATGATCAAATTGAAGATGATTCTTTGAAGATTAAAGAGCATGAAATAGAAAAAGATAAAAACCAAGAAGAAGAAGAAGTCAAAGGTAAGGAAGATAAAGTAGAAGAAGATAGTACAAATGTTGATGCACCCAAACAAGATAGTCCTGATACTGCCACTGAGAAAACTCAAGGAAAGGAAGGTGGTCCAAAAATTGTGGCAAGAGACACTACAAATGTAGTAAAGAGTTTCCTAAGAAAAGAAATACTATAGTTTGATGAACCAAAACTGATTCAAGGACCAATCAACTTGGATACTCTCTCTTTCTAGTCTAGATGATGAAGATAGCATCTTTCACACAAGCCAAGGCAAGTGAGAAGATATTGAAATCTCACATAGAGGACAGTGAGCTGTTAAGTCTTGCATCTGGTATTTTGGAGAAGATAATGCCAACTTTGCAAAAGAATCCATCTGATTCTCCCTCTAGAAATCTAAAGAGCCTTGTAAATTTTGTAAGTACACACTTTGAATCACTTGAAAAATCTGTAGAGGTTAAAGTTTAGAATGAATTTGATAGCAAAATATTTGATGCAATTAAAGACATGATTGCGTTAGATAAATTAGTGCTAGACAACAGTGTAAAGAGTATTCAAAATGCTCTTTCAGAAGGAGGCAATATATATATATATAAGTTTTGTTTATCTACTCCTAAAGTCATAGAGGATATAGAAGATAAAATAAAGGACTCTAAATAGAAATTGTCAAGTATGTCCCAAGCTTTTGATCCATTGATAGTATCAGTGGAAAGTAAGGAGTGTCAGGCAATTAGCCTGATGGAAGAAATAAGGAAATTGACAAGAGAAAAGGAGAACATTGAAGTAAGAATAAGTGAACTCTGGGGACTGATTTCCCCTAAGATAGAAGCAATGTTCAATGCTGTGACAGAAGCCCAAACTGCTCCTCAAACAAGTGATCCCATTGACCTCCAGAAGGCTGAAGCACAAGCATTTTTATTCAATGGCCACATTTCAACCTTGAATAGTATGAAGAAGAGTTGGGATACAGAGTTGGCTTTATTGAAGAATATTTTTCTAGATGTACTTAAGTATATGTAAATATAACTTAAGGATTGGTTGTACATTTGCGGCATTGCATACAGAATTTTTGGGTGAATTTTGGTTTGTGGATTCCATCCTTTGCCATTGATGTCAAAGGGAGAGTGAAGAATAGTGAAAAATGAGGAATCCAGCAAAGGGGGATCTTTGGAAATAGTGGAGAGCACAAGTGTACAGAGTAAGGGGGAGTAGCTCTGACACTTAGTCATTTTTCACTAAGTGTTGCCATCAATGCCAAAGGGGGAGATTGTTGGCAAGAGACATTCCTATGCATAACAGGTTTTGTCATTGATGGCAACTAAGACTATTCCACACATCCACATAACATAACTTGCTCATACCAGAAGTCAGAACAAGAATTTATCTAAGTCCAGGTAGCCAAAAACAAGGCATGTGATAGGGTTCGGCATCTTGGTTTGGATCTCTCCGGTGGTACGTCATAGTGTGTTGCAGATCTGAGATAGTCTTAAGGATTGTTAGGGCAATCTAAATCCAAAATTTTAGCCTCCGATAATGAAGGATTTAAAAGTTATTAGCATCTGAGTATTGGATTCCAATTTGTCAGTGTAGACAAAAGAAAAACATGTCGACTTTGTAATTGATCTTGGTTTTGGATATATGAAAGTTGTTGGTTGGGCAATTTGTGATGATCAACGATAGTGGCCGACATGATTGATGATTTGTGAATACAAGTTTTTGGTCCATGTTACAAATTGTGCATGGATTTGGCCAACAGAGCAGAGTCCTCAATTAAAGTTCTAAGTATTCTTGAAGCCGACTGGAAAATTATTAGAATTCATGATACGGCTATATATAGCCAATGGATTTGAGTGATTTGTGTGTGGTAGAGGTGCGACAATGGAATAAGTGCAAATAAAGGCAAAGATAAGTGTGAAGGTGAAGATCTAAGCTCATATTATGATAGAATAGTAAAACAAGGTAGAACAAAAGATGAAGTTTATCAAGTCGATATTTTTTGCTTAACCGAAACTGAATCTTTGCATTGGTAGATGCTAATTATCAATTCAAACACATTGTAATCTTCTTTCTGTAGGCAATGAGCCTGCTGTAGGCAGTGAGCCTTCCTTTGAGCAGTGACCTCGAGGCAGTGAGGCCGAATGCATGTGCATTCCCCTTTTGTAATACTTTTAATAGATTATGATCTTTGTGGGTTAACCCCCATTGTAGTTTTTCCCTTAACCGGGTTTCCATGTCAAAAATCTTGGTGTCAAGTGTAATTCATTTGTTTCTTCTCATGTGTTGTTGATTCATGCTTTAATGTTTTCATCATTAATCTGGTTTGAATAAAAGGGAAGAATTAATTGCTGCAAATATAAAAGTTTTAAGACAACTGATTCACCCCCCCTCTCAATTATCTGCCCTATTTCCAACAAGAGTTTGGTACTACTGATGGCCCTATAAAAACTGAGATTGCTTTCAAGGCCAAGGAAGAAAATACTTCTAGATCAGATAAATATGTTGTGGAATCAGATGAAGAAGATTTTGTAGAGCTTCAAGACAAATTTGCAAGAAGAATAAAAAGGGATAGTAGAGGAAAGTTCAAAGGTAAGTTACCTTTCAAATGCTTCAATTGTGGTAAAATTGGTCACTATGCTTCAAGATGTCCTGACAGAGCCTTGAAAATCAATGAAAGTAAAGGAAAGATGGTAAGAAAGAGTTACTATGTTAGAGATGATGATGGTGTAACTGATGATGAATCTGTAACATCAAAAATTGTCTTCCTATATAGGATGGTACAGTTTCCCTCAATTTAGCTCCTCACTTGGGTGATCTCTCAACCTTTTCTTTTCTGGCCTTCCTAAAACCCTAATTGACTAAGTCTAGGAGCAATCTATTCACTTTTTGAGGTAACTTGTTGATAGAATCCGAAAAGGGGATTTGAGATTTCAGTCCCTAGGACCCCCAAAAATGCAGAAATGAGTGGAAATGGGGGCTTGGCCTTGGGCACCCACACCCTAGTCCTCCCCTATTTCCCACCGAGTGCCTCAAGATTCTGTTTTCAGATTCTCAGTTTTTGCACAATATCAAGACGTTATTTCAAAATTTGAATTTCCCTAAAGCTAGATATAAAAAGACATTTGTAAATCATTTTATCACACACAATTCTTATGCAAGCTTGATGCCAAAACTCTGCTACAATTGCCATTGAAGATCAGTGACTTGTTGAAGCTCTTTGAAGTATTCCTTATTTGATATCTTGGAGACAATGGATGAAGATTAGAAATCAAGATCTTGAGTCTATCTTGCTCTTCCTAGGGTTTGTACACCCTTTTCATGATCAGGAGAAGGATTGAAGCCTCCAATAGCAAGCTTGGAGATCCTCCACAAACATTGTTGATTCACCTTCTTGTTCATGCAAGTCTTCATTTATCTCATCTCCTTGAGGTGAAGTTGTATGTGTTTATTGATGCAAAGCAAGTTGTTGATCTTCCCTTGAATGAGACATCCAGGGTTTGATTTTATCCATACACACATTGTTAGGTTTGTACACACTTCTACAAATCTTTTTCTCTAGCTATTGTTGAGGTAGAAATACTAAAGACGATGATTGACTGAGGCAAGCTCCTATATAGCCACAACATCTTCCTTCTTTTGTAGGTGTAGATCATGTTTTGCAGGTTCTGGCAGAAAGAAGCTACAGAAAGGAGGATATTGCAGATTTAGTCATGACAGAATTTTAGATTTTTAGATTCCAAGACTTGTGGGACATTGGAATGAGTGCCCTAGTCCAACCAGGGGTTTATTCCAGGATCTAGAAGCCTTTTAGTAGTCTTAGACACCCTGTGTAGAAGATTTTCATGTACAAAAACTTTTAGGACACTGGAGTGGGCACCCTAGTCCAAGTGGCCCTCAAAACTTGGGTGCTTTGTCTCTAAAACCCTATCTCTACACTTCTGTGATCATCTTTGCCAGTTTTTTCATTAGTTTCTATATATTTCTAATTTAAGGCATAATTAGGGTTTTACTTGGTTGAAAGGAAAACACTTGATAAAATATTGATTAGGGCCTTAGGTTTCATAACCACATGAGCATAAGGGATAGACAAAGTGATTAGAAGCTTGTTCACAAGCTCAACCCTTGTCCTCCCAATGCTTAGTGGTGAAATGGTAGTATTTGACCTAGTTTAAACAAACTATCAATTTTCACACTAAACATTTTGGTGAACCCAAGCTTTAAAGAATTTGTATCCTTTTAAACTTCAGATCTGAAATAATTTTCTATTCTAGAGCATAATTGGATTGAAAAACCTCTTTAGTGAAATTGCATATGTTAAATTGTGGAATACATTCTTTATCTTTTCACTAAAAGAGTTGGAAATTATCATTTATTGTTGAAAGTTGTATTTCATTTGCAAAGGGCATCATTGTGCATTTAAATCTTGGTTTAATTAGAGCATGTTAAAATTTTAGATTATTTTTTGCAAGATTTTCATGCTTATGATGAGTTGTTTAGTCATGATGACTTTGATATGTTAGATGAAGCCCTTGAGGACTTTATCTCGATTGAACATTCCAATACGACCTCTAAGCCATCACTATTTCAAAGATTTGTAAATGTGATTTATGTTCGTAAACCTAAAGAAGAGATTGAAAAACTGAAAATTATGGTTACTCTATGTGCAAATGTGGTTCAACCATCCTCAAAACCTGTGCTTGTTGTAAAAGGTCTTTCATCCTCTTCTCAATCTCCTAATCACATTTATGATCATACAAAACAAATAGCGAAACAAAACTCACAACAAACCAATCATAATGTGGTTGCCCATGCATATAACACTTGGAATAACAAACAAAGTACATAACAAATGAATGTTTCGATATCTTTACCAGCCTCTCAACCTATGCTTCCTCAAGCTCCTCGTTTAACATATAAAGGTGGTAAGGACTATGATCTTGTAGAGCAGCTTCACTCTACTCCTACAAAGATATCTCTTTGGGAACTTATACAAACGTCACCTACTTACCATGGAATGCTTCAAGAAGCTTTACAAAAGGTGATTGTTCCTCCTGCTGTTAAACCAAATGATGTTGCCACTTTACTAGATTGTATGCATGCAACAAAAATAGATATTCTATTTCAACAACATGAATTACCATCTCTTGAGGTTCAGAATCAGTATGATCCTTTAGTTATCTTTATTACAATCAACAAAACATTGGTTAAGAGAGTTATGATTGATAATGGGTCAGCCCTTAATGTTTGTGGCATTGATATATTGCACAATGTTAAAGTTGATGTATCTGCCATTAAACCAGAATCATTAAGTATTCGTGGATTTGATAATGTTGGACGACAATCTGTGGGCACTATAACTTTACCTATACAAGTTGGACCAATGATGGTGCCTACCTTGATTCATGTCATGCCTTGTTCTCTATCTTATAACATGATTCTAGGTAGACCTTGGATACATGCATTAGGAGAATTCCTTCTACTTTACACCATTTGATTAAATTTATATTTAAAGAGAAACTGCATACTATCCATTCAGATCCTGAACCTGATAATTGTCTACAAATGGAAGTGCATAGGCATGTTATTTTCCCTAAGAGTTTGAACAATTTGAAAGTTGATTTATCAGCTCCTCTTGCTTCTAAAAATGTTATGCAAGAGTCTAAATAGTTGAATGCATTTGTTGGTGATGACTGGGGTTCATTAGATTTTGCATCTTCCTCCACAAGAGAATATAAACTTAAAAACCTTGTTCCTGAAACATCAAATATTACATCGATCACATTGCATGCTTCAAATGATAAACATAAGACTTCTTTGATGACAAAGAAAGATAATACTCTAAGTTATACTACTGATTATGAGACTTATGAAGCTCCGCCTTCATCTAAAGAAATGGTCTCTCTCTATGGTAGAGGATTTCGAATCCTTTACAAAAATTGTGACTATGTAGGTAATGGTTGTGGCCTAAATCAACAAGGAATCAAAGTCCCTATAGAATCCGCTTCACAACATTACTCAAGTGTCATTGGATATAATCCTTTTAAGGAAACCAAATCCCACAAATGCCCTACTCTAAATGTGAATACAATATCAATACTCAGTTTGATATTCCCTAAGATGATTGACATCAATTGTCCTCCACGATCACTTCCATTAGATATGTTTATGGCAGATGAAGTGATAATGGAATTCTTAGGTGCTTATTATGGCATTCCTCATTATCACCATAAACGTGGCCTACCTTATTGTTTAAACAATGATGAATACTTTGGAAAGACTACTAGCACAATAACTGCTACAGTAGAGCATAATGAAGAACAATTACAATCCTACAATCCCTCAGACCATAGTACTCTCCTTAATGGAAAGACTATTGTTGTCGTTATGGATAAGGATAACCCTGAAAAGGTTATCCCTATTGGTGATTGTTTAAAAGTGGAAGAAAAAGAAGAAATGACTAAACTGTTGAATGAGTTCTCAGAATTATTTGCTTGGAATTATTCAGACATGCCTGGTATAGATCCTTAGATTGTAATGCATAATATTGTGTTGAAACCAAATGCTAAGCCTTTCAAACAAAACATTCGTAAGATGAATCCTAAGATTGCTTTGCTTGTTAAAGTTGAAATAGAAAAACTCTTACAAGCTGGTTTTATCCGACCAATTGATTACTCTTCATGGATCTCAAATATTGTTGCATTCACTAAACCTGATGGTTGTATAAGAATGTGCACAGATTTCAGAGATTTAAATTTGGCATCTTTGAAAGATGATTTTCTGCTCCCTAATATCGATATGATTGTTGATTCCATAGCTGGACATGAGTTGCTATCTTTTATGGATGGATTTTCAAGATATAATCAAATCCCTATATATCCTCTTGATCAGTATAAAATAGCCTTTATAACACCTTGGGGTACATTTTGTTGGGTAGTCATGCCACTTGGACCTAAGAATGCAAGAGCTACTTACCAACGTGCAATGACTCTTATATTTCATGATTATATGCACAATATTTTAGAAGATTATGTTGATGACATCCTAGTGAAGTCTACCCATCGTAAGGATCATGTTATAAATCTTCAACAAATATTTGAGCGCATACAAAAATATAATATGCGATTGAATCCCCGTAAGTGTGTTTTTGGCATGGACAGTGGAAAGTTACATGGATTTATTGTTTCGAATCGAGGTATAGAAGTCGATACAAAAAAGATAGATGCGATTGTTAATATTCAAATACCTAAGAACATATCTCAACTTCATAGTTTGTAGGGAAAGATATAGGCCATCCACCGATTTGTTTCACAACACGTAGATAGGACTCACCCCTTTACGTAACTACTAAAGAAAGATTCTCACTTTCAATGGAATTTTGAATGTCAAAAAGTTTTCAATGATTTAAAGAATTACTCAGCTAATCCTCTTGTTTTGCAACCTGTTGTTTCTGATAAACCATTACTATTATACATTTTAGCATCTAACAATGCCCTAGTAGCTTTGTTAACACAACATAATGTTGAAGGCAAAGTATGCATTGTATATTACATCAGTTGTACTTTGCTCGATTATGAAGTGTGATACATAGTTATAGAGAAGCATTGTTTAGCTTTAGTGTTTGCCACTCAAAAGTTTAGACATTATCTCTTAAATACTGAAGTGCATGTAATGGTAAAATTTGACCCTTTGAAACATCTCTTCGCAAGAATACATTTATTGGGTCATCTTGTTAAATGGGTTATGTTGTTAACAGAATTTGATCTCAAATTTATTTCACAAAAAGTGATTAAAGAGCAAGTGATAGCTGATCAATTAGCTGATGCTCCCTCACCCTTTTCTATACAGAATGTCGATGTGTTCCCTGACGAACAAATTTTAACAATCTCTGCAGATGAAAAATGGAAATTATATTTTGACGGATCAAAATGTCGAACTGGCTTCGGAGCTAGTGTTATATTAATACCTCCCATTGGTAAGCAGATTCCCTTATCCTACCGCTTAGATTTCTTATACACAAATAATATAGCGGAATATGAAGTTCTTATTGCTGGACTTCATGTAGCCTTGGCTCTTAATATCAAAAAAAATACAATATATAGTGATTCTCAGTTAATTGTTAAATAGATAACAGGATCATATCAAACTAAACACGATAAGTTATCTCAATATCATGAATTTGTGTTATCTCTCTTAAAACAATTCACATCATATTTGATTAATACCATTCCCAGGAAAGATAACCAGCATGCGGATGCAATGGCAAGTGTAGCTTCCCTTATATCTCCTAAAAGTTCTCCTGAGGAATTTACGTTTGTTGTTCATAATCTTAAGACACCGATAATCGATGACCCTATAGTTGTGAATTTAGAACTCTATGGTAATACATACACTGATGAATGGTTCTCCTACATATTCAACTATCTACGTGATGGAACCATTTTGGATTCAACATCTAAGAATGCCTGACTCCGTTTACGTAAACTAGAAATGCGATACATTATATTATCAAATGTCTTGTATCGACAAAGTTATAATGGTGTTTTACTCTAATGTTTAAGTAATTTAGATATTCTGATAGCTTTAGAAGAAGCTCACTCTGGTGCCTGTGGAGGGCATTTTGGTGGAAAATCATTGGTGCAAAAATTGTTACGTATGGGGTACTATTGGCAGCATATGGAACAAGACTCCTTTGCTTACATCAAGAAATGCCTACAATGCCAACAACATAAACACCTGATCCATGCTCCCACTCAAGAGTTTCATGCCTAGGTGTCACCATGGCCATTTTCCATCTGGGGTTTGGATCTAATTGGTAAAATTTCCCACCCTCCTCTCAAGGACATACATTTATAATCATTGCTACTGATTATTTTACAAAATGGGTTGAAGTGGTCCCTTTGCGATCCACGACCACTGATGTAATCTATCAATTCATACAAGATAACATAATTTCTCGATTTGGAATACCTTCCTCCTTGGTTTTAAACAATGGTACACCATGTAAGAACAAGGATGTGAAAAAGTTCCTTGAAAAATATCACATACATCACTTCTCTATGCCTTATTACCCTCAATCAAATGGCCAAGCAGAAGCCTCAAATAAGGTTGTTGGATAGATTTTATGGAAAACCATTAATAAACATCAAAAAGATTGGCATACGCAATTATCCTATGCCTTATGGGCTTATAGAACAAGTATTCGAATGGCTACAGGTAACACACCATATAATCTTGTCTATGGCGTAGATGTGATAATGCCCTTAGAGTTAGAAATTCCTTCTTTGCAAATTTCCCTAAGAGATATCATGGATGATGACATAGAATGAGAGAAAAGATTACAGGAACTTGAGATGCTTGATGAAAGACGTATTAATGCTCTTGAACATCTCAAGGCTTATAAAAAGGAATACAACGATCCTATAATGTGCAAGTCATACAACGTTCATTGAACATTGGGGACTTTGTTCTTTATGAAAATCAACGCAACGTAAACACACCGCCTGGTGAAAAAGGTAAGTTCAGCCCTAATTAGATCAGACCATATATAATCACTAAAACCTTTGGAGCTAGAGTGTATAAATTAGCCAATGAGCAAGGTGCGCCGCTTAAGGAACCTATTAATGCAACGCACCTCAAAAGATTTTATGCTTAGAGATTTAATGTTAAATGTTCCTAAGCTAATTTAGCACATAGATTAGCTTCAATTTTGACAAGATAGTACTATTTTGTCTTAATTCATTTCGCATTATATCTTTGTTCAGTTGATCATTGTTGTATCATGTTTAAGTAGTAATTGCTTAGATCACTTTTTGTATTAACTGAATGTAGCATGGAAGTTAAATTTATGTGTAAAATAATTAATCATTGTGTTTGTTACTACATGTTCTTTTTAGAATTGTTAGTATATCACAATAGCATTAATTATAGCATTTAGACATCATCACTAGTTGCATTTTTATAAAAATCACATGTGATAGATCAAAATCCATTACACATAGATAAAAAGAAATAAACATTATATATATATATATATATATCAGTTTCATATATACATCTGAGTTGACTATCCCTTAAAACAAAATGGGATGTCATAGTGCCTAAAGTCTATGTATCACATAGTTGAGCCTCCATCACCAATACCCTCAGGCCCTCGTGGTGTGCGAGTGACAAAAGCATGACCATGTGTGGCTATGGATCGTGAATGACCCCTAGAGACACTTAGCGATCATAGCCCCCTGATCTTGCTTCTCATCTCTATCATTTATTCATGTGCCTCCCGATACATCCTATGGTACCGGTCTCTCTCAGCCTGAACCCTATCTCTGTCAGCTCTTGCCTACTGGACCTCCCACAGTAAGAACTCACTAACAGCTAGCTCCCTCTGATGTAGGAACCGCTACCATCTGCTCTCGCTGTGCCTTGAGCTTAGCCTCGGTGTGCTCAGCTCTCTATCGAAACTCCTCTCTCATGCAGACTACTCTAGCATGGCCTCTGTAGTAGTCCTATATCTGACAATAGGCATAAATATCTCAGCATGCCGCCCAGCAGATGATCATGGTGAATAACCTACCCACACTTTCTGCTCTGAGGCATCTGTTGGTACTATGTCTCCTATGATGTGACTCACAAAGTCTCACCATGCGTCTATCCCAACTACAAAATAGAGGATGAGATAGATGTTAGACTCCCATATAAATATCACAAATAATAATCTATATAAAGCATCAAATAATAAATCATACCTAACCTAGATCTCCATCTCACCAAGATGGATCTCATATTGCAAATGGTGTGACGAGCTCTGCTATCTAATTTGTAGCTGGAGGCATAGACCTACTACTCTCCCCTCGATCTATCTGACTAGGCCTCACATCCTCTACAGGAGTAGGACCATGAGCCTTGGACCACAGTCTTGAATCAGTCTCCTCATCAGTGTCTACCTCCTGCTAGCTCTGTCATGATCTCTCTCTGAAGACTTACTAGGATGGGACCTCCTCGAACTCATCCTCGTCCTCCTCCACATCCTCCTTGAGATTGTATTATCCTAAAAAATCACTGACATTATCCTCCACCCCTATGTCACTCGCGTTACCAGCCCAAGGTCAGGCATCTCCTATAGGATGCCCAGGTGGAAAGATAGGTGCAGGCCATGCTGTGTGCAAACAGGTCCGATATGCTTGGGTACACCCAACATCATCTGTGTCCGACACTAGCTCTGTATCCTTAGGACCCTCATCGTTGCTAAGTTACATGTCTTCTATAGTCAGCCATCAGACGGTATTGGCTCTGACTGCACTCCAAGCTGCACATGCATAGCTCGAATGAACTGCAGGAACATCATGTATCTGTCTGAACTATCGTGCCACCCTATCAAAGTAAAACCAAGATATAGTGTGATCAAGGCAACTGGCCATTAGCTGATCCCTCTGCATCCTCGCTAACTTCCTTTGCTCACCAGGCCATCTGATGTAGCCATGATATGGTCTCCACATGATGTTGTCAGGCTATAATCTGTCAAATACTACTCTCCAGTATAATAGATTGTCGTGCCTCCAACACCTAACTAGTGGATAGGCATAGACATGCGAATGGGTGAATGCTACCTCTATTTAAAAACCCACCGGTCATGTGCACCTAATGTACTTGAAGGCCTAGACCTGTAGTAATGTGTAGACCATCAGACTATGCATCTCATAATGGACATATCACCCTAGGTTGTGATAAAGGTACGCAAGCATACTGCACCCCCATGCATAGAAAGTCTGATATTCCTCCATTGCTCTAATGGTGTGAACGAGACCCCCATGAAGGTGAGTGCCTCATCCATATGGTGCGATGGCTAGTGCGACTATGACAATCATGATCCTCCCTAGCAAGGGAATGTTTCTGCATCCCTGCTCTAGTAAACAGAGTTGAATGTGTCCTCGCTCTGCCTATGAAATAGTGTGACCCAAGCAATATAGCTAACTCTCATGAGTATACCTCTCTGAGAAATGTCTAATAACCCTCACTATCTCTCCTCGGATCGACAGTCGAAGGATCATGAATACATCCTCTAGTGTGATGGTAATCTCACCTGTCGATAAGTGGAATGTGGATGTATCTGCATCCCATCTCTCCATCAGTGCCATGAGCATTGCGCAGTGGAATCTAATTGTGGGCATCTCAAACACCCACCATAGGCCCACCATCTGTAAATTCTCTCTCTTTATGATAGTCAAGGCGCTAGCACACTCTCGTAGAAGTGCCATCAGATGACCACCTATGTGCTCACACATCTCAGGGACATCCTGCAGATCAAAAAGTAAGCAAGAGTATCATAATCCTCTCTAGAAACCAAAATAAGCTATCAAAAACTAAACAGAATGTCTGTGCCTAGGGTCTGTGTCCTTTGTGGACCAAGGCTCCTTAGAAAGACTAGGGCACCCCAGAGGGACACTAGTGCCCCTGTGGGAATAGGGTGCCCCAGAGAGACTTTGGCGCCCTAGTTGGACCCAGGCACCCCTGTCTGGAACCCCTGTCCATCTTCCCCTCTTAGCATAGGCATCGATAAACATGAAAGCAAAAGATGATAGAAGAGTTGGATTAGGACCCTACCTCAGCCTCGAAATGTCTCTCCGCTACTCAGGCTCAGACCATCTCCAGTTGTGGTGGATGATATGGATGTCAGCTAGGCATGGTCATTCTCCTATTCTCTGTCTCTCTCTCTCTCTGCGATGACAAGAAACAAGAATGAGTTAGTGATAAGTGACAACTCCATGTTACATAAAGTAAGTGAGTGAGAATTCATACCCCTAACTAGGTGCAAAAGTGTGCTCTTTTTCTCTGGAGCCCTTTTCTCTAGCTGTCGAACTCTAGTTTCAGTGTCGTTTGTTGCATTGGAACCTTGGTTCTACTCTCTTTCTTCTCCAATGTGTTATATTTGAGCGTTGTATCTTCAAATGACCCTCATAACACATTTCCCTTGAAGTCGACGTGCATGGATATCTCCTTGTTTCTACTCTTGGACTAAGCAAGCAAAAACAGGGGGCATATATCTCCCTCGATTTCCCCCTTCTCATCACTCAACCCCCTTAGCATTTTTTGTACTAACTTATTGGTGGTGGTTGTAGGTTGATTTGGTTTTGATTTCTCTAACAAGTGTTCCTTTGTAGGTTGCGGTTCCTAACTTTGTGGTCTTGCAGGATTGCAGACTTGGGGGCTTCCTACCTTCTTGGCAACAACACTTTGACTTCATCTATAGTATCCTTTTGGGTATTCTTTTCATGATTGATGTATTTACTTTCCTTTAGTTGCATATGCACGTAGTGTCATATGGCCACTAAAGTGGGGGCTAAATGTAATGTCAGAAATTGTCCTCCTGTATGGAATGGTACAATTTCCCTCAGTTTAGCTCTTCACTTGGGTGACCTCTCAACCTTTTCTTTTTTGGGCTTCCCGAAACCCTGATTGACTAACTCTAGGAGCAATCTATTACTTTTTGAGGTAACTTGTTGATAGAACCCGGAAAGGGGATTTGAGATTTGGGTCCCTAGGACCCCAAAAAATACAGATTTGAGTGGAAATGGGGGCTTGGACTTGGATGCCCATGCCCTAGTCCTCCCTTGTTTCCTAGGATTTTGAATTTTGGTAGGATATCAGCTCCTGTCGAGTGCCTCTAAATTCCATTTTCAAATTCTTGGTTTTCGCACGATATCGAGACGTTATTTCAAAATTTAAATTTCCCTAAAGCTAGATATAAAAAGATATTTGTAAATCATTTTATCACACACAATTCTTATGCAAGCTTGATGCCAAAACTCTACTATAATTGCTATTGAAGATCAGTGACTTGTTGAAGCTCTTTGAAGTATTCTTTATTTGCTATCTTGGAGACAATGGATGAAGATTAGGAATCAAGATCTTGAGTCTATCTTGCTCTTCCTAGGGTTTGTACACCCTTTGCATGATTGGGAGAAGGGTTGAAGCCTCCAATAGCAAGCTTGGAGATACTCTGTGGACATTTCTAATTCACCTTCTTGTTCATGCAAGTCTTCATTTATCTTATCTCCTTGAGGTGAAGTTGTATGTGTTTATTGATGCAAAGCAAGTTGTTGATCTTTCCTTGATTGAGACATCTAGGGTTTGATTTTATCCATACACATTGTTAGGTTTGCACACACTTCTGCAAATCTTTTTCTTTGGCTATTGTTGAGGTAGAAATACCAAATACGGGGCTTGACTGAGGAAAGCTCCTATATTGCCACAACATCTTCCTTCTTTTGTAGGTGTAGATCATGTTTCATAGGTTCTAGTGGAAAGAAGCTACAGGAAGGAGGATATTGCAGATACAGTCGCGATAGAATTTTAGATTTTTAGATTCTAAGACTTGTGGGACATTGGAGCGAGTGCCCTATTCCAAGTGGCCCTCAAAACCTAGGTACTCTATCTCTAAAACCCTATCTCTGCACTTCTCTGATCAGCTTTGCCAGTTGTTTCATCAGTTTAAGTATATTTCTAATTTAAGGCA
Source organism: Cunninghamia lanceolata (assembly GCA_027924645.1). Lineage (NCBI taxonomy): Eukaryota > Viridiplantae > Streptophyta > Pinopsida > Cupressales > Cupressaceae > Cunninghamia > Cunninghamia lanceolata. The sequence goes on from BSBN01000655.1 coordinate 11,687,524, forward strand.
TAATTAGGGTTTTACTTAGTTGAAAGGAAAACACTTGATAAAATCTTGATTAGGGCCTTAGGTTTCATAACCACATGAGCGTAAGGGACAAACAAAGTGATTAGAATCTTGTTCACAAGCTCAGTCCTTGTCCTCCCAATGCTTAGTGGTGAAATGGTAGTATTTGACCAAGTTTAAACAAACTATCAATTTTCAAACTAAACATAATCTAATTCTGATGATGGTAATAGTAGTGAATGCCTGTTTATTGCACTTAGATAAGAACTTGTTTCTGCTAATATTGCTAGCTATGTGAAGGAAGGAAGTCTAGGAGAGTTGTCTATATTTCATGTTGAAAAGGAAGATGAATGGATCATAGACAGTGGATGTTCAAATCACATGATAGGAGACAAGAGTAAGTTTGTTAAGTTTGAATACTATGAGGGAGGACTTGTTAGGTTTGGTGATGATGCAGCCAGTAAGATTTGTGGAAAGGGATCTATTACTTTTGATGGAAATCATAATACAGATGATGTTCTTTATGTCAAGTTCCTAAAGCATAATCTTCTAAGTGTTGGACAAATGTGTGACAAAGGGTATAATCTTGTGTTCAAGGACAATAGGTGTAAGATACAGAATAGCTCTAGAACTTAATTGTTGCTGGTAAGAAGACTCATGGTAATGTTTATCATTTGAAAGGTGCTGAAAATTGTTGTTTGTTGGCTAAGACATATGAAAGTTGGCTATGGCATAGGAGAATGTGTCACATTAACTTCAATAATCTGGTGAGAATAAGCATTTTTCAAGTTGTAAGAGACCTGCCCAAGATTGTGAAGCCTGTCAATGCTATATGCAAAGAATGCCAGTTTGGGAAGATGACAAAGACTACTTTTAGAAGCAAATAACAATCCTACTGGTTTGCTAGAGCTGGTGCATACAAACCTATGTGGTCCGACAAGAACAAGAAGTCTGCAAGGTGAAAGGTATTTCATGCTTCTTATTCATGATTTTTAAAGAATGACTTGGGTTACTTTCCTTAAAGAAAAGATAGAAGCTCTAGATAAGTTCAAGGCATTCTGATGCAAGAGCATCCTTGGTTCAAGAGTAATCTTGCACCAACCAAAAACATTTGCATTTCAGTTTGTTTGTAGTTTAGTTTGTTTCTTTTCCATTTTCCAGTTCAGTCAGTAGTAGTTTCTGTATTTTGGTCCACATTCTACCGCAGTTGTATTTCAAATCTTACGGAGCTAAAATTAGAATCTAGATTCATTCATCTACATCATATCTAGAATTCAGAGCATTTGATCCAAGTACCAAAAAGTTATTGCTATCAGAAGATTGATTATTTTCTTAGAACAGAGCATCCTGACAACCTCTGATAACCAACTAAAGGAGAAGACTTGTAGAGCATTCCTCAACTTGTGGAGCCTAATGACACATCATTCATTGATCTTTGGTTCGTGACCAACCTTACCTGAGATCCACACATCATTGTATTCATTTGCAGAGATGTTCTACATGATTAGGTCTGACCTATCCATGTACACACATTACAACTCTTCATTGGAGATTGTGATCTTCCTTGGCTGACGTGGAGGAATCTTATGATCCGAAGATGATATATATTGATGTAACAGATCCTTAGGAAAGTAGCTCATGATAATAACGATAGTTGATAGTTTGGATTCTTTGCGAAGGGACTTAAAAGCTATATCTTATCTATATTCTAATATTCTGTAATTAGGCTTGTGAGCCCAAATTGTAAGCCCGCATGTTGCCAGCCGATCTATATCTGAATTCTTTGATATACTAAAAGATTGAATCTACATTTGTTTCATATCTTTGAGTTGTTTCTGTTGTGTTTACTCTTGTTGCATGGTTTGGATAGTTCATTCTGTGAACCCTCCTACCGTGACTGTACCAAGTAGTATTAGAGCCAAAGTTTGAATCTTTGAGAGTGAATTGAGCGAAGTTGGCAAGGGAATTTTGTAAGATCTTTCTGTGGACAGATCACCAAATTGAGGCAGGTTACTTGTGTTACAAATGACCACTAATTGTGAGGTAGTTGTCACCTTGTAGCCTGATCGCCAAACTTGAGGCAGTTTGCATTTGATCCTAGGAAGAATTTTGCTAAGGAGAGTTGCTGTTGTTGGAACAATGGTTGGTAGAATGGATGAGATGATGGAAATGATGAAAACAATGAGAATTCAATTGGATGTTGTTGAAGAAGATAGGAGAAGAGGATTGACACCTAGACTTGATGTTGAAAGTGATGATGAAGAGGAATTTTAGTATGTTGAACAAATTGGCGAAACCCTAGGAGATGATGAAGAAGAAGAATCAGATCAAGTAAAGATGTTGCAAGCTATTTCGTAGATTGGAAAGAGACCTAGAGTTGATGTACTAAATTATACTAGTAATTTGAACCCTGAAGAATTGATTGATTGGATAAATGACATGGAAGAGTATTTTGAATATGAAGAACTTGAAGATCTGGAGAAGGTGAAATTTGCAAAGACAAAGTTGAAAGGACATGTTGCTATATGGTGGAAAGAAGTTCAGTTGGATATAAATAGAAGAGGAAAAGAAGAGATTACAAAGTGGGATAGGATGGTGACAAAATTGAAGACTCAGTTCATACCTGTTGACTATGAGTTGGAATTATTGAAGAGATTGCAAAACCTGAGACAAAAGGAGAAATCTGTGAAGGAGTATACTAAAGAATTTCGTAATATGATCATAAGGATAGGACATAGTGAAGCAAGTAAGGACAAAGTGGATAGATACATCAATGGAATGAGATTGAACATTCAAGAAGAACTAAGCTTGGTAAGGATGACATCTTTGGAGGAAGCATATCAGTTTGCCCTGAAGGTTGAAGAGAAGTTGAATAAGAGGCATGATTAGAGACAGAGAGGAAGAGAAGGTAAATTTTAGAGAGGGAGAGCATTTTCTAGAGGAGACAGATCACATCTGCAGCAAAACAAGCTTGACAGCCCATTTAAGGATGACAGAGATAATAATGCTTACCAGAGACATGACAAAAATTTTTACCAAAGAGGAAACCCTAGTGCATACCTAAATGAAGGATACAGAAGAGAAGGAAGGGGATTTGATAAGAGAACATTCAAAGGCACTTGTTTCAAGTGTGGAGGTGAAGGACATAGAGCATTTGAATGTAATCAAGGGAGTACAAGCAAAAGAACTAAGAACAGTGGAAGAGCAGCCTATGTTGAAGAAGAACGTGTTGGATCACCTAGTTCAGTTGATAAGCTGGAGAAAGGAGAATCACTTGTGATGAGGAGAGCACTATTTCAAATAGAGACAAATGAGGAACCACCATAGAGGAAAAGTTTGTTCAAAACCAAATGCAAATCAAGAGGTAAATGTTGTAAAGTTGTTATTGATAGTGGTAGTTTAGATAACCTAATTTCAGAGGAGATGGCGACTAAGCTGAAATTGAAAAGATTAAAACACCCTAAGCCCTATCATATAGCATGGATTTAGGACAATCATAAGGTACTAGTGAGTGAACAATGTTTGGTGAAATTTCATATTGGATCTTATCATAATGAAGTATTGTGTGATATTATGCCTATGGATGTATGTCATATCTTGTTGGGTAGACCTTGGCAGTATGATAGAAAAGCTCTACATGATGGGAGAAAGAATACATACACTATAATATCAAATGGGAAGAGAATTACTTTGATTCCTTTGGAAGATGATCCTAAGGGTAAAGTATGTGGGAATACTAGAATTTGTTTGGTAGATGGAAGAAAATTTCTAGATGATTTGAGACATGAGAATATGTGTTATGCTTTGATTTTGAAGAAGCCTAAAATATTGAAGGAGATTGAAGAATCACAATTGGAGGAGATAACAAAGTTTCTAACAGAGTATGAAGATATCATATTAGACAATGTACCTGAAGGATTGCCACCAATCAGGAGTATCAGTCATCACATGGATCTTATATCGGGAGCTATTTTACCTAACAAAGTAGCACATAGAATGACACAGGGAGAGAATGAAGAATTGAATAGAAAGATACAAGAATTGTTGAGGAAAGGTTTGATCAGAGAAAGTGAGTCCTTGTGTAGTACCTGTACTGTTAGCACCTAAGAAAGATGGAGAGTGGATACCATTAGATCATAATCAGAGAAGGAGATGAATAGAAGACTACTTTTAAGATAAATGAAGCATTGTATGAGTGGTTAGTGATGCCTTTTGGATTGACAAATGCACTGAGTACTTTCATGAGATTGTTGAATGAAGTCTTGAAGAAATTCTAGGGTAAGTTTTTGATTGTATACTTGGATGATATTCTAATTTTCAGTAAAACAAAAGAAGAACATTTATGGCATATTAGACAAGTATTCTAGAGGTTGATAGAGGAGAAATTGCTGATAAACATCAAGAAGTGTAGTTTCATGAAGAACTAGTATATTTGGGATTTGGGATTTCTACGAAAGGATTGAAGATGGATCCTAAGAAAGTAAGAGAAATTGTTGAATGGACTACACTAGAGAGAATTGGAGAGGTTAGATCATTTCATGGATTGGCTAGTTTCTACCGAAAGTTCATCATAAATTTTAGTTCAATTTGTAACCCTATAACAGAGACAATGAGAGGTGACAGGAAAGACTTTAAGTGGACATTAGGAGCAGATAAAAGTTTTGAATTGTTGAAGCAGAAGGTGACAGAGAAACCTATTTTGGCATTACCGGATTTCAATAAGGTATTTCAAGTGGATTGTGATGCAAGTGGAAATGCAATTGGAGTAGTATTAAGTCAAGAAGGTAGATCTATAGCATATTTCAGTGAGAAGTTGAATGATGTAAGGAGGAGATATTCAGTTTATGATCAAGATTTCTATGCCATAATTCAAGCCTTTTAGAAGTGGAGACATTACTTGTTGCCTAAGGAGTTTGTGTTGTATACAGATCATCAAGCTTTGTAGTATTTGAATAGTCAAGGAAAGTTAAATTAGAGACATATGATATGGGTAGAGTTCATGCAGAGTTATACTTTTGTGTTGAAGCATAGGAGTGGAAAATTAAATAAAGTTGTTGATGCATTGAGTAGGAGAAGGAACTTGTTGATAGAGATGAGAGTTGAAGTGTTAGGATTTGATGAATTGAAGAACTTGCATGAGGAAGATACTAATTTTGTAGAACCTTGGAAAGCATGTAAGGAACTTGTTGTGATAGATAGGAGTAAATGGTTGGATTATTTCATTCAAGAAGACATGTTATTCAGAAGAAATTAGTTATGCATACCTAGAAGTTCAATGAGAAATAATTTGATCAAGGAGAAACACAGTGGTGGATTGGCAGGACATTTTGGCATTGATAAAATAGTAGCTTTGGTGAGTGAAAATTACTTTTAGCCTCAGATACATAAGCATTTTAGGAAATTTGTGTAGAGTTGTAGATTTTGTCAAGTTGCAAAAGGGAGTAGTCAGAATACTGGATTGTATAAACCTTTGACAATACTGAAGAGACCTTGGGAAGGCATAAGCATGGATTTTGTGATGGGATTGTCTGAAACACAAAGAAGACATGATTCTATATTTGTAGTGGTAGACATATTTTCAAAGATGGCTCATTTCATACCTTGTAAGAAGACAACTGATGTAGTACATGTAGCTGACCTATTTTTTAAGGAGATTGTGAGATTGCATGGATTACCTAAGAGTATAATTTTAGACAGATACACTAAATTTCATGGATACTTTTGGAAGACACTTTGGAAGAAGATGAAGACAGATTTGTGTTGATCATGATGTTAGTCATAAACAAACATAGAATAAAAGTTACACATCAACCTTTACTCATCTTGAAAGATACGATGAATTCAAAGAATTCATGATCCCAAGTCTCCGTGGATTAGTTCTTAATCAACTGATGTTACTCAGTGGTTGATGTGAGTTGTTTTCCATTCAGTGGCCTTACATTAATTCATCAATAGGATTCAGTCTCTGTAAAGATGCTACATAGAAGGTTATTTACACAGGATATTTCCACAAATAGTGTGTCTATACTCAAATCTTTGCATGATATTTATCAATTGTACATGCTTTAACTTCAAATATGCTATAAATCTTCAATTATCTACAAGTTGTCTGCATATTTCATGTAATTTTCTTCTGATTATCTATTATTTGCAATTGTGATGGTGAATTGTTCTAAAATTAAAATAAATGTAAACAAATACTTTAAATTATGATGAATCTTCAGCTATTGAGCCACATACATACTTGATACATTCATGAAAAAGAAGAAATCAAATCATATGTTCACCAAGATGTTCCACAACTAGATATAGTTGATGCTAACTATTGACCTATTTTTCCTCTAGTAGGAGTCAAAATAATTCAAGCAGGATCAGTCAGTATGCATATCCCCATGAAAGCCATATTATGATCCTGAGGTCTTAACCCAATTTCAAAATCTGAAGCTTGCCTGAAGAGGCTTACCATGTGAAAGAGCTTGGAAAAATAGGCAGGTTTATTTTTTACATCACCCTGAAATTCGCTAAGATGAGGAAGTTATGGAGGGTCATCACATTTGAATATCAGGTCATCTTCTTTCCATAAGGTCATAGTTCATGTATCGGATCATATTTCGAACATCGGGTGATATTTCCAAATATCACCCTACATTTGAAATATCACCCGATATATGAAACATCATCCTCCTTGTGAGATATCTCCCCATGGCCAATATGACGGTGACGTCACCATCCCTTTATGCCTCATGCTGATATATTTCCAACTTCCCCCCCATCCGATAACATGGTGATGACATCATGGTAACTCAATAATAAACCAAGTCATATGCCACTGACATCATCCAGATCCATTCTGGGGGAAGATCATCTTCCTTGCAAAGGTCATCATATTTCTGCCGACCCGATCTTTCACATCAAGATGATATTTTAACATCGGGTGATCTTAGTTGAAGATCATCCTGATGTTGGTGCTACTAAGTTTTCTAAGTATGACCTGATCTTCCAAGGGGTCATCACATTTGAATATCAGGTGATCTTAGTTGAAGATCATCCTGATGTTATGTTTTCACTTCATGTTTGCTAGATCGCCCAACATCCTGCTGACATCATCCTGATTTTCATACATCAGGGTGATATTTTTATATCATGATACTTCCGTCAGGAGGATATTTTCTGCGGGGTGATATTTCACATCAAGGTGATATGAATTATCAGGATGAGCTCATCAGGAGGATTTTTCCATTAGGAGGATATTTCGCAGGTCTTGAAGATGATGATGAGGCTCAAGGCTAATTCCATAACAGGGTGACTTTTCATATCTGTCGGACATGCCGATGGCTCGTCGATGTTAGAGGTTTGGCTGACGGGTGATGGTGCAGGTGGCTTGCTGACGTCAGGGTGATATTTAGAGCAATAGGATATCATGCTAAAGGAGGATGATGTTAAGGCTTATGATGATGCCGTCGGGAGCAAAATCACCGACATTACATATGCTCACAGCCTAGCTTATAAAGTGATGGAGGCTTCTTCTCCGGATGCATGTGGGATAATCATGTCCTATAGAAATTTGAAAATATTAGGATGATGACCTTTTGGCGGGAATTCTTCAGGAGGGTTCCCACTTCCATATCTGATCCGGATCTTCATGTCCGTCGAGTGGACTTTTTCTGCAACGACTTTCTCAGGTTGGTGAAGATATTTTTTGCATTTATTGCTGCACAAGAGGGCACAGCTCGCATTGATGGCCCAAAATATCCCACCACCCCTTCATGTCCAATCTTTCCTCCACCACCTGGTTGTCAAGAACTGTCAGAAGCAGCTGCTCGCATTTAATGTTAGGTTATCCTCCACCATTTCTAAGGATAAGATTGATGACATAGCTGCTTGCATTAATGACCCAGAAATATCTTCCATGTACCCCTATTACGGATCTTTTCGCGCCATTACTCCTAGCAATTGGGACGTTCTTCCCGAGGTATTTTCTAGATGTAGCTCCCTGAGCAGATTTTGTAACTGACCTAGGTTAGTTTTGAAATGCTATATAAGCTTAGGCTTATGATGTAAGAAGGGTTGGAAGTTTTTTGGAGCATCCTGTTCTCCCTATTTCCAAACAGAATTTTTCATGTTGTAACCTTGCCTTTCATTAGATATATGCAAGCTATCATGCCTTTTGCTGATTTTTCTATCTCTGTGTGAATCTGCATATGATTGTCTATGAATATCTCTTGTTCCTCTCAATCATCTTTCTTCTTACCTCTGTTAGGATCATCTATTCTATGCATATTTGCTTGCTGTATCTGGTTGTGTTGTGCATGCTTCAGTTTTGCAAAGATTCTTTAAATCTGTCTGGTGCATCACCCTTTCATGTTTTAAGTGTTGTTGCTTTATCTTTCATTTCAGCACATTTCTTCCCCTTTTCACCCCAAAATATAGTAGTTTTAGGTGATAACTAGATAAGGAAGCCGGCCTTCTCTGAAGGTTTGATCTCATTTAGCAAAGTCCCACACTTAGAGATTAATCCCATTGTGTCATTGGAATGCTTGGAGTCCCATTCAAGCAGGGTGCAATTTCATGTGACAACAGTTTTTGGCACACCCGGTGGGACAATACAAACTCTTATTACTAGTTTTGATGTGCAACCGGTGATTCTCTGACCTATAAGAGGTTAAAAAATTGCATATCTGGTGACTCATACTGAGGAAGATCAGGCAAACCAGTTCTGCTGATCTACTTTTATGAAAAGGATACAGACTAGGAGTTCAAGTTCAAGCTCATTTAATTATCTACAGCTTTCTCCACCTAGGAGGCAGAGTAGAACTGTAGTAAGAACTCCCTATTCTAAGAGGACATTGTCAACTCCACCAAATTTCAAACCAGTTGCCTCTGTAGTCCTTGTAGCAACTCAAGCAAACCAACCTCCAGCTACTCAAATGGCAAGAAATCAGCCATTTGTGGCTTTTGATGGGGGAAGCCATTTGAACTTAGCAGTACATGATGCCATACATATGGCAGCCTTGAAGAGCCTGCCCTATTTCACAAGGGAAACCCAAACTACACCTATTGAACATATAAGAGATGTGGCTTCTCTATGTGGAGTACATCATGTAACACAGGAGAATGTAGCCATCAGATTATTAGCTGCCTCATTCAAAGGGAAGGCATTACAATGGTTCAGAAGTCTACTAGTACAGACTATAGGAACCTGGGATGACCTAGGAGACAAGCTGAATAAGCAGTTCTAGGATAAATCAGATAATCTGTCATTGGTGGAACAGATGACCACCATAAAGAGAGCTTCTCAGGAACCAATGATGGACTTCAACTTCAGATTTCAGAAGACATGGGACAGAATCCCTGCCACAGTAAGACCTCCAGCTGAGTATGCATTCTTATATTTCTTGAAAGCTTTAAATAGTGATATTTCAGTGATGATACAAGCACTAGGAGGTGCAAGCCTACCTGATGCCTATGAAATAGCCATCAGAGCAGAGAATAGTCTAATTCAAGCTGAAAAAATAGCACTTAGGCCCCCTATGCCCATCTTCCCTGAGATCCAGGCTTCTATGCCTTTACCTACCCCATATTTGGTCCCTACACCTGTTGTTGCAGCATTACCAAGTACCTCCACTTCTGAACTTGCTGCCTCTAGTTCATCTCAAGAGCTAAAAGAGATAAAAAGTAGTCAACAGAAAATAGAAAATCTTCTGCAGACTTTTGGGAATGATCTAGTAAACATTAAGAAGCAACAATCTCAAGGTAGGTAGCCTTATCAACAACAACATCAGGGGCAGAACCAAGCATTTCAAGGGCAGGGTCAACCTTACCAGGCCAATAGGCCACCTTATCAGAACAACTACCAAGGTGTCAGGCAAAATATGAACCAAAGGCCTTTTCAGCCTTACAATCCAGCACCTGTTAATGCAGCAAGGGACCTTGTCCCTATTCAAAATAACATTACAGTTGATCCTGATTGGTGTGTCCCATGCCATATGCCACACAATCAGGCAGCCTGTTCAAGTGGAGTCCTAAATCAAGCCCTGATGACACAAATGTGGCAGCCACACAGCCAGACACACAAAATGATGGAGCTATACAACAACAAGAGCAACCTCAGAATGATTCTGCTTTCATGAATTGGCAGGAAGGAGAATTCTGTGGGGTAAACAGTGATAGTAATCCAATTGCTATCAATACAAGGGCTAAGAAGAGGGGTTATGAGGTTGAACCAGTAGCAAGCAAAGGTAGAGGACATACTAATGCTTCCACATCCCATATTCCTCGCATCTTGCAAAGAAGTACACCAGCAACAGCAGGGGAGATGCCTCATTTGCAAGTTGATACTGCTGCTACAAAGTCAAGTCAGAAGGTAGGTGCCTCTTTACCTTTCAATATTATTGAAAACATGAAAAAGATGAATGTAACCATGTCTATGTGGGATTCCTTAGCAATCCCTGGCCAAAAGAAGATGTTGCAGTCTGCCTTGTCTGATTTGAAGGTATCCAATGGTACCACTGTTGAGTTAAATAGGACTGTTCTTACTAATTCATCCCAAGATGATATCAAGCAGCCTAACCAAGGTACCAAACCTCTTCCCTTTTATGTATCACTAATAATTGGGGACAAACTAGTGCACAATTACATGGTGGATAGTGGAGCAAGCAGTTCTATCATGCCTAAGCATATTCCAGATCAGTTAGGGCTTAGATACCAGCCACTTGAGAAAGGTGTACTCCAGTTGGATGGTACATCTGTTAATACTGTGGGTATCATAAGAGACCTAGGTCTCACCCTACACACCTGCCCCAATGTTTCTATTTTATAGGAGGTGTTCATAATAGATTTGCCTCCTCATTTTGCCATGTGCTTATCAAGGGAATTTACAGCCAAAATAGGAGGATATCTATCTTCTGATTAGTCCCACATGTTTTTTAGGACCAGATATGGCACCAAAGTAACTTTGAAATCTGAGTTACTTTCAGACTATCACATAGAGCCTTACACACCCAGTGTTGTTAATGCAAATTGCATTATCTCTGATGACCCTAAACTAGTTGCTGATCAAGAACTACAAGCTGAGAGCATACCAGAGGTACTCTTGAAGGAGTGGGCCTCTAAAAATGTTGTGGATGATCCTGAGGGACATATCCAAGAAACTGGCCTGGGAGTGTACATATTGCATGAGCATGAAACAGCAATACCAAGTCTTCTGAAGAAAGCAGAGCAGCAGGTAGAGCATCATGATGAGGTATGGAAAATGTATTTTGATGGCTCTAGGGGCAAAAATGGATCTGGTGGTGGTGCAATGCTTGTGTCACCACAAGGTGAAAATTATTATGCTACTTTTCGTTTTGCCTTTTCTTGTACTAACAACACTGCTGAGTATGAAGGGTTGATCCAAGGTCTGCAGTGGGCAAGAAAGAGGAAGATTGGCTATCTGCATGTGTTTGGAGATAGTGAGCTCATTGTGAATCATGTGAGGGGACTGCACCTTACAAAAAGTGATGCCTTGAAATGCTACAAACACAGGGTATGGAATTTGATTGAAGAGTTTGATGCTTTCAATCTGATCTCCATTCCAAGAAGTCAGAACCATCATGCTGACACACTAGCTTCAATTGGGGCTCAATTTGACATCCCCAGTGATATTCAAAGGGAGAAGGTTTAGCCTCATGTAAAAATAATTTCTAGGCCTTTTATCCCTAATAATAATATTCATTGGCAAGTTTTTGACAGTGATGAGCAGATCCTAAGGTTCCTATTAGAGGAAGATGAGTTTTCCATGATGAATCAGGATAAACTCAAACAATAGTATGACAATGATCAAATCATTCAGCTGAGAACAAATAAGCTGCCTAAGGGATTGGTCACCTTGGAATCTATTTTTGGCACTGATGACCAAAAGAAGAAGACAAAAACCAGTATGCAGGTAAAGGAGGAGCATTATGAAGAGCTACAAGTTTTCAAGGGTAGACTCCTTAAAATTGGTAAGATCTGCTCAGCTGAAGATAGAAGAGCTTTCATTACTCTTTGTAAGGAATTTGAAGAGGTGTTTGTTTGGGATTATGCAAACTTAAGGAGATTTGATCCTCATATTGCCCAACACACCATAGAGTTAGAGCCAGGTATAAACCTGTGAGGCAGAAGCAGAGACCTTTAAATCCAAAGCTAGAACCCCCGATGATCAAAGAACTAACCAAGTTGATTGAGGGGAAGATCATCTTTCCAATCAGGCACACTTCTTGGGTTTCTAACCTTGTGCCTATGAGGAAGAAAAATGGGGAGATCAGGTTGTGTGTTAACTTCAGAGACCTCAACAAGGCCTCCCTAAAAGACCACTACCCATTGCCTTCGATGAAACAAATTCTGCACATGGTGGCTGGCTCAGAAAGGTTTTCTTTGCTTGATGGATTTTCAGGTTATAACCAGGTGCTAGTCAAGGAAGAAGACTAATTCAAGACTGCTTTCACAACCAAGTGGGGTACTATGGCCTACAAGAGGATGCCTTTTGGCCTCTCAAATGTTGGCTCTACTTTTCAAAGAGCCATGGACATGGCCTTTAGGGGTCTGATGTATAAGCTAGTGCTGGTATACCTGGATGACATAACAGTCTTCTCTAAGAATGCATCTGAGCATTTACCCCACCTAAGGCTAGTCTTTGAAAGATGTAGAGAGCTTGGGATATCCCTCAATATAAAGAAATACATTTTTGTTGTACATGAGGGCAAGTTATTGGGGCATGTTGTGTTAAAGGAGGGTATTACCATTGATAAGGAGAGAATAAAGGCCATTTTGCAGTTGCCCTTACCCAGTCATAAGAAGGGACTGTAGTGCTTCATTGGCAGAATTAACTTTATAAGAAGGTTCATACCTGATATTGCAAATCTCTTAAAACCCTTGACGTCTATGTTGAAAAAGAACATAACTTTCAGTTGGACGTCAAAGGCCAGACTTAGCTTCCAGTTCATAAAGGAGGCATTAGCAACTACACCAACCCAAATCAATCCTAATTTCTCTAAGGACTTTATCCTGTATGCTTATGGCAGCCTAGATACCATCTCCCCTATTCTGGTGCAGCAACAGAGCGAGGGTTTTGAACAACCAATCGCCTTCTTCATCCAAGGGTTGGAGGAGTATGAGCAGAAGTATAGCTTCATTGAAAAGCATGTCCTGGCAGTAGTCAGGAGCCTAAAAAAGTTTAGGCATCTTGTTTCAAATAACAAGGTACACCTGATGGTGGCTCATCCTAGTGTGAAGGAGTTCCTGCTAAGTAAAGATGTTAATGAGAAAAGGGCTGGTTGGATCACCAAGGTCATGGAATATGATGTGGAGATCAAGATAACCAAGCTGGTCAGAGGCAGAGGACTCAGTGAGCAGCTTGTCACCAGTTCTAAGGATGAGGTAGAGGAAGAGGAAGAGGTGCTCCTAACCATAGAGGAGGAGCGTCAAGATGATACAGCAGCAGTAGGTACTAGTTGGGTTAATGATATGACCCAATTTTTGCAAACTGGTAGATGTCCTGCAGGCTTAGATAAAGCTAAAAGAAGATACTTTAGGCTACAATCCATTCCATATGTTTTAATAGAAGGCATCCTTTTTAGAAAGGACTTTAATGGTGTATTGCTTAGATGTATTGATACTGATCAGACTGACAGGATGTTACATGAATTCCATGATGGAACAGCAAGGGGTCATTTTGCCCCAAGGACTACTGCTTGGAAAGTAATGAGAGCTGGCTATTATTGGCCTAGCTTATTTAAGGATGCCCATGCATGGGCTAGAAAGTGTGTTAAGTGTGCCCTTTTTGCAGGAAAAGAGAGGCTGCCAGTTTTGCCTCTACACCCAATTCAGATAGAGCAGCCCTTTATGAGATGGGGCATTGATTTTATTGGACCTATCAACCCACCATCAAGTGCAGGCCACAGGTGGATACTCACAGCCACAGACTACTTCACAAGATGGATTGAAGCAATGGCTCTAAAAGAATCTAATGAGAGTGTTGTTTTAAAATTTTATTGTGATTTGGTCTCCAGATTTGGAGTGCCTAAATCAATCATCTCTGATAATGCTCTAGCTTTTGTTGGCCTAAGGATAACTGACTGGGCTGTCAAGAATGGGATTTATTTGAATACTTCATCAAATTATTATCCACAGGGTAATGGTTTGGTTGAATCCACAAACAAGAATCTCATCAGGATTATTAAGAGGACAATGGAGAATAATCAAAGGACCTGGCACACTGATTTGATGTTTGCTCTGTGGGCTGATAGGATAACTCCTAAGAGGTCTATTGGGAACTCCCCTTATCTGCTAGTGTATGGAAAGGAGGCAAGGTTGCCTATGTCTATGGAACTGCCAGCACTAGACATCATTCATCATCTAGAAATGCTTGAAGCAGAAAGCCCCATGGCTGTAAGATATGCTCAGCTTATGGAGCTAGAGGAAAGCAGAAATAAAGCTATGGCAGCCATGGAACATCATCAGCTGCAAACAAAGAGAAATTCTGACAAGAAGGCCACCCCCAGACATTTTAGAGTGGGTGATATGGTGCTCAAATGGGATGAGCTAAGGAGTAGACCAGGGAAGCATTCCAAATTTGATAGTATGTGGAGTGGTCCCTTTCTCATTACTAAATGCAAGGAGCACAATGCATTTCAGTTGTCAAATATGAATGGAGAAAATCTACATATCCCAGTCAATGGGATACAATTGAAAAGATGTTTTGAGGTATGAACACCCTATAAATTAGTAGGTTAAACTTCTTGTTTTCAATAAGTGTTGTTGCATCGTAGTTTAGATCATTTTACTTCCCTAAGTGCTTCTACACAGGCTACTTTGTCATTAGGAGAAAGCGGGCCTTCTCCCCTTTTTGTGTTTTGAGAGGTAGGTCCTAGTTTCCCAGCATATTTTAAACTTGACTCCATGCCCAATGAATGCTTAAGGTCACTGATCTCATGTTTAGCAGGCAAACATCCCATAGAGGCCGCCAAATTGTTGACCTATTTTTCCTCTAGCAGGAGTCAAAATACTTCAAGCAGGATCAGTCAGTATGCATATCCCCATGAAAGCCATATTTATGATCCTGAGGTCTTAACCCAATTTCAAAATATGAAGCTTGCCCGAAGAGGCTTACCATGTGAAAGAGCTTGGAAAAATAGGCAGGTTTGTTTTTTACATCACTCTAAAATTTGCTAAGATGAGGAAGTTATGGAGGGTCATCACATTTGATATCGGGTCATCTTCTTTCAATAGGGTCATATTTCATGTATCGGATCATATTTTGAACATCGGGTGAAATTTCTGAATATCACCTTACATTTGAAATATCACACAATATATGAAACATCATCCTTCTTGTGAGATATCTCCCCATGGCCAATATGATGGTGATGTCATCATCCCTTTATGCCTCATGCTGATATATTTCCAACTTCCCCCTCCCATCCGATAACATGATGATGACATCATGGTAACTACAATAATAAACCAACTCATATGCTACTGACATCATCCAGATCCATTCCAAGGGAAGATCATCTTCCTTACGAAGGTCATCATATTTCTGCCGACCCGATCTTTCACATCAGGATGATATTTTAACATCGGGTGATCTTAGTTGAAGATCATCTTGATGTTGGTGCTACTAAGTTTTCTAAGTATGACCCGATCTTCCGAGGGGTCATCACATTTGAATATCGGGTGATCTTAGTTGAAGATCATCTCGATGTTATGTTTTCACTTCATATTCGTTAGATCACCCAACATCCTGCTAATGTCATCCTAATTTTCATACATCAGGGTGATATTTTTATATCATGATACTTCCATCAGGAGGATATTTTCTGTGGGGATATTTCACATCAGGGTGATATGAACTATCGGGATGAGCTCATCAGGAGGATTTTTCCATCAAGAGGATATTTCACAGGTCTTGAAGATGATGAGGCTTAGGGCTAATTTCATATCGGGGTGACTTTTCATATCGGCCGGACATGCCGATGGCTCGCCGATGTTAGAGGTCTGGCTAATGGGTGATGGTGCAGGTGGCTTGCTGACATCAAGGTGATATTTAGAGCAACAGGATATCATACTAAAGGAGGATGATGTTAAGGCTTATGATGATGCTGTCGGGAGCAAAATCACCGACATTACATATGCTCACAACCTAGCTTATAAAGTGATGGAGGCATCTTCTTCGGATGCATGTGGGATAATCATGTCCTGTAGAAATTTGAAACTATTAGGATGATGACCTTTTGGCGGGAATTCTTCAGGAGGGTTTCCACTTCCATATCTAATCCGGATCTTCATGTCGGTCGAGTGGACTTTTTCTGCAACGACTTTCTAGGGTTAGTGAAGATATTTTTTGCATTTATTGCTGCACAAGATGGCACAGCTCACATTGATGGCCCAAAATATCCTGCCACCGCTTCATGTCCAATCTTTCCTCCACTGCCTGGTTGTCAAAAACTGTCAGAAGCAGCTGCTTGCATTCAATGTTAGGTTATCCTCTGCCATTTTTGAGGATAAGATCGATGACGCAACTGCTTGCATTAATGACCTAGAAATATCTTCCATCTACCCCTATTACAGATCTTTTCGCTCCATTACTCCTGGCAGCTGGGACGTTCTTCCCGGGGTATTTTCTGGATGTAGCTCCCTGAGCAGATTTTGTAACTGACCTAGGTTAGTTTTGAAATGCTATATAAGCTGAGGCTTATGATGTAAGAAGGGTTGGAAGTTTTTCGGAGCATCCTGTTCTCCCTATTTCCAAATAGAATTTTTCATGCTGTAACCTTGCCTTTCATTAGATATATGCAAGCTATCATGCCTTTTGCTGATTTTTCTATCTCTGTATGAATCTGCATATGATTGTCTGTCAATATCTCTTATTTCTCTCAATCATCTTGCTTCTTACCTCTGTTAGGATCATCTATTCTGTGCATATTTGCTTGCTGTATCTGGTTGTGTTGTGCATGCTTCAGTTTTGCAAAGGTTCTTTAAATCTGTTTGGTGCATCACCCTTTCATGTTTTAAGTGTTGTTGCTTTATCTTTCATTTTCAACACATTTCTTCCCCTTTTCACCCCAAAATATAGTAGTTTTAGGTGATAACTAGACAAGGAAGCTGGCCTTCTCCAGAGGTTTGATCTCATTTAGCAAAGTCCCACACTTAGAGATTAATCCCATTGTGTCATTGGAATGCTTGGAGTCCCATTCAAGCAGGGTGCAATTTCATGTGACAACACTAACTTCAAAGGATGGTGAATGAAGACAATATATGCAAACTAATGAGCACTCCAAGGGACGCAGCAAATCAAAGCATATATCAAGACTTCAGACACAGATTACTCAAAATTTACGATGATTTGTAATCAAAATAGTCCTCTCTTTCATTAAGTATGCAAAAACATGTACATATACAATAACTTTGAAATAAGCCCTGATACTTCAGCAAAAAAAATTCAATTAAGCTTCAAATGTTCAAAACAAAGCATCCCTACACCTTTTATAGAACAAGGTCAGGGAGCGGTTACACATGATCTACGATCAAGATTTATCACCTTCTCTAATTGGAATGACCTTCTTCCGGCCTCCATCTGCAATTTATCAACCTTCCTTCTGGAGATACTTAGAGAATTCCACCTCTGCAAAGAGGCTTTCACTACTTCTTCAGTTCCACTAAGTGCGGATGCCATCCACTTTCTCATTATTACTAATTCATGCTTCATAAGGTCCAACTTATTGACCTCTTCCTGAGAAATTGCAGTCAATGGGACTGCCTCTGAATTTGAAGTATCATCAGGGTTAATTAACCCTTTTATGTAGGTATGCAACTGAGCAATGTGCTCTTTATGCTGCTTATTTTTCTCTTTTTCCTTCTTTACCCTTTGGGTTAAAGAATCAATTATATCTTTTCCCTCTTGACCTTCCTGGTCTTCATTGGCAAACCCTAAATCAATAGTAGTGATCTAGAATTCTTCCAGAGTGATCTTTCCTTTTTCTTTCTTAATGGTGGGGAGTGCTACTCGGGCGGTCCTTCTACCCGTAGCAAGATCTCTTCTGATGGCTGAGGTTAGTCTGGCCTTCCTCTTCGGCTTCATGATGGTCTCTAAAAATAGCATTGACACATCAAACTCTTGGATTTCAAAACCTGATTCCATACCTATTTATTTCTCAAGCCATGGAGGAACTTGTTCTTCGGATCCTTGTCGTCCATCATCATCATCATGATCACCTTGTTCTCCAGTAACTGTATCTGTTTTTGATGGAGATGGTGACTTCCTTATTTCTTCCTCATGATGCTCTTCATGAGGGTGATTCTAGGGTACTTCCTCCTGTTGAGGAACTTCTTCTTATGGTGGAGGATCTTGAGATGCATCCTCAAGATGATCATGTACTTGGTCATGTACTTCATTCTTTTTTTCTTTCATCCCCCTTGGTAATTTCCTCATTATGAGGCACATTTGCATCTATGGATGTCATGGTATCTATCTTAGGTGCATCTACCTGATCTTACATCACATTATGCTCCGCACTTGTAGTATCTACCTCTTAAGTTTTTAGGTCATCCTGACCTGATGTGTCCTTTTCACTAGAGGCTTCTTCAGTCCGGGGTACTTCTTCACTTAATATGGCATTGTCATTCTCACCCTTTTCTTGGACTTCAACTATTTTGGGCTCATTAGATATATCTTGTTGTTGTTGACCTATATCTACAGTGTGACCTTCCATTTCTACAAGCTTCACTTTCTCAATACTTTCTGCTTTATCAGGTGCACCTGCTTGATGTTCAGGACTTACATCCTCTCTGTATGTTAGATCAATCACTGTAGGGCTAGTTACCTGATCAACTAATTCATCGAGCCCTATTTGTTGTGCAATCCTTTATAGGCTTCTTTCCTTTTCCTATTCCACTTGCTTCAGGTCTTCTAACACAACCACCTGTACTGATGGAGTTCCTTGTGGAGTTATGCAGGTGTTAGCAGCAAGGGTTTCCATTTGTTGAGAGGTTACATCTTTTACTACCTCATCATCAGATAAGTCAACTATCTCTTCCAGTGAGACAAGACCACTTTGAATTGGCCTAGAGGTTTCTTTCATTTGTTCTTTAGCTTGTTCAATCTTGAACTGAATAATGGTGGGAAGTGGCACGTCATGTTGCAATTCTTTTCTAAATACTTCACCACCAACTCCCCTCAATACTATGGGGTCATGTTCTCAGTTTCTTAGGTGTGGATGCCATCACTTGAGGTGCTTTTCTTTTTCTAATGAGGGGCATAGGGTCTTCCTCTTCAGGCTCTTCATCAAGAGGAACATCCTTTTCCATTTGCTTTTGTGATGCTTGACCCTCCTCATCTATTTTAGTAGCTCCCACAGCTGGCCTTTGGATCTTTTTAGCCTTCTATTTATCCATGGGAGGCAGTACTGATGAGGCTGGTACCTGCCCTGATGTGGATGCATCCTCTGTTGATATAACTATTCTTTCAACTATTACCCCTTTAGGTTTGTCATCAGTTTTCTTACCTCTAGGGGGTCTCTTGCTTTGTTCTTGAGGCAGCATTCTTTCTCCTTTAGATTTCCTCTTTTCAATTAGAAAGTCATCATATTCATTGTTAGGAATCTCCTGTCTCTTCTTCTTATTGTCAATTGTAAGGGCTACACCCTTCTTCTTCAATGCATTTATTTGTTCATTTACCCAATACTAGGTTAGCTGCAACATCCTACCTGTAAATTGGTCTAATGAGATATCCTCAGGTTGTGTAAGATCAGGTGCTAAGATTGTGTCATTATATATCTTCTTTTCTTCATATTCATCTGCTATTATTTTGCTATCATCCCTTTTTAATTGCATAGGCACTGGAATACAATCAAATGTTCTGATCTGGTTGAGAGTTAGCCTCTGATATTTTCTTCTTCTAGCCTCAGCCTCATCCTCACAATCTGTCCAGAAATCCTCCAAGTGCTTCTGATGGATGGGCTTCCCCATGATTTTCTGCATCCTCCCATATGGGTCATATGATCTTGCCAATGGGAATGGCTGTAATTTCATCATGTCCAGACCAGTTATGGCCTTCTTGATGTTTTCAGAATCTTGGCATATGTACCAACCCATCGTTATTGGAAACAATACTGGTGGAATCTTATTATTTGATTTGTAAGCATCCAGTATTGTGGATATCTATCTCATGAACTCCATCAAAACAACTACATCAGTGGGATATCTCGGGAGCATGAGGGATGTCCTGCAAAGCCCTCTATTCTGATGTAAGAGAAGGTGGTATATTGTATAAACCAGGCACCATGCCTGTATATGACTTCTTGAGCTTCCATGCTCAGTCTTTTAGTCCTATCTTCTTCCATTGTCCTTACTAGATGCATAGAAAATGCATCATTCACTAATTTGTAATTTTGAAGATAATTTTGTCTTTGTAGTTGGGGATAATGATCCCATATGTGTGCATCATTTGTACTGCCACCGATCCTTCCTACTGTTGTAAGTGTATTGAATGTACCTTTGTAAGCACATGAGTAGACCACATATGAAGTCATATAAAATGAGCACTCCAGGCCTCCTAGGTTTATGAGTTGCTCATTTAGGGCATCACTTATCATTTTAGCCCACAATGGCTTGTTCTCTGTATAAAGACACATCAGGATAACCCCATACATCCAATCTTTGAAACTTCTAGCATCAGGCTGGCCTATCACTCTACTGAGTAGGGCTATCATATATTGGTATTCATCATCAAAATCAAACTTATACAGGTGCACTGGTAATTTGGCGGAGGCAGTGTAAGTATTGTTCTTTGCCCTCCATTGATACATCCTCTTCCTAGCAGCTTTCTTGTTATTTTCATATTCAACTTATAATTTCTTCAAATCCATGCTGACAACTTTCTTTCCCAATGGTAAATTAAAAGTGGTTGCAATCCCCTTGATGGACAGATCTGCATAAACTTGACCATGTTTTTCTATTCTCCTTGTCTGTGGGTTGTAGTTTCTGGTACATTCAATAATCAACTCTGGAGCCTCCATAGAATAAGGAAATCCAGTTGCAGTCCACATCTTGACACAAAAATGCCATCCAACAGGGTATTATTCTTGTCATCATGCATTCTAGATGACCATGCGACCAGATCTATGTTTCCCTGGTGTGTATCTGCAATGACGCCATATTTGAACTGTACACCCTCAGGTTGAGCAAACATAGGTTTAAGAAATTCAGCTTTAGACTTGTTCAACTTCTTGTCTGCCATGGTTTCCTGCAATAAACAGGATCAGCCTTACCATACAATACTTCACATACATGCATACAACATTATATCTTCATGGCATGATGCACATTATATTCATTAATCATCACTTCATCATAATATGTATAACATATAACTTCAAACCAGTGGAAAAGCACACTACCTGGACACGCAGAAAATGATGGCAAGAGGGTTTTAATTACTTACTTGATAACACTTATCTCCTTTATTATGCTTATGATTATATGAAAGAGATTCAGATACCAGCGATAATCACGTGTCCTGTTTTGTTGCAAGTTGTGCGTGTCCGCAAGTAGGTCATATGAGGATTTGAAAGCTCTGCGCTCTGTAAAAAATCATTTTATTGCAAGTTAAATGTAAAATGGCTATGAATTCACTTTTAATCTCGTTCTTAGGGTAAATTACGGCAAATTCAGGTTAGATTGATTAAAACCATTGATCATCTATCATAAATCTACGAGCATTGCCAGGTGTTTAGATCGTGTTCACAATTGGCGAGATCCACCTACTGCATTTATGCTCATTAAATGTTACGCGGCAAGAGGAGCGGGGTGATCTTCAGAAGATCAGGTGATATTCAGAATATCAAGTGATATTTAGAATATGACCCCCTATGTGTAATATGATCATCTGCCTTTGGCAGGAAAACTTATGCAAAAACATTAGGTGATGTTTGAGAAATTCAAGTGAATTTGAACATCATGTCATGTTTAAAATGTCAGGTGATGTTTGAGACATGACCCCCTGAAACTAAAATGACCTTTTCTCGGCATATCAGGATGATGTCATCAGGATAATGACTTGATTCATCATTGTAGCACTATGACATCATCGTCATGTTATGTAGAAAGTGTCAACGTTGGAAATATACCTCCGCAAGGTAAGAAGGATGATGACATCATCATTAAGGTGATTTTCTTGTCTATCGGGATTATATGACATCACCAGCATATTGGATCTAGGGTGATATTTCATGACAGGGTGATATTTGGAAGATAGGGTGATATTTAGAATATCGGGTGATATTTGGAATATAACCCTCGCAAAATATATGACGTTGTTTGACGGGTAAATACCAACATCACATAAAATTGATGTTCGGAGCCTCAAACTGAAATGATTTATTGGGTGGTAAAATTGGATTGGGGTGATCTTTCATAAGATGACTGATGTTAAGAAATATGACCCCCCCCCAGAATATCAGGTTTGACCAGGACTTTGACTCACCATAACTCTCTTTCCATAAGGAATATCAGGGTGATCCAAAAGGCAAACCTGCATGAAATTTTGTACTCTTTCCAACCATGAGGTTATTTATATGAAATATGAACTTTGACAAATTTACCTCATGATGATAACTTAGCCCAGCTTCCCTATGCAGGATCATCTGCTTGACTTACTTTTACCAGACTGCTAGAAAATAGAAAAGACAAGCCAAGCCAAGCAAAAGAAGTTGGGTCCCTATTTTGTCAAGTCAAAATGGGGTGTGCTGTGTAACCACACAACAATTTGAAGTTCAGTCAGCATTTCATTGATAGACTAATGGACAAATAGAAGTAGTGAATAGGATTTTGGGAAACTTGTTGAGATGTTTGGTTGGAGAGAAGGCAGGAAGTTGGGACTTGATTCTTTCACAAGAAGAGTTTGCATACAATAATTCATTAAATAGGAGTACTAGAAGAACACCTTTTGAGATTGTTACTGGAGTGAATCCTAGAGGAGTGACAGAACTGAGAGACATGGGTACAGAAGAAAAGAGAAGTGCAAAAGCAGAAGAATTTGTAGATCACATGAAGACAATGCATAATCAGGTGAAGAAACATTTGGAAGACATGAATAGCAAATATAAGGAGCAAGAAGATGAGAAGAGAAGACACAAAGACTTTGCAGTAGGAAATGAAGTGATGGTATACTTGAGAAAAGAAAGATTTACAGTTGGGACATATAACAAGTTGAAGATGAAGAAGTTTGGACCTTGTAGGATACTCAGAAAAATTTGATTCAGGAAATGCATATGAAGTAGAGTTACCAGAGACATTAGGCATATCACCTATTTTCAATATTGCAGACCTATACCAGTATCATGAATCAGAATTTAGTGATAGCATGGCAGAGGACTTCAAGAAGAAGTTACCACAACAAGCACCGGAGCAGATTGAAGACATTTTAGATAGTAGAGTTGGACGCAGTACCAGAGGAAGACAATACAAAGAATACCTTGTGAAGTGGAAAGGTAGACTGGAAGAAGATTCATCATAGATTTCTCAAGCTAAGGTGGACCGTCTTGGTTCTCCCCTAGCCCCAGCAAAGTGAGGGACTCACTTTTTCAATAACCTTGGATGTCTGATGCAAGAGCATCCCTGGTTCAAGAGCAATCTTGCATCAATCAAAAACATTTGCATTTCAATTTGTTTGTAGTTCAGTTTGTTTCTTTTCCATTTTCCAGTTCAGTTCAAGTAGTTCAATTAGTAGTAGTTTCTGTATTTTGGTCTGCATTCTACCGTAGTTGCATTTTAGATCTTGTGGAGATAGACTTAGAATCTAGATTCATTCACCTACATCATATCCAAAATTCAGAGCATTTGAGTTAAGTACCAAAAAGTTATCGCTATCAAAAGATTGATTGTTTTCTTAGAATAGAGCATCCTGACAACCTCTAATAATTAGCTAAAGGAGAAGAGTTGTGGATCATTCCTCGACTTGTGGAGCCTAATGACACATCATTCATTGATCTTTGGTTCATGGACAACCTTCCCTGAGATTCACACATCATTCTATTCATTTGCGGAGGTGTTCTACATGATTAAGTCCAACCTATCTGTGTACACATGTTACATCTCGTCATTGGAGTTTGTGATCTTCCTTGGCCAATGCAAAGGAATCTTATGATCTGAAGATGATATATATTGATGTAACAAATCCTTAGGAAAGCAGCTCATGATAATAGTGATAGTTGATAGTTTGGATTCTTTGTGAAGGGACTTCAAAGCTATATCTTGTGTATATTATGATATTTTGTAATAAGGCCTGTAAGCCCAAGTTGTAAGCCCGCATGTTGCCGGCCAATATGTTTTTGAATTCTTTGATATACTGAATGATTGAATCTGCATTCTTTTCATATATTTGAGTTGTTTCCGTTGTGTTTACTCTTACTGCACAGTTTGATTAGTTCATTCTATGAACCTGTAATGAAACAACTTGCACAATATCTGAATATAATAGTAAATATGCTAAAAATACTTGATAATAATATGCCACTTCGAGGGGGCAACCTCCTAATCCACTTCGAGGGGGATACCTCCAACAGTCTTCAATGAGAACACAATACTGAATATCATCTGAAATGAGACTCACTACCTCCTATATATACCTATTTATGCCTAGGATATCACCCAGGCCGACTTAGATAGACCTATAGAAGCCTTAGGCCGACCTAAACAACTAAATAACAATATAATAATGATAATATGACTTAATTAGGAGTTAAGATAGCCACAAGCCGACTATTCATAACCCTATGTACACCAATATTAAGGGCGTAGCATGCCCCCCCTCTTCAAAGAAGCATTGTCCTCAATGCTAACCAAGTGTGGATTCTTTTGAATGAACTCCTCATCCTCCCATGTGGCCTCTTCAACTAGTAAATTCTTCCATTGGATGAGATACTGAGTGAGGGTTCTATTCCTCAGCTTCTTGGTGCAAGTTTGAAGAATGCCCTCTGGTTCCAAAATTATTCTTCCTTCTCCATCGAGTTCTGGTAGTACTGTTTGAGTAGGAATATTCTACCCAATTACCTTCTTCAAACAAGAAACATGAAAAACTGGATGTATCTTTGTTGTTGGTGGCAACTCTAGCTTGTAGGCAACACTACCAATCTTTTGCATGATTTGGTATGGCCCATAATATCTTGGAGACAACTTATTATTCTTTTTGTGTTGCTTCATTGAGATTTGTTTATAAGGCTGCAATCTCAAGAAGACCCAATCCCCAACTTCAAAATTTCTTTCACTACGATGTTGGTCCACCTGTTGTTTCATTCGATTTTGTGCCATAGCTAAATTCTCCTTGAGTCCTGAAAGTACCTGTTGTTGATGATGCAAGTGGTCCTCTACTACCTGAACTCTTGGTGACACCTTTAATGATGATGTGATGGAAGGAGGATGATATCCATAAAGTGCCAAAAATGGAGACATTTTTGATGAGCTATGAAAAGAAGTGTTATACCACCATTCTGCCAATGGTAGCCAATCTACCCATTGAGATTGCTTTTCTGAAGTGAAACAACGTAGATATCCTTCCAAACATTTATTAACAACCTCAGTTTGCCCATCTGATTGAGGATGGTATGAAGAACTATGAGCCAATTGAGTACCCAAACATGAGAATAAATCTTTCCGAAAGTGACTAGTAAAGATAGGATCACGATCACTGACAATAACCTTAGGTGTACCATGTAGCTTTTGGATATTCTCCAAGAAAACTTTTGCCACTGCACTTGCTATAAAAGGATGTGATAATGCAATGAAATGTGCATATTTAGTGAGGCGATCAACTACTACCATGATGACATTATGACCTTTAGATTTAGGAAGCCCTATGATAAAGTCCATGGATACCTCTTCCCAACGCTGGCTAGGAATAGATAAGGGCTGCAAGAGACCTGGTGTCTTAATTGTCTCCCCCTTATTTCTTTGACAAACCAAACATTCAGCCACAAATTTTTGAACATCACCTTTTAACCCTTCCCAAAAAAAATCTTGCTTGACCCGATGATATGTCTTCAAAAATCCTGAATGACCACCAACTGGGGACTCATGTAGCTCTGTGAGAATCTTGTGTTTAAGAGTGGAATTCTTGCAAAGATACAAACGCTCTTTATACCAAGGAATATCTCCCTTCAAACAAAACTTATCTGAACTACTAGGATCACTTTTTAATTGTTGGATGAGATTACTTGTTGCAACATCATTTTGCCATTCTGCTTTGGCTTCTTCCACCCAATTTGCTTGTAATATTGAAAGGGCACACAAGAAGGCTTCATCTTTCTCATCCTTCCTAGAAAGTGCATCAGCCACAATATTTTCCTTCCCTTTCTTATATACAATCTCAAAGTCATATCCCAACATCTTAGTGACCCATTTTTGTTGCTCTTCAGAGGATAGTCTTTGTTCCAAAAAATATTTTAGGCTGTCATGATCTGTCTTAACCTTGAAGTGTCGACCCATTAAATAAGGCCTCCATTGTTTAACTGCGTGAAGGATTGCTAGCATTTCCTTCTCATAAATAGGTTTGAGCTGATTTTTACCCTTTAATTGACGACTTTCAAAAGCAATTGGTCGACCTTCTTGCATGAGAACTGCTCCTATCCCATTTCCAGAAGCATCACATTCCACAATGAATTCCTTGGTGAAGTCTGGAGTGGCAAGCACTGGAGTTGTACACATAGCCTCCTTCAATTGCTCAAATGCTTCATTAGCAGACTCATTCCAATGAAAAGAATCCTTCTTCAAGAGAGTGGTGAGGGGTGCTGCTATACGACCATAATTCTTCACAAATCTTCTATAGTACCCTGTCAATCCCAAGAAACCCCTCAGTTTCTTAATAGTTTTTGGAATAGGCCATTCCATGATAGCCTTAATTTTGTTAGGGTCCACCTTTACTCCTTCATGTGAAACTATGTGTCCCAAATACTCCACCTCCTTAAGACCAAAAGCACACTTGGATGGCTTAGCATAGAGTTGATGATCTTTGAGTAATTGTAATACTTGATCTACATGCTGCAAATGATCTTCCCAAGTCTTGCTATAAATCAATATATCATCAAAGAACACTAACACAAACTTTCTCAAGAACTTCTTAAAAATGGAATTCATCAAACTTTGGAATGTAGAGGGTGCATTGGTAAGGCCGAATGGCATCACCAAAAATTCATAATGACCCTCATGAGTTCGGAATGCTGTCTTACAAATATCTTCCTCCTTAATCCGAATTTGGTGATAACCAGATCTAAGATCTAACTTGGTAAAATACATAGCTCCATTCAACTCATCTAGCAAATCATCAATGACTGGAATAGGAAACTTATCTTTAATGGTGTACATGTTGAGCACTCTATAATCTAGACACATGCGCCAAGTTTCATCCTTCTTACGCACCATCACCACAGGCGAGGAGTAAGCACTTTGGTTATGCCTGATAATTCCTGCCTCTAGCATCTCCTCAACAATTTTTTCTATCTCACTTTTTTGTATGTGTGGGTACCTATAAGGCCTGATGTTTGGTGGTTGGCTCCCTGGAACTAGTTGTATGGCATGGTCATGATCCCTCTTAGGAGGAAGTCCTTTAGGCATATCTCCAAGAACCACTAAGTGACGATCAATTATTGCTTGTAAATCTAGATGAGTAGGAGCATTACATTGAGAGACTTCTAATGAACATAGCTGGGCCACAAATCCATCTGCTCCTTTCTTAAGCAACTTTTGCATTTGATGAGAGCTTACCATCTGTGGGGATTTTGCCTTCAACCCCCTTAGCTCCACTACCTTTCCTTCTGATTGAAATCTCATGAATAGTTCTTGGAAGTTCATCTCAATTGTTCCCAATGTAGTAAGCCATTGTACTCCCAAAACAATATCTGCTGCACCCATGGATATTGCATACATTGGGGTATCAAGTTGATAATCTCCCATGGATAATTTAATGCTATGACACTTCCCTGAACAACTAACTGTACCCCCATCTGCAATCAAAACTTGAAACTCTGGGGCTGGATATATAAAACAATTTAGACGAGTTGCCAACTTTTTGTTGATGAAATTATGAGTACTACCTGAGTCGATCAACACTGTTACTTTCTGCTTCTTTAAGAAACCCACTACCTTGAGAGTTTGTGGTGCACTGAAACCTGAGAGTGCATGACAAGAAATGATTGGCTGAGAATCATGTGATTCCTCACTTGACTCCCTATCCTCCTCTAATATGGGTTCCTCCTCTTCTTCCTCACTTGGACCTTCAATATAGAACAATTTCTTTTCACTACATCTATGTCCTCAACTGTATTTGCTATCACAATTGAAACACAACCCTTTTGCTCTTTTCTCCTCAATTTACTGTGGAGTCAACCTAGTAGGTTGAGGAAGAGAAGGTGTTGAACATCCTTTCTCTCTTGTCATATTAGCCCCTTGCTTTCTAGGAATCAAATATTTCTCCTCTACCCTGCGTGCCAAGATAAAAGACTCATTTACTGAGCTAGGACTAAACATACGTACCTCATGTTGAATGTAATCCTTGAGACCACCCAAGAATAAATCATTCAAGTTCTCCTCTGTAATTGTATCCACTCTTAATGATAGATTTTGGAATTTTTGAATATAATCCTTAACTGATCCTGTTTGTTGAAGTTTAGCAAGCTGGCTGAAGAAGTTGTCTGTCACACTATTGCTATATTGTGCTTGGAGTTCTTCTGTAAAAATTGACCATGAGACGGTGAGACCCTTTTTTCTCCTATGAGTACAAAGCCAACGATACCAAATGAATTGATCTGGTTCTAGATATAGGGAAGCCATCATGACCTTTTGTCCATATGGGATTTGATGTACTTCAAAAAAATTCTCCATTTGGTTAATCCATGTTAGAGGATCCTTACCATCAAACTTGCGCATATCCACCTTAGGAAAGAAATTCCTAGATCCCATAGGAGTATTAAAATTTGTGTCATTATTAGCCGACTTGAAGGTTTCACCTTGGTTGCTTGAGAACTCCTTTCTTGGTTCATTCATATAGGCACTGAACATGCTTCGTAGATCTGATATATCTCCTCTTAGGTCACACATATCCCTCTTAATTGAGGACACATCTTCTTTGACCTTACTCATTTCCTCATTGGGATTACTATCCTCTATTATTTCCTCATCCTTATCAGAGGATTTCCCCGGTGTGGCAGCATTCTTTTTGCCTCTTATTGCAGGCCCCGTCATGATGGAAACCAATATTTTTGAAATAAATCACACAAATGAAATGTAAATTTTCTGACATTTTTACTGTAACTTACTAAGGCCAAGATACCACTTACCCAGAAAAAAATCTAAAAACTTAGCAAATTTGCTGCCTTGAGAGTGAATTTGTTGGAAACCCTAATTTTGCAATAACTTGCTTATGTTTGCTTCAATTCCTCTGAAATCTGGATTGTATCTTCTTTAATATGGTCTTCAAAAACCCTTTTAAAATATTTAAAAAATTCGCTAAAATCTGAAAGTTATGCTCTTCCCAAAATTGCCTCCAATGTTGAGAAAAAATCTTGCCTCTACGGTGCCAAGATCATGCTCTGATACCACTTGTAATTAAACAACTTGCACAATATCTGAATATAATAGTAAATATGCTGAAAATACTTGATAATAATATGCCACTTCAAGGGGGCAACCTCCTAATCCACTTCGAGGGGGATACCTCCAACAGTCTTCAATGAGAACACAATACTGAATATCATCTGAAATGAGACTCACTACCTCCTATATATACCTATTTATGCCTAGGATATCACCCAAGCCGACTTAGATAGACCTATAGAAGCCTTAGGCCGACCTAAACAACTAAATAACAATATAATAATGATAATATGACTTAATTAAGAGTTAAGATAGCCACAAGCCGACTATTCATAACCCTATGTACACCAATATTAAGGGCGTAGCAGAACCCTCCTACCATGACTGCACCACATTCAAAGATATGGTTGAAAATGAATTGGATTTGAGAATCAAATGCTTAAGATCTGATAGAGGTAGTGAGTTTACTTCAAATGAGTTCAATGCTTTTTGTGAAGAACATAGAATAAAGAGACATTTGTCTGGTCCCCAGACTCCTCAACAAAATGGAGGGTTGAAAGGAAGAATAGAACTGTTCAAGAAGCTACTAGAGCAATGATTTAGGAAGCAGACCTACCAGAAGTATACTGGAAAGAAGCAATACACAATTTTTTCTACATTCATAACAGAATGCAAATCAAAGTAGAAGAAACAAAGACACCTTATGAGTTGTGGTATGGTAGAACTCCTAATGTCAAATACTTCAAAGTTTTTGGAAGCAAATGCTACATCAGAAGAGATGAAGAATTAGGAAAGTTTGATGCCAAATGTGATGAAGGCATATTCCTTGGGTACTCTACTAAGAGCAAAGCTTACCGATGCTATAATAAAAGACTGAGAAAGATCATTGAAAGTGCAAATGTGAAGGTAGATGAAGATATTCAACTAGATGGATATGAGTCAGATGGACCCACTGATACAAAAAAGGGTGAAGAAGGCAAAGAAAAGGAAGTTCAGACTAAAGTACAAACTGCTCTGGAAGAAGAAGTTCAAGCTGAAGATCTGGTAAGAATTCCTAAAACTCCAAGGTATGTGCAAAGAGATCATTCTAAAGAGCATATTATTGGTGACAAAGGGAAAGGTGTGATGACAAGAAGCAAGATTGCAAAAGAATAAGTAAATCTTTGTCTACTTTCAAAGGTAGAACCTAAGACAGTAAATGAAGCATGCAATGATGAGCATTGGGTCAAGACAATGGAAGAAGAACTGCTATAGATTGAGAAAAACAAGACTTGGGAACTTGTCCCCAGACCTGCAAACAAGAATGTGATTGGAACAAAGTGGGTTTTCTAGAACAAACTAAATGAAGTTGGAGAAGTTGTGAGAAACAAGGCAAGGCTTGTATGTAAAGGCTACTCCCAAGTTGAAGGAATTGATTATGAAGAGACCTATGCTCAGGTGGCAAGAATGGAAGCTATCAGACTATTTTTGGCATTTACAGCACACAAAAATTTTAAATTATATCAGATGGATGTGAAATTTGCCTTCTTGAATGGTGAGCTAGAAGAAGAAGCCTACATAGAGCAACTAGATGGGTTCCAGTTATTAGACAAACCATACATGGTATGTAAGTTGAAGAAGGCCTTGTATGGATTGAAGCAAGCTCCCAGAGCTTGGTATGCAAGACTAGATAAGTATCTATTGCAGTAGGGTTTCAATAAAGGATCCACACATAGTAATTTGTATATCAAGGTAAGCAAAGATCAAATACTGATTATTGAAGTCTATGTAGATGATATCATATTTGGTGGAAATGAAGAAATGTGCAAGAATTTTACAAATGAAATACAAAAAGAATTTGAGATGTCTATGTGTGATGAGATGAACTTCTTTCTTGGACTACAAATCAATCAGACATACAAAGGCATTTTCATTTCTCAATCAAAGTATGTCAAGGAATTGTTGAAGAAGTTTGGAACGGGGGACTCTAAACTGGTATGCACTCCTATGGTTACTGGTTGTAAACTAAGCAAGAATGATGAATCTCCTAAGGATAATCAAAGAAAGTACATATCAATGATTGGGGGACTACTTTACCTAACTGCTACCAGACCAAATATCATGCATGTAGTCTGTCTTGTGGCCAAATTTCAATCAGATCCCAGAGAATCACATGTGATGGGAGTAAAGAGGATATTTAGGTATTTGAAGGGCACTCCTGTTCATAGCTTGTGGTATCCTAAGAACAATGATTTTTCTTTAAGTGCCTATACAGATGCAGATTGGGCTGGATGTGTTGATGACGGGAAAAGCAAAAGTGGAGGTGCATTCTTCCTTGGAGATAGGGCAATGTCCTGGCATAGCAAGAAATAAGAATCAGTCTCCTTGTCTATTGCAAAAGTATAATATATTGCTATAGTATCATGTTGTACTCAGGTGTTATGGATGAAGGAGACCTTGAAGGATATCAAAGTTGAGTATGATGGGCCAATTCCTATTCTTTGTGATAACACAAGTGCCATAAATATTTCAAAGAATCCAGTGATGCATTCAAAGACAAAGCATATTTCAATCAAATATTAATTTTTAAGGGAGAAAGTTGCAGAGAATGAGGTGAATCTTGAGTATGTGCCTACAAAAGATCAAGTTGCTAATATATTCACTAAGGCTCTTCCAAAAGACACATTTAAGTATATCTGAGAGAAATTAGGGGTTATTGCCCCTCCTTCCTTAAACTATATGCATAAGAAGATGCATCAATTTAGTGTACTTCTTGGACTGATGATTGGAGGCTACCTCTCAAGGGGAGCAAGTAGTGGTTTGAGATGATTGTCACATTTAGGGGAGTAAAGAATGGTTTTAGACTAATCAGAGCAGAAGTGTGTAAGTATGTGCAATAGAAGAGATGTGATGCCCTTTACCATTGATGTCAAAGGGGGAGAGAGATCATGTGAAAAACTAAGGGGAGTAAGAGTGCAGAAGTGTAAAAAGAAAGGGGGAATTCTGATGTAGAATTGTGTATTAATGATAGAACATGTTTTTCATATCACATTTTACCATCAATGACAAAGGAGGAGATTTTTGCAAGTATGTGCTAACTAGTGTTGTCATTGATATCAACATGTCTGTGTTGTCATTTGTGTCAACTATATCTTCTGGAATTGTTGTTTGTTGATTGATTGAGTTATCTTCTTAAGAACACTATCTGAGTATTTTTCTTTGCATATTTTCTGTGTTGAAGACCAAAGTATGAGATTTGAAT
Organism: Cunninghamia lanceolata; assembly: GCA_027924645.1. Classification (NCBI taxonomy): domain Eukaryota; kingdom Viridiplantae; phylum Streptophyta; class Pinopsida; order Cupressales; family Cupressaceae; genus Cunninghamia; species Cunninghamia lanceolata. The sequence goes on from BSBN01000655.1 coordinate 11,720,360, forward strand.
ATGATTTAGAGAAGTGTTTGAAGATACTAAATCTAGAATTTGGTAGTCCAGATCATTGTGCAGAAAAAGTTTTATTCACCAGTTTGAAGACTGTGCCTGGTAATGTTTGCAGAGTGATAGAGAGATAGTATCTTGCTCTACATTTCTCCACATATTGGAATTCAGTCTTGCAGTTTTGGACTTAATCTTATAAGATCTTTAGCTATCTTCATTCCAAAGGATTTGTCATTTGGTGCTTCAAAAAATAAGTAATTGACTAGTAGAGTTTGACAGTGTCTATTAAGAAACAGTCTGTGATATGTTCTCAAGTAATATTTATTGTTTTCAAGTGAGATCTATTGCGGTTGGATTTGTCAGCTCCCAAGTGATTCTATGTTGTTCATAGATCTATCCATAATGTATTGAAGGCGTATGCTTGATTGACAAGCTACAATGAAGATCTTGGAAGCATGTATCTAAGTGTTCTTGATGTTGTGCACTTGTTCTGGCTGACCTGGTTAGTCACACTTGTTGCGGAGGTGATTCTTGGATTGTAGAAGCATGTCCAAGCATGTAATGTATTTGGGTCCAAGCTAAGCCATGAAGTGTTCCTCCTTCATTCATTCACTCTGCAATTTTATTTAGGTATAATCCTAATTTGATCTTTGTATGTATGTTGACCTTGGAGATAGTTCCAATGGTTGTAGAATGTAATGCCGACCTTGATGTACATTCCAAGGTTGATGATAGGTATAAATGTATGTAATGAATTCGTGAATGAGTGTCTAAGTTACAAAGATGGAAAGATAAAGTGTGGGTTGTAAAAGCAGAGCAGAGCAGAGGAGTTACATTGCGCTTGAATGGAACTGAACTTGGGCATGGTGTAGATGCTACTATATTAGTTCACCCTTGACAATGAGCCATCCTTGGCAGTGAACCAACCCTCGACAATGAGCCACCCTTTGGTCGTAAGCCTCTCATTTGGGCAGTGAACCCTTTTGGTAGCATGGATAACTTTAAGAAGCCCCCATCGAAGAAGGTGTAAAAACTTGGCAAATCGTGTATACTTCCCAAGAAACATATTAATTTTATTGGGGAATTTTTTCATTTTTCAGGGAAAAAAATAATCTCAGTTGGTGAATCTTTTGTAATCGCTAGAAGCCTGTGGAAAATCCTGGTAAATTGTAATTTTTTAAAACCAATAAAATATTTTCATTGGCAATTAAAACCTATTTTCAAACCAATAAAATATTTTCATTGGCAATTAAACCTATTTTCAAACCAATTAAATATTTCCATTGGTGAATTAAACATGTTTTCAAACCAATAAAATATTTCTGTGGGCGAATTAAACTTGTTTTCTAAATAAATAAAAAATTGTTAGCAATTAAAACCTATTTTCAAACCCAAAAAAATATTTCATTGGCAAATTAAACCTATTTTCAAACCAATAAGAAAAATCATTGGTGAATTAACTATAGTTTCAAACCAATAAAAAATTCATTGGCGAAATAAACTGTTATGCCAATAAAAAATCATATCGTGGGTGGCGAAAATATCAAATGCTACATATTGTTCCATTCTGGGACAAATTTTCCACACATCCAAATTCCTTCATAAAGTGTCTAGAATGGGGACAAGTATCAACATATTTATTATGTCTGAATCAATGTGTCAACACAAATTAATATAACCGACGACCGTTTGACGAATTTTTGATGGACGGCTATAGTTGCATCCCAAAAGAAAATGTTTGAAATACTAGACTTGCAAATTCAAACCTCTAGAATAACATTAGAACTATTATATTTCCAAATATCAATGGTTGACATTTCATATGAGAAACCTAGATTTTAACCCTCTGCATTATAATTTTATGTTGACTTGCTACCTCCGGTTGCCAGTTGTCTAAGTTGAAACTTGAGCCATCAAAACCATGTTGTTTATCAACCCCTTATACCTAGTCTTGTTGGTCACTGCTTGGTGGAAAACATTGTGCGTTAATCATTAAAAGGGGTCAAAATATTTCATCTATTGTCTAAATCTTGACCCCCATATTTTATGTCCCCATGTCTCATTAACCTAGTAGGGTCCACTTTTTAAATGCTAACTATCAAAAAATAGGAAATATTTTAGCAAATATTTCAAAGCAACCTTAAGAGACTTAAAGGGTGAGCTATTAAAGGTTTAAATAAGACACATGGGAAATTTCTTGACAATATGTTTTAATCTTAGCCATCCAATGTTGAAGAATTTAAGCAGACAAGTAGATGGCTTGAGAAGTTAATGTGCGAGCAGGTTGGAGGGTCCAGGTTAATCCTAACCATTCCCTACTAGCCCATTGTCAGAAGATGCATGGGTGATAAACCCAGTGGGCTAACGGGTGAACGCCATGTAGTAGACTTCACAGCCTGAAGAGAAGGTGTGGTCCACCAAAAGATGATTAAGCAATTCCATGTGGAAAAAAATAATTGGAGAAGAATGTGGGTCAACATTGTTCAAATTTTTATGGCTATCCATCTTGCCATCTCATCAAGAGATCAACGGCTAGAGTTTGAAATTGAGAAAGTGGCCATGGGAGTCATTCTGCTTTGCCCGAGCAAGCAGTAATGGTGGACAAGACATATAGAACTACCAAAGATATGGTTTTAACGCCATAAAAGCAGTCTTTTTACATAATTGAAATCCGTCTAAGGGTTTTAAAGCATCTGGAGATCTCTCGAGGCAATTTTAATCTCTTAGCGATCAAAACTAGGGTTTTCAAAGTGTTCAAAACCGTAAGTTAAAATCTCACCTTCTATGCTTTAATTATGTAAAATTCACTGCTTGTGCTCACTCTTGTGGTTCTTTCAATAGGAATTACTAGTAAATTTTCATTTATTTTACAGTTTTACATTCTTAGATTGTTGAACTGCAAAATTTGAGCTTTATTGTTGCTTTAAGTCAGAACCCTAGTTGTGAACCTACAATTCTTTCTAAACTAAAACCCTAATTTGCAAAATTCTCACCATAATGGCACCCCCATGAGCCCAAACCTCAAGCTCTAGAGAGATAAAAAGGCCCATAGTCTAGGACCTTCTTGATCAATTAAAACCCTCCACTAACGACAAAGTAAAGGGTCTTCTTCTATTCCAGGGTCCCAAAATTAAAGAAGGCCTCATAGATAAACATATCCATATCAAGGATGCCATTATACCACGTACAGGATGGTCATTGTTCAAGAACTAGTTTGGGGAATAGGAATTTGGGTGCTCCTATATGTAACCCCTAGAGCTTGGACATGGGGAAATTGGTTGTCCCAAATGTCTACATGGATGTGGACTTGTTAAAAGTTGTGGCAGCCAGATATGATCCTATCTCCAGAGTTGATAGGACATATAATGGGATTGAAATGGTTAAGATCGGCAGGGAAGAGATTGCTGAAGTTTTTCAACTTCATGAGTGGAATGAGGATTTGGTAAAAATTGATTTGAAAGCCTTTAGGAGTGATTATGAGAAGAAAAGACACCTTTAAAATCACAATGCTGCCAAATCATCTAGCATCAGCTAGAAAGGGAAAGGGGGGAATTATTATTGGTCCATCAAATAAGGAACCCTTCCCAATAAATTATTTTTCTCCATATTTTTAGAAAACCTTCTATTCTTTGTGTCAAATCTTGGGGTTTGATCCTACTTCTTATGTAACTGGTTGCTCATATCCAATACCCCACTTACAACATAGTATATGACTTTGCTTCCTACCTGGTCGATAACATTCATCAGGGTTTATTTTCATTAAAGAATGGTAAAAATTGGGTTCATTTTTGGTGGTACTCACTGTTAATGCACATGTTTTTATTCAAAAGGGAAAAAATCTTTGAGAATGATATGAAGTTGGAAAAGGAGAAGGATGGTGTTGAGTTGCCTGTCCAATGTTGGACAAGAATTCTAGACAAGGATGATATGAAGTTTGATTTTGTGCTATTTGAGAATGTCTTTGCATCAAAGATGAGGAATGACCTAATCCTGAATCCACCAAGGATTCCAATTGAACTACATGATTTTCTTAGGCCAAAGGAAAGGAGGTCTGATTTAAAAATTGATCACAATTGGGCAGATGTCATCCCCTATCCAGATTGTACAATTCTCAGAGTATATGGCACTATGGTTAGACCACATGTTCTCCCAAGAGATGTGCCACTGAGAATTGGATTCCTTGAGGTCATTTGGCAGATGGGTGATATTGAAGATGGCCACTTGTTAAACATGAGGAAAGGAACCTTCTTCCCAACATGGATAGTTTTTGCAAACTTTGTGATGACTAATGGAGGGTGGAGGAAAATGGATGAATTGCTTGAACCATACAATATGAGGAGAATGTGCCCAAGAAATCATGATCCTAAAGGTTTCATGGCTGCATTGAAAGAGAGGATCAGAAGCAGCTAGTTCATACATAACTTCTATTTCCTTGAAGATGTTATTAGGAACATCATTACTTACCAAATATAGGAGGACAGGAAGGAAAAATGGAAGACTGATCCCCAATATAACCCCCTGTGGCTACCTCAATTCAAAAATGAATTGCAAAAAGTTGAATATATGATCCAAAATTTTAAGCAAGTGGTTGTTAGGATGAAAGGAGAGAGATTGGTTGCTGACAAAGGAAACGTTGTGGTTGGGGAAGAATAGGAAAAGGATAGAGGGAAGGCCCCAGTGTTGGAGGAAAGGCCTACCTACTAACCACCACAAAAGATCAGAGTCTTTGCAAGGAGAAAAGGTATTGTGAGGAAGCAACAATCTATTGCCACCCCAACTACATCTGAGGGGTCAAGAGCTTCCTCACCATTGCATGAAATGCCACCACTGTCTCCCCCAAGGAAAGCAGCTCCATAAGTGATTGAGGTGGATTTACCTCCAAGAATTCCCTCACCACCAAGATAGCCACTACCAAAGAAGAAAAAGGTTGAACAAAGCAGCTTGGTGGATTATCCAGATGACTCAGATGATGATATCATTGTCACTGAGGAGGAGATGAGATAGGGAATGCCCTCTCCCCAAAGGGAGATAATAGAACTAGAAAGTAGCCTCAGGTTGGGCAAGGCAGACGTCACAGGGATGAGCAACACATATGACCTTAGAGAGGAAGCTTGCAAGACCTTCATGATAGATGATTCATTTGTCCAGACCCCTGCATTTAGAGAGTTTGCTTAGAGGTCAAAGAGAGATGAATATGTTGATAATGTTGCCAAAAAGAGAAGCTTGCACCTTGAATTACCAGAAGTTGTTATTCAGGTTGAGGTTAGAAAGGAAATGAAAGAAAAGTTTTAGAAGATAACAGCTAAAGAAGGCAGAGAGTTGGTGAAGAAAAGTGGTATTTATTGCTGCCATAGTGGGATTTAGCCTCAGCAATTGCTTTTGACACAGTGAGGAGGAAGCAAAATTGTCTTTGCAGGGGTCTTCTTTCAGCAAAGAATGGGATACACTTGTTATTTTGGCATTAGCCCTAGGTCCAAGGAAAACTGTAGTTGCTAAGCCTACTCCAAACATAAGTGGAGGGCTAATTATTAAGAGAGTGTCTGATACCCCAACAATTGAGGCAATAACCATGTTAGTTAACGTTGCCAAATTCACAAAGGCAACAGTAGAGAATGTCACTGAGGAAAGAGATCAATATAGAACCAAGTATAATGACATAGTTGTAGAGTATAATGAAAGTCAGCAAAAGGTTATGAAGTTGGAAACTAAAGTGACATTGTTAAAGCAACAATTGCAAAATATGCATGCTCATGCTCAACCTGCCTCCCCTATTCGATAATTTTCAATGGAAATCATTCCATACAATCTTGGAGATACACCCCTTCTAGTTGAGGGGCCAAGCACATTAGGTGCAATTCCATCAAGTAAGCCTACTAAAGAGGAATTATTGGATCAAATTGAGGTGTACAAGAAATTGCTATCATAGGTCAATGATTCAATTTATTCAAGTAATATGAAGATTGTAACTATAGTTCTTGAACACTTGAATAAAGGGATTGATAGGAGATTAATTAGCATTCATTCAAATTATTCTTATATGTTTGATGCCATAAAGGATATCAATAAGGATAAGGATGTTGTAACATCATTAATAGATACATGGATCCCTAGAGCCCAGGCATTAAGAAACATGGAAATTGCAACCAAGCATGTCAAGGATGCACCTCCTAACATTGTCCCAACTCTCAGGCTTGTAAATTCAATTAAGGATTTTTAGGGGGTGGTAGATCCTTTGGAAATAAAGATTAGGGAGCTTGTCAAAAAGTTTGATGAATGAAATTTCAGCTTGCTTCCTGTTATTTTGAGTGAAAATGGTGGGGTTAAACCTCTACAATTATGGAAGGACCAGGAAAAACAAATAATATCTACTCAAGTTAAGCTCATCTGTGACAATGTTGATGTAGATATATTCAGAGGCAGCATGGATAAACTGATTGCACTAGCATTTTCTTAGAGGAATTTGACAAGGAAGGTAATCGAGTGGTTATCAAGTACACACATACAGGACCAAAGCAGACGAACTTCTCAATTTCATTTGGCCAACAAAGGAGTATCATCTATGGAGGTCCAAGTATGTTGACACTTTAGATTTCTAAATTGTTGAAGTTATAAATAGCCCTCTCTACGTTGCCACGAAACAAGAGGGCCTTGCTAAGGAAATTTTGGAATTTCCAAGGGGATTGCAAAACCAATCGAACATTATTGAAAGACTTTCATTGTGAGGGAAAATCTTTTACTTATTTACTTTATCTGTAAAAATGTCCCTATTGAAGTTCAAGGATCTTATTATTTTGTCTCCGTTTGGAAATATTAAGTATTTAAGAAATTTATCAAGGCCCCTACTATAAGGTTCTTAGCTTTTTATTCATATGTTGATTTTTGTCTATTGATGGCATCCCCTTACAAGGATTAGAGAGAGTTCTACATGCTACTAGAGAAAAAGGGTATTATGATATTAGACTGGAGGTTATATTGGTTGGGCCTCTTGGATTTAATTACAAGGTATATTTGAACTAGACGATGCAGAGAGACCCACATTTTCCTTTATTCGGAAAGCAATGAGTTCTTTCTTGTGTAACCTTGAACTAGTTATGTACTTGGACAAGTGGGATTTGGTTGCACTTACGTTGAATGATTAAAAAACTCTTTTCATTGTACAGCTAAATATATACTCTAACATCTAGTAGAGTTAAATATTTCTTGATTCTTGGACATCTTTTTTAGATTCTCTCAAATTAGAAGTTGAATTCTAATTTGTAACTCCTCTCAGAGTAATATCTTGATATCACTGTTGGTGATGTTTAGATTTTGATATTGTAAAAATTTTGACACTTATTAATACAATACTTTTCTTTCTATCTATCTATCTATATGAAAAATCTAAACTATATTTCATGTATAAATGACTGAAAGTTTGGCCTAAATTTTTTCCTCCTATCTGATCTTCCTTTCTAAAACCAAAGGTATCCAAGTTTAGGTGAATGTTTATTTTGGTATTACAATTTACAAATATTGTGCTCCTTTTAATTCAAAATTGGTGACATGGATTCCATATGTGGAACATACTTTGGAATATTCCTTTCCCCTATTCTTCATTATTCATTGACAATAAAGAATTATTTTATGTGTTTAGTGTCTATGACTCTATTCAAATCATTTTTTTCCTTTAAGAAATTAAGTATTATCTATTTAATAAATATTTGCATGCAGATTTAAAACATAAATCAATACAAATGAAAAAATAAAGTTGCCATCAAATTGACAAATTACATTAGAAACACTAAAAGTTGTCACTAACAATAGATCTATATAAACACTAAAAGTAGATCTATATGTGACTCACTATTTAGAAATTGTTGTGAGCTATCAATGCAGGACAGCCATGTACTAATTGTGTAGTCTAGAAGCAACACGTTGATGTTTCATTCACTTTAATGTTCGTAAAAAAAGAAAACTTTCTACTGCTAAGTGGTTTTATTTTTAAGTGAGAGGGTCAGCACATAGGGAGATTTCAGATTGCTCATTGCAATGCACCAAGGAGATTCTGGGTTCCACTTCCAACAAAGCCAGTCCACATCTGTCAGTATTAATCTTTTCAAGAATCAAAATCCAGGTAAGTGAAAGACAGAATTCCTAGGCTACATTTCATCATTTCTTAAAATCTTATTTTGTCAAACTTTGGGTTTAGGGTTGAGAGACTTAAGAAAAATTAAGGACTTAAGAGGGAATTCACAATTTCACACTGTATAAGCATGTCTAACACCACTAGCAGACCAGACAAAGTTTTTGGGAAAGGAAAAGCAAGTTCGGATAGAAAAATATATTATCTTGGATTGCTTAAAACCTCAGGTTTCATTGATGAATACCATGATATTTATGATCTTAAAATCTATGGTAAACTTACCTCAGAACTTAGATTTTCATGTGAGAATAAGGCTACAAACCAAATTCAAGTTAATAGTATCAGTGCACCGTGGGTAACTAGATTAGGATGCATGATGTTACATGAGGTTTTCCCTTGCCCAGAATTTATCATGGTCTGTGCCCACAATTATGATGATAACAAAAGAGTAATTGTAAATAAAGATACCAAAGAAGAAATTTTATCCATTAATGCAGAAGAATTTGGAAAAGTGTTGGGGTTTACAACTAAAGAATTTGGAGATGTCCACATTGACCTAGAAAAGCTTGCTAGTAATTATGAAGTAGCAAATGAAAGGGACAAAAATGTTTTCCTAAATAAAATAGTTCAAGAAAGAAACAAGTTGAAAGTTAACCATAAGCCTCCTTATCGTTTGGAAATTTTTAGATCATGGGCTCAGGATACTATTTCCATGCTAGCATTTTGCCACAGACTGGATAGCAATTGGGAAGTGGATGCAAGCCTCCTTGAAATGGTATATAATATCCATTATGGTGTACATGTCAAATATAACTTTATTGAGCACATTATAGAATCCATGCATAAACAATTTTTAATGATTAAAGGAGGTTCCACCAAGACACTTAGGTTCACAACCTACTTGTGCTATTTTTTTCTATTCAAATTTAGTGGAATGTTTCAGACCAACAAGCTTTAGATTCAACCCTATAGTAATGATGAGGAAAATAAAATGGCTCCAATATATGATTGGACCACTAAGATAAGAATGCATGATTCTTGAAGGAACTAAAATCATTTTGTAGACTACTTTTTGGCTCCATTGCATCAAGCAATTACAAATACTCCAATGCCTAGATTGCCTATATCATGTAGAGATTGCATTCAACTAGGAAAAGAAATATAATTGGCTAATTGGTACTTCTTCAAAGAATATATTGTGCTAAGAATTTATGGATCAGGAGTAGAGCCATACAAACTTCCAATACATGTGACAGAAAGGGTTTTTGCATTGGAATATGTAAGGTAGATGCAGAGTACTGATGAACTACACTTTTCTAGTCAGCAAAAGAAGACCTTATTTCCTTCTTTACCTATTTCATGTGGAGGGTTCACATTTGAGAGAAAAGCATTTAAGGTGCTACATGATCTTTTGAAAAAAAATAATTTTGATGTTGTCTATCACTGGCAGTATGATCCATGTGACACCATTAAAATAATGATTGTGGCCAATAGGAATGTTGCAAGTAGAATTCAACATCAAAGTAAACCCTTGCTTGAAAACTTGAGAAACAAGGATTCTTGGGATGAGGTCAAAATAGCAAAGGAGAAAACTGCTGCTGAGAAAGGTATTTCTTTTGAACAATTGTCAGTAGAAATTATGGCATTGCACCAAAATATAGGAGCACTAGCAGAGAATCAAATCAAGAGGTACAACATTTTTTATGAAAAAGGTGATAAACCATCTAGTAGAGTAAAAAATGCTAGATTCTCTAGATAAGATTGTTACAAGAAAAAATTGGTCATGATAAAAAAATTACTGCCTTTTGGTCTATGAGGAAGGAGCTAGGTGAACCAAGAACTCTTACAGAGTATGGAGAAATTGATGAAGATGATGAGTTTAGCAAATTGTGGAATATAGAGCATCCTAATGAATGTGAAGATCAAGAACCTAATGATGATATGGATGAACAAAGCAATTTCAAATCTGGTTTAAGTAAGGCCACAAAAGAAGCATATACTTCAGGAGCAACCATAGCTAAAAAATTGGGTTATGAAGGTGGTGGTTTGGGGTCCCAAGGACAAGGCATTTGGAAAATAATAGATGTAGTCACCAGAAAACCAGATGATAAACGAGGCCTTGGAGCTGATAAAATAGACCAAGGGCATACAAGTATAGTTGAAACAATTCATTTTGTTACATCTTCAAATCCCAGTCCATATAGTTAGATGCAATCACAACTTGGACATGCCCATGGTGGAGAGCCTAGTGTGACTAGCACTGCCACTAGTGGAGAACATAGTCAACATGTGCTACAACAAGTCCAACAACAAATTACACACAAGAGGGCACCAATACAAGATACCACATAAACACTCAGTGATCAAGGGATACAAAAGAGACAAAGGATTATGAAAGGTCCAAGTCCAACGACCAGTTTCACCACAAAGGAGTTATTTCCAAGCACTCCCCTAGTTAGTGTGGTTGTAATAGAAACTGCAAGTACTCCTATTCCTTCACCATTCAAGCATTCCATTATTCTTGCATCCCCAAGTTTTGATTACATTCAAGAGTTTAAAAAGAAATTAGAATTGTATAAAAAGAAAAGAAGCAATTCATGGAGAGTGTGTCTATTGTAACTTCAGAGCCTACAACAACCATGATATTACCCACATTTGACACAAATTCATAAATCATGGAGTACACGATTGTTGTTCCCACAGTTCAAAACAAACCAAAAAACTAGATGGATTGATGTGAATTTCAGGTGAACAGTTTGCAATTTGATTTTTCTGGATTAAAAAATACTGACAAAATTAATATATCAAAGAAGAACAATAATTGGTGTACACATCATTGCTAAAGTATGATAGAGAGAAAAAAGGTTGCAGAATCAAATAGAAAAATTGTAGGTAGACTTAGCAAATGAGAAAGCAAAGAGGAAAGCAACAGATAATAAGAGCAATGAATTAGAAAAAAGAATAAAAAAATCTGCCTCTACATCAACAAGCAAAGAGGATAAACAAACAAAGGTGGAATTGAATGGACTGAAGACAAGGTTAGATGAGAGAAAAAAGAAATATGATGAGGAAAAATCTACTTCAGAAAAATTAAGACAAAGCTTTGGGAAAGCAAATAAACAGTGGGAACAAAAATTTGAGAAAGAGAGAAAAAAAAATGAAACATTGGTCGTAGAGCTTATGGAAGCAAAAAATGAAATAAAATCTTGTCAAAATAAGTTAACTAAATTTTGTAGACAAATAATGAGGCATATGAAACAAAAGATCTAGGAGGAAATAATGCAGAGGATTGATCATTTGTGTGAATTGTTTCAATTGATTGATGCTACGAGACTACATCATAAGAAGCTGAGCAAATATTTAATGGACAACAAAAATGTGCAACTGCAATCAGAAGAGAAATCTACAAATCAAGTTCTACAAACAGTCTACAAAGCCAGTGACAATGAATTTATTTCAAAAGGCATTACTAATTAGATTGAAGCCTCAATGAAGGTGACATCTTGTTGATTGTTAGGAACACTAAGAGGGGGGGGTGAATCAGTGTTCTATAAATCTTTTCTTGAACTTTTACTTTCAACCATTTCAAAAGAATAATCAAATAGAAGCAAAATATACAACTGAACAACATCCACAAAAGCATGACACAACACCAAGATTTATGTGGAAAACCCAAAAAGGGAAAAACCATGGAGAGGATTAGCTCTCATAAATATATGGTAATCTTTACAAAAATGATATTCAGGCTTGGTCACTCCACAGGCCTAGAACATGCTGGCTTATAGCCATGAAGTACAACTAAGTTTAGCAGGCTCACTGTCTTAACCCTAAACCTAGTAAGATTGCAATAAGGGCTATTAAACCCTACTGGAGGCTCACTGCCAGATTACTGCCTTGATGACAAAAACATGCTTCCACTTAGATCACACATGATAACTAAATACTGCTTAAGCATCTACCGCTATGCCAGAGTGCAGTCATTTAACAACTGTATTCTGAATCCCAAGTCTTCATCACTGCTTCTCTTTTAACTCTGCTCTTCTATTTGCATGTCCACATCACATACACCTTTCCACAACACAACTCAACTAAATTTCATCACCTTTATATATCTGCATCATGATTTACTTCATAATTAGGTCGACATCCAAGAAGTGAAATGTGTACATAAAAAGATGTACCTTGTCGCTCAATCCAATGCACAATGTGTCGCGCAGACCCAAATCTTCTCCCAAACATGTTCATATATGTTGGCTCTAATCATTCAATTACTTACATAGATCTTTCACATGCTAACCTTTCTCCGCATCATGATTAATCTCATCAGTCGACATGTTCCTCAAGAGCATGCTTAACAGGTTCATCTGCTGACTTACAACTTCTACTGTTGAACAGAAAACACTTCCAAAATCATGTCAAGGACTCTTTATACATTCCCAATCTTTCCCTCAGAACTGCAAGGCATTATATCATCTTGCAGAGAAATGTGGACCATCAGAACTCAGACTCTATGTCAATCAAACTATGTCAAACACTATGCCGATACTTAGCAGCTTGTAGCTAGCCTTCTGGTGAACTTCAGATCTTCTAACTCTATAATAAGATACTTCATATAAGTGTTTGTAACACCTTACAACCACATAACAAAATACTTATTTGCGGAGGAATGTGGACCACTGTACTAGACCCTGTTCATTGTTCCTGATGTACCTTTTCTTGCCCAAACTTAGACATTTCTTCAAGATGACTTCCGAAGAGGATCAGGACTTAATCTCTAAGGTATAACACTATCAAACACCAACTAACATCATACCTAAAACGCATCTGCAAGTCTTCAATTATGGAGGCATACTAGCTTACTTATTGTCCTCTACTCTACATGCTTTCCGTACTTAGCTATTTCCTATCAACCGGACCTAGAATCTAGTATGTTCTTATGGAGATATCTCTTCCTATCACGGTGATAGAATCTCTAAGCCTTGTTGCCATCAATGACAACATACAAATCCATACCAGAGCAATGTCTCTTGCCAACAATCTCCCCCTTTGGCATTGATGGCAACAATTACTAAAAAATACTTGACTAATCCCCCTTACTATATACATAGTACTTCCTTTCTCCCCCTGAGATGATTATCCATTTTTCACTGATCTACTTCTCCCCCTTTGACATCAATGGCAAAGTGTGTTGATCCAAAAACAAAAAATTTTAAAATTTCAAAATTTTATATATACTCTGCCGCATATTTACAAGTGCAATCTTCATTTTAATATTACATGTGTTGAAGCACATCATTAAATATGTTTTTGATCAATGTCCACTCAGTATCCCAGCTTTTCTTTGTATTTTCCAGAATTTGAATTTGACCACTGAGAAGAAAAACTAAGGCTTCTGCATTGTTATGATCAGAAGTTGTGTCTATTTGGACAGCTAACTTGGCCTCTATAATAAGATTTGTCATTGAGTCTAGCTTTGGACAAACTAGCCTTTTGAGTTGTCCCATTCTACTTTTTATTTGGTATTTTTTATTTGTTAAATCAATCAGTTCATTTTGAATATTAATGACTTTTGTTTCTATCCTTATGATTAACTCTACTTCCAGATTAAATTTCTCATAAATATCTAGCAATTTTTGTTCCAAATCTTTGATCTTTTCTTCAATCTTTTGAGAAGTCTTAGGCCAGGACAAACATAACTTGTACATATCTCTAGTATCTTTCACAACTTTTTAAATGTTGGCTATTGTATTGTTTAATGTGATTTTGTCCTTTTCTATCATTATTTTCAATTCTTCTAATTTTTTCTTATCAAATTCTTGCCTTATCTTTGTTTCTGCAAATTTCTCAAAAGATTCAAAATGTTTACTTACCAAATTTATCAGCCCTTCTAGATGACTTGATGAGGGTATGGATAGATCCCTTTTGAAGGTGGGCAGTAGCTTTTCTAATATTCTTGATACTTCATTAATTAGTTCACTATCCTTAATATGTGATTTTAGCATCTCTTCTTGAGCCTTTGCCTGAACGATTGAAATCCACTTAAACTTATGTGCCGAAGACATTGTATCCAGATTTATTGGGTCATGCAGAAAATTTAGTTCATCTACATCTTGTTTCTTTTTCTCTATCACTTCTTTCTTTGATACAGTAGTGTCTCTTGACATAGTAGACACATCTTCTTTCTGATTTTGTTCTAGTTCCATATTCTTATTGGTTCCTCTGCTTGTTCAAATGGAAGATTTACCAGTTCTTCCTCAATTTCTCTTCTGACAATATTATCCTCAGTCTATTGTGCCAAAGAATTTTTCACTTGAGATTCATCTGTGGGCTCCTTTTCCTCAAATATTCTACCAACTATATCAATTTCTTGACCCAAGTTTATTTTCGAAGCAGATGAATTGACAGGAACATCAGTTTCTTCATCAACACTTGAAGTGGAAAGATTGTGTTGCTTCAAGGCTTTTAAGATAATCTCTTCTGTTTCTTTCACTACTTTGTCAGTTTCACCTATCATTAACAAATTCATCTTCATTTTAGTTCTAAACTGATCCTTGGTCTACTTGAAGATTAGATTTCTTCTTCTACAGTGGTTTCTGGATATAGTCTAGTCAACACATGTTTTCTTAGCTCAATGTATTTAGCCCTGGCATTTTCCTTTCTAATGCTCAGAATATTTGCTAGACCTTTTGGGAGATCAGAGATAATCTCAATAAGAGCTTTACTAAAAGTGTTGAGATATTTTATAGTGGCTTCCTCCAGACTCCTTTTGTCTTCTTTACCATATTCATCATAGTGCTTAATCATGGGTTTCAAATTCCCATCTACAGTGACAGCCCTTACTATTTCTACAAGAGTTGGGAGTGTTTTCTATCTCTTGCTGGACTTTTCTTCTCCAAAGAATTTTCCTTTGTTGCTTCCGAAGGCTTTAATAGCCTCAGCTTTCATCTTCTTGATTTCTTCATCTGACTTGGCCTCTTCTTCATCCTTTTCACCAATACTAACATATAACCTGTTTCCTTTCACTTTTTGTCTCTTCATTTGCTTGGTAGCAAACTCCTTTGAAGATTTCTCTAGTTTTGATGATGATGTGGCACTAGATAGAGTGGCAGAGCTTCCATTGGTTCTTTGAGTCTTTTCTAGTTTGTTCTGCTTCAATTGAGATTCCTCTGGAATCTGTACTGGCTCATCCTTTTCCTTTTCTTCTGTTGCTTTCTCTCCCTTTTCCTTTGCCTCTTTTAGTTGTTCCTTGGTAATGCCATATCTTCTAGTGATCTCTTCTACTTCTTTGCTCACTTTCCTAGAAGATTCAGATTTCATGTGTTCAACATATAATTTCACAACTATTTCTTCATATGTACCGAATCTTTCCTCTTTTGTATCCTTAGGATTGCTCAACATATGTTTGGCATAGTTGTCTAGTATATTACCACTTACTTCATACCCCATGGGCATGATCCAGACTGTTTTGGGCTTAACAGCCTCCATCAAACATTGGTCCTTGGTGACCATAAAGCATATACTGTCTTTGTATTTCTCAACGATTCCATTTGGAATTCTTTCCCTAGACTGCATCATGCTTTGGAAGTTTTTGAAGAATCCCCATAGGGCTACCTTTTGTTCATTTGGACCACATACGTTCCTAAGACATTGTCTTATTTGAGCAGCTACTAGTTGATTTCTTACCCAGATTAAACCCTTATGATTAGGAAATTCATTTAGAAAGTAAAAGAACAAGCATATAATGAGCGTACCAAATTTGAAGGGATAACTCTTACTTTCTTTGATTTTCTTAAGATTATCCATCAACTAAACCCTCAACAATTCACACAAGTCATAATCAGCATTTTCTTTGATCATCTACTATGCAGTGTAAATTGTCTACCTAAAATAGAGTTTTCTCTGCTGGAGAAATAGATCTTGTACCCTATGACCATTGAAGAAAATTTCAAAGCGGGATCGATGATGTCTTTTATTGTCATTCCCCTTTTATCAAATTGTGCTCCGATAGCTTCTGTGACTATTTGATTTTTAACTGCCTTTAGTAGTGGCATACCTCCAGTAGAGTTTAATCCGGTAACTGCTTGGATTGCATCATTTGTTATCTTGAAGGGTTGCTCCCTTCCCAGCCACATAAATTCATCATGGATTCTGCTTAGCACATAACGCACTCATTCATCTTCAACAAATGTGGGGAACTCAATGTATTGGATGAATTTATTTTCTTTCAGAATCATGTGCTCTTCCTTCAAATTAAACTGATCATTACTTAGTTGATTTTGAAATAGATCTATGAAATAGGTTCCTCCAAGTTCCTCTAGGGTAACATGAATGTATGCCCTAACATCTTCAACATATAAAACTCTATGGGGTATACTTGAAAATGCACCCATTTGATCCACTTCGGTTCCTATATGTGGTTTGTTTCTTGAACTTGGGTCAAGGGCGTTCGGTAATATCTATAATTTGTGAAGTCACCATAGCAAAGATTCACAATGAGGGTTTCTATGATAAATACCTTGAGATGCCGAGATTAGGTTTCCTTCACCTAATTCGATCCAATCTTTGAATCTTTATTGCGCCTTGAATTCTTGCTTCAATCTCTCTCTATCGTCTAAAAAAATTTGAATGCAAAGTGAATCGAGACCAAAAGACTTGCCTTTTATCTTCCGCACTTGGTCTGATTGTCATAAATGCTATTTTGCAAAAAGATGTTTGACTTATCCCAGGTGAACACAGTCAATTAGAGTTGCTCCATAAAATGCCGCATCAGCTTATTTCCTTCCAGTTTTTCTTTCAGAAGATTTATTTTGTCGAATTCTACCAAGAATCTGTGTGCTAAAATCGAGCACCAACTACCTGGATGGGGAGTTTGGATTTTCAATACTGCTCCCCCTAAGCCAGTGCTCATAGACTCATTCTTCAAAGCAAGTATCCACATCAAATGTTGGTGTGGATCTATCCTCAATTAAAATTACTTCCTTAAATCCATACTTTGTCCATTTCTTTCTTGGTTTCAACCAAATCAACTTTCTCTTTTCCCTTGTCATTTCTCTACTCTACTTTCCTTTCTTCAAAGTAGTGATTTCTCTTTTCATTCCTGCTTCTGCAAAACCTTGCAACATGTCCAAATTTGTTGCAATTGAAGCACACCACATTCTTTTGACCTTGATTCCTTTCATTGATTGAATTTGATCTACATTGAATAGCCATATGTCCAAATCTATTGCATGCAAAACACTTTCCATTGAAAGATTGGTTGTTCCTGAAATTTTGAAGATTAGTTCTTACCAAACTTATGCATTCATTTGATCTATGTCCCATTTTATAGCATGCATTGCACCTAATAGGATTTTGACTTACTTTACTTTTGCAAACAACTCTATGACCAATCCTATTGCAAGTGAAGCATTTACCCTTGAATGACTATTTATTCCTTCCATTGTTGAAACTTTTCTTGATCTAATTTCTACATTCATTTGCTCTATGACCAATTTTCTTGCAATTGGCTAGAGAATAATGGAGTCTTGATTTATTCTACTTCTACACTGAGTAGCCTTATGACCAAACTTATTGCATGAATTACAATAACCATTGAAAGTTGGGTACCTTTGAGCATTTGGTTGTCTGACCTGAGGTCTAGGTCTTCTTCTTTGATTTCTGAACCGGTATCCTTTGTTTTGTCTTGGTTCAGTGCTTATTTGCCTAGAATTTGAACTTTCTCCTTTCTCAAATCCTAAACCATGTTTGTCATCAGCATTCCTCTGGCTAGCAATCATTTCATCAAGCTTTGTAGTGCTTATCTTAAATTTTTCTTCAAAACTTCTTGCCTTTTCCAGACCTATTTTTAAACTTATAATTTCTCTTCCAAGTTTTGCACAATCTTCTAATCTGCTTTTCACAATCAGGTTTAGATCATCTTCTGCTTTTGTTCTTTTTGTAACTTTTGCTTTCAAATCATTTAGGGCTTCATTTGCTAATAGCAATTGGTTATTAACTTCTTTGTATTTTGTCTTTGAATTTCTTGGCTTGCTCTTTTAGCTTTAAGATGCATTCATCTACTTGTTGCAATTTTTCTTTCAGATCCCTAACTTCTGCTTCAAAGTTTTCAAGATCCATAAGAGCTGCTTCTAGTTGATTGTACCTTTCATAATTTCCATACCTTCTTACTGCCATGATCACACTATCCCAGATCTTCCTCAAGTTGTTAAACTTCTTCAAAGGAACTTTGCTCTGATACCAATTGTTGATTATCAAGAACACTGAGAGGGGGGGTGAATCAGTGTTCTATAAATCTTTTCTTGAACTTTTACTTTCAACCATTTCAAAAGAATAATCAGATAGAAGCAAAATATACAATTGAACGACATCCACAAAAGCATGACACATAACACCAACATTTACATGGAAAACCCAAAAAGGGAAAAAACCACAGAGAGGATTAGCTCTCATAAATATATTTTAATCTTTACAAAAATGATGTTCAGGCTTGGTCACTCCATGGGCCTAGAACATGCTGGTTTATAGCCATGAAGTACAACTAAGTTTAGCAGGTTGACTGCCTCAACCCTAAACCTAGCAAGATTACAATAAGGGCTGTTAAAATCTAATAGAGGCTCATTGTCAGATTACTGCCTTGATGACAAAAACATGCTTCCACTTAGATCACACATGATAATTGAATACTGCTTAAGCATCTACCGCTATGCCAGGGTACAGTCATTTAACAACTGTATTCTAAATCCCAAGTCTTCATCACTGCTTCTATTTTAACTATGTTCTTATATTCGCATGCTCGCATCACATACACCTTTTCACAACACAACTCAACTAAATTTCATCACCTTTATATATCTGTATCATGATTTACTTCATAATCAGGTTAGCATCCAAGAAGTGAAATGTGTACATAAAAAAAGATGTACCTTGTCGCTCAATCTAATGCACAATATGTCGCACAGACCCAAATCTTCTCCCAAACATGTTCATATATGTCTACTCTAATCATTCAATTACTTACATACATCTTTCACATCCTAACCTTTCTCCACATCATGATTAATCTCATCAATCAGCCTGTTCCTCAAGAGCATGCTTAACAGGTTCATCTGCTAACTTACAACTTCTACTGCTGAACACAAGACACTTCCAAAATCATGTCAAGGACTCTTTATACATTCCCAATCTTTCCTTCAGAACCGTAAGGCATTATATCATCTAGTGGAGAAATGTGGACCATTAGAACTTAGACTATGTCTTTGTCAAACTCTATCAAACACTATGTCGATACTTAGCAGCTTGTAGCTAGCCTTTCGGTGAACTTCAGATCTTCTAACTCTGGAATAAGATACTTCATATAAGTATTTACAACCACAAAACAAAATACTTATCTGCGGAGGAATGAGGACCATTGCACTAGACCCTGTTCACTGTTGCTATTGTACCTTTGCTTGCCTGGACTTAGACATTTCTTCAAGATGACTTCCAGAGAGGATCAGGACTTAATCTCTAAGGCATAACACTATCAAACACCAACTAACATCATACCTGAAACACATCTGCAATTCTTTAACTGTGGAGGCATACTAGCTTACTTACTATCCTCTACTTTGCATGCTTTCCATACTTAGCTATTTCCTATCAATCGGACTTGGAATCTAGTATGTTCTTCTGGAGATATCTCTTCCTGTCATGGTGATAGAACCTCTGAGCCTTGTTGCCATCAATGACAACATACATATCTATACCACAGTAGTGTCTCTTGCCAACACATCTACCATTCAAAAGTGTTCAAGAATGCATGAAATAGCAGAATCTATGATTGAGGCTGCGACAAAGATTAAGAAGGAAGATGAAAAGGTAAGGAACTTGACAAAGCTTGGTTTGCCACAGGCTTTTGACACAAATGAGTGATTCATTGGAAAGGATAATTTTAGAAAGAAGATGGAAGGTGCAAGGAAGATTGATTTGGACTAGTTTCCTCAGAACCTAGATGAGGCAAACTTTTTGGATTCCATCAAACCACCGATAACCTTAAATGTATCTTTGGCTGAAACATTCAAGTCAGGATCAAAATTTGATCATACATTGTTAACAAAAATTCAAGTCAGACAACATCAGCTAGAACAAATGACAATTCCACCACCTGAATAGTGGAATTTACTAAAAAAGATGATAGAATGATTTGATATTGATAATATGAGTTTCCAAGTTCCAACTCAGCTCTGTGCAGAGTTGTCTTTAAGCAAGATTTTACATTACCTCTATGTATTCCTTCATTTGAAAATCAATAGAAAACTCAAATTCGGTAATGTGTTGATGTTCAATTATCTGTATTATTTATTTTATCAATTGAAGAAAAACTTTGGTTTTAACTACTAGATACACATTTGTTTTGTAGTGATTTTTTTATTAACAGGGGTTTATGCAAAATCCTCCTTTCACTACAAACATTCCAAGGGCTTATCAACCAATTTGAATCTCCACTAAGTGAGAGCAATCACCTATCAAGTTGAGTTGCCACTTGGGAAGTTGTGGATCCTTGGATGTATCAAACAATGTCTCTATCTAATGCTCAATTGTACTTAGAAACCATAAATATGCAAAATTGTAAGCAAATTATCAAATTATGGCAAATCCTTTCAGACTAAGATAGGGGATAGAGATATTTAACTCACTATTTTTTGAAGTTCAGAAGGCGGAGAAGTCGGGGACACAGGGACTAGCGCCCAAGTCCAAGGTACCTGTTTCTTTGCGGGATCCTGATCTCCTTCCAACACTGATCTACATTGTAACTTATGTTTCTTAGAATTCAACTGTGGAGGACATGGGGACTAGTGTCCTAGTCTAGGAAAAGCTCCAATGTATTGCTTCTTTCCAGATCCTAAATCCTCAATGTCTACCACTCTTCTCTGCAACTCCACTCCACGGAACTTGACACTTGTAACCTACAATCACAAGGAGTGTGGGAGGGGGTTGTGGTGTTTAGAGGCTTGCCTCAATCAAGCCCCAGAGAGACATTCAAGTCTTTTGAACACTGTTGTCAGATGAGAGTGTGTATTATGGTGGGATAGAGGCAAAAATCTAAATGATAAATGATTGAAAACAAAATAGATATCACCTTATAGTGAAGATCTCATGGAAGGAAGATGCTCTTCATGCCATGAGGAGATGGATGCCAAATCTACAAATACAAACATAATAACAAAAAAAAATTGCTCTGCAACATAATGAATGCCTTGAATCACTTTCACAAAATCACAATGCTTATCAAATTTCTATATAGTTTACAAATGAAACCTACTCATGCTTATATATGCAACTACAAAGATTCCCGCTATGAATTTCATAATTCAAACTTTAGATGTCAGCATAAGACCTAATTAACAGTCATAAAACTGACATTTGAAATTAGGGCTAACCCAAAATAGGGTTGGACTAGGGCGCTAGCACCCAAGTCCACCCTACCATTTTTGCTCAAGAGTCATTATAGGACAGCCCCCTAGGTCCTATTTGTTACAAGACCCAAGGGTTTTCTCATCGGGAGTCAGAAATAACACGCAAGATGCTCTAAATGAAATTACAGGACCTAGGAGCTAAACCTTAAGAGGGAAAAGCCCCCAAGGGGACATTTTCTGACATAACACTTAGCCCCCACTTTAATGTAGTATGAACACAAGGCCAATACATGCATTAAAGTACAGTCAACAAACACAACAAACATGACAAGCACGGAGAAGACACACCAAACATATTGAAGACAATAACAGGCACGCAAAGCACGAAGAAGATAGTTATAGTCACGCAAAACATGGAGAAGACAACATTGAAGACATGCAAAACACAGTGAATACAGTGAATGCAATGATTATTTTCTTTTTATTTTTCTCATATATGAAACACAGAATGAAAGTACAAGGAAAGTAAACACACAACCCAAAATGCAGGAGGGACTCATTGCCACCAGTCTTTAGACTACACATGGGGCAATAGACATGCAATACAAATCTCAAAATGTAGGAGGGACTCATCACCACCAGTCTTTAGACTGCACTTGGGAACAAACATGCCATACAAAACAAGCATGCCATACAAATCCCAAAGCACAGGAGGGACTCATCACCACCAGTCTTTAGACTATGCTTGGGAACAAACACACTATACAAAACACACATAAAAGACATGAAGAAAACATGGCAGACAAGCGATGGACTGTACCTATTCCTAGGTTCATCGCCATCTTAGGCACATTACAGGGACACACCGACAATTGGGCTTCGCCATGACAACAATCACCAAAGACATACTTAAGGCTTAGGATAGTCTCAAATCCACTCCCCGCCTGCTCGAAGGACTTTTTGAAAATGATAGGATTGTGTACTCTCCTCGATAAATACACCATCCCTGCCTCACACGAAGGGCTTAAGATAAAAAGGATATGCACGATATCCCGCCTCCGTAGAGGGCTTAAGAGAAAAAGGATATGCACGATATCCCACCTCCGCAGAGGGCTTAAGTGATTGTAATAGATTCAAGATTCACAAGAACACATTGCTAGCATCTACAATAGACAGATTACCTTATATATGCCCCCACCTTAAGGTGGTTGATGTCATGTACCGATATCAAGAATGTTAAGGTAGAAAGAAAACACACAAGGGAACATGAGCTCTCACAAAGCCCATGCCCCCTAGAGGTGACATGTACTTTACAATCGCCAAATGTTCCCACAAACACATTCCTGCAAGAAAAGTGTTAGTGTCCATATAATCATGATAAACAATCAATGCATATGATCATTCACATAAAGAATCAAGGAATACAAGATTCAAGATAGACAAACTGCACGGAGCAACAATATTGTTATGTTTTTTAAGTGCAATAAGATAGCATCAAGATCACATGGACTGATTCTACTAGCTAAGTGTCAAATAATATATATCAACCCCATCATCATGTATGGACTAGATCCATTTTTTTATTACTCGCTAAAGGGACACTAGGTCCGCATCAGTAAAATATGTTTTTTGTCATCCGCTTGCTAGATAGAATTACTAGAGGAAGGGAAAAAATAAATCAAGAGAGGAGAAATAAGGGTCTTAGGGACAGTCATGTAGGAGGGTGCCCCCAAGTCACCAACCACAACACTATGTCCGTAAGACACAACACACAACAATGAAAATAGAGAAGCAATATAGAAGAATGATGATACAAATAGAAGAAGGGTCACAACAGATGTAGTCTCCCAGTATCCTTGACCTTACGAGAGAATCAAGGGTCATCCTAGGAGGCCTAAACAACACATAACACATCACGGGGGAAACACATCACGGAGGTAAAGGGTTAGAAATACTTACCTTCTAGTACAATCATACTAAAATTTGGAACTTACAAGCCTCTTGGAGAGATGCTCTATCAAGTTTTGTGCAAAGTTTGAGTAGTTCTTATGGAAGTCTTGTTTATTGCTGGGAAGTCCATGTGATGTTTGTTTCTGTGAAGTATAGATTTTCACCAAGCATACATAACAGAAGTAAAACTTAATTACGACAAGTAAAAAATAATTAAAGTAAAGTAAATTAACTTCCAATACATCATTCAGTAGAAGAGATATAAGTGACATCATATGACGACAAAAGATTTGCATTCATAAATTTATTCCAATCATAAGATACATTTCAAGCATCTTTCTGATTTCAATTATAGAGTATATCAATTCAATATTATTACAAGTTTCAAATAATGGCATAACAGCTTACAAAGCATTTGAGATCAATAAAGAGTACAATTGTCATCAATATCAAGTGAGTCCAACAAATAGTCCTCGACTGCCATCGACCAACCGGCCATCTACTGCGTCGAAAGACAAGAACATGGTTCAGGCACTTTTTCTGCCCAACCACGAAGCTTGTGCTTCCTTGGTATTCTTCAAAATGAAGGAAGCCTGACCCTACTCAAAGGGCCTAGCAACCTGTAAACAAGTGCAGGGTGGAATCTAGTGTGTGCCTATCAATCTACATGCATTTCTATCATGAATGTATCATCTCATCAATAGGTTATGGTAGGGAAATTATAAATATACATACTAGGAATTCAACCATCTGTTTCAATGGTACATGTCTATTTCAACATCTTATTCGCTTTGGCCAAAGCATTATCCGTATAACGGCATGTAGGTTTTGAAAAAGAAAACCTACTTCCCTGTTACCCACACTCGACACCCGTCCCGGAAGGCAATCTTTCTCAAAACATAATAACATGAAAAACACAAGCCATTCTCACTTTATGCATGAATTTACAAAATTTAAAGAAGATGAAAATTTAATTCACGTAAGTAGTAACACAAGATTTGATACTATGAATATATTGAAGAATTGGTGCTGTTTATTTTTGTTCAAGAAAAAAAATAGTTCCTTAATAATTTAAATATATACCTCTAGTTGTGAATAGGTTTGTTCTTAGTTGCTATAGTTTAGTTTATGGTGTGTTGTTAGTCATGAAGCAAATAAATATTTCTACTTGTATGTCATAGGACATATAGTATATTTATACGAATCTATGAATTAATTTATAATAGGACTCTATCTAAAGTATATATAGCATACTCGGTTATAACTAAGTTAAGCAATCATGAACCACTTAAGAGTTTCCACAAAATAATTATTTTATTATATAAATATATTTGCATGATCAATTTATCTTGATATAAAACCAAAAAGTCTATTCTTAACTAGTTATGATATGGAACCAATTAAAATAAACACTGGATAGCTAATTGGAGAATAAAACATTCTGTAACATACTTGTTGAAAAATTGAATGTCTCTCCTGATTGACTACATAAGAGCAAAATTGTAAGCTACCAAAAAACATATTGGCTCAGTTGTTTTGATTGTCATAGATGTCAACAAGGACAGACCCAATAACTTTATGGGGTGTTAATTCTATTTTTGTACTTTCAATATAATTATAATTATGTCTGTGTTGCCCTTTTAATTAAATATCAGATGCATGGTTATATTGTTGATTAATGTATTGTTGGCTTAGGTATTGTGACTGTATATTACTTTTTAGTTATGAACAAGTAGGTCAATTGTGTATTTAACCAACAACTGAAGTTTTATAAAGAACAAATCAAATGCCATGGTGAAGGTGCTAATAGTATTATCACACAACCTCACTATACCAAGTACAAGCATTCTACTATATTTTCCTTTTTGCAATAAAAGTTTTGTTCTTTATTTTCTCATATATTATATTCATGGTATGTGATTTCAGCATCACATAAAGTATTCTTGGTAGCAGCAATTCTGTAGCAAACATTTTGGCACTGTTACCTGCCCAAAGATTGGTCAGGTTGAAGCTAAATGGAAGCAAAAATTGGCTTACAATAACCAGTGACAATGACATGAAGATGTAAACATAAGAGAAATGAATGGATCATCCAGTGACTTTTGTTTTGGATCCTAAAAATATTGCACAATTTATGTTCTTTGCTCATACCTCTATACAGAAGTCACTTATGTTTAAGCACCTACGCTGACAAAGAAGGTAGCCCCACATATGCGGGAGTCAATGCAAGAATCTAAGTGCATGGGCAGATTTAATTTAAACCTTCAAGTTGAAAGTATAAATCTCAGGCCATTTGGAGAATGCTCAGGTTGTTCTATCATTTAATTAAATAAACTAATCGATGGATCTTTGCAATCGTTGAGGGTTTAATGGAGAAGTGAGATCATAAGAAAGTAATTATGTCCATTTACTAGGCAAACAGTGAAAAGCTCAAGTTTTTCCTGAAGGCCAATAAATTTAGGAAGTTGTTGGTTATGTGCTTCATACAAAATATAGTTAACAGATCTGAAAGGTGATCTCAAACATCAATTCTAGGTTTAAACAAAATGGCTAAAAACCTGCTACTAAGACATAACTAAAGATACTTGGCTAAAAAACATGATAGGTTCACTCAACATATAAAAAAAAGAGGTCGCTTGGCTTTACCCAGGTAGATATCTAGTTGGTCTCAGATCTTTTGAAAAACAACCATTTCAAACTCAAATTCAAAGCATTAGAAGAATACCCGGTAATATGAAGTTTGTTGAAGATTTCCTATGCTTCAGCTTTTCCAATGCTCACCTTGTTCCCTTCCTGTATGTCTGTATCTCTGTGCTTTTCTTTCTTCTTCTATGTACCATTATCTTCTGTAGTGGCCCTTCATTCTCATCTTGGATGTGCAGATAGTCTAGCTAAGGAGCATGAAGATGAAGGTAAAATAATAAGAATATTTAGGGTATGTTAGATAGTTGATGTTGTACATTATATGATGTTGGTAGATGCTACATTCATGTTGGTGACATTCCTGATTATCCTCATGTGTGGTTTCATATGACAGTTAGCATGTTTTATTGATAATCCTTGTTGTGACACTGATAATCCATATGCTCTAACATTGTTTTACATTCATGTGATTATGATGTTGATCTTACTATGATTGCCATAAATTAGAATTGATTTTTATGTGACTGATTTTGTATTATAGGATGATCTAATTATTGTGTGGTGTGAAAATAGACAATGTCATACCACTCATTCATGAGCGTCTAGCAATGTTGCAATTCTCTTTCACTCCATGACTATTTTATATTTATTATTCTTGTGCATAAACCGTGTTGTGTACTGTAGGTTACAAGTACCAGGCATCGACTCCCCCTGAATTGGCAGGTCTGAGTGTGCCTTAAACCGAATGGAAACTGTTGAACAGAGATAACATATGGTCCCCTAGTTAGCCATCATCCTTGAAAAGGATGAGTATCAAGTTTTGCACCAAGTTAGTGTTGTCTGTATGCGCATGATAGTTAGTCACTGTCGTTGTGGTCATGCTTTTCGATCGTGCTTAGTGTCAGGTATTGTTTTGCATTTAGGCTATTTAGTTTGGCATTGTTTGATTGCTACTTTGGTTAATTGTTGCATTAAAATAGTATTATTAGTTATGAAAATATTTTTGTTAAATAAATAAATATATATAAATGCCTTTATGAGAATTTGAGTTTATTGAAATAAATAATAAAAATAATAATAATAAATGTAAATGCTAGCTAAAGATAAATAAATAAATTAATATAATTAAATGTTTTGTTAAGTGGCAATAAAAATAGATAATATTTATGAGTTATCATAAAACTCATATATAGTAAATACTAAATAAATAAGAATAAAAATTATTCTTGTCTACTTGTAAAGGAAATAAATAAGATAAAATATATATATTATCTGGTCTGGTTGTAAATGATAAAAAAATAGCAAATTGTAAGAAAGAGATTTAGGCAGAATTTATTGCCTTTAATGGGAGGAATCTTCTGGAAGATATTGGGGGGGAATTTCTCTCTCATAATAATCTTCAACAAATGGAACTTTTGGGGGGGAGAGAAGATGGGAGAGACTGGTTTGTGGCTGCAGCAGTTGAATCACGGCATCGAATCTTCAGCCCAGTCAAGCAAGCGAAATCAAGTTCCTTTGGTTCTAATTTCTGTCTCAATTTTCTGTTGAAGAAAATGTTTGATTTATGATTTTTCCTATCAATTGTAATTTGCTTGAGAGGTTAGAAGCCTTGTTATCAGATCCAATTGTGCATGTCTGTATCATTGCATTTCTGGGAATCACCGATTGAAGTGACTGTCTATCTCTCACCCATTTCATCTCTATTTTTTTCAGTTTGTTGTGTCATCCATAACTTTATTTTTATGAACTAGGTTCCTCTAATTTTTTTATATATGGTGTGTGACCTAGTTATCCAAATCATATCCAAAAATCAGCCTTACTCAATTTATCATTTTGGAGATATGAATATTTTGTGACTATCTATCTCTCACCCATTTCATCTATATTTTTACAATTTGTTGCGTCAGCCATAACTTTACTTTTACAAACTGGGTTCCTCTAATTTATTTATATATGGTGCATGACCTAGCTATCCAAATCATATCCAAAAATCAGCCTTACCCAGTTTGTCATTTTGGAGATATGAATATTTTGTGACTGTCTATCTCTCACCCATTTCATCTTTGTGTTTACAGTATGTTGTGTTAGCCATAGTTTTATTTTTATGAACTGGGTTCCTCTAAATTTTATATATATGGTGCATGACCTAGCTATCTAAATCATATCCGAAAACAATCCTTACCTAGTTTGTCATTTTGGAGATATGAATATTTTGTGACTGTCTACCTCTCACCAGTTTCATCTCTGGTAAAACAGTTAGTTGCGGCACCAATAACTCTTTATTTTCGAACTGGGTTTCTCTAAAAATTTTATATAAGATTCAGCTCTTATCTATGAAAATCATATCCAAAAATTAGCATTACCCAATTTGTCAATTCAAAGATATGTATCAATTAGTGATAGACAAGTCATATGTCATCTTGGTTGTTATTAAATCTACAAATCCATTCTGTGTGTATCCTGCAATCATTTTGATCGAAGGGATGGCATCTCTTTGAGACAGCTATCAAAAAGTTCACAGAACAAGTGTCTATGCCTCAATATTTTGCATAACTATCTAACCCAAATTGCATAAACCTTACGACTGATATCTTATTAATTGTTACACAAAAGTATATATATATATATATATATATATATAATCATTACTATATTTTGTTTAATATGATTAAATGAGAGTTGACATGGTTGTTAATTATTGTTGATGAATTTAATATTGATTTTACTACAATTTTTTTGTAATAGTATTGTTAAGTTGAAAATTAATTATGTGTTGGAATTAGGTTTGTAAACAATGTATTTAAGATTTAACTTATAAGTTTGTTTTAGAAATTAATTGATTTCGAGTGGAATTGTATAAGGTAAATGGAACTTGTGTAAGTTGTATCAGTGGTCATAATAGGGTCATGTTGTCGAGGTTTTCCTGAGGCATAGATTAGTATGTCCTGATTTCATGTGTATGTGATGTTGTAAGTGAATTTTGATGTTATAATAAAGGCCTTTACGGATGTTGTGGCTCATTAGTTGTATAGAGCATGTTCATAATTTGTGCTTAAGACATGTCACATTCTTATTAACCTTGTTGTTGAGAAAATGTTTGTATTATATTTATGTCTGGAACTCAATCAACCCCTTTCCTATTCCTAGACTTGCTATGTTAGCAGGTTAGAATGCTTTGTATTGGTTTATTCCATTAATACTAGCATTGGGTAAGGGATTTTAACAAGCTTGGTAATCATTATGAGGTGCAGACACCTCTAGAAGAACTTTGTATTAGGTATGATCATTTTGGTATTCATAGGACCAATGTAGTAGTGGTGTATAGAAGATTGATCAAGTTGACACTTAAGCTTTCCCATAGCAACCTAAGCTTCTCTCTTCCTATTCGTGTGTTGAATGGAATTTGGTAAAACCTAGAAAAAATTTGTTCTTTTACTTGTGCCCTATTAGTGTTCACTCTTGAGTTGCTTTAGCCATGATACTTCTACTTGGTTTGAACCATCCCTTAAATGTGTTATGATCCTATCATATGCATGTGGTTAAAAGTGTGGTAGATTTGATGATGTTAGATCTATAGGATTGTTTTGTGGTTCTATATTCCTTTCCTCTCAAGCTAACCTTAAAACAAGGTTCTTTCATTGTAGCTTCGGGTTTTGTATCTTGTGATTCTAACTAGTGTAAGAGATTTATAGCATTCTAATTTTATAGGCTTTTAGTCTTGCTTATACAATCATATTTAATAGTATTTTCAAAATTGTCTAGATTATTAATGAAATCTACATCAGTGTAAATAGTGGATTCTGTAACCATCAGTATAGCATTCATGTGTTATGGTTATTAATACTCTATTGTATGATTTTAATTGTGGTGATAGTCCCTCACTATGATAAGGATTACATTTAAATAATTGTTGTGTTTAATTTGTATGCCTTAGGGTTATTTGCATGTTGTTCGCAATCATTTTAATTAAATGAAACTAAAATAAGTATTGGGAACTATTAGTTAAAGTATTGTTACTCGTGGACACTTATATCTTATGATCATATTGTAACTGCTACTGGTGATTAGAAAGTTACAGTTCTATATTGTTGAGATTGATTCACTTTATAACTGTTAGATGATTGTTCATGCTTGGATTAATGTTAAATTCCTTAAAAAAAAAATTGTTGAAGGGTATTAGTTTATGATGTGCTTTGAGAGTGAATGTGATGTAAAACCATTCTGTTTTTAATGGTGTCAAGTGTTGTGTCATTTGGGGAAGTTGTTTCCAGAGGCCTAGGAGGGTATGATTGTATGGGGGTTGGCTTTGTGTGCATCATGTGAGTTGAATGAAATGCATTCTTGAAATGTTGCCTCCTATTCATGTTGGTATGATACATGTGCAAGATGGATAATGCCTTGCTCAGTGTACCTATTCATGTGGTTATGATGACTATGCAAGATGGATAATGCCTTGCTATGTGTGATGTGAAATGATGTGTATTTTGTGTTGTAAATGCATCATGATGAGAATGTGATAGTTCATGCTTCATTTATGTTTTGGGACAAGGGTATAAGAATTGGTCCCTATGATTATGTTTGTATGAAAGAAGGTAAATGCCATGCATTATATATGTTACTTGTCATTGTGATGGTAATTGTATTGCTTCATGGATAGGGTCTTCTAGGTGCATGTAGGGGAGTGGCTTTCAATGTGGGGTTGGTACCCAAAGTGGCTGCTAAGATAACCCATTGGAAGTTTTTAATCCAGTGATAACAATAAATTTAGAGGGTTGGGTAGTTTCCACACTAAATAAGATAATTGGGTGCCTCACCCATGCCTATAGTGCTCATTTAGGCTAAGGATGGGATGAAAAGGCCGTGGTTGGCAAGATCAACTTCCTTGTCCTCACGAAAGGAATGTTGGTTCTGCATGTGTCACCCTATGGGGCCGGTGTCTAGTGAGAGACTGCTAGGATAACCATAGATGGAGGCCGGCATCTAGACGGCCAGGATAACCCATAGATGGGGGTCAGCGTCCAGTGAGAGACTACCAGGATAACCCATGTTAGGACCATGTGATGACACTCTTCCCTACTATAGCCTAGCATTCCCTAAGTGTGTTTTCCCCTTTTTTGTGTGTGATTGCCTCTGGAAGTGATGTTTGAATTACTTTTGTTGTTCATATTGACCCATGTTGTATTGGAGCCATGTGTAGTCCTTGCAACTGTTAGTCTTCTATCTTTTTGACTGTTTTATGTTGTGGGACCTTATGTTACCTCCTAGCACGGGGGGTGGACCTTAGGGTTCCATATGGTCGGGTGGTTGTGCTTTATCTCCATTGGTTTTCATGCTATTGATCGTGAGTGAGAAGGATGTATTACTTGTAGCAGATTTTAGATCTTGATCTAGCTCAAGGAGATGGATATTTATGTTCTTGCCTTGTAGAATCATGTACTAGTATTCTTGATGTTTGTACTCTAATGTAATCTAGATAGAGATATTGTAAACAATGTAATGTTGTGCTCTCTTGTAAAGAAACTTGTAGATGTACTTGTGATCCTATGTGTAGGATCCTGATGTTACTTAGCTGATGATATAATATGGTATCGTATGTGTTTATTCATCTGATGCAATTAGACTTAGAATGAACTATGGTTGTTAGATCTTATTTTAGTTTGTTAGTAATGCAGCCCCAGAACCCTAGAAGATAAAGCTTAATTTAAATGTTATGAATAAATATATGATTGTTGTTATTTCTTTTATTTTTTTAAAAAATATTTGTCCTTTTTGTAAGCTTAGTTGTGTTATCCTCTGGGTTCCTTGGCAGGGTGTTACATTTGGTATCAGAGCCTAGGTTGCAACACAGGGACCTTTGGATTCTTGTTGTTGCTCTAGGTTAAGCGTATTTCTCCTTATGGTGAGTTGGTAATAATACCTCTCACCTATGTGCCTTAGTGTGACGTTAGAAGGTTGATAAGTTTACAGACATGTTCTTTGATTCTAGAAGAAATAAATTTTTTATGCCTTGTTTTACTTATGTGTCTGCTCTGTGTTCTCCCTCCTTTTCTAAAAATGTGATGATGTATCTGACAATATGTGTTTCCTCAATGTTAGTTCTTGTTGATTTGTTGAGGCCTTGCGTTCCTCTTCTTGTCTCTAGGGCTTTAGAAGAAAGAAGCATGGTTACTATTAGTGCATGTAATTAGGAGTGTGGTATTTGCCCCCTCTAGTGATGTGAATATCCTGTACCCATCCTATGTGGGGTGTTGTGAAAGATTAGTGGTGTTTTGTGTTCCTTGGTTTGGTGAAGTAATCATATTTGGGGGTTATGTTTAGCTATGGGTGTAGAAGCACCATACCGTCTTTATGTTAATTGCATTATTTTTGTATATGTGTAAGTATTGGAATGATTTAATTATTCGGTGGCATCATGCATCACGAGTCTGTTGATAACTGAGAGGGGGGGGTGAATCAGTTATCCTAATTATTTCCCTTATTGAACTTTCCTTTTAATTGAAGCAGCATAAAATCAAACACAAAACATTAACCATGAAATAAGAAACACATGACACAGTATTTTGACGTGGAAACCCTGTTAAGGGAGAAAACCACGGGGTGATTAACCCAAGAATTATTCTCTGTTAGAAGAATAGGAAATTACAAAAATGGCACTTGCCAATTAGGGCTCACTGCCCGAGCACACTGCTCACAAGAGGCCCACTGCCTACAAGAAGACACACTGTCTACAAAGTGATGAGAATCACAGTCTTGAACTGATTGGAAGCATCTGCATATGCTGGAGTTCAGTTCCGGTTAGGCTCAGTACACTGATCTGCTGCACTTCATCTTTCCTCTGTTCTTTATTCTGCTATCTTTCACATACCGGATCCTTTTTGCTACCTCTGCTCTTTATCTGGACATATTCGCATATCTCTCCACATCACAACACACTTCACAACTAAATCCATCCTCTATATATATCCGCACAAGTAATTTCATCACCTTTCTAGTCGGCATCCGGAACAGTCTAGTTTCTTATAAACTCTCATTCTGTCGGCTGAATCCTTCTTCACCAAGCAATGCGGATCAAGCATATACTTGTAGATATCATTAATCATGTCGGCCAAACATGATTCATGCCTTCACAACCTCTGTCATCAACAGTAACCCATCCGGAAAGCAGTCTGATACTCTGCCAGTCAGTTCTTCCTCTGTTTTCACTGTCTCTCAGGAATCCGGTACTCAACCATTCATATCTTTTTCCTTGTCCATCACCGGAGGCTAAATCCTTGGAATATACCACTCAAGGTAGTCCTCTTGACTTCCCCAAATCCGCACTGCACCAAGACACTTCCACTGAGAGGTCCGGACCAATCTGTCGGACCTTGCCACATGCTCTGTTCTTCTTCACCGGATCACAACATTCTTTATTCTGACTTCCGGTAGAGACATATCATGTCTTGCGGATATGTGGGATGACCTTTGTTGCCATCAATGACAACAACCATGAATCCATATAGTGTCTCTTGCCAACAATCTCCCCCTTTGGCATTGATGGCAACACTTAGTGAAAAATGACTAAGTGTTTTCACTATGCTCCCCCTTTGCTGATGCTCTGTCTTTATATACAATTTCCGGAACTCCCCCTTAGTTGGATCCCTCATTTTTCACTGCTCCTCACTCCCCCTTTGACATCAATGGCAAAGGGTAGGGTCCGCATATCAAAATTTTCAAAAATTTCTTATACTTAGCCGCATATTTACATACTCACATATATTGAAGAATGTCTGCAAAGGATGTCTGTAATTGAATCATTTCGGTAGCCCAACTTTGCTTCATTCTGTCCAAAATTGAAATGTGACCACTTAACAAAAATGCAAACGCTTCTGCCCGCTTGAGATCTGTCGGATCTTTTGTTTGGGCGGTGGTCCTAGCATCACTGATGGCCTCATGCATGGTTTCCAACTTAGGGATTATAATCCTTCTAAGTTCTCCCATCCGGTTGGTGATGTTCTTCCTTTCCTTCTCAAGATTCTTTATTTCGTTCAAGACTGCAATAGTCTGACATTCTTGATTTATTATAGAGGAAGAGAGAGGATCAAAACTTTGAGATAAGCTTTGTAGCTTATCCTGTTCCTCTTTTATTTTCTTGTCAAATGCTGCTGTTGCCTTTGACCAGGATATACAAAATTTATAGATATCACCGCCATCCTTAAGAGCATTCTCTAAGCTCTTTATTCCAATGCTTACAATCTTCCTATCTTTAGAAATTAATTCTAATATCTCTGAAAATCTCTTATCCAAAAATTCCTTCCGGACCTTTTCTTCAGCTGATTTTTCTAGAGAATCAAAATGTGTATCAACACTGCTGACTAAGGTTTTTAGATTACCGGAAGTGGAGGCTGTCGGATCTATTTGGATTGATGGCATGATCTTCACAAGTACTCCGGAGGCAGCCTCTATCAACTCACAGTCTTCCATATGAGACTTCAGGAGCTTTTCATTTGCCTTGGCATTTGCAAATGAAGCTATCTTCATTGTTTGTACCGGAGAGAGAGAGTCAAAATCAAATGGGCCTTTTAGAAGCTCCGGTTCATCAATCTCTAAAGTTTCTTTACTCAAAAATTGTTGAACAGTTTGTGTAGTGTCTCTTGCCAGAGACAGATGTTTCTTTTCTTCTGCAGTCTTAGAACTGTCAACCTCTTTGTCTTTCACCATTGCTTCCTTCTCCTATAATTGCTCTTCTTCTTTGGATCCGGAGACTGTAGGGGAAACCAGAGGAGAGATGCTAACTTGTTCATGGGCCCCTTCTTCTGGAGCAGAGGGTCCCAAGTCCTCACTTGTCTGTTCAGGGCTCACTTCTTCCGGAACAGAAGATTCCAAATCAGCAGCTGTTTCTGCACCTAAGTCCTCTACAACAGGAAGATTGAACCTTTTGAAGGCCTTCCGGAGGATCTCTTCTGTTTCTTGGGCCACTTTGTCAGTCTCACCAAGCATGAGTTGATTCATCCTGGCTTTGCTTCTGAACTCATCTTTGCAGTCCTTGAAGATAATGTTCATTGTCTTGGGATCAATTTGAGGATATAGCTGAATAGCTATCTGCTCCCGGATCTCAAGATCTTTGGCATGAGCATTATTCTTTCTTACTTCCATTTCCTTCTCTAGGCTTTTAGGAATGAGAGATATGATCTCAATGAAAGCCTTATTGTATATGTTCAGATATTTAACTGTGGCTTCCTGCAGAGTCTTTTGGTCTGCCTCACTGAAGTCATCATAGGATTCAGTCATTGGTTGAAGGTTTCCATCCACCGTGACCGAATTGATTATGCTCTCTAGTGACAGAGTGGGCTTTTCAACAGTTACCTCTGCCATTTCATCCTTGTCTTGGCCTGTGGAGGGCTTACCGGATCCTTTCTTCTTCTGTTTCTTTACTTCTCTTACTCCCTCATCTGATTCTGTTTCCTCTTCATCCTTTTGGCTTCCATAAGCCCTTGTGGCTTTTGTCTTGGATCTCTTACCGGATGCCTGGACTTCCAGTTTTGAACTTTTGGTTGAGGGAGGTGCAGATCTCTTTGTTGATCTGGTCCGGGTGGGAGCTTCAACCGGAGCACTTTCTTTGCTTTTCTCTTCTTCCTTGGCCTTCCTCCTCTTTTCCCGGCTGGCATCAAGTGCCTCCTTTGAGATACCTAGGCCTTGAGCAATGTGCTCTACTTCTTTTCTTACCTTTCTTTTAATCTCAGGTTCCCTGAGTTCTACATGTATTTTTACACTCAGCTCCTCAAAGGTTCCAAACCTTTCTGCCTTAGGATCTTTGGGCTGACTTAGCATGTGTTGAACATGCAGCTCCACTATCTGTTCATCAACTTCATACCCCATGGGCATGATCCAGACAGTCCTTGGCTCCACTGCCTCCATTAGGCACTGATCAGTGTCAACCATAAAGCACACTGAGTCCTTGTATTTCTCAATGAGAGACTGAGGAATTCTCTCTCTTGCTTGCATCATGCTCTGAAAGTTTTTGAAGTATCCCCATAGAGCTGAATTTCTCGCTTTTGCATCCCCAAGTCCATGCAAGTAGTCTCTTATCTGGACTGCAACAGGTTTGTCATTCTGCCATACCCATCCACTTGTTCCGAGTAGCTCATTCATGAAGTAGAAGAATAGACATACAATCAGAGTACCATACTTAAAGGAATTCTTCTTATCCTTCTTGATTTTCTATATATTTTCCATTAATTGGCTTAGCAGTAGTTCGCAGAGATCATACTCTGCATTCTTTCTTAGCATCTCATAGGCAGTGTATACTGCAGTTCCGGATACAGAATTCTCCCTGCTGGAGTGGTAGATCTTGTATCCTATTATCATTGATGCATATTTGATATCCGGATCGGAGATGTCTTCAATGGTCATTGCCCTTTTGTCAAATTTTGATCCGGTGGCCTCAGTTACAATGTTGTTCTTGACAGATTTGAGGATAGGTACTCCTCCGGAGGAGTATAGGCCAGTTACTGCTCTAATTGCCTCTTTTGTGATCTTGCAGGGTCTATCTAGCCATAGAAAGTTGTCATGCATCCTGCTCAGTACATACCGGACCCATTCATCCTCTTCAAAACAGGGGAAATGAATAAATTGCTCAAATTGTTTCTTCTGAATATCCTTATACTCTGGTTTAAGCTCAAA
Organism: Cunninghamia lanceolata; assembly: GCA_027924645.1. Classification (NCBI taxonomy): domain Eukaryota; kingdom Viridiplantae; phylum Streptophyta; class Pinopsida; order Cupressales; family Cupressaceae; genus Cunninghamia; species Cunninghamia lanceolata. Next base: position 11,757,125 of record BSBN01000655.1, read on the forward strand.
AGCATTGTCAATCAGCTGCTTGTGATAGAGGTCTCTTAATTTGAATTCCCCAAATTCCTCAATGTTTGCATGTATGTAAACCCTAATGTCTTCAGTGTGTAAAACTCCGTGAGGAACACTAGAGAAGGCTCCTAGTGGGTCAACCTCCAATGATTTGTAGGGATGTTTCTTGAATGAGGGGCGAGGTCTATCGGAGATCTTAACTATGTTTGGAGTAGCCATTCTTCAAAGATTTGCAGTGAGGTAATGAAAAACGGAGAATACCTTATGCGCCTTCGGTTTGCACGGAGTGATTGGATTGATTTCTTTATCCAATAGCTTCGGCAGGAGATCCTTGGTGTGCTTGAAGAACCTTGTTGCAGAGCTCCACTTTTCACTTCTTCTCGAGTGTAGAATGAGCAAATGACCTTTGAGAAATCCCTTAAATTGCTCCGCGAACCCTAATACCTGTCTGCAATAAATGCTTCACCTACATCATTCCGGTTTGCCTTGTCTGGATAGCTTGGAGTATCCTGGATTAGTCCTGATCTGTGGATATCATCCGGATCTTTCAATCATGAATAAATCGAGGTAGCATATTACAAGATCATCTCAAACACTCTGTCCAATCCGCAGAACAAGATAGTGCATTTCTGGATCTTTCCGGACCTTTTTGTAATCCTTTATCATACCGGAGCATCTCCCTGAACAGGTCTTATTTGATTGATCACAGCTTCTTCATAACTTCATGCGGACCTCTGAAAACTTGACTGAAGTATCTCAAGATTCATATCTACAAACCCTTTGATCCGCATCTTGTGCCACATCCGGCACCACTTGTTTGGCTGGGGGAACAAGATTTTCTTTGAGTCTCCCCCTGAGCCTGAGCTCACTTTTAATTTTCGAAAGAAATATCAGCACCAGAGTCTGGTGCGGATCCAACCTCTACATTCTCTGAACTTTTCTTCACCCAAATCTTGCTCATCTGATTCCTAACCTCATCCGCATTCATCTTTTGTTTACCCTTGTCTTGATTCTGATTATACACCGGACCTCTTTTGTCCTGATTCTTGTTTCTGCAGACTTTAGCATTATGACCGGACCTATTGCAGATTTGGCAAATAACATTTCTTTGCATATTTGACTGATATCCTCTTGATCTACATTGATTTTCCATATGACCTATTCTATTGCATGTGAAGCATCTACCTTTGAATGATTTGTTTACTTGCATAATTCTGCATTCATGGGATTTGTGTCCATACCTTTTGCAGTTGAAGCACTGTCCGGAGAAGGATGAATTATTCTGATTCATTCTCATTCTGCACTGATTAGCTTTGTGACCAAAGTGGTTGCAGTTGTGGCAGTATCCATTGAAGGATGGATATCTTTGAGCATTTGGCTGTCTTACCGGAGGTCTTCTAGGCCTGCTCCTTGGATTTTCTGATCCAAGATTCTTCTAACCGGATCCAGAGCTTTCTCCTTTCTCATATCCCAAGCCATACTTGTCATCTGTCCTCTTTTGACTTCCAAGAAGAACTTCAAGTTGAGCAGAACTTATCTTGAATTTCTCTTTATATTCATTTGCTGTTTGAAGGTCTCTTTTGAGAGAGGCAATTTGATCCTCAAGTTTTCCTTCATTATCTTTGGCATCTTCAAGATCAGATTCAAGATGTCTGATAATCCTGTCCATCTGGTGGCATTCTTCTGATTTTTCTTTAAGAGATTGTCTTAGATTGTCTTCAGCCTTTCTTTTTTCTTCAATCTCTTGAGTAAACTTTATAGTTCCTGATTCCATTTCATGTCTTAACATAATGACTTCTTTTGATAACTTTTCACATAACTTGGTTTGCTCAGTCAATTCTTCATTTGTATTGCTTTCTTCACTTTGTCTTGCCAACTGTTGAAGCAGCTCCTTTCTCTTTTTCATAGAGAGACTTAATTTGTCTTTTAATTCTCTCATGAATTCATCAGCCTGTTTGAGTCTTTCCTTTAATTCACTGACTTCAGAATTCGACTGTTCAAGATCCTCAAGAGCAGTCTTGAGTTGCTCCCTTAAACCATATGCATCCATTTGAAATCCCAGATCTTCCTCAAGCTGTTAGGCTCTATTAGGAGGAACTTGGCTCTGATACCAATTGTTGATAACTGAGAGGGGGGGGGTGAATCAGTTATCCTAATTATTTCCCTTATTGAACTTTCCTTTTAATTGAAGCAGCATAAAATCAAACACAAAACATTAACCATGAAATAAGAAACACATGACACAGTATTTTGACATGGAAACCCTGTTAAGGGAGAAAACCACGGGGTGATTAACCCAAGAATTATTCTCTGTTAGAAGAATAGGAAATTACAAAAATGGCACTTGCCAATTAGGGCTCACTGCCCGAGCACACTGCTCACAAGAGGCCCACTGCCTACAAGAAGACACACTGTCTACAAAGTGATGAGAATCACAGTCTTGAACTGATTGGAAGCATCTGCATATGCTGGAGTTCAGTTCCGGTTAGGCTCAGTACACTGATCTGCTGCACTTCATCTTTCCTCTGTTCTTTATTCTGCTATCTTTCACATACCGGATCCTTTTTGCTACCTCTGCTCTTTATCTGGACATATTCGCATATCTCTCCACATCACAACACACTTCACAACTAAATCCATCCTCTATATATATCCGCACAAGTAATTTCATCACCTTTCTAGTCGGCATCCGGAACAGTCTAGTTTCTTATAAACTCTCATTCTGTCGGCTGAATCCTTCTTCACCAAGCAATGCGGATCAAGCATATACTTGTAGATATCATTAATCATGTCGGCCAAACATGATTCATGCCTTCACAACCTCTGTCATCAACAGTAACCCATCCGGAAAGCAGTCTGATACTCTGCCAGTCAGTTCTTCCTCTGTTTTCACTGTCTCTCAGGAATCTGGTACTCAACCATTCATATCTTTTTCCTTGTCCATCACCGGAGGCTAAATCCTTGGAATATACCACTCAAGGTAGTCCTCTTGACTTCCCCAAATCCGCACTGCACCAAGACACTTCCACTGAGAGGTCCGAACCAATCTGTCGGACCTTGCCACATGCTCTGTTCTTCTTCACCGGATCACAACATTCTTTATTCTGACTTCCGGTAGAGACATATCATGTCTTGCGGATATGTGGGATGACCTTTGTTGCCATCAATGACAACAACCATGAATCCATATAGTGTCTCTTGCCAACAGAGTCATGTGGTTCTGTGGTGTTATCGTGTGTGGGTTATCTTTACATGGTTGATTGATAATCTAATATCTATCTCCTAGTTGGCCATGACCTCATGAGAAATTTTTGTTGTGATTTATGAAAGTTAACATTGTGTATGCATACGTAAGAACCATGTGTAGAAGATCAAATTGGAGCTTGTGTTGGACCCATGAGATCATGAATGTGATACTGTAAGTCAAGTAGAGTTTTGAATCACTCTTGTGTGTGGCATCATACATTTCCTATGTAAATATCTTCTTGCATAAGGAAGTAATTGTATATATTCATAGCTTGGTAAAAAGAAATTGTACTGCATTAAAGATAGAAAATTTTTGTATATAAGTAGAGATTGTGTTGCCTTAAATTCATGTATAAAAGTTGTTTAGATATGACTATGTAGAAAACTTAGTAGTCTGTGTGTTTGGTGTACATTCTCTAATGCATTCTGGACTTTGAGTCCTGGGGTGTTGTGTAGCGGATACTCCCTTTTGTGGCTTAAATTAGTCACATCGTGATGTGGATTTGTTTGTAATTTAGATGTTTTGGAATTTTGATAGTTGTTTCAAGTGTTGTTGGTGGGCTAACAGTAAATTTGTTTTCTTTGAACTCTCTTATGATAGGAATGGTCACCAAAACTCTTTTCTTATACTTGAATTATTGTTGAAAATTGTCGGCATTTTGTGACTTGAGATTGAATTATTGTTGCACTTCTCCAAGACTCGAATGGGCTCCACTAGCACCACTCCTAGATCTTGTACCTATAGAGCATGCCAATCAAGAATATGCAATACATCAGGATGATAAGGTTTGAGTAATGACACATGAAAAACATTATGGATCTTGGTGAGAGCTGGTGACAGAGCAAGTCTATATGCAACTGGATTGATCACTTCTAAAACATCGAAAGGTCCTACAAATCTTGGAGCTAGTTTGGATGCCTTTCCAAACGAAATCAAACTCTTATGTGGCTTGAGCTTTAAAAACACTTTGTCACCCACTGTGAATTGCCTAAAAGTCTTGTTCTTATCTGCATAACTTTTCTATCTGTCTGAGGCTTGCTTCAATTTTTCTTTTATTAACCGCATCTAATCTTCCATTTCCTTTAATATGTCAGGTCCAACCACTACCCTGTCTTCAATCCTGTCCCAACTGATTGGAGTTCTACACATGCACCCATAAAGAGCCTCAAATGGTGCCATCCCTAAAGATGCATGGTAGGAATTATTATATGCAAACTCTACCAATGGTAGATATTTCTCCCATTTGTACTGCTGATCCATATAGTACATCCTTAGAAGATCTCCACTACCTAGTTGACTCTCTCTATCTGACCATCTATATCAAGGTGATAAGTTGTACTAAAGTTCAACTTAGTTCCCAAAGCTGCATTAAGTGTGGTCCAAAACCTAGAGGTCATGAGAGTGTCACAAATTTGAGATGATCATCTTTGGCACTCCATGTAGTTGAAAGATCTCTTGGACAAACTTCTTTGCTAAGATCAGTGACCCATCTGAAAGGTTTTTGGGAATGAAATGAGCCACTTTAGTTAGTTTGTCCACTACCACTAAGATAACATCATGCTTGTTCTTTGACATGGGAAATCCTTGAATAAAGCCTATGCGAATCACCTGCCACTTGTACTCTAGAACACTATGTGGATGAAGTAGTCCTACAGGATGGACATGTTCTGCCTTAACGCGTTAACATTCTAAACATCGAGTGACAAACTGTCACGTCCTTCTTGAGTTTAGGCCAAAAGTAAACTGGTCTCAATCCTTCCATTGTCTTAGTCACTCCTAGGTGTCCAGAATATGGCACACTATGGACTTCTTCTATAACCAATTTCCTCAATTCACCTAAATCTGGGATATACATCCTCCCTTGATATCTTAGAAGCACATCTAACTCTATCATATACCCATTGAATCGATGATCTGTGGGGTCTGCTTCTAATGCTTGCTTAACCCGTTCATAGTGCTCATCCCCTTGCAAGTTTTGGATTACCTGCTGTCTCAAATTGGTTCTAGTAGTCACCATGGTAGCCAGATGTCATCTCTTGCTAATAGCATTTGCTGCCCTATTTGCTTTGCCTTTAATATACTCGATTCCAAAATCATACTTGCTAAGGAATTCTAGCCATCTTCTCTATTGTGCATTCAGATTAGGTTGGGTGAAGATGTATTTGAGCCCCAAATGATCTATTTTAAGCTCAAATGGCTTACCCAAAAAATAGTGCCTCCACATTTGGAGTGTGTGGACAATGGTAGCCAACTCAAGATCTTGAGGTGCATAATTTAACTCATGCTACTTTAACTTTCTAGATTCATATGCCACCACTTTCCCATTTTGCATCAATACTCCTCCCACACCTTCTCCAGAAGCATCCGTTATCACTGTGAAGTGTCCATTCGGATCAAGTATGGTCAGAATAGGTGCAATTGTGATTTTTTCCTTCAAGAAATGGAAAGCTTGCTCACATTTATCACTCTAATCGAACTTCTTACCCTTCTTCTATAACGAGGTTATGGGTGCTGCAATTGTCGAGAATCCCTCTACAAATTTCCTATAGTATCCTGCTAGACCCATAAAGCTTCTAACCTCAGTCACAGTCTGTGGTGTAGGCCATTCTATTATTGCCTTGATCTTTTTAGGATCTACTGCTATCCCATCTGCTGAAATTACGTGGCCAAGATAGTGCACTTTACTCTGGTAGAATGTGCACTTAGATAACTTGCCAAAAAGTTTTCTTTCTCTCAAACACTGCAAGACTATTCTCAAGTGTTTTTCATATTCTTCTACTAATTTTGAATAAATTAGAATGTCATCTAGGAAGACCAACACAAATTCATCTAGACAATCCCTGAACACACTGTTCATCAAGTTCATAAAAGTTGCTAGTGCATTAGTTAACCTGAATGGTACTACTGTGAACTCGTAGTGACCATATCGTGTTCTGGATGCCATTTTAGAGATATCCTCATCCTTAATTTGTAACTGATGGTAACTAGCTCTAAGGTCTATTTTGGAGAATACCTTTGCACCTTTCATCTGGTTGAACAACTCATCTATCCTTAGAAGCAGATACTTGTTCTTAATAGTTGCCTTGTTGAGCATTCTTTAATCAATGCACAACTGCAACGTTCCTTCCTTCTTTATGAAGATGACTGGTGTGCCCCAAGGTGACACACTAGGTCTGATAAACCCCTATTTTAACAATTCTTCTAACTATGCCTTAAGCTCATATAGTTCTATTGTTGTCATTTGATAAGGTGCTTTAGACTGTGGTTCTGTTCCTAGCATTAGATCTATAGAGAAGTCAAATTCTCTTTTGGGTGGTAGTTCTGTCAAATCATCAGGAAGGACATCTTTAAATTCACTAAGAATAGGATAATTGTCAAAAGATGGTTCCTGATTATCTAGATCTCTTACTTTGACTGCATAGATTGAACAACCCTTTCTTTTAGCCTTTTTCAATTGCATAGCTGATATCTGTCTTAACTTAAGGGGTGTTCTAGAACCATGAATCTCTACCCAATTCCCAAAGTCATCAAGGCATTTCACTACTTTCTCTTCACAATCTACTAAGGACTTATGTTCAGATAGCCAATTGATTCCAAGAATCACATCATAAGATCCTAGAGGTGCAACATAGAGATTAACTTGTGTTTGGAAAGTAGGAAGATCTAATTCACTGCATACTAGACATGAATCTACTCTTTTCTCTGCATTATTACCATACTGCACCATCCAAGAATTTTCTGTGTCCAGGTTTTATAGATAACTTAGCTACAATTTTTGGATCAACAAAACATTCCGTAGCCCCTGTATCAATTAAAATAGAAACTAGAAGGCCAAAGAGCTTATTGGACATCTGAATGGGTGTAGCTTGGAAATCTGCTTGTTGATGATCTACAGCTGCATGAATCTGGTGATGAGGAACTCCATGTTAATTTCCCTCTCTCTAGTTCTCTATTTGATGAGGGCATACACTGGCATAGTGCTCTCTTTTGCAAGTGTAACATCCATCTTTGGGTCCTCTGTGTCTAGTTGGCATGTCCCTCCTATTATTATTATCATTGTCGCCATAGTTACCTCTCTTATTGTTATTTCCTCCTTGGTTTCTAGTGTTCTTATCCTAATAGTTATTGCCTCTTTTAAGATTCCTTATCTAGTGCTTGTTGTTTCCTTGGTTGCTACTATTACCTTGATTGCGACTGTCATTTTGATACCTTTTATTCCCATTCTTCACATCCTGACTCTTACAGTAATTTGAGATATGTTGTTGTTTCTGCTTATGGTAATTTGAGATCTGTTGCAGTTTCTGCTTCTATTTAGTAACCTTTTTTAACACTTCATCCATGGTTAATGGATTATGAATATCAACATTTGATCCAATATGTGGCCTTAACCCCAAGATGAACTTACGAAGTCTGAACCTTTCATCAAGCTGATACTATGGAACATACTTCAACAGGTGAGAGAATTTCTCCCAATATTGCATCACAGTCATACCTCCCTGAGTGAGGTTTTGGAATTCTGTCATTTTATTGTCAAAATAGAGTTGTGGCAACCACCTCTTCCTGAAGAGCTCAAGGAAGCAGTCCCACATAACTGCTCCTGGTAAAAATTTCTTTTCTTCCTTCTCGTTATCCCACCAAGTTATTGCTTCCCCAGTAAGCTGGTAGGATCCCCATATAGCTTTAGTTTCATCAGACAAGTCACAGAGATCAAAATATTTTTCCATATCAATAATCCATGCTTTAGCTCTGTCACCTATAGTCTTACCATCAAACTTAGGAGGGGTAACCTTTTTGAGATCCTTTCCTAACTCCTCACCAATTCTATTTCGATTGTTCCCATTCACTTCACCCTCAGGACCTCTAGCTTCTTCTCTTCATTCCTCAGCCCAGTTTCCCCTTAGTCCTATGATTTCCTGTTCCATAGTGTTCATTTGAGTTCCCTACTGAGTCAAGAGAGTTCCTTGCTGAGTCAAAAGAGCTAGGATTTGAGTCAGTTGGTTATTTTGTCCAGCATTGTTATTATTGTTTGCCTCATTTTTGTTTCCTTCATTGTTCTCAACATTATTTCCTGCATTAGCTCCTCCTGCATTAGTGCCAGTATTGATCCCAACATTGTCTTCTTCATTGTTTCCAATGTCTGGGTTATTTCCAGATCCTAGGATTGTTCCCCTACGTCCAGAGTTTCTAGTATTCATGATGAGTTATATGCAAAGAGTTTATAGTTTAGCGTAATAGTTCCAAAAGGCCTAGAGTAGAACCTAGGGCTTTGATACCAAATGTAAAGTATAGATTTTCCCCAAGCATACATAATAGAAGTAAAACTTAATTACCGCAAGTAAAAAAAATTAAAGTAAATTAACTTCTAATACATCATTCAATAGAAGAGATATAAGTGACATCATATGACAACACAAGATTTGTATTCATAAATTTATTCCAATCATAAGATACATTTCAAGCATCTTTCTGATTTCAATTACAATGTATATCAATTCAATAATATTACAAGTTTCAAATAATGGCATAACGGCTTACAAAGCATTTGAGATCAATAAAGAGTACAACTATCATCAATATCAAGTGAGTCCAACAAATAGTCCTCGATTGCCATCGACCAACCAACCATCTGCTGTATAGAAGGACAAGAACATGGTTTAGGCACTTTTTCTGCCCAACCACGAAGCTTGCACTTCCTTGATATCCTTCAAAATGAAGGATGCCTGACCCTGCTCAAAGGGCCTAGCAACCTGTAAATAAGTGTAGGGTGGAATCTGGTGTGTGCCTATCAATCGACATGCATTTCTATCATGAATGCAGCATCTCATCAATAGGATATGGCAGGGAAATTATGAATATACATATTAGGCAGTCAACCATCTATTTCAATGGTACATGTCTATTTCAACATCTTATTCTCTTTGGCCAAAGCATTATCCATATAACGGCGTGTAGGTTTTGAAAAAGAAAACCTACTTCCCTGTTACCCACAACCGACACCCATCCCAGAAGGCAATCTTTCTCAAAACATAATAACACAAAAAACACAAGCCATTCTCACTTTATGCATGAATTTACAAAATTTAAAGAAGATGAAAATTTAATTCACGTAAGTAGTAACACAAGATTTGATACTATGAATATACTGAAGAATTGGTGCTATTTATTTTTTTTCAAGAAAAAAATAGTTCCTTAATAATTTAAATATATACCTCTAGTTGTGAATAGGTTTGTTCTTAGTTGCTATAGTTTAGTTTACGGTGTGTTGTTGGTCATGAAGCAAATAAATGTTTCTACTTGTATGTTATAGGACATATAGTATATTTATACGAATCTATGAATTAATTTATAATATGATTCTATCTAAAGTATATATAGCATACTCAGTTATAATTGAGTTAAGCAATCGCGAACCACTTAAGAGTTCCACAAAATAATTATTTTATTATATAAATATATTTGCATGATCAATTTATCTTGATATAAAACCAAAAAGTCTATTCTTAACTAGTTATGATATGGAACCAATTAAAACAAACACTGGACACCTAATTGGAGAATAAAGCATTCCATAACATACTTGTTGAAAAATTGAATGTGTCTCCTGATCGACTACATAAGAGCAAAACTGTAAGCTACCAAAAAAATACTGGCTTAGATTGTTTTGATTATCGTGGACGTCAATTAATGGACCCAATAACTTTATGGGGTGTTAATTTGTCATGCCCACTTTTTTCATGTGGCCATGACACAAAAAAAAAATGTCATGTCCACATTTGCCATGTGGTCATGACATGAACAACCAAAAAAAACTTTCCACCTGTCCCTAAAACCCTGTCGTACAAGGCGAGGAAGGCATACAAGGTGTGGGTTAGGATATCCACGACACCTTGTCAGGTGAACCAAAACAAGGAAAAACAACATAAGCATCTAACACAAACATCAATACAGAAGAAGTATCACAAACAAAGTAAAAACTCTAGATAGGATACAATATTCATAAGCAGATGTAAGACAATTTCATTCATTATAACATAAGAAACATCAAGAGAGTTTCAGAGATCAAGTTTCAACCAACAATATATTTTCCTATAAACATCAAAGGAGATAACAGTTATTAACATCCAACAAATCCTATGAGATCAAATAAATTATAGCTAATAAGAATGCATTACATATGATGATTATAAGGTTCTCCAACTGGAGTATCAAACAATTGCACTTTACAATGTTACTAGGATGGTCCCATCAAGAATACATGTAGATAACTGAAGGTATACACCGTACTCATGAGATGAATAATGTCATTTCTTGTAGATCAATGTCCTCATTAGGCTAGGAAAGAACTTAGGGGTGCCAAAATAAAAATTTGGATGATTTTCATGTTGGGTGCAACTTTATTATGTGCATGAATTGATGACTTGTAAATGTCAAGCCATAAAGCTTTTATAGAGCTCAGACTACTTGGTGAATATTTCAAGTACTCATACTTCTACCCAGGAGCTTGTGAATGTCTAGAGTGTGCTTGTGTGGTTGTAGTCTAAATTAGTCCTAACTAAACATGCTTGTGGATGTTGAGGGAAGCTTATCAATATACTCTCATACTAAAAGGAGAGGGTGTCATTGAAACCATGTTTCCTTGTCAAGGGAAGCTTGTCTCTATATGTAGGAGATGGAACATATAGAAATGTATAGTAAAAAAAACACTCCTGATCTAAAAGAACATTTCCAAATGGGGAAGTAGCTCATTTACATAGAATCCTAAAGTGTGTTGTGCACGCTTGAACTAAGCACTATTTAGAAGCACTCTAATGTGGCTATTGTTTAGAATGACACAAGTCTAGTGTAGTCAAACTAAGATCTTAGCCATTAGTGTGAAACTATGGAGGCTCCATGTGCTTGTATCCTCGATCAGAGCTATAAGCTTATAATATGGATATTGATATTACATATTACAAATGTAGATCTATAGAGTATTTCCTTTCATAAATATGTGCCTAAGTAATAATAGGTTAATTTCTTGCACAACTTGTTGTGGACACCATTCTTTGCATGGGTCACTCATGAAAGGTGTTGTTTATTTCTCATTTTATGCAATGTCAGTGTTATAAAATTCAATGTGTAAGATATGAAAGAGGGTGTGTAGTTGAGAGGAATACAAAGAGTGACCTATTCAAATATTTGACTTCAACACTACTAAAAGATAGTCTTGTGAGTCAAGTTTGTGGGTGGTTTTGTCATGTGCACAAATGGTTTGGGTGAGTTTAATTTTCTAAGTATTGTCCAACTCGCAATTGGAAAGTATGTGTGTTGAACTACTATGTGCACCACCTTTTGGATAGTGAGCCTAGGAATCTAGAAGGTTCCTTTGTGTAGGATGTTGATGATGTCCATCAACCAGTTGATGTGTATAGTGCTATTGATTAGTGTTGAGGTTCCTTTTGATGATCATGATCAATTTCTCCCTAGAAAATTTATAGATCTTAGGATAGGAATTCATGGGTATATGGTGTTGAGATATGCTACAAATAACTCACATCAAGGGGATGTCAAGACTCAAATTGTAGGAATCTATAGCAAGTGGTAGTATAGACAAAGCACATGAACTATTTGACAGAATGCCTCAAAGAGATGTCATCTCGTGGTTTGTAATGATTGCAAGATATACACAAATTGGATTGGTTGAAAAGGCTTTAGAATTATCAAGCAATGCAACCGGTAGCTATAAAACCAGACTCCACAACATTCTCTATAAAAGTGAACCCTCATTTTTACAAAGAAAATTTTTAAATTAGTAACCACATGATCCCTCTATGAAAACCCTTTTATCTAAAGAATTAAGGAAATAGCTCTGCATGTAAAAAAATACCCGAAGGAAAGAGGCAATGAAAATATCTTGCATTGAAATAAACTTTGGCATATTCATAGAAAAAGCGATAATGGCTTTCAGTTTTTTGTGGGATTGCAGAAACTGGTTTTTTTCTTTCCTTTAGTTTCCTTTTCTTTCCCTAAGCACGAATGCTTAAAGGAGAAAAGATCTGATGCAAATACCTTTAAAAAATGAGAAAACAAGATTTCCTCCATGGTCTTGGATCGATACCTCAGAGGACAATTCTTTTATTTGCCCTTCGCACTCCCCTACTACTCCTCCCATCTCCTCCATCACTTCCCTCCCGTTCTCCTCCACCAGCCTCCCATTTTCCCCCCCGAATAGGGTTAGGGTTTTATAATATAGTTAAGACAATTATATTAGTGGAGAGGACCAAAACTAAAAGTGATCTTTGGGTGGCCATGCCATCAGCCCCATTCACAATTTGGATAGCTCTGACTCGTCCTTATTTGGGATCATTACACAAGTGATATTAAGGATTGTTACTCTGCTAGAAATGTGACTATTTATATGCGCATGGACACTTGCTCCTGGTACTGATAAGAGTTAAAGTCTTCATTGTTGTATAAAATCATGAGAGTTAAGCTAATGCTCACCATTTTAACTCAATCATCAGTATTGTGAGTATTTGTATTGTGGCAGTCTCTTATAGAGATGAGTTTATCTTAATGACTTGTTTTACTGTATGAACAATGACCAAGATATGCAATGGAAATGATGAAGTGTCCCTTGTAATTAAGACTTTCTTACTATGAAAGTAGGGGTCATTGTTGATTCTATGATTGTATTGAATGTTGAAATTTATTTGCTTTTACTATGACAACCCTATTTTGGGTAGTGCGTAGTGTTATAAGGTCTCAACTATTTGAAAGGACAATATACAATACCTTGTCCCTATGAGTGGTGGGCAAACACATAGATATGAAGTAAGTCCTTAACCCCCTTTTAGCAACCCACTTAAATTATGGGAATGACATTATTAGGGTACATTATGACACTTGGTTGAGAGGAATATCAAATAATATCAATGAATGATCTATCTATTGTATTTGGCTAAAATTTTGAGTAATTTTATGATGAGATTGATTTATATCTAAATATGTTTTATGATATAGGTGGGGTTAGCAGAGATATGGATAAACCTATTGAGTGAGTTTATAATCTAATATGACCTCATTGAACCATGTCTTTATAACTTAATGATTTTTATGATGTCAATTGGGCTTAAGTTTATTTTTCCCAACTATGACATTGGTGTTTCTACTAGATAGCCAATCATTATGTTAAGTAATTTGCACTTGCCTAGTTACAATAACTCATGATATATTCCATGATCATGACATATCGTTAACCTCTCATGTCGACACTATTGATGACATATAAGTCTTCGTGAAGATCTATTACATGATGACTAAGATGGGTCTAATGAGGCACCCTTGTGAAATTATTCTTACTTTCTTGATATATGAATGTAGATAATTATTAGTGAGTTTATATTGTACCTAAGTAGAATGGATCATGGTTTAATATATAAACCAATTGTATGAAAATCTTATCATGACTATTATTATCTAATGTTCTATGTCTAGTTTGAGAGATTACAATAGTGCTATTAATAGGCTTGATTTAATATTTGTGCATCCTTTCATGAATTTTATGTTGAATGAAAATATGAGCATTCTTCCATGTGGCTATTATGTTGTTGTATTATATTGAAGTTTATATAACCTAGGACATGTCTATAAACCAACGTCGGCATTAGTCGATCAATTATTAGACTATCCTTTTAAACTAAAGGCCATGTTATTGGTTGATCTTATCTCTCCAATGTAATGCCCTATGAAACACTTAGTATATCGACTTAAGATGGAAAATATGTTAGAATGATAGGGGAACATTCTATTTTAGGATAACCTAGAGGGTGTTTGATAAAGGTCCCAAGGATTGATGGGACTGCGTGTTTTAAACAAACGATATAAATCTCAGGAACCTTAGTAGTTTAGTTGGTGTCTACATTATCAAACTTGGTATTCCATAGTGGATTATGGTACATAAAGATTACACATAAACTGTGTATAATATAGTAACAAATTTCTCTTCTATAATATTCTTAAGGTTCCAATCCTTAATCTTATCCTCTCCGCAATTGTAGATGACAATAATGGACTTCCTTCAACCTCCAATGATTTACAATTTATATATTTCACCAACTTGATACCTCCAAGGAGCACAATTACATTTGACACAAGATACAAGGAACCAACTTTAACAAAGCAACCACTATTTGATCTCAACAATTGCTCTTGCTTTTATAAGACCTAGATTACCTCTCATAGCACCATCAAACATGGACAAGACCAAACACTTTTCTTGCAAATATTAATTTAATCCATTAGCTTGTTAACACATAGTTTTTTTTGTTTTGTTTGGTTTTTTTGGTTTTTATGTAAATAGTATCAACATTATCATTATATTTATATATGAACACTAATCGCATGTTCAATTTTCCTCATAATCTAATTTCCTAAATATAAAATTTTTAAACTATAGTAAAATTGATTGTATGGCAAGGTGGGTAAAATACAATGGTGAAAAGTTAATTTGGTAGGTTTCATTCAATACCAATAGCCAAAAAGTAAGGAGATGATTACATGCTTTAAGTAAAGACGAAGATTCCAATTCTTGATTCTTTAATGTGTTGAAGCAAATGAATATTATGTGCAAATTATTCAGGGTGGTGGAATTGTAGTATGCCAATTAATATGGAGGTGTTCCACATGAATTAACCCAGTTGTATATATCAACTTATATTGTTACTTAAATATTGTATAAGAATATTAACTATTTATCAAATTAGCAAATCTTTTTATAAATTATGATTAATTCAAGTATTGGTGCAGTGCACCTAGAATAGTTTTATGTCAAATTTTGAAATTTTTATTTGTTAGAGACAAAATGAAGTTTTAAAAAAATTATGTATTGAAGCCTTCTTAAGGCATGGTCATGAAGTGGAGGCCTAAAATAGGCATTTACTTTTTTGGAGTCTTAAGTTTCCAAAAACATAGGACAGTCTATTTGTGGACAATTTGCCTTTTATGGTTAATAGTCAGTTTTTTTTCCTTTAATAATGGCCTTTCCCATGAGGGGAGTGGGAGTGATGGTGGAGTTTCATTTTAAACAAATGATTAATACCTCTCTTGAGTTGATCAAGAGGTTGTTGAAAAAGTTTGAAGGAGAAATAATACTGAAAAATATTGTTTCCCTGCTTTTTGACTATTTTTCTTGCTGCTCTACAGTCTACCCTATGCCCGTACAGCACTGTCATGGCTCAAAATGTTCATGATGCATAAGAGAATAGGGTTATCTTTGTTTTATATCAGGTTGGAGGGATTTTCATCATTTGTGGACAATTTAACAAATGTTTTCCTAGAAACTACCTTGTTTATTGTTTTGTTTTTGTTTCTTTCACTGTTCCCATGCATGGTAGTCAACCATATATTATAGTCAAAGGTAGGAATGACTAAAATGATGGACTGAAGGTTCTTATCTTTCATTTAAATCAAGTTGGAGGGAATAACATTGTGGTTTAGTCATTTTGTAGTTGTTTTTTGTGAAGTTGGTCTCAAACCCTTATTTTGAGGGTTTTAGTGAGGTTTTTGTTTTCCTAACCCATCCTGTTGTGTTAGAACCCCAAAGTGGGTGGGATGATTTTAGGTCAGCATGTTTTCTAATGGGTTTTGTGTGTAGGAATAGGGGACAAGTGTGAAGTGAAGATTTGAGTCATTGAGCCTATTTGTATCATGAATTTGGCTAACTAGTTTTGGTTGAGTCAAGATTTGATCATGAAATGTCTTGAAATGATCTTGAACCCCAAAAACCTTGTAAATAAATCCATTTTCATCCTATTGGACCCTCTAGAACAGGAATTAGAAGTTTGGCATTGAGTTTGTGTGTACTCCCTTTGTAAAACCGACCTAATTAGGCCTTATTGGAAATCAGTATAGTCAAGATTTGGGGTTTGTGTTCCAAAGGACCCCATAGTGCATGTTTAAAATGTTAGAGAACAAGATAATGGGTACTCAAAAAGCCCATAACAGTCTGGTTTGGATGTATGCATCTCAAGATATTGTCTGACAATCCCTTTTTGAGGGCTACAAGGGAGTTGGAGTAGTTGTGAAGGAAGTGGTACAAGGAGGTACCTCCTAAGTATCTTGATCATTTTGTGAGCTTGGGATAGTCAACCATAGATGGTGTAAGGTCCCTAGAATGTTTGGCAAAGAGCCTAGGTATATGAACCCAAAGATGGTGTTGTTGTCTAGTCTTGGAACCATGGAGAATGAGTGGATAGTCAAGTCTAGTACGAAGACCAATGGAGTAGATAGGTTCACAAGGACCTAAGAGACATGTTGCCCTTCCATCCCCTACATCCTCTTTCCCCCTAAGTAGTTTGATTTGACCCTTAGTGGTGTTTGTGATGTTTGCTCTGCATTAGTTGGTATCAAAGCACAGTTAGTAGGTCTATTGTGGTTGAGAAGTGTTAAGTTGAAGAGGCAATTTGTCAAGATGCCTCCAAGAGGAAGAAACATGGCTCAAGAGATGAATGCACTAAAGGAGAAACATGCTAGAGAGTTGAGGGAGCTGAAGGAAATAATGGCTACCCTAGAACAAAATTACAGAAGAGGAGTGGCTCTAGGTGATGAGAATGAGTCTGAAGAAGAAGAAGCTGAGTATGAAGATGTGGAAGAAGAGTTGGACCCTGAGGATTAGAGGATGGTAAAGTTGCTGAGGGCAGTAAAAGAAGACAAGCACAAGATAAAGATAGATGTGCCAAAGTATGGGGGAAGACTTAATGATGAAGAGTTTCTAGATTGGATTGCAACATTGGACAATCACTTTGAGTGTGAAGTTCTTGAGGAGTAGAAAGTGAAGATTACAAAGACCAAGCTGATAGGTCATGCTTTGTTATGGTGGGATTATCAACAAACAAAGAGGATAAAGCAAAGAAAGACAAAGATTGTTTCATGGGACAAGATGATAGCCAAGATCAAAGGTAAGTTCTTACCTAAAGATTATGAAGTTCAAATGTTTAAAAAGCTTCAAGGTTTAAGACAAAAGGAAATAGATGTTAAGACATACACTGAAGAGTTTTATAAGCTGAGTATAAGGTCTGGTCAAAATGAAAGTGAAGTGCAAAAAGTTGCTAGATATATTGGTGGTTTGAGGTTTAACACGCAGGATGAACTAGTGTTGGCAAATCCAAGGAATGTTGAAGAATGTTATTAGATGGCAGTAAGAGTGGAAGAGAAGCTGAAGACAAGACAAGACAAGATAGCTAGAGGTAGAGGCAGCACCTCTAGAGGTAGAGGATCTTTTCAAAACACAAAGCAAGTCAATGAGAGTCAAAAAGAGTTGAGCAAGGCACAAGAACAAGGTGCAGAATTTAAACAAGGACAAAGTACAAATTTCAGAGGCAGAGATTCTAGAGGCAGATTTGGTGGTGGAAGGAGTGCAAACACCTTTATAGGTAAGTGTTACAATTGCCAAGAGTTTGGGCACCCAGCATACAAGTGTCCTGTGAAGCAAAATTTTACAAGTGATGGTGAAAGGAAGAATGAGAGGAGGACTCAGTTAGTCCAAGAAGAAGAATGTGGTGGTTCTACTCCCACTAGTTCTGTTGGTGAGATAGGAGAAACGTTGATGCTGAGAGAAAGAGCACTATTGAAGACCTCCAAGGAGAAGGAGTTGATTCAAAGGAAATCATTGTTTAGGACAACTTGCAAGTGCAAGGACAAGGTATGTAAAGTGATATTGGATTCAGGATGTATTGATAACATGGTATCTAGTGAAATGGTAGACAAACTGAAATTGGAAAGAGTACCTAGGGACACACCTTACAAAGTCTCTTGGGTAAGTGCTAATCAGTCCATTTTGGTGATTGAACAAGCATTAGTTGAGTTTAAGATTGGAGGATATGAGGACAAGGTCCTATGTGACATTGTGCCTATGGATTGTTGTCATATGATACTTGGAAGAACCTGGCAGTTTGATAGGTCTATAATTTATGATGGAAAAGCTAATAACTACACTATTAGGAAGGATGAGAAGACTTTTGTACTGATGACAATGCAGGAAGAAGTCAAAGAGCAGTCAAGGACAGAAAAAATGATAATGTTTGGCAAGAAGGACCCAGTGAGGTTTGAAGAGAGTGAAACCAAGGAGTATACAGCCTTTTCAAGGCATAAAACTATTGAGACAACAAATGGGAAGTGTGAAGATGATTTGCAGCCAGTTGTGAAGAGGAATGTCATCATGTGGAAGGAGGTAAGTGGAAATGTGTCTTGGTCTGAAACAGAGAAGTGTAAGAGTGAAAAGCTTGTGGAAAGGCAAGAAATAAGCGAAGGGATCTTAGTAGGGACAGTCATGTGCCCTGTAGTGATGAGTACAGAGAAGAGGTAGTCAATTGAAGCTGATGCATCATTTTACAAGGTTCCTAGGATAGTGAACAAACTAGTTGCAGGTCTGATAGATGTTGCAAAAGGCAATGGGATAGTGGATAGTGAAAAGAAGAGCATGAAAGAGTGGTGTAAGCAAGAAGTTGAGAAGTCAAGTGGAAGGACAATTGAGAGAAGCATGGATATTAATGCTCAGGCAGGCATAACACCAAGGAATGAAGGTTACAAGGTCATAAGACCAAGAGTAGGATAGTTTACAAAGAGTGCACATTGTCAAGAAACAAGTAATGTTGGCAAACATGTCAAGGACAGTAAAGGATCAAAGAAAGATGAACCTGATGAAGTCAAACATGAAGGTCAAAAACAAGCAATGGAGGACAAATTGCAAGGTTTTTTCCAAGGGACTTGGAAAAGTTACAAGTTGGGGTGTATGGTGCAGTGCACCTAGAATAGTTTTATGTCAAATTTTGAAATTTTTGTTTATTAGAGACAAAATGAAGTTTTAAAAAAATTATGTATTGAAGCCTTCGAAAGGCATGGTCATGAAGTGGAGGCCTAAAATAGGCATTTACTTTTGTGGAGTCTTAAGTTTCCAAAAAAATAGGACATTCTATTTATGGACAGTTTTCCTTTTATGGTTAACAATCAGTTTTTTTTGCTTTAATAATGATCTTTCCCACGAGGAGAGTGGGAGTGATGGTGGAGTTTCATTGTAAACAAATGATTTATACCTCTCTTTATTCGAGCAAGAGGTTGTTGAAAAAGTTTAAAGGAGAAAAATTACTGAAAAATATAGTTTCCCTACTTTTTGACTATTTTTCTTACTGCTCTACAATCTACCCTATGCCCGTATAGCACTATCATGGCTCAAAATGTTCACAAATGTTTTCCTAGAAACTGCCCTATTTACTATTTTGTTTCTATTTCTTTCACGATTCCCATGCATGGTACTCGACCGTACATTATAGTCAAAGGTAGAAATGAATGAAATGCTGGAGTGAAGTTTCTTACCTTTCATTTAAATCAAGTTGGAGGGAACAACATTGTGGTTTAGTCATTTTGTAGTTGTTTTTTGTGAAGTTGGTCTCAAACCCTTATTTTGAGGGTTTTAGTGAGTTTTTTGTTTTCCTAACCCATCTTTCTATGTTAGAACCCCAAAGTGGGTGGGATGAGTTTAGGTCGGGATGTTTTCTAATGGGTTTTGTGTGCAGGAGCAGGGGACAAGTGTGAAGTGAAGATTTGAGTCATTGAGCCTATTTGTATCATGACTTTGGCTAACTAGTTTTGGTGGAGTCAAGATTTGATCATGAAATGTCTTGGAATGATCTTGGACCCCAAAAACCTTGTAAATCAGTCCATTTGCATCCTATTGGACCCTATAGAATTGGAATTAGAAGTTTGGAATTGAGTTTGTGTGTACTCCCTTTGTAAAACTGACCTAATTAGGCCTTATTAGAAATCGGTACAGTCAAGATTTGGGGTTTGTGTTCCAAAGGACCCCATAGTACATGTTTAATATGTTGGAGAACAAGATAACAGGTACTCAAAAATCCCATAACAGTCTAGTTTGGAGGTCTTCATCTCAAGATATTGTCTAATAGTCCCTTTTTGAGGGCTACAAGGGAGTTGGAGTAGTTATGAAGGAAGTGGTACAAGGAGGTACCTCCTGAGCATCTTGATGGTTTTGTGAGCTTGGAACAATCAACCATAGATGGTCTAGGGTCCCTAGAAAGTTTGGCAAAGAGCCTAGGTATATGAACCCAAAGATTGTGTTGTTGTCTAGTCTTGGAACCATGGAGAATGAGTGGACAATCAAGTCTAGTAAGAAGATGAATGGAGTAGCTAGGTTCACAAGGACCTAAGATTCTTGTTACCCTACCATCCCCTACATCCTCTTTCCCCTTAAGTAGTTTGATTTGACCCTTAGTGGTGTTTGTGGTGTTTGCTCTACATCAAGTATCCATGTATTTTCAAGATTCATTTTGTACATGTGTTCCCTTCTTTTATAAATGTACTTTTTTATATGCAAAAATGTATCCTCTATTATTAATTATGAGAATTGATTTGATGAGCATTCATATAAGAAACTATCAGCGACTCATGTAAATACATCCACTTAGAGAAAGAAAACCCTTCTAGAATCCACGTGTACACCCAATTCTCAATATACAATGTAAGCATAGCAAATTGGTTAGTACCCCATAATCAAATCACAATAGCTCTAATCATCAGATCACCACATAAATAAAATGTCAGAAATTCAACATCATATAAACTAAAACTTGTACCTCAATGTCACCTCAAACGGGCCAGGACCAAGGAGGCACTACATAATTCTATTTTTGTACTTTCAATATAATTATAATTGTGTATGTGTTGCCCTTTTAATTAAATATTAGATGCATGGTTATATTGTTGATTAATGTATTGTTGGCTTAGGTATTGTGACTGTATATCACTTTTTAGTTATGAAACTAGGTTAGTTGTGTCATTAACCGAAAACTAAAGTTTTACAAAGAACAAATCGAATGTCATGGTGAAGGTGCTAATAGTATTATCACATGGCCTCACTATACCAAGTACAAGCATTTTGCTATATTTTCCTTTTTGCAATAAAAGTTTTGTTCTTTATTTTCTCATATATTATATTAATGGTATGTGATTGCAGCATTACATAAAGTATTCTTGGTAGCAGCAATTCTGTAGCAAACACTTTTGGCACTGTTACCTGCCCAAAGATTGGTCAGGTTGAAGCTAGATGGAAGCAGAAATTAGTTTACAATAACCAGTGACAATGACATGAAGATGTAAACACAAGAGAAATGAATGGATCATCCAGTGACTTTTGTTTTGGATCCTAAAAATATTGCACAATTTATGTTCTTCGCTCATACCTCTATACAAAAGTCACTTATGTTTGAGTGCCTACGTTGATAAAGAAGGCAGCGCCACGTATGCCAATGCAAGAATCTAAGTGTGTGGGCAGATTTAATTTAAACCTTTAGGCCAAAAGTATAAACCTCAGGCCGTTTGGAGAATGCTCAAGCCATTCTATCATTTAATTAAATAAACTAATCGATGGATCTTTGCAACTGTTGAGGGTTTAATGGAGAAGTGAGGTTGTAAGAAAGTAATTTCATCCATTTACCAGGCAATCATAGAAAAGCTCAAGTTTTGCCTTAAGGCCGATAAATTTAGGAAGTTGTTGGTTCTATGCTTCATACAAAATACAGTTAACAGATCTGAAAGGTGATCTCAGACATCTATTCCAGGTTTAAACAAAATGGCTAAAAACTTGCTACTAAGACATAACTAAAGATACTTGGCTGAAAAACATGATAGGTTCACTCAACAGATAAAGAAAAAGAGGTCGCTTGGCTTTACCTAGACAGATATCCAGTTGGTCTCAGATCTTTTGAAAAACAACCATTTCAAACTCAAATTCAAAGCATTAGAAGAATACCTGGTAATATGAAGTTTGTTGAAGATTTCCTATGCTCACCTTGTTCCCTTCCTGTGTGTCTGTATCTCTGTACTTTTCTTTCTTCTTCTATGTACCATTATCTTGTTTCTTCTTGTGTGTTTCTCTTGCCTTCCCCTTTCTTTTAAAATCTAATTCTTACTTTTTTCCTTCTCTGATCTCCCATGCAAACTGGCAGTCTTCTCCCAGTATTTCCGTTTTTTTTTTCTACTCGTTCCATGCAATGATAATAAAATCATACAAGAAGATATTTTATGTTGCATGCCCCCATCTGCATGCCTATTTTTGCTTCTTTTATTTTTTTTAAATATATAACATACACTTAATATAATCCCTATATAATAAGGCAGCTAAATATAAATATATTTAGCCTATCGTGGTTTAATCTATTTCAAATATAAGGAAATTAAAAGAGTTCTTTAATTTATTTATAATTTAGATCTATAATATTTATTTATTATCATGCTTTATATACTATAAAATTGGAATATATATAATTGTAATTGATAAGACACTCAATCTCACATACAATTTTTAGATTCTTGATATGAGTAATATTACTTATGAAAGGAAAAATAAATTTAACAGATATTTACATACATTAGGTATTTTATGTTTCGAAAAGTGATATTTTTAATTTAATGTACCTGTTTTACTAACTTATTGTCTTTATTCCCAATTAGGTATCAAACTCAAATGAGGCAACACAAGACAATCAATGATATTCAACAAGGCAAAATCAACAAACATCCATCAAACACTTTGTGCAAATGCAACATCCAATGCGACAATATGAAATCTATGTGAGCGGGTGTGAAATAAAACCAGATAGAACCCAATGCATGTTGCCAAAAAGATAGGTCCCCTCTACCTGAGCCATGATCTTGTCCTTTGACAAGACCTGTGGACATTCACACTCATACCACTATCAATAGGCTAGTCTCCAAAATATAGCCGAAGCAACTGAATCTTAAACCGATAATATATCATATCCAATATCATCAACTACTGTTAAATGATTTCAATTGAAATTAACCAATTAGGTAAATCTAAAAGTCTGAGACGTGACAATTTCTCATATCCTTGTGTATATGAAGTTTTTTTGTTGCTTATGAGAAGGAGAACCACTATTATTTCCAACTAATGATAATCGTCTTGCTCTTTTCTGATTTTTAGCTAGCTTTCTTTGTTGAGTTTGACTATCAAAGTGACAAGGACTATCTTTTACTATCTTGATCTTTTCATTTATTAGAGTCTCTTGTTTCATTTATCTTTCTAATGTATGTTGCATCCCTGGAGGGATAACGGAGGAAAAACTTTAGAATAAATACCATTCCTTTGTGGACAAGGTGATACTTTAGTATTTTCCTTATCCACTTTTATTGTAGCAATAATCTCATCGTAGTTCAGGTAGTCATCTTCTACTTTGATTGTATTTCATTCCATCATGTTATTATCAGTATGCTTAGGAAAGGGGTTAGTGAAGATCTGTAAATTTTGATTTGGTGGAGAAACTTATTCCCATTATACCTGTATCACATTCGAGTCAATGAGGTCTTGTATTTCATGTTTAAGATGCATACACCATTTGGTATCATGTCCTTGTGTCTAATGGTAATGAAAAAAAGCATTAGCATCGAAATAAGGTCCTTGCGCTCTGCTAGAAACTAAAGGTTTAATCAGGGGAAGCTTCATAAGATTATTACTCAGAACTTGATTCAGGATAGAATGATAAGATTCAAATATCAGAGTAAACTTTCTTTATTGATATGGTGCCTTCTTTGGATTAGTGATAGCAGACACTTGTGAAAAGTTGTTCGAATTTGGTCCATTAACCTTAATGAAACTCCTATTATTCCTCTTGAAGTTGTTTTGTGATGGTCCACCCATGGATTGACCAACTTGAGCCGATGAGTTCTAGTTTTCATACTGACTAGACGAAAGTTGATAGTTACAAAGGGCGGTGCATAAATGTTGAAAGGAGTTATACTTCATCAAGAGAATCTTATCATGGATGTTAGGTTGTAGATTTGTAATAAACACCTTCTGAACATTCTCATCCTTCATTTAATATTGAATTTGTGCATAGAGAGATTGATATTGACTAATAAACTCAGTTAATTTCTCTTTCAGACCTTGCTTGCAATAAACTAAATCAATCAAGGAGACTTGAGGTCCAATATTTGCTTGAAAATGTTGTAAAAATTGATCAACTAACTGTGAAAAGGAATGTATTGAATTTGGAGGTAAAGAGCAAAACCATTCTAGAGCTGTATCTTTGAGAGATCGTGTGAAAAGTTTTGCTAGCAAATCCTCTTCAAAGTAGATATCGCTACACATAGCCATGAATGTTGCCACATGGGTATTAGGATAACATTTGCACCATATTTTTCAAAGTGTGGAGTCTCAAACCTCTCAGGCATAGGGGTTCTCAAGATTGCATAAGATAAAGGGTTATGGGCATGATAGGTTGGTATATTAGGTTGTGAAGAATTTGTCAAGTTTGTCACCTTTTGTTATAAAGAAGTCATGCCTTGCAATAGTTGGTTTAAGATGGCATCATTAGGAGATGTGGTTTGTTGTGAAGAATTAGAACCAAAGTGAGGAGGTGATTGAGCCTGAGTAGTAATGGGTAGAGGTTGTGAATAGTTCAATGGTGGTTGGACATATTGATAGGTGGAAGATGGTTGCAAATAGGTGGGATGGAGAGGTGGTTGAGAGTATTTATTCATAGAAGTCCCTTTAGATACCAAGTTTTGATAGTTAAATCCCACAGCTTTGTAATTTTGTGAATTTGTCCCATTAGATACTCCAATACCAGTGGTAGCATTACTACAAGCATTTGCATTAGCAGTTAAAATCATTGATGTAAATGTACATATTCCCATAGTTAGTATTGGTGCCGATACTTGCGTATGAGATGGTGATGACATGTTCTTAATACCATTCACACATTTAGTCACCGTCATAACATTATTGTGTACTATATGTGTTAATCTGCAAACAACATTAATACCATCTTGACCTTCTTTATCAATTCTCTTATGTTGTGAATCATAGGTATAGCTTCTTCCGCTATCCTTTTAGTTTCAATGAATGCTTGGAAATCAGCTAACTCTTTGTCAAGTTTGTTTATTTGCTCATTAGGTATATGTGTGACCACCTCAATAGTGTAATCAACATCATGAAATACTTGTTCTTCCATAATGGTTGTAGAAGGTATAATGTCTTGCAAAATTTGTGTCTCGCCTTTTGTAAAGAAAGTATTCAATGGATTTTATGAGGTAGGAATGTCGAATTCATCAAAAGCACTAGATCCCATGAGTCTTATACTTCTTCTCAAAGGGGTATTTCTATTAGGGCAGTGAGTTATAATACTCATACAATAGCATGCACAAACTAATAGAACCAACCCTAGGAGAAAGTTATGCTTAAGATTCAAAATGCTTAATTTTTCAACTGTTTTCAATGCAAATCACTAGGAGAAAAGGTGTTGTGAAAATTTTCAAAAGGGATAGTGAATAATATGCCCAATAAAAGTCCAATGATGCATCAATATCTTTCACAACATGCTTTTAATGCAAACCTAGAGTGATGACAAGTCAAAACCTAGTGAAAATGTGCTAAAATATGCAATTTTTCAACAACTTTCCATGCAAAGGCCTAGTAAAAGGGGTGTTGTAAGGAAATTGAGAAGGGGCAGTAGATGATGACCCTAATTACATCCAATTAATGCAGCAAAATACCTTACAACATGCTTGTGATGTGAATCTAGAGAGACAATACGACCAAATCTAGTGAAAAAACAAGGTTTTCAAACCCTAGACATGAGATTTTGCAAGAGGACCACTATGATGCAACACTACTATTATAAATCAGTCCTAATGAGTGTTTGAAAATGGTAGTAAAATCTGAAACAAGATTTTGACTACAAACCCTAGTTAATGCAAAACTAGGTTTTTATGAAAAAATGCACAATTTCAAGCAATTTTTGTCAAATTAAGCACAAAAATGCAATGCAAGTGAACTCTAAATAATCAATTTATGTAATTTAAATCAGATCTCATGACAATGACAGAAATTTAATGAAATTGAATGCCAAATAATTCAAATTATGCTAAAATGCAAACCAAAATGCCAATTTTTTCAAATTTTTTAATTTTTTTTTTGTAATTTTTTGAATGCAATAAGATGAATGAATGCAAATCTATCAAACAACACTCAGAAAGGTGCCAAAAAGTTTAAAAACATGGGTTCACCAAAATTTTTTGTAGTGTTTTTTTTGTTAAAAGAGGATTATGCAAAATCCTCCTTTCACTACATATATTCCAAGGGCTTATCAACTGAGTTGAATCTCCATGAAGTGAGAGCAATCAACTATCAGGTTGAGTTGCCACTTGGGAAGTTGTGGATTCTTGGATGTATCAAATAATGTCTCTATCTAATGCTCAATTGTACTTAGAAACCCTAAATATGCAAATTTGTAAGCAAATTATCAAATTACGGTAAATCCTTTCAGACTGAGATAGGGGACAGAGATATTTAACTCACTATTTTTTGAAGTTTGAAAGGCGGAGAAGTCAAGGACATGGGGACTAGCACCCAAGTCCAAGGTACCTATTTCTCTACGGGATCCTGATCTCCTTCCAACACTTCTCTGCACTGTAACTTCTATTTCTTGGAATTCAACTGCAAAGGACACAAGGACTAGCACCCTAGTCTAGGAAAAGCTCCAGTGTCTTGCTTCTTTCCAGATCCAGAATCCTCAATGTCTACCACTCCTCTCTGCAACTCCACTCCATGAAACTTGACACCTGTAACCTGCAATCACAAGGAGTGTGGGAGGGGGTTGTGGTGTTTAGAGGCTTGCCTCAGTCAAGCCCCGAAGAGACATTCAAGTCTTCCAAACACCGTTGTTAGATGAGAGTGTGTATCCTGGCATGGTAGAGGCAAAAATCCAAATGATAAATGATTGAAAACACAATAGATATCACCTTGTAGTGAAGATCTCATGGAAGGAAGATGCTCTTCATGCCATGAGTAGATGGATGCCAAATTTGCAAATACAAACACAATAACAAAAGTACTACTCTACAACACAATGAATGTCTTGAATCACTTTCACAAATCACAACGCTTATCAAATTTCCATCTAGTTTGCAAATGAAACATAATCATGCTTATTATGCAACTACAAAGATTCTTGCTAAGAATTTCGTAATTCAAACTTTAGATGTCGGCATAGGACCTAATTAATGGTCATAAAACTGACATTTGAAATCAGGGTAGACCCAAAATAGGGCTGGACTAGGGCACTAGCGCCTAATTCCACCTTGCCATTTTTGCTCAGGATTCATTAAAGTGCAGCCCCCTAGGTCCTATTTGTCACAAGACCTAAGGGTTTTCTCAATGGAAGTCAGAAATAACATGCAAGATGCTCTAAATGCAATTACAGGACCCGAGAGCTAAACCTTAAGAGGGAAAAGCCCCCAAGGGGACATTTTCTGACATAACAACATTCAACGATTGCTGATGTTCAAATGTTTTATTTGCATGCCATTGAGACCGCCCACCATCCCTCTGGCTTCAGCAGTGTTTAGATCTATGACAACAGGGTAGCGAGGAACGGTCCAGATTAAGTATGGGCCCATCAACTTGCATTCTTTTTAACCTCCTTAGTCATCTGCCTGGCAGCTTAACTTTTTTATCATCATACGGTTAAGATTAAAATATCTTACCGCATATTTGCGCATGTGCTTTATAATTCCTTTAAGTAGCTCACTATTTAAAACCTAATGCAACTCCTTCAAAATATTTGACAAAATATTTCATGTCTTCTAAATTATCTTCAATGGTCTAGAATCAAATGAAGACATGCGTCATCTCCCTGCTATCCCTCTAAGAGATGAAAGCTTTTGGTGGGCCCCTTGCGAATGGCCCAAATTGACTCTAATCTTTAGATCAACACTGTTGATTTTCAATGCTTTGAAGTTCAACGCCTATAGTGGACAATGGGTCCCACTTTGACAGGCAACAGGTGTCACTAGCCCGCTATCCCTCTAGATTTCTTAAAACATTATTTTATTCAAGAGGACTTGCGGGAAGCGGTCAGGATTCAATCTGTGAGATCCAACGGCTCCCATTAATGTTCAAATATGCACATGCAAATTATTAGTGACTTAAAAGTGGACATCCCTAGGTTGACAGGACAAAGGGACATAAAAACTTTGGGGGTCAAGACTTAAGATAAAAGATGAAATATTCAACCCCTTTAAACATTTTGATGTATAATGTTCCCAACCAAGCGGTGACCGATGAGACAAGGCAAAGGAGCTGGTAATACTGATGGGTTTGATGGCTTAAGTGTTAACTTGGATGACCAAGAACCGGCACTAACAAGTCAACTTAAAATTATAACATAGAAGGCTAAAAGGTTAGGTTTATGTATGAAATGAAGATAAACCCTAAGCCTAAAACCCTAACTAGTGGATCAAATGGTCTATTGTAGGAGTATATTTCATTTTCTAACCCAGTTGCGGATAAGGCACTGATCAAAATAATTCATAAATTGTGAAAAATGATGCAGAATCACATCAAATCAAAAACCAAAATTCTACTTTACTACAAATTTTATGTTTTATGCACAAATCAACGCTAGCAAGGAAATATTAAGCATTGAGTTGAATGATGAATCACTGAGTACATGTAAAACTTATCAGTATGACAAAATTAAAATATGAAATAATTAATAATATGTTAATGTATTCAATCTGATTCACAATTTTCAAGGAATACAATATAAAATATCATCAACTATAGTTTTGGAATATGATTCATGAAATGTAGTATAAATACCTAAAAATTGCTAATTCACTTCCATTTAACAAATTGAGTCAAGATCCTCAAACTAACGTCCAGATAAAGTAAGAGTCATATTGATTATGAGTTTGGTCTTCATTTTCTTCGTCTTGATTCTAAGTCTCAAATTCATCATTCGTTGTGTCACTGTCATTTGTCCCACCACCACCAACGTTTGAAGTGTTACACAACCCTCTTCTTTCGCATATGGACTTCCAGATTGTGAGTGCCCTTTCATAAAGAAAATTTTTGACATTATACGTACTTCCTAACACCCTCAAATAATTTTCCAAATTCTTGTCTAGTTGGTTTCTTATCTTTAATTTCAAAAACCCCAATGCACTGAAAAATCTCTCATCTTCCACCGACCCCAATATCATTGTTTGACATAAATCAATAGGTTTGAAATATTCTAATATCGAATCACGCACTATTTCACTCTGACCTAAGTTTTTCCAAGCCTTTGTTATTGATTCTGCTTCAAAGGGATTCTCCATGGCTTTAAACTAATCTATCATACTTCTTGCAAATTGACTACATTATCCTCTAAGCTTCTTTCCATCTATAATTCCTTCTATTGTCTATCCATTGTATTCTACACTTTTCAAAAAGTATGCGGACAAGGTAGTTACTTTTGATGAAAAAAGGTTGGGTCATCTTGGTGACCTTGAACCCAAAATTGAGGATACACAATAGACATGGCTTCAAGTATTGCTTCTCGAGGGAATCAATTATAAAACTTTATTGAAAGATTGCTTGCAATTTCTTTTAAATTATTACTAACAAATTCAATAGTGCTATCAAAATCTTCCTTTCTAACAGGTACTTCTCTGATAGAGCACCTGACCGTCTTACAATGGTACATTGGTATCTCAAATCCACGTACAAAGGCACATAACTCCCTGCTTGCATTAAACTGTAAATAATTTTTAGGATGATTCAAATTTATAATTTTCTACCACCTAAAAAATTTGGGCTTTAAGAAGTTAGATCTAGATATAGATTATTGAGGGCCATGCATGTCATTCTATGTAGTTTGGTATACTCATAGATATACATAGTTCTATCTTGGGATTTCTTCACAAGATTGTTCATTTCATCTAGCATGGGGAGAAGACTAGCTAAAGTTAAGAGTGTCTCTATATCGCTTAACCTATGTAAGAGGTCAGGAGCTTTGTCTAATGTGTTGTGATGCTCGTACATTATTCCAATCAAAGATGGATATTCTGAAAGAACTCGTTGCATTGGTCCATGCAAGGAGATCCATCTGGTATCAACATCCTTAAGAAGCTTGCTTCCTGTTGTTATTCCCTTAGAAAAATTTTGAAATTCTGCAAAACGTTTGGGACTTCGGCAGAAGTATGCGTGGAGCTTGTGGACTAGATTTTCAACTTTTGATACTATAGGAAACTTGCTTACAATTTTAAATGCTAAATTCATTTTGTGGGCCATGCAATAAATGCCAAGCATGTATGGTGCACAAGTAGTTTGTAATTTTGTGCAAAGACTGGTCCTATGACCTTGCATTACTACAACTCCATCAACTCCTACACACACCAACTTTTTGGCAATTGTCAAGTCATCCATACCTATAATTTCATTCAAAGACTTCTTAACTAGTTCAAATAGATTTTGCAATGTTGAATTGCCCTTCATTTTATGACCATAGAGTAGATGAGCTCAGCGGACATGTTCTTTTATAGTATACACATGCATACAGACCCAAGAAGTATTATCTACCACGGTAACTTCATCTAAATATAATGCAATGAAGTTTGACTCTTTTACATTCTCCTTTAAATATTTCATTTCCACTGCAGCAAGATAGTTTGGCCATTCCCATCCAATGTTTATTGACCAATGTATGCTAGGATAGTGAGGAACACTCAAAAAAGATAATAAATTACTATATTATTGGTAGTTTGTCATAGGATTCCTTCTGAACAAAATATGAAAAACAACACTCATCTTAATAATTTTTTCCAGTTGTGCTCCTTCCATTGCTTTTCCAAATTGAGCCTTGAGTGTACCTCCACTTGCAGCAAGCTTCGTCATTCTTTTCTTATGCTCATCATATTTCATGGCATACTTAACATGAAGACATTCTTCCTTTGATTTCCATCTCACTACTGATGTTTCCTTTCTGTCTATGATTTGTTTTTCATAAACTTTACCGATATGCTTTTCTATAGTGTCAAGATTTAGCTGCAACTTCTTGTCTCTTTAACATTTCCAACTAGAAATCATACACTTGCATTCCGTTGGTTGTTCATCTTTGTTTGCTTTCTCCACTAGTTCAATGAATGGGTACTTTGACACCCAATCAAGCTGAAAATTCCTTGTCATTTCCACTCACGCCCCATTTTTTATTTGTCTTTTCTTTTCTCCCTACCAACATCATCTACCATGCTAGCATTTTCATCCAAGTCAATTATCTCATTCTGGCTAACCAGTGTATCCCTTGGAACATCTTCTACGAAATTGCCGTCCTCATTTGACTTATTTAACTCAATGACAATCCCACCTTCTGGTGGTGG
This sequence comes from Cunninghamia lanceolata, assembly GCA_027924645.1. NCBI lineage: Eukaryota > Viridiplantae > Streptophyta > Pinopsida > Cupressales > Cupressaceae > Cunninghamia > Cunninghamia lanceolata. Next base: position 11,788,590 of record BSBN01000655.1, read on the forward strand.
TGAGGTATTGTGAATGGCTTCTTCATTAATATTTGGTGCAAGAGTTGATGATGTAGCTCCATCTTGATTTGATGGATCAGAAACATTGTCAATTCTAAAGTAAGATTGTATGGTACTAACTCCACATTTCTAGTGTTTTGATGGCCTTCCAGTCCCTTCACCACCCTGAGGAGTCTTACCCTTGTCGTACTTGTTGCTTGACATCTTGACCTCTCACTTTGAATAAAAGATGGAAAAAATGTCTTCTTCTTTAATGACATAATCATAGAATATAGATCCCATTCCCTACTAAATGTCTTCTTTAAGATTGAAGCAAGAATGGAAAAGAGATAAAGAAATCTTATAACACTAATACTATGAAGAAATGATTACTCACCTTTTAAGTTTAGGTTTTCACTAACTTGCTATTCGTTAATGCAGGAATGCATGTGTTGTAAGTTTGTAACTTTGCCTACGATCAACTTCAAGGTTCCAACTCCAACTTCTAAAATCTGAATCGAGAGCTCACAAGTTTAGAACTAAACAAAATGTGTAAGAATAAATCAGAGTTTCGATTGTATTTATATCAATCCATATTTGGTTAATTCCGTGGGATATTTAAATGGTATATTAAAAATTTGGTGATTCCCACATGATTATATAAGGAATATGTTTAAGTGTCGATGAATCAAACCTCGACGGAGTACATACTTTGTAATTTCCAAGGCAAATATGGCCCTACGATTAGTACGGAGGTGTCATGACAATTGGTGAAATTTGTCCTCAAATGTAATTATTTTTTAATGTTATTGGAGAAATGGGCCCTCATAATCAACTAGTTGTAAATTTTAATTGGTGAAATGGGTCCTCATGCGTAGTGACCATTTAATGGCATTGGTGAAATGTGTCCTGATACACAATGTTGTTTTAATAGTAGTGGAGAATATATAGGTGATTTAGTACTTGCTTCCAAGATTCCAAGCAAAAATGGCAAAAATATTACTTAATTGATTCTCATAAAATAAATCGATGGCGAATGGATATGCATTCGACCAATAATACGTAAAATCTGGACGATTTGGCCACCCTGTTGGATGCGATTTATTTGCCAATTTGACTTGTCCAATCTATGATATTTGCCAATTGGTGAATATTCACCACTAAAAAAAATCTTTGTTTGGAAATGAGCCATCTTTTAATATTCGGTATTATTACTACATTATATTATGAGCTAATACTCACCGTGGTTCTTCCTTGTTTAGGGTTTTCGATGTAACAATATGGTGTCCATGTGTGTATGGTGGTGATGTGTTCATTCTGCTATTCATGTGTAATGTTCATAACAAAATAAGAAGTTAGATTAAGTAAATGTGAAAGTGATATTGTGAAAAAAAGTTAAAGTTTTTTCTACAACTGATTCACCCCCCCTCTCAGTTGTCTTGTGCCATTCAACAGGATATTGTATCTCTGGTGCGAGTGCACATCTTTATTCTATATTGCAATCATTAAGCCCTCTGCGGAGGTAGGATATTATGCATATCCATTTATTTAAATCCCTCTACATGAGGCGGGATGGTGTATCTCTTGAGCTAGTGCACATCCTTTTATATCAAAAGTCCTCCGAGTAGGTGGGGTTGGATCTGAGACTATTCTACCTTAAGTGTGTCTTTGGTGGTTGTTGTGGCATAATCCCAATCGTCAGGTGTTCCTGTAGCATGCTTGAGATGGTGGGGGCTTAGCAATAAGTTCCTTCCATCACCTTGTTTGTTGTGTTTTAGACATATAGTATGTCTTTGGCATGCTATACGGTGGTTGTGTTTTCTGTGTGTCTTCCATGTGTTTCCCCCCTTGTGTGGTTAACTCCCACTTGGGCTTTGTATGGTGTGTTTTCCCTCTTGTGTTCATGTAACGATGGGCTCCACCTACACTCAAGGTTTGTTTGGCATGTCTTCCCCTTTGGGTTTTTGTGTTGCAATTTTATTTCCATGCATGTGTGTATGAAGATGTTAGGAATATATTATGAAAATGTTATATCAATGTATTCATCATGTTTTGCATGTCTTCAATATTGTCATCTCCATGTTTTGCATGCATGTTACTTTCTTCTCCATGTTTTATGTGCCTGTAATGTGTCTTCTCTAATGCCTACCTGAGACTGGGGGCTAGAAATAGTTCCTCAATATTTGTGTATACATTAGCTCTAAGTGCTTGGCATGTTTGTTGTGTTTGTTGATCATACTTTAATGCATGTATGGGTCTTGCGTTCATGCATACATTAAAGTGGGGACTAAATGTTATGTCAGAAAATGTCTCCTTAAACCTTTTTCCCTCCTAAGTTTCGCTCCTGGGTCCTTTTAGTGTAATCATGCATGTTCATTTTAACTCCTGACGCAAAATGGCCTGAAACCCCTGTCAAATGGGGCTTGAGGGTCATCTGTGGGCTTAACCCTACCCTAAAATAGGACCTAAGGACTTGTGCACTCATGCCCTAGTCCTGCCCTATTTTAGGCAGGTCCTAAATTTAAATGTCTGTTATGTGACTGTTAAAAGGTTCCATGGCCGACATTTTAAGTTTGAATTCTAAAATTTGTAGTGGGAATGCATATATATGCATGTTTAGGGTTTCATTTGTAAACTAGAGGATGATTATGATATTTTGGCAAACTTATGATTTTAGAGCATCCATAGAGTAGAATAATGTTGTTGTGTTTGTTACTACAGATTTGGATTCATCCTCTCATGATGTGAAGGATCTTCATGTTCATGCGAGCTACACCTCTAAGGTGATATTTATTTGTGATTTGATTTATCTATTTCATCATTGCTTTTGCCTTTGTCCACCAAGGACACGCACTCTCTATCTAACAATGGTGTTGGAAGGCTCAAATGTCATTCCAGGGCTTGAATGTGGCAAGCTCCTAAACACCACAACCCCCAACCCCTCTCTTTTGATTGCATGTTACAGGTGTCAGATCTTGCAAAGAGGAGTTACAAGAAGGTAGTATAGAGCATAAGGAATTTAGATCTGATTAAAAAGCAACACCCTAGACTTGGGCACCCCCACCACTATCCTCCAATTGGCCTCTCGACAACATAGGGTTTGGAAACATCATCTAGGCACTCTCTGTAGCATTTTCTTAGTTTTGACTATTGGCATATTTTCACTCCAAGGACAAGGGCGCGAGCACCATTGTCCTTCAACACATCTGCTTTTGGAATTAGGTTCTCCTCTGTTTACTAATCATCAACATATACTACTACTATTAATATGTACTCATTCTCTATTTTAATATATAGATTACTAGTTGCTATACCTTTCTTGAAGCCTTGCTGGAGTAAATACTTATCCAACCTTGCATACCAAGTCTTAGGGGCTTGCTTAAGACCATATAGTGCCTTCCTTGGTCTACACACCAAATTCTAGTCTTCGGATAGCTAAAATCCCTCAGGTTGCTCAATGTAGACTTCTTCTAAATCACCATTCAAGAAGGTTGACTTGACATCCATTTGATAAACCTTGAAATCTTTGTGGACTACAAATGCAAGAAACATCCTAATTTCTTCTAACCTTGCTACAGGAGCAAAGGTTTCCTCAAAATCTATACCTTCTACTTGTGTATAACCCTTGCAGACCAATCTTTCCTTGTTTCTAACAACTTGTCCCTCTTCATTTAGTTTATTTCTAAACACCCATTTTGTACCTATCACATTCTTGTCTACAGGTCTTGGCACCAATTCCCAAGTCTGATTTTTCTCTATCTGATTGATTTCTTCCATAACCTTGATCCATCCTTCGTCCTTGTTGGAATCAGAAAAAGTTTTAGGTTCCATCTTAGTAGGAAAGAAAAGTTTATTTGTTTAATTGTCCTTGTAAATGTTTGTACTCCTTCATTCTTATCTCTAATTATTTGATCTTCTGAGTGGTTTTTATGAACATACTTAGTAGGAGTCTTGGTGGCCTTCTCTTGTGTTTCTTCTTCTTTTTCTTTAACTTCATCTTCTTCTTCTGTATAAGCTGATCCCTCTAAGAAACATCCATCTTGATCATATGTGGATAGACATAGGTCTTCATCAATCCTCACATTTACACTTTCAATAATCTTTTATAGCCTATTGTTGAAACACTTGTATGCCTTACTTCTCGATGAATAGCCAAGGAATTTACCTTCATCTGATCTTGAATCAAATTTTCTTCAGTTATCATCAAGTCTCCTGATGTAGCACTTACTTCCAAACATGTTAAGATGTTTGATTGAGGTAGCTCTGCCTTTCCACACCTCGTAAGGTATCTTAGAACTGTTTACTCTTAGTTGTCATTTATTGAGAATGTAGATTGTGGTGTGTACTACCTCTTTCCAATATATGTCAGGGAGTTTGGCATCATTTAGCATAGTTATTTCCATCTTCTGTAGCATCCTATTCTTTCTTTCAACAACTCCATTTTGTTGATGGGTTCTTGCAGTAGATAGGTGCCTCCTTATTCCATGTTCTTCACAATATTCCTCAAATTCGTTTGATGTGAATTGACCACCTCTATAATAATTTAAGAACTTGATTCTAGAATTTATTTCAATGTCAACCATGGACTTGAAAATCTTAAACCTACTGAAAGTTTCTAATTTTTCTTTCAAAAAAATAACCCATGTCATTCTAGAGTAATCATCAATGAGTAACATAAAATACCTCACCTTAGAGACTCTTTGTTTTGGTAGGACCACAAAGGTCGATATGAATTAGTTCCAATGGATTTGTAGAAGAATACTCCTTAGTCTTGAACCTTGTCTTTGTCTACTTCCCAATCTGACATTCTTTACATAGGGTACTTGCAGGCTTGGCAATCTTTGGCATGTCTCTTACTGCTTGTATGGGGCTGATTTTCAAAATATTGTCAAAATTGATGTGTCCTATCCTTTTGTGCCACAGTCAACATTCATTTGTCTATCCTAGAAGATAGTTCCTTCCATTGGCACCACTTAGGTTGTATAGATTACTCTCTGTCATATTATCTTCTACCACTAGTTTACCAATATTTGCTTTTCTGATTTCACATCCTTGTGCATGAAATATAAGATTCTATCATTTGCTGCACATCTGACTTACACTAAGAAGATTGTGATTACAACCTTCTACATATAGAACATCTTCTATTTTAGATCTTCCATCAATACTTATGCTACCCTTTCCACAAATTTTTGCAGTTGTATTATCTCCAAACTTGACCGATCCACCATTCCAATTTACAAGGTTGATGAATTTGCTTTTATCACATGTCATGTGGCTTGAACATCCATTGTCTATCACCTAGGGATTTGTTTGACCTTTGGCATGAAATTATGTTTGAATAATCATTGAATTTTCCACCTCTTTATGTATTTCTTGTCTCTTGGATGTATCAGTCTCCTTGTCTTGCTTATTAATGTCTATCATTTGAGTTTCTGACTTTGCCAATCTACTTCTGCAATATCTTATTATATATCCAAAGTTGTCACAGGTATGACATATCACATTGAAATCTAATAGAGAAGCAAGAGGATTCCTATTCAAAAAATTCCTTCTATTCATCCTAGACTTGCACTTAATAGCCTTATGACCATATTTATTGTAGATAAAACAATAACCAAAAATTACATGATTGAACTTGTTTATGAAGGTTTGTCTTGCATGAGAAGGTCTTCTATATCTTCTTCTTTGAGACATGACTAGAATGAAATCTACTTCTTCAATGCCATCCAAATTTCCATGCCTTTTTCCAAAGTTGATACTCTTGTCTAATTGATCATATACTTTCTCCAATTCTCTTCTGATTGAAACAATCTACTCCTCAAGTTTCGAACATTCATTTGTCTTGGATTCAATTTGGGCTTTTCGTTCTTTTCTCTCTTTCCTTACACATTTCAAGTCTTTGAGAGTAGAAATGAGTTCACCTTCAAGATAAACATAGCATTCTTCTTCATCAACAGTATTGTCTGAATTATCAAGGACTTCCATAGTCATGAATAGGGATTCTTCCTTTTCATCATATGATAAGTAGTGATCAGCTTCTTCTAAAGAGTTGTGGTCCTCTTTGGAAAGGAGATTCTTTTTGAAGTTGTTCCTTTTGAAAACCTTGTTGCTATTTTAATTTTCTCCAAAAGGACATTTAGATGCATAATGATGAATTTTACCATAGTTAAAACATTTGAAGGGTAACTTACCTCTATACTTGCCTAAACCATTTTTTATCTTTCTCACAAAGTTTGCTTCTTCTTCCTCAGACTCATTGTGTCGACCAGAAGTTCTTTCTTTCTTTGAGGCTTTGAAAGTAGCTTCCCTTTTGGTTGTATCTTTGGCATCATTTCTCATCTCATTGGCAGAAAGAGAACCAAACAGTTCATCCATGGTGAGTTTTTCCATATCTCTATCTTCTTCTATAGCAAAGACTTTTGAATCTAATCTATGAGGGAGAGACCTCAGGACCTTCTTCACAATCACGGAGTCTTTTACTTCTTCACCTAGCCCTCTGATTTCATTGACAACTTCACCACTTAGAGCAGATAGTCAGCAATGTTTTCTTCTTCTTTCATCTTCAGACTCAAACTCTCCTCTGTATTTTGTAACTGAGCTTGATTTACCTTGTCATCTCCTTCATAAATGTTCTAAAGCTTATTTCATATGTCCTTAGCAGGCATGAAGTGCATCACTTTAAGAAATTTAGTATTTTTTAGACCACTCAAAATTGTGTTCTTAGTCTTAGCATTATTCTCACATGCTTTCTTCTCAGCCTGGTCTGGAGGAAATTTTGGAGGGGTGTAGCCATCCACAATTGATTGCCAAACATAAAACCCTAATGAGGTCATATAAGATTCCATTCTTATACTCTAGAATGCATAGTTTGATCCAACAAAAAGTGGTGCCCTATTTGACGTTGATCCTTCATTTCCTGCCATGTGTTTCAGTCCAAGATCTACCTTCAACTGTTAAATTGTATCAAGGAATTTGTCTCTGATACCAATTTTTGAAAACACAGATATATTGAGAGGGGGAGGGGGTGAACCAGTATATATTCAAATTATTTCCCTTTATATGTTTTTAATCCAATGTAAATAATTAACCCATATGAAGCAAAAGAACATATAAACACATAACACCACATTTACATGAATACCCAAGATGGGAAAAACCACGGTGAGCGAGCTTCTCAGATCTACTATCCAAATCCAACCTCACAAATAAAATAAAGTATACAAAGATTTTTATGGGCACCAACCCAAAGGAGACATCAATCCCCTGTTACAATGATTTATGAGCACCAACTTCCTAAAACAAAGTTTTATGGCACCAACCCAAAGGAAGCACCAAATCCCTGAAACAAGGTTTTATGGGCACCAACCCAAAGGAAGCACCAACTCCCTAAAGTACTACAACACTTACAAGATAAGGCACCAACCTATGCTTTACAATTTTGGACTGATAGCTTAATCACCTCCACAATAGTATCTCTGCTAACACTTTGATTTCCTTGACTTATTCTAATAGCGCACACACCTCTGCACTATCATCTCTGATATCCTCTTAATCTTTTGACTGATTCTGATAGCTCAAATACCTATAAAATACAACTCTTCTTGTGTATGAGGAAAATTGACAATGATAAACTATCAAAATCAAAAACCAATAACATAAAGAGAACGAATCTAAATAAAAGCCATTACTAATAAATCAATGAAAATATGAAAGTTTTTACCGAGATTTGTATTGTTCCCTTTGGATGAATGTGGATTCTCAATAGTGCTGCGAAACCATGGTTGCAACAAGCAAGTAAAGTGCTCAAAGATCAATGTCAAAAGATCGTGAAGTTGCTCAATCGATGCGATGTATGCTTAAAGCGTTGTTAAGTATGCCTGAGAATATGTGATCGAAGAGGGTTTGTGAAGGAGATGAGGGGGGTTTATATAGGTTTCAACAAAGATTGATCAACAGTCCAGATAATTCAGAAGAATCAACGGAGGAGAACAGTTGAGGAACGTGCAACAAATAAGAAGAAGACATGTGTCTTGCTTTCTTTTGCATGAGAGGAGTTATCAAGAATAGAAGAATGAGTTAAAGCAATTAAAAGAATATAATAATCAGTTAAGTAATGTAAAACAAGAAGAAAAATAAGGAGATATTTTGCTTTATTAAATATTAGGAATATTTAATTGCATGTGCAAGAAAGCTTGAATTATATTTGGAGATAACTCAATTTAGAAGAAAAAACAACTTAAATAAATATTTGATTTATTTAAATTTAGAGAAGATATTATTGGAAGAAATAATTAAATAATTAGAATTATTTAATTTAGAAGATTTGAAAGAAAATTAAATAAATAAATTTATTTAATTGTTGTGCATGATTTTGGAAGAATAAACATGATTTAATTAAATAATTAAGAATTATTTAATTGTAGATAAGAGGGAATTTGTGATGAATTAATTAAATAATGGGATTTATTTAATTAATGTGGATTTGAATTTTGAAAAGAGAATAATGGTCTAATTAAATAATTAAAATTATTTAATTGTGGAAGAATATAGAGGAATTTGATTTAATTAATTAAATAACGAGGATTTATTTAATTAATGTTGAAAGTATGTGATTTAGAAGAATTTGGTGAAATTGATTAAATAATTAGATTATTTAATTAATGTTGAAATGCAGGTGATGCTCCAGATTAGATGAAATGCAAGTAGTGCGACGACTTGGTCATTTTAGGGTGTTACAGACTAGAGGTGATCTACTACAATGAAACCTTGTCTCTAGGGATAAAAGTGCTTGTTATTGATTGCAATTGTCTTATACCTGTGGAAACATTAGGCTTTTTTGTGAGCCTCAAACATACACTATCTATTGTGTCAGTCCCTTTTTGCCATTATGTTTGTTGTGTTTTCTCTTGCCAAAGAAAAACCAATTAGAAACAAACCAAATCTATCAAAATTTGCCTTTTAAAACATCAGACACTACTTTAGCGCCTCTGGTATTACAGTAGCTTGCCTTTGGTAGTATAGTAGATCACCTTTGGTATAGCAGTACCTCACCTCTGGCAACCCTACTTCAGCGCCCTTGGTATAACAGTAGCTCACTTTTGGTCACTATAGCTCACCTTTGGTCTATTAGTACCTCACCTTTGGTAGCTCAGTCCATCGCCTTTGGTATTACAGTAGCACGCTTTTGGTTGCATAGTCCTATGCCTCTGGTCAAATAGTATAGCGCCTTTGGTCCAGTAAATTGTGCATCAGAGTTTGTCTTTTTTTTAAAACACCAAGCAGAATCTCAGCATTACTTTTTGTCCTAGTGTATTCCATGGTAACCACTAGGCTCTAGCAAACTATGAAGTCCAAGAAAGTTGTCCCTAGGAAGCACAAATCACCTCCTCACACACCACAATCGAGCCGTCTCAACATTACTCCCAAGGTTACTCCTAGGACGCCCGCGGCAAAATCAACCAGTTCTCCCAACATGTCACACCTAGACCAACCAAGAAATTCTCAAGAAGGTAGGGTCCCTTTGATAAGTACACCTCAATACACCACCAGCTTGCCTTCAGATTTTGTGCCACAAGGATATACTATTGATCAAGTCACTCCTCAAGAAGGTAGGGTCCCTTTAGTAAGCACACCTCACTATACCACTGGCATGCCTACGAATTTTGTCCCACAAGGTTATACTGCAGATCTAACCCCATCTCAAGGAGAGAAACACTTTAAAGTAGGTCAATCCTCTCAAGAAGATGGGCAAGATCTTGATGAATTCATACAAGAGCCTAGAGTCATGGCCGCCTTTGACAAAATCCTTAGTGAGAACCAAGATCATTTCTTTCACTTGCTTGCAGAGCAAGGAGCCAAGTTACCTCAAGATTTTGATTTATCCACTCTCAAGGAGACAAACAACACCCTAAGCACCATACAAGTGGTCCAAACCATGTCAACGGTGACCACGCCTTTACCCAAACAAGGCTCACAAGGGAAAACAATGGTACAATATAAGAATCCCCTTTATCAAAACCCAACAGGAAAGAGGGCCATATCACTGCTTCTGACTCCTATGGAGATCTACAAAAATCAACAAGAAACTCTCCAACAGCAAGTGGAGCTAGCTAAGAAAGCCACCTTAGCTCAAGCAAATATACAACAAAATCTGAAAGTGTCCACACCAACCACAAGTGGAATTTTGGTTACTCCTTCACGAATAGGTTTCCCACCAAATTACAATCCGGGGAACAACTATGTAGCCATGCAACAAGGGTCTCAACACATATTGCCTCCCATATCATCACACCTTCATGTCTCTCAACCAAATAGAGTCATGCAATCCCCACCACAAAATTCTTCTACACTCATCCCCAATCAACCATCGCAAATCACTTCTACCTATGTCCTGCCTCCACTACGTTCATCAGCGCTAAATTTCTTTCACACATTGCCTAGCCACCCTCAACTTCCCCAACATCAAGTTTCCCAAAGCTATGTGTTGCCATCACAACCTAATCCAACTCACTTTATCTTTCCTCCAACCAATTCTTTTCTTCAACCATCACAAAGCCAACATTCTTACCTAGCACCACCTCCACCTCTTCCAAATCAAAACATCCAATTCCAACCCAATCTGAACCCAACGTACAACGCATATGACCCCAACCAATCTTACAACCCTTATAACACCAATGCTCATGGCTTACACTACAATCTTCCATATGGGCATCAACAACCACTTCTAGGACAACAGGAGATGTTTCCAACCCCTCCCACAGCGATGGAGCTAAAGATCGCGGAAGTTCAACAACAGCTATCTGATCTTACATTTGGCCACACCAAGAAGACCTCTTTAGAAGAAGTGTGTCCTTATCCTTTTGATCGGTCATTACCTATGATCCCTTTTCCTCAAAATTTTACTATTCCTAAGTTTGATAAATACAAAGGAAAAGGCGACCCAAAAGACCATCTTAGGGAATTCTATCTTGCTTGCTTCGAGGTCTCACATAACAACATGTATCTTATGCATCTCTTTCCTCGCAGTCTTGGAGGTCAAGCAATAGAATGGTTCTCACACTTATCTACGGGTATCAAGTCTTTTAACGAACTAGCAGTGAAATTTGCCACCCATTTTTCCTACAACGCAAAGCATGAGATCTCCATGACTAATCTATGCAACAATAAACAGAAAAATGGTGAAACTTTCATTTCTTTCCTTCAACGATGGAGACAAATGGCTAGCAAATTCCCTTTCAAGATTCTTGAGAAATAGCTAGTTAGCATATTTGTGCAGAACCTCAACCAAGAGTTAGGTTTCCATTTGCAAATTCTTAGTGCTACAACCTTTGATGAAATCACATACAAGGGAATCAACATCGAAAAAGCCCTCATTGCTAAAGGTGTAGTCAAATCTTCAAAGAAACAAAAGACAATGCTCCTCATCAACAATCGAGCGATAAACCCAAATATTGGAACAAAAACAAAAACGTGGTCAACAATGGTGTGGTCGATTCTAAACATGTCCAAACTTTGCAAACGCCACTACAGTTTTCCAAACCAAGTCAAGCTCCACCTCAACAACAGCAACAACAAAGGCAATCTTATCAAAACCAACAACAGTGACAACAAGAGTGACCTCAACAAGATTACCCTCCGCGGTGTCAATTCACTCCCTTGGGAGAGCCCATAGAATCGGTCCTACAAAAGATTTTACACAAAGGCCTCATCACCTTACCCGATGCTCCCCCATATGGTGAACCTGTTTACAAAACTACATGGTACAGAGAAAATGAATAATGTGAATTCCATAGGAGCAAAGGGCACAGAACCGCATCGTGCATGAAACTCAAGCACCTAATCCAAAATCTCACTGAAGGCAATCAAATATCTCTACAAGATGATCCACCAGCTCGGCACATGAACAAAGACCTCAATATGTATAAGGAACCATTCCCTCATCATGGTCCACCTCCTCCTCAGGATAGAGGTAAAGGTATCAATCATGCCTCCACTTCCTTTGATTCCATTGTAGGTCGTTTTGAAGAGAGTCGAGTGTCTACCCTCACAATCAAAGGCAAATCTACAGATTGTGCTATTACAACTCATCGTGGTCCTGTCACCATTTGTGGTCCTACACCCAATCTTCTAGCTCAATTTGATTATAATCTTGTCGAACATCTAGAGAAAACACCAGCACAGATCTCTATCTTGGACCTTCTACAGTCATCACCTGCCCATAGAGTAGTGCTAGAAAAAGCCCTCCAAGAGTCTTTGGTTCCTAACAACATAGCGGTCGCAGATTTCTGAGCTATAGTAGGTAACATTGCTTCACCCTATAATGTGGTCTTTTCTGAAAAGGACCTCCCATCCCATGATCTATGTCACAATGATGCCCTTCATATTGAGGTTTGCACCCATAAGCGCAAAATCAAATGCATACTCATAGCTGGTAGTGCTGGTCTCAACATTTGTTCTTTAAAATTACTTAAGCAATTGGGATACTCTGAGGATCATATCAACACTAATCAAAGTATTACAATCAAGGGATATGATGATGTTGAATGCCGTTCAGAAGGTATTATCCACTTGCCTATACAACTAGGTCTTGTCATGCTTGAAACCAGGTGTCAAGTCCTTGATATTGAGCTACCTTACAACATTATCCTAGGCTGCCCATGGATCCATGCAATGAAAGTTGTTCCCTCCACGTACCATCAGTCTCTAAAGTTCCCATACAATGGTACGGAGATCACTATCCCAAGAGACCCCAATCCTTTTGAATTCTGCCATGTCTTGCAAGGCAGTTATAAGAATTGCAACCAAGTGCCTAAAAATGAAAAAGCCCCTGAATCCCCACTATATGTTGATCCAGAAACTCTGACACAAGCCTCTACAAGTGACCCTACTCCTCTTCCTAAAATCAAAGCTCACATCCGTGATATAGGCTTCGAAACATATGATATCTCCAAATCTTGTTGTGTAGGACAGATGCCTTTGTCCCCTAAATCTTACGGCCAACCGCCCATTGCCAAAGTAACTAAAAAGATAGCTATTCCTCCCCCAGCATTTCTAACCCAATTCCAACAGGGACGGTTATTGGAGGAGGAAACTATTGAGGACATTTCTTCTTGGCTCTATAAAGAGAAAGAACCGGTTACAATACCAGTCAAGCAATATGGCAATGGCTTAAGAATAGTCAAAAACATGGGCTATAAAGGCAAAGGTGGCCTTGGGAAACAGAATCAAGGAATGATGGAGCCAATTGTTGTAACAAAGAAACTAGACAAGAAGGGTTTAGGATTTGGTAAGAAGGTACCGCGCGCCTTGGACATCAAGTATATCCTCGACAAGGTGGCCGACACTTTTTCCACCGATTTGACGTCTACTGAGGATATCATCGATGACTCTTCCCTCCATATGACCAACCTATTTACAGAATCCTCCATTTTTATGCTATCATCTGTATCCTTAACCTCCACCACAAACACCCAAAATGTAACACTTGTCTACCCTGAACTTATCGATTGGGACCAACAAGGGTCCCCCGTTATAGATGTATTTCAGAATGACGAAGCTTTAGCTGAGTTCATGGGACTTCAAGAAGGTATCCCTCTTGGTGATCATAAAGTAGGTTTTGTAATGGAACTAGAGCCAACAACTTATTTTGGTGAGAATGTCGAATTCTCTAGTCGCAAAAGTAAAAATAAAGAAAGATCTCTAGGTGAAAACCACACTGTGGCACCTCCCGATCACAAAATAGTAAAAACAAAGGACGTGTCCAAAGGTGAAAACCCAACTATGGCACCTGAGGATGGATGATTTGACCTTCCCCTACCATCTAAGTATCAAGAGAAGTCAGCTCTCCTAGTGGAAGATTCTACAGAGATAAACCTTAGCACAGAGCAAAATCCAAAGACCACATTCCTAGCAGCATCATTATCAAAAACAAAACATAGGAATCTTAACACATTCTTCTTATAGAGAACCATCAACTTTGCATGGACCTATGCCGATTTGCCAGGGTTAGACCCTAAGCTAGTGGTTCACTATCTCACAGTTCATCCAAAAGTTAAACTAGTCAAGTAAAAGCTGAGGAAGATGCACCCACAGATAGCTCTCTTGGTAAAAGTGGAAATACAGAAGCTATTAGATGCAAAGTTCATCCAACCTATTGATTATTTAGACTGGGTATCAAACATTATACTTGTGTCTAAACCTAATGGGCACATCCGCATGTGCAATGATTTTAGAGATCTTAATAAAGCATGTCCCAAAGATGACTTTCTATTACCAAACATTGATATCATAGTAGACTTGACAGCAGGTCATGAAATGCTTTCTCTCATGGATGGATTCTCAGGCTACAATCAGATAAGGATAGCAGAAGAAGATCAACATAAAACAACTTTTACTTGTCCATGGGGTAATTATTGTTGGTGTGTCATGTCGTTTGGTCTAAAGAATGTAGGGGCAACTTATCAAAGAGCAATGATAGTGATATTCCATGATCTCTTTCATCATATCATGGAGGACTATGTGGATGACATACTAGCTAAATTTTCTAGGGCAGATCACATAGAAGTTCTAAGACAGATCTTTGACAAGTTCAAGAAATACCAAGTGCGCCTCAATCCAAAGAAGTGTGTCTTTGGTGTAACATCAGGAAAACTATTGGGATATATTGTATCTCGCAGAGGTATCGAAGTAGACCCACAAAAGTAAAAGCTATAGTGGAGATGCCTCCACCAAAGAACCTCAAAACATTAAGGAGCCTTCAGGGAAGGTTGCAATCCATTAGGCATTTCATCTCATAGCTAGCAGATAAATGTCAACCATTTCAACACTTACTCTGAAAGGATGTCTTATTCTGATGGGATGATAAGTGTCAAGCAGCATTTGATTAGCTCAAAGAGTATCTAGCTACACCTCCTGTACTGGTTCCACCAGTTGCTGATAAACCTTTGATATTATACATTTCAACTACAAATTCGGCCCTCGAGGCCCTTCTAGCACAAAATGATGAAGCAAGAAAAGAGCATGCAATCTACTATATAAGTCAAACCTTGGTGGGATACAAACTCAATTATTCACCAATGGAAATGGCTTATTTAGCAGTAGTGTTCACTTCCCAAAAGTTGCGGCATTACATGTTGAACCAACACACAAATCTTATAGCCAAAATTGATCCCTTGAAGTATCTACTTGCAAAAGCAACTCTTATAGGTAGACTACCTAAATGGGTCATGATCCTTAGTGAGTTTGACATTGAGTATATGGATTGTAAAGCAATCAAAGGACAAGCCCTAGCAGATCAACTAGAAGAAGCACCCATGACAGATACACACCCTATGGTAGCAAACTTTCCAGATGAGAATCTCTTCACTATTTCCAACTCAATAATGTGGAAGTTGTACTTTGATGGTCCCTACACACAGCATGGATCAGGGGCCGGCATCTTGTTTATCACACCTCAAAATGACTATATTCCAAAATCATATCAGCTTGCATTCCCTTGCACCAACAACATCGCCGAGTATGAAGCACTCCTCATAGGTCTCAATATAGCAGTTCAATGGGACATCACAGAATTACAAGTATATGGAGATTCACAACTAGTCATTTGCCAAGTCACAGATGAGTACCAAACGAAAGATGAAAAGTTGGTCCCCTACAAACAACTAGTGGATGCATACAAACCGCACTTCTCTAGCATCACATTTGAGCAAATTCCAAGAGAGCATAACAAGGCTGCAGATTCTATGGCTTCTGTAGGGCCACTGATTGACATGTCTGCTAATACACAGAAATGTGAATTCTTGATCGAGCAATTGTTGATACCAGCCGTCGATGTCCCATTTATTGAAATCATCTGCAAACTTGTTGGTCCTAATTCCCCATGGTACAAAGATATCTATGAATACCTTAAGAACAGTACCTTTCCCTCTGACCTTTCATCCACCCAACACAAAACATTTATCCGTTGATCCTCTCGTTACATCATTCTAGGTGATACACTATACCGCCGAAGTCTCGATGGTATCCTCTTACGATGTCTTAATGCGGAAGAATCCGAAGCTACCTTACGAGACATACACAAAGGTGTCTGTGGTGCACATTCCACCGGTCCTAATCTCACTAAGAAGATACTCAGAATAGGTTACTACTGGCCTACAATAGAACAAGATGCTGTACAGTTTACTAAGAAGTGTCTACAATGCTAGCAGCATGGAGATTTGATTCCCGCACCAGCTCATGAATTACAACCTGTGACAACTCCTTGGCCTTTTTCTCAATGGGGTCTCGACCTCATAGGACAAATCCACCCATCCTCATCCAATGGCCACAAATTTATCATTACTGCCACTAAGTATTCATGAAGTGGGTGGAAGCCATTCCCATGACCTATATCACCGGTAAGCAAATAGCCAAGTTTATCCTTAACTACCTCATATGTCGTTATGGTATTCCCCAAGCCATTGTCACTGATAATGGGAGACCATTCAAGAATCAAGATGTTCGTGCCTTATGCACACAATACAATAGCCAACATCACTTTTCAACTCCCTACTATCCGTAGAGTAATGGCCAAGCTGAGGCTTCCAATAAGACCATTCTCAAGATCCTCAAGAAAATAGTCAATGAAGCTGGTCGTGATTGGCACCTGCAACTCAATCCCGCCTTATGGGCCTACCGCACTAGTATCAGAACACCAACTGGTGCCACACCCTATGCCTTGGTCTATGGCTCTGAAGCCATCCTACCTATAGAGGTCGAGATCCCATCCCTCAGAGTATCCATGCAGGACCTGATCGACGGAGAAGAGTATCGCACTTCCAGATTAGCTGAGCTCAAACTACTAGATGAGAGGTGCCTTGCAGCGCTTAGTCATCTCCATGTCTATCAAAACCACCTCCGACGTAATTACAACAAAAAGATCAAAGAAAGATGGTTTCAAGTTGGTGATCTTGTACTTAAAGAGAATCAGAGAAATCAAGCAGATCAAGAAAAGAAGGGTAAGTTTGAGCCTATCTGGTTAGGTCCCTTTATTGTCACAACAACATATGGATCAGGAGCTTATACTTTAGCTACACCTAACGGCATTCCTTTGGATGAGCCACTTAATAGTGTCCATCTCAAGAAGTTCTATGCCTGATCCTCAGAGTATTCCAAAAAAAAATAAAAATAAAAATAAAAATAAAAACAAAAAAATCTATCCTCTGGTGAAAACCTGGCAAACAGGTGCCTTGGATAAGTACCATAGTGAAAACCTGGCAAACAGGTGCTATGTGTAGAGTCAGCACCCATCGTCTATCGAGTCTTGTTCATTTCTTGTTTTCACAACGCACTTCATCCATCCATCCATAATAAAACCATTGACCTTGTTTGCATTTCCATCTCCCTATCTAGTATAGCTTGGAAATTTGTCAATATCCACCATCGTCATCCCATGCTTTGATCTGTGTCAATAGTTATCAATGTCTTGTCCTAGGTCAAGCTTTCTATGCCTTCTTCGTCAGACATCCATGCAAAGTCCTCTACCAGAATGGGGGCAACTCTTTCCTTAACCTAGGTCTAAGAATGGATCCTTGTTCGTGGTTCACAACACACTCTTCAGTCTTTTCTCCTTTCTGCAGATAACACTCTTTAACAGACACATCACTCCTACAATAAGGCTGTTATCTTTCCAACGCGTTTCCTACATCATCATGCCAACCAGAACTACATATCTCTTCTCAATCTTGAGGAACCTTGATCCCATGGATATGGGTATGTAGGCAGTCTAGAATACGAAGGAAGTTTCCAGTACTCAGGTACATAAGATCCCCTCCTCTCCACCTCGATCCACCTCATCACTCTATCCAGAACTACATATTTATCATTTTCATCTTTCCTCGTAATGTACCTTGATCCCATGGATACAGGGTATGTAGGAAGTCTGGAATACAAAGGATGTATCCAGTACTCAGGCACACACGATCCATCATTCTCCACCCGTTTCAATCCATTAGCACTGTCATCTTTCTAGTCTTCCATTTATCAAAATCCATTCACCTCGACTTGACTAACTCAAGCAACGAAACAACAAGCTAGCACATCCTTTTAAAGCAAAAGTTCTTAACAAACCTGAAGCAAAGCAGTTTCCTTCCGGAGTCATCTATTGTCCTACTCTTTCGATTGCTAGTATCAGCTAATTCCAGCTTAACCTAAGCACCAGATCAACAATCTTGTCTTCTACAAAGTGTTCCATTGTCGAGACCAATACATGCGTCTCCTACGACATGTGGCATTTCAGGCAGCAAGATATTGTCTTTTTAGGTAGATAGCCCCCTTTAACGGACACCTCGCTCCTACAATAAGGCTGTTATCTTTTCTATCCAATCTATCCTGAGCAACCTCTTTGGCAAGAGAATATGTTGGCTATATGTTTTACTTTGTAAGTCAATCAATTTGCTTTTTGGTTTACCTTTTTTGTTCCTTTTCCAATACCTATTCAAGGCTACCTTGATTTATCTATAATCTTGGTATGTTGCGATGCAGTACGGATTGGGGGCATAGTCATTGCTTTTGTATGTCGTGTTTGAGGAATGATCTTTAGTATCTTTCTTAGGAACATATTTATCTTGTGTGTGTTACGACCTAGCAGCTTACATATTAATATTCTTCTTGCATTTAAATGTATTGAAGTTTATTTTATGTTCAAGACTATGGCTTATTCACATGTACCAACAAGGTCATATTATGTTTAAAGGATCTAAGTTCAAACCACTTGCTTGTAGAGTCAACGTCCACGCACTTAGATATTACAGCACCTTGGTCTTTTATACCTTGGTGGCAAACTATCCACGTGCTATATCAAAAATAAGGATTGCTCTTTATAAACATTGTGAAAACCAATGCAACAAGCTCATTCATTTACCCATCCATTTACCCATGGCCTTATATAGTTTTCTAGCAATGATCGATCAACAGTCTTCTCTCATGTTCTCTCCTATCTCCTTTCTTCTATCTATCATCAACCCAACCTCGTCTATCTCCAACAAAATCTTCTAGTCGAGCATCAATACAGTTCTTCTGTCGCTTCCCTGTCTTTCCTCTCGAGGGGGTATACGCTGGGGCAACTAGCTACACTGGGGCATCAAAAATTGTATCAGATCTTCAATAATCAATTTCTTTGATGCAACGCTGTAAACTGCATTGCATCAAAGAGGGGCAAAATGTAGACACCCTAAAATGACCAAGTCATCACACCACTTGCATTTCGTCTAATCTGTCACATCACCTGCATTTCAACATTAATTGAATAATCTAATTATTTAATTAATTTCATCAAATTCTTCCAAATCACATAATTTTGACATTAATTGAATAAATTCTCTTTATTTAATTAATTAAATTAAATTCATCTATTTTCTTCCACAATTAAATAATTTTAATTATTTAATCAAATCATTATCCTTTTTTAAAATTCAAGTCTCCATTAATTAAATAAATCCAATTATTTAATTAATTCATCACAAATTCTATCTTATCTACAATTAAATAATTTACATTATTTAATTAAATCAGTTATTCTTCTAAATTTAAATAAATCATGCAAATTTATTTAAATTATCTCAATCCTTTAAAAATAAATAAAATCAAATATTTTATTTATAATCTTCATATTCCCCTAATCTTGCACAAACAATTAAATAAATTTATTTATTTAATTTGCTTTTTCCCCTAAAAATAAATAAAATCAAATATTTTATTTATAATCTTCTGTTCCTCAATCATGCACAATTAAATAAATAAATTTATTTATTTAATTTTAGTTATCTTCCAATTCCTCTTAAAATATCTTGTTAACTCGTGCACAATCTGTCTTATTTTTAGAACTCTAAAAAAGGCAAAATTACAAGTTGAGTTATCTATTCAATCAATCTTGTTTTCATCATATTTTAATAAAAATATCCTTATGGATTGACACATGTCATGTGCACATTCATCATGGTTATTTGATTTATCTCCTACGTTGATTCTTCTAAATTATCTGGACCGTTGATTGATCTCTATTGAAACCTATATAAACCCCCCTCATCTCCTTCACAAACCCTCTTTGATCACTTATTCTCAGGCATCCTTTAACAGCGCTTTGAGCATACATCGCATTGATTGAGCAACTTCATGATCTCTTGACATTGATCTTTGGGCACTTTACTTGCTTGTTGCAACCATGGTTTCGCAGCACTATTGAGCAATCCACATTCATCCAAAGGGAACAATACAAATCTCGGTAAAAGCTTTCATATTTTAATTGATTTATTAGTAATGGCTTTTATTTAGATTTGTTCTCTTTATGTTATTGGTTTTTTATTTTGTTAGTTTAATTTAATCAATTTTCCTCATACACTGTAAACTGGGGCATCAGTAATTGTATCATTATCTTCAATAATCATTTTCTTTGACGCAACATTGTAAACTGCATTGCACCAAAGAGGGGCAAAATGTAGACACCCTAAAATGACCAATTCATCGCACTACTTACATTTCGTCTAATCTGGAGCATCACCTATACTTCAACGTTAATTAAATAATCTAATTATTTAATCAATTTCACCAAATTCTTCTAAATCACATACTTTCGACATTAATTAAATAAATCCTCATTATTTAATTAATTAAATTAAATTCCTCTATATTCTTCCACAATTAAATAATTTTAATTATTTAATTAGATCATTATCCTCTTTTCAAAATTCAAATCCGCATTAATTAAATAAATCCCATTATTTAATTAATTCATCACAAATTCCCTCTTATCTACAATTAAATAATTCTTAATTATTTAATTAAATCATGTTTATTCTTCCAAAATCATGCACAACAATTAAATAAATTTCTTTATTTAATTTGCTTTCAAATCTTCTAAATTAAATAATTCTAATTATTTAATTGTTTCTTCCAATAATATCTTCTCTAAATTTAAATAAATCAAATATTTACTTAAGTTGTTTTTTCTTCTAAATTGAGTTATCTCCGAATATGATTCAAGCTTTCTTACACATGCAATTAAATATTCCTAATATTTAATAAAGCAAAATATCTCCTTATTCTCATGCAAATCCCTTCTTCTTGTTTTAAATCACTTAACTGATTATTATATTCTTTTAATTACTTTAACTCATTCTTCTATTCTTGATAACTCCTCTCATGCAAAAGAAAGCAAGACACATGTCTTCTTCTTATTCGTTGCACGTTCCTCAACTGTTCTCCTCCGTTGATTCTTCCGAATTATCTGAACCGTTGATCGATCTTTGTTGAAACCTATATAAACCCCCCTCATCTCCTTCACAAACCCTCTTTGATCACATATTCTCAAGCATACTTAACAGCGCTTTGAGCATACATCGCATCGATTGAGCAACTTCATGATCTTTTGGCATTGATCTTTGAGCACTTTACTTGCTTGTTGCAACCATGGTTTCGCAGCACTATTGAGTAATCCACATTCATCCAAAGGGAACAATACAAATCTCGGTAAAAGCTTTCATATTTTCATTGATTTATTAGTAATGGCTTTTATTTAGATTCGTTCTCTTTATGTTATTGGTTTTTGATTTTGTTAGTTTATCATAGTCAATTTTCCTCATACACACTTCTATAGGTCATGCTTTATTACTTATAGAGTTACTTGTTTCCTTTTTGATCATTCATTTATCATCGCATGCCCACCTTGTAGCAAATTTTTACCTTCATAGATATCCTTCGCAAGCCTTCTAAACATCATCTTTGTCAGCCTTAATGTAATGTGTATCATGAAACATGTAACCAGCCTTACTTGTCAACTCCCAAATCATTTGTGGTAATGTAGGAGTGAAATTACATTTTGCAGTTCATACCAAAGGATCTATTGGACCCATTTTACTTCCTTCGAATCTTTCGTATTGGCCCACACTCCCAGACACATGTCATAAGCACTCAAATATACCATGTCAGCTCCATGGATACTTATCTGCTCATGCATTAGCTCCACAGACCCTATACGGTACCAAAGAAGTGAGATATCATCAAGCAGTTCATACCATGAACACTATATGACCTACAAAACCTTCTCATGCACACCTCTTTCTAGTTCATGCTTTTGCTTGCTAGTGCAAGCAGGCAAACTTTGATGTAAGAATCCTTTACACACAGCAGTTGCACAGTCTTAGCTTAGAATATCAAAAAACATAATTGTGGTACTTTATATCCTTTGAAACCTAAATATGTTATTCTTGTATCTTTTCTTTACATAATCTCCAAACCACCAAGTCATATGTGTAGATGTGATGAATTGCGACAGCTTTGAGTTTCATACCTGATAACCTTACACTTTGAAAACCTTTTTTCAGTCTGCTAACTCTAGATTTCCTTGTGGTAATCCATATGCTTTAAAACTTAGATCACACATACCTCATAGCCATATTTAGCTATCCTTAAAACTGTGAGGTCATATCTTCATCTACGGTCGAATGCAGTACAAGCTCCTGTGCTTCTGCAGTGCAATTCCCTATGCCTTTGACATTTTGATAACTTAGACAATTTCCTTCATATCCCATGCAATTCTTTTCATCAAGTGACAATATATGTAACAATGCAACATGTACAACTTCATATTATCAATGCATGGCATCAATCAAACACTTTGACAATCTTCACCTATCCATGAACTTCAAAAGATAAGGTACAACTTTGTACAAATGATACTAATCCAGCAGCATGTTCATGTCTTTCATCATCATGTCTTTCACATCACAACTCCTATGATCACCACTCCTTTGACATCAATGACAACATATGCAACAAAAGCAATAAATTAACATCTTCATTTGAAGATTTTGTTTGAATGAATATATTAATTTATTGTTTCTTAATTGACAAAATATCATCTTCATTTGAAGAAAATCTTCGAATGAAGATTTACCTTTGTAAGAAAGGTGATTTCAATGAAATCTTCGAACAAAGGTACTTTTAGTCAAAGAAAAATCATTAAATGAAGGTAGTGTGAAATGTTTTTTCCCATCTATCATAAAAAAGTTGATGTCCCAAGTTTGGGACTGAGTATTGTGGGATGACCCATATGGTTTGCATACTGTTTCATGGACTCATATGGAATTCTATCCTTGGCTTGTATTTTTTCTTATAGGGCTTTGAGAAACCCCTAGTATGCAGCGGTGTATGAGGGTTTATCTTTGAAAATTGTGCCATATTATTTTGTTTATGCTGCCACTATAGTGTCTTGCTGCCATATCTTGCTGCCATAATTTGGTAATGCATTCATGAAATAGAGAGTGAGGCATTGAATTAGGGTTCCATATCTAAATTTGTAATTGGAGACCTTTCTCTTTCAGAGATTCTCCTTCAGTTTCTCTCTTAGAACCTCGCACAGGTCAAAATCTTTGTTGTCCACAACCATCTGGTAGGCCATGTGTATCACCATTCTAGTGGTTGACCCTTCACACTTGGCATACTATATCTTATATGTGATTCCTATGGTAGCATACCTCACCACAGCATTTGTGATTTCATTGATGTCCAGGCTTCATCTGTCTGGTGTGGCCCTTGTTAGCTTCGTTACCTTCTCATATTTAATTGCTTTCTTTGTCGACACCTCTCCTACCGCACAAAGCCCTGTAACCTCATCAATATCTTCTTTTATGATGTGGTGTGGTGTATCTAGGTATATGTACTCATCATGTATTTGGCTCTAAATTATGCACACCCAACCATGCTCCCCAAAAAAAATCAAGGTAGTCCTCCTACATTTCTAACCTTTTTGTTGCAATATTTTGGTATTGTGGCAAGTACCCTATTTTGTCTGGTAGAAGGATTGTATCTCAGAGCTCCCTGAACTTCGTATGATCAATTTATGATATCAATGCATGCATATATTTTCTCACATCCTCCATGTATATGACATTTGTGGGTACTTTTGAGAATGTGTCGTCTTTGTCTACCTCCATTGCCTTGTAAGGGCATTTCTTATACTTAGGCCTGTTATTGAGTAAAATGTGTACACTAGCATTTTACACTTAGTTTAACACCTGGTTGGACCTAATTTGTTGCCTTTGTTAATCAGGACCTATTTTAACACCTTTTTGAGCTTGAAATGATAAAATCTCAATCTTTATGAATAAATCCGACAGAATCAACTTAGGACTGGACTAAGCCCAATATGTTTGGCACTCCCTAGAGTTTGTGGGCTAAAGGCCCAAGGCACCCAAGCACCCTGGTTCGAGTTGGGACCTTTAGTCCCTCTTGTGTAGTGTCAGCTTGGGACACTTCCTTAGTTTGCATTTATCAGCTTAATTATGTTTCATTGTCATGAGTGGGAATGCATATATAAAGGAGTTTGGTATTTCATTTTACACCTAGGAGAATGATGTCAAATTTGCTCTCATATTTTGTTCTATGCTAAAGTGTTCTTCATGCTTGGAAGTGTTATCTACTTGTGGATTCTATTTAAGTTTGTTTAAAGGTCTTGAAGGGAGGTTGAAGCCTTCTTCATCACTCTCCTTTGTCGGTGTGAGATCTTGAGTCATCCTCATCAACTAGGGTTATACCTCTTGTGGTAATCATCACCATTATCATTCATATTTTATCATATCATTATAGATCTTGCCTCTACCCTCCTAGTGCACACACTCTTGGATCTAATCATCATTGTAGTGGAGGTGGGAACACCAACATAGGGTTTGACTGAGGCAAGCCCTTATACACAACACAACCTTGTCCTCTTTCCTTGTGTGCAAGTTAGAGAAACAGGTTTCTAGAGCTGATTCCTGGGAAGAACACAGAGTGGTGATATCTAAAATTCTACAAAACCCTAGAAAATGTCTAGGGCACCCAAGCACCCTAGTCCTTAGCATTTCTACTCCAAGATCTAGGTTTTGAACTATTTCCTAATCTCTTTTATACTTTTTTGTTTCCTGAGATCTAGTTCTGGCATTTAATTATAGTCTAATCTTTGTCAACTAGGGTTTGGTCATTTGTCTTAGCTTGCTTGCTTGACCTTGGTTGAACTTGGTTGACTCATCTATATATAACAAAAGGTAAGAACCTCTATAGTTTGGCTCTCCTTCTTGGGTAGAACCCAAGCTCAGTTTATGTCCTAATGTTTGTGAAAGAGGGTTTGATCTAATTTAGCTTCTTAGGCTAGATAACTCTTTTCTCCTTTAACATTTTGGTGAAGCTATCGTTTCTTGCACTTCTGCATCCTTCTTATTTTAGATATGAGTTGTTTATCACCCTAGATCTGATTGGGAGTGAGTTCATTAATCATTTTGCATGCATACATAGTTAAATTTTGCATAGTTTCAAAACTAGGGTTTGAAAAACCTTGCATTGTTAGAAAATCAAGCTAGTTTTGAGCCTAGGGTTTATAGATTTCTGAGTTGTTTCAGATCTTTTTGCATTGTTAGTATATTTAAAACAATTACATTTTCTATACCTTATCATTAATTTTGTTAAAAACATTCTTGCATCCTTGCATTTGAAATTTGGAAAAGAAAAACTTCATTCTAGACTTGGAAAAAAGTACAGTAGTTACTTTGTTTGCATCTCATAAGGATATATCATCATAGCATGTGTTAAATTTCTTATTTTTATATCATATCTGATTGGAATTACAGTATTTGATCATTTCATAGTGTTACATTGTGCATTTGAATCCTTTTCATTGCTAGAAATTGTCAAAAAAGTTGCATTTTATAAAACCTAGTTAATGTTGAAATCTAGGGCTTATGAGTAATAGTTTAATTTCATATTTTGCTGCTATCATTTGCATTCCAAATCTGATTTTTAATTGTTCTACAAAATTACAATTGTCATCTTGCATTGAAAAATTGAATATAGGAACAATTCTAAGTTGTTGCATTTTGGAAAAAGCATTGAAATTTGGGTTTGATTTAAGCATTAGCATTGTTGATATTTAAGTGGATTTGGGTAGAATTAAATTTTATCAAGGGTACATTATTGCTTCACTTAAACAAAAACTCAATTTTTTCTCTTTCTTCATTCATTTCTTCTATTGGTGCATCTTGTGTGTTACTAAAGATTATAGACGCTTTATGAGCTTTGTGACCCAGTGCCTCGATTATGGCATTCTTGTGTGAAGAAGTTATCAAATAATGGGTTCTAATGCTTTGCATAATGATGATACCAATACATTGGAACCCCAAATTCCTAGGCTTATCACACAAGAAGTTCCATCAATTCTTTCTGATATCCCTACTTCACATCTTCCTGAAGCATCAAACTTCTATGAATCCATCAACATTGATGACCTTGTGGCTCATGTTCCTAAAGCTCAAATTCAGAGATTAGACATGGATTTGGCTAATTTATAGCAATTTGTAAGCATAGAACACATAGCTGAGGAGGCCATCCCTATTTTTGAGAGTTTACAAAGTCTTTTTCTTGAAGGTCAAGATGGATTGAAAGTCTTTCATGGCCTTGCGCATATAGTGCATAACAACATTCTATCTGCATCTAGTTACACTAAAATCATCACCAGTGTCACTCCTTCTAACCAAATAGGGACTCAAGTGTTGGCATCCATACCTTCACTCCTTATTCCTACTTATACTTCTACTATTCTCACCACTACACAGTCAAGTAATAATGCTACCACATGTGTTGGCTTATCCACTGGGAATCCTATTTGTCATTATAGTACCGTTACATATAGTTACACACCTAATGTTACTCCACCTACATTTAAAACTCCTATCACTTTCCAAAAGGCTACTCATACACCATCACCTAGACCTTCCAATTCATTCAAATCTCTACCTAATTTAGCTTCCAATCCTATCATAAACCAATTGTTGAAAAATATGACCTCCATCCAACAAAAATTGGCTAGCATGAGCAATAGTCCACCTAATCCTAGTATGACAACACATTATATTTGTAGCTCTTTGTCCTATCCAATTCTAAGAACTCCAATGCCCAATAATTTGAGACCCCTCGCTTTGAGAAATATAATGGGAAGGGAGACCCTAACAACCATGTGGCAACCTTTACCGCTATATGTAGTGATTTCTTCTTTGAGGATGCGGTCTTAGAAAAACTCTTTCCTAGGTCACTCAAGGACACAACCTTGGATTGGTTTTACTCGCTACCTCATAATTCTATAACTTCTTTCTCACAATTAGTTAACAAGTTCCTTGAGCATTTTCAAGTGAACATTGGACCTCAAGTCTCTTTGACGGACTTGGTTCATTACAAACAAGGAACGAAAGAGAAAATAATAGATTTTATGGGCCATTATCAAACCCTCTTCTCACAAATCTAATATTATATTCCAGATGTTGATGCACAAAGAATCTTTATAGGAAACTTACAACCTCACATCCATGATAAGATATTGTTGATGCGATATGATTCATTCGCTCATCTTTGCACAGCTCTTCGTGATTATCAACTTTTGGTTAGTCGGTATGAGCATAATCCCTCACCGGCTCCATTTGATCAATATGAAGCCTCTCACAATCATTCTTTCAAAAGACAAAAACAAACTTCATCAAGATAAATGAAGTTTTAGTGAATAACATAAGAAAACATGTGGTGGAAGCATCATCTCTTGCTCCCACCCATTACAAGTTGAAACCAACAACAAATAGCTTCACGCCATTATCTAAATCTCTCTATGCTATCATGGCACAACTTTTGTAAAGCAACCTCATCAAGCTTCCACCTATTAGACCTCTCGATCTAAGTAATATGCAATCATCTTCCTTTGATTTGAAAGCCTTTTGTCAATTTCACTACTCTATTGGCCATGACACTAAAAGATGTATGTGTCTTAAACATGAAGTTCAAGACCTCATCAACTCAAATGTCATCCAAGTTGTTGGTGTGAATGATAAAGGGAATAAATCGGTGGTAGATCCTAATCAAAATCTTCAAAAATATGCAGATCCTTCACCTCATCATGAGTCTAATGTTGGTGATATTTGCATGGTGGATGCTCACCCTCACAAAGAGCGAGTGGACTTAGAACTTGCTATATCTTTTACTCCACATGATGCTACTATTGAAGATCCTGATGGGCCTCTTTACATTACTATTTGAATCAATGATAAACCTATTTGAGGTGCTACGATAGATCCTATATGCATTATCAATGTAGTAACTAAGGAGTTTCTCTACATGCATGGATTACATCAAGATACCTATAACGTATCAGAGATGGCTATTAGGGAACATGATGGGTCTATCCTTCCAACTCTTGGTGGCTTAACTCTTGAAGTTAAGGTTGGGCCAAGAGCTTTGGATGTTCATTTTGTCATCATTCCTACATCAGACTCATTTCATGTGAAGTTGGGCTAGTCATTGCTCTGTACTCCATGAAGGCGATCCCCTCTATGGTTCATAAGTGCTTAAAGTTTCCATTTGAGGGACGTATCCATGATGTACATCATAGTCAATACCAACCCATTGCTCAAAATGGACATTTTACACTTGACTGCTTCTAGCCACAACCACTTGGAGTCGCTCGAGCTAGAGAAGATATATTCTTATATCATATCAAAAGTTTAAAGTGAATAAAATAGTAGATTTATTTCTTAGTAATATTCCTCCTTGTGATGCTGAACCTCCTTGATCTTCTGAGGAGCTACGATTGTAATTCCTCCTGTACCACAGATAGTGAATGAAGCTAAGACCAAATTGAAGTTTCTTCCCCATCCTTAAGCATCTAGTAGATATGCCAAGGTTCCCCCTCTGCCATCCCTCCAAGGACAATGAGGCAATCTTCATGCATAAAACAAACCTCCCTGCAATCGCAATGTTACTTTTGTACCACCTACTTCTACAGAGACTAGTGGAAATCAACCAGTTGCACATGTTTTATTTCTTGAAGTTTCTCAACTGCTTGAGGATGCTCATGTACTCCCACCAATTTCACAAGTTGAGAAGGAAGAGTAGACCACATTGAGGAACCCTTCCCCCGTAGTCTCCCAGCATTTGGTGGTTCCTCATGTTTCTTCTAATGTTCTTGAAGCAAAGGAAGAAAAGGAACCCACGTTGGAAGATACTACAGCTCCCTTGATAAACATCATGAATAAGGCTAAGTAAAATAATATTGCAAGAGAAAGAAAGAAGCATCTTCATGCTATGGCTCACCTTGCCGTAGGAGAGGAGAATCTCTCTCCTCGCAAGTGTTTATCACCGATGGATGCTAAAAAGACATCTACTACAATTGTGTTAGAGAAAGATGAAGCTTCACAAGCTACTATGGAACCTATTGTAATACATTCCAATGACGAATCTGAAGATATTATAGGTATGGCTCTTATCCCTTATACCTCGGATGCTATAGTTCCTCTTGCATCTTGTCCAACTTTCCAAACAAATGATGAGCAAGATTGGGAGGAGGATGATTTGATTTAGGTTTACTCACAAGTAAGGTACCTTTTCTTTTATGTTATGAGTGCATGTGATTGTCTTCCCCCGTGATGTGTTGCTTGGAACTTTATTTATGTTTTTATTGTTGTTATGGTTAAGCTCTCTTTGCATGACCCTTGTCACCCTTGTAGGTGCAAGGATACAAAGGGACTCAAATCTGTTGTGACATTCCCTCTATTTGTATCATCATTCCTCTATATGTCATAATTTGTATTGTTGTTG
The DNA here is from genome assembly GCA_027924645.1 of Cunninghamia lanceolata. Lineage (NCBI taxonomy): Eukaryota > Viridiplantae > Streptophyta > Pinopsida > Cupressales > Cupressaceae > Cunninghamia > Cunninghamia lanceolata. The sequence goes on from BSBN01000655.1 coordinate 11,818,212, forward strand.
TGTCCTTTCGAGATGATGCAATGCGTAGAATGTTTCAACATTCTCCCTTGTTTATCCAAGAGATGTTTATCTTGATTTTATGTGATACTTCTTCCTTTGTCTTTGTAGTTCTACTAGTTGGCAGATTATATATATATATATATATATATATATATATATATATATAGTCTTGAGATATCTCCTATTATACAACCATTCCCATACTGGCACCAGTTAGGTAGATCCCTTTGTGCTATTACTTAGTATAATTTATTGCTTATTTTTTGTTTTGATTTATGTGGCACCTTGTTGCTATGCTCGACATCATACCATAACTACACAAGCCATTGTGTATCATGTCTATAGCATCACCTCAGTTTGCCTTTTGTGGGGACAACCCATTTGTATGATGTAGTTTTGGGGAACACATATCTTATGGGCATGTTCTTCCAGAAAGCTCTCATGCCTATCTTATGGTTTGTTTTACCTTAAAGTAATTTCTCCCTGATAGGAGTTAGCAATCACTTTAAGGTGGGGGCATACATTGTGCTATGCTCTCTTTTGGTTATATACTTACTTGTTGGCATGGAACTCACCTAGTGATTTGGTGGTCCTCACTAGCCTGTGATGCTTCCTCTTTGGTCCATGAGCCACCTAGTGAAACGTAGTTGGCTAGCCCTTGTGCTTCATGTGACTTGTAGTGGTCACCTAGTAATTTGGTGGTCCTTACTAGTGTGTGATCCACGGTGGCACTTCTTTCCACATGACCCCTAGCAACAAAGCAAGCTAGTGTCAGATTCATGTGCCTTGTGTATTTGTTCCTATGTGTGTGATTATGTTTGTTTCCTTTATGCATTATGTCTAGCTTATGTTTTCACTTGTCTTCATCATGGTTTCTATGTATTCTTTATGTCTTATGTGTATGCTTTGTGCCTTATGTGTATGCTTCATGTCAAGCATGTATGCACTGTGTATGGCGTGTATTACCTATGTGTATTGCATGTCTTCCATGTGTATTATTATGAATGCTTTTAGTACTCCACGTATGTGTGAATTATGTTGCAATGTCTTGAGTGTTTTAAATATTTTTGCTTATTTGTTTGCAACCTTAGAATCCTAATTTTGGGGGCTACTTATGGTCCACAACTTGGTGGAATTCTGTGGGCTTCTATGTTTGTGTGTTTGATCCATCCTTTAACAATATTTCAAATGTAAGTTTGTACCCACACTAAAGTGGGGGCTAAATGTTATGGAGTAAAATGTGTACACTAGCATTTTACACCTAGTTTAGCACTTGGTTGGACCTAATTTGTTGCCTTTGTTAATCAAGACCTATTTTAACACCTTTTTGAGCTTAAAATGATAAAATCTCAATCCCAATGAATAAACCTAAAGGAATCAACTTAGGATTAGACTAAGCCCACTATATTTTGCACTCCCCAGAGTTTGTGAGCTAAAGGCCCAGGGTGCCCAAGCGCCTTGGTCCTAGTTGGGACCTTTAGGCCTGTCACATCTCAAACTTTGATGCTTTTTGAAACGTACTTTATTTGGAACTATTTATGGATAATTTTGTGTGTGGATTAAATAAATGTTATTTAATTTTGATTTAGATTAAATAAATTTTATATTTATTTTTTTAAATGAAATAAGTAAATGTTATCAGTATATAAATTTTCTGTTATCAGTATAGTTAGCTTTCAAAAGTTAATTTGTTTTTGGGCAACTAAAACCAGCCAATTAGGAAAAGTCTATTTGATTATGCAATTCCTTATCAATCAACTAGAAACATGAAAATGAGATAAACTGTGCATCTTTTAATTGACTCAGTACTTCACAGCAAAATTAGAAACACAACTCATTGTTACAAATCATTACATAACACTAGAATAGAAAACTTAGACAAACATGCAACCAGAATAGAGAATTGGTAGATGTAATTAGTACTTGGATATTGTAAATGATAAATCTTTTGGTCTTGGATAAATGTTTCTTTGCATTTTTTTTGGTAAAGTAATGTACTTTCAGGATAGGATGCCGAATGTGGACTCACAGAGACAGTAGTTTTACTTTTTCTAAAACTACCACTTTTTTTATAAATGCTTGGCCAAGCTACTGTACCATAGAAATAGATGAATTTTTATTAAAAAGCCTAGATTCATATGTCTCTACCACATCCTTCTTGCAAGAGTTATGTCATTTCTAGGTTAGGAATGCATACAGGCAACAGGAACACATCGAGAGATTCCCTCTTGCTTATATCGTTCCAGGTTGCTAGGCTCCTCGTGTAGGGTCGGTGTTTTCTTCAAGTTAGGAAGAAATCCGGGGAAGTCCAGTACTTCGTGGTTGGGTGGAAAAAGCACCTTAACCACACTCTTGGCCTCGGCTTGCGGAAGACAATGGTCAAGATCAGAGATTTTATGTTATATAATTCATTATGGATAATTATTTCATTGTATTACACTTGTGTGGCTTGCATAGCCAATTTGTAAAATATAATAATATTTCATTGATGTATTGATGTAATATCTTTCTTGTAACATTGAAACAGATGTATTGCAACACCCTGATTAGTCTATGTAATTGGAATTGTAACACTTCTTTTTAGTGTATGGAAAATGGTACTTCATTATTTTATAAACTTGCTATTTTATACAATTATGGATATTTGAAAATCATAAAAGATTTACTTTCCTCAATTAGAAAGAGCATTACTTTTGTAATACTAATTTTACTATTTAAGTTTTCCTGCACTTTACATTTGGTATCAGAGCCCTAGGTTCAACTCTAGGACCTTCGCCTAATTATGCTATGAATGCAATTTTGTGTTCAGATTGATTAGGATGGAAACTAGGTAGACTTATCAATGAGGAGGATCCTGCAGTGATCCAAACAAAAGACTAGACCAAATCGTAGCCTTATTAACTCAACAAGGGGTTAGAATGGATAGTCTGGAACAAGAACTTCGTACAAGTCAAGCGGGATAGAACCCAGTTGGAAATGGGGGTAACGGAAGTGATGCAGGTGGAGGAAATCCTAAAACTAGAAGAAACACTACTAACTAGGAGAGGGTAGCTGAGGAACTAGGCAAGGACCTTAAAAAAGTCACCCTGCCAAAATTTGATGGTAAAACAATTGGGGACAGGGCAGAAGCCTAGATAATCGAGATGGAGAAATACTTTTCCCTATGGAATCTGTCTAATGAGACTAAGGCTATATGGGGATCATATCAACTCACCGATGAGGCTACCACTTGGTTGGATAATTAAAAGGCTAAGAAGCGACTGTTGCTTGGTGAGATGACATGGGAGAAATTTCTACAGTTGTTTAGGAAAAGGTGGCTACTGCAACTATATTTTGACAAGAAGATGACCGAATTCCAGAATCTCACCTAAGGGGAAATGACAATAACCCAATATTGGGAGAAATTTTCTCACTTGCTCAAGTACGTGCCTTAGTATCAGTAGGATGAGAGGTTTTGGATTCATAAATTTATAATGGGGCTCAGACCTCAAATTGGAGCTAATGTTGACATTCACCATGGATGAGGTTTTTGAAAAACCAATCAAGCAGGAACAAAAATTACAACTTGCAAATTACAAGAAGAGCAGAGATGCCAAGTATGGTGATAAGAAATCTCAAGGAAACAACTAGAATAATTAGAATCAGAACAATCAGGGCAATAACAATAACAGGCATATCAAAAATCTCAAGAGGGGAAACAATTCTCAAAATCGTAATGAAGGAAATCAAAACAACAAGAGAGCCAATTATAACAATAATAACAATAATAATAGGAGAGTTGTTTTGGACAGATCCAGAGCACCCCGTGGTGGTTATTACACATACAATGGTGAGCATTATGCCAGTGTGTGTCCTTAGAGGGGAAATAATTAGAAGAACAAAAACCAGCATCACATTCATGTGGCAGTAGACAATCGCCAGGCCAAATTTCAGACTATGCCAATTCAGTGCTTGAGTAAGCTTTTTGGATGCCCTATTTCAATTTTAATTGATACTAAAGCCACTGAGTGTTTTGTAGACTCAAATGTTATTTCAAAATTGTCAATTAAATCAGGATATATGGCTAACTCATGGAAGGTCCAATATGAAAACCGGGTAGAGAGAAAAGTAGAGCAATGTCTTGCCTGCAGTGAACTTGAACTTCCTAGTTTTGAGACATAGGTCAACTTATATGTGGCACCCCTAGGGTCATATGACATAATTCTGGGGATGAATTGGCTTTCTGAGCATAAGTCCATTGTTGATTGTGAAGAAAAATCAGTGAAGTTCTTAGATGATCAAGGTAATCGAGTTGAGATTCATGGATTAAAAAGACCCTTACAACTCCGGTAGATTTCTGCCATGCAGCTGAAAAAGGCTAATAGGAAAGGGTGCGCTATTTATGCAGTAAAGGTCAGGGACCTTGATAACTTAGAGTCATCAGTTAAAGATCATCCCATTCTAAAGGAATTCTAAGATGTATTTCCTGATGAATTGATGGAGTTACCACCTAAATGGGAATTTGATTTCATGATTGAATTATTACCAGGAACTGCACCTCAGTTGAAGGCACCATACAGGATGAACACCACTAAATTATATGAGCTAAAGGTACAATTGTAAGAATTGCTTAAGCAAGGATTTATAAGGCCTAGTGTGTCTCCTTGGGGAGCACCTGTCATTTTTGTGAAGAAGAAGGATGGCACCTTGAGGTTGTGTATTGATTATAGAATGCTGAACAAGGCCACCATCAAAAATAAATATCCGCTCCCTAGAATTGATGAACTGTTTGATCAGATGAAAGGAGCTAAGGTATTCTTGAAGATCGATCTAAGATCAGGATACCACAACTAAGAATAAAAGATGATATATCCAAAACTACTTTCAGAACAAGATACAGACACTATGAGTTCATGATGTTACCATTTGGGCTGACTAACACCCTGGCAACTTTTATGAATTTGATGAACAGTGTCTTGCAAGATTTCCTATATGACTTTGTATTAGTTTTTCTGGATAATATCTTGACATAATCCAAATCAGAAGAAGAGCATGAGAAACATCTGAGAATGGTGTTGCAGCATCTAAGGGATCATAAACTTTTTGGGAAGATGTCAAAATGTACTTTCTACCAGACTAAGGTACACTATTTGGGCCATGTTATTTCAGTTGAGGGAATAGCAGTGGACCCAGATAAGATCAAGGCGATCATGGAGTGGCCAGGGCCACAAAATGTTTTGGAAGTCTGAAGCTTTATGGGACTTGCTAGCTATTATAGAAAATTTGTCAAGGGCTTCTCAACAATTGTAGCACCCATCACTGCACTCCAGAGAAAGGGAAAGAAATTTGAATGGAGCAGTAAATGTGAGTAGGATTTTCAACTTTTAAAGGAGAAACTTACTTCTACACCTATCCTAATTGTGCCAGATCCAAATGGGCACTTTATAGTGATAACAGATGCTTCAGGGGAAGGAGAAGGAGCAATTCTTATGCAGAACGATTAGGTGGTAGCTTACAAATCTAGAAAATTGAAGCAGCATGAACTGAACTATGCACCTCATGATTTGGAGTTGGCTGCCATAGTGCAGGAACTTCAAATGTTGAGACACTACCTTTTGGGGAAGCCATTCGAGCTGAAAATAGATCATTTAAGAATTTAGTATATCTTTACCCAGCCCAATCTGAATGCTCGACAGAGATGATGGTTGGAGTTCTTGAGCGAATATGATTTTGGCATTGAATATATAAAAGGAAAAGAAAATAGAGTAGAAGATGCCCTAAGCAGAAGGAGACATCTTGCAGCCATGATCAGTGTGAAATCTAATTTTAGACAATGGGTGATCCAGGTACTGTCAGGAGATGAGCATTATGATAGGGTGAAACAAGCCCTAGAAAAGGATCCTTTGGATCATAGATTTGATGGATACATGCTTGAGACTGATGGAATTTTAAGATATCAAGGATGGATGTATGGTCCTAACTTAGTAGAGTTGAGAAATCTAGTGCTAGAACAATTTCACAATGCACCTTATTCAGGGCACCCTGGTGTAACAAAGATGATAAAGGGACTTAGGCCATTGTATTTCTAGCTAGGAATTAGTAGCGATGTTACAAATTTTGTAGCCCGATGTTTGGAATGCCAACAAGTCAAGGCTAAGCATGTACATCCGGCGGGACTTCTTTACCCACACAGGGTGCCAGAATAAAGATGGCAGGTAATCACTATGGATTTCATTCAAGGGTTAACTATGAAACAAGACCCAGCATGATGTTATCTTGGTTGTAGTTGATAAATTGACAAAGGTAGCTCACTTCATTCCTAGAAACCTTAAGGATGGATCATTGGTTTTATAAAAAAAGTTTGTGTAGGAGATCTTTCGATTGCACGGAATGCCTGAAATGATCATCTCTGATTGTGACACCCGAATGACCTCTAGGTTTTTGGACTACCTTATATGCTTCTTTGGGGACAAAATTGAACATTAGTTCAGTGTATCATCCTCAAACTGATGGACAGATGGAGAGGGTGAACTAGGTAGTAGAAGATCTCCTTAGAATGTACTATATGGATCAACAACATAAGTGGGAGGAGTACCTACCTTTAGTAGAATTTGCTTATAATAACTCTTTTCACTCCTCTCTAGGTATGGCACCTTTCGAGGCTTTGTGTGGCTGCAAATTTCATACACCTATTAGCTAGGATAAGGTAGAAGACAAGATTGTCATTGGGCCAGAGATGTTGAGAGAGATGGAAGATCAGATGAAGCTAATTAAGGAAAATTTGAAGCAAGCTTCAGAACGCCAGAAGAGCCTTGCAGATAGGAATAGAACCTTTAGACAATTTTCAGTTGGAGATAAGGTCTTTTTGAGGGTGCGACCTCATAAGAGTTCAATCTCTTTTGGGAAGGGGTCTAAACTTGCCCCTAGATATGTTGGGTCATTTGATGTCTTGGAGGTTATCAATCCAGTTGTTTACAGGCTTTCTCTACCACCAGCTCTATCCCGGATACATAATGTCTTTCATGTTTTTGTACTTAAGCCATATCATCTAGCTGCTTCTCATATTCTTGACTGGGATGCATTGCAGGTTCAGGATCTAGGGGTGGTTCTATTGGAGCCCACCAAGATTTTGGAGAGGTGCAACGTTAAGTTGCAGAACCGCAATGTTGTGCAATATAGGGTCCAGTGGGACCAATATTTGGTGGATAGTGCCACTTGGGAGAATGTAGAAGTTTTTGTAGATTATTCCTGCATCTTAGATTTTAGCATATTTTCATTATTGCATATGATGACTTTTATTCTGTTATTGATATTGGTTGTATAAGACCTTTATGTAGATGTTTTATAATAAGACATCGAGATGATGTCTCTTCCAAGTGGGGAAGGATGTCACGTCTTAGACTTTGATGCTTTTTGAAACATACTTTATTTAGAACTATTTATGGATAATTTTGTGTGTGTGGATTAAATAAATGTTATTTAATTCTGATCTGGATTAAATAAATATTATATTATTTTTTTAAAAAATGAAATAAGTAAATGTTAATATATTTTGAAAGAAGGAAATGTAATGAATATTATTTTATTCTGAAATGATGAAATGATTTTAAATGATGAAATGCAATGCTTCGGCTATGCTTTGGCTAATTACACACTAACCTATTAATGGGAAATATGAGTTTGCATGAGTTGCAGGTTGTCGAAGACAAGGGTGTGGTTAAGGTAGGAGAGATTAGCAGACTAGCAGGGTTAAGATGGAGGGATTTCTCTCACACACTCAACACTTAGAATCATACAGTTGCATTAGAATTGCATTGATAATCATATTATATGGTCCTTTATTTAATTGTGTCGTAGTTGGATTATTCAATTGATTAGCATTTAAAATTTTAAGCTCATAGAAAATAAATAGAAAAGAAATAGCCTTGATTTAATTATTCCTTATTTGAAAAATAAAACTATTTATTATTTTATTGTGATGCAAACTAAACTAATAAAACATGATTGTTTTAAATATTGTTAAATTAGAAATAAAAATTTAGAAAAGAAAACAAAAAGAAATAGAAAAGCAAAAACAAAAGAAAAGAATTAGAAACAACTAGAAAATAGAAAAAAGACTAAGAATAGAAGCAAGGAACTGTTGGTTTTTCTTCTGAATCAGCATTAGGGTTTGCCAGTTCTAATGCACAGGCAGATTCAGCCAACTAAATACAGGAGGTTGCGTGAGCTCCTCCCCTTCACTTCTGGTTCTGCTGCACCAAGGGGGGTTTCCCTACTTGATAAAAGTATAACCTTGACTAGCTCAATGACAGAGAGATATAACTTGACAGCAGCAGGCAGAATACTCTCATGTATGGACCAAGATTTGTGTAACAAATTACAAGGCTGGCAACATTCTTGGACATAATGTCTGGTTAGGTATGAGAGCATGCAGAGGTTCCTAATCCTAATCCTACAACTAACAGATGGAAGGATGAGATGGTTTGAAATGGTGTTTGGAGTTATGGGACTTTCCTAGACCCATTAAACAGACAGATTCCCAAACCAGTGCCTTATCTGGGCAGCAGAGTCATATCTAAGACTGTAAATGTCTCCCCATGACAACATAAATTCATATCCAGAGGACCTAAGAATAATGATACTGCCTAACAGCAACATGTCCAAGAAAGAGTATCATTAATGATCATACTTAACAGATCCTATGATGCAATCTATTTCCCTTTGTATTTGATCAAAAGCCTATTTAACCACTCCTTGAGCAGACGCAATAAATCAGACACACAGTATGCACATACTGAAAAACTTGGAAGCCCTTGACAACCTTGTTTGAAAGGAAAACAAATGACATACAGGAGACAATCAGAAACAATACACACACAGGTGTTTTTCATTTAAAATCAATCTGCATAGAAGGCCATCACAGAGAAAATCATCATTTACAAGCCAAGATAGATTAGTACACCAGACTAAGGACCGAGTCTGTAGCAAAAAATGCCTTTCAAAATGTGAACACCTTATGTTCAGAGTCAGAGCAGAAAGCCCAAAAACATCCAACCTCTAAAAAGTAACACAGCCAAAACCATTTATACAAAACCGTGTACATTTTGCAATTAATTACATGGCCAGAAGTCAAAAATCTGCCAGATACAGACTCCACAAAGGAATGGCGCTCAGAAGTCATCAATGCAGCAGACAAGGGAGGCCTCAAGCCTTGCGCCGCCATCTGGAAGTCTTCACTCATAAATCGAGCAGCCTGATCATGTGTACCATCGCCCATGCCCCTGCTACAATCGCCATTGATGACTCAACCACCCGCAACCACCAGAAAAAACATCGCAGCGTTCAAAAAGAATTTCTCGCCAAAACGTGCTTCTTCGCAGGTTCAAAATACACAGGGCAATAATCCCACATGCATGGTGAGGAGATCACTTCATTAGTTTAAAAGCAGGGCCACATAGATACCAAGCATCGAGCGCTTTTGCCGCGCTCGACGCACGCTCCTTCTCCTAATACCCATCGCCAAGACCCAAGCCATCGGCACACCCCACAATTCTCCCGCCGACCTCAGTTGTCTCACCGACCACTACACTACACTTCCCCATCAGCCAGAGATGCACCGTCAGGCCAACTCTTCAGACTTCCACCGATAGCATGAGTCTCCCCGATCGCTACTCCAAACTACCCTATCGGTGTGACTGACACCATCGGCCAACATGAAATTCCTTCTGCCGATAGACCACACTCTCATCGATGCACCAACGAATTATACTCTGCTCCTTCATCGGCGAGACCTCCCACTGTCGGCCCAACCCAAAACACTTCGGCCGACAATACAACTCTCGCCGATGACCACTCCAAATCCTCATCGGCCTGACACTACCCCATCGGCGGACCCTCCAACCGCTAGCCCGACATGCAATCTTACTCCGATGGCATTCCCCATCGGGGTGACCTCCTTCCATCGGCAAACCACAAAAGACTGCTGCCGATAGCCAAACACACGCCGATGGACATCCATTGGCCAGACCAAAACAATCGGAGCACTCAAGAAATCTTTTGCCGACATAACAACTCCTGCCGATAACATATCGGCCTCCCACTTCCCCCTCCGATGGGTTGAACCAATGAACCTCTAAACCGGTTCAACAGCTAGGTTCAAAAGAAAGGTTCAACCGCGAGGTTCAACCTGATAGCTTCTCTGTCGGCAACACAAACATAACCCCGCTGACCCATTGAACCGATGAACCGGTTCAATGGCGAGGTTCAATACTGAGGTACGCCGGTGAGGTTCAAACCTCCAAAACAATACTCCATCGGCAAAACACTTCAACCGAGACCAAAAAACTTGAAGCATCGAACTATTGAACCGAAATGTCGAAGACACAAAAACGAACCCATGCCGATGGAGAAAAGACGAAGACCCCTCCTCAAGAAATGAGATGCAAATGCTGAAAAACACTGAGGGGTGCCAAAACTTAGAACCTTTTGGATATTTTGGGATGGTGCCTGCATGAAAATTGCTAAATTAACTGACAGTGAATTCAGGCACCAACAGTGGCTCTGATTGGGGATGTGCAGGTGCAAGACTGCAGCGAGAACCCCAGATCTCTGGGATGCAGACCAGTGCCTTATCCATTGGGCACAGAGTCATGAAAATATAATGATCTGCATCACCAAACACTCTTGATGGCCTAAGGCCACCAAGAAAAGAAAAACATGTATCTCCCTTTATCAAATATCTTGTTTTCATCTGCATGCACTGGGTCAAGCTTGGAGCTACTGCAAAGATCCACCCACAAACAAACCTTGTCATCTGCATACTCAACCCTCAGATTTGGCTTGTCATTGTCACCCCTGTGCAGATAACCTTCAGCATCCGGCAACAAGTGGATGCAGAATGTATCAAGCAATGCATACTCAAATGGAATATAACACTTGTCATCACTATGCATTACAAAATGATTTCCTAGCTGGACTAAAAATTGGAAGCACTCGAAGTCCATCATACAGCTAGGAAAATCAGAGCTCATTTCATATGCTGGCCTCTCAAAAGAAAAGCTTTCAAATTCACAATTGTGCACATTATGCACACAACCAATAGTAGCACCAAACTGGAAAAGATCAGGCTCTAGTACCTCATTCAAATTAGGCACATTTTCATAGTCACTTACCTGATGTATGTTGCTTCCTCTTTCATCAGGATGAGAAACAGAATCCAAACCAAAAACAATGTCTAGATCCTCACCATACTCAAATAGATCCTCATCATCACATGTGTCATAAATGGGTGACCCAGGTGCATCAGTTTCATCATAGTATGCCATTGGTTCATGGGCAGCAGAGCACGTATCTCCATCACCAATGGATTCACTCTGTGGAGGAGTATCATCCTGTGTGTCATAAGCAAAACAACCATCAAATGAAAAACAATCATGCTCTGCACTAGCACTTATTTCAATTTCTGACTGCTCTTCATGATCTCCATGTGTTTGAAAGGAAGGCAGTGGGTCACACATGGAACTGTTTCTCTGTTTGCTTATACCTTCTCTGTCTTGAGTACAATACTCAAAATTGTCTCCAAAGGTCCATTCCAAAAGTTGCTCACTACTGTCCACAACCTCGTTGTTGTTTTCATGGCCAGCTGCCTCATCATTGCAATGGGAGTCTTCATTAGTTCCTTCATTGGCATCCTCAACTGGTGAACAATCCAGTTGAGCAGTATTGTTAGCATTATGTTCAAATATAGCAGTCTCAACCTCTATGCTTTCATTTTCATTTTTATCTACACATGATGCCTTAATTATTTGGTCATTTGCAGCTTCACAACTATTTTTCACACCAAGGCCAGGGGACAGGGATTTCAGCAGGTGCACATTTCTGATTTTTTCTATTTTTTCTATGAACTTGTATGCCATCTGCATACTTGTCACCTTGAAATCCCTCAGTAATGCACTAGAGCCCTCCTCAAAAGCCTCAAAGAATATGCCAACACAGGCTGAAATATCAGGTCTGAAGACTTCTGGGATCTGTGAAAGGGCTACTGCAAACCTATGACTGAAATCAACACATGGCTCTTCATCTTGTTTTCTGATGTTCATCAATTCTGCAACAAGATCAGCAGGTTCTCTTGCAAATTCTTCTTTGAAACAGTCAGCAAGCTCATCCCAACAGGCAAAAAATCTCTTTGGAAGGCTCAAATACCAGTCTTTTGCTTTTGCATCAAAGGACCTAACAAAAAACCTCATCCACATATCCTCATCTCTGAATGAATGCTTTCCCATGAACTCATGAAAATTTTGGATATGTGCATTCCCATCACATACACTGTGACCACTAAATCTAGGCATCTGACGATATATCCTAGCAGGCATAGTTTCTACTTTATAATCAACCCATGACAAATCCAGTTGGTCATACAAAGGATCAAAAGGGCTGACAGGAGGTTTAGCTTTCTGACTGGCAGACACAACAAGGTTACTACTGTTTAACTGGGCCTGCCTAGCCTCTAAAAATATCAACCTATTTTTTATCTCTTCTATTCTTTTATCATTCCCTTCCTGACTGAGTATGGGATAATACATACTTGGATTCATGAAATTTCTATTTTTAGACATCCCTTGCATTCCTAAGACCTATAGCCTCCCCTGGCATCTAAATTATGCAGTAGAACAATAAATATAAGTGGGAGGAAACAGGGTACCTTTTCTCATACAAATGCTGAAGTCTGAAAAGCACATTTTCTGTCACAACACACATCAACTTTCATGTGCATTCAGGTCTTTTGCAGAGTCACCACCTCTCCAGAGAGGACAAAATTTTACAGCAGCTGAAAGCTCAACACATATTTTTCTGAGTTCATACCACCAGCAGAGCATCATCATTCACATGAAAGACTCCCCAGCAGAGTCGCCATTTTGTTGGTGACTCAGATGGGTCACAGATATATTACTGGAGATGATTAGATAGTACTTTTACTTCTCAGTCCCCAGCGGAGTCGCCAATTTGTTGGTTTTTCTTCTGAATCAGCATTAGGGTTTGCCAGTTCTAATGCACAGGCAGATTCAGCCAACTGAATACAGGAGGTTGCGTGAGCTCCTCCCCTTCACTTCTGGTTCTGCCGCACCAAGGGGGGTTTCCCTACTTGATAAAAGTATAACCTTGACTAGCTCAATGACAGAGAGATATAACTTGACAGCAGCAGGCAGAATACTCTCATGTATGGACCAAGATTTGTGTAACAAATTACAAGGCTGGCAACATTCTTGGACATAATGTCTGGTTAGGTATGAGAGCATGCAGAGGTTCCTAATCCTAATCCTACAACTAACAGATGGAAGGATGAGATGGTTTGAAATGGTGTTTGGAGTTATGGGACTTTCCTAGACCCATTGAACAGACAGATTCCCAAACCAGTGCCTTATCTGGGCAGCAGAGTCATATCTAAGACTGTAAATGTCTCCCCATGACAACATAAATTCATATCCAGAGGACCTAAGAATAATGCTACTGCCTAACAGCAACATGTCCAAGAAAGAGTATCATTAATGATCATACTTAACAGATCCTATGATGCAATCTATTTCCCTTTGTATCTGATCAAAAGCCTATTTAACCACTCCTTGAGTAGACGCAATAAATCAGACACACAGTATGCACATACTAAAAAACTTGGAAGCCCTTGACAACCTTGTTTGAAAGGAAAACAAATGACATACAGGAGACAATCAGAAACAATACACACATAGGTGTTTTTCATTTAAAATCAATCTGCATAGAAGGCCATCACAGAGAAAATCATCATTTACAAGCCAAGATAGATTAGTACACCAGACTAAGGACCGAGTCTGTAGCAAAAAATGCCTTTCAAAATGTGAACACCTTATGTTCAGAGTCAGAGCAGAAAGCCCAAAAACATCCAACCTCTAAAAAGTAACACAGCCAAAACCATTTATACAGAACCGTGTACATTTTGCAATTAATTACATGGCCAGAAGTCAAAAAACCGCCAGATACAGACTCCACAAAGGAATGGTGCTCAGAAGTCATCAATGCAGCAGACAAGGGAGGCCTCGAGCCTTGCGCCGCCATCTAGAAGTCTTCACTCATAAATCAAGCAGCCTGATCATGTGTACCATCACCCATGCCCCTGCTACAATCGCCATTGATGACTCAACCACCCGCAACCACCAGAAAAAACATCGCAGTGTTCAAAAAGAATTTCCCGCCAAAACGTGCTTCTTCGCAGGTTCAAAATACACAGGGCAATAATCCCACATGCATGGTGAGGAGATCACTTCATTAGTTTAAAAGCAGGGCCACATAGATACCAAGCGTCGAGTGCTTTTGCCGCGCTCGACGCACGCTCCTTCTCCTAATACCCATCGCCAAGACCCAAGCCATCGGCACACCCCACAATTCTCCCGCCGACCTCAGTTGTCTCACCGACCACTACACTACACTTCCCCATCGGCCAGAGATGCACCGTCGGGCCAACTCTTCAGACTTCCACCGATAGCATGAGTCTCCCCGATCGCTACTCCAAACTACCCTGTCGGTGTGACTGACACCATCGGCCAACATGAAATTCCTTCTGCCGATAGACCACACTCTCATCGATGCACCAACGAATTATACTCTACTCCTTCATCGGCGAGACCTCCCACTGTCGGCCCAACCCAAAACACTTCGGCCGACAATACAACTCTCGCCGATGACCACTCCAAATCCTCATTGGCCTGACACTACCCCATCGGCGGACCCTCCAACCGCTAGCCCAACATGCAATCTTACTCCGATGGCATTCCCCATCGGGGTGACCTCCTTCCATCGGCAAACCACAAAAGACTGCTGCCGATAGCCAAACACACGCCGATGGACATCCATCGGCCAGACCAAAACAATCGGAGCACTCAAGAAATCTTTTGCCGACATAACAACTCCTGCCGATAACATATCGGCCTCCCACTTCCCCCTCCGACGGGTTGAACCAATGAACCTCTGAACCGGTTCAACAGCTAGGTTCAAAAGAAAGGTTCAACCGTGAGGTTCAACCTGATAGCTTCTCTGTCGGTAACACAAACATAACCCCGCTAACCCATTGAACCGATGAACCGGTTCAATGGCGAGGTTCAATACTGAAGTACGCCGGCGAGGTTCAAACCTCCAAAACAATACTCCATCGGCAAAACACTTCGACCGAGACCAAAAAACTCAAAGCATCGAACTATTGAACCGAAATGTCGAAGACACAAAAACGAACCCATGCCGATGGAGAAAAGACGAAGACCCCTCCTCAAGAAATGAGATGCAGATGCTGAAAAACACTGAGGGGTGCCAAAACTTAGAACCTTTTGGATATTTTGGGATGGTGCCTGCATGAAAATTGCTAAATTAACTGACAGTGAATTCAGGCACCAACAGGAACTATTTATTTTATTGCAGACCAATTTTTATCTTTTTTTTAATGGATCTGTCAGCCCACTCTCCCTCCATATTTGCATGGACCTTTGCATGTCATTTTCTTCTGCAATGGAATTGATGAAGGAGGATATTTTTAGTCTATGTGAGAAAATAATAAAAGAGAAAAACCCTCTCAGTTGAGGACATCCAAAAAATTTATCTTGCAAACGGTGAAAATCAAGAGAGCACAGAAGCAGATTGCAATTGGGCAAAAAGGGGAGCAGTTCATGAGCAAAAGAAAGGAGGAGAGATGAGGAAGTTTCATCTACAAGAAAGCATTATTCAGGTTTTTATACAAATCTCTTTTACCAATTTGTGGGATCAAAGTTTGAATGGATGTTTCTATAGTTATTATACTTTTAATATTGTTGCTGATTGAAATACCATGTAAATATTGACAAATTCTTGTGAATGTATATATATTTTTATATATATTATTATAACTCTCTCTATGTCAAATCTATTCTCTATATATATTATAATTCTCTCTGTGTCACATCTATTTTGTATGTATATAAGTATATAAATTAAATTGCTTGTATATTTATTGTTGCTATATATATATGATATTATTAAATATAATGAATATGTTTTATTTTTATATATATTACATACTAAAATCACGGGTCTGATGATACCATCTGAGTTTTTTGGGAAACATAACATATGGCTCGATTTTATTTTAAATATTAGCATTTTTAGGCAGAATTGGGTTTGGGGCTGACCCACCCCACAGGCCTTACAGCTTGTGGGGGGAGTCGTCCCCAAACCCTCCTTTTTCTTTTGTGAATGGCGACTGCCATATGGTGGTCGCAGCCTCCATTGGAGACTGCAATGCCCCATATGGGGCTGCCAACCTGTCTATAACTTGAAACATTTAAACTTTGATTTATATATTATTTGCTAATAATTCCATTTTAGTAATTTGTATAATATATGTGTGTGTGTAAATACATATGTATTTTACTGCCTGTAATTTCTTACTGTATCTACAGTTTCTAAAATATATTATATTTAAATAAAGGAAACTTTGAATGTTGTAAAATGCTATGTATATAATACCTACTCTTATGTTGTAAAATGCTATGTATATAATACCTACTCTTATATATATAAGAGTAGGTATTATATACATAGCATTTTACAACATTCGAAGTTTCCTTTATTTAAATATAAAATATTTTATATATATATATATACATATAGACCCATATATATTCTACAGCTGTAAGTTTGATATATAAATTTTTTGTTATCAGTATAGTTAGCTTTCAAAAGTTAATTTGTTTTTGGGCAACTAAAACTAGCCAATTAGGAAAAGTCTATTTGATTATGCAATTCCTTATCAATCAACTAGAAACATGAAAATGAGATAAATTGTGCATCTTTTAATTGACTCAATACTTCACAACAAAATTAGAAACACAACTCATTCTTATAAATCATTACATAACACTGGAATAGAAAACTTAGACAAACATGCAACCACAATAGAGAATTGGTAGATGTAATTAGTATTTGGATATTGTAAATGATAAATCTTTTGGTCTTGGATAAATGTTTCTTTGCATTTTTTTGGTAAAGTAATGTACTTTCAGGACAGGATGTCGAATGTGGACTCACAGAGACGGTAGTTTTACTTTATCTAATTTAACTACCACTTTTTTTGTAAATGCTTGGCCAAGCTATTGTACCATAGAAATAGATGGATTTTTATTAAAAAGCCTAGATTCATTAGTCTCTACCACATCTTGCTTGCAAGAGTTATGTTATTTCTAAGTTAGGAATGCATATAGGCAACAGGCATGCATCAAGAGATTCCCTCCTACTTATATTGTTCCAGGTTGCTAGGCTCCTCATGTAGGGTCGATGTTTTCTTCAAGTTAGGAAGAAACCTGAGGAAGTCCAGTACTTCATAGTTGGGTGGAAAAAACACCTTAACCACACTCTTGGCCTTGGCTTGCAGAAGACAATGGTCGAGATCAGAGATTTTATGTTATATGATTCATTATGGATAATTATTTCATTGTATTACACTTGTGTGGCTTGCGTAGCCGATTTGTAAAATGTAATAATATTTCATTGATGTATTGATACAATATTGTTCTTGTAACATTGAAACAGATCTATTGTAACACCCTGATTGGTGTATGTAATTGGAATTGTAACACTTCTTTTTAGTGTATGGAAAATGGTACTTCATTATTTTATAAACTTGTTATTTTATACAATTATGGATATTTGAAAATCATAAAAGATTTACTTTCCTCAATTAGAAAGAGCATTGCTTTTGTAACACTAATTTTAGTATTTAAGTTTTTCCACACTTTACAATCCCCTCTTGTGTAGTGTCATCTTGGGACACTTCCTTAGTTTGCATTTGTCAGCATAATTTTGGGTTATTTGTCGTAGTGAGTGGGAATGCATATATAAAGGAGTTTGGTATTTCATTTTACATCTAGGAGAATAATTTCAAGTTTGCTCTCACATTTTGTTCTATGCTAAAGTGTTCTTCATGCTTGGAATTTTTATCTACTTGTGGATGCTATTAAAGTTTGTTTACAGGTCTTGAAGGGAGTTTCAAGCCTTCTTCATCACTCTCCTTTGTTGGTGTGAAATCTTGAGTCATCTTCATCAACTAGGGTTATACCTCTTGTGGTAATCATCATCATTATCATTCATATTTCTATCATATCATTACAAATCTTGCCTTTTCCCTCTTAGGGCATGCACTCTTGGATTTAATCGTCATTTTAGGGGAGGTGGGAACACCAACATGGGGTTTGACTAAGGCAAGCACTTATACACATCACAACCTTTTCCTCTTTCCTTGTGTGCAGGTTGAAGAAATAGATTTTTGGAGCTAATTTTCAAGAAGAAGGCAAAGCAGACAGTTATAGGTCTGGTGATATTTGAGATTCTGTAAAACCCTAGAAATGTCCTAGGGCACCCAAGTGCCCTAGTCCTTGGCATTTCTACTCCAAGATCCAAGTTCTGAACTATTTCCTAATCTATGCTATAATTTATGTTTCCTCATATTTTCTTCTAGTAGTTAATTATAGTCTGATCTTTGTCAACTAGGGTTTGGTCATTTGTCTTAGCCTACTTGCTTGACCTTGGTTGAACTTGGTTGACTCATCTATATACAACAAAAGGGAAGAACCCCTATATTTTGGCTCTCCTTGGGTAGAAATCAAGCTCGGTTTGTGTCCTAATGTTTTTGGAAGAGGGTTTGACCTAGTTTAGCTTCTTAGGCTAGATAAGTCTTTTCCATTAAACAAGGCCTTGGCTTCTCTGTAATGTCAATGAGTGTAGGGGTGACCATTTATCTTCTACAGCTATGAATAGGGTTTGCTATTTTTTTCTATTTCTTGTTTGAGCTCAAAAAATTTCTAAGCGTTGATTGCAAGTGTGATGAGCTCACTAAGGGGTTAGAGTTTTATCGCCCTAATGTTGCCTTTTTGCATTTATTACATTTATCCATTTATTTTTCATTGGTTTTTCTAGCCATTAGATGCTAGCTTCTTATAAACTATTAACGGTTACCTTATATAGACTATGTTACAGTAATATACACTAGTTATGGTATATTACTATAAATCTACCGCATTGTCTTTTTTCACTCCAAAGATAGGTGGTAATGCTTCAGCCTTGCTCCATTAACAAAACCTATGATTTCACTTCCATCCAATTTCCTTAATCTTACCGCTTTGAATTCCACAATTTTGTGTATATAGTAAGGTCCTAACCACCTTGACTTAAGCTTACCTAGCTTCTTGAATTTGTTGTCATATAGTAACACTAAATCACCTTTGTGAAATGTTTTTAGGTACATAGATTCTTGTCATGCCGGGATTTTTTTCTTTTCCATTCCAAGTGTTGGTCATATCTGGCTATGAGTTGATTTTCATCCAATTTTTATAAATCTTCAATCCTCTAAGCTAATGAGTCATCATCATCCAACCGCAAGGTGAGTGCGGTATGTAGTGTTGGTATTATGAAGTTCATAGGGATTGTTGCATCAATTCCATCTACTAGCTAAAATGGTATGAACTTAGTAGACTATTTATATGTTATGCGATATACCCAAAGTACCGCAGGTACTTTTGGGTCCCAATCTTCTCTATTGCCATCATACACCTTTGTCAACACTATCCCAATTATCTTATTGAGATCTTCACTTGCTCCATTTTCTTGTGGATGATATGGAGAACTTTTATTGTGTGTTATCATAAAGCTACTCAAGAGTTCTGCAATTGTATTGTTTATGAAGTGTTTACCTTGATCACTTGTTATACTAATTGGACAACCAAGTCTTGTAATAATATTTTCATAAAGAAACTTTGCAGCAATTTTGGTTGTGCAATCTCTATTTGGTTTTGCTTCTTCCCACTTAGCCAAATATTCCACTCCTATTATTATAAATCTTGCTTTTAAATGTTTTGCGGGAGGGTTTATAGGTCCAATGAACTCTATTTCCCATTTCTCAAATGGTATTTGCACCAAGACTGATTTGATGGGCATTTCACCTCTTGCGGTAGGTTTTCCTACTCTTTGACATATGTCACAATTCTTAACATATTGTTTTTCTTCCTTTTGTAAAGCAAGCCACCATAAACCTGCTAGTTTTACCCTCTTTATGGTAGTGTCTCCTCAGTTATGTCCTCTGAAGATTCCTTCATGTACTTCCCTTAATATTGCTTTTCTTTTGTGTTCATAAACCACTCTTCTTAATATATCATCTTTTTCGAAGATGTGTAGTTATCCTTCAACCAGTGTATAAGGTAGTGTCTTCTGCATTAATTTTTTTTTTCATTCAGTGAGATATGTTTCAAAAATTCCCCTGTGGAAAGTAATAATTATATCTCATACAACTCCTTTATTACAACATTTAGTCTAAACAAGTGTGCACTAGGTAATTCTTCCTGTTGGTCATCAAGTTCTTCCCCTATTTCTATTCTAGATAGGTAATCAAGGACTTGGTTTTGTTTCCCTAATTTAACCATTATCTTAAAATCAAACTCTTGGAACAATAGTAACCATCTACATATCTGGCCTTGAATAACCAGTTGGTTTAGTAGGTATTTTAGGTTCATGGTCTATGAAGAATGTGAATGGAGTGGATAATCAATAATGTCTAAATTTTTGCAAGGCATAGACCATGGCCAAGGCCTCCTACTCTGTTGTTGTGTAGTTATTTTCTTCTTTGGATAACTTTCTACTGGCAAAAGCTATAGGATGGTCCTTATTTACCTTTGGTTGTGTCAGTATTGCTCTAATTGTTATTCATGATGCGTCCACATGTACATGGAATAGTATATTCTAATCAGGAAATATTAATATTGGTGCTTCTACTATCTTTTGTTTTATTGTGTCAAAGGAATTCTGGCATTCATTATTCCATTGAATGTTCTTTCTAATTTTCTTTTTCAGGAGTTCCTCCAAAGGTGGTGCAATTGTTGCATATCTTCTTATAAACTTGCGGTGATAGCTTATATAGCCCAAGAAGGTTTTTACTTCTGGTGCAGACTTTGGTGGTGGTAAAGTCATTATCAATGTTACTTTTAATGGATCAACCATTATACCTTCATTGTATATGATATGCCCTAAGAGGGTACCAAAAGCTACAGAAAACATACACTTCTTTAGGTTTAGTGATATTTTCATGTTTTTGCATCTATTTAATATTGTCCTTAATACTTGCATGTATGGTATTTTACTAGGCCATACACTATCCAATCATCAAGGTATTCTTCTAGTAAATCATGAATAAAGTCCTTAAAAGCATTCACCATTATCCTGTTGAATATCATAGGTGCATTTTTTAAACCAAAAGGCATCACCTTGTATATGTAAGACCCAAATGCTAATGCAAATGTTATCTTTGGCTGGTCTTCTTCTCTTATTTTGACCTGATGGTACCCAAAGAATCCATTGGTGAAGGAGTATATCTCTCTACCAGCTAATGACTCCAATATTTCTTCTATAAATGGAGTGGGAAAAGGATCATGTATGCATGCCTTATTTAGTTCTCTATAATCTACACATATTATGATTTCTTCTATTTTCTTTTTTTGCACAACCATGTGGCTTATCCATTCTACATCTTCCACCGGCTTGATTATACCTACTTCCATCATTTTGTCTAGTTCTAGTTTTACCTATTAGGATTCAGCCTATATGGTCTTTTTTTATGGGTTTGACTCCTTCCTTTAATTCGATTTTCATTATTCCTGCCTCCTCTTTAATTCCTTTCATATCTTTGAATGTTTTGTGGAATAAATCTTCAAATTTAGATAGGATCTCCATGACTTGTGCCACTACCTTTTCATCCCAATAATCTCTATTTTTTGATAATTTGGGTTTCCCTTCTTTTGCTACATTTTCCTCTCATAGTATTATGGGATGGTTATAATATTTTTCTTTAGGTTATGTAGGGAGTTCTAGTTCTCTTTCCCTTTCTTGTACTTATATTTCTAGGTTCTCTATATCTTCATTGTCCCCTTGAGTAGTTTTGTAACATATATGTTTAGTGGGGTTTGTTTCCTTGTTCATCCACTCAATAAATTTCCATATCCCTTCACTCCGTGGTGGTGGGAAACTTGTTTTTGGTACTTTTTCTTCTCTTTCTCCATTATGTTTGAATATTATTTCCTTGATTTTGAGCAATGTGATGTGAATATGGCCATCTTCATCCCAAAAAGTAAATGTGTGATAGAAGTCTTCCTTTAATACATCTTAGTATCTAATTTTTTATCTTATTTCCTAGTTGATGTATCAAGTATGTACTACTGGTGTAAGTGTCCAGTAGAATAATTGTATGTATAGTATTTCATCATATCCATTTCTTGCCTTCCAAACCCAAATGCAAGTTTTTATGTGTTCTTTTGGATGGATACTTCCATCATATTTACAGATTTCAACATACTCCCCTTCTTCTTCTATGTATCTTGTCTAAATTAATGATGTAAGAGCATCCCGGGTTGAAAGGCAATCTTGTATAAACCAAAAATATGTTATTTCTTTTCTTTTCTTGCATTTTAATCATTTTAGTCTCAAAAGATTGCATCACATTTTATTGCATGATCACTTCACAGCTCATGGCATAGGATCAAGATTCTACAATGGCTCATTTACATCATATCCAAATCTTAGGAGACTTTCAATTGTCTATAGAAAGTTATCATTGTCACAAGCTTCATCAGGATTCACTATTCAAAGTATTCAACATTTAGTTTAGCATACCAAGTTTGTGGCACCTTCCCGTGACTTGCGGTACCTAATGAAATACATCACAAAATATTATGGGACCAAAGACACCTTCAACTAGAACCGCAACATGATTCATCAACATTGGAGGCTTCACCATTGGAATTAGGCTGACCTACATGTTTCATCAAGCATTTGGATTTGGAACCTCTTGTGGCCAATGTGGATCACTCCAAAAGATTGGTAAGGATATATAAACATCTCTTAGATGCATTTGGAAATAGTTCTCATAGATAGATAGTTCTGAGTTCATAGTTCTAGAGCTAGAAAGGTGAATGTGCCCAATTGTCATATCTTTCACATAACTAATAGTAAGGAGGATTGTAATGCCCATGTAGTAGGCCTATGAGCCCTATTGTAATCATTTGTGAAGTTGAATCAAATAGAATTCTAATTTGTTGTTTCATTCATTATGTCTATTCCATTGTGTTTACTCTAAGGCTACACAGTTGGACAGTCCTATCCTTGGGCCCTCCATCCACGACAACACCAAGTGGTATCAGAGAAATGTTTTTAAATTCTTTGAGAGAGAAGGCATTCCGACAAATCCTAGGGTGAACAAATTTCCAACCAAAGGCATCCTGCAAGTGTTTGTCAATAGAGCTTGTCAATTGTGAGACAATTGCAACCTTGTAGCCAGATCACCGAATTGAGGTAGTTGCACCAGATCTAAGGAAAAGATGCCACCAAGAATGATAGCTAGTATGGCCAATGTTACTAGAAGGATGGAAGAAATTTTAGAAATAATGAGAACAATGAAAGTTTGATTAGATGTTGTAGAAGAGGATAGAAAAAGAGGCATAAACCCTAGACATGAGAATGAGAGTTATGATGATGAATTAGGAGTTTAAGTTACAGATCAAGATGAGGAAACCCTAGAAGAAGAATAGTCAAATTAGGTGAAGATGTTGAAATCTATTTCTAAGATTGGTAAGAGAGCTAGAATTGAGATTTCAAACTATGCGGGTAATTTGAACCCTAGGGAGTTGATTGATGAGATAAATGACATGGAATAATACTTTGAGTATGAAGAAATTGAAGATCCAGAAAGAGTGATATTTTCAAAAACTAAGTTGAAAGGACATGTTGCTATTTGGTGGAAAGAAATTTAGTTGGATAGAAATAAGAGAGGAAAAGAAAGAATCACAAAGTGGGATAAGATGGTGACCAAATTGAAGAATCAATTCATACCTGCTGATTATGAATTAGAATTGTTGAAGAGATTACAAAACCTAAGGCAAAAGGAGAAAATGGTAAAGGAGTATATTGAAGAATTTCACAGGATGATTATTAGGACTAGACATAATAAAGAAAGAAAGGAGAAAGTGGCGTAGTACATTAATGGACTAAGAACAAAAATTCAAGAAGAACTAAGCTTGGTAAGGATGACAATAGTGGAAGAGGCATATCAGTTTGCGCTGAAGGTTGAAGAAAATTAAACAAGAAATTGGAGCATAGATAGATAGGTAGAGGAGGAAGATTCTAGAGAGGTAGAACACAATGTAGTGAAGCAAGGTCATATGTGGAGCATAATAAAGAAAATAGCCCATACCACAAAGAAGAAATCGATAAGAATTCATATTACTAAGGGAGAGATGACGGGAGTTTCTACTGCAATAACAAAGGAAGTCATAATTCTTACCGCAATGAACGATACCAGAGAGATGAAAGAGGATTTGACAAAAGATCATTCAAAGGAACCTATTTCAAGTGTGGAGACAAGGCCACCAATCATTTTAATTCCATCAAGGGAGCACTAACAAAAGGATAGAGAATAGTGCAAGGACATCTTATGTGGAGGAAGACCCAATTGGATCACCAATTTCAATAGGGAAACTAGAAAAGGAGAGCTTTGTTGCAAGCAGAAACAACTGAGGAGCTACTGCAAAGAAAAAAATTGTTCAGGGAAAGACACAAATCAGGAGGTAGGTGTTGCAAAGTTATCATTGGTAGTGGTAGTAAAGACAATTTGGTTTCAGAAGAAATGGTAAGGAAGCTAAATCTAAAGAGGTTGGATCATCCAAAACCCTACAAGATCACATGGATTCAAGATGAACATAAGATATTGGTGAGTGAACAAATGTTTGGTGAAATTTCATATAGGATCTTAAATGATGAAGTATTGTGTGATATTATGTCGATGGATGTATGTCATATATTCTTAGGAATGCCAAGGAAGTATGATAGAAAGACAATACATGATGGGAGGAAGAGTACCTACTCTATGACATCAAATGGGAAAAGACATATCTTGATACCATTGGAGGAAGAGAACAAGAGTGAAGTATGTGTCAATGCTAGAAACTATTTAGTACATGGAAGGAAATTTTTGGATGGATTGAGACATGATAACATATGTTTTGCATTGATTCCAAAGAACTGCGGTACCCAAAGTGTAGAAAACACCACTGCAAAAGGAGAAGAACCACCGCAGAAGGAAATAGCAGAATTGTTAACATCATACTAAGATATTGTATCAGCTAATGTATCAAAAGGATTACCACCAGTTTAGAGCATCAGTCATCATATGGATCTCATACCTAGAGCTAAACAGATAGATATAGGAGCTATTGAGGAAAGGATTGATTAGAGAGAGCTTAAGCCCATGTGTGGTACCAACAATGTTAGCACCAAAGAAAGATGGAGAATGGAGGATGTGTACATATTCAAGAGAAATCATTAAGATCATAGTCAAGTATAGATTTCCATTGCCAAGGATGGATGAAATTGTGGATTTTTTTAGCGGAGAAAAATATTTCAAAAAGATAGACCTAAAGAGTGGATACCATCAAATCAGGATTAGGGAAGGAGATGAATAAAAGAATGCATTCAAGACAAATGAAGGACAGTATGAGTGGTTAGTCATGCCTTTTGGATTAACTAATGCATCAAGTACATTCATGAGATAGATGAATGAGGTATTGAAGAAATTCTTGGATAAGTTTGTTATTGTCTACTTGGATGGTATTCTAATTTTCATCAGAAGCAAGGAAGAACATTTGTGGCATATTAAACAAGTATTTTAGAGGCTGAGAGAAGAGAAATTGACAATAAACATCAAGAAATGTAGTTTCATGAAGATAGAACTGGTATATTTAGGATTTGTGATTTCTGTGGAAGGATTGAAGATGGATCCAAAAAAGGTAAGAGCAATTTTTAAATGTCCAACACCTGTGAATATTGGGGAGGTAAGATCTTTTCATGGATTGGCAAGTTTCTATAGGAAGTTCATCAAAAAAATTAGCACCATATGCACACCAATACCAAAGACAATGAGAGGTGACCAGAAAGATTTTGAGTGGATATCTGAAGCACATAGGAGTTTTGAATTATTGAAGCAAAAGGTAAGATAACAACCAGTGTTAGAATTACCATATTTTGATAAAGTATTTTAGGTTGATTTTGATGCTAGTGGAAATGCAATAGGAGAAGTGTTAATCCAAGAAAGGAGACCAGTAGGATATTTCAGTGAGAATTTGAATGATGCAAGGAGGAGATATTCAATATATGATCAAGAGTTCTATGCCATAATTTAAACCTTGAAGAAGTGGAGACATTATTTATTGCCAAAAGAATTTGTGTTGTACACTAACCATCAAGCTTTGCAGTACTTGAACAGTCAAGGTAAGTTAAATCAAAACACACATGAGGTGGGTAGAATTCATGCAAATTTATACATTTGTGTTGAAACACTAGAGTGGAAATTCAAATAAAGTTACAGATGTGTTGAGCAGAAGAAGGAACTTGTTGACAAAAATGAGGGTAGAAGTACTAGGTTTTGAAGAACTCAAGCACATGTATGAGGATGATCTTGGTTTTGTAGAAGCATGGAAAGCATGTAGAGAACCAATTGTGATAGATAGAAGAAAGTGGTTGGATTACTTCATTCAAGATGATATGATGTTCAAAGGGAATTAATTGTGTATTCCACAAAGCTCAATGAGAGAGAATTTGATCAAGGAGAAACATAGTGGTGGATTAGTAAGACATTTTTCTATTGATAAAGTACTAGCTTTGGTGAATGAACATTATTTTTGGCCTCAAATATATAAGATGTAAGGAAGTTTGTTTAGGGTTGCAGAACTTATCAAGTTGCAAAAGGGAGTAGTCAGAATATTGGATTGTATAAACCTTTGACAGTACTAGAAAGACCTTAGAAAAATATAAGCATGGATTTCATATTAGGGTTACCAAGAACACAAAGGGGACATGATTCTATATGTGTAGTATTGGATAGATTTTCAAAGATGGAGCATTTCATTACTTCTAAGAAGACCAATGATGTTGTACATGTTGCTGACCTATTTTTCAAGGAGATTGTGAGATTGCATGGATTACCAAAGAGTATAGTTTCAAACAGGGATACAAGGTTCATAGGATATTTCTAGAGGACATTGTGGAAGAAGATGAAGACAAATCTAAAGTTTAGTTCAACATTTCACCCACAGACAGATGGACAAACATAAGTGGTAAATAGGGGTTTGGGCAACTTGTTGAGATGTTTGGTAGGAGATAAGGCAAGAAATTAGGATATAATTCTAACGCAAGCAAAGTTTGCATACAATAATTCAGTGAGCAGAAGTACAAGGAAGATACAATTTGAAATTTTGACTGGAGTACAACCTAGAGGAGTTATAGAACTTAGAGACATCGGCATGGAGAACAAAATGAGTGCAAAAGTAGAAGAATTTACACCTGGATACATGGAAACAATACACACTCAGGTCTGGAAGTATTTGGAAGAGGAGACAAGCAAATGAGAAGAGGAGACACAAGGAATTTTTTTATTGGGGATGAAGTCATGGTATATTTCAGAAAGGAAAGATTTCCAGTAGGGACATACAACAAGATGAAGATGAGGAAGTTTGAACCATGTAAGACTCTCAAGAACTTTGATTTAGGAAATGCATATGAAGTGGAGTTATTGAAAACATTTGGCATATCACCCATATTCAATATTGCACATCTATATCAATAACATAAAGGACACTCAAGTGACAGCACCACAGAAGTTTGTTTGAAGGATCAGATATCGTATCAGCAACAGGAACAAATAGAGTAGATTTTGGATAGCAGAGTCGGACGCAGCACTAAAGGTAAGAAGTATAAGGAGTACCTAGTTAAGTGTAAAGGAAGACTGGAGGATGATTCATCATGGATTTCTCAAGAGGAGGTAAACCGCATTGGTTTTCCTCTAGCCCCAAGAAAGTGAGGGACTCACTTTCAAATAAACCTAGGTGTCTGATGCAGGAGCATACCAGGTTGAAAGGTAATCTTGTATCAACTAAATATCTTGTTTCATTTCTTTTCTTGCATTTTAGTCTCATTAGATTGCACCACATTTTACTGCATGATCACTTCATAGCTCGTGGCACAGGATCAAGATTCTACAATGTCTCATTTACATCATATCTAGATCTTAAAAGATTTTCAATTGTCTACAGAAAGTTTATCACTATCAGAAGCTTCATCAGGATTCACTGTTCAAAGTATTCAGCATTCAGTTCAGCATACTGAGTTTGTAGCACCTTCCTGTGACTTGTGACACCTAATGAAACACATCATAATGCATTATGGGACCCGAGGTACCTTCAACCAGAACTACAACATGATTCATCAACATTGGAGGCTTCACTATTAGAATTAGGCCAACCTACACGTTTCATCAAGCATTGGGATTTGGAGCCTTTTGTGGCTGACATGGATCACTCCAAAATCTTGGAAAGGATATATAAACATCTCCTAGATTCATTTGAAAATAGTTCTCATAGATAGATAGTTATGATTTCATAGTTCTAGAGCTAGAAAGGCCAATGTGCCCAATTGTCCTATCTTTCACATAACTGATAGTAAGGAGGATTTTAATGCCCATGCGGTAGGCTTGTGAGCCCTATTGTAATCATTTATGAAGTTGAATCAAATAGAATTCTAATTTTTGGTTTCATTCATTATGTTTATTTTATTGTGTCTACTCTAAAATTGTACGGTTGGACAATCCTATCCCTAGACCCTCCATCCGTGACTGCACCAATTAAGATCTTGAAGACCGACCAATGCTAGATGTTATGTTTATGGGTGTTCCACCAACTAGTGGCATTGCATATTAGTGTATGTTTTATTGCTTCAAGTCTTATTTCTACTTTCTCAAAAGTTTGTTCCATTTGTGTTATGTATGCAGTTAGATCCCCAATTTCTGAATATTTAGGTAGCTTGATATGCAATATCCCCCATGAAATGTGATTTATTTGACATGATTTTTGGTGTGTACCTTCTATTTGTGTGTCTTTTTCTCTGCTTGTTTCTTGTATAATTTCATCATTTGTGGTAAAATGTAGTGAATTTAGTTGTCAATCTGACCATAAATGCTCTCATGTATCCCATGATTCTGTGGGTGTGTGTTTCTAGTTCTTGTAACCAAGCACTTAGGACATCCTCACTATTCATGCTATAATGGTTAGTTTCAATTTCTATCTCTCCTTCAGAGTTAGGTTCTTCTATGTTGTTGTTTCTAGGGAGTGTAGAGATTGAATAGAGGTTTTTGTTATCTTCATCATTGTATTCCTTCGGATTGATTTCTTCTATATATGACTCATCATAGTTTCCTCATAAAGGTATATGAGCAATCATTTCATCATCACCGAAGGATATTTCTTCCTTCCTTGATTGCTACTATCTCAATGCCTATAATTTGTTTTACTCCCATGACACTAACTTCTACATTCCTCCATGTTCCTAGTGTTTTCATTCCTAATCCATCAACAAGACTAATATTGTATGGTGTTTCTTGTAGTTTAGGCCTTCCCAACTGTTCCCACACCCTTTTCATGATCATAATCATGTTTGTGCCTAAATCATCCATTACTTTTTTCAATCTTTTGTGATTGGTATTAACTGTAATCATTATAGGTATTTTCTTCCATGGCCTCTCAGTTCTCCTTATCTTTTTTATTTGTGGTGGTTAGATCTTTTGTTTGTTCCAATATTTATTGAATTGCTTAAGTTTTTCTAAGAGATCATTTTTTATCCATTTGTGTGAGTTGGTTTAGTATTCTCACTTCTTGTTTAGTAAAGAAATTATCTATTTCATTCTCTTTTGTTGTTCTTGTTTGAGTGTTTTCTTACTTTGTTCTACAATTTGATCATGTTCTACTTTGTTAGGGAAGAAGTGTTCATCTTCCCCAATTTCTTCCTCACTTATGTTAATGCATTTTGTTACGATCTCAGTCCCTTGTCTTGTGACTACCACTTCTTTATTTTTCTTTTTCTATTTTGGCTTTTCTTCATATGTTTCCACTTGGTAATCATCTTCTGATGAACTATCGGTAGTGATCTTTGATTCATAGATTTCTTATTTTTTGTATCTCTGATTTGCGGTGGGTTTTAGGCACTCTCCTCATGAGTCTTGGTCCTTTAAAACCATGAAGTTTCTCGGTCTTAGACTGTAGTGAGCTATTTTATAATATGTTTGAGCCTTATCATAGTTAAATATGTCATGGTCTATGCTACTACAGAATCTACATTGTTTCTTCTTTTCTCCCCAGCACTCATTTATGAAATTACTTGGCTTACTGCATTTGAAGCATGTTGAATTGTCTCTCCTTCTTCCCCTACTATGGTATCTTCCTTCTCTGTAACCATTGTATTAGTCTCTTTCCTCATTGTTATAGTCATTCATGTAAGGTGTAGACTTAGGATTTGTGTTTTGTAAAGTATTGATATTTCTTTGATTGGCCCAATTGGGATGTTTATATCCATGATCTTCCATGTACAAGGGCCTTTCTGCTAATCCTTTCACATATGCCATATTTTCATTATCTGTTCTATTTTTGTAGTGTGAATTACACCAAGGTTCATGATCATCTTCTTCTCTTAATCTAAATAATTGTGATGGACAATCCTTTGTTTCATGGTCATCCCACTTTCTGCATAATCCACAATAGACTATATTATTTCTCTTTGGTACTATTTTGGTGTCTACCTTCATTGTGGTATCCTTTCTCTCTCCTTTCATCATTGGACATTCGTTTCACAAGTGCCCTTCTTTTGTACAATATGAGCACCATATATTAGCTCTTTGCTTTTGTGGGCTCTCCTCTTTTCTTGCCATAATTTCTTGTTTTAGTTTTAGTTGTTCTAGTTTAAGTTTTAGTTTCTCAATCTCCAGACTTTCCTCAGTCTTATCCTTTTTGTGCTAGGTTTGTGATTCAATGCAGTAGGCCATAATCACTACTTCTGAGTAAGTCTCAAAAGCCTTTCTATGTAAAGAAGTTCTAATGTCAGGACTTAAGCTAGATACAAACCATTCAATCCTTTGTTTCTCTTTTAGTGGTTCCTCTAGCCTGTAGGTGGCTTCTTTAAACCTTTTATCAAATTTCTTAATGGATTCTCCTTCTCTCGTAAACATATCTGTCATCTTACTCACTCCTTCTATAGGGATTTTTAGAGACTCAAAATTATCTAGAAATTCTTTCTTAACCTCAACCCATTCTTTAGTGTGGTTAGGGCATGTCTTTCTATACCATTTTAATGCATCATTTCTTAATGTTCCCACAAAATCAAAAAGTTTAATCTAGTCTCTTGTTATATTTTCCTGTTCTAGATTGATTCCAAAACAAAGATATGCTCTGCAACTTTTGTTGTGTACTTTCCAAATATAGGCAGCTTGATAGGTGAATACATTATTGATTTCTTTTATTTTTCCAGATCTCTGGAGAGGAGAGAGCATGATAAAAGGAAGAAGATGCCAGTGTGAATGTTATTTCAGGTAAAAATCTTTTGTTTCTACTATTACAAAGATGTAATGTGGTGTTCAATGTGGATTTTGGAGAGGAATAAGTATCTTGGGGTGAATGAAAATATTCCAGATGGAGCATCGTTCATTGGAATGCGATGGTTGATTTAAAAGAGTTGAAATGCAAATTAAGGAGAGCCCATAGAAGGCCATTGTTGTAAATCATTTTCTGGAATACATTGTTGTTTTGAATGTTAATAAAAATTAGAAGTTAAGTTTATGTAGCAATCTAAATTTTAATTGTGAACAAGTTGATGTTGTTAGCATAAAATTTCTTGTGTGTGTGATTTGTGAGCAAAGAGTCTCTGTTTCACTTGGATTTGTGGATTTTGTGAGCAGCTGTGTATCTTGTGGGATATGGATTTATTTACAAATTATTTGTTTCCTCTGTGATTTTGAGAGGTTATGTTTGTATGGGCAATCTTGTCTTGTATCAAAGAAGAAGCAAATTTTGTTAGAAAATTGAAGAAGGCCTCTAGAAAATACAAAGGTAAGATACCCTTTAAGTGTTTCAATTGTGGAAAAAATGGTCATTTTGCATCTAAATGTCATTTAAGTGATAATGAAAAAGGGAATAGCTCTAAGCAACAAGTTTCCAAGTACAAGAAAAAGAACTTTAGCAAAAAGAAGAAGAGTCTTTATGTAGATAAAGAAATTAGTTCTTCTGATGACTACCCATTAGTGAGTGAAAGGGATGAAATTGTATTTATGACTGTTGAAATCAAAGAAAATGAAAACACCCCCATAGAAGATTATTGTGACAACTTTGATGAGGAAGAAGAGTGTGAAGTTGATTTGGAAGGTGAACTAGTCTCTGCACTAGCTGATCTAAAATATGAAAGAAGACAAAATGAAGAATACAAGTTAAGAATTGAAGAATATGAAAAACTTGTAGTAGGCTTGAAGTTGCAGCAAGAAGAATCTAAGAGAATAGAGGAAGTTACTAGTTTGAGTTTGAAAATCAAACTAGAAGAATGTCAAAAACTAGAGGTTGAAGTTGTCTCTCTAAAAAAGGAGTTAGAAAAGGTAAATATACAATTAAATAGAAGCCTTAAGTTTGTGAAGATCTCTAAAATTCTTGATGAAATAATTGGTCGTCAAAGGTCCTTCTCCAACATGCTTGGGTTAGGATATGTGGAAGACAAGAGTTTCAAGGATGTTGTCTCTAAGAAGAATTCTGAAGAGAAGACTATCAAAGTTGCTACTCTTTTTCAAAAAGCAGTTGAAGAAAAAGGTGAGTCAAGTTTTACTATGCCTAAGAAGACAAAAGAGCCTAAAAAGAGTGTTGTTGCTTCTAGGAAGAATAAGAGAACTGAAGATCTCATAAAGGAGGATGATGGATTCATCAAAGTTCACAATTCAAAGAGGAGATTCAAGTACCAACTTGCAAGACAAACCAGGTTTAATTATGCTTTTTATGGTTACTATTTTTCATGTAATTAGTTTGGACATAAATCAATAAACTACAAAATTAGACCTAGGAGAATGGATAGGCGTGATTTTGTAAGCAAAAATCTTTTTGCCCCTTTAGTTGATATGAATAATATTTGCTATAATTGTAACAACTATGGGCATATTGCCAAGTTTTGTAGAAGTGTGTTTATACATCCTTTTAGACAAGAGAAAAGGAGATTTACTCCTCAAAGGCAAGACAGACCTACACAATCCTCTGCAAGTCCAAAGAAATAATTTGCAACCCTTGCTCAAAAGAAAGAACTTGCAAAGCCTTCTGAGCAAAAGAAGAAAAGTTCAAAAAGGCATTGGATAGAAAAGAAGAATGAAAAGTCTATGATTGTTCAAGTACCTTTCCATGCCAAAGGATGAGATAATTCATGGGTTATAGACAATGGTTGCTCTAGTCATATAACTAGAGACAAAAGCAAGCTCAGCAAGTTGCAAAAGTGGAATGGTGATTTTGTAAGGTTTGGGGACAATACCTTTACCAAGATAGCAAGGAAAGGCACATTGTGTGTGGTTGGAAACACTAATGTTTAGGATGTTTTGTATGTAGAGGGACTACAACATAACTTGATTAGTGTCAATCAAATGTGTGACAAGGGGTACAACTTGTTATTTCATGCTAGTGGATGTGAGATAAGAAAAGCTAGTTTTGGTAGACTTTTTACTGAGGCAAACAGAACAAATAGATAAGTATATCATTTGAAAGGGTGAAAAGTGGAAGATGTTTGTTAGGACAAACTAATGAAATTTGGTTATGGCACAAAAGGATGGGCTACATCAACTTTGATCATCTGGTGAAGATCAATAAGAAGCATGCAGTGAGGCATATGCCTAGTATTGGCAAACCTGCAAGTACCTTCTGTAAAGAATGCCAAGAAGGAAGCAAACAAGCATTAATTTGAAGACAAAGGAATATTCAAATTCAAAACCCCTTGAGGTGATACATACAGACTTGTGTGGATCAACCAGAACCAAGAGTCTTAATTGAGAAAGGTATTTCACGTTGCTTATAGATGATTATTCAAGAATGACATGGGTAATGTTTCTTACAGTAAAATATCAAGCTCTTGAAAGATTTAAAATCTTTAGGGCTATGGTTGAGAATGAGATTGGTTCAAGGATAAAATTCTTAACGTCTGATAGGGGTGGAGAATTCACTTCTAATGAATATGATCATTACTATGAAAAGCATGGAATTAAAAGACATTTCTCTACAGGTAGGACACCTCAACAAAATGGAGTTGTTGAGAGAAAGAATAGATCTATCTAGGAAATGGCTATAACAATGTTGAATGAAGCCAAACTTCTTGATAGACACTAGAATGAAGCAATTCATACTATTTTTTACATTCTTAACAGAGGTCAGTTAAGAGTAAACCATGATAAGACTCCATATGAAGTATGGAAAAGCAGACCTACATCTGTGAAGTATTTTAGAATATTTGGAAGTAGATGTTTTATAAAAAGGGATGAAGATATATTGAGTAAATGTGAGACAAGGTCTGATGAAGGAATATTTCTTGGTTATTGAACTACAAGAAAAGCCTATAAGTGCTACAATAAAAGTTTGTAGAAGATAGTTGAAAGTGTGAATGTTAGAGTGGATGAAGACTGCTCACATTTGTCACATAAAAGTGACATGTATTCAAAGGTCCCTTCTTATGAAGAAGAAGAAGAAGTTGCAAAAGAAGGGTCACAAGAGGAGAATGATGCTGATGAAAAAGAATAGCCAAAATCTACTCCAAAGGCTCCACCCAAGTATGTCAAAAGAGATCATTCTGAGAATCAAATTCTTGGAAACAAAATTGATGGTGTCATGACAAGGAAAAATATTGCACAACAAGAACAAGTAAACTATTGTTTACTATCTAAAATAGAACCTAAATCTTATGAAGAAGCTAGTAAGGATGAGAGTTGGATTGAGTCCATGAAGGAAGAACTAAGTCAAATAGAGAAAAATTAGACTTGAGAACTTGTTCCAAGGCCTGCTAATAAGAAGGTCATAGGCACAAAATGGGTGTTTAGAAATAAATTGAATGAAGATGGGCAGATAACTAGAAACAAAGCTAGTAAGGATTATGCTTAGGTTGAGGTCATAGATTTTGAGGAGACATTTGCACCTGTGGCTAGTCTTGAAGCCATTAGAATGTTTCTTGCATATTCAGTTTATAAAAACTTCAAGGTATACCAGATGAATGTAAAGTCTACATTTCTCAATGGCTATCTAGATGAGGAAGTTTATATAGAGCAACCTGAAGAATTCAAGGTGACTGAAAACAAAGACTATGTGTATAGATTGAAAAAGGCACTGTATCATCTAAAACAGGCCCCTAGGGCGTGCTACTCCAGGCTAGACAAATATCTTCAATAGCAAAGCTACAGAAAAGGTATCGCTGACAGTAATCTGTATTTCAAATGTGAAGGTGAACATATGTTGATTGTTATTGTTTATGTTGATGATATAATCTTTGGTAGTAATAGTGATAAAATGTGCAAAGCCCTTACTAATGCAATGCATAAAGAATTTGAGATGTCAATGCTAGGAAATTAGCATTCTTCCTTGGTTTACAAGTCAGTCAGTTAGATACAGGGATTTTCATTTCTCAAACTAAGTATGTGCAGGAAACTCCTAAGAAATTCAAGATAGAATATTGCAAGCCAATCAGTACACCTATGGTCACTAAATGTAAGCTCATCAAAGATGATGAATCTACTTTAGCAGATCTAAATTTTTACAGATCTATGATTGGAAGTCTCTTATTCTTACAGCAACAAGGCCTAATATCATGCAAGTTGTCTATATGGTCGCTAGATTTCAAGATGCTCCTAAGGAGACACATGTTAAAGTTATGAAGAGGATATTTAGATACTTGAAGAGTACATTAGATTATGGTCTATGGTATCTTGTCTGTGATGACTTTACTTTGATTACATACACAGATGTAGATTGGGCTGGTTGTGTGGATGATAGAAAGAGCACTAGTGGCAGTGCATTCTTTCTAAGAGATAGATTGGTAGCATGGTTGAGTAAGAAACAAGATTCATTGTCAACAACTGAAGCTGAATAAATTGTTGTTTTATCTTGTTGCATTCAAGTTCTATGGATGAAACAAACTTTGCAAGGTATCAAGGTTGAGTTTGATGGGCCACTTAACATTCTTTATGATAATACAAGTGCTATAAACATCTCAAAAAATCCAGTCATGCATTCAAGGACCAAGCACATATCCATTAAGTATCATTTTCTTAGGGAGAAATTTGTTGAACAAGAAGTCAAATTGGAATATATTGCTACAAAAGAACAGCTGGGAGATATATTTACAAAACCCATTCCAAAGGAGACATTTGAACAACTCAAGAAGAAGTTAGGTGTTGTTCCTTCTCCTATCTCCTGTAGACACCCAAAATTGATCTAGTTATCATTAGTATCAAATATCACATTATCTATCATCTGCATTTGTCTAACACATTTAAGCAATTTCCCTATTTTATCAAAATCACCTATTTCTTCTATCAATTAATTCATTATCTATTTCTTATATTTTCTCTAATCTATAATTAAATAATCTTTAATTATTTAATTATCTCTATTCTATCTATTTTAATTAAATAAATCTTATTTATTTAATTAAAATCCCTTCATAAGCCCACTTTCCAATTAATTAAATAAATTTTATTTATTTAATTAATTTTTCTTATCACTTATCTTTATCTTTCATCCTAATCTGACATGTGTGTATCTTTTATTTAAAAACATGTGTGGTACTACATCTTTTATTTAATATCTTTCACATGTAGTACTTTTTATGTACACAATCACACATGAGCCTTATCTTCCCTCCACTTGTCATCTACACATTCACCTATGATTATCAATTCATCCCAGCCATTTACATAGCCATCAAATCTCCACCATTGATTGATTTTGGTTGAGGTCTATATAAACACCCTCTCATTCCATACTACATCTATCCATCATTTTCATATAGCGTCTACATTATCATCCTGAGCATATAGAGCACTTTAGCATCTATCATGGCAGCTTTGATCTTCATAATTGTTCATTATTGAGAAGCAATCCACATCATAAACAAGGAATCATACAATCTAGGTGATCTTGTTCTTGAATTGCATACTTTTGATTTCACTTGGATTCGATTCTTTGATGGTGTTGCTTTCGTGAAGTTTAGATTTTCAGAGTGCTTATAGCAAATCACAGTCGCTTTTAAGTGAAAAACCAGTAGCCTTCAGAATTTTTGCATCACTTTTAAGCTACAAGTTGCCACTTTCAGTATTTTCCAGATCACTTTTAAACCAACAGTGGTCACTTCTAGTCCATTTCACATCGCTTTTAATCTGAAATTGGTTTCTTCCAGCTAGCTGGGCCGCTTCCTACAAATTAGGGTTTTCTGCTAACACCTAGTTTTGGCAAGAACAGGGATTTTTTTCATGCATCTGGCATATTCAGTTCACTTTTGAGCAGTAACAGTACACCTCTAGGTTTCCTGCATTGCTTCTGAGTAATAATAGTTCACTTACAGCAGTATTCAGATCACTTTTGAGCAACAATTGATCACCTCTAGTAACTGTGTGTCGCTTTTAGTTCATTCATTGCACAGTTGGGTTTTCTTGGTTACTAATCTATTTATGCAACATCTTATTGATTGTCTAAGAAAAGGAGGTTGTGAAACTCCTAACATATCTACTATAGCTTCGATCAGTCCAAGACATTTTATTTTTATCACTAATTTAGGAATATTTGGGCTTGGTGCTTAAAAAGAATCATTGTTTGCTCTGTGCTTGTTTTATCTTTTTTGATTGCTTGTTGTGCATGTGTGTAACCTAAATTTAATAGAAAAAGTATCCTCTCCCCTTGCCTATCAAATGGATCTTGGGTGCATGAGAACTTGTTATTATCTTTAGAGGGCCTACCTTCCTGGTGTAAGAAGGGGTACGACCCAAGTGGTAACGGGCTAAAGCCAGGTCCTTCCAAACTGCTATATAAGAAAAGTGTTTTTGTCAAAAGCCACAAAGAACAGGTGCCATTGTGTTACACTAACAAATGTTTCCCCCAAAACCCCTTAGAGCATAACCTCTTTGGGCTGGGAAGCCTCCATTAACGGAGCGAATCATTGCACGTGTAGCCACCCAAATAGATGCCCTTACTAGCAACCTTGTGTAGTAGCCAAAATCCCTCTATTTGTTGATGGAAAAGGTGGGACCTTTGAAGCCACCATGATTCTCACTATTCTTAGTAGAGATAGCAGGGACAATCCTAAGGTTTGGTGGGGGGACGAGCCTTTGAAAACCCAGATTTGGTATGCGTGAGAAGTGAGTGCCATGGAGGGGAGCCGGTGCTACGAAGATCCTGAAGCTATCCTCTTTGAATAGGCATGGCAAGGGGACTCAACAAATACAGTCCTTTCCTATCCTAAGTTGTATAAGTTTGTGATTGTTGTGAGTGTGAGTGACTGAAATCACTATTTTCTTGTCAAAAACATCATTCAAACACATCCTCTGTCAAACACAGACTGCCTCTGAAAAATAACTGTTCGCTTTCAAAAATCCAGATTGCTTTTAAACAATAGTTGCTCACCTTTTGCAAAATCTAGATCTCTTTTAACCAACAACTACTTGCTTCTGGCAAACATTGCATTGATTTTAAACAGCAATAGGTTGCTTTTGAATTGTAACTGATCACCCTTGGTAAAACTACTCACCTCTAGTTCATATTGCAATTTGTCATCTGAAACAAACCTAGATCACTTTTGAGCTATTACCCATCACTTTTGGAATTTTCTAAGTCGCTTCTGAGCTATTACCTGTCGCTTTTGGTTAAACATTAGCAATCCATATCAACCCAGCCAAATTAGTTGCACTTTTAGACTTCTTAGTTCTGTCACTAGATTTCAGACATTCCCCTGATCATTTGTAGCCACCTCAACATCGTCTCCTATCTTGAGCATATCAAAACCATTAAACTTTTTGAGCTTTCCATCCTTTGAGACCCCAAATAGAAACCAAACATCAAAAGAATCAACTCAACAGTAGCAAACATCATCCCTTTGGCTTTACTTAGCCCCAACAACACTAGCAAATAGCATCAGCAACCAGCTTTTCCCTTGAGTTTGTGAGCTATTCTCTAGGGAGTTTATCCAACTAACAACCAA
Organism: Cunninghamia lanceolata; assembly: GCA_027924645.1. Classification (NCBI taxonomy): domain Eukaryota; kingdom Viridiplantae; phylum Streptophyta; class Pinopsida; order Cupressales; family Cupressaceae; genus Cunninghamia; species Cunninghamia lanceolata. The sequence continues at coordinate 11,857,341 of BSBN01000655.1, forward strand.
CAAAGCAACCCAACACCAACAACCAACAAAGCAACCCAACAACAACAACCAACAACCCATTAGCAAACCAAGTAACTGTTAGACTTAGGGCACACAACTAAGAGGGGGGGTGAATCAATTGTGCAAAACTTTCTCCAATTAAACACTTAAGTCTTCTTAGTGATTAGTAGTATATTAATCATGAGCCATAATACATTCAAATCAAAAGTAGAAACACATCAACACATAAGACACCAAGATTTTGATGTGGAAAACCCAGTTAAGGGAAAAACTAAGCAGTGATTAAGCCAAGATTGTATTCTCTATTAGAAGAATAGAAAGAACAAAATGGCACATGCCAATTAGGGCTCACTGCCTGAGCACACTGCTCACAAGAGGCTCATTGCCTACAAGAGACACACTGTCTACAAAGAAATAAATATCACATACATGAACTGGAGAATAGCATCTTCACCATTCTTGAATTAGTTCCATTTAAGCCCAATACTTTTGCTCTGCCTTTCACTCTCTTCCTCGCTACCACACTCTCATCTTGGCAAGGACAACTTTGAAATGATTTTGCAACCCCTTATTTATACAAGACATCAACTTAGGAATAATTATCTAAGTCGACAAACATCTACCAGAACATCCACAAGAAGTGTAACTTATCCAGTCGGCCAGTCTCAGGAAGAACATCATCATCTGAAGGATAATCTTCAATAACAAGCTCCAACTCCAATGCGGACCACTAACACATACTAGACACAATCCAAATTCCTTCACAAGGTTTCCTGAATCACCAAGAACATCTGCACTTCATCTGCATACTGAAATCCTCCTTTCTTTCATCTGGAGCTTTAAGAACATAGTCTGTCACCACTGTCACCAAAGAATGGATACTTCCAAACCTTCCATTCATGAACCAATTGATTTGACACATCATAAGGACTTCCTTAATACTCCCTCAAATCTGTAGAGCAGGAAACTTCATTTCCGGATCTCACCGGACCTTTCTTGTTACACTTTGTCACCTCTGAACACCTACCGGAACCGGTTTTACTTGAGCGGCCACAACTTCTTCATATCTTCATTCAAACCTCTAAAATCTCTATTGGATCACCTATAGACACATATCTACAAACCCTTTAATCTGCATCCCCTTATCCTCATCCTATCTTGGACTTTTGCCTTACTGTCATCATTGTTCTTCACTGTTCCTGATTGAGACTAATTTTCTCAATATCCTCAACTCACAGCTCATCCAAACCTTATCATTAATGCAATAGAAGTATGTTGACATCAATGACAAACACCAGTTAGGCCCATACTTGCAACAATCTCCCCCTTTGTCATTGATGGCAACATAAGATGTGAAAAACGGTTTTAACCATTAAGTCAAGAACTTCTTCTTACTGTCACAGCTCCCCCTATCAGCAACAACCATTCACATTTCTTCTCTCCCTTTACTGCTCCCCCTTTTATTAGCAACCACTTGTTTTTCACATGTCTTCTCTCCCCCTTTAACATTAATGGCAAAGGGCACATACTTGCAATTTCCAACACTTTAGAATCATACCTGTTGCTCCCCCTGAGTAGCAGCTCCCATCAATCTAGATCACAAGATATGACTATGATATCCACTAGACTGATGTACCTTAGTGCACCTTAGTTCATCACTGGAGGGGCAATAACCCCTAACTTCTCCCTGAGAAACTCAAAAGAGTCCTTAGGTAGAGGTTTAGTAAAGATGTCTGCAATCTGATCCTTGGAAGGCACAAACTCCAATCTGACTTCATTCTTGCTCACTTGCTCTCTCAAAAAGTTTTGATGGATATATGTTTAGTCTTTGAATGTAACACCAGATTCTTGGATATATTTATTGCACTTGAATTATCACAGAAGATTGTGATAGGTTCCTCATACTCCACTTTGATATCTCTTAGCATCTGCTTCATCCACAAAACTTGAGTGCAACTACCTGCTGCTATAATATATTCAACTTTAGCTGTAGACAGAGATATTGCCTCTTGTTTCTTTCTTAGCCAAGAAACCAATCTCTTCCCCAAAAAGAATGCTCCACCACTGGTACTTTTCCGGTCATCCACATCTCCTACCCAATCAGCATCCGTATATGCATGAAGAGAGAAACCATGATCTCTAGGATACCACAGACCATACTCAACCATCCCTTTTAGATATCTAAAAATCCTCTTGATTGCCATGACATGGGATTATCTAGGATCAACTTGGAATCTAGCAACAAGACCAACAGCTTGCATAATATCTGGTCTAGTTTGAGTGAGATACAACAATCCTCTGATCATTGATCTATACTTTGTCTGGTCTACCTTAGGAGAGTCATCATCTTTTCTCAACTTACATCCAGTTGCCATGGGAGTATTCATTGGCTTTGAATCTTCCATCCCAAATTTCCTCAACAATTCTTTCACATATTTGGTCTGAGAAATGAAGATTCCTTTCTTTGTTTGAGTAATTTACAGACCCAAGAAGAAATTCATTTCACCAAGCATAGACATCTCAAACTCACTTTTCATTTGATTTACAAAAGTTTTACACATACTATCTCTTCCTCCAAAGATGATATCATCAACAAATACTTCAACAATCAAGATTTTTTCATGATCAATTTTGAAATATAAGTTACTATCAGTAGTACCTTTGTTGAAACTAATCTTCAAAAGATGCTTATCCAATCTTTCATACCAAGCTCTTGGGGCTTGCTTCAATCCATACAATGCCTTTTTCAACTCGCAGACCATATCACCATGATCAGACAATTGAAATCCATCCGGTTGCTCTATATACGCTTCTTCTTCCAAGTCACCGTTTAGAAAGGCAGACTTGACATCCATCTGATATACCTTGAAATCCTTGAAGGCAGCAAAGGCAAGAAATAATTTGACTGCTTCAATTCTTGCCATCGAAGCAAAAGTTTTTTCAAAATCAATTCCTTCTATTTGAGAGTAGCCTTTGTAGACCAATCTAGCTTTATTTCTCATTACTTCACCAACTTCATTTAGTTTGTTCTGGAAGACCCATTTGGTTCCAATCACATTCTTGTTTCTAGGTCTGGGAACAAGATCCCAAGTGTGATTTTTCTCTATTTGCACCAGCTCTTCCTCCATTGCTTTAGTCCAGTTTTCATCATTGCAAGATTCATTCACTATCTTAGGTTCAATCTTTGAAATCAAACAATACTATTCTAAATCTTGAGCAATTCTCCTTCTTGTTAGTACTCCTTTGCTTTTATCACCTATGATCTGATCTTTAGAGTGATTCAGTCTTACATACCTGGGAACTTTAGGAATTTCTTGCACTTCTAATCCTTGATCAAGCTCATTGAAACTCATTTCTTCTTCCTGGTTTACCGGATTAGCTTGAATCTGACTAACAGATGAGGCTTGGGCTTCTTGAGTCATAACATGATTCTGATCATCTTCATCATATTCATAAAACCTTGATGGTTTCTCAATTCCCTCATCAACCTTCACATTTGTACTTTCTATCATCTTTCTCAGTCTTTTGTTATAACACCGGTATGCTTTGCTTTGAGTAGAGTAACCCAAGAATATTCCTTCATCACTTCTAGCATCAAACTTTCCTAGATCTTCATCTCTTTTAATGTAACATTTGCTACCAAAAACTCTGAAATACCTCATAGTAGGAGTGATGCCAAACCAAAGTTCATAAGGAGTCTTACCAGTATTGCTTATGATTTGAACTCAATTGAGAGTATAAACTGCAGTGCTGACAGCTTCTCTCCAATAGATGTGAAGAACATTTGCTTCCATCATCATGGTCCTAGATGCTTCCTATATGGTCTGGTTCTTTCTTTCCACTACTCTATTCTACTGTGGAGTCCTAGGAGCAGACAACTGTCTCTTTATTCCATGTTTCTCACAAAACTCTATGAACTCACCGGATGTGAATTCTCCACCTCTATCAGACCTCAGACATTTCAATTTTAATCCGGTTTCATTCTCTACCATAGCCTTGAATATTTTGAATTTCATAAAAGCTTCTAATTTCTCTTTCAGAAAAGTTACCCACATCATCCGGGAATAGTCATCAATTAGTAACATGAAGTATCTATCACCTTGCATACTCCTGATTCTTGCCGGGCCACAAATGTCAGTATGAACTAAGTCCAATAATCTGGTAGAAGACAGTTCCTTACTCTTGAATGTGATTCTGCTCAGCTTACCCAACTGACATTCTTTGCACAAGCTATTAGTAGGTTTCACCAATTTGGAAGATCTCTTACAACCTGAGTACTGCTTATCTTGATGATATTATCAAAATTCACGTGACACATTCTCCTATGCCATAACCAACTCTGATCAACTTGAACAAATAAGCAACTTTTACCAATGCCAACCAAGTGGAAGATATTACCTTTAGTTTGGGTACCGGATGCAATCTCTGTCCTGGAACTTTCAAAGATCTTGCATTTTCCATTCTTGAACCAAAGATCATAGCCATTGTCCACCAACTATCCAACACTGAGAAGATTGTGCTTCAAGCCTTCAACATATAGAACATCACCGATTTTGTTCCTTCCATCAAAAGAAATAGTTCCTCTTCCTCTGATTCTACCAGTAGAATTATCACCAAACTTCACCACTCCTTCATACCTTTCCAAATCTATGAACTTATTTTTGTCAACTGTCATATGGTGAGAGAAACCACTGTCAATGACCCAATCATCCTTTTCTTCAACTTGGATAGCCAGAGCTCTTTCTATAACTTTATGATTGACAGATACAGAGGATATTGGTTCTTCTTCCTTGATGCCAATAAACACCCATTCACTTCTGGATTTGTTTTCTGTCTCTGATTTATCATCTGTTACTCCTTCATTATCATCTTCTTCATGAACATAGTAACAATTCTTTTGGAACCTTGATCTGTTAGGATTTGGCCTTGAAAATCTTTCCGGACATCTTGAGGCAAAATGACCAATCTTATTGCAGTTAAAACACTTAAAAGACAATTTTCCTTCATACTTACCAGATCCTCTTAGCAGTCTCTTTGTAATGAGGGCTTCAAGTTGAGCAGTTTCTACTTTTTCTTCTTCCAGGTCTTTTCTTGATTTTTCATACCATGACAGTTTCCTTGATGAGTTCTCTCCCGGATCAAACCTTTGTTTACCTTTTACAGAGGCACTGGCTTTGAATGCAGATTCAGTCTTGGGGGGATCATCTCCAAACTCGATCATTTCAAATGTAGCCAATTTGCTAGCCAATTGATCTCTTGTGATAGTTGTATGGGCTCTGAATTCATCAATGGAAGCAACCTTGATTTTGTAAGAAGCGGGAAAGGATCTAAGAATTTTGCCAACAATCTCATTTTCATCCAAGACTCCACCAACATTTCTAATTCCACAAACAAACTCATTTACTCTTGGCATAAAAGTAGTAATATTTTCATCAGCTTTCATCTTCAGGTTTTCAAATTTCCCTTTCAGACTCTGTAACCTTGCACATTTAACATACTGGTCTCCTTCATGCAAAAGTTCCATTTTTTTCTAAATCTCAAAAGCAGTTGGTAGGTCAATAACATTTGAGAGCTCTGAATCAGATAATGCTCTTAGAAGGGCTTCTATAGTCCATAGATTGTTTTCAGCATATGTGATTTCATTTTGAGCTTTTGGACCACCTTGTGGAGGTACATACTGTGTTGTAACCATGGTCCAGTATGCCATTCCCATGCATTGCAAGTGACACTTCATGTGACCTTTCCATAGATTAAAATTTGTTCCATCAAACTTCAAACTATCCTTCTTGTAGGACAACATCCTGGATCTCCTCAAGCGGTTAAGCTCTTTTAGAGGAACTTAGATCTGATACCAATTGTTAGACTTAGGGCACACAACTGAGAGGGGGGTGAATTAGTTGTGCAAAACTTTCTCCAATTAAACACTTAAGTCTTCTTAGTGATTAGCAGTATATTAATCATGAACCATAATACATTCAAATCAAAAGCAGAAACACATCAACACATAAGACACCAAGATTTTGATGTGGAAAACCTGGTTAAGGGAAAAACCACGTGGTGATTAACCCAAGATTGTATTCTCTGTTAGAAGAATAGAAAGAACCAAATGGCACATGCTAATTAGGGCTCACTGCCTGAGCACACTACTCACAAGAGGCTCACTGCCTACAAGAGACACACTGTCTACAAAGAAATAAATATCACATACATGAACTAGAGAATAGCATCTTGACCGTGCATGAATCAGTTCCATTTAAGCCCAATACTTTTGCTCTGCCTTTCGCTCTCTTCCTCGCTACCACACTCTCATCTTGGCAAGGACAACTTTGAAATGATTTCACAACCCCTTATTTATACAAGACATCAACTTAGGAATAATCATCTAAGTCGGCAAACATCTACCAAAACATCCACAAGAAGTGTAACTTATCCGGTAGGCCAGTCTCAGGAAGAACATCATCATCTGGAGGTTAATCTTCAATAGTGAGATCCAACTCCAATGTGGACAACTAACACATGCTAGACACAATCCAAAGTCCTTCACAAGGTTTCCTGAATCACCAAGAACATCTGCACTTCATCTGCATACTAAAATCCTTCTTTCTTTCATCTGGAGCTTCAAGAACACAATCTGTCACCACTATCACCAAAGAATGGATACTTCTAGACCTTCCATTCATGAACCAATCAATTTGACACATCACAAAGACTTCCTTAATATTCCCTCAAATTCACAGAGTAGGAAACTTCATTTCCGAATCTCACCGGACCTTTCTTGTTACACTTTGTCACCTCTGAACACCTACCGGAACCGGTTTTATTTGAGCGGCCACAACTTCTTCATATCTTCATGTGGACCTCTAAAATCTCTATTGGATCACCTACAGACACATATCTACAAACCCTTTAATCCATAACCTCTTATCCTCATCCTATCTTGGACTTTTGCCTTACTGTCATCACTGTTCTTCATTGTTCCTGATTGAGACTAATTTTCTCAATATTCTTAGCTCACGGCTCATCCAAACCTTATCATTAATGCAATAGAAGTATGTTGACACCAATGACAAACACCAGTTATGCCCATACTTGCAACAGCAACCAGTAAAATAGCAAAACAAACCATCACCTTTTAGGTCTCAACCTTGACAAACTAGTCAAATCCAAATCATCAACCATCATGCCTCAAACTAGGAATGAATATAGATCTAAAATGGAAGAAAAATTGTGAGCTGAGATGGAAGCCAAAATGCAACAATCTTGATCAACTCCCCTTGGAGATGCAACTCAATCCACAACTGGTATGCCTTCTTACATGTTTGTGCCCGAAGGATACACCGATGGACCATCATCTTCACAACAAGTGCAACCTCAAACATTTTCAGAGGCCTATGAAGAGCAATCCCAAGATGAATTATTGGAATTTAGAGACACACACCTATGGGACCAAGTTGAGAAGCTTATTTTATCTGATCCTAATTGCTATTTCTTGCAATTAGCCCGTATGGGAGCTAAATTGCCAAGTGACTTTGACATATTCGCTATTTGAGAACACGATCCAAACACTCCCGCTATTGTTACAAAGGGACCATCCACTATAGCCACGCCATCTCATGACATATTCATGCAATCTCATCCACCTTCCAACCCATCTCCTTCATTTCCTATTGCTACACCATCAAACCCACCACATTCGGAGTACACTCTGGAACCTTTAATAACTCCAACCGAGGTACTTCCCTACCTTTCACAAAATTTGAGCTTTCCACCTTTCCATGTTTCACAACATACCCCCACTCCCACCATGACCGTATCCATGCCTCAAGTATCACAAACGTCTCAAGTATCACAAGTTGTCCATGTTTCACAAGCACAAACTCCGCAAGTATCACAAGCTATCCATGTTTCACAAGCACAAACTCCGCAAGTTTCACAAGCTATCCCAATACCACAAACTCCACAAGTTTCACAACCTATCCAAACACCACAATCCACACAAGCCTCGCAGCCACTACAAGTTCCTACTCCTATTGCATCACATGTGGAAACTACTCCCCAAACTAATACTCCTATCACTTCTAATATGGTTGCCATGATTTCCACGAATCCATCTAACACACCATATAACCCAAATGTTAGTCTCATTGACATGACTAACCCACCTATTGTATCACAAGCCAATCCTAGCACCTTTGTCTCCTATGTCGATCAACTTACATCACTTACTCCACCTCCATAAAATCCTTCACAAAACATCAATCTATCTTATGCAACCCAAGGATTACCCATTATCACCCAACATATGCCATATACCAATCCATCTCAAAGCACTCATGTTGTTCAAAACATAAACCCAAATGTCCATCTTTCTTCATCCACCAATCCTTCCATTTCTTACCATATTGCAAATCCAACTCCCAATCCACAACTATTGACCAACATCAATCCATCCTCTAGTTCCCATGTGATGCAAAATCTTGGAGTTAATCCATTGCAATATACCCAACCACCACTTGTGTCTCAAGGACAACAATCCTCAAACACATATGTGTCACATACCAATCCTTCGACATATAATGTGAGCACGCAACCTCAACAAATGGTCATACCCTCATACATTCCGCAATAGCAACCACAATATACACCATATTACATTCCACCTCCAAACCATCAACCCCCTTTGCAACAACAGCAATTATCTCAAGCGGATATTGAACAAATGATTAACAAGCTGGTAGGACAAAACAAGAAGACATTTTCCTTGGGAGATATATGCTCTTATTCATTTGACAAGTCACTTCACATGACACCTTTTCTACCACATTTTGAAATCCCACAATTTGACAAATACAAAGGGAAAGGTAATCCGGATGACCATCTTAGAGCATTCTATGTTGCACGTCTCGATGTTACTCAGGATGATACATATCTTTTGAGACTATTCCCTCGAAGCTTAGCGAGACAAGCTCTTGAATGGTTCTCTCTCTTACCTCTGGGAATCAAGACTTTTGCAGAATTAGAGAACAAATTTTGATCCCATTTCACTTTCAACATTGAACATGAGGTAAATATGAATGACCTTGTCAATAACAAACAACGTAATGGTGAAACTTTTGCCTCATTTACCCAACAATGGTGTAACATGGCTAGCAAACTATCATAGCAAATACCTGAGAAACAGCAACTTGACATCTTTGTCCAAAATCTGCATCTAGAGCTTTCATTTCAATTGTAATTGCAAAGTGCTAGCACCTTGACGAACTTATCTTCAAAGGAACCACCATTGAGTGTGCTTTAATAGCTAAGGGCACTATCAAGATTTTCGGAGACAACAAAGACAATACTCAATCTTCCAATAACAAATCTTGCTTTTGGAAAAAGAACAAAAATGTCGTTAATGATGGCATTGTGGATGCAAAGAACATACAAACAGTGAAATCTCCCATTAACATTCAAGTCGCATTTACAACTAATCCACCTTTTCAACGAAATCAACCAAGAGCAAATCCAACACCTTGAAGATAATTTACTCCTTTACGGGAACCCATGGAGGTAATCTTTCAAAAACTTGTCCAAGCGAGAGATATCACATTACCTGAAGGTCCACCCAATGCAGAACCTGTCTTCAAAGCTCCTTGGTACAAAGAGAATGAATATTGTGAATACCTTAGAGTCAAAGGATATAAAACAAATGGTTGCATGCGCTTAAAACATGTCATTCAAGATTGCATCGATCAAGGTCTAATTAAAATCACACCACCAACCTCACAACCGGCACACCAACCAACTTCAAACTATGATCTAGATGCCTTCAAGAATCCACTTCCATTTCATGACAAGACAAGTAACCCTCATACTGGGAATGCTATCCATTACAACTATGAGTCATCCATGATTGGCCGCATTGACCAAGCTCACATTTCTACCATCACTATCCAAGGCAAAGCACCCAATTGTGTTGTAACTACTAGAAGAGGTTGTGTTACCATTCAAGGAGCACCTATCAACCCTCCTCGATCACCTTCTAGTTATAATATCCTTGATCACCTTGGAAAAACTCCCGCACATTTCTCCATCCTAGAATTGCTTCGCATATCCCCCACCCATAAAGTTATCCTTGAAAAAGCATTGCAAGAGTCTTCGGTGCCTAATGATATTGATACCACACAATTTCAATCTATGATAGCTAGCATTGCAGCCCCTTGCCATCTCACCTTCTCCGACAAAGATCTTCGACCATCCATTAACCCATCACATAATGAATCCCTCCACATAGAAGTATTTGTAAACCAAAGCCATATCAAATGAATTATAGTGGATGGTGGAGCTGGTCTCAATATATGCTCTCTAAAACTAATAAAACAATTGGGATATTTTGAGAAGAACATTGACACTTCCAAGGTCATTACCATCAAATCATATGATGATGCTAAGAGAGATACTGAAGGAGTCATCCATTTGCCTATCCAAGTTGGTCCTGTCACTACTAACACCTGCTGTCAAGTTCTTGATATTGAGCTTCCCTATAACATCATCCTTGGCCGTCCATGAATCCATGCCCTTAAAGTTGTTCCTTCCACATATCATCAATGTCTCAAGTTTCCCCATAACGCTGTTGAAGTTACTATCCATGTCAATCCCAATCCATTCAAGTTTTGCCGCACTTTTCAAGCCAAATATCAAAGTCCTAACTATATTCCTATCAACACCGAAGCTTATCCATCTTCATCCTATGTGGACCCATCTGCCTTACTCAAGCCATCATCTAGCAAAGCTACTTCAAATCTCTATATCAAGTACACTGAACACGGTCCAGGTGAGTACACATTGCAAGAATCTTGTTGTGTTGGAACTCTTCCCTTATCTCCCAAATCTAATGGAAAACCTTCTACATCCAAGGCATCTTCATCCACAGTTGTCATAAAAGCTCCACCAAAAGTATTCATCAAAGGAGGATTCTTGGATGATGAAGACATTGATGACATTAATTCTTGGATATTCTATGATGAAAATGACCAAGTACAACTTGAAGTGGAAAGATATAACAATGGGTTCCGCATCATTAAGAACATGGGTTACAAAGGACATGGTAGATTGGGATTACAGGGACAAGGACCTATTGAACCCATTGTTGTGTCTAAGAATTTTAATAAGCAAGGCCTTGGCTATCAGCCAGAGGTACTGCCTTCCGAAGATATTAAGTGTATTTCTGATACGGAAGTCAGACCTTCTCCAGTAAGAGAGTAATGACTCCTCCCTTCATATCACTGACCTTTTTCAAGAAACCTCCATCTTCATGATCTCTACCACCTCATCTAGCTAAAACCCTTCGTACATTACCCTTTCACTCGTATATCCTGACCTCGTCGATTGGGACCAACAAGGGGCATCGATATTGGACACATTTGAAAATGATGAAGCTCTTGCAGAATTCATGGGTTTACGACAAGGCATTACATTGGGTGATCACAAAGCAGGCTTCATGATGGACCTCCCTAAACTAGCATACTTTGGCAGAAGTATCAAATCCTTCAATCACAAAAGTGAAATAAATAGAATCAAAAAAGATAGGTCATTAGGTGAAAACTAAAAGGTGCTTCTTGACCATGAAAAAGTAAAAATAAAGGACGTATCCAAGGGTGAAAACCTCCCTGAGGTGCCCGAGGATGGGGGATTTGATCTTCCTGTCACTACTGATTATCATGAAAAATCAACAGTGCTAGTTGAAAAATCTCAAGAAATGAACTTAGGCACAAAGTCCAAAGGTCACATTTTTGGCAGCATCACTATCAAAGTAAGAAAGAAGAAATTTCATAGCATTCTTCATAAAAAGATCTATTAATTTTGCATGGACTTATGCCGACATGTCGAGTCTAGATCCGTCACTTGTGGAACTGTTGATAACTGAGAGGGGGGGGTGAATCAGTTATCCTAATTATTTCCCTTATTGAACTTTCCTTTTAATTGATGCAGCATAAAATCAAACACAAAAACATTAACCATGAAATAAGAAACACATGACACAGTATTTTTGATGTGGAAACCCTGTTAAGGGAGAAAACCACGGGGTGATTAACCCAAGAATTATTCTCTGTTAGAAGAATAGGAAATTACAAAAATGGCACTTGCCAATTAGGGCTCACTGCCCGAGCACACTGCTCACAAGAGGCCCACTGCCTACAAGAAGACACACTGTCTACAAAGTGATGAGAATCACAGTCTTTGAACTGATTGGAAGCATCTGCATATGCTGGAGTTCAGTTCTGGTTAGGCTCAGTACACTGATCTGCTGCACTTCATCTTTCCTCTGTTCTTTATTCTGCTATCTTTCACATACCGGATTCTTTTTGCTACCTCTGCTCTTATCTGGACTTATTCGCATATATCTCCACCTCAACACCACGCTTCACAACTAAATCCATCCTCTATATATATCCGCACAAGTAATTTCATCACCTTTCTAGTCGGCATCCGGAACAGTCTAGTTTCTTATAAACTCTCATTCTGTCGGCTGAATCCTTCCTCACCAAGCAATGCGGATCAAGCATATACTTGTAGATATCATTAATCATGTCGGCCAAACATGATTCATGCCCTCACAACCTCTGTCATCAACAGTAACCCATCCGGAAAGCAGTCTGCTACTCTGCCAGTCAGTTCTTCCTCTGTTATCATTGTCTCTCAGGAATCCGGTACTCAACCAATCATATCTTTTTCCTTGTCCATCACCGGAGGCTAAATCCTTGGAATATACCACTCAAGGTAGTCCTCTTGACTTCCCCAAATCCGCACTGCACCAAGACACTTCCTCTGAGAGATCCGGACCAATCTGTCGGACCTTGCCACATGCTCTGTTCTTCTTCACCAGACCACAACATTCTTTATTCTGACTTCCGGTAGAGACACATTATGACTTGCGAATATGTGGGATGACCTTTGTTGCCATCAATGACAACAACCATGAATCCATATAGTGTCTCTTGCCAACAATCTCCCCCTTTGGCATTGATGGCAACACTTAGTGAAAAATGACTAAGTGTTTTCACTATGCTCCCCCTTTGCTGATGCTCTGTCCTTATATACAATTTCCGGAACTCCCCCTTAGTTGGATCCCTCATTTTTCACTGCTCCTCACTCCCCCTTTGACATCAATGGCAAAGGGTAGGGTCCGCACACCAAAATTTTCAAAAATTTTCTATATATAGCCGCATATTTACATACTCACATGTACTGAAGAATGTTTGCAAAGGATGTCTGCAATTGGATCATTTCTGTAGCCCAACTTTGCTTCATTCTATCCAAAATTGAAATGTGACCACTTAGCAAAAATGCAAAAGCTTCTGCCCGCTTGAGATCTGTCGGATCTTTTGTTTGGGCGGTGGTCTGAGCATCACTGATGGCCTCATGCATAGTTTCCAACTTAGGGATTATAATCCTTCTAAGTTCTCCCATCCGGTTAGTGATGTTCTTCCTTTCCTTCTCAAGATTTTTTATTTCATTCAAGACTGCAATGGTTTGACATTCTTGATTTATTATAGAGGAAGAGAGAGGATCAAAACTTTGAGATAAGCTTTGTAGCTTATCCTGTTCCTCTTTTATTTTCTTGTCAAATGCTGCTGTTGCCTTTGACCAGGATATACAAAATTTATAGAAGTCACCGCCATCCTTAAGAGCATTCTCTAAGCTCTTTATTCCAATGCTTACAATCTTCCTATCTTTAGAGATTAATTCTAATATCTCTGAAAATCTCTTATCCAAAAATTCCTTCCGGACCTTTTCTTCAGCTGATTTTTCTAGAGAATCAAAATGTGTATCAATACTGCTGACTAAGGTTTTTAGATTACCGGAAGTGGAGGCTGTCGGATCTATCTGGATTGATGGCATGATTTTTACAAGTACTCCGGAAGCAGCCTCTATCAACTCACAGTCTTCCATATGAGACTTCAGGAGCTTTTCATTTGCCTTGGCATTTGCAAATGAAGCTATCTTCATTGTTTGTACCGGAGAGAGAGAGTCAAAATCAAATGGACCTTTTAGAAGCTCCGGTTCATCAATCTCTAGAGTTTCTTTGCTCAAAAATTGTTGAACAGTTTGTGCAGTGTCTCTTGCCGGAGACAGATGTTTCTTTTCTTCTGCAGTCTTAGAACTGTCAACCTCTTTGTCTTTCACCACTGCTTCCTTCTCCTGTAATTGCTCTTCTTCTTTGGATCCGGAGACTGTAGGGGAAACCGGAGGAGAGATGCTAGTTTGTTCATGGGCCACTTCTTCTGGAGCAGAGGGTCCCAAGTCCTCAGCTGTTTCTGTACCTAAATCCTCTACAACCGGAAGATTGAACCTTTTGAAGGCCTTTCGGAGGATCTCTTCTGTTTCTTGGGCCACTTTGTCAGTCTCGCCAAGCATGAGTTGATTCATCCTGGCTTTGCTTCTGAACTCATCTTTGCAGTCCTTGAAGATAATGTTCATTGTCTTGGGATCAATTTGAGGATATAGCTGAATAGCTATCTGCTCCCGGATCTCAAGATCTTTAGCATGAGCATTATTCTTTCTTACTTCCATTTCCTTTTCTAGGCTTTTAGGAATAAGAGATATTATTTCAATGAAAGCCTTATTATATATGTTAAGATATTTTACTGTGGCCTCCTGCAGAGTCTTTTGGTCGGCCTCACTGAAGTCATCATATGATTCAGTCATTGGTTGAAGGTTTCCATCCACCGTGACCGACTTGATTATGCTCTCTAGTGACAGAGTGGGCTTTTCAACAGTTACCTCTGCCATTTCATCCTTGTCTTGGCCTGTGGAGGGCTTACCGGATCCTTTCTTTTTCTGTTTCTTTATTTCTTTTATTCCCTCATCTGACTCTGTTTCCTCTTCATCCTTTTGGCTTCCATAAGCCCTTGTGGCTTTTGTCTTGGATCTCTTACCGGATGCCTGGACTTCCGGTTTTGAACTTTTGGTTGAGGGAGGTGCAGATCTCTTTGATGATCTGGTCCGGGTGGGAGCTCCAACCGGAGCACTTTCTTTACTTTTCTCTTCTTCCTCGGCCTTCCTCCTCTTTTCCCGGCTGGCATCAAGTGCCTCCTTTGAGATGCCTAGGCCTTGAGCAATGTGCTCTACTTCTTTTCTCACCTTTCTTTTAATCTCAGGTTCCCTGAGTTCTACATGTATTTTTACACTCAGCTCCTCAAAGGTTCCAAACCTTTCTGCCTTAGGATCTTTGGGCTGACTTAGCATGTGTTGAACATGCAGCTCCACTATCTGTTCATCTACTTCATACCCCATGGGCATGATCCAGACAGTCCTTGGCTCTACTGCCTCCATTAGGCACTGATCAGTGTCAACCATAAAGCACACTGAGTCTTTGTATTTTTCAACAAGAGACTGGGGAATTCTCTCTCTTGCTTGCATCATGCTCTGAAAGTTTTTGAAGTATCCCCATAGAGCTGTATTTCTTGCTTTTGCATCCCCAAGTCCATGCAGATAGTCTCTTATCTGGACTGCAACAGGTTTGTCATTCTGCCATACCCATCCACTTGTTCCGGGTAGCTCATTCATGAAGTAGAAGAATAGACATACAATGAGAGTACCATACTTAAAGGAATTCTTCTTATCCTTCTTGATTTTCTGTATATTTTCCATTAATTGGCTTAGCAGTAGTTCGCAGAGATCATACTCTGCATTCTTTCTTAGCATCTCATAGGCAGTGTATACTGCAGTTCCGGATACAGAATTCTCCCTGCTGGAGTGATAGATCTTGTATCCTATTATCATTGATGCATATTTGATATCCGGATCCGAGATGTCTTCAATGGTCATTGCCCTCTTATCAAATTTTGATCCGGTGGCCTCAGTTACAATGTTGTTCTTGACAGATTTGAGGATAGGTACCCCTCCGGAAGAGTATAGACCAGTTACTGCTCTAATTGCCTCTTTTGTGATCTTGCAGGGTCTATCTAGCCATAGAAAGTTGTCATGCATCCTACTCAGTACATACCGGACCCATTCATCTTCTTCAAAGCAGGGGAAATGAATAAATTGCTCAAATTGTTTCTTCTGGATATCCTTATACTCTGGTTTAAGCTCAAAAGCATTGTCTATCAGCTGCTTGTGATAGAGGTCTCTTAATTTGAATTCCCCAAATTCCTCAATGCTTGCATGTATGTAAACCCTAATGTCTTCGGTGTGTAAAACTCCGTGAGGAACACTAGAGAAGGCTCCTAGTGGATCTACCTCCAATGATTTGTAGGGATGTTTCTTGAATGAGGGGCGAGGTCTATCAGAGATCTTAACTATGTTTGGAGTAGCCATTCTTCAAAGATTTGCAGTGAGGTAATGAAAAACGGAGAATACCTTATGCGCCTTCGGTTTGCACGGAGTGGTTGGATTGATTTCTTTATGCAATAGCTTCGGCAGGAGATCCTTGGTGTGCTTGATGAACCTTGTTGCAGAGCTCCACTTTTCGCTTCTTCTCGAGTGCAGAATGAGCAAATGTCCTTTGAGAAATCCCTTAAATTGCTCCGCGAACTCTAATATCTGTCTGCAATAAATGCTTCACCTACATCATTCCGGTTTGCCTTGTCTGGATAGCTTGGAGTATCCCGGATTAGTCCTGATCTGTGGATATCATCCGGATCTTTCAATCATGAATAAATCGAGGTAACATATTACAAGAACATCCCAAACACTCTGTCCAATCTGTAGAACAAGATAGTGCATTTCCGGATCTTTCCGGACCTTTTTGTAATCCTTTATCATACCGGAGCATCTCCCTGAACAGGTCTTATTTGATCGATCACAGCTTCTTCATAACTCCATGCGGACCTCTGAAAACTTGACTGAAGTATCTCAAGACTCATATCTACAAACCCTTTGATCCACATCTTGTGCCACATCCGGTACCACTTGTTTGGCTGGGGGAACAAGATTTTCTTTGAGTCTCCCCCTGAGCCTGAGCTCACTTTTTAATTTCCAGAAGAAATATCAGCACCAGAGTCTGGTGCGGATCCAACCTCTACATTCTCTGAACTTTTCTTCACCCAAATCTTGCTCATCTGATTCCTAACCTCATCCGCATTCATCTTTTGTTTACCCTTGTCTTGATTCTGATTATACACCGGACCTCTTTTGTCCTGATTCTTGTTTCTGCAAACTTTAGCATTATGACCGGACCTATTGCAGATTTGGCAAATAACATTTCTTTGCATATTTGACTGATATCCTCTTGATCTGCATTGATTAGCCATATGACCTACTCTATTGCATGTGAAGCATCTACCTTTGAATGATTTGTGTCCATACCTTTTGCAGTTGAAGCACTGTCCGGAGAAGGATGAATTAATCTGATTCATTCTCATTCTGCACTGATTAGCTTTGTGACCAAAGTGGTTGCAGCTGTGGCAGTATCCATTGAAGGATGGATATCTTTGAGCATTTGGCTGTCTTACCGGAGGTCTTCTAGGCCTGCTTCTTGGATTTTCTGATCCAAGATTCTCCTGACCGGATCCGGAGCTTTCTCCTTTCTCATATCCCAAACCATACTTGTCATCTGTCCTCTTTTGACTTCCAAGAAGAACTTCAAGTTGAGCAGAACTTATCTTGAATTTCTCTTTATATTCATTTGCTGTTTGAAGGTCTCTTTTGAGAGAGGCAATTTGATCCTCAAGTTTTCCTTCATTATCTTTGGCATCTTCAAGATCAGATTCAAGATGTCTGATAATCCTGTCCATCTGGTGGCATTCTTCTGATTTTTCCTTAAGAGATTGTCTTAGATTGTCTTCAGCCTTTCTTTTTTCTTCAATCTCTTGAGTAAACTTTATAGTTCCTGATTCCATTTCATGTCTTAACATAATGACTTCTTTTGATAACTTTTCACATAACTTGGTTTGCTCAGTCAATTCTTCATTTGTATTGCTTTCTTCACTTTGTCTTGCCAACTGTTGAAGCAGCTCCTTTCTCTTTTTCATAGAGAGACTTAATTTGTCTTTTAATTCTCTCATGAATTCATCAGCCTGTTTGAGTCTTTCCTTTAATTCACTGACTTCAGAATTTGACTGTTCAAGATCCTCAAGAGCAGTTTTGAGTTGCTCCCTTAAACCATATGCATCCATTTGAAATCCCAGATCTTCCTCAAGCTGTTAGGCTCTATTAGGAGGAACTTGGCTCTGATACCAATTGTTGATAACTGAGAGGGGGGGTGAATCAGTTATCCTAATTATTTCCCTTATTGAACTTTCCTTTTAATTGATGCAGCATAAAATCAAACACAAAAACATTAACCATGAAATAAGAAACACATGACACAGTATTTTTGACGTGGAAACCCTGTTAAGGGAGAAAACCACGGGGTGATTAACCCAAGAATTATTCTCTGTTAGAAGAATAGGAAATTACAAAAATGGCACTTGCCAATTAGGGCTCACTGCCCGAGCACACTGCTCACAAGAGGCCCACTGCCTACAAGAAGACACACTGTCTACAAAGTGATGAGAATCACAGTCTTTGAACTGATTGGAAGCATCTGCATATGCTGGAGTTCAGTTCCGGTTAGGCTCAGTACACTGATCTGCTGCACTTCATCTTTCCTCTGTTCTTTATTCTGCTATCTTTCACATACCGGATTCTTTTTGCTACCTCTGCTCTTATCTGGACTTATTCGCATATATCTCCACCTCAACACCACGCTTCACAACTAAATCCATCCTCTATATATATCCGCACAAGTAATTTCATCACCTTTCTAGTCGGCATCCGGAACAGTCTAGTTTCTTATAAACTCTCATCCTGTCGGCTGAATCCTTCCTCACCAAGCAATGCGGATCAAGCATATACTTGTAGATATCATTAATCATGTCGGCCAAACATGATTCATGCCTTCACAACCTCTGTCATCAACAGTAACCCATCCGGAAAGCAGTCTGATACTCTGCCAGTCAGTTCTTCCTCTGTTATCATTGTCTCTCAGGAATCCGGTACTCAACCAATCATATCTTTTTCCTTGTCCATCACCGGAGGCTAAATCCTTGGAATATACCACTCAAGGTAGTCCTCTTGACTTCCCCAAATCCGCACTGTACCAAGACACTTCCTCTGAGAGATCCGGACCAATCTGTCGAACCTTGCCACATGCTCTGTTCTTCTTCACCGGACCACAACATTCTTTATTCTGACTTCCGGTAGAGACACATTATGACTTGCGGATATGTGGGATGACCTTTGTTGCCATCAATGACAACAACCATGAATCCATATAGTGTCTCTTGCCAACAGGAACATCATCTAGCAGTATCTCCTAATGCAAAACCAGTCAAACAAAAGTTACACAAAATACACCCGCAAATAGCTCTTTTGGTTAAGGTAGAGATTCAGAAACTTTTAGAAGCAAAGTTCATAAAGCCTATTGATTATCCAGAATGGGTTTAAAACTTGGTACCTGTGGTAAAACCTGATCTACGAGTTTGTTGTTGCACAGATTTCAGAGATCTCAACAAAGCATGCCCTAAAGATGACCTCCCACTACCAAGCATAGACAACATTATAGATCTCATAGCTAGACATGAAATGCTATCCTTGATGGATAGATTCTCAGGATATAACCAAATCAGAATAGTAGAGGAAGACCAAGACAAAACATCATTCATTTATCCATGGGGTACATACTGCTGGGTCATAATGCCTTTTGGTCTCAAGAATGCTAGAGCCACTTATCAACGAGCCATGACAATTATTTTCCATGACCTTTTCCACACTATCATGCAAGACTATGTTGATGATATTCTAGGAAAATCCAAAACAAGAGAAGGACATCTACAGGTACTAGCACAAATCTTTGTTCGACTAGAGAAGTATCAAGTCAGGCTAAACCCAAAGAAATGTGTATTTGGTGTAACATCTAGAAAATTGTTGGGGTACATTGTGTCTTGATGAGGAATAGAAGTGGATCTTGATAAAGTAAAATCCATCATGGAAATGCCTCCACCTTCAAATTTGAAGCAGCTTTGTAGTCTACAAGGAAGGTTACAATCCATTCAGAGATTTATCTCATAATTAGCAAACAAGTGTCATCATTTTCAACATCTCATTCACAAGGGTGAACCTTTTTAAGTGGGATGAAAAATGTCAACAGGCCTTCGACAAAATAAAGGAATATCTAGCAACACCTCCTGTGTTAGTACCTCCTATCCCTGGTCTACCATCTCTAGGAGGCCCTATCACCAAAGCTATAGACCTTGATCCTCCTATCCTCCATGAACTTGAAGCCCCTAACCTACCCCTGAAGCTAGGTTGCCTCTGCTTCACTGGTATTGCCCCATAATACAAGCCTCTATAATAATCAGCCTCACCCTGTGCTCTCCTCAGCTCTCCCTGTGTCTGTGTCAACTAAGTAGCCAGATACATGGTGGCTCCATCTATCCCCAATACAGCTACTACTCTATCCCTCTCCACTGTCATAGCCTGTACCTACTGTACTGCTAAATCCCTCTCAGCTCTCATAGCCTGCATCTGTTGCAAAGTAGTATCTCTCTCCAGCCTCATAGCCTGCTCACTCTGCCTGGCTACATCTCTTTCTCCAGTCACCCTCGCAAGAGTACCATAATCCTATCCATCACCTCCCTACGTTCTAGCCTACAGCTATGCTTGGTAAGCCTGAGCCTGTGCTCTAGCATGCCTCAATCCCAAGACCACATGATGTCTATCTATCTCCACCCTCCTCAGTCTAAACTGAGCCCGCTATCTCCATCTCCTCTCCTCTCTAATCCTCTACCTAAGTTGTTGAATCCCAACATCATCACCTCCTAGCACCTGTACCTGTGGTTGTGCAAGAACCTATGGCTAAGCCTATCCCTATTCCTGAATCCTTGGAGCTATTGGTACTACTACCTGTACTGGTGGAGCTCGCCATTGCCTCCTCCTAATCGGCCTCTCCATCCCAATCTCCCCTATCTCCCTAGGCCTCGTCAACCAAGTTAGCCTAGCTGCGGCCCAGTATGCATCATAATCTAGTAAAATCCCTGGATCTGCAGGACCCTGTCCCCACTGCCATACAACTAGATGTAATCCCTCTCTCTCTACCAAAGCTGTATCAACCACTATCTCTGGCCCCCAATCAAACACCTCCTGCTGAGTCCTCCCAAAAATGGCATCACCTACTAGTACTACCTGTGGTACTCCGAACTACCTCAACACCCTCTCAGGAAAATAGCACTCTATAATATATATGTTGCAACCAAAAATGTATCTAGCCTACCTCGCATAGACAAGCTCCATATCCTCCTCATCCCATCTCTCACAACCCAGCCATTGTCTCCATATAAACCTATCAACCTCATCTAGAGTCCACCTCCAGTATACTATACCCCTACACTGTTGATAAGTAAGATCTCCCCTATACATTCTCGCATACATCTCTCCTACTACTCTATCCACCCATCCATCTGGCCTCATCACTGGAATGTGCACATATGCCCATACATGCAACACTGTGACTCCTATAGACATACTAGCTCCAAACATATATGTACAATCATGCAAATAATGATACAACTATCCCAGTACACACTCAGCCCATGCATATCTAGTCCCATATGAGAACATCCCCTCCATCACTGTCCCCCATCCAACTAGAAACCCTCTCGCTCATCATGCTCTAAACCAATGATATCTAAGAACAGCCGCTCCTCTACATCCAACAATCTGACCAATCTCAAATCCCTAGGGTGTGGCTCTCGCGACAATAATGGTGGTAGTATATCGTGCATCATTCCTCTCACCGTATCAATCTCTTGTGCTAAAAATTGACTTTTGACAGCTAAAACCACCTATCTTTACTAAAAGTGACTCAATTTTTTACATGCACTAACCTTTTGATCATAAGCAAATAGTTTCTAGTCACAAGTGACTTATTTACTATAAGTGAGCTACTGTCAGTTAAAAGTTAGCTAAATTATTATACGGGATCACTTTTTGCCTATAAGAGACTAGATTTCACCATATGCGCATTTCACCTATCCATTTGCCCTAGCCGACTAGAAGCAACCTACTTCTACCCTAAGCAGTCAGTCTGCACCTATAAGTGACCTACTTTACCATAAGCGATCACTTTTTATCTAAACGATACCTAAACTTCCTATCCTAAAACTACTCGCTGTTGGTGACTTGTGTGCATTTATTACGCTTTTACCCTTAAAAATCATGCATTTAGCAAAAGTTTTGGTACATACTAGTAAGCCTGCTCCTGCTAGTCACCTATGTGTCCTCACTCACTCAGCATGATGATCACTACGCAAAATCACCATCCTGCTAGCTCTCTGACACTCTAAGCACTATCACACTCCATAGCTCTAGATTTCTACAAGGCAATAAGCACAAATGAGCCTATTTGCCCTTGAGGGACCTATTTATAGCCCCTTTCCAAACCCTAATTCTTCTATACCAAAGCCTATTTTCTTCTAAACCATCCCCATTTATCCCTCCCAACCCCGTTTCCTTCGTGTCAACCTTGTTTTTAGCCTTTCATCTTATCGCGAGCCAACCTAGCCCTTCCTAGTTAGCCTGGCTTACCTCTCGATGGGGCATCACCCACCAGTTACACTGGGGCATCACATTGTTTATCGAGCGAATTATCGTATCTTCTTTGACACAACGTTCTAACGAACATTATATCAAAGAGGGGCAAAATGTAGACACCCAAAATTGACCTAGTTATCATTAGTATCAAATATCACATTATCTATCATCTGCATTTGTCTAACACATTTGAGCAATTTCCCTATTTTATCAAAATCACCTATTTCTTCTATTAATTAAATAAATTCATATTTATTTAATTAATTCATTATCTATTTCTTCTATTTTCTCTAATCTATAATTAAATAATCTTTAATTATTTAATTATCTCTATTCTATCTATTTTAATTAAATAAATCTTATTTATTTAATTAAAACCCCTTCATAAGCCCACTTTCCAATTAATTAAATAAATTTTATTTATTTAATTAATTTTTCTTATCACTTATCTTTATCTTTCATCCTAAGCCGACATATGTGTATCTTTTATTTAAAAACATGTGTGGTACTACATCTTTTATTTAATATTTTTCGCATGTAGTACTTTTTATGTACACAATCACACATGAGCCTTATCTTCCCTCCACTTGTCATCTACACATTCACCTATGATTATCAATTCATCTCAGCCATTCACATAGCCATCAAATCTCCACCATTGATTGATTTTGGTGTAGGTACATATAAACACCCTCTCATTCCATAATACATCTATCCATCATTTTCATATAGCGTCTACATTATCACCCTGAGCATATTGAGCACTTTAGCATCCATCTAGCATATTATCATTATCATCCATCCATCATGGCAGCTTTGATCTTCATAATTCTTCATTATTGAGAAGCAATCCACATCATAAACAAGGAATCATACAATCTAGGTGATCTTGTTCTTGAATTGCATGCTTTTAATTTCACTTGGGTTTGATTTTTTTATGGTGGTAGGATTAGATTTTCATTTATATGCTTGATCTTATTAACCTAATTTTTACCTATCACATCTCCAATTGAATACAAGAAGTATTCATACAAGGGGAGCATGTCTGAGTATTCCTCTATCCCTGGTAATACAATTGCTCTATAGGATGCTGGTCCTCAGGGGGAGATTTTTGTGAATCCCTTTGTAATTGATGTTAAAGGGGGGGAATAGTGTAGCTAGCCACTACGGGTGCTAATCTAGTAAGGGGGAGAATAGTATTGTTGGAGAATGAATCACAAGCACAAAGATCATTCAGGTGTTCTCATGCATATTCAAGTGTTGCCATCAATGACAAAGGGGGAGATTGTTGGAATTATTATCATTGATGTCAGGGGTTGATGTCTCTGTGGCATTGAAGCATGATATTGAAGCATGATTGGAAGAAGCTCATACATACAGATCATATTCCTAAAGCACAAGTCACGCTCTACAAGTGATGACCAAGAAATCTCTGGTCTATAGGTTAGGGTTTTATCAGACTCCATTAAAACCCTGTGGTAGGTTTACTTCCTTAGGTGTTATATTTTGATGGTGACCTACTCTCTCTGGTGAGAAGTTGCTTAAGTGACAACTTAATCCATCATCGTCATCATATTACTAGCCCCATTTCCTAGTGATTACTTGCTCAGGAAATATTCCATCTTATGGCTTGTGAAGGAGACTAAAGTGAAAGCACTTCAATGTTGACCTAATGGTGTGCATTGATCCTACATGATCAATGGTTAGCACATATGAGAAAAGGAAGATAATGAAGGCTTTTGATGTTTGTGCAGGTGCAAAATTCTGCCATGTGTCGGGCTTCCACAAGCATGCAAGAAAGAAAGAAAGTTGCTCCATGTGTCAGGCTTGCACATTCACACAAGGACATGGAGATTACAAGAATGAAAAAGTTGGTTGCACGCGGTAAGAATGAATACTTTTTCATCAGTCTCTAGGTGAAAAAGTTGATGCCGTGGAAATGTATCATTGGCTAAAGACTATTCAATGGGTTAGCATGTAAAGGTAAATTCAAATCAACAGTGCTTAATGAAGGAGGAGATTGCTACAACACATAGCTATACATGTTTCTTAATCATCAACTATGATGGTGCGAGATGATGACATGTGTCCACTCAAGATGGTGGGAAAGGTGAGATCGATGGTCAACATTTAAAGTTGGAAAACAACTTTTTCTTGAAGCCAAAATTTGATTGACAGTTACAGAGAGGAAGCCAATTCGACTGCATTGATGCAAGATTGTTCATGTAACAATTTTGATGGAATGTGAAGCAGAAAAGGGTAGTTGTAACTATGAAACAGTTACTTTATGGTGTCGATTCAGTAGATAGTTGCTGAGGACTGAATAGGGGATATATACACAAGGAAGTCAATTGTAGAATGTTACTCAACTAAACATTTTTTTCCAAGCAATGTGTGAAGGGTTTGCACGAACGTACTAATGTTCAAACGTGTGTACAAGAGTATTGAGAAAAAGGGAGACTATGTTAATGAGAACACATATTGTAGGGTGAGTTGAGAGAGAGGAGAAGATTGTGTTTCATGAAAACACAAGGTAGAAAAGGAGAGCACAGTATATGAATTAAAAAGGTATATTTCAAGTTAGTGAAGAACCATTGTTTGCATACTAGAATTTGTAAGGATTCATGGGTTGGTGCCTCATTGGGGTTGGTACCTCATTATATTGAGTTGGTTCTCAATTAAGGTGTATGATGTACCTGTAGGTTGGTGCCTCAAAACATTATCTTGGGTGTCAATGTACCTGTAAGTTGATGCTTACAAAACATTTGTAAAAGCCTTTTTTTGTGGGGTTGGATTTGAGCAATAGACTCAAGCAACATTCTCATCGTGGTTTTTCCCTTTTAGGATTTTCCATGTACATCTAGTATTTTGTGATTTAAGTGTGCTCTTGATTCTTGTCTCTTGGTTTAAAATTGTTAAAATGCAACATACATTGATTCACCCCCCTCTCAGTGTATTAGTGTTCTTTCAATAAAGGCCACAAACTAGAGGCTGAGGCAAGAATTCCTATACATTGATAAAAACTCCTAATAAAGATGATATGGATTCAGAGTTAGGATTAGGTGAAAATTCAAATCTATTATGGTCTTTAGTAAATGAGAAAATTCACTAGTTGGAAGAAAGTATGTACAATATGTAGTCTAAGATCAAAGGACAAATGGCTAGCATCAAGTCTAAAATGAGAGTAAAATGGAAAGAGTAAAATGGAAAGGGGCAATGTTGCATCTCCAAGAATCTATCCAAAAGATATCATTATCACAACCAAAGGAGAAACCCCATAACCTACTCTCTTTAAATACTTCAAGCACTCAAGGAGGGTCACTTGGACAAGCCAATCTTGATCCAAATGCTAGCATTCATTTGGGATCTTAGAATCTATTACCAAAAGTGGATATGCATAAATTTGATAGAAAGGCATTAGGGTGGAAAAGAGAGGCCTAATCAATTATGAACTAACTAGGTCAAAACCCCTTTTCACATCTAACATTGGGACACGAACCACCAATGGCTCAAGACAAGGTTGTTGTCCTTTAGGAAGAGCCTTGTTGGGTTGGTGGGGACTCTACCCTTTTGTTGTAATTGAAAAGGTTGAGGCTAGTAGGCTAGATCTAGGGTTTTGATGATGAAATATGCCAAAACAAGTTGTAGACCTAACAGATTAGAAAACCCAGAAAGAAGAACCTAGAAGAAGCAGAGCAATGTTGTCAGAGATCCCTACTGGAAATAAAAGCTAGATTTGGAGGACTAGGGAACTCAGTACACATAAAAGAGGGAAAAATATTTGTGTTTTATAGAGGCTTGCCTCAGTCAAACCTCATGTAAGTATTCCCACTTCCACAACAACAAGGAATAGATCAAGACTATGTGCCCTAGGTAGGCAGAGGCAGATCTGACTAATCAAAGATAAATGTAAACAAGCATGAAGGAAATGTGTTACCATGAGAATGAAACCCTAGGTGGATGTATGTCGCAACATGAATCATCCACAAGGTGTTGACAAAGGAAGAAGGCTTCCTTGAAAACCTCCAATAAGGGTTAATGCATACAACAATAACCTACAGAAATAAAGAGCTTGTAGATAGATAAAGAGCTTGTTAGAGAGAGCTTATATATAGAGATATCATCCATAAAGAGTATCTAGGAGAGTTATGTGTGTTCAAGACTTGTTTATATATGATTCTTGATTACTTCCTAAGGGCCCAATAGAGTCGAGGCCGACAAGGTGCATCACTTAAGTCACAAGGCCAATAATAAGATATAAGTTGTCAGGGTGACTCTAGCACTGGGCACCCTAGTCTTAGTGATTTGATCCATCCAAATGCCAGATGTCAGAAGATTTAACCTTGATTCTCACAAAAGTACTAGAAATTGCATATTATAAATAGGGATAAATACTCATGTCAAAACAGGTGCCAAATGTAGTGTGAAATTGAAAGGGGTATACAATTGCCGACAGTACATTTATCCCCCACTTTAGTGAGGGTATGATCTTACACTCATATTCTTGTTAAATTATGGAGAAGGAAAATCTCTTTACCATGATGTTGAAGCCATAGAATGTCACTAAGTTGAGAATTGTGCTAGCCCCCAAGCTTAGGATCCTACAAGTCTACAATATCTAGATAAAGAGGTTATGAAAATACATAGCATATATCATACATAAAGAACACAAAGCATACACAAGGTATTCATAAAAGGCATAAAGCATACTCATGAAAAACACAAGCCAAACACATGGAAAACATGAAGCAAACATGGAATACATGAAGTAAACATGAAGCAAACATAAAGCATACATGGAACATATATGAAATCATACACTTAAGAAAATGAAAAAGGAAAATTTGAGTCAGCAAGGTAAAGAGACCTAGTCTAAAAGGATGTCTCAATATTTTGTATCATCCCCAAAAGAAAACCAAAAGTGGAGGAATTATAAAAAGGAGATAGAAGAATGAGTTGATCAATTGCTATAAGGAGAGAAGACAAACAAATAGACGAGGATCAATCGAACAAAGAGGAGTACATGACTCTGGAACTAGCTTGCTCTGTCGCTAGGGTTCATGTAAATCAAGATACCTTCATGGATCATAGGCTAGAAAGTTGTGTTATGCTAGGTGACCATTAGTTAAGGTCATATGAAGCACACAGGCTAGAAAGTTGTGTTATGCTAGGTGGCTCATAGACTATATGGATCATAGGCTAGCAAGTTGTGTTATGCTAGGTGACCATAAGTTAAAGTCGTATGAAGCACAAAATTTAGCAAGTTGTGGTATGCTAGGTGGATCATAGAGTATGCATATCACGGGCTATAAAGTTGTGTTATGTTAGGTGACTATATACTACCAGTTCTTTAGGGAGAATGAATAAACAACACCTCAGGGAGTGCAAAAATAAACGCCTCAGGGAGCATATTGATAACCGTGCCTTAAGGGACACTGTTAAAAACACCATCGTAGGGGGGCACATAAATAGGCTAAAGCTCAAGAGGAATGAATAAGGGTGTGTGTAGGGATGCACAAGTGAATAGGGAATATATATACCCCCCATTAAAATATTTCCATGTATAACATGCAAATGTTTTAAGGTAAAGAAGAGGGGAAAGTATAAGAGGAGGGGAGATCCTTTAGAAAGAGTGGCTACCCCTTTAATAGGTTTTCTTACTAACCCCCAGAGGACAAGTGAGGACAACCATGAAAAAGAAGAGTTGTGCTATTAGAATTAAAGAGGTGATATTGCATCACTATGCATAGCAATGAGCTATTAAGAAAAAGCTACAATTTCCATGCCAATAGTGAAGTGATTAATGAGGTCTACATCACAGGGAGAGGAAGAGGGATATCCAAGGGTAGAGTATAAAACATGAGTGAAAATGAAAGTTATAGTAGGTCACCATCAATGGACAAAAACAACTTACCACCAAAATGGGAGAAGTGTAGCATCACAACTGAGGTGACTAATGTGAAGTGTGAAAGAAGCATGAAGATCTAAGTGAGAAATACAAAGGTACATCTCGATATTCCTTCAAAGTACACCTACCCAAGAGGAGTAGAGAGATTATTTTGTGAAGATGAATATTTTCTTCTAGAAAATGTTTTAGATAGAGGAGGAACATCAGCTAGGGTCCGAAACATCAAGCCCCTAGAAGAGGTACCTCTTGATTTATTTCGAGAAGATTTGTTGTAAGTAGGAGGAGGAAGAGAAGTGAGAGTTGGTATATGTTTACTTTGATTATTGTTGTTATATGTGTGAGAAATTGCATGATAATGAGGTTGGTGCAACACTTTTTATCAACTTTGTTGTTTTGAGTTAGTTGTTTTGCATAGTTGAGAATCTAGCCAAGAGTTCGAGGTGAATTTGGAAACGGAGTAGATGTGGGTTGCGGGATATATGGACAAAGATGTTCAACAATTTTAGGTTTTGTAGGTTCTTTTTGGGAACCAGAAACATAATTTGTGTTTATTTGACTGTTGAGATTATGTGTTTGTGTAGAAGCTGACGTGAGCTTTGAATCTTCCTTCATGGAAGTTTCATTGCTATAATGAAGATCATCAGAATAGAGATTAGTTAAGGTGATGAGAAAAGTATCTATAATTGAATTGTGAATGACATCCAGGTGAAAACATGCCACCAAAGGATAAAGAAAAGAGATCTTCGCATCCTTCATGATACACAAGAAACTTGAACATGCGACTGAAGGAGGAAAAGAAGAGGTCTTCACATCCTTTGTGATACCCAAGGAACTTGGATATGCCACCAAAGGAGTAATAGAAGAAGGTTGCACCTCCTTTGTGATACCCAATGGGCTTGGATAAGTTACCAAAGGAGTAATAGAAGAAGGTCACGCCTCCTTTGTGATGCCCAAGGGGCTTGGATATGCCACCAAAGGAGTAATAGAAGAAGGTTGCAACTCCTTTGTGATACCCAAGGGGCTTGGATATGCCACCAAAGGAGTAGGGCAAGAGATCTTCACATCCTTCATGACACCTAAGGATCTTGGATATGCAACCAAAGGGGGAAGAGAAGAGGTCTTCAATCTTTGGTGATATTCAAGGTACTTGGGTATGTAAGCAAAGGAGGAAGATTAAGAGGAGGGACCATGGAACCATCATGGATCATAGTAGAGATAGAAGAAGAACAATGACAATTCATGGAGATTAACTTCGTAAAATCTTCTGATATCGGAGGGTTTAAACCCATAAGAGTCATGAAGCTAGAAAAATTAGATATACAACAAAGGCTCTCATATATAGAACAAATAGAAATATCAATATCATACATGGATGCTATGTGATCTAAGACATATGGATGAAGATTAATGAATTTAGTAAATTTGTCAAGATCTATAATGTACGCATGTAAAGATTCCAAAGAGAAATAATATGAAGATGCCATGATGAAATAACTTGTCTAAGATATGCAAGAGAAGTGTCTAATCAATTGAGTTAATCAAACACAACAACAAAAAATTGCAAGCTATAAGGGTTTACCCAAAATGTAATATTTTGGTAACCACTAGAATAAAGATATATAAGTTTGTTGCTTTCTAAATTAAATATATGAGATAAGAGAAGGGTATGCAACATAAGTTTGTAATCAGATTTATAAACTAATTAAACACATCTATAGATCTGAGGAATGAAATCAGAAAGTGCAAGTGTAGGACATGTCGGGTTCACAAAAATGATAGGGTGAAAAAGAGATGCCTATTCATTTATGAACTAACTAGGTCAAAACCCCTTTTCACATCTAACATTAGGACACAAGCCACCAATGGCTTAATACAAGGTTATTTTCCTTTAGGAAGAGCCTTGTTGGGTTGGTGGGGAACTCTGCCCTTTTGTTGTAATTGAAAAGGTTGAGGCTAGTAGGCTAGATCTAGGGTTTTGATGATGAAATATGCCAAAACAAAAGTTGCAGACCTCATAGATCAGAAAACCCTAAAAGCATAACCTACAAGGAGCAGAGCAGAGGTGTCAGAGATCCATGCTAGAAATAGAAGCCAGATTTGGAGGACTATGGCGTTGGGCACCCTGGTCCTAGGGTTTCAAGGCAAATGAAATATGTGTGCGGAGGTTTCTATTCTTTCTATCTTCCAGTCGTTCGTCAAATGTCTGAAACTCCCAATGCAACCTATACACATGAAAGAGGGAAAAATGTTTGTGATGCATAGAGGCTTGCCTCAGTCAAACTTCGTGTAAGTGTTCCCACTTCCACAATAGCAAGGATTAGATCAAGAGTGTGTGCCCTAGGTAGGCAGAGGCAGATCTGAATAATCAAAGATAAATGTAAACAAGCATGAAGGAAAGGTGTTTCCATGAGCATGAAACCCTAGGTAGATGTATGTCACAACATGGATCATCCACAAGGTGTTGATGAAGGAAGAAGGCTTCCTTGAAAACCTGCAACAAGGGTTAATGCATACAACAGTAATCTACAAAAATAAAGATCTTGTAGATAGATAAAGAGCATGTTAGATAGATCTTATACATAGAGAGATCATCCATAAAGAGTATCTAGGAGAGTTATGTGTGTTCAAGACTTGTTTATATATGATTCCTGATTACTTCTCGAGGGCCCAACGGAGTCAAGGCTGACAAGGTGAATCACTTAAGTCATAAGGATGACAATAAGATATAAGTTGTTAGGGCCAAATTGCTATGACCTTAGCGTTGGGTGCCCTAATCCTAGTGACTTGATCCATCTAGATGTCAGATGTCAAAGGATTTAACCTTGATTCTCACATAAGTACTAAAAATTGCATAATGTAAACAAGGATAAATGTTCATGTCAAAATGGGTGCCAAATGTAGTGTAAAATTGAAAGGGGTATACAATTTTTGACCAAATGGAGAAATTTTTTTATGTGCATCAACTCCCAAGTGGGCAGAAGTTGACAATGGATCCCTTATATTTAGAACCTGATCAATTCATTTGGTACTAAGGGCTAAGTGCTCAAAGAAAGAAAAAGGTTCCTAATGTCACTTGGTTAGTTTTTATATAGGAGCTACAGTTACACTCTAGCAATAGTGTAATAGAGAATTACTTCAACTAGTTATCCAAATAGTGACAAACAAGATCATTCAAGGATTATATTCAAAAATTCTAGAACGTATCCTTGAGAGCAAGAATAATTACAAAGGAGAACTTGAATTACATGATTCTTGGTGGGCTCAAGGATCACATCCAACATGAGGTGTACATGTGTAATCCTCTTAATGTATCTAATTTTTTTATCATGGCATGTAAGGCTAAAGAAAAAAAATTATCTCCTAGAAGTGGCATAAGAGAGAAGAGCTTATCAACACAACCATTTCCTCAACGTACAATATCGACTCAAAAAATAAAAAAGAAGAGAGAAAAAGGACTATGTTTTAATTGTGACAAGTACAAGTGAGGGCGTAAGTGTGAATAAAAGAAATTGTTCTACATGACAATGAAGAAGAAATGGATTATGACTTGGCAAGGGAGGTTGATGAGGAGGTAGGGGAAGAAATTGAAGAAACATTGTACCAACTATTTCTTGTCATGCATTTTTAGGCATGAGCACTCCACAAACCTTCAAGGTAGTGATTTTTTTATAAAAAAGAGTAATAGTGTTGATAGACTCAAGAAGAGCTCACAACTTCATCAAAAGAAGTTAGCTGCTCATTTGAATTGTTTTATCTATATAGAGCTTCTAAAATTTTAGGTCATGATTATAGATGGAGGTACTATCAATTGTTCATGGAAATGTCATACCATTAAACTTTCCATGGGAGATTATTCACTAAATTGCACTATGTTTTCTATCTCCATGGGGGCAACAAACATTATTTTAGGAGTCTAGTGGCTTACTACATTGGGGACAATTGAGATGAACTTCCAAGAGCTATTCATACATTTTCACTTAGAGGGAAAGACACTCAAACTAAGAGGGTCAAAGGTAAAGTCTCCACAAATGGTAAGCTCTCATCAAATTCAAAAGTGTTTAACAAGGGGGTAGACATGTTGGTGGCCCAATTATTTTCATTAGAATCTTATTAGTCAAAGGTTCCTACACTATCAGATCTACAAGAAGTTGTGGATAGTCACTCAGTAGTTTTTGGAGATAAGTCAAAAGGATTACCTCCTAATAGAGATCATGATCATGCCATTCAATTAGTACCTGGGATTCAACCACCCAACATCGGGCCCTATAGGTACCCATATGAACAAAAAGTGAGATCAAGAAGATGGTATAATAGATGTTAGAGGTGGGTATCAAGCATAGTCAAATTCTTACTCCTCTCCAATGGTAATGATGTGCAAGAAAGATGACACTTGGAAAATGCATCCTAATTATAGAGAGCTTAACAAGTACACCATAAAAGATAAGTTTGCAATTCTAATAATTGATGATTTGTTAGATGAGCTTAATGGTGCTATTTTTTTTACCAAACTTGGTCTTCATTCTAGTTATCATCAAATTAGAATTAGAGATGAGAATGTACATAAGACAACTTTTTGAGCTTGTGAGAGCCACTATGATTTTTTTGTGATGTCTTTTGGCCTCACAAATACACCTTCTAATAGGCCAAAACTAGGGTAAAGAGTGAAATAGATTTAATGTTTAATAATAAGATTCAATTTGGTCTAAGTGTCAATCTGGGGGTGTAAACTTCTGAAAGGTGTAGTGGTTGTATGTGCACGGGTTGTAGGTAGTGAGGTGAGTGTGGATGAAATGCAGCTAGAAAATAAAAACACTCATTTAAAACTACTATAGGAACTCTGTGATAAAAATTGTTGTAAAAGCTTGCTGCAACAGTCTGCTACAAGAACTATGCAGGATGCTACAGGAATAGAGCGTCAAGAACAGTAGCAGTCTATAATAAATTCAAAACTTAAATTCACAGCTTAAAATGTTTTGATTTAAAATCATAGTGCGATATTAATAGAAATAACTTATCATCACAATTCATGATTCATAATTAAATCATAAGTAAACAATAAACAATGAATAGATTCAAACAATAACATAAATAAACATGCTACTAGAAATAAACACGTTGCTTGAACAGAAATAAACACAAAGAAAGCTATAGAAATCACCACTTGTTCCAAGAATTGGGTGTCCTGCCTCCTCAACCTGCCTGGTGCTGAAATAGATTCCTTTACGTTGGTTTAGACATGTGAAATAATATTTTATTTATCAAAGGTAATACAAAAATCTATTCTCCCCTTTTTCTTCTCACATAGCTCATATTTATATAATAAATATGTGTGCAAGCTATTTCCTATTTTCATGCCACTTTGCTATTATTTCGTGGCTCACATTTGGTTGTTGTATTTGCTGAAAACATCTCATCCTAAAATGTAGGAGCTTATTTAGCTCATGGTTACAATCGATAAAATAGAATATAATTTTTAGCATGAGGACATTCTCCTCCATAGAATTAAAATTGAAGATTGTTTGTGTTGGGTCTCAAAAACGCAGGTTTTTAGACCACAAGAAGGTGCCAATCTCTTGATACATTTTTAGCCCACAAAACAGGGTTTATGCAATTGGAAACCCCCTACTCTTTAGGCACTGCCAGGCCTAGGTGGGTGAACATGAATGATAAGGCAGATTTGAAATTCTAAATAGATTCTAATTTGGGTAATCTACTCACTATGCCACATAGGTGTGAGGTAGGTGCAAAGCTTGCTTACTAGTTCCTAGTGAATGTGCTTGAATTGTCAAGAGTATAGATTGGATTTATATAAAGTGTTCTAAAGTTGACCAGTGCCTAATCTATTGGGTGGATGGAGTCAATGGATGAATGATGATTACGGAGACAGATGTGTCGGATTGGTTGATCTACTTTGCAACTTAACTCTAACTTGTTGGGCACTTTAAATGTTTGCAGCTTGTACAAACGTGCAAATTTGTCAGTTACAGTACTCTTCTTACTAATCCCAGTGCTATTTTCCCAAATTACTATGATATTATGAAAGGAAATTTAATTCTTGACTTGAAGGAAACCAATCAAAATAATTAGTTTAAAAGGATTTTAATCCTTGGCAGGAACCAATTAAGACGAATTACTTGAAAGGAATTTAATTCACTCCAAGCAGAAACTAATCAAAAAATCACAAAGCAACATCAAATGTGTCCTAAAAAATTGTGTTAATTTGAATAATAAGGAAAAACCACTTTGGAGACAGTACAATAACATATAAGATTTAATCCCGACACAACAGTTGAACACTGAAAGTGAATCACCAGATTTGAGCAGTCTTCTCCATTGATTATACTTCAAAATTTATACATTAATAGCAGAAGTTTTTGAAATGAGAGCGGATGAATGAAAGGTGATATATGGAAATTATGATTGAGTAGATAAGTTTCTCTACTACTACCGATTCATATGTCTTCTCATTTGATTTCATCTGGCATATATACATCATATTTTCTAGGGTTATGACCCTTTATATTCCAGTGCATCTCTTCCTTTTTTAATTAATTATCTTCCATAGATTAAAATATTTAATTTTAATCTTCTTGACTTTATACTCCCCCTCTCTCCTAGTGAAAATGTTTCACATCTTGGTGAAAAATACTTCACAACTTCATTAAATTTTCACTTTGCATTTTGATCTTTCTCTGGAATCTATTTCTTATTTTTGTGAAATATTTTATTTGCCTGGCATTTAAATTTTCCTTAACATTTGTTTAAATCTTCCTCACCTTCTTTTACTTCTGAGTGAAATTCATTTACCCCGGCACCTTTTTTACGAAAGTGTGAAATTTATATTTCACTATAATCACATTCTATTATAAATTCTTATTTGTACATTGGAAATTTCCCTCATCAATATTTGTTTTCCCATTAATGATGTTCATTCTTCCTTTTTATTTCTCCATCTAGTTTTTTGAAGAGACACTCAACACACCCTCTCTGATATCCACAAACATATTGATTATTCATCTTGGGGGCCCACTTTATGTATTTTTTTATTTTAACTAATATCTCATCATTATTTATTTTACCAGTATGATTTATCCTTCCCGGTGATTTCTTTAAACAAATGTTTTAATTCATTTGGATACATTGATGGGACTTTCCCTAAAAACTTTTTAGTTCTTTCTCATCGGAGTGTCCTATATAGTCAGCAAGATATGGAAAACCCACTCTGATCATACATGTCACTCCCACACAACTATTGTCTTGACTTATCACTGAGAGTATACATGTCTCTTGCTGAAAATATATCCATCGGTATGACACCTGAGATCAGTATGATTTGAAAATTTCATTCCAACTTTCTTTCTTTTGTCAATGAGTTTTTCATCGATGAAATGTTATGCAATGTCTGCTCGATATTAGGGTTTTCTACTGAGTTTTCACTTTTGCCCTAATTGTTTAGCTCGACCATGGAGGATGTTGGCAATGATTGTGGTGTCTAGTTTTATACCTTTCATATGCATTTGCTTGAGAGTTTCTAAAACATTATCAACAACTCCATTTTGTGCATACCCTACAGTCATTATAATTCACGAGATAACATTTCTTCGAGGCAGATTGTCACAAAGTTTGGATGTGTCGTCCATGCTTCCACATTTTGTATAACATGTCTACAAGAACATTTCCAACTATAATATACGTCAAAATTTTCTCTTCAATTATGGATCAATGGATGTCCATATCTTCTTCCAAATCTCGCATTTTGGTACAAACTAGGAGTACACTGGTAGATGTGAACTTATCGGGCTGGAGACTTGTTCATTGCATTTGGTGATTCTCATAAGTGTAGGTAAAAATTCATTTGCATAAACAACATTTATTGTATCCAGTATTTCTGCCAAATCACAGGGATGCTCCTCCACAATCTTAAAAGTGACCTCAAAGATATCATCCTTCAAGCATTTACAATGCAGGTTTGAGGCTCCCAAAACAACTATATGAGGTTGATGATCCATCATAAACTTCAAAGGATGTTGCTGTTCATTTTCTTTCACTTTTACAGACCATCTTAATAGAAGGTGCTACTAGACAAGGATAAGGCACAATGCAGCTGAAAGGCAATGAACAAGGTAGTTCATGAATGGGACTTCTTCCAGGAATATAGCGTTCTCTTGAATAATGAGGAAGCCTACATAGGGCACGATCAATTCTTGTGTACTCATCTTCATTGCCACCTTCATATAAGCAGGCATGGCATAGTCAACCCTTACTATAGATCATCTCAACTATTATTGTACACCTTTGTGAAATACTGTGTGAGATATTCTTACTAGCACCCATACTCCTCTTTGTACCATAATCATGAATGCTCTGATCTTGAACGAGAGAGACAAGAGGAGCAACCATAAGGGCAACCAATAACTCTATCTTTTGGGTTCAAAAGGGAAAAAAATTATGATTTACTTCATGTCACCAGACCCTTCAGTGTAGATTCGGCATATACAACATCATTAGCTTTAATACCCATATGACTTCATAATTGTGTGAAACATGCCAGGTTTCCTTATGGGCCCGGCTAAAAAAAAATCATTTTCAAACAATTTTTTCTCCTGAATCATCCTGACACTATTTTAGTGTTGCTACTGAGGTGAAAAAATGAACTGGGTTGTCAAAACTTTCTTTCTGACATATTTACACAGTGATCAAACTAGTCATCAAATGATCTCCTGGAGTCATGAAAATGCATAGGTATGTAGAATTGGTTTGGAAAAGTCATCAAATGATCTCCTGGAGTCATGAAAATGCATAGGTATGTAGAATTTTGTCCTAAGAATTTAGTACATCTAACTGTTTGGAAGAATGTATCCCAAGGCATGAGATATAATTGTTCAAAGTAGCCCACTTGGCCTTTCTAAAAACTGTATCTGTCAAAACCTGATTAGAGCTCACCAACTTGCAATTTTGAAAAGCCTTCAAATCTCTTCCTGGGAAGCTATAACTAGAGGATTTAATTTGTTTAGGCTTCATGAGAGTGTGTGCAAGAGTAATTTTCATAAGTCATCTTTCATCTCAAAATATTGAGGGTCAAAGTTGACCTCTGTAGCTGAAACTGTGAAATCAGGATCAAGTGCATTTGCTTTTGATTTTGAAAAGATAGCAAATGAGATGTTGGAGCCTTGAAACCGAAGATAAAAGTAGATTTTCATAAAGTGAATTAGAAACACCAATCGATTTGTCATGATCATCATTCAGCTGCCAGATATTAGCCTCTGAAGTTTGGCTCTCAGGTTGATTTCATACTGTGCAAACAACAAAACTTTTCCAAAACCTCTGAACTTGGTACTTCAAAATCCAATCAAATCTTATTATAGGAAGATAAAATCAGGTGTTCTCACTCAAATGTGGTAGATAAACATGTCTGCAACATGATTTTGCCTGAAACTGAAGAGGCTTCAAATTGTGATTTTTCAAAGAAAGCTCTTGAGGTAGTTTTTACAAATGCATTTATGAGTTCTGAGATCAACTTTTTCATTATGGGAGCCCTAAATTTTGCCAAAAAATGGTATAAATTTCAAGTCCCAACAGTTTGGTTATAACTAAATAACGAAAGTATTTTATGAGAAAATAATTTAATAGTGTTTATGGTCAGAATTAATTTCCTAATATGTGCATCCACAGGTGACAAGAAAGTAACAGGAAGGCGACAGGAAGTCTACATTCTTCTCTTTCAATCAGCATGTTGTAGGAAAGAAATCATTAGTTATCCACAGTCCATGATGCTGGTATCGAATGCTTTTGGATTTGACTATGTTAGCAATTTTTTACTCAACGTTTCGGATCACACTCAGTGATCCATCATCAGGAGAATGAGAGAGCAAGAGAGGAGAGAAGTAAATGACAAATTGCAGACCAAAGCACCACTTAAAAAGGTGGGAATGAGGTGACTCGGATAACAAGAGAAATAATTAAATAAAAAAGGCTTGAACCATAAATATGTATAAATATATAGGAAACAAAAGTAAATTATATAAAGAAAGGGTTCAATATATACTACAACATATAGCAATAAATAATATATAAACAACAAATATCCAACAAAGCTTAAGATAAAAAATAATAATAACTAAGGAAAATAAGCAACCAAGAGGTTTAAAAATAAGAGAAATTAATATATATACATAAATAACATAAAAAAGGTATGTGCTATATATATAAACATATAGATATTTATGAGGATATAATATGTGAATATAATATATGTTATATATATATATGAGCATATAGATATATCTATATCTATATATATATATATATATATATATATATATATATATATATATATATATATATATATATATATATATATATATATATATATATATATATACGCCAAGGTGAAGAATAAAAACATCTACAAATATTTAAACAACAAAAGGGCAAAAGAAATCAAAAATAAAAGACTAAAAAGGGGAGACATATAGAGACTTAAACAAATTAATAGATCTAAATAAAGAAAGAAAGTCTAATTGAAAGAGGAAAAGCAAGCAAGCGAGCACTATGGGTAAATAGTCCTAATAAACAATAAAATAAATATAGCGGAAATATATGAAACTAAAATTATACAAGAGAAAGTGAAAAATGCAAAAGGAAAGAGAGTAAATAAAAGGAACAAGCAATAAAATGGGGTCACGAGATCAACGAACAACATAGGATGAGGGAGGAATAAAGAGAAAGGAAGGAACAGGCATAGAAACTAAAAAGGGGGGGGGGGGGTTGGTGGACTCAGATGAGACGCCAATAAGGGGGAGAAAGAACCCAAAAGATGAAAGAACAATAACACCCGAGGTGTGAGCCAACCAAGGAGAACAAGCCAATGAGCTGAGAGCTAAAAAGAAGAGGAGAGGAAGGAAGGGAGAAGGATCACTTAGCGAGAGAGGTGAGGACTAAAGTGAAAGACCAGGGAAAAAAGAAAGACTAAGCAAGACTGAGATTAGGAAGGGGAAGAGAGCAATTTCTAAGACGGGTGAGCAAGGAATGCCATGAGAAACTTAGGTTCCACCCCTCATCTCGATTTAAGTTCGTGGGGTGATTTTCAATTTCTATGGCCTCTTGTAGTTTTCTTTTAAAGTAGTTATCTTCCTTGACTAAGATTTGAGTGTCTTCAAGGCATATATGGTGCTTGGTTTTGAAGGAGTGCTCAGCGAGGGTAGATTTTTATGTATGTTCATGCTTGATGTCGGCGCCATGCTCTTTGATTCTAATACTAAAAGAGCGACCAGTCTCCCCAATGTAGGGGGTGCCACATGAACAAACCACTTTGTAGACACCTGAGTTAAGGAGGAGGTCTCTGAGGTCTTTGGGAGACGGGATACGATTCCTAAGAGTAGAGAAGGGTTTGAAAGCATACCGAATGCCCTTCTTTAGAAGAATCTTGGAGATTTTGTTGGAGATGCCTTCGATGTAGGGGATTGAGGTCACAGGAGGGGGGTTGAATGTTGGTTCTCTGAGGGCATGGAGAAGAAGCGAGATCTAGCTTGCTTGAAGGTTCTAGAAATTAGTTTGCTTTTGAACCCTTTTAATTTGAAGACTTTAGAGAGGTGGGCAAGCTCATGATCTAGGTTATCCTCATCACAAATGTGAAAAGCCCTAATAGCCAAAGTTTTTAGGATCCCGCCTTTTTGGGCGGGGTGGTGATGCGAGGTGGCATGGAGGTACTGATCAGTGTGGGTCACTTTTTTGAAGACTTTCTGGCCCAAGGAACCATCAGGTTTTTTTAGGAGCAGTATATCAAGGAAAGGGAGTTGGTTATTAGACTCCAACTCTTTGGTGAAGGAAATGCTTGGGGCTAAGTTGTTGAGGTGCGAGTGAAACTCTTCAAGTTTCTCATGACTGTGGGGCCAACAAATGTTGGTGTCATCGACATAGCGTTTCTACCACTTAGGTTTGAGGGGAAACGAGTTGAGGGCCAAATCTTCAAAATGTTCCATGTAAAGGTTGGCCATAATGGGAGAAAGAGGGGATCCCATGGCGACTCCATCTAATTGTTCATAGACTACTCCTTGGAAGGTAAAGAAGGTTGATCTGAGGCATAACTCGACCAAGGAGGCAATTTCATCGTTAGTCTTGCATTTGATTAACTCAATGGAATCTGGGATCGGAACCTTAGTGAAAAGGGAGATGACATCAAAGCTAACTAAGAGGTCACCATCCTCTAGCTTTTTGTCTTTGATGAAGTCAACAAAGTGGTAAGAGTTTTTTTATGTACAAGCTCGACTTGCCCATAAGCAGGGTTAAGAGTTTGGCTAGGTAGGCCGCAAGCTTGTAGGTAGGGGAATCAATTGTGTCGACAATGGGGTGGAGGGGGATGCCCAATTTATGGATTTTTGGAACGTCATAAATGCGTGGGGTGACATCTTTGGTGGGTAAGAGCCTCTTTATGGTATCTTCATCAAAGGAAGAACGAGAAAGGGCTCTTTTGACTTTGTTTAAGATCTGAGAAACTGGGTTGCGGGGGATGATTTTGTAGCTACCATTGTCAGAGAGTAGGTTTCTCATCTTGGAGATGTAGTCCGACCTACTCATGATGACTGTGGCATTACCTTTGTCATCCTTCCCAATGATTAGATCATTGTTGCTCGTAAGGGTTTTGAAGGCGCGAAGTTTAGCTTTGGGAACATTGCACTTCTGGGGTTTAGCATGTCTTAGCATGACAACACAGTCTTGTCTAATCTCCTCGGTGCTATCCTCAAGGAGAGTTCGGATGGCATTCTCAATATCAACAAGAAAGTACGTAATAGGAATGTGTCGCGGAGTGATCACATAGCCAAGACCTCGTTTCAAAAAATTGAACACAAGAGAGTCTAAGTGGACACCTGAGAGGTTGACAACTAATTGGCTTTCCCAATCTTTAATGAGGGCCGGAGGGAGGTTAAGCCTAGGGTTGCGGGGAGAAGAGAAGGATGGGTTGGAAAGTTTGGGGGAGTGTGAAAAAATGAGAGGACGGGCATAGGAAGCGGTGGGGGTGGTGGACGTTAAAGAAATGTACACCGAGGAGCTGGGGGAGGTGGATGTGTTGGTTGGATCCAAAGCCGATGGGGAGTTTAGGTGGTTGTCTAAGAGGGGTGGGGGCTCAGAGCTTGAAGTGAGGTTGGCCTTGCAGGGCACGTCACCTATGGAAGGTGATGCGTGTGGATTGGCTCAAGGAAGGTTAGAAAGTGGATCAGAGATCACTACATCATAAATGCTAGGCAAGAAGTTAGAACAAAAATGACTAGAACCGGACAGAGATATCTTACCTGGGGAGGCACGCAGGAGACCATTTCCAGAGAGAGGTTGTTGCTGCTAGAGCAAGTCATCGCATTCTACACAGGATCGTAGTTTATGCTCATTCAACACCAGGGATGTCTTAAGGGACGATCCGCTAACAGTAGTAGATACTGAAGACTTGAGGGGGGCGTTGATTGCCGAGGAACCACAAGTCTACGTTGTTCGGTAGTGGAAGGTCTAGTTAAGGGGAGAAGTGAGACGAGGCTGTCTAGAATAAGTGAGTCATATGTGGAAGAGGAATATGTAGAGGCTAGCGAAGGATGACTGGTTTGGGGTCAGGAGAGAGATGGAGCAAATGAGGGAAAGGGCAAAAAGAGAGAGCCGGCTGGAGGGATCACTGCAAGATTGGAGCTGACCGAGCCACTTGAGGTAGGTTCACATGGTGGATGGTTTAAAAGACCTGTGTGAGATCCTGAAGAAAGAGTTAGATTGGACGAAGCTGATAGCAACAGAGTGGATAGCCTCATATGGATGATGTGATCTTGATTGTGGCCTAGTCTGGACGGAGGAAGGCATGATTGGCTTCCTCGTTGTTCCAACGGTGGTGGCCTTTTTCTGATGAGACCAAAGAACTTCTTCTTTTGTCTACTAACACACACATCCTTGAGGCTGGAGGCTCTGGCATGTGAAATACAGTCTAGGAGTATCCACAAGTCTGGATGAAGAGAAGACGCCAGTTCGAGGTGCAGATAGAACAGCCTCGTAGATAGGAAATTGATGGAAACTCTGGTAGCCTTGATGATCGATCTAAGGAGTGACAGACCAGCACGGTGGAAGATGTTGCAGGATATATTTTCTTAACATAATGGAAGTGAATATTAGTAAATACAATCTGATATTTATTCATCACATATTTTATCTAAAAACTAAATTAAATATTACTTATTTATATTTAATTATATGTAGCATAAAGTGGTAAAATGGTACGATAAGGTATGAAAATGGAACATGAGAATGGGTATGAAGGCATATAAAATAGGCTAAAATATGGCATAAAATAGAACATGAATGGCTCTCATCACCTTCCACATTTCAAAGTTTTATGAACTCTACGTTCAAGCCATCTTTGTGTAAATTTGTTTTGGTATTCTCAATGACACCTTAATATATTAGCAAAACTTGGGAGGAACACTTGCAGCATGTGAATCAAGTTTTGGACATTCTCGAACAACATCCACTTTATGTTAAGCCGTCCAAGTGTGTTTTTGGAGTCAAATATGTGGATTTCCTAGGTCATATTGTTTCACATGAGCGAGTGAAGGTGGACCCTCACAATATCAAAGCCATAGTAAAATGGAAAGTGTTTAGGACCCTCAAGAACCTAAACAACATCAACTTTATGCTAAGCCATCCAAGTGTGTTTTTGGAATCAAAGATGTGAAGTACAATTAGGTCATATTATTTCACATGAGGGACTGAAGGTGGACCCACACAAGATCAAAGCCATAGTAAAATGGAAAGTGTCGTAGACCCTCAAGAACCACATAGTTTCTTAGGGCTTACTAGTTCCTATCACCAATTTGTAAAAAATTATGGTAGGATAGAAACACCTCTCATAGATTTGTTGAAGAAAAGTTCCTTCTAATGGAATGAGATAGCCACCAGGGATTTTTTTAAGATAAAGGAAGCCATGTGCATGAATCTAGTTATAGCTACCCTATTTTTTTCTAAGACCTTCATTGTGGAATGTGATGCTTCTGGGAATGGCATAGGAGTAGTTCTCATGCAAGAGGGAAGACCCCTAGAATTTGAGAGTCACCAACTCAAAGGTAAGAATTTGTTGAAGCCAGTTTATGAAAATGAAATGGTGGTTATACTACATGTAAAACAATGGAGACCTTATCTAATGAGAAGACACTTTAAGGTAAAGACATATCATGATAGTCTAAAATACTTCTTAGAATAAAGATTTTCATCTAAAGAACAACAAAATGGGTCACAAATATGTTGGGATATAACTTTGAGATCATCTATTAGAAAGGAAAGGAGAATTTTGTGGCTAACACTCTATCTAGGAGGGATGAGCCCATAATATCACTATTGTTTGACATTTCCATAGTGCAAGTAGATTGGATGGATGAGGAAAAAGAAGAGTGGAAGGACATGGATACTCAAACTCTCATTGAAAAACTCTAACAAGATGCAAGAGTGTTAGACAAATTTGCATGGAAAGGAAATACTCTATGGTACAAGGATAGGTGGTACATATGTAAGAACTCAAGCCTTAAGTTTAGGGTTTTGGTAGAACTACACATGCTTCTCTAGTAGGTGGGCACTTAGGATTGTTGAAGACTTATCATAGAATCAAGCAATATTTATTTTGTGAAGGGCTCAAAGGGGATGTCTATAAATTTGTGGAAAAATGCACGGTATGCTAGAAAAACGAAGGGGAGACATTTAAGAGTTTAGGTCTTCTATAATCATTATCTATTCCAAGCTAGAGGTGGGAAGAAGTATCTATGGATTTCATAATGGGTTTACTTAGGTATGAAGGGAAAAAATGGCATTATGGTTTTTGAGTATCAAATCAAAAAATATGCACATCTTTATGCTCTCTCAC
The DNA here is from genome assembly GCA_027924645.1 of Cunninghamia lanceolata. Taxonomy (NCBI): domain Eukaryota; kingdom Viridiplantae; phylum Streptophyta; class Pinopsida; order Cupressales; family Cupressaceae; genus Cunninghamia; species Cunninghamia lanceolata. The sequence goes on from BSBN01000655.1 coordinate 11,901,689, forward strand.
ACTCATTTGTAGTAATTATTGTAATAATAGCCTTTATGGATACCATTCAAAAGCTACATGGGACTCCAAAAATCATAGTTAGTGATTGTGATCCTAAATTTACAAGTAATTTTTAAATTGAATTGTTCTCATGTTTGGGCACTCAACTTGCTTGTAGCTCATCATATCATCACCAATCAGATGGACAGACTAAGGTGGTAAAAAAGTTCTTAGAGTGATATCTCTAATGTTTTGTTTTATATATATAATAGAGATGAGAGCAATGATTTCCACTAACAGAATGGTGGTATAACACTTCTTTCCATACTTCATCCAAAATGTCTCCATTTTTGGCACTATATGGGTGCCATCCACAATTAATCACCTCTTCATTGTGAGCACATGCAAATGTTAGAGAAATTGAAGAACACATTTAGCACTAGCAAGAGGAACTCTCTAGTCTCAAGGAGAATTTAGCAATGGCACAAAACATAATGAAGTAACAATCTAATCAGCACCATAGTTAAAGGACTTTTGAAGCAGAAGATTGGGTCTTTGTGCACTTATAGCCATATAAGTAGATGTCACTAAAACAACATATAAAGGATAACAAGCTTACACCAAAGCATTATCTCCCTTATAAGGTTTTTTAGAGGATCAGCAGTGTGGCATACAAATTGGAGTTACCTAAGTCAGCAAAAATACATTTGGTCTTTCATGTTTCCTACTTTAAGAAGGTTATTTGACAAAGAGTTTTAGCCTAGACTAAGTTACCAAAACTTGATTAGGAGGGAAGAATGATTTTGGAACTTGAGGGAATAATTTAAACATGCACTATGAGGTTACAGATGAGGGTCATCACAAAGTATTTGATCAAGTAGAAGAATTTCCCAATCAAAGACGCTACATAGGAAAATGAAGATTTTTTTTTACAAAAGCATCCACAATTGATTTGTGTTGTGGACAACATTTTTTCTAAAAGGGGGCATGCTATGGCCTTAACCAATTGATTGTATTGGGATATGTGTAGCCAACTTGTGGCTATAATAGCCATTAAATGAGTTATATAATCATTCATATAGTATTATATAGGTAGTCTGGTCATCCTGGGTGGCATCCAAGACATAAGTATGGTATATTTAAGAGGTAGTGAGTAGTATTTGATCATCATATTGCAAATTCTATGTCTTGTTGAGGACATTTGGAGGTTTCCCCCTCAAAGTGGCTTATTATTATCGAGCATTTACAAGTATTTCTATTATATTTCTAAATATTTATTGTTGCATTCTTCTATTGTGCAAGTTATTTCATTATAGAGATGGAACAAATAAGAAGATCTAAGCTCCAAATATATTAATCTTGTTCTACATATAGCTAGCATGTAAGATTGTGCCATGTACTCTTGTTCCTAGATTTTTTTAGACTTCTATCATATTAGAGCATTGTATAAAATATTGGTTTTGCACCATCCTTTTCTTATATAGTCTTTCTAAGAACTTAGTTTTTATTGTGTACTCTTGCATTGAGTTTTATGTTTTTGGGTTTGGGATACATGAATAGATTGTCTTTAATTAGATCCTTTATCCATGACTACATCAATATGTTGGAAGAAGGCAAAGAATTAGATGATTGGGATATTCAAGATGATTCTTTGGAAAGAATAGTGATGAAAGAAAAATATTTGAGAGATATGATTTGTAAGCAATTAAGTGATATTTCTAATGGTAGTAGTTAATAAAAGTTAAACCTAAAGACTTGAGGAGTAATAAAAGTGAAAGTAAAGAAGAAGATGAAAATAGAAGGCTTGTTGAAAGCACATAAGCAATCATAAGTGATATTAGAAGAGATAGTGGTAACACAAAAGAGGAATATTGTAATGCCCGTGTGTTGGCCTTGTTTTTGAACTTGGCCAATTTTAAACTTTTTCCTATTGGCATTGTGTTTAGTGCATTTGTTCTCATTACTACAACCAAGTCCTCCATTTCTTGCAATCATAAAATACCATTGTCATCCACTGTTCTTTTCAATCTCACAACTTTATGTAAAGAAGACACTCACAAAGGAACTGCAACTTTGAACATTGTGTCAAATTCAATTTATGGTAATAGACTTAGAGACTAGAGATTTTGATTTTTCAAAACATGGCCTATGGTAGTAGTGCGTTGGGGCCTAGGAATATTGTCAAATATGCAGGGATGTCTAACTTCTTCATCAAGATTTAAGATTCTACAAGTTAATGCAGGTGTGGCTGGTTAATACTATTGGTGGATTTAGAATTTCTTTTTCATCTAATAGTCCAATAAAAATTGCCTCTATGCCTCAGCACTTCGTTGATGATGCAATAAATCTTTTACTCTTTCCTTCTCAACTTCAAAAACATTTAAATGGTGTTGTATTGGATGATTACATTACAATGTTTATGGCAAGTCCACTTTATATCAAAAATCCTTATCTAATGGCTGAGATAGTGAATGTTTTGAAATGTTTGGATGTCGTAGAAAAGTAAATCATTAGTAATGGCCACCCCCTAGCTCTCAAGTATCTTGTGTTTAATCCTATGAATCTCTATGTGGATATTGAATTTACTGGATCTCACACTCAATTTTGTGATAGTTCAATATACAACATCATATAGAAAAACCTCTTGAGTATTTGTGGCAGGTGCCAAGTCATTGCAATGCATGGAAAGGATTACATAGACATAGGAAAAGGGAGTGTATTTGAACTTCTTAAATTTCCTCATCAATGAGAGTTTTAAAATAGGATCTGTGAACTTAAAAATTGTCAAAAATTTGCAGGTCAAATAAAACCAATTCCACATAACCCAATAGGAGAATAAGCAGCAAATAACCATAATGTAAAGATCAAATGAATAATCAACAAGATAAGACAAGATATACCCTGGGAAAACCCTCAAGAGGGAAAAACAAGCCTCCAAAAGCATCCACACTCATATGTATTATTCAGAAATAAAGATATTACAATACATTCCTTGAGTCTCCGCGAATACTTCTGAGCCATAAAGCACCTCCAATGCATCCTCTATGTGTACAAGAATGAATCCACACATCACTTTCCATGCTTCACAATATGCACTTATAGGAGAGAGCTCAATATAATTATAGCCTCTCACAAACCTCCAAACCACCTACAATGAAATAGCAAAGCCTTACCCAAACCACTAACCATGTGCTTTCTTTTATAGACCAAGCTCAAACAAATACAACTTGTGGTATTGGACAAAACCATGTGTTCCAAAACCATGGGTAACACAAAACCATTAGCCTATAAAACCATTGACCCCCACATTTGATTATTGGTACTAAGTTTTCCTAATTAATCAAATAATACAAATAATATCCCAATGTTACAATACAATATAAAGTGGTCCCCAAATAATTACCTAGAATGATTAACCACACCACGTAGGTGCATCACAACTAAATAATTATTTAATTACAACATTATAAATATATCAAATTATGTTGATGGTGTACAACACCATATCCCAACATTCTCCCACTTGTTGTATACATTGCATAAGAATCAATCAATAAAATACATCATCATAGGCAAACATGAAATCACATGAATCTCCAACATGCTCTTGTGCTCCATCAAGATACCTACAATAAAATGAAAGTGACCACCATCTCAAGCAAGAACTCCTCTCATCCTCCAACATGCCACCTATGGAAGAAAAGGAACATGCCAAGGTGAAGATGCACCAATCCAAAGAACATGAGCATCAAATCCAAGTGATAACAAAAGGCTCCAAGTGGTTGTCAAAGGTAAAAACCCACATGACTAGAAATAGAATCCACAGCATATGCTAATACATCCAACCATCCATACCTCATAGGTATCAACAACATCAATAAACTCATTCCAACAACATATCCAACCCATATACTGCAATAACAAGCTCCGTGTATAAAACCTGTCAATGAAAAACACATACATCTAGGAACTCCCACTACATGGGTAATGTCAAAAATGAAAATAGATCCAAGGCATATCAAGTGTATCAATCAACACTCAAACCAAGGTGTGGCTAATCAACAAGCCAATGTAGTATCAAGAATAATCACAATGATCCACACATGCATGATAAATCGATGCATACTCTCTCACAACGTGTCACCATAACTCTCCCAAGTCCAACCATATCAACATGATCCTCCAGGAAATAGCCATAAGAAAAAGAGAGAAAACCTGTAAATCATAATGTCCTTCTACAAACACCTCAAAGTGCTAAGTTGTGTCAAGTATGATCTCTACAACCCCAAATGAAAAGCCTCAATAACACCCAACCTTTCAATCTCATAAGATCAAATGAACATATGTAACATGTAACCAACATGGATGTAAGCCTCTCTAATCAAGGTAGATCAAACTCATAACCATTCCATAACTAGGAATAAGCCCAATCACATCTCCTAAATTGCTCATAATGAATATCATAAATCAAACCATATGAACAAGGAGATAACCATGCTAACATCCCTCAAATGAACCCTCCCGAACCAATAACTATAGCTCAAGATCCATATCTATGAGAAGATGAAACATAAAGAAAAATACATCTAAAAGGATGGGCAATACCTCATAGATGATAAATAACTGAGTAGACCAAGAGTGGGGAATGAGAATGCTCCTCCAGGATACACCAAGTCACAATGACTCTCCCCAAGAACAATCTCCTCTAGGTCCATAATGAAATCACATCCATATCCAGGTGTAAGGCTCCTCGGTCTATATGTTGAAACCTCCAAAGAGTAACCATCTCAAAAACTCTCTAATCCCAAGAGAACTCCAACCTCACCTAAGTCTCCAAGTATCCATGAGCACCTCCATGATCAATCCATGTTGAAACTCCAAATGTAAAATAGCACTATCATGAAGCTCTCAAGCAAATGACCAAAGTACTCAATACCAAGAGAAACAACAGGATCACTATCAAAAGCTCCAACTGTAGAATCAGGAACCCAATCATGACATCATGATCTAACCATCTCCTCCAAGGAAGATCACATGCAATAGTGCATAAATCCTATCTCAAGAGAACCTGTATCATGCCAATACTCTAAGCTAGCATCAAGAGTAAACCATGACATAATATCAACATCTCAAAATCAAGGATAAACATGTCAAACTGACAAATCATAAACTGACACCTCAACCAAAGACACAAATAAGTCCTCCATGGTAAACCAAGTTGTCAATCCAATCACATGAAGATAACCATCTACTAACAACAGAAATCAAGATGTCAAAGTACTCTCACTGAAACAAGAATCATAATCCAAGAGCTTATTCAAGACACCCACAACCACTACCGAAGATCATCCATCACCAATGATGAATTCACAATGTTGCCAAATCTCCCACTGAATCGTGATACCCAGCTATCCATGACAACAAAGTAAACATCTCCTAAATAAAGATTATCCATTGCCCTAAACCAATCAAGGAATCCCACTGTAACATCAACAACTCCCAAAAGGTCGAGTAAACCGCAATATCCAACCAAGAAGATAAAACCATCACTGTCAAAAGCTAACATAAAACCATGTATCCAAGCTCTCCATGACATCATGATAAACATGCTACAAGTCCCAACAACCGACTATCCATGCACTCTAATCATCCATCCTCTCATCCCAAAGCAATATACCAATGTACAAATGAACACATACAAGGCCAACTAATAAAATCTACATAAACACTGAATCAATCTCATGGATATAGATAGTCCACATCCAAGTCATCCCACTATAGCTAAATAGGTGATCAGCCTACAAAACAACATAACTCGTAGATCCAAACAAATGTAACATGCAAACTCGTCATCACACTAGTAATATGCAAACTGAGATATCAAAGAAGACAACCTATAGACTCCAAGACTCAAACACCAAATCAACACTAGATTCAATTTACCAAACAAGTCCACAACAAGTACCATAGTCAAGGAACTAATCAAGCATCTAGGAGATAAGAACAATCCCCTAAAACAACACCACCTGTAATCATGACTCGAACATCATAGCCCATACCTGTCAATCACATATATGATCATGCCGTGCCAATGCAAAAGTGTACCTACATATCCATGACACCATAATCATCGGCATCATTTTACCTATACTCAACTCCCACTGAAATGAGACTCCAAGTCTCAACGTGTATCAACCATGCCCTCAAACTAGAAGACAACCTGTGTACCTGTCTCCATCAAAGTCCAAACTCTAAAAACACATGTAAACCTATATCTAGAAGTACCAAATCTGAAAACTTGCTATACCATGCTGATGGTCTCATAACAACATCCACTCCCACAAGTTTGTCATTCCCACAAGTTTGTGCCCAAAAATCCATCTGATTGCACTCATAAACACACTCTGAATCTCAAGCTCCTACAAGTGATAAAACAAGTACCAATCTCTGTCTGCACACCAAACTAAAAATCTACGTGATCCAAATTGTAGTACACTATAATAGCTCTCCAACGCCTATCTGAAATTGATAAACCAATTTTGTATGCAAAAGTTATGAGCATAAAATTGTCCCAAAGCAATGCCTGGCTTCAGGCACCAAATTCTGACACAAATAGAAAAATCTGGTCATGAAACATATACCATTATGTAGTGCTCAGAGAGACCTTTCCGACTCCTATAAGAAGTCAAAACACTAATACCATATGTGAAAGTTATGCCCCCCAGAAGAAAATGCACTCCTAGGGCTAAAAGTGGACCCTTGGCGGGACCCCGGTACCCTGCTAACGTGGCATGATGTCATCACTGGCATCATCATGTTGACTAGGCAAGTGGTGGCACTAACTAGGCTAGTCATCATTACTAGTCTTTGACAAGCGGATTTCAATCAAGTTTCAAATTTAGTTTCATGTCTTCAAACTCCACTGACCTCAAGATATTTGAAGGAGGTTTAATAGTTTATCTTTAGGTTCAAACTAAATTTTAATGCTATCATATAATATTTTCCCCCGCCTACTAAAAGTTTTACCACCACCATTTAAAAAAATTTAAATGCCCCGTAGGAGCTTCCGTCAACGGCATTCTTTGCCTTACCGGCCTTGGGCTCCGGGAGATTGTCGGCAGGAGGCCCAAGCCTTCCCTACCGGGGCCCCGGCCTCTCCCTGTCGGACTGGCTAGGAGTCGGGACCAAGGGCCGTAAAACCTACCGGCCTAGTCACCCGTCGGCTGACAGAGGGCCAACCACCCTCTGCCCAGGGGCAGGGGGTATGGCGGTCTGAGTACCGCCCCCCCTAAAATCTTTTTTTTTATCTTGAATTTTTTCATTCTCCTCTATAGTTTTTCAATATTTTTTAATCAAAAAATTTTCAAGAAAACTATAGAAGTGCAAGAATTTTTTTTCTTTTAATTCTTCAGCGTACACGTACCTGCGACGGACGTACGGTTGTACCAGCGAACCAGGGAGGGGGCTTTTTTCTCCTTCCAAGCCCTGTGGCCAAAATAGGGAAAATAATATATTTTTCTTCGCCTCTCAGGCCTCCTGGACTCAATGGCGAGGTCTGTTTTGTCCCAGGAGGTCCTGTAGAAACTCTTCAAAACTCTCATCAGCCAAACCAAGAAAACCCTCTTCAGCCATGATTTTTCAACCATCAAATCTGCAACATACACAACAAATCTCCAATACCCAGAACCCCCAATCTGCAATACAACCTGCACAAAACCTTGTAATGTCCCAAATCCTTCCATGCATTTCCATGGCTTCCATTTTGCACCTGATCTACACACACAAGGGTTATACACATCCAAGGAGCTCACACCTTCCTCAACCATAAACATGGCTCTGATACCACATGTTAGGAATTTGTAGGTCAAATAAAACCAATTCCACATAACCCAATAGGAGAATAAGATGCAGCAAATAACCATAATGCAAAGATCAAATGAACAATCAACAAGATAACACAAGATATATCCTGGGAAAACCCTCAAGAGGGAAAAACCCAGCCTCCAAAAGCATCCACACTCATATGTATTATTCAGAAATAAAGATATTACAATACATGCCATGAGTCTCCATGAATACCTTTGAACCATCAAGCACCTCCAATGCATCCTCCATGTGTACAAGCATGAATCCACACATCACCTGCCATGCTTCACAATATGTACTTACAAGAGAGAGCTCAATACAATGATAGCCTCTCACAAACCTCCAATCCACCTACAATGAAATAGAAAAGCCTGACCCAAACCACTAACCATGTGCTTGCTTTTATAGACCAAGCTCAAACAAATACAACTTGTGGTATTGGACAAAACCATGGGTAACACAAAACCATTAGCCTATAAAACCATTGACCCCCACATTTGATTATTGGTACTAAGTTTTCCCAATTAATCAAATAATACAAATAATATCCCAATGTTACAATACAACATAAAGTGGTCCCCAAATAATTACCTAGCGTGATTAACCACACCACGTAGGTGCATCACAACTAAATAATTATTTAATTACAATATTATAAATATATCAAATTATGCAATGGTGTAAAACACCATATCCCAACAAAAATATGGAGGCATACAAGCTATTTTGAGGATGTGTTATGAAAATCAGCCTTCATCATGCCAAATCCCACCAACTTTGTCAATATCCTTTTTGCTCTCCAAAAATAGGAGTTTTGGTCAAATACTATAGCTGGAAGTGCTTGGGTGAATAGGTATTCAAAGTGTGGAAGCATAGAGCACCAAAGGTCGTAGCCTTCTTAAAATAGACAAAGCACTTTAAATGCTAAAAAGAAACATTATCTTTTTAATACAGATTGCAGGATTTGTGCAAAGGAGATTTATTGAAGAAATGTAGAAACTTTCAGACAAATGAAATTGGTAGTTCTAACACCATTTTTGCCAGCATATTCTTTGTCTAAACTAACATTCTTAGGTTGACAAGTATGCATGTGGAAGCATACCAAAGGCCACAGCTTCATATTGTTTCATTAAATGTATTATCTCTAATGGGTGAGGTTTTCTAAAGATTGCTAAGTATGTGGAAACTGATTTACCCATTCTTATTGTGTTAGTTCACTGGGATCACATTTAAATATGAAGAATTTATTGAAAGGTCCAATAAAATCTTCTCGGTTTATTGTTTGTGACATTAATGAATCACTAGTAGGTCTTGCAAAATAATACAACGATAGAGCATGGTTTGCAGTAGCAGTGGACTTTACAGATTTAAAATTACTATTGATTGTTTGACCATTGAAATGGATGATATTTAAGTAGAATCTAGCTTTAATGGTTTTTCACCTGGATTATAAAGAGTGTGAGGCCTACCTTTTCACTCCCTTATCTTTGATCATTTCATATTACTGTTGGAGACACATTTTAGACTTTTGGGGACTTTTGATCCCGATATGCAAGATTATTAGACTATATGCTTTTATTTTGGTTAGCATTGTTTAGTATGTTCTGATGAGACTAGATTCGATTTTGATTCACTAATGATGATTTGAAATGTGATTTGCATTATGATATTATTTGTGATATTAGTTGTGAGATTATGTTATGGATTTATTATGTGATTTTATCTTAAGATGGATTATAGTAATGCAAATTATGAATCTAATTATGATGTGATTTTATGATTGTTTTATATGATTATGTGATGGTGTGAGTGTATGTTTACTTTGCTTCAGCTATGATATACATATTGGATTAATCTTTGTTTAAGTGCGTAGGTGTTCTAACCAAGCCACGGATAATCAGAGATCATCCCACACATTTTGTGAATTCCCGTGTTAAGTCGATCTAGTTCCAAGAGGAACCAAGATCAATTGTGTTATGCATGATAAAATTTTGTAATGTTGATATGTAGTGTTGTTTGGGATAGGTCTACCATTTTTCAATTGATTGTATTTTGGTGTTGTAAAGGTGTAATGTTTAATTGATTTCATTTTTGAATTTTTATTTTTGTGACCCCTTTTCATGTGATTTTACTCACCCTATGGTGCTCAAAATGGGTTAAAAGTGACCCTGAGTTGTACCCCTAGGGTCTAGGGACCATTTGAGCTTGTCTAACCTTAGGAAAACTCCTATTTGGTCACTTAAGCTTCACCCTGAAGTAAAGTGACGAAAATAGAAGTTGGGAAGGAGTGGAAGGTTGGGTTAAACACTCAACCTTATCCACACTTCTTCCCAAGGCTTGGGGAGTCTTCAAGACCCCTAAATTGTGGAGGACTCAACTCCAAGACTCTCTCACATTGGTGAGGGTACCTTGGGGTTTTGTGGACTTTCATGGGAGGATAGGATTGGGGCACTTGTTGTACCCACATCCTTCTTTATCTCCACCTTTCTCTCCCACATATGTGAGAGAGCACAAGTGGAGGGAGCAAGACTTGGTGGGAGGGTGACATGTGTCACCCCACATTCCATGAAGCTTGCAAGTGGTTGTGAGGAGGAAGGAGAAGGTGACATGTGTCACCTTCTCATTCCTCAAGGCTCGTGAGGAGAGCCTATTTTAATCCCTCTTGAAGTGTCACCTTCTCCTTCCTCAAGGCTTGTGAGGAGAGCCTATTTTAATCCCTCTTGAAGAAAGGGAGAGGGTTGTTGATTTTATTTTTATTTTTCTAATTTTATTTGAATCTGGGGAGAGAGTTAGAGGAATTTTAGGAGGCTAATTTGGAGGACCTGGAGGTGGATTTGGAAGGGCTCTTCTTTAACTATCTTCCTTGTGGGCTATTTAAAGTAGGATTCAAGTCTTGATGTCTTTCCTTATGTATTTACATTTCTTGTGTGATAGCTTTGTGTGTGTGTATTTTGTATTTTGTGTTGTACGGATTTTATGGGTGTGGTAAGAGCCTCTCCACTTGGAAAAAATGCTCAACATGTGTGGGGTGGGGGAGTAGTGAATCTCCTCTAGGTCACCTCCTAGTTTGGTATTTTGGCCTTGAGGGCAAGTTGTGATTATGAGCATTTTTTGAATGGCTTGAGAGCCATGGAGAAATATGTGGGATTTGGTATAAATGTGTTGGCTTGAGGCCTTGTTTAAGTTGAGTTTTAAGATATTAGAGTGGCACTCTTGAGTTTAGTGATGTCCACTCCCCTACCCTTTTAAACTCATTTCTATGAGTTATGTTTTGTGCAATCCATGAGTGTTCTCCATGTTAATTTGTGTTTGTATTATGTTGTGTTGTGGAGTGAAGGTTCCTTGTGTGTGGATGACCTCCAAGCTCGGGGGTGACTCATTATTGAGTCTATGGTACAGAGGAGAGAGGTATTTCATGGCTTTTTCCCCCTTTCCCATACTTTTTATTTGCAGGTTTATTGTAGCATTGGAGCTTGGAGGAAAAAAGACTATTTATCTTTAAGTTTTATCATTTTTGCTCTTTGAGAGTTATAGCCAAGTTTGGCCTTGTGTAGTTTGGTTTCAAGTTAAGAGAGAAGATTGTTTCTCTCTTGCTATGTAAAGTTACATGTTTATATTTTAGGTTGGATGTATTTTATTTTGGAGTTGCAAATATATATTATAGTGGTTGTTTTGTTGTATGGATTTTCTTTGAAAAGTTACAAAAAAATATATTGTGTGCAATGGTTGTTTTAAATGGTTACCCAAAATCTGCCTAAAATTGGTTCTTCATTTTATATGTTTTTCAAGAAAAGGAAATTGTTAGTTGCTGATTTTTGTTTCAAAAAGAAAATATTAAGCATAGTGTGTTGCCTTCTTTTCAAAAAAAAAAAAAACACATGGATATTTACACAATACAAAATAAAGAAAAAGTTTTATTACATACCTTTAAATAAAAACAATTCTGTTTTTTTTTTAAATTGATTTAAGTAAATATTGCACAAATACTTCCTTGCATGTTAGTTACACACACACACACACACACACATATATATATATTACATGTTTTATACTCAAATAAATGCTTCTAGAATTAAACAAAAGTATGTATTTTTATTAATCTAATTGTATTTGAAAGAGAGAAATATATATATATATATATATATATATATATATATATATATATATATATATATATATATATATATATATATATCCTTTATTATTATTATTATTAATATTTTATTTATTTTCTGGAAGGCATTTTTATCAGACTGTGTTGAAAAAAAATTTTGGCAAACTATGTGTATATGTAGCATTTTATATATATGCGTGTGTGTGTGAAAATGCATTTTATTTTTGATAGTAAATCACTGCTAAAAAAAAGATTTTTTTACCAACATTAGTTAGCGAAGGAGTTAGGGCTTCAGAGGGGGGCAATGGGCTCACAGCTGCTGCCCCAAGCTTTTTGTTTTTTTTTTTTGTGGAGTGGGGGGGGTGGGGCGGATGCCCCATCCACCACTCCACTGCGTTTGGAGTGGGGGGTGGGACATCCGCCCCATCCCCCATTTTGTATCTTTCAACCAAGAAAAAAACAAAATCGCAGACCCCACACCCCCTTAAAAACCTCCCTCGTCTCTCCTGACAGCGGTAAAATTTCCCCTTGGTAGCGACGACAGTGCTGTATATAACCGCTACCCTTTGAATGGATTCGGTCGTTCGGCCATTACCTCGTCTGTATCTTAGTTCTATTTTAACAATAATATATATATATATATACAATGAGTATCCATTTAGCTTGCGACAAAAAAAAAAAGATATCTCTATTTGTAACTAGAATATATACATATATATCAAAAAAAATGTATACTTAATGTATATACCTCCTCATGAGTGGCGGCCATGGCTTCCCATGAGCTCCAACCTGCAAAACAAGAAAGAAAATAAGAAAGAGAAAACAAAGTAGAGAAAAAGAAAATGATAGAAAACAAGTAGGGTTAGGGATTTTGGACTCCTCATAAGGAAATGATTTTTTTTTTGGAGAGATCTTTTAGGGCAAGAGAGTTTTAAAATTAATTTTTACTCTTTTTCTTTCCCTCTCTTTTGGACTTAGAAAATTAATATGGTCTTTATTTATTTTATTGTGGAGCCTTGACATCTTGGAAAAAGGGGAAAATTGATTTTAGAGTGGATGTTTTGTTTTTGTAACTTTAATTTGTTAAATGTTAATTCATGTGTGTAAGGGTTAGGGAGGAATTCTTTTATTTCAATGGTTTTTGGTTCTTTTAGAGTTTTAATTAGTGAGTTAGTAGGAAGACATTATTTTAATTCATTTAGACTTGGGGTCAATCTTCTTTTATATTATCATTTAAATTTATTTAATGGAACTTTAATTGTTTTCTTAAATCATTTTATTCTATTTAATTATACATGAGAATTTAATCATTGAGGTTTATAATTTATTTAATTTTTTGATCAAATTAATCTACTAGAAAACCTAGAGTGGCAGTTTAATTTTCTCTAGTGCAACTATTTAGATTAACCAACGTTAGTAGGATAGTGTAGCTTTGTGTAAAACTTATTTAATAGAATAATTTCCTATACATGCTCGAGAGGCGTTATGCTGCCAAATTTTTCTAAGATTTTAGAGTTAAATTTCGTTAGTAATTTAAACCTTGTGTAGAATAAAATTTTAATGTTTCCGCAACTAGTTGATTGTTTAAGTGGGTATTTAAATCCTTTAATGTAATTAGGATTAAGGTTTTGATTTTGACTCGTATCGAAATCCCATCACTCACCTAGGAAAACTTAGGGTTTTGATCATTCGATCCTAAGCCTAATGGCGACATTTCTTGCATCGCATTGACCCCCTTAGTCGACTATCATCACACAGGGGATTGCGCATGTGATCGCATTACCCTGAATTTGATTGACATGTTTACGCCTTATGCATATTGCCACTGAGCACGCTAACGCGTACGAGGGGGTTTCTAGGGATGCGTGGAAAACTTTTTGATATTTCATGTCATGACCACATGACAAATGTAGACATGACACGTGTGATGCGTGTCATGACCACATGGGAAATGTGGGCATGACATTTGGTATCAAAGCCCAAGTTTAAACACTGGGCTTGTTTGGGCACGTTACTTATTCCGCAAATTCTTTTGATTTGTGACTACCTTGTTCTTGTAGGATGCCACCTAGAATGAGGTGAGCGCGTTCACGCCACACTGCATCCATCGAGGTACATAGTGATTCATCAATCGAGGGTCAAGGGCCGCCAGCACCACAGGCACCACCCACAACTGATATAGGACCACATATCTTACAAGCATTACAGGTAGTGTTAGAGAGGTTACCACCGGCCGCAGTAGATCCATGTGTCGAGACGCATGTCAAGCCCCACGTTGATCCACAAGAGGAGCCATGTGAGGAGCCACGTGTTGAGTCGCATGTGGAGCCACATGTAGAGCCCTACGTCAAGCCGCCAGTGGCACCACGTGTAGAGCCTTATGTTCAAATACCTGACACCACAGCGGAGGAGGTTGGTTCAGCTTACAGAGCTCGCAGTAGGAGCCCTCCGCATCATACGAGATGAGAGGAGGCTGTGAGGGTGGAGCAGGTCTATCACAGGCCTTATGGTTATGGTGTGGATAAACCTATCAGAGGACACAAAGACCAAGGAGACCCCATCAGAGATTTACTTAGGCTGAATCCACCCACCTTTGTAGGGACCACAGAGGGAGCCAAGGTGGAGGCTTAGCTTATTAGTTTAGACAGGTTCTTTGTGTTGAATCCTTACAAGGGCAACATGAAGGCACGTGTGGTGGTTCACCTTTTGAGAGACACAGCAGCAACTTGGTGGTGCACTGAGGAGTGCAAGTGCCACTTATCTTTGGATACAATTTCATGGCACACTTTCATTGAGTGCTCTAATGCGCGTTATCTATCAGACCATTACAAGTGTCGTATTGACGAGTTCCATGAATTACAGCAGCAAGATTCTACCGTAGCACAGTATGAGGGCAGATTCATAGAGTTGTCATGTTATGTGGAGTATCTCCATGATGAAGAACTTCTGGTTCGCAAGTTTATCAGAGGTTTGAATCAAGGGATATCAGGGCCAGTGCGCATGGCAAACCCCCAGACCTTGAGTGAGGTTGCTGAGAAGGCATACATTGCAGAGGAGATTCAAGGATGAGGTCAAAGTTCATGCTCTCAGTTTCAGTATCATAGCCAGCAACAGTAGAATTTCCATAGACCACCACCACCACCTCAGAGAGGAGGGTTTAGTTCTACACCTTTACCTCCTAGGCCTCCACAGCAGCAATATCAGCAAAGGTCCAGGCCCCAGCAGAGGGCACAGAGAGGGAAGAATCAAGGTTGGCAGCAGTAGGGCCGGCATAAAGATCAGAGATAGTAGGGGCCACCTATGGGACCCGCTAGGTCACAGCAGTCTTTCAGAGGTTCTCAGGGGTCCACGGGTCAAACTAGACAGCAACAGAGTATGAGGACACAGACTGGATAGGTTCAGGCTTGGGGCCCATGCTATGTTTGTGGTGGGGCAGGACATTTAGCCAAAGAGTGCCTACAGGGCTTTATGGCAGGGGGACAGCCTCGTGCAGGAGGTGCAGAGCAAACAATTGGTGATGTGGGTAGATCCCACCATATGTTTGCAGTGATTGATAACCGCCAGGCTGACTTCCAGACTTTAGTGATCAAGACAGCAGGTATGATTGGGGATGTCCCCATTACTATTTTATTTGACTTTGGCGCTACTAATTCATTTATATCTCCATCGTTAGTGGGGCGTTACAGGCTGGTGGTCTCTAGGCAGGGCGATAGGTGGGAGGTTGAGTTGGCCACTGGGGCCAAGATGTCAGTAGATACTTTGGTTCACGACTGTGAATTTTTTTAGAGGCCTTCACTACATTATATGACCTTAGGGTTGTGCCTTTAGGATCATATGGTGTAGTTTTAGGCATGGATTGGCTTGCAACTCATAGAGCCAAGCTAGATTGTCCCAAAAGGTGATTAGCTGTTTAGATGATTATGGCACATCAGTCAAGGTTGTGGGCATTCAGAAGCCCATGGCAGTTCGTATGATATCCACTCAGCAGCTTAAGCACTGCATGCGGAATGGATGTCAGTTGTTTGCCATCACGGTTAGTGATGGTTCTAAGGATGAGCCAAAGGCATCATTTGATGACCATCCTATCTTGAGGGAGTTTGCCGATGTCTTTCCACCAGAGTTACCAAGTATGCCTCCACACAGAGAGGTACACTTCCACATCGATCTAGTGTCAAGTGTCGATCCAATGTCTCGTGTACCCTACAGGATGACCATACATGAGCTCACGGAGCTCAAGTTGTAGTTAGAGGAGTTGCTGGAGAAGGGGCACATCCAACATAGCATTTCACCATGGGGCGTACCGCTCATCTTCATGAAGAAGAAGGATGATTCCCTTCATTTGTGCATGGACTATAGGTAGATTAATAAGGTGATGGTGAAGAACCATTATCCTCTGCCTAAGATTGATGACCTTTTCAATCAGATGCAGGGAACCAGAGTGTTCTCTAAGATAGACCTGAAGTCTGGTTATCACTAGTTGTGCATCACAGAAGTAGATATCTATAAGACCACTTTCCAGACTCGATATGGCCACTATGAGTTCACTATGGTACCCTTCAGCTTGACAAACGCCCCTACAGTGTTCATGAGTCTCATGAACGGGGTGTTCCATACTTACCTAGATCAGTTCATGATCATTTTCCTTGATGATATTTTGATCTACTCACGGACCAAGGAGGAGAATGAGGAGCACTTGCGTCAAGTTTTGCAGTGCTTGAGAGAGTAGCAGCTTTATGGTAACTTGTGTGCTTTTTTCAGGACTGAGGTGCAATATTTGGGACACATCCTATCTGGCAATGGTATCTCAGTAGATCCATCGAAGATCAGGGCTATTAGGGATTGGCCAGCACCCACTAGTGTGACGAAGGTCAGGAGTTTCATCGAGTTAGCTAGGTACTACCTTAGATTTGTTGAGGGCTTTTCCAGGATAGCACAACCCATCACTTCCCTTCAGCAGAAAGGAAAGGGCTTCACTTGGACTGAGCAGTGTGAGAGAGCCTTTGGGGTCCTCAAGGAGCATCTTACTAGTGCTCCCATTTTAGCGGTTCCTGATCCAATAGAGGACTTTGTGGTTTGTACTAATGCATCACTTGAGGGTTTGAGAGTCGTGCTTATGCAGGGTGGTAGAGTGATCGCGTATGAGTCGTGAAAACTCAAGACTCATGAGCTGAACTACCCCACTCATAATTTAGAGCTCACAGCAGTAGTTCATGCTCTTGTTCATTGGAGACACTTCCTATTGGGTCATCACTTTGAGCTTCATTCAAATCACCACAGCTTGCAATACATATTCACATAGCCGAATTTGAACACCCCCTAGCAGCGTTGGATGGAGTTTCTTTGCGAGTATGACTTTGATGTCCACTACATCAAAGGGAAGGAGAATGTGGTTGCCAATGCATTGAGTCAGAGGTGCCACGAGATCCTAACCTTGACCTTGAGTGTGGACTTGAGTGTGGACTTGAGGGAGCGCATCATTCAGCATCTACCTAAGGATGAGTGGTTTCTTAAGGTGCAGCAGGAGATCTAGTCTCAAAGGGCCCTTGTGGGCAAGTTTGCAAGATATTCCCTTGAGGCAGGTGGGTTACTTAGACATCGACAGCGCATCTATGTACCTCGTGTAGGAGACCTTTGTGTCATAGTTCTTTCAGAGGCTCATAGAGCACCTTATGCAGCACACCCAGGGGTGAAGAAGATGCATGCCAACTTGCAACAGTTGTACCATTGGGCGGGTATGAGATGAGATATTGCAGAGTATGTTGCTCGTTGCCTTGAGTTCCGAGGGTCAAGGCCGAGCATCAGCATCCAACGGGTCTTTTATACCCTCATGAGATACCTAAGTGGAAATGGGACACGATTTTCATGGATTTCATTGTTGGTCTTCCTATGTCATCTCGCCGCCATGATGCCATCATGGTGACGGTTGACAAGTTGACCAAGGTGGCGCATTTCTCACCTATATGCACGACGTACAATGCACCATTAGTGGCGAGAGTATTCTTGGATGAGATTGTTAGACTACATGGGGTACCTCACCGTATCATTTCTGACAGAGACTCAGTGTTCACATCAGCCTTTTGGAGGGCATTACAGCAGGCGTTGGGCACATAGCTCAACTTCAGTTCAGTGTATCACCCTGAAATAGATGGACAGACAGAGATGGCGAATCAGGTTCTAGACGATATGCTCCATATGTATGTTATGGACCACTAGTCTAGATGGGAGGAGTATCTGTATCTAGTTGAGTTTGGTTACAATAATGGGCATCACAACTCATTGAGTATGCCTCCTTCTTCAAGCCTTGTACGACAGACCTTGCAGGACACCGTTGAGTTGGGACTGTATAGAGGACAGGGTTGCTATTGGGCCAAAACTGGTATAGGATATGGAGCAGCAAGTGACCTTGATTAGACAGAGGCTTCAGGAGGCATAGGATCGACAGAAGAAGTATGTCGATGCTAAGAGATTAGATCAAAGCTTCTCAGTCTGTGACAGAGTATTCTTGAGAGTTTGACCGCACAAGAGTCCAATTCATTATGGAAAGCAATCTAAGCTCACACCACGTTTTGTTGGGCCTTTTGAGATTTTGGAGTGGATAGGACTCGTAGCCTACTGTCTAGCCTTGCCACCTAGCCTGTCGTGCATCCACGATGTTTTTCATGTATTTGTTTTATGGCGTTACATATCTGATTTATCTCATGTATTGGATTGGAGAGCTCTACAAGTAGAGGTGAACAGACAATTGGCTTTGGAACCAATTCACATATTGGCTAGTCAGATGCTGGGCCTTCGAGGTTGAGAGCTAGACCAAGTTAGGGTCCAATGGGACAGGTACGATGAGGTCACGGCAACTTGGGAGGATGCAGCTAAATTGAGGGCACTTTATCCTCACCTCTTTGATGACTTACAGGAGGAAATTTAATCTTGGGGGGAGGATGTGAGGCCTACCTTTTCACTCCCTTATCTTTGATCATGTTGGAGACACATTTTAGACTTTTGGGGACTTTTGATCCTAATATGCAAGATTATTAGACTATATGCTTTTATTTTGGTTAGCATTGTTTAGTATGTTGTGATGAGACTAGATCCGATTTTGATTCACTGATGATGATTTGACATGTGATTTGCATTATGATATTTTTGTGATATTAGTTGTGAGATTATGTTATGGATTTATTATGTAATTTTATCTTGAGATGGATTATAGTAATGCAAATTATGAATCTAATTATGATGTGATTTTATAATTGTTTTATATGATTATGTGATGTTGTGAGTGTATGTTTACTTTGCTTCAGCTATGATATACATGTTGGATTAATCTTTTGCTTAAGTGCGCAGATGTTCTAACCAAGCCACGGATAATCGGAGATCATCCCACACATTTTGTGAATTCCCATGTTAAGCCGATCTAGTTCCAAGAGGAACCAAGATCAAATGTGTTATGCATGATGAAATTTTGTGATGTTGATGTGTGGTGTTGTTCGAGATAGGTCTACCCTTTTTCAATTGATTGTATTTTGGTGTTGTAAAGATGTAATGTTTAATTGATTTCATTTTTGAGTTTTTATTTTTGTGACCCCTTTTCATGTGATTTTACTTACCCTATGGTACTCAAAATGGGTTAAAAGTGACCTTGAGTTGTACCCCTAGGGTCTAGGGACCATTTGAGCTTGTCGAACCTTAGGAAAACTCTCATTTGGTCACTTAAACTTCACCCTAAAGTAAAGTGACGAAAATAGAAGTTTGGGAAGGAGTGGAAGGTTGGGTCAACCACTCAACCTTATCCACACTTCTTCCCAAGGCTTGGGGAGTCTTCAAGACCCCTAAATTGTGGAGGACTCAACTCCAAGACTCTCTCACATTGGCGAGGGTACCTTGGGATTTTGTGGGATTTCATGGGAGGATAGGATTGGGGCACTTGTTGGACCCACATCCTTCTTTGGCTCCACCTTTCTCTCCCACATATGTGAGAGAACACAAGTGGAGGGAGCAAGAGTTGGTGGAATGGGAGGGTGACATGTGTCACCCCCACATTCCATGAAACTTGCAAGTGGTTGTGAGGAGGAAGGAGAAAGTGACGTGTCACCGTCTCATTCCTCAAGGCTCATGAGAAGAGCCTATTTTAATCCCTCTTGAAGAGAGGGAGAGGGTTGTTGATTTCATTTTTATTTTTCTAATTTTATTTGAATTTGGGGAGAGAGAGGAATTTTTGGAGGCTCATTTGGAGAAGGACTTGGAGGTGGAGTTGGAAGGGCTCTTCTTCAACTATCTTCCTTGTGGGCTATTTAAGGTAGGATTCAAGGCTTGATGTCTTTCCTTATGTATTTACATTTCTTGTCTGATGGCTTTGTGCGTGTGTATTTTGCATTTTTTGTTGTGGAGATTTTATGGGTGTGGTAAGAGCCTCTCCACTTGGAGAAAATGCTCAACATGTGTGGGGTGGGGGAGGAGTGAACCTCCTCGAGGTCACTCCTAGTTTGGTATTTTGGCCTTGAGGGCAAGTTGTGATTATGAGCATTTTTTGAATGGCTTGAGAGCCATGGAGAAATATGTGGGATTTTGTATAAATGTGTTGGCTTGAGGCCTTGTTTAAGTTGAGTTTTGAGATATTGGAGTGGCACTCTTGAGTTGAGTGATGTCCATTCCCTACCCTTTTAAACTCATTTCTATGAGTTTTGTTTTGTGCAAGCCATGGGTGTTCTCCATGTTAATTTGTGTTTGTATTGTGTTGTGTTGTGGAGTGAAGGTTCCTTGTGTGTGGATGATCTCCAAGTTTGGGGGTGACTCATTATTGAGTCTATGGTAGGGAGGAGAGTGGTATTTCATGGTTTTTCCCCTCTTTCCCATACTTGTTATTTGCAGGTTTATTGTAGCATTGGAGCTTAGAGGAAAAAAGACTATTTATCTTTAAGTTTTGTCATTTTAGCTCTTTGAGAGTTATAGCCAAGTTTGGCCTTGTGTAGTTTGTTTTCAAGTTAAGAGAAAAGATTGTTCCCCTCTTGTTATGTAAAGTTACATATTTTTATTTTGGGTTGAATGTATTTTATTTTGGAGTTGCAAATATATATTATAGTGGTTGTTTTGTTGTATGGATTTTCCTTGAAATGTTACAAAAAAATATATTGTGTGCAATGGTTGTTTTAAATGGTTACCCAAAATATGCCTAAAATTGGTTCTTCGTTTTATATGTTTTTCAAGAAAAGGAAATTGTTAGTTGCTGATTTTTGTTTCAAAAGGAAAATATTAAGCATAGTGTGTTGCCTTCTTTCCAAAAAAAAAAACACATAAATATTTACACAATGCAAAATAAAGAAAAAGTTTTATTACATACCTTTAAATGAAAACAATTCCATTTTTTTTTAAATTGATTTAAGTAAATATTGCACAAATACTTCCTTACATGTTATATATATAATATGTTTTATACTCAAATAAATGTTACTGGAATTAAACAGAAGTATGTATTTTTATTAATCTAACTGTATTTGAAAGATATATATATATATATATCCTTTATTTTTATTATTATTAATATTTTATTTATTTTCTAGAAGGCATTTTTATCAGAGTATGTTGAAAAAAAAATTTGGAAAACTGTGTATATGTAGCATTATATGTGTGTGTGAGAAAATGCATTTTATTTTAGATAGTAAATCGCTGCTAAAAAAAGATTTTTTTACCAAAGTTAGTCAACGAAGGAGTTAGGGCCTTGGAGGGGGGCGACGACTTCATAGCCGCCACCCCAAGCTTTTGGTTTTTTTTTTGTGGAGTGGGGGGGTGGGGCGGATGCCCCACCCACCACTCCACTGCATGTGGAGTGGGGGGTGGGACATCCGCCCCATCCCCCATTTCGTAGCTTTCAACCAAGAGAAAAACAAAATCGCAAACCCCACACCCCCCTTAAAAACGTGTGGAGTGGTGGGTGGGGCATCCGCCCCATCCCCCATTTCGTAGCTTTCAAGCAAGAGAAAAACAAAATCGCAAACCCCACACCCCCCTTAAAAACCTCCCTCGTCTCTCCTGAAAGCGGCAGAATTTCCCCTTAGCGGCGGCGGCGGCACTGTATATAACCGCTGCCCTTCGAATGGATTTGGTCATTTGGTCATTACCTCGTTTGCATCTTAGTTCTATTTTAACAATAAATATATATATATACAATGAGTATCCATTTAGCTTGCGACAAAAAAAGAGATATCTCTGTTTGTAACCAGAATATATACATATATATATATATCAAAAAAATGTATATACTTAATGTATATACCTCCTCATGAGTGGCGGCCATGGTTGCCCATGAGCTCCAACCTGTAAAACAAGAAAGAAAATAAGAAAGAGAAAGCAAAGTAGAGAAAAAGAAAATGATAGAAAACAAGTAGGGTTAGGGCTTTTGGACTCCTTCTCATAAGAAATGATTATTTTTTTGGGAGACATCTTTTAGGGCAAGAAAGTTTTAAAATTATTTTTTATTCTTTTTCTTTCCCTCTCTTTTGGACTTAGGAATTTAATATGGTCTTTATTTATTTTATTGTGGAGCCTTGACTTCTTGGAAAAAGGAGAAAATTAATTTAAGAGTGGGTGTTTTATTTTTGTAACTTTAATTTGTTAAATGTTAATTCATGTGTGTAAGGGTTAGGGAGGAATTCTTTTATTTCAATGGTTTTTGGTTCTTTTAGAGTTTTAGTTAGTGAGTTAGTGGGAAGACATTATTTTACTTCATTTAGACTTGGGGTCAATCCTCTTTTATATTATCATTTAAATTTATTTAATGGAACTTTAATTGTTTTCTTAAATCATTTTATTCTATTTAATTATACGTGAGAATTTACTAGTTGAGGTTTATAATTTATTTAATTTTTTGATCAAGTTAATCTACTAGAAAACCTAGAGTGGCAGTTTAATTTTCTCTAGTGCAACTATTTAGATTAACCAACGTTAGTAGGATGGTGAACCTTTGTGTAAAACTTATTTAATAGAATAATTTCCTATACACACCTGAGAGGCGTTATGCTGCCAGATTTTTTCAAGATTTTAGAGTTAAATTTCCTTAGTAATTTAAACCTTGTGTAGAATAAAATTTTAATGTTTCCGCAGCTAGTTGATTGTTTAAGTGGGTATTTAAATCCTTTAATGTAATTAGGATCAAGGTTTTGATTTCGACTCGTATCGAAATCCCATCACTCACCTAGGAAAACTTAGTGTTTTGATCATTTGATCCTAACCCTAATGGTGACGCTTCTCACATCACATTGACCCCCTTAGTCGGCTACCATCACACAGGGGATTGTGCATGTGATCGCATTACCCCAATTTTGATTGACATGTTTACGCCTTATGTGTATTGCCACCGAGCACGTTGATGCGTGCGAGGGGGTTTCTAGGAATGCATGGAAAAATTTTTGATATTTCATGTCATGACCACATGACACATGTGATGCGTGTCGTGACCGCATGGCAAATGTGGGCATGACAAAGAGCAAGAAAATCAATTTTTAGTAAGCAAATCAAGTGCATGCTACTCCGTATCAATGCATTCAGAACAATAGAAATGACAAATTTCTTCCATCCCTTCCTTTCTTTGGTTGGTGATGTTGAAAGATTTGAAATGGAAGCAAGCTTTATTGGGGTGTTTAGGTGCCATAAATCCCGATGACAAAAGGGTGAGAAACCAAAAAAGATTGAAGGAAAGTATAATGTTTGAAATGTGGACATTGCATACTCATCTCATCCAGACATTATTATCTTCAAAAAGTTCAACCTAAGTATAAAAGTGGGCCAAAGAGTAGCTCTTATTGGGTAGAGCGGGTCAGGAAAATCCATAATCATTAGGTTGATTGAGAGATTCTATGACCCCCTCAAAGGAGTTTTAGAAATTGATGGGAAAGACATCACAAGGTTCAATTTGAGGAGTCTCATGTGCCTCACATTCTTTGCAAGAAGTATTCAAGACAACATTTGCTATACACAACCAAGGTAGAGATGATTGAGGCTACCAAAGCAGCCAATGCTCATGACTTTATAAGTTGTTTGGAGCATGCAAGATTAGGGAGCATTGTGTAGATGTAATAGTTTTGAACTTTCAGACATTTGTCAAGATAAGAGAATTGTGTAAAACATTACTAGCTCTGCCATTTATTTCTGGTGATACTTCACAGCGTACCGGTATTCCTAGATCATTTGCAGCTAAAGCAAATGGTTATAAAGTAGTAAAGCATGTTGATTTGAATAATAAAAGGCTAACAAACTACACATTTATTTTCGATCAAATGTTGGATGTTTAGGGAAATACAACAGTTTATCTTTTGTATGCACATGCTCTTATATGTTCTATCATTAGGAAGTCTGGGAAAGATAGAGGAACTCAAGAAGGTAGGAAGCATTCAATTGATTCACGAGAATGAGTGGCTGCTAGGAATGCATCTCATTCAGTTTTCATAGATTGTGGAAGATGCTTGCACTAAACTTTTGCCAAATACATTATGCAACCTTTACAATTTATCTAAAAATTTTACCAAGTTCTATTCAACTTGCAAGCAAATAAATTTTGAAAAGGCATCCTTTAGGGGTTTTCATTTTATTTTATTATATGAGTTTTTGGAGAAAAGGCTTTTGGTCTCCCATTGTAGGGGTTCTTTATAAACTCATTATTATTCATTGTGAGGCATCTTTTTTTATGCCCTAGGTGACTAGTGACTTTGAGCTCTATTTCTATTTTTAATATTGATGAAGAATGGATGTTCTTATGTTCATCACCTCTTCTTGGTAGCTAATTGCTCTTATGTTAAATTAGTTATCTTAATCTTTATTAATTCATTTTCTCACTCTTAGCATTCAGGTATTTTGGAAGACTTTGTGCTTCTAAAGTTGGCATTATTCTTCCTCTCTCTTGGATATTTGTGTTGTTTTTCTTATGTTTGCAGGCAGATTTCCCTTATGTTCTTATCGTTTTCTCTTTCCTTCCTTTTTGTACTTTCTAGTTAAAAGTACTTGAAAATCCAAAACCCTCATCATACAAGGGAGCTGCCCTCTCAAACGCAGAGAATTGTTGACCTTACAATGATTTGTTAGTGCATTTAGTTCATGTCCGTTGGGCGAGTCTTGTAAATTTAGTAGCGAAAAAACTGTTTACTAACACTGTCCTAGTGTCTGCATGCTTTAAAATTCATATGTTATATGTTGTATTGAGTGTTGTCTGTGTATTATGTGTTTTTTTGTTATGAGTCATTGCACCGAACTTGTCAATGAGGTCTGGTATGCCATCAAGGGGATCTAATGGTGTATTCAAGATGCCTTTCTAGATATGTTTTACATGACCATCAAGGTTTTTCTGATGGGTTTGTATTGGCTTTGGATTCCAACTATGCATTATGGGATGTGTATGTTGTGCCTATGTATGTTAGATCATTATAGTGTTTTAGCTTAACTGTATTCATTATCTATTATAGTTATGATTATTATATTGTTTTAGCAGTGTGAAATGTTGTTGATTATGCATCATATTCCTAGATCATGCTAGTGTACATGATTTACAGCAGATGTGATAATTTTATAGCATGTTATGATTTGCACCACGTTGGGTGGCTATCAAGTATGCCTGATGTTTGACTTGAGGGTGTAGGTACTGAGTTATTTTTCCAATGGTGGTTATCTATTAGAGATGATCATCTTTGGATAAAACATATGTCTTAACCTCTATCTCACTCAATTTGAGTGCAAGATGAGCCTTATGAATCCTATGTTAACCTAGATCTAAATAGGTGGTTATTCTAGAGTTTGAATGTTGTGGAAACATGTAAAGTATGTTTGAGTCATTTGCATGTGTTTCCTTTAGCTTTTTGTATTATATTTAATCTATCTCGAAAAGTGTGGTTTCTATGTTTTTTAGATACTTTAATGATTTAGTTGAAAAGGATTAATTTTACCTTAGCAAAAAAGTTTATTACATTATTTTATTTTAGTAGAAGAAATCTAAAGAGAATTCAATTCTTTCTTTGAAATGAAATATTTCCTTTTCAGAAAGTAGAATTGCTTTATAAAGGAAATTTAATTTAATTCCATGAGTGTTCAGAATTTAAAATTGTGATTGAATTATGTAGCTTCTACCTTGTGGAAATAATGGCATTAATTTAATTTCATAAATTGCTATTCTCTTAAGTCATTTTTTAAAAAGAAATTGGGAAATGGAAAAGAAATAAAATCATTAGAAAAAGGAATTTTTGGAAAATATATAAGCAAAAATAGAGTTCTATTTTCATTATGCATTTTGCATTTTCTCCTCAAACCCTCTTCTTGCTTCATGAGAAATGAATGTTTGAGAGGATTTAAAGGAAGTGATTGTTGATGGATTGAATTTTAGATTGCTTGGAAATGATGGTGTGTGTTTGGCAAAAGAATGTGAAGCCATTGGGCTTCAACAACATCCTCCATTTTTTCAAAGTTTGCATTGGGAAGGTATTTTTTCCTTTTTTAAATTTTTTTTTATTTGAATTATTTCATTTCCATGCCACAATAAGTGCAATTTTTATTGAAGGAGTGAATTAGAATTAATTAAAATGCTTCATTTATATGTTTATATTTATGTTTTAAATTTTTAAAATGTGTCCAAAACCATTACTATGACAAAAAATTTATGAAATCATATTTTCCCAATTTTATTTCAAAAGTGTGTTGTTGTGCATGTTTGGGACAGAAGGGCATATTTAGATTTTTTTAATTTTCCTTATTTTGAAGAATGAAAAAATGGAAAATTATGCAAGGTAGCAACCAAGCTCCATTAATGGATGATTGGGGGTTTTATGGTTTTGATTGCATTTAGAAAAATAATGAAAATTACATTTTAGAATTTAATATGATTTTTTATAATGTGGGATGAGTAATCTCCCTATTATTTTAAGATTCTGCATCTTTTGAGTATGTTAAAAAAAATTATATGTTGAAAAATTATGCATTGATTTGCATGACATGCCCAATTTGTAAAAGTAGAGCATTAGACATTGGACTAATGTATAGAATAAGGAAGAAGTGGGCTCTCACTATTTTTTGTCATACAAAGGGATCATTGGAAATACATTTAGAGAGTTTAATAATCAAGTGATAATGCAATACAAACTAGGAAAATAAAACATGTTAATTAAGATATCTACACAAAATGGGGATACTAGATTCGGTTTTTATTGTAAAGGGCATGTCACAACTCTAAGAGTTGGTGAATTTCAAAGTATTCCTTTACTCGAAATCTACACAAAATGGGGATGTTATCCTAGATCCGGTTTTTATCATAATGACACTCCTTAGCCTATTTCTAGTATTCTCATCTTATCTTTTCTTTGGATTTGGCATCTAAAAATGTGTTTAGACCACTTGCATGTATGTTGATGGATTATTGTTCTCTCATATATGTATGTGTGATGGTGCTTGATTTATGCCTTGTTTGGTGTGCATTAAAGGTGTGAAAAACCCTTATGCTTGAATTATTGTGATGGCATTATTTTATGCTTGTTGGCTTATGTGAGCCATTCATACTTGTATGTATTTGATTGGCAGTTATGCCACATGTTTCATATATTGGTGTATGTTTTGAATGGCAATTATGCCATATGTTTCATATATTGGTGTATGCTTGATTGGTAGTTGTGCCACATGTTACATGTATTGGTGTGTGCTTGACTAACATGAGATTCCACATTTATTTATGTATGCTTTGATTGGCATGAGTGTAGCCATGGACTACTTGATGTGTGAATGTGCTTGTACCCGAGTTGACCATCTCCTAGGATAGTGGGGTGGGCCTGAGGGTACCACATGGTTGTGTGGTGCTAAACCATTATTGGAGACAGTTGATCTTGGGGGATGCTCATTGGAGAGCATGCTAGACTTGTTGGTATATTATGCTCTTGTACCATTTAATTATTGTATATTGGTAATCATTGTAAATGGGGTATTTGAGACCATTGTGTTAAGATTGTAATGATGTTTTTATTTATTCTATGATGTAGGCTATGATCCATCCAAGTTTAGGATGAGACACTTTAAATGTAATAAATAATTGTTATCTAGTATTTTTCCACACTTCATTTTGTAAGGGTGTTAGCATGTTTTGTATAATATAATCATGATAATTGACTATATTTTTTATTAATTCAGTTGGAGAAGAGGGTCCAAAACCCTTTACAAACCAACCCAATAGGTAGGGCAAAAGACAAAAATAGGCCACAAAGAGGCCAGCCACAGTGCTCTAACAGCACACCAACAGTGGCCTGTTGAAAGCTAAGACTAGCTACACAACCCCAAAACAAGGACTAGCAAAATGTACTACCTTGACCCTAGGGCGTAGAGCCACCACAGATTTGGGCAGCCCTTTCTTCCTACATTGGACAATCATTCAAGAAAACTCTGAGTCAAAATCCTCAGAGCAAGGTGAGAGGGGGGAGTCCTCAGCTGAAGCTACAACCATAGAATCCACCGAAGAAACACAGGAGAAGACTGAGCAATCAGATTGCGGGTCGGAGGAACTGCAGCAGAAGACAAAGGGGCAACTACCTCCAAACCACCCCTAGGCACACCCAGAATAAGAGCAGGAGTCCCCACCGGGGGTCCTGAGGCCACAGGAGAATGTGAAGGAGAAGAATCCACCAGGGACTCCTAAACTGACCTAGCCTTCGGGTCAGAAACAAGCAAATGTTTGAAACAAGCATCCCACCACCATGATGAAGCCTTACGATGGGAATGATGGTAGTTTAAAGCTAGGTGTCCAACCGTGAAGCAGCGATGACAACGGAAGGGCAAACCCTCATAATCCAGTAGTTGGGATCGAGAACGATCACCCACCAGCAAGACAACCTCACCAAGCAGAGGCTTGGAAATATCAATATACACAAGAATGTGAGCATAGGTGTAGAGTCACATCAAAATTGTAGATCTGTCCACCATGAGGAATCGACCAATAGAGTTGCCAATCACCTCATAGTAGGAAACCTCCCAGAAAATACTCACCCCACAACCACACCCTACTATCAAGTACAGTATCCCTAGCCTTTGCAAAATCAAAATAGTAATGAAAAAACCCCTTGCACAAGGGAAAATGTTAATATTGCCCTGAAACAGGGGACTCCAATATTTAGAATCCACTTATTCAAGTCCGAGAGGGATGGCCAAAGACCATAAAATCTACCGGTCAAAGCAAGTCTGTTGTAGTGTTCCTCATTCTTTGAGATTTCCTCTCCACATACCACCATAGGGGAGGTACTAGTGCATGGAAGAGGGCGATAATGGGACTTAATATTCTCAGTAGAATGGCCCTTTGCCCCCACCACAGCAGTAAAAGAGACCTGAGCATCATCTGTGGACACCCCATCAGAAGCGACCTCAGTGAACAGTGTGGCAGGGGAAAAGCCTGCAATGGAAATGCCCACGAGCCCATGTGTCAGTGTACCCACCAAGAGATCAGAGGAGACGGGCACAAAAGCAACCATTGCACAGGCGAGAGAGGGAGCGGCTGGAAGCATTTTCAAATTGACTATATGAGACATGATAATTGACTATGTTAGCTTAATGTTATTTAATGATTTAATTGATCATTATGGATGTTTTAGTATTTAATCACATTTCGCCAATATAGGTGGTGAAGATTCTATCTTTGCTTTTAGTGCACGTCGTTATAGCATTTTGTAACAGTTTTATCATTTCTCTAACTGGTTGGTATCGATTAACTTATCTAATATCATAATTTGTAATTGGCTAAGTGCTTAGTGTGGCTAGTTTGAGATGCTCTTTTGGTGTGTCGTTTACCCTTGAGTTGGTTATTGACAGTTGCGTAGGGTGGATTGTACCCTTGACCTGTATACCATCTCCTTTGCATGTGGGTATGTCCATGTCAGATAAGTGTGTTTGGGTAGGTGTATTGGGGCACTTCCTCTTGTCTTGGGAGTGTTGCAAATATGTGTCTAAGTGGTGTTGTCATTGATGTCAACATATTCTTGTTGCCATTGATGTCAACTGTATCCTATTTTGTTGTCTGTTTAGAAAACAGGATTGTTGAGGATATTGAGAAAATTAATGGCAATCAATGCATGTAGACCATATGGTTGTGTAGAGGATTGTCAAAAGTTGCTCCAGTCACGAATTAAGAGATCCGCATGAAGATGTGAAGAAGTTATGGTCATTTGAGTAGAACCAGATTTTGCAGTATTCAAAAGAGATAGTGTGATAGTAAGTTGGTTCGGATTGCTCCGCAGTAAAATATCTTGGTCTACGGATCTAAAGGCATGTTTGGGAAGTCAGTGTGTATCATCAACTCCAGTGGTTCATGGTTTGGAGGTCCGCAAGCTATCCTTCTAGTTTGACAGTCATGGCAGAGAGTGTTCTTGAGGTTCCAGAGGAAGATTCAAATGTTTCTGGTAATATGGTTTAGAGTGAATGTTATTAGTGATTTCAATGTGCTTGTGGAGGTCTCTAGATCGTGTGGCTACTATGTTGGAGGTCCACATTGAAGTTTGAGTTTGTTAATTGAAGATTTCTTCTTTGAGGTTGATGTTCTTCCTGGTCTTGGCCGACCGGATGTTCCTAGCATGTTGCAGATGCCTTAACAGCATTTTTATGAAGCGTGGAGTGGTTGTAGAAGTAGATTCAAGTCTCAGTTGTGTTTGGCTGACAGTGTGATGATCCACATCAAGTTTAGCTGACATTGTTGATCATTCCAAGGTTGATGAAGCATATAAATACTTGTTGAAAAGTCGTTGAAAAACATCCTTGTGCAAATCAGATAAAATTTGAATAAAGGATCAAGAGCAAAGCAGAGAAGAAAAGGAGAGAAAGCAGTATAGAGTGTGAAGAATAATTTGGGGAAAAGCAGAAGTTCTTGAGCATTCATTGAAACTAAATCAGGCATGAAGTAGATGTTAATTCTCAATTAATTCTTTCTATTCTATATAAATTATGTAGGCAATGAGCCTCTCTTTTGATCAGTGAGCTCTGGACAGTACGCCTGAAGGCATGTGCCTTCTATTTTTCTAAAGTACTTTTAATAGGGTACAAATCTTTGTGGGTTAACCCCCACCATGGTTTTTCCCTTAATCGGGTTTCCACGTCAAAATCTTAGTGTCAAGTGTGTTGATTATGTTTCTGCTCTTATGTTCTTGATCTATGCTTTAATATTTGCATCATTCATCTGATAGTAAGATAATAAAGAAGGTTAAAGAGAAGAAAAAGTTTATATTGTGGACAACTGATTCATCCCCCCCTCTCAGTTGTCTGGTCTAATTCTAACAATTGGTATCAGAGCCAGATCCTCCTCTAAAAGCCTGACCGCTTGAGGAGATCCAGGATGTCAACCTACAAGAAAGATAGTCTGAGATTTGATGGAACAAATTATTTTGTTTAAAAGAATCGCATGGAGTGCCATTTGCAATGCATGGGTGATGCCTATTAGGCGATACCCAGTGTTGAGTATAAACCTCCGGAAAAAGGTCCTTCAACTCCAGATCAAATCAAAGATTCTAAAAATAATCTTCGAGCTAAAGAAGCCTTGTTGAGTGCCCTGACTGATTCAGAAATGACAAATGTGTTTGGTCTAAAAACCGCTCATGAAATCTGGAAAAAGTTGGAGTTTATGTATGAAGGTGATAAATATGTCAAATGCACCAAGCTGCAAAGTCTAAGAGGAAAATTTGACACTATAAGGATGAGAGAAGATGAAAACATCACAATCTACATGCAAAAGATAAATAAGCTTGTGTGTGGTATCAAGTGTGTTGGTGGAACTTTGGAAGAATCAGAGATTATATCAAAAGTGCTCAGATCTTTACCTGATTCATACAAACATAAGGTTACAGCCATAGAGGAGATTAGGACTATCTCAGATGTTATAAGAGATCATCTGGTTGGCAAAATTTTAGCTTTTGAATTAAGTGAGTTTGGTGATTCTCTTCCCAAGTCTGAATCTGCATTTAAAGCTAGTGTATATGGAAAACAAAAATATGATCCAGGTAAAAGCTCTTCTATAAGATCAATTAGATTCGTGAAGACTAGGAAGGATCTTGAAGATGTTGAAGTTGAAACTACAGATCTTGAAGCTCTTCTTGCCAAAAGATTGCCAAGAGGATCCGGTAAGTATGAAGGAAAATTGCCACTCAAATGTTTTGCTTGTAATAAGATTGGTCATTTTGCCTCAAGATGTCTAGAGAGGTTTTCAAAACCAAACCACAACAGATACAGAAATCAGAACAAATGTTACTATGTCCAAGAAACTGGAGGAGTCACAAATGATGAATCTGATCATGGAGGTTCCCCTGAAAATGATTGGGTGTTCATTGCCATCAAAGAAGAAGACCCAATATCCACTGAATCTGTTAGCTTTGCAAATATGTAAAGTTCCTTGGCCGCTCAGGTTATTGAGAAAGATGAATGGTTGATTAATAGTGGATGTTCTCATCATATGACTGGAGACAAGAGTAAGTTTGTGAATTTTGAAGATTATGAAGGTGGGCTTGTGAAATTGGAGATAACTCGGCTGGTAGAATCCATGGCAGAGGATCAGTCTCTTTTGATGGTAAGAATAGCGCCAATGATGTTCTGTATGTGGAAGGACTGAAACATAATCTTATCAGTGTTGGACAGTTGGCTGATAAAGGTTATGATATTCGATTCAAGGATGGAAAGTGCAGAATCTTGGAGAGTTCTAGAACTGAAATTGCATCCGGTACTCAAACTAAAGGTAATATTTTTCACTTAAGCAACTCTAGAAAAAGTTGTTTGATTTCTCAAATAGATCAAAGTTGGTTATGGCATAGGAGGATGTGTCATGTGAATTTTGATAACATTGTCAAAATAAGTACCACTCAGGCTGTAAGAGATCTTCCAAAACTTGTGAAACCTAATAGCATGTGTAGAGAATGTCAATTGGGGAAACAGAGCAAAATTTCATTCAAAAGTAAGGAACAAGTTTCAAATGGTCGATTGAAACTAGTACATACTAATCTTTATGGTCTGCTAGAATTAGGAGTGTGCAAGGAGATAGATATTTCATGTTGCTGATTGATGATTACTCCAAAATGATGTGGGTAACCTTCCTAAAAGAAAAATCAGAAGCTCTTGACAAATTTAAGGTGTTCAAAGTGATGGTGGAAAATGAAATTGGTGAAAATGAAATTGGTGAAAAATTGAAATATCTAAGATCTGACAGAGGTGGAGAATTTACTTTTCATGAGTTTGATGCTTTCTGTGAAAAGTATGGCATAAAAGACAGTTATCTGCTCCTAGGACTCCCCAACAAAATGGAGTTGTGGAAAGAAAGAACCGGACCATTCAAGAAGCTGCCAGGACCATGATGATGGAAACAAATGTTCCTCAAGTTTATTGGAGAGAAGTTGTAAATACTATTGTCTACACTCTTAACCAGGTGCAGATCAAAGGCAATTCTGGCAAGAACCCTTATGAACTATGGTTTGGTCATCCTCCTACTGTGAGATATTTCAGATTTTTTGGTAGCAAATGCTATATCAAAAGAGATGAGGATTTAGGCAAGTTTGATACAAGAAGTGATGAAGGAATATTTTTGGGATACTCTACTCAAAGCAAAGCTTACGGATGCTTTAACAAGAGGTTGAAAAAGACTGTTGAAAGTGCTAATGTTAGAGTTGATGAGAGCAAGGAAGGACATTCTAGATTCTGCGGATATGATTCAGATGATCAAAATGAAAGTCAAAGTCAAGGAAGGTTAGTTCAAACTCTGACTCAGATGCAGATTGATCTGAAAACTCCAGAAACTCAAGGAATTAGTACAGTGTTGAGGAACAATCACAAGAAACAGAAGCCCAAGTTGTTCCCAAAACCCCCAGGTATGTAAGAATGAATCATCCTGAATATCAAATCATAGGAGATAAAAACAGAGGTGTTTGAACTAGGAGAAGGGTTGCTGAAGATTAAGAAGAGATTTGTTTGATTTCAAAGATTGAACCTAAATCAGTAAGTGAAGCTTACAATGATGAAAACTCAGTTAAGGCAATGGAAGAAGAATTGATGCAAATTGAAGAGAATCACACTTGGGATCTTGTTCCAAGACATGAGGACAAAAATGTGATTGGAACCAAATGGGTCTTCCGTAATAAACTGAATGAAGATGGTGAGGTTGTAAGAAATAAGGCAAGGTTGGTATGTAAAGGTTATTCTCAAGTGGAAGGAATTGATTTTGAAGAAACTTTTGCTCTGATGGCAAGAATAGAGGTAGTCAGATTATTTCTTGCTTTTGTTGCTTTCAAAGATTTTAAAGTTTATCAGATGGATGTCAAATCATCATTTCTAAATGGAGATTTGGAAGAAGTATACATTGAACAACTGGAAGGATTTCAGTTGTCTGATCAGGGAGATATGGTTTGTAGACTAAGAAAAGCCTTGTATGGACTCAAGAAAGCTCCAAGAGCCTGGTATGCTATATTGGATAAGCATTTGCTTAAGCTAGGATTTAGCAAAACATTTGCTGATCAGATGAAAAGTGAGTTTGAGATGTCAATGTTTGGTGAGATGAATTTCTTCCTAGGTCTACAAATTGTTCAATCAGATAAAGGTATCTTCATATCTCAGTCCAAGTATGTGAAAGAATTATTGAAGAAGTTTGGAATGGAAGATTCAAAACCAATAGGTACTCCTATGGTAACTGGATGCAAGCTAAGCAAAGATGATGACTCCCTAAAGGCAAATCAGAAAAGATATAGATCAATGATTGGAGGATTGCTCTATCTGACTCAAACCAAACCTGACATTATGAATGCAGTTGGACTTGTTGCTAGATTTCAAGCTGATCCAAAAGAATCCTATGTTGTGGAAGTCAAAAGAATTTTTAGATATCGCAAGGGGACAATTGATTATGGACTATGGTATCCAAAGGACAATGATTTCACTCTTCATGCATATACAGATGTTGATTGGGCAGGAGATGTGGATGACATAAAAAGTACTAGTGGTGGTGCATTCTTCTTGGGAAGAAGATTGGTCTCTTGGATGAGTAAAAAGCAAGAAGCAATTTCTCTGTCTACTGCAGAGGTAGAGTATATAGCTGCAGCAAATAATTGTTCTCAAGTTCTGTGGATGAAGCAAATGTTGAAGGACATCAGTGTTGTGTTTGAGGAGCCAGTCACAATCTTTTGTGATAATTCAAGTGCTATAAGCATTTCCAAGAATCCGGTATTGCATTCAAGGACAAAGCATATATCTATCAAGTTTCACTTCTTGAGAGAGAAAGTTAATGAGAATGAAGTCAAGTTGGAGTTTGTGTCCTCAAAAGATTAGATTGCAGATATCTTCACTAAGCCTCTTCCCAAAGATACTTTTGAGTATCTCAGAGAAAAGTTAGGGGTAATTACCCCTCCTGATCAGAACTAAGATGCACTAAGGTGCATCAGTCTAGTAGAATTTACAGTCATATTTTGTGATCCAAATTGATGTTAAGAAGGTACTACTCAAAGAGGGAGTAGTCAATGTGCAAATTTTGGGATCAGTCTGAAGCAAAAAGGGAGAAAAGGTAACAAATATGTGGCCTTTGCCATTGATGTCAAAGGGGGAGAGAAGTCATGTGAAAAACTAGTTGCTGATGTAAGGGGGAGCAGTAAAGGAAGTAGTTGCAGAAGTGAGAAGAGAAAGGGGAGAAGTTCTTGTCTTGATGGTTAAATTTAGTTTTTCACATCATATGTTGCCATCAATGACAAAGGGGGAGTTTTTTGCAAATATGTGCCTAAGTGGTGTTGTCATGGATGTCAACATATTCTTGTTGCCATTGATGTCAACTATATCCTATTTTGTTGTCTGTATAGAAGACCAGATTGTTGAGGATATTGAGAAAATTAATGAAAATCAATGCATGCAGACCATATGGTTGTGTAGAGGATTGTCATAGGTTGCTCCAGTCAAGAATTGAGAGATACGCATGAAGATCTAAAGAAGTTATGGCCATCTGAGTAGAACCAGATTTTGCAGTATTCAGAAGAGACAGTGTGATAGTAAGTTGGTTCGGATTGCTCCGCAATAAAATATCTTGGTCTGCAGATCTGAAGGCATGTTTGGGAAGTCAGTCTGTATCATCAACTCCAGTGGTTCATGGTTTGGAGGTCCGCAAGCTATCCTTCTAGTTTGACAGTCATGGAAAAGATTGTTCTTGAGGTTCCGAGGGAAGATTCAAATGTTTCTGGTAATATGGTTTAGAGTGAATGTTATTAGTGATTTCAATGTGCTTGTGGAGGTCTCTAGATCATGTGGCTACTATGTTGGAGGTCCGCATGGAAGTTTGAGTTTGTTAATTGAAGATTTCTTCTTTGAGGTTGATGTTCTTCCTGGTCTTGGCCGACCGGATGTTCCAAGCATGTTGCCGATGCCTTAAGAGCATTTTTATGAAGCGTGGAGTGGTTGTAGAAGCAGATTCAAGTCTCAGTTGTGTTTGGCCAACAGTGTGATGATCCGCGTCAAGTTTAGCCAAACTTGTTGATCATTCCAAGGTTGTGAAGCATATAAATACTTGTTGAAGAGTCATTGAAAAACATCCTTGTGCAAATCAGATAAAATTTGAATAAAGGATCAAGAGCAGAGCAGAGAAGAAAAGGAGCGAAAGCTGTATAGAGTGTGAAGAAGAATTTGGGGCAAAGTAGAAGTTCTTGAGCATTCATTGAAACTGAATCAGGCATGAAATAGATGTTATTTTTTAGTTAATTCTTTCTATTCTAAATAAATTTTGTAGGTAGTGAGCCTCTCTTTTGAGCAGTGAGCTCTAGGCAGTGCACCTAAAGACATGTACCTTCTATTTTTCTAAAGTACTTTTAATATGGTACAAATCTTTGTGGGTTAACCCCCACCGTGGTTTTTCCCTTAACCGGGTTTCCACGTCAAAATCTTGGTGTCAAATGTGTTGATTATGTTTCTTCTCTTATGTTGTTGATCTATGCTTTAATATTTGCATCATTCATCTGATAGTAAGATAATAAAGAAGGTTAAAGAGAAGAAAAATTTTATATTGTGGACAATTGATTCACCCCCCCTTTCAATTGTCTGGTCTAATTCTAACAAGGAGTGATTCACTTGTTGAGCTTCTCTCTTGCTGGATATTGTGTTAATCTTGTGTCAATCAAAGATCGACAAGTTTGGAGACCTCAAAATCATCTCCTCAACCTTGTTCCATCTTCTGTCAATTCATAGGAGGCCTAGGGATGGATACCTTGGCAATAGAGTCATTGGGAGACTTTGGTCAAAGTCCTAAGTAAGCGTTCTAAGGAAATTTTCTGTTTAGACACTGTGAAAGGACTACAATGCTAGATTTGGACACTAGCACCAACTTTGGACCCTAGGGCCTGTACGCTCAAAATCATGACTCCGGTTGCTTGGGGTTGTTAGGTCAGATTTCGACATGCACACGGACCCTTCCCTCCTTGCACTGTGTGATCTGCCACGTCACTCTCACTCTCGTAGAAGTAGCCCGTCAAGAGGAGGCGAGACACGGCGAGGGTCTGGCTCATTGGAGAGTTGGGCTTCACGGAGAGGGGTCGGCAAGTTTTGTGACCTTTGTTGTTGTGTGTTAAGTTGAATGTTTCATTCGATGGCAGTTGTTGTAGAGATAACCCTATGACTTGAAGGGTCACTAATTTCTCTTCTCCTATTGGGGTTTCTTCTATTCCACCTTTGTGTGGGTAAGCAGTTTCTTTCGTTTATGTCCTCTTGTCTTTCAATTCATTGAATGAGTTCTCGTTGTATTCAGAGTTGTCTTTGTTCTTCTATTAATAAGAGGACAAATGGATCTTGTTGTGGTAAAGTAAATGTCTCCTATTGTTGTCGTGGATTGATTTATTCAATCTCATTGACGATAGCCCTCACCCACTCTCCTCTCACTCCCAGGCACATTTGTGAGCCAAGATAGAGGTAAATGTGTGATGACCAACCTTAATTAGACTTATGGTTTTGACCTAGGGTTTAGTTGACATAGGGTTTGGTTATATTTTGACTCGTATTTACCTTTTGATGTGATCAAGGTTTTGAGTAAATTATTTTGACTGTGTTTTACCTCGTGATGGTATCGAGGGTTTCCAAGTTATCTATTTTTTCTAGGGTTTCTATATGCATGCAAAGCTAAATGAAATGTGAACTTGTTTTTGTGTTTTTTTAGTATTTTGGAATGAAAAGTGTTTTTTCTATTCTAATAATTGAAATATGAAATGCAAGCTAATATGACTTTTCCTAATGCAATTTTAATCTATGTTTTTGGGTTTTTTATTGCTTTGAAACAACTAATCTAGGAAGGGAAATTGCTTCTACAAATAGTCTAGATCTAGGAATTTGAAAACAATTATTCTAACATGCAAGATCTAATCTATCAAGGAAAAAGAAAAGATTTACTAATCCCAAGAGCAATTTTGATTTTCTAATTACTATCAATTGAATAAAGCAATAGAGGACCCTGAAAGAATGAAGATTTGTGTGACTCCACTACCCTCAGAAATCTTTGATGTTGGCAACCTCAAATCCTCTTGAAGCAGCGGAAAGACCTCTTGACGACAAGATGACACAAAGAAGCAAAAGAAGCTTGTTGAAGCTCGAAAGAGCTCAATGAGAGCTTTTGATGAGCACAAAGGCATTGATTGAAGAAGCATAACGATGGTTTAACAATGAATAAAATAAAAGGCACTTTCGTCCTATGAGAGCATTAGAATGCTTATTTAGAGAGCAAAAACTGGCAAGAGTCGTGTGCACAATGAATTTGCCTCCCTTTGTGCTTGAGTGGGGGGTATTTATAGGTTGGAAGAATGGGATTGATTGAGAAGTTAACTCAATTGATTGATGAGTTAACAAGGATTGATTAGAGAGTGAACTACATTGATTACCCAGTGAACTCAGCTAACTAAGGAGTGATAAATCAATAATAGCTTATCACTGAAGAAGAATTGGAGTTGGAAGGATGCATGAGATTGATTGAGTTGTTAATTTTAGATCAAATGGAGCTAATTATATATGTGTGGGTGCATGAAATAGTCAACACCATATTAGGCATCAAAAATCATGTGAACTAGAAGAAAAACAGGTGAAAACGAAGCTTTTTTGAGTGGAAACTCAAGTTTTTCTGCGGCTTGAAACGCGACAGGGTCACCCCTTTTGCCAGTAGCGTTGCCTAGGGACGACCCTAGGTCACCCTGGGGAGATCTAGGCAAAAAAGGGTTTTTGGAGGAACTGCATGATGGGAAATGATAGGGAAGAGAAAAAGGAGGTGTTCTGCCTATGGAAACATGTCAATCATGTGCAAGAATCCAAATCTCCACTTGCACTACAGGATCTCCTGGGGGAGATCTGGAAATAATAGGGGGAGATTTGGATTGGATGAGTGAAACTAAAAACTAAAAGTTAGAAATGGATAGGGGGGACCTCTAGAAGGCTTCTAGGGGGTGCAGAGGATGAAAAACATAGAGGAAAGATGAAAACTCACCTACAAGATGCTCACAAGGCTTAGGAATAGGGTCGAAAGCTCAGAAAATGCAAATCAACAAGTATCACAAAAGTGTCGAAAAGCGTCGATGACAAAGCGAGGGAAAATGACAAAGAAGAAAACAACACAAGTCAAGAAAGAAGACACGTCATCAAGAGGTTTGATGCTTAGAGGACATTAATTCACACTTACATGTACGTGACAAGGATTAAAATCATCATAGGGGTCCTCATGGAGGTTGTGCGTGATTTTTGTGCTTACAGGGCCAGAACTAGACACTAGCACCAGAAATGGACACTAGAGGGACATGATAAAGTCCTCCTAGGGCATTGTAGTCCTCTTAAGGAACTTTAGTCCTCTGAACTGCTTGAACGTCCATGGATTCTTGGACAACGAACACTTCCTAAATTTTTTCTGAAGAAACTTTGTATACGGATGTCGTTCCTCTTGGTCTACTGAGTCTTTCCATGCTGACACTCCATTGATAGGTGTCCTAGTTTGGGAGTTATTCCCTCTTTTACATTGGGAAGTGTACCTTTGTACAAATCAATTGTTGGTTTCCAATTAGTTGAGGGCTTGTACTTCCTGTTTGATCCACCTCTAATGTGATTTTTTCCATGTGTTATTTTGTATCATTATGGAATGGATTTGAGGTAGTTGTCACTCTCATCCTACTCCAAGTGTTCATGAGGAAACGAGTTCGTGGACTTGTGTCCAATTATCATCATGGAGTGAGCTCCATTCTCTCACTTGGTCATCATGGCAACTTGTCACACAATGGGTGAAGTCTTTTGCTTGTGCCACCTTGTCTAGTGCAATGGTGATGTCGAATTAGGTGTTGTTATTCTTGTTATGACACCTTGTGTACGCATGAGTGTAATGTGAAATGCAAATGTCATACTTGCAAACGCAAAACATTTGTTCATCTGATGTTTGTTCAGATAATATCTTGGGTAAAAGCTTGGGGCATTAGACTTGGTATCAGAGCTCATGTTGTAGCATTGGGAGCTCTAGGTTGTGTGTTATACTCATTGTGTTCAAGCATGTGTGGGGCCCTTGTGTTATGTGCTATGGGTAGCATGTGTTGTTTTCCGATATGTTTTCCTTGACTATGTATAGTTGAGGAGTATAGTATTGCAGGATTAGTTAGACCCTTGGGGTTGCTGAGAAGTTGCTTTTGCATGAATTACCTTCTTGATGTTCTGAATGCTTGGCAAGAATTCTTACTATGTGAGTGTTTGAGTGACCTTGGTGGGGTCATGTTGGTGTTTTTGTGATCACTTTTCATAGTGTGGCTATGTAAACCTCTATGTGAGAAGAAATGTCAGTGTTCTTGGATGTTTGCTTGAACTTGATGTACTCTTTTAAGAGTTATGCTTTTGTTTGTGAGAGCTGATGTTTTTCATATGCCTAGAATTTGAAAGGAAATGTTGAATTGATACAATAGATCATTTATATAATGACGTATGTCCCTAAATTGCATTCTTCCCTAGGATTCATATGGGAACCTAGGTGTGTCATTCCATTGCATTGATTGAAAAGTTGAATAAACGGGGTCATGAATGGGTCATGTGCATGGATATTGTGATGTATGGTGTGAATGGATAATGAATACATTAGTAAACTCTACATCTCGTGAGCATGATTTGTGTTCTCCCCTATTGCATAGTGTGCATTTTGACTTGTAAAAGGAATGGTGCATTGAAAGATTTGTCGGGTCAGTGTGGAATAGATCCCCCAACTACTTGACATTGCCTTGTGAATCATGTTAGTGTGATTAACCTTGTTGCATTGAGAACATGGCTTGGTTGTTTCTTTAGACGTAAGTCTTCCATTTGAGTGGAATTGTCAATCTTGCACTATTGTTGTGTGTGCATTCTATTTTAGATATGCTTGTCATCATGTTGTGGAGAAATTTAGCATTGTGAGGATGGAATGTTGGGTAAGATCTTAATTCCCAACCTAACTCTCCCTTGTTGTATTGATATGTGTTGAATGTAAATGCTGTATTAATGCATTTCCCATATGATTGGTGAATTCTTGTATGGTGTGAAATGATAATTGCTCCTTATTGTGAGAGTGAATGTGTTGAGATATCCTGGCCTGTAATCCTGATTTTGTCCTAGTTTTGTTCCATTTAGATGATTGCTAGTGTGTGACTATGTGCATCATTTCAAGGTGATTGTAACGCTCTTGAATGGGATGAAGCTTCAATTGCTTGATAGCCCGATTTAGGTTCTGTTTGGATAAGTGAAAATGATCCCATGCTTTATGTCACTCATTTGTTGTGTTATTAAGCATGTTCTCTCACTTGCCTTGGATTTTGAAATATAGGTGTAGTGTAGCATTGTACTCCCTTGCTTGTGGCTAGAATTAGTCACATAGTGCATGTAATGTGTACCTTCAAAAATTTGATACTTTCTTTCAGTTTTAGTGAATTCTCTAAATGTTTGTAAGAGTCAGCATTGATTTATTATTCTTATTTGTGAATAAGTCTAGCCAATGAACTTTGATATTTATTTATCTTGTGAATTTTATGGTCACGCTTGATTTATTGTTGAAATTGAGTTTATTTTATGCCTTATTGTCAGAATCGACATTTCTTCCACTTTGGTGTTTCTTTTTATTATTATGGTGGCTATGCTTGAAGGTTTTAAATGTTGTTCATGTATCATGTAATGTTCTCTATCATGTCCATGATGGGCCTCTGATGGAATATATAAGGGAGTCGATTACGAAGAACGTATTAGTTCTGGGTGTGTGTGGTTAGAACTATGGTAATCTGAACTCTTTGTTCATTGCTGAATGTGAGTGAATATGATGTAAAATGTTTGAGAAAGTTTTGAAATGGGATATGTTGAGACCTTTATTTGGTTTGTATCTTTCTTTTAGTAGATTGCATATGGTTGGGTGTTGACTTAGTTCACCAACTATGTTTGTTCTTGCTTATCTCATTGTTATTATTTTGATCAGAATACCATGCCTCCTAGTGTTCCAACATTAGTAGAGTGTATGATGTTGTGTCCTAGACACAAAGGCCATGTTATTAAATAACATGAAGGTGCACATCGTGTCATTTAGATATGAACTCCATAACTACACTCATGTTTCAACATTGTGTAGGGTATGATGGTGCATTCATTAGTGCATGGGCACATATTATTTATATATTCATGGATTATAATTATTTTCTTACTCTTGTCGTGCTACAATATTTCTGAATTTGGTTGCTTCGGAAGCTTCTCCTTGGTAATTTGGAGGTTTCCTAGCATGGTGTTGGAAGGGATGCAATTCTTGTGTGAAGAAATTGATATCCTATGTATTCCATTTTATGGATACTTGGTGTTTGGGCCATGAGGAAGTCTCGTGGTGCCTCGTTGATCATGAATTCATGATCTTGTTGTGTTGTTTGACCCTTTTGGTCTAGCTTAGTTGAGCATTGAAGTGGTGTCAAGAGTAGTCTTACTTCTATGTTTTATGTGTGGTTTTCTCCTTGGATGTGTTCCTTGTGAGAAGTGGATTGCTAAGCCTTGCTTGTTGGAACTGCTTATACTTTCAGGAGGATGTGATATAGATTCTTTCCTCTAAGAACCCATAAGTGACCATAGTTTTGTGATGTGGAGCTAGAATGTTAGAGAATATCCTCTCTTTTGAAGAGTGGAATGTGAGGAAGGACCTCATGGAGAGAAAACATGACTAGAGATGAGGCATGCTATTGATAAGCCTGAAGGTGAGGTAGTGGTGTGTGTAGCCTTTAAGAGTTGTGTTGCCTTGACCTTTGAGTTTAAGTGTTGTGGGCAAAGTCAATCTCAGGAAGGACTATAAGAAGTGTAACCTTGTGTTGGCAAATCTCCTTGAGAGTGAAATTTGTAGCATTGTGAGGTTTTCCTTCAACTTAGTAGAGAGCTTTAGAAGTTACACTACATAGTAGTAGTCCTAAGTTATAGGGCTATGAGTTGCTTGTAATAAGTTAGGCCTTTTGGCTAGATCCTCTCCTAATTACAGTGGCAGTTGGAGATTGGAGTGGTCTAGTCTCAGAGGAGTTGGTCAGCACAATGGTTGGTTTTAACCTAACTAGTGCACCTTTGGAGACTTATTATGTTGATGTGAGACTTGGACCTAGTGAAGGTCTAAGGGATTGACCTTTTGAGATCTGTTGTGTTTGTGAAGGATTGTGTACCATGGGTACCTCATTCTTGTGTTTTTACAAGCTTCCAAGAGTAAGCCTAAACCTAGTGGGGGAGAATGTAAGCCTTCCCTAGTGTTTGCATGGTGTGCTTTCCAATTCATATGTTATATTCTATATTGGGTGTTTATCTATGTATTATGTGTTTCTCATGTTATGAGCCATTGCATCGAACTTGCCGATGAGGTCTGTTGTTCCATCAAGGGGTTCTGATGATGTATTTAGGATGCATTTCTAGATATGTTTGGCATTACCATCGAAGTGTTTTCGATGTGTTTCTTATTGGCTTCAGATTCTAACCATGTATTATGAGATGCTTATG
Organism: Cunninghamia lanceolata; assembly: GCA_027924645.1. Lineage (NCBI taxonomy): Eukaryota > Viridiplantae > Streptophyta > Pinopsida > Cupressales > Cupressaceae > Cunninghamia > Cunninghamia lanceolata. The sequence goes on from BSBN01000655.1 coordinate 11,945,601, forward strand.
TTGTGCCTGTGTAAGTTAGATCATTACAATGTTTTTAGCTTCACGATTTTCACTATATCTGTTATAGTTGCGATTATTATATTGTTTCAACAATGTGAAATGTTGTTAATTATGCATCATGTTCATGGATCATGCTAGTCGTAGATGATTGACAGTAGATGTGATGATTTTATAGCATGTTATGAATCACGCCACGTTGGGTGGATTATGTTGCTTCAGTTATTATGTGTGAAGCAGGTACGCATGATGTTTGACTTGATGGTGCAGTTATAGAGTTGTTTTCCCAACAATGGTTATATATTAGAGATAGTCATTTTTGGGTAAAACATGTGCGTTAACCTCTATCTCACTCGGTTTGAGTATAAGATGAGTTGTGAATCCCTATGTTAACCTGGATCTGAATCGATGGCAATTCTGAAGTTCACATGTTGTGAAACTTGTAAATTATGTTTGAGTCCCTTGTGTGTGTTTGTGTCGATTCTGGAGTTCACATGTGAAACCGGTAAATTATGTTTGAGTCCCTTGTGTGTGTTTCCTTTAGCTTTTCACAATATATTTTAATCGATCTTGAAAACTGTGTTTTCCGTGTTTTTGAAATATTTTAATGAATTAGTCAAAAAGGACTAATTTTACCTAAGCAAAAAAGTTTATTGCATTATTTTATTTTAGTAGAAGAAATTTAAAGAGAATTCAACTCTTTCTTTGAAATGAAATATTTCCTTTTCAGAAAGTAGAAAATTGTTTCATAAAGAAAATTTAATTTAAATCCACGAGTGTTTGGAATTTTTGAAATGTGATTGAATTATGTGGCTTCTGCCTTATGGAAATAATGGCATGAATTTAATTTTTGTAAATTGCCTATTCTCTTAAGTTATTTTTGGAAAAGAAATTGGGAAATAGAAAAGAAATAAAAGTATTAGAAAAAGACCTTTTTAAAAAATATACAAGCAAAAATAGAGTTCTATTTTCATTATGCATTTTCTCCTCAAATCCTCTTCTTGCTTCATGAGAAATGAACGTTTGAGAGGATTGAAAGGAAGTGATTGTTGATGGATTATTGTCGATTGCTTGGAAATGATGGTGTGTGTTTGGCAAAAGAATGTGAAGGCATTGGGCTTCAAGAACATCGTCCATTTTTGCAAAGTTTGCATTGGGAAGGTATTCTTACCTCTTTTAAAATTATTGTTAATTTGAATTCTTTCATTGCCATGCCACAAGAAGTGGATTGTTTATGGCTTCCTTGATTGAAGGAGTGAATTAAAATTAATTTAGATGCTTCATTTATATGTTTATATTTATGTTTTTAATTTTTAAAATGCACCCACAACAGTCGTTACTATGGCAAAAAATTTATGAAATCATGTTTTCCCAATGTTATTTGAAAAATGTGTTGTGCATATTTGGGAGAAAAGGGCATTATTTAGATTTTTGAAATTTTCCTTATTTTGAAAATTGAAAAATAGAAAAGTATGCAAGGTAGCAACCAAACTCCATTAATGGACAATTTGAGGTTTTATGGTTTTGCTTGCATTTAAAAAAAGAACGAAAATTGTACTTTAGACTTTACTATGATGTTTTATAATGTGGGATGAGTAGTCTCCCTATTATTTAAGATTCTACATCTTTTGAGTATGTTGTCAAAAAAATATTATATGTCGAAAAATTGTGCATTGATTTGTGTGCCACACCCAATTTATATAATTGAAGCATTAGACATAGGACTAAGGTATAGAGTAGGAAAGGAGTGAGCTCTCACCGTTTTCCGCAATACAAAGGAATCACTAAAAATTCGTTTAGAGAATGTAATAATCAAGTGATAATGCAAGATAAACTAGGAAAAAAAAAACATGTTAATTAAGATATCTATGCAAAATGGGGATGCTATCATAGATCCAGTTTTGATCATAAAGGACATGTCACAACTCTAGGAGTTGGTGAATGTCAAAGTATTTCTCTACACAAAATGGGGATGTTATCCTAGATCTAATTTTGATCATAATGACTCCTTTGCCTATTTATAATATTCTTGTCCTATCTTTTCTTTGGATTTGGTATCCGAAAATGTGTTTAGACCACCTACATGTGTGTTGATGGATTATTGTGCTTTTATATACGTACACATGATGGTGTTTGATTTATGCCTTGTTTGGCATGCATTGAAAGGTGTAAAAATCCCTTATGCCTGAATTTTTGTGATGGCATTATTTTATATTTGTTGGCTTGTGTGAGCCATTCATAGTTAAAAGTATTTGATTGGCAGTTGTACCACATGTTTCATATATTGATGTATGTTTTGATTGGGACTTGTGTCATATGTTTCATATATTTATGTATGCTTGATTGGTAGTTGTGCGACATGTTACATGTATTGGTATGTGCTTAATTGGCATGAGATGCCACATTTATTTGTGTATGCTTTGATTGGCATGAGTATAGCCATGTACCCTATGATGTGTGAGTGTGCTTGTACCCGAGTTGAATATCTCCTAGGCCAGTGGGGTACACCTAAAGGTACCACATGGTTTGGTGACGCTAAACCACCATTGGGGACAGGTGAGCTTGGAAGATACTCATTGGAGTGTGTGTTAGACTTATTGGTATATTATGCTCATGTACCATTTAATTATTGTATATTGGTAATCATTGTAAATGGGGTCTTTGAGATCATTGTGTTAAGATTGTAATCATGTTTTGATTTATTCTATGATGTAGGTTATGATCCATCCATGTTTAGGATGAGACCCTTTAAATGTAATAAATAATTATTATCATCTTGCATTTTTCACACCTCATTGTGTGAGGGTGTTAGCATGTTTTGTATGTTGAAATCATGATAATTGACTATGTTAGCTTCAAGTTATTTAATGATTTAATTGATGATTATGTATGTTTCAGTATTGGATCGTATTCCACCCATATAGGTGGTGAAGATCCTATCATTGTTTTTAGCACATGTCGACATTGCTGTTGAATGGGCATAGCGTTTTGTAACGCTTTTGTCATTTCTCTAAATGGTTGTTATGGATTAAATTCTCTAATTTCATAATCTGTAATTGGCTACGAGCTTAGTGTGGTTGGTTTGAGATGTTCTTTTGATGTGTTATTTTTCCTTGAGTTGGTTGTCGATGGTTGCGTAGGGTAGATTGTACACTTGACCCATCTACCATCTCATCCACATGTGCGTATGTCCACATGAGATATGTTTGGTTAGGTGTCTCGTAGCACTCCATCTTATCTTGGAAGAGTTCCAATTGGCAACCTTCTCTCTTGTTGGAGAGTGTGTCAGTCTCGTGTCGTTCAGAGATCGATAAGTTTGGAGACCTCGGAATCATCCCCTAGAGGTTGTTCCATCTTCTGTCAATTTGTAGGAGGCCTAGGGATGGATTCCTTGGTAGTTGAGTCCTTGAGGGACCTTTGGAAAGGACTACAATGCTGGACTTGGACACTAGCGCCAGTTTCCTACTTCACCCTTTCCAGTGTGTCTTGTCTGTGTTTGTGAACTACAATTGTTGCTACAAGCTTCTGGTCCTTCAGGGTAGTCCAAGATTCTGGCATTTCAACTTCCAATCCCATGGTATGGAATATAATACAATGAGATATCCACTATTTTAAACTTAATAGTCAGGCCATAGTCGGCAAAAACATTATTCTTTCAAACAGAGATGCCATGCTTAGATCAACATGGTGACCAGCATCAGAGGCATGATGGAGTGGCAGAAGGTACCTCTCCAGGCTACTCATTTGGAACAGGTCTCTGCGCCCTGCAATGCTTCTGCGGGTTATGTTGATATTGCTGAAGCTTCATTGGGCTAGCAGGATGTTGTCAGCTTGATAGTTTGATGGTTGTATTCGGTTGTTTGTTGTTTTATGGGTGAGAGCCCCAATAGAACCTTCTCTAATATCAATAAAAAAAAAAGATGTTCTGTGGAAACACCAAATATATATATATATATATGTGCTCAAGATTGTCCTTGCATGGTTCTACTTCAGTCAGTCCGGAGATCCCCAAGTGACGCATATTATGTATTTGTCAGTGATTTATAATCATGCATGAAGAGCATATCTGTGAACTCAAACACAATTTGCTAGTGTGTTTATGCTCTGCCAAATTTTGAAGTCGTGATCCAGAAGTCCTCTGGCCTGCTTAAAAAGGACTTCCATAAATTGGAAAATTAATGTATTACTAGCAGATGGATTAGACGAAAAAAACCTGTGTTGCTAAAAATGGGCACAAGTTCAATGAATAAAAGTTAAATTGGACTTACTGAAAAAAAATGGGTATGTATGCACACATTTGGTGCTTTAGCAGACTTGTCAGAGGATGGAAATGTTATCATTGATTAGTTCAGAATATATTTAAGAGGAAGACAAGATCTTCATTTAACAGAATTGCCTGATATTAATCCATGAGAACATGTATCTGAATGCCACCTCACTTGTAAGAATATTCATCTTCATGACACCTTTGTTCCCATCTATCATCATCAACCTCATCTGGATTCGAGTGTCTTCGATGCTCAGAGCTTCTATCTCTCTTTTTTCTTTCATGATGTTTAGTGGTATGCCTCTCGGTACGACTCCTATGTCTGTGACGACGGTTGCTCCTATGTTTAGAATCATCCTCATCATTATCTGCGTGCATGCTACCTTCCCTGTCACCTTCTTTTTCTATCCAAACATCACCAGAGTAACCCCTTCGGTCTTTTGCACCTGAGCTACCACGCTCCTCTTGTTCATCATTTACCAGAACTGATGAACCTGACTGCTTGGTAGGTTTATCTTGGTTTAATTTTACATCTGTTAAGGATGTATCTAATGCATCCACTCCTTCATTAGAAAGTCCAGTAGACCTGTACGCTGATTGTCTATGACAATAATCATCTGGGCTCTGGCGCCTGGGTGGTTGTGGAATCTGAAATTATGAATTATTGGAATATCTCAACACCTGCAATCACGTTATGCAGTTACAGACCTTAATCAGATAGAGTAGAAGAAAGCACCTGAAAACGTCGCATGTATTGACCTTCTGGAGGGAGGGGAATACCAAGCTTCTTCAATTCGTCATGTGGAATAGGCCGCCTGAAAACACAGGTGTTAATCATAACATAACATACTTAAAAGATCAAAATTCATCTTACAGAGGGAATACGGAACTCAGAAGTTCAGAACAATAAATATTCCGTGATGGGGAACAACTTTCGTATGAAAGAGACTCAAATAATAAAGAAATCAGATTCAAATTACTGTTATAGTAAAGTGCTTACAAAGGAGCCCGGAATGGTCTTTCTCGGCCTCCAAAGCGTAGCTGCCCTGACTCTTTTCGTCCCCCCAAGCCGCCTCCTGCTCATATGAAATAAAAGATTTAGTAATGCAGCTGAGCTTGTTCTCACATAAGTAAACAAATAGTACAAGGTTAGAATAGAAAAGGTAGGATTTAAAAGTTTCCTTCATCTGTTGCATACACAACTTACCTAGCCTGCGTGGAATCCAACCTGGCATCAGCTGTTGTCGATTGTAGTCTACAATCACTTGACTCCCATCAATAACGCTGTGATGAGCAGCCTGCAAAAATATTTTACTGTCTTCAGAAGGACACTCATGGTAATGGTCTTGGTTGTTATTATCATAAAAGATATTCACAGAAAACTCACCTCATAAGCATGACGCATCTCGTTATCAGTTTTATATTCAACAAATGCATAGCCTCGAGAAGCACCAGTCACTGTAACGACATTGTATAAAATTGAATAACCAAATCTATGCAGTAGGGTCCACTTAATCATGCAAAACATTAAAAGCATGAGCAATTAAATATCATATCACAAGAATTGTACCATTTCCAATGTTAAATAGCCATCTGGAAGATTACAGCATACAATGTCTATTTCAGCTTCTTAAGACTAACAAACCAAAATCATAGATACAAACTGAGGGTAACTAAACAACGGTTTATTTCCACAAGCTCACATTTAGGAGAGATTCTCTAGAGACAGTTACCAAACCATAAATCTGAGCTTTTGTTAAGGTCTCTGTGGTTGACTATTACCTAAGTCTCCATCACTTGAAATTACAAATGCATTTGATTTTTGATACATTGCATTTTATAGAGACTACAATGGTCAAGATCCATTTCATCAGTAACATTCTTAAAAATAAGCGATACTTTGTACAAAGAACAGGACAACAGAAAATGAATGTTTTTTTGAATGAAGAAGCATCATATAACCCTTCAAATTATTCAATGAGTGTATAAAGAACTATCTTAAAATCTCCTTTGTCTAACAATACTTCCAAATTCAATGGGTTTGAGAAAATTTTAGCCAACAAGTTGCAAGTAATACAGTTATTGTAATGCCATTTTAGCAATATATACATACACAATCTGATTTCAGCTGATGTACAAACATGCCTATTTAACCATCTGCATTTGACTAAACAGCAGTTGTTTTCACTGAGGTGAACATTAGACATATATGCAGTGTTCTAAAACTCAGCAAGTGCTCGCAAGATTTCCAGACCAGCAAGTAACTCACCCAAGACTCGCGAGCTGAGTCAGCTGGAAAAACTCACGAGTTACTTGCCAAGTTTGCAGGAGAAGCTCCCTTGCACTCGGCAAGTCCAACACTAAAACTCAGCTGGTGGAAAAACTGACTTTTGTTGTCATTTTTGCATTCAGAGATTTGAATCTCAGCTGTGTGAAGTGATTGTCAGGCAATTGGAAGGATTCATGGATAGCTGGAGAATAATTTGATAGGTATTTACTTGGGTTTTTAATTCAATAACCCTTCTGCTTAGTTCTTATTTTCTCAATCTCTAGATTCTCCACAGTGTGCAAGGCATTCTACGAGGTGAAAAGCACCCCGCATGGAAGCATAGCATGCTAGGTGCAATCAAGGGCAAGGTGTCTTGCAACTATTGCAGATATAATATGAGAGGAGGTATCAATTGCCTCAAATACCACCTTGCTTGAATTAAAGAAGTAGAAGATGGGGAAAAATCACAATTAATTGTGAATCACCATGGGTTGCGCCTTTTTCCGTGTCAAAACTCTCCGATTTTCACAAAAACATAGTCGACAATTTTGATCAATTTTTACTGTTTAAATCGTGAAAAACGTCTCCCACAGATTTTCCACGCATTTTTCACCTACCTGCCAATTTATTGTCGTTTTAGGGTTTTTCATTTTCAGGCGACTTATAAATGAATGTTTGAAGGAATTTTTAGATGTGTTTTTATCATTTCGAAGGTAGCTTTTGGACGATGCAAGTGGACTGTCCTTTTGCTATTTGTCTGCAGCTGGGCTGTTTTTCTGCACATTTTGGACAACATGGCGACATGTGACGCATTTCAAAGGCCACAAACATTCTTTAGTTTTTTTAATATTAACTACCTGTCTTTCAATACAAAAAATCTGCCCTCTGCCTGGACTTTGATGTCTGCCCACAAAACATGAAGGCTGTGATGTTTGCCTATAGTCCAGCCACCTTCCCAGCTTAGGCTTCATCCTAGTCGTCCCTCCCACTTCGACCAGGCCTGTTCACTACATCTTCATGGCTAGAGGAAGATGGTTATGCCTCTCCCAAATTCTATACTATAAACATAATTCATAATATAATAGTTTACAGACCACAGACATCCTACATTCCAAATATTACAAGAGTAGTTGCATCCAAAACCTGATCATTGGTTAATACAAAACATCACTCACTAAAAAGTTATCTCAAGACTAACCTCAATGGTTACCCCTTACTATGATTCAATTTTAATGGTGCTGGCGTTAGTTTTTCCATAGAAGATAGAACTGCCAATAACATAGAAGTGGAGCTTCACAGAGTTGAAAATAGTCTTGAAAAAAATTAGATAGCTGTTCTCAACTTTTCATATTCAGGTTGAAGGAACCAACAATTGTTATTGATCTTAGACCACGGTTAACGTTGGACCTCAGAACCAAGTTTGTATTGATATCTTTGATTCATTTTTCCAGTGAAGCTAACAGGCAGTTAAACTAGTTCAACTCCCATACATTCCAGGACAGCTTTTGATCAATTTCAGATAAGAATGCTCAGTGAGTAGAGGTTTTGTCTTGACAAGTCTAGATACCTTGACAACCTGCAAAGGAACAAATTCTATCCCTACATGTAAGAAAAGTGAGAGCTAACAGGGTGGCAGAGTGATTGAACTCACTGGTTCAACACTAATACAATCCAGGACAGCTTTTGATCAATTTCAGATAAGAATCTCAGCAGGTAGAAGAAATATATTTTGTCTCGACAAGTCCAGATATCTTGACAACCTGCAAAGGAACAAATTCTATCCCTGCTTGTAAGAAAAGTGAGAGCTAACAGGGTGGCAGAGTGATTGAACTCACTGGTTCAACACTAATATAATCCAGGACAGCTTTTGATCAATTTCAGATAAGAATGCTCAGCAGGTAGAGGAAACTATATTTTGTCTCGACAAGTCCAGATATCTTTACAACCTGCAAAGGAACAAATTATGTCCCTGCATGTAAGGAAAGATATTTTGAGTATAATTTGATAGGAATTTACTTGGGTTTTTAGTTCAATAACCCTTCTGCTTAGTTCTTATTTTCTCAATCTCTAGATTCTCCACGGTGTGCAAGGCATTCTACGAGGTGAAAAGCACCCCGCATGGAAGCAAAGCATGCTAGGTGCAATCACGGGCAAGGTATCTTGCAATTATTGCAGATATAATATGAGAGGAGGTATCAATTGCCTCAAATACCACCTTGCTTGAATTAAAGAAGCAGAAGATGGGGAAAAATCACAATTAATTGTGAATCACCATGGGTTGCGATTTTTTCCCTGTCAAAACTCTCCGATTTTCACAAAAAACACAGTCGACAATTTTGACCGATTTTTACTGTTTAAATCGTGAAAAATGTCTCCCACAGATTCTCCACACATTTTTCACCTACCTGCGAATTTATTGTCGTTTTAGGGTTTTTCATTTTCAGTCGACTTATAAATGAATGTTTGAAGGAATTTTTGAATGTGTTTTTATCATTTCGAAGGTAGCTTTTGGACGATGCAAGTGGACTGTTCTTTTGCTATTTGTCTGCGGCTGGGCTGTATTTCTGCACATTTTGGACAACGTGGCGACATGTGACGCATTTCGAAGATAGTCACAAACATTCTTAAGTTTTTTTAATATTATCTACCTGTCTTGAAATACAAAAAATCTGCCCTCTGCCTGGACTTTGATGTCTGCCCACAAAACATGAAGGCTGTGATGTTTGCCTATAGTCCAGGCCCTTCCCAGCTTAGGCTTCATCCTAGTCGTCCCTCCCACTTTGACCAGGCCCGTTCACTACGTCTTCATGGCTAGAGGAAGATGGTTATGCCTCTCCCAAATTCTATACTAAAACATAATTCAAAATATAATAGTTTACAGACCACAGACATCCTACATTCCAAATATTACAAGAGTAGTTGCATCCAAAACCTGATCATTGGTTAATACAAAACATCACTCGCTAAAAAGTTATCTCAAGACTAACCTCAATGGTTACCCCCTACTATGATTCAATTTTAATGGTGCTGGCGTTAGTTTTTCCATAGAAGATAGAACTGCCAGTAACATAGAAGTGGAGCTTCACAGGGTTGAAAATAGTCTTGAAAAAAATTAGATAGCTGTATTCAACTTTTCATATTCAGGTTGAAGGAACCAACAATTGTTATTGATCTTAGACCACGGTTAACATTGGACCTCAGCACCAAGTTTGTATTGATATCTTTGATTCATTTTTCCAGTGAAGCTAACAGGGTGTTGAACTAGTTTTAACTCCCAATGCCCATACATTCCAGGACAGCTTTTGATCAATTTCAGATAAGAATGCTCAGTGAGTAGAGGTTTTGTCTTGACAAGTCTAGATACCTTGACAACCTGCAAAGGAACAAATTCTATCCCTGCATGTAAGAAAAGTGCAGCTAACAGGGTGGCAGAGTGATTGAACTCACTGGTTCAACACTAATGCAATCCAGGACAGCTTTTGATCAATTTCAGATAAGAATGGTCCGTAGGTAGAGGAAACTATATTTTGTCTCAACAAGTCCAGATATCTTGACAACCTGCAAAGGAACAAATTATGTCCCTGCATGTAAGGAAAGCGATTGCTGTGAGTCCCAATGTTAACCCGCCAAGCCTCATATCCTCCTCTTTAGTGTCCTCATCCAAATCAATGACATCGATTCTTAATTTGGAGAAGAGATCAGCAGACGACCTATCTTGATTCACAACCAGCAATCCCTTTCAACAGCCTCCAAATATTATCCAACTGCAGCAGAACCCTCCCTTCAAACTGCTCATATCTTCATGAATAGCCAGAGTGTAACTAGAATTCATTAGTATGGTTTAGACCTTTGTTACCGGATTCGGCAGGGAACCGGCCGGATCCGGGTCCGGTTCGAACCGGGTCCATGATCCAGTCCGGTCCCCTTGTGGGTCCGGACAAGATCAGGCAAAAGAGGGGTGGATTCATCCCGAGGCAAACTGGGGATCCAAACCACAAACCCAGAGTGAACCCAATGCAAATCCGTCACCCATCCGCCCAAAAAAATGTTTTTTTTAATTTTTTTTGTTTTTTTTATTTTTTTTGACTCTTTGACTTTGACCATTCGCCCTAAAATGAATTGGTAACCCTAAAAAAGCAAAGTCATTTTAGCTCATTTTGTTTACAAAACACAAATAGCATTCCTTGTGGCTGAACTTTCATTTTTGTTTGTGATTGAACAAAGAGAGATGAAGATTGATTGTTGAAGGTTTAAAATCCATTGCACCACTATTCCTACGCATTTGCAAGTGTTTATTGGCTGCCAAGAAGATCAAAGGAGGAGATTTTTGCAAAGAGGTAAGTTTTATTTTATTTTATTGCATTTTTAAACAACACTCTTTTCAACTTCTTGTTTTCTTTTGAAAAATCTTAGTTTCTATGAATGTATCACTATGCTTAACTAATTAACACATTAAACAAATTAGGTTTCTTTTTATTTTGAATGTCTTGTTTACAAAACTTATTGCCACAGGAATTACAATGGCAGCTAGTTCTAGCTCCATTGCCCAACCTAAATTCAAAATTGATCCAAATTCACCTCTTTGGAAATATGTTGAGATGATACAACCAGTTCCAGGTGATGTGAAATATTCGAGTTCATATAGTCAAGCAAAAGCCCATTTGTGTAACACCCCTGGGATAGGCATCAAAGCTTTGCCCAGGAAAGAATAATAACCCTATACCACCAAAGCAAGTGATGGCATATATCATGGAGCAACAACAATCAGGTGAAGCAGCACGTCATAAAGCAAGTTTATCAAAGAGCAAACCTCATGGAATGAAGCCCCCACCTAATCCCATTGTTGTGGTAGAGAGCTGCCCATTTTTGGTCACTCCTCAAGAGCAACCCACTAGCACTACAAACAAGAGACCAAAGGGACCTTTGGAAATAGCGTTTCAAAATGAGGCTCAAAGTGTTTCTAAAAAACACATAGCCAGATGTATTTATGCAAATGGGTTGTCATTCAATGTTGTTCACTCACTATATTGGAAAGAGATGGTGAAAAGAATCAATGAGGCTCCAACAGGATATAAGGGCCCGAGTTATGAGAAGGTGTGTGGCACCTTATTGGAAAATGAGGTCAAGGTTGTAGAAGATTCATTGAAGCCAACAAGGGATTCATGGATTGAGACAGAGGTGTCGATTGTCTCCGATGGATGGAAAGATGTAAAAAATCAGCCTTTGATCAATGTCATTGCAGTGTCCCCTAAAGGGGCAATGTTTTTGAGAGCTTGGATTGTGAGGGGGAGGTGAAGGATGGGCAAGTTATTGCTAACATCCTCATTGCAGCCATTGACGATGTGGGACCTCCTAATGTTGTTCAAGTGATAACGGACAACACAAAAAGTTGTAGAGCTGCTGGGTTGTTGGTTGAGAAACGGTATTCACATATCTTTTGGACACCTTGTGTTGTCCACTCTCTCAATTTAATGTTACAAAATATTGGGAACAAAATTGATTGGATTAGAGAGTTGTATACAAAGGCCGAGGAGATCCGAATGTTCATCACCAACCACCACATGTCGCAAGGCATATTTAGATCATTTTCTACATTGGAGTCGTCGATGATAAGTGAAGCAATGTAAAATTCTATGTTTTAATTTAACATATTCTAATTCTTCTTTAAAGTTTGTTTTTAAATTTTTAAATTTTAATTATTTTATTTTTTATTTTTTGAATATCAATAGGTTGCTAAGACGCATTTTGCCTCAAACATAATTGTCTTGAGATGACTTGTGAAGGTCCGAGAAGCACTTTCGAACATGGTTATTAGCCATACTTGGTCCATATGGAGGCAAAGCGACACTGAGAGGACATCAAATGTTAAGAGGATGATCCTAGATGACTCTTGGTGGGATTGTGTGGAGTATCTACTTAATTTCACCGAGCCTATTTTGAGCATGATCCGTTATACTAACATGGACAAGCCTTGCATGGGAGAGATATATGATGGCATTGATTCAATGATAGAGAAGATAAAGAGCATCATAAATGAGAGAGCAAGATCCTCAAGAAATTTTCTTCAAACAAGTGTACAAAATTATTGAGGATAGATGGAACACAATGACAACCCCGTTGCATCTTCTTGCATTTGCATCGACTCCAAAATATTATAGTGTTGAGATTCTTGCCGTGCTAAATAGGATTCGCCCATGGAGAGATTATGAAGTGTCTAAAGGGTACAAGGTAGCATTTTGTAGACTCTTCCCTAATCCAAATTTGCAGGATATAGTCACAAATGAGTTCACTGATTTTATACACTCCAATGGTCAACACATTGAGGCTCTTCATGATAAATTCAAGAAAGATGCTCACAATTGGTGGTACTTTCATGGCCAACAATTCTAGCACCTACAACCTCTCGCAATAAAAGTTTTATCACAAGTTTAATAAATTTCTTTTTTTTTACCTTTAGTCTTCTAAAAATTTAAACTTTGAAGTTTCATTTATAATTTTTTTAATTTTTAAAAATTAAATTTTATAATTTATAAGTTTTGAACTCTTTCTCTCTACTTTGTCTTCATAGGTTGCTAGTTCATTTGCATTTGAGAGGAATTGGAGCACATCCTCTTTCAGTCACTCCATAAAGTGCAACCAATTGCACTCAAAAAAGGTAAAGAACTTAGTATGTGCATTCCAACTTGCGCCTCCTTTCGGCACAAACAACATGACTATAAGGGGAATCAAAGTTGCGGGATGTGGAGCCAGAGCATATTGACTTGGATGCTTCCAGTTCCCATTCCCGACATGTTGCACTTGAGAGGTCAGAAAGCGAGCACACTTTTACAGCAAGTGGCAGTGGCACTACTTGTGGTTCTTCAAATGTTCCTGCGTCAACTAATGTCCATGATGTTGATGATGATGGTGTGGAGGATTTAGCAAATCCATATTATTGATGATATTTGTCATTTAACATTGAAAATTGATCGTTGAACTTCATATTATTATTTTGTTATTGAACTTGAAGTTTGAGGAATGAATATTTAAATTTTTATGTTTTAAATTTTAAATGATATTCAAGTTTATGGTGGTTTTGTTGATTATATGATGCTATGTGGTGTTTTACACTTAATTCCTGCTTTTCTACACTTAATTATTGCTTTTAGGCTGCATATATATATATATATATATATATATATATATATATAAACCCAACCCCAAAAAAATTTTGGCCGAATCATGAACCGAACCCGCGAACCCGAACTAGGATCCAAACCAGAATCAGCAACTTAGCTTTAGAGCACAATATCATAGGCCATCTCCTTGACATTCAATTGAGGGAAGGATTGGCCTAGATCAACAATGGATTACAAAATTGAAATAATTGAAGATGCTAGCCTCAAACCCAGAAACAAATGAGCTCTGAAAAAATTTAAAGAGGTTTTTCAATCCTCCTAACGAGACTATTTTTATCCACAATCACATTGTCATCGAAAAAGGATTTGTATTTTCAGGTCATCTACAAATCCAAAATATGCATTGTGGACAACTTCCAAGGTGTAAACACTGATTAAAGTTTCACCTTGGATAACTTGCTCAATGGCTTCCTTCCCCTTAGACAGATTATTGCTTCTTCAAATAATCGAGGCCTCTCCAATTTATTTGGGGGAGGGTAGGTAGGGGATGCAATGAGAAAGATGGTCAAGATTCAAACATATTTGACCAAACATTCACCCTCTAGAGGAAACAAGAAACAGAAAACAAAAGAGCTATAAAAATTGCAGCTACCAAATCAAGTTCCAAACCTTCCAAATTGCAATCCTCTAAAGAGATTTGATAATTTATCCAAGGAACAAACCAACCAAGTGCCCTTCCTAATTTCAGACTAATTATCTAGAAATCATCATAAACTGCCAAATGAATTTTACCCTGCTTCTTAACCATGGTAAGTCTAATCCCTCAACACAAAAGAAATTTCAGAGACTGTATAAGATGCTACCCTAATTTTTTTTTTTTTAAATCACATACAATGATATGACAGTGTTAGCATCAATTGCACAAAACCAACTAAATGCCTCACACTTTCTGATCACCCAGATCCTAGGATGGGCAAGGTGAAAGCATACAGTGATTGGCTTACAATGAGCAACTATGCAACAAAGAATTACCATTCATCCGCTGCGGCGGGCATCCACAAGTTGTGGGGATTCACCACTTTTCAGTGGGTAATGAACAATAAAGAAAGATTACAATGCCATCCACTTATTCAGTGGGTGAGAGCAAATATGAAAAATTCGTTCTCCACACTCGCGGTAAACCATCCAAGGGTTATAGAGTTTTTTGCAACAATAAATGAATGATTACAATGAGTACTAATTGCATACTACTCAAAAGAAACAATCTTGATCATCATATCAGCATCATATACATCTAAGCCAACACAATGATAACCTGCACAAGCATTAGTATCTCTCATGACAAGATATCAAGCTGTCCACAACTGAAACAATGCATAAAATCACTGCTGATCAAGCCTGAAGCACAAAATCAGTCTTCTCATGTGCTGTATGGCTGCCCTGTAGATGTACAACTTCCTAAAGATGAACACCAAAGACCAATACCCTCCCATATGGAAGAATAGAAGAGTGAGCTCAGACTATTGATCTCAAGACACTACTGAAGCTGATCACCAGTCTGCAACAACTTCTAATCAGCATTATGGACTCTTCCAAACAGTTACAATACCCCAATCTTCCATGCTCAAAATCCATAAACACAGCACTTCTATCATCAACATTCCAATGCAAAAACAAGATAATCACAAGTGTTCTACCACTAGAAATCAGATGCACTTCTCTGCAAATGCATGACTCACCCTGCTGTACGGACTTGGCTGGATAATTCAAATTGGAAACCAACCTGATAAACTCAGAAAATCAGTCAATAAACTGCTCAGATTCAAACCTTATCAATCCATAGAGTAATTACATTCATCAACAAAGCATAACATTAAACATATATTCAACATCCACACTTCCCTATGCCCATGTCGCCCTGGTAAAAGTTTAGTACAGCAGTCCAAACCCCATCAAAACAGCTTATGAAGAATCTGAATTGAATATAGAGCATACACCTTAATATGAAGAACAATATCATAACACAAAGAGCTTTCATCCATCAATAATCATATGCCTCAGAAAGTATGCCCTGGTACAGCCCTGGTACGGCCAGATGAGATGTTTCATAACTACTGAAAAGTCTTTGCAAAATCACTGCAAACAAATCTCTCAACAAGTTAAATGATCAAGGTTTATTAACAGCAAGAGACAAATCAACTAATACACAGAAATAAGCCTTAATCAATTGTACGGCTCAAACTGGTACGGCAGCACCATCAGTCAATTAAAGTGATTTAATTGCTTAAAACCTCACAAGTCTCAAGAAACTAGTCTGAAAGGAGTGCCTCAGTTATGTAGATATATTCCAGAAAGCTCAGTTGACATGCAAGCAAATAATCAATCTAAAATTCCAAATCGCCCTCAGCCACAGGAGCAATAAAAATGTACATCCAGCAAAGAATCAATATGGTCTTCATAAACTCCACAAAAATCATGAGAATATTCAATACAATCCATTCAAAATTACCATCACAAAACCAAATGATTAACACCAACAAAATACCATAACTCCAAATCCATCTTCGGCACAAATGGTGATTTCTGTATGAAACCACACCAACTTCAGCTAGGGTGGATCTCTCACCACTGAAACCGATCTACTCTTAGAGGGTTTTCATCCTCAAGAAGAATTTCTACAAGAGGGTTTCCATCCTCAAGAGAAATGGAAGAACTCGCAGGTTCATTCCGGCAACATAACAATACAAACTATAAGCATGTCCAACAATGAGCCCATCACCTCCTTTTATAACTTTTTGAGAGAAATAAAATATTATTTCCTTTATCCCTTCATATTTCTCCTCAAACAATATAAGAAATAATTCATTATGTGTGCACAACTTAAAGTCACATTTTTAATTTAAAGCTCCTTTTAGCTCCAAAGACCCCTTTATTAAAAGAAAAGAAATATTTGATTCGCGAGGTCCCAATATGATGCATCCATGATTTAAAGCTTTTCATCCCCTTTCCAACGAGCTATAACACTTAAGTGTTAAATGAACATTTTCCAACCTTTTTAACTTAAGTGCAATAATTAATTGTTTAGCTCATTAAATCAACTGATTTTATGGAAAATCCTAAATATCATCAAACTGCAAAATTAAGCATACCAACATACTCCATGATGTTTGGGAAAATGAATGATGCCTTCCGGATGACTTTCTAAAAATAGATGACCTCTCCAAGCATCATGGAGAGCAAACCAGGAACCCAATCAAACATTAGAAAGCATCACTGCAATCCTGAACACCATCTGAGCTCAAAGCCATAACCAATTGCTCTGTAAAACTGATATGTGGCCACTCCAAGAACATTGGAGTTCTTCCAACATACCGAATAGCCTTCACAAGACTACGAACAAGCAAAATGCACATAATAATCAATGTGCCAAAAATGGAACATTACAGACTGCCAACACTCCCAAGGAATCAGAGCCTACCTTATCTGCAAGCATAATTCAGAACCTTGAATCACTAGCCGTGCCTTGAGTCTACTCGTGGAACTTCATCTAATGCAAAGGAGAGAGGAAGGAGAAAGAGGCACTATAAATTCAAGAAAAGCCTCACATGAGAGAAATGTGAGCTGGCAAAAAATCATAATGGTCTATTAAAGTTTAGTATTTCCCATAATCATCAAAAGTTGAAAGTAATATGGGCCTTTCATGGCCAAAAAAAAAACAACATTATAGCCTCCCATGATCTTGTTTTATTAACCTAAACAAAGAGAGAACCCCTTGGAGGGTTGTTTTTGCACTAGGATTCTTCTTTTTTCAACATAATCCTCGACTATAAGATTGGCTAAATAGTTGTAGACATATTTTGTGATGGTAAAACATTTAAAAAGACTGCAAAGGATTACTTATATAGCTGTCACATTTAAAAAGTGACGAGAACTCAATGCATCTATTAAACCTCTGGTTAAAACTTAATTTGTGACAATTTTCTCATGAATTAAACTAAATAACTTTTAGTCGTTTAAAATTGCTTGATATTCAATACAAATCACTGAAAATGAGGAAAATTTCACATAGACAGATCATTAGTTTAATATTATAAAGCTTTGCAGTAAATCCTACAAAGTCTTGGTTAAGTCAATTTTTGATGATTATGCAAACTGGACTAATTGTTGTCATGTTATTGAAAACCTGTTTAACTTGTACATGCTTGACTTTATTTTCTTGTAAAGCACTAATGTTTGCAAGGAGTTCGATATATTCAACTGAAAAAATTGTCCTTAAGCCCCTTTATAGTGCACCAAACACAACATTTGGCAAGATTACCCTCTCGTACCATAGGAAGCGATGCCCCAGAGGTATATTTGAGGGCTATAAAGGTTGTAGTGATAAGGAGAGTATAAATAGTGTTCCCTATAGTTGTCTTGTTTTCTTCTTTCTCTTTCTTCTTCCTGTGATTTATTGTTCAGCCATAAATCTAGCACAAGGGGGATCGCAGTGTCAAACGGGCAACCGTGCCTATGTGCTCTTAACTACCCCTTGTGAGCAAGTATGCCATTAGATAGACCCAAGACCTTTCACGTGCCATTTCTTATGGTGCCACTCTACTCTCCCGTACCACTTTGCTTTCACATACATCTCTCTTCCTTGTACTCACTCTTCAACGTCCCTTCGAGTATATGGGAAGGTGATGTATATTGAGAGAATTGCTCTTTTCTACCATCACTTTGGTATATTGGGCAGTTTGGCATTGGGGATCTAGGTATATTGGAAAGCGGGAGTGATAAGGTTGGAGCAATAAGAGTTTCTTCTTAGAGTTATATGGCAAAATTTATAACCTTGAAACATAGAAAGACTAAATTTAATTTTTTTTGTAGATTTGGTCATTATATCGTGTCAGAGAGACTTTGCATGGGCATTTTGCACGTCAATCTCAAGTACAACCAAGGTTAAATGCAATTTTTGTTTGAATGATGTCAATGGAAGCATATATCGCTTCAAATGGCATTTGGCGAAGGAGCCAAGGCATGAGACCATTGCTTGCCCAAAGTGCCTTGTAGATGTCACATATCAAGCAAAACAAGCTCTTCATGCAATTAATTTCTAATGGTAAGGCTAAAAAGGCAAGAATTGAGAGAGAAGTGGCTTCTAATTCTGTAGATGGTAGGGGCAATCCTTTGGATGAGGCAACTAGTGCACAAGAGTCTTTGAAGGAGTCTCAAACAACACCTACTTCTAGAGCACGCAGCCCAAACACAGGTGGAGGAAACATTAATTCTTTCTTTGCACCTCTTACTACACTAGAATCGCAAACCACTTTGAAGAGTACGAGATAGAAGAACATCCATGAGAAGGCGATTGCAAATTTCTGGGTCTACTCTAGCTTGTCATTCCATGTTGTCAGGTCTCCATATTGGCAAGGTATGATGGATGCTATTACAATTATTGGTTCTAGGTTCAAAGCCACGTCATATGAGACATTGAGGGTTGATATGCTCAATGATGCAGTACAGGATGTTAAGGATGTAAATAATCATCGATTGGAGTGGACAAAAACTATATGCACCATAATGGCAGATGGGTGGACAGATAAAAGGAACCAAACTCTCATCAACTTCCTAGTCTCATGTGATATTGGCACAATCTTTTTTGAAATCCGTGGATGCATCAAATAGGATCAAATTTGTGTCTGCACTGTTCAAGTCGTTTGACGAGGTGATAATGGATGTAAGGCCACCAAATGTGGTTCAATTTATTACAGACAATGTTGCTACTTGTGTTGTTGTTGCAAGACACTTAATGGAAAAGTATCCCTCTATGTCTTTTAGCCTGTGCGCAGCACACTACCTTGATCTAACCCTAGAGGACATTGGAAAACTTGAATGGATTAAGGAAATGGGTTAAGGAGGAATTGCAAAAGACTCGCACTGTTGCCAAGTTCATCTACAATCACAAGAGGGTGTTGTGTATGATGCACTCTTTCACGAAGGGCAACAAGCTAGTCCAACTAGAGGTGACAAGATTTGCTACACACTTCCTTGCATTACAGACTCTTTGCCAACAAAAAATGAATTTGAAGCAAATGTTCATTTCAAATGAGTGGATAGAGTCTAGCTTCACAAATCAAACAGATGGCAAAATCGTGGTAGAGTACATTTTTTCTGCAAGGTTTTAGGATGTGGCTGAATAGGTTACCTAATTTTTAGAGCCTCTAGTAAAAGTTTTTAGGCTAGTGGATGGGGAGAAATCCCCAATGGGCTATTTGTATGAGGCCATCAATAGGGTCAAGGAGGTGAGGAGGGGTAGGATTTAAAATAACAAGGGCAGGTACATGCCATTGTGGGATATAATCAATAGGAGATGGGATCAACAAATGCACGCCCCTCTCCATTCCATTGGATACTATTTGAATCCAATGTTGTTCTATAGCCCCTCATTCAAAGATGATGGTGAGGTTGCACAGGGCCTACTCGTGCATGAAGAAAATGTTCCCTACCTCGAAAAAGTTGCATGCAATTATGGCGAAGTTGCCAATATACAAGCAAGCAAAGTATGGCTGCCCTGCAAGGCGGGAAGACCTTCAATCCAAGTAGACTCCATAAACTTTTGACAATCTCTCTATTATGGACATGTATATTAAAGGTGTATAGCTTTTAATAGATCTTACATTATATCATCTTGAAATAATTTACATTTTCAACGCAATAGTGGGATTTTGTGGCCAAGAAGCCAAAAATCTTCAATGGGTGGTGATGAACATTTTGAGCTAGTCGTCCAATTTATCTTCTTGCAAGCATACTTGGAGTGTTTTTGAACACATACATTTCAAGAAATGCAACCATCTAACACAACAACGGGTGAATGACGGTGTTCGTTCACCACAATCTCTGCCTGAAGCTAAAGAAAGCTCAAGGTTACAAGTTTGAAATACTTGTAATCATAATTATAAATTGTAATTATTGTTTTTTTTTTTCACTTTCAATTGCCAAAACTAATTTCTATATGGACAAAATTAGGTACTATTGAGGAATACTAGCCAATTGACCTCGACGAGATCAATCTAGATTTTAAGTGGATTGCAAATCATGATGTCCTTGATGATGGTGATGATTATGATCCCCTTAAGGAGTGCAACTATGATAGTGATGTGATTGAATGACTCAAGAGAAGCTCTAACCCAAGAGCTTCATCATCAAAACCTACAACCCTCTAGTGTAGCTCTCTTCATAGCAACAGGAGTCATTGGCTACATCTAATGTTTTGGAACTTGTACTTAGTTTATAGGTTGACTTTGTATAAAGTAGATTGTAATTGAAAATTTTAAAACTATAAGCGTCTAGATATTATTTATGCACTATGAAGTATGCATTGTGCAATGCAATGTAATCAACAATATGAACATAAATGACAAAAATTTATATTCCACAATTCATGGGCTAAACTCTCAATTTAATTTGCTCTCTATATCTCTATGTTATTGAAATGCCCTTAAATTTATAAAATGGAAGATTTTTCTCCTTTTTTTGCATTTTTTTACATTTTTTCAAATCTGATTTTTTCCCAATTAAATCCCAATTTTCTGAAAAAAATCTTATTACTTTTGGCTTGGCAATTTTTTCGCCAAAAGATTTTTGTTGCTATGGCTTGAATCACTGGTTGAGATGTCAAATTGCATGACCAAGTGGAAGAAGTGCAATGAAAAATAAATACTCTACTTTTCCATCTATGAGGAGACGAAAACCAAAAGCAAAAGGACAAGGGAAGCCGTTGTTGCAAATATGTGCCTAATCGGTGTTGTCATTGATGTCAACATATCCTTGTTGTCATTAGTGTCAACTGTATCTCATTCTAGAAGACTTGTATGTTGAGGATATTAAGAAAATTAGCCTCTCCGGAAAAAACATGTGAGTTACATATCTCTCTGTCAAAGATAGTGAAGACAGTGCAGTTCAGTGAAGTAGATTGCTCCGTGTTGTGACCTTATCACACATCGCTCCAGGCAGATGGGGACCCCCAATTGTATTCACAGGATTAGTTGTTTTAAGATGATTTGTTAGTGTTATCTCAAAGTTAGCTGAACAGTGAGCCTCCTAAGGTGATGTAGAGCATTCCTTAAGACAAGTTGGAATGAGGATTGACTTTAACTTGTTTCAATAAGCGGGAACTTGTGGAGAAAAGCTTAAGAAGAGCTAGGCGCTTATTCTCATTATTTTCACCAATTCTGACACCTTGAAGAATTAGACTTCCCAAGGACACCTTGCAAATCTCCAAGTCCAAAATTCATTTAAAGGAGTTAAGGCGCCATTATTCATCAATAGGGACATCATATTGCGCCTTAAGGAAGAAAGGTGTTTTAAAATCAATTGATGGAAATCACAAGCATGTAAGAATCAATCATTAAGAGATATGGTTGAAAGACATGAAGTAGAGGTCAAATTGGTGTAGGTGCATTCTTTAACTCATTTTACCTTGAATACACGCCTAGCTATGAAGAAGACCACATCCAAGCCTAGGCGCCAATATAGACTTGTATGATTCCCCATTTGCGCCTAGCAATTATGACGAGTTAAGACACCCAAAATAGCCCCTGATAGTCAAGAAATAGTCTATAAGACCTTAGGCGCATTCTTATGCATATACAAACCCATTTTTGCGCCTAGGGATGAAATATCACTTAAGGCAAGATTACACCCAAACCATCATCAAAAGGCCCCTATGGATGATCGATATCATTAAGGGGAGTCAAGGCGCCATTTCACACTTGGAGCATCCTAATATTGTGCCTTGCAAGAAGAGAACTTGAAAGCATGAAATTGGATGTTATTTTAAGGGTTAAAACCATCATCAAATGCACTTAGAAAAGCTAGGCGCCTATTGCAACTCATTTCACTTTACATGAGCGCCTTGAGTTGAAGATTGCATTCATTGTGTCTAGGCACCCTTGTCTTCTAAACAGCCTAAAATCAGCGCCTAAGGGATAAAAGGCAAGAATTTTTAAGTTTTAAAAATCACCTTGGAGTAAGAAACCCTCCTAGCAACAAGGCTTTGATTGGATATCATCACAATGCCTATGAGTAAGATAATAGATCACCTAAAAGGTCTAGGCGCAGATTTATATCTGAGTAATCATCTTTTGGCGCCTATGAAGGCAAACACATTTCAAAAGGTCAAGGCGCTGATTCCTATCAAAATCATCTCATTTTGGCGCCTAGATTAAGGAGGAAAATAACATTGTTTAAGGTTATTCAAAGATAGCGCCTAAGGATAGAGGGTCAAAGAATGATTCAAAACAGGTAGAATGAGGCTAGGCGCCCTTCATGTAATTACCTATCAACATTGGCGCCTTGAACAAGCCAAGTATGGGCGCACTTTCTTGTTTTAATAACCTCCAGAGGGCGCCTTGATGAGATTGACTAATATGAAGAAGCATTGAAAATTTTGAAAAGTGATTTGGGATGTTAACAAAGGACAAGGAAGAGTAAAGGATAATAAGGCGTTCAACTTGGAGGTAGGCACTCATCATGAGAAGATTCAACTTGGAGACTCAACGAGGAGAGCAAAAGGTAGGCATTCGTTCATGTCAAAACAACATCAATTTAGTGCCTAGAAGGCTATTAAGAAGGCCCCAAACAAGGCGCCCTTCATGCAAAAATCATCTCATTTTGGCACCTAAGGGAAAGGGTCTCAATTTCAAAAAAAAATTAAAAATTTCAAAATGTATTAAATACTCATGCTGATCTACCCCCTTCTTGGCCGACCAGCTCATCTTTCAAGGAGGATTCACTATATAAGCTCAAGCGCCCTTGTCATTTCATCATCACTCATTACAAATTCACTCTTGGAGCGATTTTTAGAAGAGGAACAGCGATTTTCTACAGCAGATCTGCATTTATTAAAGTCTGATTTTTATCATTTTGAGCTGGTAGTTTATCATTTCCTACAGAAATCTGTTTTATTTCAGTTTGAAAATTAAAATAGAAGGTATGTTTCAGCTGCTTTCTATCTATAAAATTGCCTTTATTTGTTCAGATTTCAGATTTCCATATCTTTATCATGTAAAAATCAGTCTTATAAGGGTAATGTTGTCACATCAAGTCTCTTATAGAGGTGCTGTCTTGTAGGTAGATGGGCATGACAGCGAAGGAGCGTCAAGTGATGATCAAAATGAATGCCAAGTCTACCATACCCAACTCCAAGCTCGAGACTCATTGGAAGAATGTGGGAGACACCAACATTGGACACATCAACCTAGAGGAGATGAAGGATTTCTTGCTCGCCATTACAAGGAATGAAGACATCAAGGCCATTGCGAAGAGTGGAATCATACAAGCAGCATGTTTCCCACCTACCCTGCCTAGCACTGAATTGGTGTTAGAATGCATTCAACACTATGATAAAGAAAGAAGGCAAATTATGGCTAAAGACGGGACTGTCCTAGCTTACTTGCAAAAAGAAGCTATTCAAGAGATCTTCAACATCCTGAACCGAAAGACAGTGTTCATTTGTCCTACAACTGCACAACATACCTTTGAGGGCAATTCCAAGCAATACATGCAAGAAGCAAGGAAGAAGTGGATGATAGATCCTTCAATCAAGATATACAACTCTGAAGATCCGAAGTTCCACAAGGCGGATTTCAAGAAGGAGATAAGTTATTTCATCATGTTCTTGAATAGAGTAACAGGTAGGCCTCAATCATCAACTTTTGAAGGATGGATGTATACATACTTTGATCATGTTTTCACAAAGAATAAGATGATTGATTGGGCTGGGCTTATAAGTCATTGTCTTGATGAGCAATTTGAAAATTTTGATGAGTCAAAGTCCTTTTTCATGACTTCCTATCTTGTCTACATACTGGCGAGGAATGTGGTATACAAGAGATTGACATCTAAAGGAGAAGTAGGCATAAAAATTGGCCAAATCCTATCCCATCAATGCTATACACAGCTCCATTTGAAGAACATCAACCATTATAAGAGATTTAATGATGCATTTGCCATGTATATAGTGAGAAAGTTGCGAGGAGAGTTGCATAGAAGATTGATAGGTGCTGCTAGGAACTTCATTGAACAATATGGAAGATACTATATTCAATATGATAAGTTCACCTATATCAGAATTCAAGGCTTCACCTCCTTTCCATATAGATTGCCGAGGTATCCTACTAATAGGATGGTACTATTGGAAGTATCGAGACAATTGTTAGAGTTCCATAAGATGCAAAGAATAAGAAAGAAGGCCGGGGTTCAATTCCCTCTCAAGCTTGGGAGATATTATTCATGTCCATCACTTCAAGCAGCCAATGTTGAGACATGGACCAGCTAGGATTCGAACCTAGGACCTTCCATTTGTTGCTGGAGTGCTCTACCACTGAGCTACTGGCCCCTCTTGGACCAGTCCATCGTCGGTCCGAGTGTGGCTTATTTCCAACACCAACACCCCCCCTTAAGCCACACCTCTCGTGTGCTTGGGGCTCCTAGCCTGGGCCTAGCTCTGATACCATGTTGAGACATGGACCAGCTAGGATTCGAACCTAGGACCTTCCATTTGCTGCTGGAGTGCTCTACCACTGAGCTACTGGCCCCTCTTGGACCAGTCCATCGTCGATCCGAGTGTGGCTTATTTCCAACACCAACAGCCAAGCATTCTGAGATTGAGCTTCAAGCATATCATTTACATCTTCATGATTCAAGGAGGGAGAACTTTGACCCACATGGAGCTATAAAGCAATCATATCCCACCTATCAGCATATAGAGCAACTTGAAGATCATTAGGCAAATGCTATTGATGATGATGATGTAAGGATGCAAAAATGTTCAAGGTTAAGATGGGATTTGGTAAGAGCTACAAAAGTATGGAAGATTCCTGATCAGCTAGATTATGATAGGACTCTTTCAGGTGATGAATACAATAAGGTACGGAATCTGCCATATGACATTGATTGGGCTGATAAAAAAAGGGTATATGATGAAGAGTTGATAGAACCCATCATTGCTATCACTAAGGAGCATGAAAAAAAGCAAGTACAAGCACTGATAGATGAAGGAAAGAGGCTCACACCAAGATGGGAGAAGTTGAACAACAAGTACAGCATAGTGCACCTGGCAGAGATTCACGAAGTAAGGATAATGAGAGTGATTCAAGCCAAGCAAAGAAAAGAAAACAACTTGAATCTGCACAAGGAGAATCAAGTAAGAAGAAGAAGAGGATAAACATCGAAACTGCTTCATCTAGGCAACCAGGAGATACTCCAATGAATCAGGATATAGTTGTGCATGTTGTTGAAGATGCAGTCCCGGATACTCCACTTGAAGAGGTATCTTCAAGTCCACATGATACTGAAATCATTGATGAGGTTAACACTGAAGACAAAGATGAAGCTGAAGAAGAATCATTGCCCATGCAAGGAAGGCAAGAACAATAGCCAGGAGATTTTTCATCATTGCCGGAGTGGTTACAGGACAGAATTAAAGAAAGTTGTGAAGTGGAAGGTTATCATCATATTCCAATTGAAGAGTTGCTTCTAGACATGTCTACTGAAAAACTGAAGAAGAAAGCAACTACTCTTTCAAAGATAACAAAAGATGAAGCTGGTGTAAGGAAGGTACATGTAGTTGTTCCAAGAGTTGAGAAGAATATAGAAGACATTGTACCTGAAGATTATGATGTCAACACAATTGATTTGGGTCCGTTGACTGGGGCACAAGTAGAAGAAGAATTTCAGGATTCAATTGATAATGCTCGAGCTATCATAAGACAAGAAACAGAAGGTAGGATTAAGGCTGAGCAAAGGTGTCAAGCATTGGAACAGTATATTCAACACCTAGTGCATCCTATCCGTCAGCAGGAAAGAGTTTCTACACCTCCACCCATTCTTCCTCCAAAAACAGTTGTACATCTTGAGGGGTTGAGATCTTCATCTCATAAGTTGAAGGATTGGATGAAGAGGTCAAGGGAAACAACATATGGACATCTTGAAGATATTATGCAAGAGTATAATAAGGTTGTTGATCTCAAGGAAAGAGTGCTTGTGTTATTGACAGCCTGTGCTAAGTTTAAGGCCATCAAAGAACAATATATGCCACATTTGAAGAGTTTGATGGAAACTTCAGTTGATGAGTTGATACATGCTGAGGTAATTGAAGAAGGAATAACATATGATTTCTCTTCCTGGTACTATTGCTTTCGCAATAAGGGACAGCTACTTGATAGAGTTGAAACAGATATGTCAAGAGTAAGAAGTGTGGTTCAAAGAATTCAAAATGGAATACATGCATCCTTGATGAAGATATGCAATCCCTTTGGAGAGATGACTATTGATAGTATGAAAGAACAAGTTCAAGCATTCTAT
This sequence comes from Cunninghamia lanceolata, assembly GCA_027924645.1. Lineage (NCBI taxonomy): Eukaryota > Viridiplantae > Streptophyta > Pinopsida > Cupressales > Cupressaceae > Cunninghamia > Cunninghamia lanceolata. Next base: position 11,972,599 of record BSBN01000655.1, read on the forward strand.
TTTCAAGGAGATGATGTTTCTGATGATAAGCTTGATAGCATATTTTCACTTGCTATCCACCTTGACGCCAACAAGGCTAGAATGATTGATTGGGAGAAGACACTTGGCGTTTATGCCGCTGATGTGCTTGAAGTCGAAGGAAGCACTAAGAATACGCCAAGTGTACCTTTTGATGATATCAAACAAGTGGTGTCTAGATTCATTGAATTTCATAATAATAGTGATGGTTACTCACATAGAGATTCCTCATAGGCTTTGATGTGTCATCCTTATCTTCTTGGGAAACGTGTCTTTGTTCCCTCTTTCATATGCTAAAAATAGTAGTTTGTTGTAACCACTTGTTGAGGTGGCACAATCTGGTCCATTGGCTTTGCCAATCGATCTTGGCCATTCATGTATCTTGAAGCCTATATAAGGGCTCCTTTTGCTCTCATTTGTAAGGTTGAAGACTCTGAAAATTGTTGCAAGAGCTCTTTTGAAATAATATAAGACTCATTGTTTGGTGATTCTCTATATGTTTCTAAGTGTTGCATGGTTTCTGATTTCTTCAAGCGAATGTTAAATTAGATTAAGTTTTCGTTTGTGTTATGTTGGTGGAAAATTTTATTATTGTTTCTTGGTGGAATCCATATGTTCAAACCATTTGTGATTTGTGGCTTGCAAGTTGCAGTGTATGGTTAGTCTGAACAAAGTGAGCTTAACTTTGATCATTTATGTTTGTTGAACTTTCATGAACATAAGTGATTTGAATATCTTATATCACCCTTAGAAGATTGCATCAACCTTGTGTAGTTGTTTCAACTTGGCGAAACAAAGTTGGTTGATTCCACCTAATCGATAATCGTCTCTTGCATCTAAGATTAGAGTAGTATCCTAAACTTTTACCTTTTGCACTTTTTTTTTTATATATATTCATCATCATTAGGAATTAGAACTAAAGAGCCTTATTGCTATATCATACGCTAAAGGGTTGTAGTACTTAGATATTCCAAATGTTTGCCTCCAGTAACTGAAACAAATCAAGTTGTTAGAACAATTGTGTAAGTCCCTTTGTGTTTATCAGCAAAATCACATCAAGTCATTGAGTTAATCCATCACGAATCATAAATAGGGAACCTTGGAGTTGTCTCGATTGATCACTTTGTTTAGCATTCGAAAGGCTTTATTCAAGAGAGAGTTGAATACTCAGTATTTTACTCTATTGTTGACTTGTCTAAAAACAATCATCAACACTCCGCATTCCCTATAGGATGAAGATCAGAGTCTGCGGACCAACGGGTGTTGTAGAGGATTGTCTGAAGATGCTCAAGTTATGATTTGAGAGGTCCGCATGAAGTATTGATGAAGTTATGGCCATCTAAGTAGAACCGGGTTTTTGCAGTGTTCAGAGGTGACAGAGTGACAGGAGTATGGTCCGGATTGATCCGCATTAAAACATTATGCCCTGTGGATCTAGAGGTGTGTTTGGGACGTTGGTGTGTGTCCTCAACTCAAGTGGTTTGTGGTTTGGAGGTCCGCAAGCAATCTATCTAGTGTGACAGTCATGACAATTGGTGTTCTTGAGTTCCCGAATGAAGATGCAAGTGTTTCTGGTGATCTGAGGTGGTGTAGTTGTTCTTGTTGATTTCATTGTGCTTGTGGTGGTCTCTAGATCGTGTGCCTATTGTGTTGGTGGTCCGCATTAAGGTTTGAGCTCATGGTTGAAGATTTGTCCTTGGGTGTTGTTGTTCTTTCCAGTCTTGGCCGACCGGATGCTTTATGCATATTGCGGATGATCTAAGAGAGGCTCTATGAAGTGTAGCGTGGTGTTCGAGGAAGATTTAGATCCCAGCTATGTTTGGCCAACAGCATAGTGATTCGCATTAAATCAGATGTTTGTAGTGCCGACGTTTATTCCAAGGTTGATGAAGCTTATAAATATGTGTGGTTGAGTTGTGGAAATGTATCCTCGTGCGAAAATGACAAAATCCTAAGAAAGGAGGAAAGGCAGAGCAGAGAAGAAGAAGAGCAGAAGAGGAAGAGCAGTGAAGTATGAGGAGATAGCAAAGAAGTATTTGGGGGCAGAGCAGATGTATTGTGCACTTCAATGGAACTGACCTTGGCATGAAGAAGATGTTTTCCAGTTCAATCTTTTTGTGATAAACTTATAAATATTTCTGTATGCAGTGCGCCCTGAAGGCATGTGCCTTCCCCATTTTCTATTCTTTTAACAGAGAATAATCTTGTGGGTTAACCCCCACCGTGGTTTTTCCCTAAACCAGGTTTCCACGTAAAAATCCTAGTGTTATGTGTTGATTTTGTTTCTACTCGTGTGTTGTTGATTCATGCTTTCGTGGTTATATCATTCATCTGTTATTAAGTGGTAAAGAAGTTTAATTACAGCAAAGGATAAAAGTTTTGGTGACAACTGATTCGCCCCCCCCCCCCCCCCTCTCAGTTGTCTGCCCTTATTTCAACAGCCATTGTGTCCATGAGTAATGAATCCCATCCTTGATTCAACATAAGACTCTTTTGTTGGCCCATGGATTTAGCACTCTTCCACTCATACTAAAGATAGTTCAAGCCATATTAATTCCCAAAGTTCCTTCATTCTTTGCAATGTTCCAAGTGCACAACCTTTGCTCAAAGGCACTACTTCAAACAAAGAGAAATAGCATGAGACAAGGATGGCTGCTAAGAAATTTTGGTAACACATAATATATCATTCAATGTGGTGAGCAGCGCATATTGAGACGCATTCATAAATGCATTGAATGTTGTCAATGTAACATTTAAGACACATTTAAGAGACCAACTCTACATGATTTCAATGGGCCATTGCTAGAGGGAGCCACCAAAAATACGTGGCTAATGGTAGAAGACCAAAAGGAAAAAAGGCAAAAACAAGGCTGCAGCATTCAATCTGATGGGTGGACAAATGGCAAGAATAGAACCTTGATGGGCTTTCTAATGGCATATTCATGTTCTTGAAGTCCATAGATGCCTCGCATGAAGTTAAGAATGCAGAGGCTTTATGCAATGTGTTGGAGGTGGTGGCCCAAGGATTGAGATGAAGAATGTCATTCAAACTGTCACTAACAAACACAACCACATATGCAGAGACTTTATGCAGTTCTCAAAAAAAACCCCACCTTAAACCTAAACCTAAAAGGGGGGTCCACCAAGTCCCCAACCTAAAAACATTAAAAATCCTGGTCCATGCTCTTATGTAATCACCAAAAGAGAAGCAGAGGAATAGAGAAGAGGAAAAAAAGAAAAAAAGAAGAGAAAAAGAAAAGAAGAGGGAGAGGAAGAGGAAGAGGAAAAATGCCAACACCAACTCCTTGAGGTATGTTCCCAATATGGTCAAGGGATGTCGTGACATCGCCTAGTCGTCCTAGGTATGCTACAATATACCCAATATCAAGTAAAAAAAGGGACATTCCCGAGGCATTCCCAATAAATGTTTCAAAAAAAGAAACAGAGGAGGGCATTTCCCCCCCATCCCCGAGATGTCTAGGACATGGGATTACACCACAGGGACACGTCCCTATAGATGATTGGTTGCAAGTCACTTGAATGATCCCACTTCATTTATCAAATGTCTTAAATAAAAAAAATTAGCTATGAAGCATGTATCATAAAGCTTTACCAAACTAGTTCTTACAACTTCCTAAAAGTAAGGGTCATTATTTGTGAGGTACTTTTCTACTCATGGGAAGCTTTAAAGGCCGTCAAATATAAAACAAGACTATGAGTATATAATTTATTTGATTCAAATAGATACTTCATTTTTCAAATGAAACAAATAGGATAAAAGAGTATGACCATAAAACAACCAAAATGAAAAAATAGAAAACAGTTTACCAATGTCGCGTACCAGACGGAGATTCTTCACTCGGCCATATTTGCTCATCTCCTGCAAAATAAGCAACAGATCTATATATGGGCCACAAGTCAAGAAAGCATTCTTTTTGTGCCATTTAATAAACCTGAATAGGATACCTCCCCCAAAGACTCTTCTGTTGTGGTATGAGAGAGGCAACCCACAAATATAGTACAATAGGGATCGCCAATAACCTTGGGATCCCCAGTTGGATCATCTGAAATGTGTGAACATAGCAAAGCTTAGCAGTAACACGTGAATTCTTCATAGGAGACAAATGTCATAAAAACAACCTTAAAAAAGCATATGTACTAAGAAAAAAACCCATATAGAAGAAATTAAATTACTAACAGAGCCCAGCTGTAGCACAGAGGACTGCACGATATACGCCATTATCATGAGGGGTGATATCAGTGCCATCAATACTGCCTGCTTGAATAGGGTGATATGAATCTGCATAGAATACTGAATTTATATTTGCAATTGAGCTCATTCTTCGCAAATATGACTCTGTATGATCAAAACATAAACAATGCCAACGAAACTTTAGAACCACGGGAAGGGAAATAGCTGACGTGACAAGAAAATGTTAGTCACTTTCAACAGCTAAATAATATAGAACACCAAAAAACAATTCCATAGCAGATGACCAATTAGAGATTAACAAAACAACAATACCTTTAGCATGAAGCTTAATGAGTCCAATCCAAAGTACTGTATTGGTTGTATATTATGATATTTAGAGGTATGAATATGATTATCATTGTTTTTCCATCAACCCAACAAGATTACCAGTTGAAAAATTAAAAAATATACGTGCAAATTTCATTAGCTGTAATGTCAAGTGGAATAATTTTCTTTTCCCTCATAATTTTACTTACTTTATGTTAAGTGGAATAACTTTCTTTTGTAGCAAATAATTAATAAGGAAGCACATAAATTTAGTTTTCTCAACATAACCAATTAAGCTTCATTCGGATGCTATCTAGACTTCACCAATTCCTGACATTTCTTGGCTTGTTCTTCTAATGCAAGGACTCGGGGTAATGTCGATTACCATTTGATTTGTGTCTTTTCTTATTCCTGCTCACTCAACCATCCACAATGCTCCCCACATTACAGAGTTTACAGCTTCCCAAGAAAATTGCTCAAGTGTTTCAATTACTCTTATTCCAGATTTCTAGTTTGAAGGGATATTCTACAGATTCTCTCCTTATGATTCATAACTGCATTTCTAAAAATATGTCTGGTGTTGTAAATGAACAGGAAGCCATGGATCAACAGGAAAATAAAACGCCACAAGAGAGTGATCCAGAACTTTGCAAAATAGGAGATGATGGGAGATCAAATGAAAAATGCTTGATGAAAAGTAATGTACAGTAGTGCCTTATAAAGGCATGGAAATATGACAGGTAAATACTGTAACGGGTGAAACTCCCCTAACGGGAATACCTTCCCAAACTAATTATTTATTTTATTTGCCTAAGTAAACTTAAGCCGTAAATACTATTTACTCTAACACCCCCCCCTTAAGTGCAACTTAGGGAGAATAATTATTATGCAAATCTAACATGCAAAATGCAATATATATGGGTCCCGGCAACTAGGCCATGTTAGGTACCCATTCACATATATGTGAAAAATGATGTAAGGAGGACTCACTAATACCCCCCAAGTGCTACATACATCATGTGTGTACAATCAATGGTCCTCCCATAGGAAGGAAAGGAGACTACATAGTCCCCCCATAATGAAGAAGCTCCAATGTCGATGAAGTATGCCTGGAAAAAAAAGATGATCCAATGTCTACAAGCAACACATCTCCCCTTAGGAAGAAACAAGTCAACCGAACGATGTAGAAGCCACTCCATGTCCAACTGAAAGGTGGAGGTAGGAAGTCTCCAAATAAAAATCTCAGAAGAATGAGGAAGAATCTCCAAACATGAATAATCCACCACATAATCATGATCAAACTCAACCAAGAAATGTGATAAATCAAGTAAAGGAGAAAACTCATCAATGTCACTCTCCAAAGAAGATGAGGATATATCAACAGTCGTGCTAAGACTGTCATCAAAGAGGAGAGAAATCCCCTCAAGTATGTCTCCCAAATCTGCAAGATGAGTCTCTACAAACAAGTCTGATAAACCTGTCAAATACTCATCAACTAAAGCAAGATCTGGAATACTATGATCAACCTGCTCAAGAGAAGAACTCGTATCGGAAGAACTGATGATGTATTCTATCAACTCTGATGTGGCAGGTGATGATGGTATAGTGATCAAATCAACAAACCCATTAAGAGGAATTGAGTTACTCCGCACACTGGATGGTGGAGTCAAAGGAACATAGGGATCATCATCATCAATAAAATGATCAAAAGTGTATACCTTGGACTGATGATCAGCCCTACCTACATGACGAATAAACACTGAATCAGAGGTAAACTCCACTGTGTTACCTGCCTGTGTGATCTGATATATTGATAATAGATTATGGGCAATTTCAGGAATACAATGTACATTGGAAACAAACCATCACCCAAATTAATCTCTCCTATGGAGGCAACATGAACCACCTGATTGTTAGCAACCATGAATCTATCATAATAGGGTGCTCTAAGAGTACCTGGAACTAATATATCAAGTGATCGGGTAATATGCACTGAAGCCCCTGAATCAATGATCCATCCGACATCTCTGGATGCATGAGTAGTAATTAGGGCATGTCCCTTTCCTTTGAAGCTAGGGGAAGTATCCTTGTCCTTATTCTTTTTTTTGTTAGAAGGAGAAGGTGAACTAGATGAAGGAGGGGTTATATTATGTTCCTTGAGCAATTGTTTTAACTCATGAATTTCCTTCTTATAACAGCTTTGTTCACTATGGCTCTCTTTTTTGCAAAAGTCACATTTGGGTCTCTCCTTCTTAGGATGTGTCTCTTTAGAAGAGGGATTGGAAGGCTCACTTGATTCTGTTTTGGGTTTATCTTTCTTATTCTTTCCTTTCTCTTTGGATGTAGAAGCAACTAATGCATGAGACTTAGTGATATCAGATTAACGAAGTTTGGATTGTTCTCTAGTCAATCTTTCATAGAATGTTTCAAAGGATGGCATAACAAATCTATTTCCCAACCCATCCATTGTAGAATAAAAGGAAGCAGCAAAGTATGAGAAAACACCCGTTAATTTTGACAGAATCAAGAAAATGCATTCCTTATCACTTTTTTCTTTTCCACACCCCCAACAACTGAGAACATAAGGACTTGAATTTTACCAGATAATCCTCAATAGTAGGGAATGTATCTATTGAAAGAGATGCTAATTCTGCTTCTAATTGAATGGCTGTTATTTCACTAGCTGCACCAAAGAGATCCTTAAGTTTAGTCCATGCCTCTCTAGGTGTAGTGCACTCCTCAATGTGGAAGAACAAGGAATCTGAAATATGCATTGCAATTTGGCCCATCGCCTCATCACACTTATTCTTATATGCGAACTTCTCATACTCCCTGGTGATATTTGGTTGTTCTTCGTTCAAGGTAGACCATAATCCCTTTGACCAAAGTAAACTTTGCATTTTTACTTTCCACGTATGATAATTGTGAGTAGTAAGAACCTCAAACCCTGGTTCAGCCATGTGAGCCACCAAGTTAGAAACTGCAATAAATGCTGATAAATGGTGAAATCAGGCAGATTGACCTGCACCACTACGAGCTTGGCGAAGTCAGCTTTCCGATGATATGCGGAACGCGAAAATCGGACTTTGGATGCCCAAGATATGCTCCGTGGAAGAAAGTCACCAATGTGGAGCTCACTGAATAAAAGAGAGGGCCGGATTGAGCCCTACGGCGGATTGACCCTTGATCACGCATGTGACCACCTACAGCCAATAAGCAAAAAAAGAGCAACGTGATGTGTTGCAAAAACATAGGGTCAGCTGTGCCAACCAATCAATGCAAATCTGAGTTAGCAAACACTCCAACTGCAAACCCTGAACTGAATACGGCGCTGAAGGGAATGAGGAGCCATTCAAATTTGCAGATTGAGGGACGCCTACTGTGGTTGATGTCTCTTGTGCACTCCAACGGCAATTTTGAATATTACCAACGCCAAAAAAAAGTAGCTTCGCCCTCGAAACCCCACAACGCAAATATGGCGTGGATGCAGGTTTGATGGAGGCCTGCAGATTTCAAGAGGCCTTCGATCTTTCAATACGGCACTTCACACTTTTGCAGCAATTCAGGCAGCCACTGGGACAATTATACATGCACTCCAAGCTCAATGGATTAAATCTGCCAGAAAATTCAAGCTGCAGCAAGGATTCGGTGTGCCAAGGTAAGAATGCAAGATGCTGCCTCTGCTTGATGTGAAGAGAGACACCTTACACAATTTCCTTCGAATGATTCAAGCACAGATTAATGCCTGGGATGATCTCTTCTCCAGTAAGTTCTCTCCGATGTGGGTAGAGAATTTCCTAGTTTAGGCTCTGATACCATGTTGTAAATGAACAGGAAGCCATGGATTAACAGGAAAATAAAACGCCACAAGAGAGTGATCCAGAACTTTGCAAAATAGGAGATGATGGGAGATCAAATGAAAGATGCTTGATGAAAAGTAATGTACAGTAGTGCCTTAAAAAAGGCATGGAAATATGACAAATAAATATTGTAACGGGTGAAACTCCCCTAATGGGAATACCTCCCAGACTAATTATTTATTTTATTTGCCTAAGTAAACTTAAGCCGTAAATACTATTTACTCTAACATCTGGTATCTGAGATCCTGCTAAAACTGTATTTGCCTTGTTTATGTTACAATTGCCCTTCAGATTCGGCTCTTATGCATTACAATTTCTAGCATATCCCAAGTTATAAATCCCAGGAAAATTACATATATTCAAGAAGGAAACGAAAAAGAGAGGTTCCAGCAATCAAAGCCCTAAAAGTTTTGTCATGTCTGCTTGCCTCTACTAGAGCACATGGAATTGAAAATTCAAGAGAAACACAAATCAAATTCACGCCATCTAAATGCTTTTAATTAATAAAACTCATACAACCTACAACAATTAGATATTCAATGAAAAAAAAAACAGAGGATCTCGTGAAAATTTTCCTAAACATTTCTCATGTCTGCTTGCCTCTATCAAAGGAAACAAGATTGAAGATTCCAGACAAACACAAACCAAATTGCACTATCTAAATGCTTTAATTTAGTACAACTCATGCCTGTCCAAAATGCACCATAATATGTATGCAAGGGTTACTTCAGGAAACCTACCATAATTCACTGAGCTCAAGCTCAAGCATCTGAAGCTTGGATTTGGATGAAATTAGCCCACCTTTATCAGAATCTGTTACAACTCATGGCATGCAATTTGGATTGTTTCTAAATAATGGTCCAAAATAACAGGAGTTTAATAGGAAAGCCTAGTCCTGACTTTAGAAGGAAAATCCAGTGCCATCAGCAGATAAACTAGCCAATCCTACCACTTTGGGCCTGGCTTGGCCTCTTTATTCAATTGGGTTGTTACCATATAACGGTTGACAATGTCATCACTTTTACCAGTTACCTTTTTCCTTTGTTTGGGTGGCAACCTCAAAGCCAATGGTGGTGCCCATATAGCCAATGGTGGTGCCCATATAGCCAAGGGTGGAAACCTCAAGCCATTTTACTTTTTTATTGATTGTTGTCATTGGCACTGTTACTGTTTAGCCTGGCCTAGCCTCATTGGTAGGTGGCAACCTTACAGCCCTTGTCATCATGATCCATTGACCATGTATCCAATTTCCATGTTTCTAATTTCTAGTTCTGATGTTTTTAGTTTCCATTTACCTTTACCAAGGTGTTCTTCCTATATCTACCACAGGTCCCAATCATGCTCGCTTTCCTCAATTCTTCTATGGAGCATATCTCCATATATCCCTCCCCCAAAATAGAGTGGTTAAGTTTGTGTTGTTTCCACAAGCATTCCATGATATGGCAAATATACATGTTTTCCCAATCTATGCTTAGATCATATCGTTTTCATTGTGTTTGAGTTGTGTTCCCTAACTAGCTTAGTTTTGTGTTTCCAATTCCTCCATGTTTTTCCATGTGTGTATATGTTTGCTCCTACTAGCGTATAGTGACTAGTTGCTATGGATGTGTTGCAGCGATAGGCACACACACTTGAATGAGGATCAAGAACCAAATTGAAGACTAGTATCTTTGATGGTATTATATCCTTGAGTATTTCATGATCATTTGTATGGTTTACTATACTCTTTAACAAATTTCTTCTCTACCCATCTTAAGCTTGCTAAAGTGAAGGCAAAATGTAATAACAGAAATTGCACTCTACAATTCCCTTTATTATGTTTTGCACTTATTTTAGTCATTTTTATTTTTTGTGTGTTTTTGAGCATATTTTGGTTCATTATCCCTTCCTACGCCATTGTATTCCTTGCTCATGACCCTCTTACCCTTTGATATCAATTATTTAATATTTCTCCTCTTTTTCCCCTTATCTAATGAGATTTCTCCCCTCTTCATGTCCCTCTTACCCCTTTCTTCCAATCATGAAAACCCCTTCTTTCTCACTTGATCAAATTATTAAATGCATTCTTATCTCTCTTATGTGTGTCCAACCCTCTTCTTTTCCCTCTCAAATCTCACATCCCATGGCTAGTCTTGACTGATGATCACCACCCTTAGATAGTCCCCTCCTTCCTTGAGATCTCCTCAAAAATTGGGCCTTCTTAGGTGAAGAGAGTAGGTGCCCCCCGCCAAGGGAGGGTGGCGATCAAGTCTTCGCATCCCCTCACTCCTAAAGTTTAATGGTAAGTGCATTTAACAATGGTAGTTAGGCCTCCATAGTACATTTTGCTAACTTCTCATCAAAAAATTATAAAAAAGAACCATCTTTCTCTCATTTTAACACCTAAATTGCCAATTTCTCTCTTGATCACTATATTAGAGCTATTTTCTCTGGAGGAGCAAGTATATTTGAGTCCATACTATAGTGAATCCTTGTTGTGGCAGCCTTCCCAATCTCTACAATGGTTTTTTTGAGGCTTGTGGACATTACCACAAGCAATTCTTCATCACTAGGTAGTTATTTTCTTTAGTTTTTCCGCAATGTTAGCCTTTCCTTCTTTCCAATTCCATTAGGGTTTGGCCTAATTTTCCCTAATTCTAAATTTTCTCTCTCACCATCCCTCTTAACCCACAATCAATTCTCCATCTATTTTGTTCCCATCTCTCTCTCTCTCTCTCTCTCTCTCTCTCTCTCTCTCTCTCTCTCCTATCCCTAATTTTCCTAGTTTTCCTTTTCCTTTTAGATCCCACCAATTTTTCCTAATTTACTATTTTCTACCTCTCCCCTCATCCTTCCCATCCAATCCATTTGTCTTCCATCTTGTTTCCATTTGACCTTTGTTTTTTATCTCCTCTATTCAAGCCAAGTTTCCTTCTTACCTTTGCCATTGCCAATTAGGGTTTCACCTTCTATGCTTCAAATTAGTTTGATTTCGTACTAAGTTGCCGATTCGGGTACGGGAGCGGAGTTCTGGTACACCGGTATGGCATTTTTTTATCTGGGTACGGCTGTAATATATATTATTAGTATATGTAATTATATATAATTTAATATATATTATAATAATATATAATATCATCATATATAATATAATAATTATTATATTAGTATATATATATATATATATATATATATATAATTTAATATATAATATTATAATATAGAATATAATATAATATTATAATATATAATCTAATCTAATAATAAATATAATATAGTATGTTATAATAATAATATATAATAATTATATATATAATATAATATAATATAATAATATAATTATAATATATTATTAATTATAGAATATATATAATATATATTATAATAATATGTTAATATATAATATAATAATATAATATATATTATAATACAGAATATAATATTATAATATATAATAACAATATAATATAATAATATAAAATTCTTTTAGGGTTCATAATATAATATAATAATATATTATTAATTATAAAATATATAAAATATATATTATAATAATATATTAATATATAATATAATAATATAATATATATTATAATAATATATTATAATATATAATAACAATATAATATAATAATATAAAATCTTTTTAGGGTTGGTTTTTTTAAAACACTTTAATTCATTTAAAGAAAACATTTGTTTTGGTTTTATATTAAATAAATCTTTTTTTTTGGGCCCTCGAAGCGCTTGGGAGCGCCCGAGTGCGGGCAGGGAGCAGCAGGGCCGCTCCCTGAGCGCACCCGTCGCCACTCCCAGGGGGTACGGGACCCGGCCTCCAAACAAACCCGATAACAGAGGGCCACTCCCTGCCCGCACCCGTCGCCGCTCCCAGGCGGTATGGGACCCGGCCTCCAGACAAACCCAATAACAGAGATTTCATAATGTACTTATCATTTCCATATTTTTTTTTATCATATTGCCATGTGGATTTATGCTTGAGAGCCCACAAGGGGATTGATTGAGGCAAACTCCCTCTTAACCAATTTGTTTTATAAGGTGTCTCTATAGACCTTTGTGCTTGCAAGTGAAATACAAGATAATTAGTGACAAATCTTCAAAGGTGCCAAAAGGGAAAATTGCTAGAAATCACCTAACAAAGCTCCCTCCAAAATTCTAGCATATTCTAATAATGGACTAGGCCTCTCACTTTGGACAAAGGCCACCCCCAAGGCACTAGGCGAGGACCAGGCTACCGCCCCTAGACTAGGCCACATCTTACATAGAATCCTTGTCTTTGAGGTATTTTAACCCCAAATTTCATTAGCAACTTTTTGATAGTTTGTACAACCCAGATTCGCAGTTTCTAACAATCTTTATCAAGTGTAACCACTCTAAATTCTTTGTTTTTCTCCACTTCCAATGTATTTGAGTCTATTTGCAACATATTTTTTAAATTTACATCATTTTCTATTCTTAGTACTAATATGTGTCCATACATAAAAAGGATCATGAAATTGTCACAGACCTTCCCAACAAGTTTTAGATCTCTACTCCATACAAGACCAAGCTGCCCCTTTGGGTGTCCCCCTGACAACATTGTCCTTTTGGCTAGAATGACCCAAAAACTCCCAAAAAGCTTCCTTTCTTCATTCTAAGCATTTTCTAGAATGGCCACTTTTTTCCAAAAGAGCATCTTGACCCGTTTTAACTCTATTCTTTCTCCCTTACTCGTATATTTGCAAAGTGTTTCCTTCATTTCCTATTTCCAAAATCTCAAGTCTTGTTGATTTGTCAATCTCAACTCAAACTATGATTTGATTAGGCCAAATTAGGGCTCTTTTATAAACTTTAAATGTCCTCTTATTTGACTTAATTAATTAACAACACACAATTAACAAAGAAAATCTTATTTTATGTTGTTTCACTTGGCAAACACCTTGGGTTCTCCCAAGCCTAGTGTCTCCTAGGTGAGAACTTTCCTAGGGATCTCCGTACTTGATACGAGGTGCTATTTTTTGAAATTGTATACTTTTCAAGGAGAATTCAAATATGAAACCTCTTCAACTTCCAAAGGTTTCACTTAGGTGATACCTTGAGATCTCTTTTGGGTAGTAGCATGAGGTGTCACCTAGGCGACAACTTGCTCAAGGATCTCACTACTATGAAAGCCATAACTTTGCATACAAACTTGAAATGAGGTCTCATTTTTTTGAAATAGTATTTTTTTAAGAGAACATAAATATGAAACCCTTTTAGATTTCCAATGTGTCTTCTAGATGATAGGTTGTGTTCATTTTCCCTCCAAGGTATATCCTAGGTGATAACTTGGGCCACTTCTTAGGTAACCACATGTAATGTCCCCTTTTTCAAAATAGAGCCATGGAGAAGACTTCTAGCCGATTTCCATTTTCCATAGACTAAGAGAAAAAACAAGGGAAATAAATTATAATATTATTTTAAGTTGGGCCTGATAATTTTAATTTAAGGGGCAACTTAAATAATATTATTAAAATAAAATAATAAGTGTTTTTAAACACTAGTATTAAAATAATTTTTAAATACTAAAAAAAATATATATATATATTTAAATACTATTTGGAGGAAATTTAATCAAGGCCCGATTTGGAAATGTTTAAAAGGGGGGTGCTTGGCTTCCTTTTTGGCATCAAGATTTCATTTGGCATTTTCATTATGAGCTTTGGCATTTGAGTTTTGGCATCTAAAGGTGAAAACTCTTGGCTGTTTTTAGAAATCCAAGAGGACAAAAACCATCTTGGCTCTTGATTTCCAAAAGTGAGGACGAAAACCCTCATCTTTGGCATTGGCAAATTCCACCTAGGGTTTGCATGTTGAGCTAATTCAACAATTTATGCAAAATTTCAGGGTCTTATCAATTTGGATTTGCAAGCAAATATTTGTTTGTAATTTTTGGACGTGATCTTGCTGATTTACAGAGTTGTTCATCACTTTGGTTGTTGATTGCCCAGTTTTTCATGTTGTTTGGGAGTGCGCCAGCCTTTGTGAGATCCATACAATCAGACCGTACATATATTGCAGCATTTTTGGGGTCCATACAACAGCATTTTGGAGTTTCTAGCGTGTTGTGCCAGCAAAGGGAGGTCTTTGACACATTTAAATCATCAATTTTGACTTGTTACCAGCCGTCATACAGTCTGATCCAACCGTGCAGCAGAAATTACAAGACGTACCAATCATACTTGTTGATCCCAGGCATCGTACAAGCCTGCAGCAAACTATAAGGGAGTTGTACCATCATCTTGGAGGAGTGATTTTCATTTTTTGATTCATTTTCAAAGGCGTCAACATTGGTAAAGGTCATCTATAATTTTATTTGGCTGGCTAGAGTCATGTCGCAGCCATACAACCCTCATACGGCAATTGTACCAGTTCGTACAGGTTTGCAAATTTCATTATTTCAACTGGACCAGCCAACCATACCATTCTAAGGAGGGTTTTGTGAGTAAAATTGTCATTATCAGATCTGTAGTATGTTTCCAAACATGTTTCCAGCCTTGTAAACATTTTCAGCAGTTGCAAATTAATAAAATCAGACTTTTGAGGGTTTCTAAATTCATATTTGATTCAGATCTAAGTATTTGGAGCAATCTAGGGTTTGTACCAGCAATTATATTTGTCAAAAATTGGTTCAGATTTGACATGTGATGTGTTTGAGAGTTTGATTAAGTGTTTCCAATTGTTTGTGTTCAATTTTTATTGGTTGTTCCAATTTGGTTTGGTTGTCAAAATTCAAAAAAATACGAAAAAATCAAAATATTATAAAAATAATAAAAAGGGGACATTACAGTGGTATCAGAGCAATGATCTTGCCAGCCTGCAAGGTTAGATCTAATTGTTTGTCATGCAGCCCAAAGGTAGAGAATACAGGACTTATCAAAGAAGAAAGGTACAAGAACCCAAAATAGAGAAGATAGTTGAAGAAGAAATGGGAGAGAGAAGCAAGAGGGATTTGACAAAAGATGAGAAGGCTGAAATACAGTATAATGCTATTGTGAGCATGAGCCAAGGTCAACAGCAAATGACACAACTTATGGCACCGCTACTTTAGACAATGCAAAACATCGATGTGGTCAAGGCAACACAATGCCCTACAAGTGAAGGAAGTGCTACAGCCAATCATAGAACCGTTGTGGGTTCCACACCTAGGCCCTCCCAGCCCAAGTTCTTACAAAGGGAAGAAGATCCACATGAGGAAAAAGAGTCAAATCAAGATGAGGATAATTTTGCTTCCTTCTTTGGGGAGTATACAACACTTGAACCAGAGTTCCATGCCCAAATGTCACTTAATGATTTCTGCAGCTTGAAACTTAAGCATGGGAAGGAGAGGACAAATTCACATTAGCCTCATAAGAATCTATAGGATAGGTTGGGTAGGGTATCCCTTCCTACTTTTGATGGTTCCAATACATGCATTGCGCGAGCTTGGATTAAAAAGTTAGATACATACTTTTCACTCAATCCAATGTATGAAGAGGAAGCCATCAAATTTGTTACATTATACTTGGAAGGCATAGCACATGAGTGGTGGTATCATGGATTGATCACCCAAGGGCATAACCTGATTAGCACTTATGAAGAATTCACTCAAAGATTGATTGACATGTTTGATAAAAAGGACTCAAAGATTGATTTTCAATCAAGGTATCATCAGATAAGAGTGAGAGCGGAGCATGTGCATAAGACCGCTTTCAAACGTCACTATGGGCATTACGAGTTTTTGGTCATGCCACTTGGTTTGACTAATGCTCCGGTGACATTTCAGTCTTGCATGAATCAAGTATTCATTAATCAATTGAGGAAGTTTGTATTGGTTTTCTTTGATGATAATACTTATCTATAGAAAAACTTGGGAGGATCATTTGCAACACATAGATGAGGCGCTTGGTATTCTAGAGCAATAATCATTTTTTGCTAAGGCATCAAAATGTGAGTTTGGGTTGACAAAAATATTATATTTAGGTAATAAGATTAGTGCCCAAGGAGTTAGAGTGGATGATGAGAAGATTAGGGTGATCATAGATTGGCCTCCACCTAAGACTATAGCACACATGAGGGGGTTTTTTGGTCTTTGCAATTATTACAAGAGGTTCATCAAAGGATTTTCATAGCTGGTTGCACCATTGACAGATTTGACGAAGGGGGCTTTCGCTTGGAGTGATTCAACACAGTGAGCTTTTGACAAGCTCAAGGATCTAATGGGTTCGTGTCCCATTTTTGTCATTCCAGATTTTTCACTTCCTTTTGTTTTAGAGTGTGATGCATCAGGAGAGGGGAATGGAGCAATTTTGATGCAAAACAAACACCCCCATAGCATTTGAGAGTAGGAAGCTCAAGGAGTCGAGGAGGAGCTTCTCTATTTACAACAAGGAGATGTTGGCTAAGTTCAGATAGTATTTGATTTGTGGGAGGTTTGTGGTGAAGACAGATCACGATAGCTTGAAGTTCTTCCCCAATTAAAAGGATTTGAACGATAGATAGCAGAAGTGGGTAAGTTGCAAGCTTATGATTTTGATATTGAGTATGTTAAGGGGAAGAATAATATTGTAGTTGATGTTTTATCTAGGAAGCCTTATTTGTGTTCCATGACTGATAGATTTGTTGATTGGAGAGTTTCTATAATCGTTGAATATGCAAAGAACACATTTGCTATTGATATTTTGGATGGTAAGTTACAGGATGACAAGTATAAGGTGACTAATGAGCTCATCCTCTATAAGGATTGGGTGTATTTTGTTCCAGAATCGAAGATGAAGGTTTTGAGAGCATGTCATGACACACCATTAGCAGGCCATCCAAGGTATTATAAAACATACAAACAGGGGAGAGAGCATTTTTCTTAGAAGGGACTCAAGGGTTGTAATGTCCCCTTCTCGATACATGGTTAGTCCATCATTGGGTTCCCGTGGACTAGCAGTTTGGTTAGGGAACTGTGGTTAGTTGGCAATGGTGGTGTTTGTCGGTGATGGAGTTGTGGTTCGAGTTCATGGGATCCAATTGGCACCCTCTGAGATGGCTCTGTGCGCTCTTGGCCGTTACTATATTTAGTAAGTTCGGGTTCAGTGTCAGTTCGGGATTTTCAAAGTGGGGTTAGATGCGTCTCGTCGAGACCTTTCCGGCAAGCTAAAGATCAAGGCATTCTGACACCGTCTTCATATTTATTTTAAAGTCCGAAGTTTAATGTATTTATTAATTGGGACTTTATGAGCAAATATTATATTGTCACTTTATAAATTAAGTTGTAACGTAAAAGTGACCCCCCTAGGGGTTGGGCGCCCATGGGAGACATAAGGGGATGAAATCAAACTATTAAAACAATTGAAATTCCCTCCATTTGGGGCGTTGGACTTGGAGAGGGAAATAAAAGGTGAAAACAAAGCTCATTTGCATATGCTATGTTTATGATATTTCTCTTTGTGAGCTCTACTAGGGTTTTGAGGGTTTGAGGATTCGACCCAGGCTCTTGGAGACGAAAAACTCCCTGAGTAACGGCATTCTACAGGTGTGCAAGATCACCCAAAGGTGCCATTCGAGGTGGATGCATTCAGTATTCACATATGTGCTTCAATGGAGTTTGTGTGACAAGGGTTTGATGGAGAACTCGGTATTTCTCTTGCATTTTCTGTTGTGTTCTTCATAGCAGTTTGGATGATCAATTTGTTGGAGGATTTTGAGGCAAATATTACTTGTTGTGGACTGTATTTCTTAGCAGCAGCTGGCCATACTTACCCAGCCCAGCCGTACCATATTTTGGGGCAGCTTTGTGAGGTTTCTTTGCATATTTTCCTTCCTACTCTGGTTGCCCAACCCCTAAGGTAATGTGCAGCTCAATACATAAGGATTTCAAAGGTGTTTAAGCAATGTATGTTGTTGTTCATGCTCCAGGCCAGCCGTACAACTCCATATAGAGGACGTGGGTTCTTTGGTCAACATTCTCTTGTGATTACAGCAGACTAATCTACTCTTTGGAGGCGTTTGGGGTCCTAGTATTTGCTGATATCCATTGTGAGAACATTTCTTGTATTTCCCTGGAGTTGTGAATGAATATTGTACTACCCTCTTGCTGATCCGGCAATAGCCTAAAACTGAAGTTTCAAATCTGCATATGGGTATGTGATAGAACCTCTTTATTTGCTGATATATGAACTGGGTCTTTCATATTTCTCTCATAATCCTTGTATATTTTTTGGGTTTATGTTATATGCAATATATTGTATGCTCTGGCAACACATCTGTAGGAAAACTGAAAACCCCTTCTGCATTCTTCTCTCTAGTCTGAAAGATCACATAAAAATTAATAAAAATAACACATAAAAGATCTTTTAAAAAATACAAACAAGTATGGCACACTACAGTGGTATCAGAGCACAGCTCTTCCTGCCATCCTGTGAGGTTATATTCAGACATGCAGAAGCGAGAATGAGAAATGCGGCCTACAGATAGATATTATTTTAGACAGAGACAAGGAACACGGAATCCACAGAGAGTACAAGAAGGAGAAATACAACAAATTGATCCATTTGAGTTAGAGACAGAGGTTGCAGTTGTTGAGGAGCAACCAGTAGTATTGTATAGTGAGGAAGATCTCGAAGTTCCATGCACAGATCCCTTTTCTGGTGAGATTCCAACACAGCGTGAAGAAATGGGAGACAAAGACATCAGAGAACCTAGCATGCGGGATATTTTAAATGACTTGGCCATAGGATAGCAGCAGTTGATTGATAGGTTGGACAGGTCACAGACAACACTTACACGGCTTTTCATCCGCTTGTTTCCTGATTTGGATGAGGATAGGAATAACAAAGATAGGAACAGAGATCAGAATGATAGAGATAGACACCGGGACCGAGGTAATGGAGAACGGGTTGGAGATAGGAATAATGGGGACAAGAATAGACACAGGTATCCTGATGGAGAGGCTTCAGTGAATAACCGAGGTACTACACAGCTCACAGCCGCAGATAGACCAGACATTCCTATCTTTGTACCAAGGGATGAGATTCCTGAATGGGATGCTACATAGGTGGAATTTCAGGATGAGATTTTTAGAGATTGGCAGGCTTCGAGTGCGGAGTTTCGGGCTGAGATGACTTTCAGGAATTATTCTAATCTCAGGATGAGACATAGACCTAGAGGAGGTAATAGGCAGCAGAACCATGAGCTTCAAAAGAAAGTCAGTAAAATGACTTTACCTTACTTTGATGGTTCAGGAAAAACTTCAGCAAGAGGTTGGGTCCAAAAGTTGGACAGTTATCTCCAGATCAGCCCCATGCCAGAGACCAATGCAATCACATATGCAGCCTTACACTTGGAGGGCAGCGCACACAAGTGGTGGAGCAATGGGAAGGTAACTCTGGGACATAACCCGATTACATCTTATGTAGAGTTCACAGCCAGACTCATAGACAGATTCCACAAGAAGGACCCTAAGTTGCAATTCAAGGAGCTGGCACAGTTGAGACAGAGTGGATCAGTGGACTCATACATTTAAGAGTTCCAAGACCTTTCAGTTATGGTCTCAGATATCTCAAAGCGTAGGTTGATCATACTCTTTGTTGATGGATTGTCAGATCCTCTACGAGGATGGATTAAGGGGTTGGACCCTTTGACATTGCAGGAGGCCATGAAGAAGGCCCGTGATATGGAGTCTTCTGCATGGAGGAGTAAATTTCAGACTAAGAGTTTCTAGCACAGGAGGGATAAGGAGAGAGACAGTAAACATTTCCATAAGGATTCAAGACATCAGCAGCCTAAGAGTTCTACCAGGTTAGACAATGATCAGTTGAATGACCTCAGGAGGAAGAAGCTCTATTTCCATTGCAGAGAGCCTTGGGATCCTAAGCACAAGTGTGCTGCCTAAGGAAAGGCAAAACAAATAGAATACTTTTCAGCAGATGAGTCCGTTGAATCTGAGTCACATTCAGAGCAACATACAGAAGACAATGATTCAATGACAGATGTTGCATCTGAGGCATCAAATAAGGATGAGGAGACCTCCCTACCTACAGCCCATATCTTGAGCATTCAAAGAGAGGGGTCATTCAGGATCAGAGGAGTATTGGGTGGATAGCGATGTACTACACTGCTTAACACAAGTGCCACTCATAACTTCATTGACGAGGGCTTGGTTGCGAAGAGGGGATTGAAGACAGAGGAGTTTGAAGGGTTTAAGGCGAAGGTAGCCAATGGATTCATACTCACCTGCACTAGAAGGATACCCAATTTGACCATCCAGCTGAATAATTACACTTGCCAGTCAGAGTTTTATGTTGTCAGCATGGGTGACATGGATGTTGTGTTGGGTATAAAGTGGTTGCATGAGATAGGAGAGTTCACACTCAACTTGAGGACCATGGAGATGAAGTTTTAGGTGAACGAAATTCGGCATGTGCTCAGGGGCATTTCTGATGGGGGGTTGAGAGTAGTTTCTCTCAAACGGATAGAGAGATTGATTCGACATGATCAGGTGTAGTGGGCAGCAGAGGTAATGGTGATGCCTGCAGTTTCAGAGCAGCAGAAATGGGAGTACCCACCTGACATACAAGCTCTCTTGACTAAACACACCAAAGTGTTCAGTGACATTCCACCAAGTAAACCCCCTGACAGGGGTATTGAGCACGTGATTGAGTTAGAGGAAGGTGTAAAACCAGTGATTACTACACCATACAAGGACCCGAAGAGGTATAAGGATGAGATCGAGAAAGCTATCAAAGAGCTTCTCGAGATGGGTCAAATCAGGCCAAGCAAGAGTCCATTTGCATCATCAGTGGTTCTAGTGAAGAAAAAGGATGGGACTCTTAGAATGTGTATTGACTACAGGGAGCTCAACAAGAAGACAATCAAGAACAGATACCCTATACCCAGGATAGATGAGCTGATTGATGAGTTGCACGGGCCCTGTTACTTCTCCAAGATAGATTTGAGATCCGAGTATCACCAGATCCGGATCAGGGATGAGGATGTGGAGATGACAGCTTTCAGGTGTCACTATGGGCACTTCGAGTTCCTGGTCATGCCATTCGAATTGACCAATGCACCAGCCAGCTTCCAATCCTGCATGAACAGAGTATTCCATGAGCAGTTAAGAAGGTTTGTGTTGATATTCTTTGATGATATATTGATTTACAGCAGCACATGGGAGGAACATTTGAAACACATTGACATTGTGTTGAGCATTCTGGAGAGGGAGTCATTGTATGCTAAAATGTCAAAGTGTGAGTTTGGGATGACCGAGTTGTTGTACTTGGGTCATATCATCAGTGCTGGTAGTGTTAAGGTAGACCCGGAGAAGATTTGGGCTATCGTAGATTGGCCACCACCAAAGAATCTCACTCAGCTGAAGGGATTCCTTGGTCTTTGTGGGTATTACCGCAGATTCGTGAAGGGGTTTTCACAATCCGCAGCACGCCTCACAGATTTGACTCGAAAGGATGCATTCAGTTGGACAAGAGGTACTCAAGAGTGTTTTGACAGATTCAAGCAGATTATGAGTACATGCCCTATGTTGGCAATGCCAGATTTCAGCAAACCCTTTGAGTTGCAGTGTGATGCCTCAAGAGAAGGCATAGGTGCGGTAATCATGCAGGATAAACACCCATAGCATTTGAGAGCAGAAAGTTGAGGGGTGTAGAACGGAGTTACAGCATATATGACAAGGAGATGTTAGCCATCATGCACGCGTTGGCTAAATTCAAACAGTATCTGGTGGGCAGCAAATTTGTGGTGAAAACAGATCATAACAGTCTCAAACATTTCCTTGGACAGAAGGATCTAAATGAGAGGCAACAGAAGTGGGTCAGCAAGCTTCAGGCCTACGACTTTGACATTGTTTATGTCAAAGGTAAGAAGAACATTGTTGCCAATGCCTTATCCAGGAGGCCCCATTTGTGTGCATTAGGGGCCATTTCCAATGATTGGAGAGAGATATCGGCAGAATATGCCAAGGATGCATGGGCTGCTAGAATAATAGATGGCATTATCAAAGATGACAGGTACACAATGGTAAATGAGTTTAATCATTTACAAGGATAGGATCTTCTTGGTGCCAGAATCAGAGATGAAGCAGAAGGTTTTGAGGGCATTCCATGACTTGCCTATAGCAGGGCATCCAGGATATTTCAAAAATTACAGACGGGTTAGAGAGAGGTTCACTTGGAAGGGCCTCAAGACAGAAGTGATGCAGTATGTGAGAGAGTGTCCGTTATGCTAGCAGAACAAACAGGAGCACTCTTTCCCAGGAGGATTACTGCAGCCCCTGCCCATTCCTGAGAGGAAGTGGGATTGTATTTCTATGGACTTTATCACAAGCCTACCTAAAGTCCAAGGCAGGGATTGTATTTATGTGGTAGTGGACATATTGACAAAGTATGCACATTTCTTTGGCATTCCTACCACCTTCACTGCAGCTCAAGTTGTAGACTTGTTCTTTCGTGAGGTATTCCGTCTTCATGGGTTGCCAAGGAGCATTGTCAGTGATAGGGACAGCAGGTTCCTTAGTAATTTTTGGCAGGAGCTCTTCAGGTTGACAGGGATAGAGCTCAACCCTAGCACGAGCTACCACCCACAGACAGATGGTCAGACAGAGATAGTCAATAAATGGGTGGAAGGATACCTTCGGAATTATGTGTCAGGGCAGCAAAAGGCATGGATTAAGTGGCTTCACATGGGGGAGTACTGTTCTAATTTCACTTATCACATGTCCATTCAGATTTCACCCTTCATGGCTTTGTATGGGTATGAGGCACCGAGCTTTGTTGATTTATTGTTTGGAGATAGCAAAGTGCCTAAGGCCAAAGATCTTCTTCAGGAAAGTCAGGACATCATGAGGTCTTTGAAGGAGAACATACAAAAGGCTCAGAATCAGCAGAAGCAGTATGCAGATCAGCAGAGGACTGAGCGATCATTTGAGGCTGGTGACATGGTATATTTAATGCTGCAGCCTTATAAGCAGTCCACTCTCAAGAAGAGTGGGGCAGAAAAGCTTAAGCCACGGTACTATGGGCCTTTCAGGATCTCCAAGAAAATTGGAGAAGTGGCTTATGAGTTAGAACTTCCAGCAGATAGCAAGGTACACAATGTGTTTCATGTATCTCGCCTCAAGAAGGCACTAGGACATAATGTGACACCATCAGCAGAGTTACCTCCTGTTGATGAAGAGGGGAAGTTGATTTTGGTACCCGAGGCAATAATTGACACCAGGGAACGTACTTTGAGGAGGAAGACTATCACAGAGTACCTGGTTAAATGGAAGAACCTGCCGATAGAGGATGCAACTTAGGAAAATGAGCAAATATTGGAGCATCCTGATCTGAGATTGCTTGAGGCAAGCAATCTTAGGGAGGGCGGACTGTAATGTCCCCTTCTCGATACATGGTTAGTCCATCATTGGGTTCCCGTGGACTAGCAGTTTGGTTAGGAAAATGTGATCAGTTGGCAGTGGTGGTGTTTGTCAGTGATGAAGTTGTGGTTCAAGTTCATGGGATCCAATTGGCACCCTCTGAGATTGCTCTGTGCGCTCTTGGCCGTTACTATTTTTAGTAAGTTTGGGTTCAGTGTCGGTTCGGGATTTTCAGAGTGGGGTTAGATGCGTCTCATCGAGACCTTTCCGGCGAGCTAAAGATCAAGGCATTCCGACACCGTCTTCATATTTATTTTAAAATCCAAAGTTTAATGTATTTATTAATTGGAACTTTATGAACAAATATTATAGTCACTTTATAAATTAAGTTGCAACTTAAAAGTGACCCCTTTAGGAGTTGGGCGCCCATGGGAGACATAAGGGGATGAAATTAAAATATTAAAACAATTGAAATTCCCTCAATTTGGGGCGTTGGACTTGGAGAGGGAAATAAAAGGTGAAAACAAAGCTCATTTGCATATGCTATGTTTATGATATTTCTCTTTGTGAGCTCTGTTAGGGTTTTGAGGGTTTGAGGATTCGAACCAGGCTCTTGGAGACGAAAACCTCCCTGAGTAACGGCATTCTATAGGTGTGCAAGATCACCCAAAGGTGCCATTCGAGGTGAATGCATTCGGTATTCACATATGTGCTTCAATGGAGTTTGTGTGATAAGGGTTTGATGGAGAACTCGATATTTCTCTTGCATTTTCTGTTGTGTTCTTCATAGCGCAGTTTGGATGATCGATTTGTTGGAGGATTTTGAGGTAGATATTACTTGTTGTGGACTATATTTCTTAGCAGCAGCTGGCCGTACTTACCCAGCCCAGCCGTACCATATTTTGGGGCAGCTTTGTGAGGTTTCTTTGCATATTTTCCTTCCTACTCTGGTTGCCCAACCCCTAAGGTAATGTGCAGCTCAATACATAAGGATTTCGAAGGTGTTTAAGCAATGTATGTTGTTGTTCATGCTCCAGGCCAGCCGTACAACTCCATATAGAGGACGTGGGTTCTTTGGTCAACATTCTCTTGTGATTACAGCAGACTAATCTACTCTTTGGAGGCGTTTGGGGTCCTAGTATTTGCTGATATCCATTGTGAGAACATTTCTTGTATTTCCCTGGAGTTGTGAATGAATATTGTACTACCCTCTTGTTGATCCGGCAATAGCCTAAAATTGAAGTTTCAAATCTGCATATGGGTATGTGATAGAACCTCTTTATTTGCTAATATATAAACTGGGTCTTTCATATTTCTCTCATAATCCTTGTATATTTTCTGAGTTTATGTTATATGCAATATATTGTATGCTCCAGCAACACATCTGCAGGAAAACTGAAAACCCCTTCTGCATTCTTCTCTCTAGTCTGAAAGATCACATAAAAATTAATAAAAATAACACATAAAAGATCTTTTAAAAAATACAAACAGGTACGGCACATTACAAGGGTGATGTGTTGAAGCATGTTAGGGAGTGTATGGTATGCCAATAGAACAAAACAGAATAGGTATTTCCAGTTGGATTGTTGTAGCCCTTACCCATTCCAAATCAAAAATGGGAGAGTATTTACATGGATTTTATCACGGATCTTCTGCAAGTGTAGGGTAAGGATTGTATTTTTGTGGTAGTTGACAAGTTCACCAGGTATGCTCATTTTTATGCTCTATCTTCAGAATATAAGGCACCTTAAGTGGCTGATTTGTTTTTTAGAGAGATGTTTAGACTACATGGGTTGCCTAAAAACATTATGAGTGACAGGGACAGCCAATTTCTTAGCTTGTTTTGGCAAGAACTTTTTCGGTTGATAGGTAAATAATTGACTCCAAGCACTAGCTACCACCCTCAAATGAATGGACAAACAGAGATTGTGAACAAATGGATTGAGGGATATTTGAGGAATTATGTTACAAGGCAGCAAACAACATGGATTAAGTGGCTTTATCTTGGAGAGTATTACTACAACTCTACACATCATATGCCCATAGGTATGACTCCTTTCAAAGCATTGTATGGATATGATGCATTATTTTTTATGGATTTGATCACTTCAAATAGTAGAATCCCTGGAGCTAAAGATATGGTTCAGTAAAGTCTAGATATTTTGAATGCACTCAAGGAGAACCTACAACAGGCCCAAAATCAGCAAAAAATGTATGCAGATTGCCACCATTCGGAGAGAGTTTATGAGGTGGGAGATATGGTATTTTTGAGATTGCAGCCCTATAGGCAGTCTTCCCTCAAAGGAAGCAAAGCTAAGAAACTTAAGCCACAATTTTATGGACCCTACAAGGTTTTGCAAAGGATCAGAGAGGTTGTCTATGAGTTAGAATTGTTGGAGAAAAACAAAATTAAAGTATTCCATGTTTCATGCCTCAAAAAGGCACTTGGACAACATGTTACTCCTTCTTTAGAGCTGCCACCACTTGATGAGGAGAGCAAATTGATCTTGGCTCCCGAAGCAATCATGGATATGAGGGAGAGGAGGTTGAGGAATCAGGTCATAACGGAGTATTTGGTGCGTTGGAAGGATATTCCAATTAAGGATGCTACATGGGAAGGAATGGAGATTTTTGATCATCCAAATTTGAAATTGCTTGAGAGCAAGCAATTTAGGGAAGGGAGAACTGTCACGTCCCTTTTCTCAAAATACTAAAAAGGGTTTTTATACACTAGCAAAATAAAATTAAAAATATATATATATAATAAAAATAAAAAGGAGCCAATAAGGGCGTGGTGCGGTGGTTAAGTCGCTCGGTTGTAGTGGCGGCCACCAGAGTTCAAACCCCCGCTGGGCCAACGAGCTCGCGGGTTTGAAGTGTTCTTTCTTGGGGATGAGGTCCCCCGTGTTGTGGCCTCACCGGTTCATAGCTCCGAGCAAAAGCGTTGTGTGGAGCCGGAGGGCGTGTCGCACCAACGTCACCGGTCAAATTAAAAAAGTTTACCAGGGGCATTAAAAAAATAAAAAAATAAAAAATAAAAAGAAGGAAAAAATAAAATAAAAGTATTTTTAAATACTTGGCAAGAAATTAGGTCCCAAGGGCCCGAATTGAGAATGTATATCATCAAGCTCCAATCTTCATTTTCAATTATCCAATTTCTTGGCATTTTCTTGTGAGTTCAATTTTTCATCTTGCTTTTCAAAGACACTAACCCTTGGCTGCAACTCTGCGAACTGGGAAGACGAAAACCCTCTTGGCTCGCCTAATTCAAGAGATTAGGACGAAAACCCTTCCCTCTCACTTGACAAATCCACACAGGGTTTGCAGGTGGACTGATTTGTTGACTTTTTTGCATTTCAGGGCGGAAGACAAGGATTTGCAAGCAAATTGGCAGCTGCTAGTTTCAGAATAGTTTATCCCATATCATCATTAGCCATTGTTTTTGGAGGGTATTGTACATCACCGCTACTATAACGACCACCCCAAATTGCTGGTCACAAGATCCGTAAGCCTAGACCATCAAGCTTGTTCCAAAATACAGTGTTGGCAATGTGTTCACAGTTGGAAAGAGGCTCTCATTATTGGTCACTGAGCAGTAAAGTGAAGTTTAGACAGAATTCAAAATTTTGTGTGTCATGGTGGTCGCAGTTGAAGGAGATCTCACTTCCTAACCGCTGGTATCTACAATTCATAAATTATTATCGGAGGATTACCCGATATTTGCGCAGCAAATCCAAAATGCCATCCCCAACCGTGGCATTGTGCTAGATCAAATCATAAGGTGATCATTGGACATCATCTGCACCATTCACTGTGGTGCTGGCAGCCACACCTAACTCCTAACAGTCGCACCTGCACACTATAAGGGAGATTGCCGCATTGTTTCCACATAGGGAGCTTCGACAATTGGCGGACTAGTGCATTGTGGAGTTGCAACGACTAGGGAAAGTTGAAACTACAAGAAGAGCTCACAGATCCACATACTACTTTCATCATAAGGGAATTGCAGGGCAATCACAAGTCACAATTGGGCACGCAGAAACCCTTACAAAGCAGACTGATTACGCCTTGCAGCTGCCTACTTGTTTATAGGGTGGTGACCAATCACAGATACCCCAGGTCTGCCGTACCAAATCATAATTCTGAACCGAAAATTTTCCTAATCAATATTTTCTCATTGTAATCAGAATCACCATTGTTTATGAATCATATGAATTGAGACTATCATATTTTGACTATTTTGTTCAAGTGTTTATAGCTATGAAATGTTGAGTAATTGCAGTCTAATGGTAATCAGCAAATAAAATAAATCAACATATATAGCAAGGACATTACATTTTTTCATGTTCTTTTCATATGCAACTAGCTGATCTAGTCACCTCTCCTCACGAATGGATTTCAAAATTGGATGGCTCATAATGGGTTTTAAGAGATGAGCAATGAATCTTCTAAGTTATTTGACTTCAGCCTTTAAGGCTACCTTACCTTCACTGGCCTTGAGGAATCTCTCCTTGATGTTTTTTTACATAGTAACAGAAAATGCCAAAAAAATGCATATAACAGCGGTTAATACATAACCGTCCCAAAAACCGCATGGTTCTAACTCGTGCCTGGTTTATTCAAAAAAGATCAAAACCGAGGCAACACGGGTCAAATCGTGAATGAAACGAGGGTAATTGAAAAATACACGTTTTATATGCGTGTAGTTCAAAAAACTGCCAATTTTTTCAATCAGCCCATGGGTTTTTGCCTACAAAGCCCTCTAACATTTGCAGTTTTTTTTCTTCATGTTTTTATGAGTATTTTAGCATCTTTTAATTTGCTGCTTTTTTCCTGTGTTTTTCCCATTTTAAACCCGTGTAATTGAATTCCATTTATAGTTTTGGGTTGTCAATGGTCATGTCATTGCCATGTACATATAATGTGACTATGGGTTTTTATGACTACTTTTAATAAGTTAACATCTCCTTGGTGTGTCTTGGCCCCCAAATCTATCTCTGCCATCTAGAAATTTGTTGGTTCAACATCCTATGTTTTCTCTTGTGAAGGAATAGCAATCTCAACAATAAAGTGGTCATATGCTCCTCTCTTCACCTAAGAGCATCTTTTGGGCTTTTTGGACTTTGATTTAGAAATGATAGATGAAAGTGTAGCAAAATTAATCTGATAAGACTGTGTAATCTTCATTTTTCTAGTCATCTCGAATTTCACTCACTCTAGTGCTTCTTTTCCTTGTTTCTGCTTTCTAGAAGAATTTCTCACAAGAGAAGGATTTCAATGAATGAGAGGTGACTCGGTAGTGGGAATAATGAAAAAGATATAGGATTTTGAGGATGAGGAAGAGACAAAATGGGAGGTAAAATAAAGGGTTCCTAAGGCATAGATGTCAAGGTAACATCATTGATGTAGGAAGTGGGAATGGTCAAAATAGTGACGAAGAAGAGGACCTAGAAGGGGAGGAAGAGTGGGAGAAGGAAAAACAAGAGTAGATGACATAATCTGAGGAGGCCCTTGACTGTGCTGAAGATTGGGAGAAGCTCCTCAACTCTTTTTCGCAACTAATTTAAACTCCTTGATCTTTGGAGCTACATCCATCTCATCTGTAACCTTTTCTTTTCCCTTTCCTTCTTCTTCATTACCTTTACGATCTCCTGCAATCATAACACATGTTATTGTTCATGACGAAGAAGATGAAGGTACCACATTCACTCAAGGAAGTTGTGAAGAATAAATTGAAATCTAATTTTAATCCTTGGTTATCATTGAAGTTTTTTTGGCCATTTTTTCAGTAAAAAGAATCTATTTTGATTCATGATCACCTTGGCTTTTTCCTGATTAAAAGCATTTTCCTTGATAGCCCAATTAACTGAAGGTAAGGGTTGTTGATTTATATTTTCTAATAGAAAATGAGGAGATGAAATTTCAGATTTAGAATTTGAAAGGTCTTCAAGTACTTCCTCCAAAGTAAGATCAACAAATTGTTTTATAATCATTCAACTATATTCTCTTCTTTTATCCTCATATTCATCAACACAGTCGGCCCAAAAATCTTCAACCTTTGGTAAATGTCGTTATTTTCTTCCTAATCTTTCAACCATAAAGCCTTTTGGATTATATGTGTGTTTTTCATAAAAAGTCTTAAAGTTGAATCTCAAAATCTCACCACTAATATACTTGGAGTCTATGATGGCCTTCTCCTGTTATTCGGTTGAGCAAAGTGATCACGGTTGAATATTCATCCTTAAATTCACCCATTCTCAATGTTTTGGTACGCATGATTTCTTCTCTTGCAACCAATGCCTGCCAATGTGCTTTTGACATTCAAGGATACTATTATCCCAAACCTTCTCACATTCTTCTAAATCAATTTCCTAAGTCTCCTCATAATGCAGCAAAGAGAAGGTAACTTGTATTGAATCTAAATCAAGTTTGCAAAGTACTTGATCACTCA
Source organism: Cunninghamia lanceolata (assembly GCA_027924645.1). Lineage (NCBI taxonomy): Eukaryota > Viridiplantae > Streptophyta > Pinopsida > Cupressales > Cupressaceae > Cunninghamia > Cunninghamia lanceolata. The sequence goes on from BSBN01000655.1 coordinate 12,002,796, forward strand.
CTAAATGAATCCTTTTTTTCAAAAATCATAGTGTTTGACACATGCAAGGACAAATACTTCACTTTGTACGGAAAGAGGAAAAGAAGTCGCTTCAATGAAACCAATATCTTATAACCTTTTTAGCTATTTTGTTCCCAATGATTTATCTTTTCTTCCAAATCCAATTCTTACACATTGACTTGCCCTATGTCAGTTTCTTTGATTTTACAATATTGGGTCACCAGTATTGCTGGAGTATCCCCGGTTTGAAAATGAAACTGGATGTTTGAAACCTGAGGATTTACGATAGATTGTTGTTTTGTTTATGAAGTGATCAATTTGTTTGAGCAAAACCCTTCTATGGCTGTCACAAAACTGTTGCGAGGAATGCAACTGTTAAACACTTGGAAATCAGTCATGAAGATAAAAAAATACCTCTTCAAATGTACCAATATGACTGTTGTTATGTACTGCTGGCATCTTACATTTGGGCGACTGAAAACCCACTGAAGCAGTGATGATAAACCCTAACAACAAACTGAAAATGATCACTAAAATAAAGGATTTTTTTGCAACCAAACACTAGCAGCCTTGAAGAATGTATACAGTCGTTTATTAGATGTTGACGATGACTGAAAATTGTCTCAAAACCCTAAGCACCCAGCAAAATGTCTGCAAATCCGATTTAGTTAACTAAAAACCCTCGCTCAGAATGTAGAAACCCTGGGCTCCCTTACTGGAAATCAGTGAAATTCTGGCATTGGAATTAGTAAACCCTTGAAAACCTTGGAATAATAAACAATGGAGAACAATACTATATTTATCGATAAATCATTTTTCTATTTCTACCTTTGATTCCCTCTCCAATCACGCCTATAAATATCACTGCAACTTTGTTCTTTTATGTTGTTATATACCTCCGTTTATAGCAGCGCACTTCTACGAATGGGAGTACATTTTAATGTTTGATGAAGTCTGGTCAGTCTTGCTGAAACGTGCACCTATGCATGGTGTTGCAATTTATTGAAACCCCCTTTCAGTTCGAGGAGGAGCATACCTTTGTATAGGGGTTGCGTTTGATCTTCTTGCTAACTATGGTCTTCTCTGAACTGGCGCTCGCCTGACTATTGGAGTAAAACTTCTGGATTTTGAAAACTGGATTGCACTTCACATGAGCTTGCCCCTATGAACTCTGAATTTATGAACTCTGGATTTCTGAACTCTGAATTTAATGTTTCACAAAACTTGTTTCTCTGCGGAGATCGCGCGCCTGATTTTAGGTTTGAACATTTTAACTTAAAACCTTTTTAGCCTCTTCACGGTGGAGCAAACATTTTTTATTTTGGAAACCTGCACGTCTTTATATGTGTATGAGTTTATTCATTGAACAATGTTTTGTTTTGTTTTTAACTTTTATGCTCTTTACATAGAATTTTTTTTTTTTTTTTTTCGCCTTTCCTCCAATGTCTTGAAAAATGACTCCTAATTAATAAGCAACAAGGTTTGGCTTGAAATGTGACACAATATGACTTTCTAGGCAATACAAAGTGCTCAAATACATTAACAAATTATTACCTTATAAATATGCTAAAATGTAGTTCCTAATTTCAAACACTTTGAGTAAAACATTTTGCAATGCATCCAAGATTGAAGTTGAGGCTAAGTTGAGTAAAAAGATTATTACGTAAGAGCAAACTCATGTAGTACACTAGCTACAAGCCTTTCATGCAAAAGAAACATTCCCTTGCACAAAAGCAACGACAACACTACAAACCATTCGTGCAAATCCCTAGAGTGTACTCATCACCTACATTAGATAGGGACTAGGTAAGAAGTTGAAACAAGGTTATAAATGGTACCATCAACACTAGAGCATCTCCCACAATGGCATTGAATGTCATGTGTAATAGTCACTAATTATGCAAGCCACATTAGATTCTGACAAAGTTGAGGATACTAATCAAGAGGCATAGTGTCTCAACACCAATGCCAAGACCTTTAACACTTTGGAGGAATGTGAGTGTCTCTTCCACAAGAAGTGTTGGGTCAATGGATAGCCTATCCATGTCATCATCGAAAGTGGTAGCAAAAACATCATCATGCATGATGCAGTCAAGCACCTAGGTCTTTCCACCACCACTCATCCAAACCCCTTCTCTTTAGAATGGTTGTAGTATGGGAAGGACATTCAAGTGAGTAGATAATGCACTTTGAAGTTTATAGTCAAACTTATGCAAGATGTTGTCACTTGTGACATTGTGCCTCTAGAAGTTTGTGACATTCTCCTTAGAAGACCATACTTATATGATTGTGACGATATTTACCATTCAAAGCGTCAACAATGGACAATACATGTCAACAATTGGTACATCGACCTCCATATGTCAAAATCATAGGCCAAATGAGCTTTGATCTCTATAAAAAAAATGTCATGAGATCATTGCCCATACACAAAAGTTTGTGTTTCTCATTATCCAACCAAAGGCACTTGCACAAGAAAGCATGTGAGCACTAGGCATGCACATGATTGCATCAACACCTTCATAGCAATAATTGCTCACAAGGTACTATAGTAGCATAAAGATGTCTTTGAGGAATACACAAGTCTTCTAAGACACTTCATGATATAACACCAAATTAATTTAATTCACATATGCCATGTTCTAAATAGGCCTTTGTATCACAAATTTATCTAGGAGAATGACGAAGTTTGACACCAAATCCAAGAGCTACTTGATCAAGGTAAGATTAGACATGGTTCTTCTCCATGCAACAACATAATAATCCTTGCACCTAAAAAGGATGGCACACTGCATCAACTATTTGTGCTCAACAAGATCATGGTGAAAATAGATGTCCTTTGTTATGCATCAATAACCTATGGGAAAACTTCACAGTGCACAATACTTCACCAAGGTTGACCTCAAATCAATATATCATCATGTATTAGTTTAGGCTAAAGATATTTGGAAGATAGCTTTCAAAAACTCTGGACTATACGAATGGATGGTTATGTCTTTTGGTTTAACCAATGTGCCAACAACATTCATGTGCTTGATGAATGACATGTTGCAACCCTTCACCAACTCAATCATCATCTACTTAGATGACATCCTCAACTTCAACAAGACCTAGGAGGAGCACATGGAGTGCATATTAGATACCTTGCACTAACATAAGTTGTAATCCAATCTCAACAAATGCACTTTTGATACCACACAAATCTAGTACTTGGGCTACATCATCAACCAATCTAGATACATGTAGAACTTAAAAAGACCAAAGTAATTTGATATTATCCAATACCATTTGGTCTCATAGACTTTCTCACCTTTCTCAAATGTGCCAACTTCTATTGCATATTTATCTTGGTTTCTCTCACATTGTATGTTCATTCAATTAGAACATGCAAGTCGAGACACCATTCTCTTGAACACCTACACAACAACATGCCTTCAAGGAGCTCAACCAATGCCTCTATGCAACATTTGTTTTGCTAATGCTTGACATTGCACACCCATTTGAAATCCAATCCAAGGCATCTAGCTATGCACTCAATATAATATTCACATAGCATGGGCACCCAATCATGCATCATTCAAAAGCTTTTAGCAATATGGTTCAATGTTGCTTGACATATGAAAAGGATTTATATGTGTTATGTCAAAAATTGTCCTTCTGCATGGAACGGTACAATTTCTCATAGTTTAGCTCCTCTCATGTGGTGTCCTTTCAACCTAGTTTATTTCAGACCTTCCTAAACCTTGATTGACCTATGTCTAACTGAAGAAAAGTCATATTTCAGGATAACTAAAGACTGAAGGTGAAAAAGAAGTTTGGATTTGGGATTCCCTAGACCCCCTTAAGGCAGACCTGATCGAGAAATCAAGGCTTGGGCTTGCGCGCTCATGCCATAGCCCTGCCCTATTTCTTAGGGTTTTGAATTTTGTCAGGGTGTCCGCTCCCGCCGTGCATTTCGGGATTCCGTTTTCAAAATTTTGTTTTCGTGTGATGTCGACGTCTTATTTCAAATTTTGAAATTCCTAAGGTAGATATTTAAAGACATTTGAAAATCATTTTATTAGACACAATCTATATGCAAACTTTATGCCAAAATTGCCATTGAAGATCAACAACTTGTTGAAGCTCTTGAAGTTATTTGAATTTGCTATCATGGAGACATTTGATGGAGATTAGGAATCAAGATCTTGAGACTATCTTGCTCTTCCTAGGGTTTGAACAACCTTTTGTAGCATCAGGAGAAGGGTTGAAGCCTCCAACATTGATCTTGGAAATTCTCCATGGATACGGTAGCCTTACCTTCTTGTTCTACAAGTCTTCATTGCTATCATCTCCATGAGGTGAAGTTATGTTTGTTTCATTGAGTAAAGCAAAGAGTTGATCTTTCCTTGATGCTTGAGTCATCTAGGGTTTTACATTTTTGCATACACATTTGTTAGATGAGCACACACATCTGCAGATCTTTATCCTTGGCTATTGTTGAGGCAGGAATACCAAAAATGGGGCTTGACTAAGGCAAGCTCCTATATAGCCACAACCCTCTTTCTCCTCCTTTTGCATGTGCAGGTTAAATTCATCGAGATCCAGCGGAAAGGAGAGACAGGAAGACGGATATTGTAGACACAGTCATCACAGAGTTTTAAATTTTGAGATTGTGAGACTTTCAGGGCTTTATGACTTGCGCCTTAGCCCACCTGGGTATTTTCCTTAGGATTCGGAAGCCTCTGAAGATTGTCAGATAGTTGTTACAGAAGATCTCGATAGTCAGAAACCTTTAGGGCTTTGTGACTAGCGCCCTAGCCCATCAGAGCCTTTGTTTCTGGGTACATTTCCTTTGTACTGTATTCTATGCATTTCTATAATGATTTTATCTGTATCTGTGTCATAAATTTAGTTATTGTTGTCAGATTGGAAATTTAGGGTTTCATGCTTAATGAGTGATACTAGCTTGTGAAAACCTGATCAAAAACATCCACACAGACATAATTAGCAGAAAAAGGGAACCTAGGAAATCAGTAGTTTATCTATAAGCTCATTCCTTACTTCCCTAATGTTTTATTTTTTGAAAAGTGTGGGAGTTGAAGTCTTTTATCTTGATTCCCCATTTTTACGACAAAACATTTTGGTGAACCCGTGTTCTAAGATAATTTGCATCCTTTTTAACATCAGATCTGAGTTAGTTTGTTGTCCTAAATCATATTTAGATTACAAAACCTCTTTTGTGAAAGTACATACATTAAATCTTAAGTGATTCCTTTATCCTTTCATTAAAAGAGTTTAAAATTACAACTTTGTGTTTTGCATAAGTGCTATGAAAATGTTTATGCTATATCTTTTTACATTTAAGTCTTGGGTTAATTAGAACATATTATAATGTCGGATTACTTTTTACAAGACTTTCATGTGTATGATGATTTGTTTAGTTGTGATGACTTCAATATGTTAGATGAAGCCTTTGAGGACTTTATCTCAATTGGATATTCCACTACGACTCCTAAACCGTCGTTGTTTCAAAGATTAGTAAATGCAATTTATGTTCCTAAACCTCCAAAAGGACTTGTGAAACTAAAAATAGTGGTCAACTTGTGTTTAGATGTGGCTCAACCACACTCTAAACTGGTGCTCACTATTAGAGGCCTTCCGCCTTCTTCTCGACCTCTTGATTACATTTATAACTATGCTAAACAAATAACAGCAAAATTCACAACAACCTAGTCATACTATGGTTGCTCATACATATAACACTTAGAATAACAAACAAAGCAAACAACAATCAAGCATTCAGATATCTTTACCAGCTTCTCAACCTATGCTTCCTCAAGCACCTCGTTCAACACAAAAAGTTAGTCAAGATTATGATCTTGTTGAGCAGCTTTGCGCTACTCCTACTAAGATATCACTTTGGGAACTTATACAAACTTCACCTGCATACCATGGAATGCTCTAGGAAGCTTTACAAAAGGTGATTGTACCACCCACTGTCAAGCCGAATGATGTAGCAACTCTCTTAGATTGTATGCATGCGACAAAAATAGACATTCTATTTCAACAACATGAGTTTCCATCTCTTGAAGTTCAAAATCAGTATGATCCTTTAATTATCTTCATTACAATATATAAGAAACTCATTAAACGAGTTATGATTGAGAATGGATCAACTCTTAGTGTTTGTGGCATCAATTTATTACATAAAATTAAAGTTGATACATCTTGGATTAAGCTAGATAGGATAAGTATTCGTGGCTTCTATAATGTTGGAAGACAATCCGTAGGCACTATAACTTTACCTGTACAAGTTGGGCCTGTGACTTTATCTACCCTGATTCATGTCATGCCTAGTTCTTTGTCATACAACATGATTCTTGGTAGATCTTGGATTCACGCACTGGGAGCAGTTCCTTCTACCCTCCATCGTTTGATCAAGTTTGTTTATAAAGACAAACTTCATACTATTCATGCTAATCCTGAATTAGATAGCTATTTACAAATTGAATCACAAAAGTAAGTTGTTCATCATAAGATCTTAAAGAACTTAAAAGTTGACCCGTCAACTCCTCTTGCCATAAATAATGTTGTGCAAGAATCTAAGCAATTGAATGCATTTCTTGGTGATGATTGGGGTTCGTTAGATTTTACATCCCCCTCTATAGGAAAATATAAAATTAACAACCCTACTCCTGAAACATCAAATGTTGCATCAATCTCATCTAAAAGTTCAAATACGAAACCTAAAGTCTCTTTGGTAACAAATACAGATAATACTCTTACTTACACTACAGATTATGAGACTTATGAGGCCCCGCCTTCTTCTAAGGAAATGGCTTCCCTTTATGGTCGAGGATTTTAGATCCTTTATAAGAATTGTGACTATGTAGGTAATGGTTGCGGTATTAATCAACAAGGAATTTGAGTACCTATAGAATCCGCTTTGCGACATTACTCAAGTGGCATTGGATATAATCCTTTCAAGGAATCTAAAGATCGTAGACGTCCTAATCTTAATGTGAATACAATATCAATGCTTAATTTGATATTTCCTGAGATGATTGACACTAATTGTCCTCTAGGAGAGATTCGTTCGAATATCTTTTCAACAGATGAAGCAATAATTGAATTCTTGGGTGCTTACAACAATTTTCCCCGTTACCATCATAAACGTGGATTACCTTATTGTTTGAACAATACTGCATATTTTGGAAAGTCCACAACATGATAAATAGTACTTTAAAATCTAAGGAAGAATCTGAAGAATGACCACAATCACCCGATCTCCTAGACCACAGTACTCTACTTAATGGGAAGACTGTCGATGTTTTCATGGAGAAAGATAATACTGAAAAAATTATCCCTATAGGTGATTGTTTAAATGCAGAAGAAAAAGAAGATATGACCAAGCTGTTACATGAATTTTCTAAATTGTTCACTTGGAATTACTCGGATATGCCTGGTATTAATCCTCAGATTGTAACACATAATATAGTATTAAAATTAGATGCTAAGTCGTTTAAACAAAAGATTCGTAAAATGAATCCTAAGATTGTGTTACTTGTTAAGGCTAAGATAGAAAATCTTTTACAAGCTGGCTTTACCCGCCCTATTGACTATTCACCTTGGATTTTGAATATCGTGGATGTTGCTAAACCTGATGGCCATATTCAGATGTGTACTGACTTTCGAGATTTGAATCTTGCATCTTTGAAAGATGATTTCCCTCTTCCAAACATTGATATGATTGTTGATTCAATAGCTGGCCATGAACTACTCTCCTTCATGGACGGATTTTCAGGATATAATCAAATTTTATAAACCCTCAAGATCAATATAAAATAACTTTTATAACACCTTGGGGAACATTTTGTTGGGTAGTCATGCTGTTTGGACTTAAGAATTCTGGAGCAACTTACCAACATGCCATGACTCTTATCTTCCATGATTACATGCCCAATATCTTAGAGGACTATGTCGATGACATCTTGGCGAAGTCTATTCATCACCAAGATCATACCATAACTCTCTGACAGATCTTTGAGCGAATAAAAAAATACAACATGAGATTAAATCCCCACAAGTGTGTCTTTGGCGTAGATAGTGGGAAACTAATGGGATTCATAGTTTTGAATCATGGTAATGAAGTAGATACGAAAAAGATTGATGTAACTGTTAATATGCCAACACCTAGAAACATATCTCAACTTCATAGTTTACAAGGGAAGATACAGGCCATTCACCGATTTGTCTCACAATTTGCGGATAGGACTCACCCTTTTACTCAACTACTAAAGAAGGATTCAAAATTTCAATGGAATTCAGAATGTCAAAAGGCTTTTGAGGACTTAAAAAGTTCTCGCTAACCCTCCTGTTTTACAACCTGCTACTACTGATAAAATTTTCATTCTTTATACCTCAGCATCTAATAATGCCCTTGCAGCATTATTAGCACAACATAATAATGAAGGCAAGGAACATGTTGTATATTACATTAGTCGAACACTGCTTGATTATGAAGTGTGATATATTGTCATTGAGAAATAATGCTTAGCTCTTGTCTTCACAACACAAAATCTTAGGCATTATTTTTTAAATGCTAAGATACACGTCATGGTAAAATTTGATCATTTGAAACATTTATTTGCTAAAATAGATCTTTCAAGTCGCCTTGCTAAATGGGTTATGTTGTTAACTGAATTCGACCTCAAATTTATATCTTAAAAAGTGATTAAAGGACAAGTGTTATCCGACCATTTAGCTGAATCACCATCTCCCTTGGCTATACAAAATTAGGAGACATTTCCTGATGATCAAATATTAAATATGGATAAAGATGACAAATGGGAATTATATTTCGATGGATCAAGATGTCGAACTGGCTCCGGCGATGGTGTTATACTAGTACCTCCCTCTGGTAAGTCGATTCCTATGTCTTATCGTCTAAATTTCTCATGCACAAACAACATCGTTGAGTATGAAGCTCTTATCACAGGACTTCGTGCCGCCTTGGCTTTGAATATTAAAAACATCACCATATATGGCGATTCACAATTAATTGTACGACAGATAACAGGATCGTATCAAGCGAAACAAGATAAATTATCTCAATACCGCGATCTGGCCTTATCTTTGTTACAACAATTTACATCTTTCTCAATTGATACTATACTTAGAAAGGACAATCGGCACGCAGATGCAATGGCAAGCGTGGCTTCTCTTATATCCTCTATCGATTTACCTAATGAATACATCTTTATCGTTCATAATCTTAAGACACCTGCATTAGATGAAATGGTATCTTTAGACATTAAACTTTGTTATAACATGAACTCTGGTGAATGGTTCTCCCATATATTCAACTATTTGCGTGATGGAACCATCCCTAATTCAACATCTAAAAACACTCAAGTTCACTACACAAACTTGCAGTGCGCTATATCATTCTATTTAATGTTTTATACAGACGAAGTTATAATGGTGTTCTTCTCTGATGTCTTAGTAATTCAGAGATCTTGATAGCTTTAGAAGAAGCTCACTCCAGTGCTTGTGGAGAACATTTTGGAGGAAAATCATTGGTACAAAAACTAATACGTATGGGGTATTACTGGCAATGCATGGAACAAAATTCCTTCGCTTATGTCAAGAAGTGTCTACAATGTCAACAACATCAACATTTAATCCGAGCACCTGCCGAGGAACTTCATGCCCAAGTTTCACCTTGGCCATTTTTTGTTTGGGGCTTGGATCTAATCGGTAAAATTTCTCCACCTTCTTCCCAAGGACACACCTTTATAATCACCGCTACTGATTACTTCACGAAGTGGGTTGAAGTTGTTCCTTTTTGATCCATGACTGCTGAACTAATTTGTCGTTTTATACAAGATAACATAATCTCTCGATTTAGTATTCCTTCCTCCTTGGTCTTTGACAATGGCATGCCATTCAAGAACAAGGATGTGAAGAAATTTCTCAAAAAATATCACATTCAACACCACTTCTCTACGCCTTACTATCATCAATTGAATGGCCAAGTAGAAGCTTCAAACAAGGGTTTTGGACAAATTTTACGAAAAACTATTAATAAACATCAGAAAGATTGGCATACTCAATTATCTTACGCGTTATGGGCTTATAGAACAAGCATTTGTACGGCTACTGGAACTACTTCGTATAATCTTGTTTATGCTGTTGATGCGGTAATGCCCTAGGAGTTAGAAATTCCTTCATTGAGAGTTTCCTTGAGGGACATTATGGATGACAATATGGAACGAGAAAAGTGATTACAAGAACTTGAGATGCTTGACAAACAACGTATTAATGCTCTCAAGCATCTTAAGGCCCATCAGAAGAGTATCCAATGATCATACAATGAGCACATCATACATCGTTCATTCAATGTTGGAGATCTGGTACTATATGAGAATCAACACAATGTAAACGCACCTCCTAGAAAAAAAGGAAAGTTCAGCCCTAACTAGCTTGGACCATATGTAGTTACCGAAGCCTTTAGATCAGGAGCATATAAGTTAGCCGATGAACAAGGTACACCACTTAAAGAACCTATTAATGTTGCACACCTTAAGAAATTCTATGCTTAAGACTATATGTTAGATGTTACTTTAAAGAGCAAACTTATTAGTTAGTATAGCTTCAATTTCGAAAAGGTACGATTATTTTGTCTTAATTCATTTAACATAGCATCTGTTTTGGTTAATCATTGTTGTATCTTGTTTAAACATGCTTTATTAAGACCACCTTTGTATTAACTGAGTATAGCATAGAATGTTGGTTATGTGTGAAATTCATTAATCATTGTTCTTTTTACTACATGTTATGTAAAGAATTGTTTAGTATCACATTAGCATTAATCACATTTCTACATAGGCATTAACATATATCACTAGTTGAATTTTATATAAATCACATGTGATAGATTAGACAACATTAGAAATCCTAATAAGAAAACATTATATATAATCATCAGTTTGAATATACATCAACATCAACTATGTTGTACATCAAAATGGCATGTCGTAGCACATAAGATACATCACATAGCTAAACCTCAGTCACTAGTCCCCTCAGAACCTCGTGGTGTGCATGTGACAGAGGCCTACCCATGAGTGGCTACGGACCGCAAATGACTCCTAGAGATACTCCGCGACCGTAACCCCCTGATCTCTCCTCTCAGTCCTAGCACCTCGTCATGTGAATCCTGGTACATTTATTGATATTGGTCTCTCTCAGATATGGCTCTATCTAGCTCTTCTCAGATCCTATCTCTGTCAGCTCTCACTTGGCGTAACTCAGGAAGTAAGATCTCACTCATGACAGGATCTCTCTCAGGTGCAGGTACTGCTACAACTTGATCGTGTAGTGTCTGGAGCTCTGCCTCTACACGCTCGGCTCTCTAGATAGCCTGATCTAGAACAAACTGTACAACTAATCTATATGTGACAAATGGCATGAATATCTCCACATGCTGCCCTATAGATGGTTGTCACGAATACCCCGTCGCTCGACCGTATTAGTAGGAACTATCTCTGTTATGATGTAACTCACAAAATCGCACCGTGCGTCTGTCCCAACTGTAAAAAGAAAATAAAATAGATATCAATATCTCATATAGACATCATAAATAATCATCAAAATAACTACAAACAATATAAAGTTATCCTATCTGGATCTCCATCTCGCCAAGATGGATCCTAGATAGTTGATGGTGTGACTAGCTCTACAGCCGACTCTGCAGCTAGGGGCATATGACTACTGGTCTCCCCTCGCTCGCATCGGATCGAACTCCCAACACCTGTAGAAGCTGGACCACGAGCTCTCAATTGTGGCCTCGACTCGCCCTCCTCGTCATTGTCCACCTCCTACTGATCTTGTTGTAGTCTCGCTTTGAAGACATATCATGACAGGATCTCCTCCTCCTCATCATCATCATAATCCTCCTCCTTGTCTAGATCATAATATCCAGTGAAGTCACTAACATCATCCTCTACCCCTATGTCACTAGCATGACTGACCCAAGGTCGAGGATCACCTGTGGGGTGACCAGGAGGATAAATAGGAGCGGGTCGCGCTATCTACCACCAAATCTAATATGCTCGGTAACCCTGGTGTCATTTGCATCAGATATCAGCTCTGCATCCTTTGTACCATCATCATCACTAACTGCTATATCAGCCACCATCGGCTGTCGGGTACTATTTGCCCTGACTGCACTGCTTAGTGAGTGTGCACAGCTCAGACGCATCATAGGGACATCTTGTCGGCATCCAAACTATTGTGCCACTCTATCAAAGTAAAACCACACAACTATGTGATCAAGGCGACTGACCATCAGCCAATCCCTCTGCATCCTAGCCAACTTTCTGCGCTGACTTGGCCATGCTATGTAGTTGCAATACAGTCTCCAGATGATGTCGTTGGACTACAATATGTCAAATATAACTCTCCAATATAATAGATCACCATGTCTCCAGCATCTGACAAGAGGATATGCGTGGACATATGATTGAGTAAATGTTGGCTCTATGGGAGAACTTGTAGGCTGTGTACATCTGATATGCTCAAATTCCCAGACCTATAGTAAAGTACAACACATCAAGCTCTGTGCCTCATAATGGACATATCATCCAACCCGTGGTAGAGGTGCGCAAGCATACTGCACCCCCACGCGTAGACTGTCCTTTGCTCCTCCATCACCCTAATAGTGTGAACAAGGCCCTCGTGAAGGTGAGTGCCTCGTCCATCCGATGTGACTGCTAATGCGACTGTAACCATCATGATCCTCTAAACTAATGGGATGTTAGCGCATCCCTGCTCTAGTAATCAGAGTTGAATGTGCCCTCGCTCCGCCCAAGTGACTGTGCGTCCTAGATAGTATAACTGTCTCTCTCATGTGTACTCCTTTGAGTGATGCTCTATGATCCTCATTGTCTCTCCACATACGGGCAATCGCAGGATCAGGTAGACATCCTCTAGTGTGACAGTCATCTCCCCTGTGGGCAGATGGAATGTAGAAGTATCCGCATTCCACCTCTCCATTAGAGCCATAAGCATACTACAATGAAATCTAATCGTGGGCATGTCAAACACCCACCAGAGCCCTATTGCATGTAGGTGACCTCTCCCTACGTCGGTCATGGTACCGATGTGATCTCAAAGAAGCAACATCAGGCGACCACCTGTATGCTATCGCATCTTGGGTATGACTTGCACAACAAACAACGAGAAGTTGAATCAATATACAACATCAAATAATCATTTAGTATTTACAACAAAAATCAATGCCCTTCCCTTGGGGCCCTTGTCCTTTCTAGACTTGGGCGCCCCAGGAGGACCCGGGAGCCCAAGTCAAACTTGGGCACCCCCGGTGGACTAGGGCACCCTGGTGAGACACGGGTGCCCTGACTGGATTTGGGCACCCCTATTGGGGACCCTTGTCCAGAAAGGCTTATGCGGCACGCAAAATGACAAAATCTAAAGGAAACAGAAAGAATGATGACAGAAGCAAGGACTAGGACCCTACCTCAGCCTCAAAGCATCTCTCTGCCACTCGGGCTCGGAGCATCTCCAATCTTGGAATCTAACCTACAAACGTCGAGTTGGCATTGTCAGTCTCTTCCTCCTCCTTCTCTCCTCTACACAATGACAAGTAAGAATGAATAGTGAAAAGTGAAAACTCCCTTTACATATAGTAAGTGGATGAGAATTCCTATCATTATCGAGGTGCACAAGTAAACAGTTTAATCAAAAGCCTCGATCTCGGGTTGCCGAACTTAGATTTTCGCACTGTTTGTTGCGTTGGAATCTCGATTCCACCCTCCATCTTATCTAATGTGTTGTGCTTGGGTTCTATTTGTAAAAACAACCATCGCCACACATTTCTCATCAATTTTCGTTGAAATTGCCACATGTAGATATTCTCCTTATTTCTCCTTTTCAGACTAAGCAAGCAGAAACAAGGGGGGCATATACCTCCCGCGATTTCCTCCCTCATCATGTCTCATCATTCAACCCCTTAGCATTTATGACTGACTCATTTGTGTGATGGTTGTAGGTTGATTCGATTTTGATCTTTTGACAATTGTTCCTTTGCAGGTTGTGGTTCCTAACTTTGTGGTCTTGCAGGATTACAGACTTGGGGACTTCTTCCTCTTCTGTGACAACACTTCAGCATCCTCTACAATATCATTTTGGGTATCCTTTTCATGATTGATGTATTTACTTTCCTTTAGTTGCATATGCACATAGTGTCATATGGCCACTAAAGTGGGGGCTAAATGTTATGTTGGAAATTGTCCTCTTGCATGGAATGGTACAATTTCTCATAGTTTGGCTCCTCTCCTTTGGTGTCCTTTCAACTTAGTTTATTTTAGACCTTCCTAAACCCTGATTAACCTATGTCTAACTGAAGAAAAATTGTATTTTGAGATAACTGAAGACTAAAGGTGAAAAAGAAGTTTGGATTTGGGATTCCCTAGACCCCCTTAAGGTAGACCTAATAGGGAAATCATGGCTTGAGCTTGGGCGCTTGCGCCCTAGCCCTACCCTATTTCCTGGGGTTTTGAATTTTGGTAGGGTGTTGGCGCCCGCCGTGCATTTTAGGATTCCATTTTCAAATTTTTCTTTTTCACGTGATGTTGACATCTTATTTCAAAATTTGAAATTCCAAAGGTTAGATATTTAAAGACATTTGAAAATCATTTTATTAGACACAATCTATATGCAAACTTTATGCCAAAACTTTACCAAAATTGACATTGAAGATCGGCAATCTATTGAAGCTCTTAAAGTTATTTGAATTTACTATCATGGAGACATTTGATGGAGATTAGGAATCAAGATCTTGAGACTATCTTGCTCTTCCTAGGGTTTGAACAACCTTTTGTAGCATCAAGAGAAGGGTTGAAGCCTCCAACATCGAGCTTGGAAATCCTCCATGGATACGGCTGCCTCACCTTCTTGTTCTACAAGTCTTCATTGCTATCATCTCCTTGAGGTGAAGTTGTGTTTGTTTTATTGAGTGAAGCAAAGTATTGATCTTTCCTTGATGCTTGAGTCATATAGGGTTTTATATTTCTGCATACACATTCGTTAGATGAGCACACACATATGCAAATCTTTATTCTTGGCTATTGTTGAGGTAGGAATATCGAAAACGAGGCTTGACTAAGGTAAGCTCCTATATAGCCACAACCCTCTTTCTCCTCATTTTGCATGTGCAGGTTAAATTCGTCGAGATCCGGCAAAAAGGAGCGACAGGAAGATAGATATTGCAGACACAGTCATCGCGGAGTTTTAGATTTTGAGATTGCAAGACTTTCGAGGCTTCATGACTCGCGCCCTAGCCTACACGTGTATTTTCCTCAAGATCTGGAAGCCTTTGAAGATTGTTAGATAGTTGTTACAGAAGATCTCGATAGTCAAAAACCTTAAGGGCTTTATGACTAGCGCCCTAGCCCATCAGAGCCTCAGTTTCTGGGTACATTTCTTCTATACTGTATTCTTTGCATTTCCATAATCATTTTATTTGTATCTATATCAGAAATCAAGTTATTGTTGTCTAATTGGTAATTTAGGGTTTCATGCTTAATGAGTGATACTAGCTTGTGAAAACTTGATCAAAAACATCCACACAAGCATAATTAGCAAAAAAAGGGATCCTACGAAATCTGTAGTTTATCCATAAGCTCATTCCTTACTTCCCTAATGTTTTAGTTTGTGAAAAGTGTGGGACTTGAAGTACTCTTCTATCTTGATTCCCCATTTTTACGACGAAACAATATGTCATCATACAAGCTATCAAGCAATGTTGCTACTACATCATGGGGCAAGGAGATTATCATTCACTCTAATCATAAACCACTTGAATTTCTTCATATGTATCGAAAGATGGAGAATGCACACCACATGAAGTGGATGACATAATTGCAACAATTACATCTAGTGATCAAACAAAAGAAATGGAAAGATAACAAAGTAGTTGATTGTTGATTTATGCACTCGTCATAGTGTTGGACTCACATGACCACAAATTCTCTAACAAGGAGATCCCCTACCTAGTAGATAAAGCTTTCAAATAAACCTACAACACACTCATGGAAGGTAAACAAGTTGGCAAATTCTATTTGTTTGAAAACCTTCTTTACAATATTGGACATCGTTGTGTTCTAGATGGTGTGCCATGCCAAAGACTTGTCTAAAAGGTACATTATGCCATGACAATTAGACACTTTAGCATTACCAAAACATTAACAATGCTTCAATGACATTTCTACTAGCATTATATTTGTGCATACATTGAGCACCACATTGTCCTACATTCCTTGCAACATCATCAAGCTTGCAAATAAGAAGCAAGGGATCTACACCCCTCTTAGTCTTAACATGGCCTTGGGAATCCATCTGAATGGATTTCTTGAGCAAACTTCATAAAACCATGCATTAGTAAAATGATTATGTATTCATAGTTGTAGATAGATTTTCAAAGATAACCATTATGATCATGTGCAAGAAAACCCTTGCTACACCAGATGTTGCATGTCTTTTCTTCACTCATGTTTGGTTCCACTTTGACTTGCCAGCGTCCATTGTCTCTAACTACAATCCATGGTTTATCACTCTATTTTGACAAACTTCATGGGCAATGCTAGATATACAACTAAATTGGTCTATAGCCTTCCATTCATCGATAGATGGCCAATTAAAGGTGGTCAACCACACACTTGTGCACCTTCTATGCATCTACAACACACACCTACACACATGGGATGTTAATTTAATTTACATCCAACATGCCTACAATAGATGTCTACATAGTTTTGCGAGGCCTAGTCATTTCTAGACATGTCTTGGGTTCCAACTATTAGTGTAAATAGTGACATTATCTAACTAGTTAGCTTTTAGCCTACCTAGTTGAGGTCCTATTCACACTTGCTTAAGTCTCCACTGAGGGATTTTTTATAGTTTTGTCTCACCTCATGTGGCTGAGACATGTGTGCTCATCTTTTGAAGACACTTAATGCATGCATACTTGCCACTTGCTCAAACACATGTCAGTTGAGCTAGAAAAGTGTTACACCTTTGGAGGGGTAGTCAATCGTTGTTACCTACCTTCCTACCTCCTCTACCTTGCCTATATAAGCAAGGAATCTATGTACATTTTAATCAACTTTTGAATATATTAATTAGGCTTGTTTTTTGTGCTTATAGCTTGTGGAAGTTTATTTTGGTTCTTACTTGTTGATCCTGACAATCCCAACATGTTATACTAGCATTTTATGTAATACCGTTTGTACCATATATTGTTGCAATCACATAATCATTTTATGCTAGAGGTTACCTTAACTACCCCAAATTGCCATAGACTTGACATTTAATGCTAGAACTAACCACTAGCTCTCCTTCAAAATACCTAAAGTAGGCCTTTTAAAAAATTTTGCCACAACTTTCGCCCACAAAGGCAAAATTTGACAATTTTATAATCAACAAAAAGTTGGTTCTGTTGCGAACACAGTGGTGTCAAAAGTTTCCCAAATTTTGTTGTTTTGACATTTTTTTGGCCTCCGAAGTCAGAGGTTTTGTGCAATTTTTGACGGGGCACAACTTTCAATTTAATTATCGAAAATTCACAAACTTTTTTTGAAAATTATTATAATTTTGCAAGGAATTCATTAATGCAAGTAAAAATTAGTTTTGGATAGCCTTTTTTCATAAAATTTGTAAAAATATATGTGTTATAAATGGATGATTTGGCTTCCAAACTTGCACATATTGTAATTTTTCCTTGTATATTTTTCTGGGGGGCCTATGTTACAACGCTAATCATTTTAGGGGGGAAAACTTGCATTTTTGCTTTGGATATTGTTGCACATTTGATCATGTCTCTCACACACAATCCCTTCCATTTGAGTATTGTTCATAATCCTCATAATAAATAGAAAATCAAATGTGGATATTGTGGAATGAAAAGGCATACAATAGAAGATTGTATTGATCGTCAAATTGCTAAAATGAAATGACTTCTTTGTGATTATCATATTGCTATAGATGATCATTATAAAGCACTTCCAGAAAAATCATCTAGTCTCACTCAAACATCTTGTGAGACACCATCAATCAAGGATGCACAATCTAGTCAGTTGACTTTCATTGAGATCTCATCTCCGCCATCACTTAATGCTACATCTAAATCCAAAGTTGACTCATGTATGGCTTCCAATGATTCTATACACTGGGATATTGATATCGTTATTCCAGATCCACCACTTTGGGATGCATATATACCAGACATATCATTTTTGTTTGTAGAGTCCCGCATTGCATATTTTTGGAAAACACCATTGAGGACATTTGTATTCTATTTGACAACAGCTTTGATGAAGTTGTATCACCATTGTCTTCTTTAGATATTATTGCTCTCGTTTTGCCTACATCAACATCTATGGTGATAAATTCTGTAGATATTCACGAGTCCACATATTCGACTCAGTCATCATCCATTTTGACATCCTCTAAAATAGTATCAGATTCTCATTGGTCCAATTGTCACCATACATCCATGGTCCCTATTCCTGAATCTTTTATGGTACCTAATTCATCTTATCAACATTTATCACATGATAGTATTGGTTTGGAGATACTTGAGAATCCTACAAAGACATCTTGGGCATCATCTATGTCTTTGGATCATGTGCAAAATTTTGAGACTTTCATCCTTCTTCCTGCATGTTCCTATATGGAATGGGAAGATCACACTGTACACTTTTGTGGTTTTATTTCTTCCCAAGGGGAGAAATGTTGTTCAACATTCATGGATCATCTTCAGCATCTAATGTTGAGCATCTACTAGCACTACATAAGGTATTTTGAGGGGAGGCTACATGGTTTCTCTTCTCATATCAATTTTTGGAGGAAGCATTTCTTCGTATGAAATTTATTCCTTCCTATTTTCTAGGGGGGTCGCATAGAACTTCTCTCTTTTCTCTCTTATGGGGAGAACACATTAGTGTTAGAAGTAGTCCTTGGGGGGTCATGTTGTGTCCTTCTATCCTCTTCTTCTTATTCAGTTGTACAATTTTATCATGTACATTTCTGTTTTGGAGAGGAGTTTTATTTCCCAGTGGGTTTTCTCCTTTACTCCACTTATGAGAAACTTGTTTGTACATGGGTACCTAACGTAGCCTAGTATCTGGGACCTATCATATTTATATTGCTTCTCTCTAAGTTGCACTTAAGGGGGGTGTTAGTGTAAATAGTGACATTATCTAACTAGTTAGCTTTTAGCCTACCTAGTTGAAGTCTTATTCGCACTTGCTTAAGTCTCCACTTAGGGAATTTTTAGAGTTTTGTCTCACTTCATGTGGTTGAGACATGTGTCCTCATCTTTCGAAGATACCTAATGCATGCATACTTGCCACTTGCTCAAACATGTGTCACTTGAGCTAGACAAGTGTTGCACCTTTGGAGGGGTAGTCAGTCATTATGACCTACCTTCCTACCTCCTCTACCTTGCCTATATAAGCAAGGCATCTATGTATATTTTAATCAACTTTTGAATATATCAACTAGGTTTTTTTTTGTGCTTATAGCTTGTGGAAGCTTAGTTTGGTTCTTGCTTGTTGATCTTGGCAATCCCAACACCAACCAATAGTGCCCCTCAACATATCCTACTACACACCATCCACATCAATGTCCCACACATAAGATTGAGAAGTTGAAGAGGCACAAAAATTTCTACAACACATCCATAGTGTACACCATTAGGTACAACAAATACTCACATGCTAGAAACATAAATACAAAGAGTGTCATGATGTGTACCACACACCTCACCCATTCCAATTCAACGATAAAGTTTGGTTGCATCTTCAATAGCAATATTTCAAGGCTTCATAGTAAAAATAAGACCTCTATGCTATGGTCCTTACACAATTTTGCATGCAATAGGTAAGAATTCCTTTGTTCTTAATCTCCCACAATACTTGGGCATGCACCTAGTATTCAACATGGAACTCCTTGAGCCCTACTTTCCCTCTCTCTTAGAGCCAACATCCATCTAACTTGGACCATGTGCATTCATGTACAACTAGAAGGGATGACATTATTGACACCACAACCATTCATACTCATTGTAGCATCCACCAATTGTTCTAAGTTGTCAAATTCAAGTAGTATGCATATCAGACTAAGTGGTATAATCTTCAACAACTATGCAAGCAATTTCTTTAGCTCATTATTAATACAATGGAACCATTGCTCCTTAAGAAAGGGAAACTAATCTAAGTGCATCTGCATTTGTTGAGTTCAACACACACTTAGCATTGCACAGCCCACACATGCATAATATTCAAACAACATAGCATAACACTACCCGTGCAACTCCGTGCATAGCTTTTGTGTCATTGCAAAATACCACATGTGTGCATAGTGCAACATTGCACATGGCCACACATGATTGTTCCCAATTAGACCATATGTGTGCACCATGTAGGAGTGTCCACGCCATATGAAATGCCACCATACATGCACAACACTTGATGGCCTTCACACCACAAGAAATGACACCATAGAGATTTGACATTTGGCACCATACTACACAACACTTGGAAGTGGCCACACCTTAAGAAATAGCACCATACATGTTTGAGACTTGGCTATAATATCACATGAGACTATACGTGTTGGACACATGTTAATCTATGTGACACCTAGTTAATAGCCTAGTTGCACAATCATATAAATACTTGCATTGTACATCATGAATAGTTAGAGAGGAATCTACAAATTCACATCTTAACCCTCTATAAATATTTTACCTATTCATTTTGATTGGAAGTGGCATATTGTCAAAGCCTTCAATGCATTGATTACGTATTTGGTTTGCATTTTTGTTTTTCATATGCATATTCTATGATCTTGTCCATTACTTACTAATAGAAGATCCTCCCCTCAAGCAAGATTAAGTTGTCTAGGAGGGCATTTTGATTCCAAATGGCAATTAAATTTTGAATTTTTGGACTCATATATTTATGATATATGTATCAAAATACTTATACCTCAGACATTATAATATTCATCATAATATCAAGTGAAACCTTTATATTTTCTTTATTGTCTTTCTTTCATATAGTTAAACTAGATCATTCTCTATTTGTTTCACCTCCATTTTTATAGGTAATTAGATATCCTATTTGGGGAAGATTATAAATATATAAATAACCATCTCCATGAGGTTTTAGACTTCTTCCTTTCCATAATTAGGTGAAACCATACCTCATTCTTCTCTTTCAACATGAAAATCTATTGTTCCTACTTTCAAGCTTTTGTTTCCAAAATTACCAATCTTACTAATTTGATAGTCCTAGATCAACATGTGTTGAAATAGATCAAATTTAATGCTCTATCATGCACATTTCAATTTATTTCACTTGCTCTTAATTCTACACACTTTTAAGAAAGATAACCTTATTTCTTTTTATCTGTCACTTAGTAGTTTCTAGGCTAGTTAAATTTGTAGTTAGTTATTTGTAGGTTGGTAAATTTTAGGTTACTATTTGTAGGTTAATAATTTGCAGGCTAGTAGTTTGTAGGTTAGTTATATTTTAAGATAGTAGTTTCTAGGTTAGTTAAATTATTTGTAGGTTAGTAAAACTAATAGGTTAGTTAAATTTATAGCTTAGTAAATTGTAGATTCTAGCTATTTTTAGGGTAATAATTTGTAGCTTAGTAAATTGTAGGTTAGTAATATGTTGGTCTAAAATTAATAATAAGATACTTCGATTATAATAAAAATTAGTAATGAATAATTAGTCCAAAAGTACTAAATTAATTATTTTAAGAGCCTAAAAGTCCAAAATATATAAAATCCATGAAATAAATGAATCAAGTACATCATCAAAATCAATCAAATCATCATTGATAAATGCTAGACTGTATCATTGTCAAAATCAAGAGGCATATTAGTTCCACATGAAATAGAAGCCCATCCTCTTATAGTACTACCATCTCCTAAAATTAGGTTGTTTCTCCTAAACTTGGGAGACTACAAGAAAAAGCTTGGAATTAATATTCAATTACTCAAGTGTGTATAATCAAATATAAAACAAAATCATGCAATATAAATTATATAAATATACATATCATCGGATGATCTTTTAGAGAGACTTGTGCCTCACCCTATAAGATGAACTAACAAAGGTGGAATGCATAAAATCTTGCATAAATAAAAGGAATTAGACTTGAGTATAAAAATTACAAGTAGAAAAGAGCTAAAATTCATTTATAGTTTGCATAAAATAGTAGTACACACATGAAAGGTGGTAGAATCGAGCACATCATGATGAACCACATCTTGTGTGGTTCCCAAGGAAGTGACCTACATACATTTTAAAGTTCATTAAATTATAAAATTAAACAAATTTTTAACCAACATATAATCTAGTAGAATTTAAACACAAACATAAATTGGACGTAGGAACTACAAATAACTCACACCAATAATGAGGTGAAGGAGGACGTAGGAGGATCAATGCCATGTCGCATGCCAACCATATGTTCTTCATGGTTTGACATAGAATGCCTATGACCTTCAAACTATTGTAAACGTGATTAGAAACAAGTTATGCCTTGTGAGTTATAGTCTATCCCATATTTAGCTTAAAAGATCAAAGATTTTGTGCATAAGATCTATTTCATTAAGTACTTAATGTGTAATTTATTATTTTATCAAGGATTTAAGAGAGTTTATTACACATATCTACTTGATGGATATCCTTACACATACTATTCTAACTATTACGTGTTTATTATTTGTTTCCTATGTTTGCTTAACTCTACTTCAATGATTTTGAAGAGAAGTTATTCAACTCTTTCCTTATCTCAAAATACCTAGTGGTAAAACAATTATGTAGATGACCGACTTATGATAGAACCTTGAAATAAAGTATCTCAAATCTTTTCACACTTTCTAAAATAGTTCTACTTGTTAAGATAAGATGATATTAACCTTGCAATCCTATGCACTAATGTTGGATCTCCAACATCTTAGGAATGGGTACTTGGATGTCCATATAGGTGGCTGAGAGATATTATTATTTTATTAATTCTCCTTGTAACTTAGAACATTAGTTGTAGTGGCAAATGTTAATAGGGAGGTTATTTATGACACTGGTGGTTATAAAGTGATTTGAATGTATTTTTATCAATTTCCCATTCCTAGGTACTAGGAGAGAGAGTGGAACATCTTATTATGATGAGTGGGGTCCACATTAGTTGGCCACTCCATTTTGGAGTGCCATACTTGGTAATGTGTTCCCACTCTTCACATGGGTCAAAGATGCTATTAGTTATGGTTGTTATTCATAGAGCATTGATTGATTGGTCATGGAGGGCATTGGATTTTTTTCATACCATGGGTTTAGTGGTTTTAGTTTTGGGAAACCATTCATGTAATGCCCAAGTTAGTACACTAGGACATTAGGGAACAAAAACAAGATGAACAATTATTTTGCGATGTAATTATAACATGCACATGTTCCAATTACACAATCATGCACTAGAAACGTCATAACAACCCACGATGAGACTCCAGAACATGATGTGAAACAACCAAGGTGACCACTTAGGGTCCAAACACACCAACCAAACATAAACAAAAGACTAACCAATCATACGACAAAGTCACTACAATAAACCTATGAGAGAGGGGAACTCACTTCCATGACAAAGGTTAGATGCCAATCCACAACCTTGAACTCTTGCAACCACAAGGAATAGGATGAGGGTGATAACCACCTCAACCCAACACAACCTACTCAAGAAGGGGACCCACTAGGAGGATCACAACCTTCACGAAAAATGATAACCAGACAACACTGTGTGAAGCACACTTCCCAAGAAAAAATGGCTATAACTCCCAAAATACATAATGTCCACTCAAGTTAAAAATATGGGAGTAAGCAGAGGACCAAGGGGAACAACTCTCGTATACAAAGTTTCCTCAAAAAATGTTGGGAAATGCTTGTTGTCTAAAGGCTCAATGACCACAACACGAAACTGGGACTCTAGAGCTTTTCTAGGACTTTAGTGCTTATCTCTAGTGTCCCACCTGGGTGTTGGTGTCCTTTTTGGGTGTTGTAGTCCACCTAGGTGCTGGTGTCCTTTCTTGGCATTATAGTCCACCTGGGATGCTAGTGTCCTTGAACAATGCTTCAACAAAATTTTCTCAAAGGCAAAAGCTCCAGAGAAACATTCATGCCTCCCTGAGGCCACTACAAACCCCAGAAACACTCAAGAACCCCTGATAACACACAAAAGGCAAAATGAAGCCTAAAGATAACACAAGATCATCAACACACACATGTCGAAAACACTCTTCAAAAAGGATGGAGATTGACAAACAAACAAAGTGCAAACACCGAGGCACTAGGGAGAAGATGAACACCAAGGACACACCTCTCTCAACAAGAAAAAGCATCCAAACAAAACAAGTCAATGGCAACATATGGCCAACATGCCAAGCAATGTCAACAATTGTCCAACAAGCTGCATGGAGGGTCGACCATGACACCTCACCAAAACAACACAGCCACAAGGATCCAAATCACAAGGCATCCATTCACACACCATAATTAACATGCTATAAAATTTCAAAAGCATGAAATCCAATCATATAAAGAAATATAACATTTATAATTTAGTAACATGCATGCCAAATTGGATAAATTCTAAATAGAATGCCATGCTTGTTCGACACCAACATCAAGTCAGGCCAAAACCAATCATGGAAATCTCAATCATAATGTGGGCACAATACAACTCCATCAATAAATATGGCATAATATAAGTACAACATATAAAATAGAGGACTTCAACATCCTCAATTAACCATTTTCATCACATGAGATAAAGCTACAACATGATAAATTCCATCTAGAACATGATTTGTTTTCCAACCAAACGACATCATAAAATAATAACATGAGGGAGGCTACTTCCCAAACATGGAAGGATCACACTCCAATGAACAATATATACAAAGCATGAATATACATCATAATAAACCACCTCTAAAGTGCCCCAACAGGCATGTAGAACAATATAGTCAAAAAGTCCCTAAATGAACAAACAACTCATCCATCTCCCAAAGGATCATCTTGATAGGACCAATGGGGAAATGTTATCCACCACCCTACCATATTACCATCGTTGAGCGCAATAGATGTCTATGCCACTCTAGGCAACCCTTGAGCTATGGAGAAGATGATCATGGCAAATGTGCTATCAAGGCCATCTCACATCAATCCAAGGAATACATAGCACACTCAAACAAGTACAAGAGTCTCAAACACATTAACTCGCACAAGAGTCACAAAATGGGATCACACACACAAGTACAAGTTAACACTCACATCACTAGTGCTCACAACACAATTGCGACTACTCACACCACAAAGATCATAAAGGCAACATATGGCACACACACCAATCAATACACAAGAAAGGATAACACACATACATGAGTCTCAAGAAGGAAACTGACAGTCACATGAGAGTCTCAATAAGGACATCCAATACTCACACTAGAGCCACAAGAATGATGACACCACTCTCATAGTAGCCTCAAGACATCACGCCACCACTATCATGTGAGCCACAAGATGGATGCAAATGGTCACACTCCAACCATCAAGATACACATTAATCACTTGCACATGGGAGCTTCAAGGTGTACGCTAAGTCACTCACATAAGAGAGTCACAAGATGTACATCACTCACACACAAGAGTCACAAGATGTGCACCAATCGCTCACATACAGAGCCTAAGAGAGATAACATCACTCTTACACAAAGGCAATAGGATCAAGGGTAATTCTATAGCATACACCTTGCATCCAACCTTGAACAACGAGTTGGGAACTATCCAACCCACACAATCAAGGGCATCCTCCTTCAAGGAACTCGAAAATAGAAAAAGAGTAGTTTTCCCCTGAAAACATGCTTCCCAATGCAACAATAAAATTAAATCTATGGGAAATTCCATCATTCCACATAACATGCAACATTTAGAATTTCTAAAAATTCATAAATAAAATAAAATAATTTCAGGAATGTCTAGAGTCCACCATTGACGGATCTTGGAGCATCCTTCCCCAATTCACATCAAAAATTTAACTTTTTCTCAAATCAATGAAATTTAGAAATCTGAAAATATCCTCTCAGTCTAAATTAACCCAACAACAAATTTTTCCAATCACATAATTTTTCCAACAAAATTTGATAGGCCAAAACAAGGAAATTCACACAATTTTCACATTTTCCAAGAATTTCAAAAACTAAAAATGCAAGCATACCCATTTCTTCCCTTCCTACCCAACAACACACTTTTGAAATAAAATTGTCGTTTTAGAAATTTTTGACATGACCTTTGTAGGAAAATTAGTTTCTCAAAATTTTCTACTTTCTTACAAATGAAATATTTAAATAACAATTTCAAATCAAATTCATACATGAAAAGAATTACCTCTATGAATGCAGATTCCAATTCCAAACAATTCTCCTTCAATCAACTTTCAGTAACAGGCAATTCCAAGTACTCAGAAATCAAATTCTTTGAAAGAGGGTTTGAAATGAGTCTTTTTCCTTCAATTTTGCTCTCTGAAATTCCAAAATGTATAATCAATATGAAATACAAAGCCCTTTTTCCCTTATATCCCACTAATCAAGATTAGGCTAAATCCCAAACAACTTTCCCAAAGCTAATTTCATAAACACAATAAACAAAAATTTAAATAATTCCTTTCAAAGAGAATTTAATCTATTTCAAGCACCAAGCAATTTAATTAAAAAATGCCTTTTCAATTAAATATTTTCTAGAACATAAAACAATCGTTTAAATGCTTTTCTCCTACACTAGGAAACAATAGCATAAATTGATGATTTTCAAGGTATCATAAATCATTTTGCACATACCAAGCACACATAGAATCGCATACAAGTGATAATTTAAACACACCCAAGAAGACATTCACAAGTCTATCACAAGGGGATCCAAAATCACAATCGATTTAGATGAAGTTTTTATTGGTTTTAATAACACAAGGATGATGAGGTGAGATGGCCAAGTGTCCCATGTCGTCTACTCCACATTTCACTCATTGGTCAATACCTGTAATTTCTTACACACTCAATGCAAACATTACGGGCATCTGCCCAAGATGTAACAATAGCCAAAGCAATGACATAAATTACGTAAATAAGTATTAATCATTTAAACTACACATTTCAATTAAATCAAGTAATATTCTAAAAATATGATCAAGATGCAAGTAGTCATTTAACACAATCATATTGAAGGACATCATAACTACCCACCCAACATGTTATTTGAATGAAAATAGTGAAGTTGAAACTCCAAATAAATATAACACACACAAATATATATATATAAGTCTCCTAAGTCCAAATACACATATCAAGAATCCAAATCAAGCATTGGAATCAACTAGCAATCGCCAATCTCCAATACAAAATATCACAACAAAATAATCATACAATGATACGCCAAAGGTGATGAAGTAAAAGGCACAAATACCTATGGGCATTACAATTCATGATTTTTCCTCTTCGGTTATCTATAAATTGGATGCATTAGATAGTTGTAGTATGGGTCTTTTGTAGGTTGAGCATTTCTACAATGTCGAAATGTTATCAAATTGAAGATAGAAAGTTAGTTGTACTGATGTAATACTTCTATTGGATTAATGCAGGTTTGTTCTCTCTTTGATGGTGGATTTTGTCCTAAAAGGGTTTCTCCACATACATTCAATGTTATGTGTTTAATTATATGTGCTTGTTGATTTTAATTTGTTATTTTGAATTCCTACATGCTTCTCCAAGTTATTTTTCAGATTTAAATGGTTTATCACATGATTCAAATCAAATTTGTACACTTAATTAATATACTATCATTATATTTGTTCACTTGTTTCTCAACACTACAAAAAACTACTACTTTACCATTGAACTACAAACATATTAGTGTATTCCCTTTTTAGATATCCCATTAATAAAAAATGATGGCTTTCTCACTAGCAAGATATATATTAAAGTGACTCTTATATAGCCCTATAAATGGATTTCCTTCCATCTCCTAATTAATAATTTAAGCCTCCTCAAAACATTTAATATTAGGCATTACATGTTTGAGATGATTACCATTTCTAGCTTGAGCAAGAGCATTTAAGCAATAATTAAAACTATAATGCAGGTACATGGATATTGAAATCAGTAGAGAATATGAAAGCATAGTGAAGGATTTTCTATATAGGAATTTAGGCTTAAAGAGTTAAGCTCAAGCCCACCTTCTTAACACTAAAGGGCTATAGAATAAAATTGTCACATTCCTCAAGAATAGATGTCATTTTGACAAAACACGGGAAATTCATTAATAAAGGTCATGGTTTAGAGGTGAATGATAGTATCTAGGAGAGGGGAAAAGTTATTTTATTATGTCATTGATTTGTATGTGTAGTATAGACAACTAAGGCACGAAAAATAGTGTTTTAGCATGAGATTAGCCAACACATAATTATAGTAATGGTGAAAAATTCTTAATGTTCTTATTCATGCATCATGGGTCAATGACATTGAGTCTTGTGCATGATGATTACAACGTGAAGAGTCTAATGATATGATTTATGTCATTGGGTTGTTTAGGGTTTAGGTTAGATGTCATTGAGTTGTACTTAGTGTGGGTCAATATATGCACATAATTGTTAGGGTCCAGGTAGATCAGAGCAATAAACACTAACAATTATATGTCGATTAAATAACCCAAATATAACAATGAAGAATAACACAAAAGAGATCAACACATAATTTTAATGTGGTTCACCCAAAATGGGCTACATCCACATAAACTCATCCATCCAATGATTTTATTATCCAATGCAAAACATATTACAATCTCGTGAATTCCATACCCGCAACATACATCCCAACCGCTTATAACAAGCTTTTTGGAAGCTTCTAGAATTAGGGTTTTACAAAGTCATTTTTCTTTTGTCGGTTAACAAAAATTTACAATCAACTCCGAACGTGAAAAAAGAGGGAAAAAAATCGTGGGTTGCGCCCTTGAACCCTTGCTTCTCGGGGGCTGTCACCCCCGAATCCCCGCTCGGGGCCCAGCCCGACCTCGAACCTCGACAAGGATACGTTACGAGTGTACAATATTTGCATGATCAATCACCACATACCAACAATAATCATGTCAATCTCATTCCTTTCATTGCCATTAATTTCAATAGTAGGACCAAATTCACGAATTCGTCAAATCCTCACAAAGTACTATGATTCTTGTCCTAGATGATACTATTGAAATTAATGGTAATGAAAGGAATGAGATTGGCTTGGTGGTAATTGGATAGCATTGTAATGAGATTGGCATGGCGGTAACTAGAGGCAATAGTATTGTATGATATTGGCCAACAAATAATTATTGTAATGGTGAAAATGTATCCTCTTAAGCCATCCCCTTAAGTCCCCTTAATCCATCGATGACATGATCCCTTAAGTCATCCCATTAAGTGCTCTTAAAAATATATGCAACCAATGGTAAAAGTTCAACCTAGACAAGTTGTAGATGCTCTTGAAATTAGGTTTTCATGCAACCAAGGTATTTGAATGAATCACTTGTACCAAGGTATTCATGAGTCAAGGCCAAAATGATCATTGCCACTTTAAGAGCTTTGGATGTTATAATATATACTTTAAAGTAATATTAATTCTTTAACATTAAATTTTACTTATTAGGGTGATATATTATTTATCCAATAAAGGAGATAAATTTGGGAGATATAATAGGAACATCGAATGAGTGGTTCAAGGAAAGGGTACCTCATACTAAACAATATGATAAAAATTATGAAAAATGATTAGACAAAATACTAAAATGCATGAACTTCCTATTGATAAATTCATAGAGGGTGGAGTGTTCAAAAATAGATGAGCCATATAACGAGGCATTCGACCAAATTCCACATGGAGAAGAACAATGATTTATGTCATGATGGCTATGTTACAAATAAGACAAGTGGGATATATAGGTTTTAGATTTAAGTATAATCAACATGTAGAATCCATACCCTTAACTTGAGTGGAGAGGATTATTATTTATAGATAGAGGGGTTTATACACATCATTGTAAGTTGGATCCTCTAAAGATTAAGGAAATAAATACATTGAATGTTTATATAATGATATACGTGCATTTTATTCAAGGATCTAGGTTATGCACATTTATCTATTGAGACAATTTCTTAGTTAAAAGAGGAGAGAGGTAGCATTTGATTTGCCACCTTCTAGATAGTTTTATAAGCTCAAACTTACCCCTGAAAGAATATAATAAGATGATCATGTTATCATCCATGCTCTAGCTAATATAACACACATTGATTGGGAATATGTGATTGCAATCAATTATTTATTTCCTCTTCTAAGTGACTATAATCAAACATTTTTGGATATATCATTTCATATGTATGGATTTTTCCTTTCAAGTTTACATGCTTGTATGCTACTCTATCACACTTTCAAAAAGAAATCTAATAAATCTAATTTATTACTCTATGTACTACTCTATATCGCAAGATTGAACTTGTTTACATGATCTAATAAATATACACTTTATAATAAACTGCTTTATTGTTGATAAAAAATACACTAATACATGTGCAATTAAAAAAAAAAAAAACTCTCATATATCATATTTAATCTAATTACAACTTCTAGGTGAAGTACAAATTTTTAGAATATCATATAAGGTGTTCCAAGACTAATTATCATCAATAGAAGATGATCTAGTCTTGACACTTGACTAATCATCTATAGGATAAAATTGTTAGAATATTAAGATTTACATTAAGTAAATAATAAATAAATAAATTAACATATAGATGTTAGTAATAACAATCAAGTTGAATATATGAAATCCTGATTGTTTCATTTTACTGTGTTAAAATGGTTTGATCAAATTTTTGAGTCTGCTCACCATTTCAATATGGTATCAGAGCAATATAAAAATTCTGTGCCTGTGAATTCAAATCCAGATATTGAAGAATGAGTGCAAGCCGTTAAAAACTAAGTGTTGAAGGAAAAGCAGTTGCCTGTTGGATGCAATTTTTCATTGTTTCATGCTGTGTGTAGGAGGAGATCAAGGCTACGTTTCATGCAATTTGGGAGTCGTTTCCTGCAATTTTGAGCCATTTAAAACCACTGTATATGCTGCGTGTGAAGAATTCATGTTGCTGAGACTATGAACATGTGAAGAAGCAATCTGGAAAATGCGTGAAATATATATGATAAAGTTTGAATGTTTTTGATGTAAAAGGCGATATGTTTGAGAGCTCTACTTAAATATCATCCACTTCAATGGTCAAACAGCGAATAATAATTTTACATTTCATTCACAAGAAAAGTTGTAAATATTTGTCCTATTTTTATTGGCCAAAATTGACCTTTGACTATTGAAGTGGATGATATTTAAGAACAGCCTTGTTTGAGTGTCAAGAAAGACGTGATCAGAGGTAAAAGGTGTTTTATTGTTTTGAAGATAATTTCCAACAGCATAAGATTCATTCCTAGGCGCCTAGAGTGCATGTAAATCATTCCATACTATAGTTATTTATTAGCCGATAGGCTATTAGTGGGAGCTTTTTGCTCCCGGAAAAATTGGACGCCGGAATTGTCGGACGCCGGAAATAATTTCGAAGTGACTGCTGTCGTCCAATGCCGGGAAATCGATTTTAAACCCTGTAACAATGTTTTCTTTCTAATTTTTCGTACCTTCATACAGAGCGGATAAATTATTAATAAATAACTGTCGTCCAGTTTTTCCTTGCTTCGATTTAGGTTTTTTAAGGATTGAGATTTTACAGTCGGATACATAGTTGAGACACGAAAGGCCTCCATCACTATTTCGTATGCCTCCTCTACAAAATAGGTAAGAGATGTTCCAGGGTCAATTATTGTTCCCCCATTGCCAGCTTTGTCCATCTCTCAGACAGTGCTGGATATTGGAAGACTTTCGCCATTTACTGTGATATCTTCAATACCCACATAGTAGAATGAGGATTTCCCCTTCAAGATTGGAGTATACTGAACAGATTGCTGCAATGAAGACGTTGAGGCCTGCATCTGTTCACCAAAGAAAATGGATGTTTTGACAGTGGTGGGCTGGAGGTAGTCCGCCAGGCAGTAAGAAAACATGGATCCATAGAGGCGGCTTATTTGGGTAGCAAAGGAATTAAAGCCTTGCTCCTACTGCATTGGCCTTTCAGCTGAACCAATTAGCAGTCCCATGGCTAAGTACATCCATCCCAAGGAGATTCCAGCCTTGTTCAGTATTACTGCCAGGACACCATAAGGCACCCAAATGTGAAAACCACTGTTCTGGAGACTTTAAGGATCTGCTTCCCATTGGCATTGGAATTGACATAGGTTCGATAGATGTTGTATGTGCATAGTGAAGACATTGCGATGAGCTACGAGGAACCAGCAGATGTAACAGCCCTGCATTGCATAAATTGGGAAACCAGCATATTTACCAAGTTTCAAAAGTAGGTTAGGTTGAAGATTTGCAAAATTCTGAGATTTGGAAGTGTCTGGAAAAGTCCAAAACCATGGAAAATGTAAAATCTATCGCATACTTGAGAATACTTGCAAAAACATTTGTGTGGTTTCATTCATTTATTTTCTAATTCTTGCTAAAGAGCTTGGAGTCGAATTCAAAACAAATGATTTTTTGTTAAGAGCAAAACCAACATGTACCCTTAGAAAGTTGAGGATGACTAAAATTGAGCACAATGAAACATTGAATTAAAGAAAAAGAATTGGATCCTAGAGGGCAAAATTGTCAATGCATCGAATATTGTAGGTTTCCATGGACTATTTGAACCTCTCTCTCTGCTCTGTCTTTTTCTTTTTCAGTGGTCCTCGTCTAATTGTTTACAATCTTTAGCCACCTTATTCTCAATACATTGTTCATTGTATGGACTATACTCTCTCTCTCTCTGTTCTGTCTATTTCTTTTTTAAAGGCCACCCTCCCATTATCCTTTACAATCTCTATCCATCTCCTCAGACTACCTTCAAATCAAGCATTATACACTTACTAGCTTTTGAATCTGTGTCATCATTTCATTAAGAACAACACACCATCATAGCTCATAGCTCCTCAATGACTCATGCAACAATTTCCATGGCTCAACAACACACCATCATAGTGTCTCTAATGCCAACACTCCTAGAACCTCACTAAGTAGGTGGCTCTAATACCATGAACTAAAATTAAATGTAAATGTACAGAATAAAGTAGAGCTATCTGTCATTTAAGAAAAAACCTTAAACGTGCACAACTAAAAACACATAATGACAGGAAGAGTTAGTTTTTTTCCAATTACATAAGTATAATAGAATTACATTGTTTTTCTTGTTTTCACGTGTTCAATAAAAACTTTTTAATGGTATTATATAGCAATGTTATTGTCTTGACATCTCTGATATATAAAGCCATATTGTACTGTGAAAAACATTGAAAAAGTGCCGAATAGTAAAATTGAAAATTTAGCCCCCCTTAGATAGGATAGAATTTTGTTAATATATATAAATTAATAATAATATCTTCATTACAGTAATATTTATATAAATTAATAATAATATCTTCATTACAGTAATATTTTGGGGATTGATCAGGTTTTGTCTTCTTTTGCCTATTGCAAAATATTCATCCATTTAACATTAATAGTTTAGTGTATATAGTAAATTTACAACTTGTATACATAATTTCCTATCGGCTATCCCGTTGTGCACAAATTTGGTACAACTGCTAGTGTATAATCAGTGGCAGCCTATGCAGATTATTTCTTGCAGTCATGTGTTGATTTATTGATAAGCATTTCAAAAGCCCTATATTATTCATTGAAGAGATTATGGAGAAGAAGGTTGCCTGTGGTGCTGATGCTGTGAAAATAGAATTTGTGTTAATTTGTTGGGTGATGATCAATGACTTTTTTAGTGGCTAATATTCGCCAGTTGGCTAATAGTTGAAATTGGGAATTCAAAATTTGGTTAATATTATAAGCTATAAGGTGACATGAATGGCCACATTTTACTAAATTTTATTTTAGTCCTAGTTAAATCATCAGAGATTTATTTTATTAAAATTTTAAAATTCGATACCTAATTAGATTGGATTCGCCTAAATTTTATAAGTTTTAGTAGAAAATGAAATTAATTTGCCAATAATATTATATAATTATTTGTTACTATGGTCATATCACCAGTTTTTAATCACCATGGTTGATTTTAATTATAATCTAATAGCTGCGGTTGTATTCCATGGGTTAAAATGTACCCACGAAGCTCCAATGCCCATCGAGCCCGAAATTGTATTTGGGTCGTTGATCTCAATTTATAATCTAACACTTGGGGTTAAATTCTGTAGGTCAAAATGTACCCGTAGATCTCCAATGCCCATTGGGTCTGAAATTGCATTTGGGTCGTTGATCTCCATTAAGATCAATGGCCCAAATGCAATTTCAGGCCCCATGGGCATTGGAGCTCAACGGATACATTTTGGTCTGCAGAATAGAACCCAAACCATTAGATTATAAATAAAATCAATTGTGGTGAAAAAGAACTTAGTGCCAATTTAAAATATCCAATGTTTGAATTAAAATATTAAGGAATTAAAGAATTATAGACACGAACACTACACCTTAAACTAGTCAATCATTGCCACCTTTAGGCCTTTACTTTTCCATAGGAATTTAATTTGTTTTTTAGGAAGAATTCGACATGGTAATTAAAGCATTTTCCTTTTTTTTGTCAAGATTCGCCATGATTTTCTACAAATTTCTAATGATTTAAAAAATTTGTCAATAAAATTAATATTTTTTTTCAATAAAAGTAAAGATTCACCAATAGAAATTAATTTTTTTTCCCAAAAAATAAAAGATTCACCAAGATTTTATATCTTTTTTCAAGAGGGGTTTCTTAAAGTTATCATTGGCGATGATAGACCAAATGCGTCTTAGAGGATGTTCATTCAAATGTAACCAACGTAGAAACGGTGGCCTAAACTCCATTTTTTTAAGTACACCATTCTCCGACTACCAATAGTAATCTATGTAGTACGAGATATGGAGTGAGGAATGAAGATTGTGTGTCGTTGAGTGAAGAAAAGAAGTTTTTTAAGTTTTAGATGTGACATTCGTGTGAAAAGAGAAAGGTATGTTTATAAACTTCCTAAATATTATATGAAGTTTAAAACAACCACTTAAAAGTTTTTACGTATTCTTTTGGAGAAAGTTAAAAGAAGTTTTAAAAGGAAGAGATTTTTTTATAAAGGAGTATACTTATTATTTTTAAGAAAAGTGATTTGCATAAATTAAAAAGAAAAGGAGGAGAAATGTGAAGAAAGAAAAGTCTTTAGGATATTTAATAAAAAATTAAAAGGGAGACATAAGTAGTGGATTTTTCTCAGTATATTTAATTTTTTCCTAAAAAATTAAAGTATCAAAGGCAGATATAAATAGTGGAGTTTTTTTTTTTAAAGTTAAGGGAATTTAAAATATATAAAGACTTTTTTTTATAGAGTGATAAGGAATTTTGATATTTTAAAACATAGAATGTAAATGGAGAAACAAGGCGTTATAAGGGTAATTTGGACACTAATTGTAAAAGGTGTATTTTCAGTGGAATTCGACACCTTCAATGATTATAATGTTCAAATGCATTATGTTATTAAATGCTTATGTTCTCAGGGCTATTCATACTACACTTGATAAGGCTTTCAAGGGCTCACATGTAACATCAGGTGGATAAAGTGTAACCATA
The DNA here is from genome assembly GCA_027924645.1 of Cunninghamia lanceolata. NCBI lineage: Eukaryota > Viridiplantae > Streptophyta > Pinopsida > Cupressales > Cupressaceae > Cunninghamia > Cunninghamia lanceolata. The sequence continues at coordinate 12,038,691 of BSBN01000655.1, forward strand.
TCACATTTGAGGTTGGAGGCAGGAAGTCTCTTGTCATCCCAAGCTAGCTTCTTGCTCAGGGGTGATTCATTGCATGAGAAACACATTTTCCATTTGTGTTCCTTCATGGAGCGAGGGGGCTTGACAATGCTTGATAGAGCTTGGTAGTTTTTGATAGTGAATGCTAGTACTTGGTTGTGGATTTTGGAATTGATCTTGATTCACATATGAAGGTGTGTTATTGTAGATTTTGGAGTTAATCTCGATCTACAGTTGGTTGGAGTTTGAACTATGAATAGTCAAGTGAGTCTCGATTCACAGTGGAGGTTGGTGATTTGTATTGTGAATAATCGAGTGAGTCTCGATTCACAGTCAAGGTTGGTGATTTGCTTGTGAATAATTGAGTGTGTCTTGATTCGCAAGTATTCTAGAGGTTTGACAGTCAGGAGATCCGCTGGTGAGTTTAGTTTGGTGTTTCCTGGGTGAGTGACCTAAGAATTGGTGGATAATTAAGTAAGTCTCGATCCATTAAAGTTTCCATAAGGGTTGTTGTGATCAACTCTTGTAGGATTCCACCTTTTGTTCAAATTGATGTAATAAGGGGGGAATGTTGGATGTAAACCCTTAAGGGGGGGGGGGTGTTAGAATATTAAGGTTTACATTAGGTAAATAATAGATAAATAAATTAACATATAGATGTTAATTTATAAATTAAAAAATGTTAGTAATAAATTAGTTGGGAATTGGTTATTCTCGTAGGAAGTTAGTACAGGAAAATAAAAGGCTTTAGAAGCCATCTACATTGTAATGAAATATCGATCAAGTTGAATATATGAAATCCTAATTGTTTCATTTTATTGTGTTAAAATGGTTTGATCAAATGTTTTTGAGTCTGCTCACCATTTCAATAAAAATAATATTTATAATAAAATTTCACATACATGTAGCAAAATGTTACCATTAAATCAAAATTTTGAGAAACAAATTATAACTAGCACTTGCACCCATAGGAGGTTCAAGGAATACACTGATAGGAACAACTAGAGAGTTTAGAAAAAAAATTGGCGTGAATTTTTTATAGCATGAGAGAATTCCTAGCACTATAATGCTCACATATAAAATCCTATCAGCTAATTATGTATATGAAGTAAAATGTGGCATACCTACAAATAACTTATAAATCTAGTGCTCTATAAGAAATTTGACAAATCTAATGACTCCTCCTTTGTTGCAGCTTGTGAAGTGAATGGGTAGGATGTAACACAACTAATTGTAATTCTTGTAAAGATGGGGTAAATTTTGTGATGGCGTAGACGTGGTTGTTGTTCTAGAAGGACAAATAACATCTCTTCCACTACAATCCCTTTGACATGAGAAAACTAATTTATTTGCTATGTCTAGTTCTATCAAAGCATGCTCAGAGCACCAAGCACTACAATCATCCCCTCTTGGTGAATGAAAGTAGGAATGGTGTGTGTGGGAGGAGGGACCAAAGGTCAAACAAGTTGTGTTGATTTCGTCAAATGCATGCAACAGGTCTAGATTATGGCAAGTTGTTGCCAACACCTTGAAATAATCTCATATCAAAATAATTAGATTTTAAACCCATCTCAAACTCTACCTATATGTTTTTAGAAAATAAATATGCACCTCGAGATTATTGTGTGGTTTGTGGTTGAAGATCATCCACCCATGGTTTGAGAAATTAATTGAAATCACCTCATGCTTGCACCATTTGACTGAGATTTTACATTTTGTAGGAAGAATGGGTTGATTAGTTGTGGGATCAATAAAATAAGGTGCCATAGTCTGTTTTATATGCAGGTTATTTATTTATTTATATGACAATTCATCTGCATTAAATTACCTCCTCTTTTCCCTTCACTCATGAAATCCATCAAGATCAGAATCAATGTTTTTCACAAAATCTATAGCCACTTGCATTGAATTGGTAAACTTATACAAATATGGAGGGGTATGAGGATCACTATTAAATGTATCTATTTGCATTTGTAAAGTGGTGAGGTTTCTTTCAATCTCATAGTTTATCGTTTTATTCATTTGTTTGAGGTGGAGGTTGGTTTTCAAGTTCATTTTGAGGTTCTTGATTTTCAAGTTGGTCAAATGTGAATTCATATACATTAAATCCATTTGAACTATAATCACAATGAAAATAATAATATTTTTTGTTTAAAATAAAAGCCTACCTATTTGAAGTATATGTAAATCCCTTTAAATGTTGTTTTATAAATCATAGAAGCATCACAATATTTTTCTCTTCAATGAAAATTTGTAATATAAATTTACTCTAAACCCTATGTATTTACCCTAAAAATAATTAAAAATAAATAAAAAACAACGGAGGCATTCCTAAATACTTATGTTTCAAATTCATCTAAGTGTGGAGAGAGGACATAGGGTCAAAACATTGGTCATTATCACTTTCTCTTGCTTAGATATTCATTCAACAACCAAAGAAAATGAAATGCCCACGGTTGTGGTAAAAATGCAAGTATATTTTTTAGAAATTGATATACATTTATGTGTGGGCCTTTGAACCTAAGTAATATCCATTTACTTGAAAGCAAATGTCTATTTCTCTAAAAAACATTTCAAATCACATTTTTACTCCTTTCTTGACCCCCAACTTCTTGCTTTCACCCCTAAATTATTATAAATTTTAACACGATCAACCATAATTAAGAAAAATTACTAATGAAATAGATTTGGAAAGTTTTGAATCATAAATTTTTCATCCTCCCAAGTGGCACTTTGAGTACTCATTCGATCCAATTAAAACACTTGTTTCTTGGTGTAATTACATAGGTTAATGTTGTGTCTATCTAGAATTTAAACCAACTCTAAAATTATTTTACCTTCTTCTACCTATATGTTTTGTTGATAAAAAAATGTGAGATGTCAAAAATATATCTCCTAAGTAATGCAATATGAAAAGTATCATGATTTCTCACTAAAGAAGGGCAAAAATACTAGGTCATATGTCATAGGGTTAATAGCTTGTAGAACCCACAAGGTGAGGGAAAATCTTGGTTTCATTTTTACAATGTCCTTGAGAATCTTGTTCCATTCTCAAAATGTCCTTGAGAATTATGTTCCATTCTTCAATTTCCTTGAGAATCTATAGTTGTCTTTAGTCTGTATACATACTAGCAAGTTTGAATGTGCATAGTACGATGCTCTATGCACTCCTTGAGTTGTTCCCTTAGAATTCTATATCGATTAACTTATGGTATAAAAAAATAGGTTACATCTTTCAATTGAAACTAAGATTGATCTCAAAAAATATTTCCTAGAAACTCCTTCAATGAAGTTTATAAGTCCTTGGGTTGCTTCTCATTTGTAGCATAAACCTGACTATTTGTTCCTAATATTATTTTTGGTTTAGGATATTCTTGAGCATAGTGGTCCTTGCAATAGTTCCAACAACACTTGGTAGGTCCTTAAAACTACCCTGGAACTCTATTAGCTTCCATGAATAGGGGTTTATTTGATATTAAACACCCCTTGATATGGTTGATTTATACTATCAAAAATCTACCCTGTATTTTTTGTTACTTTGTTCATTTCAAAAGTTTTCTTTGGAGGTATTTTCTCCTATTTTTTAACTTTCTTCTAGTTAACTCTATTTTTGTACTCATGCATGGCTTTTAAGCAAGACTTCTTTTTTCCTTGAACTCTATAGGTAGACTTAATAGTATATGCTAAAGTTGTTGGTTTCATCATAATGATGCCATGTATTATAATTTCATGTAGATCTAACTTGAATTTTTGATTTTTTATTCTTCATCATGCATTTAATCTAAATACTTGAGAAGATTCATGAATTTAGACTCATACTGAGCCATAGTAGAAATACCCTGCTATATAACAACTAAAATTTTATCATTTTTTCATGTGAACATTAGAGATTTTTTTTTCATAGATTTGTTGTTCAAATAGCTCCCATGTTATCATTTACAAATTGAAAATATTTAAAGTATTGAGATGTTCCCACCATAAAGTGGCTTCATCCAATTGAAATATTCTTAACCTTGCATTCTCATTTTCTAACAAAGATTACAACCCAAAATACTTTTTAAGATTTATCAACCAAGCCTCAACTATATCACCCAATTCTTGGAAAAGGTTACTTTTTTAAGTCTTTAAACATGGATGAAATTGGCTACTTCCTAGTTTTCTCAATATTGTTGATAGGTTCTTGACATAATTGATGCTCAAGTTGCTATAATTGGTTGAAGTTAATTTGATGCTCTTTAAGCTCATGCAATCGAGATTCCTAAGCATCCATCCTATCTTGAATGTCATTCAAGGTGTTAACCATTCCTTTAAGTAATTCATCATGTGGAGGAGGACATTGGGTTTGATTGTTTTAATTTCTTCTTAGATGGTTTACTCTATACATAGTTTAAACCATGATTTCTACAATTACAAAAAAATATTTTTAGTTTTCTATTTTATTTCCCTAGGCCCTAGCTTTAGAACCTAAATATCTAATACCAATATAATGTGCCTCAAAATCAGGTCTATAATTTTTTTGGTTTATGTACTAAAATATATCTATCTACCTTACTAACAACTATCATGATCTAGTTTTAAGAAAAAGGTTCATACCCCTTAGTGTATAAACTTAGCATACAAAACTTTTACTCTAAGATATTCAACTCGAATGTTCAACTAATTGCATAAGACCAACAATCATCTTAAGTTGGTTTAAGCCTTCATGACGTTTTTATATAATAATGATAAGTGTATGCGATGGGCATCTTAGTGCACCACTTGTAATATGTTGAATGTAACCACTATGGGTTATATCTTTATATCCCAACTTCAAATCATAAGACCAAGCACACAAGGTTTAATACAATTAAGAATACAAACTGAAATATGCTAAATAATATAGATTTAGATTTTCTTTCATTTTATTATCATTTACTAAGATTCTTAATTAAGTGTTAATAAACTTCTCTTTAATTTGGTTAGAAATTAGATCACAAGTCCCTTAGTGATACATTTAGATCAAGATCTTTTCCAACTCCATTTTTCTAGGGTTGCAATATTTGAATTACTAAGAGTTTAAGGATCTTTTAAACGTCTTTACCTTTGCCCTTTACATTCTAGGTGAAATCTTTAAGAAATTTAAATTAATTGTCTTAACTTAGTTACTTTATATTAAAGCACTTTAATTATTTAATGGTTTAGTTTGACTACTTTGTATTAAAGTACTTAATTAATCTTAATTTCAATACCTTTAAATTATTTAACCATTTCTACAAATTATTCATTTTAATTAATTTTCATATTATTTTTGTACAATTGAATTTGATTCCCTTAGTTTCGAATAGAGTTTCTTATCTTAATCAATAAGACCATGGTTAAAAATATTAGAGATTGTATAGTTTAACAAGGTAGAAATTTAAGGCTCTATCCATAATTTTTTTCAAGGTAAGATATAAACTTCATAGTTTATGTTTTATGCATCTTATTTCTTATCTCATTTAGGTATCTATTTTAATAACTCAATCAAATATATAAAAGGCTAAATGAAATATCAAGTAAGTTGACTTGTTTCATCTATTTCACATACCCTCAAAGATTAGGGTTTATAACCTTATGAATCTGTTTCATTACACAAGTGTTCCAAGAGCTACTTTCAACATAATTCATTAATTTTGTTAAACCAAAATTACATTCAACATTTAATTAGGTTTTTGAAGGAATTATGGAATAATTTTTGATAAATGAATCAACATAATATTTAATACTTACACTTTGAAAATATTATAATTATCAACTTCATAGCATATTAAAATGTAATAATGCAACAAGCTTCTACATTATAATTATTAGAATCTTCATATAATTTAGACATATAGTATTATCACATATTAAGACCAAATCTTTTTTCACAACATGCATTAATGATAGAACAATCCTAATTTTGCAACCTTGTACAAGTCTTCGTAAAACCCAAATACTTGCATGAAATATTATGCATCATAGGACCCTGTCCATGAACCAATTTTGCATTGCCACTCAGCCCCCTAACCCAAACTTAAGGGTGAATTGCAAGATCTGATAAGTGGCAATCGACACAATATAGACAACCTAACTTATTAAAGTTTCAAAAATCTAAACCAATATGTTGTTAGTATGAAGAACATGAAATATCCATCAACCTTAGGTATAATGTGTTCTAGAGCTTATTATCTTGAACCCAATTACTCTTAAACTTTAAGGAGTATTCCATGTTCAATAAAGAAACCTGATAATGGATTTCTAAACCTTAACCCACAAAATCAACACACAAGGTTAAGCACTATATTACAAAACGACTATTACATTAGCTTGACCAAACAAAAAACTTAGAGTTTATTTAAATATAGACTTGACCAATAATAGGAACCTCAATCATTCTCTATTGATTGATACAAATAATTATTGACTGACTCAATCATCAATGATTACAAGAACCTCATGCCCACGAAATACATTCCACCCACAACCATGAAATCTCTTAGAATACTAAACTCACAATAACAGTCAAAAATCCATTTCAACTAGCAATTAAAATAACTTGGATAGGTTTATTTTATGATAACAAACAATATCATTTAACTAATAGTCCATAATTACTCATATTAAAACAACAAATCAAATATACAATCTCAAAACAATAGTCCAAAGCAGGGCTTAAATTTGACAGTTGTATACCTGTATTTAGGCATTCTAGCTGTAAAATACAACTGAAATTTTGAAAAGATTGTATCATATGAAAGGAGAGATTTTGGACAAACTATCAAAATTTATATAGGATTATGATGATATATATATTTGGTTTTTATATAAATTACTTATATTAATGTATTTTATAGTTTTTTAAAGGCACTATTGAATAGATAACTGTCATAAAAAAATTGCTTGACAGGTAAGGTTGACTGTCAAATTTAAGCCCTGGTCCAAAGCCCAATTGAAGGACATCTATAAAACCCCTAGAATTTTCCCTTATGTTTATTTACTCAAAGATTTCATAGGGTAATATATATAATCATTATTCATTTTAACTAAAGTTTTTTAATTATTTCCTTCACTAGTTTTTAAGAATAATAAGCATTCATTAAAGCATAATAAATTTGAAGAACATAAGACTAAATATGAAGTACAACTTGCACATCTCTAGAAAGATAATTCCTCTGAATGCAGATAGAGCATGAGGTTTTTACTACCTAGTCAAGATACTCAAAAATCCTTACACTGATAAATGCAACTATGAGTTCACTCTAGTCAATAAAATTGATATATATACCCGAGTCAATTATATATATATATATATATATATCTTTCAACTAAGATAGAACCCATCTCTTTCATTTTCCTAAACAACCCCCTAATCCAAACTTAAGGGTGAATTCCAAGATCTAATAAGTGGCAATCGACACAATATAGACAACCTAACTTATTAAAGTTTCAAAAATCTAAACCAATATGTTGTTAGTATGAAGAACATGAAATATCCATTAACCTTAGGTATAATGTGTTCTAAAGTTTATTATCTTGAACCCAATTACTCTTGAACTTTAAGGAGTATTCCATGCTCAATAAAGAAACCTCATAATGGATTTCTAAACCTTAACCCACAAAATCAACACAAAAGGTTAAACACTATATTACAAAAGGACTATTACATTAGCTTTACCAAACAAAAAGCTTAGAGTCTATTTAAATATAGACTTAACCAATAATAGGAACCTCAATCATTCTCTATTAACTAATACAAATAATTATTTACTGACTCAATCATCAATGGTTACAAGAACCTCATGCCCACGAAATACATTCCACCCACAACCATGAAATCTCTTAGAATACTAAACTCACAATAACAGTCAAAAATCCATTTCAACTAGCAATTAAAATAACTTGGATAGGTTTATTTTATGATAACAAATAATATCATTTAACTAATAGTCCTTAATTACTCATATTAAAACAACAAATCAAATATACAATCTCAAAATAATAGTCCAAAGCCCAATTGAAGGACATATATAAAACCCCTAGAATTTTCCCTTATGTTTATTTACTCAAAGATTTCATAGGGTTATATATATAATCATTATTCATTTTAACTATAGTTTTTTAATTATTTCCTTCACTAGTTTTTAAGAATAATAAGCATTCATTAAAGCATAATAAATTTGAAGAACATAAGACTAAATATGAAGTACAACTTGCACATCTCTAGAAAGATCATTCCTCTGAATGCAGATACTGAATACAGATAGAGCATGAGGTTTTTACTACCTAGTCAAGATACTCAAAAATCCTTATTACTGATAAATGCAACTATGAGTTCACTCTAGTCAATAAAATTGATATATATACCCGAGTCAATTATATATATATATATATATATATATATATATATATATATATATATATATATATATATATATATATATATATATATATATATATATATATATATATATATATATATATATATATATCTTTCAACTAAGGTAGAATCCATCTCTTTCATTTTCCTAAACAACCCCCTAATCCAAACTTAAGGGTGAATTCCAAGATCTAATAAGTGGCAATCAACACAATATAGACAACCTAACTTATTAAAGTTTCAAAAATCTAAACCAATATGTTGTTAGTATGAAGAACATGAAATATCCATCAACCTTAGGTATAATGTGTTCTAGAGTTTATTATCTTGAACCCAATTACTCTTGAACTTTAAGGAGTATTCCATGCTCAATAAAGAAACCTCATAATGGATTTCTAAACCTTAACCCACAAAATCAACACATAAGGTTAAACACTATATTACAAAAGGACTATTACATTAGCTTTACCAAACAAAAAGCTTAGAGTCTATTTAAATATAGACTTGACCAATAATAGGAACCTCAATCATTCTCTATTGACTGACTCAATCATCAATGGTTACAAGAACCTCATGTCCACGAAATACATTCCACCCACAACCATGAAATCTCTTAGAATACTAAACTCACAATAACAGTCAAAAATCCATTTCAACTAGCAATTAAAATAACTTGGATAGGTTTATTTTATGATAACAAACAATATCATTTAACTAATAGTACTTAATTGTAACTCATATTAAACAACAAACCATATATACAATCTCAAAATAATAGTCCAAAGCCCAATTGAAAAACACATATAAAACCCCTAGAATTTTCCCTTATGTTTATTTTACTCAAAGATTTCATAGGGTAATATATATAATCATTATTCATTTTAACTATAGTTTTTTAATTATTTCCTTCACTAGTTTTTAAAAATAATAAGCATTCATTAAAGCATAATAAATTTGAAGAGCATAAGACTAAATACGAAGTACAACTTGCACATCTCTAGAAAGATTATTCCTCTGAATGCAGATAGAGCATAAGGTTTTTACTACCTGGTCAAGATACTAAAAAATCCTTATACTGATAAATGCAACTATGAGTTCACTCTAGTCAATAAAATTGATATATATACCTGAGTCAATTATATATATATATATATATATATATATATATATATATATATATATATATATATATATATTGATAAGTGCAACTATGAGTTCACTCTAGTCAATAAAATTGATATATACCCGAGTCAATTATATATATATATATATATATTCCATCTCTTGATTGATATTTTTTTATAATGACCCTACCACCCTAGAACTGTTTTAACAAAAAATGAACTAATAGAGTAACTCTCCCTTTATTTAAGAATCTAAGAATAATGTAATGCAACCCCATCTTGAATTTGCTATCACTAGCAAAAGCCTTGTAGAGCTTCGTTTCTCTCAAGTTAATTGAAGAAATAAATAATAGACAAGAAAATAATTCCCATAAAAATCTAATGCAGAGCAAGGTAATTTGATCTTCTACTCTCCAAGGAACCAATCTGCAAGTTTCAAGACTCTATAGTGATTGATATCCTTCACTAGCCCTCCTTATGCCTTATAGCCCTCCTAATTATGTTTTTTCAACATATCTTTCAAATAAGGCCTCTAACCCACGTCTCAAACACCTTTTTGAGTACCCTTTATGCCTTTATCCAACATATCAAGAATTGGGGTAAGGTTATTTCAGACCAAACCACTCATCAATTCACTGGTATTGCTGCTCCTAGGCTAAATTAGGCCACTTTTCCAAAGCAACTATGTGGATTTCACCCTCCAAACTTCCAAAATCTACTTGAGGGCTTTCAATACATCACAAATGGTTTGAATATGTAGGTTTCATTATCAAAATCACTCACTAGTTCACTAAGTTTCAAGTTTTCAAGCATAGAACCTTATAAAGCCTAAAACATAGGAAATTCATGCTAGGGTTTGATCAAAACCCACTTCAACTTCACACCCTACTCAAAAAACCTCCAAAATAATTGAATATACATTGTATGCCTTCATCCTACTAGGTTTGAAGGGATTTCATCAGTGGGAAAGCTCACAAATACATTTTGTTTGCACAAAACCCTAAACCCTACTCTTACCAGCTATTTCCAATCAAACGCCTATAAAATCCTTCAAGTATGATGATATCACACCAAACCACCTACAATTGAAAGTAGACTCAGTATACCATTCATTCAAATGATTTGCAGATCATGACTGGGTCGTACAGTCACAGGAACAACTTAAAAAACACAGAAATGATCTAAAAATAGGGTAAAATAGTATTGTTTTGATCTTTTTCCACCTTCAACAACCTGAATCGAAGCTTTTGAGGCCTTTTTTATCATGTTTCAATTGAATCCCAATGGTTTTCCCACCAAAAATCAAATCATGACCCTTCAACTTCCACATAACAACACTTTGCAATGTAACATTTGACAAAAAGGAAACAAATTGCACACCTAGACCCTATGTAACACAAATACATCAAAGATTGTCTTAATTAGACCTTATTGTATCAAAACTATGCTTAGACATACCAAAACTCAACTATTTACAACATTTGACCAACAATTGTTAAGGTGCTCTTGCACCATACACCCAAGGAGAAAAGAATCTTAGGTTTGTCCTGAGATCAACTATTGTAGTGATGTTCCATGCTTCTTGATATCTTCTTTAGACATCCATATTGCATCTTCAGGGGGTAGACCATGCCACTTTACAAGACATTCATTGTAAACTTTATGCCTTGTTCTTTTGACCTCCTTAGTGTCCAAAATGGCTTCAAGTTTCAGTGGTTCAGTGGGAGGTAGATCTTTAACCCAATCATCATCAGCAATACCTTCATCAACACCTATACCTGCATCTAAAGATCCCTTGAAAGGGTAAAGGTCAAAAATATTGAAGATTGGTGAGATAGCAACTCCAAGACGGAGTTCTATCTCATAGGCATTTTAACCAAACTTGTGGACCACCTTGCATGGCCCAATCTTTTTCATCAGTAGCTTTGTGTATTTGCCCTTTGGTAGTCTCTCTGTCCTCAAGTGAGCCAGTACCAAATCCCCTACTTTGAACTGAACATTTCTTCCCCTTACATTTGCATGCTTCTTATACCTTTCAACACTCTCCTTGAGATTTTCCCCAACCTGCTCATGTATGTCTTTCATGGCTATGGCAAACTCCTCTCCTTCTACACTTCTCTTTTCCAACCCACTCAAGTCTCTGAGCTCAAATATACCTCTGGGTTTCAGACCATACACCACTTCAAAAGGACTCTTCCCTATGATTCTGTTAATGGAGTCATTATAAGCATACTCTGCCTGTGGGAGAACAAGATCCCATTGTTGTCCATGTTCTTTTGTAAGGCACCTAAGCAAATTTCCCAATGATCTATTGACCACTTCAGTCTGCCCATTTGTTTGTGGGTGATAGGCAGTACTGAAGGCCAAATTTGTCCCCAATTTCTTCCATAAGGTCCTCCAAAAGTGACCTATGAACTTAGAGTCTTTGTCTGAAACTATAGTGAGTGGCAACCCATGAATTATAACTATTTCCTTGAAAAATAAGCCTACAATGTTTGAGGCATCACTTGTGCATTTGCAGGGAATAAAATGAGCCATTTTACTGAATCTATCCACAACTACAAACACACTGTTCACTCCCCTTTGAGTTTTGGGTAAGCCCAATACAAAATCCATACTCAGATGTTCCCATGGCCTGCTAGGTATTGGTAGAGGTTGATAAAGTCCTGCATTTAAACTAGAGTCCTTGGCTCTTTGACAAACTCCACAAGTCTCAACAAACTTTCTGACATCTACTTACATTTTAGGCCAAAAATAGAATCTCCTTACCTACTCCAGTGTTTTATCAACACCAAAATGTCCTCCCAAACTGCCATAGTGTTTCTCCTTTATCAAATTAGATCTCATGGAGCACTTTGGAACACACAATTGAACACCTTTGAATAACAGTACATCTTGCAACAATAAATCAAAAAATTCATCATGAAAAACACCTTGAAACTGATTACAAATAGAGTATACCTCCTTGAAGTCTTCATCATCTGCATACATGTCTTTTAATGCTTCTATCCCCACACTTTGAAGCTGTACTTCATGGACTAACATTGACCTCCTGCTTAAGGCATCCGCTACTTTGTTAGCTTGGCCTTTTTTGTGTTTAATGGTGAATGTGTAGCTCTGCAAGTACTCAACTCAACCCACTTTATATGCTTGTGACTTAACTTGTCTTGACTATTCAAAAAACTCAGAGCATGGTTATCCGTGAAGACAATGAATTCCTTGGGCAAAAGGTAATGTCTCCACTTCCTTAGGGACTGCACTAATGCATAGATCTCCAAGTCATATGAAGAATACCTTCTTTTGGCCTCATTGAGCTTTTCACTGAAGAAGGCCATTGGTCTACCCTCTTGGCTCAAAATTGCTCCAACTGCAAGTCCACTAGCATCACACTCCATTGTGAAGACCTTGTTGAAATCAGGTAAGGCAAGGATCGGTTGTTGAGCCACTCTACTTTTTAGGTATTGAAAACTTCTTTCTGCCTCCTCAGTCCATTGAAATCTTTTCCTTTTATCTCCCTTAATGGTGTCAATGATGGGTGAGCAGATATGATTGAAGTTCTTGATAAATTTCCTATAGAAAGTAGCAAGCCCATGGAAGCTTTTTATCTCTCCTACTAATTTTGGAGTTGGCCAATTGAGTATGGCCTCAACTTTGGTGGGATCCATCTTCAATGAACCCTCGGAGATGACAAAACCAAGGTACACTAGCTCTTCATAAACTCACACTTTTTGAGATTTATCATCAATTTCTCTTCATGTAATCTCTGTAAAACCATATCAAGGTGCTGCAAGTGCTCTTCCCTTGTTTTGCTAAACACAAGTATGCCATCTAAATACACAACAACAAATTTCCCAATAAAATGCTTCAACACTTCATTCATTAGCCTCACGAATGTACTTGGGGCATTAGAGAGACCAAATGGCATCACCATCCACTCATAGAGGCCTTCATTGGTTTTAAATGTTGTTTTCCACTCATCTCCTTCTTATCCTAATATGATGATACCCACTTTTCAAGTCAATTTTTGAGAAATAGCATGCACCACCCAAGCAATCCATTAGATCCTCCATCCTAGGTAAAGGAAACCTGTATCTGATTGTGATTTTGTTTATGGCTCTTGAATTAGTACATATTCTCCAATTCCCATCCTTTTAGGTGCTAAAACAGTGGGGACAACACAAGGGCTCAAACTCTCCCTTATTAGGCCTTTATCTAACAATTCTTGGACCTGCCTTCCTATTTCCTCATTCTGTTTGGGTGTCATTTTGTAAGCAACTTTATTAGGCAAATTTGCACCAGGAATCAGGTCTATGTGATGGCTTACATCTCTCATGGGAGGCAAAGAACTAGGAAACTCATCAACTGTAATATCCTTATACTTATCTAGCAATTCTTGAACCTCATTAGGTATGTTCTCAACCTTGTTTGCTGTCAAAACAGATTTGGGTCTGATTACTAAGGCAAATCCTTGACCACCTTCATCCTTCAATGTTTTCAAAAACTCCTTCTCTCTCACTACCATAACACTAGACCCAACTTGTTTGTCAAACTCTTCATCTTGTAGGGGTGTCAATGTGAATGAGTTGCCATCTTTATCTATCACATATATGTTTTTGTGCCTATCATATTTAACTTTTCTGTCATACTACCAGGGCCTTCCTAGCAACAAGTGGCAAACATCCATAGGGATGATGTCACAAAGGATTTTGTCTCTATAACCCATAATGTTAAACTCTACCCATGTCTACTCATTTACCAAGACTTGTTGACCTTTGTTCAACCATGACACTCTATATTGTGTGGGATGAGGAATTCTCTTCATATTCAATTTTTCTACCATTTCTAAGGAAACCAAATTATCAGTAGAGCCTGAATCAACAACTACTTTGCATACCTTTCCATGTGACTTGCAAGTGGTTCTAAACAAAGATTTCCTTTGGGGAGGTTCTTTGGTTGTTGGTACCTTAATGAGAGTTCTCCTTATCATCAAAGTCTCACCTACCTCAGAAGCAACTTATTGAGATGGTGAGTTGACACTCTCTTTGTCTTCTTCTTTCACCAATTGTATTCTCCTTTCACTACCTTGTGATGTAGAATCTTGTTTCTCCGGGCACTTCCATGCTTGGTGGCCAAATTGGTTGCAACGATAACATTTTCTTGAGAAGGTATTTGTCCCCCTTCCTTGCCCTCCAAATCTGCCTCTTCCATTTGGTCTTCTACCCCTAAAACCACCTCTTTGATCTGCCCCTTGTTCTTGAGGGTTGCTTGTTTTACCTTGTTGTTTTTGTGACTTTCCTCTTGCACCAAAGTTACCTCTGCCTCTAGAAGTCCTTCCCCTACCTCTTCCTTGCTGCTCTTGTCTTCTTTTTATCCTTTCCTCTGCCTTGATAGCCAATTGAAAACACTCTTCAACTGTCCTAGGTGTAGAGAGGCTGATTTCATCTTGGATGGTGTACCTTAGGCCATTTAGGTACCTTGCTACCTTTTCTCTTTCATCCTCCACATGTCTTGTTGTGATGCTTAACTTATGAAACTCCTCAGTGTATGCCATAACATTCAACTCCTTTTGTTTTAGACTTTGCAATTTCCTAAAGGTCTGAATTTCATAATCTGCAGGTAGAAATTGTCCTTTCACCTTAGCTACCATTTTATCCCATGAATTTATCTTTGCTTTGCCCTTCTTTGCTCTCTCCTCTTGAACATGGTTCCACCATGTTATGGCAACACCTTTCAACTTGGTTTTTGCATACCTCACCTTCTTATCATCTTCCACCTCCTCAAATTCAAAGAAACTGTCAAGAGCATCTATCCAACCCAACACTTCTTCACTGTCCATCCTCCCACCATACATGGGCACTTCCACTTTCAATTTAGGAGTACTTTCTCCCCTAGCAACCTTTATCATCCTGAGTAGTCTTGCTTCATCAGGGTCCATTTCTTCTTCATCTTGGATTCCTACTTGAGGGTTCTCACTCTCACCCTCCTCTTCCTCTTGGTCACTTAGGTCACCACCAACCATTCCTCTTCTTTGGTTGATTCTAAAGCTACATGTCTGGCTAGGACAACATCTTGGGATTCCTTTACCCTTCTCATTTCCTTAGCATGCTGCTCTTTTAATTCTCTGACATATCTGGTCGTTGGATTGCTCTTAGGAGGCATCTTGCTTCTTCCAACTTCAACCTTTTTTTCCAATTTTCCAATAAGAACCTAAGCTCTGATACCACTATGATGCAGAGCAAGGTAATTTGATCTTCTACTCTCCAAGGAACCAATCTACAAGTTTCAAGACTCTATAATGGTTGATATCCTTCACTAGCCCTCCTTATGCCTTGCAACCCTCCTAATTAGGTTTTTTCAACATATCTTTTAAATAAGGCCTCTAACCCACATCTCAAACACCTTTCTGAGTACCTTTTATGCCTTTATCCAACATATCAAGAATTGAGGTAAGGTTATTTCATACCAAACCACTCATCAATTCACTGGTATTATTGCTCCTAGGCCAAATTAGGTCACTTTTCCAAAGCAACTATGTGGATTTCACCCTCCAAACTTCCAAAATCTACTTGAGGGCTTTCAATACATCACAAATGGTTTGAATATGCAGGTTTCATTATTAGAATCACTCACCAGTTCACTGAGTTTCAAGTTTTCAAGCATAGAACCTTATAAAGCTTAAAACATAGGAAATTTAGGCTAGGGTTTGATCAAAACCCACTTCAACTTCACACCCTGCTCGCAAAACCACCAAAATCATTGAATATAAATTGTATGCCTTCGTCCTATTAGGTTTCAAGGGATTTCATCAGTGGGAAAGCTCACAAATACATTTTGTTTGCACAAAACCCCAAACCCGACTCTTACCAGTTGTTTCCAATCAAACGCATATAAAATCCTTCAAGTATGATGATATCCCACCAAACCACCTGCAATCGAAAGTAGACTCAATATACCATTCATTCGAATGATTTGCAGATCATGACTGTACCGTACATGGTCATACAGTCGTAGGAACAACATAAAAAACATAGAAATGATCAGAAAACAGGGTAAAATAGTATTGTTTTGATCTTTTTCCACCTTCAACAACCTGCCTCAAAGATTTTGAGGCCTTTTTTTATCATGTTTCAACTGAATCCCAACGGTTTTCCCACCAAAAATCAAATCATGACCCTTCAACTTCCACATAACAACACTTTGCAATGTAACATTTGACAAAAAGGAACCAAATTGCACACATAGACCCTATTTAACACAAATACATCAAAGATGGTCTTAATTAGACCTTATTGTATCAAAACTATGCTTGGACATACCAAAACTCAACTATTTACAACATTTGACCAACAATTGTTAAGGTGCTCCTGCTCCAAAATCTCAAAGGATAATGCAATAAATGTCATGTCCTCTATCCATGCAAAGTGGTAGAGCTAACAACTCAAAAATTCCCCTTCACATGACAACTATGTAATATCTACCTATGTTAACTCTTGCCTTGTCTTCTTTATTAAATGATTAAATCATATGTTGATTGTATATATTGGATTAATGATTTAATTGAAATTTGAATTATTATATGTAAATCTTATGACATTGGGTGATCTTACCTTTCACTTTGGCTATTGTTATGTATTGGGCATATGCGTGTAACGTTTGATTGAAATGTGAGGTACATGTAAAATCCCAATGGTGGTTAATTAGAGATGGTGTACATGGTTTGTTTGATTTTGTAAACTCGTCCTACTCTGTGTAGAATAATAGGACATGTGACGTTGAAACCTATGAAACCAATATCCAAATCAACCATGATTCTAGATCCCCTATGTGCTAGACCTATAAATCCGTCTTTCTTGGGTGACTATATTTATTGTCATTTGTGCATTTGCTTGATATGTGCAAAGGATTAAATTATAGTATCATCGAAATACTATTATGCTCTTAGAATAATTGAAAAGAGAAAAGTATTTTATTAGGCAAGTTAAGTGATTTTGGTAATATTGCACTTTAAGTTGAAAAATATTTAAATGGCCTATGTTAAGTAAGTTAGAAAATGTTGCTTTTTGTGTGAAAAGCAATTATTTGACATTGTTAGTGAATTGGAAAATAGATTAAATCTAAAAGTTAAAATATCTCTTATTAGTTACTTGGAAAAGAAATGCAAAAAGTTCACTTAATTAAAATATCTTGTTATTAAGTGGGTTGAGTGTGAAATGAAAATTTTCTACATTTTGGCTTATATGGAAAAAGCTTGTTATTTTTCATTGTGTATTTTGTTTTTTAGAGAATTTTGAGAGAAAAGAAAAGAGTGTGCTTTCTTGAAATCCTACCTTGGATTGAATTGCCTGGAATTACTTACAGCTTGCTTGGTGCTTGGATATTGAATTAGATTCTCCTTGGCTTAGAAAATAAAATTGTAAAGAAAAGAAAATCTCTATTGGAAGCTTGAGAGCAAGGCATTTTCCTATTTCATAAAGTATGCATTTGTTGTTTGATTCTTAATAGCCATGTTTCTACCTTAAGTAATAAAACATATAGCTTTAGGTTGGGAGCATTGAAATTGAATATGGGGTAGTTTTAATTAATTAGCTCAATCTAGTTTTATTTTATTTTAAAAAACTCAATCTTCTCCCACTACCATATAATTTTTTTCCAAAATCTGTGTGATTAGAAAAGTGTGATGTTGGGTAGATTTAGACTGTAAGGGTATTTTTAGAATTTTAATATTATGTATTTTCAAAATTTAGAATTATTTTTGGGATGATAGCTTGAAGATCCATCAATGGTTGAACCTAGATATTTTTGAAAAATATTAATTTATCTTTTCAAAAATTGGAATTTCTAAAATATTATTTTTTTATGGAATCACGACTTCTCCCATAGAAATAAAATGTGTTTGCATTGGTATGCACGTGTGCATGGAAATCTAAACCTTACCCATCCTTGAGCTTTCTATAGAAGATTGACTCTTGGATTGTTTAGGATTACAGGATACTCATAGAAGGCTTTGGAGTGGCTAATTACCTAGCTCTTGGGAAGAGTTGGGGTCAAGCACTGAATAAGTCCCTTGCCCAAAATTGAACAATACGAATTACTTAATGAATATGAATCTAAAATTTGAATAAGAAAATTTATATTAATAAAAGATAACAAATGGTGTGAGCATTGAAAAAGTCCCACACATGGGTGTAAGCACTAAAGAAGTTCCTTGCATGGGTGTAAGCATTGAAAAACTCCCTTACATGCATGCAAGCACTAAATAAGTCCCTCACAGAGGTGTAAGCATCGAAGAAGTCCCTTACGTGGGTGTAAGCACTAAAGAAGTCCCTTATACACATAAAAACATTAAAGAAGTCCCTTACATAATGAGAAGCACACATGAAGTGGATGCTTACTATGAGACCTACATAGTCTAGTTCACTTCCTAGCTTGGTTATGGAGAACTAAAGGGAAATCCACTCCATGTCTTAGTTTCCCTCCTCTTCCTTATTTGATTGGGTTGATTGTATCCAATCATGTGTTGAGAAAGCCATGTTTTTATGTTAGTTGTGTCTTTGTTTGCAACCATGGAGACCGTCTCTTAGTTCAAAGGGATGGGCCTTAGGGTTCCACATGGTTGGCTGGTGTTGATCACTATTGGGATTGCTCATGGATCATGGTGGTATCATAGAGTTTGCTCATGGATCTTGTCTTTCTTCTTGTCTTATTGCCTTATAACCATTGCTTTGAGAAAGTTGTAATAATTATAATCATGTTGTAATTTGTGACTATTGGAGCACCTTTGGGGAGCTCAATAATGTTGTAATTATATATTCTTATCATATTTATATTGGAGTGTGATCCTTCCATGTTTAGAAAATAGCCTTTACCTTGTGTATATGTAATGAAAATCATTCTTTATTTTGGAATAAAAATCATGATTGTGAATGAATCCTACTTTGATCTTGTGAAAGAAATTATGAAATAATTATCTTAAACTTCTTTTTTATATGTATTGAATGTGTGGAAATCATTTGTAGAATTTTTATGTTCTCTATGCCAGAAATCGAAGTGTTACAATTTGAGGTTGAACATTTGCTTTTTATGAGTAGTTGTTTCCCCTACACGCTTTGTCATTTCCTTAGCATGTGTTGCCCCATGTGGGTATGGGAAATTTATTGTAGGGTTTGTATAGTTTTTGAGGTCTTGGGGATTTCTTGTTTTGCTAATGAAAAGCGTATATATTCTCAAGTGCTTGGCCCAAGTTGTTTTGGTACAACACACAAAATGAGAAAATTATGCCCCTTTGTAATTTTGGACTTGTTATTTTTCCAAGGGTACAAAATTACTCACAGACCCTGAAGTTCCATTGTTAGGAGTATCAGAATTTGGAACCTCAGAGGTAGTTCACATATGTGTAGGATTGCAAACTTGCCTAAGAACTCTAAAGTTCTACAAGTCTAGGGTTGTAAGATTTTGGGGATTGGAGGTAGGTAGGCAATTTGCAGGTGTGCAAACTTGCCTCAAATTTTCAAAGTTCTACAAGTATGAATATTGTAGGATTATGCGATTCAGAGGTAGCCTTGTAGTTTTTAGTTCTAAAAACTATGTTAGAACTCTAGAATTCTATAGGTAAATTCCATTTGAGGTTGAAACTCAAGAGGCAAATTATAGTTTGCAGGTTGCACTAGAGTTTCAAAAGTTTGCAATGCTAATTTGGAAGAAATCAAAACTTGACTTGTAATTTATAGGAGTTACAAATTTGTAATAAGCTTTAATGTTCTACATGTCTTAGATTTTTGGGAATCAGAACTTGGATTGCAATTTGCAGGAGTTGCAAACCTACATGCGAGATCCAAAGTTCTGGTAGTTATAAAGTTGCAAGGGTTGAAGATTTGCATGTAATTTGTAGGAGTTGCAAACTTGCATGGGAACTTTGAGTTGCATAAGTTGAAGGGTTGTGGGGATTGGGGGTTTGCTTGCAATTTGTAGAAACTACATAATTGCATGGGAACTTCAAAGTTCCACAAAAGCTACAACATTGCTTGAAATATCTGCATTTCTACCAAGACTTGTATTTTGAGCTTGTCATAGTGATCGACCTATATTTTCTGTAATTATTTCACTTGTGTCACCGTGTTTGGTGCATTGGTGATGGTTTACCTCATGTGCTATTGTGTGATTTCATGGTACTGTCTGTGTGTAGTTGTGTAATGTGGCATGTTGATGTCACATTTGTATAGCAAAAAATTATCGGTTTGTGTTTTGTCTACTAATGTCCTAATGTAAGAGTTAGGGAATTACAACTACCCCCTCATTTAAAGGATGACTGGTTGGTAATTAGGTTGGCTTGTCACATCTTTTAGAGAAGTTTAGGTTTACAAAAATAAGACATTAGGTATTGTTTAAATGTATATTCATATATATACTTTCTTTTTCCTTATACATATAATACATATACATGTGTGTGTATATGTTATTTTTACTCAAACTCACTATGCAAAGGACTTCAAAATAATCTAACTTAACCATAGACATTGCATATAAAATTAAAGTCAAATAGACACTTAAATAGCCTTGGTAATGCAACTATCCAACTCTACTAAGGGAATAAGTTCATGATTAGGATTTTGAACAAGATGACAAAGAATAAACACCATTGCAAAAAAAACACTGCATATCACTTAAATCCCCATTCCACAAAACTCAAACAGTGACCTAAAGGCACAAAGGGACTTGCACATTAGAACTCTTGAACCCTGCCATTTGTCACCTTGGAATTCATAGTTAATCTTAGTCTACAAATGCATAATTTTTCATGTAGATAGTTACACCTATAAAAATGATCACACTTCAAGACATCATTATCAATATATCCAATGGGAATGAAAATCTGATTACTATGATTATATCAAATCATGACAAGGTTAATAATTTCATCAACCAAACCTATAACAAATTTACCATTCCATTTTCCTACAAGTACAATAATGCTGCAAGGATATGTTCATTTCTAAAAACTAATTAATCATCAAATTATAATGTGTAATCACTCAAATCAACTATAACAAATCTATGAAATGAACAAACAATAAGACTAAAGGGGAGGGTCATGACACTACACTCCTATGTTGAGGTGCATATAAAAATAGAATTGTTGAATATTCAAGATACATGTATACAAATATTTTTTATGGTTTGAAACCTTAACCTAACAATATGGTAGTTTAATCACTTAATAACATAATCTCAACCAAATCTTGTATAGTTCCCTTTGAAATACATCTCTCTCATCTCTTTTTAAAGCACTTAACAAAGACCAAAGTGAATTTTAAAAAAAGTTACTCATAAGTCAGAGTAGTATTGGGAAGGGAGACCTCCTAGGAAGTCTCGATACTTCATCCCTATGAGCATCACCTAGATGCAATAAGTATTAAGTGACCCTTCATGCTCTTTAGAGATATGTTCTTATTGTTGAGAATCCAGGGTTAACAATTACATTAGCATTAAAATTAGTGACCGAAGTTGATTAAAACCATAGTGATAATCATAAATCAAGAATAATAAGAGCAACAATAAGAATATATGAAAAATAAGAGAACATCAATAACATGGGGAAAAACCTTTCAAATAAAAATACCCCACCACCAAAGAAAGCACAAGTTTGTATTAGTCTCAAACAATAGAGTACATCAACTCATCAACTTGTCCCTTCAGTTTGACAACTTTATAATAATGTAACTTTCCTAAAACTTGAGATGATACTAACTGTTATCTCATGCCTCCAATATATAGGAAATTAGAAAAAAGACACCACAAATGGTTTCTCAAAACCAACAACCAATACCATGGGCCCAAAACAAGGTTCTTAAACCATCATGTGAATGCCAACCCCAACCCCCCCCCCCCCCCCCCCACCATATTGAATGTGTAGCATCCAAAGATAGAATGTAACTCCTAACTCCTTTGATATACATCTTTGACCAAAGTGACCATAATGGGAAATTATAACTCCCAAGCTCTCCCCCATGAAGCTTCGCCTGCTAGTGGAAAGAAAAAGAAGCCCCAAGGAGAATGATCATGCAAAATATTTGGATGATTGGACTAGTTTGGATCTTCCCACCCAAGAACTGTCATAGCCAAAACAACTACAACCATATGAGACATTCTATAAAAAAAGTATAGTACCACTGTCATAGCCAAAACAACTACAACCATATGAGACATTCTATAAAAAAAAGCATAGTACAACTGTCATAGCCAAAACAACTACAACCATATGAGACATTCTATAAAATAGCATAGTACAATCCTCAGTTAACCATTGGATTTAAGAAGTTGCAGAATATGAGCTGAAAAAAAGAAAAAATACTGGCATGGTGGAAGTTCCGACAAGAAAAACTAAATAGAAACACAGAACTAGGAGCCCATGCACTAGATGAGAAATGATAAATTGAATATGATAAAGTTCACCTATAGAGCTCTTCTTCGTCATATTCTACAGAAGAATCTCCGGTCAGGGAGGAGGAACTAGAAGAGGTCAAGGTTTAAAGGGTTCCGGTTCAAACTGAAATGTAGTCACCAGAACATATGCTAATTGCTAATCAACCTAGGCAAATCCAGGTTCATTCATTATAAACTCTTGAGAATGCTGGGATAAGAGGGAGAACCTCTGAATATGGAACATCTAGTCATTCTGCAACTGAGCTACAAGCTTCCTCCACTGATAAAAAAGTGACAGCCCCTGCTCAATAGCAATAATTGTTAATTAAAGTAAGGACACTACAGGGTGGCTTAGCTGGTGAAGATGATCCTAAAGATGGCAAAGGGAAAGGGATACAAAAAGTATATGAGGAGCACAAAAAAAGAGGAAGGAAAAAGAAGGATCAGGACCAGAAGCAAGAACACTCGTTCAATCACTTGAACAAGCTCCTCCTCAGTTCCATCAATATCCACACTATCTGACAGGGAAAGGATCTATCACAACCCAATCCTCAACCCACTCAAGATAATTTTCCTCACTCTAACCATTTGTGTATTAACCACTCGAATATCGCTTGTAATACCATGCATCTACTGGGCAGTCTAGCATTCCATAGCCTCATTTTTTTCCAATTGTAAGGGGTTATCAACCCTTGCCTTTTCAAATGTCAACATTAGCCTATCCAGGAACCTCACCACCCTCCTCATGTCATTGTTCAATATTCTAGTGAGGAGGCTGCAATCCCAATAACCAAGGCTACTACTTCACCTACTACTGGGCGACTACTTCACCTGCAACAGATACAAAAGACAATACAACAAAAAGAACAAAAGAGAAAGTCCCAACAAGATGCATCCCCTACTTCTAAAAGATTTAAAATAAAGTATAATCAAATTGAAGACTCTATTCACTTTGTTCATTTCACTCTCCTAGTGAACAAGCTACAAGGATAGATGACAACTATAGCCTACCAAATAGAATCTATGGGAATCAATATTACAAATGCTCAAGCTAAAGACATGGTAGAATTCATGCAAGAGTGTAAAAGTAGTCACAACTCATTAATTTCTACTGAAAGAAAGTTGAAAAAGAAGGCTACTGAGCTAAAGCAAATGAAACAGAAATTAAGAGGTTGAGTTAAAATTAAGGGCCCTAGAAAGCAAAACAATATATGTTGTAGAACAAATTGATGAAGCTAATGAACTAGAAGTAAAGAATGTCAAAGAAAAACTTGCACAGAAAGAGGACACCCTGGAGAAATGTAAAACAAAGGTCACCAACCTAAAGGATCCATTAAACCAAAAGCAAGAAGAAAATAAGGAGCTATCTAGAAAGAGGTAGATTGCTCCATGAAATAGCAACGAATGGTGTGCACATAGTAGAAATGAATTTATATTGAGAGAAAAATTCCAAGAGCGTGAATATAACCTATAGAAGTATCAAACCCAACTAGAAACAAATGCCCAAAGGATTAGGGGTTTAACCACTACAAAAATTGACCTAGAAGCTAAGCTACAAGAATCAAAACAAGAAGTCTGAACTCTAAATGCCCATATAAGTGAGTTAGAAAAGTTGCCACAAGGTCAAGAGATAGTTAAAACCCCGAGGGAAACTTTCTCAAAATCTATTCAACTGAATATGATAGCACTATTTTTAGCATTCCAATACATAGAAGCAGTTGTAGCATTGAGCAACGAAGTGCAAAGAAAAATAGAAGCCAAGGAAGCAATTGTTACCCCAATTGAGGAAAGAGTTGAAGCATGTCTTGGCATCCTCTATGAGGCACCTTCTTCCATGTTAATAACAGTTAGAGTCCAGGACAGAGGAGAAGCATCCTAGACATGTAATGATATAGTGGATATGAATTGGGCAATTAAATTATGTAGGGAGCAATTTGATGTTGTGACCAAGAGGGCCCAGGAAATGAAGCAAAAGATAGATGCATTAATCCAAAAGGGAATTCTTTCCCCTTGGAATGAAAGTCAAGGACTCATCAACCTCGATGATTACATAGAGAAGCTACAGAAAATAGCGCAAGATGGCTTCGAAATCCTTGTGACAATGTCTCTAGAAGAGGGATGTGAAATGATAAAAAATTGGGGAGATATGGTGGCACTAGCAAAACTCAGCACCGAGCAGTTGTAGAGGATTCCATATCAGCCAACCCTAGAGCTAGAAAGGCACCTCAAACTAATAAGGTGGATAGATATTCTAGCCACAAATAAACTTAAAAAAATTATTTTCTTTTCTTCAGAAGTTATAAGTTTTTCAAAAATTCTTATTTTCAAAAACTCTTATTTTTGCTAAAATTTTATAAGTTTTTTTTTTTGTTGTTGAGAAATTTTAAGTGATGACTCTAATGCCCAATGCATGTACCTTTAAGATCTGCGATTGATGCTCTTTTAAATTAAAGAGCCCCTATGAGTCGCCAAAATTGTAGTGAAATTTTCACTACTGACGACTGATATATATATGTATTTCAACCTTTATTTGTTTAAAGCTATGCTATAATCATTTAATAGTTTATTAATGCTTAAGCTTTCCTACATTTTCCTTTTGAAAATATTGTAGGTTCCTTTTTCATATATCAAAAGTTCTTTAATTTTGCATACGGCACCTAAGATGTTGGCTTTAGTTTCGTCATGTCTCTCGTACCATTTGATTAATCAACCTAAACATCTCATCCTACGGTTCGTAGGGTTCGCAATGCATGAAGAGTGAAAAAGAGTATTGAGACCCCACTATTGGTACAACTCAGCACTGGAATCATTAGTGGAAGAATTAAAGAGGTGAGGATCTCTGAGGTGAGTCCCACTTGAATCCAAAGAAAAGATAAGAGCTGCACGACACCATTCCAAGCATTTCCAAGGAAAAACTAGCAACTTGTATCCAACTCTCCCATCGACTATCCAATTTACCAACTCACTAATCTCATCCTACAATTTGTGGGACCCAATAAAGGAGAGAAAATTTGGGTCCCACTACTAGCTAAAAGGATACAAATGAATGAGGGGATCCTTCTCGTATTGTCTGTAGACACCTAAAATTGTCCACTCATCGTCTTGTCACTATTCATCTCCAATCAGGACATCCCTAAACCACTTTCTTCCACATTTAGTTGAATAAACACCAGTTTAGACATTTAATCATCAAATTTCCCTTTCGAAAATGATTAAATAGTATTTTATTATTAAAATCACTATTCATGTACTATTCACTATTCATCTGCACCTTCATCCATACTGTCCCCTAGCATTAAAGGAATAAATTTAATCATTTATTCAATTAATCACCCCTTCTCTATAGTCCAACATTAGATAAATATTTATTTATCTAATATCCCTTTTCCCAACCCATGAATTAAATAAATATTTCTATTTATTTAATTCCCTATTTTGTGCACTTTTGATTAAGTTGATTAAAGTCACTTAATCAACTTAATCACATGCTTGCACAATCCTAACCCCTCATTAACCCATTCAAAATCCCTCACATCCTCCAAAGTGTACAAAGGCATGGGCTTTTGTACATGACCACACAGGTCTCTTACAAAGGGATGGACATGTCATTTGTACAGGGTCCTTTTGTCCCTTTTCAATCCTCTCCATCCACTTCTTCCAAGACCATCCTCCACCCTTGATTTCCTCTCAATCCAAGGACAATCCTTATCCTCCAATCCAATCTTGCCACTAGGCAAGCTCTGATCAATCCAAACCTCTCAATCATCCTCAACCCTTGATCTCCCAAATCGATCCTATCCTTTCATCCACCATCCCAATAATCTATAAATAGCCATCAACCCAAGCCAATTTCAAGACTCCATGAAATGCAAAGTTATGATGTCAATTTGAGGAGCAATCAACAATCCAACATCAACGATCACATCCAAAATAATCAAGGTTTGCATGTAGTTAAATGTTTTAACTTCATATGCTTGCATTCCTTTTGCTCAATCATGAGGTTGCATGAGATTGTGGGTAGAATAGGCTAATATTGTTTTAGTTTGTTCTTTTTCATGTTCATTCTCTCTTGTACATAGTGTCAATAGCATTATGAATATTTGTCCATGCAAAGGATTGATAACACTAATATTTATGATCAAATCCAGTAGATTGATCACCTCACCCAATGAAGATCGCAACCATTATTTCCAAATGATGTAGAATTCCTATGGTGCCCCGAGTATGCGAAAAAATCATTCACAACAAAGGAATTAATGAGGACAAAAGATCCTCTGAGATTGTGTCTCTTCATTAATTTCTTTTGGAATTCATGGAGAGATATTTTTGAGAAGGTGATGAGTCACCTCCTTCTTCCCTATATATTAAAAATTCATTGCAAGCAATAGTGGTTTTTCCTGTAGCTGAGCCTTCCAACCAAGTATTTTGTATTTCCATTCAAAAGTAATATCATGATCTTCAGTCAATGAAGCTGCTACTCCAGAAATTCTAAGTCAATGCTACTGCTTGTGAAATATTGCTTATATATTTAAATAATATCTATTGGCCCTTATTGCCTATGTCGTTTCTTGTTTTTTAAGTGTGCAAGGATCTTTCATTTGGCTTATGGCCTTTTTAATTTCAGCAATTTAAATTCATACAATCTTCATTTTCCTTTTTCTCTTAGAAATCGTCATAAGTTGGATAAGAAGCGAGTCGACCCTAATTCAGAGATTGATTTGTTGGTATGGTTGGCACCCATACTAACTCTTCTTTCCATTGTTGATAGCCCTGAGTAGTGTACTTGCAAGGTAAAGCCCTCGAGCATACAAAGACTATCAACATATGTAATGTCCCCATTTTCAAAGTGATCACCTAGTGGAGATGGCTCATCTATTTTCATTCCTGTAGGCTAAGCCGAAGGGCTTAGGGAATATCCTATTAGGCAAGTTTTCATACTTATCCATTTTTGTAGGGCAAATCAATGATGGAATGTGATTTGGTATAATTTTATGGTATTTTTAGAGTCAATGTTGATAAATAAAATTGCCCTATAGAAGAGCGAACCAATTGGAGGTTGGAAAGAGGAGAAAATAAACGTAAAATAAAATAATGATGCATCTCTTGTTGAGCACTCATAAGGAGGTTGGCGTAAGGAGGAAATAAACATAAAGGACAAATTTTTAATTTGTACTTTTGGGTGCCAGTCTTGTCTAGAGATGGTCAACCCTATGGGAGAAATAAAGGTAACAAAAATAAAAATAAATTTCATGCCAAGGTCGACCTTGAGGGAGAAGGAAAAGTTGTGTATAAATAAGAGATCAATTGTGGTCATTTCAACACATCATACATTCATATTTTTTCTTGGAGTTTTACTCTTTGGCTGTAACGAAAGTTAGGCTTGAATCCAAGGATGAAAACCCTTGTGATTCTGGGTGAATTGGACAGAAACGTAATTCATCTTGTGAAGGTTTCATGACAGAAGCCTAATTGTACTTCATTGGAGATTCGGGAAGGAGAAGAGCAGATTTGCATATTCATATTTCAAGATCAGATTGGAGCACATTCAATTGAAGGCATTTTGATGTTCATCTTGCATTAGGCATTGCCCTAATTGGAGCACCAACTTTGAGAGGAGCAATTTGGTATTTTTGGAGGCGATTTCTTTATTGTTTGGGGTTTCTTTAACCCTATATTCATAGCAGCCTTTGGAGCAGATCTGAGCGCCACATTTGGAGTAGCATTCTTGGTGGTTTTGTGTTCGCATTGCATTAGGATTTCATGCCCTAGGTTTGGCGCCACTTCCTAGGATGGCAATTTCACTATTTGCTCTTCATTTTGCTATGTTTTGGTATGTATCAACCTACGATTAGGTTTGAATTGTAACAACAAAAATCTATGATGAGCTTGGGCATGTTTGACCTATGTACTTGAATGTAATTTGCATATTCAGAATTCTGATTTATAGCAGCAGACTAGATAATCCCAAAATCAGATTTGTTCTATGTTTATGATTGCAATTTGATGGTATGTTTGGTTGGATAAGTTCATGATTGAAGATATAATTGTAAGGAATCATAATCGTTTTACTATTGTAGTATTTGGATGCAATTGTGTTCACTGTCCATATATATTTAAATCAAAAAAATCAGATAAGAAATTAGGGTTTCAACAGAAAACCAAAAGTGCAGAATTCTAGGGCAGAAATCAGAGTTTAAGGGCAGAACCTGTTAGGGATTTTAAAGCATAGCTTACACAAAGTCTTCATCAAATATCTTTACACATTATTAATTGCCCTTCATAAATGCATCAACTACAATTTTTTGTAAGAGGCAAAAGGGCAAATAACCAAGATATTGTACAATTGACATCATTTTTGACATCAACAGTACAAATGTGCTTTGTTGACCATACAAATTTGTGTTTGCCCTTTGCTGGCAAGGAAATACACACTATTAACTAGAAAAAAATAATGTTGAGTACTGTAAAAAGAGAAGTATTGATCAAGTTGAATATTCCACCCACTTTACTCTTTGGCTAAAGAAATATATATATTGAATAATAGGTCAATGCTTAAACCAAACAATATTATGCTAAAATATTATAAATGTTGTGATGTTGTAAATGTTACGGTATAAGTCATGAACAAATTTTATGCTCACTAACACAATGAATTTCAACCTAATATTTAAAATCTCAAGATGATCACAACACTATTTGTATTCATCCCAATGGGCCCAATTCCTTGTCTCAAGAAGAGGTGGTTTACTAATATACCTCATACCCTGAATGTGACCTAACTAAAATAGTAATACGCATCTCAAAAGAGGTCTAATTCTACAATACCATGAATAATAGGTACCAAATATGGTAGTAACCCATGTCTCCAAATAAAACCCAATTCTAACGTCTTTTTTGCCTTATATGGAAGCTCAATGCCATCATATGTATCATTTGGGACCCATACCTAGTTTTGCTTCCTAATATGAGATGAACCTCATTATCTTAAGATAGGAAGCCCAAGTTCACTGTTTTCCTTGTCCAAGGTGGATCCAAGTCTAGTCTTGAAAATCCTTGTGCAAAATGGACCTTAAGCTCTATTGACTTACCAAAGTTGTGAGAGATTAGATTGTTATAATTTCCTTTTGACTTAAAGAAGACTACCCAATGTAGTGATGCATCATAGTGGCATGTCCATCTTTGAATGCTATATGTACTATATTTTACTCTAACCTTGGCATACTATATTTGATTAGTGACATGGGTAGTAGAGGTGTACTAATAATTGTCTTCTATTTTATTGGTGTGTTTGCATGTATCCTATAAGACAAGGAGTAACATGCATTCTTAGATTCTTCGACAGGTCAAACATTAGAGGGATACAAAACTTTTCTTATTTTATTTACATTTTTGAAGATCTTAAAAATCTTGAAAACTGTTGAGCTGTCAAATATTTTTTTGAGAAGTTATTGATATATTTTTTTCTAATCAATCAACATGTCTTCCGTTACCCAAAAAATTAATAATAAAGATAAAAAGGCACCAGACGAGAATTTCCTTGTTTTAACATGCAAGTTATACATATTTTGAAAATTCTTCTAGTTTATTACATCTCTGGAGAGAAGATAGATAAAACAAACCAAATTCTTCATGATGAATTGAAATCATATACAAAATTACTAAATACTTCTCATTGTCACAAACTAAATAGATAAAATAAAATAAATTCTTCATGATAAATTGAAATCATATACAAAATTACTAAATACTTCCCATTGTCACAACCTAAATTTGTTCCTCCCTGTATAATTCCTATGGGTGTCTCTTGTATTCAACCTCTTTCAATATGTTAAAGTAGTTTACTTTTATTTAACAAGTACTTAATTTTATTTTTTTGCAGGAATACTCAAATGTGGGAACAGCTTTGTTTTACAATTCTTGCTAATAGAATATATCCATAAGCGAGCTGATTTTTTATTATAATTATATATTGTGTTCTTAATAGCAAAACATGTAGTGATAATTTAGTTGGCCTACAAATATATTCTAAAATTGTTTAGCGATGCAACATATTTTAGGTGTAGGAGCCTTTAGTACGTGCTTCGGTATCAAAAGAATGTGATTATTATGAATATACAAGGTGAACGTTATAGAAGAAATGACTACTCATGGGAAACAGGTCATCCTTCGAGTATCAAATGCTACAATTTTCTTTTAAATTCCACAAAATTAACATATCTAAACAGAATGTTGTGAATACACGTCGTTCATGTAAAATAGCATACATGCAGAAAGGTATGTGAATAGCTTGAATCAAATGGTCACAAAATCTCAACCTGTCTCTGTGGGAGAAGGATGAAATCTTATTATCAGTCAAATGAAACTTGAAAATCTGATGATGAATTGTTTAGTCAAGAATCCGTGCAAATATGCAGAATTACATAAACAAGATACCCAGCCCAGCAATTCTATCTATCACATCTCTCGTTTGCTTGACAAAAATGTAACCTCAAAATAAAGTGTGACATTTCACCGCAAGGAAACAATCTGCTTCATTTAGGCTTGGTATATATATGAAGAGAGTTGGCAATTGCTGGCATCCTGACAAACATGGTGTATTAAGACATTTTAGCTTCAATTGTGATTTTTTAACTTTTCTTAGAAATCATGTTCCAAGAGGTTGTGCTTGATGAGAACAAAGCATACCTATTGCAATCAAGGAATTGCTGGAAGTACCTTCCCAGAACATGCACCAAAGCCCACCTTATATCCATCACCCTGTACATACAAAAAAATGTCACCAAATGAAACTACATAGAAACATCAAGCAATTAAAAACTTTTCCAACGTCGAGTCTCTATTCAAATCTACATTTGCACTGAGCTCTCTGTTCAGCCATAATAATTCTGACTTTGCTGTAGTAAATGGATTCAATATTTTGACAGTTAGAAACATTGAAAAGGAAATGACTACCATATTCACTGTCTATTTTGGAGAGGATACTTCCATTTAGAAAATGATTGTTAATATGTGTTATGAACTCCACAGTACTACATTATTTGTCTGGACCAAAGCACTTAACTGCAGAGTTCCAACTTCAACTAGCTTCTGTAACCTCAAAACCAGAATATGGCATACCGCTAAATTGATATTAAATTTGAACTTTGACAAAATGAAGCACAATTCTCATGAAATTAGGTCTGTAGAATGCTGTTGGCTAGTAGAAGACCCAACCATAATTTATTAACTCGTGAAGTACTTGCATAATTTTTTGTGGGCCAAGTTGTCACAGTTTAAACTTGTAAATGGGAATGCAGATTACTTGGCAAGTTTTAGGGCCGAACTCATGTGAGTACTTGCAAGTACTTGGCAATTCCGACCCTAAAACTCACAATACATGGTCTGTACAAGCAAACATGTTTTGGACGCAGTTTTCACACTGCAAAAACCCTGCTTTTTTGCCTATTTAAGCCCTAGAGGCCCCACAGAGCTGAAGCTCACACAACATTTGAGCATTGGAGCCAGAGCAAGAAGTGTATTTATTTTTATTTTCCTTTTCAAACTTTCTTTTGTTGTGGGTTGGGTAATTGGGATCTCAATGCACCTTTTGCATTGTGTAGAGGAGGCCAAGTCTGCCTTGTTTAATCAAATAAACTAGCAATGTTTAATTGGATATTTACCAGTGTTCCATGGAGTCTCGAGATGGGGGGACAGGCGGACAAGTCTCGGGCACAGGTGGACCAAGGGCCTAGATTTGGGGATGGCGGGGGGGTGGCGACGGAGCAGCAGTGCAAATATATAGTACTTGAAAAAATATTTATAAAAAATATACAAGGAATAACATATGAAACTCTGAAATACTCACATATTGCATTGAACAATGAAAATGCCGACTATCAATATATTTATATTATATTCAAATTTTCAAAATCCAAATACAATTGACCTATGGCCTAGTGCCTCAAATCATCATTCATCCCCAAAGTCCACTCCAAACTCCTCATCACTCGGGCTGTTGGACTCCTAAACATCAAGCTCCTCTAAAGCAATACCAACCAACCCTGTCTGTGTTCCAACTTCATCCACTTGTGCTGGCTGCTCTGGCTCTACATCCCATTGGGCTGTTGGACTCTCCTTGTACGTAAGTGTGTTGTGATCAATGAGACACAAGATGTTATGTACAACTACAAGCTTCTCTGCCCTCCTAAAGGTAAAGTCTGTTTCTCTTAACAAAGTGGATGAAACTATAAGTAGACTAGTTCCTCTCAGTAGCAAAAGAACTAGAAACTTGGGACAACAGACGAATGGCTAGTGTGGTGGTCAAAGGCATAGTCCACCATAGAATGGGATCATCTTGTGCCATGGTCTCCCTATCCATCTTGACCTCTTCTAAATATCCCCTAAGAGTGGCAAATTTTGTCCACTCAGTATGAACAATGCTAGCCTATATAGAATCATACATCTTCTGAATGGCCTTCATGAACCCTACCTTCACCTCAACGTCCTATATAGAGGTAACTCTACCAGGGCTTTGCACATAGCACTTCAGGTTCAATGCATAGGCAGCCACATGCAAGGGAGTGTTGAGCTTCTCCCATCAGTGATGAATGATTGGTGCTGACTATGTTCATTGTAAAACTCTAATGTGGGGTACTTTTCTTGTACAACGACCTTCATTTGGCCAAGCATACTGTCAATACACTCATACACCTCTCCAATGGTAGGTGCAGTTGTGTCCCCATATCTAATTACTTTGAATACTAGAGTGATGATGGCAACAATGTATTTTGCATCAGCCCAAAAAATGTCTCTTCACCACCTCCTTCACCCTCCTTCCTTACTTTGACTTGGAATCGGGCCACCCATTCCACTCTGTTGTCATGACCATTAGTTGCAATGCCTCTTGCAACTCAAACCATCCTCTCCAAAAGAATGAAATATGAGGCATATCTAGTCTCTACAAGTTTTAGAAACTCCTTCTTAGAGAAGGTCTTGAAGAGTGCATGTGAAGTATGGTGGTTGCAGATAAACATCTACACATCTCTAGCATTAGTCAACACCTCCTTGATCCATCTGATTTTGCCCATGTCCTTGAGTGCATTATTCATGGCATGCACACAACAAGCAATCCACCAAATATGCTTGTAGGCTGCCTCAATCAATTTCCCTACAGTTTTGCACACATATGTTGTATCTTTCACTACTTGCACCACATTCTCTGGCCTAACCTCTTCAATAGCATCTCTAAGGATTCAAAACTGAAAATCTGCACCCTTGTGGTGCCCTAAACAATCAACAACCCTAAGGAAGTAAGGGCCCTCTATACATGTGGCCATAATGTTGATGAGTTGATGATGGCTGAATATGGGATCCGGGGATTCCATTAAGATATCAAGTATCAAGAATAAAGGGTTGTCCTCCATACAAGAATCGCAGTTTGCAAGGTAAGACAGTAGCAGTTTTCTCATCTTGTTATGGCATTGAGTTTACTTTGGGTCAGCCTTGCATGACGTGTGATGTTGCATCTCCAAATTTCTCATGGAGCAAAGAGCACTATCTAGAGTTTATTAGAAGTTCGGTGGGAGATATCCTAACTATTGAGAAAGTTATAAGCGCCACCACTAGAAAATTTCAAGGGAAAGTTCACATGGATATCAGCGCAGAGCAGCATAAGCATGATGGTACCACTTCAATATTGTCTTCATCCAAGGGAACATCAGCTGATGGTGTTAGAGGTTGGTAGTAATAGGAAGAAGGTTGCATAGAGGTCTACAAGTCAGAATTTCCTCATCTATGCTACTGATTTTATACAAATCAGTCACCATGAAATTTCATTTGAATACTCACAGGTGGTATGGCTGACACTTTTGGACAAGGGAAAGAGCACATTTCAAATGGTGATCGATTGTAATAATTTTCCAACTTTTGTAGAGGCAATTTTCATTATTCTATTGTTCACATTATCTATGCAAATAAGAATAATTCATTTTTGAAGTTGCTATCCTAGTTTTAAGTTGCTGATCTTGATGAAATCAGTTAATTAATTGCTGATTTCAGATTCAAGCAAATGCAAGAATAATTCTCTAAAGACCACTAAATCATGGAAACAATTTGGTGAATGGTTTCATCTGAAGGAAATGAAAGTTCAGCTTACATAGCCTTGTTTTGGTTTGTGATCCAAACGGTTTACGACTGTCAAAATATACTTTCAGCTCAAACTAATCCATGTCATCTCTTGGGGCTTGTTATGATTTGTTTTGAGTATCATGCTTATTGGTTAAACAAATTATTTTCTCAGATGCCCATGATCATGATTGACAGTGGGATTGAAAGTGACGTCTGCATTGAGACACTCTGGTATGAGATGTTCCATTTTACAGAGGAAGAATTCAGATCTTTGTGGGTATCTCAACTTGGTTCATCAAGATGGTTATTATTCTGGGTTTCAGGAAGTGAAAACAGAAGAAATTTACATTGATATTCTTGTTCTTATCAGAGTGGTGCAGCGGAAGCATGGTGTAATTTACCTGAGATTGATTTGGAATCCTAGAATCTCAGTGATTTTATCCAGGACTAGTCAGTGGTTTGAGTAGGCATTGCTTGAGGACAAGCAATCTTGGGGAGGGAGGACTACACTGTCCCATTTTTCTGGCCATTCCAACATCTTTGGAAACTCCAACTTTATTGGGAGCACTAGCTTTTTTGGGATGGGATTTCTACAGTGGCAGTGAATTTAGGAAATCAAGACAAGTACCATGGTACTTTCTGAATGCAGTTTAGACATTATGAGAGCATTCCACATTTCTTGGAGAAGTCTACTATTTTTGGAAAGCACCAATCTTCATAAAGATTGATATCCTGTGAACTTAAGGTTATGTTGGCATGGACGGAATTCATAATTGCCCCTATCCAATAATTAAATTATTAAATAGTTAATTATCAAAGTTGCCGAAAAATATTCCTATCCAGATATTTTAACCCACTTGCAAATTTTTTAATTTTTAGTCCGCAAACATTCCGTCAAGTGGCACTAGGTACATGGGACAAAAAGGGGGACTTTTGCACACATAAAAAATGTTTTATTTATATTTTGAAGGAAAAAAGGAAATATTATTTGGTTTCCCTAAAAGTGCCTATAAAAGGAGGTGTTGAGCACAAAGCAAGGGTTAAACTAAATATGATTTTGCTTCTGCAATTTTGAGAGAGAACCTATAGTGTTCTCATATTTTTTTAAAGATAAAACCCCTCTTGAAAATACCAGTTTCGGGGATGAAAACCCTCCTAACTAGATTTGGTGATATCATCCAAAAATCACAATTGTGCTGAATAATTTGTGCCATTGTAATGTCTCCTACTTGTAGTATGCATGTTTTTACACTCCTACTTGGAGTATGCATGTTTTTACATAATAAACAAACTTCAACATACTTATTGTACTCTAAATCAGATCATTAAACTAGGGACCAAATAGTATTCATAATATACTCGATGATTACTATATTTAAGCCCCAATCCTTACCTCTTACCTAATCATCAACCCTACGGAGGATGGGGGATAACCATGTTAGGGCGCTAAAAAACTATTCTCCACAAGTGAGGCCCAGGGGTTTCATGAACACCCGTCAATACCACCGCCTGGCCCAAGCTTTAGGAACACCTGTCCATACCACATTGGGGAGTAGGTCCAAGGGTTTCATGAACACCCGTCAATACCACCACTTGGCCCGAGAGCTTCAGGAACACCCGTCCATACCACTTCGGGGCTCACCTTCCTTGTGAGACATTAATTTTGCCTCTCCCTAACAACCCAACCAATCCTCATGAGGGGTAATAGAGGGAGATTAAAGACCGGGTCATTTAATCCCTCGTATATCATGAAAATATATATATATATTCTTCTTAATATAATTCAATTATGATATTATTATAAGAATACCACAAATTCATAAGGTGAGATACAGCATCCAGTTTGATGCTATCGATAATAATACGCAGATAATTCTTAATCTGCTATCTAGATTTTATATGTCTTTCCTTGCTTGGATGCTCTTTTCCATATATCTCAAGTGCAAATCTGAATATATCAGAAATATATATATATTTCAAACTTAGAAATATCTCATTACTTGCTTCCCTCTAAACACACCTTCCTTCCCACTTTATATCTTCTCAAAAGAGAAAAATTATAGACATATCTCTTCATAATAGACACACTCCTTCATAATGGATGGGCATATCTTTTCATGACCAAATGCTGATCGCTGCCCTTAGATATTAATCGCACCTCTTCTAAATTACATCGCTGCTCCTTTACACAAATCGCATCCTCTTGTAATCGCTCCTTTTGCTCAAAGATAATCGCTTATTTTTTTGTTCTAAGCGCTCTACATGAAGTCGTATACCTTGTTCATGCAAATCGTATCAAGTATAATAATGTTTTTAGAGTAAGACGATTTGTCTTATGTAAGCAATCGCTGTTCTTATACTAATCGCTGTTTTAAGCAGATCGTACCATGTGTAATACCCTGCACATCTTAGTATATAAGTATAGAGCATACCTTTTATAATCAGATCGCATCCTTCTAAGATTGTCACTCCTTTTTAAATACTTCAGTTTGTACAGTTTCGGCCCATCATACATCATGGTCACTGCTATAATATTGGTAATAGCGGTTATTTCACTTTGTCTTATTTGACTAATGAACTCTATGAATGTGGAAGTCTCCAGCTGTGACTTATTATTAGCTATTAGATAGCTGTAATACAACACTAGTATTGTAAGGAGTTTATGTTTCAGATAGATGTGAGTGGGTCCCAGCTCGTCAGGAATTGGAATTTGTTTGTACTGCTGCTCCAATATCATCAGAATTATGTAGTTTGCTGCTAGTAAGTCAATGTTGAATGTAACTAACGAGATTAATAAAGAACATTAGTGTTGCTGCTATTATATTACTGGCCTTTGCAATTGTGTATACTTCAGTTCTATATTGCAATATCTTTCAACTGTATAATATTAATGATTGAGTTTAACAATAGATATAGTAATAGATTCTTATCATTACTAGTTTCATTCATATCTTTAATTTGAATGAATAATAAACTCACAATAAAATAATCAATTCATAAATATATTCAATTATAAATTATTAATATAGGGGCATGACAGCCATTGATTTTGTGTGAAGTTTTCAGGATTTCTAGTATTTTGGAGTTTTGGTTGAGTGCAGTGATTTTTCCAAATGTGTGATGAAAGTGGAGTTTTTATAGTAAGTTGTTGATAATGAATATTTTGATATTATTTGATGTGTTTTGGGATGCAGGGTTTTGAAAGCTCATTCATCTGAGATTTTATTTTCAAATAAAGAGATTTGAGGTGATTTTGGAGCTCCAAATGGGATCGTACTTTTCCTGTGGGAAAATCGTAATAACTCCATTTGCCGGGCATTTGATTTGGCAGAGCTGGAGTTCTGAATTCTCAGTGCCGTACCTATTTCTAGAGCTGGGCGTATGTTTTTTCTTATGTTGAAGACTTACCAAGTGCCATACATATGGGAAGAAAAGCGTAAGAAATTGAAGTTAATATTTTCTTGTGCTTTAACCCACCGTACTGTTGATGTTTTTTTGGACAAGTCAACACTAGAGTAAAACACTAAGTCTCTCACTCTCTCTTGAATAAAGCTCTCCACAGGCTAAACTATATGATCCAGTGAAGTAACTCCAAGGTTCCTTTTTCTTATGATTCGCGAGGGATTAACTCAGTGACTTGATGTGATATTGCTGATCATCACAAAGGGACTCATTTGCATATTCAAGGGGATTCAAAACTAATCATTGATGCAGTTACTAATGCTTCAGTCTATGGTGGAGACTCAAGGATATTATTGTGGATATCCAAATCCTAGTCCGGAGGATCTCTAGAGTGGAACTCTCTCATATTTATAGAGAGGGGAACGGGGTTGCTGATGCTCTTGCTGATTATGGTCAACAATTTACGAATTG
The DNA here is from genome assembly GCA_027924645.1 of Cunninghamia lanceolata. NCBI lineage: Eukaryota > Viridiplantae > Streptophyta > Pinopsida > Cupressales > Cupressaceae > Cunninghamia > Cunninghamia lanceolata. The sequence goes on from BSBN01000655.1 coordinate 12,077,607, forward strand.
GCGGTGTTGGCACATATTTAAAAATATTCCCACTAACATAAGGGAACTGATTCAAAAAGAGATGACTTGTCAAGGATGACTCATCATAGTGAGGGTGCCAGCCTATCTAGTCGGCTTTTTTGGACGTTGATGAGTGTATTTTAAAGTACGGGATTATTACGAACTATTGTACTTTTTATAATGTCATTTCGGAATTATTTATCACTCGCGTTAAGGCGAGTTGGTTATATGGTAATCATAGGAAATTTATGATTATCATTTTCGAGCATGGGAAGGGTTGGCATCAATTGGAGTTTGTGAAGGTGCTCCAGGATAATGATGACTCGTGCTTGTTAATTTATTGCCTCATTTACTTTTTCATTATTCCTTCCCAAGCTATTCGAATTACCTCCCGAAAACACTCTGTGAATTCTCGGCTCTGTGTTTTTTGTGTTTTTGAGAGAAAGGAGATAATGGGGGGAGACAGGATTCGCACAGAGCCAATATCTTGCTATGAATTCAAGGGTAATACTGTGGTTTGGCATTATTGCAAGGAAGGTGGCATTAGTCCTTTTCTGGAATGCCTGAATGGTTTTGATGAAAATTTGTCTATGCAATTTGCCCTTTCCTAGCATAATTGCAGAGTTACTGTGGGAAGAATTGGTTTTGACATCTCTGAACAAGTCATAGCCATGGCGAATGGTCTTTCTACTAAGGGTACTAAGTTGCAAAGGAAGGCGAAGGTGGCTGATCATTTGAACCAGAAGCTTTTTCTGGGGAAAGGAGAGGTATTAGTTCCCTACCAAGGAGGGTTTGAATGGACCAAACTGCCAGAGCCGTGGGATGAGATGTGCTTTCTTCTCATGAAATACTTCACATTGGAGGGTCGGTTCACCAGGTTTTATAATTATCACCTCCCTTTGCTTAATCATTTCAGGCGTAATGCTCTTATTAGTTTCTCTTTTTACTTGATGTCGTCCCTTGAACACTCTGTTTTTAGGGTTAAAGCTAAGATGGATAAGAAACCCTCTAAAAGGCCTATCCCTCTGCATCAAGGTCTTATCCTTTGTTTATATAATTTCCATCTTGCTTTGGAGCCGCCTAAGCCAATTCAGATTCCTAGCTGTGAGGTTCTTGCCAATCCCGACCCCCTTGATGTTGTCGTTTCTGAGGAACCTTGCCCTACCACTGTTTCCCAAAAAATGAAAGGGGTTTCTTTCTCTATGACCAATGAGGAGACCACCACGGTGAAGGATTTTCATACTCCGGCCTCTAAAGGGAGTATGAAGAGTAAGAAAAGAAAACTCAGGGAGTTGGATGATGATATTGTGGGGGACTCTGTGGGGACCCATAGGAATCTGAGCAGTGACCTTGTGGGACCTGGCAATAAACATAAAGCGAATTTGTCTGTTAAAGATAAGGAGGAGGGCTTCTCTTCTGGGGTAAGGAGGTCGGGAAGGATTGCTGGTAAGCCTGCTCTGCAAGCTAAACTGATTGACTACTCTGAAAGTGCTTCTGAAGCCTCCACTCAGGGGGACGATCAACTGAATTCCAAAGACATTGATGTTCAAGAGATCTCTGAAGATGATCCTGGTAGGGACTTCAAGGTATGTCTTCAAATGGAACATCTTGTCCTACATCTTCAACTTCATGCAACACTATCTCATTATTTCTTGTAGTACCTTCAAGCTGTCTAGATGAAGCAATTTCAATGCTTATCCTCTTCTTCTTCTTACTTGATTCACCTTCTACATATTCAAGTTGCTTCCTTTTCTTTGCTTGACTTGAATCTCTTTCATTATCTTTACTTCATGAATTTCTGCCAGGTGCACTATGCTGTATTTGTTGCTTATTTTCTCCCATCTTTGTGTAGGTAAGCCTCTTTCCTTCATCTATCAATGCTTGCACTTGATCTTTAGCATGCTCCTTAGTGATAGATTCTATCAACTCTTCATCATATACTCTTTCTCTTTCAGCCCAATCAATGGTATATGGCAGATTCCGTACCTTGTTGTATTCATCCTCCGAACGAGTCCTATCATCATCTAGCTGATCAGGAATCCTCAAGACTTTTGTAGCTCTCACCAAATCCCATCTCAATCTTGAACATTTTTGCATCCTTATATCATCATCATCAATAGCATTTGCCCAGTGATCTTCAAATTGTTCTATATATTGATAGGTAGGATATGACTGCTTGATTGCTCCATGTGGATCAAAGTTATCCCTCCTTGAATCATGAAGACGTAAATGATATGCTTGAAGCTCAATCTCAGAGTGCTCGGCTGCTTGTAGTGATGGACATGAGTAATATCTCCCAAGCTTTAGGGGGAATTGAACCCCGGCTTTCTTCCTTGTCCTCTGCATCTTATGGAACTCTAACAACTGTCTTGATACTTCCAATAGTACTATCCTATTAGTAGGATACCTTGGCAATCTATATGGATAAGATGTGAAGCCCTGAATTATGATATAGGTGAACCTATCATATTGAATATAATATCTTCCATATTGTTCAATAAAGGCCCTAGCAGTACCTGTCAATCTCCTATGCAACTCTCCTCGCAAACTCCTCACTATATGCATAGCAAATGCATCATTGAATCTCTTGTAATGATTGATGTTCTTGAGATGAAGCTATGTATAACATTGATGTTGACATCAATGTTATACATAGCTTCATCTCAAGAACATCAATCATTACAAGAGATTCAATGATGCATTTGCTATGCATATAGTGAGGAGTTTGCGAGGAGAGTTGCATAGGAGATTGACAGGTACTGCTAGGGCCTTCATTGAACAATATGGAAGATATTATATTCAATATGATAGGTTCACCTATATCATAATTCAAGGCTTCACATCTTATCCATATAGATTGCCAAGGTATCCTACTAATAGGATAGTACTATTGGAAGTATCAAGACAGTTGTTAGAGTTCCATAAGATGCAGAGGACAAGGAAGAAAGCCGGGGTTCAATTCCCCCTAAAGCTTGGGAGATATTACTCATGTCCATCACTACAAGCAGCCGAGCACTCTGAGATTGAGCTTCAAGCATATCATTTACGTCTTCATGATTCAAGGAGGGAGAACTTTGATCCACATGGAGCAATCAAGCAGTCATATCCTACCTATCAATATATAGAACAACTTGAAGATCACTGAGCAAATGCTATTGATGATGATGATATAAGGATGCAAAAATGTTCAAGATTGAGATGGGATTTGGTGAGAGCTACAAAAGTCTTGAGGATTCCTGATCAGCTAGATGATGATAGGACTCTTTCGGAGGATGAATACAACAAGGTACGGAATCTACCATATACCATTGATTGGGCTGAAAGAGAGAGTATATGATGAAGAGTTGATAGAACCTATCATTGCTATCACTAAGGAGCATGCTAAAGATCAAGTGCAAGCATTGATAGATGAAGGAAAGAGGCTTACCTACACAAAGATGGGAGAAGATGAGCAACAAATACAGCATAGTGCACCTGGAAGAAATTCACGAAGTAAGATAATGAAAGAGATTCAAGTCAAGCAAAGAAAAGGAAGCAACTTGAATATGTACAAGGTGAATCAAGTAAGAAGAAGAGGATAAGCATTGAAACTGCTTCATCTAGACAGCTTGAAGGTACTACAAGAAATAACGAGATAGTGTTGCATGAAGTTGAAGATGTAGGACAAGATGTTCCATTTGAAGAGATACCTTCAAGTCCGCATGATACTGAAATAATTGATGAAGCTAACACTGAAGACAAAGATGAAGCTGAAGAAGAATCATTGCCTACACAAGAGACACAAATGCAGAGACAGAGATCTTTCATCATTGCCGGAGTGGTTGCAGGAAAAAATCAAAGAAAGTTGTGAAGTGGAAAACTTTCAGCATGTCCTAGTTGAGGAAGTACTTCTAAACATGTCTACAGAGAAACCGAAGAAGAAAGCAATAACTCTTTCAAAGATAACAAAAGATGAAGCTGGTGTAAGGAAGGGTCATATAGCTGTTCCAAGAGTTGAGAAGAATATAGAAGACATTGTGCCTGAAGACTATGATATTAATACAATTGATTTGGGTCCATTGACTGGAGCACAAGTAGAGGAAGAACTTCAGAATTCAGTTGCTAATGCTCGAGCTATAATAAGGCAGGAAACAGAAGGTCGAATTAAAGCTGAGCAAATGTGTCAGGCATTGGAACAGTATATTCAACACCTAATACATCCTATCCGTCAGCAGGAAAGAGTTTCTACACCTCCACCCATTCTTCCTCCAAAAATAGTTGTACACCTTGAGGAGTTGAAATCTTCATCTCATAGGTTGAAGGATTGGATGAAGAGGTCAAAAGAAACGGCATATGAACATCTTGAAGAGATTATGCAAGTATATGATAAGGTTGGTGATCTTAAGGAAAGAGTACTTGCATTGTTGACAGCTTGTGCTGAGTTTAAGGCCATCAAAGAACAATATATGCCACATTTGAAGAGTTTGATGGGAGTTTCAGTTGATGAGTTGATATATGCTGAGATAGTTGAAGAAGGAATGAACTATGATTTCTTTTCATGGTACTATTGCTTTCGCAATAAAGGTCAACTACTTGATAGAATTGAAACGGATATGTCAAGAGTAAGAAGTGTGATTAAGAGGATCCAAGATGGTATACATGCATCATTGATGAAGGTATGCAATCCCTTTGGAGAGATGACTATTGATCTTATGAAGGAACAAGTCCAAGCATTCTACTTTCAAGAAGATAATGTTTCTGATGAGAGACTTGATAGCATATTCTCACTTGCTATCCACCTTGGCGCCAACAAAGCTCGGATGACTGATTGGGAGAAGACACTTGGCGTTTATACAATTGATGTACTTGAAGCTGAAGGAACCATTAGGAATACACCAAGTGTACCTTTTGATGATGTCAAACAAGTGGTGTCCAGATTCATTGAATTTCATAACACTAGTGATGGCTATTCACATGGAGATTCCTCATAGGCTTTTGATGTGTCGTCCTTATCTTCTTGGGAAACATGCCTTTGTTCCCTCTTTCATATGCTAAAAATAGAAATTTGTTGTAACCACCTGTTGAGGTGGCATAATCTGGTCCACTGGCTTTGCCAATCGACCTTGGCCATTCATATATTTTGAAGCCTATATAAGGGCTCCTTTTACTCTCATTTGTAAGGTTGAAGACTCTAGAAAAACTGTTGCAAGAACTCTTTGAGATAATATAAGATTCATTGTTTGGTGATTCTCTCTATGTTTCGAAGTGTTGCATGGTTTCCAATTCCTTCAAGCGAATATTCAGTTAGAATAAGTTTTCTTTTAAGTGTTATGTTAGTTGGTGGAAGTTATTATTATTGCTTCATGGTGAAATCCATATGTTCATACCATTTGTGATTTGTGGCTTGCAAGTTGCAGTGTATGGTTAGTCTGAACAAAGTGCACTTAACTTCGATTATTTGTGTTTGTTGAATATTCATGAACATAAGTGATTTGAACATCTTATATCATCCTAGAAGATTGCATCAACCTTGTGTAGTTGTTTAACTTGGCAAAGCAGAGTTGGTTGATTTCACCTGATCAATAATTGTTTCTTGCATCTAGGATTAGAGTAGTTTCCTAAACCTTCATCTTTTTCAATTTTTATTTATCATTGTTAGGAATTAGGACCAAGAACTTCATTGCCATATCATACGCTGAAAGTTGTAGCACTTAGGAATTTCAAGTGTTTGCCTCTAGCAAGTGAAACAATCAAGTTGTTTTTGATATTATAAGTCGGCAAAAACCAGGGGCTGAACCCTCACATCAAGACAAAAAGAGACAGCAGAGGCTCAAGCACAAAAAGAGCCACCAGACCAACTACAGCATATACAGCCTATAACCAGCTGATAGTAAGTACCAGTAGATAGACAGCATAAAAAGTAACAGAACTACGGAGATACATTCTCCCAGCCTTTAGCCAGAAATTCAACAAATTCATCAAGTTTTTTAAATTTCTCCTCCTCTTCGTTAGCACGAGTCCCAAGTTCCTGTAATAGAGACAAGTTAAGCATCGTCGTACAACTGAGCACGCTACTTATGAGCTCTCCCATAGAAGAAACCTTCTGCTCCAAATCATCCACACGACCACTAAGGATAGCAAGATCATGCCTGTGGTCATCCCCTTCCTCATTAGTCTCCTCTCCAACCTCCTCCACAATCATCCTCTCCCCTTCACCAGCATTGTCCACAGGATCACCATCATCACCTCCCGAATCATCAACCCGCATCATCTTCAGAGATCTCTTGAACATCAATGTCTTTGGAATTCAGTTGATCGTCCCCCTGAGTGGAGGCTTCAGAAGCACTTTCAGAGTAGTCAATCAGTTTAGCTTGCAGAGCAGGCTTACCAGCAATCCTTCCCAGCCTCCTTGCCCCAGAAGAGAAGCCCTCCTCCTTATCTTTAACAGACAAATTAGCTTTATGTTTATTGCCAGGTCCCACAAGGTCACTGCTCAGATTCCTATGGGTCCCCACAGAGTCCCCCACAATATCATCATCCAACTCCCTGAGTTTTCTTTTCTTACTCTTCACACTCCCTTTAGAGGCCGGAGTATGAAAATCCTTCACCGTGGTGGTCTCCTCATTGGTCATAGAGAAAGAAACCCCTTTCATTTTTTGGGAAACAGAGGTAGGGCAAGGTTCCTCAGAAACGGCAACATCAAGGGGGTCGGGATTGGCAAGAACCTCACAGCTAGGAGTCTGAATTGGCTTAGGTGGCTCCAAAGCAAGATGGAAATTATATAAACAAAGGATAAGACCTTGATGCAAAGGGATAGGCCTTTTAGAGGGTTTCTTATCCATCTTAGCTTTAACCCTAAAAACAGAGTGTTCAAGGGACGACATCAAGTAAAAAGAGAAACTAATAAAAGCATTACGCCTGAAATGATTAAGCAGAGAGAGGTGATAATTATAAAACCTGGTGAACCGATTTTCCAATGTGAAGTATTTCATGAGAAGAAAGCACAGCTCATCCCATGACTTTGGCAATTTGGCTCGTTCAAACCCTCCATGGTAGGGAACTAATTCCTCTCCTTCCCCCAGAAAAAGCTTTTGGTTCAAATGATCAGCCACCTTCGCCTTCCTTTGCAACTTAGTACCCTTAGTAGAAAGACCAGTCGCCATGGCTATGACTTGTTCAGAGATTTCAAAACCAATTCTTCCCACAGTAACTCTATGATTATGCCAAGAAAGGGCAAATTGCACAGACAAATTTTCATCAAAACCATACAGGCATTCCAGAAAAGGACTAATGCCACCTTCCTTGCAATAATGCCAAACCACAGCATTATCCTTGAATTCACAGCAAGATATTGGCTCCGTGCGAATACTGTCTCCCCCCATTATCTCCTTTCTCTCAAAAACACAGAAAACACAGAGCCGAGAATTCACAGAGTGTTTTCGGGAGGTAATTCGAATAGCTTGGGAAGGAATAATGAAAATTGAGGCAATAAATTAACAAGCATGAGTCATCATTATCCTGGAGCGCCTTCACAAACTCCAATCGATGCCAACCCTTCCCATGCTCGAAAATGATAATCATAAATTTCCTATGATTACCATATAACCAACTCGCCTTAACGCGAGTGATAAATAATGCCGAAATGACATTATAAAAAGAAGTACAATAGTTCGTAATAATCCCGTACTTCAAAATACACATCATCAACGTCCAAAAAAGCTGACTAGACAGGGTAGCACCCTCACTATGTCGAGTCATCCTTGACAAGTCATCTCTTTTTGAATCAGTTCCCTTATGTTAGCGGAAACATTTTTAAATTGGCACCAACACCGCCAATTTGTAAATTGCTGACCATAATCAGCAGAGCATCAGCAACCCCCTTCCCCTCTCTATAAATATGAGAGAGTTCCACTCTAGAGATCCCCTGGACTAGGATTTGGATATCCACAATAATATCCTTGAGTCTCCACCCACAGACCAAAGCATTAGTAACTGCATCAATGATCAGTTTTGAATCCCCCTGAATATGCAGATGAGTCCCTTTGTGATAATCAGCAATATCACATCAAGTCACTGAGTTAATCCCTCACGAATCATAAGAAAAAGGAACCTTGGAGTTACTTCACTGGATCATATAGTTTAGCCTGTGGAGAGCTTTATTCAAGAGAGAGTGAGACTTAGTGTTTTACTCTATTGTTGACTTGTCCAAAAACAATCATCAACACGTACCTTTTGCTTATCGTATGTGTGAAGATTAAGGGGGTCGTGAGACTTAAAAGAACCATTTCAAATTAATGTCTATTGTGAGGATCTTGTGGGGGCCGCCACTTCATAAAGAAGAGATGATTGACCTTGTGGAGGATATCTCTTGTTTGATTTAACTTTATGCTTGTCGTATTCTCTTGCTGGGACGTCTTTATTCAGTCAGACCGCACAACATATGTAGAGGAAACGTAAGGGAAAGAGGAAGTGTAATCGTTGACTATTCTTTGTGCTTAGATGTTGTTTGGAGGCGCCTAGTACTGCTTGTCCCTGGGCGTGCCTTAGAAGGGAAGTTTTTAGCTGCTTAGAATGTTTGTAGCATGTCATACTTTGGTCTTGGAGCTTCAGAATGTTACTAATCAGACCAATTATAAGTTTCAGTGTTTTTTTAGAGGATTCTAAGTGGGTTTCATGTGATATCCCGATGTTAAGGCATTGTTTAAATTAAAAATTTAAACATCATAATAAAACGGTGAAGTTGCTTTCTTGAAATGTGGTGGTGAAGTTGCTTTCTTAAAAAGTGTTGTCGTGTCCCTTCCATAGTCATTTTGAATGATAAAGAGTGCTTCTGGTAATATTTGTGTATGAATTAATATTTAATAAACATATATAATATTATTAATATAAAATATTTAATAGAATAAAGCTAGGAGAATGGAGAGCGGGAGCGGGAGTGGGAGCGAGGCCAGTGTTGAGGATGATGGAGATGGAGATGACCCGGATGAGGAAGACCCAGGTGGTGTAAGGTGTTGAGGGTGGCTTTGGCAGAGCTTCTGGGCTTGGAAGTGGTGCTAGTGGTGGTTTTTGTGTGGATGTATTACTAGACGTACTGGATGGGGCCTTGGCGGTGGCTTGGGGAGTGACTGCGGCCTGGGTGGTGTTTTGGGTGTTGGAAGCAGTCCTAGAGGTGTTTTAGGGGGTGGAAGTGGTTTCTCGTGGCAGGCTGAGGAGCACTGGGTGTGTTTTTGGTTACGGTGTTGGGGGTGGTGCTGGCGTGGTGCACACCTTGGTGGACTGGAAGAGGCACCCGGACTGAGTGTTGAGAAGTTTGAGCTCCATTATGGCTTGCTCCTTCATGGTTTTCCTTATGTTCAAGGAGGATCTCACTCGTTTTATTCACCTTCTCCTAGGGGTGAGTTGAGGAGGTGGACTTTGGAGTGATGTAGCTGCAAGTGTTGAGGATGTTCGAGAGGGGATAGCTCAAAGGTTGCAGTTTTAGTAGTAGAATGGCTCCTTGTTGGTCCTCCAATTGCCAGTGCCAAGAAGGTACTTGGAGGTGGTGATAGGGTTAATATGGTGTTGATGGTGGCACCACCATAGTATCAAGAGTTTATTGCCACCACCATACCCGAGTTTAGGGTTTTTAGTCCGGATATGGTGTTGATGGTGTTTGGTGGTGGCGCCAGTGGTGGGGCCTTGGTGGCACTCCTGATAAGGGTGCTGATGGCAGATTAGAGTTGTTTGGGTTCTACTTTTGGAGGTGCTTCTGTTTATAGGAGATGGCAATGGTGCCCTTGATGGATTTCAAGGTGAATCCGGCCCTGGTAGTATCTGGGTGGAGACGTAGAAGCAACAGGTGAGGCCATAAGGGTCCCTGGTGAATGACTAGTGTTGGCCTTAGCGAAGCTGCCATTTGAGGCCCTGGTGGAGCTGTTGGCGGTGTTTGGGTGGAGGATACAATTTTGGTGGTGGTGTGTAGGGATGGTTGTAGTTTGGGTCTTGGTGTAGGAGTTCGACGTGGCAATGGTGCTGGTTTTGGAAGATGGAGTGTGCTGGGTGATGGCCTTGGCAGTGTTGGTGCTAGTTGCAAGTGCGTGTACAGACATGTTGAGAGTTGGTAAATGGGCCAAGTTTTGAATCTTGGCATTTATGACTTAAATCATATGCAAATGTTGAAGGTACAAATTAGTGTCCTCTGGCCTCATAACGGGTAGTTTCTCGGCGTGTGAGCCGAAAGCATTTATGTATGCCAGTCTTTTCTACCAGTCTTTTGGCAGGTTTCTTGGGGCGATGTCTTTGGGGCTCCTTTGTCAGTTTGCCACATAAGGAGCATTAATTGGTTGCTCTTGTGGTTCTTTGATTTGCATATTGCTTTCACAACTCATGTTTTTACTTCTATGTCTGTATGGATACCTCATGGTGTCCATTTTATTTGGCAACCGCTTGTTGGCACTTGTGCCCATGCTTGCCCTTGTTGGGCCCATCTCTGTACTTCCTGATTTATATTTTATCAATATAATCTCCCGCAATGCGGTTTATCGACCAAAAAAATATATAATATTTAATAAATAATATTATTATATAAATATTTTAATATAATTAAAATTACTATATAATATATTTATTTAACAAACTAATAATAATTAACAAGATATATTATTATAATATATAAATAACAAATTATAATAACATATTTGAATAGTTAATATGAAGAGTCAACTTTAATATTAGCAAGGATAAAGTAAAGGTTTAGAAAAGACAAATATTAAAAGACAAATGAAGTGAATAAAATGAAACCAAAGTAATACAATTTGGAGGAGACTAATAGATGATAAAAGAAATTCAAATGTGATCGTTCCCACATATAAGACAAATCTGTCTTATTTAAAGATAGTAAATGGCACAGTTACCAGATACTCCACCCCCTCTCCCTTGGTACGCGTATCGCCGTATCGGATACGGATACTCATAAGATACGGCTCGGATGCTTCTTGGATACCGTATCCAGCCGTACCCAAAAAGGACTATTTTTTTCCCGTGCCAGGTACATGCAGATGCAACATTCTCATGATATTTGTGCCGTATCCCAAAAATATTAACCCTAGAATGTTAAAAATCGCCGCAAGCAAAGGTTCCATGACCTAGCATGCTGATTTCTTGTTGCAGGGAACTACTCTAAACCAACACGCACACGATGGAAATATGTCTTTCTACGCGGTTGCATTTACTCAAATAATCGCATTCATTCTAAAGTTGGAGATGTAGTGTCAACAAGAAATGGAGGAAAAGGCAAATTTTATTAATTGGTGATACTTTTTTTAATTTTTGGTTTTTTTGTTTTACTTTACATTGTAAACTTTTATTTATTTATTAAGTTTAATACATTTAACTTTTTTTAAGTTTAGTTTATTAATATATGATATATTTGTTAAATATATATTAGTTATATTAAATTTAATTTATTTAATATTATTTATTGCTAATATATCTATCTATCTATCTATCTATATATGTCGTATCTAGCCGTATCCTTATTAGGAGTCTTGAAAAATAGCCGTATCTGTATCCGATACCTTATCCGTATGCAATACCGTATCCGTGTCCATGCAACTCTGGTAAATGGTGATACATGCTGCGATTTATATTTGTGTTAAAAGGCAATGAACCTACTTGATGAAGCGCTCTAAGATACATATTATGAGGAGGATCGATTCCATAAGAATATTATAAGGATCGATTCCATAAGAAGTCCGTTTAATAGAGAAGGATGCGGGGTCATAACTAAGCAAACTGTTAATAAAACAAAGGACAAGATTTATATTATTCTAGGCAGCCATCTGTATTAACAAAATGCAGCGATTAATATCATTCAAGCGCTTATATGAAAGGCAGCAAGCAACCGTAATTAACAGTCCTTAAACGCAGCGCTTGAGTAAAGCATAAAAGGGATTATAATATAGTTTCAAAAAGATGCGATCACTCCTCGCGACAAGGGTTTCTAGGGGACGGGGTTTCCTGGTGACAAGGTATCCAGGAATATATTATCCAGCTCTCCACGGCACAGAAAGAGGTTGCCAATGGGGCCACGGGGAGTATAATATTTCCCTGCGAGATTTTAGAGGAAAAGGCGAGTTTGTCGGCACTTGGTAGGGACGGTTTCAGGAAGGTCTCCTCATCTGCTCACGCAAGTACCTAAGCGAGAGTGGGTCTGAGGCAAGAGGAGAAGCAGACAGAGGTAAGTCCCCAGTGCAACATACCTTTTTTTCTTTGTCTACTTGCGGTTGTCAGCATCTTGTTTTTTTGCAAAAGGGAATAATAAACAAACCCTTACAGTTTTGAACAACACAAACAAATATTTTCACCATTCCAATTTCTTGGCGATGAGGTTTCCTAGTGACAGGGTTTTCAGGCGACGAGGGTTTCCTAGCGACAAGGTATCCAAGAATATATTATCCAGCTCTCCACGACACAAAAAGAGGTTGCCAGTGGGGCCACGGGGAGTATAATATTTCCCTGCAAGATTTCAGAGGAAAAGGCGAGTTTGTCGGCACTTCATAGGGACAGTTTCAGGAAGGTCTCCTCATCTGTTCACGTGAGTACCCAGGCGAGAGTGGGTCCGAGGCAAGAGGAGAAGCAGACAGAGGTAAGTCCCCAGTGCAACATACCTTTTTTTCTTTGTCTACTTGCGGCTGTCAACATCTTGTTTCTTTTGCAAAAGGGAATAAGAAACAAACCCTTTTTCAAACTACAACTGCACAAACTTTTTCAAACAACAAAACCAAACCCCTTTTCAGCGGCAGAACAGACTTGGGAAACGGTTTTCAAACTGTAAATCCATAAACAGCAAAAACCAAACACCTTTTCAGCGGCAGGTAGGCTTGGGAAACTGTTTTCAACGCAAAAAATCAAACTCTTCTCAAACCTCAAAAACCAAACCCTTGTTCAACGGCAGAGCAAGGCTTGGGAAACTGTTTTCACCAGCCCCACAGTATGGTTAGACCAACAGGGGATTCATTCCCCTTGTTTAAGCGTAGAGCCAGGTCTCAAGGCAACGCTGTCAGGGGGTTGCAGGGATCTTTACCCGTTAAAACTCAAGTAAACAACCATCTGAGAATTCTAGGGCCAGGCTTTCAGGGTTCAGCTGACCTCGTGGCACCAAGTGGTCTCCAACCACAGACTGTTGGTCCTATGGTTAGGTCATCTTTATAGGGAGAGAACATTCCTTGGAATCAGATCCTCCAACTTTCAAAGACATGTGCTTGGTCAGACCTAAACCTGCAGGTGGACAATTAGGGTTCTCTCTTGGCAGAGTATCCTATATGGGCAGTTCTACCTCAGGTAAACATAGCTAGAGCAGAGGCAAGGTTGGTCTATGTGAATGCCAAGCAGTACAAAGGGATCTTAAGGCGTCGGCAGGTTCGTAGGCTGAAGCAAGCGCATAGGAAGAAATTTACTATGATACTACCAAAAGGGCATAACAACAACTCAAACGTTTGTAGTACGTTGCCTCAGATAGAAGGAAAGCAAAATGAGCAGGACGAACCCAAAGGAAAAGGGAAACTGACAGTATTTCCAGGTGGTAAGGTGTCAAACATAAGCAAAGCTGAGCTATTCACATCGAAGTCGGGTGTAAGAGGTGAAAAATCTCGAGATAACAATGAATTATGCAGCCCTACATCCACACCGTTATTGTGGTCATCCGAACTGTATGTAGCAGAGCTCTTGAGCATGAAGGAGAGGTTGGAAATGCTTGTAGAAAGGGGCTGCAAGGAGACAGCAAGCTGAAAGAAGCGTTAGAAAGCGGATGCAAGTTGGAAAGGGAGGTTAAAACACTCAAAGAACAAGTTTTAAACCTGCAAGTTAGTATGGAAAGAGGCCATCAAGAATTGAACATGCTAAAACAAGAAGTAAACCAACTGAAAGCAGCAGAAAATAAGAAACCTGAGATGGTGAATGAGGTGACTCAACTCAATTCAAGGAGTTCCAATCAATCATCGCTGACTTGGAGATAAAAGAAACCCAGCTTAGACACCGGATAGAAGAAGCTAAAACATGGTCACAAGTAGTAAGAGGACCATTAAAAGAGCAAAAAGAAATTTTTGAGAAACAAATCAAGATCCACATAAAAGAAGAAAAAGACAAACAAGACAAGGCAGTAAATTACTAAATATCATTATCAAAGGTTTAAAGGGCTTTGGAGAGAAAGAAAGGACCGTCATTCTTGCAAGAGATTTCCTTAAAGATAAGCTAAAATGGATAGGTATTATTCAACAAGCGAGCAGGATAGGAAAGAAACTAGAGGAAGGAAGAAATAGGCATGTAAGAGTTATCTTAAGAAACATGGATGATAAGAGCGAGATCTTAAAAAATAGGGAGTCGCTCAGAGGCACCCGTATATTCTTAGATGATGATTTGACCTTTGCACAACAAGAAGAGTGAAGGAAGGAGTGGGAGAAAGTGAAAACAGCAAGGCATGATGGAAAGTGGGCATGGCTGAAAAATGGGAAAGCCCAAATTAGCGAGAGACTTCCACACAAGAAATAGGGATTCGGGGCCCCATGAGAGCATCTACAGGTTGTAAGCTGGAATTGCAGAGGATATCCGTGGAGAAGAGGGCCAGGGTTGGGGCCCATAGCAGAGGGGAAAGACACGATCATCCTTACGGAGACTCATGAGCATGATGGATGCAAGGTGCCGAACTTCGAAGGGTAGAAGAAATTTTCAGTTTGGAATGAAGGAACTGAAACAGGTAAAGGACATGGGGGAATTACTGTGCTAATTAGAGAAATGTGGGATGGGATCGTGGAATTTGAGAAAGAGGACCCAAACAAATAGTACATATGGATAAAAATAACAGATAATGAAACCACAATCAGATTGACAACATGTTACTTTGCCCCAAAAGGGTCAAAGTTCCACAAAAAGAGAAATCTGGACAATGAAGACCCTTTTGCTGCTCTTATGAAAGATATTTCTACTTTATTTCCTTGGTTGTCCTATTTGGTGATTTTAATGCTAGGACAGCAAACAACCAATCTCTTCATTTGGGCAGTGAGGAAAGAGGGGACAACAATCCGTTATGGTTAGAGGAAAGCGAAGATCAAATTTGGGAAAGAGCCTCACAAGATGGGAATATTTGTAATGGTATGAGAAGATGGCCTAGTTCCGAGGGTATCACTTGTAAAACTTACAATGATCAAAGTGTGGTAGATTAGGTGATATGTTCTCAGAATGGTACTTCCAGGGTGTTAGAATTTGACATTGGGGACTGCAACGCTGATTTGAAGTCTAATCATATGCCTCTTCTCGTTAAGTTTGGCTTGCAAACGATCATCCACAAGGAGAGGCAGGTTCAAAACATGCAAAAGAAAGTTCACACACAAAGGAAAATCATGATGAACCAAAAAAATCAGGAAATCTTTGCTGCTACTTTGAAACAACACCTGCAAACTATAAAAAACAGCTCAGGGAGCAAAGAAACAAACAAGAAAACTGAGATCAATATCTGTAGCAGCATGCTGATCCCTCTTATCCACAAGGCTCTTGTGGCGTGCAAGAGGTCTCATCCTAAAAAGAGGGTCTCAAACACTTTCCCGGCCAATCCATGGTATGATGAAGAGTGCAAGGCAGCAAAAAGAGCTCTCAAAGTGATCGGGACTAACAAAGAAAGCAAGAAAAATTATGAGAATTTATTAAAATCCAAAAAGGAAAGTTATGCAGTTTCTAGAAGGAAGAGTTAATTTCTTTGGGTAAAAACAATCCCAAAGGCTTTTGGAGGGAGTTACAACAAGAAAGAAAGCACATTGAAAACAATATCACAGATGACCAATGGTTAAACTATGCAAGGCTTTTATATGAACGGCCTCAAGAGAAAGTAAACTCTCCCATAGTTAAAACTTAATCTGAACTCTTCTCGGTGGAAGACATCATACAGGGTATAAAGAAACTGGCAAGTGGCAAAGCAATAGACATAGACGGGTTACAAGATGAATATCTAAAGTGGGAAGTTGAGTACCTAGCACCGCACATCAAAGGTATTTTTAATGGCATTACTCAAGGGGGCTTTCCGATTGAGTGGGCTACAAGTGTCGTTATTCCTCTATTCAAGAGTGGGGATATCGAGAATCCCTCTTACTACCAGACTATCATGGTGAACCCTCTACTTGGAAAACTGTTTGGGAGCCTGATAGAGTGTAGAATCAGCAATTGGGTAGAAAAAGAGGGAAAAAGAGCAAAGGGGCAGGCTGGTTTTAGGCCTAGGCATTCTACCATTGATCATTGCATCACTCTTAGACACTTGATCGAAAAAGTTTGGGACACTCAGGGAGGGGAGGCCTTTTGTTGCTTTGTTGATTTTAAAAAGGCTTTTGACACGGTTCCCAGGGACAAATAGTGGAAAAGGATGGAAGAACTTGGGATTCTTGATGAGTTTAGGGCTGTTGTTCACAAGCTTTATGAGCAGGTTAGAGCTAAAATCAGAACTAAAGAGGGTTTTTTAGAGTGTTTTGGTAGTGACATCGGGGTCAAACAGGGCTGTCCTCTTTCGCCCACTTTATTTCGCTTATATATTAACAAGCTTGAAGAATGGTTAAACAACACAGTTGGGGATGGTATCCAGCTGGCAGGTTTTGTGGTGAAATTACTCTTATATGCTGACGACCTTATCTTGGTGGCCAAAATCTCGCATGGTTTGAGAGAACAACTGAACGAGTTAGAGCTTTCTGCCAAGAGGTGGGGATGCAAGTGAACACTAGTAAGACCAAAATCATGATTTTCTCATTAAAAAGGAAGCAGGAACATGCCAACTTTATTTTTGAAGGGAACGCTTTGGAAATTGTTGAAGAATACAAGTACCTTGGTATTATTTTCAACAACAGGCTCAGCTGGGACACTTGTAGGCCGAAGAGGATACAAGGGGGTTGGAGAGCTTCCTACATGCTTCAGAATAGATGTAGGAAAGCAGAGCTTTGGGATTGGAAAACCAGGAAGACTCTTTTTGGTTTGTTAGTCACCCCGATTGTCCTATATGGCTGCGAGGTATGGGGGAGCAACATATCAAATCACAAATGGAGACAATTAGAAAGAGTTCAGAAACATCTTATCACTGGTAGTCTTAAAATCAAGGCTATTGTTCCCTATGAGATTCTTTTGGCTGAGGCGGGCACTTTCCCGTTGGAGGCAGTTGCGATTATTCAGCTTCTTTGCTACCTAAAGAAGGTAGAAAACATGGATAATCAGCATTGGCCTAAGTTGGTGGTGGAGGAAAGGTTAGACAGTAGGAAAAAGACGTGGATGAAGCAAAACAACAAGTGGTCGAGCAAATAGGATATTAATTTCCAAGAATGTCCTAAAACCAAAGCTGATATTAAATAGTTCATGTTGGAAAAATTTAGGACTGCCATGTGGACTAAACAGCTTGACCGAAAAAAATTGCATTATGTCCAAGAGTTCAACCCCACATGGGAACATGGGGAAAAAAACTACTTGCATATCGCCATTAAGGGTAAAGCTCAGCTTCTAATTGCACAACTGAGGACAGGTTCCCATCATCTAAGGTGCGAAACTGGTAGATGGGAGGTTCCCAAAGAAGTTTGGGAAGATAGAATATGCACTTTCCGCAGCAAGAGTTGTTGAGTCAAAATGGCACTTCATCTTTGAATGTGCTGCCTACGATGATATCCGCATGCATTACGGAAACATCTTGAAGGAGGGAAGATTAAGCGAGCTCTTCGAGGAAGATAAACTCCATATAATGGCCAGTTTCTTGGTCAAGTTGCATAGTAGAAGAGCCAACATTGAAAAGAGTTCAAAAGTTTCTTAGGGCTGCGGCTCTTGGTCCCTTAGGCTATTGTGGCCTCATGGACGTCATTAAAATCCATTCATTCATCCATCCTTTTTAAAAGGTGTTGACTCTTTCGAGAGTTCTCCATTCAAATAGATGTATCTCTTCATGGAGATACAATGATATAAATATAGTTTATGAATGTGAAGAGGTAAGCAATAAAGAATATATTTCTTACTATAAGAAATAATATCTGATTTGAATATGCAGATGAAAAGGAATATATGTGAATAAGAATGAAAAAGAAATATATATTATTAGCATATGTAAATCTGCAAAGAATTTATCAGTAGTCATATATATATGCAATAATTGATAACAACATTGCAGCCATTCTATCATGCTATAACTCTATCATCCTCTCATTCTCTTAATCTATTATTCCATCATTCTATCATTCTTTTATTCTATCCTTCCACTCTTCTATAATTCTATCATTCAATTATAGCTATTAATTCTGATCTACAAAATAATTATGCTTATATACATATATAATATATATATTTATGATATACAAGGGATTAGTATATTCATGATCCGGTCTTTATCTTTCTCTATAGCCCCTCATGAGGATTGATTGGGTTGTTAGGGAAATGCGGTATTAAAACGTCGCCTCGGGTCGGTGAGAGGTGAGCCCTGAAGTGGTATGGACAAGTGTTCCTGAAGCTATCGAACTAAGTGGTGGTATTGATGGGTGTTCATGAAACCCTTGGGCCTACTCCCCAATGTGGTATTGACAGGTGTTCATGAAGCATTGGGCCAGGTGGTGGTATTGGCAGGTGTTCATGAAACCCCTGGGCCTACTTGTGAAGGGAATAGTTTTTTAGCACCCTGACATGATTATCCCCCATCTCGTAGGGTTGATGATTAGGTTAGATTAAGGATTGGGGCTTAAATATAGTAATCACCAAGTATATTATGAATATTAATTAGTCCCTAGTTTTAATAATCTAATTTAGGGTACAATAAGTAGGTTGAAGTATGTTTATACTCCAAGTAGGAGACATTACAAATAATGCTATAAACTGATTATTATCTAATTTATTGATCTTTAATATTTCTAATGTCCCTTTCTAGTGATCTAATTGTGTACAAGTAAAGATAACAAGAATATCCTAAAAGGGGACATTACATTTCAACCTTGTATTGCCATCTGCATCAGTTGTGGAATGTTTACTACATCAGAATTGTGTGGACTAGCATTGTGAGCATAAATAAACGGTATAACTGATTTCCTGGACTGATTTATTGTGTTGCAACAGTTTGATTTTGTGAATAGAACATTATTATCAGTTGTTGTAGCCTTTGCTAGCAAGTTTATTTTATTGTATTGCATTCATGCTTATGTATAACCACGGATGGTAGTACTGCCGGAGGTATCTCATATTTTATGCATTTTACATATTGTAAAATTGGATGGTTTACCGCCAATTAGTATAGCATTCAGTAGTAACCTGTTTGGCATTGAACAAGCTTGATGGTATCGACCATTTTGGTTTGAAATCAGCTTAAACATTCTTCCAATGGCTTTGCTTGCATGCACACATCCGCTGAATAAGTGTTGATAAGGTCGGCTCAACCGCCCTGTGTGCTTCATTACAATTGGATGGTTTACCGCCATTTAGTATAGCATTTAGTACTAACCCATTTGGCATTGAACAAGCTTGATGCTATCGACCATTTTGGTTTGAAATCAGCTTAGACATTCTGCCAGTGGCTTTGCTTGCATGCACACATCTGCTAAATAAATGTTGATAAGGTCGGCTTAGCTGCCTTGTGTGCTTCATTTTGTAACTACATCAAACACACTCCATTCAATAAGCGTAGATAAGGACGGCCCAACCGCCTTGTGTGTTTCATATTGTATTGCATTGACACACTTCGCTGAAGAAGTGAAGATAAGGTCGGCTTGCCACCTTGTGTGTCATCATGAAGCATCCAGTGTTTGCATTCATCTTGGTAGTTGTGTGGTCCTAAGCATAGTATGCTCTCACCTTGCCCACACTGTGATCTTGGCGATTAAAAAGTGTTCGGACATTACGTTTGCATCTTCATTTGCAATAAAATCAAAAAAAAAAATTGGGTGTGCATATTACAACTGCCCACCAATATCATCATATTGGGGAAGATCCCTTCATCATAAATCAACATATGTGTGATATATTTCCTCCTGTAATGAACCCCTCTAGTTCTCCGGTTTCCAAAGCTTTGCAAATGATGAATGTTTGTTTTGGTTCTTGAAATATATATGATTTTTTTGTGTTTTCTCAATAAGATGCCAGGAACAATGCAACAAAGGAAATTGCAAATCAACTAAATAAAGACATCTGCTGCAAATGATTTATTAAACTATTTCCAAAAGCTTTTTACAATTATGTGCATACCCGAATGAAGGAAACTTTATTTGCCTTCAAACCTGATCACCTATGTTGCTGCTGTCAACACTGTTCACGCACTGTAGCATTTACTGTAGCGCATACTGTAGCATGTCATTGCAGCGATACTGTTCATGGTACTGTAGCGGCACTATTCACGGCACTGTAGCAGCCAACAAAAAAGCTTGAAATCTGATATAAATGGCTGCCAAGAATGAAACTACAAGTCTGCAACTAATTATTCTTCATTAATCTTCAAACCCTTAATGATATCTTTCACCTTTAAGCACAAATAGAACTCCAGAATGAAGCTCTCCTCAGGCAATGATTCAGCTGATCTTTCACAGCCTCAAGATTGCACAAACAATGAAGAGTTTTCGTTCTCCAATGCTAATATGAAGACAATCTGCTGAAACCCTTGGTCTCATGCACAAACTTCAAGAAATCCTCCAAAGCAAAGTCAAATGATCATTCAATAATGCCTTTGATTTGCTTTTTGAAACCTTTTATATCCTCTCAACTCTTAAGTGCCTTTAATCCCCTTTTGAAATCCACTTTTAGGTTTTTTCATAAAACTTTATAATAAGTCTTCAAACTTGGGCTCTCATATTCATAAATAATAAATGCACTTTAATATCATTTAAAATAATATAACTTGTGTGCACATTAACTTTATGAAATACTTTAATATTTGGGCGCCCATACCAAGGTAATAATTAATTACACTTTAAATCACTTAAGTTGAGGGTCATGGCCTCATTGAATATAAAGTGACTTTAATAACTTTATAATATGCCTTGAATGATTTAATTATTAATAAAGTCACCTTTATTAATAATTAAATATTATAACTTGCACAATAGACCTTATTTCTCAAAGCCAACTAAGAATTGGGATCAACACTGAAGTTACCACATGTCTAGGTGCCCTGCTATATATAGAAACACTGAGTCCAAATCACCAGGTAACTTACTATAAATAGTAAGTGTATGCAAAATGAGTCTAGAACCATCCCTGATGACAAATCCAAAATACGACCAGGTGCCTAACTATTAATAGCAATATCGACTCCCCCTGAAATGGTGACTTACTATAAATAGCAAGTGTGAGGAACTGAGTCAAACGAAGGCCAATCCTGAACCAAACTGAGCTCCGGAGAAGGAAATGCTCTGATAACTGCCAAACAGGACCCTGTAAACAACTCCATTAGCCTACGAGGGTCAGGAAATAGGCTAATCCTCTGAAAACTGATGCTCGCAAAAATGGGGACATTACAGTCCGCCCTCCCTGAAATTGCTTGTCCCCAAGCAATCTCTACTGCTTAGAAACACCATTCCACTGGAGGTCCAAAAGAAAACTGTGAAATGTCTCTCGTGGAAACACAACTACTGCAACACCAGCATAAACTCAACCGCACAAACATAGACAACAGACCAACTGTCCAAACCATGCACACTGAAACAATGAACTCCGGCTGGAACCCTAATGCACATGAAGGATCCCAAACTCTGCGGTCACTACTCAGCTGAATGCCGGGATCCCAAATCACTCTGCAGAATGTCCAACTACGTGTCCACTGCACCCACTGGATAAAGACTGTACCATGCTTAGTACTGCGGTGAACAACGACCACCACGTAGAGCAATCTATTAAACAGAAGGATTCCTAGATCCCACAACCAGATTGGAAGTCCGCTATACGAATCAACTTTTGACTTCCACTGTTCTAATATGATCCCAACCTTACCATGCTGAAAAAGGTGAAGTAAACCATCGGGCCCCATCCAAACTGCAGTGCCAACTCCGTCACCACCTGGATCCCAATGCAACTGAACCTCACATCTATCCGCCATGAAAAGACAAAAATATTTGGAAGCTTCCGCAACACAATATCTCTCTACAACCTCTGCGAAACTCCCGTGGATGTGATAACTAACCAAGCCATCATGCCCATTGCCACTACGACCTCCCTGAAGCCCTGTCTCCATAAGAAACCCAAAAGTGGCAAACTCTGTCAGGTACTCATCTGCATGATGGTAATCCAACCTCTGATCATGCAAGTAATCTCCCATAAACACCTAAGTCGGGTACTTGCAGCCACTAACTCTATCTACTGAAGATGGTAACTTTCCATCCCACAATGGATGGTATAATCTCGCAACCAATCCACACCGATGCATCATCAAGCCCTCCACGTGTGGATCAAAAGAAAAATGATGAGCACTCCTCACTGTGTAGTTGCGATAAAACGCTCCAACCTCAGTCAATGGCTCATCACATGCAACACTGGAATCAAGAGACGGCTCCAATCTCTGATCCCGAATCATTGATTGGGTAGGGCCTCTAGCAACCTACTCTGCAAACCCAACCACAAAATCTCTATGAGGAAACATTGTAGTCAAAGTACCTACAATGACTCCCACGAAACGTCTGATAGCGCATGAACCATGAATGAGAGTATCCCTCAAGACCCCAAACGGACCCTCCTGAAACTCCAGACTCTCAAGCAAGTACTCAGCAAATGTATCGGTGCGGTAAAAACGAAATAAGGTTGAGTCAACCTTATCCTCTGAAACCTGCAGCTGATCACTCTGACCCTGAGACGCAACAAGTTGTCCACCCCCATCAGCTGCATGGGATGACATGGTACTGATCTCAAGAGAACCTGATGCAACACGTGGTTCTCTGCTGCTCCCCAAAGAACTCATCCCATCTAAATCAACTGCACCTGTATCTATGATGGATGAAACCACATCCTCAATACATCCATCACCACAACCTGTGGGTATAAGATCATCACCAGCTGCTGCTGTAGGTAACTAAACTATATCTATAGCTGGTGAAGACTATGCCAAACTCAACTCCACGGTAAGCTCCTCAACTCGTGACTGTGACTCCTGAAGAGCTATTTGGGTGCTCGCCAACAAGTCCATAGTCACCTCAAGCTCATGGGTGAGCTCATCAACCTCATTTTCTTTCTCCCTAAGAACTCCCAAGTAAATCTTACCCAACTGAAGGAGATGATCCCTATCTGAAAGTAGCTGCAGGTAATTGGATTTCATTGCCACCAAAACTTCTTTGAGCACCTGCAAATTTGCAAGAGATGATTCTCCCTCAATTCTTTGATGTCTCTTTTCAAGTTGATCCTTCCATATCTGTTTTTTAATCAGCTTGAGGGTATCATCAAGGTGAGACAAGGCTGCCACAATCTGGTCTTCACCAACTTTGAGTTGGTTCTCCAAAGTATGTGAGCATTCTGGCTTATCAATCTCACATGATGAATCATCATTATGAACTTGAACAACTTCACTCACACATGAGTCATCCCCTGGGATAGATGCTAAACTATCATCCTAGTTTGGAACTGGGGCAGCGGTAGACCTAAACTGAAAATCATTATCTGATAGTAGCTGGTCACAAGAGAGCTCATCATGTTTTTTGTCCCCGTCCTCCAAACCAACCAAATCAATAGATCGTGCATTCAATTCCTCATTCTGGTTTGGAACTAGAGCAGGAGTAGTTCCCAACCCAAACTCCTCATCATCACTCCAAAAAGTAGTCTCAATGGATGATGAATTGCTAACCTCATGCAGAGAGGTAAGATCACTCCTAGGACTATCAAAAGAGTCCCTAATCATAACCTCCATGTCACCAGCTAAGAGACGTGTGCAACCTTGTCCTGTAGGATCCACTGTTTCTTCCTCTACCTTCTGTAACATCAACTGGGTGAAGATCCACTGAAATAGACCCGATCTCAATACTGCTAGTCAACACTTCACCTGTTACCTTTCCCTCTGGATTTTTGTGAGTACATTTAACATCAGCCCCAAAGGAATCACTAAGGGACTCATCATCTTTGTCCATTCTATTCTCCATAGGATCAACTGTATGCTGGTCACTAACCGCTGAAAATTCATTGTAGAGGTTTCTAGATACTTCACCTATAAAGACCTCTTGTTCCTCTTTCTTTTTGTTTTGTGATGTAGACCCCTTAAAAAAAGATGCCATATACCGTGCTGCTTTGTCTATGTTTGCAGGGTGTGAAATCAATTCATTCATCCTTTTCTGGTTTTCATCCAACTTATTCAAACTTTGTTAAGCTTCTCCATATTCTCGTCCCACTGCTTCTGGGTACTTGAAGTAACCATGATTCTATAGCTGATTCAATTGAATATTTTAAAAAAAAAAACCACACATGCAACCATTAAAATTGACATGCAAGCATATGGGTGCTCTCCAAACTGACATGCAAGTACTGGGTACTAACATGCAACTGCAAAAATTGACATGCAAGTGCTGATCACTAACATGCAACCCTCAGAATCGACATGCAAACATCTGGGTAGTCTCAAAACTAACATGCAAGTGAAAATCTCTGACATGCAATTGAATAAATTTTTGATTTCCCAACAGGATGGCAGGAAACCGCTCTGATACCACTGTAATGAACCCCTCTAGTTCTCCGGTTTCCAAAGCTTTGCAAATGATGAATGTTTGTTTTGGTTCTTGAAATATATATGATTTTTTTGTGTTTTCTCAATAAAATGCCAGGAACAATGCAACAAAGGAAATTGCAAATCAACTAAATAAAGACATCTGCTGCAAATGATTTATTAAACTATTTCCAAAAGCTTTTTACAATTATGTGCATACCCAAATGAAGGAAACCTTATTTGCCTTCAAACCTGATCACCTATGTTGTTGCTGTCAACACTCACGCACTGTAGCATTTACTGTAGCGCATTACTGTAGCGCATCACTGTAGCGGTACTGTTCACGGTACTGTAGCAGTACTGTTCACAGTACTGTAGCGGCACTATTCACGGCACTGTAGCAACCAACAAAAAAACTTGAAATCTGATATAAATGGCTGCCAAGAATGAAGCTACAAGTTTGCAATTAATTATTCTTCATTAATCTTCAAACCCTTAATGATATCTTTCACCTTTAAGCACAAATAGAACTCCAGAATGGAGCTCTCCTCAGGCAATGATTCAGCTGATCTTTCACAGCCTCAAGATTGCACAAACAATGAAAAATTTTCGTTCTCTAATATTGATATGAAGACAATCTGCTGAAACCCTTGGTTTCATGCACAGACTTCAAGAAATCCTCCAAAGCAAAGTCAAATGATCATTCAATAATGCCTTTGATTTGCTTTTTGAAACCTTTTATATCCTCACAACTCTTAAGTGCCTTTAATCCCCTTTTGAAATCCACTTTTAGGTTTTTTCATAAAACTTTATAATAAGTCTTCAAACTTGGGCTCTCATATTCATAAATAATAAATGCACTTTAATATCATTTAAA
This sequence comes from Cunninghamia lanceolata, assembly GCA_027924645.1. NCBI lineage: Eukaryota > Viridiplantae > Streptophyta > Pinopsida > Cupressales > Cupressaceae > Cunninghamia > Cunninghamia lanceolata. Next base: position 12,103,094 of record BSBN01000655.1, read on the forward strand.
ATAATATAACTTGTGTGCACATTAACTTTATGAAATACTTTAATATTTGGGCGCCCATACCAAGGTAATGATTAATTACACTTTAAATCACTTAAGTTGAGGGTCATGGCCTCATTGAATATAAAGTGACTTTAATAACTTTATAATATGCCTTGAATGATTTAATTATTAATAAAGTCACCTTTAATAATAATTAAATATTATAACTTGCACAATAGACCTTATTTCTCCAAGCCAACTAAGAATTGGGATCAACACTGAAGTTACCACATGTCCAGGTGCCCTGCTATATATAGAAACACTGAGTCCAAATCACCAGGTAACTTACTATAAATAGTAAGTGTATGCAAAATGAGTCTAGAACCATCCCTGATGACAAATCCAAAATACGACCAGGTGCCTAACTATTAATAGCAATATCGACTTCCCCTGAAATGGTGACTTACTATAAATAGCAAGTGTGAGGAACTGAGTCAAACGAAGGCCAATCCTAAACCAAACTGAGCTCCGAAGAAGGAAATGCTCTGATAACTGCCAAACAGGACCCTCTAAACAACTCCATTAGCCTACGAGGGTCAAGAAATAGGCTAATCCTCTGAAAACTAATGCTCGCAAAAATGGGGACATTACACCTCCCCACTCCAAAACAAGAAGGGATGAAATCAAGTACGACCAAGATAGAAGACATCAACAAAATATAGTTCATATGAGCAAAAATAGTGATATTTGTACAACTGATGTCTGTGAGCTCATTTGATCATGACTCATTAGCAAGGGATGTTAAAACAAAAAACACTGTTAATAAAAAATATATAGTATCAATATAAAATGGAGCAATCCTGTAATCAAATTTATCTCAACATTAATGCGACATTATATTTCAAGAGATGGAGAAAAGAAAGAAAAACTTTGAAGTATGAAGAAAAATTAAATACCTGACAGCATGCTGTTAAAATGACTTCATCACCATCTTCCAAAAAAGTCCGATTTAAATTATTTCCAATCTTCAGTTGCTTCTTCCCATCACATGTAAGCTCCAATAGACAACCTAAGCTTTCAGGTTTCTGTAACATCCAATGGATAAGTAAATGTGGTTGCGCTACAAAAATTGAGTTCCATAAGTTCCAATTGCTTGTATTGTTCCACTTAATGTCTCTTACTCTATCTATTGGAATTCAAAATTTAAATCCAATATTACAACAAACACAATTGCATGCTTGTTTTCACTAACTCGATTCTGCCAATAATAAATGAAATTTTGAAAGTAATTTTAGCTTATTACTTACAGGTCCACTTATAGTTCCAGATCCTAGTAAATCACCAGACCTCAGATTACAACCATTAATAGTATGATGTGCAATTTGTTGCTCAAGTGTCCAATATCTGATACACGTCACAAAATGTTCATCTTAAGAAAATATAAAGACAATTAGTGTTAAGAAGACACACAATGCATCCAATGCCCTCCAAATCTATTTAGGAAACAAAAAAATGGAGTTTAGATAATGAAATATCTTGAGACCACAAAAAAGTTACCAAATACTTCTTAATCGGCTTGTATAATTTTATTCAGGTTTGTTCACTTAGACAATAGGAAGAGTATGCTGTAAGTTAAAATGCTACTGGTGTACGCTACAATATCATACCCACAGGAGTTTCTTCAATTTTAGCTGATTCATTGGGATAGGGTTTAGCTAAAGAAGTTTGGTTAAACAAGCTGCTTAGTTTATAGTTTATTTACATTTCTATTCAAGTCAAACTGCCTATTTAAGACTAGTAAGTAGTAGATCCATGTCACCGGAATGGGGCCAAGTCATTCCAATAAGAAAGAACAGGGCCATGATGCCAAGGGAGAGTAGGCTGGGGAATCTAAGTAATATGAGTAGTAATGGTGTGCTGAGAGAAGCACTGCCTAACTGATCTATCAGCTCTGATATGTGAAGCATTGGTATCCAAAGGCCATTTTGTGTTGCCTGTCACCTAGGTGGGTTGCAAAAAAAAGGGGATCAACATGAGGGCTCAAGAGGCTCTAGACTCCTCCTACAAGGATGTGTGTTGAAGGGTGACAGCCTCACGAAGAAAAAGAGCCAGGCACGCTGGTCTGAATATCTGAAGAATGTAGATAGATTGTTGCCTAAGTCCTTGTAGAGGCAAGGAAATCTTCCCCGGATCTCATAGTAAACAGGGCATCTGAACATGAAGTGTTTCTTGGTCTCCACCTCCTAGAAGGGGCAAAGATGATAGATACAACACCTAACAAAGAATTGATGGTTAGTTTCAACCCGTAACTAGTGAGAGCACACTCTCAATTGGCCAAGGGGAAATCTCAAGTCATGGGACTGCTGATGCTAGAGATAGTGAGGGTAGTGAATAAAACATCCACCATCTATAAGAAATGCTCAACAAATAAAGCCAACTTAGGTCTAAGCAGCTCACTAGGGGAGACCTAGGTGGTCTAAAATTTAAATATATTGTCTGTAGATGTCGTGTAGATGGCCTCTTTGGCAGCTCTAGTGATGACATTCTTCATGGGAAGGAGCCAAGGGGGGCATCTAGGGAGTACATGAAATTCAATGTGAAGGAGGTGAGAAAAAACAAATGTTGGTGATTATATTCAAATGAAAATTACCTTAAACAAATGATCCTTAATGTTTTGATGAGAATCTTTATGTGTACCTGGTAACAAATGGGAAAATATATCCATTGATTTTACAAACTATTTACCTAGAATTTCCTATTAAAATGATCAAATGATGGTATTAGTCATAGATGGAAAACTATTTACTAGAATAGAAGCTTTAATTGATATTTACCACTTCAAGGTGGCACCCTCCTATTAAAATGCCACTTCAAGGGGACAGTCTCTTATCACAATAATGCTCAAATGCTAGGCATCCTTCCTTGAATACACAACCACTTTTCTATAAGAGATAATAAGATAGTCGCATGCTACCTAATACATGTGAGACAAAAAGAAAAAAATAACTAAGAGAGGGGGAACAAAGAGAAGAATAAGGGAGGAAAGAAGATAAACAAAAATGGGAGGAAGGAGATGTGGTATATGACATGGCCTCCCTGTTGGAAAAAAAACCTTGACCTCAAGACTTTGCTAATTCTAGATGTTGGTGAACGAATGCCTTTGTTTCCCATTTGGCATTCTCAAGTGGGAAATTCTTCCATTTGACAATGAAAACTGAAATGACACAACAATGAAGCTGATGAGTGTGCTAGTCCAAAATATGTTCTAGTTCCATGATTAGCCTACTTTCTTCATCCAAGACCAGTAGTTCAGTTTGGATGGTAATATTTTGCTGCCCACCTTCATGAGAAGTGAGACATCGAATACATTATGCATACAAGTGGTGGGAGGTAACTACAAGGTACATGCAACTTCACCAATCTTTTTATAGGACCTTTTAGGGATCACAGAATTTAGGGGAAAGTTTTCTTTCCTCTTGAGCTTGAGAGAAGACTGCTTGTAAATTTCTTCAAGGATGAGGGTATTCTCTGAGGACTCTTCAAGATAGTTTCTAATTGTTGGTACTTTAATATTGGTACCAAGGAAGTCTTTAGATCTTGCTGGTTCATAACTGTAGAGGGCAGTAAATGGAGCCACCGTTGCTCGAATACAATAAATGGTGTCATCCAAGCATAGTTTCTGAGTGTTGGAATTTTGATGTTGATATCAAGGCAATCTTTAAGTCTTGGTGGATCATACCCATAGAGAACAATAAATGGAATCATCTTTGTTCAATGTTAACACATGAAAAGTGGTGGTATACCAGCATTCCAAGAGATGCAACCATTTAAACCCTTGGTTCTTATCAGAGGCAAACTATTTCAGATATCCATATAAACACACACTTACAGCCTCTGTTAAACCATCAATTTGCAAATTGTATGAAGCAATGTTACCAAACTCAGACTCAACAAACTGATTTTTGACTCTGACTTGGACTCAACACAGAATCGGCTGGCTGATTTTTGGCTCAGTTGAACTCAGACTCTAAGAAAATAACTCAGATAGACTCAACAAGTTCAGAACATGATCTATAAAAAAACTCAGCACAGACTCCCCTAGACTTGCTCAGACTCACCTAAACTGGTCCAGACTCACCAAGTCTGGCGATACAAGCCAGCAGGCCTCATTTGGGTCTGCTCGGACTCTGATAACTCACTGAGTACTCAGAAAGTCCTATAACTATGCTATGAACAACTCAAGGTCAAATACATTCCAATTTGTACATACAATTCTTTCCAAACAGTTCTTGCAAAAAGGTCAATTTGCTGGAGGAAACCCATGTAATTTGTGAACAACTTTGTTAAAATTTTCTAGTGTCCAGCATATTACATGGTTTTTCCATACCATAAAAGGAACACATTCATTTGAGCAATCCACATTGAGAAAGATTCTAATTTTGCCTTTGTAAACTAGTAGCCCATCAATATAATCCATGGAAACCTCTTGTTATTTCTGTCCAGGAATGTGTATTGGCTGCTACAACCTTAAATACTGAACTCCCTTTTTTATTGTAATATGTCACATTTTCCTCGGGATGAGCTTAATTTATGTGCCAGCTGTTTATGCTAGGCGTTTTCCTCATCCCTTTCCAATAAAAGGATTGTCACACATTATGGTAGGATTTAAGAAACCAAATAAAAGGTGATTCATGATACTAAAAAGTTTTATCACCTGCATCAAGAATTCTGAAGAAAACTATATGCATCCTTTGAACGACCACACAATTTAATGCAGTGCAGTAACAACACTTATATAAAACTTATTATTCTTTGAGGCAAATTTAGAATACCTCTCTATTTGGCCATTGATCTTTTTGCAATTACTGTCTTTGACGTATTTTTCCAGGATTTTCACAAACCATTTTGGAACAATAGCTAAGATTGAGTACACCATGTTTCCATCTTTACAAGATAGTGCATCTGCAACAATACTGTCTCTCACTTTTTTATACAAAACTTCAATGTCAAAAATTTGAATTTTCTCCATCCACTTTTGTTGTTCCATCACCATGTATAAGGTTTTATTTTGGAGCAGATATTTAAGGCTGTTGGTTTAAGAAATTTAAGTTGCCCTATAAATATTGTCTCCACTTTGCCAAGGCCTACATAATAGCAACCATTTCGTTATCAGTTATGAACAACAAATTTCTTATTTGGATTTAGATTTTTACATTCAAAAACATTTCCTTGTCATGCATGGGCTGCAATTTCTTCTTTACTAGTTTTTTGTTTGTTGAATACTGCAAAATATTTGGATGTAACATTTCTTCTCCCTTCAAGAAACAGATTTCTGAAATTAAATAGGCACAGTAAAAGTCCACGAAATGACATTCTGGATAAAGGAGTCGTTGCAGTTAGCCAAGGAATCATAGTTGAGCCTTAGAGAGGCCCAAGGAGCCAATATAAGGGACCCTTGTCAAAAATTTAGGCCAATGCGTGACATAATGATTTCACAAGGTATTGTGTACAGTTAGAAAAGACAAACACTATAAATAATTCTTCGATACAAAACATTTTCCCATCGTGTCAAGAGGTTGTGCAAAAATGTGCTTCTCTTGGAACGAGCCACTTTAGAAGAAGAAGTCAGTTTTGACTGTCTGCAAAGTTGATAATTCAAAATGCAGAATGTCAAATGGATTGAAATCAGAAGTGTGTCATGTATCAATGTTTGGTGCGGCAAGTTGATCTACATGTCAGTTACAAAAGTATGAAACTCACATTCTTTCTGAAACTTTACTGAACAGTCAAATCTTATTTGAAATCCCTAGCATGATATATTAGAATTGATTCTATACACGAAACATGATGCATCATACAGTAAAGTTTAGCAGTTATAATGGGCACTACTGTTGATCTGCATTTCTAGGGATAAAATTGTGTTAATATTAATGAGACACTGTTGTTGCGTAATTTTAATAAAAAAATTTATGCGAAATAAGTGAGGCATCTGTGCTAGGTCACAGGCTGAAAGAAAGCTAGATCATATATGTTCTCAAACCCTTAATGAGCAGTATATGGTCCTTCAATGTCAATAAATCTAGTGATGACTTACTTGTGCCTAATTAATCTCAAACCTTGTGTCATGATCCAAGCTGTAAATGAGGGTTTAAGGCTGAGAATGGATCTTGTAACTAATAGTATTACTGACAAAGGGAGAATTCATGGAACATCACCACTGTTTTGGCTAAAAGTGAGGGTATTAGACCAACTCAACAATGATCATTGGAGAAGGAACTGAGCAGGAAAGATGACCTGCCATATACCATGTCACTAGAGGATTAGGAAAGTTTCTAAATATTAGAACATGATCTTAAGAAAAGAATAGAAGTGCATCCACGCTAACCCTATATATAATTATGGTTGTTCGTCATAGTACAGTTGAAGGAGAAATGGTCTTCCATAACCAATGCAATGATGTTTATCACGCAGTTCAAACTCAACACATCATCTATCTCGTATTTGTAGGGACGAAAATTCAATCATTATCTTTAAGGAGAAAGAGTCTAGTGTTCAATATTTTTAAAAAAGGATTGGCAGCGACAAAATCAGCAAAATGACCACAAAAGGAACAATAATGACAGATGTCTCTCTTACAAGTGATTGAAGTTGCTCCTAGAAACAACAAAGGCTTTGTCCTCTCCTGCTGGTTTTATGGAAACCTTTACAAAAGCCACAAGCCAAGATGCTGTAAAATTAGAAGAAGTTTGGCATAGAAAGCAAAGCAAAATTAGAAAAATTCCACATCAGAAAATATCAAAATGATCTCTATGCTATATTTTTAAAGATACCCAAATTTTAGTTAAAAGTTTCAGGAATCCCTGTGTCAAATGAAACAAAACCTCAATAAGAAAAGTTATGCTCTAACTTGGTAAAAAAGTAATTGCTGTCATACCTCTAAGGGGATGTCATAGCTATGACTACTTTTACCAGCCAAATAAGGAAGAGGAGGTGGGTCCTGCAATAAAAGTCATAAATATGAGTCACTAAAAATAGTATATGAAAATTTCCCAAATATATACACCTGAGAAAAGGACACTTCAAAAATCTTGTCTCAATCATAACTCAAGGCAAAGCTTGTCAATTACTAAAATAACTATAGTGCACATATCATCTCATTAAAAAAATTGCAAACTTGGCTGATCAATATGGATAGACAAAACTTAAAGTTTACAATTGCTATCAAAAGTTGCTATTGAGGTTATAATTGGAAATAAATAATAGTATAAGCAATATTAACAAAATTGACGAGTAATCATGGCTTTTTTCAATTAATGATAATTTAGTGGTACCAGCTGAAAACTTCTTCCTATGAAATATCAAACATCGCATTTTCTACATCTCACTGTAATGTCACCATTTTCGGCGTGATCACCTAGCAGAGGATGATTAGCCTACTCACCATTCCCGTAGGCTAATTCGTATGGTAAGGGAATGAATAGTTGAGCCATTGTAGCAAAAGTGACTTCGAGAAAGGAAAGTCAATTAAGTGAAACTTGGAGAAAAGAAAGTCACTTTGTAAAAAAGGAAAAGTAAAATACAATAAAATGACAAATAAAATATTTTAAATGACAAGTGGGCCGACCCATTTGAGGGTGTGAAAATGAATTAAAAATAATTTTTTATTCCCAAAGTGTGGCGCACCTCTTATGGACTTCAAAATTATATTAAATTTGGCAAATGAGGTCGATCCTCTTGGAGGCTTTAAAAGGAGGTCCTTGGGAGTTCATTTCATCATATGGTATTGTCATTTTGCATATTGGATATTTTCCTTTGAGCTGCAACAACAAGTTCAGCCATTTTTAAGGACGAAAACCCTTGGAAATTAGTGGATTGGACGAAAACACAATGCCACTTGAGAGGTGAACCCATTCAGGGTTTGCTATAGAGCTTATTTGCAGGTTTTTGGCATCAATTGGAGCTTCAAGGATATATTATTTCTGCAGGTTCATATCAGCTATGAGCGGCTAGGGTTTGGATACCAAAATGATGAGATTTGTCCCAAATATCATTTTGGAATTGAGGCAATTTGAGGACAACACATTGCTGGTCGCATAGGGTTTGATTGTCATTGATATCATTTGCATATGTGAAGGAATCAAATCATGCAAGGAGGCAGATCAGTTTAGGCACATTGGCTGATCCAAGGAATTGATAATGATTGTGGATCTAGGCGCATCAAATTTTATGCAAATCGTGGGATTTTGTGGAGGTTTGGTCATCCATATTGTGTCCATCATCACCTAGGGTTTAGGCGCCATCACATTTGGAGAGGATCGTGGGTAAGGAGGAGCTGTAATATCACATACTATATCAGTCAAGCTCTCATCAGACATCAGTCCATACAGCAGCATTATATCAGTCTATATCAGCCGCTATATTCCATTGTATGAACTCATGTTATGCCTGATCGAAGTAGTCTTTCATCTAGGTATGTTATATATGTTTTGGTATTCAAATCTTTAATTTTAATAGGCATTGTATTCACTGTCCCAGTCTGAATCAGACCTGATAACATTGTAATCAGCCCTGATATAATGGAAATAAAAGCATATTTGGTGTTGGCATTTTGATGTTTATGCATGCAAAGTATTTGGTTATGTTTCCTATATATTGGCGTATGTATTTTCAATGAAAACCATCTAAAACAAGCATAGAAACCAAACACAAAACTCAAAAATCAGAATACGGCGACATTGCATGACAAGTGTGTCACAAAATGTCAAACTACCAAAACTGAAAATTCAGGGCAGAACTAGACAGGGTTCTTACACTCACTCCACTAGGGTAAGCATAGGACCATGCTTCGTGTTTCTACAAAGTTCTCTTCACCCCACTGCAGTCTTGATTGAAGAAGAAGAAGAAGAATAAGATTATAAAATTCTCAACTTTATTAAAATTAGATTATTCCTTCTCTCTTCTGTACCTGACAAAAGATGTAATTTTTTAAGTGGATGGGCATTTCATTACGTCTAGGGATCTTTTTAAAACTTATGCTTTAAATTGTATGTTAAGCCCTAAGGGTGCTATATTTTTATTTAAAGTTTCTACAAGCCTTCAAGGGCTTCCTTTGCAGCAGGAAGGGGTTTCAATGGTGAGACCCTAGAGTTATTTTTTAGGGATCTTCTTCATAACTACTTTGTTGCTATTTCACTATTAAAAGAAAACTAAAAACCAAAAAGTGCCTTATTCTTGGTGTTTGTCTTGGCCTGTCTATTTTCTTGCACTTTTTATTAAATCTATAATAAATATTAAAATTTAACAAGTTTGTAATATTGATAGTCAAAACAGCACATCAAGCATAAACTTAAAATTCCAATTTGGTTCAACTACTTGCAAAATAATTGCATGACCGACAAGAAAAACAATTCCAGCTGAAACTTATGTAGAGAATGAGAAGCATGCTTCAAAATCTCCTAGGTCAACAACAACATTGCCCGATCTAATCTCAAGTTAGACACCAAGATATTCCTTCCCCATTTGGATGGCACAATCAGTGGGGGCAAGTTATATGCTTGGAATTGCAACATAGAGGTGTACTTTAAGATGGAGTTGAACCATACTAGCCTGCATAAATTATGATCACTGTAGTTCATATGAACCATTAAGTCCTCACTTGGTGTCAATATCATGCATCATTTCTAGCTGAAACAAAGCAGCAAACCATCCAGAGTTGTAAATTTTCCAAAAAGGCTATCAAGGAGGCAATTTTATCCTGATTACAAAAAAGAGTTATTGGTATCTTCAGAGGCATCCAAACACTCTGCTCGACACTACTTTCATTGCCCTGCTATGGCAAGAAGATTGAGGATTTCATCCTTTGGGGCTTTCTTTGCAATCAATTCAAGCCTTCCAATAGAAAGCTTGTATTCTTACAGTCATTATTAGTCTTTTCACAACCATGAGAATCAATTTCCATAGACCTCATTATTTCTTTCCCAATACTAAGTGCCAGCATCATTGTGTATTTGTTTTTGTTTTTTGATTCTCTAAGATGGCTGTTTTCATGCTTTGAACAAGTTAATCAATGATCTCAAAGCTGCATACTTGATCTTGAAGCATGATGAAGCAATTTTGGGTTGCCCCACTATCATTTCCGGTCATGATTTGCCCTTTAAGAGTCACTTTTGGCAATTGGTGTGAAAGCTACTTAGTTGTCGACTTGTCACCATACTCCGCTTCTTTTCATTTGTAGAATGAGTTTGAAAATGGCACCTTAGTCCATGCTCTTTGATCCCATTAGCAAAATTAATAGATAGACATCTACCAACATATCCTTCAACATGGCTGCAACCAAATGATAAATATCCCTAAGGAGAAATCACCTTTTGCAGGCTATCATATCTTTCACCCCTTGGTGTGTCACAAGATCATAATTTCTCTTCCAGTTCCATATATGACTACCAACAGAAGCAGAAGAAAGCTTCTTCTTTTGTGCAAGCTCTTTGACCATTCAATATAGATATGAAGGAAATGCACTCTTACTTATGTGAACCAAATTTTCAGAGAATCTCCAACCTCAGGCCAGATTCAAGAAACTTTATGACTGTCATTAAGCACCTTACTCTTTCCAAATTCCTAATAATGTTTGACTTCAATTGGATAAGTATATGTTTCATAACATCACAAACTGAAGCATATTCAATATGGTCCATAAAGCCCTAACAATTTGTGTTTTGGTTTCTCACTTTAGCTTGCCATCTTTGATGTGGTCCATGTTACCGTCTCAAGCTGCATGAGCTATCTTAGTCAGAGCTCAATATTTCCATCACTAATCCTGTAGCTACTATTTTAGCTTTTCAACCTCCTTTAGCAAAAACATATTGCCCAATACTAACTCCCAGCACTATGCAGAAGCAAACCACTACCTACCTGCTTAGCTATAGGGATGAAATCTCATACACACAACTACATTACAATAATATCTCACACACATTGTAGGATTTTGGTACAACATAATATATACTTATTTTTCTTATGTACTTAGCTTACTCAAGAGTTATCATGTTTTCTCATAGTCAAGTAAAAGAATAAAAGAATAACGATAAGCATATGTGTTTGTACAAACATATTAATTTTTCATTAGTTAGTTGGGGTTAGTACTTGTGTCTATTACAAAATGTGGTTGTTGTTCATTGTCGACCCAACACACCTTTTGAGGAGCCTTCCAAATCGTGACATCTGAGCACACGTTCAAGGGACTCACCCATGTATTCTTGTACAAATTCTAGAGAATATATCCCTGCACATATGCTATGCTATATGAATAAAGTAGCAATTGTTTATTCCGATTTCTATTTATTACTTTTTTGGTTGATTGTGATGACTCATTTGCTACACTATACTTTTTGTCATGTTGCCTCTAATTTGGACCTTTAATGTCAGATGCCTTGACAGCAAAATCTGATAACAAATTCAAAAGAAAAATAGAATCTCAAGTGTGGTTTATATTGAGCTAAGGTAAACACACTAAAGAGATAGTGTATGTTGGAACTTCATGTCAAGTGTTTATTCCAATTTCTATACATCTCTTTTCTAGGTGCTTTGACTACTCATTTGCTACATTGCATTTTTGGAGACGTCTATAAATTACTTATGTCATTACATCAATCACCTTGACAACAGAGTCTGATAGAAAATTCAAAAGAAGACGAAATCTTGAGTGTGGTATGCATTGAGCTAAATTGAACACACTCTAAAGAAGATGGAGTATGTTAGAGCTCTCTCTCTCCCGTTTCCTTCCTGAAGTATAGTAGGGTTTCTTTTTCCGAAGTTGTGCTTGCACTCCCCATGTTTATTCTCCTTTGTACATTTTCAAAATCCAATTGACCAATTTTAGCCACTAGTTGACATTAATGCTTAAAATTAAATTAAATTTTAGAAAAAAATTCAATCAAGCTGTAGAATTTTAGACCTCAACTAGTTTGGAAGTGCTATGGATTCTATTAACGTGTTTATTTGATGTACAATTCATCTCTGTTACAGTATTTAGTATTTTCCTTTTCTTCATTGTCTTTCTTTCCACTTGGAAGCTCCTATTAGATTTCTAACATTAAGAAAGAAAGATACTTGATAACACATTTTCCTTCTCATGGACTCCATAATCAAGCAAGAAGTGATTTCATGACAAACAATTGATCACAAGGCAATGATAGAAAATCTAAAATAATTGAAAGAAACAAACAGAAAATAAATACTATTGCTCAAACATTTAAAGAAAATGAATTTCTAGGTTACCTGTACATGAGCTTCACAAGCAAATGGCTCTAAGGCCTCTAGAGTGACAATCCAAGGTGAGATAGATGTTCCTGAAATTAAGCAATAAGTTATAAGCAATTTGTAACATGCTAAACTAAGAGATCCTATTGCTAAAGTAGTTAATTAGTTGTTATCATAAAGTTGAAACATAAGGTTGGCTCCACACTCCTTATTTAATAGCTGGGAGCCATTGTGCTAATATTTACAAAGAACTATTATAGAAAGTATTAATATTGATGTTTTTTAATTTACAAATTGCAAGGAAGCACAACTTTTAACTAACTATCCCCACATCATAAAACACACAAAGCAGGGAAATAAATGATCTTCCGTCGGGGTGTGTCCACCTAGAATCTTATGATAGTATCTCATCTCTTCTTGATTTGTAGACTTCATATATATCTAATTAGTTTCAATGGTGAAGATCCTAATGTTCATATTACTTGGGAAACAATAAAAAGCACATTTTCTAGTTTTGCGTGACTCTGTAATTAATCCTTGTTGATTAGATTAAATGTCTTTATAAATTATTCACTTTGATGGATAGACGTGACTGGAATTATGTTTGTGATGTTTACAACTTTGTGTTGTCACTAAGATTGAACCTAGGAATGTTTTAAGGCATATAAAATGTTAGATCAACTTGTTTATATTAGAAAGGCAAAGAAAATGGGAAAGATAATTGTGTATGCAGTCATTCCTTAAATAAGGAGTTGATAAAATTTTGATAATTGACTAGCACTTGTAGTCAGAGGACAGTCTAACATGGGTTTCCTTTGTTTAAGAAGACGGTGTTTTATCTCTTGCATTAAAGGAGCTAGTCCAATGTCTCACAAATTCAAGGTGGCATTAGTTGCCTGAAAAGGAGACCTATAGGGTAGTTACTAAACCATCAAGACAAAAAAGAACAACAAAAAGATAAGCAAAAGACAACCATAATATAGTCAAGCAAGTCAAAGAAAAATTTAAATAGGGTAAAAATCAAGATATGTGTGATGCATCTTCAAACAATTGCTTGCGAAGAGCTTTATTTTTAAAAGACCAAGTCCATTTGCACTAGTTTGGCATATGAAAAAAGTATCTAGGAATGCCCAGAAAGAGTCAACTTCATCCCCAAAAGGCTTGATCTTCTATGATATGGCAGCAACAATGATATCTCACTCAAGCAGGTTCATGTTGTCTTCCCATAGCATATAAAAGGCAAATTGTAACTGTTTCAGTCTTTTGGAACTTAGATTCAAGCAATTGTTCCATAGCTGATCATCTAAAGAGATATCTAAGTGTGAGTATGTTTCATAACCAATGTTAAAGAGTGTAGCAATGGATTGGGGAGCTCATAGAGGGAGAAAAGGCTCGTTTTTTTGAGTAAATGTATTCTTGTAAACAATTCTTTTGAGAGAGCATTGAAAGGCATTCAAATTTGAGATCAGAGTTTTACCACCTATCGGGTCTCCCCAAGGTAAATTCATCTCTTTTAGATTTTCTCAGAGAAGGTTGTTCCTTGGCTAATAAGTTGTCTTTGCAGGTTTATACTTGCCAACAAAAAGAAAGAATGAGAAGGCAATCATTTTCAACCGGTGAGCCTAAGATTGAATCTGTGAAGTGGAAAGCAGATTTCAGGTTTCAGCAATAGAATATTCTGGTTTGGATCCTAATCAAGCCCGGTTCATGAGATTGGAAGCAAGAGTTGCAGCCCACACTGAAACCATAAAGAAATTTGCAGCAGCCCTCTTGAGTTCATATGTTTGACTTCAAACAACTCAGTGGACTTGATAAAGAAGATCTAGATTGAATGGGAGAGACACAAGTTCAAATCCAGAGGAGGGCAGGGTATGTGCACCTGATAGTCTTGACTCTAATCACAATCAGGTGCATGGGGTGGTCTAAGCTGCTGCAAAAGCTACCCTGTACACTGAACACAATTAGGTATATAAGGCACCAAGCATCATAGACCATCAAAAGGTTTCCTTCCTTTTGAACTTTCCTTATTAAAACCAATAAGGGAAAGTTTCTTCCACACACGTAAGAATTTAAAAAATAAGGTTTCTTCAAAATGGGCATTTCTACATTGGAAAATGGAGAAACATAGTTTTAGCATCAAGAATGAGAATAAATATGGCAGGCTATGGTCCAACATCCCCTGCTCCCCCCCCCCCCCCCTCTCTCTGTCCAACATCATGAGGAAGGTGGTAATCAGGACAGTGATAGACACAGGAATAAAAAGATAATGCACCATAAAGTCAGAATGATGGAAACAATGAAGACAGATAAAAACTAGAAGATCCCAACTCTTTCGAATAACTTGTGAATTAAATGCAACGTTGGTTCTAGTCAATTTGGCACAGTGGCTCCCAATTATTGAATGACCATAGAAGTCAATTTTATGCTAAGATAAAAATTTTACAACATCTGCTAGGAACTGCTTATTCATTCAACTGGAAATAAGGAAGATGACAAAATATACTCACCAAAACTCTTCCCCAAAAATGGTCCAAGAGGTAGAGATTCCCATGCCTGTATATCTCTTGCTGCCAATGACATCATTTGCATTATGCATTTTCTAAATTCATATTTTTCCTACAATAGATGTCAACTTCTGTGAATGGCAGAATATATGCAAGCATGTTTGTGTGTGTGTGTGTGCGTGCACGAATGTATTTGTCTGTGTGTTTAGAAAAGATGTACCACTCCAGTCGTTCATTAAAACCAGCCCAAAAATATGGTCACTTGCATCATCCACGTTCACATTTCTACCCAAATCATTTCCAGGACCAACTATTGCAGCCTGAAAAGAAAAAATCATTTACAAGTTATTATCAGTATGTTACTCTGAAACATACTGGGGAATATTGTATCTATATGGTGGTATGTCATCTAAAAAATTAAGATATAACCTTGACCTCAAAATTGAATCCATTCAAAACTGAAAAAAAGATTAGATGGATGAACCCCAATCAATGCCAAACATATAAAGTCAAATTTTCCCATTCATTATAAAATAATTAAAGGATATCCTATATTCTCTACTCTTGTCTAGGATTAGATAGACGTATTGCTGGGGAGTAGGATATATACTTGACTGACTAACATTTTCCTCATGCACTTGCCAGTTTTCATTATAAAAACCAAAAACACTTCAAGTATTTTACCAGAAAGCATCATATAAAATCGTATTCCTGATCACTTGGAGGTTGTCAAGAAACTTACCATTTCTAACTCAAAGTCAAGCTTTGCAGATGGTCCAAATCCTGGTAAAGGCTTGCCAGCAGGATGCATTTGCCCTCTGTAGAAATATATATTAGTACCATATAAAAAGAAAAGTTTTCAAATAAAAATGGCTAAATAGCATCCCAAATAAACAAAAAAAATCGGTATTTTCGTCACAATTAAGAAATGATCTAAGAAAAAGAATTATTTTAAGGCTAATTGGTTCCATAAATCAATCAACCTCACATTATCTCCTTGTAAATAGGTAAACCCTATATTTTCCATCAAAAGTAAAAGATATTTCTTCAAGCCTCATGAAATATATGTAAGCCACCTACAACAAATTAAATTATTTGTGTTGCCACTGGAAACCATCATGTTGTTAGTAATATAAGACATTAAGCTATAAAACAACTGGAAGAAATATCTCTCATCCTGGATAATATTTCTCAAAGAGCATTTCTCTTATACTCTCTTTCATATTTTGTAGTTTACAATTTATTAATTAGCAAAGTAAAAGTTGCAGGGCAATCCATTTATTAGAAAGGGTATGCATAGTCATTCCCCTCTACACATTTTTCTAATTGACAGTTTATGTTAATGTAAGCACAATCGTTTCTTTCCTTCACTGAATAAACTTTCAGACTACATAATAATCACGACACACCCTCAATTGGGCAGCTGTGATGATAGCAACTCTATAAACAGACTTCAGACCATAGCACTCCCCCTCTTGCTATTATGTAACTTGGACACATCTCTGAAAAGATCATTCACACGATGGATAATTCTATAGCTGATTTTTACAATTCAAACAACCATGTGTCTCTATCTGGAAGGGAAAAACTTTGGAAGAGCTGGGAGTAGAAAGAGCTCATAAACTATATGACAATGTGAAATCTGAAATACTTGGGCATAAATGTTTGAAAGCTATCAAAATGGGAAACATGCAGAAGAAAGAGGCTCCATGGGTGTTGGAAAACCCTTTCTAACTATATACAATGAAAAAAAATTGAATTCTAACACAAGGCAGACTCTATTTGGCCTTGCAGTGGCAGCAGTCCCTTTTATGAATGTGAGGTTTAGACAGAAATAATTCTATTCAAAACTAAGAATAGTCCAATATAAGATCCTATTTGAAGCCAGAAGCTAGAAAATATGAACAGAAGAATAAGAGGGATGGCTTTTCTGAACAAGTTCCAAACGAGCACCATTTTATGCTTCTGTGCAAATCATACGACCATTTAATGGGTACTGCTGCCACTCAAGATGAAAAATGAATCCATAAACATAGAATCTTACCAAAAGGAATTATAAGGAAGAAAATATTGAATACTTCCAAGTTACGTGCCTCCCTTATTTTCATGAGTATCAATTGCTTGATAAGGTGTTCCCGTCAGTTTTGAGTGGTCATGCACTTACATGGTTCTTTCATTACCACCTACTTCTATCACTTCCTTTGAGGATTTGGCTAGTGCTTTCATGAAATATTTTCATTATAATAATGTGCATAAAACATATGCTCTTGATCTCATGAAATGTAAGCAAGAAAAACACAAGCCAACTAGAGATTACACATCACAATTTCAAGAATTAGCTATTAACATCAGTTATACCTTAAATGATGATGAACTTCAAGACATTTATGGAGGGTTTACTTCCAATCTTTAACTACCGAGTCTACTGCATGCCTCATCATCAGTTAGTTTCATAGTTGTGTACTATTTATTGTATGTAAGCATGAGCGTGCTTTAATGAACAATCCGCTTTTATATCAATGCACTTCTAGCACTTTGTCACATTTGGAAAATGAGGACAATGAGGATGTACCTAATGATGATTATCATGCATACCTCCAACCAAAGAAAATCCGAGAATTCACTACATTGGAAGAGCCTCAACATATGTTATTGGAACAAATTTTGCAACAAAATCTCATTACCTTACCTCCAATTAAGCCAATGGATATGACTAAGCTTACATCACATAGGGCTCAATACTTTTGTGCTCATTATCGCATATGTGGACATTTTATAGATAGATGTATCACATTCAAACATAAAGTTCAAGACCTCATACATATAGGGGAGATAAAAACTAAGCATATTCATGAGCCCGCAACTCCCTCGCTTGATGAGGTTAATCATATGAACATGAGACACATGAAATGATTCAAGCAAGCAAAGAAGAGGGAGAAACACTAAGCCATGACAACAAACTTGATGATTACTTTTGGGATGACGATGATGCATTGGATATGAGTTTGAGCATTACTATAGCATATATCCATATATACCTATAGCTTGGATTTATTTTTTAGTTAGCATAGGGGTATCCCCGCGACCCAGACCAGCGACCCAACCCGTCCTTACCTTGGTCTTATTTGACTGCCAAGTTGGGGATGGAAGGGGGCGATTTGGGGTGAGACTAATCCCCTGGGATGCACGCAATTGTGTAATGTCCCCATTTCGAGTTCTCTTGCAGTTCACTCAAAGCTGACTTTCTGGGTTGGTGACAACATAGGGTGTTCGGGTGATCCAGTGGAGCTAGTTGACACTTTTCGAAGAGATTTCGGACAACTTGTCCGTACTTACTATTTATAGCAAGTGCTTGCATGTCGGCAATCTTTCTAGGTTTGTTCTCTTTGGTCCTCGGAGAACACTGCTATTTTTAGTAAGTGTCAGTTTGGCGCTGTTTTGGTGACTTGGCAGTCAGCTGTTGGCTCTCCCAGACGTTGCATTGAGCTCAAAGTTATTAGATGGTTTGTGGATCCAGTTGGCACCCTCTGTGTTGGCTTTGTTTGCTTATGGCCGTTACTTACTATTTTTAGTAAGTTCGGGTTCGGTGCTGGATTAGGACTTTTAGAGTGGGGTTGGATTTGTCTCGTCAAGACCTTTCCGGCGAGCTATAGATCACTGAATTTCAAGTTCATTTGGGCCTCCGTTTTAAAGTCCGTAAATTAATATTATTATTTAATATTGGACTTTGGGTTTTATTGGTTAAGTGATGAAAAATGAAATATTTAAAAGTCACTTAAGTCATTTTATGGAGCGCTCACCTTGGGAAATATTAAAAGTAAAATTAAAAGAATATTTCCCTTAAAAAGCGAAACACCCCTCTTGGAGAGTTATAAAAGAGGGAAAAGAGCTCTCATTTGGGATATGCTTGGATCATTATTTCTTCTCTCTTTGAGATCTTCCCTACGAGGGGTTTGGAGCTTGGCTCTAGAACCTCTGCAAGATAGTGTTGAACTTGGCTTCTGGGGACGAAAACCTCCATTAGCAAATATTATATTGGCGGATGCATCCAGTATTCGCATTTGGTGCTTCATCGAGATTCATTGATTGAGGTTTTTGAAGGAGTTAATCGAAGATACATTTAGAAGATTGTATGCAGCTGAAGATGATGAAGACAAGACTGATTTCAGAGGTAGAGGTGAGAGGATAGCTGCTGTGCGTGTTTTTTCCTTGCTGGCCGTACTTACACCAGCCAGGCCGTACCATATTTTGGGGCAGATTTGTGAGGTTTAAATGCAAATTTCTTATCTTATCCTGGTCGCTCAATCTCCTAAGTGATTTCAGTTCAGTTCTAAGTGGTTTTGAGAAGCTTCCAGCTTGGTGGGTTGCTAATCACACCCCCAACTTGGCCGCACTATCACACACAAGGGACGTGGGAACTTTGGCAGCCATTCTTTGTGCTTTCAACAGAAATATTTACTCCTTTTGGGACGTCTAGAGTCTTTGGACCTGAGCATTGCATTGTATATTCATTTGTAATGCATTTGGAGTGATTCTGGCTATACCCATTGCTGGTTCGGCAACAGCATAGAAACGAAGTTGCATTTCTGAACATGGGTATGTGATAGTAATTAGTTTTTGGCCATTTTACCATCTGGGTATCTGTTAATTTCTCCATATCTATTGTATATTTTTTGGGTTTGCATTACATGCTATATTTTGTATGCTCCGACAACACAGATCTGCAGGAAAACTAAAACCCCTTCTGCATCTTCTCTCTAGTCTGAAAGAACACACTCTAAAAAATTAAAATGACACATAAAAAGATCTTTAAAAAAATTACAAATAGGTGCGGCACATTACAAACTACCCGCAAGCCACATGCATCGGGTAAACCCGGGCCTCAGAGTCAAATCCAAGACCTTGGGGAGCAAACCCAAGACTCAAGCTAACTCCGCTACCCATGCGGGCTCCTATAGCTTGGATTTAACTTTTTATCTTTTAATTGTTCTATTCACCTATTCACTTTAGTCTTTTTTTATTACACCTTGTTTCTTGTGCTTTTCACATCCATTTCACCTTCTATATTTGGTTTCATGATTTATTTCCCCCACTCAAGGGGCATGTTTCATTTCCATTGACCTTTACTACCATTTGTTTCCATCCCTTTCCATGTCTATGCTTCATTCACCTTATGCCTTGTCCTCCCTCACTTGTGGGGTATTTTTTAGATTTCATTTATCCTTTACATCTTTATGCCTATGATTTGCTCACCTATCCTTTTGCTTTCTATATCTTACCATGTGAGTTACCCACTTGTCTTTGTGTTCTAAGATCATGTCATTTCCTTATGATCTTATGGCCCTTGCCTTTTACCATGATTTCTCATTTTTACCTTTCCATCCATGTATATGTTCCTTACACCTTGCTTATGCTTCTTTACATCTATCTTCGTTCCTTAATCTGTGACCATCACCTACATGCTATGATCACACATTGTTATATCTTGCTTCTTCGAACATTCACATCTTAGGATTACATTGACATATCATACTTTTAAAATTACTTATTGAGCTTACCTTGCTATATTGTGCGTCTAGAGCATATCCTTTACACCACTTGCACTTCTATTGCCATATTCTTAGTATTCCTATTTCAAAGACATCATGCCCTCCCCTTCTATACATTGCCATATCCTTGCATCAAGAGGCACCATGGTTTCCCCCACTTTGTGCACTCCTATTGACACATCTTTAGTGCTCCTACATTGAGGGCATCACACCTTCCCTACATCATTTATGAGCTTCATTGTGCTATCCTGCCCATCTAGGGGAAACCTGTTATACATGTGCTTTCTTGATCACATCATCACATATTATTTCTTTGTGCAATCGTGCTTATCTATTGACACAATTACATTACGAGCGTACATCAATTTATCTTTCAAATTACATCGAGGGCGTCATTGCTTCCTTTTTACATCTATTGTGCTCATTGTACCATATCTTTAGCTTTATTAGGGCCTTCATGTTTCTCCCGTTGACACATTATGCTTACTATTACTATATCTTACATTGGGGGCATCCCCTATGGTTCTAGCGACATGCCACTGTTCTAGTTCCTTGCCCTTGTTCTGATTTCATTCCCTTGTTCTAGCTTCATGCCCTTGTTCCAATTTCATGCCATTGTACTTACATAGATGTTCCTGGCCATCAAGGGACACATCACCACTTTTACTTGCCCATGTTAAGGGCAACCTACCTTCCTTGATGCTATCTTAAGCCCATGAGCTCACCATGATTATCATCCGAGATATTGCTAAGCTTATTACAAAATGTATTCATTCACAGTTAGTACTTTACACGATTACATGCTTATTTGCTCACATTTACTTTTTATGTACTATTTTTCCCCTCTCTTCCAATCCTTTGTATCCTATGAAGGCAACCAATTATAGGGGGACATATCCTATTGCTAAAACTTTCATAGTGATTTTTGCAAACAATTATAGGTGCTTACAAAGACTCATCTCTAGTAGGTGGCACACCTTACGATTCATGCGCCATGTCACCCATTGACCACCAATTGAGGTAGACTAGCACCATGTAACAATACAAGCAAAATTTCTCCTACCGCCTTTCTCTAGCCTTTTACGATTATTGACAATTACATTCAAAATTGTAATTGCTCTTATTTATGCTTGTGTCACACAAGCTACTCATGGAATTTTTCTCCCTCTACATTGAGGTTTACCATGGAGAATACAAGACAACAGTGAGACCTCATAGGGTCCACTAGTTTATATGGACCCCACAACAATATCTTTTGATATCTAAATATTTACTTTACATGCATGTTTGTGAGTACTACATACTTTTGGATGCATGATCATTCTAGGATTCACATGCATTTCAAAGTGAGGGCAAAATGTAATGGTAAAATTTGCATACCCATGCCATTTCCCATTTAATTGTGTCCATTTTGGGGAGAGTGCTTTGATACATAGACATATTGACAAATGGCATAAATTTGTTCAAAGTTGAGTCCCTTGCCCTATGCCACCTACACATATTCCTATGCATTTATCTCCTAGCACATTCTTATGATTTACATATTCCTATACACCCACCCCTTATCTCACCCCTAAGTTTGCACATCCCTACCCATGTCCCAATTACATTTAACTATGCAAACATTTTTATTTCAAAATTAAAAATTAAAATTTAAACCTTTCCCTCCAAGGGCTAAATAAGTACAATTTTGTGCGATTTATTGCTATCAATATATTTGAAGGCATTGAATGCATTCATTTACTCATTCGATATCTCTGAGCTATATTCACATATCATTCACATATTCACGCTTCAATTGGTGCGCTAAAAGAAATCTAGATCTGCCTATGTCCTTGTATTTAAAGGCCTTCAATGCATTCATTTACTCTTCCAATATCTCCGAGCTATATTATTATTCACATTTTCACACTTCAATTGGTACACTAAAAGGAATCTAAATCTGCATGAGCATTCTAGGAGCATATGCATGTCCGAAGAGTGTTGTTTTTAATCTTGTGTACACATTTCCGAGGGTTGGTCTACGAGATCATATCCCTCAGAACATAACAGCAGGCCCACAAAGGTATTCCTAAATACTCTAAGTCTTTAGATATTGGGAAAGACATATCAAATTCAGTGTCTACATGAGTATTTGGGCATTCTTCGGACATAGAGCTAAGTATCTTCGTTTTTATTTACATTCCGGCCTTTAATAGCTGTTGCAATTTATCAGATTATCATATCAATGTCCGTCGTTCATTCATAATTAATCTAGGTTGATTGCTTATAAGTGTGCATTTCATAGATTAACCCTAGGGAAAGTTTATTTTCCCTTACAAATATATACTTGTATTATTCCATTTTGTATCATTATATAGTTAAGTTTTTTATTTTTATGTTACTGCTTATCAAATTTCCTAAAACCAAATTGAGGTATTGATCTCTCGGACATACATATCGTTTATTTGTCTTGTTAGCATTGTTACCACATTTGAAACTTATACTCGTTTGGATAGATCACATATCACATTGAACAATATGACTTTCTGTAGTTTAGACATAACAATGTAAGAACAATATTTCATTTTTTGACAAAAGTCTTTGTTTTTTACATGTAAATGTTACTCTACTTATATTTTGGTTCTTTAGTTATTAGTGCACCACTTCTAATCTATTATAAGAGGGGACATTACATTCAGCTATTATACCACTGTCATTTCAGCTTTCATACCACTAACTGTCATTTATAACATGAAACAAGTGACCCTAAAATAATGAACTAAGAACTCAACCTTATAATCCTTATAAAAATGAAAAGAGCACGAATATATAAAGATAAAAAAAGTACCTCCAAAACAACAATGACCAATGCAACATAAACAATATACTATTACTCATCCACCTATGTAAAATAATAAAATATAAAGATACAATAATATGAAAGGGAAATAACCTTTTACAACAGCATCAAGTCCTATAATAACCCTCGATGTATAAAGAAAAAATCCCATAAGTCTCATCAAATTTTGTCTTGAATCTCATCTTCGTACCAATTTTTATTGAGTTTATATTTCCACTAAGAAGGCATAAGGTGGCTTTAGCAATCATAAGACATATCTCTTTATGCATGGACTTTCCATACATAGTTTGAAAGTTTATATAAATGTACTTTCAAATCTTGGAATTCTCATATACTATTATTGAGATTTTTGGTAGTAATGATATGTTACAAGTTGAAATGAAATACTTTTGAATCAGTATCCAATACAGTGTTCCAGTCAACTTTGGTCGCCTAGAGATACTGTAAATCTACACCCAATGGTTTTGTTCCTTTTTGCCAATTTGTATTACACAATTAATAAATTTTCTATTGTGAGAAATAAAGCAATGTATCTTTCAAGTGTAACACATTTTTATGAAGTTTATTTTGGGCATTCTCACTCACATTTCTTGACCTAATTTCTCATATTGTTACGTTGCAATCAAGAATAGCATATACATTATAGAGGAAATGTAACATTCAAAAACATCCATTCCATTCAAACAATATATACACCATTACAAAAAATATCCATGTATGCATTCATATTTTTGTCACAATATATAGCCTTAATATGCATACTTATTACTAATCTATTACCTACATATCATTAGGCAACCATGTTTAGGAGAGGTGACTAAGTATGAGATCAAACATATGCACGACTTCCTCTATAACCACTACCTCATGTAATTTCATTCAAACCTCTGTTATAGAAGCATGGAGAGTTTACAGTGTTTTTGTTTCTCCTACCAACAAAATCTCCAAAGTTTGTCTAGTAAATCCAAGATTGTCCATTTGATGATGCTAATACAAAGAGCAAGCACGAGACATATCATCAAGAGAAGCCTTAATGACTCCTTCCAAGTGAGGTGTGTTCCTAAGAGAATTTAAAAAATAATAAGATCAAATCTTGCATAAAAATAAAATCCCTGAGCATGCCCTGGATTTAAAATGCAGGGTTTGGCGATCCACTATAGCCATAAGAGTGGATCAAGCAAAACAAAGAAGAGAAAAGACACACCCCAAAAAAAAAAACCAAACAACTTGATTCATCCATAGAAATAAGATTACAGATTCTACCATTAGCACTAACTCCCATTCATGTTAATGTGCATGGCTGTCAAAGATAAGACCTTTCTCTTTATATAGATGATATTTGTATTGTTCAATCTATTTGCAGCTTTGTGAGTTGTTCTTTGGACATAGTTGAAGGAAATGCAATCAAACTTGAAGTGGATCTTATCCAAACTTTGGTTCATAAGCCAATGCTAGCCACTAGATATATTTGAGCGATTTATCATCTCAATGACTAAACAAAAATCTGCTTCCACCTAAGATTTCTAATGGAATCTCAATCATTAACAAAAGATGCTCTAAGAGCTATAGCCTCTTCAACAACATCGGAAGCAAGGCTTGGGGATTTAAAAAACCAACAGATAATGAAGTCATTAAAATTCCTAATTACAAATCCAAATTTTGGTTTTGCCACAGTTATTCATAGAACCCTCATAAGAGTTAAGTTTAGGAGAATTCTCTTTTAGACCATAGTAGCAAAATATTTATTGGGATTGACTCATCAAACCAAATGATAAAGAGTTTTTGAATTAATTGGGATCTACTCAGGAAATTAAAGAGCTTTAAAACACTGAAATTTTCATACAAATAGAGAGAAAATTGTGGGTAAATTTTTCGCAAATCAATCACAAGTTTTTGGACAAATTCACAATTTATTGATGAAAAACTCACCCACAATTTTCTCTACTTTTATAATGTATTTTTCAGCATTTTCTAATTTCCCAAGTTTTTCTCGATTAATTCAAATTTCCCAATTAATTCAAAAATTTGCAAGTTATTCCCAATCTTTTTTCTGCCTTAGGAATCATGTTCAAGTTGAGAAAAAAGTCGGTGATCAAAAAGTCGGCGATCCAACTCAAGATTGGATCACCAATAGGCCTAAATCTCAATAATTTGTCAATTTTTGCGACATTGTTTTAGACAACTTGAAATCAATGTATGACCAACACCTTTGTGCTCATTATTGGGGACATCCATCATCAGCATGAGTAACCTTGTCTGAACTCAGTCTTGTACCATCGAGGGGCATGCAAAACATCAATTGAATCCCATAATCAATCAATCAATGAGAAGCATTAGTAATCTCAATTGAACCTCAAAATTGGCATTAAGACTATAAGTAATATCAAGTACAAAATAGACATATTTGAGCTAAGACCATGAGTAATATCAAGTACAAAATAGATATATAACATTGGGGAGCATGAGAAAGCTTGATTGAAACCAACATTCAAACAATGGGGACTATAAAGAACCTCATATAAGAAATATAAACAAGGGATAAGTGATACACGAGCATCTCAGGAGTCCAACCATTAGCATCAACCAAAAATATTTTGTTGCCATTTTGTTTGTTGGCTCTAACTTTTGGCTTCTTAGTTGAGGAAGAGGACATGATCTTTGAACTTCAACAATTTGCAAATTCAAATTCAAATCACTTTCCCTCTCAAAATGGTACCCAAGACATGAGAGGGACTCCACTTGCCACATAAGTCAATGACTAGCAATCCACGTGCTTGGGGTGAGGAGCTTGAGGAGTTAATTTTGGAGGGGAATTACAAATTGCATGTGCCACCCTTGTTTGCATGCCTTGATCCCTAATTGATGCAACCATATGGAGGAGAGTTGCAGCTAAGAGAGAATTCCACATGTCATACTTGAGTCTTGCATTTCTATAATTAAATGACAATTTGTCTTTGACTCTTCTTGGAGGATGGCGTCACTCAAGACGTAATTGTTGGAGTTACACTCCTAATTTCTCTCGACATTGGAGTTGGACACCACATTGATGGAGGAGTTACACTCCTAAAAATTCTCTCCTAATCTGTCTTGGTCTTTCTATTGAAATCTTCTCATTTTGGCGCCCTATTGAAGAGACTTACCAAAAGGGACGAAGGGAAGCTTATGAAGGTTACCTTCCAAATCTTTTATTGCAGGTTGAAGGTGGGAAAAGATTCTTGAAGTTCCATATGCAAGTTGAAGAGCTCAAGGAAAAGGATATGCCAGAATTGTCAATCTCTGGCACATAATGCGCCAATAGTTTTGTTGTTTTGGAGCCTTGACTTATGTTTTAGTTTGGGAATGTTATAGGGAGTTGGAGATCTGTCAAATATCATTTTTCTATGGGGGATATGCTGTCCAAATCTCTTCAAGAAACTCTAATGTAATCTTGCAATCATATTGTTAATGAAATCAGCAATTTTCCCATACTCTGATGTGTTCAGATTGTCTCTTATTATTCCAGTTTGTGAGAATAGTTTATCTCTGTCATTTTGCTGTTAAAAACCAGTCATATGATGTGTCTCAAATGTGTCCAACTTCTATAATAAACCAGAAAAGTGGATGTGTAAAACCCTAAAGGAAAACTGTGAAATCTTACCTCAGAAATCACCTAATTTGAAGACTAGTTTTGGCAATTTTGTTATCCTAAGTTTGGTCCAAGTGTTGGGATCATATATTCAGTTTGTAGAGCATTATCAGACCTTTGTAATCCCTGAGGAAGTGTGTTGTGAGGTGTTGCTGCAAGGCAAAGGTCTCCAATTAGTTGGTTCCCTACCTTGACTGCATCAACAAGTTACTTCAGCTGCACAACTAGACATCATAATCCAATGTACATCATTGATGGCCTAACATCTCATGTATGATAATTGATAATCCAGCTCATCATTATTCTCAAGTACAATAACTAAAACTCAAGGTTAATGCAAATCAAATACTCAAATTGGTCAAACCATCCACATACCTTGTGATCTTTTTGGTCAACAATAGAACTGTCCACTTGATGATTTTTTTTTAAGTCAACATATGAGGTACAATAGTAAAGTTGGGTAGCAGATTGGGGTAAAACAATCAAAATAATCACCACAGCAGAAGATTTTTGGTCAATACAACAGAAGTTCCTTGATCAAAGCAACAAAACTAGCTCAACAGCAATCCTCTTGGTTAATGCAACAAAAATCCAGTGAACAGAGGGTTAAAATAGGTCAGAATGGTATCAGTCAACAATCTGCTCCTTGCTGGCATCAGTTATATGATCTTCCTTCAAGTCTGAGCTCTCTGTCATCAAAGTCAATGCCTGAAGGTAGGAATGGTATCAGTCAACAATCTACTCCTTGCTGGCATCAGTTTCTTCCTTCAAGTCTGACCTCTCTATCATCAAAGTCAATGCCTGTAGGTAGGAATGGTATCAATCAACAATCTAATCCTTGCCAGCATCAGTTATATGATGATGATCTTCCTTCAAGTCTGACCTCTCTGTCATCAAAGTCAATGCCTGTCAAATGGAGAGGGAGAGATGGAGCGGGGGAGGGGGTCTAGCGGGGGAAGCTCTGGCAGATTATAGCTGTTGTTGTGAAGGCTAATTATTGTTATCCATAAATATATCAGTTATGAAATTAATGTACTTACATGGCACTAATTGGCCTAATCCCTATTTCACCTCATTTATATGTCACGTAAGCCAACAGAATATATGAGAGTTTACACTCATAATTCAACAAATTCATGGAAACTTTTAGGATTGTGTAGCAATGGAATTAATTAAGTTGGAACTTATGATTTCATCTTCCTTCCCAAACCAAGTTCATCGTTCTTTATCATCTTTCTTGTCTCAGATTGTCCTTCAACAGATAGAATATACAATTTGATTGTCTCATAATGAAGGCTTACTAGGGTTTATAATGAGAAAAGCCCCAAGAAACAATGTTGTTCCACCTAAGAAATAATCCATTTCTTAGGCAGTTTCTTGACCATTTGAACCATTGTATTGAGACTCGGACTCAAATAGGACTCACCTGCCACATTTTAAACTCAGACTTGGACTCAGCAAAGAAACTCTGTGAAAAAATAGATATAACTCAGCAAATTAAAAAACTATAAACTTTGAATATAAATTCTTTATATTGAACTTTGAAGAAAGAGCCTGAAAAATGAGTACTAAAATGAAACGGCAGAACAACAGAACTACTAACATTTGATTTAGAGCTATAACTTTTCCCTTCAAGGCTTCAACCAATAAGGTTTTACTATTTAAATTTATTTGTTTTTAAATACTGTGTTGTGCACCATTTTACCATACCATTTAACCATAATTATCCAAGGTTTTATGATTTTAATTTTTATTTATTTTTCAAATATATTTTTAATATTCTACCATTGTAGCGCACTGATTAACCATGACTCTCCAAGCCCACAATTACTCACACTTCATTCTAGATATTACTTTTCTAAATGTTGTTAGTAACATTTTGGAAACCTTCATGTTAAGATTTCAATTGATTTTAATGTGTCTTTTTCATAATATATAACTATCTTTAATAACAATAGAAACTAGATAATAGAAAAATAAATATTAAATTCATGAGAAATAATGTTGCGAGAATAGCTGATTCTCTATATAGTTATCAAATTTATTTACATCGTGAGGAAAAGGTGAGGACAGAGGCCTGCATATGCACGAGTATATAACATGTTAGAATAATGAATTGTGCATGTTTGACAGATAGTAAATAATACTTCAGTGCTGAAAGGGGATTTTCAGTTTTCCATTCAGTAATAGGATAAGGTTAATTGTTAAAAAAAAGAATACATTTTATTTTAATGGGATGTGCCTCTAGAAGAGGCTTGCATATTCTCAATACTATGATTCAAACTCATGAGAAATTACTAGCACCAGTGAAAGGGTAAAAATTAAGAAGATTGAAAAGAAAAAGAAGAAAGAAAAACATCTTTCAAGAGGGATGTTGCCTTAGTTTCCTCCAAAATGGTAAAGTATGACTACCTTTGTCTAAATTTCTCCACTTGTAGTACTAAGATCAATATTTTCATGCCATAGAATCAAAACATAAAATGAGATAGTACATATTCTTTTCCAGGCATATGTTAGAACACCAAAAACTTTAATAGATTCAGAAATATAATATATTAGCAAGCATCACCTGGGTCTCACAATATCTGTTCCAGATATAACGACAGAGGATGCTCTGCCATGGTAAGCAACAGGAAGACTCAGCCTGCAACATCACAACCTAGCAAATCAGATACATATGAAATGCTAAGATGTAGAGAAAGGAAGATAAGGATAGTACGATATCACAATAAGGTTCTAGGGACTATTTTAGATGAACAATGAAGTTCAAATAGAATCATGCCTTGGTAAAAAAATTAAAATAAAACATAATTTGTGGTAACCGCCTTCATTTAAATGCCTTTTGAAATGTGAGTGACATAGTTGAGAAGCCCATAAAGCAATTCAGAGGAAACAACCTAAGAGAATAGAAATAAAGATAAGGGAAAATGAAACCAACCAATAAGGTGATGATCAAATGGTAAGACTGTACAGTTGAGGTCAAGGGTACCAAAACATTGAGAATACATTTTTCCTTCCAACTAATTCACAACTACAAACACAAACCAGCAAAGTGGAAACATTGACGGGGTATTCAAAGGAACACGTGGAAATCACTTGGAAAAGAATGCTTTAATTTTAAAAGACTGGGGCTCCTGTTATTAATAATTACAAAGTCTTGCTTTCTGTTCTCTTCATATTCTATATTTCATGATTGCTAGGTTTTTACACTGATATTTGATTGTTTTGGGCTATAATCATGGTACTTGAATTTTGAATTCTCAATTCTCTGTTTAAATGTCACAAGTTAGATGGCATGGTAGTTCTTGAGGCAAAGGAAGAGAAAACAACAACGATCAGTCTCAAAAGAGGAAACAATCAAAACTGCAAGCCTAGCAGACCTCTTAGCACTTGCTAGGGTTCTATAGGTGACCAAGACCAACTTTGTTGCCCCTCAAGGTACTAAAACCAGCTCATAGGTCAGCCTACAATATTTTATGTATTATTGCAAAGCTCACTTTGTCAGCATATTTTATACATTTTTGGGAAGCACCTTTTACACATTTACAAATGATACTCTATTGAAGGTTAAATCATCTAAAATGGAGGATTTAAGCTCTAACACTACCTCCTCGTCAGCAAACAAACCTATCTTTATATGCTTACTCCTCTAAGAGATTTGATAATGCATAATTACTCAAAGCACGTGCACATTCTTAAAAGGTTTTTTCATGAGCTTAACTGTCTTTACTTTACTCGTGCTTCTTCTTGAATGTGAAATTGGTATTTCCAAATGTAGCTCTCATTCATTAGTTGAGAGGTATAGAGGCATCATAAATCTTGTTGGCGACACAAAAAAAAAACCTAGGAATTTTCTTACAAAAAACAATAATAATAAATATTAATGCTTCCAGTCATATCCTAATAGACCACATTTACAAATGTTTCATGACAGAGCAGTAAGTGCAGTTCAAGAGAGAGAAAGATAAAGAGTTAAAAGCATAAGAATAAATGCCAATAACTTTTTCCTTCTTCCCAATAACATCCTTTGCAAGATGTGTCGTTATATCTGTGTATTGCAGTTTTCAAATTCTCATTTCATTCTTTTCTGGTAACTTCCACATCCATCAACAATCAAATCTCACTCGGTATATTAGAAAAATGTAAAGTCCGAATACACAAGAAAAATATTTCTGTTTTATTATCTGATCACACAGGTTTGTCTTTGATAGGAAATGCAATTACCAGTTTGGAGGAACAGGAGCTTCAGGGCCATATAATATAGCTATACAGTTCTGAGTGTGATACTTGGAGGAAAAAAAATCCGTGTAGTCCCCAATTACGGCAGGGAGCACCATCTGGACCTGATTCTGTAATCAAATATGTCATGCAATCATCAGTTATATGAACACACTAAAGCTGATTATCAGCTCACTCATTAAATTTTCAAAATCCTCACCATTGGGAGCAATGCTTTCCTCCGTAGTTCAGCATTATCTCGCAAAGTTGGATCATCAACTGTGAGAATATGGCAGATGTATTAGCCTTGTTTATTGCACATGAAGATGCCGGTTTCAAAAGCTAGACAATAAGCATCATCGTGTTTTAAAGGCAAACTAGTAACTATCATTGTGGTTAAAAACATTCGTTCCAGATCTATTGCTTGCAAATTATTATACAAGTTAACGTTTGAATGTATAATAAAGTTTGAATCCAAATAAAAATTTACCGTAGAACAAACAGCATAAGAGTAATTTCAGATTATAAACAAAAATAGATATCCATTCTTTCAACTTTTATCCTGCCAATTGCTGAGTCATGAGTGTAGTAATTTATTGAACGGTTGCAGATTGTTGAATTTATAATTTGTTTACGTCTAGCCTTCCATTCCTATCCTCATTCTCCCTATGGTATCTGTACATTTAACACCATGCCCCAAATCAACTTTATGTCCAGAGGCCAAACCTTCATGAGGCTCAGGTTACCAATATTTAGCATGGGAAAGGATCTATGGTAAATTCCACTGAAAGGATTTTATCATGCCATGCCTACGTTCATCATGCTCCAAAGAATGAAGAGGCTAGCATTTTTCTTGTTCACTTCTGTAATTCCAAAATATATGTTAGCTATCATAGTTACAAGTAGATACCTACTAACCTGAAAAACATGATAATATTATACATTATAGGCATTGGGAATCTACCTAAAGCATATACACAATACTCTAACAAAGTGCCATGCACACCTAAAGAGCACAAGTTATAGTGTATAAGCCTGCAAACATGGTAAGCACATCCAAATACATGATTGATTGCATGAACACATGAGATAGCCAATGTGGATTCCTCTTGAGGTTGTAGCAGCTGTACCAGATATCCCAATCCACAACTAATCTCTCATTTGATTTCTCATACTCACCATAGGGACAAATGGTTGCTTTAACCCTAAATATTTGGACATCAAATCATGTCTTTCCTTGCATAGATTTCTTCACAAAATTCATGTAGTTTTGCTAAATGAAAATACTACATATCATTTCAACGTATAAACATTCCTGAGGTTTGAGCAACAGGAATTTACCTCAAGGTCTTATTATTTACAAGTTATAAATCACCAAGGTTCTGAGTGTGGACCAATATTGGACAGAAGCACATCATGCATGTACATATAAAGCATCATCAGATGACCAAAACAAAATGGCACTGACATTAGTAATGGTAACATTCATGTAAAACAACAAACGGTAGATCACCAAAAGAATTGGTATAATACCCTGTTAAAAATTTAAAGGTTAATGTTTAAGATAGGTTAGAATTTGTATGATGTTGGATTAGAGCAAGTTCAGGAAACATCAAAATGAATCAGTTAGAGCCTCAATATGAAGAGTCGTGTCTGCTCTGAAAATGGTTTTGTCCTGTGACAAGTTGTACATTTTATTAAAAGAAAATTATTTTACTTTTTATCTTCAAGAGAAAATGTCATCATGAAGAAATACATCGATACTCTCATAAATGGATGCAAAGTGTTTCTTATCCTCTCCCTGTCCATGCTGTTTGGTTTATTTGTGCAGCTCTTGTTTTCACATGTAATTAAGCTTCCTACTTCGAGGTGTATTTATGTGGGAAAAGTTTAAGTTGTTTGCAGAAGAAATCAATCTTCTTGGTAGATTGAAAATAACATTGACATGTGGATCCCTGAACAGCCTGTTCTGTTTAGAAACATTTGTTGAAATTGCCATATATTGCATGATTTAATTACTAAATACGAAGCAAGGCCAAGTAAGCCCAAAAGGTCCACTTCATAGACAAAGAGGAGCATATTTCTGCCTCAGCAGACCAGTATGAAACACAATGTCAAATATTAAAGGTAAAAAATTAAAACTTGAGATGCTGAGAGAGTTATGTGGGTTCATCCACTGGTGTGCTGGTCAGAACTGCTTCTTGTGTTCCTACATTCTTTTATGCTTTTATTCTTCAGAAGTGTGTTCTTGCAGACCAGCAGCAAAAAGCGCTACAACTGATGATGGTTTGGGACAGAATAGCTCTATAGATGCTTGAAATGAAAGGACACATGCTTCAAAGATTACACCTTTTGATGGGACCACATTTTATGCATTCACGGATGCTATGTTATTGAAACTTTGGAAATAACATTGTTCCAACATGCTACATGCAGTTGAGGTGAACAATCTTCAGCTTGATTTATTCTTGTCTGGCATTCTATTGCCAACTCTGGCATTTGTGCAGATTTTTGAGGTGTCATTACTTCAATGTATTCTTGGGAGGTACTTTGCCTGCCTTTAGAGAGTTATGACAGTTCACATGAACAGGGGATGTGATGTGATGTTCACTCTTCCGTGCATTCTAATGTTGATGAGTTTTCTTGGGTGTTTAAAAATTTTGATAATAAGTAAGTCCACGTGTTGTTCATTACATTTGTATTTGCTTCTACTGAATACAAATTAACATTCAGGGGGGATGTCAGATTAAGTATTTTGGTCTAATAGTTATTTGTGGCCAAAGAGCAGCCAAAATTCTGGACCTAGACTTTAATTGAAGGTAAGTCAAGGTTAGGTTGGCTTAATTAGAACATTAAGGAAATATATTACGCTATTTAATGCCCTAGATATGCACTTATTGTTCTCATATGAAACATTCGATCATGCAATAATGACCAGTTACTCATATTCTTCATATCTTGTGCTCCCTTGTCATCTGGCTTATTGCTGTGAGATTGCTCCTATAATGTTTTACTTCCTTCGCTAGATTGTGGAAAGTATATTAGATGAGGACTTAACTAAACATAATGTCATCAACCACACAATGAAGATATAATGTCATGGCACCATAATCACAATGACATTAAAAAACTAATGAAAAGATAAGAATCCTCACTTAAAGATGCAAATATAACAAGAAAAAATAAAAACAATAGTGCTACCACCCAAATCTTTTGTAATATAATTTATGAAGTGGCTAATTGCTTTGTAAAGGTAATGAAAGAAAGCCTCAGATCTCTTCCGAGAGTGGGAAAAGATTATGGAACAAGAGAAAAATGAAGAAATTCACCAAGGGCCCATACACTTTTTAGTATAATGGTTGATTTTGAGGTAGGAATATAATATGATACTATTTGGTAAAGAGATATTAAAACTGATTGAATTAGACTTGTGCATTTTAGGAGTCTCAGTTTGATCCTGCACCAATCTATTGGATGATGTGAATCACACAAACAGTGAGAGATAACATTTGACAATACAGACATGAAGCCTCCATTGCAACATTGAGATCAACCATAGAGGTACGTAATTCAACACGAAGCTTGTTTCCAGAAGTTGGCATAAGGACCATGGTTGCCAAGAGACTATGTTGTCAATCTTCCATCACTAGAGTAAGATGTCAGTGGTTGTACGAGAGCTTAGTCCTTAGCACCATGGTAACAATGACAGGGCAAATGATATGTCAAATGAGAAGCATCTACTGAGAAGGAATCCATGCACCTTACTATGAAAATTTTAAGTTGGACTTACTAGTTACAAAAGGATACAAATATAAATACACTTGTCAAACAATTAGCCAACAAGAAATGTTAGAATTGAAGCAACATGTTGGCATGGCCGAATCCCAAAAAACAAACCAGGGAAACTCTAAACCAGAATGTAAAGTAGAGTATACCTAACTTTCAATATGGACAGAAAACACCTACATCACAGAGGACTTTGTCACAAGCAGAAATTAATGCATAATTCAAAATTATAGATACAAGTCCATCAATTGGGAATCAACTGCCAACTGAAAGAAATGAAATGAAGGCATCATAAATACCTAGGAAGAAATGAAGAAATGTGGATCTTGAGAGGAAAATGAAATGTTACATGAAGCTTCTAGAATGTGGGGATGTGGAAATGTATTCTCGGGACAGCTAAAACAATTTGTTGGAGTTTGAAGGGTACATGGGTGTAAAACAATTAAAGATTAAAGATTAAATACAAATAAACAAAACAATCAAGGTAAGAGTATATTCAAGATGAAATTAAAAATAGTAAGTGCATTGACTTCTACTTCTAACTTCTCAATCCCATCATTTGACACCAATTGATAATTCAAAATGGAACAAAATTGAAGTAAAATGATTCATTATATCACATTCAAAAGTTGATACTAAAAGTTGAAAGTTGCAATAATAAATTGAAGTGACAAAGCTGAAGATTTGTATCATATATCATCTATGTCTGAAAATCGTAAATAAAATTAATTCATATCCCAGACATCAAAATAGTAATAAGTTCTAAAGACAAAATACTAATAGCAAAAAAGTAAAAATTCTGCAAATAATAAAAAAGCTTGGAACATGGCTCATTCTATACCACTGCCACTGCCCTACCTCAACTTCCATGCACTCAACATTTGTCTCAAATCTCAACATCATACCTGGAAACATTAGTATCACTTTCAGGATCCTTTGTCTTATCAAACACACTCAATTGCACCCCAACTAATCCCTACTAACAATCTAGTCCTTCCCCATCCCCAACTTGTGCAGCATCCTTAGGATTGCCAATAACATCTTATGGCAAATACCTACAAATTTTAAGCAGCTTTCCTTTTGCGTAAAAGTTAAAACACTAACTTCATTTTGAACTCGAACCAGTTTCTTCACTCCTGTCTTTTTATAGAATGGATGAAGCAATAAGTAAAGTAGTTCCTGTTAGCCGCAAAGGATCTAGAAGTATGAAAGCCCAAACAAACAAAAAGTTGCCTAAGTTCTGCTGTTTTATTGCCATGCATCCTCCACCATCCAATTGTGTTCCTTTTGCATAGCCTGGTTTCTCTTTAGTTCTGTTGGGTTTGTTGAGAACCTGCTCCCAAAGCTTGCAGCCTTGGTGGTATGCATCATCCTAATAGCATCACCAAAACCTTATTTTACCCCCTCATCATTATTGGCAGACACCCTCCAAGGCCTAACTAAACACCATTTTGGTTTAAAGCATTGGCTTCCATGTGCAGGGATGTGTTTGTATGGTCCCACCTAGACTAAATAATGGGTCTCGTCTCTCTTTGTAAAGTTGCACAATATGATTAGTCTCATGGATCCTAGCCCTCTCTTGTTCAAAAATGCTATAAAAAATCTCATAAGAGGAAAGTGATAATGTATATCACACAGTGTTACAAGACTCAGACTCGCCCAAGACTCGGCAAGTTGATTTTTGACCCGGACTCGGACTCGGCGCCCAAACTCAACAAAGACTCAACAAATTGAAAAACCCATGAAATTTAGAGATTTTTAAGGATTTAAAACTTGTTTCATGCACCCTTTAATAAATAAACCTTAAAGACACAATAAACTCGTCAAATAGAAGCTACTTTGATCACATACACAAGTATATATCAATTACATAAGTATAAACGCAAATTTTAGCTGAAGGAAATAACACATTTAGATATATAAATATTGTCAAATGTATACAAAACTTAAGGAATATGAAATCCATGGCATCAAAAGTTCAAAACAAATATCAAAACAAAAACTAGAAGTCTATGGCTCAAAGGAGCCTACATCACTTGGCCCAATATTACAGCAAGTCATGCGTGGGCGTCTAAGGTAGGTCCTGGATGATGATGCAGCCATGATATCTACCTGTGTCTCAATGACACTCACACCAACATCCAAGGTGTCTGCTTGTGCTCTATCCTCCTCCTCTGCCATGGCTACTACCTCTACCTCTCTATCCTCTTGGTCAACCCATGCAAGGTCCTCATCACTGAAGACAAGATCCTCAGCCTTAGTGATCCAACCTGATTGTGGGTCAACCTCCTCTAGTGTGATGGGTGATAAGTCACTACCCAAAATCTGTTTGTGGTGAAGGCAGTGCCCCTTTTGGGGGTTTGGAGTTAGCGCCCCAACGGGGTCGAGGGGCAGCGCCCCCAGCAAGGTCGAGGGGCAGCACCCCTCGCGAGGTTCTGGGAGCAGCACCACAGAGACCTTCATGGCGCATGTCATTTTTCATAATTTTATTGCTTTTAAATAGCCTTCAAAAATCCTCCAAACCCTTCAAAAAATGCTTGACTTTCACACTTTTACATTTAACCATTTCCATTTTTTATAATTTTTTTCCCTGATTTTCATTGACTTGGCCGAGTCTTCCTAGCAGGAGTCTAGCGAGTCTGGCAAGTCCAGTGAGTACCCAAGTCCCGAGTCTCCCAGACTCGTTTAGGGTCACTCGCCAAATCTAGGTGAGTCTGGACGAGTCTTGTAACACTGATTAAAACTAAGCTCCAAGATAGTCTTAAGAACACTAACTTACACTAACAATTTCTCAAACTAAGTGTGCCTATAGAATTCAACAAAATTATAGTGCTCAGGGAGCCAAACTTAGGTCTAGGCTAACTTGGACTAAGGAGGGTAAGGGGACTATAATGTCAAAAATCACCTACTTTGTGATCTCCACCTAACGTTTTTGTACTCATTTTGGTGTCCACTCTCCAAGTGTGTTTTATGGACCATTTCACCTGATTCAAGTCTTTTCCCTAATCACAAAAGGATGATGCAAGCAATCTCAAACTTAGAAACACCTCACCTATCAACCCTAGAAATTTGGACACTTGACTCTTCAAGGACACTTGCACTACTTAGCACTAGTGTCCATGTTCAAATTTCAAAAAATAAAGTTACCTACCTCTTCATGCCCTAATCCTTATTATGCTTTCAATGGTAACCTTCCCGAAAACTTAGTATGGACTTGTTTTTTAAACCCTTTTTCAAATCATTCACTCATAACATTTGCAATTAGAAAACTTACTACCACTCCTCTCTCCCAACACACAAGTGAATTACAAAGACTCCATCAGAGAACAAGTAGAAAGATTTAAGTTTGAAGATCTTAAGATTGTGTAGCCCCTTATGCCATTGAAGCTATGGATTCCTTGTGATCTCCTTTGTCTTCTTCCATTTCTCCTGTCTATTTCACCATTCTCTCCATAGGAAGCCATTAGAAGCCAATTCCCTTCACCCGACACAAGCCATAGGTTTGAAAACCCTTGCCATTGTTCCTCAAATCAAATTTGAACCATTTCCCATCCCTATTCCCTCACTTACATCCTTCTTTGTGATCCTCATCACCCTTTTGTCTCTCCATCACATCACACACCACTTATTCTTAGTTTCCTTACTAGGGTTTTGTCTTGTGATCACAATATTATGCACACACCACATACACTATGTTACTAGGTCTACATACAACCCAAACCCTAAACCCTATTTTCCTATTGCACTTTGTAGAAGTTGAAATACACCAAATAGGGGATTGACTGAGGCAGTCTCCTTTACAACACACCCTTTTGCCCCTTGTCTCTACATTCGACTTGGGATTCATCATTGTTGGGAAAAATCGAAAAGCATGCACATTTTGCTAGCAAAGAAGGGATCAGAGACTAAAGGCAAGCAACTCCTGTGAATTTCAAAATCCCCAAAGCCCCAGACACCTATGACCAGGAGGAGCTACAACACCCCCCAACGCAACTACAATGCCTAATTTGGAGATTTTTCAGAACATGACCAAATTTTCACCAAAGCATCATTTCAACCTCCGTAGTTTGTTTCCCAAGTCAAAATCCACATTTTCCAGGTGCACATGTTTTATTTTTGTGTTTCTTTCCTATAGCACTTCAATTTGCAACTTTCATTTCCCAACTCCTATGCTTTCTATTGTAGATCAAATTTAGTTGAGTTTGTGTTTTGTATTTCTTT
Source organism: Cunninghamia lanceolata (assembly GCA_027924645.1). Lineage (NCBI taxonomy): Eukaryota > Viridiplantae > Streptophyta > Pinopsida > Cupressales > Cupressaceae > Cunninghamia > Cunninghamia lanceolata. Next base: position 12,142,076 of record BSBN01000655.1, read on the forward strand.
AATAATCTGATTTAGTCAATAGTTAGTACAAAGAATTAGGATCTCCTAGGCTACTACACCCCACTTAGGAGGTTCCCAAAAGGATCTTTCAAAGACCAAATATTTGTTCAAAATTCTTAAGTTAAGCATGTTAGAGATAGACTCCTTGTTGTAGATGTTGGGAGTTTTATCTCCTATAACCATGTAGACAAAAAGACAACCTTGTCTTTTTACCAAGGGTTGTTTACAGATTATTGATAGTAACAAAGGTCTATGTGCTTAAATTGTAACTAGAAAACTATGTAGCAAAGATGTTTTTGGGTTAAAGGCCAAGGGAACACTATCTTCGATGAACTTAATTATGTTATTGTTTCTCTTGAAGGTAAGAAGTCTCTCAAATATTATGGCTTTTATGCTGAATTTTAAAAAATTTGAAGATTGGATTGCTAATGAACTTTTGTATGTACTTAAGGAAGCTATTCAAGAGGAGTCTTTAGGGGGGAAATATTAATAGACAATTCATTGAATTGATTCCTAAGGATGCGAATAGAAATCAAATTAGGAGCTAGAGACCTATTGCCTTGCTGAATGCTTCTTACAAAATCGAGGAAAGCCTAGACTTAAACTCCAAACCTTGGAGTTTATTCAACTCTAAAGGCATATTGAACATGTGCATGAGTTTGAGTATCGTACAACTCATCCCAATTACAATCTGCTTGTTTCAATCGGTACACCTGCAAAATCTCCAAAGACTTTCATAGGTCATTTAAACATTCATCTTTCCCCTCATGTATGGGCAACACCATCCAAATGTTGCAAGGCAACATTTAACTTATCCTCTTGTTTGTGAGTCCTTTCCACCACTAAAAGCAAGTTTTCTTACCCATGTATGGACTTCTATTGCGCTACCAAAATCACATTATGGGATCTTCATCAACAAATTAAAAGAGGGGAGTTGAGACCCCCTTCCACTTCCTCCACCTCTTCATCGTCTAGAATATGATCAATGTCTCCCCAAGGATTTGGTATTCTCCTCTTCCTTCAAAATTGTACTCCTACGATTCAAGTACTTTGTATCTGAATCAATCAGCCTTTTTCCTAAAGACTTTATCTCCCTTCTAACTTCCTCAATAAATTCCAAAATTAATCCCTTCACTTCTTCCTTGGTCTCAAACTTTGAATGGTTGCTTGGATAAACAGTGAACACCCCTTAAATTTTTGAGGTGGCTGCTTGTTGCATTCTTAAAGAGAATGGAAAAACAATCTGCAAATAACTTAGAAACAAAAATGTTAAAATGTTAAAAAATGGGGCACCTACACACCCAATATGCATCTACACCTACAAATCAGGTTGAAATTACACAAGAAGTCATAAGACAGGTCTTTATATTAGATTGATATCAAAATGGTAAAAGATGTGTCTTAGGGTTCTCCCTCAATTTACACTTCGGTGGGAAGAAGAAGCTAATTGCATTAACATAAGCTCACACTAATCTAAACATAACATAATAAAATATTAACCCCACTATACCAATACACAGACCATGTGCCCAAGGACAAAATAAACCATAATATGCTCCAAATTAAAGTTTCAAAACTTGCGACTCGGCAAAACTCGATAGACTCAATTTTGACTCAAACTCGGCAACTTAGCATAAACTTGACAAATTAAAAAATACTCAAATTCATTAATGAGCAAAACTCAGTGTCGAGCAAGTTTTTCGCATGTGCTCACTGTGAGTTCCAAATTGCAATTTGCCAAAACTCCAAATGCTATGTTGTGCTGAGTACAAAACATCCTAACTCTGTATTTTTAGTATATTTCCCTTTGTAATCAAAATCTACATCATAGTCAAGGAAATTGAACACTGGAATGTAGTGCAAGCACTTTTAATAGGTTCTCTTGATAACTCGATTGTGCGACCTGACCCCCCTCAACCCTAGACATTCCACTATGAGAATTCTCAAATATTACTTGGGCCCCTTCACAGTGAAGATTTCAACAATATCAGTTCTTTTGGTCCAAGCCTTACTCCATACATGTGACAATGATGATTTCCTTTCATAATCTTCTACATGATCTTAATCAGCTCCATGTTTCAACACAAGGTTTAACCAATACACCTTTACACCCTCTTTCTTTGTTCACCTCTCTTGTACTTTGTTTTTAGTCACTTTTTGTAACATAGGTTCTTTGTACCCTACTGCTTGTCTTTTGTAAGTGATTCACTCTGATTGTACTTGCTAAGTGCCATTTTTTGGTTCTTCATGAACATTAATTTAGTTTCTTTCTTTCTTCTATGGTGAAATGATTAGGATATAACTCTGTTAAGCCTTTTACCTTACTCAAGTGTTGTTTTAAGATTTACTAGAAGAGTTATAAGACCAAAATTCACCATTCGCTGGCACCTTTCTCGAGCATTAGGTTGCAAATTTTAATAACTATGATCCACCTAGCCATGGGTTTCAAATTCTTTAATTTGGAATTGTTTGGTCTTTTACTATTTTCCCCCATTGCTTGGTTGTAAGTCCATGACCATTATCTTTGATTATCATATTAACAAGGTTATAATTCTTATTGCCAAGTAACTTCCAATAGAAATTTCCAAAGCAAATGTTAAAACTTTTTCTATCCCCTATGGGCTACCATATCATTGAAGGCACATATGATGCATGCACTCAGAATGTACTGATGAAAGAATATTCCTCTTGAAATTGATAAGTTTGTTTTTCCTCGAGTTCTTGGAGAAAATGTTGTTTTCTCTTGTTTATGCATATGTATCAATATCCCTATGTACATTAGGGTATTCCTAATTTTTTTTCTATACTTACCAAATTTTTCAATATACATCTTCTGATTCTCTAGGTGTGCTATGGAGAATTAAGGATTATCTGTTTATTCTGTTTAGTTCTTTCCTAATTCCTTCAGATACAAAATCTCAACTAGTAATGTGATATGGAATGCTCTAAAAGAAAACTAATTAGTAGTAATAATCATTCACTCACCTTACACTAAATTGTTGGCACTGTGGAATCTAACTGCAGGATAACAAGTATTGATTTACACGTAGATTCATTCAAAGATTTTGGTTGCCCAAGTCCTAAACTCTCGGGATGGATTATCCCATAGAGAGGAATATTGAATGAATAATAGGTACATATATATGTATGAGAGAGAGAGAGAGACCATTCAAATTTGAAGTGGAAGTGGAGTTCAATTGATAATGCAATTAATATATAGATTTGAAGACATGCTCTTCAGTTAGAACTCTAACTGGAAAGAATCATTCATGACATGGTAAGCAGAGACACAGTTTTGGGTAGAGAGTTTTCTGAGCCATGGATACCACTTAAATGGACAAGTTTGCAAATCAGGTGCATCAGGATAATATTGGATTATGGGCATTATGAGAAGTGCAACTGGAAGTAATGCCAGCCCATTCAACAAGATATTTCTTTATGGAAGTGACAAGGAAATGCAGGTAAACATGGAGCAAGTGGCAATTATTTAATTGCAAGCTGTGCATAATGGCAATATTGCTTTAAAATCTCAAATAATCAATGATTGATTATGTAAGTGAGTAATAGTACTCAGATGCTTTAATAATATAAATACTACTAGCATTTAACATGTTTTTTAGTCATAAAGAATATAAAAAACAATGGTTATGTAAGATTGCAGCCTGTCCCTGTCCCTGTCCCTGTCCCAAGTTCGATGTGTGTAGCACATTCTAATTTATATTCATTATATATTTATCAGCAAATTGGTGTAGCAAACTTTTAGCTGGAAAATTGATAAAGCCCTTAAATATTAGGGCATCTAGAACTACTTGACTATAGAAACAAGTACAGTTTTTTATAGTTAAAAATATGTTTTAGATTACAATGATGAAATTTACATATTAGTAGATTACAATGATGAAATTTACATATTAGTAAGCACGTCAGTTTCAGGCTGAGTCAAAAACATGTAATTATCCTCCATAACTAACCCTATCCTGTCTAAGATTTGGCAGACAGATTATATATCCTATTCCTTCATCTATCTTATCAATAATAATTCCTAAGGCTCTTCTATCAGGATGCCACCGACAGAATAGAGGCTTTGACATAAGTTTCAGCTAGTTGCGAGTTGGAGAAAGACCTTGTTGCAGATCATCTACAACATTCAAAATTCGAACTGAGGAAGCTAACAAGCAGAGGCTTGTGCTTGACCCTTAACCCTCACCAGCTCAAGTTAAGCATCTCAATCCAGTCACATGAGTATGGGATAATTGACTCATCATTGTTGATTTAAAGATTCAATGAATTATTATTTTAATCTGCTTTCCATGCAGGATAGAGTGTGTCCTCTGCCATTTCCCTTAGATACTTGCTCTGAAGTGATTCAGATTTCAGGAGCAATCCGGGGAAAAAACACTTAATTGCTTGATCTAAAGTGTTGTAAAAACAAATATGAATTTATGAACAACAATGAGAATACAGAAAGGAAATATAAAACCAATCATATGCACAACAAGAAAACAATATTGGCAATAAAAACTGAGACAGTTACTTATACATATAACAGCTTTGTAAAAAGTATATCTCCCAGAAAGTGTGTGGAATCATTCAAAGTCGTCTCTACCAATCATGCAACGCATTGTGTACAAACTAGCAAAATAGGAACAGAATAGACATCATGGGGAAGACGAGACAGTGTGTCTTTGATCAGTCACAAAAAAAGGTAGTTCTACATAGTGACCATTGCCAAAGTAGTGCCAACATACATAGTTGGATCTCCTGTAGACAGGGAGCTACCCTGAACCCTATACAAACTCCGGCCCTTTGATCCTGATGCAGTTGACACATGACTAGAAGATGGTTGGCTGCTCTTAAATATCATCCACTTCAACAGTCAAAGGTCAATTTTGGCCAATAAAAATAGGACAAATATTTACCACATTTTGTTGTGAATGAGGAGTAAAATTGCTATTGGCTGTTTGACCATTGAAGTGGATGATATTTAAGTAGAGTGGAAGATGGTTGCGTTGCAACCAGGACGTGTGCCAAAAGTGTATGTGTCGAGCTGCCACCATGATCATAAAGGCCAAAGGACAAGAGTCCCACTAGCCATAGTCTAGTCATAAGGTGAGGCAATTGCCATAATGATAACTGAGTTCGAGCCCTTCTAGACATGCTTCCTGTAAGGGGCACTATGTACAAGCTGGGTTAAGGAAGTTTCCAATTTTACCCAGCGATGACTAACAAAAATTGTCTTTTATAAATAAAATAGGTAATGCAAGTTTTTCATTAGTAAGGGCGAGAGAGGGTTGAAACAGAGATATGGCTCTCTCTAAGGTGAGCTAGTCATGTCTTGACGAGGAGGAGGGAAAAATCCTGAGTTAAAAATAGGAAATAGGAGTAAAACTTGCCTGATAAAAGCTTCTGGATTGTCGCTCTGGCCTCCTTCCAAGCAGGTCTTCCCATTGCCATGAATGCATTCAAAGTCCCCTATCACATTCATTTAAGAGTCATCTACAACTTCCAGCACAAGACAACTAAACAATTCAATGCAGAAAACAATCATTGCTTGTACTAACCTCAAGAAAACACTGAGACCCTTTGAGCAGAGGCCCATTAAAGAGCCCAGCTCTACAGATAACACTGAGGTCCAACACATAGTCTCCAATTGCCACTCCAACTCTAGCCTCTTCCCCAGGACTGGACCTAAATACCCCATATGGCAGATTCTGCAAGGAAAAATGAGAATCTACATCAACTGGGATAAAACTCTTCATATCTACTGCTGTCTTAAATGTTTTAGCAGCTAAGCAGAGCATGTAATGGGGCTAATTTTAAGGCCGTTAAGTGGAGATCTTTTATAGCAAACACCAACGGAAACCTGCGACATTGAAACAAAATGAAGGAATTGAATAAAATAAGATGGTGGGTATATCTAACTCGCTATGACACGTGAATTTGTGTTCGCTGTAATAGCCTGCGACCACTTCTGAGACGAATATTGGTTGTTCCCTCCATTTTATCATTTGACTGACTTGACTGGAGGTTGCTCCTGCCACCAACCACACTTTTATTAACGAAGCAACTCCACTTAAAACTTTCGGGGTTGTAGCCCTTAAGATTTAGACCCGTAAATTAGAGTTTGAGATTTTTATCTCCGAGAAATATCCCTTATGAAACTGGCAGCGCTTATCCAGCACTACTGGATAAACCTAGGTATGGATGGTGGCATAAACGGTTATATGCATCTCATATTCAACGTACATCTTCGTCCTCAGGATTATAACGTTAGTCATCACTATTATTTTATCGAACTGTCAAATGCAACCTCCAACGCAATATATTTATACCAGTTTTACCTATTTAAAATCGCAGCACAAATTGGATTAAACAACTTTAGTTTCCAGTAAACTTATTTAGTTTTCGGCAGATTCCCGAATTCCAGTTTTTTGTCACCATTTTTTTAATAGACATTGAATGTTTATGCATTTAACTGTGTAAAACTCTTTTTAATCAATATTTCTAATCATTCGTTTCTTTCATTAAAGTTTCTTATCATTCAGGTTTCAGTCGAAACATTTAAACTAGTAATTGGACCCATAGGATAGGTTCAATGGGCAGGCTGAAAACTTCCTAAGAAATTATAGAAATTGTTAGATATTTTTTATTATCTATTAATTTATAAGTTTTTTAATCTACTAAACTCTTATTAAATTTCATTACATTAACCATTGTTTTTTTGCGCTTAGTAAATTTTCTTTTACATTAGATAAAACATATTTAGATAAACAAACATAGTTAGGTAAATGTAGTAAATGTAGAAACAAATGCATATTTAATCATATAATTATTTTAAAAATAATTATGTTAGGGTACAATAGATTTATGTTCTACAGCTTATATCTAATATTATGCACAGAAGGCATAACTATATTTTTCATAACTATATTTTTCTATTAAATACATACTACGAAAGTATGTATTTGATATATGAACTTTTATAATATCTATCACATATTAATTCTACTAATTTGTATAATCAATAATTTAATATACATTATATTATTAATATATAAAAAAAATTATTTGTTTAAGATTAAAATAAATATTATTTGTTGAATAACGTGTCTTATTTTTTTAATTGATTTTAGTGTGTTTGTTTTATTCAAAATAATATTTCCCAAGGGGCGGGCCTGACTCAATAAAAAAAATCATTACAATAATACTAGCGAAAAATAAAATAAAAAATTAACAGTTTATCAATTGTCAAAGTGATATAGATAAAGGAAACTTTTTTGTTTTTTAATCAAACATTTTGTAGAAAAATAAAATAAAAAATTAATAATTTATCAATTGTCAAAGTGATAAAGGTAAAGGGGATTTTTTGTTTTTAATCATTTATGACATTTTGTAGAAAAATAAAATAAAAAATTAACAATAAAGGGAACTTTTTTGTTTTTTTATCATTTATGACATTTTGAAAAACAATCAATGGACAAGATTGATTTTATGTAGTCTTTTTAATCTAGGCCCTTCATCTATATAATTCAGCATGTGATGCTCAACATGTGATGCTCACATAGGTAAGGCTTTTAGCCTAAATATGTTGATGAAAATGAGTTTTACACAAAATCCAGAAATAATCAAATATATTTTTAAAATCAAAAACATCTTCACTTTAAAAAAATTTAAATTTTAAATTTCACAAAGAAATTTATTAGATGTTATTAGACAAACGCAAAGAAAAATTAAAAACAATATTATATTATTTATAATTTAATTAATACATAAAATAATTATAAAATGACTCTTATGTAAGTAAAAATATTTCTTCAAATTATATGTCATGGAGGACATCCCAGGAGCTGGAGAACCAATAACCCATACAACAAGAGAATTTCAAAAGAAAGGCACTGGTATAGGGCAATGTTTGATCTATAAATAAACAGAATGTACTGGACTGCAAAAGTTTTGGGCTAGATCGAAGGTTTTCTTTGCTCTGTTCTTTCCTACCGGTGCCCATACTGAACAAAGCTGTATTTTATTATTGACTTTATATATTAATGGCCTCGGCCTTTTACCAATCACATATATATATATATATATATATATATATATATATATATATATATATATATATATATATATATATATATATATATATATATATATATTTCTTCAAATAAAAATAAAGTCAACAATGTAAATAAAATAAAATAATTTTAAACCAATCAAAAAAAAAAAAAGTTTTAAAGTAAAAAAAACAATTCCTAACTAAATAAAATAATTCAAGGTTCTCTTGTTGTAGTAAAATAAAATAAAATAATTTTTAAATATAGGGAAGGCAATTAATAAAATAAAATAAAATAACTCTTCACTTGGATAAGGGGTCGGAAGTAGAAAGCTCTAGAAGTAATAATTATTAGACATGGGAGTAGTGAATCGATGCAAGTTAGAGTGACAATGGGTGTGAGTTGCTAACATGTGTGGGCATTCATGACTATGAATGTCGCTCGTGGTCTAAGGATTGATATTTGGTATGCGCAGTCTAAGGATTGATATTTGGTATGCCCATTTTGATTACTATGTTGCGTGTCTTTTGCTTCGGTCTTTTGTTTGTGAGGTGTTGTGTGTTTTTTGCTATGTGTCATTCACGGCTACTTCTGCAGGTAAATGCCATATCGGTGGTGTGATGATAAAGGAGGAAGAGGTTAAGGGGAAGAGGGTTGAGACCTCTACCAGGAGGAGGAAGAAAAGGGTCTCCGATAAAGAGGCGATAAGTGACTTTATTACCTTTATCAACAAGGAAATTGAGAATCCTAATCTACGGAGGTGGGTATGCAAAGTCTAAGAATTGTCCAAAGAATTGGATGGGAAACTAGAAGTTGGGTTGTACTCAACAATCACAAAGTATTTGCTAGATCTCGGGTATACCCATGGCCGTTGGAATTCCTTTGACGTTGTCGAGTCATTATCTTGTGCTTCGATTATGTCTATCATGATGTGTTCCTATTTGATGCATGACGATGTGGGGGACGTGGACCAACAGGCTGACGATTATCACGACTGTTTCATGGCACATATGAATGTAATTAAAAAGAGGCAAATATGCATGCAACTAGCAGTTGAAGAGATAGTGAAGAAACTCAAGGTCGAGCTTCCGAAGGACACCATTCCCCTATTTTTTATTGTTGTGGTTTCGACGGTGATAGCAAGGAGGAGGAGGTTCCAACGACCCAAAATAGTATGGCATGTAAGAATTGTAATTCAGTAGGTTAGGGTGGGATGGGACCTGTGTAATTTGCCACGTCCCCCAAATAGGTTTTATAAGGTTTTTGCTACTATGTGGTGTTTTCCAAGTGGGTTGATTTTGGGGGGCTTCGGCCATTTTGGTTCAACCTCTGTCAGGTCTAGTAGTTACAATATAATTGTTGGGTGTTTCTGTTGATTTCATGTGGACTTAGGGCTATGCCCATTTTTTACAATTCCTAGACCAAAAAACCAAGTTTTATGAACAAAAAATAAAATAAAATAACTCTTCAAATACAAATAAAACAAATAGTGTAAATAAAATAAAATATTTCTTAAATAGTTGTAAAGTAAAATAAAATCACTATTAAGTAACTAAAAATAACTCTTCTAAACAATGTAAATAAAATAAATTAATTCTTAAATAGTTTTGAAGTAAAATAAAATAATTCCAGACTAATATCTTGGTTGTAATAAAATAAAATAACTCTTAGTAAATAAAAATATCTTTTCAAATCCCCCATTAATGGGGCGCCTCAAGATGATCCAAGCTTCAACCAAAGAGCATTGGCAAGGTGGGTTCCTCCAGATCCAGGTTGGATGAAAATGAATTTCAATGGTGCCTCAAGAGGCAATCTGGGACCTGCCAATATAGGTTGTGTGATAAGGGATGAAAATGGGAAAATGTTGGGGGCGACTTCAAGAATAATTGGAACCCAATCAAACAATGAGGCAAATTTCCAAGCATTTATCATGGGTTTGCAATTGGGCCTTTCAATTGGAGCCAGGAAAACTCATGTTGAAGGGGACTCACTTCTCACTATTAATGTCATCCAAAGCAAGAAAACTCCAAATTGGAAGTTAAACAATATGTTCGTTAGAGGACTGGACCTTTTGAATCAGTTTAGGGATTATAAGATCACTCATGTTTTTAGGGAGGGCAATAAGTTAGCAAATAAAATTGCCAATGTGGTTTTCGACTTATCAAAAGATTCAATGATAAGTCGCTCTCTCTTAGATTGGCAAAGTTGTATCTCGGACTTGGAAAACTTTCTTCGACAAGATTTTGATGACCATAGTAATATAAGCTATGGTCTGGCTTTGGTTACTTTAGATTTTTCTTGGTTTTTTTATATACGTGAATGGCCCCCTTTGGCCAAATTCACCTATCAAAAAACATCTTAAATAGCTTATAAAATAAAATAAAATAACTCTTAGTAAATAAAATAATGATATCTTTTGGCTTTTTTTAGATAGATGTATTTAATATATCTAAACAAGTAATTTAATAATTATTATATATTATATTTGTATTAGGGTTGGGATTTAGGTTAGAATTAGGGTTAAAATTATTATTAGAATCAAGGTTGGGGTTAGAATTAGGGTTGGTATTAATAACTTATCATAATAATTATTATAACCCTAATTATTTGTACATAATAATAATAATAATAATAATGTTAGAATTAGGATTAGGATTAGGATTCAGATTCCTATAACATTACACTTACCATTGTTTTATAAGCCCAAAACCCTCAACCTAACCATATTTCAAAATCTAACCCTATTTAACATAATTTTAACCATACTTTTGGTTGTAACTATAATAATAACACTAACCCTAATGCTAACTATAATCCCAACCCTAATTTGAACCATAATTATATTTCTAACCCTAACACTAACCCTAACCTTAATCCTAATAGTAATGTTAACCCTAACCCTAATTATAATAAATAGATTAATTATTAGATTGTAACTCTAACTCTAACCTAAACACTAACGCTAACCCTAATTTTAACCTCTAACTATAATTCTAAATATAATATATAATATAATTATATTTAGAATTATTATATAATATATTATATAATTTTAATTTATTACAAATAAATAAATTAATAGTATATTATATTTAATAATTTTTATAATATATCTAATCTATATTATAATATTATATTATAATTATAATAATTCATATAATTATATAATATATATTAAATGTATTATTATAATATAATATTATAATTATAATAATATTAATTATCATGAAGTAATTTTCTTTATTATATTTATTATTATTTTTATTATTATAAACATTCTCTATAAAATGTACTAATATTACAATAATATAATAATATAATATACAAACTTTAAAATAATTACTCGAATTTAAATTATTTATTGTGATTTAAAATATAAAACTATTTGTACATAAAATAATAAATATTTATAATAATATAAATACATTATTATAATGTTTACTAATATTATACTACATAATTATGATTTAAAATTATTAAATTATACAATAATTACAAATATAGTTTAAAATAAATTGATTAAAAGGCACTTCAAGATGGATCCATCTCATCGTACTTTAGATATATTTTTTAAATATAGTGTTAGGGTTAGCTGGCAGAAGATATCAATTAAATGCAAATAAAGATTAAACAGAGAAATAGAAATACACAGAATTAATAACAGCGAGAGACAAGATTTAACGTGGGTCACCCAAACTCGGGCTACATCCACCAAACAGAGAGTCCAATATTATTATCCAGTAAATCAAACCGATTACAATCAGCAATCCCTGCAACTCAATACCGCTGCAAATGCTACAATACTATGCTCAAACCCTAACCCTTGGCCGCTTTTTATCAAGCCTTTTTGTCGGTTACAAAAATTAGGGTTTTCTTATGTCGGTCATAAAAATAGGATTTTTTAAGTCGGCCCTAGGATTTTTAAGTCAGCCCTAAAAAAAATTTTCTCGGGGGCTACCGCCCCCGAACCCCGGCGAAGATACATGGCTACTGTACAGTACTTTCCTGATCAGTCGCCACCTACCAACAATCTCCCACTTAGAGACTGATCATGCTCCACACCAAACAATCTCCCACTTGGAGACTGATCCTGGACGACACCACTGCGCATGCAACTCCCACTGGAAATAAGCACCCTGGACTCTACTGTTTAATTTTTATTGTTTTCAGTCTAGAAGACCAATCGAAGCTGAAGAGGAGCTCAGCTTCTCCCTTGTTACTGCCTTTGTAAACATATCCGCTAGATTTTCATCTGTATGTATCTTTTCCAGCCTTAACTATCCATTATCCAACACCGACCGAATAAAGTGATACCTCAACTGTATGTGTTTGGTCTTTGAATGCAAGGCAGAATTATTTGCAAGATGTATGGCACTCTGACTATCTGTATACAAAGAACTGTTAGCCTGTGGTTTACCCAATTCTTCCATGAAAGATTGCAGCCATATCATCTCCTTACTTGCCTCTGTTGCAGCTACATATTCTGCCTTTGTGGTGGATAAAGCAACCACCTTTTGCAACCTGGAAATCCAACTCACCGATGTTCCTCCTACAGTAAAGACATAACCTGTAGTACTCCGCCTGGTATCAATATCCCCTGCCAAATCTGAGTCTACATAACCTGCTAAATCAGTATTAGAGCCCCCAAAACATAAGTGTTTATTAGATGTACCTCTCAAGTATCTGAGAATCCATTTTACCGCATTCCAATGCTCAAATCCAGGATGACTCATATACCTGCTAACGACTCCGACAGCATGTGCAATATCCGGTCTCGTGCATACCATGGCATACATTAAACTTCCTACAGCTGAAGCATATGGGACCTTGGACATTTTTTCTTCCTCCTCTTGTGTCTTTGAACACATCTCCTTAGTTAATTTCAAATGACTAGGCAAAGGTGTGCTGACAGCTTTTGCATTCTCCATATGGAATCTCTGCAACACCTTTTCAACATAAGCAGCCTGAGATAGAGTCAATTTTCTATTCTTCCTATCTCTGCAAATTTTCATACCAAGGATTTGTTTTGCTACCCCCAAATCCTTCATATCAAATGACTGTGATAACTGATGTTTTAACTCTCTGATGTGATACATGTTAGACCCAGCTACAAGCATGTCATCAACATATAAACATAAAATAATGTAGCTGTCATTATCCAACCTCTTAAAATAAACACAATGGTCAGAATTACACCTGCTGTAGCCTTGCTCAACCATAAAACTATCAAATTTCAAATACCATTGCCGAGGTGCTTGTTTCAGGCCATACAAACTCTTCTTCAATCTGCACACTTGTTTCTCCTTACCTTTGACCTCAAATCCTTGTGGTTGTGCCATGTATATCTCCTCCTCCAAATCACTATGGAGAAAGACAGTTTTCACATCTAGCTGTTCCAAATGCAAATCTTCAGCAGCCACAATACTTAAAACAGTACAAATAGAAGTCATCTTGACAACCGGAGAAAATATCTCATCAAAATCAATGCCCTGTTTCTATGCAAATCCTTTTACAACTAATCTGGCCTTAAATCGTTTCTTACCTCCATCTTCCTCTTTCAACCTGTAAACCCATTTGTTTGGTAAAGCCTTTTTACCTGCAGGTAACTTACATAATTCCCAAGTCTGATTCTTCAGCAAGGAGTCCATTTCTTCTTTCATGGCAAGCTCCCACTGAACTTGTGTATTCACCTGCATAGCTTCATCATACCCTTCTGGTTCACCAGCATCTATTAACAAAATAGAATACAAAGAGGGAGAAAACCTTTCAGGAGGTCGACTTATCCTTGTTGACCGTCTAACATTCACTGGAGTTTGTGGTATTTCTGGTTGCTGTTGCGGAGCATGAGGAGCCACTGGAACATCACTATTTGGCGTATCATCCAGCACCACATAATCCTTTTCTTTCTTCTCATGCTGCTGCAACTGATCTTTGTACAACACCTTCTCATTGAATATAACATCCTTGCTTCTCACAATTTTCTGATTTTCAAAATCCCAAAGCCTATAACAAAATTCATCAATGCCATATCCAACAAAGGTACATTTTTTTGATTTCACATCCAGCTTGGTTCTATTTTCAGAATCTATATGTGCAAATGCTTCATAGCCGAAGGTTTTCAGAAAAGAATAACTCACCTTCTTGCCAGTCCATGCTTCCTCTGGAATACCACAGCCCAAAGGAACTGAAGGACCTCTGTTAATTAAATATACAGCAGTGTTGACAGCCTTTGCCCACATGTTTAAAGGCAGTCCAGCATGCAATCTCATGGTCCTTGCATGCTCCATTATTGTCCTATTCATGCGTTCAGCCACTCCATTTTCCTGTGGAGTCCCTGGAACCGTTTTTTGCCTACGAATTCCATTAAAGGAACAATAATCTTCAAATTCTTTGCTGCAATACTCACCGCCATTATCAGATCTGAGACATTTTAATCTTTTACCTGTCTCATTTTCAACCAAGCTTCTCCATTTCTTAAATGTTTCAAATACATCAGATTTTTGTCTAAGGAAATAAATCCAGACCTTCCTAGTTGCATCATCTATGAATGTAACATAATACCGAGAGCCACCGAAAGAAGATACCTGAGCTGGTCCCCATACATCTGTATGCACAAGCTCCAACTTTTCATTTTTCTTTTGCTTCCCATCTCTGAGAAAACTGACTCTCTTTTATTTTCCATACACACAACTTTCACAGAAATCCATATTAATACATTTCAGACCTGGTAAAACTTTCTTAGAATGAAGTACCTTCATACCTTTTTCACTCATATGCCCAAGTCTGTTATGCCACAGTGTTGTTTCAGAACCTGCAGCAACTTTTCTAGTCTCTTCCTGCAAATCTGCAGCAACTGTTCCTGAACCTGTTTGTTTTTCCTCTATAACATCTAAAGTAGAAGGAACAGTATGACCTGTACAAAGATATAAGGTGCCTACTTTCACACCTTTTGCTACTACTAAGGCACCTTTTGAAACCTTCCAATTTTTATCAGTAAATATAACAGTGCAACCTTGTTCAGTTAGCTGCCCTACTGAAATTAAATTCCTACTGAGCCTTGGAACATGCCTTACATCTTGTAGTAGCTAATGATTCCCATTCTGCAACTTAATCTTGATTCTTCATTTTCCAACAATCTGATAGGGTTCGTTATCTCCCAAATAAACCAGCCCAAAATCCCCTTAGACATAATCAAGGAAATAACTTCTATGGGGAGTAGCATGAAATGAGGCCCCTGAATCTAAAACCCATGAATCATCAGCATTATCTAAGGAAAGAATCAAAGCATCATCTTCAGACTTATTGCTTACCACATTTGCTTCCTTATTGCCTTCTTGTTTGTCTCCTTCTTTATTTTTCCGAGACCAACAATCTTTCTTCAGATGACCTAGTTTTCCACAGTACCAGCAATCCTTCTGTCCTCTGGTTTGGGATCTTTTGTCCTTTGATTTTCCTCGTGACTTCCCATGACCTCCAGAACCTTTTCCTCTCTCCTTTGATCTGCCCCTGCTTTCTGCATTCAAAACACTGCCTGATTTGGATCCACCTGAGCTTTTCTTACGAATTTCCTCACTCAGAATAACACCAACAACATCATCAAATTTTAGGGTATTTGAACCAGAAACAGAGTTACTAACTGTCATTACCAAACTATCCCAGCTTTCAGGCAATGAACATAATATCAAGAGAGCTCTAACTTCTTCATCAAATTTTACATTTACAGAAGTCAATTGATTGACAATCGTATTAAATTCATTTAAATGACCTGTCACAGATCCACCTTCAACCATTTTCAAATTAAACAACTGCTTCATGAGAAATACCTTATTTGAGGCTGAGGGTTTTTCATACAATTTAGCCAAAGCTTTCATCAGACCATCTGTTGTCTTCGCTTCTGTTATATTGAATGCCACCGACGGTGCCAGGCACAACTGAATAGTTCCCAGTGCCTTTCTATCAGGAAGATTCCAATCCTCATCAGACATTATTGCCGATTTCTTGGCTACTCCTTCCAACGGCCTCCATAAATCCTTTTGATAGAGGTAATCCTCCATCTGCATCTTCCATAACTGATAGTTCTGCCCATTAAATTTATCAACCTTCGTTTTACCCTCATCCGCCATTGCTCCCACTCAACCGTGAGACTTTCCTGCAGACGATAATCGAACACAACCCGCTCTGATACCACTTGTTAGGGTTAGCCTGCAGAAGATATCAATTAAATGCAAATAAAGATTAAACAAAGAAATGGAAATACACAGAATTAATAACAGCGAGAGACAAGATTTAACGTGGTTCACCCAAACTCGGGCTACATCCACCAAACAGAGAGTCCAATATTATTATCCAGTAAATCAAACCGATTACAATCAGCAATCCCTGCAACTCAATACCGCTGCAAATGCTACAATACTATGCTCAAACCCTAACCCTTGGCCGCTTTTTATCAAGCCTTTTTGTTGGTTACAAAAATTAGGGTTTTCTTATGTCGGTCATAAAAATAGGATTTTTTAAGTCGGCCCTAGGATTTTTAAGTCGGCCCTAAAAAATTTCTCGGGGGCTACCGCCCCCGAACCCCGGCGAGGATACATGGCTACTGTACAGTACTTTCCTGATCAGTCGCCACCTACCAACATATAGTTATACTAGTATTTGTATTACTTATATAATAGATGTATTTAAGATGTCTATACTCTTCATTTAATAATTTAATAATTATTATATATTATATATTATACTTATATTACTTATATAATTTCAATCTTCTTTACTATAATTTAGCTTCTATTGAAAATAAGAAAATGATAAGAGGAAAATACACAAAGATAATGCAATAAACACAACCTTTCACTTCAAATCATCATTTCTCCTCCGATAGAGCGACAATGGAGTGCACCCTGGCTCCACTAGATATACTCTTGATAATGATATGTTGATTCCTCATACCGGCAGCATAACTTTACATTCTTGTGTGATATATAGAAAATGACTTGATTGATGTTTGATTTATAGATTTTTGGGTGATAGGATGGATGGCTAGAACTAAGAGGTGCAATTGATGGTTAGGATTTAATGAGACAACTTAGGGCACAAATGGAAGCTTCTAGGGTATATCCTTACATGAACGAATAAGTTTTAAAGTCCACCAAGCTAAAAATAGCCTATGGGACCACTAGCCTTGTCATATTTTTCTGCATGTCGATCATTTTCTTGTTCAAGTTGATGAAGAACTCTCCCACCTTCTTAACAACCCCCTTGCTGAATAAACTGTGCCAAGAAACAACTGTCAAGATATTAGCATATTTGCCTCTTATGTCTTCAAACGCATCACACTCCAAAATGAAGTGTTTTTTTTTCTAATTCCACTGCCCCAGTAGCGTAGAAAATACACACCCTTTCTTCCCACTCTTCTTTAGGTCCTTTCCACCTCCCCGTTTCACACTGGATATGATGAGAATTAGTTCTTAATCAAGCAATAAGAAACTTTTCTTTCCACAAAATACTAGCCCCAATGTATGCTTTTTGTTGATGATCACATGTGGGATTGAATTCCTCAATATAATATTTCTTCTTTCTCCCTAGCACATTCCCCCATAAACGCTTGCGGAACTTATCCATAATAAAATCCTTTAACTCTTTACTATTCATGGGGCAAGCATTCAAATATATATTACATTTGCTCATCCATTTGTTGATTGGCTTCATCCAAGTCTTCTTTCTTTCTCTCATGTTGTCATTGAAAATAGCCTTAGGCCATCTACCTACTTCCATTTGCTCGATTCTTTTTAAATATCTTATGAGACACACCATAGCAATTGCTTCAATAGGAGCAACCCATGTTTCACTCAACATTATCTCATACGGAACTAAACCTTTTATTTTGAACTTACTTGTGATCAAGCATTTTTTAATTTGCTCAATTTGCTTCCACTTTGAATTAGAGGTACTACTAGCCCACAATTCACACCCACAAAGCACCACCAGAAGCATTAAAAGCCCGAAGAGAATCTGAGTAGTTTTCCAATCCCATAATTCTGTCTCTCGACATCTATTTTGAAGAGCATATAAAGCTTTCCACCCTCCTAAAGTTCTCTTCTTTCTACAGCTCTCCCAACTAAGCTCATTGTTGAAGTCAATCTCAAGGTACTTGTACTCAATTACTTCTTCTAGAGTATTGCCTTCAAAGTAGAACTTATGCTAGCTAGAGAAAATCATGGTTTTAGTCTTGTTAGTATTAACTTCTAACCCCACAGTTTTCTAAAAATGTTCAAGGGCATACAAGTGCTCTTGTAACCCATGAGCTGATTTAGAAATCAAGATAAGATCGTTAGCATATAAGAGAAGTCGAATCACAAATTCGCCAAGCCGGACACCCTCTCCTCCTTGCAAATTTATCCACTCTTCAAGTTTGTCAATATATAATCTGAAAAGGGCAGGGGATAGGGGGGCAGCCTTGCTTGACTACAATGTCACTCCTAAAGCTTTTCGAGATGTCTGTTGAAGTTCTTATTTTGACTCTAACCTCTTCATAAAGCCTATGGACAGCCACTCTAAAATGCATAGGAATCCCAAGCTCTTGCATTCTACACCATAACTTATCATTGGGGACCATGTCAAAATCTTTTTTGAAGTCAACAAAACAAGAAAATGCTTCTTCCCTTGCCCCCAAACTTTTTCAACGATGTGCCTCAAAGTGATTCCATGATCAATTGTAGAGTCCTTAGGTCTAAAACTTGCTTGTCCTTTTTCCCTCTTATCTTTTTCTTTGACCCACTTATCGATTCTATTTTCAACCATGCTACCATTTAAGAGTTTCACAAACCAAGGATTGATCATCATGGTCCTATAATTTGAGGGATTATGTGAACAATTGAGATTGAGAGATGTAGTATGAAATGAGTGGTGGAGATGAAAAGTTAGTTTGACTTTTGTGCAAGTGTCCAGGTTCAATGAATCTAGTTAACTAACTTTAGCTAGACATGTGACTCTCGATAATTAATTAAATAATAGGATTATTTAATTAATTATTGGAGAAAGGGAATGATGTGGGAAATTAAAATTAATTAAATAAATATAATTTATTTAATTAATTTAAGAATGGATTAAAATTAATTAAAGAAATAGATATAATTTATTTAATTAATTTGGTAGAAGGGATAATCTTGATTAATTAATTATATATAATTTATCTAATTAATTGGCTAATGGAAGGGGGAATGACAAAGGGGACTCCTAAGATGAAAGGTGTCGAAAGGTGGTGTCGAAGATGATGTTAGAAGGACATGGTCAATTTTAGGTGTCTATATCTATTTATTACTTTTTACATATTTTTAATGTTTTTGTTTGTGCACCTTGTTTTTCTTGCTTTATTTTTAAAGATTAAATTTTATAATCGAGTATGACTAGCCCTGTGAATTTAAAGGGGGGCCTACTACTACTATTAGTAATAGGAATCTTTGGATAGTAAGGCTTACATTATCCACCACCTAAGGAGACCTTACAATTACAACCCCCTCTATCTTTGTGTCCAAGGGGAAGTGGAGCAACCCTAATCCTTGATTAAATTCCTTAGTTGTTTAGGGTAAACTTATGTGGATAAGTGTCCGTCGGGAGGGGGGGAGGGTGGGGAATAAGTGATCTATCCCCATATCTATCGACTAGGGATCTTCCTTCATTTCAGGAGAGAGCGAGGGAAGGCCTTTCTATAGCCCCTACTAAGTGCACCCACTAGACTATATTAATATTTGATAATTTCCAACTCCCCAAGTAGATTCTTTCATGTCAAGACCAACTAGAGGATTCCCCCTACTTATCCCTTCCATAGTAGTCATTCTGGTAATGGTCACCCCTCTCTCTTTAATGGGAGGTAGCACCTTTATCACTGTTAAATATAGAATGAGACCTAGGTGCTTGTTCTCCCTCATCTCAGTAAACAAACTTCTAAAGTGGATTCATTCGACCACAAAGTATGAACTGAAATGTTGATGCAAAAACTTATACAATCGAAAAACTCTCAAAAACATTTTCATGGACTATGAAAAATCATGTCTACAATTAAAAACAAAACTTGTTGCAAAGAGGCATAAGAATTTTGTGTACAAATTATCTTTATAATTTTGTCATGCATCTCTTATCCCATGTCCCATATATATTTCATTTAATTGTTTATAAACACTAAACTTGTTTCCTAATTTTACATTTGAAGCCCTTCATGGATTTATCTCCTACTTTGAGCTAGTATAAGTGAAATTGAACTTGAGTGCCTTTAGATCTACATACATTTGCAACTTTGAGCTGGTAAGAAGTAGAGGGAGACGTGTCGTATACAAAAGAATCACTGGTAGAAGAGTTCAATTTATAAATTATTGAAAACTATTGATCTAATCTCTTCCTTTAAGAAAGGCTTAAGAAGGACATCATTACATTCTTGATCAATGACTCTTGGAATCTACTACAAAAACTCAACTTGTATACTCATTATGATTCTAACGACATATATCATAAAACCAATGAGCATTTATATCATACAAGTGGATGGCATATATCATGCAAGTGGATGTGTATACTCATTATGATTCTGGTGGGAGATAAACCTTTGATCTAGAACATATATCATAGAACCACTAAATAGCCTTTAGTTGCACATTAAATTTACTAATATGTTTTAAATGTAAAAGTTTAATAATTCATTGACATATCTACCAAGGGCAACAAAAAGGGAATATTGTTTGATCATGGTATAGCCATCTAAAAAAAACCATAGTTTAACATGTCTACTAGCAACATAAATTAAGAATCTAACATAAAGTCTATCATCAAAAATGACACTGGCACTACTAGTCTAAAGCAAATTAAAAAATATTTCTAAATTAAATTAAAACAAATCATCTTATCCAAGATGCTAATGTGGATGAAAATAAGTCATGGACTATAGCTTGTTTCGTGAAAGTTTTCATTTAAAAAATAGAAGAATTGATAGCAAAATCGATTGAAACTCACGAAAACAAAATTGCTATAACTGGGGGAATATAAGATCCATCTCATATGTTAAATAAAGAAATTGTCTTCTCAAAACCATGTAATTGAACACAAGTGATTTTCTACATTATCAATAAATTGCCAAAAATGCTTTGTTACACAGCATCTACTTTCAAGTTTTGATAGTCAGTTGTCTCCCATAAACTTAAAAAAATACAATTTGCAGCCATTACACTATTAATAAGTTTTGGTTCCCAAGCTATTACTAGAGTATTATATTATTTAATTTCATTAAGTGACTTCATAGACAGCCAAATCCTATAATCAAAATGTGCTTACATGGTGATACAAACCACATTGATAAGATTTAAAGTCAATCATAGACATCCATCAAGACATCTCCCCATAAAGACTAGAGAGCATGTCTTGCTCAAACATTAGCCCCTATTTTTATATTTTCCCATGGTCTTCAATGCTACAAATCATTCAAATAACAAATATGATAATTTTTAAAAATAGTGAAGATATTATTATAGATTTGGTTGGTCTAAAGACAATTTTTAGTTTATTAAAAAATTAAATGAAATTGCCACTATGATTCATTATTTACCATCCACAGTTTCCATTGCATCCATTATTGTTGTTGTATAGTTGAGATCAATACATAGGGGTAGTCAAGGTTGTTGGGTGTTTTGTTGATCATCAGAACCTGTAGTGACATATGTATAACATATCAATTTAGAGCAAGTGTTAAAGTATGGGGGATAAAATATGTATTTTGGCTATAAAATATTAACAAATAAGAATGAAAGTCTTTGATTATATGAGTGCAAAGACATTAGATAGTTAAAAAAATTACAATTTTTAAATTGCACTACATCCATTGTTAATGTTTGATTTAGATCGATAGAGAAGGGCAAACGATGTCACCTGGTGTTTTTTTATCATCTAAACCTACAATAACATATGCATAACATGTCAATTTATAGAAAGTGTTAAAGATTTGTAAAATGGTCAAATACTTTTGAACAATTACTCACTTTTTTGTTGCCTGATAAGAACACAATCAACGTGTGCCATTATGCTTCAACGATTCAAGACTTTTATTTTCTTTTTCTCACTACACCCTATAGTGGTGAACCTAAATTCTTCATATTCTTATGCTCTCTCATTCAAGTCTTGACTAATGGTGTTTCCTCTTAAGCAACTAGAATGACATTTGTGCATGTTGGTTGGATTGAACCGTGAAGATTTTTGTTTCAAAGATGATTCCTCTAATCCAAGGACTAATTCGAATTCAAAAGAGAAGTTAGCAAATTCATGGAGATATTTTCTAAATCTCTCAACACACTCACTAAAGCTAAGTATCTTATGTGATGTAGTTGTTGTCATCAAATAGAAGATGAATGTCCTCAATTGTGTTTTCCAAATCTGTAGTGCAGGACTCTACAAACAAGGATGATATGTCTAGTAGAAATGTGTCCCACTTAGGTGGATCTGAAAAACTAATATCAATATCCTGGTGCATAGAATCTCTGGAAGCCATGGATGAGTCTAATAATGGATTCAAATGCAGCAACAGGTGATGGAGGAGATGAGATCTCAATGCAAGTCATCAAACTACATTGTTCATCCCCAAATGATGTTGTCTCACAAGCTGTCTAAGTGAGACCATGTGATGATTCTATAGGTGTTGGATTTGGTAAATCAATATTATGATCTAGAAGAAGTTGTTTCATTTCAACAATTTGCCTTAGTAAACATTCATCTTCAATATGGTTTTTCTTTCCACGCCAACCACATTTTACCTTCATTGATCTTGGAGGCATGCATAACATTCTTAAATCGAAAGGAGAGAGAGTGAGAGACATGATTATCTCAGACAAGATAACCAAGAAACTAGTAGAAAGAATGCAAAATCATCAAATTACCCCCCTTGATTCAATTAGTGAACCCCCCAAGCAAGTTGTGGCGATGTGGCACTTCATATTTAGTGCTTTTTACAATTACCACCAAGTGGATTTGATGTACAATGATTACAAATTCTCAAAATGAGGCATATGCTAAAAGTATAATTTTGGACGCTGTCAAGACAAACTAATAGCACCACTGTGTAGTGCTAAAAGAAATAGGCAATTTAAAAAAATAGGACCCAAAAAGGAGCTTGCATGTGCCCAAATAAGCCCTCTAAAGTTCCAAAAATGGAAATTGAGCATGGTTACAATTGAGAATATAAGATTTTACAAAATTATATACAGTAAAATTACAATTTGAATACACCATGAGGGAGAGCACAAAAAATTACCCCAAATAAAAAATGCAAGGAAAAAAGTGTCTTTATGCTTAAGATATGAGCCTTTAAAGTTGGGGGCCAAAAGCAAAATGAATATGGAGGGTTAAGAATTTTGGAGAAGGATGTTGACATCAACATGATGTCAACAAATGGAATATTCTGTGAATATGTTGTCATCAATAGAATATTCTCTCAACAGAATATTCAAAGAATCTCAATAGAATCTTGACAAGAATATTTTTTTTGGCAATGGTAGAATCTTAATAGATGCTCAAAATATTCTTAGAATTGAATATCCATGGAATATTCTCTCCTTGCCATCATACCCAAGTACCCTACTTGTGCAGGTGTACGATGTACAAACTTGCGCAGGGATAACGCATAAGAACCAAGCTCCCATCAAATAAATCTATTACTCGCTAGGTAAAATTGATTTGACTACTGGGTAGAAAATAAAACCACCAATTAAAACAAACCACCGGGAAAAAAAAAGAAAACCACCAATTTAAAAATTTTAATTGCCATAAAATAGTGACAGACCGCTAGATGAAATAATTAACTGTCAGTTAAAAAATGAACTATAGCCGAATGATTGCAACTTGCACAGAGCCAAAGCATGAAGATATGGATACCATGCGATTGTGTAGTTGAATGGACCTGTACAGTCCATATAGATTACCATGCACAACAATAGATCCCCCAAATTCAAATTTGCCAAAAAGTTTCCAACTCTGAAATATGATGTAGTTTATGTCAAAATTTGTCTCTCAGGCCTCTTGAGTGCAATGGTGACATTTGTTTGGCTCTATGACACCCTATATGAAAGCGCTTGGCCAAAATCCCCTTGATTTGAGAAGGTGCTTGAAACTTCAGAGCTCTGATACCATGTTGGAGTTAGATATTTGACCCTCGCTACCCAATAGATCCTACAAAACAATTGATAAGCCTTCTACAAGAGATTTTTGGTATGTCAAAATATACAATATATTCATACAATATGTGTGAATCCAAAGAGCTTACAATTTACGTATGAACCCCTAATTATATAGAAAAGGGGTGAGATGAGAAAGTAGTTGTGGACTCTAACCATCTTGCATGCACATAGGACAAATGTGATATAAGTGTCATGTGTGAATGAGATAGGTGTCTGAAAATGTGAGTATGGTACAGTCATGATAGGAGGGTTCACAAAATGAATAGTCCAGACCGTGTAGCTAGAGTAAACACAATGGAAACAACTCAATGATTTGGAACAAATGCATATTTAGTCATTCAGTATATCATAGAATTCAAATAAAGATTGATCTGCAACATGGGGGCTTACAATTAGGGCTCAAAGACCTGATTAAAAAATATCAGAATATGCAATGGATATAGCCTTGAAGCTCCTTCGTAAAGAATCCAAACTATGAGCGTATGTTAATGACCATAACTACTTTCCTAGGCATCTATTACATCAATATATATCATCTCTGGTACAAAAGATTCCTCCGCATCGGCCAAGGAAGTTCACAAACTCCAATAAAGGGTTGTAACGTGTGTACACAGATAGGTTGGACCTAATCGCATTGAACTCCTCTGCAAATGAATGGAATGATGTGCGAATCTCGGGAAAGGTCGGCCACAAACCAAACAATATTGAATGATGTGTCTTTGAACTTCACAAGTCATGAAATGCTCCGCAAGTCTTCTCCTTTAGATGCTTATCTGAGACTGTCAAGATGCTCTACTCTAAGAAAACAATTGATCTTTTGATAGTGATAACTTTCCGGTACCTAATCCAAATGCTCTAAATTTTAGATATATTGTGCATGAGTGAGTCTAGATGCTAAGTCCAGCTCTGCAAGGTCTGAAATGAAACTGTGGCAAAATGTAGACCAAAATATAGAAACTGTTACTGATGGAAATGAACTAGGAAAATGAAAGAAACAAACTAAAATGCAGATTTTTTTGGTTGATGCAAGATTGCTCTTGAACCATGGATGCTCCTGCATCAGAGTACATGTGTCTCCACCACATTAAGTAAGACAAAAAAGATAAAAGTCCCTAAGTGGAGACTTAACAAGTGTGAATAGGACTCTCCTAGATAGGCTAAAAGCTAACTAGTTGGATAATGTCCTTATTTGCACTAAAATTATTCATAGATATTAGGTCATAGTGTATTTTGTTCATAACAAAATCTAACATCTAAGACCATGGGATGAAATCTCTACAAAACCTTCACATGACTAAGGACTTATCCCATATAACCAAAAAGAAGCTCCAGGTCACTATATAACCAACTCTAATAGAATGAGGGTGGACTACAAGGAAGATTACAACATGATCTATAATCTACTCATCACAACAAGTAAATCCTCCATCTTGAGCTTTTGAAGCTCAAAGTTTGTTCCATTAAATTTCTCCAAATCCATTATAGAAGTTCTTGTCGTATCCATTTCTTGAAAACTAGATCAACTACAACAAACTCCCATTAGAACAAGGATTAATACAAAATTGTGCCCTACTCCTCTCACAAATCTAAGAATCTAAACAAGCTCTAATATTAAATGAAAGGAAATATGCAACAAATTCCTACTTAATCCTATGAGGACAATGCTATAGATTTTCATAACTAATTTTTAGTAATATTCTAACATAGTAACAATATTAAAGAAATGAACACAAATAAAATAAAGAATGAGAAGAAGAGTGGAAATAACCCAAAAAGAGAGTGACACTGATATAACATAGGAAAACCCTACAAAGGGAAAAAAACTAGCCTCCAAAACATTGAAAGCAATGTATTATCAACAACTACGAGTTTCAATACAATGTCAAGCTTTGAGCTTTACAAGAGATCAACACTCTCAATCCGGGAGGAATTATGGAAACATAACCCTACAAAAACATGACATAATATATCTATCCCAAGCCCTCAATGTATAAACCAAAGAGACCCAAAAAACCAAGAGTGGTTTTCTAAAACTATGGGCCAAATGCTAGTCAAGGTGGTCCACATTCAATTGTACACCCACCTCAAAGTGTAACTCCTCCACAACTATAATGTAACTCCTATTTGACCAGTTAGACTCATAAGGCCAAGTGTGGTGAAAGTAACTACCCAGCTCTATGTAGGTTTAATTATCACCTCTTACACATGCTATAAATAGCAAGTTAAAGATGCCAGTCACAGCCTATAAAATACCCCCAACCCAATGACTTCTTACAACCATCATAATAACAATGACACACGGCAGAGTGTGCCGACCATGGAATGCCAATATTCCATCCAAGTAGGATGCCCTTTTCCATGTGGGAACATTATTTACAATATTACACAAATATAAATAATTAAACTAGACCTAGAACTTGCAAGGTGTACAACAACACCTAGTCCACTAGTCTTAACAATTAAAACATATAAGTATTCACAAAATAATATAAAACTAAGAAAATGAATCAAAAACATCCTGCACTCTACATTATGAATTAAAACACATTAAACAACTCCAATAAAGACATTTAAACAATGAACAATCAAAACAAAAGCACAAAACAATTTCAACTATAAACTTGCATTCTATGTGTCCAAGACTCCATCTAAATCTAGTATGAGCTAGCTATGGGAGTAGGTTCTTCCTATTCCCATTACTCTTATTTTAGACCAAATTGGTGCATTAGAAGATCAATTAAGAGAAATAACAATCCTGGTAACTCTGAGAATTCAATCGATGCTCATACCCTGTGTCCTTTATTGCCTCACCCATGAGAAACTTGAAATTTGATTGGTCATCCACTAGTAACTCCACCACACTTGCTTTTTCCTTGACCCAAGCCATGTAAGTCCTAGTAATCTATCCATGTGGACAAACCCCGCGTGTGTTGATTTTCTTGTATACAAGATCTAAATCTCAAATTTTTAAAATTCAAAATTTAAATTCAAAACTTTGACAACATCTTCACTGGCTATTGTGAGTTGACTAAGTTACAAATTGTTCCAAATTGCATGCTAGGGGTGTATTGAGGACTAACCCTAATTTACAAAGAATCATTTAGATTACATTTAGGAATCTAATAAGCACATCTAGAGTTAAATTACAAGTGGCTAAAATGGACTGCATTAACATTACATCATCATCATGGGAGCATACTACATGCTTGCATATTGTTATCAACCTTAGTTCATCATCATTTAATCGGTCCATCAAAGGGCTTGATTGATGAGAACGCGACCTTTGCAATTCAATAGATTCCCAAAGGGTGTTTCCAAATATTGCCATTTTCTTATCTAATTTAGAGTATACACATAGAGGCATACAAGTTTTAGTTAGCAAGAAATTAGTGAGATCAGATCCATGAATCACAAGTTTTGTTCCACTTAGGAGTTTAGATCCCACACTCACAAAAGTGAACGAGGACAATACATGGCCAAATTTCTAGTTTAACGATAGTCATTGGACATACCCTAAAATCCAGACATCATGGGAAGTAGATTTATGATATCTACACAATGACATCTTTGTCGAATCAAGAGCTAAGTATCCTCACATTTAATTTAATTAATTTCTACATTTATCATAGCATTAATTATAGTATCTAATATTAGTCCCGTCTTATTTATCTAGGTTAATTGTTAGTTAATTGCTTTAACAATTATTTAATTAGCCTATCCATGTTAATATAAGTGGTAATATTTCCTTTACAATACTATAGTATATATGTATTATATTGACATATTATATACTGTATATTAATATATACACATATATTAGTACAATATTAATACTAATGGATATTATTACAGGGAAATAAAATAATCCTACATGAATTCAGGCCTAATGAACTGATATGAAATAGTAAATAACAGTCAGATCTAAATTAAGGTTAAGACTATAAATGAATTTGGAAATGGGATGGTTAAAATAGATTATCTCTAATTTTGCTACTCTTGGGTAGTTGATGTTTGATTTTCCAATGCAGATTGTGATCATAGATTGAAACCTAACTTTTGAAAGTGGATCAACACTACCTAAATTATTTCATATTTGCTCAGAAGGTCTACTTTTCTTCTTGACAGGGCCACACTCATGGCCTAGTCCTCCTAGTGCCTTTTAGCCTTGGTGGCATGGTTTTGTCATCTACTCTTTTGCTCCTTAATACTTGTGCACCTTTAGGGGCCTTCTAAAGACAGATAAATCCTTTTGACTTCCTTGGGGGTAGTCAACCCCTATCATTGATAAATAGGATGGGAAGACACACACAACAAAGATGTAGGATTCCAGGATGATAAATCCAAGTATAATACATGCCTATACAAGTGTTGATGTGATGTAAATGAGATTCCAATGCTTTTATTTGATGTGTTTAGATGATATGACCTTGATTATTGGTGATTATCAACCAACTTAGGACTTGTTTTAAATACAAGATCCTTGGTGCTCAATTCAAAGTATTTAACTTGCACAAGACAATAGGTAATAGTCAAATTATATGAAAGGATCATCTCAAGAGAGTGAGGAAAGAAATTTGAATTAGGAGGACAAGGCTATAGGGCCAATCTTGTCAACATGACAGATCTACACCTATGGTTAAGTCTAGGGCATATGAATGACTATAGAGATTGTTCGTTTAACCATCCAATATTGGGATAGGTTGTTTGTTGGTGTGTTTCAAGTTTTGGGTAAGCTTGTGTAAAAAATATGATAGCTTACACATTAGGACATTGCATTTACAACATGACCAAAAGTGATTGTAAAAGGGCAAGGTATGCCCCTTACTTTTCTACAATTATTTATATATAAAATATCACACTATTGTAAATTAAATATGTTGTATAATTATTGTAAAACAAAATAGAATATGAAATTATATTATATGCAATATATTTTTTATTGGTAAGCTTGAGGATTAATTAGCCCTACCCAACAAAGCCACAAACGAGAAATAAGGGACCTCATTCCTATTCTTTGAAATATAATGTCCACCAAAGATGCACTTGAAACACACTTAATCAACATAATGTTCATTATGAGACTTGAACTTGGTACCTATCATGTGCATATTAATAGTAATAATAATATAAAATAACCAATGATTTCAATCTACTGAGCACTTAAACAAATGCATGATTAATATTTTTATTGCATGTGCAATATCAAACATTCATTATTTCATTGTAATACTCATGTATTTGCAAAAAATCCACTGAAAAAGATTTTTTTTATAACTTTATATTTATAATTACCAAAAGCTATTTTTTCTATATACAAATGTGTTTTAAAAACTATAACTCTAAAAATCAAAATTTATCTAATCCATATTCCTCCCTAATCTTCTCAAAAGAACATAAAATTAAAAAACAATTCTTAAATACACCATCAAATCAAATACCTGAACATTCACAAGAATTATTTGCTACACAACTCTTTGTTTTTTTATTTTACTTAATTTCCAGCTAATATTATCTTAATACATTTATAACATCTTCTTAATCAAAACACTTCCTCTTCATCCTCAAATATGAAATAACCACCTCCTAATACAAAAGAACCATCATAATGATATATTACACTATAGTTCTATGGATGGGGGATAACTAAAATTTCTTGGTGGGTGTTGTTGAAAAAATTTAGGAGCCTTTATAATGGAGCGGTCTCATAGATTTTATAGCAATAACTTTACTTTTTAAAAAAATCCTTTCAAAAGTTACCCCAAAATCTTTTAGTAGAATTCAAAAATTTTAGAATGCCTTTTAGTAATGTTAAGTGGAATAAAAACCCTAAATAGGGAGGAGAAATTTCTAGCGCCATCCCACATATAGCTACTGAAAATCAAGAACTAAAAAGCAGGGGCTTCTACTTTCCAAAATAAAATTTTAGTTTATCTTGTAGTAGTTTTTCCCTTGTCTCATTAAACTTGTCACTCCATAATTATACCACAAGTATTCCCTATATGAGAAAGAGTTTGTTGCAAGCATAGCTACAATTAGAATTTATGGCTTAAAAGCTACTAAACAAGTTCCAAGACCATGAAAAACATCCTAATCAAACATGTGTTATAGTTCATCCAATATCATCATTATAAGTATGAGAACTAAGAATTGGTAAAGAGGCACAAAACATTATTATATAAGATAGTGTACATGCACTCTAAGCTCTCACAAATCTAGGCTCCCTATAATGAATCTTCACCTTACATTGTGTGGTTATTTGAGTTAAACGCCTAAGAAACACAACAATAGACCTTTTTACATGATGAAAAAGTCATTTAAAATTGTTTACAATTCCCATTGACATTTTGTCAAACTATTTTACCATGACAAAGCTCAAGATGTTAAACAACTTTTAATAGCATTGAAAAGTCATCATTCATAATTTGCAACCCTCTAAAAAATATGTGGCTATTAAGAACAAGATTTAATAGGGATTAAAGATTTATTTTAAAAGTATGTGTGGCGCTTGTTTGTATATATGAAATTGATATCAAATCTCATTTTGGGAAGATGAATACTTGAAAAAAAAAGTCGAAGAGTTGTTTCTAGTTCTCATTTCCTAATAATGATCTAAAAATTCCTAAATTTGTCATATTTTTTATTAAAATTAGAGCCTTAACCAATAGAGTGCAAAGAGCATCTTGCATAATTGTTTAAAACTCTTTTAGCCCTTGTCACCTACCTTCCCTAATCACAATTATTTGACTGTTATTATTTTTAAAATCATTTTTCCCTATTATTAGGATTTTTTAATATTTTTTTATAGAGAGCTAATGTACTATTCCTTCCATGTAATTTATTTTGAGGCTTACATCTTGATCAAATCTAACCTTAATATTTTACAATGTCATTCTATCTAAATTAATTAATTCAACTCTTACTAAATTTTACTAAAAAAACATTTAAAATTAATATCAAATGAAATGATATGAAACTAAGAAGGGATATTAGAGCGTGGAGAAGTGGAGTGATGTGAAATACTTGTTCTAGAGTAACAAGTAAAATGATCTATAAAAGCACATGATAAAGAATGGAAGGATGCATAATAATCATGACATGAATCAAATCATTGTTTAGCTCTATTGATCAATGTATCACCAAAGGCATGTATCAAAGTACTATCATCATGGATGCACACATTATGGATATCTTTGGGCTCCTCAAAGAAAGAGGAAGCAAGATATACATGTGGAGGTGAGACCATAAATGTAAAAGAAAAACTACCATGAGATGGAGAAGGAACATGCTCGCTGGGCACAACATCACATGAAAACAAGAGAGTTGTGTTTTTTTATAAACCTAGTTGGGAAATAGGAACCAATAGAGTAAAGGGCTTAATCTCTAGATGCTAGTTGCAATCAACCATTAGGTCCACTATCAACCATCTATACAAAAGGCCAAAGAGATATTGACCCAAAAACTAGTGAGTACTATATTTCCTAAATATAATGCAAATATTCAATACTCTCCAAACAACCTAGCTAGACTAGCCAAATATATCAAACCATACCCGTCAAAACTCTAAACCACATAGTTTAAACCACCGCCATCTAAAACACAAACACACAAAAAAGGGCATACAACACCTATTGGGGTCGAGGCAAATTACATACTCAACATCCAATTGTTCACGTTTTTATTACATTTATCACAAGACACGAAATTATTAGTAGGAGAAACTTTAGCCACATCATTCAAATCATATTAATCATAACAATTTGAGAAGCTTGATATGGTGTTGACAATAAGGGAAACCTTCAATCATTTCACGATTTCTTCCACTACCTGCTGCAGACAGATTTGTCTCCTCTTCATTGCATGGAGGTGATCTGACAAGGAGTTGAAATACACTTTAGATTGACGCACAACATCTTCAATATCGTCATGAAGAAGAAAGGAACCCACAACATTTGAAAGCATAGAGGAACAACTTAAAGTTTGGGTCGCATCAAACATGTTTCTCTGACCTTGTGTATGACCAGGGTCCAATAAAAGATTAGCCATGGCAAACTTGATATCCACACTAGGAGTGCCATCATTGTCCTTGTCTAGCTTCTAGATGCAGACCACCCAATGTCGTAATTTATGGTTCTTAATCTCCATTTCCATGAAAGCCATGAAGGCCACTATCATCTCTTCACCTGACACCCTATGCTTTCATTGCTTTTACTTCTTTAATGGCATGGGATATTTCCCCTCGAACTATCAACCTTTCTAGCTTTCCCTAATCTATGAACTAAAATTTCTTAGTGGGTGTTGTTGAGAAATCTTAGGAGCATTTTATAATAAGGCGGTCCCATAGATTTTATAGCAATAACTTTAATGTTAAAAAAATTCCCTCCAAAAGTTACTCCAAAATCTTTTGGTAGAAATCCAAATTTTTTAGAATGCCTTTTAGTAATGCCACATGGAATGGAAACCCTAAATAGGTGGAAGAAATTTATAGTCCCATCCCACATGTAGCTACTTAAAATCTAAGAACTAAAAAGTAGTGGCTTCTATTTTCCAAAAAAAAAAAAGTTTATCTTGTAGTAGTTTTTCCCTTATCTCGTTGAACTTGTCACTACATAATTATACCACAAGTGTTCCCTATGTGAGAAAGAGTTTGTTGCACGCATAACTACAATTTATGGCTTAAAATCTATTAAACATGTTGCAAGACCATGAAAAATATTCTAAAAAAACATGTGTTATAGCTTCTCTGATATCATCATTAGAAGAATGAGAAATAAGAATTGGTAAAGAGGCACAAAAAAATATTGTATAGGATAGTATACATGTACACTCCAATCTCTCACAAATCTAGGCTCTCTTGAATGAATCTACGCCTTACATCATGTGGTTATTTGAGCTAAACACCCAAGAATTACAACGATAGATCTTTTTACATGATGGAAAAGTCATTTTAAATTGTTTACACTTCCCATCGATATTTTGCTAGACAAATTTACCACAACAAAGCTCAATATGTTAAACAACTTTTAATAACATTGAAAAGTCATCATTTGTAATTTACAACCCTCGAAAAATTATGTGGCTATTAAGAACAAGATTTAAAAGTGACTAAAGAATAATTTTAAAAGTCTGTGTGGTGCTTGTTTGTATATATGAAATTGATATCGAATCTCATTTTTGGGAAGATGAATACTTGAAAAAAATTAGTTGAAGAGTTGCTGCTAGTTCTCATTTCCTAATATTGATCTAAAAATTCCTAAATTTGTCATAATTTTGTTTAAAATCAGAGCCTTTCATAGCTAAAAGGGAAATATAGCAAATTCTTATAAATTTGGACATGTATATTAGCAAAGTAGGTGCTATAAAGTGGTGATGTATCTAAAATAGGTGTCACTACACATAAAATCAATGCCACGTGGATGATTGTTCTCTTGCAATCACTCATTAGGCAAGAAATAATATCTTTATTTCTATCAAACTTTATTTGCATGGTCAAATGGTTTATGCGACACTGCAACCAATGGAGTGCAAATGACATCTTGCATAACAATTTAAAAGTCTTTTAGCCCCTACCACCTACCTCCCCTAATCATAATTATTTGATTGGTATTATTCTTTTATCATTTTCCCTATTATTAGGATTTTTTAATAAATTTTTATAAAGAGCTAATGTATTAAATTCCTTCCATGTAATTAATTTCTAGTATTCCATCTCAATCAAATTCTAACCTTAAGGTAAATTACAATGTTGTTCTATCATCAATTAATTAATTCAACTCTTACTGAATTTTACTAAGAAGATATTTAAAATTAATAATCAAATGGATTGATATGAAATTAAGAAGAGATATTGGAATGTGGAGAAGTGGAGTGATGTGAAATACTTGTTCTATAGTCACAAGTAAAATGATTTATAAAAGCACGTGATAAGGAATGGAAGGAGCATAATAATCATGACATGGAACAAATAATCGTTTAGCTCTATTGATCAATGTATCACCAAGGGCATGTATCAAAGCACTGTCATAATGGATACACACATTATGGATATCCCTATGCACCTCAAAGAAAGAGGAAGCAAGACTACCACATGGAAGTCAGTCCATAAATGTAAAAGAAAAACTATCGCAAGATGGAGAAGGAACATGCTCACTAGGTACAACATCACACGACAACAAGAGAGTTGTGTGTTTTTTGGATAATAAAATTGGTTTGGATCTAGGAACCAACAAAATAAAGGGCTTAACCCTTGGATGTTGGTGGCAATCAACCACTAGGTTTGCTGTCAACCATCTATATAGAAGACCGATGAGATATCAAGACCCAAAAAAATAGTAATTGCTATATTTCCTAAATATAATTCAAATATTTAGTATTGCCCAAACAACCCAGGGAGACTAACAAAATATATCAAAGTATACCCATTGAAACTCTAAAACCCATAGTTTAAACCACCACCATCCAAACATAGACACACAAAAAAGGACATATAACACCCACCAAGGCCAAGGCAAATTACATAGGCCTTGACACCCCATTCTTCACATTTTCATTGCATTTATCGCAAGACATAATATTACCCATATGAGAAACTTCAAGTGGACATCATCTGAATCATCTTCATTACAACAATCTGATAAGCCTAGTATGGTGTTGACAAGAAGGGAAACCTTCACTCATTTTGCTATTTCTTCCTCTATTTGTTGCAGACACATTTGTCTCCTCTTCATTGCATGGAGGTGATCTAACAAAGAGTTGAAATAAACTTCAAATTGATGCACAACATCTTCACTATCATCATGAAGAAGAAAGGAACCTACAACATTTGAGCACATAGAGGCACAACTTAAAGTTTGAGTTGCATCAAACACATTTCTCTGACCTCCCATATGACCAGGGTCTAATAAAAGATTAGCCATGGATAACCTGATATCCACACTAGGAGTGCCATCCATGTGCTTGGCCATCTCCCAGATGTAGATCACCTAGTGTCATAATTTAGGGTTCTTAATCTCCTTTTCCACAAAATCCATGAAGACCACTATAATCTCTTCACCAAACACCTTATGCTTCCACTACTTTCCCTTCTTCACTGGCATGGGATCTTTCCCCTTCAAACTATCAGCCTTTCTAGCTCTCCTTAATCTATCCTGGGAAGAGGACACTATTAGACTTACAGGAAACACAACACCAAAGTAGTCTTGAAAACCTCATCCTATCCAATGCACCGAATGCACCACCACCATCTGCCATGTGGAATTAATGAAGCTACTAAAAAATAAAGATCTCTATCTTGTCAATTAGGTTATCATTGTCCCTTCGATCAGTAAAAAAAATCCTTGCCAACCCATTATCGGGTTAGAGAGTTATGGATTTTATTGAAGACTAAATCTTAGAATTTAACTTATGCATCATGAATTAAAATAAATGTTTCAGTACTTGGAGTAATTTTATCAAACTCAAAAGTTTATAAACCTTTACAAATTGTAATTTAATTTTCTTTTATTTGATTTGATCTCTTTATAGCATATGGCAAACTACAAATTTACCCTTTTGTTCTCTTGGGTCAAATTTGTGGATGTGGAGATAAAGTTGGTTCAAATTTGTAGCATGAAAATGATACTTGAACTTTTAAAATTTAAATTAATCTTAGACACAAGCTAATCACTTTCCAACCTAGCCTTTGCTTGTCAACTTGAACATGGTATATTCAAATTTGTGCATTAGGGTGTTGTACAAAAGGACAAACCATAATTTAATTTTACATATCCAGGACACCACAAAGGATGCCTTACATATTAGATATTTTACATATTGCATTATCTCTAGAGTAATATTGCACTAGGAGTTACCAATAATAAGACTTCATATTGCAAGATTGCTTGGCATGTCTTTGATCTTTGTTTCAAAACCATTAAAGTGGATCTTAGCAAATTAACCAAAGGATAGATCGCGTCCTAGCAAACGCAAAGACGATCATTGACACAATTTCTTTTGTAGATTCAAATTCTTGGAAGTGAGGCTAGTAGGTTTTAGGCAACCAAAAGTGCACAACTCAAATCTAGGCACAAATATCAAATTTGTAGGTGCAAAGATCAATTTTGCAGTCATAGAAATGATTCATAGAGTTGAATAATAAAATTTCCAATTTAATAGTCGTTGTTCGACAAGATCTAAGTACATGTCACAACAACAAATTCATAAATTCCACAAGTCATAAAATATTTAACATCGAACCTAAAACTATGTACCATAATCCTCTCCATTAATTTTAATATTTAATTATAAATATTTATAATAGTATTTATAACTAAACCTGAATTTATAAGTAGACTTTAATTTCAAACCTAATTAACTTCAATTATAGATACAATAACAAATTCTCAAAATGTATTTATTTTTAATTAATTGAAAAATTACTTTTGTACACTTTGTATTTATAGTTCGGGAAGACCCCTCCGTGGCAACACTTACATCGCTACAAAACGCGGGAAAACAAATTATTTTATTCTTTTAACAGAAGATCAGAAGGGAAACGTTTACAAGCGTTTTCACTTATGTTTGGGTGGGGAATGTAAGGCTTTTCATTGTTCTCAATGCACAGAGTTTGAAGATAAATTCCACAAGGGTTTTAGCTGTGGTGCATTCCAGGTAAATTATTTATTTCTGTTATACTATATTTTGTCCTCCTCCCCATATATGCGAAGGCATTTTTAAGCACAATATTTTGTTTATCATCCTCTTTTTTGCTTTCTTTCTTAAATCAGCGCTAGCAAGCAAGGGCATTGGGTTTTAGCAGAGCATGCGGATATTTTTCTTAAAAACTCTAAAATGTTGTATGTGATAACTAGTTACTGGGCAGAGATTCAAGAAAGGGTAGTAGAAGAGAGAACTGGAATAAAGTGGCACATTCTCAAAAAAAAGAAAAGAATTATTCAGCGATGCAAAAAACATGAAAAACTGAAAGAAATAGAACAATGAGTACTGAGATAATTTGCATCCATGAGTACCTTGAAAAGTAAATTGAAGGAATGCCGACATAGATTGGAATGACTTTGTTATGAAAATAGTTGAAAACCCATGTATAAGCTAACACCTAGGAAGGACAAGTCAAAACAACGTCCTTTTACATATATTTAATAAATCTTTTAAAATACATTGTAATTATAGGTACATGGAGACATGGGGTTCCAGTACAAGGATGTGGTAGAACGCCGTTTCAAATCAGAGGGTGGGATTATATGAATAGGGTGTGTCTACATTATATATGGGTACTGTCACCTGGAGCTATGGGTACACGGTCGTCTCTCCAGTGGAATAATCTGGTGACTGTTATATGACTTGTCTCATGAGCTAATGCCACAAGAGAAGTTCAATAGTTTCACGAATAGCATATCTTCATTTAGATCATCACATTGTAATTGCATTCTTCTAATCCATAAACCCCTTGGATAATCCATTGGAGGAATCACCAATGAATTCTACATTCATTCCTTTGTTGCTCACCAGTTCCATGCTAAAATAAAGTGAAATGGAGGGCTGAAATCAATAGAGGCAAGAACATTCCAATTATTCAAACCCAATGTGTCTTAGTTGTTGAAACATGGAGCAACATTGCATAAACAAGTAATTGCACAACAACAAACACAAGTAAAAACTCGATATTCATCCTAGAGAAATCTAATGTGCTAAAAACTCCAATAGAAGAATCCACAATGAAAATTGATTCATACAAATTTGATCCCTTTAGGCCTTCTAAGAACACCTCTTTTCTAGTATTCTCACTTGCACATAATTTTAAGGGCAACTTAATAATATTATTATAATTAAAATAAAATGTGTTTTTAAACACTAATACTAAAATAAAAATAAAAAGTATTTTTAATTACTAATATTAAAATAAAATGCATATTTAAAAGTTAAATAAAATAAATAAAAGTATTTTTAAATACTTTTGGAAAATTGATTTCAAGGGCCCATTTTTGAGCACTATAAAAGGAGGCGTCTATATTCATTTGAGAATCATCATTCAAGTTATCCTTTCCATCCAATTTTGAGATTTGAATGATTTGTTCAATCTCATCCAAGGACGAAAACTCTTGGTTTGTACGGGGTTTGAGAGGACGAAAACCCTCTTGAATTCCACGTTTGGGATCAAGAACGAAAACCTTCGTTTCTAATCTTGGGTGATTCTATTTGGGAGCCGCAATTGTGCTGATTTGTGAAGGATTTAGGTTTTGCTATAATGCCGCTACAGTGTTTTTTTGCAAGCAAATATCATCATTTCATCACAAAAGCACATTTGAAGGTTTATATATTGAGTTTCAGATTTTTGGTGGATTGAGCATCATATATAGTTGGATCTGAGTTGTTTCAGTCAACCCTAGCTGAGTGTCACATTGGGAGGGAGAAATTCAGTCATTTTGGATATTAGATCAGTCATACCAGCTGTTGTTCTCATTTTTCAGTCATCATTCATCAACACAATGGACAATAAAATCATGTTTTGACATGTTGCCAATGTTTCCAAGACAAATCTGATTTTACTAGCATATTTTGATAATTTTGTAAGGGTTTCAAGGGCAAATCAGACTTCACCAGCCAACTGTACATCTTTAGCTAGGCGTCGAACCATCTAGGGTTTCAAGAAAATTCATAAAATAGTATTTGTGGCAGTTTCCAATAGCAAACAGGGGTTTTTAGCATTTTTTGACATTTTTGCAGCAGCTTGTGCTTCTGTCCCAGGCCATATAGCAGTTGTGAGTGATAATAAAATAAATAAAAAATATTTTGTTATTTTGTTGCTATTAATCATCTCTGTACTTTTTGATCCGCATTTGCAATAAAATAGAGTAAATTTTTTAGTGTTATATATTGTTGGAACTGAAGATTTTATCCACTTAAGGTTTATGGTTTGATGACATCAACCAAATAAGGGCTTGAAAATTGTAATTAGTCTGTGTACCTGCAGTTTGGATTGATTTTGTTTCATAAAATCAGAAAAAATATAGTAAAATATTGCATGTTTTTGATTGGAGACATTATAGTTGTATCAAAGCTTTGATCTTGCCAGCCTACAGGGTCAAAAGCTAACGTTTGAGTGTAGATCTACAATGGACACATGAGTGAAAGGGAACTTAGGAGAGAGAACATGGATTGGCAACCTAATTTCTTACCAAAGGAAGAAGATATAGATCCTATTCAAGTGGTGTTGATGCGAATATAGAAAGAACAACAAAATGCTAGGGATCGTCTTGAAGAAATCAATAGAAGAGCATGACAAGAAGCATAGACAAAGAGCCAAGATTTTAAAAACCATCTTTTGAAGTAGTTTTCTATCAGCTATAAAGCTCTAGATTCATTTAGAAGAATGTGACAAGAAGATTATGTTCAAAGGGCATGGTTAGAGGATTGGTGTGAAAGAGATAAATGCAAGCTTCTTGCCTTTTCTGGATATGATAAAAAGTTTGCTATTTATAAATCCTATTTTATCAATGAAGGATTCTTGGGGATATTCAAAGAAAACAAAAGCGAAAGAAGGAAGAAGTTGATGAAGAAAGAATCAAAACCACAAGGAGAGGCTAAGGAAGGAATTAGGAAGCAAGAAGAACAGTCAAATTCAAAGCCACAAGACATCATTGAGCAAGAACAAAAGGGAACCAACATACAGGTTGAAGGTAAAAATTCTTTGATAATAGAAGATGTTTTATTGATTTCTAATCATTGCATGTGCCAACAAAATAGTGATGAGGTCAAGGCAAAAAGGGCTTTACTTGTGGATACGAAGAGTTCAAAATGGAGGAACATGCACTATTCTTCAAACTTCCAAAGGGTGAACCGTTGTTGATTTTTAGAGTAGCATCGTGGATGGACATGCATTTGAAGAAAATATTTTGAGTCACAAGGATAGAAGTGTTGAGGGTATCTCCACAGTTCCTATTTCGGCAAAGGAGGGTGAGCTCCTTGTTGGCAGTCTAAGGTATGAATATGATGATCATATTTCAGATTTGTTGCTTTCTCCTATGTCAATGCAAAATTCTTGTCATCACGTAAAGCATGCTAAAAAGGGTGATGGAGAATTCAAGAAGGATGAGATACCATGAAATGGCTTCATTGTTCGTAGCATCATGAAGGCAAAACAAATTGTCATCACTTTATGCAAAGACTTCTATATCACGGGCCTAGGAGGAATCGGTAAAATATTGGGTTTGCAATGGTTGCATCCTCTTGGAGAAACCACTATGGAGCTCAAATTCAAGGATGAAGAGAAAGAGGTAACACTTCAAGGTATAGTGAATGGAATCCCAAGCATGGCTACAACAAAAAGAAGGGAGGTATATTTTCGGAGAAACCAAGTAGCTCAAACCACTAAATGCATAGAGAAAATCGAGGGTCCATCCTTAGGTGAGATACTTCATTATGATAATGTTTGGTTTGTCTTGGATATACTCAATATTACTCTCCTAAGGTGGTCACCAAATGAGACACTTGCAAAATGGAGCCTTCTTGTTGGAAGTCACCAACTATATATGGTAGGGATAAGTGTTGGTTGCAAGAAACATGAACCAAGGGCCAATATCAATGTGGTTTCCAACTTTAGATTTGTTGTTCCCAATATCTCTAGCCTCTTCCATACTTTCTTTGCAGTCATAAAAGGGTTTCCAGTCACATGGTGGAAAAGTTTTCAGCCCATTGCCATTGTTGAAGTGTTTTCAGCTAGTGCAGAGTTGTTTCTGTAATGGTCCTACCAAATTTTTTGAACCAAGCTTGCAATTTGTGAGGATTTTATCTTACAGGCATTTCGTCAAACAGTTTGATAGATAGTGTACCAATCAATATTTCTGAGTTAAATGATCAAGAACAGCTGCAACTATGATTTATAATCATGAACAATTTCACAAATAATTTATTATGCAAATATCTTACTTTAACATTTTGTCAAATAGTTGGTCGCTCATCTATTCAACTGAAAATGTATACAATGAATTCTGGAAAGTGCTGATATAAAATGAGAACTACACACAAACTGAAAAACTTAATTTCTGACCTCAATATGAAGCTAACAATGTTTGCAGATGATGCTGATCTGAAAGAAATCCCTCCATAAATAC
The DNA here is from genome assembly GCA_027924645.1 of Cunninghamia lanceolata. NCBI lineage: Eukaryota > Viridiplantae > Streptophyta > Pinopsida > Cupressales > Cupressaceae > Cunninghamia > Cunninghamia lanceolata. The sequence continues at coordinate 12,183,440 of BSBN01000655.1, forward strand.
AAGAACTGCAGAAATATTCAATTAATGCTATGAAAATCTGAACAGCACTATGAATGGTGCAGTTTGTCCTCCAAAATCTCTGGTACAACAATCTCAACACTCAGAACCCTCTACTGGAAGGCAGCGTCTCATATATATTTCACTAAAGAGTGTCCATAGTTGGGCGGCCAACACTTAATGAGCAGAAAACTTCAAATAGAGGTAGCGCCTCACTCCCTATGTTCCCACGCTTCTCCTCAAAACCCCCACGTACCTTTTTTTGAGTGTCCACAATGCATATAAACTCCCAAGTGGGCAGTGATTCCCTTAGTAAAGGTGCGGCTGATTTAGGAAATGTTTTTCAAGCCTTAGATTATAAGAAAGCCCCACTTATGAAGTGCTCCACTCACTATAAATTTGTATTATGTTAAAAATGTCAAAATACAATTGGTCAATGGCATAATGTTTGTAATCATGCCCAAAGTCTGTGCCAAACTCCTCATCACTCGAACTCCTAGACTCCTCAAGGTCAAGATTCTCCAAACCAATAGCAACCAACCATGTCTGTGTCGCATCATCATCAACATGTGTTGGCTCCTCTAGTTCTATGTCCCATCAAGTTGTTGGACTCTCCTTGTACATAAGTGTGTCATGATAAATGAGACACAAGGTGCTATGTATAACTACAAGCTTCTCCCCTCCTAGAGGTAAGCTTGTTTCTCTTAATAGAGTGGATGAAACTATAAGTAGACTAGGTCTTCTCAACAGCAAAAGAACTAGAAACTTGGGACAATGGACGAATGGCTGGTGTGGTTGTCAAAGGAGGCCCAAGGCTTACCTTGAAGGCTTGATGAATGTGTTGAACGGTTGATCGATGAAGGCGTAGTCTTCCTCTTGCTCTCACTCTTGCCCACTCCTGCAGCCTTGCTCTCACTCATAGTTCACCCTTGCTCAATGCACTGAAAACTTGATAGTGATTTTGATTGAGGGTGGTGTTGGCGCTTAGAGTTGTGAATTCCTAAATCCCTAAAGATATGCTATACCCAAGTGCCAGGGGTGTCAAACTTAGGATGGATAGCTTGCAACTTATGATCAAGCAGGGACAACAATGGACCACTTGATAAGGATGGGTGATTCCTTCTTTTGCTTAAGGCTCTGCTAGGCCTGGGGGGGTATTCCCTAAGGTGTTTTCTTTAGGATAATTAAAGAAGAATGATGAGAGATTGGATGTTGACCGATGCATACGAAACTCCAATTTGACTGTCACTAAGTACTTATATGCTGGTCTGTCAGAAACAATGATTTCACACCTCTATAAGCAGATCTTGCAAACCATGTAGAGACTAAAGATGTCTTCTTCTTAACCCGTTAAGATATTCAATCTTAGACCATGCTTCATACATGGATGCGGTAAGAAAGCAATGCACATCTCAATGTGAAAGATATTTGTGAAACACACAAACATTTTGTGCTGCTAAAGCAATGAGAGTGTGCAATGTGAAAGAACAACTAACACTAAAGATATTAAGGATTGATATTTTTGTTGTTTAAATGTGGTGGGATGATGGCAGATTGAAGATATTGTAGATGGGTGCCTTTATCTTGTACGGGCAGCAGAGTCTGGATTCCAGAACCAAAGAACATCACAAGAGCAACCCAAGAGCAACCCAAGAGAAGACACTTTAATGAAGATGACAACAAGGACTATACTTCACAACCTTACGCATAAGCTAGGCTCTATGCATACATACTGCAAGTAGATGAAATTACAGTATAACCAGCTGAATATATCTTAATAATCCATAAAAACTCATAAAATTCCTATGTTGCTTTGATAAGATGCCTTGTAAAGGCTTTACAAGGAGTTTTAGTCTTTTGGTTGACAGACTAATCAAGAGCAACATTTGGATCAATAAATGTGACTAGGAGGATCCAAAAGACCATCAAAAGATTACGAAATGTTCAGGGAGACATTCAAATAGTTACAAATTGCATTTTGAACACATTCCTTAAGGATTACAACAATAGTGGCATGCTGAGGGATTGACGTCCAGACATATACATTCAAGACAGAACTTCGGACCTGTTACAAGATCCTAAGACAGATATTTGCAGCTTTCTCTTCTCTATTCTACAACCTTGCGAACAACCAACCTTCTATCAACTCAAAACTGCATATATATAGCTCTTAACTATCATGGCTCTTGGAGGAAAATTCAAATATGTGTTCAATCATCATCAAGTTTCTTATCTAACCTATACATCACCCTATCAGAAGACTGATTCCCTAGAGAGGAGAAATCTACTTGGGATCACACAAAATCTACATTGTGAGGGCAAATAGGCCACGTCCTCACAACTGTGAATGAGCAAGGATACCCAACAATGTGTAGAACTTTGAAACCGCGCGTGAAACCACTAGGTGCACAACCAGGTTGAAAAGGAACAAAATGAAGAAGGAAGACCCCACCATAACCTCACACAGGGCTCAAGACAAGCAGTCGAATCATACTCTGTTGTTGTAAATCCACACAATGGCCTCAAGGAGTCAAGATCAATCCATCAATGTTGAGGAGACCGCCAACCACACATGGGGTTAATCATAAAGTCCACGCTTTCAAATGTAGACTGAAAATTCTAAAAATAGAGTTTTTAGGGGGTGTGTGTCCCCGTGGAACACTGGGTAAACAATGGTGAAGGTTGGATGTAAATTCAGTGTTAGAAAAATCTCTTAATAATCATGACTTGTCCAGTCAATTGCAATGTTTCCTTATTCATATTTATTTTTTGAATAGATTTGTCTATATTTTTCCCAAAAGTTTGTAATTTTGTTCTATTTCCTGATCAGACTTTTTGAGATCCTTGTAATTGTAACTTATAATTTCAAAGATTATGTATTCAAAAAGGAGGACATGTAAGCAATGCACTAGTCTCTAAAATTGAAGCTTTAGTTCACTTGCTAAGGACTTCACCACTTTTTATTTAATCACTCTTTTCTTTGTTAATTCAGATTTCTACTTACAATTGCTTGTTGACATTGTCCACAATATATTATTTTCAATTTATTGCTATTGCTTCACATTATTAAGATTTCCTACGTGTTATATAAAATGGGAAACAATTTCTTTTGAGCTGGTTATAACCTCTGGTGATACCCCTATCTTCCTCTCATCCTATAAAATATTAAATTTGAAGTCTGATCACTTAATTATAGAGCTTGATTTTGTGATTTTCAATTCTACACCAATGATATTGTTGTAGCTGGGTGGAATATCATGAGGGTTTCTATTTGGGTCCTCACCCTTGAATTGTGAGGGTTTTGTTCAGGGGACACACATCCCATATAATTCATTTGTGGGGATACTGCTTTATCTAACTCTCTGCCAACAGGGGATGGCACTGCAGTTACAATCTCCTACTCCTCCTGTTGTGCTCCTACAGCTTGAATGCCTTCTCCTTCTTCTTGTATCTACTCCTGCAGGGTATCACCTTATTGCTCCACTGTCCTCCACTGTCACTTGTGGGCCTACCACATACACTCTTAACTAAAGTTAGACTAACATTTCAGCATGCCATTCTGGCACTATGATGTCCTTGGGGAGATTTGAATCTTGGTCTCCAACATGAGAACAAAGTGGTCTTACCAATTGATCACAACCTCATTGACAATTCTGGAGATAAATGTTGAGAATATGCATGAAATAATTTTTTTTCTTTCAAAAAGGCATTTTAAGGTTTGCAGCTACCCAAGCCTATACCTCTCCATGAGGCATTGTCCTTTTTAAAATCTTCCAAACTCATTTAGATTTGAAATATATATTCCTTTACCAAGCTAATTCATACCATGCTCATTTGCAGAATTTACATTCCTAAACATATTGTCACTAAGTTCTTATATAAGAATTCATTGCTTGTTTTTCTTGATCTGCTCTTTATAATACTTTAGCAAATCGACCTATGCCTACCTTTACTTTAAGTCCTGAATTGAGCAGAGTTATTCGATGGGAATGAGAATTGTTTGATTAGGACTGATACAGGCATTGCCTTTGTGCTTGTTATCTCCAAATTCACAAGGCCAATTGCCTTTACTTACCATCTCTAAGTTATGTAGAAAGCATTTGAACAAATATAGAACATTTTTTATGCCAAAAATGAGAATCCAATTTTAATATTTCTGGAAACATAGAGTATTGTGGGATCCACAGTTGAAATCATACCCCTGACCAAGATTGTTTTAATGGAACCTACAGATTTTCCCTTTAAAAACATTAGATTCATTGGGAGCACTTCTACAATAACTGCCAAAATAAGTTGTCCAAGGTACACTTAAAGATTTCTTGAATGGCAATGGCTTTGTGATTTTGTTAGAGGCCCTACCTAGCAATTCCTATTACCGAAAGTAATGAATCACCATCTACATTTTGATAACAGCCTAAGCTCTAAAAGCCCTAAGGTTCCCCTTTGGGCCCTTGTTTGTGTTCAATTTAGCCACAGACATTACGGGTTTATTCTTTAGAAGGGCTTGTAAAAAAATGTTTAAGGAATGGGATTTTGGAACAAGTTGTTATCACAAGGAAAGGAATTAGCAATCTATTTATGGGAAAAGCAATTGGAAAATCGGTGTTGCATTGGAGCTTTTAAACTTGCCAATAAGGTTGAATTATGAAGCATTAGGTCAACTTTCAATTTCTTAATTCGCCTATCATGGAATAACATGCATGACATGCAAGTTGACCTAGACTTGTTTCTAGCACAAGGCACCAACATCCAAGTTGGCATTCTCAATGTCGATTCCATTGCTAGTTATGGGAGGGAATTTTCTACATAAAATCTCTTTTTTACCATATATAACTTCAAATTTGCTAAGAGATATTGTTTATTAGCAAGTACTCCTTTTCATTTTTAATTGTGTTTACTTTGAAGAGATCCAAATTGCGCATATCAAATTCTTAGTGCGGAGTATATCTCTAAATTCTTCATTTGTTCAATTCCTCAATTTCTCTTTTGATTCTTCAGCATTTTAGTTAGCTTGTATATGTGTGCCAACCTTTTTCCACCTGTAATATACAACTAATGGCAAATCATTGCAAGTGATGGACATACTCTTTAAAACATAGCATTAAGATTGGTGTGCAACACATCATTAGCCCTTGGTCCATGTCATTACAGTGTTACACACATTGTATGGGGTTTCAAATTCACTTTGTGCCGTCAATCACATTTGTCTTGGAGTTCCTTATTTTTAATGCTCTCTCCATGTAACTAACACGTGCTCTTTTTGATACTTTTCAGTCACTTTTGTGATATTTTGGGTCCTTAAGGACACATACATATTGTAGAAGGTCGAATTTATATTCAAGCGGCTTGGGTTTCAAGTCTCATCTAGGGTTGATTTAGTGGTGATTTGGATCCTAGGTTGATTTATGCTGTCCAATTATGTTAACTAGTTCATTCCCTCTTTCCCCCTTTGGATTCATTTGGGTAACACACGGTAAGGATCCTTACTATAATCTTTTGTGAGTGAATATAAGACACTAAAGTTTCAAAGTAGATTCAATATGATATTTACTGTTTTGAATTTTATGTTTTATGAATGAAACTCTATAGGCTTTTTTGATGATATAGTTAAGATATAATTCTTCTTATTTATCATAATATTTCTAGTGGCTGTTGATTCGTTGGTAAGGTGGGTGGCATATCAATTTATTCACTAGACATCCAATCTCGAGGGTCCATTGCTTTGTTGGTGCTCTATGATTGAGGCATATGCAATTCCTTATAATGCTTCTTGGCTGAATATGAGTGCCAACCTTGCAGACAATGATCTTTTCAGGGTATACGACTCTTTGTATGTGGTTCAGCTTGCAACATTAGGCTATTGGAAGTTATTCACAGCAAACAAAATTCTTTCATAACAGTTAGGGAAAAAACAAAAATCATTATAATGTATCATTGTTGTACTCAATTTGAGTACATCTATTTTGATAGTTCTTCTTTAGATATTTTTATGATAAGGGTATACCTAGAGTTAGGGGACCTTAGACTTGGAAAAATTGTTGATGAGATACCAACTCCAAGTTGGTGTTAACTAACGTAATTGGGAAAATAAAAATATGAAATGAACTTAAAAAATCAAACTTAAGTATCTGCTATTTCGCCTATAGAGAAATCCCCATTCTTCAGCTCCAAGAATATTCCCACTGCTAGAAAGTTAGCAAAAATAAAATCTAATGGCTTTCATCATTTAGCAGCAGCCATCAGACTCTCTTTTCTTTTATCATTCTCCTTTGTTTGATTCAATAATGATAAGACACTACCAAGTGCACGTGAAGACATTTTTTTTGCACAGAAGTCTTCTCAATTTTGTTCCTGAGTTCTAAATATTTTAATGAAGATCAAGCTATTTCACTTTTTTGTAGTTTTTTGAGTTCAGCTTTATCGCCAAAGAAGGAAAAGGATGAGTACAAATCAGTGTTGCAGGGAGACGCGTCTCCCGACCCCTGGGACGCGCACCCGAGACGGTAGGGAGGCGTCCCCCGTCCGAGGAGACACCGAGTAACGAACCCTAGCCGTCTCCCGTGTGTCTCCCACCAAAGATATAAAATACAGGCACTTTTCATCGTTTTTTCCTTGTTTGTTTTTGAAACGTCCACTCCAAAAATGCCGGCAGAGGGATTTTGCGGCACCAAAACTCAGAGTTTGCTTAGATTTCGCACACCCACGCAACAGGTTTTTTTCTTGTTTTGTTTTGGGCATTTGCCATTTTGTTTTATTTTGTGGACGACAGGACGAGTTTTCACTGTTGTTTAGGGGCACGTTCAGGGCACAATTTTATTTCTGTTTGTTTAGGGCATGTTTAGGACTGGTCTCCGTCTCCCAAGTCCATTTTTTTGACCTTTTTTAATTTTCTAGGGCCTCTTCAATTTTCTAGTTTTGCCTTATTGTTATTTTGTGAGTGTGCATTGTAGGTATTTAAAGTTTTAAAGTATTAACTATTATATTTACTAATTATTAAATTAATAATTATTATTTATTATTTATAATTAATGTTATATATAATATTTCACATTTTAAATATTAACAAATATATATTTTATAAATAATAAATATTAAATATTAATTATTAATTTGTTATATATATGTTAAAATTTAAAATTAACATTACATATATTAGTGTTAATATTAATATATTTATTTATATAATATATATGTATATGTCTGTATGAATTTATTAATATTATATATCTTAATATTAACACACACACACACACACACACACACACACATATATATATATATATATATATATTTAATATTTATATATATATGTATATGTGTGTGTGTGTATATAAAATTGGCGTCTCCAAGTACCCCCGTCTCCTTTTTTTTCAAAAAATGACGTACCGGTACCCGTAGCAGTCTCCCGTACCAGTACCGGTACCAGTCTCCTCGCAACTATGGTACAAATCATCTTGCCCAAAATTTCCAGCTCCCATGGGCTAGATCTACCACTTTATTTCCTGTCCTCTTGGTATGAGTTCTGAAAATTCTCTATTTGCATCTTGATTTCTTGAATAGTATTGTTTATTTGCCAGTCATTGCACTGGCGCTTTTTGACTGCTTCAGTAATTAGCATTGAGGTACCTTCCACCTTAATTTTTTGCCAGCCCTCTTCTTTAGCCAGTCTTATTCCTTCTAAGACAGCCATTGCTTCTTCCTTATTATTTATATTAAGTTCCAAGTGGACTGAAAGCATTGACAAAGGTTGTCCGTCATCATCTTTAAAGATCCCCTTGGTGCTAATCATGGATTTTCTTTCGCTGCTCTGTCAAAATTGAGCTCAATGCAATCTCTAGAGGTTTCTTATATACATCGTCAGGATTTATCAGCCAATTGCCACCAAACCCATTGTAGGGTAGATGGTTCTTTCTTATGAATGCTCTAGTATTCTGTAAAAAATTGATTTTCAAGATTTTTTTCTGTAGCTGTTGAATTAATTGTTTTAATGTGAGAGCACGGTTTTTATTTGTTTTAAATGTTGAAATATTGGTTATAACTGGTTTTTTAATCTTTTCAAATGAAACATATTTAAATGCTTATAGCCTGTTACTAATCTATTAAAATTGTAATTGTTCATTTGGACTTTCACAGGAGATCTATGAAAATTGTTAGATACAGCAATGGCAGGCCAGTCTGATCCTCAACTGTCACTTTTCTCCGCAGGAGAGGCAAGCTCTCCACTTCCCATGTAGAAATCTCCCATTTTATTTTTGTAGCTTGAAATATTTTAGCTAGTTATATGTGGTCTTTACAAGCACAATTTTTTTAAAAAAATTAATGAGGATTTTGTTGGTGGTTAAGTGCAGGTTGAATTTCTAGCAGAGGATGAGATGACAAATATTATTCCTAACGTTCGGATGGATGCTTTGAATATGATTTGTGTATCTTCGTTGCCCATTTGTTCTAATTACTTAAGAAAGACTGAAAATTAGTTTATATCATCCTTCTTTGGATTTTGTATATTCCGCTTATTGCATTTTCCTCAGTTAAGTCTTGCTTCTATAATTTAACTTTCAGCTATAGGAGAAGCTTTAGTATTTGCCCAAATGCATGTGCAGGGAGATTTTGGTCCTTTTCGCCCACAAATACCTGTCAAAGTCCCACTATGGCTGGCCATTGCACTAAAGAAACGTGGCAAGTGTAGAATACAACCACCAGATTGGATGTGTGTTGGTAGGCCTAGCCAACCTTTGCTCTTGTTAGAGAAAAGATATACTTTACTAATGTACAGCACAAATACAAAATTCAATTTTGTTTCTACTTGCCTAAAAACACTTTAGTTTGTTAATTGTGGGACAACAAAATGCCTACAATGAATTATTCATAAACTAATGGTCTACTTGACTTTCACAAATTATGCAAAGTAATGTTCCTGCACTAACCTTTAATTTTCAATATGCAACCCTTATGTGTGGAGGCTACAATATTTAAGTTTTATATAGCTATTAAAACAGCACGTGTATGAAAAAATAATGTTTGGCATGAAGAGACCTTGTGTACTATTCCCATAACATTTTTCTTGGGCAAAGATAGGGCTCTAGGTGGTGATTGACCTTTGATTTGTGCAGTAGATATAAATGGGTAAGGAGATGAGCGTTTTTCACAGTAGGAATATTTAATTATTTGATCCCATAATAAAGTGGACCAAAAAAAGACAAATGTCAGGCTTCATATCAGTTTAAGACAGTATGCAAATTCATTGGTGTCTAGAAATGAGTTCCAACTTCTATGGAATGCAAAGTCTCTTTGAACCATAGTTACGAGACTTGGACTCGGCAAGCTGATTTTGGACTCGGACTCGGACGCGGCGCCTAGACTCGGCAAAAACTCAGCAAATATAAAAACCCAAGAAATTCAGAGATTTTTAAGGATTTAAAACTTGTTTCATGCACCCTTTAATAAATAAACCTTAAAGACACAATAACATCATCAAATAGAAGCTAATTTGATCACATACACAAGTATACATCGATCACATAAGTAGAAATGCAAATTGTAGCTGAGCTGCTGAAGGAAATAGCACACTTAGATATATAAAATTATAAATATAGTCAAATGTATACAAAACTCATGGAATACGAAATCCATGACATCAAATGTTCCAAACAAATATGAAATATCAAAACAATAACTAGAGTCTAGAAGTCTATGGCTCAGAGGAGCTTGCATCCATCGCCTTCCTACGAAGGCGTAAATGGTAGGTCTTAAATGATGCCAAAATTGATGAGTCAACAAAAACTTGGAGAAAACTCGGCAAAAACTTGACAAATCAATAGGATCTATCTCATCCAAATCAATAGGATCCAATGATTTGTCCTCTACTCTTTTTGTGCAAAATCGAAACCCTAAATTTGACTAAGTCTGAAACCCTGAAACCCTGAAAAATTGGTTAAGTCTGAAATCTGATGGATCTTCCAAAATCTAGAATCTGCATGTTAAATCCCATGGATCCGGAACCTATCTCAAACATCCTGATAGTATATTTCAAAATATTTAAAGTATAAGAAATATACAAACTTATACTTAAATATATTTTGAAATATACTGTCACCGTGTTCCTGATTTTTTCACTTTTTCCCGAGTTCTTGACGGGACTCGCGGTTCCAGGCGAGTCTGGAGAAATTGGCAAGTCTGGGAAAAACTCGGCCGAGTCCGAGTCCGAGTCCCCTAGACTCGGCGAAGCTGCCTCGCCTCGGACTCGCCGAGTTTAGGCAAGTCTGGGCGAGTCTCGTAAGACTGCTTTGAACAGCTTGATGGTAATTTTCAGATCATGTGAGATATGGGAGCTTGAGGACAATATTGGATCAATTACTTAATGTATAAATGCATGAATTTTGTAGAGAAAAACATAAGAATTTAGGAGAAAGGGAAGTTCTTGATGAGCTCGTGAGGCTTACTTTATGCATGCTATGATTAGGGGTGCCTGAATGAAATAAGTTAGCATAAACTGAGCACTTGGAGAGGGAAAACGACTGTCACGATCTGCAATTTGAGAATGTGTATAATGTTTATAAGAGAGCATTTGTAATTTTGTATACCAACATAAAGGACGAAGAAAACTGATAACAGCCTAAAAGAAAGCATTTCATTTGGCAAATGTCAAATTACTGTCAAGTTATTAAATTCAAAACATGTTAGATGAATAACGTGAAATTGTTTAACATTCATCACATCTTCAGAAGGTGCAGATGAAGGAGCTGGGTCAAGTTCTCAGAATAAGCTTTAACCTCTGCAAGAAAGGAAGAATGAAAAGCTTTCTTTTTAATTGGAACGACAACACATGCCAAGTGATTTTCATCATCAATGGCATATAGCCTTTGAATTTTTCATTGTTCATCATTTTTCTAATGCCATTAATTCATCAAGATATTCTTTTTCTGTACTTCAGCAATGTTCACAATTAAACCTCAATTTATGTTCAGATTGCTGAAACTGGAGATTATTATCCTTCTAACCACTGTGTTGATGTAGGATTGCAAGCTTTGGTCCCAACCAGAAACAAAAGGAGCTCTTTGTCCGATATTACCATTGAAATTAAAATGGATCAAAGACTGGTTCTCTCGTAGCTGAATGAATATTTACCAACTATCCATTTTTGGTGCTGTACCTCAGCAGGAGGTTAAGCATCTTTGGGAGGCTTAGCATATGGAGCTGTTTCCCTTCCGTTAATAGCTCTCTGCCACAACCAGACACGTTAATATTCAAAAAATAGTTTCAAATCTTCTTCAGAAACCTGCGAAGCAACTATCAAAACTGTAACTTCTCCAGAGAAGTCTGTAATGTCTGTTATAATTGAATGTCCTCTTCGAGTTCCATTCACCTACTTTTGGCTAAGTTGTCTGTTTGGTTTTGGATTTAGTGGTTTGCCGATTTTTTTCCCAGGTTCAGTGTAATGTCCCCTTTTAGGATATTCCTGATTTCTTTACCTGCATACACTAATAATCACTAGAAAGGGACATTAGAAATATTAAAGATCAATAAATCAAGATAATATTCAGTTCATAGCATCATTCATATTAAATTCATCCATCATTCATATTAAACTCATCTATCATAGCATAATTAATCATGAGATCAATACTTCATAACATAAATAAGGAGATCAAATCATCATAGCATAATCCACATTTAGTTCAATCCATAACACAATTCCCCAAGCCAATCACATATTGAATCTTCTTGGAGTGTTAGTAAGTAACAATATTGTCGAGAGCATGAAAGGGGTCAGTCCACCTAACATCTCGCAGTTCACCTTGGAGGCTGGCCGTCCTCCTTGATCAAGCCCAAGAGCACTTAGTCACCTCCCGGCCCACGAGTGTCACACCTCGGGGTGGCATGCTTGACAAGATGCCTTGATCAAACCCAGGAGCACTTAATTGCCTCCCAGCCCACGAGTGTCACACCTCAGGGTGGCGTGCTTGATAAGATGCATGAAGTCTGCTATTCAACAAGCCCGGGAGCACTCATAAGCCTCTCGGCCCACGAGCACTTAACTCGGGGTGGCATACTTGATGAAGGGGCCTATCAGCACTTCACCATCTTGTGAACCCCGTAAGGGCCATCATTTCCTACTTAACCAACCTCCTCTTATTTCAATTTTATTGCTTGGGAATTGGTATGATTGATATATGTACCTCTTGATGGATTCCAAATCTGCTGTTATCAATAATGGTTCTGCTGTAACAGTTATAAGTTATAACTATATCACTGCTGATATATTCCTTTCTGCCTTTTTATTTATTTCTGCTTTTTATATTCCAAACAATGATCCTTGATCGCTGCCTTCAAACCCTCTCATCAATTTCTTTTTATACCTTCCCAAAGGATTTGTTTTTTCTGAACAGGTATGACTTAACACCAATTGCAGCCTTGTGTTCTCTTCTAATAACAGGTCGCAGCCCTTCATAAATAATAATCGTTACTCTATGAGGATTGCTGCTTATATAAGTCTTAAAACATTAAAGAAGTCGGCCTTTGACTTTATATGGGAGCGCTCCTTCTAGGGGGTCGGCCCCATTTGAAATATATTTATTTTATTTCAAATCATATCAAATAAGGCGCCAAAACATGTGAAGTCGGCCATATCAGAATTAACTTTATTTTAATGAATTCCTTGCATTATGTGAATCGTTGTTTACTTATCATAATGTAATCGCTGCATCATTAATCATTTTCTAATGAAGGGAGTCAGCCATAGGTGCAATCGTTGTCTTTTCATGTAATGCCCTAACAAGTACGGGACATTACATTCAGTATGGCTGGGTTCAGACATACTATATATAATATAAAAAATATATAAAAATAACCCATGTCACAGGTTTCATGTTCGTGTTTGAGTTTGGCAGAGAAAAAATTCAAAACAAATTTGTCAACTAATAAAATTCTAGAAAAAATTCATGATTAAACTTGAAGCATATAAATCTACATTTTTTTATTATTTTGATTTTCAACCTAAAAAATAAATCTAAAATAGATATATTGCTAATTACTGTTTATAATTTATAAGTTGTATTTATTTTTAATAATTTTTTATTAGGATATTAAAATACTAATTAATTTAGCACCTGAGGGTCAGCTCGGTTGGTTAGGCTGCCTGCACTAAATGTGGTGTGTGTTGAGCAATTCAAGTTCAAAACTTGATTCAAATGCTGCATTGGTGTGTGGGGCCTTCTTAGGCACGGCCAGGAGTTTATAGGGGTTTCCCCTGTGGTTTGAATGCCAACCATGTGGTCAAATTGCCATTGGTGGATGGCTGCTTGGGGTCGTTGGGCCACCAATTCCTCTTGTATCAAAAAATTAATACTAATGCAATTATTATAATATTAAAAGTTTAAATGTTTACAAATATTTATAAACATTCAATATTAATATATAAAGTTAAACTGTTAAAATCATAGTTTTCGAACTCAGTCAGTCACTGAGTACTCAACAATTTTTTCTTGGTGCGAGTTTTTGCGAAGTAAACTTGCGAGTTTTTGTTGCCTAGTTTTTCATGAGTCTGTGTGAGTTTTGTGGTGAGTACTTGCAAGGTACTTGGTGAGTCTAAGGATTTGACTTGCTTGCATACCAAAAACGCGTTGAAAAAGCTGAAAAAACGCATTATGAAAATGGCATGCGCCATGAAGGTCTGTGTGGCAGTTGCCCTCGAACCTTGTTGGGGGTGCTGCCCCTCAACCCTGCTAAGGGCATTGCTTTCAAACCCTAGCCAAATTCATTCGATACATTTTGTAGTTGTATTTTGCATAGAATTTATGTTTTAAAAAAAATTGCCATTTTTTTTTTTTCAAAAATTTAAGTATTTTTTAAATTGCCAAGATTTTGCTAAGTTTTCGTTGAGTCGGAAATTTTTGGTTTGCCGAGTCTGAGTTTGTGAACTATGGTTAAAAATTAAAATATTAAATTATTAAATGGTAAGACTCAACGTTGCAGGGAGACGCTTCTCCCTACCCCTGGGACCTGTCTCTGGGTCGGGGACGTGTCTCGTTGTCCCGGAGTCTATAGAGAGACATCCCTCAAATGAGGAGACGCCACGGCGAGTACCCTAGCCGTCTCCCGCGCGCTTCCTGTTTAACCCGTGAATAAAAGGGTGCTAACATCATTTTTTAACATTGTTTTTTTAAAACCTCCTTTTGCCCCCCTACTCTACAATGTCTTGATCGACAGGTCTTTGGGGGTAGGTGAGGTCATTCCTTCTGCTGTATAGAGGTAGACAGTGGGGCCCCTATCCTCCGCCCTATCTTCTAAACTGTCGATAGTTACAGTTATCGTGAACGAACAAATCTCTGTGGCGGGTGGGAATATATGACATTGAATGCCTGCGGAAGATATCATAAGGAGGTTCAAGGAATACGCCGATAGGAACAACCGACGAGTTTAGAAAATTTTCCGGCGTGAGACAATTCTGAGCACTATAATGCTCACATATAAAAGCCTATCGGCTAAATATTTCACATTTTGCACTGCTCATAACAATGCAAATATATTTATTTATGTAATATATATAATAATATGTGTATATATATATTTTTTTTGTTTGGTAAGTGCCATCATGGGGATGGCTCTCTTTGATATATATAATAAAATAAAAACGTTGTTTTTATTTATTGGCTAATTCCATCCCAGAATGCCATACGAAACAACTTACAAAACTAAACAACTTACAATTCTAGAGCTAAAAACTACTATGTCTTTAGCTTTAACAGCCCAATGTGTTACATTATCTCGTGCATTATCATCATCATGCCTTCCGCCGTCTCCAAAAGCCTTCCTATCTGTCCGTCAGTAAACTCCCCTTTATTTTCCTGAAGCATCTTATGGAAGGTTTCCATGTTCCGGTTTTCAATGCCTTCTTTGTAGACTGCGAGGATATCTCTTGCCTTCTTGGATCCGATTCCCCTTGCATACGCAGATTTCAGCGTTTCCTCCGCGCGGTCTCCTCCAACCGAATCAATCTCCCCCATCACCACTGTGTGGTTGGCTTGAGCTACCAACCGTGCTCCCCAACACACCCCATAGAAAGAGCCGCCCATGACCAGTGAAATATTGGCGAAGAAAAGTTGATATACGCGTCCATCGTGTACATGACCGCCACTCCACGACCCTCCTCCAATGATTTGCAAAATTGCTGTTCTGGCTGCTTCTTCTTTCAGCTTGAACAGGCATCCCACCTGCTGCTCCTTTCCTTCCTCCAGACATCGGCACTGCACTCCCATTATTCTGGCCATCTCTTCCTCTACCACCACTCTAATCCCAGGTAAAGCTTCGACTGACTTAAAATATGTAAAACTGCTATTCCATTCATCATTGCCGCAATGAAGAAATCTACATCTCGTGGATATCCAAATCGTCCTAACAAATGTTAGTATTTGTCTGTCTAAACTCCGCCGTCGGATGTGTGAAGCCTCAACTCATCCACCTTCTGCGAATTTTCCTTATCTGAGCAAAGTACCGCAGAAAGCCCATTCCAGCTTGCTACGTCTGAACTGCTGACGTCCTTTCCTCCTCTCGTGATCCCTTGGTTAGCCAGGAAGTCCGCGGCTTTATTTGCTTCTCTATAAATGTGTCTAATAGAAAAGTTCATGTTTTGTAGGACGTCCTTGACTCTCTGCACTCCTTTTTTTAAAATCCAGTTTGCTGCATTGTTCCTAATGATCGCATTAATAATTATTTGGGAGTCCCCCTCTATGTCTATGTTGGTCCATCCTTTCTTGGCGCAATCCACCACACCTCTAGAAAGGGCTTCTAATTCTGCCATATTATTTGAAGCCACTCCCAAGTCGCCCGAAGCTGCCCAGACAAAATCTCCCCTCTCATTCCTAATAATATAACCGTATCCTGCCTTTCCCGGGTTGCCTTTGGAGGCCCCGTCAAAATTTAATTTGAGTCTACCCCTTGGAGGAGCCAACCATCTTGTTTGAGCTCTAGTTTTCTTCCCTCCTCCCAATCCTTTCGGTACTTTAAGATCAGGCCATATCTTCATGATTGCATCATCCCAACATGTAAACTTACAGCCTCCCCTACTACTTGCTTTGGAGTTAAGTATTTCAACCAAGCCAATTTCTATTTTTTTTATTAGTTTCTCTGTAGAAATTTCTTTTTCTTCAAATATTCGCTGATTCCTTTCCTTCCAAATCTGCCACATTATCATGGATGGCATAGTTATCCAGATGCTCCCCCAAAAACCTTTCTGTTGTAGTATTGGCCAACTTTTCAAGAAGTCCACTATTGTAGAATTCATCGCTCCTTTCCATTCTAATAGGCTGAGGAAATACATCCATACCTTCTTAGCTACCTGGCATTTCAAAAACAAATGGTCAAGAGTCTCTTCATGTTGCTTGCACAGTGTACATCTGCTTGGGCTAGAGATCCCTAGCTTCTGCAACCTGTCCCCTGTTAGACTACTTCTATGAAGCACCGTCCACAGAAAGGCTCCTGCCTTGGGCAGTACTTGGTTGTCCCAACAAATCTTTTTTGGCCAGTGATCTGATAAATTGATTTCTCTGTCTGACTTCAATAATTGATATCCTATCTTAACTGTGTTTTGTCCAGACTTTGCACCACACCAAATGATCTCATCGCTGTCATTGTTTTTCCGAATCTTTCTTTCGTTAAGTATTTCCGCATACTTCTTTTTGGTGTCCGTATCTACATTGTACTTACTAGGATCCACCCATCTGACTAAGCCTTCCTCGTCTTCTCCTTCGAAGTAGTCCGCCACCTTTTCTCCTCTATCCTGAATCATTTGTTCTTTTAACCCTGAAAATTCTTGTAAGCTATCTAGCGACGGCCATCCTTCCCATGAATCCGTCCAAAAGTTGGCATTTCTCCCATTATTAATACTCCATGTCAAATGATCTAAAATTATCGGTCTGCATTTTCTGATGAAATTCCATATAGGCGAGCCGCCCCCTGGATTCGCTATGGTCAAGATTCTATTGGGGTCTGAATCATCTAAATATTTGCTTTGCATTATTCTGCACCAGAGTTTCTGTGGTTGTTTTGCTAATTTCCATACCAATTTAGCTCCCAGTGCTTCATTCTGGAGCTTCAGTTCTCTCATTCCCATCCCACCCTTTTCTAAGGGGCACGTGGCTTTGTCCCATCCAATTAAAGGTATTCTTTTAATCTCTCTCGATCCTTCCCACAGAAACTTTTTCCAACCACTCTCCAAGTTGGTTCTGGCCTTGTTTGGAACTTGAAGGCATGACATCATATGGATTGGGACTGCCCCTAAAACTGATTTTAGCATGGTAATCCTTCCTGCTAATGTTAACCATCTTCCTTTCCAAGTGTCCATTTTATTCTTAGACTGAGCGATTACTTCCTCCCAAAGCTGAGATTTGTTCTGTCCACTAAACATAGGAGCCCCTAAGTGTTTGGTTGGTAAGGTATCTACCTGACATCCCAGGATTTGTGATATCTGGTGTTGCCATCTTCTAGAGGTATTGAAGAAAAACATTCTTGTCTTCTCTTTGTTTACCACCTGCCCTAAAAGATTCGTGTAAGTGTCTAGCACTCTTCGGATCGCCTCCGCTTCTGCTGGGTTAGCTTCCCCAAAAAGTAAAGTGTCGTCTGCAAACTGAGTGTGTGTAACTGGAGCTAAACCTCGAGCTACCCTGACTCCTTTCCATCCCCCTGATCTTTGGCAATGTTGAATCATTTTCCCCATTGCCTCGGCCATTAAAACGAAAAGGCACGGGGATAACGGATCACCTTGTCTCAACCCTTGTGATATCTCAAAAAAACCACACAGCGATCCATTCACTGCTACTGACATTCGTGGAGTGGAGATACACTGGTAAATGCCTTCAAGCCATGACTTGCCGAAGCCCATTCTCTCTAATATCTTTAGAAGGAAGTTCCATCTAACCCTGTCGTACGCCTTGCTCACATCTAACTTGACTAGCATACTCTTCTGTCTGTTTTGATTGATCGAGTGGATAACTTCGTTTACTAGGATAATGCTGTCCGCAATCTCTCTTCCTGGCGTGAATCCATTTTGATTTTCTGAAATGATTCTCCCCAAAATTGGTTTTAGTCTGTTAGCGATTGTTTTGGCGAGAATTTTGTAAACCGTGTTACATAATGAGATTGGCCTGAAATCACTGACCCTCCTGCATTCTGATTTTTTTGGAATAAGCGCAATTACTGTATTGTTAATATCTTTTACAAATCTTTTCTTCTTTCTGAAGTCTTCCAGAATGTTCCAGACCTCCTTGCCCACGATAGGCCAACATTTTTGATAAAAAAGAGCAGGAAAACCGTCCGGGCCTGGCGCTTTATCCGGGTGTAATTGGAATGCTGCCTTCCTGACTTCTTCCTCTGTGAAAGGCTTTTCCAATGCTTCCCTTTCTTCATCGTTTAATATCTTATCTATGTGGTTTGTGGCTTGTTCTATGTTTAACCAGTCAAAACCCTCCTCTGGTGCCAAAAACACTTGAAAATAGCTGACTATTTCTCTTTCAATTTCTTCTTTTTTGTTTATTATAATACCATTCCCAATGGTCAGCTCTGAAATTTTGTTCATCATCCTTCTGGATTTGACTGAGTTGTGAAATTTTTTTGTATTTTTGTCGCCTGCTTCTAGCCACACTTCTCTGGCTTTACTTCTCCAATATTCTTCTTCTCTAGCTAACAATTCGTCCCACTCGGCCATAAGATCTTTCTCTTTTTTGTAATCATTTTGAAACATCCCCTCCCTTATAACTTTCTGATTTAACCCCTCCAATTCTTCTTCAACTCTGTTTTTTTCTGCAAATATGTCTTTGAAAGTGTTTTTGTTCCATTCCTTCAACCTCTTTTTAACATGTGCTAACTTTTGACAGAACACATAGCTTACTGATCCTCCCTTTCCCGGAATCTCTAGCCACCATTTCCCTATACACTCTATCAGTTCCTCGTTTCTCCACCACATTTTTTCGAATTTGAAATATGAGTTTTTTGGCTTAAATAATTGGCCTATTTCGAGCTTTATGGGGTAATGATCTGACAAAGAACATGGCAAAATGCTCGATTCAATTCCTAAATCTGTTTCCAACCAATTCGAACTGCATAGAAATCTATCTAATCTTTCAGCTATGTTTGTAAAGCCTTCCCTCCTATTAGTCCATGTAAAGCTTCCTTCTTTAGGAGGGAAGTCAATTAGCCTTCCTTCTTCAACAAACTCCCTAAAGTCTTTTGTTGCGTTGTTTACTGTTCTCAAACCTCCTCTTTTTTCCTCCAAATTTAGAATTGCATTAAAATCTCCTCCCAGAATCACCCTTTCTTCACCAAGCCCTTGCATTTTACCTAAAATGCTATTCCATACTTCCTTTTTTTCCTCTGTCTTGGTTGGCCCATATACACAGCAAATCCAGAAAGAAATATTGACATGATATAAAATGACTTTTCCTATTATCCAACTTTGACTTACCTCTACTTCCTTGATATCAACCTTGGAAGGGTTCCACATTAGGCCCACCCCTCCTGCAGTACCCCTGGGTTCGCTGAAAATACCTGTTAAAGGCCTACAATGCTGTGTAAACTTCTCCACTTCTTCCTTCATCAATCTGGTTTCTTGTAATAATATTATATCCAACATTAACTTAGAGAGATGGCGCTTGATTGCGCGCCTTTTGTTAGGGGCGTTTAAGCCCCTAACATTCCATGAAAGTATCTTCATGGCTTCCCAAGGGAGGTGTTTCCTCCCTTGGATCTTAGCATGTATTTCTTGATGCTCGGAAGTCCCTTGTCTGCCGCGTACTCCTCTCTTTTCTCCTTATCCGTTTTCCTTCCTAACTTCTTTCCGTTGCCCGTAGTTCCTCTTGCTCCAGTTTGGCTGATGTGTCGAGGGTCGATAATTCCAATTTCCTCTCTATCCTCAATAGCCTCTTCTTCATCTAACCAATCTTCGTTAGGCCTATTTTCTGCTTCTAGAGTCTCTCTAACTATCTCTGGATTGTATTCATCTTTTTCTTCCTGCCTATCAACCTTCGCAGAGTCCTTGGATTCTTCCAACGAAGCATTATGTCCCTCCTCCAGTTTCTTCATGATTTCCATATGTCGAGTCTTTGATTTGGTTTCTGTGTCTGACGTTGGTGATTCATTTTCTTGGAGAATTGGAGAATTAGGATTTCTGTTAGAAGATTCTACCGGTATTTCTGTGTCTCCTCCTATGCCCCGAGTCCCTTGCTTTTCCTTTTCTGTTTGCTTCGGTTTCTCCTTCTTGTCCATATTGTCTTCTGCTCTTTTCCCGGCAAGGATTTTAGGGCATCCTTTTTCCATATGTCTTCTGCTTCTGCATTCAAGACAGAAATATTTCCTCTCCTCGATTTCTATAACCTGTTCCCAGGTCCTTGCTGAAGTGATCAGCATTATCTTTCTTGGAATCTTGTTGATTGCTATTAAACTGATTCGGGCGAAATAAATTGAGTCGTTATCTCCCATGTCCAACTCAACTGTATTTCCTAAGGTATCTCCAATTTTGTATAGACAACCCCCTGACCAATATTCAAATGGTAAATTGTATAATCTTATCCATATTGGTTCCTTATAAGGATCGAAGTTATTCGGATTAAAATTCGGCCTCCATTTCTGTGTGTAAATATAATCCAGCCCTATTTTCCATGGTGCTTTATCCAAAATTTTGTCTCTGTCAGCTTCTTCCTGGAAATCGACCACAAAGAATTGTTTGGGTATGAAATGAATCATTTCTGCTTTTGTCTAGTTTTCTGTAATCCATTCCTTGATCTGTTGTTTGGATTTGTTTCTTCCTATCACCCTTCCTATCAAAGCTGTTTGTTCTAGCGCGTTTATGTCTTTATCCACTTTGTCTTTAACATCGATTGTCACCTTTCCCTCCTGCTGCGTATCTATCTGCCCTTTGGTGATATCTGAATAGCTTCTCCTTACTTTGTTAATCGGGACTGCGTTTGCTCCTGTTGCTGCGAATGGTGCCTCCTCATTTAATTTGCATGTCGCTTCTTCTCCTTCACTTTGTTCGCCACCTTTCTCCGTGTAAAAACTTTCTACCTGCTTTTTCGCTCCTGCCTGCTTATTCGCTCCTTCCATATTCGCTTTTTTTATCATTATATATTAGTATTGCGCAATATATTATTGAATTGATTTAGTGATATTTTCTTGTTATCTCAAATATTCTTTCCATTCCCTTAATATGTGTATATATTTATTAATATTATATATCTTTATATATATATATATATTATTGGCGACTCCAAGTACCCCTGTCTCCTTTTTTTCAAAAAATGACATACCGGTACCGGTACCAGTCTCTTGTGCCAGTACCGGTACTAGTCTCCTGGCAACTATGGTAAGACTTCATTTGATGTGCTTTTGCCCTCCACTCTCCGCTCTCAATGAAAATTATCACATGCAAAATGTGATGGATTTGCCAGATCAACACCATGGTGATTATTTCAAATCGCCATGTCCTCACCCCTTCAAAAATTTGTTGCCCTGCTGTAGCCTGAGGATGTGGCTCCTGCTAAAAGCTGAATGCCACAGCGTTTGTTGGGATTTCATTCAATGTATGCCACAGCCAACTCACGAACA
The DNA here is from genome assembly GCA_027924645.1 of Cunninghamia lanceolata. NCBI lineage: Eukaryota > Viridiplantae > Streptophyta > Pinopsida > Cupressales > Cupressaceae > Cunninghamia > Cunninghamia lanceolata. The sequence goes on from BSBN01000655.1 coordinate 12,205,028, forward strand.
TGGAATTGACAGGGATAAAAACTCACACACATCAGTGCATCACAACAATGGATGCCTCACAAACAATCACACACAGCATGACAAGCATAGAAGATTGAGATGGAGCACATGGATTTATTTTGCAGTCATGTTTAGAGATGAAAAATAAAACCCCATAAAGTGAAATCCCTTTTTTAACAAATTTTAAAGTGTTCTTTTTAAAAAAATTCGTACATGGGCGAATTTCTAGAAATGATTTTTGAGGGTTTATATTTATGTTTGCTGGATTTCATTTTTTTTTGGATGAAATCTGGTGAACTCTGTGACTTCGAAAATAACCATAATTTGCACAAAATGTGCAATAAATATAAACACGTGATAATTAATATTTAATTTCAATTGTCAAATGTTTAAGATAAATCAAAATGGTTTATATTGGTGCGACTGCACTTGCAAATCAATACAAATCATCATATTGCTCTTCATTGAGAGTATTGACGTCATGATCTGGTTCATTAGAATGACAATCAGTCGCAGTGTCATTCCAACTAGCTGCTTTTGTTTTTTGTGTTGTTAGTGACTTATAAGTTAGTTTTTAGGGTTAATTAGGGTCTTCTTAAATTTTAATCTTTTTCCTTTTTTAGTTAAAAAAAATTGAATTGTTTATATTTTGTTGTGCAGCGTCTCCTGGATTTGCCTGGGTTAAGCCAGGGTTTTGCCCCAGGCCTGTTGGTTCAGCCAGGGTATGTCTGAAAACCCGGGCCAAACTCACAGGCCCAGGGAAGGACCCTGGTCAAACCCAGGCCTGTCCCAGACTGTAATCTGTACGCGGTCCAAACTGGGCTGCATTCAGCTGGGGTTATGGCTGAACCTGGTAACAGAGACTTTTGGTCATTTGTTGACACTAATAATATGTATGTATTTTCTTTCTTTCTTTTTATATTCTCTGCCTAAAAAATATCATTATTTCTTGTCTTTGAGATGAACCATAATGACTCTGTAAACTATGGCAACTGAAATTTGGATGCGACTTTAGAAAGATCAACTCTAGGGCATGTGAACTGCCCAAGTTGGTCCTTCACTTGCAAAAGAGACTCACCAGCAAGGGCTTTTCTCTATACAATAGTAGCATGGTCAAATTCAAAGGATAAATGCTGAATTAATTCAGATAGTGACAGTAAATTTCCTTAACATGGTACCCACAACGATCTTTTCCATAAAAATAATGACTGAAAGCAAGATTTTGTTGGGATTCAAGTTGAATGACAAAACAGTCTGACAAGCTGGATTAAACTAAGCTTGGTGATGATGGGTGCGACTAAATTGACAGGAGATAAATTAATTTTGAACTGGTTTGAGAAGTATTTTTTTACCGTGTAAGAGGTGGCTATGATAGGAGCCACCCAAGATCTAGGACTTCATGAAAGCATAAGAGAGACAATGAGAGAATAATTCTATTCTATCAATGAATGCAAAATTGTTCATCTTACAATATACATGAAGAGCCTTGCTTATAAAGGCAAGGATGAGAGCTAAGATGTTGTAGATATGTGACAAGTGTCTTAATCCTATGACATGAGACAACTAGATCACGTGTAGGATAAGACAACTATCACCAACTGGAAAGCTCACTAAGTCAACTTAACATGTGAATATGTGTGTGAATATTATTTAACTAATAAATAGGTAAATAATATGAATTATTCACACAACAAGGGAAACTAGATAGGAAATATCCCTATTCACTTTAACACCCCCCCTTAAGTGCAACTTAGGGAGAAGCTGACTAATGCAAGGATGCAAAAATGGATGGGCCCCAACTATTAGGCCATGTTAGGTACCCATTTACAAACAAATCTCAAGTGGAGTAAAGGAGAAAACCTCATGGGAAAAAAACTCCTCTCCAAAAGTGAGAATGTATGCAAACAAAACATGTACAAGTGATGGAATTATGGAAGAATCAAGATCCCCCAAATACAACATCCATCGCAAATATACAATCAATAGCCCCCCCATAAGAGGGAAAGAATGAGACAAGATGTCCCCCCCCCCCCCCATAATGAAGTAGCTCCAGCACCGATGGTGATGGTGAATGCTCGAAGAGGAAGACCAAATAGGATCCAAAACCTGCAAACAACATTTCTCCCTTTGGGAAGAAACCAATCCACTGGTGTATGTCGAAGAAACTTCAAATCCATAACAAGAGATGAGGGAAGAAGTCTCATGAAATATGATGTCTCTGAAAACTGCTCATGTGTCTCCATGTTGATGCCGAATGATACCACAATCAGATTAGGAGTTTCAGGCCTAACTGATGAAAGTGACAATCCAAGATCAAGTGGAAATTGAAAATCATCAAGCTTCAAAGACAATGATGGGTTGACAACAATTGTGCTATGACTATCATCAAAGAGGAGAGTTAACTCCTCAAATGTGTCCTCCAAATCTACAAGATGGGACTCACAAAACAAATCTGAAATACCTGTCAAATACTCATCCCACAAGGCTGTATTTGAAAGACAATAAGCATCCTACTGAATTGAAGCACTGAACTCTGAAGAAGCAGGAGGTGGAGAAGAAGGAAGTGTAGCATATGTCTCAAGAATCGATGAAGAGGCAAGAATACCAAGGTTCAAGTGACCAAACTTCTCCTCTGAAATATGATTCACACAAGGAGTGTGAATGTCAGCCAACGGATCTGAATCATCATTAGGAGAGAAACCATAAAAGGTGTATAGCTGAGATGCATGATCAACCACCCTAGTAGCATTAATCTCTGTGCTTTCCAAGTCTCTGATAATAACCAAATCAGGTGTGAACTCCACTGTCTTCCTTGTACCACTATGAGTAATTTGATATATGGAAAGAAGATTATTGGTCAAAGAAGGCACACAAAGTACATCATTGAAAGTACCTTCACCAATATCAATAGTTCCCTTCCCAATTACATTCATATATGTGTTATTACCCATCAAGATAGGTGGCATATCACACGACTCAAATGAAGAAAACATATCCTTGGAAGAAGCAATATGATGAGAAGCACCTGAATCAAGAAGTCATTTACCTGATGTAGAACTTGTACATGCACAAAGTGCTTTACCTTTATGTTTGTGTTCCTTAGCTTTCCTTGCATGACTTGATTCAAAAAGTTTTGGCTGTGTAGATGTTGAAGGAGTAGAAGAAGAATTAGGCAATGGAAGATTGTTCTTTTGAAAAAGTTGCTTCAACATGTCAATTTGTTTCTTAAAACAATTATGTTCATCATGCTTTGATTTCTTACAATAAGCATATGTAGGCTTCTCCTTCTTAGGTGAATTTTGTGCTTGATCTATGTGTGGATTTTTCTTAGATTTCTTTTGTTTCTTGTCAGAAGGACCTGACTTTTTCTGTTTCTTAGGTTGACCAACTACCAAAGCATGAGTCTGTGATGGCTTAATGAGGCGAATAGATACAAGCTTCTGTTGCTCATGCATTAACATCTCAGAAAAGGATGCAAATGAAAGCATAGTGAAAGCAGATCCCATAGTTAACCTATGAGTGTGAAAGCTAGAAACAAAAGCTACATGTTCAGGATTGAGTTTATTCAATACATTATAGATCAACTAAATGTCCTTTTTCTCAATACCACATGTTTTACATTGTGCTTTTAGATCATTAACCTTTGTTATGTAATCCTGGATGTTGCTAAAGTTCTTAGGATCAAGGCTCATCAATTCATTATCAATTTGATAGCCTTTAACTTCATCTGTTGTACCATACAATGTTTTCAACTTTTCCCAAGCATCATGCGAATTTGAACATGCCTCAATCTGAAACAAGAGGTCTAGGGAAATGAAACTACGAAAACATCCAAGAGCTTTTGTATGCTTAATCATCCATTTTATCTTTTCCTTATCATCTGTGGGTTCATGTATCTTGTTTTCAACATATAGAGAATGTCCAAGATCCATTAGGACATTCCATGCATGTTGACTCCAAGTTGCATAGTGATAAGGTGTTAACAATGGAACCCTTGGTTTATCCCTTAATGTAGAGGAAAAGAAGAGCACAAGCAGATATACCAAAGCACAAACTCAATCAACGCTGTAATTGAAGCCCCCCCAAACCAAAACAACCACCAATTTCAACTCTTTTTCCAATCAATGAGTGATATGTATCCAAAGAGCTTCAAACTGAAAATCTGATGTCTAAAGCAAAATCTGGGAAAATGGCATGGACAAAATTGCAGAGTACAGAAATACTTTTCCAACGCCTGCCTATAAAAAGTTGAAATTCTGATAAAGTGGGTGCAAGTTGTGAGCTTTGGAGTGAAAATGCAAGATTTGGCTTCAAACAGTTGTGTTTGTCACTTGCAACAGAATCTCAAAAAAATGACCTGCACCATTGCGAAGTTCTCAGAACTAGCTTTTCGTCAATATCTCGTTTGCCGATTTTTGATATTGTGGCGAAAAGTTATGGCTCCCGGAAAAAAAATCGCCCAATTAGGGCTAGAAGGGGGCCAAAGGGGGCCTCTAGCGTTGATGTCACCGCTGACGTCAGCAGTACTTGACGAAATATGCTCTGTTTTGCTGGAATATTCTCTATTGAAAATCAAAACTGCTTGTGATTTTCAGAAATTGCCCTCTGTTTGGCAAAACCGCTTGTTTGAAAAGCAAAACAACCTGTTTTCGTTGAAATCATCGGAAATGGTTGAAAACCGCCTGAGGTACAAAACCTCTGGTTAGATCAGAAAACTGCATGTGGTTCATAGCAAAATCAGCCTTCTGTGGGCGTGAAACCGCTTTTGTAGGCTAAGAGTGGTTTATGGTGGACAGTTTTAAGGGGAATATTCCCGACTTTGGAGATTCCACCATTGTTTTTTTTGTTTAAGTCTACGGAAATTAAAAAAAAATTGAAAAGGTGCGAAGGCCTGGACACAAGGGTCTGTTGGGGGTTAACCCTGCCCATGCGGCCTTGTGACTGGGATCCCGTTTGGGGGGGGGGGTACCCAGCCGCAGGGGTAACCTCTGCCACGGGGGCTCGAGTCCTTTGGGCTCCCCACTGGCAGCGAGCACAGGGCCGACAGGGACCTGTGCACCCTTTCACCCCTTTATTTATATATTTTTATATATATATATATATAACAGTTTGCAAAAAACAACTAAAAATTGGGAATTAAAATTTTTGACCGACATATAATAAAAACAAATACCCAATGGATAATTGTAGGATTCGCTGATGCCTGCCTGTGATTCCCCTTGCGCTAGCGATGACGCTGTGGAATATTCCATACGGTCAATTTGCAAAAAAATTTTGCCTTTCGCTGCAACTTCCAGAACGCCCAACATAGGAGAACATTAATTAGATTTTAATTAGGGATACTTGGGGACGTGTCCCCAACATTTTTTTGGGGCGTCCCTGTTTTTGGAATGTTCAGGGGACGTGGGGATGCCTCGGGGATGTCCTTGGGCCGTCCCCAACTTTTCAAAATCTACAAGGGACGTCCCAGAAATGTGGGGATGCCCCAAAAAAACATAGGGGATGGCCGGGGACGTCCTCTAACTGTCCCGGGGAAGGCTGGCCGTCCCCAATGAAAAACATTTTTTATAAAAAAATGCCCAGCAATGGAAAAAAATAATTTGCTGAATATTTAATCACAAGTTTCAGTTTGAACTGTTTGGCCATCTAAATAAGTGCATATAATGTGTACAAAAGGGAAACATTCTTCTTCTTGTGCAGTCATTTGGTAATATGGACTCAAATTGCATCTGGAGATAAGGTTGCGTTTATGTGTTAACTTCATTGAGCATTGTCCATTGGAACTTAGGTGAATTAAGCTCTCAACTTCTTTGGTATATTTTCCCAGTAATTATTAAGGTAAGTTTGCTTGGGCAAGTGTCACTTGCAATGTGTTACTTTATCTGCATATTGTGTAGGTTTCACATGGCTTCCTCAATCCCAACCCTTTTATTGATAGATAGAGGCTACAAAATACCTTTCTGTTATCAAGAGTGGTCTTTCAGCCATTGAAGAATCATAACCTCTTGAAACTGGGTGATTTTAATCAGGACAATTTGAGATAGCACTTGAATATTATAAAATATTATGACCAACTCCAGAGTTTAGGAGCAAGTGCATAATGCTTCAAAGAAATAACACCTAAAGGGTAACAATTGCAATCTGATAAACCCAGATGGCAGATGGATATCACAAAAAGCTACTAGCATTTGCTTCTCACTAGAAAGTTGTCTTTATAGGCAGGAAAAACTAATAGTATCATAACCAGTATAGATTTTCATGTCTAATCTGGCAAGTGATTTCATAAAATTTCATTATTTTTGTAGTTTGGTTGTTGAATGAATTAGAGACATGGTTCTTGAATCTTAACTGCTATGTGCATTCTTTATGGTGCCTAGCATTTGCCTCTAGTGTTTCTCAATAGGAGTGACTTCTCTCTTATACTCAGCATCCCACTTCAGTTCCATACTTAAGCTGTTTAACATACTTAATTCATCAATGGTGCTTTCTCCATGCACCATGGTTTCAGAATAACAATTAATGCAAAGTGGTCAATGCAATTGAGCATAGATGCAAAACAACTACCTTTTCAATGAAGGCAGAAAGCTATCAAATGAAGCAGATCATCTTTGACAAGGCTCTGCTCCTGTGAGTGTTATTAGTAATAGGCTTGAAAGTGAAACTTGCAGCCTTGGGCATTTTGTTGTATTTTTTAATATCACACGCATATTGACAATGAATTATGAAAGCAATTAAGTTTTGACATTTGCTAATTTGTTTGACTCTAATGTGAACTCTCAATTCAACTCAAATGTTATGTATTAAGGATCTATAATGTATATGATGAATGCTTTATCAATGTTATCATATGAATATTTGAAATTTTCCCTATTTTTTATATAGCCGTCCCCTGCTGTCCCCAAAAATGCCCCCAAAAAAAGTCGTCCCCGAAACTTGCCCCCCTGTCCCTTGCCGTCTCCGTCCCGGAAACTTGGGGTAACATAGATTTTAATTGACCTAATTAATTATTATAATTAATAAATAGTTAGGTATTGTGAACTAGCTATTAGAAACTAACCATTAACTAGTTACACCAGCTAATTAATTAATTAATTAAACCTATAATGAAGTAATTAATTAATTTAGTTAGTAGTTCTTCCTAGGTTGTGGGAGAGTTACCTTTCTTTGTTATAGGACAGGTCAATCCTTGTACTTTCTTTTCCCAAGAAGTAAATAAACCTTCCTTCAATTTGAGAACTATTATATCCTTGTGACTTCGTTTCTCAGCTTTAGGATTACTTACTAATTACTATCATAAGGAAAAGGCTTAAAAATTGGAGTATCCTGTACTCACAGTCATTAGGTAAGATTTAGATGTAGATTGTTTTTGAATATTCTTCTGTATAGGATCAGAAGATAAAGTGTCTATTTTATCCCTCAACTTATGTTTGAGGAATTTAAATCTCCATCAAATTTGGATTTGGCACGATTGTCCTACATAATCACAAGCTATTAAAAAACGAAGATTAGATTCTTTTAAGGATAGTAAGAAGGTTTGAATCAGCTGTTTTGCTGGTTCAGTTTTGTGTGCCTTGGGATTTTTGAACCAGCCAAATTCTGGTGAGGTGTCAGCGAAAGTGCATGAAGTGTGTAGCCATGGATGGAACTGGAGGCCAAGGGTGGGGCAATGTTATTTTGGGAGGAGTTAGCAGGTTTGAGGACAACCACAATTAAGGGAGAGGCATATTAAGAGTGACAGTACCCTGGTGGGTGGAAGATTGAACATTAGTGAATATGGGGAGATGGCTGGTGTGTATGGCAGGAAGGCTGCTTTAGAGAAATGTGGGGGCCGTTTCTGAGCCAAAACGAACATCAAGTTCCTTATATAAAATGAATGGGATATTTAGCAGTAATGATAGAAGATAGGTGAGAGTGAGGCATTACCGGAGCAGCATGGGCAAGTTCTTCATCTTGCACAGAAATGGCCTGGGGAGGGCTGGCAATATGGTCTGCACGGTCTCTTCATGTTGGCTCTTTGCTTTCTTCTAATATTCTGCATACTTTTAATGCTGAAGGATGATATGCCTTCTGCTTACCTCTGGTTCTACCTTGGGCCTGATAAATAGGAGTATTTGAGGTTCTGGTACTTTTCCTAAGGTTCATTTTTTTATAAAAGTAAAGGTTTTATTCAATGAGAATGTACAATACAAAGATTAGAAGTGGACCTGGAGGAAAAGAACTATGGATCAGAATAATGAATCCTCCACAGCAGGGGGAGGATGATCATCTGCATTAGTCTTGTTCTCCACAGGGACATTCCTGTCCTTGAATTGCTCTAACAATGCCAGCATGCTGATTAATACATTTGACGTGAGGGTTATGTTCACTTTTATTTCTGATTTTGCTTACACTTGCTCAAGACAGGTGCAAAATAATATCTTCATTGACCTTTTAATCAGCAAGACGGTTCAGCTTTTTAGGAATGTGTTGCCAATTAATCTGATCAAAACTTTGCAAAATCTGGGTAAAATGATTTAGCAAAAGTTGAAGCTGGATAGACTTAACCACCTGGTTACTAGAGAAGCATTGGATTATCAGTTTGGAGTCCCCTTACAGAGAGTTTTTTTAGTTTTCCTTTAGCAACTATCAGAAGTCCAAGTTTACAGCTCATCAGTTCAGCAACATTATTAGAGACCTTTCTAAGATTCATACAAAAGTCCAATAACTTACGAGTTTGGTCCTGACCATAGAATGGCTCCATCAGCAGTGATACCAGGATTTGACTTCAAAGCCTCATCAAAAAATGGAGCAGGGTATTTGAAGTGAATTTTTGGAGTAGAGCTGCTGGCAGTAGAAGTGCTGACAAATTCTAAAATATTCCAGCTTTAGAAGAGATGTAGTTCAGCTTTGGAGTGCACATTCTGATTTTGTTTCCATTTGAAGTGAGCTTTGACATTTTCAATGATGGCATATTGAGTCTTGTATAACAAAACATTTTTTTGAGTAGCTTTTTTTTCAAAAGTTTTTCAGTTCTTGTCTGTCCATATAAACCACATTTAGAAATAAGGGATTGATGATCATAAAAGCTTGATAAGAGATTTGCCTTTTAGAGAGTTGCTGTAGCATTTGTTCCAATGCGAAGTTCATGTTTCTAAATATTATCTAATATGAGAAGGCCCAAATACTATTTATTTTGTTTGCTATGATTTTTTTCACAAACTTGTATGAAGAATTGCATGATGAAATAGGCCTGAACCTATGGAAGGATACAACATTCTTTTCCATTGGAATCAAAACTAAAAAGTAGGGTTAATAGCACAAACAAGCTTTACCTTTTTTAATGAATATCCTCAATCAGATGGAGGAGATTAGCAGCAATTAAGTCAAAGAATTGGTGGTAGAATGAGTTTGAGAAACCATCAAGGCCAGGGGCTTTGTCCTCTGCTGAGCTAAAAACATCTTTAAGTTCTTCTATTGTGACCACTTGGTAGAGAATTATTTTGATTTCCACAATTATGATCTTTGGATTATTTTGTAGAAGCATGGTCTGACAGAGAGCTTCATAATGACCATATGCTGCATCTGTGATATCTGCTAAGTTTGAGACTTTGTCACCGTTGTTGAGTATTATTTCCTTGATAATGTTTCTTTGATATCGCTGATGAGCCTTGAGGGGAAAATACCTGGTGTTGGAGTCTCCTTCATGAAGCAAAGTTGTGAGATTTGAGTCTCCAGAATCGCTCTTCCTGTTTGGCATTTTCATGCATTCTGTCAGATATGAGAGCTTTGTTGGGAGATTCATGCTCGGTGATCTTTTCAATTTCTCCAAGCCTGTGCAAGTGGGATTGTTTTGATCTGTCAGAATCAAGATGTAATTTGATCCAATTTCTAAGATCAGTTTTCAATCTGGAAATTTCAACCTTCCATTTGTCTTGAGCATTACAAGAGGGACACCAGGCTTTCCAGCTGCGTTCAACTTCTGCTGTAAATCCATTCAAGTGAACCCAATCAGGGTTGTATTTGAAGGGGATAGGGCTAGTATTTTTACTACTTAAGCTGTCCAAAAGAATTGGCTTGTGATCTGAAGTGCATTGAAAGATTCTGATAACAATTGAGGGGAAAGAGGTGAGAATTATCTTATTGGAGTAGAAACCTGTCAAGTCTCTCAGCAATGAAGTGATACCCTGCTCTTCTATCAGATCATTTATATTTTTCTTTAGTGGGTTTGATATCTTGGTGTCCAACCAGAGACATAATATCCTCAATGTGCTCCATGCAAGGGTCGCTTATTCTAGAACCACCTCTTTTAAAAAAGAGAAAAAGAACAAGAATGTAATCTCTTGCTAAGATCATATTGCATGGTTTGTTTTCCTCAATGAAGGATAAGAGCCAACATTGTTTTTTGGCCACAGGAGAGTTTGGGGCATAGACATTCAAATAGGTGAATGTAAGCCCTCCAACATCAAAGATCAGCGAGAATCATTGCTCGCTTTGATGACCTTCAATCTTGGTGAGAATAATTGCATCCCAAGCAATTAGAAGGCCTAAGAAGCCCTCCAGAGGCTTCCTTGGAATTGATGACTTCAATTTCAGATCTGCCCCAAATAGATCAACAGGTATCAGTAGCACCCTTTTGATTTAACATAGTCTCTTGAATTCCTATTATGCAAGGGCATTGATTTTTTATTAGACCCTTGAGGTAGTTTGTTTTAAGGGAACCACCCAGGCCCTATTAAGATAATATCTAGTTCTCTAATGGTCAATATAGGATAGTTTCCTTTTCCATCTTTAGTTTAGTATTTATCTCTTCTGCTTTATTATTTGTAGCTTTTCTGCTTTATTGGGTGTCATTTCCTTTGTGAAACTCCCATTCTATTTTTAGTCTTTGTAATCTCTTTAAATAGAGCATTCACTCTCTCTTGTAAATTAACTCATTTAATAATATATTGTGCAGATATTTTGAAACATAACATGGTATCAGAGCCAGGTTGAGCTCTCTGGGTCGTCTTTTCTAATGGCGCTTTTCTGAGATTCAGCGCCATATATCCCTGGGTCACGATTTCGTTTTGCAGGTGTTTCTTTGTTTTATGCCTGTGTTTTGTCTAAGGCGGTCTTGTTCTGGGCCGTATTGTTTGTGGAGGTCGCATGGTTTTTTATCACAGCTTCAACTAAACCTGGTTTTTGAGTTTCGTGGCAGATTTGGGTCTTCTTTTGGGCCGCGATTTACATTCTGGGTGAAACGCATATGTGTAAGGGTTTTGGCGGCTCTCCCTTCGTCACATTTGTGCTCAACCCTCAGTCGCGATTCTCGTGGTTTTGTAAAATGTTCTCTGAAGGTCGTCTAGCATTTTAATCTTTGTTGATGATTGGCGCTTGGTATTATGTTGTTGTGGTCGCGATTTTGTCTACTCCATGATCACGTTTTATGTCGGGTCGGGGATCTTTGTTTGCCGTAGTTTTTGGTTGCGTTTTTAGCCTGCATTTGGTCGCCTCTGGTAGTGACTTCCTTTGTTTTGTTGGGGGTTCTGTATCTCTTCAGCGTCGGCTACACCATTTTTGGTGTTTGAAACATCTTTTATTTTTGGATCTGAAGGTTTTTGGTTTCGGATAAAGGCACTTTCTGTATTGTGTTCGGAAACACAAAAGTCGCCGTTTTACTTGGTCGCGGTCTTTTTTATCCTCTTCTGTGGCCGTAGTCAACTATTCTCTTCTAATCAGCAGTTTGACTGTGGGGTTTCTTTTTCGTAGCTGAGGTCTTCTGCAGTTTTTGAGCGATTTTATAAATCAAGAATTCAATCTGTTGGTTCGCTGGAAGTTTTGTCAGAGGTTTTGTATTATGTTGAGCACTGAGTATCAAGCAGTCCACTGCAAGCACCCAACAGACATGCAGAAATATTTTCTCGAAATCCGTGTTCGGATGTTCTGAGTTTATGATTTTTGTAATCTTGAGATCCTTGCCTCGAAATCCGTGATTCGGATTTATCTCGAGATTCGTACCTCGAAATCCGTGTTCGGATTTTCGAGTCAGTATATTCCGTACTTCGGGAATATGTGCTTTCGTTATCTCAGGATCAGTGCCGTCTATCTGCTTCAGTATTCGTGCCATCAGCGTATAATCTGTTTTTTCGTGTCTCGAAAAATATGAAGGATGGCATCTTTGACCTGTTGTGACCAAATCACACATCACCCCATTGGGAATAGGGACCCCCCCTCTTTTGTCTTAGGTTAGATCGAGTCTTTCAGAGTTTTGCTTTTGATCTTGTTTTGAGTTTTGAAGGGGATTGCATCATGCACCTTTTGGCTTTTGAGGGGTATTTGATTCCTGATTTAATAGCTTCATTTGATTGAATCATCGCTTGATGAATTTATGATAGAATTGAAAATCTTCATGATGATTTCTCATTAGGCTACAGTGTTTGTTAAAGTGTTGTCAAGTGAGAAATGTTCAAGTCTTCAACCAAAACTCAGAAGTCTGATCCAGTGCGCCACCTTCTGAATATGCTATCAAGGAGATCCTAAAAGTTCTATCTGCTGCGCCAGGGGTTAAGAGGAGATAAGTATGCAACCAATGCGCTGATCCTTAGAAGAGCATGGGAGTCTCTTAAGGAGGATCCAAACTCCCCACCAATGCGTCCCTTCAAGATTGGAATGTATGTTGTATGAAGACAAGTTTTAAATCATTTAAGAAGGACCCTCAAACTTGATCCAATGCGCTCATAACAGAAAGAACCTAAAAGTTTCAAGTGATGCGCCAAGGGCAATATGGAGTCTTAGGGAGATCTAAAAACTCAGTCCAATGCGCTTACATGTCACAAATCAGTCCTTCAGGTGAAATGAAGACCTCAAGATCCTTATCTAATGCCCTGCCCTAAGGTTCAATCCAATGCGCCTTAAGTCTTTAAATGAGATGAGGATCTAGAATCATTAAGTAATGCGCCAATGTTATGAAGAACATGGAATCTTGATACAATGCGCCACTGCTAAGATGGGAAAGGTTAAGAGTATTTCAAGAGTTTCATAAGGATTCAAACTCCTCATCTAATGCGCCCCTCCAAGGATGAGATGAACCTTGCATGAAGTCTAATTTTAGAACCTTTTGAAGAGAGGATCCAAAAGCCTTATCAAATGCGCCAATTCAAAAGGGGAATATTGCAAGTGTTTTGAAGTTTCTACAAGAAGATCCTAACATCACTATCTAATGCGCCCATGTAGTATGAGGAGAATTTTAAGTTTTAAAGTGTGATTTTGATGAGGATCCAAATCTCCCATCTGCTGCACCACCTTGCAGAGGAAGTTTAACTGAAGTCTAGAACATCTTTTAAGGAAGATCTGAAAACCTTAACTAATGCACCAAGATGGATAAGGTAGAAGTATCAAAACTCAGATTCATGAAATTGTAAGAAGATCTCAAAATCATCCAATGCGCCAACTCTAAAAGGAGTAAGATGCAAACTTTGGAAATCTTTAGAGAAGAGGGAGATCAAAACTTCAATCTAGTGCGCTCATATTAGGGAGATCAAAACTTCAATCCAATGCGCTATTATTGAAGGTGATTGAGTTGAAGTCTAACAAGGACACTTAAGAGAAGATGAATTTCTGAATTGGAAGAAGATTGGCCTGGAGTGAGTTTTATGATGAAAGACCTTCATCTGCTGCGCTAAGATGAATAGAAGGAGAAAGATCTATAACCTTTATCCAATGAGCCCACCTTTAGAGGATTTGAAAAAGATATCTAGTGCGCTTAAGGCAAGGGGAAATTGTAATGTTCAACTACCGCGCCCTTGTAAACTTTTTAAATTTTCTAAGGGCAGACTTGATTGTTATGGGAGTTCGCACCAAATTAAGTGAAGAAGGATTAAATTAAATGTTTTGCAATGCATTAAAGGAGGTCGGCCTAGGCAGTTAGGGAACTTTAAATGCAAATTATGTATATATATCTGCTTTTGTTTTCATTTTGTCAGTTATCAAGGAGCAGATTCACATTAAGGAGCAGAAGTAAAGGTAATTTTAGCAAAGTGCAGGTCTGATTTTATCAAATTGGGTCTGAATTTGATCTATTTTTGAAGACATCTATCTAAATCAGTCCTTGGAAAGTCTGATCTAAAGGTAAACTTCTGATTTTTCCTCTATTTTCCACAAATTCATTGAATTCTCAAATAGAAAATTGTTTAAATGTTAGGAGGATGAGTAAGTTTATGATGAAATCCTTGAGTCTAGACGACATGATCTTCTTGTAAAAAAACTTTATGTTAGAAGGATAGAAATCAGAAGTATAATGTATTAAGAAGGCTGAAGTAGATTGTTGATCATTTATATTTGAGGTTACTTATTCATGTCAAGTTTGTAGGATCATGGCAATGACCTCGAAGGAGAGACAAGCAAGGATCCGCATGGATGCTAAGGGCAAAGTTCTGGAATCGAAGCTCGTTTCAAGATGGACAAACGTCGGAGACACGAACATGGGCAACAACAATCTAGAAGATATCAAGTCCGTGCTTCAGGAACCCACTGGGGGTAGTCTTGCTAGAGCCATCGTGAGGAGTGGAGCTATTGAAGCTGCTTGTTTTCCGCAAGCTTTACCTTGTTCAGAAATGATCATAGAATGTGTTAAGAAGTATGACAAAGATACTAGGCAAATTGTGGCCAAGGATGGAACAGTGTTAGCTTATTTGCAAAAGGAGGCAATTGGAGACATCTTCAACATTCCAACTAAGGACAGGATGATCAGCATTTCTATACATCAAGGTCAACAAGAATATGACGCTGATTCAAAGAAGAGGTTGCAAGAGATGAAGAGGGATTGGATGGCCAATCCATCCATGAAGTTCAATACAAATAACCCTCCACAGTTTCACAAATCAGACTTTCATCCGGAGATTGGATACTTGATCATGTTCCTTAACAGAGTAACAGGTATGCCACAATCAGCAACCTTTCAGTCGTGGATGTATTCTTTCATCAAGCTGGTCCTCAAAGGGAAAATGATTGATTGGGCTGGACTCAACAATCAAAGCATACATGAACAGCTCATCAATTTTTCAAGTACAAAGTCATTCCATATGAGTTCTTATGTAGTATATCTTCTAGCAAGGAATGAAGTTTATCCAGGTCTGACTAGAAAAGGAGAAGTTGGAATTAGACCTAATAAGTACTTGTCACATCAGTGTTATCCTCAATTGCATCTCAAGAACATCAATCACTATACAAGGTTCAATGATGCATTCTCTATGTTCATATTGAAGAAATTAAGAGGAGAGTTTCACAAAAGATTATCAAATGCAGTAAGGGAATTCATCAGAGCATATGGACATTGGTATACACAGCATGAAAGATATACATACATAAGGATCCAAGGTTTCACATCTTATCCATACAGGTTACCAAGATATCCAACCAACAGGATGGTGATGTTAGAAGTCTCAAGGCAACTCCTGGAACTCATCAGACTGCAAAAGTTGAAGAAGAAAGGAAGGATCTAGTTTCCACTTGTTCTTGGACAAAATCTTGAGTGTCCATCATTAGCAGCGGCTGAATATTCTGAATATTCTGAAACAGAGCTTCAGGCATATCATTTACAAACTCATGGCACCAAGAGGTTTAATTTTGATCCTTTCAAAGTTTGCTAGAAATACAACAGGGAGTACAAGCATGTCATGCAATTAGAAGATCATTGGGCAAATGTGAAAGATGAAGATGATCTTCGAACACTCCAGTGCTCAAGACTTACATGGGATCTAGTTAGAGCATCCAAGGCATTCAGAATCCTGGATCAGTTCATAGAGGATGATACTATGTTGATAGATGAATTGGAAAAGATAAAGGATTTGCCTTATACAGTTGATTGGTCAAGTAGGGATGTATCTGAAGAGGAGTTGATGGAGCCAGTCCTAGCTATGACACAAGCATGTATAACTCAGCTCCTACAAGAAATGAATGAGGAAGGGCAAGTTCTTACATACTTCAAGATGGATGAAGAAGAGTTAGGACAACATAGTGCACATAGTGGACTCCAACACAGTGGAAGTGATCAAGGTGATCATCCAGCTAGGAAAAGGAAAAGACCTAGTCAAGATCAAGGAGAATCAAGTCAAAGACCTAAGAAGAAGAATAGCCAATCTACTTCATCTAGTCTATAGGAAGGTACCTCAAATATTCATAATCCAATACAAGAAGTTGAAGTAGTGGAAGAAATTGTGCTGATTCCATCCGAAGAGATTCATTCAAGTCCAACTGTTGAAATAGAGGAAGATGATGTTGTTGATCAAGAAATGGAAGGTTAAGCAAAATCTGATGAAGAGGCAACACGTGTACAATACAATCAAGTACAAAGACAATGAGATCTTTCGGTGTTTCCATCTTGGTTGAGGCAGAGAATTGAAGAAAGTACAATCATAGAGACATATCAGCTTGCTCCGGTAGAAGAATTGCTCATAAGTGCACAGAAGAGTAATCAAAAGAAGAAAGCAACTATCTTTTCAAAAATCACTCAAGATCCTTCTGGAAATAGAGAGGTACATGTAGCTGTTCCTAGAGTTGAAAAGGATCTAGAAGACATGGCACCCGAAGATTACAATGTGACTACTATTGACATGGGTCCAATCACAGGAGAACGGATAGAGGAGGAACTTCAAGAATCAATTAATAGTGTAAAAATCATGTTAAACAAGAAAGAGAAGCTAAGCTAAAGGTGGAACAGGACTTCAATACACTAAAGCAATACATCCAACAAGTCATGCAACCTATCCAGCAGAAGGAAGCCACTCCAATACCTCTGTCCATTCTTCCACAAGAAACAGTGTCTCAAGTTGAAAATCTGAGAACTTCATCTCAGATAATGAAGAGGTGGATAGAAAAGACAGAAGAGAAAGCATATACTTATTTTGAAGAGATCGTGCAAATTTATGATAGAGTCATTAGTCTTAAGGACAGAGTTCAATTTCTGCTAAAGATATGTGTTGAGTTCAAGCCTATCAAGGAGCAATACATGCCACAACTCAAGAGTTTGATGGAAACTCCAATGGAAGATCTAGTTCGAGATAAAGTGGTTGATCAAAATACTCCACATGATTTCACCACTTGGTATTTCTCCTTCCACAACAAGGGGCAGTTGATTGATAAAATTGAGGTGGATATGTCTAGAATAAGAAGTGTTCTTCTAAGGACACAAAATCATGTACACACTGCATTGACAACAATATGCAATCCCTATGGGGAAATCACCATTGAAAACATGAAGCAACAGGTCAAGGCATTCTACTTTCAGGATGATGGGATTGATGAGGGACAACTGGATAACATATTCACACTTGCATTTCATCTTGGAGCAAACAAGTCTTGGATAGCTGACTGGGAGAAGACACTTGGCGTCTATGAGTTAGATGTGACAACGGCAGAAGGATCCATTAATGCTGCGACAAGTGTACCAATGGGAGATGTTGCTCAAGTTGTGTCTAGATTCATTGCATCTCATAGTACTATCAAGTGAAGGGATATGATGTGGCATCCTTATCTTCTTGGAAACGTGCCTTTGTTCTCTCTTTGTATACTAAAAATAGAAGTTTGTTGTAACCACCTGCTTAGGTGGCATCATCTAGTCCATTGGTTTTGCCAATCGATCTTGACCCTTCATACATTTTTGAGGTCTATATAAGGGCTCCTTTTGCTCTCATTTGTACGATTGAAGACTCTGAAAATTGTTGCAAGAGCTCTCTGAAATAATATAAGACTCGTTGTTTTGGTGATTCTATATATGTGTCTAAGTGTTGCATGGTTTGGATTTCTTCAAGCGAATGTTAAGATTAGATTAAGTTTTCTTTAAGTATATGTTAGTTGGTGGAAGGCTTCATTATTGTTTGTGGTGAAATCTTTATGTTCACACCATTTGTGGTTTGTGGCTTGCAAATTGCAGTGTATGGTTGGCCTGAACAAAATTGAGCTTAACTTTGATCCCTATGTTTGTTGAATTTTTCATGAGCATAAGTGATTTAAATATCTTGTATAACCCTAGAAGATTGCATCAATCTTGTGTAGTTGTTTGATCTGGCGAAGCAAAAGTTGGTTTGATTTCACCTGAGCAGTAATCATACCTTGCATCTAGGATTAGATTAGTGTTATTGAACCCTTTCATCTTTTGCCTTTTCTTTTACCAATTTGGTTAGAATTAGGATCAAGTACTTCATTGCCATATCATACGTCATAAATTGTAGTACTTAGATATTTCGGTGTTCACCTCTTTCATTGAATCAACAAGTTGTTTTAACAATTGTGTAAGTCCCTTTGTGTTTACCAACAGAATCATACTAAGTCATTGAGCTATCCCTCACGAAATCATAAGAAAAGGAACCTTGGAGTCATCTTGTTTGATCACTTTGATTAGCATTCAAGGGGCTTTGCTCAAGAGAGAGTTAGATATTCTGTATTTTACTCTATTGTTGACTTGTCGAAAAACAAACATCAACATGACCAACATCATGTTGGAAAGCAATTAGAAGTTCAATGGCAGCAAACTTTTTGATTGTCGGTGTTTTTCTGCAGGATCTCATTAGAGTTGGGTTCTTGTTTTGTAGCCCTTTGAATGGGGTTCTGTTTTCTTGATCGGTGGCTTCCTTGTTTGGCAGTGTTTTTGCCTAGTCGCTGTTTCTGGAGAGTTTAATCCGCCTTTTTGCCGTGGTTCGCAGCTTTAAGGGCTTCTTTGATCTGCCCTTACAACTCTTTGCCCCTTCTCGTCATCAGTAGGACCAGTGGTCAGCATTTGTGTTTGGTAGGCGGCCATTCTGCTTCTTTGGATTCCTTGGGATTTGTGTTTCGACACCCGTGCTTGGGTTCTGTTTTCTGTTTTTTGTTTATGCCATCCATCTGTCTCGGAAGGCAGCCTGTTTTAGGGGGCATCTTGGTGTAGTTAGTACAATGACCATTATGGGGGGGGTATTAAGATAATATCTAGTTCTCTAATGGTCAATATAGGATAGTTTCCTTTTCTGTCTTTAGTTTAGTATTTATCTTTTCTGCTTTATTGGGTGTCATTTCCTTTGTGAAACTCCCATTCTACTTTTAGTCTTTGTAATCTTTTTAAATAGAGCATTCGCTCTCTCTTGTAAATTAACTCATTCAATAATATATTGTGCATATATTCTGAAACATAACAGGTCCCAACAATTCCATGAGAGCAATATCATTTTTTGAGGATTTCTTACCTTTGGAGAAACCCTCCACAGTTCAATTGAATCTTGGCTACTACATTTTTCTTTGCTTCTTCAAATCTGATTTTCTGGTTTGTTTTCCTGCCCAGATTAGAGGACAATCTAGTGAGAATAGGACCAGGGTTTGTTTCAAGAATAAAGATGTTTTCAACCGGTTCAACCTGACTCACTCTGGCAGCTTTGTCATATGGTTCTTCAAGAGGACCTTCCTGTAGAGTCTGATGGACCAGCTCAACTTCTTGAGAGGCTTGATCATGGCTTTCCTCTTCAGGGTCAGATTTGAGTTGGACAACTTATTCTTGGTCAGAAACTAGAGCATCGCATCTGTTTGAGTTCTTAGGAGGTTTTGGGTTTACAGACCTGGGTTTTCTGCTTCTGGACCTTTTATTCCTCTTCTTGTTTTGAACTTTTTTGAAATCCATCATTTTTAGGCTGAACCTTCCTAATTTAGGTTTCTTGATTGAGAGGCAATCTCTGGAAAAGTGACCATATTCATCACAGGAAAGGCATTTGAAAGGCAAGTGTTCATAATCCAACACCTGGGTGTGGATCCAATCGAAAACCTTTATGTTAATGGCTTTGGGTAAACCTTTTTTGAGGTTCACTTGTACACAGATGTGAGCATAGGCAGCATTGAGAGATTTATGGGGAATCAAATCAAGAAATTTCCTTATTTTATTTCCAATAAGTTCTATAGGAGTTTTATTCCAGAGATGTAAGGGAAGAAAGGGAAACCTTACCTAGACCAGCACTTCGATGGGCACATCCACTTGTGGATTGAATTTGAAATGAGCGGACCAAAAATTCACAAATAGGGTGTTTGAGCCCATAAAAGGACCACCTTGGAAGATGACATCACACTCCTCTTTGGACTCGAAAATCACTAAGAAATACCTATGTCCATGCAACAAGAGTTCATACAGAGATATAATCCCACAAACGAAGGAGTCTGTTTTTTTCCAGGGTGGCAGGATTTGACCAAAGCCATATAAATCTGCCAAGTAAAGCTTGATCAGTCAGCATATCAATTGAGTGGATCACATTTTCAGGAGGAACCTTAACTGTAGGCGTGGATTCCAGATGAGGAAGAAAGGCGTTCGAGTTTGCAGAGTAAGCATGTTTAACTACACCAAAAGCAGCAAAAGTCTTCAGTGGCAATTTATGCCTCAGAAGATCCAAGCTCATTTGATCAGACAATGGCAGTGGAGAGGTGAAAATGGAGGGCACATTGGGGCAGATTAGGGTTGCAGAAACCCTACCTGCCATAGCAGAAGCGCCTTCAAATTCTTTATTCATCCCAACTATTTTCTCCTGAGATTCATTGCAGCAGCAAAAATGAGATTTACAGAATAATTTAGGTAGGGAAACAAATGACAAATTCTTAGCAATCTACTGCAAATTGTAGAAATTGAGAGCTGGGAATAGATTGGAATTGTTAAAATTTGTAGATGAAATGGGTGTTTGGCAGTTTTATAACTTAGAGCCTATGGAAATTGAATGGAGATAGGGCATAGAATTGCTTTTTGAGAGGTGCTGGAGCGATTAGCTTGCCGATGTGTAGCGACTTTGGATTGCTGGCCAATAAATAAATAAAAAGATATTTCAATATGCTGTCTGATTTTTCTTTGGGTGTGTAATGAATGGATGAACTCTTGAATTGCTCTAATATTATCTGAAATTTAACGCCCTTGGACAAAAGCAGATTGAGAAGAAAATATGATCATTGGCAAGATCTCTTTTATCCGTGAGGCAATGACTTTCGAAATGAATTTGTAAATCATATTACAAAGTGCAATTCCAGAAATCATCAAGCTTACAATCTTGGGCTGATTTAGGTACCGGACAAGATCTTCATTTTTAATTCTTTTAGCAAGATCTGATTTTTCTTGGTTTTTTAAACTGCTAACAATAAATCCTATTTAATATTGTCCCAAAATGTTTTCATAAAAAAGAAAAATGAAACCTTCGAGTCCCAGCAATATATTGGGGTGAAAAGGGAACAATACATTTCTAAGTTCATTCTAGGAAATTGGAGAGTAATTTCTGATTATGTGCAACGACAATAAGTTTGGTCCTTTGTTTTAAAGGACATAATCTTGAGCATTATGCACAGCTATATCATCTGGTGGAGCTATAAGCACGGCCTTGTAGAAATCACAGCATAATTTCTGATTGTTGTCTGATCTTGCAACAGCTGGCCATCGGTGGTGAAAAGGGAACAATACATTTCTAAGTTCATCCTAGATTCCTAATAAATTGGAGAGAGTAATTTCTGATTATGTGCAACCCCAATAAGTTTGGGGTTGTTTTAAAGGAGATAATCTTGAGCATTATACACAGCCATATCATCTGGTGGAGCTAGCATAGCCTTGTAGAAATCAACAGCATACTTTCTGATTGTTGTCTGATCTTGCAACAGCTGGCCATCAGTTTTCTGAATACTAATAAGTATGGTGTTGATATATTGCCGACTGAGAGCTGAAACATAAACTTTTCATGTATTATAATCTCCTTGTTATCCAATCAGCTATAGATTGTTGATTCCAATATATGATCTCTTGCAGTTAGGCAATTGCCGTTCTTGTTCAAGTAGAGGATCGAGGGCATGATCTCTGATTGTTGTTTGAAAATTGGCAAGCTGATCCTTAGCTGTGCTGATTTGAGGGAAAATATGACGAAAAGTAGTTTTATTCCAAAAGCAGTTTTTCTTTTCCATGTTTTTAGTTTAGTGGGAAAGTTGTATATATCAGATTTGTGTATGTCAGGAGCTGATCGTGAGCACATGATTATATTGGGGTAGAAATCCTTGTGTGATAGCCATGTGTGCTCAAATCAGAAGACATGGCTTCTTTTGGATAGAGGAATTGTAATATTGAGAAAGATAGGCCGATGTTCAGATAGGTTGTGTCATTGACCATAGCCTCTAAATGATAGATTTGCCTGGTCCAGTCTCGAGTTTGAAAAATTCTATCTAATTTTTCAGCAATATACTAGGCACCTTTTCAGTGATTGCACCGAGTACACTGCCCCCAAGAAAAATCCAGCTTCAGGAGGGATGTGTGTCTCAAGACAGGTGACAGCCTCAGCTGTTCCAATGTTGTATCTTACGCTGCCTTTTGTTTCTTCTGGTTGACAGATGATGTTGAAGTCTCCCATTATGTTCAAGTGTTCAGGAAGAGTAGAGGAAACCCAGTCCTTGAGATTATTGAGAATCTGGATCCGGTGATTGCCAAAATATTTACATCTATTCTGTTAAATATTTGAGTACATGTGCAAATGATTTCTTTTGGGGCATGTTCTTAAAAATGTCTCATTGAGGTAGCGGATGATTTTACTGACCTCTGGATTGATCTCTCTGGCTGGTAATTTCAATCCTCTTTACTTCAAGCTATAGGTTAGTGCTAATTGATACTATTTTTACATTGCAAATCCTTAGTTTGTTGTACGTAATAATACTATATAATATTTAGTATGATCATAGTTAGTCCTCTCACAACATTATCATTTAATATGTAATATCCATAATTACTCGGGAGATTCCTTTTGTGTAAGGTCATGTTTTAATATTTTTTCTATAGCTTGCTCTTATCTATTTTTATATGTGAGCTTGAAGCATTCAGAAATGTTTCTATTGTAAATTTTGTTAAGGTGTTTAACTATTAGAGCAACTTACTAATTTAATGCTTGTATAGAGAGGTTGACACAAGTTCTAGATTCTGAGCGTGAAGCCCCCAGAGAATTTGAACCATTACCATTCCATTACGTGGAAATATCAAGACTGCTTTTTGACTAGTATGTATTTTGAGTAACACCCGTTTATGCAATATTTTAATTCCCTAGTCTCTTGTTTTAATTCAAGAAATTGTGTGAAGGCACGAATCTGTTCAATTTTTTTTGTTTATGTCCTCATTTACCTAACAATACTTTCATATTGGTTTTAGTGCACGTGATGACATACCAGATATCTACCTAGTAAGTTCTTTGACCTTAACTTTTACACCACCTTTTAAACAAAATAGACTCTTCTAAATTACAAGTTTCAGATGGAGTTTTTAATGCAACTGTTTGGAATCTCTACATGGTTGCAGGTCAGGTCATTAATAGAGGATATTAGGGATGTAAGATTTCACAAGGTTGAGACTGGTTTAGAGTTAAT
This sequence comes from Cunninghamia lanceolata, assembly GCA_027924645.1. Classification (NCBI taxonomy): domain Eukaryota; kingdom Viridiplantae; phylum Streptophyta; class Pinopsida; order Cupressales; family Cupressaceae; genus Cunninghamia; species Cunninghamia lanceolata. Next base: position 12,228,362 of record BSBN01000655.1, read on the forward strand.
TAATTCAAGAAATCATGGAATGAAGGTAATGCATTCTATTTCTATGTGTTTAAAATATCCCAAATGAGAAAAACAAAATAAATGCTTTCCACTTAATTTCACCCTTAACTTAAAACATTGGCAGTTAAAAAATCTTTCTGCAATGGAGGTAAATCTAGTACGCCCGTTTATGGTGAGAGCTTTTCAAGCTTTCGATAAACATGATTCTGGAGATCAACAAGGCTTAGATGGAAACAGCCAACCTACATCTACAGACCGGGGCAAAAGAGTAAGTATACTAGGGCATATATATTGTATGAGGTGGACAGACAATAGCAGTTTTAAAGTGTTCATTTTGAGATCTAGAATTAAGATTTAACTGGTTAAATTTTTTATTGAACAGTAAATATTGTTTTGCTATAAGACAATTATTTTTGTATCTAAAATTTTGGTGTGGCTTGTACAGCGTACGCTTCGACCTCGCTAGACACTCCAGATGTTACTGCTAACCTTCAGATTCTCTCTGGTAGAAAATGCAAGAATGACTACAGTTTGTATCATTGAATTTGTTAATGTTGCTTTCATAATATATGTAATTTGAAAAATCTTGCGAGGTTTAATAATTTGCATTCTGAGCAGGGAAATATAACAGTATTCTCTCTTTTTGGGTAAAAATTGCCTTGTATACTATGAAAGCTAACACTTTGATAGTGGCTTGTGTTTAAAATTTCGATTTTATGGCTTTAAGTATTTTTCCATATAACATGGCTGTCTTTGAACATTTTATTTAGCTTTGCATGTCCAACCTGTTGCAAGAACACCATCTAAATGGCATTCATCTTTCTCTAACCTGATCATATTTCTTCTAGGACTAATAAGTGTCTTGACTGTGCATTTATAGATGTTAAAGACTTATTTTGAATTGTGATGCATTAAAGAATCGCAAAACATTTTCTTTAGTTATTAGGCTAAAAAGAAATTGATGATTCATGCATCCAATGTTTATGGGCTGCAAAAAGCATTGAAATGTTTATCTTCCCAAAAGAAATATCCCAAAAAACTTTTAAGATCGAACTTATAATAACAAAATAACATATGTATTATATATTTGTTGCTTGCATTTCACTTCACAATGTGGGATAAATGTGGATTGACCGTAGAAGCTATATGGTTCCTCTCTACTCCAAAGAACTCAGAGAATTTTGGCGGAACTTGACTGTTTAGCCATAGGGGATGGCAATTACAGAGAGGGTATTATTTTGATATTTGGTCTTTTTTCCAAGGTTTTCAATAGCTCAACTTGCTGGTTTATCATTTTCTGAACTTTTTGTGATTCAACTTTCACAAGAGCAAGCTTTTTTACCATTTTTCGGTTTTTAAACTAGTTATCTTGTGAGTGTTTTCTTTTGTCATCAAGCGAAGTTTCCATAACTGTGATGTTTTTAGTCCACCACAAGGGCCATACTTAATAAATAATGATGTATGGAAACATCAAAGTCTAGTAGGCTTTCTATTTTTCAAAACGATTTAGTCAGTATTTTTATGTGGTGAAGGATTACTTAAGATATCTGCAAACATTTTTATGTTGAAGCTCCATTTTTAATAGTCATTTTTCAAACAAGAAAACAAATTTAGTGTGAATTCTTTTATGCAAACATTTTTTAAGGGTATTGTTTTTGTATTTACCTTATACATTAATTAAATGAGGAGTACAAACCCACCCTGTACGGATTTCATGTAACTTCAACTTTAAAATACATAAATCTGCACCATTAAACCAACTCAAATTGTATATAAAACTTTATGATGTCAATGATGGCCAAACCACCAATTTGAGTGTTTTTTTTGTTTCAATTACTTTCTCATTATTTTGTGAAGTGGCTTCTTTGCAATGATCTCTACATTGTCTTTACAAATGTGGTGTTTATACAAATTTTTCAACTCATCAAAATACCCTTAATATGTAATTTGACACTTGTATCTGCCTATTTCTCCAATGTAGGCTTTATGGCATAATTACAAAATGCGACATACACCTTTTGAAAGAGTATTTGGTGGGTTAGTAACCATCTCGACTTTATATTTACTCAAATCCTTGCTATCTTCTCTAGTCCAACATTTATGTAAGAAATTGTGACATTTTTTTACTCAGGAATTGTTAATATTTGTCATTTTAGAACCTTAAGAGTTGATCACTTTACCATTCAATGTGCCTCATTTGAAATTCTCGCAATACTTGTCATTAGGTGGTGCACTTAGAATGTGTGCTTTATAAATGAAATGAAATGAAATATTTAATAATGTTCACGAGACCAAAGTGGCCTATGGGACCAAGAATAGCAACAAAGGAGCAGCATGCAAACCCAACCCCTAGACACAAGGACACCAAAACCTTATGAAGTTTGTAAACCCTTCATGATGTTGGATCTTTTGCAGTGGATTTTGATAAAAAAAGTTTTGTAGTTTTGTCCAACCTTGCCTCCTCAAACAAGGTATTTAGGTTGTCCACTCTCAAGGTGTCTTCGTAATTGATACATATGTCATTCTAGGCCAAACACTCCATGGTGTAGTGCCATTTTGTCACGACCACACCCTTGTTGTAGAATATGCATGTTTTCATTTCCCACTCCTTAGGTATTGTCCACTTGCTAGTTTCACACCTAAGATGATGTGAGCTAGTCCTTAATTGGGCTATCAACATTTTTTTTGATTTGAGATTTTTCATCATGGTGCCATGTGGGGTTGAATTCTTTGATATAGTAAGTTTTTTTTTGACCAATTTGCTTTGTTCACATGGCAGTCCTAAATTTTATTTTTATATGCTTTTTTATTTCCTCAGTGTTTGGGCACTCTTGTGTATTAATGTCCCGTTTATTCATCCGCTTGTCTTTTTGTTTCATCCATGTGTTCTTCCTATAATTTTAGCTCTTCCTTAATAACCAACACTCTTGTGTATTAATGTCCTGTTTATTCATCCGCTTGTCTTTTTGTTTCATCTATGTGTACTTCCTATAATTTTAGCTCTTCCTTAATAACCAACCTAGGTCAACAATCATGCTCCATATTTTGAGCCTTTTTAAAGTAGCTAACCGAATCATTGTCGATGCTTCCAAAGGGAAAGTACTTGTCTCAACTAATACAATGAAGTCTTAGTTTTGAGGTTACCAATGATCAAATGTTTTTGGATTCTTTCCAATTGCCTCCATTTTTGATCTAAAATGTCCCAAATTTCACACCCATAAAGAATCATCGAAGTGAAGCAAATCAAATGGGATTTTCTTGGCTTTCCAATCCCATAATTCCACACTTCTGCATCTATTTTGTAGTGAGTATAATGTTTTCTACCCCCCCATGTATTCTTTTTGCTCTACATGTTTCCCAATTGAGTTTGTTGTGAAAATCGAGCCCGAGGTAGTTGTATTCTTCCACTATTTATTGCGGGCTTAATTCAAAAATACAATTAATTTGTTTCTTTTTCCTCTATAATGAAAAGATCACGAATTTAGTTTTGTTGTTCACTTGCATCTTGACCTCCTGACAGAAGGGTTCTAAAGCCTTCAAATGTTCTCTCAAACTATTAGTTGTTTTTGCAATTAGGATTAGATCATTGGCATATACGAGTAACTTAACTAGCCTCACCACTAGCCTTGTTTATCCACTCTTCTTACTTATGAATGTATAACCCAAGCAAAGTTGGGGAGAGCGAGTGATCTTGTTTGACGCCAATATCATTGTCGAAGCACTCAAACATTTTGCCACTTGTTCTAATTTAAGCCTTGACTTGTTCATAGAGCCTATGAACAATCGCTTTAAACTCATTTGGAACTTTGAGTTCCTCCATCCTATTCCAAAGTTTGTCCCTAGGCACTATGTCAAAAGCCTTTTTAAAATCCACAAAGCAACAAAAAGCCTTTTCACCTTGAATGACCATTTTTTTTGATCTAGTACTTAAGGGTGACACAATGATCAATAGTGGAGTGTTTCGCTCTAAAGCTTGCCTGCCCCTTGGCCCCTTTCTCCTCTTTTTATATCCATCTACTAATTCTATGTTCAACCATGCTCCCAAAAAGTTTTCCAAGAAGAGGATTAACCCTAAGAATGTGGTAATTTGATGGATTATTAATATGTTTGCTTTTATAGAGAGGTATAACAACCGCTAGTTGTCCAATCCTTTAGAAGCCCTCTTGAATGACATTATTGAAGATGCATTTGATGCGAGGTATGAGGACCTCTACACCCCATTTTAAATATTCTACTTGCACCCATCTATATCTTGCATTTCATCCCTTGCAAGATTCTTTATGCCCTAATTGATATCTTCGGCGGAGAATAGCTCAATGGTGGTGTTGATTATCGAATGCCTATTTTTATCTTAGGCATGCTTATAAAACAACTTTGCATATTTTAATGATTGGGAATCTGTGATATTGTTTTCTATTTGTTTTCTTTTTTGCTTTAGTTCCTTCCAAAATCTCTTGGGGTTGTGCTTTCCAAGAGCAATTAGTTCCCTTCTTGTGTTCAAATACCTGTCCTTTTTGGATTGTATCAATTTTTCATATTCTTATTCTCTTTGTCCATCCCGCATTCTCTCAAAGATCTCTTTGATGCCTTGCACTCTTCATTGAACCATGAGTTTGCCAAAAAATATTTGTAGTTCCTCTTTTAGGTCTAGCTCTTTTACACACACTTAAAGCCTTGTGTATTAAGGGAATTGGCATATTTTTGCTTATTGGGTGGCTTGTCGTGCAATCTCTATTACTCTTAGATGCTTGAAAAAGTCGTTCGAGGGTTGCTTTGAAGGATTTCAAATTTTCTTGAGTCATGAGAATTTAGAGACACCACCTTCCTTTTGATTGCAGTAGTCGTGTTCACCTTGTTGCTTCTTTATGTGAATGCCAAGCTTTACATAGGATTATAATATGATTTTAGCTCTATAAGGTAGTCACTAACTACTAACTCCATTATCATTTTATCACAACATGGGTGCAATTAAGTTGAGGTTGTGTAACGAAAGTATATGTCACTAATATGGATTGGTTTGTGGGAGCTTGTATGAGGTTGTTTTACAAATATTATATTTTCATTGTTTCAAACTAGTATAGATATCTTAAGTATATATATTTAAAAAAATGTGTATCAGTCTTTAGTTATTTTATTTACTTAAGAGTTATTTTATAGTTTCTTTGTTTTTTTGATATGTTGTTGTGTTTTAGTTTTACGTACAAGTCATGACATGACGCTTAAGGCCTTGGTGCCATTGTAGAACATCTCTTGGCACAACTAGTATAGATATCTTAAATACATCTACCTAAAAATGTTGAGAGATATCAATTTTAAGGTACCTGTATTAAATTTGTGACATAAGTTAGATAGGCATCTCTAGAAATTTATGACATAAGTTAGATAGGCATCTCTAGATTGAAGTTTATCTACAATTTTAATAAATTATTTACTCCACATCATAAGTACATAACTATATTTTATGAAAACAAATTATTTCAATAATTTTATATATTTTATTTTATATGTTGTATGTTAATATTTTTTTTCTACTATACCTAGGTTAGGCACCTAGGAGCCACAAAAAGGAACATTAAAGAGCTCAGATTACTGGTAACCATGGTGTTCATTAGATCCATCAAAGTTCAACAATATTTCGATAGATTCTTATAGCCCTAATTTAAAACTAGAATAAGGGCACCTATCATCATACTAAAGTGACATAGAAAACCTTCTATTGAGCCACCAAGTATATCCAAAAACACCATCCATATTACCACAAAGCTATTAATCGAAACCATCCCATTACTGTGAACCACTGTTTGGAATATAGATATGTCCATGTATCACAACAAAATGATCTTCAACCATTGTCTATAATATCGATTGACATACAACACTTTATACAAACTACTATACCAAAAAACTAGTCATAAAAAAAATCGCAGTCCACAATAAACAAAGTATCATGGCAGGGCTGGGGGGATGCAAATTACTTAGGACCCCTATTACATTGAAGCCAACCTCAACAGATAAGTTCACCTTCAACGCTTTCGCCAATTTCGTCACTGCCTGGTGAAGACGACACACATTCTTGCTCAGCTTGTGAAAATGCCCAAGATGACAGTTAAAAATGCTTTAGCCTGGTTCTCAACACCACTAATGTCATGATGAAGAAGATACATTCCAGTAGCAGAAGATAACAATGTTGCACAACTTAAACCCTGTGCTACATCGAACACATTACGCCTACCCACTGATTGTTTAGGGTCTAGAAGCATCCTTGCCATCGAAGTGCTAATACCAACACTAGGAGAGCCATCCACCTCCTTAGCCAATTCCTAAATTCTCATGACCCACAATCTCAAATCTGGGTTCCCTATTTCTTACTCCAAGAGCGCAGATAAATTATTCAGCATATCCTCCCCATATCCCGTCTTTCCATCTATGCTTCTCCTACTCATATCTATCATACTACTCTATAAACTTTCTTTTGCCCTTCACAAGGTTCATGGAAGCAGCCATGCAAACATAAATCACACCAAGAAAAAGGACTCAAACCAAAACTCGACACCAAACACAATGCCTAGGGAAATTCACATTCCAGAACCATCAAGCCTTTGAAACTTCACAAAAAATGAAGTCTTCATTAGATGAAGATACACGATATCGGATGCCTCCATTAGATATCATCATTGCCTTGTACTCCAAATTTATTTCTCCGATACTACTCGCATTCCATCACACACTCACCAACACTGCCACCTTCAAAAACATAACTCTTTATCATACTAGGGCAGAGGACCCACTAGTTGAGCACCCTAACTTCACGCCTCTAAAATCATATGTGGCAATTTCGAATCACTCCAAAATTTTTACAATAGCTTACTTGACAAGGCCTCTATTTATAACTAAGGTTTTAGGTCCACATCATCAAATATGATGCCACATCAACATGCTTTTTGTTGAGGTGTCAAAAAGTTCCCTCCAAAAAAAGGTGGACCAATAGGTGTGCATTAAGTCATATTTTGTTGGTGCACTCATGTGGCATCACATGATTGGTTGCTTTTATAAATCTAAAGGGCACATTTCATTCAATTATTAGTACTTATAGTCAACACTGACAACCTTAAAGTCACAACTACTAGTGCTAAACTTTTTAATGCACAAATACTATCTCAACCATTGGAACTATCTCAGCGATTGGGTCTTTTCCCCTATATCCCAGCCCCTTATCAAACCTATTATATGTTAATTTATGTACATAGCCATTTTTAAATAATAGATTTATTAATAAAAAGTGTAATAGTTTGTAGTTTAATGAAAAAAAATTATTACTTTAACGAGTTATTTTATTTTTGTATATGACTATTAAATGTTAATATCTATGTAATCTACTACAAGTATAGAGGTAAATAGATGAAAAAAGACAAAGTTATTTTATTTACTTAAGAGTTATTTTATTGTATTTAGAACTATTTTATTTACTACATAGATACGTGGACACAAATTCACAAATTTTAATTTACGAATTATTTTACTTTATCTACATTGTTTATTTTATTTTTATTTGAAGAGCTATTTTTTAGTAATACATTTGTTTTACTTTTGGAAAAGCCAACATTCATTATTTCGGTAATTATTTTGTTTTGTTTTTACTTTGAAAAGTATAATAAATCAAGTATATGTTACTTTTTAATAGTTTCATTTGTAGGGATTAGTATATTCTTTCATTTTTCTTTCATGGTCACAACATCAAAAGCATCTCCCCCTTGCTGCCACTCGATGTAATTATCATTGTTGTTTCAAGATGTAAAGGAAAATATTTTTTTTCCTAATTTTAATCTAGACTAATCAAATGAAATTTTCATAATTCAAAACAAATTAATAGTTATTGTTAAGTTAAGAAAGTAAATATACTGGATTGGGGTACCTAGCTTTATAATCAAAGAATAAATGTTTTTTGATGTAGATGTTAGATTTGATTGTTGTTGGCTTGAGAAAAGATGCCTCTTTTTGTATATCATCTTAGATTTTGCACTTGACCTCTATTTTGTCCTAGGTTGAGTCTATGGGTTAAGGTCTTATCCATGGCCACAATTTTGTCTTTTGTGAACAAATTTGATCTTGCTCAATGCGTACCTTTGCTTTGTGATTCCTTGTTTGATATTTGTCTGCTCCTTTTGCTATTTGAAATTGGCTATATTACCATTATGTCACAAGGGGATATGTTCACCTACCCTTGGAAATATGTGTTACATATGAACAAACATCTACTAAGCACTCTAGAATAATATATGCAAATTCGTTACTTGTTTTAATGCTTCAAGCTAAAGTGTTTTGTTATTATTTGCTCCTTGAATGCTTCTATGATGAGAGGATATGAAATGAATGCAAATGATAATGCGAGTTGCTACCATGTGCTTGTATATAAAGGCAAACATGTTAGTCAACTCACAATGGCTAGTAGAATGGGTACGAGTCGATGCAACTTGAATTTGAATTTTGAAAATTTAGGGGTCAAGTTCGTGACATAAACGATCTTGGGTGGGTGAATGGCCACAACTGTATGGGGGATGAATATTGGGTTGTGTGTGGAGTCATAATTTTCATGATAAATTACAAATGGTAAATGTGTAAATTTAGGCGTATCAGAAGGCATGTGTGTGGGGATAGATGAAGGCTAGGGGAATGAGTCCAACATTGCACAAGATTGTGTCATTTTCCCATGTGTACATGTATTAAGACATTCTCCCACAATGGGCACAAACCTAAATAGGAAATGGCATGGGTATGTGAACTTCACCATTACATTTTGCCTTCATTTTAAGGTACATGTGAATCCTAGAATAAACATGTAACTCGAAGTATGTAGCACTCACAAATATGAATGTAAAGTAAAAATTTAGACATAAAAGGATACTATGGGGGTGCATTAGGTTCATCCTTTTGTATACGCTCTCCATAGGAACCTACAAAACAAAGGAAAAACATGCAATGAGTATCTTTTGTTTCACAAATGAAAATCAAGCACAAAATATGAGCTTGCTTAATTGTTTAGGAAATAGGAAAAATAGGAAATGAGTAAAGTTAAGGAATTCAACTTGTTTGAAAAGTAATAATGCTTTGTTTGGCTCGGGGGCCGTAGAATGACAAGGCACATGGGGCACTGATGTGTCATGTGATGATGATCCATATGCTCATGGTGATGAGTCTCTGTGTAGAACTTTTTCACTACTTGGAAAGTCAACATAAGAATGTTGTGACAATATATGCCAACTGGTTGTGGTTGTGGGAGGCAAGGAATTGAAGGAGAGGAAAAGAAGTACGTATAATGTAAATGTAATATAGAATTAAGCATGAAAGCATATGAATAAATGCATAGATACATCGTGTCATAAGCAAGTGTTAACATGTAAAATGATAAAGCATGGTAGGCACATGTGGGTTGGAGATGAATCTCCATATAGAAGTTTACCCCCAGCATAGACAATGTGAAATGGTGGTTTGGCTCCTAGAGACCAAGAACACCCATGCAAGTATATATGGCACTAGGATAGGCATACACCCCCAAAGTGTCAACATGAACATATGATGGTGAGACAACAGGTTGTATTGGTAACATGAATCTAGATAGAAATAATGTGAAATGAGGGAAGGCATGATGTCCATGATAATAAGGACAACACTAAGAGTGATGTAGGTATGTAATGTCAAGGAGGGGAAGACACGATGTCCCCAATATAGAAGTATGGCAATGACAATATGTTGTGCAAGGGAGAAGGCATGATGCTCCCAACGTGAAGATTATGTCAATGAAAGCATAATGTGTAACGGGGAAATGCTAAAGATATGGGAAGGGGAGTGCAAGAGGTGGGGGAAGGTATGATGCCTCCAATGTAAGGATATGGTAATGTAGGCACACGTGGTACAAAGGGGGGGAAGGCATGATGTGCTCAAGTATGGTGTGATAATTCTGAAAGTATGATAGGGCTTAATATGTGATACATGAATGTAGGCTCAATGTGTAAGCTCTATATTCATGATATGGCAATATAAGATCAAGGCAAGTAAATCAATAGATAATAGTAAGGTGTAAGCCTCATAGTAAGATAAATGTCATGGGTATGATAATGAACATAAGAGTTATAGGCAAAGCATGGTAACATGGGAATGCATAACAAGTATAAAATGAAAAGTGGCAAGGCTATGTAAGCAAACAAAGTGGTAAAGGCAAGAGTCATAAAATCATAAGAAGTTGTGAACAAGGAAAGCTAAGGATCACTCTACGTAGGGAATAGAGGTAAAGGGAAAAGGTAAACAAAGCATATGGATAGTGAATAAGAGGACATGTGTATGGAGCAAGGAAAAATGGAAAACAAAAATGCCCAAGTGGGGGAGAACAATCATGGAAAACAAATATAGAAGGTGAAATGAGTATGAAAATCACAACAAATAAGACATAATAAAAAAGACATGCCGTTTCTCAACAAAGGGTAATGGGTTGGATTTATAATTAGAGTGGCATGAATGGGCTATTGTATAAGGGAGGGCAATCCCTTCTTGTTTTGGCTATGATATGCCAAGGGGGGTATTCCTTGACGTTAAACACAAAACAATTAAAGAGAAATATCCCAAATGACTAATCTTACCAATCAAACCCTAATCTATTGCAATGAGAGACTCCCAGGGATGTCACTAAGTCTTCATGCATGTTTCTATCATAACCTCCTTCAACCAAAAAAACAAAATGTGCATGCAAATCAAGATGTGCAAATTACTTAACCTTAAGATGTATGTTAATGAGGGCTTTCTTCATACACATCTGCAAGAGATACAATAATGTAAAGCCATGAAATGATTGGTTAACCTTTAGAATCCTTTATGATATATTCTTGAAATGCTATAGTCATTTGTAAAGTTTGTAGAATAATTGATTCTAAAATTGATGTAAAGATGTTCTTGTTGTGTTTGAAATATGGTGTGATGGAGGGGTTGAAAACAAGACCAATGCCTTGATCTATATTGCATATTTGAAATCAAGAAACAAATGCATATGGAAACCAGAGAACTTGCAACTCAAGGGAGATGAGGACAATAAGGAGTCAAGCTTGCATTCACACATACATAAGTTATGCTCTATATATGCCAAATGCACAAAACCCAAGATATAACAACATCAAAGATGAAACGTACTTGAAGAATCCATCAACAAACAAATATGCTTTATGTATTATGTTGAAAGAGTCCTTGAGAAAGGATTCACATGATTTTTATAATCTCTAAGATGATCAACTAATCTAGCACAACACTCAAACTAGCAAGTGTAGCAGGGAGAGTCACATATATTCTCGAAAACATACTAGGCATTCATGGATACATTAACACCAATGACAACATTACACTTATGAACATTCCTTTTGGACTACAAAATATACATGTTCTTGAAACATAGAAACTCAAACTAACAACCTTTGACACCCTAGAGTACTTGCAAAAATAAGGGACACCTAAAGAAATTCTTTGTAGTCTCTTCTAGCCAACCAACCAACAACAACCATTTCATTTTGAAATTTCTGCATATATAACTTGAAAGTTCACCCATCCCAACAAATATGGCATACACATGCCTCACCAAGTCATATGAACACATGCCCATATTAAGTCCACGCATTATTGTAGACCATTGAGAATTTCATAAGGAAAATCCATGTGGGATTGGAAAATTGTACGAAATGACATGGGAAACCAATGCAAAATTAATGCCAATGAAGAGGAAGGAGTTCAACAATGAAAGGGAACTCCCTTTCATGCACATCACACCACCTCAAGCCCTACCTAGAAACATTATATTGCGAAGGACATGATGAAGGCACCCACGACCATTGAATACTTTCCAACCAGCCAGAGGAAGATAACTATGAATTTGGCATGGTTGGGCATTAAGCATAATAGTGCAGGGGAAACACAACCACTTGTAATAAATCTTCCAAAAGTTTAGAGTCCATAAGGTGTGGGCTATATGCCATCAAGTTTAACATCTTGTTGAGATCCATGGTCGTGGTAATGCCGAAGAGTAACAATATGGACCAAAAGTCTTCATGCCTCCACATAGGTAGAAGAAGCACTTTTTAAAATCACTTGGGAGGGTCAAGACAATGGAAACAAGGTAAACAACCCTACCACAAGCATCAAATATGAACAATTACATGATGAAGACCTTTGTTAGCACTAAGGTATGTTTAGAACATGCCTAGACAAAATGGACTTAAAGGACTAAAAGGAGCAAGCCTTCATCATTTGGCATGTTTAGATATGCATACCCTAGACCTAAAATGGAGATCCTAATGGTAGAACAAGCACAAAGATATGATCACAAAAATATTTCACACAGTAGGGTAACACAAGCCACCAAGGGCATAAATCCACATCAAACCAGCAATACATAAAATACTACTAACAAGGCCAAATTAAAAATTAACCAATGAGAATCAAAAGGTGAAAGGTGATATCTATGCTATAGGTATATATGTACATGCACTATGGTGGTGCTCGTGTATCATTGAACACACTTTTTAGGTGCAACCTTAACCTCCAAAGTTTTATGCTTATGCTCATCAAGTAGGTCATTATTGTCGTAACAAAAGTCATCAAATTGCCTTCATATTCATTTGCTTTTTGTTCTTCTTTGCTTGCCTTTTCTATTACACATGTGTTTCTTCTTTGTATTCCTTTAATCTTGGCACTAGCACATGGCCAATGGGTATGACATTAGCCACTTCTTTTTTCACCCATATTTCTTGTTTTCTAACTTGTGGTTGTGGTGGAATGATAGGCATTTGGTGCACCACAACTTCTTGCTTTGGTTTCCATATAGTCTTTTGCACATGAAATTTTGGTGCTTGTATTGCTTTTGCTTTTTGCATCTTTTTTTCATCATGTTTGATGTGTTTTTTCTTTGTGTCATCCCTTTGTTGTTTAGGTAGACCAATTTGGTTTCTCTCTAGCCACCGAATAGTGAGGGACTCTTATCCTAGGAGCATCTTGGGTGTAAGAGCAATCTTGCATCACCTAAAAATACTTTCTTTCAGATTTGTTTGTTTGTTTTTATGTCTACAATAATGTTTCAGTCATCACATGATCACTACAACTTGTGGTTCTTACTACAAAGACATATTAAAGACTATTGTTTCAGCCATGTGACAATTGTACGAATTATGTGGCAACACTTGTTTACATTTCTAAGCTCATTGGTCCCATAGAGGTTTGTGGTATGAACTACATCATGTTCCAATGCATATTATTTATTGCATTGATTCCTGAAGGTTTTCGACTACATGCTACCAAGATACACGTTTCATCTAACATTGAGTTTTGCACCACTTGTGACTGACACAAATCCCTCAAAAGGCTAAAGGCTCACTATATAAGCATCACTCATGATCATTTAAAGTCAAGTAATTAGAGATGAAGAATTAGATGTTGATTAGAATGTTTGGTGGTAGAACAAAAGGTTTGCATTGCAACATCATTAGAGAGTTTTACAATTTGTACATTGATGACCATATATCATAGAAGGCCAAGGCCTCATGTTGTAAGCCCATTATGATAGAGTGTAATGTATTTTATGACTGTGAATAAATAAAGATTAGTTATATTATTTTTTTGTTTCATTGAGTTCCATTGTATGTGTTTGTGTATTTCACTACATGGTTGGATAATCCTTAATTGGACCCTCTGGACATGATTGCATCAAATGGTATTAGAGCATAGTTTTGAATCCTATGAAGGTCAAGGGTTTTTGCTTGTAAACATATTGTCAAATTTGAGACAGCTTGCAAGAAGCTTGAAAACAAAACACTGACTTTCAGGAATCCTTATATGTCTCAAAGTTTCCCTTCTCTTTTAAGAGCATTAGAGACCAATGCTTTTATTGTTGTGAGGATTGATAAGGATTCATAAGGGGTACATAGGGTACATAACTACATAGTACTTAGGTTAACTGTATTTTATCTAGTCTCTATTTTATCTCATATAATTATAAATAATTTGGAATACTACATATTCCACTTCATGCAATTACTACTAGTCTCCTATTTTGAGACCCTTGTGTGTCCACATCACCTAGTTAGTTGCTGTCTCTGAGCTTGAGACATCTTTCAGGATATGTTGAGTCACCTAAGCACTTGTCATGATTGAGGGACACTTCTAAGGATTTTCTTTATTTAGGTTTTTGTATGTATTTAACCATGCATTCCAAAAGCATGATAACTAGTTGTATGCAAGTAAATTTTAAATGATAATGTAAGACTCAAATCAAAAGACCCAAATCCTACTTTCAAATCTAATTACAAACATCAGATAAGCATAAGAAACTTGCAACAATGGACAAAAATAAATCAAAAGACCCACAAGCTCCTTGTTGCACAGGCAATAGCGATTGTGCTTTAGGATTTATGATTAAAAGAAGTAATGTCAAATACTCAAATCAACAACATAACATTGTATTTAGGATTGAGATTCCAATTATGGTTTGCGAGAGGTTCAATTTATAGATTTTTTGATGGATAGGGATAAGTTTTCTTTAGAAAAAAATAGGATAAGGATGAGGATAAATCATGAAGAAGATACAATAAGACATTAGTGTCTAATTAATGGATTTATCTAATTATTTTATTTGATTAGGTGCACATGAGTTAGAAATGGAAAGAAATCAATGGGGATATATGAATAGACAATTAGCAAATTAATTAATTTAATTAGTGTTTAGATAATGATGAAAAATGAATTGATTTAAATAATTAATTAAATAATCAGAAATTATTTAATTAATGCTAGGAATATGATTGTTTTTGATAATTAGGTGATGGTAAGACATGGGAATGTGGGTGGAATTAGGTGTTGTTAGGATGTAGTTAAATTTAGGTGTCTACATTTTGCTCCTCTTTGAGATGGTGTTGAAGTAACGTCGTTTCAAAGAAAAATAAAATATTAGGATTTAGAAATAAGATGCCCAAATTGCTTGGAAGAGGAAAGAATTAACTACGGATGATGCCCCCTCGAGAGGGCAGATGGGGTTGAAGAACACATGTGTGCTCTTGAAATGAATGAAAAAGATGTTGATAGAAATGCTTAGTTATGAATGGAAATAAAGATGAAGATAAAAGATTGGATGGAGAAAATGAATTAAAAGTTAATTTGACAGAAGTGATTAAAGGGGGAATAGAAAAGAGAGATATGAAAATTAAAGATGAATGATGAATGTTGATAATGTGCAACTAGAGAATGATAGATGAATGGATGGATGATGAAAGGATTATTTGGATTGGATAAGAGGATAGAAGGATAGAAGGATAGAACTAAGTGATAAAGAATAAATTATAATGGATAATGTGTTTTTGGGGTAACAAGTGAGTGATTTTTAATGCAGGGATTATGATGATACATAGTGAGCACCTATTTTAATATAGCATGAGATGTTATGCACTAGGATATAAAGACCAAGGCGACAATGTATCCTATGCATAGGACTAACTCGCAAAAAAGGTTGCAAGAAACCCTATACCATATAACACCATGATATGGAAGACCATGATACCGTTGTGGTAAGTACACTATGACAATCAATACAAATGCAAGACAAAATGATAATGGACACAAACAAGCAAGCAAGCATGCACAAAAATGATCACAAAGACAAACAAGAGTTGATGCCCCTAGTCAAGTTGAAAACTAATGATTGATTAATTGATGATGATGATAGTGTTGGTGATGCGGGAATGATATATCTTGGGAACAACACAAGGATTGGGAATGATATATTCTAATGATGATGATTTGAGTTGATCAGGTTTGTAGCAAGGTTGGGAACAAAATCGATGGATGCTTTTGGACAATTTGCTTAAATTGCTTAGTTATATTGGCATGGATTAAGGATTGCTTGCACTTGGATTTATTATTTTTCTTTTCTTTAGGATGGGTGCATTGGATTACATTTGGGTAGTCTTTTGCTTGATATCAAGGACAAGGGAAAACCAAGATTAGGGACGAGGATGAAAAGTGGATTGGATGGATGGATTAAGGGATTGTCGATAATGGATGAATGGATAGAGGGATTGTCGATAATAGATGGATGGTAGATGGATGGAGGAGTGCAAGATGTGATCTCCAAGGGCTACGTCACATAGGAATAATATGCTCCAATCTAGATATGCCACTCATGACGTCGTGCTATAATGCTTGTGACAATAGGGTGGTAGGATATGTTGTAAAAGATTGGGTATACCAAGAGGTGTCCAAAGCATGGATTAGGGAGACAATGGGATAGATATACAAATATAATGGATGGGGATGATATGATGGGAATGCGAGGATAGCAATGATAGGATGGGAAAGGCTTTCCCCCAAGTGTAGGGTTCTCATAGATGGTATATTCACACGACACCCACGAATGGGTTTTAACCATGGTAGTTATCCAAGGCACCATGAAATGGTTTTCACCATTGGACGAATGATTTTCTCTTTATTATTTCTATTTTTTTTTTGCTATTTTTTTATTTTTCAAAATTTCAATTTTTTTAAATTATTTCAAAGTGTTTTTGGATTTTGGATGCTAAGATAAATGGATGGGGATTTGTTAGACTCAAACGTCTGTTTCCATGAGGAGATGATAAGATTCCATTATGAATAATTGTTGCACACGGACAATGTTGATTGTTGTTGTGCTCATAGATGTTGGAAGAGACCTTAGTGATGGCTAAGTGGACATCTCCCAGATGTAAACAAGGTGCCACCATAGCTTTGATGGTAGAGGATGTTATTGAATGAGATGGAGTGGAAGGCAGTTTGGATGGATTATGCGAAGGCGTCGATAAAAGGGGTGTGATGAGGGAGATAGGTTAGATAATGGATTTGAGGGTGATAGGATGGGGGGATGGATGCATGGGGGAATGTCATGGGGTCAAGGGCAACCAGGACCAACATTTGCACACACCTCATTGGAGTTGGAAGCTTGTGATGTGGATGGGGAGTAGGGAGTAACGGGGATGGCAAATTTTTGATCATGGGGTTGGGATGGGTGATTTTGGGATTGTCCTTTTAGGGATTTGGGGACCCAAATGGGATTAGGATTTGTGGTAATTTTTAATTGGGTGCGGGATTGGGGATAGGGATTGTAGGATTTGGGATGGAGTGTGACATTGGAAAGTGGATTTAGATGCTCCACTTAGATTTGATGCTTCCTTTTTTCTTGGGGACCCACATTGTTGTGGTTTTTGCTTTTGAACATGTGGGCTTTTGTGGCTTTTTGGAATTATTTAGATTTGATTTTGTATATTGATACTTTACAGTATGATAATCCTTAGGTTTTTGGGAATTTCTCAGTTTATGAGTGGAGGTATCCAAAGTGCATCCAAAGTTGATGGTGTGATCCCATGGGGAAGTATTATCTTTGAATCCCATAAGGGTGGTGATAGCTTCATCATTTTTGAATAAATAAAATGTTTTATGTGTTTGTTGGTCTTGATTAGTGATGTTAGGGAATGAGGGATTATGGATGGTAATTGGGATGGAGTATTTGTGAATGGGAAGATTAGTGGATTTGTGGGTGGAAGGATTAAGCAATTTATGGATGAAATGATTAGCGAATTTATGGATGGAAAGAGAAGGATGACAAGATGGGGAGGGATTTTGATAAACTTTTTGGATTGATATGATGGACGAGGGGAGATGGCAGAAAACGGTTTGGAGGAGCGACGAGAGGCACCTATTCTTGGATTGGGAGAAGCTCTCTTCGGATTTATGAAGTTGGTACCAACATGTTTTGATTGTTTCCCTTGAGATATGTGGCCAAGGCCATGCGATTGTGAATGGATTTTGACATGGATGGGCTCCAATATGCCTTGGTCATGAAGGCCTAAGCCTTTGCCTTGATAGTTCATGTTCTGGAGAATGCGATTGACAACGAGATGTTTATTGTTGTGGAAACAAGATGCGAGTCTAGTTTGAGATGAGGAAGGATGCGTGGTTGATATAAGTTGTTCTTCTATTGCGAGAGAACCACCATGCATGAAGTTGTTTGGAATAATGGGATAGGGTGATAATTTGGGAATGGGGTCGATAAGGGATGGTAAGGGATCAAGAGAGGGATTAGATGGGATTCTTGGATCTTGAATTGGATGGGGAGATATTGTGACATGCTTTAAACTAGGATCTTGACA
Organism: Cunninghamia lanceolata; assembly: GCA_027924645.1. NCBI lineage: Eukaryota > Viridiplantae > Streptophyta > Pinopsida > Cupressales > Cupressaceae > Cunninghamia > Cunninghamia lanceolata. Next base: position 12,246,559 of record BSBN01000655.1, read on the forward strand.
TAGTTGGATTTGCTTGGATAACGTGATGGGGGAGGAGTGTTTAGTTTCAATTATTTGGATAGGCTCCTTTAGTTGGGTAGATGGAGGGATGGTTGATGTTTGATGTTCAGGGATTTGGAATTTAATGGGGTTAGGATTATGGATAGATGGTGGGTGGATGATGACATCATCGATGACACACTTGGATGGATTTGGAGTAGTGGGGTGGCATGACTCCATAGATTTGTTTTTGTTTTTGTGCTTAGGATCCTTTACTAGTATTCTTTAGAGTAGGAGAAAATCCAAATGGGACCATTTGGATGTGTTAGGATTAGATGTTTGGATTGAGTGATGGTTGGCTTGATTGAATGAGTTTGATTGCAAAGGTTGTGAGGATGGAGGATTTGTAGAGGATACATAGGCTAGAGTGGTATTTCCCTTGTCAAAAGTGCCATGGGGATGATCAATAGGTGTGTTGTTTGGGCCTGAGGGATAGCTAGTGCTGACATTTTCTTAGTTAAAATGCTCTTGATTATGCATGACTAGGTGATTATAGATTATGACCAACTTGCTCATAATGATGTTGTCAAGGGTTTCATCATCACGTTAATCCTCATTGTGATATTCGTCTTGATCCACAAGACTATCATTATCATTGTCAAAGGGAATTTTGGATTGATTTGGATAAAAGATCTCATCTAATGGATGCATGGTTTGAGGACCTGCTTTGATTGTAAATTTGGGTTTTACACTTCATGCAAGGGTGTAGGCATAGGGGTTTTAGCTTGCAAAATGAAGTTTTCAAACCAAAGGTCCATGATGGAGATGACTAAGGATGATGGGATATCTGGATTGCAAATTACTCAACCTTAGGCAAGGGATGTGTTTGTCTTTGTATTTTGACACAAGATTTTCAAGTTTACAAAATTTAAAATGTTCTTGGATGAAAAGGGGAATTCATGATTTTTGATAAGAAAACACTTCAAGCACATGAACAAGCCTAAATTATTCAAGTGGGAGTATCAATCTTTATGGGTTCATCAATATACTATCTACCAAGTTGTGGATAGCTAGGGAATGCAAAATCATCTACCACCTATATACCCCTTACCGTGGAGGCCAAGGCCCTCCCCACAATGAGCTCTCTCTACAAAATCAGAAGTACAGTGTGAGTAGCTTCTCAAGACTAACTACTTATTGATGCACCACAAAAAAGATGGCCAAAAGGTCTTATCTAGGCTTGTTGACCCTGATTTTGTAATTCAAAATTTAATCTTTTTGCGTCAAAAACTTGAAGCACTGATATGAGACAAGCCAAACTAATATGCATCACATTTACACCATCGGTGAAAATAACAAGTTTGAAAAGTGGTTTGAAGTGCCGATCAAGTTGTGGAGCCATCCTAAAGAGCCGAAGACTCAAGGAAAGAAGTGGTTTTTATAACCACAAGTAGTTAAGTAGTTATTACAACTACTTCAATGAACAAAAGCTACACAAAATCAATTCAAGGCTGCCTCAATAAAATTTGGTCTCACGATTTGCAATATTAGAAAGATATGAACTAAATGGGCAAGTTGAAAAGTCTTCAGATGCTTTTAGGTAAATGAAACTTGCGGGTGTGGAAACTAAACTCCACAACCTTGTAAGCATCTGCCTACAACAAACAGCGTATAGACATTCATGAAAGCATAAATCAGATTCTTGTTAGATGTAGTAGTTACAAATGCTCTCACAGATTGGGAAGGAAGCATGAATAAAGTGCCGGAATGCAATGGTTGCAATATGCAACAAATGGATTTGTTATAAGTAAATGCTTTCGGCAAGTTTCGAACAAAACCACAAAACTGCCAATATCTTCTCAGACCGTGCCCAAACAGGGGGCTTTTGAACAAAGAATGAACATCCATCACAAAATAAATGGAAGAGAGTTTGTTTAGAGATTATAGTTTGAAGTGCCATGGTAAACATATATGTAAAATATAGAAACATAACACGACAATGAACCGTTTGACAATATGCCTCAGAGATATGTCGCTTCATAGACTCTAATGGTGTAGGATATGCACATAATGGCTTTGATGAAAAGACCTTAGAAAGTTTCAAGAAAATGCTACCGACAGGAGTAAAGCTGAGTGACATTTGCTAGCATACCCTCATCTCATGCCACTGGAAAAATTTTCTAAACTCATCGATTGTTTCTATTGGCATATTCCTTGAATCTTTTATGGATGCGAGTGCTAGTATGGTTTGAAATACTTTGGTAGACACGCATGCAAAATGCAGAGACATACACAGACAAGGCACATGAAGAGTTTGGCTTAGCATTCAAAGCAAATGTGGTCACATGGACTGCTAGGATTGCAAGATGTGCACACTATGGTTTTGTTGAAAAACACACAGAAAATTTCAAGAAAATACAATTTACAGGCACCTTGGCAGACATATCTATAAAATGTGGAAGCTAGACATGGCACGTTAGCTGTTTGACAAATTGCCTCAAAGAAATGTCGTCTCATGGACAACATTGACTTCGGATATATGCATTCAGCTATTGAAAATTCATTCCACAACCTTTGCAAGTATCTTCCAAGACCTACGCCGGCATTATCTCCAATAACACCGAAATTGGGAGCTTTGGAATTTGCATTCAAAAGATTGGTAGTAAGGATCTAGACCTCTATTTATTATACAGGGAAGCAACTACTTGTGGAGGACTGCAAATGGTCATAAATGATAGAAAATGGAAGGAGATCACAGTTATGCTTAACATTCCTCGCACTACCACAAGTACTTCATTTGTTCTTCGCAAGTACTACATTAATTTGCTCCACCATTTTGAGCAGGTTCACTTCTTTCAAGTCCAAGGGTCCTTGGTTCCTCCTAACTCTTAGATAGTTATTTTAAGTGCCTAAGTTAGGTAGTTATTCTAAGTGACTATCTTTACAAAAGAAAGTTAGTTGTTCAAAGTTAGTACACTTAGGTAGTTATACCAAGTAGTTACAAAAAGTGGTTGAGGTAGTTACCCTAGGTGGTTACTAACCTCACCTATATATACTTCATTAAATTTCAATCAAAAGGGGTTCCACTTTTTCACATGATAGTGTATGAAAGACTCGAATAGTGTTATTTAAGTTTGAAAGCAATAAAGAAATGTTTTGAATGTGTGTTCAACTCGATTTCATGTGTTGTTATTGGTATTCGTACGTTTCATCAATAATGATCATGTGCTTTCCTTTCAAAGTTGCATTGTGAGAAAGATATTTCGCATCAAGTTTTGGTATCTCTACTTGGATGCATGGAACTTAAATTCATTATTTTAACTCTTATTTCATCACTACTATTTGTTATTTCTTTGTTTTTGTTCTTATAATTCTAGAAAATCCAGAATACCCCTATCATACGAGGGAGCTGCCCCTCTTAAACGCAGAGAAGAATCGACAAGACCTACGATTCTTCAACTGTTGTGAGTAGGTTGTTGCTAATCCAAGGGCGAATGGAGTTACTCAAGAAGATTATTTTAAAGCAACAAATCTATTTACCAACAAGGCTATACAAGCAACTAGGGGATGTCCTTGTTATATGTTAGGTACGTGAGGCCAAAACCTGTGAACCGAAGCTCATTTACAAGCATGCAGAATAAGCACAAGAAAATTACACTTCACCTTGTGTCCTTATGAAAAGGGGCCCCAAGGCTGTGCCGGACACAATGATGACTCCTTTGAGGTTATAGAATTTTTTGGCCTATGCAAGTTTTTGGGGGTTTCTGGAATCTTTGTACCTTGTCCCTATGTCCTCAAGTTCCCTGAAATTCTGAAAGTTTGGAATCCTTGCGATGTTCTTTTCCCACATCCCCTTGACCTTCCGAACCTCACATCCCCTTTGCCTTGACTTTTTCTCTCATTTCTACCTTTTTGGGTTTTCAGATTCCTAGGGGTTTTTGGAACCTTTTTGCCTGGTTCTTAAGTCCCTATGTTCCCTAATTCTCTAGAACTCTGATACCCTGCGTCCTTACCCTTTGCATTTGGTTCCTTTGGTCTCAAGTGTGACTTAGGTCCTAGACCTTGACTCCCATGTCCCTGAATCCCTATATTCCCTGGAACCCTGAAACCCTGCATTCCCTGTTCCAGTGTCCCTAGTTCCTCCTGATTCCTAGTTCCTGCACCTCTAAAATTCTTAATTCGCACATGCAGGTTTTAGGACCTTTCTTGGAACCTTTTCACCTGGTTCCAAGGTTCCTCGGACCCCCAAAACTTTGAAATGCTTAGAAATGTCTTCGAATGTGCCACCAACTTCTTAAAACACCATTAATGATTGTTTTAACTTTTGTAACTACCCATTTTGAGCGGGAAAATGTTTTTCAAGCCTCCTTGCTTGACCTGCATGTGGACCAAGGTGGATTTCATAAGATTTAGTGGGTGTGCATTCAATTCTTTGGAGATGCAATGGTGCCTTGAATTCTCGACAGGATGACCTAGGGCATGAAAATGAAGAAAGATATAAATGCAACTCTTCTTATCATTCAAGGGGTTGATCAGTAAGCCAGTTTTGGACCGATAGTTTCTTCAAGTGGATCTAGGGCATCAAACATTGCTAGTTTGGTCTACAAAAGGAAGGAATACATCTTTTAATTCAAAGGAAAGGTTTTCAACGTGCATTTACTTGTAATGGTATGTTTCCAGGGCAATTTGTAATGGTTTAGGGGAATGTATAGTTGTAACTATGCATTTTATTTTGCCACATTTGTTGGTATGAGTGTAATGATGATTCAATTTATGTGTGACAACATCTAATGCATTGCAAATCTTTTTTAATGGTCTTTTCTTCATTTCACATGGATTATTGTAGTTTTGTTCGGGATTATTATGTCCATTATATGTACTGCTATCTATGATCTATATGTGAATGCATATCTAGTTTTGTTGATGTTTTGCAAATGTATCTTATTCTACCTTGCATTCTATGACTCTGTTACCCAATGGAATAGACATTGGTCTGATTGGTGAAGGATCAAACACTTTTTATCTCAAATCTTATGCCCTATTAGTTGTAGGATTAGATTAGGGTTTCACATGTTATCTATGATTCATTATTGCAAACTAGGGAACAATCATAAATGACTTTCAATGTTCAAATCATTAGAGAATCATGTTTTTGCATGCTTGCACCTTGTTGTTGTGTATGAAATCTTAAGTGGATTCACTTGTGGGAATTATAGTGTTGATGTCATCTGTGGGTGCATTTGCAAGGTGTAGTAATCAACTTAATTAGAGGTTTTATGTGCATTTAGTTAGTCTTTGACCTAGTGACAATCTTTGGGGTCAAGCATACATTGGATACAATTGCAGTAGTTTCATTGTGTACACCTTTTGTTGTGATCAAATGCTATTAAGGATTACCTCTAGGAATACCCTCTCAAATATAGCTAAGCTTAAAGTGTAGGAGAGATTATCCACTCTCGTCAGTTGGCCTTTAATCATCCTCAATCTATTGATGAGCCCCTATTTTACCTTCTTGATGACACTCCATAGCCTTGAAGGTGAAAACATACTCTAAGATTGTGGAGTTGTGCTTTCAGGACCCAACAAGGCATACGTATGTGATTGTAGGACATGATGACTTATGTTTGTGACCATTATTCCCCTCCTCTCTTGTATGTGACTTGATTTAGTTATGCGATGCATGATGACGTAAACTTTATGATATTGTGATAATTTATTTTTGGTTATTGATGATCTTTTTATTTGACTTTGTAGGCTAGCAATGATTATTTTATCTTGGTGTGTGAATAGCTTAGCCACAATCTCTTAGATTTTATTGTCACATAACTCTTGAGGTTGTGTTTGATCTTATTGTTGATAATTGAGCTCATTTATTTATGTTATTGGTGGAATTGAATTATTTCCCTTATGGTGTTCTTGAAATTAGGTGGCTATGCTTATTTTTTTGCATGTTTTGAGTATGTTGGTCTCGTGTTAAGTGTTGTGCTCTTACTGCCATGTTTGGGAGGGGTCCTTGGTAGGTTGAATTAGGGAGTTGATAACCTGGAGAACGTTCTTTTGTGAGGATGGGGGATGCAAATGGACTCGTATTGCGATAGTCAAATCCATTCCCCTTGTATAATTGAGTATGTTCTCTTTTATCTTTCTCTTGGAGGTTAGCACCTTTACAAAAACAAGACAAATGTACTTTGGAAATGTATAGAGGCTTCCTCTATGGATGACTGTAAAACCATCATTCTAGCTAGTTATATGGTTACCCGTTCTATGATGGTTATTTGTTCTATGATATGGCTCTATGTTTCTTAGTTCCTTGGCTCCAGTATGTTATCTTGATATCCTTATGGACCAATGAGTGACTTTTGTGATTTATGTGGTACAAATGTTAAGACATATGTGTTTGTGAGAAATATATGCATGGTGTGCATTATCATATGATTTTTTTATTTAAAGATTATGCAAAGGAAAGAATTAAATGCTTGCACATGCATGAAAATGAATTATGATGTTTATTAAGCAATTCTTATTGTGATAAGAATTTTAAAGACTTGTTGTCTCTCAGATTTGCACCCTTGCTAAGTTGCAGAACTTGGCAATCTGGAGAAACATGGGATCTTTCTAGGCTTGTGGGTCACCTGTGATGGAAAGAACCTCCAGAGAAGGTTGGCTTCCTAGCTGGTTATCACCTAGAAACTACTAGATTTGCAGAGGAAAAGGGAAAAGGAATGCTTAAAAAATGAAAAGTAAAACTATAAAATGAGAACAAGGGTGATACACCAAACTTGATATGATTTATGGAACTCAGATTTGCATACACTTGGCCATAGACATCAGAAACTAAACCTGCACAACCTATTACTGTATGCTTTGCAAAAACACTTCACAAAGAGGCCTAAATGCATTAACCTTTTAAAAGGAAGCTAACTTCACAGTTAAAAAGCATATATAGTTTTAAGACACAATTTGCAACTTGCACAAACACACTTTTTTTCAGACAGGTATTTGAAACATGAGACAAAATCACAAGGAGATAAAACTAACCTCACAAATGACTTAATCAAATACTTGGTAATACACAGTACTACATAAATAAGAAGGCAAAACCTGACTATCAATGGTATCCAAGGTCTGTTTTGTATTTCATATCTCAAAGGGGTTACAAAAACATGCTCAAACTGAATAAGGATTGCAGAAAAATCACTAACCCCAGAATTTACATGAAAAGAACTCCTCTACAAAGAGTCAAATGAATGACTATATACTCTGCAAGTTGTTGTAGCAAGATAAGCATGAGAAACCTCCATGGTCGTGCATCTCATAAAAGCCCTCAAAATATCTGTCTAAAGTCCTCCAAAATGAGTTCCCAATGAAGAAAAAGTCAGGGCATATCATCACTAAACATAAAAGCACCAGAAAATGCCTTTAAATGCTCTTTAAGACCATAAAAATCAAGTCAAATATCTATTAACTCTTCTCCCTGTTTCTCAACCTCTCCTGCAACATCATAAATGCTTGGCATGTGCACAATAAATGTTATGCCATATCTCTTTGACTATATCTGCAAGCATCCTCAACTTGCCCTTTGCACAATAAATGTCATAAACACAATTAATTCTGCATTTAATTAACATTGACTAAGTGGTTTATAATTACACCACTTAGTTGAATTTTTTTCATTCCAAATTTATTACAATCCCATGCAGAAAATAATGGCATTTAGGACATAAATATTTAATCCCCTGATTTTGCATGGTTTGGAGACAAATTAAATATTGTGAAAGAATGACAAAGTAATCGATGAGACTTACTTTGCCACGTGTGATAAATTTGCCTATTATTGCCTTTTACATTTTTATAACAAATGATAAAGTAATTCATAATTCATTACTTTATCATTCGTTTACAATATTTAATCTATCTCTAGATTATGCAAAATCAACATAAAACACCTTGTAATCCCTAGGCAAAATACGACCTCCATACACTTGCATCACCTCTCGCATCTCATGGCTACATCAAAGCACCTTATAACCCCTAGCCATTCATACATGCATTACATATGGGTCCTCTCCATGCATAGGTCAAGATACAAACATCATGACGTATTACATTAGTCATATATCACATTGCATCCTTATGACTCCATATGCAATATTACAATGTCTTACACATACCATCACACCCACCTTATGACTATACCAAGACATGCCTAGCAAGATATAATGTACTCGACCTCCTCAAATATTCATAATGTTTTGACTTTTGGAAAATAGTACAAGGCAAAAATGAATGTCTCACAGCCCCTATGTGCATTATGATTAGGTTTTTTAAATACTAAAAGTCTTTACCACATGCTGGGAAGGATAGCAATGATTTTATTTTTAAAACAAAAGTAAAAAATGGACAATTGCAAATTATGTCGATCAATCAAAAAGAAGTAAAAACCTAAAAAACTCTTCATTTGCATTTCATTCTTTTCTCCTCCTTGCTGCCGGTCCGCCATGCCTATAGGGTTTGTGGTCAATCTTCATGATTTCTGAGGCGTTTTATGAGGGATTTGATGCATTATCTTTGAAAATGAAAGGTAATAAACCTCTATTTCTCCATGTTTGATCTGTTTCCTTCATTTTGGAGGTAAAAATCAGCTCTAGGCCATGGCCCTTGGTAGAGTTCTAATGCTTTTCCTCTCATTTCTCCTTGTCTTCATTGTTGCATTCATTTTTTACTGCATTTGAGGCCATCAAATTCGCTAGAGGGCAAAATGAAAGCAAAAGAGGAGCAATACCCATGGCGCCATGCATATATATCCTCCCAGAAAATAAATGTAAGCTTCAAACTCATAGAAATCTATATCATTTTTGTATTTTTCTGTAGCATGAGGTATGAAATGGTACTATAGGCCACGGCCAACCTTGTATACTTACCCACTGCTGGGCGTCTTCAAAGCTTGCACAAACTCGAACACTCTACAACTTCACATTTGAGATTCTTCTTTTAAAAACACCAAGTGGGTTTCAACTTTGCATGAAGAAAATATAGTTTGATTGTTGTTCCTTCATAGACTCGAACTGGGCTTTTCATCATTTTCAATATGTAGAAGACAGTAACATCAAATCTAGAAAATGCAAAAATTAACTCTCATGAGCTCAAACTGTTTATTTTCACTGTGCTTGCCTTCATCTGATTATCATTTCGCATTGATCACATCTAACTGTAATGTGGCATATACCATTTTATTGTTCTTATTGCATTCTGGACATAGCTGTAACTTATCATTTGTTTCCTTTACTTATGTAGATAAACTTTTCATGGAATTCTATATCATTGAATGGGTTTTAAAAAGCAAACCTTTCCTTCTCCTGTAGCAGCAAGTTTGTATATATTCATTTTGCTTCTTATAACATACTCTGTATACACTAGCAGCTTCTCATTTTATCTCTTGTAGCTATGGATACACTTTTGTTTAGCATCATTTGCATACCTTGTGAAATGTTGAATATACTAGGGTTTTTTGTAAAATAAACCCTTCCCTGTAAAGTTTTGAGTACATTTTATCACTGATGATGAGGACACACTGCTGTCCTTCTTTGATTTTCATTAGGGATTGGTTTACAAGACCCTCCATAACAGCATAAGCAAATCACCTTTATCTTATATACCGGTAGCAACATTTTTGGTTTCCATGTATATATCCAGTTTGATTTGCATTATTCACTTGTATCAGTTATATTTGTAACTCTTCATGAAGTCTCCTATAGATACTATGAACATATGATGAACATGTTGTTGAAGCTTTTGCTATCTCTTTACTAGGGATGTTATGCCTTCACAAGGGTCTTGTAAGCAAATCCTACAGGGAATATATGACCCTTCTTGGTATATTCCATGTGTAAACATACAATATAGTCAATTATTGATGCTGAAATGGTTTTGTAATACAGACCTTCAATCTATCATTCTGTTATACACTTGCTTTGTCTATATGACGATGATAAACATCTACTGCTCCATGCTTGTTGTTGAGACTTGTTCTTCTCACTGTCATCATGTAAAAGATGAAGGCTCCATGTCTGTTACTGTAAATACAGTTGATTGATCTCTCATACTTGTTATACACTTGGCACAAATGAGACAATGGTGAACCACCTGTAGCTTCTGATGTGATATTACTTGTATGAGATATTCCTGCATTCTTGTTATCTCTGTACTACTACTATGTAGACACCTCGATGTTCTTGCTACACTCATAACCCTGTTACAATCATCCATTTAGCATGCCTTTAATCTCTTGGGATTGCATGGCTCTCATGAATGTTCGTTGTTCTACTATTGTCCATTCTTATGGGCTATTCCATGTAAGATATAGGGCTGTTCACTTGCACATATGATCAATAACTTCATACTTCATAACAGCAAAAGGAAAATACCTGCTTCTTTGTGCACTGATGTCCTCTTTCCATGACAATGATTTTTCCTCTCATACGAGACAGTTGTCCTACTGCTGTCCATTCTCATGGCTGCACCTATATTGACTGTGACTGTTGTCTTTGTATTGTTTAGCTTTCTTCATTATATCTGTTGTCATCTTCATGACTATTTCATCAAATTGTTTCTAAGGTCATGATTTTGACACTGACCTTGATAGTACATGACTGTTTCACACCCTACTCTCATTGACTGTCACTTTGTGAACAACCCCTAGCATTTTTCTTTAGATACTCATATCTATCTTTCTGATATGTTGTCCCATGAATGACTATTTTTTGGCTTTGTGACTGCTCTTCATTTTGTCTACTCACTGTTTTTTCATAAGTTGCATGATGTTGTTCTATGATAAGGATAGCATAATTGTAAGTAATATTTCATCCATTTTGGAGACCTTTGCTCTAATACAAAACAATCATTAAACAATGAATTAACTTTCATGACATCTGCTTGTTGATTGCATGGTTGTTTTGGACTGTTTGCTGGCTTCATGCATCTTGTGAGTAAGACTCATTATATATAGGCATCTTATGATCTTTATGACTTGACAAATCAATGATATATTTCTTTTCCAGTCATGTTGCCAACAATATCTTGTAATCATTATATATAGTAGTGACATTAATCATTTTGCTAATATAGATTATAAGATATTGTATCAAAATGACTACATGTAATGACTTCTTATCCTGATTTCTCCTCAAAAGTTGAAAGTGCAGCATGCTGGGCTCAACCCTTGTGGGAGCCCATTTAAACCCACATACTGCAATATTAAATGAAGTAAATGACAATGAAACTTTACCTATATCTGCACATTGGACAAACTTGTTAGACAAAACCATGAGTTTCAGATTTGTTCTTTGTTTTCCTCTGATATATATGATGACTGTAGACTGATATAATGCATTATAGGAGTAAATTGTGCATGTAATGATGATGTATATGCAAGGATTTGGTATCCCGAGCTTTGACACAATTTTCTCCTGTCTCTTTGCATGTATTTTGGAGCAGCAGGGTGACCTCTATGAAGGAGCTAAAGATGAAGCTGCTCAACTGCGGGGGTTCATCATTACAAGGCAATGATGGATCCCTTGTCTTTGTTTATGCTTTCATTTCTATATGCATCATTTCCTTTTCTAATACATTATGGTAGTCATTCCCATGGCTTGTGTGGGAGCATTTCATTTGACATTTATAAATAATGAAAATGCCTTTTAAAATATGCAATGATGTATGGTTCTTGATTGTAAACAATTGCATTTAATTGAAGTTCTTTTATGGCATTTTTCTTTCGGCAAAACACTCACTAATAACAGACATGCACCCCTTAAAACTATAAAACTTAACCAGCTCCACTTGATTGAGCTAGAAAACAAAAATGGGTAACAAGACTATAATAAATTGAGAAAAGATTGTTGCTTCTCTTATTGATATTCTCCTATGAATGTGCCTTATGGATGCTGATGAGTGGAAAATAGCACTCATCAAAACACACCCTCATGTTCCCTTTTTCCATTTCAGACACCACCTTATCTGCTGATTGCACTATGAAAACTATAACACCTTGTTTAAATTATGTTAATTAAAGATGAAATGTTGAAGTTGTTGTGATGAAAAGACTCATGTTTTGGATTTGAATTGACAAAATTGTGTAGAAAAGTCTTCTTTTGATCACAGGGGTCCATCTATCAGGCAAGGAAAGGTTTTTGAAGACTCTGGAGATGTTCCTAACTATCTCTAGAGCTAAGCAAAGGACACATTACAAAGAACTCCAACATTTTGCAGAATGGTTGGAGGATCTTCGAAGCTGGATTATTAGGACAACAAGGGTTGTTGATCACGATACCTTCAGAGTTGTGTCTTGATGAGCTATCTTGTGATCTTTGGAGATGTTGTTAATTGTAGAGAGCCTTCGAAGCTGCACAAAATCTCTGGAGCTATTTTATTGCATAGAATCTCTAGAGTTGTTGTAAAGCTCCAGAGTTTCGTATGTGAAGGATGGAATTTTTTGGAGAAGACAACTGCATTAGCTTGTGGGGGACAAAGGACACCTGTCACTTGATTTTTTGCATGAGTTAGTGACTTATAGTAGTATGTTGTTTTTAAAGTTGATTCCTTTTTATCAAGCCCTCTACGACATGTTTTATCAAAGTCAAAACTCTAGATTTAAGGACACCTCTAGTGTCACTTAAGTCTCTTTTAGTTCTGTATGATTATATTTTTATATATGTAGTTGCATGTTTAGTCTTTAGAATAAAGATAATTTGTATCTAAAGTAGAACTGGGAGTAAACTAATAAACTCTGGAGATATGATATCAACAACATCTGATATATAGTGTATGAGGCAGTAGGATAGAAGTCTCATATATATTGTTCAAAATACTCTTATATTGGAAATACTAGATTAAAGGAAGGCAGTTCTTCTATTTGTGTATTATGAAATTTTTGTTTAGTCTTCAATTCTGGAGGTGTGGAGCAAGGGCCTACTACCACTAATAGAAGGAAAGCTAGTATCACTATCAATTTTTTGCTTTCTTACATTATTGCAGATTCCTTGATTTAGTTTTCCTGCTTTCATAGAGATAAATCAAATTGTTGTTAATTATGTTTTAATGACTTTTCCAGTTCTTGTAATCAGATAAATCATTTTAGCATCATATTGTTCCAATTCCTAGAATAGATCTCTTTCACAGCAGTTAGTTAAAAGCATGAATTTGATTGAATAAGTAGGTTTCATTTTAGTAGGTAGTTTTAGGACTATTAATTGCTAGTTTCTATTGCATACTATCATGGACACAACCTTGAATTTGATAAATAAACATGATTAAATGCCAAGGTACAATGACCCTTGTCAAATGTCATTTTTTTCAGTATTATGTGAGTGGTGAATCTGATAGTTAGTCCTTGAGATTGTTTGATTTGTGTAACTCATGTATTGATCTTTAAGATTTGATAAACTAATTGTTGTTCATCTCCATTGATTAAGAAACTATATCTTGTGCAAGTGCTCTTTGTGTTGTTTCAACCTTGTAGTTGTTTGTATGTGTTGTTGCTTTCCTTATGTCGTACGCAATGAGGCTTGGGTTTGTGATTACATTCCACCCTTAGCTATTTCCAAGTGGAAGTATATTTTAAAGGGAGGAGGACGTAAGGCCCAACCATCCTATGACTCTTGTTGTGCTTTGATTAATTATGATTCTTATACATTGTAGTATGTTTCGAGATCTTCTTTTAGATAGTTGATCTATTTGAGTGTATGTAATGGATTAATGATAAGGAATGATTAAGATCATGTATGATGCTAAGCTTGTATCATGTGTTCGTAAATTATATCCATGTTTGGTTATTGTTATTCCCTAGTGAATTTTTGTGTGAGCATGATTAGATATTCTTTTGTATGTTGTTAATTATGAATAATATATTGAGATATAACATGATTGAGATTACATAGTGCTATGATTCTTATGTTGTAGTATGTTTTAAGATCTTTTAGATAGTTTATGATCATGATGATATATTGGTCTAACATGTTTTTCTTTGGCTATGAATTTTGAGATGAGATTTAATGTGCACATTGAGCATGTTTAAGACTTTAACATGTATTGGCCAATAGAAGACACAACCATGGATCATCTTGTATCATCTTGTTCTATCTCATGGAAATAATGAGACCTTTATCATATTTAATTGATTTTACCTTGTCATGTGGTCATGTGGGACCCAATGAACCTTGTGAGTACATGTGGTTGTATCCCCATAGTTAATTTGTCTTGTATTAGAAGTTGTGATGTATTCCACACTTCTCGGAATGGGTTGGAATTTATGTACTATTTTAACTCAATTTAGTTGAATTTAAGAATTTGATTTCTTTTATTAATTTTCCCTATTATATTAAATATGAATTTTACATTCTATTTAATTTAAAGATGGAAGTTTCTAGTTGACCAAGTGGCTTCCTTATCCACTTGAGTAGATATTATTATTTTATTTATTTTTGGAGGTGGAATAATTCTCACTCCACCTCTCTAAATGAACTAATGTGGATTCACATGGTCTTGTAAGAAATAATTATTATTTTATTAATCTATTTGTTAAGTAGAGTTGCCATTGTTGACTTGGCATTTGCTTAGTTTAGATGATTTTAATTATCTTATTTATTTTATTTATTATGTCGTTCCCTCTATGAGAAGGAACGAGCTAAGTATTAAAATTGATGGCTAAAAATGTCCTAGAGCAAAGCAAGACAAAAGATTTTCACAATGAAGACTTTAGTCTCCTCATGGACTAAGGCCAAGGTGTCATTAAGATAAACATGCTTAGGGTTTCTAGAGGATCTTCGAATATTTTCCATTGGCCATGGAAATCACCTACACATTTGACAACAAGCATCAATACACCCCATGAAATAGCCAAAGCAATTATAACAAAATTTTAACACTCATCTTATACCATAGAGAATCCATAAATTTACATAATTATCTCAATTCAATCTAATTGTTACAATTGCACATCTTAAGAAATACAATTTGTATTCATCTCATAACATTATTTCATAACAATCTATTTCCTAATTACACCATGCATATACATCTTTATACATTATCAATTCTATTTGGACACTAGGTTAAATTGATGTTTTCAAACATAGTTCAAATCCATACTTATAAATCCAATCACAACAATAGAGAGAATGCACAAACACACATCCATCAAATGAATAATATCAATAAACTATAGTCATCCACTATGTAGATCATCAAAATGTGTTCATGAAAATTAAACTATTCTAAACACGGTATCTATATCAATACTAATCTAACATCATGATCATAAGTCCAAAATATGAATGTGCAAATTAACGAGTATCAATGTTAATAATAGGTCTATCAAGTGCAAATGAGATCACAATAAAAGGTGGGCCTCACACATGAATTGTATCAATACGCATGATAGGTTATATTAAATTATACAAATCATATGAATTGTTTCTATTAGATTATCTTAAAGTATTAATTAGTGTAAAAACAAATATACTACATGGATATTTAGAATCTCTCCCAGTTAAGGGTGAATATATTTGAGTTATAGGATGAAGTTTGAAAACACCATGCATTCACTATATGTATGTAAGTGATTAGACAACTACATCAAATTTAAAAGCACAACATGATACCTATTGATGCACTCAAGACAAAGGCATTCAATGTTTTTTTTTAATTTACATATGGTTACTATATATTGTTAATTTAGTTGAAAATTATTGCTCATCTATTTCTTCACACATTGTGTAATTAGCTTCTTCCTTATTCTATTTGGATCACACTCAACGCATAATTATGTCTCCTCCAAAGTTTTAATTACACCATAGTTAAACCAAAACCTCTCACACCTACTTCACTTCCAATCTATAGAGTTTCATATCACACTCTACATAGAGTCATGTCTCCTCTTAAGACCTTAATTACACCATATTAAAGCTAAAAAACTAAAATCTCTCACACCTACTTCACTTGTAGTCTATAGATGTTCGCAACACATTTTGCACATAATCATGTCTCCTCTAAGACTTCAATTATAGCATAGTACAATCTAGCCTCTCACACCTAGTCCACTTATAGCCTACAAATGTTCATGTTACATTTATCAACATGCCTATTGCATCTTTAGGTGCAACTATATCAACTTATACATGAGTGTATCAAATAACAAACTTATGGGCTAAATGTTTCTTTTCCCCTACAATGTTATTAGATTAGAGATTCTACAGTAAACTATCGCAACGTTGTATTAGAATCATGTGAGAAAATGTAGATAGTTAGATTTTTATGTTGGGAAGTATTCTGGAATCTCTTTGTAAGGACTATTGTATATCATATGGTATAGTCTTACCTTAGGGATAGTTAGAATCCACCCTCAAGGATACACTCTGTTGACACCTAAAAAATCAGTCCCCAAAATGCCCTATTTTGCTCCTCATGTCTCATTCATATTCCCACTTGAACCTATAGCTTATAATCAAGAAGAGACATATCTCATAGCTTTTCATGTCTTTGTCATTTGAAATGCAAGGTGGAAAAGCCCAAAATTGGCTAAGTCCTAGATTTCCAAGGTTCATGTTGATCCATTTTCCTCTGTCCAGAGTCAACCAATTCATCTAGAAAATCTCCTTGATATTCTTTGAAATATAACCCTATAGGCCTTAAATCCTTGCAAAAAACCCAAAAAAACGTAGAAACCTTTTCCCTTCAATGTCTTCCTTTGCAGGGATTTTCATCTTCATACTTGGTCATTTTGGTGTGGATATTTAATGTCTAGATATCTAGATCTTAGTTAATATCAAGATATTATCTTAATATCCAAATCTTAACTAAGCCCAGGATACTTCCTGAATGTGCAGACCTTAGTAAATATTCGGATGCTTTCTTAACATCTGGATATTTCCTAATGTCTGGATCTTCCCAATGTCCATGCCCTTTGTGAATGTCCCGATGATGTCATCCAATCCCCTCCCCAAAGAAGTGCACATGACGACGACATCATCCATACATTCCACCACCGATATATTATCCTGCAGTGCTAATATTCTAATGACATCATCAGGATATTCAAGGGCAACATATTAAAGAAGCATCTAGATATTAATTTAATATACGGATATCAAGTTAAGGTCATGACATCGGATATCCATGCGGATGATGACCTCTCCATGCTGTGAAGGTAATTTTGATGGGTTCCTCTAGATATTAGGATATGAAGACTATTGTGTGCAGTCGGGCTATATTATCCAGATATTTGCAAATATGCAGACTTTGAAGATGCTCATGGATATCCATATGCCTGTTGACCATAACTTTGACCGTGAATATCTCCCTCATCCTGAGGAATTTCTACATGATCTAAAAGGATAGTGGTCGACTGAAGATGAATATGCAGACTTGACTAACAAGACATATTAGCAGCCGACTTAAAGTGTTGAGAAATCTTTCCAAAGGCAGATATTTCACATTGATTGTTGTAGTCTTGCAGGTAGACGTCCCTTCTAGAAAGGAAATATCTTTGACATGCCCTTGGGCCCATTCATTACAGTAGGTAATAACACTCCTTTGTAAATGCTATATATGCATGAATGTAAGATAACAAGTGGGTTGGTTGCTGAACCAATTGTCTGGTTTGGAAAATGCCTAAGGAAGATTTTAGGGCATCAAGCAGAGAAAAATGTCTGGGTAATGAATGAAAGAATGTGTCTGATATAGTGTAAGAAGGATTGTAACACACATTTTCATGCATTGGTATGTCTCCACAGTTGTTTGTAATAATTCAGGGGAATGCATTGTCGTAGCTTTGTATTTTGCCTTCACCACATTTGTTGGTGCGATTGTAATGGGATTTGATAATGTATGACAACATTTAAATCAATACAAGCTTTGTGTTGGGTCATTTATCTATTGCAAGTGGTTTATTATAGTTTGGCTTTGGATAAATAAGTATGTCTAGTGCATGAAGTGTAATATGAGAATCTGAGAAATGTATGTGAATATATTTTAGTTTTATGTTGATGCTGGTTCAACCCTATTCTTTCATGTTTATTGTTTATGACTCATTTGCCCAATGGAATAGGCACATGTCCATATTAGGGATGGATCAATCATCATTTTAATCAAACTCTCATCCTGTTAGCTGTGGGAGTAGGAGTAGGTTTAGTTTATGGTTTCTCATGTTGTTCATGGTTTTGTCTTATAACCAGGGATATATCTGAAGTGATGCAAAATTGTTTTAATCATTCGTGAATCATGAACATGCATGCCTACACTATGTATCTTATGTATGAGAAGTTAAGTGGATTCATTTTAAGGAGTATAGTATTGCCATGATTGAATGCAAATACATTGTGCGATAATCAACTATATAGGGGTTATTAATGACAACCAACCGTTTTAGGTCCAGTGACAGTCTTTGGGGCCTAAAAAGTAGTTTGGGTTCGGTTGTCTTGTTATTTTTAGTTGTTCATCTGGTTTGAACCTAATACCTATTAAGGTATACCCCTCAGAATATCCCTCCTAGGCTTAAGCTGATCCTGAAGTGCAGAGGAGTTAAACCACTCCTACAGGTTGCCCAAAATCACCTTGAACTTGTTGATAAACCTCTTCCAGTCATCTAGAACGACCCTCCTTGGCCCATATGATTTAGGAATGTTTTAGGGTTTAGGGTTGTAGTTATTTTCGGAGTCAACACACTCCTCTTGATTGGATAATCATTTACAACTCATAATTGATATACATAACTAATACACATTCCTTATGATTAGACAACCATCGACAACAACTCATTATTGATATAAAAATTTGACTTCTCTACTTATTGGTTTGCGTATTGGTATTTGATGGTATCTTACTAATTTACAAATTATACACATTCTCCTTATAATTTTTTTTATAAATTATACGACCAAATAATTTTACAACAATATACTAGCAACAAAAGATAGTCCAAAATACAAAAATGGACCTCCATTTTGAATTTAACTAATTTTAAATATATATAAGTTGATATAATAGTAAATTCCTAATATATGTCAATTTTAATTAATTGGGAGTTGCTTTAACTTATAAATCTTTGTCAACATACTCACTGCACTTTGAGGTACAAAATTGCTCGTCGATATTATAAATTCAATAGAAATATAAGCACATGGATATTAATATATTCTATGAGTCGTCATCTTTTAGAAGATATATTTAAACTAGAAATCACACTTTAGTGTGCAATGGGTATGTCAAAGAGGTCTAGAGGGTCAATGGAGCAAGCAAAATTGGCACGACATATAATGGATGGGAAGCAACCATAGTTAGCCATTATGAACCAACTAACAATAAACAGGTCTCCAACATTAATAAGTTCACATTTGCTAGTGTACTATAAGCCTATGAAAATAGGAGCTTTAGAATAGGGTATGGAGATCCATCAAAGCATAATGAAAGGAGGATTTTAGTTAGATATTATAGTTGCACCCATCCTAGAAGTCAAATTTTAAGGGGTCTTAAATTCATGTCTTAGTTGAACACATTTATTCTAACACATTTGGAATAATCAAAACCCTTTTAGTACTGTAAAAATCCTTTTGAATATTAGCAGGAGGGTCTTGGACAAAGGGGATACATCAAATGTTGTGTAGACCAATCATACATAAGCATGCAAGCAAGGAGATCCTACGTCATGGGTCAATTTAATGAGATGTTAGCGCTTAGACATATAGACGAAATACATGCACATATCAATGTCTGTCACGTGTATCCAATACACATTTGAGTTAGCCCCATGGGTCCCATCATGGGCATGTGTCATCTTTGTGTTTGGTAGTGCACCAAAGCACATTGGTGCCCAACTCCAAGCTATGTTGAGTCACTTTTATAACTATCATGAATAGTTCCAACTTGTATTCCTTATACCATTTACTTCGTGTCACATGGTCAACACCTAAAGAAGGCACAAAGCTTGTGAAGGATGGTAATACATACTTGTCTTAATTTGATGCATTTAAAAGTAGAAAGATAGAAAACTCAAATTTAAGGTGTGTAAGATTGGAGATTCTTGATATTTGCAAATCCACAACACCAAAAACTTTACAAAAGTGCACATATAAGAACTTAAGGCTCAAGCATGTAGTACTCAATTAAAGGACTACGTGGGTCAAGGAGGAGAGATCCATGGTGAGTGATTAGTGTTTAAGATTATCTTTTCCATGCGTTACAGTCACTAAGAGTCTTTAGTCATTGCCTTGGTTGATCCGATAACAATCAACATCTAGCCCTCATCGCTGGTTGTCTTCTTGATCATGACAACTGATTCTTGACTATGCACAATCTCTTAACCACATGGAAGGCATTCACCGTTGTGCACTATGGCTTCCCCCTAATCACTAGGCAATTGTACTAATTGTGTTGTGAGAAAAAACATTAGTGGTCAAACTCTTAACCACCTAATTCAATGGGCTACCATGTTTTGTGGCTAGAGCCGCTCTCCACAGTCTCTCCTCCACTTGACCCTTTACCACATGGACAAAGGGGGATATCTTTTGGTCTATTATGTATATGATATAAGCGATCTCCCTTGTCATATTGGCAAGCCAATGGCGATGATGGATGCAAGCCCAAGTTGCTAAATGCAACAACAATGACGAAGGTATAGGGTAGTTGCTTACTCTCACATTCCTTTTGGCTTCCTTTCTTATTATGTTATCTTTGAATGTCCAATATGCCATAGTAGGACATGAGATTATTGAGGAACTTGCTTTTTGGTTTGCCATGTAGCTCTTGCATATTTAAAGGTGATGCAATGTTTAGATGTTGTTGTGATGCAATGGTTAGACATTGTGATTAACGTATTGATTACTTAGATTAGTTGGAGACATAATGAGAAACTTCCTTCCAGTTGTCCATTATGTGAGACTTAGATCTACCTTTATTGTAATGTTTCTTGAATACCTTTGCATTTGTGCCCTTATCCTTCTCAGGATAACAAACATCTGAAGAAAAATAATGATAGAGACTTATCATTTCTAGGCCCAAGACATTCAAATTTCAACACCATCAACATCTAATCATTCCATTAAGAAAAAATAATTCTCCTAAATTGAAATGTAATATTTAATATTTACATTAAAAATATTATTAAAAGTAGGTGATTTCTCTTTTACACATTTACAAATAAATTCGATAAAGAAGAAATAATCATCCCAAACAAATAAATTTAATAACATCTATATTACTTCTACTTAATATATCCACATATGTAATTATTAAAAAAATATTAATAGAAAATAATAATAATTTTTAAAATCATAATTCATCCTTTATCATTTACCAATGAGTTCCATTTGAAAAAAATTCCTAAGGAAATAACACAAGTCTAAGGAGAGCTAGCATCTGGTTAGATTTAAAATTAAATATAAAACAATCCTCTAACAAATGTGTCATCGTATGCCTTTCCCTTAAATCCATTGGTTCCCACCTCGTCTACACGTCACCCTTTTATTTGTAAGGCACCCTGTTTCATATCCATTTGATGAGAAAGTTAAGACTACATCTTGCTTTAAGTTCATGTGTCAAGATTTTTGCCATCTTATCTCTATTGACCATCACTAACCATTAGATCACCTTTTAGTAATATAGGCTTTACTTTCTATTCAAGCATTATCTTTCTTTGTAAATTAGTCAATGTAACTCTTTGCAAATGACATTTTAGACTCCCCGATCAAAAGTACACATTGTTATATATATATATATGTGTGTGTGTGTGTGTGTGTGTGTGTGTACTAAACTAGTATATTTATATTTAAAA
Organism: Cunninghamia lanceolata; assembly: GCA_027924645.1. Classification (NCBI taxonomy): domain Eukaryota; kingdom Viridiplantae; phylum Streptophyta; class Pinopsida; order Cupressales; family Cupressaceae; genus Cunninghamia; species Cunninghamia lanceolata. The sequence goes on from BSBN01000655.1 coordinate 12,268,358, forward strand.
ATATATATCTAAAGTACGTTGAGGGATATCTCTTTTTCATAGTTTATTTGAAAAAAAAATGAAAAAAATAAAAAATAAAAACCAAAAAAAAAAATTGAAAATAAGAAAATCACAAAAACAATGGAACCAAAAAAGAAATTGGAAAAAATAAAAAATAAAAACCAAAAAAGAAATTGGAAAAAATAAAAACTAAAAACTAAAAAAGAAATTGGAAAAAATAAAAAAAATCAAAATTAAAAAAAAAATGGAAAAAATAAAAAATAAAAACCAAAAAAAGAAATTGAAAATAAGAAAATTACAAAAACAATGGAACCAAAAAAGAAATTGGGAAAAAATAAAAAAATAAAAACCCAAAAAGAAATTGGAAAAAATAAAAAATAAAAACCAAAAAAGAAATTGGGAAAAAATAAAAAATAAAAACCAAAAAAGAAATTGGAAAAAATAAAAACTAAAAATTAAAAAAGAAATTGGAAAAAAAAAAAAAAGAAATTGAAAATAAGAAAATCACAAAAACTATGGAACCAAAAAAGAAATTGGAAAAAATAAAAAATAAAAACCAAAAAAGAAATTGGAAAAAATAAAAACTAAAAACTAAAAAAGAAATTGGAAAAAATAAAAATAAAAAAAGAAATTGAAAATAAGAAAATCACAAAAACTATGGAACAAAAAAAAATTGGAAAGAATTTTTTCCAATGAATCTTATTTACATGAATTTATTTATTTAAATATTTTATGATTTTTGTTTAATCTTTCAACCCTTGCTGTGAGTGTAAAACGCCTCTCGTAATAAAGAACACACCACCTACTAACATGTGAAAGAAAAACAAATAATGAAGAAAGGAGTTACCTAGTCTAAAACCTAAATTATGGATAAATGAAGTTGTAGAAAATTAATCACAATTTCAAATCATTCAACCATTACATCTTACAAAATCCGCTTTCAATAATGTTTTAATGGATGTCTAATACGTGGAATGCTCCTTAAATGGGAATGATATGCCATTGATATTTGAAGATGGATGAATGCACATTAAATGACTTTAAATACCACTACATATCAATAAATAATGTGAAATATGTACTAATTTAGTTTGTGGTGGGAAAGAAATGGGCAGAAGTTGACAAAATTTGAATTTGAATTTTTAAATTTTGGAGGTCAATTTTGTGAGTTTGAGATTGATCTTGTATCCAGGGGATTGACTTGGGACAAGGAAGTGGTGAAGTCAAGGTGGAGAATGAATGTTTGAACATGGTGAGCTATAATAGGCATACAAAATGTTAGATACGTAGAGATATGTGCGAATCTAGATGAGGTAATGTCGAATGAGTGATTGTGTATGTAAATACGGATAAGTGAAGGATCAAGAATAAGTTCAACTTCACACAAAATCATACTAGAATAAGTAGACCATAGATGGGCTCATGTGAACCACTAATGAAAAATGGATCAATGAGTTTGACTAAAAAACTACACAGTTGATGATATAAATATCATAATTTGACATGGTGCTGAAAATACCTCCCACTTAATTAAAATTACACTATTTATCAATATATAATTGTATTTATCATTCTTTTAAATATTATAATTATATTAAAAATGATAACTATCATATTTATATTTTAAAAAATATATCTAAAGTACTCAGAGATATCAAATATAAAATTTACCCATCACTTTTTACTTTATCTTTTATAATAAAATATATAATTTTAAGCAAAAATTAAAATTAGTATAATAGAAATAATGTAATAGAATTTAAAAAAATAAAAAACAAGTGCCACGTAGTGGCAACTACTTGTCTTGTAGTGTTGTATAGACAAATTGCAGTTCAATAATTGAAAAATTAATTTTTCAAGAGTGTTGAGTAAATAAAATTGAAATCTTAAAAATAATTTAATTTGGTAAAAATAAAATAGGACTAAAATATTTCCTTAACTATAAAACTAAACTTTACAAAGCATATTAAATAACACATATTTCCTTAAAATGTAATAATACTAATACTTTTATAATTTAAAATGCATTAAAATATTGTAAGTTTGAAGAATAAAATAAAACATGTAATAACATGGGGAAATATTTTTAAAATGTTTGAGTAAATAAAATTGAAATCTCAAATATAATTTAATTTGGTAAAAATAAAATAGCACTAAAATATTTACTTAGCTATAAAAACTAAACTTTACAAAGCCTGCATAAATATTTCTTTAACTGTAAAACTAAACTTTACAAAACCTGCATATTTCTAGTATTATGATAATTTAAAATGCATTAAAATATTGTATATTTGAAGAATAAAATAAAAAATGTAATAACATGGCAAAATATTTTTCATGATATTGTAGATTTTTATCTTTTTAGTAAATAAAATTGAAATATTAGATTTTTAACTCTTGAATAAATAAAATTGAAATAAAAAAAAAAAATCTAATTTCATAATTTGTTTACTTGCCACATCCTCCCCTCAAACCAAAGTTCTCTTTCAATTTATAACTTTTTGTTGCACTCTCCAACAATGAGCAGAGAAGAGGTCATTTTTTTCGAATGACAATACAGATAAATCATTTTTCAATAATTTTTTTGTTAAAAATTTATCTTGTTAACATAGGAAAAGTACAAATTTAAATCAAATTTGTCTGACAAGAAAAATAATCATGTCTTTTGATTGGTTTACAATCAATAGATTAATAACTAGATATTTATAGAAATTTAATTTTTTGTAATTTAATTTACACGATTCTAAAATAAATTGGAAATTAAATAACTTTTAATAACTGATTAAAAAATTAAAATTAATATGAACATGATAGCGGGTTCTTTTCCTACTGCATAACATCTGGGCATGAAAAAACCTTGATTCATTCATTCCATAAATCATGGGCTGAAAAAAAAAAACACTTGTTGTCAAGCGTGAGATTCATTTTAACCAGGTCAGGAGGTTCTGCACAAAACGCCCGGTAACAATAATCCCTTCTCATAGAGGGACTAAATATCTATGCAATTTATTTTGCCTTTGTAGTACCATCAAGTTCTCTTCAGAAAAATTTCTACTCACAGAGTTTTGATCCAACCAGGTTACTTAACTTAATTCAAGTGGGGAGTAAGACATAACTCCATTTACTTGTCTGGGCGCTCTGTCTGTATATGTAGCAAATGTCGAGGCCGAAGAATTTGGGTGATGGAAACAACTACAAGCAGATGGTTTGTATTCCTGAACAAAGTACAACAGCAGCAGCAGGAGCAGGAGCAATTGTTGAATACAAAGAAATAGAAGGCGCATCGCTGAAAGAAAATGAAGCAGAAGACCTGGAAATCAAGCTCAGGCGCATCATAGAGAATGTACCCCTTAGAGTCAACAATACTTCCGGCAGTTCTGCAGGTTCTGGCTCCGGTGATTTTCATCAGGTCACACTTCCTACAACTTCACCCCAATCTTTTCAATAAATTTTCTTGAGTAGAATGTTTGTTTAATCGGTTTAGTGGGGATTGGGGAATCCATTTGGTCAATCTTTGTTTAACCAGTTTAATGGGGATTGGGGAATCCATTTGGTCAATGTTTGTTTAACCAGTTTAATGGGGATTGAGGAATCCATTTTGTCAAAGTTGCCTGTACATCAAACCCTACACAAACAAGTAGGATTAGTGACAAATAACTCACTTTAGATAATTTTTCGGACAATTCGGCTCAATGCTCAAGAAACATGGGAGAATCTGGTTCAATGCTTAATAAACTCTAGATACAATCCGGCTCAATGCTCAATAGCTCTCGCCCCCTTTCTTCCGTTTCAGGGAACATTTGGGCTGTTCTTTGTGAGCGCAGCTTTCTCATCAACTGGATTTCAACTCTGTGGGCCTTTCTCATAATTTTAAATTCACGGTTCAGAAAAAGAATCGACATGTTTAAAGAAATAATTTGCAAAGTTCTGTTGTGTGGATTGATGGATTGTTTATTTGAAGTATACATGGTTTAGAAAGAAGCCACATACCGTTCTATTTTTATTTTGTTTATTAAAATCTAGGGTTTCCTTCGTATTCCGGACTTGGGCTCGGCAGGCCAATTTTGGCTAAGCAAGGGGCAAATGGACAGAGGGAAAATTACCAGGTTCGTACCTGGCTGTGATTATTTCTGTCCATCACCCATATATCACGATGAAAATAATACATCCACATGGAATAATAGCATTTTGGATGGGATTTAATGCCACATGGTACACCTCTTCTGTTGGTCTAATGCCTTCAACCTTCTCAACCTAAAGGTCAAATTGCTTTCGACCCCCCTCCCTGTTGACCTCCTGACATCTATCAAATGCTCTCCCGTTAACTTTATTTCTTTCTTTAGTCGAGGAAGAGGTTCTGTCTTACCCAGGTTCAAATCCAGATTTGCAGCAGTTGTACTTGGGACTCATATAGCGTGTGTATGTTGTGGAGTTAAGTTCCAAAAGCAGTTTACCTAGCAAGACAAATTGTATATTGTCTGAGGCGATGCAATCTGAATTTGCAAAGGACCTGATAGTTTTTCTTTTGTAGTTGTATTCATAGTATCACAATATTCACATGACAATGACATGGTGCTGCTAGAATGTAAGTATTCATAATATCACAATATACACATTTGAGGGGTCATATGGATGAATTTTGACCTGAAAGTTGGTGGGATTCTGTTCAAGGGTGTTTAGAAGCTAGTGTTGAATTTCAGAACAAATTGACATCATATGATCAAACTATAGCTAAAATTCAGTCGGCTGTTTTTCTGTATTTTCACTATTTTGGTTGGTTGACAGTGGAGTTTTGAAAGGAACTTTTGTGAACATTTGAGGACTGTGTGAGGTTGATTCCTGTCAATTTTTGTGCGAATATGACTCTGGATGAAGATATTATTGCCTTGTTATGTCTTGTCCCAAATGGGATGTTATATTATAATTCTGATTTTCTGCCTAAAACCCTAATTCTGCCCTGAATTTCTGTACTTTGCAAATCTGCCCTAACCCTAACTCTGCTATAAAAATCAGACTTGAAGCAAATACATAATTTCACCACAATTTATGATAAAATATCAATGAAAAGCATATCAATAGGTTCGCCCAAGCATGTAGATAATCCTCCACCATAAATCACACATAAAGCATATAATGAACACAAAATATGAAGTCTGCTAATAGACTGCTGGAGATATAAATTCTGAGCATACAAATGATGACAAGAAGGCTATCAAATCGCCCAGCTATGAAGTAGTCTTCATTACCAATAAATACATACCAATATTATGCGACTACAAGCCTTAATGAGGGCTGAATGAAGATGATAAGTCTGCTGCTACAGGTCCGCTCTAACCCTAATGCCTGCTGTAGAAATCTGCTACAAATACCTTCTCCTAAGCCAGTCACTCCTCCAAAGGATTCACTTCAAGCCTAGAAACAAGGCGCCATAAGTGTTCTCTCAAAGCTGATTGGAATCTGCCCTTATGATGACATTGAAGCTCAATTGAATCCCCGTGCTGGAATCCACAAGAAGAGAAATCAGGTTTTCGTCCAATTCCTCCAAAGAGTCTTGAGGTTTTCGTCCCAAGCTCCCAATGAGATTGCTCTCCACAAGTGAATGAATGAAAGGATGCGATGATGCCTTAGAATGCCAAATTGATTGGATATATATACACAACTTGTCCTCATCTTCCTCTTGGCCGACCTAGGAAGAGTAATCTTTTTTATTTTTAATGCCATTTTCCAGCTAGGTAGGCCGACCAGCCTCAATCCTCATAGGCGCCCAAATCAAATCAAAGATATTATTTTATTAATCTTTTTGTTCTCTCCTCCAAGCGCCAAGGGATGATAATTTATTATTTTATTCTTTCAAAGGAATATTTCCTCAATGTGCGCCTATGGGAATTATGTATTATCAATTTGCCCAAGTGAATAGAAATATGTTGAGCGCCTAGGAGAGACATATAAATGATGCTAGCCTTTCGCCCAAGAGAAGAGTGACCTCCATGATGATCTCCATAGCAATGACAAGTCGCCATAAGCCAAGTATCCATGAGAAGGAATCCAAAAGTGAAGTGATAGCATCTATGGTGGAGCCCAACCTCTCCCAATACCTTGAAGCCCATTGGAAAATACAAATTAACCCTAAATGGTGACCATTCCGGAGATGGGGACATGACAATCCTCCCTCCCCGAAATTGCTTGTCCTCAAGCAATGGCAAGTGTGTATGCTGTGAGATAGTTTCAAATGACATGTATCTCCATCCGCTCGCATGCCCGACGACCATACAAAACTTCCATTGATGGTTGCATCCTCCAAGAAACATGCTCGCAACCACAAGTGTCATGACCTCCAATGCTCCCAAGGTGCCACCTCTTGAGAAACAATAGCAGGTCCAACCCGGAGTCTCAAAGAACATGTGATGAAAGATGGAATCTTTGGAGCATAACCACAAGTCTCCAAACCTCCACTGCGCTACTCTGATATACTCATTGGGAATGTGAGACAACTCATCAACACTCCCATGAGGTGGTGTGTCAAACATACCTTCACCAGGATCCCAAACCATCGTATCTCCCCACTTGTCAATCATGAAGAGGAGAAGACACCTCACAACATTATCATCGATCCAACCTTCACCATCAAACGGCCTCTCATGAATGTGCCAAATCCTTAACACAGATGCCCAGAAGTGCGGGTCAGCTCCTCCAAGGTGGCTGGTGTGAATCAGGACAGCTAGTTTCAATCTGAAAACAGTCTCCAAATGGCTAACAACAAGCCCTCCAATGGCATAGGATGGTAAGGTATCATTCAAATGCCATCCTCTAGTATTGACGAAGTGACACAACTCCCAAACAAGTGCTATCAATATGAATTCCATACACCATGCAATAGCATCTATCATCTGAATATGCAAGACAATCTCATGTGCTAGGCCAAGGATGTTAGTGGCACCATACGTATCTCCAAGACAAACCCTAAATCCTCCAAAGTAGAGATAGCAACCATATCATACCTCGGTGCGAATATCATCCATACATTTGAAGTGTACTGCTCAAAAACAAATGTCAAGCATAGGGCAGCATCAAGTAACACCAAAGAATGATGGAGTTGTATCATGGTATCACTTGACTCTGTACCTCCTCCATGAATGATCCAAGAATCATCCCTTATGACTCCCTCTTTGAGTGAAGCCCAGATATTAGTGGCTGATCCACTCAGTGCAATCTCAACAACTCTACCAAGCTCCCGAGCAGCTGCTGTTTGCCAAAAATCTATGCACCACAAAGTAGAACAGCCATCTCCTAGCAAAGTATGGAAGGGATCCTTACGGACTAAGGCTGGAGTATCAAGATCTACATGTTTTTTTCCATATCCCAGCTGAAACACATGCACTAGTAACTCCAAACCAAACATCATAGCAATTCCTCCATACCTCGTGTCATAGCTCAGCTGCATCTCCATAGTATGCCCAACAAAAGCAAGAGTCTCCATGGCATGCATACAAAATAAGACAGCTACATACATGCCCCAAGAGTCATCAACATGATGGAACTCATCACAAGCAAACTCCTCAAGAGCTCCATGAAGAACCAAAGATCTGTCCAAGTCTTCATCACACAAGCCTTCCTCAATGGTCACAACACTAGTAGCTGATAATGTGTGCTCCCTGCTCAAATCTGATTGCTCCACTTGCTTGGCCTCCATACAAGACTCATACCATATGTCATGCTGAACTAACTTGGGTTCAAAATGGAAGCCAATGATAGGAGGGTTCTTCCCAAACTCATTTTTGTGTGCAAGGGCCATCAACATATAAGTATGCAAGAGTGAAAGACTGCTGTCCCAAATAAAATCAGAACTCTTGCCATACCTTTTTGTAGCGCTTTTACCCTTCTCAAGCCTCTCCCTTATCGCTGTTGGATGTTCTCTATCCAAGGCATATCCATCATGATCTCCATACAAATCACAAGCGTAAGGGCTGATCCCTTTGGCTGTCCTAACATAGTAATGTGAGGACAAAAGACTGCTGCCATACATCAGAAAATCAGATCTGTTAGCATACCTTGTCCAGCTGTCCTCTAGCTCCTTAATCACCTCTTCTTCCTTGGCCATGTGTCCTCTCACAAATGCAGATCCAAGAAGAGGTTCTATGTGAAACTTACTTGCCTTAATTTTGAATTGTACCTCTGCCATGTCTTGATATTCTGAAAGTAAAGGACTGCTGTTATATATCCAAAAATCAGACCTTACAATATGTCGTTGAGTGACGTCCTTGTAGACCTTAGCCTTCTCTTGCCTCATGAGTGAGTGATCATCAACTAGGGTAGGTCCATATGATGTCTTCAATGGAAAATCAGGTGTACCATGTGTCATAGGTTCGGTCCCATGGCTGCAAGCTGAATGTGTGTCCATCCCTTCAATGATCTCTTCATAGGATGCCTCAAGCTCTTCCTCCATGTCTTCGTTCTTCGCCTTCTTCATGTTGCATTGTCCTTCCTTGAGTGTGGCAGCCATGGAAGTCTGAGTTACTGATGTGTATCTATCTTCCTCCCTTCTCAAGGCACTCACATATATCTCGCACATCTTGAAGAGATGATCACTATTAGGTGGATGCAAGTAGTTGTCTTTTATCATAACCACGGCCTTTTGAAACTCTTGAAACCGGGTGAGGTAGAGGTTAGAGTGTTCATCCTTCCCTTCCTTGATCTTCACTTGCTCCTCCATGTGATGTGGCCCGAACGTAGTCCGATCATGCCTCCACGAATCATCTTCTTCATTACACCCATGTGTGAAAGCTAAGTCTTCATTATGCTCTATCAAGGGATCTCCATCAAAGTAGTAAGTAGAATCTTCTACCTCATGATCTTCCTCAATGGCTGATCTAGAAGGTGTGTGCACTGCTATGATCTCTTTATCTTGCAATATCAAATCAATCTTATCCAATCCACTTTGATTACTTTCCACTGAATTTTCTGAATTGTTCTTATGACCACCATTTGATTCCATATGATGCAAAGGTAATGAAACAATGCTAGGCTCGACCAAAGGAACATCAAATGAATTCATACCTTCTTGTAGCTGATCCCATATGGTTGGTTTGACAATCTCCATGGTGGCAACTTCTTCAATCGTGTAGTCATCGTGATGTCTTAGGTGTTTGCCACTTGCCATGTACGATGCTTCCTCGCCCATATCCTCATGATGCAAGTCATCAACAGGTAGTCCTTCTTCCATGGTGGCCTCTTCTTCAACCTTGTAGTCTTCATGGATACTTATGTATTCTTCATTAGGTGATTCTCCTTTATCCTCATAGGGCTGAAGTACATTGTTGGCTTTGTCCTCTTTAGGGCTTGGGGCCTGATCTTCAACATGCATGGACTGGTTTATGTTCTCCTCATGATTATTTGTAGGCTGCAAATCTTCTTTCTTTTCTACCTTGGTTTTCATGGAAACTTCTGATTTTTCTTTCTCTTTTCTCAAATTTCTGATGTAATCATATAGACCCTTCTTTCTTGGATTTCTATCTTCAAGAACCTTCAAATAAAATTCAAAAGGAGTAGCTAACCTGAAACCAAGTGATAAGGCATTGTATTCTTCAATGATTCGTGTAGCCTCTTGTCCATACAACCATTGTTCAAGCTTCTTCTTCAATTCAACTTGACCTTGTCTAATAGATTCAAGCAAAGCTTTTTCTTCTTCTATGATGTATGATCAAACCCTCCAGGCTGGCAGGATCATGGCTCTGATACCACTTGTCATGTCCCAAATGGGATGTTATATTATAATTCTGATTTTCTGCTTAAAACCCTAATTCTGCCCTGAATTTCTGTACTTTGCAAATCTGCCCTAACCCTAACTCTGCTATAAAAATCAGACTTGAAGCAAATACATAATTTCACCACAATTTATGATAAAATATCAATGAAAAGCATATCAATAGGTTCGCCCAAGCATGTAGATAATCCTCCACCATAAATCACACATAAAGCATATAATGAACACAAAATATGAAGTCTGCTGATATAGACTGCTGGAGATATAAATTCTGAGCATACAAATGATGACAAGAAGGCTATCAAATTGCCCAGCTATGAAGTAGTCTTCATTACCAATAAATACATACCAATATTATGCAACTACAAGCCTTAATGAGGGCTGAATGAAGATGATATGTCTGCTGCTACAGGTCTGCTCTAACCCTAATGCCTGCTGTAGAAATCTGCTACAAATGCCTTCTCCTAAGCTGGTCACTCCTCCTCCAAAGGATTCGCTTCAATCCTAGAAACAAGGCGCCATAAGTGTGCTCTCAAAGCTGATTGGAATCTGCCCTTATGATGACAATGAAGCTCAATTGAATCCCCGTGATGGAATCCACAAGAAGAGAAATCAGGTTTTTGTCCAATTCCTCCAAAGAGTCTTGAGATTTTCGTCCCAAGCTCCCAATGAGATTGCTCTCCACAAGTGAATGAATGAAAGGATGCGATGATGCCTTACCAAATTGATTGGATATATATACACAACTTGTCCTCATCTTTCTCTTGGCCGACCTAGGAAGAGTAGTCTTTTTATTTTTAATGCCCTTTCCCAGCTAGGTAGGCCGACCAGCCTCAATCCTCATAGGCGCCCAAATCACATCAAAGATATTATTTTATTAATTTTTTTGTTCTCTTCTCCAAGCGCCAAGGGATGATAATTTATTATTTTATTCTTTCAAAGGAATGTTTCCTCAATGTGCGCCTATGGGAATTATGTATTATCAATTCGCCCAAGTGAATAGAAATATGTTGAGCGCCTAGGAGAGACATATAAATGATGCTAGCCTTTCGCCCAAGAGAAGAGTGACCTCCATGATGATCTCCATAGCAATGACAAGTCGCCATAAGCCAAGTATCCATGAGAAGGCATCCAAAAGTGAAGTGATAGCATCTATGGTGGAGCCCAACCTCTCCCAGTACCTTGAAGTCCATTGGAAAATACAAATTAACCCTAAATGATGACCATTCCGGAGATGGGGACATGACATGTTATGCATCATCATTTTTCTGGCCTCAACCCTGTTCTGTTTTGGCTCGGGGCTTCTTATTCCTTTAAGAGAATGTTTATTTATTGGAATTTAGTTCTGGGCTGGTTAATGTAGTGTCTAATTGTAAGACAAGGACATGTAGTCCAATACCTATTTTGATAAACACAGCACTAGCACTAGAAAGTTAAAGTAAACACTTGTTTGTAAATACTAAAGACTGATTAAATGACATCCTTGTTAAAATTTCCAACTGTGCAAACTGAGCACCATATGCCAGTCTACGAGAGTATGTTGGAGCATAGTGTGGTTATATTAACATGGCCGGTTCTATGAGTATGCCTGAAGTGCATATCAGCCTGGCGAACTCTGTAAGTGTTTTGAGGAACATGAACCATTCTGAAGCATTTTATTTTTCTTATTTTCTTTGTCCTCTCTCTTAAAGTAAACATTTTATCCAGGAACTATTTCTTGAGATGGAGGATTTTCATGTTTATTCTTTGACAAATCTTGAAGTATATAGTGGGGCTGACCATTGATGTTATGGTGCATTGGGCATTAAAAGTCAGTTCTCCACCTATGTTTTTAGTGAACATAATGGATGTGTCCACTTTTGTGGAGCAACAGACTGTAGATTTGGATTGTTGTGTTTGCGAACTTTATTCCATTCGAATATGATCTATTGGCAGTGCTTTGAAGATGGTTCTCTTGTAAAGAGCCAACTTTAGGTTTGTGTTTTAGCTGGTATTTAATGTATTTTAAATATTTTATTTAGACATAAACTAAGGTGGGAAACCTTTCCTATGTAGTATCCACCAACTCATCAATGTTAAAAATTTTCTTGAACTCAATTGACAGAAAAATAGATGATCAGCACTGAACAATTCATTTGGGCTTATTAAGACAAACAACTTCATTTATGCTATTATAAAGGATACCATGTGCTCCCTCTATCTCACGGGTTTCTCTAGCAATTAGATTTGGATGCTTTTTAATGCTTCTTACTGAAATCTTGTTTGGTGTTGCAGTGATCTAATTGCTATTAGATAAAATATGGGTTATTTCTTATAATATTTAGGCCAACTAATAGTTGATGGGTTAGAGCTAATTAAGTGGGTTTAACTTTAAACCAAGTTTATGTTGTCATCTATTCTGTGTGTATATTGCTAAATTTTTACTCGGTTATTGTGTTTGTTCTACCATTGCCTGCTATATAAAGCAACATAATGTAATGTAATTTACAGTTTGTGCATCAAAATTAATATTGTAATTAGCTCATGTTGTTTCCTTATGCTGTATGGAGCGGGAGAGTTTACTTTAGCTACTCAAGGTGGATCCTATCCTCTACATAGCCATAGTTATAAGCACTAAAGGAGCGCACAAAAAGCTTTTTACGATTAAGGTGCTGTGGAAGTTGATTTCTCAAACCCAGAAAGCTACTTTGAGTGAGTTTATGTGGTTGAGCTGTGCTACGTGAAGGACTGATATGGATATAAAGTCCACGGGAAACAACAGTGTCTGCAGGTTGGTGTGAGAATGAACACATTGTGGTGTTTGAAGAGTGAGATGACATGGCGTATGGGTGAAAAGAAAGGGTTGACATAAGGCCTCTTCTCTTTAATGCCCCTTTTACTTGGCCATTAAATAAACTATAATTAACATAAAATAGGCTACGATTTTAAAAAAAATTAATTAATTACAAGAGTAATCACCATGTAGCTAACATTTAGTTGAACATGTAACATAGTGCATTCTCTAAGTATAAACCGCATGTTACATATAAAAAAGATTACATCCACATGTAGAAGATATACAATAATACAATCATTTTATTCATCCAACTTTATTAAAGGAGCATGACTGCATGTAAGATAAAAACATCATAATAAAATCTCATAAACATATTTTGGTGCAGGTGTGATGAAAAGTAGTAGCTTAACAAGTGTCATCCCATGACATAATTGTAAATTCATATTGTAATCACATACATTCATATGCAAACATGTTTTAGCATGCAATCCAAAGGCTCTGGTGTACTTAAGCTAACAACAATTGTGTTAGCTCCACCCTAGCTAGTGGTGGGTTAGGACCACAAATTTGCCCTAGAATCTTCCTTGACTATAGTGGGTCAAGACCACAATTCTCTATCTAGAGACTTGCAAACTAGGTGTTGTGTGCTTAAGTTTGCCCATTGAAGAGCCATAATTTGTTTTAAAGCTAATGCTAGATAAAGTGTGTGCAACAGATTTAGTTCAGGTCTACACTTGTTAGTGTTTTATTTGACACCTTTCACTATTATGCAAAATGGAACAGATGTGTGGTAGAACTGCTCTTTGAATTAGAAGGGGAAGCTCCCTGTAAAATAAAACTAACCTAAAACTATACAAAATGTACTTGCAATTTATGGACTTTACAGTGTTCTTAGAGGTGTTTTCACGTTCATGTTGAATAAAACATAAATATGTGATTTTTATGGGTTTGCAACGTGTAAAAGGTTGAAATGCGGTTTCAACACGAGACAAGGGTTTTGTGCTTTTTGACTGGAATTGAAAACTCTACTGCTAGATGCTTACGCCGTTCACTTAAATTCATAGAGTGAGTAGGGCAAGTACACACAAATTGGATAGATTGACGCCCAAAACAAATGGATTGGATAGACTAATGCCTAAACATGAATGTTACGGTTAAATCGAATATATGACAGGAAAAAGCCACCAGCTGCACCTTCAATTTCACCTACAATACAATGCTTGCAAACTTATTGAAGCGATTTAACTTTCAACACACATAATGACACGTTTCAATCAACATTCATCAACAAAACAAGCGTAATAAATGTCATTGAATCGATCACAAAATCATAATAGGAATGACTACTCAGAATAGGAATTTCAACATAATGTAGGCATCAGAATTGAAATTTATTGATATTTATTCGCTGATACACTTGATGATACTAACTCTGATACTATTGAATCCCTCTACTATGTGCAAAAGGCACTTATTTATATTGCTTACAAAGCTATTGCATGAAAATAAATTAATTAACTGCACTCCTATCTGAACTCTAAACTGATTGCATGAAATGCAATTTTATTACAAATTATCCGCTCCACTAGTTTTAATACTAAAACCATGCAACTGTAGTTCAACTGATGATTAAAATTTCTCATCTCTCGCATGACAAGAGATCGACGACTGAACAAAAGTCAACTCAAGATTGACGCTAACAATAGGGAATGCTAAAAATAGCATAGGAGGCTGGCTAAAAATAACAAATTTTGAATTTGTCCTCCTTTCTGAAATTGAGTATGAGCTAAAAATAGACTTCCTAGGAAGGCGACTCTTGCGGATTCTAACTTGACGAGGCTTTCCTCTGTTCTGGTGAAATATTGAAATCCTTTGATGAAATCTCAAATCTGGCAATCTATTTTGTCTTTTCTGAGTATGACTTGGCATGATTTCGTGCCACACGCTATAAGGTGCATTTTGATTTCTTCTTTGATATTATGAGATCTTGCTTTATTTGGATCTTAATTAACCTCTTTACCATGGTGCATTTGAAGCGCTTGGGAGGTATTTTTACACTTTTATTTTCTTTGCCCTCTGCTTGATAAGTGTGAGTTTCTTTGTCTTTGAGTGTTTACTGCCTTGGATAGGCATACTTTTTGTTTTGAAGGCACCTTTCTCTATTGATAAGCACGATTTTCCTTTAAATTGTGCTCCTTTTCTTTTTCAAATTTGTTTTGTTTTCATTTTTTACGCCTTCCCTTCATAGAAGCATGTCGTTAAGCTCTCATATGGGTGCTTTGATTTGCTTTTCCTCTTTTGCCCTCTTCTCATTGTTGTTCCCTTCTTTGAGTTGTTTTCTCATAGTCATGCTCTTTCCTTTCTTCTTCACAATTTGTAAAATGGCAAAAATGAGTTCTTTTTTTTCTAAGTTGTCGATTTTGGTACGGGTATGGGTTTGGGGTTCAAGTACGCCAATACGACTTTTTTTGGTCCCGGGTACGGCTATGGCTACATATATATATAATTTAATATATTATATAACTATAATTTATAATTTTATATAATTAAAATTATAAAAATAGTAATACTCATAATTGTCAATAAACAAAATATATAAATACTTCATAATTTACAAAAAAGAAAATATTCATAATTCAGTTGTTGTGTCTCCTCAACCAGGGCAGATTAAGGTTTTATTATACGTCAACCTTCAACCGCAATAATAATTCTCACACAAAAACAGTGATGACTGATGGCAAAATGAGCTTTCAACACTTGGAGAACAACACCCTTGTGATGTTTTTTTTTGTTGATTTTCACGTGCATACACCCACAACAGACCTTGGGTGAACCCAAGGGTTTCCCGACCCTATACTCGGCCTCATACCGAACTCATACAGGCACGGGGGGCAAAACTGCAGAACTCGATAACATAATTTTTTTCTAAAGGCCCCCACATCCCTTTATATTTTAATAATTTTGTGTTTTCTTTTAAAATTAAGTTTGACATGTTGGGCCATTAGTCGTCCCCTACTGTTTCCTGCCTGTTGTAACACCATCTTGGAAATGTTTCCAGACTTCGAGAAAAATTGGGGAAGGGGTGGGGGAGGGGTGGTACGTTCCTACCCATCCCACGTCCCCGAAATGTCCCCTATAGGTGACGAGTTAATTTTTGTAGGGGACGTGTGTCCAAGGTACATAGGTATATACAATCTTATATTACTCTGTACACTCCATAGCAAAATGAAGTGAAAAGGAGGAATAGGACAGTTATATAAATGGCAAGATGCATGGTTTATAGCCAAAATGTGCCATATCGGTACTAGGTAGAAGCTGTGAATACAACGGTCCACATCCTTAGCTGGTGTGCATCTAAAGTGTTGGCAGATATTACTCCCAAGGAAGCATGGTTAGGTGATAGACCATCAATAAGTGAATTTTGTGTTTTTAGTTGTGTTGCTTTTGCATTAATTTATGCAGATAAAAAAGAAATAAATTAGATGCAAA
The DNA here is from genome assembly GCA_027924645.1 of Cunninghamia lanceolata. NCBI lineage: Eukaryota > Viridiplantae > Streptophyta > Pinopsida > Cupressales > Cupressaceae > Cunninghamia > Cunninghamia lanceolata. The sequence goes on from BSBN01000655.1 coordinate 12,284,383, forward strand.
AAAGCAAAACATATGTGTTTCTTGCCCATCATAAGCAATCAAAAGCATACAGGTTGCTAGATGTCTCTATGAACAGAATTGTTATTTGTAGAAATGTTGTAGATGAGAAGATGATCAGGTGCATCCCCTAAGCATTGTGGCAATCTTGTGTTGTGCCTATAGAAGTGGAATTTGTGGTTAAGTTCAATAGTTTGTGTGTCTGCTAGTTTGTGGTTAACAGTCTGTGGTGAGGAAAGTGAGCACATTTCATCGTATTGAGGAGTTGGCTTTGGCAGTTTTGAGGCTAGTTCCATTTGTAGTAGGTTTATCTGGTATTAAAGTTTAAGGATGATTGGATGAGTAAAAGGTTAGTAATTTGGGTCAAGAGCATTTGCGGTTGATAGTTGTGTTCAGTTGGGATTGTTCCAGTTTGTGAAAGGTTAATTTGAGTTTGTGCCAAAGGATGAATATTGGAGAAGGTTGTATGAACTGCTGAGGATGTGTGTGGTGTATTGCATGGAGATTCTCCACCATTTACCTGTTGGAATTTGTAAGTTTGTTATAATAGGTCGGTGACATGTTTCATGTGGTTTTGGGTTTTGTGCCATCTTGTGGCCGATACAAATCATTTGGGAAACTTGAGGATGCTATATATACTTGGTTGAAAATTGTTAGAAGGGATGCGAAGAAGACATGGTATGGTAGAGGGTTAGTGAGTTTCGGCAGTGAGGAGTGAGGTCTGAGAGGTTGGAGTAAAGGTACACAGAGAATGATGTGGAGTATAGTTTGAGGAAACATATAGGGGGTTAAGTGGATGTCATTACAGTAGAGGAGTGGTAGAATTCTGAAATTATGTTGTACTTGTTATCATGATTCATTATGCATCTTATGCGGCAAGTTCTGGAAGTGTTGTTTCCGTAGTTAGAGGTTATGTGCATGTAGGAAGCCATTGAGGGAACTATCCATTTGTGAATCTTATTGTAATCAAATGTCTGTGACCTGACATGTAAGTGGGCCCATTGCGGCAAGTTATGTGGTTGTAAACATGGTGATAATCGTGCAAGCTTATGTCAATGAGTATATTGTGGTGTTTGTCGTGATTTGTGTGTGTGTGTTATTGTTGTTGGCTGCACGGCTAGACAGTCCTTCGTTGGACCCTCCTGCTGTGACTGCATCAGAAGATATCTTTCTTCTTGAATAATGTTAAACTTAAAGATAGTATTGTATGGGTAACTGCTGTTGATAATTCTGAACAAGTTTTGGTGTTGAAATAAAACAAGGCTCAGAGCTGGGAATCCAAGAAGCAGAAATTTGGAATAAATTGTGCAATTAATTACTTTACAAGGTGACAGGAGATCTGATTCAGACTGAATTGCTGACTTTTTCACTGACTTGGGCACAATTTCTGAGGCTGAATAAATTGTGACTTACCTGAAATATTGTGATGATAAGCTATTGTGATATTGAATTGGCTATATTTTGAAAATTCCCTCAGAAATGAATATTTCACCAAAATTACTTTTTTTGCCATAGGCAGAGGATTCTTGAGAGTGGTTGCAGAGGATTCTTGAGAGTGGTTACATTTAAATTCTAGTCACAGCTTACTCTATCAATTAGTGTCTTTCTTGCATAACAACTGGTGATGCCCAATGACTTTCTTTAACTTTTAAAATGATGGTCACATCTAACATCCTTTCTACTTTGACAAATACACTTGCAATATATATTGAATTCATGTGATACAATGTTCATCTCATTGATAGAATACCATCGCATAGTTTTTTATGCGCGGACTAGTTTAGTGGGATCCTCCTTATATCTTTATACAGCTAGACAAGTATATCCTTATATTCAATAATTTTTACATCTATTACCACCAATTTTGACGTCATTTAGTTCGATTATAATATTCCAGGGTGATTCCTTTCTTACCAGCTTAATGTTCTGTGATGGGGGTTCCCTATATTTGATTGCTTGATCTAAAATCATGTGTTGTTTTATAAATGGCTACTGCCCAATTTAAAATTAGTGAAGATGGATAATCTCTTTTTTTGTCTCTACATTTGGATTTACATCTGTGCCTGATGGAAATGTGAGTGGGGTTTATTCCATCATTATTATAGGTGGGTACTAGCTTATAATATAAACTGCATTTACCAACATGATGATAACTCAATTTAAAGACATTTCTTTCTCAAAATAATCCTCTCATTGTAACCCACAGTTTTAATATGCGAAAGTATTATCTGCTAATGATTCACTGCTTAATGGTTCTTAATCTGTACCATGAATTATTAAATCTATCATTACTCAGTGTATGCAATTCTTGATTTTTACTGTATCTTCATCTAGTCTTGTGCCATAGCTACTTCAACCATGGCTTGCACAATTAGGGATCTTAACAACCATGTAATTCATCTCAATAATTACAAAGTCTACCAAAAATATATGGCACTTTACTAATATGTCTGATGGTGTAATTTCTATATGATGAACCTTTCTCAAACGGTATCTCAGTGCCCATTATTTGGATGTCTAGTTGGATCCATATTTCTTAGATCATAATATGTATGCCAGGCCCTCCATTGATATTTATGTAAGCCAACATTATGCCTATATTATCCCAAATTTACTTTTGGTGTTTTGTCACAATAAATTTCTTGTGTTTGAACTTCTGACTATTATGTTGCATCTTCTTGAATAAGGAAGATAATTTTTAACAATTGCCATGGTGGCATACAGTTTTTGAAATCTCTCACATATTCTACTTGTGCAACCATTTGTATTGGCTATCACACACGTCTTCTATCATGTACATTTTAATAGTTTATGGTGTCGATTGATACATCACTTGCTTCCTCAGTTGCACTTTGGGACACAAGTTATCCCTTAGTCTCAGATGACATCCCTTTATTACGTAAATGTTTTCTTTTTAATTCTTGCAATATCAGTTGTGCTGCCTACATCAATCATTTTTTTTTTCAATTGAAACTTATGTTCCTTCAATATGTAAAACATGTTTCAGTTTTTTGTTCATTTTCTAAATCCAAGGGACAATAGATTGCATGATTGTAGGTGTCAGATGAGACTACCCATCTTATGTTTGTTTATTTCCATCGTCTCTTCTGCTGGTGCATTTGTAATACACATCAATACCGTAAACTTAAGTGATATTTTGTCATTGATTTGTTTGGTTCTAGCCTTTGTACTATCTGTTTTTGAATAATTTTCTTGATTACCTATTAAGGCTTTGTATTAAGATTCAAATGCTTGTTGTAACAACAACCAGTGTATGATTGTCTACTACCATGCCTCTTATGCAGATGGAATTTGATAAGTCTTGTCAACATATTGATTTAGATTCTATGTTATCTCGTATAGGACAAGTATCAGTTTTTCCAAATTAAATAATGGTATTTTTATAGCTGATCAGAAATTTCATCTTCAGTTCACTAAAAAGGACGATAATACCATTTCATTTTGATTGGAAAATGAAACAAGGAGCTTTGGAACAGCCTAGCTGGCTATATAACAAAAACATTGGATTGAAGAGCAGAAGGAATAAACTCAGCATGCGACATTGAAATAGTTTGAAAATTGATCTGGGACTTCCTGACACCCTAACCCACTTACCCACCAAGTTTCAGCTGGAAGCTCCACAGTTTTGACCCCCTGAAATTTGTGCAGAAACACCCATGCTTGGAGAACACCCTTTGGCTATATCTCAGTCATACAATATCAGATTTGGATGGAAATTGATCTGCAACATTATTACACATTACCTACTATTCCCATTAAGTTTTATTTCAAAATTTGTTGGTTTGAGCCACAAATGCTTGAAGTTCAGCTGACTGGATTTTGGTTATAGAATGGCCATACAATATTGGAATGAGTTAAAACTCGATATATAGCATTGGGACCCACACCCACCAAAATTATCCCAAAATTCAACTATTTGGTCCTCCAAAATGTCAAATTTCTGTCCAGACCTGAAGACACATTGTCATCTTCAGTGACACATAGCTGGTGGCCATGAGGTGTACATATAGGCCCAAGAACCAAGGCATCATCCAAGAAGTTCAAGCTAGCCTAAAAAATTACCACCAATATTTAAACTTAAAGCATTTGTTTCTATATCAAGGCGGGTTGGTTTTGAGGAACATAGAGCCGACAAGGTTAAGAAATTACCACCAATATTTAAACTTAAAGCATTTGTTTCTATATCAAGGTGGGTTGGTCTCGAGGAACATAGAGCCGACAAGGTTAATTATGTAGAAGTTGTAGATGTTCTAGCTACACTAGTGAGCATGAGAATATTGAAATTTGATATCAATGTAATGTCCATATTGAAGCTTGATAAAATAATGCATAGCATTTATTCTTGGAGTTTTTTCTGATAGTGGATTTTCTTCAAGATAAATCTTGTGCCATACACATGTTTTGCCATTGTTGTGACATTCGTTTGCATTCTTTTATCTTTTCCATTATTGCACATTGAAGTGTATGTTAAATGGATAACATTAAGGTCGTGAGAAGACATATATACTAGATACATTGTTTCACAAAACCATAGAGCATTGTTTAAATAATGGCAATAGTTGGATAGAGTCTGTCTTTTAACTTGAAGCATCCATTAGATACAGGGTGTCGCTTGTTTGCAAAATGTTGTATGCTTTTTTACAGTAATATTTGAGCCAAGGACAAATCTGCTGCATGATTCAGTTGTGAAGCCAACTTCCCAAATATTTATTTTCCCAATTTTTGAATAAACTATGAAATTATTACAAAAGAAGGCATTATATCCTGTCCAACAATAGACTGATTACAGTCTCCACAAGGTCTGTTGATGATAATAATAATAACAGCAGCAACATAAGATGACTCATATCATTGGTTTGGTTTGGTGGGATATTGTTTTTTATCAGGAGATTACAACCAATTATGGTTTTCAAAATTTGAAAGAAATGATAATTGCAAACGATTTTGCAAACTTTTGAGCTGTTTACTGCATATTTTATTATTGTATTTGCTAGAATCCGAGTCTTCTTAGGCAGTTACAGGAAACCCTTTTGATGTCCAAAAAATGCCCCGCTGACAGTTGATTCTCCTGTGATGATAATGAATTAAACAGTACAGACAGATGAGACGAAGAGAACAAGATAGGCTTGCTCGGATGGATGCAGACTATGAGAGGAGGAAAGAATTGGAAGAATTTAATGCAAGACGGGAAGAAAGGATAAAAGCTGCAGAAGAGCGAACTGCAAAGAAAAGAGCAAAACGTCAGAAGAAAAGAGAGAAGGGAAGACAAAAAAAGAAAAAAATAGATTCATCAGTTTCAGGTCAACCAGAAAAAGTTCAGCCAGATTCGGCTGAAGAAGACTCTTTTGATTCTGATTCTGCTGATGAAAGGCCAAAGGTGGCCTATAGAAAAAGTTAAACAAGGTTACCAAGCAAATCTGAGTTAAATATGAATTTCTCTTTTAGATGATTTTATTCTATGGATGATGCTTGAATTCTGATCCAACTAAAATGTATTTGTAATAGATCGCTGATTACCATGGTTAAAACTGATAGTAAGGTTTGTGCTATGTTCAAATGTTTCCTTGATTGTTGCTGCTGCCTGTACAGTGATTTGCTTATTTTGATAAATTTCTACATTCAGTACTCGAACAACTTGTTCACATTGTTTTTCTGTTCTTTCTATGACCAATCTCTATAAGCTTGAGTGAGCTGGTTGGATTTAAATTCGCAAGTGAACCTTTGCATAACAATCATCATTACAACTTAACACAGTATTTGCAGCTTCCATGAGGTAACCCATTCCCTAAATATTCTGACTTAATCACATTTGACCCTGAAGCTTTTCCCACAATCAAACTTGCTTAGCTTCCTACCTCATTTGCAAAATTCTGCACTAAGAGCCATTCATTTTGGAGCTCCTAAACTTGGTTCTTTTTTAAACAATTGTATTTTTCTGCATTGCGATATTTTCCAGGTGTTTTTTTCGAATTAACAACATACAATATTTAATAGTAGTCATTCTTTCAATGAGCTATTTTCGATGAGCAATCATTCCTTTGATGGCCTATCTTAAGTTGAATGATCCAATGTGCACTATTGCATCAGGGAATGCTTGTAGGGGTGAAGTATTGAGATTGGGCAAAGTGCGTGATCACATAGTTTCAATCATCATCATTGGAACTTGATGTTTGTGATTGAGACTCCTCGAAAGCTATCCTAACATATAGCTTCAATAGTCATCATGATGCTATTCAGCTGAAGCCTATTTAATAACCCACATCTACAACTTCATAGTCATTTTCCATGTTAAAATACATATCTTCATAGATTAGAGCAACCATATATACACATTCAATATCCAATCACTTTGGAGATTAAAGAATTATGAGGCAATTGGTTGAAGTTGAGAAGCCAATACAAGTCATCCATCTTGTACCATGGAAATGAGGTTCATGTCGCAAAGCACTTACATAGGAACACGTTGGAGATTGGAACATACATGGGCACTTTGAATAGGGATGGGAGTTTAAGCTTCATCAATTTTAGAAGCCAAATATTAATAGAATTTAAAATCGGCATGTCCATCATGTAATTATATTGAGAGGCATAACTTATAGTGTGAGTAGAGGAGAAGTAACATCTGATGTCTTGACACGGAAAGAATAGTTGAAAGAAAAACTATTTAGAGTCAACATATATTTTTTAAATATAAAGACTCTTTAACTCTAAAGTAAATAAAATAGCTCTATACTAAAATAAAGTAAAGGCACCAAAGTTCTTAAATATATAGTAAATAAAATAGTTCTATAGTAAATAAAGTAGTGACACCAAATTTGTTAAATATGCATTAAATAAAATATCTATTCCTCGATGTCTTTTAAATAGATGTATTTAAGATGTCTATGCTAGTTAACTAAATTATTGATTGATTTGCTTTTTTTGACAGCTTTAAAAATTGAAGGAACATTAATTAGGGTGAGCATATATATGACAATTATTTTAAAATGAATCAGAATTTTTAAACTTCATGTGATTGTTAAGAACTAGTTCTAATTTATAATTATATTTTATTTTAAAATATAAATTACAATGAGTGATGTGAAATGTTAATGTTCTCAAAACATCAACATGAGAACATAGCATTCAAGAATATATATATATATAAGCATTCTTTAACCAAAACCTTTTTCTTCAAAGACAACAAAAGCCTAAAGTTTCTAATATATGATGAATTCTAACTATGAAGCTAATTAATTTAGTTTAAATCAACATAATTAGTATCTATTAGGTGTTTTTTTACACTGGGCTAATCAGTATTTATTATATTTAATTTATTGCTTAGTCGTGGGGTAAAGTATAGTGAACCACTCTACCTTTTCTTTGAATCAATAGAGCACTTTACAATTGGTCAGGGAATCAAGGGTGTCAATCTATAGGCAACATATCTATTTTCTAGTTAATTACTTCTAATAATAACATTGATGTCATTTTAGTTAGAAGTTGATTTAGCCAATAAACCAGCAACCTGATTTCCTTCCCTTCTAGTATGGTTCCACTTAACAACATTGAAACCACGAATATCGTTGTGTCTCGCTCTCTCTTGCGCGTGGTTTGCATGCCCTAGCGGCCATTGGCAATTGTTTTGCGTCTCTAGTCTAATCTCCCATCTGACGACTACAATATGAATTCTCTCGCTTCTGGTTTGGGTATAGCTGTGGATGTTCCTGGTCTTAGCATTCCTTTTGTGCTTGGTTCGAGGGACTTCTCGCCAACTCCTTCAGCCTACGAGGGTTTGGTTGTGCTTGATGCTAAGCAGACTTCGAATGTTGGTGCGTCCTCTCGGGCTGTGGATGCTTCCAAATCTTATGCGGCCATGGTTGGGTCCATTGCTGCTCCTTCGACAGGTAATTCTCGCACCCCTCTACAAAACAAACTTAAACCTATCTCCCGTGCTCCTTCCTCCCTTGTCATCATCTGTGGACACGAAGTGGAGGATAATGAAGATCATTTCAAATGGTTAGCCCTCATTTGTAGGTTTAACCGGTTATGGCCTTCCTTGCTGAATCTGAATAAGTTGGTCTTTGAGGCTTGGAGGCCTCTCAAGGTAGGATAGAACTTTACCCCTGTGCAAGGGGATTTTTCATTGCTTCCTTCCAATCAGAAGAGGATAAGAAGCAAATTTTGGATGGTGAGGTTTGGTTGTGGGGACAACATTCACTCTCACTCAAACCATAGTTTCCCTCATTCAATCCTATGATAGAATCCTTGAACATCATGTCTGTATAGGTCAGATTACCTAACCTCCCTCTTCAGTTTTGGGATGGTTCCTGTTTTGAATATATTGGCAATGCATTTGGTCGCTTCTTACATGAGGATGATGCTTCTTTGAACTTCAGCCATACTACATTTGCTTGCATTCTCGTTGACATTGACACACTGCCTGGAGATGTCTTACTAGTTGGGGATAAACCAAAGACTCAGACTATCAATTATAAGGGTCTTTCTTTTCGTTGCAGGATATGTTACACCATTAGACACCTTGCTTCGGATTGCCCTCGTCCGCGTTGTAAGAAGGGTGAAGCGACTTGGTGGAGTAACTCCCTCCATGACCAGTTGACAGTTGGCGATTTTATTGAGGATGATGTGTCCTTGGTAGATCCTGCTGAGACCATTCCCTCTTGGGTTCCTATGACTTTTGAATCTCCTGTCAGGTCATCTCTTGCATCAAGTATTCCTGCTTCTGTGGTGGCTTCAGTTCCGCACTTTGTTCTACTTCTAGCCCCCCCCCCCCCTCTCTCTCTCCCTCTCTCCCTCTCTCCTTGTTCTGAGTCCATGGAAGATTGTTAATAGGAGGAAAAAAGGTCTTCCAAAACATGCTTTTGCTTCCCATACTCGTGTCGTGGGTGGTTGGAAAGAAAGATCGAAGCTTGGGGTTGTGTAGTTGGTTTCCTTTAGTCTTTTTTGGTTGGCAACTTGGCTGTTGTTGTGTGGGCTTGTTGTGGGATTCACTATTGCAAACGTTTTGTTGTGTTTTGGTTGTCCTTTTGGCTTGTTGTTAAGGGTTTCAAGACCCCTTCAAAACCTACTTTACCTCTAATCAAAAACATTGAAACCACAAATGGGGATGTTGATGTCTTTATTACATTCATTCAATTGTCATTGCTAGAAGTGAGAGGAAGACTTCCTTTTGAAGTGATCGATCAAGATTCTAGAGTTAGATTTCAAAATAATGTTGGTAAAATGTTTAAGCTTTGCTTTTAAAAGAGCTTGGTGAATGGTCATAGCCTTAGCAAAATTATTAGAAACAACACCAAAACTACCAACAAATCAGAACTTAACCTTGCCATTTTGATCATGGCAAACACCTCTCATGCCAACATTTCTAAGATTGTCTTTTAAAGCTCCATCAACAATAATTTTAACCAAGCCCAGAGGAGGACATTTCCATTTAGTAAGTCGATATTCTTGAGGGTTATTATTGGAAGAGGTAGAAGAATGAGAAACCACATGAATACAAAGTCTCATCATAACTTTAAATTCCCACTAAGAACTTGCTTGATAATCTTGAATCCAAACTTGATAGGTTTCTTTCATATTGGTCATAATTCTACCCCAAACTTGAGTGATATGCCTAGTTGTACCATTGAAAATCCTCTAATTATGTTTCCACCAAATATTTGAGCAAATCAAACCAGTACCAAATATCATGCAACAAATTAAAGGATTTTAGCTTTAAAGAGGGTCGTGGTTGATTCACAAGAGAGTCCTAGATAGAATCATAACTATTCCACGAAAGTCCCAACAAATCACACCATAAGCAGTGAAGGAAAGTGGCAAAAGGGCAAGCTAAAAGATGTCTTCCTGTGTCTTCTTTTTGAAGGCAAATGATACATCTATTTGGACCAACCCCACATTTCTAGAGATTATCATGATGAAATATATCTAAAGCTACAAGCCACATCAAAGCATTAACTTTTGGCCAACATTTAGGATGCTAGACCCTTTTCCAAAGCTTAGAGTTCGTAACTTCTAGGTTTTATGCCAAACAGTTTTATAACCAATTTGCATTGTGTAGATCCCAAAACCTTTCAAACCCCATCCAAGGATATCTAAATGTCTACATGAAGAGACCTTCCAAGATGCTAAAATATGAACTAATTGGTGAATGAGAAGAGGGAACTGTTGACCGAGCCAAAGATCTTTAGGTTTCCATTGCCAAATCCTCACACCATCTTGTGTGACCTCATATTGAAAATTAGAAACATAACTCCAACCAACTTCAATACATTTATATTTTAATTCAAGGAGACAAGAGAATTCCACACAAAGAGGGTTGTGTTAGTCCCACACATCATCCCAAAGAAGAGCATGGTCACCCTTCCCCACAATCCAAAAAAGGCCAACTTTAATCAAATTACCATCCAACCTCATTGTTTTCCATATCTAAGCACCCCTGCCAAGGGTCAACATCCTACGAATGAAAGAATGATTCTCCAACTCCAAGTACTTGAGCTTAAGAATTCTCCCCAAAAAGCTTATTTCTCCACACACCATCTCCAATATAATTTGGCAGCAAGAGCTAAATTGTTGAGGGGAGATCTCATACCTAATCCGCCTCTCTTTAGGTTGACAAATTTAATCCCAGTTAACCAAATGCGATTTGTTTTTCTCAAAATTTCCTTCCCAAAGAAACTTTCTCATCTTAAGGTCCAAATAATGAAGGATTCCTTTTGAAGCCACACGATCCATAAATCTATAAATTGAGAGAGCTTGAATCACAACTTTAAGAAGGATTATATGGCTAGCCAAAGAGAGGTATCTATGTGTCCAATGACTAATACGACGTTGAACAGAGTCCAACATAACACTTTGATCTTTTTTCCCAAGGCAAGTAGGAGAAATATGGATACCCAAATATTTGAAAGGAGAAGAAGCAACTTGGAAATGAAGAATATTAGCAATATGTTCCTAAAGATGATGGTCCATATGGAAGAAGAAAACTTGGGACTTCTGTTCATTTGAGAGTTGACCAAAAGCAATGATATAAATGTCAAGAGCTCGCCTAAGAGCAATAACTTCCTCAATTAGAGTGGCATTGTCCATCAAACAAGTATCATCCACAAACTTAAGATGGGTAAATGGATACATACCTTGCACAATGTGAAAGCCAAAAATAGAGCTAGAACACTTGAGGTGCTTTAAAAACCTGCCAAGTCCTTCCACTATAATGTGAGAGAGAGAGAGAGAGAGAGAGATCTACCTAACACAAGCCTCTTTTAGAATGAAAAATATAGAAGGAAAACCATTTATAATCACAAAAAGGGAGGTGTAACAAGTTGTGACCCATTAAATCCAATTACCATCAAAACGAAAGGTGCATACAATATCTTCCAAAAATTTCCAACATACCCTGTCATAAGCCTTAGAAAGATCAAGTTTCACGAACATAAAACTTTTCTTATTAGCATTCATAGAGTGAATAGCTTCCTAGACAATAACAATATCATCAAGGATTTGGCAAACTTGAACAAACCCCCCTATTTTGGAGAAATGATAGAAGGAAGGAGTCATTTAAACTGCTCAACAATTAGAAAAAATCTTGTAGATAATATTGCAGGGAGCTATGGGTTAGACATTAGAAAAATTTAGAACATGATATTTCTTAGGAATCAAAGTTAGAAAAGAGTTATTAAGAGCATTTAACATTTGTTTCAAGGTGCATGGTTCCTCAAAAGCCTCCAAAATCTCATCTTTGACAATATTCCAAAAAGCTTGAAAGAACTTAATAGGAAGTCCATCCAAACATGGGGTTTTATCTTTTTTCATCATAAAAACTACCTACTCTAGCTCATCATAAATAGGGCCATTGAGGAAGGAATTATTTTGAGGGGAGAGAAGTCTAGGAATATAGTTCAAAATGATACATCTATTATCAGTCGAGAAATCAGTGGGCGCTTTGAACAACTCACGAAAGTGAGAAACAACCTCTAATTGGATATCTTGAATGGATTTAATCCTAGACCTATTCCCTCATTGAATCTCCTTGAAAGCATTAACATGTTTATATGCCACAACATAGTGGTGGAAAAAAGAATTGTCAATCCCTGCCTGTAACCATTTAGCATAAGATTTTTGTCGCCACACGATTTCCTCTTGAAGCTCATTTTTTTGTAGTTCATTTGGAGTTTAGAATACTGAGTTAAGAGATCTATCCTTAAGCCCTATTCCTTAATACAACCTAGGATCTCCACCAACTTAGACAAAATATATTTTTTTATAATGTTACCCCATGAGGAAAAATTCCTTTCTTTGAGTTTTTATTTGATAAGACATAATTTGCAAAACAAAAAATACAAAGTTGTACCATGATGAAGTTTACCTTCTTGCCACCGAAGTCTAATATTTTCTTCTAGGTCATCTTCTTTTAACCACGAGTTGAAATCTAAATGAGGTATTTCGAGGCTTAAAGGATCCTTCCCAGTGCAAAGCTACGGGCCAATGATCTGAACCCAATTCTTTAAGATGGAAGAAGCAAGACAAAGGTGCTACGAAGGCCAAGAATCACCGACCATAAATCTATCCAAACATTCCACAATGAAAGCATCCTTAGTTCTTCGATTGTTCTAAGTGAAAGAACCATTGCTAGGAGGGATATCCATTAACCGAAGTTGATTAATGTTTTGTAGATGAAGACCAACTTGAGGGAGGGTAGGAAGTCCACCCTTTTTTTCATTAAGGGATATCACAACATTGAATTCACCTCCAGTACTCTAAGGATAATCCTGAGGAGAAGCTCCTCTATGAACCTATAGATTTGTTGGGAATTAAGGTGTCTCAACCTTGTAAATTCCTTACATTATTAATGTTTGTATTTATTATTTAATTGCCTATGTTGTAAATATTTGTAAATTTCAATTGTCATATTGTGGGATGTGGCACGGTGATGTGTCAATCCTACATGGAATATGACAACTTGTAATTTTGTCCTCACATGAGGAGATAGGCATCCCACTTTGTGGTAGGAGCATTTTGCCATGTGTCGGCATCTTCCATGTTGTGTAAGGGAATGTTTGACCGAAACGGTTACGACGAATTCCTATGACGAATCTATGACATGTAAGAGTCGGAAATAGAAGGTTGTAAGACAGGTGAAGACATGTGTCATGAAGCATCTTTGAAAAAGGCATATTTGGGTGCCCCAAGGTGGACTATGACATCTTGTAAGAGAATATGCTATCTATAGCCTGTGTATGACAAATTCTCTTACAGTTGTAAGTTGTAACCACCATGACAGATTCTATGACGGTCATAAGTGTCGTAAGAGCATCTGTCATAGCCCATTTTGGAAATAGGCAACCCCTTTGGGATGGGAGCTGTGGACAAGTGTTAGGCACATTCTGCAATGTTGACCAAGTGTCCTTAGGCGTGGGTTTTGGGCCATGAGGCCAAGTTGGATGCCCATTCCAAGAAAGGTCCAATATTGCCTTGTATTTTCTTTATAAACAGGTGCTTGGAGAGGGAGTTGTATCACAGGTTCTATAGGTACTGTTATGCTGCCAGTTTGACTCTAGACACGAGTGTCAAAGACCATTGAAGCTTGCATTGCAAGTGTATTGTAAACATATTTCAGATTTGTTAATACATTGTGCAGGTTTCTGAGGGTGGGGTTTTTCACCCGATAAGGATTTTCCCCACCGTAAATCTTTATCTCTCTTCTTCTGTCTTCTTTCTGGTTCTTGTGTTTTGCTACAATATCTCATGTTAATGGTTTAACATTGCTGTAATAGTTAGGATAAAATTGAATTTGCATAGCCCTCTCCTCGTTAGATTAGTGTAGGAAGCGATTTCTTCACACCTAGCTTCCTTTCAAGATTATCCTAGAGTTTAACCTTACCTTGGAGATCTTGGCGAGCATAACAATTAGTGATCAAGACATTGAGATTACTAGTTGTGAGAACCCCTTCTAAAGAGAGACCACCATTACAACTCAAGAATTTTTTGGAGAAAAATATCTGGAATCCCAAGCACACATAAGACCACCAGATAGACCATGGGCAAAAATAACAATACTTTCCCAATATCTACCAGTTCTACAACCAAGATTTTCAATAGATTCTTTGGGAAGCTTGGTTTCTTCAATTAACAACATAAAAGGGTTAAAATCTCTAATCATTCTTCTAACAACATTTTGTTTAGGTCTATTGCCAAGCCCGGTTACATTCTAGGAAATAATTATGACTGAGATAGGCGAGGGAGGGATGAATCCACTTGATTGAGAAGACCCAAAGCCAATAAGTGTTCTCCCAAACATTTGGATTTACATGGTTCATCTTACGATCTACTTTGGGTGCTTCTTGTTTCCTTTGTTTTTTATTCCAACTTTTTCAAATACTCAAAGCCCAAGTTGAAGGATAGGGTAATTATATATTCACCTATGGTCAATTTTTTAGTGTAATAAATTTTTATGTTGGAGATTATAAGTGGAATCTAGGATAGAGAAACCGTAGTCGATTATAATAGGGGATTACTAAGACTTGTGTATTTTGTTAGTCTTTCTTCATACTTGAATCTCCAAAACTTATGGTGCAACTTATCTTCTCTTGGTCAAACTCTTTTATCTTAGTTGCTTTTAAGTGCTCATGGGATAATTTAATCATAATGTTAGAAATGAAAAGTGGATGATGATGTCCTAAATTCATGATGTCATTAACTTTGTTTGTTGTAGTTAATTTTTCTTATGACATCTACAAATACTTTGCCATGGATAGTGGTTTTATCTTATGGGGGGTAATGGCATCACAAAGGCTTGGATGGGACAAATTAAGGTCGTGAGGGTGAAGTAGGAGCTAAATGTAAACATGTAGTCACTAGTGAGGCAAATAAGAAAGCACAATGTAGATATATGAGATAGTAGGGCATGAAAACAAGGACCTACAACATATCCTTTTCAATAAAATTAATTATAGCGACCAACCCCAATTTCATTGGGGAGGTTAATAGGCCAATAAATCCTTAGAAAACAAATACCAAAACATAGTACCTATCACATAGTGCAACAGTGATATTGCCTTACAAAAAGCACATACCAAAAAGAAAGAAAAATTTTAATTTAAGAAAATCAACTTTCTCAAATCTTGGACAAGATAAGATATACTATTAAAAGTTAAAACAATTAATAAACGATATGTTAGAAGATTAGAGAGATAACTTATTTATTTTTATATTATCCTTTTATCTTGTCTTTACTTATGAAATTTAACTACAAAGATCTATAGAATCTTAAAGAACTAGATCTTCAAGAGTTTTACAAAGAGATTTAATAATACAAAAAGATTTTTTTTTGGTACGTAAGCAGATATATTGTATTATATAGAAATCTGAAAAAACATCAGGAGGCCTCATAGGCATTCAATTTGACATGCAGAACTAAAACCAAAATGTCCTGCTGACCTACAAGTAGTAACCCATAACATATGACTGCACAAGGTCTATCATATAGCCATCTGTATTCACAAAAAAGCCACGCAGGGCTTGACCACTTCCCCTTTTACCAACATAACCGAGCTATGACTATTTACCAGTATGGTATTTACATAATAACTTTGCAAAATAGGGAGAGATTACAGAGCCCATTCACATGAAACCCAGATTGGAGGCAAGGGTTCAAAATTTTGTTATCCACTCAAAGTTACCACCCGTTGGCTCCATCTGCAACTATTTTTTAAGAAAGCTTATCCCAGCCTCCACTTGCTCTCTATGAGATAGGAGAGCCATTCCTTTCAAATCTAGAATGAAGGGAAAGTACCTGATTATCTCATCCGGGTCGTTGAGGAGATGGAAGTCTGTCGGCCATTGTATTCCCATCCCTAAAGAGGTTGCTTTGATGATGTCCTTCAAGCCTGTGATTAAGTTCTCCTTCAAAAGATTTCTAACCAATTGTTCTACAACTTCTTTGGGAGTACCAGCATCTAAGATTGCTGCAAGGAAACAGGAAGCTATGGTGGTGTCTACCCTGAAAAACTCGCCACCTTCCACGAAGCTCCTACCAAGGATGATTTTAACTACAACTAGGGTTATGTCGTCGTTAATCTGAAGAACTTGCTTCAGTCTATGATCTGTAACTACCCCTTTAAAAGCCAATTGTCTGACTGCACTTTCTAATTGAATCAGGGTTTCCATACCTAGACACACCATTCCTTCAGTCACTATACGGGCCACAAATTTGGTTCTGTTCACCATTGGAGGGAGAGATGAGACAATGGAAATGGACTTTGCTAAAACAACAAAAACAAGAACATATAACAATTACTCCTTCTCGACCCTTCGAATAACGAAGTTTCTGGATAGTGATGCCAACTGAAGGCTAGGTTGCCTTCTCATTATTGCCCTGCTGATATGAGGTGACGAAGGCAATTATAGTTATTGAACTAACAATGATGTGATGTTTCTTTTCGCAGATAATCCCATCAACTAGCCCCTTGGCCAGAAGGGAATGACTCGCCATGTGTTCAAATATTGCCACCATGTCCAACAATTGCCACCGTGTCCTTCGATCCTTCCCCATGCTGGCAAGTTGAACCCCCGGACCTTCCGCACCCCTTTGTGTGGAAGGTCTCCCACCCAACCTCCCACAATAATACAAAAAGATTATTAAAAAAAACTGTACAAAAAATAAATTATGTTTTACATGTTATTAGTGGTTATAAATAAATAGTTGAAATTGTCACTTTAATTGGGTATCAAAATTTTCTCCACTATTCAAAAATTTAAATGCATTTTGCAACATGTTATATTTGACCTAACTTCACTTTTAATTGTATTAAAAACCAAATAGTTTCAACTTGCTAACTTCTACGACACTTTTCCCTTTATGTTTATAGTAATATGCAACTATATCATCATTTTAGATGAATTACACGTCTCCAATATAAACAAATAAATTATTTGAAACACACTTATATTCTTATTGGCATATGAATTGGTACTTGCCAATTCACTAATAGTTATTATGGTAAAAACCCCTCAAGATGGTGAGGCCACCTTATTAAAAACCAAAACTAAAAAATATGTACAAAATATACACTTTATAGGTTTGTGTATGGAGTTTTTGGATGATTTTGAAGAAATTGATAAATAGAATGCTTTAAAAACAAGGGAAAGATATGTAGGTGCATATTCAATTAAATATAATTTAGATTTTATCAAAACCCAACATAAGTGAATTTATAAATGGAGATTATTGCACGTTTTAAGAAAATAAATCACCACATTCAACTTAAGAAAAATGCAATTGAAAAGATACAAGCTTGATTCAAAGCCTAAAACCTACAATCTTTTATTTGTTTTCCCAAATATGAAAAAGCTCAAAGTTTTCTTCTTCCCATAGAAAACTTTGCTAAAAGGCCAAAAAGTCAATTTTATGCCCACTTTACAAATGATTATATGAAAATATTTACCCTTCATAACCACTCCACTAATCTTTTACTGTTACAATATAAATAAATAAATTAATTAAAAACATAAGAGTCACCAACATAGGCATTTAAGTTTGGTCCAAACTTTAGACTTTACAAAAATTTAAATATAAATTTCCTTCTATTTAAATGTTACATTCTAGCTTTAAAAAAATGTTCATTTGAATGCCATTAACTTTGATTGAAGGACTCCTTTTAGTTAGTTGCCTTCGACACGAATAGTCTCTTTCTCAAGCCTCTAATTCTTTTGTAGATACAAATTGAACTTGTCTAGTGTTGTCTTGATTGCGTCCTAATTGAGACCATCAAAGTACCTATAACACACATTCCTAGCAATATATATGTCAAGCAATTTATTTGGCACCTTCTTGTGCTCACTTAACTTCTCAAAATCCTCGCAAGTGACCCTCAAATTCATGAAGTTATAGACTGAAGTCGAATAAACTCCAATTCCTTATATGACGACTCTATTACTTTTTCAAATTGGTTCTTCAAGATGTTTATGGAATTAATTAAATAATTCTCATCATAGAATTGACATGAAATCCTTTCAATAAATTCCCACATATCACTTATGGTGCTCTGAGCCAATACACAAGCTTCCCTCAATTTGCTCTCTTCACTCTTCAAAGCTTTGATTTTGTACTTATATGCCTCCTTCCATTCTTTATGCAAGTTCAAATTTTTCCTATCAAACATTTCTTTTGAAATGAGAATGGAGAAGTCAACATTTGCCATTTCCAAAATTAGTGGGAAACTTTGTTTCAAAGTCTTCAATTTAACATCAATTTTCTTGTCTAAATCTTTTACTAAATTAAGCTCATTTTGAATTTTATGATACAAAATGAAAACACCTTCAAAGATCTTGGATGAAATCGAAATCAATTCTTTATCTACAATTTTGATAGAGGGAGTGGTTGTTGAAGATGATGACTCAATGGGGCCTACTAAATAGAATATATAATAAATCAAACATTCCACCTTCTTTAACTTCTCTTTAGTTATTTTGTCCTTATCCATCTTTTGAATCATAACATCAAGGGAAAACTCAGTTATATCCTATATATCTTCTCATTTGTTTCCTAAGGACAACCTTTGTAACTTGATAGTTAGATACTTGCATAGCACCTTCTTTTTTGTCACACAAAGGGGTTACAATATTAGCAAACCTGACACCTTTAGCATTGACAAAGATAGTGGATCTCACTTTGGATTTCTTTGGTGGAAGAGGTTGAACTAAAATAGATGCATGCTTTGAGAAATCTTCCACCACTAGTTTAGTAATCCTCTTTTTCTTTTGGAGAATACGATTGAACCGTACATGAGCATCATGGGTACAAAATTCTTCCTATGTAGGCATCTTGCTTGTAACTTGCTCCTTTTGAGGGTTCTTGTCCTTTGGAAAAGATCTTATGGACTCAGAGATTTCTGAGAGGGGGAAGTCTTTGGAGAATTTTGTGGTTGTGGAGATGGAGACCTTTCAAGAAGAGGAGGAATTTCAAATAGAGACTTTTCTAGAGGTGGAGAAGGAGCTTCAAGAGAAGGTGACTTCTAAATTGAAGAATGAGGGTTAGTTAGAGGAGAAGGAGACTTATGTATATTAGTGGGGACATCTTAGAAGGATAGGAAGATACATTAAATGGATAAGGGTATATCCAAGGGTGGGGGAGAGAAGTTTTAGGAAGGGGAGAAGATATACCTAGGTTTTGAGTGCTTTCACCTTCTTGGTCTTTCCCATAAAATATAGTCTTCACTCTTGGATTCTTCTTTCTTACCAACTTCTTTGTTTCATCTAGAGACTCATAATCCAAGTCCTTTGCATTTAAAACCTTGCCTATAGGTGCTTGAGTTGTTTGAGTAGCAAGTGTAGAAGGGGATTTCTATTGCTTGGGATGTTTTTTCTCTTTATTAATTCCCTTAGATGATTCTCCCTTCGATTCCTTAGTCTCCTTGATTTTTATATCAAACTAGGATATATTCCTTTGAATAACAAGTTGTGTTCTCTCTTCATTTGACTTGAAATCTTTTATTGACCAATTGATCCTTAGGATTTGTTTATCAAAAATTTGTTGTTCATATATCTGGTCCATCACATTTCCATCATATGAAATATCTTTAGGTACTTTTGAAACCTTGAAGGCTTTGATTTGGAATACATTTAGCCTTGGGTAGTCTTGCCTTTGCACTTCATGTCCGTCATCAAAGTCAACCCAAAAATCTTCAAGGCTTGGCTTGTGTGCATATGATTGAAAAATCCCTCCAAATGTCCTCTAGGATCGAATGATAACCTTGATTCAAATGGATGTAAGTTAACTAAATCCGTCTTTGCTTCTACCCCTTTTGTATTACAAGAGAATAATATGTGTGCCTGCCAATTGAAATAGGAAATTGAATGTTTGGTTTGTGCTTTCTTAAAAGAAGCTTGTGAACAATAGCTAATTGTTGAGATAACTCCAATAGCACGAGCTTATCACTAACATATTAGGTAACTTATATGGGGCTTAAATAGTAAATCCTTCAACTCTAATATATGAGAAGGTAGGGAATTGTATGAACCAATTTCCCATGGAACAATTACAATGATAGCTTATATGGACATATTATGATTGGGATCATTTTCAAGCAATCTAATGATGAGAACATGAATGCATCATTTACCCTTTTGAGATATCTTTGACTTTAAGTTGAGGGTAGTTCCCATAAAGCTTTTTTTGTCCAATGTCCATGTTGCCTACTCTTTTCAATCTAGGTAGTATTGTTGTTGTAGGAATGGGATACACAAGGTATGATGTCATGTAAAAACATTTTGATTCCTTGACTTCCACTAACTGGTTATGCAAATTGTTACTAATCAAGGTAACCCAATCAATGTATTCTTTTACAAATAGGATCTTAACAATGAATTGGAACATCCAAGAATGGAACTCTTTTACATCTAAATGGCCAAGGACCTAATTCAACAAGGTGATCATGTTATTTGCACAAAAGTCACTCCTATGGAGCAACTTAGCCAACATAGTAGTGGAGACCCTTGCTTTCTTCAACCAATTCTTGTTGATAATTTTCATGCATTGATATATGTTCTCTTCAAAGATTTTTTTTGAAGAATTGACTGTGTTGCTTGCATATTCTATGTGATGTGCAGTTTCAAATATTTCCTCTATGGACTTAGGAATGATTTGTGGGACAACTTGATCAACCAAATTCCTAATTTATCTAGAATCTAGATTATAAAAGTTTACACAAGTCATAACCAAGTTTGAGGATTGAAAAAAAATGGGGAAAGCAACTGCATGAATGAGGCCACTTTCTAACAAGTGCCTAGCCATGGTAATTGTTCTCTTGGTTTCCTTTATCCTTTTGTGAAATTATTTTAGGCCAACATGGCCTAGATCTATATTAGAAATTAGAAACAAAATTGAGGTAATATTAAAATGAGGAACCACTTCTTTGAATTTATACTTCATCTTTGCAGTGGAATACATAAGCCTACAATTCCTTAGTTGTGAGAGAACTTGAAGAAAAATAGATCAAAAGATGCTTAGGTAGACTTTCAAGGTCTTGGTGTAGGTGTGTAACTGCAGGAGAATACAAAATGTTTGGAAGACTAAGATAATATGGAGTTTCAACATTTTTGAGTAGGAATGCATGCCCACAAAGGAAGGTGAGAGACCAAAGGTCTTAAAAGGAGGCATAATTCTAAAATTTTAGAGAAACTATTCAATACTTGCGTGGATGAATGAAAAGTCCACAACTTTGGCATAAAAGGTTACCGTGGGATTTCAAAGAAAAGGTGCAACATAGTAGTGGTTGCAAAATTGTGAATAAACTTTAGAATTCTAGAACTAGGGCACAAGTAATGTTTTAGAGGTTGTGGAAAGATAACAATATTGGTGCATCAAAACTCAAAGTCCAAAAAACTAAATAGGGTTTATGTGATCTTTTGAAGAAAAGATGCATAAAGAAACTAGGGTTTGCATGGTAACTCGAAACTCTAACTCATTAAATGAAAATCATTTAAGAGTACTACAATCTAAAAATGTAGTACATGATTTTAGGTCAAACTGAGATGCATGTACTTGGACATACTAATGACGACACATCGGATTTAGAAACCAATTGAAAGTTACTTTAACACACCTAAAACCCTAGCTTAGAATCAAAACAGGTGATGAAATTGATGTTTATGTTTGCAACATTCATGAAATATGGGGCAAGAATGGTTTTCCAAAAGCATGGATGGCTATAAGAAGTGAAAATGCGGTTTTCCAAAAGCATGGATGGCTATAAGAAGTGAAAATGCATGTCAAATGTGAGAGGGTAGAGAAAAAACATGTTTGCAAGTGTCAAAGAAGTGTAGAATTTTATATACTTAGAACACGTGTAGGAAATAAATGTGTGTGACATTTTATGTAGGTGAGTATATACACGGTGAACTCAAAACCTTGCAATTAGATATGAAGTAGCTATTTGGGGTTTTCAAGCAAGCAAGTAGAGATTGTAAGACTACAAGAAAAGTTTGGATGTTCAATGCAATAGGACCAAGTGAGTTTTCAAAGAAATGGAACAAGTATACAATGATTGTGCAACTACAAGAAAACTATGTAACCCTAGTTTATATAGAACAAGTGAACATGTAGAGAAACTCATGCATAGTTGCATGGGAAGTCTGTAACCCTATGAGAGATCAAACCATCATACTTTTGGAGAAGTCATGCAGGCATGCAAGAACTACATAATTGCATGAAAATTCTAGAACTCCACTGGAAATTTTGACTTTTATCTTAGAATTTTTTCCCTTTTCATGAGAACTCATATCTCCTTGAGATTATCTCAACACTTTGAGCTTTGCACAATGTGTCTTTTTATACAATTGACCCTCCATTGAGACTCAAACTATGGAACTCAACAGGAACAACTCACAACTAGGGAAAGACATGGGACCATTTGGGTTTTCAAGGAAGACATGAAATTTGTAAATTGGGGTTGAAATTTTCCATAACAACAATTCCATAACAATGACCCTTTCCCTTACAACAATTTCTTCAAGAAGAATAACTACTATGACACTTGTTTAATTATCGATTGATTTAGAAATTTTAAGGTATAAAAATGCATGTAACTTGCACCTTGACAACTTTGTTTTTATGCCACTTTGCATAGATGGCATAAATTCATAGATCTAATACTCAATTTGACTCATTTGACACACTAATCAACTCTTATCACATAACCCATAAGCTAAATGTCAACCTTAATCACTAAATATCTATTACATGCATCATAATCCTCACCCATAATATTTTCTTGCATTGGACTATATGGCATAACTTGGTCCTTAGATTGGACTGCATGATGTGACCTAGTATGCCTATTTCAAATTCTAGTTTTCTTGCTCTTGAACTAACTTTCTTGGAATATGACCATTATCTCATCGGCTTGCAAGCTAAAAGTCTTGAGTTGATCATCTAGCAACATGTATTTAAGGACATCTCCTAGTTAATTAGGAATGACAAGTATTCACATAAAGCATTTACATCAGAAACTCATTCAGTCATAGTTGCATAAGTCTCAATCCCAATATTAGTCTTAGTTGCATCAACATTGCATCTCTTCTTGGTCTATTTTCAAACTTTGTACAAATCTTAAGGGGCTTAATTGATATCAACGAAGTTGATAGTCTTCTGTCCACCTTAAAACAAGCTCCATTATGCTTTACAACACAACACTTTTATCAATGGTAGGCATGTTGCGACCCAGATTTTCCAACTCTAGATTTGTAAAATCCTTGTTGTTGTCCCTAATGAGTTCACTTATTTCACAAGTACCTTAATCTAAAAATTTCCAAAGTGTGAAATTCCCCTTTAAAATCCCCATTTTCCTATGTTGTTAAATCCCTAAAATTTGACTAAGTCTGAAATTTTTTGAGATCCTCCAAAATCTAGAATCTACATTATAACTCTATAGGTGTAAAACCACTCTCAAACATCCTAAAACTATATACATGAAATATAAATTAAAGTATAAGGAAGTAAATGTAAGAAGGTAAATTTCACATATACTTAAACTTTATATTTCATGTATGTCCCTGTGGGTTTTCGGGTCCCACCGGAACCTTGGAACTTTTACCAAAGTCCAAGTTCCCTCCACTTCCCCACTCCCCGCTCTCTTTCCACTTCTAAAGTCCTGGGCCAAAACTTTTTCTCAATCCAAACCCCTCCTGGTTCCAATGTTCTTCTTCCTCCTAAAAACTTGATTCCCACAATATAAAGTAAAGTTCATGTGGAACTTCAGAACTCGATGGAACCTTTGCTCCAAGTTCATGAGTTCCAGGTGCTTCCGCGAACCTGATCCCCACCAACAAAGTAAATACTCCAAGATCCCTAGTCTGGAACAAATTCTCGACCTAGACCTCACCTCGCGAAAATTCAAAAACACGCAGAAACGTGACACAACGTCCCAACAACTTCCAAATTTGCCATTGATGGCCTGATTTGATTTCTGCAACTTCCCAAATACCATTTTCTTGACTAGATGCATCCATTCTTTCCAAGGGCGCGATTCCACATGCATGCATTCATTTTGGTTTCTGAAATTTGATTTTTCATGGGTTCTCTGGCTCCCCTGCATTCATGGTGGTAGGTGATTTTAAAGGTGTCAGATCTGCTTTTCTTTCCCACCTATGGTTTTGGAGGCGCACCAATAGGATATAAGTTGCAATTTTCTCCTCATTCAAAGGGTTGGTCATTTTGGACAAAATTTCTCTCTACAGGCGCTAGACATCTAAATGCAATTAGGGCTTCATCGATTGTCCAATTTCAATTCTTTAGGAAGCATTTGACAAAGGTGTATGTGGATTATGTTGTAATTTTGATATCAATTTATGTCTTTCTCCATTGTTGTAAGTATTCTTTCAGGGAAGCCAATGCAGTTAGGGTTTTCTCTTGCCACATTTCA
The DNA here is from genome assembly GCA_027924645.1 of Cunninghamia lanceolata. Classification (NCBI taxonomy): domain Eukaryota; kingdom Viridiplantae; phylum Streptophyta; class Pinopsida; order Cupressales; family Cupressaceae; genus Cunninghamia; species Cunninghamia lanceolata. The sequence goes on from BSBN01000655.1 coordinate 12,308,814, forward strand.
TGGTATAATTGCAACCTCTTTTGAATGAATGTGATAGTTCTCAATCCATTTCAAGCTATGTAAATGGTCATTTTAGAGATACATATGGATGAATATTGTATGGTATTAGATTTTTAAGCATTTCCTATTAGAACACAAGGATATACTGAGAGGGGGGTGAATTAGTATATCACTAAAACTTATTTTAGTTAATCACTAACAATCAAAACTTCTAACTGCATTAACCAGAAGATCAACAAATTAAACCAATTAAGGCACAACACATAAGCACACATCCACAACACCAGATTTACATGGAGAACCCAAGAAGGGAAAAACCACAGTGAGCAAGCTACTTGGATCTACTATCCAAATCCAGCCTCACAAAAAAGGATAAAATAGGATTACAATATTATTTATGGGCTACAACCCAAAGGAAGCTACAAATCCCTGAAATACAATGCAATGTCACTTAAGAAAGAGGCTACACCCTCTGGCTATTACATTTAATGGATCCTACTGTACAAAATACCTCTACATCATCTACACACTTCACGTTGACACAAAACCTCACTTTCTCTACTTAGTGAACATTGTTACCTCCAACACACCTTCACAAATGTACTCACATCTACTCACACATATTCACACACACTCACTCACTCATTCTTTCCTCAACTAGCAAGATCTTTCATTTATATCTTCCACAAATCCAAAAATCCTTCTCCCGAGTTGGCCAAGATGAAATGTGTATTCATGAAACGTGCAAGGCCACACCAAGTCGGCATCCAAAAGATGTAGAGGTTCAAACCAAGTGATAACTAGGACCTATTATTTATTATCACTTTCTTCCAAGCTAGCACACACTTCAAATAATATGGCGGGAACATTGAAAACACATGAAGTCGACCCAACAAACACACATCCTTCCACCCAATAGTTGTAGACCAAAAGCGGTACCGGAGGGATCAATTAACATCATGCGGATCTTCACACAAGTAACATAAGACTTATACAAATCTTCTCTATTAATCCTTCTTCTGAAATATATGTTTTCTTTTTGGCGCAAGCAAACAGATACTGAGCCTAGTATCACAAACAAACACTAAACATACAGTCTTAAGATAGAACATTGAAAAACCAACTTGTAGTGCACTTCGACACCTAAAACTTGAATTGAATCATCTATCTAAATATCTGAACTTATCCTCCAAACATCAAAGCCAACAGATAAACTGTGGTGAAATGCGGTGGCTTCTGCTTTCTCCTCCAAACAATCCTAGTCAGTAGCAAGATGTGTCTTTGTTCTACTGACCCCCGAGAACCTCTACGGTACACCTTAGCAACTAAAACTTCAATATTACCATCTTATCATTTATAAATGATCACCCTTCAAATCGCAGGACCTCAACTTTAATAGCGAAGAAATGCAAAGCATTTCTCAGACGCATCCTGACTACAACAACTCTGAACAATTATCTTCATTCTGTGAGCTCTAAAAACTTCAGCATTAATCTTCAAGCTCTGAAATTAGGAATATACAACCTTCACATATGTCTTTGACAAACTCCCAAACCGCAAAGTCATACCATCAAATACGGAGGAATGCGGAGCATTTTCTTGAGCTTATTTTGTGCAAACTCCAGTGTCTTGGACAACTTGAATCTTCCTTTCAAAACTAAAGTGATGCTTTTCCTCATGAAATAATGAATACAACATTTACTACATCATAGACTTCATTCTCAACTTCAATCAACAACAAACTCTTTTCTCAAACTAGAAATCTTCATGTTAGCACAATCTTTGTCTATGAATTCGGGAGATATAGTAAATGACATCCATCATCTTTCCCTTACAATTTCTCTAATTCATCTTCTTTGTCTTCCTCTATGATCTCATTGCCACAAATTTCCTTTGCAATTACCTCTACTTTACTTTACTTATGGCCTTCTTCATTACTACAAACAACACTCTTGAACCTCACACTGTTGACATCAATGACAACACAAGTGCAACATTTTTATGGTTTGATATTAATTTGTATGCATCTGAATCCATCATTTATAGGTAGTCATACACCCCTCTATTTTTGTTATCCTTTGATAAATGTGAGACTTTGCAGCTTGTTGGATTGGCATCGGTTTGAGAAGCCTCTGATCATCCACACCCATTTAAAATCAAAACAACTATCTCAAGTGTGAAGCAATTTGTAGATCTATATGGATTTTTAGTTCTATGTTTTAGTCAAGGAATTATCCTTACCTCAACAACCAAAGTTTATCTTTCTAACTAAATGTGCATACCCACATCATGCATAGTTGCATTGATGTTTCTATCAACTTAAGAGAGGTTATTTGATGTAGTGATTTATTGTCTAAACTAGTGACAACTTTAGGGTTCAGAAAGGCATCTTGGGTATCAGAACTTTTGTTATTGTGTTGCATAATTTTTGTATCATGATTGATCCCTATTGAGGGATATGGAGCACCCTCCTTGGTTTAGTTGAACCAAAAGTGAAGAAGAGATTACCCAGTCTTACAGTTGGCCTTAAACCATCCTTAGTCTGTTGATGAGCCCCTGTTCTACCTTCTTGATGACATCCCCTGGCCTAGAAGGTAAGAACATACTCTAGGGTTTTGGACCTGTGGTTTTTGGTCCCAACATTTTGGTGTCGCTGTTGAGGAAAAATTTACTTATAGTTGTGATTATTGCAGTCTTGTAATACAATGGAAATTTAGATATTTTCTTCCCAACTGGGAAGTGGCAACTCTATTTGAGACAACCTAGAAATCAATGTTCATATCAAAAAGGAATTGAAATGGATCTAGAAGAAGAAGACAAGAGTAGTTTGGACAAGAGGAATCTTCAGACCAGATTGGAAGTTAAAGAAATAAATGAAGAGAAAGAGTTCATGTTCGGTTACCACCAATAAATGTTCAAAATATAGCAAGAACATCAGGTATGAATGATCCCATTAATGAACCGATTATCCATTTCAATATAAATCTGAGGATTCTACTAATAACAAGCTAAGGACGAATAGAAGAATAGATAGAGATGACTATGAAGTTAGAAGAAATGAAAATATTATTGGTAGGGGAAGTAGAGATAGATACCGGGATGCAAATATGAGAACATTTGGAATGTCAAATGAAAATGAAGAGACTTATTGGGCTAACCAAGACCCTACTTCACCAACTAGGTCAGTTAGAAATCAACATGATAATTTTATTAATAATAATGAGCAACAAAAACAACCTGATGTTATTGAAGGGGAAAGAACTCTTGATGATGAGCTCAATTTACTTGATCATGTCAGATAGAGGTAGAGAGAAGTGCAGGCCTTACTTGACTTATAGCAGGCTCAACTTCTCAAAATGCATAGAATGAGTTTCAATGTCAAAGTGTTCAAAATCCCATACCTGTAGCAAATCAGCAACAATATCAAAAACACAATTAGAAAAAGCAGTACCAACAACATCAACAAGTGGGACAACAGGGTAGGAACCCTGCTCATATACCTCAAGCTCCAAATTAGCCACCACAATAGTGAATGAATTAGCAGTATGGAAATGCCCCTAACCCAAGGCCTCAATTCAAAAGGAAGGATCAAAGATTCCCTTCATCTAGGCAGCCTTTGGGAGCAGAAAGGTACAAACAACTTGATTTCTTTGGTATTCTTGACTTTTGTAATCCTATTCCTAATGAGATTAGAGGTAAATACCTAGATTCCGAGGCAATAATGCAATCACAAGTGAAGAGCACCTTAGACATTTCATTAACATCACTTATGAGTATGAAATAGAAGATAAAGATGTCATGATGAAATTATTTGTGCACTAATTGGAGGAGAGTGCTAAGAAATGGTATAAAGGCCTCCCAGATAATAGTATTGATTCTTGGGAGGAGTTCATGAGGGTATTTTGATTGCAATATGGGAATAGGATTGACCCTAAGTTTTCCATCCATGAACTCACAACTATCAAGAAGGCAATTAATGAAACAATTGTTGATTTCAATAGCCACTTCATCATGATCATGAGAAAGGTGCCTCCTCATCTCATGCCTAATGAATCAATGTGTTTAGTTTTGTACTATGGTGCATTTGATTCTAAAATTGGTTATTGTTTGAGGGACAAGAATCCACAAACATTAAGGGAAGCTTATACCATAGCCATTAACATTGAAAGTAACATGAGAGCTTTAGAGAAGCATATTAAGAGAGCAGATGTAAAACTCTCCCAGATAGATAGGGCAGCCTTGAACAAGCCTTGAACAACTAAAGACAAATTAGACAAATGCATGGGAGTCATCAAGGACATGTCCTATAAGATGGCAAGGAATGAGAAGGGACTACCACCTCAAGGTGTTGCTACACATTTTAATGAAGGGTGGAGGTTGCACAATAGGCCTTATAATATGGATTGGTCTAAAAGCCCAAAACAAAATGAAAGATAAGCAGCTCCAAAGCAACAAAGTTTTAAACAACAAAATGAAAAAGAAACCCCAGACCCTTTAAGGAGAGATCATGTAAACTTTTAAAATAATGCTTTATGGTGCAATACATGAGAATGATGGTTATGATAGCTATGAGGAAGATGATCATATCTTTCAATATGATTATGATGATGGGTCAAAGAAGTATTAGTTGCCATCTCATGATTGTAGGCACTTGAGAGATCTCATGCAAAAGAAATATAAGATGCCCAAGCCGTCTAATGAGGATGTGAGGGCCCTAACTGATGCATCTGCTATGCAAGTTCAGGGCAGTCACCAATTGAGAAATAGGAAAGTCCTATCCAGGATAACCCTACTGTGAAGACAAGTAAGTTTGGACCACAAAATGAGAAGCAAAAGCAACAATTGAATGTTGAAAAGAAGGGCAACAACATTCCTAAAATGAAAGTGCACAAGAAAAAGGAAGTCCATGTACAACAACCAACACCAAAATAGAAGTATGTACAAAAGCCCCCTACACCTGTTGTGCAATCATCTGCTACGCTAATAGTAGATACTCACAAGCCAAAGAATGATGTCAAGCATGATTTATCCCAGATACCCAAGGAGCTAGAAAAGAGTAAAGATAAAAAGAAAGAGGCAAAAGGTAGGAATGTTTCCTCTAGTCAATTGATTTCTTTTATTCCTAATGCAAATGATGTCACTATTTATGGTGATGCACCTTTGCCACCGTATCACCCTATTGACATGGCCTAAGTCTTATGCCAGGTTAGAATATTAGTGCCAATAGGGGAACTTCTTAGAATCCATGAACATAGAGATAGGGTCATGACATTTGTCACACCTATTGATGCACAAAAATAGCCTATTTGTTTTTGGTGGTGGTGATGAGTGTAGAGGCCATGATTAAACAGTAGAGGTGTATTTAGGATCAACTATTGTTAACATCCATATGGGTGTTGACCATTTCTACACAACATTGATTATTAATGGATGGTTGTTGCATAGCTGCATGCTTGATTCTAGGGCATCTAGCAGCGTCATGCCACTTGAAATAATGAATGATTTGGGGTTGAAAGTGTCCAAATATTTTGATTTTTTTTGTCATGGACTCCAAGGAAGTAAATTTGATTGGTCTTGTCAAAGATGTAGAGGTTCATCTTGCTGCATATCTAGACAAATCTTTTTTTATGGATGTAACAATTGTGGATTGCCCCGCTAAGTGGGGTATGTTTCTATCTAGAAAGTGGGTAGCGTCTATGGGTGGAAGTATACAGATGGATCTCTCTTATGCTACCATTCCAATCCATGGTGTAGAAGTAAAGTTATACATGGAAAAGAAGGTGGATGATCAAAATATAGAAGACCATTGCAAAACTCATGAAGAAGTAAACTTTTTTTATACCAAAATTGATCATTTATGGGGTTTTGTGATGAAGATTAACCTAAGGTATGTGCTGATCTGCCTCATATTGTTGCTCCTATGCATGATGAAGATGCTTTGTGGACATTGTATTTTGATGGTGCATGTTCTAGGGATGGCTCAAGTGTTGGAATTGTTTTAATTTCATCGGATAAGGAGCAGTTTGGGCTTTCATTCAAGTTTGATTTCCAATGCACACATAACATAGATAAGTATGAATCATTATTGTTAGGTTTAAATGTTTCTCATAAGCATGGAGTCAAGTGTTTGAAGATTTATGGTGATTCAAAATTAGTGGTGCAGCAGGTCAGAGGTATTTTTACAGCCAAGGGCAGCAGGTTAAGGGCTTACAAGAATGCAGTTTGGGACACTTTAGAACTATTTGATTCTATTGGCATTGAATGGGTATAAAGAGATGAAAATGAAAAGGTGGATGACTTGACTGTAGCTACTTTAAAATTTGATCCTTAATCAAATTCTTCTTATTGTCATTATATTGTCAATTCTTCTTATTGTCATTATATTGTCAAAGTGCTTACAAGGCCAACAATCCCTAATAACATATACAGTTGGCAAGTTTTTAATGATAGTAATCAGATTTATAGGTTCCTTAATTGCATGGATGAGTTTGATAATCAACTTATTGATTGGCAATCTATGATAAAGGTTGAAGATGGTAATAAAACCTTATTTGGAAATGAGGTGGTATAGCTAAAGACAAATACAATTCCTAAAGGTTTGGTGGCACTAGAAAGAATGTTTAATAATGCTAATCGTTGGAAAAGCAAAAGCAAACTAGTTGAAGAGGACAGTGTTGAAGGTGTCAACCTTGGGACTGAGGATGCACCAAAAATGGTATACATTGGTAAGAAGTTGAAACCCCATGAAAAGCAAATGCTAGTTACATTATTAAGAAAATTTAAAAAGTGTTTTATATGGTCTTATGATGAGCTGAAAGCCTATAGGGAGGACTTCCTTCAGCACACTATCCCTCTTCAACCTAAGGCAAAACCATTTTGACAAAAGCAAAGGCCTATAAACCCTACCATAGCTCCCAAAATGCAAAAAGAATTTAATGAAGATGAAAGAGCGGGGCATAATTAACCTATCATACATTCTAAATGGGTATGCAATCTTGTCCCAATGAGGAAGAAGAATGGAGAAATTAGGTTGTGTGTTGATTTTAGAAATTTAAATATCAAATCTTTCAAGGATAACCACCGTCTTCCTAGCATGGATCATTTATTGCAAAAGGTAACTAGATCTTAATTAATGTCCATGATGGATGGATTCTTAGTCTACAATCAAGTGTTGGTCAAGGAGTCATAACTGTAACATCCACATCCGAAATGACAAGAAGTAACTAAGTTTTCACAATGGTAAATTTTTTTTTTTTAACAAGGTAATCAAATACATAAATAAACTTATCCATAATCCAATACCACATTTTCATTTTATCATAAACATGATTGCATTTTCATAAACTGAAGGAAATGATATTCATAATACACTTTGTTTTCTAACAAATGAAATTTTCTTGAGATAACAAATATCGGAAACATACCATTACCATGCATCTCGATTGTCAACCCATCACGTTCAAGACTCGACAATTCCTCAATATTTGGAAGAGAAAGTATCTTCAAGGAGCTTAACCTCCAACCACAGACCGTCGGTCTCCCGCACTCCTTCCTAACCGGAAGTGGCCCTACCCTACTCAAGAGGATAGACTTAGGATAACCATCGGTGTTTGCCATCTGAGCTCTGGTGTTGTAACCTACGTGTCTTGTTATCGTGCAGATCCCTAGATACCCTCTAGTCATGCACGACCCTCCACAAGAAACGCCATCCAGTTACGGTGAACGTTCGATGCACTTGAGGATAGTACACCACCTTGGCCAAAGGATTTGTATTTAGTTAGCGTTCTAAAAACGCATGAACTTGGTTCACCCACCCTACTCGACTTGAACTGGTCGAAATCCTACAGTTTCCTATTTGCATTGTTTGAACTATTTTGACGACCTTGATGACCTCAAGGGCTTAGGATATCCTCCTATAATAGCGCATTGCGCAACGTTTACTCTATTCCCGAGTTCATAGTTTCAAAACCCGTTTCTGTAAAAATATTGTTTTTAAACGCCCACTCCTAAGTGGTTTCATACTTGTTTACTTGGTTCCCATATTTACACAACATATTCAAGTATCTAAATCATTTCCCGTTATCCCGAAATTCAAAGATTCTAGACTCATATGGTTTTACAAGGCAAATTGTTTCTAGCATCGTCGCATGCATCGTAATCTTGACTCACATGCAGGTTTTCAACTCAACTTGTTCATTTAAGAACCATGACGGTTTCTTAATCATTACCATCACTTTATCTTCCTACTCCTCTTTCCGTGGCATTGGTTTCACATGGTTCATCAAGATGGGAGTCGTAAATATATTATAAATGATTATGGAATCCTTCTTATATTAATGGAGTTGACCAACGCATGGTCGACCTCTAACTAAAGGTGTATGACGGATCAAACATCAGTTGTTTACAACTGCATTTTCCGACTATCAAACAACCTAAATTTTACGTCCAAACGTGCTTAAAACTGTGGTTTTGGCTCCTACACAGCATGCACATGAAACAACGTGTTTACTTGCTGTGGAGCTATCGTTCAAGGAAGTTAAATGACATCTTGCAACAAAATAAGTTCATTCCTAAATGAGTATACGTTAGAGAACTGCGTTCTTGATTGTACAATTTCATTCACGGCAAGAAATGCTACAATTCCTGAGTTTACGAATTCTAGAAGACAGCAATACTTCTACTTCTGAGTTTTTAAATCACAAACACAGCAATGATGCTACTTCATGGATTGACCGCACACAGATATCATACTTGGTTTACGTTGTCATACATTTCTTCTCATTTTAAATGTATTGATCTTTTGTAATAGTGTGACTCACTTACTTACAGGTCTAAATTGAGAAAAGTAAAGAAGGAAATGAACCTGTTGATGAAATTGGAGGTCGCTGTGACAATCCCACGTTCTTCTCTATTTTTCTTCGAAGCTATCTCTTTTATCTCCTTCTTAATAATGACAATCCACACTAAAACAAACCCCTCTCCCTGTCAAACACTATTCCAGTCAAAGGCAGGTTTCGCAGATATCTCCTTTGCTAGATACTAACCCGAAGCTTCTGTCGATCTCTTACTGTTTGCTGGCTACGCAGAAACTTCTACCCGTAGTTCTCTACGTTTTTCTCCTCAGTTCCCTCTCTTACTGCCACTAAACTCTGTAGTCTCCCCTACTAATCATGATAGCTAAACCAAACCAAACTCTCTCCCTACTACTAAACTTCGTGGCACTCTCTCTCACTGCTGTCTTTTTCTTCTTCACAGTGCAGGACCAGTAATACCGTCTCCCACTGTCTGTACTGTTTCCTCTCTTTTCTTCCTCTAACTACTGCCGACCCTTCCTCACTCTCCCGACCACTATCTTCTATCCAACGATCTCCCCTTTTTCTCTCACCTCGCGGTTACTTTCCCCTCTTCGTGACAGCCCCTCTCGCTGCCTTATCCTCCAAATCCGACGGGAGTATCTCCCTCACCCGTCCAATATTCCCTCAACTGCTTTCCGTCGCTCCCTCATCTGTAACTCACGTTCACCACTTCTACTCCGCGCAGCAAAAAAAACTCAACAAACTCAGATTCCTTACCTTTCTTTCCAACGTCATTCGATGCCTTCGCACCCCCTTTAGTGACGGGGCATCCATCATAAGCTGCAGTTTCTCCAGCACGCTCCACTAACTCCCATGATGACGCAGCTCCTCAAACTGAGGTTGGTTAGCCTCATCCCAAACAGCACTACAAGAATTTTGCTCCCTCAACAATGAGACAACATTGTCATTAAATGCGACGGTCGCACTTCTATCTCCATCGCTGAATTTTCTCTCTCTCGCCCGCGGAGGAGGAACTTAAGACATTCTACCACTTATCGACACTAGCCTAACTCAGGGGGTCGACATTACTGATCTTGAACCCGACTTCTTACTATCACGTCCAAACAAAAAGGTGATGGCTCCTATAACGACAAAACTTTGCTAATGGACATAGCAATTCCATACTTACTCGAACATAATGGCATCTCGCTTTCCGAGACCAATAAAGATGAATCTTTTGTGAAGTTAAACTCGACATGGCGGTGGTTGGGAAATGACTAGAGCGTCGTTTTGGTTGAAACGGAAAAGGAGACAAGGACTATCTTATAAAGAAAACTCAAAGTCAGATCGGTAACTCTCGCGATCAGAGATAGAAGAAAGGACTCACATTAAACGACGAACATAAAAAAATTATTTCCCGTTATGGCTTCAAATTAACATTTGTCGACCTACGAGAAAGGAAAATAAATTCACGACACAAGTTCGACGCGTTTTACGACAATCACGACGGATTGGTCGTAACACAAACGAGTTTCTTACACCGTTAGACACACAAAGCCAACTTCTCGTATCTTTCGACTACGAGACAAGATTTACGATTTTCACCACAAGAGGATTCATTAAATAATTATAAACGGAAATAGTATAGTCTAACTAAGTCGACTTGCTATAAGGAACTTACGATGCCATCGACGACTCCAAGATTCTATATGACGACTTTCGACTAGGATGTTATACTTTATCCTCTGGCGTCGACATCTAGTTACTAACCCAACCGACAACCAAGACTAAAATGATGGTTCCAAGGTTCATCTACCTGTTTGGTGTTCTCATTAACAAACACCCATGGTTAATTTCCAGATTCTATACTCCCTCTCGAAGATACTTTCTCTTCCGTCGAACACGGTCCACCTGTTCCTGCATCGACAGACTCACATACAATTTTGTGGTCAAAGCACCTATGATCCAAATATAATATATCCAAACATCATTGCATTTATTATAAAGACATTTAGTCTACAATATCATCTTGATCGTAATCATTAGATTCCACAATTCCATATAACAACTTGTAAGATAAATCGTCAATTTTCATGTCGTTCACAACATAATAAATTACTGAAATTTGCAAGAAAGTAAATAACATAATTGTTTTCAAAAAGAGGGATGTAACATATCCTTCCCCTTTAAAAATCATCGTCCCCGATGATTAAGTTTATCAAGCAAAAACTTAAACTTAAATCAAACTTTCTATAATGCAACATTAATGTCTTTAAAAAGTTTTGGAAACCTTTGATAAATGTCTTTGTAGTCTTCCCAAGTGGCGCTATCCTCGCCATATTGGTCCCACTGTATTTTGCATTGCAAAATTTCTCGATTACGTAAACGAAGTTTACGCATTTCGAGCACCTTGAGTGGCTCGATCACAACCACCCCGGGTTCTTGCATCTGTAAGGAATTCCAGTTAAGGATGTGGTTATTACCTACAAAATATTTCTTTAAATACGAAACATGAAAAACATTATGCATCTTAGACAAGGCTGGAGGTAGAGCAACTTTGTAGGCAACCGGATTGATAATCTCAAGAACTTCAAAAGGTCTGACATAACGAGGAGCCAATTTCGAAGATTTACCGAATTTTATAGAACTCTTTTGGGGTTTCACCCGCAAAAGCACCTTCTCGCCAACAGAGAAGTGTCTAGGCACTCGCTTGCGATCTGCATAACTCTTTTGCCTGTCATTGGCTTCTGCCAATCTCTTCCTAATCACTTTAACTTTTTCTTCCATATCAGCAAGCATTTCAGGTCCAATGCTTATCCTATCTTCCAGCTTATCCCAGCTTATAGGAGTTTGGCATTTCCTTCCATATAATGCTTCAAATGGCGCCATCTTAATGGCAGAATGATAGGAGTTGTTATAGGCAAATTCGACAAGAGGTAAATACCTCCCATCTGTATTGCTGATCCATGCAATACATTCTCAAAAGGTCTTCTAATACCTGGTTCACTCTTTCTGTCTGACCATCAGTTTCAGGATGATAAGCAGTACTAACATTCAATTTAGTCCCTAATGCCGAAAATAAGGTTTGCCAAAACCGTGAAGTTATCCGAGCATCTCTATCAGATATTATCTTTTCAGGTACCCCATGCAATCTAAAAATCTCTTGCACAAATTTTCGAGCCAAAAGATGTGCTCCATCTGTCAAATTTCCCGGTATAAAATGTGCAACCTTGGTTAGTTTATCCACAACAACCAATATTGCATCATGCCTGTTCTTAGACATTGGCAACCCCTGGACAAAATCCATACTAATAACTTGCCATTTCCATTCCGGAATATCATGTGGGTACAACAACCCAGCAGGATGTTGGTGTTCTGCCTTCACTCTCTGACACTCCAAACAACTAGCTACAAACTTTGCAGCATCGCTTTTCATTCCCTTCCAGAAATATAGCGGCTTGACATCCGCTAACAGTTTTGTTACACCAGGGTGTCCAGAGTAAGGAGCACAGTGAACTTCCTTCCACACAAGGTTTCTAAGTTCCACTGAATCAGGGACATAAATTCTTCCCTTGAATCTTAGCAATCCATCAGATTCAAAACTGAATCCGTCATATCTTGGGTCCTTAGGGTTTAGGTGCAGAGCCTGTTTCACTTGATCAAAATACTCATCCCCAGATAAGTTTTGCAATACTAAATCTTTAAAGTTAGCATGTATAGAGATTATAGAGGCTATATGCCTTCTTCTGCTTAAGGCATCCGCTACTCGGTTTTCCTTGCCCTTGATATACGAAATTTCAAAGTCATAATCTGATATTAGTTCCAGCCATCTCCTTTGCCTTGCATTGAGATTAGGTTGTGTGAATATGTAGCGAAGGCTTTGGTGATCAGATTTTAAAATAAAAGACCTTCCCAACAAGTAATGTTGCCACATCTGAAGGGCGTGAACCACTGCTGCCATCTCTAAGTCATGAGGAGCGTAGTTCTGCTCATAATTTTTCAGCTTCCTTGACTCATAGGCTACTACCCTGCCATCTTGCATAAGCACACCTCCCAATGCTTCCCCCGAGGCATCAGTGATAACCTCAAACTCTCCCTCTGGATCAGGAACTTTCAGAATTGGAGCGGTTGTTAATTTTTCTTTTAACAAGTCAAAAGCCTTTTGACATTCATCCGTCCACACAAACCTTTTTCCTTTTCTCTGCAAAGAGGTAATAGGACTAGCAATGCTTGAGAAATTCAACACGAATTTCCTGTAGTACCCTGCCAATCCCATGAAACTTCGTACCTCTGACACATTGGTAGGCTCAGGCCACTCCATAATAGCTTTTATTTTGGCCGGATCAACTGATATCCCATCGGTTGATATTATGTGCCCTAAATACTGTACCTCTTTCTGAAAGAAAGTGCACTTGGAGAGTTTCGCATACAGTTTATGTTCTCTTAATCGTTGCAACACTATTTGAAGATGTCGTGCATGCTCCTCTTCATCCTTGGAATAGATCAGAATATCATCAATGAAGACTAGTACAAACTTATCGAGACAATCTCTGAATACGCTATTCATGAGATTCATGAAAGCAGCAGGTGCGTTGGTCAATCCAAACAGTAACACCGTGAACTCGTAATGACCATACCTCGTTCTAAAAGCTGTTTTGGGAATGTCTTCGTCTTTTAACCTTAACTGATGGTATCTAGATCTTAGATCTATCTTGGAAAAGACCGATGCGCCACGCATTTGGTCAAATAGATCATGAATTCGTGGCAAGGGATACTTGTTCTTTATAGTTGCCTTGTTAAGCATCCTATAGTCTATACACAGCCTGAGAGTTCCATCTTTCTTTTTGACAAAGATAACCGGGGCTCCCCACGGTGATACACTTGGCCTAATCAAATTCTTAGACAAAAGCTCCTGCAACTGAGCTTTTAATTCCATAAGTTCAGTGGTAGTCATACGATACGGAGCTTTAGAAATTGGCTCCGATCCTGGTTTAATATCTATACCAAAGTCAAATGTTCTCTTCGGAGGCAAGCCTGGTAACTCCTCAGGAAATACATCTCTGAAGTTGCACAGAAATGGATATCTTTCCTCAAAAGATTGCTTCTCCGAGGTTTCCCCTACTAGGTCCATCTTAACTGCAAAAAGTTGACACCCCTTTCGCCTAGCCCGCTTTAGCTATTTAGATGAAATGGATCTAACCTTAATTTCCCTCTATATTCCTTGGAGTTTTACAGTTTTGCCCGTCTCATCCAAACACTCAATGGTTTTATGAAAACAATCTACTTTGGCTCGATGTTTCCACAACCAACTCATTCCTAGGATGACATCGTAGGACCCTAAAGGCGCTACGTATAAGTTTGCCTCAGTGGTGAAGTTAGAAACATCAAACCTGGCTTCGAACAAACATTGCTCTACCTGAGCCTTTGAATTATTGGCATACTCTACTGTCCAAGGTTTTGACATAAAGCCAGCTTTTCTAGAAAATTTACTTAGAACTCTAGGTGACACAAAATTTTCTGTTGCACCAGTATCAAATAGAATAGAAACAGGAACTCCAAATAAGGTACCTGTCATCTCAATAGGAGTGATCTGATACTCTGCTTGCCGATTGTCAAGAGCGGCATGGATCCTTTGCTGAAAGGCTTCCTGTTGTGAAGGAAGCTCCGTGTTCCTAGGCTTCCCATTCGGCTTCTTGTTGGGGCAACGGTTGGCATAATGATCTCCTCCACAAGAGAAACATCCTCTTATAGGTCCTCGTTTCTCAGATGGGCTACTCGCAGAATCACCATTCTTCTTAAAATTTGCATTTCTCTTAAAATCTTCGCCTCTGCGCTCATTACCAAATCCTCTTTGATTCTTTCGATTTCCCTTATCAAACCTCCTATTTCCATATCCCTTATCATTTTTCCTTTTAAAAGACTGATCATTGAAGTTCTTATCAAACTTCTTGCGTTTCTTGTCACGGTAAGCGGAGATAGACTTAATCTTCTGCTCCTGTTTTATTGCCTTTTCATAAACTTGATCCATTGTGCTTGGACCATGTACCTCCACCTCATCGCCGATCTGAGGATTGAGTCCCATGATGAACTTTCTGATTCGGAACCTTTCGTCCTTTTGATATTGGAGGACATACTTCAGCAGCCTAGTGAATTTTTCTACGTACTCGACCACAGATAGTTCACCTTGCCTGAGGTTTTGAAAATCCGTTAACTTCTGATCAAAATACAACTGAGGTAACCACCGTTTTCGGAATAGTTCCACGAACTCATCCCATGTCACCTTCAAGGGACTTAATTCCAACTCCATTTTCTTATTCATCCACCAAGTGGACGCTTCCCCAGACAGCTGATAGGCTCCCCACACGGCTTTAGTAATCTCAGAGTAGTTCCTGATCTTAAAATATTTCTCCATTTCAGTCAACCATGCTTCAGCTACATCTCCAGTTTTCGTTCCATCGAACTTTGGAGGGTTAACCTTCTTCATATCCTTAGATAACTCTAAGGCAAGTTTATCCTTGGTTCTTCTTTGGGCTTCACTGTCATCAGGATGTTCACTTGACGTGCCATTTTCCCAATGCTTACTCTTGCTTGTGTAGTGTGAGTTCTCGTTTCCACCCTCTGTGTTACCAGTTTCATCTATTTTCTTCTCTAGTTTATTCAACCTTTCCTTGGTTTCAGTGAGCATGTTGAGGATCCTATCCAACTTGTTCGTGGAGTTTTCCCGAGAGTTATGACCTTCCTGATCCTCCCCCTCGTTAAACCCTGATTGGTCCATGCTAGTTTAATTTCACACCTGATCAAACATATACTAATCAGTTTTGCGCTTATTAAATTAAACCTCATCAAAAGAACACAACATTTGATCATATTCATAATTGTTCTCAAACCAAAATTTTGTCTTTATTCATTTTGCAAAATTGTTTCAACATCATTAGAGATAGACAAATCTCATGTTTCTACATAGTGTTATCTAGTGGAGTGTAACCTTCAGATTCATTGTCCGACACATAATCATGAGGTGTATACCCCTCAGACTCACTATCAGAAGATAACTCAATAATCTCAGCTCTAGGCATTACACGTGGATCTCTAGTGATCATGGGTATACTACTAGGTACAATCTCAGGTACACTATCAGTTTCAATCCAGGAGCAACGGTTGATCATGGTTCGAACCACCATCGCTGCTCCCTCTAGGAGTTCTCTCCTCACTCGCTTAAGTCGTGACATTCCATTGGCTAAGGTTTCCACATCATCAAGCCAAATGTCATTCTCGTCATTGGTTTTCTCTATGGTCTTGACCATCGCAAGTCGTTTCTGCTTAGCTTGCAGATAACGCTTCTTACCCACGAAGGATTTTCTTGCGGTTCTCTTGGTGTGTGCCATCCTGGCACAATAAACCAAATCATTAGCTACCCGCATAATGATGATTTCCTAATCAGGTTAGTGGACTCATCAGCCCTAGTGTTGAACCTGGTTAGCTCTGATACCATATGTAACATCCACATCCGAAATGACAAGAAGTAACTAAGTTTTCACAACGGTAAAAAAATTTTTTTAACAAGGTAATCAAATACATAAATAAACTTATCCATAATCCAATACCACATTTTCATTTTATCATAAACATGATTGCATTTTCATAAACTAAAGGAAATGATATTCATAATACACTTTGTTTTCTAACAAATGAAATTTTCTTGAGATAACAAATATCGGAAACATACCATTACCATGCATCTCGATTGTCAACCCATCACGTTCAAGACTCGGCAATTCCTCAATATTTGGAAGAGAAAGTATCTTCAAGGAGCTTAACCTCCAACCACAGACCGTCGGTCTCCCGCACTCCTTCCTAACCGGAAGTGGCCCTACCCTACTCAAGAGGATAGACTTAGGATAACCATCGGTGTTTGCCATCTGAGCTCTGGTGTTGTAACCTACGTGTCTTGTTATCGTGCAGATCCCTAGATACCCTCTAGTCATGCACGACCCTCCACAAGAAACGCCATCCAGTTACGGTGAACGTTCGATGCACTTGAGGATAGTACACCACCTTGGCCAAAGGATTTGTATTTAGTTAGCGTTCTAAAAATGCATGAACTTGGTTCACCCACCCTACTCGACTTGAACTGGTCGAAATCCTACAGTTTCCTATTTGCATTGTTTGAACTATTTTGACGACCTTGATGACCTCAAGGGCTTAGGATATCCTCCTATAATAGCACATTGCGCAACGTTTACTCTATTCCCGAGTTCATAGTTTCAAAACCCGTTTCTGTAAAAACATTGTTTTTAAACGCCCACTCCTAAGTGGTTTCATACTTGTTTACTTGGTTCCCATATTTACACAACATATTCAAGTATCTAAATCATTTCCCGTTATCCCAAAATTTGAAGATTCTAGACTCATATGGTTTTACAAGGCAAATTGTTTCTAGCATCGTCGCATGCATCGTAATCTCGACTCACATGCAGGTTTTCAACTCAACTTGTTCATTTAAGAACCATGACGGTTTCTTAATCATTACCATCACTTTATCTTCCTACTCCTCTTTCTGTGGCATTGGTTTCACATGGTTCATCAAGATGGGAGTCGTAAATATATTATAAATGATTATGGAATCCTTCTTATATTAATGGAGTTGACCAACGCATGGTCGACCTCTAACTAAAGGTGTATGACGGATCAAACATCAGTTGTTTACAACTACATTTTCTGACTATCAAACAACCTAAATGTTACGTCCAAACGTGCTTAAAACTGTGGTTTTGGCTCCTACACAGCATGCACATGAAACAACGTGTTTACTTGCTGTGGAGCTATCGTTCAAGGAAGTTAAATGACATCTTGCAACAAAATAAGTTCATTCCTAAATGAGTATACGTTAGAGAACTGCGTTCTTGATTGTACAATTTCATTCACGGCAAGAAATGCTACAATTCCTGAGTTTACGAATTCTAGAAGATAGCAATACTTCTACTTCTGAGTTTTTAAATCACAAACACAGCAATGATGCTACTTCATGGATTGACCGCACACAGATATCATACTTGGTTTACGTTGTCATACATTTCTTCTCATTTTAAACGTATTGATCTTTTGTAATAGTGTGACTCACTTACTTACAGGTCTAAATTGAGAAAAGTAAAGAAGGAAATGAACCTGTTGATGAAATTGGAGGTCGCTGTGACAATCCCACGTTCTTCTCTATTTTTCTTTGAAGCTATCTCTTTTATCTCCTTCTTAATAACGACAATCCACACTAAAACAAACCCCTCTCCCTGTCAGACACTATTCTAGTCAAAGGCAGGCTTCGCAGATATCTCCTTTGCTAGATACTACCCCGAAGCTTCTGTCGATCTCTTACTGTTCGCTGGCTACGCAGAAACTTCTACCCGTAGTTCTCTACGTTTTTCTCCTCAGTTCCCTCTCTTACTGCCACTAAACTCTGTAGTCTCCCCTACTAATCACGATAGCTAAACCAAACCAAACTCTCTCCCTACTACTAAACTTCGTGGCACTCTCTCTCACTGCTGTCTTTTTCTTCTTCACAGTGCAGGACCAGTAATACCGTCTCCCACTGTCTGTGTCGTTTCCTCTCTTTTCTTCCTCTAACTACTGCCGACCCTTCCTCACTCTCCCGACCACTATCTTCTATCCAACGATCTCCCCTTTTTCTCTCACCTCGCGGTTACTTTCCCCTCTTCGTGACAGCCCCTCTCGCTGCCTTATCCTCCAAATCCGACGGGAGTATCTCCCTCACCCGTCCAATATTCCCTCAACTGCTTTCCGTCGCTCCCTCATCTGCAACTCACATTCACCACTTCTACTCCGCGCAGCAAAAAAAACTCAACAAACTCAGATTCCTTACCTTTCTTTCCAACGTCATTCGATGCCTTCACACCCCCTTTAGTGACGGGGCATCCATCATAAGCTGCAGTTTCTCCAGCACGCTCCACTAACTCCCATGATGACGCAGCTCCTCAAACTGAGGTTGGTTAGCCTCATCCCGAACAGCACTACAAGAATTTTGCTCCCTCAACAATGAGACAACATTGTCATTAAATGCGACGGTCGCACTTCTATCTCCATCGCTGAATTTTCTCTCTCTCGCCCGCGGAGGAGGAACTTAAGACATTCTACCACTTATCGACACTAGCCTAACTCAGGGGGTCGACATTACTGATCTTGAACCCGACTTCTTACTATCACGTCCAAACAAAAAGGTGATGGCTCCTATAACGACAAAACTTTGCTAATGGACATAGCAATTCCATACTTACTCGAACATAATGGCATCTCGCTTTCCGAGACCAATAAAGATGAATCTTTTGTGAAGTTAAACTCGACATGGGGGTGGTTGGGAAATGACTAGAGCGTCGTTTTGGTCGAAACGGAAAAGGAGACAAGGACTATCTTATAAAGAAAACTCAAAGTCAGATCGGTAACTCTCGCGGTCAGAGATAGAAGAAAGGACTCACATTAAACGACGAACATAAAAAAATTATTTCCCGTTATGGCTTCAAATTAACATTCGTCAACCTACGAGAAAGGAAAATAAATTCACGACACAAGTTTGACGCGTTTTACGACAATCACGACGGATTGGTCGTAACACAAACGAGTTTCTTACACCGTTAGACGCACAAAGCCAACTTCTCGTATCTTTCAACTACGAGACAAGATTTACGATTTTCGCCACAAGAGGATTCATTAAATAATTATAAACGGAAATAGTATACGTCTAACTAAGTCGACTTGCTATAAGGAACTTACGACGCCATCGACGACTTCAAGATTCTATATGACAACTTTCGACTAGGATGTTATACTTTATCCTCTGGCGTCGACATCTAGTTACTAACCCAACCGACAACCAAGACTAAAATGATGGTTCCAAGGTTCATCTACCTGTTTGGCGTTCTCATTAACAAACACCCATGGTTAATTTCCAGATTCTATACTCCCTCTCGAAGATACTTTCTCTTCCGTCGAACACGGTCCACCTGTTCCTGCATCGACAGACTCATACAATTTTGTGGTCAAAGCACCTATGATCCAAATATAATATATCCAAACATCATTGCATTTATTATAAAGACATTTAGTCTACAATATCATCTTGATCGTAATCATTAGATTCCACAATTCCATATAACAACTTGTAAGATAAATCATCAATTTTCATGTCGTTCACAACATAATAAATTACTGAAATTTGCAAGAAAGTAAATAACATAATTGTTTTCAAAAAGAGGGATGTAACAATAACAATATAAAACAACATTCACAACTCCTTGGGGCATGTATGTTTATTTGAGAATGCCATTCAGATTGAAGAATGTAGGGTCAACATTTTAGTGGGCCATGGATGTGGCTTTTTCCGGTCTTATTGATGAGATTATGGTAGTTTACAAGTGATCTTACTGCATTATCCAAAGATAAAAAAGATCACTGCAATAATTTGGAATTGATCTTTGAAATATGCCTACAATATGGGATCTCTTTGAATCCCAAGAAGTGTCAATTTGGAGTAGAAGAAGGCAAGTTATTAGGACAGCTTGTGTCAAGGGATGGGGTCAGACTAGATCCAGAAAGAGTGAAATCCATTGACCTTATCCCTCATCCTAAATCAGTCAATGGTGTCTAGTCTTCTTTGGACAAATTAACTTTGTGAGACATTTTGTCCCCAACTTTGCTGAGAAAACCAAGGCTATTTCAAAGATGGTCAAGAAGGGGCAGTCTATCGTTTGGAATGATGAATCAATTAAAGAATTCATAGACATATAGGAAGCTCTCAAGGATGCACCTATTTAGGTAAGTCCAGATTATTCCAAGCCATTCCAAGTTTTCTCCTTTGCTTCATTTTACACTATAGCTATTGTCCTATTGCAAAAGAACAATGAAGGGCATGAGCAACCCACTTAATTTTTTTAGTAAGTCCTTACAAGCTACATAATTGAAATACTTTGTTCGTGCACAAAGTTGTTCCCCAAATCCCTAAAGATAACCATTTCTTGAGTTCCAGGGGTGTCAAACTCAAGACAAAGATCACGCACTTGTAATCAAGACAAGTGATGAGTCAAATATATGACTCAGCAATTTCTATATATTTTCTGTTCTAAAAGACTTTGATATAACTTTATGGCATATATATATAATGATTATATTTGTCTTTAGGTTGGATTATATATATGTTTAGTCCTTTTTTCCTTTTGATGAAATCTCTTGGCTAAATTACTTGAATTATATTTTCAAATGCATATCTTATGAAATTATGGTATAAGTTGTGTATGATAGCATAAGGATTATAGCGGTGAACTTCCCAGTGGTCTCCAGATCCCCCTTTCTTATGAAGAGCTTAAACCCCGAATAGCACCAGATGCTACTACACACCAAGAGAGCCATCCTCCCCTTGAGTTGATGACTACTAAAAGCCAATCCTAGGGCTACTTAAGAGTCCAGCAATGCAAATACAACCAACGCCCCAATAAAAGTGACCTGTTAAAATCCAAGTCCACATGTCACTTTGTTTAAGTGACAACTGAGGTAATTGTCAATCGGCGTTTGTGCCAATTGAAGTAATGACCATCAGTGTCACACCATTCTAGGAAATCATTCAGTCCGCCAATGATTAAGTTGATATGAATCTCTGATCTGAAGTAAATTACAGAGGAACTACTGATGTAATAAATAAAGCAACTAGTTCAAATCCCAGATTGTTGCAGTTAGGATTACGGATAGTTCCTTTCAATAATGCTCAAGTGTATAAATAGGAGTCAATTAGTATCTCTTAGTTAGTTCCAGATTTAGTCAGATTGTATTGCTTTTCAACTGAAGGAAAACTCCTTGTTTTCACTCGTGTATGCATGCCCATTTTGGGGTTGTTTTGAATGCAAATGAAGGGAAATTTCTTCTAAAGATAGTTTGAGTTCAAGAGGAGCATCTCCAGCTGGGAAAGTAGGGCCTGCTTCCCCAACTTGGAGGAGATCTCTCGGTATTTCATTTCTATGTTATTTTGTTGTGTCTTTCTATTCATCGTTATCATCTTTGCATGTTAATCTTATGTTGTGTTTTCCTTTTCTGTACAACTATTTAGATAATGTCACCTGCAGGTTTGTCTTTTAAATTCTGAAAATACTAAAAAGAGATTTGTTATTCAAACAACATTGTTGTCTTCAGAGTATTTCATTGTTGTAGTTTGACAATTGATGCAATTACCTTTGAGTTTCATTTCAGCACAATGAATAGTTTCTTTCAAGCATGTGTGTTTCTTTCAAAGCAAGTAGATTAGTTTCTTTCAAAGCATGAGTGTGTCTTTCCAAGAAAATAGCGTAATTTCTATTTCAACATGTGTGTTTCTTTTAAAAGCAATTTAAAATAGTTTATATTTCTCACATGTGTGTTTATTTCAGCAAGTTAGGTAAACTGAACCTTACACAATACACCCAAAAACCATCCATTCACCTGATTCGGATTCCACTCTAAAACCCCCCACACTAAGAGTCTTATTGCAGATCACTCCAGACACCTCCAGTTTTATAATTAAATGATGATGAATTAACAACCACTACAATGATCTCATCATTTTTGGCGTCATTGCTAGGGAAATAATCTACAAATCATTGTAGGTTAATGTGTTGATAAGACTTTGAATGAGCGCATTTCAGATCCATTAGTTTATGAGTAGGCCTAGGGATGCCTTAGGTCAATTCATCAAACAAACCACAGTTAGTACACCTATGGAACCTAGTTTAGAAGAAATTCTGGATCATTTAATCAATCAAGCATCTCCTGTACCACCAAAATCTCCCATTTTCTTTGAAACACTTTTTACAATGGGTGATAATCTCTTTGGAGATGGTGAGCGTGATGAACTAGCTAATAATAGAATGTTCTCTTATCTAGTCTCCATAACTCCTAAAAGGAATGAACCTCCCATGAAAAATATATCTCCTACATTCCTACCAACTTTTCGAGGAAAAACCTCAGAGGATCTAGATCAATTCTTGTTTGAATTTAAAGTCCTCTGTCAAACTTATGACTATGCCACGGATAATCAGAAATTAAAACTTTTTCCTTCCACTCTCAAAGAATCAACTCTATGATGGTTCATGGGATTGATAGTAGATTCCATCACTACATGGGATCAAATGGAAATTGCCTTCCTTGACAAATATCAAGATTATTGTAGAGTCAGGGATCAGAAAGATGAACTCTTCCAAATGAAACAGATGGAAGACGAAACTTTGGAGGATTATGTGGATAGATTCTTATTTGTCCATAGAAGATGTGGTAATAACCTAGATGAAGAACTTAGTAAAACCATTTTTCTAAGGGGAATTGATGAGGAGATATGAGAAGCTTTAAATCTCATGGGAAGGGGAGACATCAACAAGCAAAGTTTCGCAAAAATCGTGGAGGTTAGTAGAAACTATTCCTGCACTCGAGCAGGAAGTAGAATGTGAAAGAAAGGTAAAGATGGTACCAGTGATGTCACACAAGTGATGGAAGAGCTTGCCAATCTAAAAATTGATATATTACTGCATTTAAAGACCACCCTCGATGGTATGCAAGCCAGTAAGAAGAATACTGAACCTTTGGCCATTTATTGTCCTCATTGTAGAGAGAAACATCCTCTTAGGGAATGTCCTTTGAACTAAACTAAGTTATGTAGGATCTGTGAGAAAAAACCATTCCAAAAATGAGTGTAGTCTGCTTCTTGAAATCAAAAACAGATTAAAAAAGGCACCAGCAAAAGAGGAAGAATTAAATTTCATTGGCCAGAATCAATCAAACTATGGATTTATCCAATTTCCAAGCCAATATGCTCCAAGGGGCCCATCAAGTTGGGGATCAACCCCATGGAGTGGACCCCAGGGAGCCACTCCCTCGAATGTAAATGCCACCCCAGTAGGGACCAGCATGGCCTCAGTCAGAATGGATGAATCAATCTTGGGTTACTCCCGAGTGGCGAAATCAACAACATTGGGCACCTCAATATAAGCAAGGATTGAGATGATTTGGAAATCAGCCTCAAGCCTTACTTCTTGGACCCTCACAACCTGCAAATCCAAATTCAAATGATCAGGTCAACCAACCATAGATGCCTGCTCAACCAGTTCCAAATCCCAAAAACAATAGACCACAACAATAGGTGTATAACACTGATCCCAATACAGCTACCCTGAATGTAGTAGAAATTAATGACATCCAACTTTGATCCTAAAACATTCCTATAAAAAATCCTGTTGAGGAAGTCACTGAGGAGGAAGAAGTGATACCTAGCATTTAGGAACAACAAAAGGATAAGAAGGCTGAGACAGAAAACTTGGAAGAAATTCTGAAGGAAGCCTCTATTCCATTTATAGAACAATTAAAACAGGCTCCTCCAAAAGTTAGAGAAGGCCAGATTGCTCAGGATGACTCTTAGTTAATAAAGGAATTTAGCAAGATACATATTGAAGTTCCTCTATTACAGGTGCTAAAGGATATCCCTGAGATAAATTAGACCATCAAGATCCTATGCTTGAAACTTCCAAGTAGAAAATCAAATATTACCAAACACCATTCAAGTAGAAGAGAAACTTGTCGATGTCCTGTCAGGTAAGTTGATTCCTCAAAAATATGGGGATCCTGGAAGTCCTATTATCTCAGTGGAAATAAAAGGAATATCAATCTCAAATGTACTGATTGATTTGGGGGCTGCTATTAATGTAATGAGACCAGATACTGTTGAAGCTTTGGCATTGACCCATATTCAACCAACCTCAATTATTTTACAATTAGCATATCTATCCATCACTAAACCAGAAGGGATTTTGGAAGATGTTATAGTCATTGTGGATACTTGGGATTATTCAATAGATTTCCTCATCCTTCAAACAAGGAAGAAACGTTCAGGGTATCGAATAATATTGGGCAAGCCATGGCTGGCTACTGCAGCAACCCTTATCGACTGTAGGTCAAGGTATTTATGACTATTTCTAATGGGAAAATATTGAAGGAACTCTCTATCTACCCTCCTGCTAAACCATTCTTGCAGTAGGAGAATAAACCATGGATAGATGATCTAATGGATTTGGATGAGGAAGATGCCTCCTCGTTAGCAATGGTAACAATTGCAAAACATTTTAAAGAATGTAATGAACAGTATAAAGAGTTGGAATCAAACAATGAAACCTCCCTATATAGTGTTGCACAATAAGAGGTCTCTGGATGGCTTTAGAGAGATCCAAAAGGATCTTTAAGGGCATTTAACTGTCCATAGTCTAAAGAGGTTGCTTCTCACCTAAATTATCAACAAGCGAAAACCTTACATCAGATTGTGCCTCACTCCTGTCCATTAAATACTCTGCTCAGTCCTTACAAAGACATTTATTATGTTCACTATGGCACAAAGCAAATAACTATCCAAACCAATAAACAACTCTCCATAAGAAGTTGGTTGACAAAAACAGAAGAAATTCGATTGACAAAACTGATGCAAAAACATACCCAAGCATTCACATGGGAGTACAAGGATATGAAAGGAATCCATCCTAGTGTATGTACACACCACATCTACACTAAAGATGTCCTTCCTGTAAGACAACCACAAAGGAGGATCAATCCAGCTCTAAGAGAAATAGTGAAGGAGGAAATAGAAAAATTGTTACAGGAAGGATTCATCTATCCTGTCTCTAATAGTTAGTGGGTGTCACCATTGGTGATTGTACCAAAGAAAAATGGCAAATGACGAGTCTGTATTGACTATCATGAATTAAACAAAGCTACCAAGAAAGACTATTTCCCTCTTCCCTTTATTGATCAGGTGTTGGATAATCTAGCTAGGAGTTGGTACTTTTCCTTCTTGGATGGATTTAATGGCTACAACTAGATCTAGGTAGCTCTAGAGGATCAGGACAAAACCACATTCACATGCCCATGGGGTACATTTGCCTACCGAGTTTTTTCATTCGGGTTGTGTAATGCACCAGCCACATTTCAAAGAGTTGTGTTGGTAATCTTTGCCTATTTAGCCAATACATGTGTGGAAGTCTATATGGAGGTCACAACTCCAGTCCGTCCAACTACAGATGAAGAGAGAGTCAAGATGATGGAGAGCGATCATCAGTTGGCAGTAAGTGATCAATTACATATGTGATGTTATATATTTCATACATTTTCTATACTAATGCGCATATTGTTTGTTTGTATTAAAAGGTGCAGCTGGATGAACTTTATTCGAAGAGGTTTACACGATGGTAGAGAGAGGATGTGTCACTTACTGGCTCTCTATCTTCACAGTCAAAGAAGGGCCGCCGATTATTTCCTAAAAATCCATAGGAAACTAGTTTTTGAGAACTTTTTTTTTTATGCCTAGATGGCTTTGTATACATACTTTTGTATGTTAATCCGATGTATATTTTTGTATATTTGCCTATATGGCTTTGTTTGGACACACCTATATGGATTTTTTATATAAACTAGATGTTATGTTCATGACATTATGAACAAAGTGCTTGAAAGATGCAAGGAACATTAGTTGTCTTTGAATCACGAGAAGTGTCTAAACTTATGAAGCATTGGATAGTCTGAAGAAAGTGCTTGAAAGATGCAAGGAGCATCGGTTGTCTTTGAATCATAAGAAGTGTCTGAACTTATGATGACAGAAGGAATAGTCCTAGGTCACCATATTTCCCAAGAAGGTATGAAAGTAGATCCAAAGAAGGTTGAAATCATTGTGAAAATACCTCCTCCACAAACTCAAACTGAAGTAAGAAGTTTCTTGGGTCACACTGGGTATTATTGAAGGTTTATTGAAAACTTTAGTCGAAAAGTTGATCCATTGTTTAACCTTCTAAAAAAGGATTCTAAGATTAATTGAACACCACAATGTCGAGTCATTCGAGGCCATAAAACATGCCCTCATGACAGCACCAGTCATCAAGGGACCAAATTGGAGTGAACCGTTCCATATCCACACAGATGCTTCTAATCAAGCCATCGGAGCAATCTTAGGGTAGGTTAATGAATCTAGAGGTATGTACACTATTTATTATGTTAGCAAAAATTTAAATCCTACGGAGAAAAAATTATACCACCACAGAAAAGGAGTTTTTGGCAGTAGTTTATGCAATCAATAAGTTCTGCCACTATATCATAGGTTACAAAGTTTGTATACACACTGATCATGCGGCTATTACATATCTGATGAATAAAGCTGTGGTAGGAGGTAGAATTATTAAATGGTTGCTACTATTACAAGAATTTGATATAACCATTGTTGATAAGCCTGGAAAAGATAATGTTGTCATTGATTTCCTATCAAGATTGACTGTGCAGGGAAATAATGAACTAGTAGATGATGCATTTCCAGATGAGCACCTTTTTGCCATTTCCATACAATCTCCATGGTTTGCAGATTTAGCTAACTATTTGGTTTCAAGAAAATGTCCATCATATTTCAACCAGAAGGAAACAAGATGACTGATTAGGGATAGCTCCAGATACAAATGGGTAAATGGTATTCTATTTAAAAATTACCCTGACCATGTGTTGAGAAGATGTGTGCAAGAAACAGAAGTTTATGATATATTCCAAGCATGCCATGATGAACCTTCTGGAGGACACTTTTCATCCCTCCGAACTGGACACAAGATTTTGGGAGCTGGATATTTCTGGCCAACAATGACCAAGGATATCCAACAGTATGTCAAGCAATGCGATCAATGCCAGCGAATGGGACGTCCAAGTCCTACTATAAAGATGTCGCTCCATCCTCAAGTGGTCTTAGAACCATTTGAGAAATGGGGGATAGATTTTGTGGGACGGATTGATCAACCATCCATAGGAAATCATTACATTTTGGTCTGTACCAATTACGCCACTAAATGGGTCGAAGCAAAAGCTCTACCAACAGCAAAAGAGGAGAAGGTTGAAGATTTTTTGTACAAGAACATTTTGTAGAGATTTGGAGCCCCAAGGGTCCTTGTTTGTGATCAAGGGCCGCAGTTCATGTCCGTTATGATCAAGGCATTTCTGGAAAGATATCAAATCAGTCATAGGAAATCTTCTCCATACCACCCTCAGAGCAATGGTCAAGTGGAAGTGATGAATAGGGAATTGGAGAACATCCTCACAAAGATAGTTTCAGGCAAGAGGAAAGATTGAGTAGAAAGAATGATAGAAGTTGTGTGGGCCTATAACACCACCTGGAGAACCACTACTAATTTCACACCATATGAATTAGTTTATGGGAAGCACCCAATGGCTCCCTATTGAATATGAGGTGGAAACATTGAGAACAAAACTTGAAGTTGGTATTGATCTAATGGAGGCACAACAACACAAAATAATGCATTTGAATAGGTTAGAGGAAATGAGGATGGAAGCACTTTATCATATAGAGTTAATTCAACAACAAAGAAAAGAATGGCACGATAATCATATCATCAACAAGCACTTCAAAAAAGGAGATTGGGCACTACTGTATTACTTAAAGTATTAGGATCTCAAACGAAAATTGCACACCAGATGGTTAGGGCTCTATGAAATCAAGGAGACGTTTAGCAATGGTGTCGTTCATCTATTACCTATTGATGGGGCCGAAGAATTCTTTTGGTAAACAGCTACAGACTGAAGCTGTATCATAAACTAACTTCCAAAGAAGAATTCTTTGCAGAAATCCAATCTCGGATAGAACACTTCACCATGGAGGATCTTTCTTCCATGGGGATTATGCTCTAAAAGATTATTGTTCATCAAATAAAATAGTAAGGGTTGAAAACTAGCAATGGCAGCCTTTCTTTTCAAAAAAAAATAGGCAAAGTTGGAAACTAGAAATAGCAGTCTTTCCTTTGAAATTCCCATTTCCTTCAAATAAAATTCCTTTTTGCAGGTCTTTGTATTATGAACTATCAAATAGCTCAGGATAGCTATAGATAGCTCCAGACACCTACAGATAGATTCAGATGAATACCGATGAAGACAGACACTACTATCAAAGTATTGTTGGGCGCCAAGTCATGTTGCATCACAAAAATAAATTTGGTAAAAAGTTAAGTTTAAATTATCTTAAGGGTAAGTACTTTACATAGGTATATTCTTTTCCTTAAAACTTGTATGATTGTTGTAATATATATGTATATGCCACGTGTCCCCCCAAACACCCCGCATGCATTCCTTATTTTCCACACGAGCACCAAGGCAGATTGCATGAATGATAATCATTTAGAGGATGGACAGGTGGCAACAAGGGAATTGTCCACAGATTTTGTGTACTTTCCAATAAAGCACAAGTACCCAATCATAATGACAACGACATTCTCAATAAATGCCATAAAAAGGAATGAGTACTTGGTGATGCAGGGATATCCATTTGGGTGCATTTGTTGTCATTTGGTAGATGTTTGATTTTGGGTTTATTTAGGTTGGTTTGTGTCAATAAGGTCATTTTTGACCATTTTGGACCACTTGGAGTCATGTTGGGTCATTTTGATGATTAGATGTACAAGTTGTAAAAAGTTGTAAAATGTTGTCAAACAAAAGTGCTTGCAACTTTGCATTTTTGGTTGGAGGTAGTTAGGAAATTGTTTTGGGCATGGTGAATGCTTGGAATGGGATGTAAGAGACATGCTCTCATGAGAACCAAGGGGGGAGAAGAGTTGAATAAAAGAACACATTTTTGCACGCTTTTCTTTGTTTTTT
This sequence comes from Cunninghamia lanceolata, assembly GCA_027924645.1. NCBI lineage: Eukaryota > Viridiplantae > Streptophyta > Pinopsida > Cupressales > Cupressaceae > Cunninghamia > Cunninghamia lanceolata. Next base: position 12,338,303 of record BSBN01000655.1, read on the forward strand.
TGTTTGTTACAGTCAAAAGATCTATTTTGTACAGCGCAGTATGGATTTGTACGGCCTTGAAACTGATTGGGAAAGTTGAAGGAATGTTTACTCTTCCAAATGCCTTTTGTTTCATGAATTTTTATTGAGTTTTGATGAATTTATAATGTTTTGAGCATTAACAGTCCAAACGCTAGCTCGGGTTTCCAAATTTGAGAAAAAAATCCATTTCTCTTGATTGGCATGATGGGAAATGCTAAAACTTAGAGTAAAGTTTTGTTTTTGCATATTATAATAATTTCCAATATTTTAGCCCGATATCTCTTGGCCACAGGGAATTATGGATGACTGTCATAAAGAAAACTCTGTCGAAAAGGGAGCAAAGCCTGTTTGTTTGAGGGTTTGACAAAATATTTACATAGTTTGATCATGGATGAGTGTAGAATCAGTGAGACATGTTATAAAAGAATTGAAGTGTCCAAGAACTCATATATGATGTTGTCCTTCCTTGTTGAATTCCTATTAGGCCACTGTAGCAATGTTTCCAAGTTGAATTAGGGTGCACCAAGTCATGATTTGTAATGAGTCTTTGTATGAAATGTGTCAAAACAGTTAAGTTGATTTAAGTTAAGCCCTTCCTTTACATAATTATTGGTATCAGAGCCAATAAAGACATCAAAGGTAATCCTTAAGTTGTGACAAATAAAGATGCCTCCAAGAGTGAATGTTGTTGAAAGAGTAGTAGAAAGGATAGCTAGAGAGATGAGAGAAACTCTTGCCAGAGAGATGAGAGAAATGAGAGTTAGTCTTGATGCAAGTCTTACAACAGTTGACGCTAATCAGAGAAGAGGAGTGGTCATAGGATACTTGAGTGGTCTAGATGAAGAAATGGATGAAAACAATCCACCACAAGAAGAACCTCAGGAAGAGAGAGATGTTGATGAGATAAGGATGGAAAGATTGCTAAAGGTAGTCAAGGGTGAAAGTTCCAAGGTGAAGATGGAACTTCCAGTGTATGCATGTAGTTTGAATAGTGAGGAACTTCTTGATTGGATAGGAGAGTTAGACAAATACTTTGAATTTGAAGAGGTACCTAAGGAGCAATAGGTGAAGTTGGCCAAAACCAAGTTGAAAGGCCATGCATCTCTTTGGTGGGATTATGTGCAAGAAGAAAGAAGGAAGAAATGCAAAGCTAAGATCACTTCTTGGGATAGGATGGTTGCCAAGTTGAAATACAAATTTATACCTAGTCACTATGCCACGAAACTGTATAGGAAACTACAAAACTTGAAACAAAAAGACATGGATGTAAAGGCATACACAGAAGAATTTTACAAATTGAGTATTAGATCAGGCCATATGGAGGATGATGTTGATAAGGTTGCAAGATACCTTAATGGGCTGAAATATAGCCTACAAGATGAATTGAGTCTTACAAGCCCTAGGATGGTAGAAGAATGCTATCAACTAGCCATGAAGGCTGAAGAGAAGTTGAAAAGAAGACAAGAGAAACAAAACAAAGGTAGGGGAAGGACTTTCAAAGGAAGAGGATCATTTTCTAGTAGAGGACAGTCCCAAAGGTCTCAAGGTGAGACAAGCAATAATCAAGAACAAACTTCAAATTCAAGAGGCAGTTTTAGGGGAAGAAGATCAAATTTTAGGGGCAGATTTGGACATAGAGGAGGATCAAATGGCTTCACTAGAAAATGCTACAAATGTAACAAATTTGTAGGTCACCAAGCTTGGGAGTGCCCTGAAGAATAATCCACTACTTCTTTTAGGAGTGAAAGAAGGAATCAAGTTGCTCAAGGTGGAGATGTTGAAAGTGTTAATTCTTCACCACAAACTGAAGAACCAGAAGTTGGAGAATCTTTGCTAATGAGGAGAACATTGATCAAGGTTCCCATGGAGAAGGAGCCACCTCAAAGTGTGAGGCATTATTAACATTATAGCTATTAGACATAATATTTTGAGTTGTGTGAGAATGTAATAGGTTTGGTTATGATGAGCTCATGGACTTTGAGTGATATTATTATTTTTCTATTACTAGTACTATTAATATTTTGACTATGGAGAATAAATGTTTATGATTTTGATTAGTATTTAATTATTTATTTGTTTTTAATTAATAAGATGATTTAATGAATAAATGATTATAGTTTATATTGTTGATTATATGTTTGAATCTTGTAAAAGAATGTTATTATTTTATCATATGGATTATTGGTAGATAGAAATGAATTAGTGATATTTTGCTTCGGCTATCAATTTCTAAATGTACTAATATTCTAATAAGTTTTTGTGCAGGAGGAGTGGCCCAGGTTCTTAAAGAAAGGAAACAATACCCCAATGCTCAAACATTTAATTATTTATTTATTGGGGAGGGTTGTGTTAAAATATGTATTTTCTTTTATTTTTATTTTTGGGGAAGGAAAGTGAAGAGTCTAGAAAAAAGTCTTTTAAAGAAGGTGTTGGGAATCATTTTGATATCTCATTCTTCTCTGAAAAGAAAAGTAGAAAAGTGTGAGTTGTGGTTTCTTGTAACGTGCATTTTCTGGAGAAGTGTGTATGTGGCTGGAAAAATAGGGGATAATTGTTTCTTCTTGGGAGCTCAAGGGATTGATCCTAACTTAGACAACCAAGGTATGTTTGATTCAGTATTTTCTCTTTCAATAATTTGTTGTGTGTTTAACTATTTGATAGCATTATGTGGATTCTTGTGCTTGCATGTGAAGGTTTGGTTTTGTGATTCTTTTGTGTGGGGATTGAAAATGGTGGATATCTCTTTGAGGTTACTATTGGTGTTTGGGGATGGTGATTGGTGTTGGTGATGGTGATGGGTGTTAGTGATTGGTGTTGGTGTTGGTGAATGGTGTTGGTGATATGGTGTTGTGGAGGTTTGTGTTTTTTTCTAGGAGCTACATTGTGATTTCTGGGAGCTACATACGAGCGAACTATAGGGACCTTAACCTCAAAGAGTAGCCCCATTATTTTCCCCTTATTGGAAATCTGAAATGGGTTTCCTTGTGCATTCTCATTCTGTGTGTTAAATCTATTTTTTTAATTTTTTGGTTCTTTGAGTAATGGGGTATTGGTTTCTGAGCTCGGGGGTGGATTTGACTTTGTCAAATCCTGTGGTTCGGAGGTGAGCAGAACTGGGTTGCTCTATTGTTTCCTTGTTGTTTTTTCAAGTACTATAAATATCTTGGTCTAAGATGCTATTGGAATTTGAAAGTTTAAGTGAAAATCTGGTTACAATGTCATGAACAATGATTTTCCTGTAAGAGCAAACATGTGGATAGAAGTTGAAGAAATTATCTGGTCTGTGGAAATAAAGATTCATTCTACAACAACAAATCAATGTAATCTTTGTAATTTATCTAATGTTGAATGTGTTTCAGAGCATAGTTCTATGTTGTAAGAAAAATGATAAACTATTTTAGAAAACTATCAGTTAAAAGAGTCACTATAGTTTTGAAGAAATAGTTAGAAGCATCTTTTGTAACGATCTAGTTATTTTACGAGAATATATATAGATTTTATGTTATGCTAACTATTATCTCTGGCAAATCTATTGTTAAAAAAAAAAATAATAATAATTGTTTTAGACTTTTCTTATTTTACCTATATTCAGAGTATCTACTGTATTAATAAAGAAAACTAAGTTTTATATTGAAAGAAGATTTGTTTTGTTAGTAGCTGCGATGAGGAGACCATGGTCTCCATGGCCTCCCACGAGTGGGAGTCGTGGAGCCATGGCTCCCACAGGGTTAGCGGACGCCGACTATGGCACCTTTGCCACAGTCTGGCAACCATTAGATACTCAAAACGCCTTTTAGATTTATGGTTTCTTTTTATGATGATTTTCAATTGTGGAATATTTATTACTATTGTATCGTATGCAATCAACAATCTTTATTAACAATCATATTTATATTTCATTTGTTAAGAGATACGGGTCTCGTAATCTTTCATTCGGTGTTAGTTTCCTCAAAACAACAAATTTATTTTGCATTAAACCACCGACTGTAGCCGGCTTAGCTGCCTCAGTCAAGCATACTAGTTTGTCATTGCTATCTTGAAATGATATACGTTTTGAAGAAATATATTTTTATATAGTTTTGTAATGCAATTCTATATCTTACATAAAGTTCTTCTCAATAGAAAATAACAGTAATTATAATGCCACATTCTGACATCTCTATTTGTTTAAGTATGTATCAAATCATAATAAATTCCTTTTATGCATTTAAATGATCTTGTATCAATTATGATTTGATCTTCCTCTGTTATATATAAACTTAGAATATAAAATTTACTTTTTGGGTAAAGGAAACCTGTGCGTAGTTGGTGATATCCGTAGTAGGAAGAATTTAGTTTGTTTTCTCCTAGTAAAACCGATAGCTAAGAATCAAACCATATAGTCAATCTTTTAGTATTTGATCTATGTGCAGTGTAGATACATATATAATGTTACATATAGAAAAATTAATTGTTTTATGAACTCAATTTCTAATCTTATTTATTGATATCATAGGTTTTTTTTTTCAATTTTCCTCTGGTGACTTCAGCTGTGAATCTGAATCAAAGCAATATTGAGTTTATAATCAATGTAATTATCCTTGTCATAAATTAACAAGCCTGATTTTAAAATAAGAATCATCTTCAAACTTTTACCATCATTTTTGAATCCATGTTTCTATGCATAAACTTCTTTTCACTTGTTAATCTAAATTTCACGTGCAATGTTGGCAAACCAACTCTCCTAGAGATTTTATTTGTTCCAGAGTACAATAAATCCCATTCCATTAGAGTGAGATTATTTATCTTATTCATTTATTTATGTTTTATTATTTTATGTTGATATCTTTAGGGTAGGCATTACACAAAGGAAATCACTCTTCAGGACCACTTGCAAGTGCTAAGGTAAGTCTTGTCAAGTTGTCATAGATTCTAGTAGCACTGATAACTTAGTTTCTATGGAAATGGTAGAAAAGTTGAAGTTGAAAAAGTTACCCCATGCCACACCATATAAGGTCTCATGGTTGAATAAAGGGCGACAATTGTTGGTCAATGAATAATGTTGGGTAGAGTTCCAAATAGGAAGGTATAAGGACAAAATTTTGTGTGATATCATCCCTATGGATGTGTGCCATATGTTAGTTGGTAGGCCATGGCAATATGATAGGAAAATAGTCCATGGTGGTAGAAATAATGTCTATGTCATAAAGAAGGATGGAGTCTCCTATACTCTAACACCTTTGAAAGAGGAAGACCAAGACCAAAAAGTGGGATCGATTGTGATGTTGGTAGGTGAGAAAGAGTTCATTAAAACCATGGAAGAGGAAGAAATGGGCTTTGCAATCATAACCAAACCTAGAATTGTTATAACAACAGTTAAGATGGATGAGTTACCTTTGGAGATCTAAGATTTGCCAAAGAAGTATGCTGATATAGTGGTAGAGGAAATCCCAAACTCTTTGCCTCCAATAAGGGATATTAGCCATCATATTGACTTCATACCAGGGGCTAGTTTGCTTAATAAAGTAGCCTACAAAATGACACCATAGCAAAATGAAGAAATTAGAAAACAAGTGCAGGAGTTGCTTCACAAAGGGTTGATCAGAGAAAGCCTTAGTCCTTGTGGGGTTCCAACTGCCCTAACACCTAAGAAGGGAGGTGAATGAAGGATGTGTACTGATTCTAGGGCCATAAATAAGATTACAATCAGATATAGGTTCCCAATTCCAAGGATAAAAGATTCGATGGATTGCCTAAGTGGAGCAAGTTACTTTTCCAAGATAGACCTTGAAAGTGGGTATCACCAAATCAGGATCAGACAAGGGGATGAGTGGAAGACAACATTCAAAACAAATGAAGGGCTCTATGAATGGCTTGTTATGCCTTTTGGTCTCTCCAATGCACCTAGCACCTTCATGAGGCTCATGAATGTGGTCCTCAAGCCATTTATGAGTAATTTTGTAGTTGTTTATCTTGATGACATCTTAGTTTTCAATTCTAGTAGAGAAGAGCACTTACATAATTTGAATTTGGTATTAAAAAGGTTAAGTAAGGAGAAACTAATGATAAATCTAAAAAAGTGTGAGTTCATGAAGACAAAGTTGTTATACCTTGGGTTTGTAGTCTCAAAGGGAACATTGAAAATGGATCCAAGCAAAGTTGAAGCAATATTGAATTGGCCTCCACCTAAATCAGTTGCAGAGGTAAGAAGTTTTCATGGATTAACAAGCTTTTATAGGAAATTCATTAAGAGTTTCAGTCATGTATGTGCACCTATAATAGATAATATAAAAGGGGGTAGAAAAAGGAAGTTTGTTTGGACTGAGGAAGCTGATAAAAGTTTTTAGTATTTGAAGAAAAGAGTAGCAGAGCAACCTATATTGGATTTACTATATTTTAATAAGGTCTCTTCCATAGAATGTGATGCTAGTGGCTATGCTATAGGGGTAGTATTGAGTCAAGATAACAAACCTATTGCTTTCTTTAGTGAAAAACTGAATGATGCTAAAAAAAGTACTCCTCTTATGATCTAGAAATGTATGCCATGGTTCAATCTTTAAAAAATGGAGACATTGCCTTCTTCCAAAAGAGTTTGTAGTATATACTGATAACCATGCTCTTCAATTCTTAAATAATGATGATAAACTCAATCAAAGGCATATCAAGTGGGTAGAATACTTGCAAGGTTTCACTTTCACTATCAAGCACAAGAATGGATAGTCCAATAAAGTGGTTGATGCTTTAAGTAGGAGGGTACTAATGGTGCAAGAGATTCAATTCCAAAGTGTGGGAGTTGAAGCACTCAAAGGTATGTATACTGATGATGCAGATTTCAAGGAGATATATGAGTATTGTAAGTAGCCTCATAGCAGCACCAACGATAAATGGCTTGACTTTCTTACTAAAGATAGTTTATTGTTCAAAGGAGCACAACTTTGTGTGCCCAAGTATTCAATGAGAGAAAACCTTATCAAGGAAAAGCACTGTGGGAGTTTAGCGGGTCATTTTGGCCTTGACAAGACATTGGAGCAGCTGAGAAGACATTATTTTTGGCCTAAGATGCAATCTGATGTAAGGAGGTTTGTAGAGAGATGCACTATTTTTTAAAGAGCAAAGGGAAGTAGCACAAATGCAGGGTTGTATCAGCCTCTACCTATTCCAAATAAGCCTTAGGAGTCTATTAGCATGGATTTTGTCATGGGATTACCAAGAACACCAAGGGGTTTTGATTCAATCTATGTTGTAGTTGACCGGTTCTCAAAAATGGCTCACCTCATTCCTTGTAAAAGCACCAATGATGCCTCTTATATTGCAGGTCTATTCTTTAAGGATGTTGTTAGACTCCATGGTTTGCCATTAAGTATAGTTTCAAACAGGGGCAGTAAATTCATAAGGCATTTTTGGAGGACTTTGTGGATAAAATTTGGCACCAATCTTAGTTTTAGTTCTGCCTACCATCCTCAAACTGATGGACAGACTGAGGTGGTTAATAGAAGCTTAGGTAAAATCTTGAGATGACTATCCAAGGATCATTCTACTCAGTGGGATCTTGTCATACCTCAGGCAAAGTTTGCCTACAATGATTAAGTGAATAGGAGTATTGGGAAGAGTCCCTTCCAAGTAGTTTATGGTATGCAACCTAGAGGGGTATTTGAGTTGAGAGATATCAGTGGAATGGAGAGACAAAGTGTTGAAGGGGAGCAATTTGCTATTTCTATGTAGGAAATCCATCAGCAAGTAAGGGAGCAACTATAAAGTAGTGTTGACAAATACAAGCAAAGGGCAGATGTGAAGAGAAGGGAAGTTGATTTCAAAGTTGCGGATCTGGTTTTGGCCCACCTCAAGAAAAAGAGGTTTCCCAAGGGTCAATACTCCAAGTTGCAGATGAAAAAGATAGGGCCTTGCAGGATTGTTTATAAGTTTGCAAACAATGCATATGAAATTTAGTTACCCAATGGAGTTGGCATCTCCCCTATCTTCAATGTTTCTAATTTGTACCCTTACAAAGGGGATATCATTGCAAATGAAGGGGCAAGTGGGGCAGGTTCACAAACACTCTCAGATGTTGAATGGATCACAGATCTTCCACCTAGTAGACCTATGGAGTTGGAATGCATCATTGACACCAAGGAGCTCAAGAAGACAAGGGGTAAGTAGTACCTCTAGTATTTAGTCAAGTGGAAAGGTCTCCCCACTGAAGATGCTACCTAGATGACTAAAGATGACATTCTCAAGCATGGTTGTACTATTGCAGACCTTCACTCAGGTGGAACTTGAGTTCTTTCTCTCCCGTGGGGAGTATGATGCAAGGGAATCCATTTGGGTGCATTTGTTGTCATTTGATAGATGTTTGATTTTGGGTTGATTTAGGTTGGTTTGTGTCAATAAGGTCATTTTTTACCATTTTGGAACACTTGGAGTCATGTTGGGTCATTTTGATGATTAGATGTACAAGTTGTAAAAAGTCGCAAAATGTTGTCAATGTTGTCAAACAAAAGTGCTTACAACTTTGCATTTTTGGTTGGAGGTAGTTAGGAAACTATTTTGGGCATGGTGAATGATTGGAATGGGATGTAAGAGGCATGCTCTCATGAGAACCAAGGGGGGAGAAGAGTTGAATAAAAGAACACTTCATTTTTGCTCACTTTTCTTTGTTTTTCTGTTTGTTACAGTCAAGAGATCTATTTTGTACGGCCCAGTACGGATTTGTACAACCTTGAAACTGATTGGGAAAGTTGAAGGAATGTTTACTCTTCCAAATGCCTTTTATTTCATGAATTTCTACTGAGTTTTGATGAAGTTATAACGTTTTGAGCATTAACAGTCCAAACCCTGGCTAGGGTTTCCAGTTTTGAGAAAAAAATCCATTTCTCTTGATTGGCACAGTGGAAAAAGCTAAAACTTTCAGTAAAGTTTTGTTTTTGCATATTCTAATGATTTCCAAGATTTTAGCTCAATATCTTTTGGCCACAGGGAATTATGGATGACTATCATAAAGAAAACTCTGTCGAAAAGGGAACAAAGCCTGTTTGTTTGAGGGTTTGACAAAATCTCTACATAGTTTGATCATGGATGAGTGTAGAATCAATGAGACATGTTATAAAAGAATTGAAGTGTCCCAGAACTCATATATGATAATGTCCTTCCTTGTTGAAATGCTTATTAGGCCATTGTAGCAATGTTTCCAAGTTGAATTAGGGTGCACCAAGTCATGATTTGCAATGAGTCTTTGTATGAAATGTGTCAAAACAGTTAAGTTGATCTAAGTTAAGCCCTTCATCTGCATCAGTTGTAAAAGTAATCATGATTAATAATAATGATCATAAATGAAAATAAATTCACAAAGAGTGGAGTGGCGATTGCTTTCGTCAGCTCTAGATTTGAAAAAAAATACATTTAAGGTGGCGGCTGAGAATGGCCACTTCACATGTTGCAACTCAGTGTTGCAATTCCAAAGTATGCGCCATCAAGGCTGAAAAGATGGGTGCAATGGCTGCCAACCTATCCAAATTTTTTGAATTTATTTCATCGATCAAGCTATGATCAAAAACACAACTTCAATTTGCCTTCTATAAGAAGAGAAAAATAGACCTTCATTCTTGGCGTCGTTTTGCTTTCTTTACAAAAAGGAAGAACCTGCAAGCATGGGGAACAAAGCATGGGGAACAAAAGGAAAGCAAAGCCAGAGAATGTCATGTTTGATGAAGCAAGTGCAAACATTCTCAGACAAGCCGGGTGGTTGAACTTTCTACAAAAATTTGAAGGTTTTGAAGTTGAATTGGTTGAAGCGTTTGTTGTTAACTTCTACCGCACCTTCTCGACTGTCAAAGGGGTAAGAATTCGAATCAATCCTACCATTACTAGTCAAATTTCTAGAATCCCTAAAATTGGTGCTGATTTGTTGCAAAGTAAGTCATCATATGAGGAATTAGTATAAAATTTTCATGTTGCCCCATAACCCTTGCCTAGATATATTGTTAGCAAAGGGGCAACAAAGGGGATTGAGAGGACCAACCTTCCAGATGCCTAGAAGACTGTGGTCTTGTGGATTATGAAGTATTTTACTTGTGATGAACAATATGGAGTAGAGTTGGGGTCAGGGATGTGGTTGATAACCCACCTAAGGCATGGAGCCTGTTGGTGCCCACCTAGATTTGGGTTTCAAGTATTCATCTGCAGGCCTTTTTCAGAGAAACCCAAAAAATTTCTAAGTCCCTCGGCCTCTAGTTGTATGCAATTTTTGAATGTATAATCGCATATACATTCACCATTGTATGTTTGCATATACAAAGGCGATATGCAAAGGAAAATATACAAGAGGCTGATATACAAAGGCTCATCGGCGAGACAAGCCTCATCAGCAGCTAAGTCCAAGGTTTCTCCAATCGGCCAATGAAGATACAAAGGAAGCATGCAAGGAAACATGTCAGAAGAGATACAAAGCTTTGGGCCCACCAGTTGTATGTTATGCAATTGTATCTTTGCACATACAATCACATATATGAGGGGCATATACATTTCTTAGATACAAGGCCGGACCCGAAAGGAAATTTCAATCGGCTTGTGAAAGTGGAAAAATGGTTGTATGCATATCGGGTTTGTATGTGGTTGTATATCGCATATTCTAGGTTAGATTTGGTGCTTGTATGTAAAGTATTGCATGTACATTTTGTTGTATATTTGATATACAACAGGTGATATACAACAGCCGAACTTCAAAAAGATTCAAATCGGGCCTGGCGGGCAGTGCATACAACGGTGAAGTTGAAAAGTTAAAGGTGTTTCCTTGTATATTGGGTTGTATGTATCTGCACATGTACATTGGCATATACAATAGAATATACAAGCGGACAAGGTGCAAAAGTGGACGTAGCTGAAAAGTAAATTACATTTATGAGTTGGGTGAAATCCGCAGTTGTATATTGGGATTATATGTTCCCAATATACAATCGGACATAGAATGGGTAGATACAATGAAATATACAAGCAGGTTGCGGTCAAAGTCAACATTCTTCAGGAACCTGGTGGGGCCCGCGCAGTTGTATGTATCTGCGATATACAATGCAAGATACAAAGAGCACATATACAATCCGGATGCGAAGGAGAATTTGATTATGGCGGATTTCAGCTTGGAGTCTGCAGTTGGTTGTATATTGCTCGTTGTATGTGTGATATACAATGAGAGATGCAAAGATGCTGATACAACGCCAGATTCAAAATTTATTCCAATCTGCCTCATAAGCATGATGGAATCAGCGTTGTATATTTGCACATACAAAGGATATATACAAAGGGAATGTACAAGCCTGGACTCGATAGCGATTGCAATTTATTTTATGAAGATTTGGCGTTCACCCTTTGTATGCAAGTGATTGTATGTATATGCGATTGCATATACAAAGATTTGAATATGCAGGGGATGGAAAAGGCAAAAATGTTTGTTTGCATTGTGAAAAGTCTGTGATGGGAAAAAGATGCCTGTGTGGCACATTATAATTGGCCAATGAATTTTCAGCAAGGTTTGAATTGATCTTGGCGATGGGAAGGAAATCAACGGCCTGTTTCAAATGTTCAAAAGAGCGGGAGGATTTCTATGTGTTCGCATCTGCACTGCAAGCGGGAAGAAACTTCTGGAACACGCGAACCATTACTGCATCCCAAAATAGGTAGGTTAGCCATTAATGGTGAATTTATAGAGGTATGGGTCTGAATGACAAGCCAACTACCATTTTTAATGAAAAATCTCCAGGCGGTAGCACATCTCCCGATTTCACCTGCTTCTTCCTTCTTTTTCTTTCTGCTACATTGAATGTTTTGGGTGCCATTCTGATGGTGCACTGTATTTGGCAAAATTTTGAAATGACCATGTAATTAATGCTGAGTGCACGTTCTTGATGTATAAAAGGACTGTGTCACTCATTTTTCTGGTAGTTGAAGACTTGGGTAATTTTTTGGAGAAAATAACAAAAACAGAGCATTTCTTGGCTATTATGTCTCTTTTGGAGTTTATGAGTTGCATTTGAGTGCACGTTGCACATATTTTCAATTTCATTATTGTTTTATATGAAAAATGCATTGTTGCATGTGTTTAGTTGTTTGTCTCCATTGTTGTATGCATCCCTTCTTTTGAATCTGGTTGCTAAGGGTGCCTTAGATTCTAGAATATAGACTTTCTGTATTGCATGCTTGATCTGTGACTTCCATTCAAGGAGTGGATTAAACTATTTTAGGTTAAGTATGAAGAAGATTGTATGGCAGCAGGGATATTTGTAAGTAGAGATAGCTAAATACTCAGTCTTGGGTGGTGTTTGTAAGGCAAATACCAGTCCTAACTCCTTGAAACTTGAATGCTAGTGCAAATCATTCACTTGTATACATCTAGTTGACTCCTTGCCCTGAGATAGGCACTGGTCTCCCCTTGTGTAGTAGTTATGATCCAAAACCCCTTGTCTTGCATCCAAAATATCAATACAAATCCTTTCAAAGCTTCAACCTGTTAGTTTGTAGGAGTAAGAGTAGGACCCCTGCATACTCTCATCCACAACCAGTTAGATATGTCCAAGAACACTACCAGCCTTGTGATTTATCATGCAAATCTTGGTCCAAACATGAGAGTATTCTGCCTGTTGTTGTCAAGCTAAATCTTTTTGTCATTGGGCGAATCAAAGTTAAAACTTTAGCTATAGGGATACCCCCCTTGGTGCTGCAAAACCAGAAGTGAAGGGGAGGCAGCTCATGCAACCTCCTGTATTTGTTGGCCGAATCTGCCTGTGCATTGGAACTGGCAAACCCTCTGCCAATTCGAAGAGAAAGAACCCACAAAGTGGTGACTCTACTGGGGAGTCAAGCAATTTGAAGATTTAGAAGACCTAGGTGAAGTTGTTGCAGCAAGACCAAGGAAGAACCATGTGGTGCTCTGCTAGCATGATGAATCTAGAAAACAAAAGTGCCTTGTTGATATTTTGTCCTCTCTGTGAGAGGTGGCGACTCTGTTGATTGAACCTATCCAAAGCTGCAACATATTTCCAGGTATTCCATCTTTTCACTCGAAATGATTCAAATAGAGCAACGGTCCTGGTTGTGCTCTCAAAGAAGACCATTTTTTATTGAAAAATATAAAGCCCTGAATTTAAAGGAATATATGGTTACCCAAATGTTATCCCCAATAAGATTAGAAAATGTTTTCTGAAATAAAGTGGATCAAATTCTGAGTCTGCAAGCAAACATCTGCAAAAATTTTGTAATTTGATAGAAGATTATGAGGTAGAGGCTGAAGATGTAGTAATGAGACTCTTTATACAGTCATTAGAGGATGATGCGAGGGTCTGGTTTTTAGACTTGCCTGTGTGTTCAGTTTCTTCATGGGTAGATTTAGAAATTGCATTCCTAGAGCAGTTTGGTGAAAGATTTAATTTGGCCTCATTGATCATACATTTCATGAATATTCAAAAGGAAGAGGAAGAACTGGTTCTAGCCTTTAATCTTAGATTTATTAAGTTGCTCAAGCAAATTCTTGAATATATGAGACCTCATGATGCATTGTGCTTGACAATTTATTTGGCTGCATTTGATGAAGAAATGAGTTATTTATTGAGAGATAAGGAACCATTAACACTTCACCAGGCTTACAGATTTGCTATGGATATTGAAAACAATCAGAAACATGGAATGCCAGTAGGTTTCATGGCTGCAAGTTTTCAAAATAATTTTCAAAGTGAATATATTTCAGCTTTCCCAATGTGTTCATTGAGAGATGATTTTGCAAAAGGAAATATATTTCAGAATAGTATGTGTAGTCATGATGTGATGCATAAGCATAAAGAAGATGTTGTAGAAAATGTAGGCACATCCTATAATGGTGAAGACAAAGATTGTTATCAACCTCTAGAAGAAAGATCTAGAGACACAAAATGCCCTTCAAATGATCAAATGAAAGACATACATGAGGTTGTGTCTTGCAGTAATAGGTATATCCCAGTTATTCCTGAATATTTATATGAGGTAGATATGCAGAGCTTCACTCTGAATACAGAAGATGTTGATTCAATGGATGGCAGGGAATGTGTTGATGATTGTCAGCATTCAGACCCATATGTGAGCCTTTTAGATGATGAAATATATATGGATGCTGAGTATGAGTGCTTCCTTGAAGATTATGACCACCAATACAATGCAGAGTTTGAAACTTTTACTTTTGATTATCAGTGCATTGGTCAAGAGGAAAAATAGGGTCACTATTCAGATGTGAATGGACAAGTTGCATATTTTTATACTCATACAGATGGGGATAGTGTTGGTTACAGGGGTGACTATGAAGCTTTTAGCATAGGGTTGCATTCTGAGTTATTTATGCCTTCTCTTGAGACATTCCAGGTGGACATTAATGATAAAATTGTTGAGCACAATGATGATGGATATCTGAATGTTTATAAAAATGAATATGATTATGAGATGTTGCTTGTGTCTAAATACTGCATGTTTGATACAGAGGAGCTCTTATTTTATAAAGGGCAAAATTCTGATGTGGATTCATTTGTTTCATGTGAGTCTGTTATTTTTCCAAGCAACATTAGTGACTCATATGATCATGACAGTCTACTGCTAAGAATGGTAGATGCTTATGAATCTTGTTGTAGATGTGTTGAAGGAGAAAGGAGCAGCAGCAGAAATAATTGCAAAGCAAGGTGCTGCAGACAACAAAATGTTTTGAGGGTTCATTTGAAGAAATCAAAAGAAAATTGGATATTTGATAAAGGAAAATACTGGTTTTTCCTTTTTGGTGGCCCTGGGCTACCAAGTATTTTTTTTTTTTAAGTGTGATTTGTGATGCAGGTTGGTGCTGCTTTGACTCTATGCCCAATGGATAAGGCATGGTCTGCATCTTAGAGATCTGAAGTTCTTGCCATGCCTGCAAGAGGCATGCATCCCCAGACAAAGCTAGTGTTGGTGCCCACCTAGATTTGGGTTTCAAGTATTCATCTGTAGGCCTTTTCAGAAAAACCCAAAAAATTTCTAAGTCCCTCGACCTCCAGTTGTATACAATTTTTTAATGTATATTCGCATATACATTCGCCATTGTATGTTTGCATATACAAAGGCGATATGCAAAGGAAAATATACAAGAGGCCTATATACAAAGGGTCATCGATGAGACAAGCCTCATCGGTAGCTAAGTCCAAGGTTTCTCCGATCGGCCGATGAAGATACAAA
This sequence comes from Cunninghamia lanceolata, assembly GCA_027924645.1. Lineage (NCBI taxonomy): Eukaryota > Viridiplantae > Streptophyta > Pinopsida > Cupressales > Cupressaceae > Cunninghamia > Cunninghamia lanceolata. The sequence goes on from BSBN01000655.1 coordinate 12,353,513, forward strand.
GGAAGCATGCAAGGAAACATGTCAGAAGAGATACAAAGTTTTGGGCCCACCAGTTGTATGTTATGTGATTGTATCTTTGCACATACAATCACATATACGAGGGGCATATACATTTCTTAGATACAAGGCCAGACCTGAAAGGAAATTTCAATCGGCTTGTGAAAGTGGAAAAATGGTTGTATGCATATCGGGTTTGTATGTGGTTGTATATCGCATATTCCAGGTTAGATTCCGTGATTGTATGTAAAGTATTGCATGTACATTTTGTTGTATATTTGATATACAATGGGTGATATACAACAGCCAGACTTCAAAAATATTCAAATCGGGCCTGGCGTGTGGTGCATACAACGGCGAAGTTGAAAAGTTAAAGGCGTTTCCTTGTATATTGGGTTGTATGTATCTGCGCATGTACATTGGCATATACAATGGAATATACAAGCGAACAAGGTGCAAAAGTGGATGCAACCGAAAAGTAAATTACATTTATGAGTTCGGTGAAATCCATAGTTGTATATTGGGATTGTATGTTCCCAATATACAATCGGACATACAATGGGCAGATACAATGAAATATACAAGCAAGGTGCGGTCAAAGTCAACATTCTTCAGGAACCTAGTGGGGCCCGCACAGTTATATGTATCTGCGATATACAATGCAAGATACAAAGAGTACATATACAATCCGGACGCGAAGGAGAATTTGATTATGGCAGATTTCAGCTTGGAGTCCGCAATTGGTTGTATATTGCTCGTTGTATGTGCAATATACAATGAGAGATACAAAGATGCTGATACAACGTCGGATTCAAAATTTATTCCAATCTACCTCATAAGCATGATGGAATCTGCGTTGTATGTTTGCACATACAAAGGATATATACAAAGGGAATGTACAAGCCTGGACCCGATAGCGATTACAATTTGTTTTATGAAGATTTGGGGTCTGCCCTTTGTATGCAGGTGATTGTATGTATATGCGGTTGCATATACAAAGATTTGAATATGCAGGGGATGGAAAAGGCAAAAATGTTTGTTTGCATTGTGAAAAGTATGTGATGGGAAAAAGATGCCTGCATGGTACATTTTAATTTGCCAATGACTTTTCAACACGGTTTGAAGCCATTGATCTTGGCGATGGGAAGGAAATCAACGGCTTGTTTCAAATGTTTAAAAGAGCGGGAGGATTTCTGTGTGTTCGCATCTACACTGCAAGCGGGAAGAAACTTTTTGAACATACGAACCATTGCTGCATCCCGAAATAGGTAGGTTGGCCATTAATGGCGAATTTGTAGAGGTATGGGTCTGAATGACGAGCCAGCTACCATTTTTAATGAAAAATCTCCAGGTGGCGGCACATCTCCTGATTTCACCTGCTTCTTCCTTCTTTTTCTCTCTGCTGCATTGAATGTTTTGGGCGCCATTCTGATGATGCATTGTATCTGGTGAAATTTTGAAATGACCATGTAATTAATGTTGAGTGCACGTTCTTGATGTATAAGAGGACTGTGTCACTCATTTTTCTGGTTGTTGAAGACTTGGACAATTTTTTGGATAAAATAACCAAAACAAAGCATTTCTTGGCTATTCTGTCTCTTTTCGAGCTTATGAGTTGTATTTGAGTGCACGTTGCACATATTTTCAGTTTCATTGTTGTTTTATATGAAAAATGCATTGTTGCATGTGTTTAGTTATTTGTCTCCATTGTTGTATGCATCCCTTCTTTTGAATCTGGTTGCTAAGGGTTCCTCAGATTCTAGAATATAGACTTTCTGTATTGCATGCTTGATCTGTGACTTCCATTCAAGGAGTGGATTAAACTATTTTAGGTTAAGTATGAAGAAGATTGTATGGTAGCAGGGATATTTGTAAGTAAAGATAGCTAAATACTCAGTCTTGGGTGGTGTTTGTAAGGCAAATACCAGTCCTAACCCCTTGAAACTTGAATGTTAGTGCAAATCATTCACTTCTATACGTCTAGTTGACTCCTTGCCCTGAGATAGGCACTGGTCTCCCCTTGTGTAGTAGTTATGATCCAAAACCCCTTGTCTTGCATCTAAAATATCAATACAAATACTTTCAAAGCTTAAACCTGTTAGTTTGTAGGAGTAGGAGTAGGACCCCTGCATACTCTCATCCACAACCAGTTAGATATGTCCAAGAACACTACCAGCCTTGTGATTTATCATGCAAATCTTGGTCCAAACATGAGAGTATTCTGCCTATTATTGTAAAGCTAAATCTTTTTGTCATTGGGCGAGTCAAAGTTAAAACTTTAGCTATAGGGATACCCCCCTTGGTGCGGCAGAACCAGAAGTGAAGGGGAGGCAGCTCACGCAACCTCCTGTATTTGTTGGTCGAATTTGCCTATGCATTAGAACTAGCAAACCCTCTGCCGATTCGGAGAGAAAGAACCAACAAAGTGGTGACTCTACTGGGGAGTCAAGCAATTTGAAGATTTAGAAGACCTAGGTGAAGTTATTGCAGCAAGACCAAGGAAGAACCATGTGGTGCTCTGCTGGCATGATGAATCCAGAAAATAAAAGTGCCTTGTTGATATTCTGTCCTCTCTATGAGAGGTGGCGACTCTGTTGATTGAACCTATCCAAAGATACAACATATTTCTAGGTATTCCATCTTTTTACTCGAAATGATTCAAATAGAGCAACAGTCCTGGTTGTGCTCTCAAAGAAGACCATTTTTTATTAAAAAATATAAAGCCCTGAATTTCAAAGGAATATATGGTTACCCAAATGTTATCCCCAATAAGATTAGAAAATGTTTGCCGAAATATAGTGGATCAAATTTTGAGTCTGCAAGCAAACATCTGCAAAAATTTTGTAATTTGATAGAAGATTATGAGGTAGAGGTTGAAGATGTAGTAAAGAGACTCTTTATTCAGTCATTAGAGGATGATGCCAAGGTCTGGTTTTCAGACTTTCCTGTGCGTCCAGTTTCTTCATGGGTAGATTTAGAAATTGTATTCCTAGAGCAGTTTGGTGAAAGATTTGATTTGGCCTCATTGATCATACATTTCATGAATATTCAAAAGGAAGAGGAAGAACTGGTTCCAGCCTTTAATCTTAGATTTATTAAGTTGCTCAAGCAAATTCCTGAATATATGAGACCTAATGATGCATTGTGCTTGACAATTTATTTGGCTGCATTTGATGAAGAAATGAGTTATTTATTGAGAGATAAGGAACCAGTCACACTTCACCAGGCTTATAGATTTGCTATGGATATTGAAAACAATTAGAAATATGGAATGCCAGTAGGTTTCATGGCTGCAAGTTTTCAAAATAGTTTTCAAAGTGAATATATTTCAGCTTTCCCAGTGTGTTCATTCAGAGATGAGTTTGCAAAGGGAAATATATTTCAGAACAGTATGTGTAGTCATGATGTGATGCATAAGCATGAAGAAGATGTTGTAGAAAATGTAGGCACATCCTATAATGGTGAAGACAAAGATTGTTATCAGCCTCTAGAAGAAAGATCTACAGACACAAAATGCCCTTCAAATGATCAAATGAAAGACATACATGAGGTTGTGTCTTGCAGTAATAGGTATATCCCAGTTATTCCTGAATATTTATATGAGGTAGATATGCAGAGCTTCACTCTGAATACAGAAGATGCTGATTCAAGGGATGGTAGGGAATGTGTTGATGATTGTCAGCATTCAGACCCATATGTGAGCCTTTCAGATGATGAAATATATATGGATGCTGAGTATGAGTGCTTCCTTGAAGATTATGACCACCGTTACAATGCAGAGGTTGAAACTTTTACTTTTGATTATCAGTGCATTGGTCAAGAGGAAAAATAGGGTCACTATTCAGATGTGAATGGACAAGTTGCATATTTTTATTCTCATACAGATGGGGATAGTGTTGGTTTGAGGGGTGACTATGAAGCTTTTAGCATAGGGTTGCATTCTGAGTTCTTTATGCCTTCTCTTGAGACATTCCAGGTGGACATTAATGATAAAATTGCTGAGCACAATGATGATGGATATCTGAATGTTTATAAAAATGAATATGATTACGAGATGTTGCTTGTGCCTGAATACTGCATGTTTGATACAGAGGAGCTCTTATTTTATAAAGGGCAAAATTCTAATGTGGATTCATTTGTTTCATGTGAGTCTATTATTTTTCCAAGCAACATTAGTGACTCATATGATCCTGACAGTCTACTGCTGAGAATGGTAGATGCTTATGAATCTTGTTGTAGATGTGTTGAAGGAGAAAGGAGCAGCAACACAAATAATTGCAAAGCAGGGTGTTGCAGACAACAAAAAATTTTGAGGGTTCATTTGAAGAAATCAAAAGAAAATTGGATATTTGATAAAGGAAAATACTGGTTTTTCCTTTTTGGTGGCCCTGGGCCACCAAGTATTTTTTTTTTTAAATTGTGATTTGTGATGCAAGTTGGTGTTGCTTTGACTCTGTGCCCAATGGATAAGGCATGGTCTGCATCCCAGAGATCTGAAGTTCTTGCCATGCCTACAAGAGGCATGCATCCCCAGACAGAGCCAGTGTTGGTGTCCACCTAGATTTGGGTTCCAAGTATTCATCTGCAGGCCTTTTCAGAGAAACCCAATAAATTTCTAAGTCCCTCAGCCTCTAGTTGTATGTAATTTTTGAATGTATATTCGCATATACATTCGCCATTGTATGTTTGCATATACAAAGGTGATATGCAAAGGAAAATATACAAGAGGCCGATATACAAAGGGTCATCGACGAGACAAGCCTCATCAGCAGCTAAGTCCAAGGTTTCTCTGATCGGCCAATGAAGATACAAAGGAAACATGCAAGGAAACATGTCAGAAGAGATACAAAGCTTCGGGCCCACCAGTTGTATGTTATGCGATTGTATCTTTGCACATACAATCGCATATATGAGGGGCATATACATTTCTTAGATACAAGGCCGGACCCGAAAGGAAATTTCAATCAGCTTGTGAAAGTGGAAAAATGGTTGTATGCATATCGGGTTTGTATGTGGTTGTATATCGCATATTCCAGGTTAGATTCCATGCTTGTATGTAAAGTATTGCATGTACATTTTGTTGTATATTTGATATACAATGGGTGATATACAATAGTCGGACTTCAAAAAGATTCAAATCGGGCCTGGTGGGTGGTGCATACAACGGCGAAGTTGAAAAGTTAAAGGTGTTTCCTTGTATATTGGGTTGTATGTATCTGCGCATGTACATTGGCATATACAATAGAATATACAAGCGGACAAGGTGCAAAAGTGGACGTAGCCGAAAAGTAAATTGCATTTATGAGTTGGGTGAAATACGCAGTTGTATATTAGGATTGTATGTTCCCAATATACAATCGGAAATACAATGGGTAGATACAATGAAATATACAAGCAGGTTGCGGTCAAAGTCAACATTCTTCAGGAACCTGGTGGGGCCCATGCAGTTGTATGTATCTGCGATATACAATGCAAGATACAAAGAGCACATATACAATCCAGACGCGAAGGAGAATTTGATTATGGCGGATTTCAGCTTGGAGTCCGCAGTTGGTTGTATATTGCTCGTTGTATGTGTGATATACAATGAGAGATGCAAAGATGCTGATACAACGCCAGATTCAAAATTTATTCCAATCTGCCTCATAAGCATGATGGAATCCGCATTGTATGTTTGCACATACAAAAGATATATACAAAGGGAATGTACAAGCCTGGACCCGATAGCGATTGCAATTTGTTTTATGAAGATTTGGGGTCCGCCCTTTGTATGCAGGTGATTGTATGTATATGCAGGGGATGGAAAAGGCAAAAATGTTTGTTTGCATTGTGAAAAGTCTGCGATATGAAAAAAGATGCCTGTGTGGCACATTTTAATTGGCCAATGACTTTTCAGCACGGTTTGAAGCCGTTGATCTTGGTGATGGGAAGGAAATCAACAGCCTGTTTCAAATGCTCAAAAGAGCGGGAGGATTTCTGTGTGTTCGCATCTGCACTGCAAGCAGGAAGAAACTTCTGGAACACGCGAACCATTGCTGCATCCTGAAATAGGTAGGTTGGCCATTAATGGCAAATTTGCAGAGGTATGGGTCTGAATGTCAAGCCAGCTACCATTTTTAATGAAAAATCTCCAGGCGGCGGCACATCTCCCGATTTCACCTACTTCTTCCTTCTTTTTTTCTCTGTTGCATTGAATGTTTTGGGCACCATTCTGATGGTGCACTGTATCTGGCAAGATTTTGAAATGACCATGTAATTAATGTTGAGTGCATGTTCTTGATGTATAAGAGGACTGTGTCACTCATTTTTCTAGTTGTTGAAGACTTGGGCAATTTTTTGGAGAAAATAACAAAAACAGAGCATTTCTTGGCTGTTCTGTCTCTTTTGGAGTTGATGATTTGCATTTGAGTGCACGTTGCACATATTTTTAGTTTCATTGTTGTTTTATATGAAAAATACATTGTTGCATGTGTTTAGTTGTTTGTCTCCATTGTTGTATGCATCCCTTCTTTTGAATCTAGTTGCTAAGGGTTCCTCAGATTCTAGAATATAGACTTTCTGTATTGCATGCTTGATTTGTGACTTCCATTCAAGGAGTGGATTAACTTTTTTAGGTTAAGTATGACGAAGATTGTATGGCAGCAAGGATATTTGTAAGTAGAGATAGCTAAATACTTAGTTTTGGGTGGTGTTTGTAAGGTAAATACCAGTCCTAACCCCTTGAAACTTGAATGCTAGTGCAAATCATTCACTTGTATACGTCTAGTTGACTCCTTGCCTTGAGATAGGCACTGGTCTGCCCTTGTGTAGTAGTTATGATCCAAAGCCCCTTGTCTTGCATCCAAAATATCAATACAAATCCTTTCAAAGCTTCAACCTGTTAGTTTGTAGGAGTAGGAGTAGGACCCCTGCATACTCTCATCCACAACCAGTTAGATATGTCCAAGAACACTGCTAGCCTTGTGATTTATCATGCAAATCTTGGTCCAAACATGAGAGTATTATGCCTGTTGTTGTAAAGATAAATCTTTTTGTCATTGGGCAAATCAAAGTTAAAACTTTAGCTATAGGGATACCCCCCTTGGTGCGGCAGAACCAGAAGTGAAGGGGAGGCAGCTCACGCAACCTCCTGTATTTTTTGGCTGAATTTGCCTGTACATTGGAACTGGCAAACCCTCTGCCGATTCGGAGAAAAAGAACCAACAGAGCCAACTGGCCTAAGTATTTGATAAATCTTCCATCTTTCTTGCATTCTTGCCTTGTCAACATGATGACCAAAAGGAAAAGAAATGAGAGTCAAATTAGCCATCATGGGCTAATTCATTTGATTTTGAAACACCACTTCTTATAGCAGGAGGATGGGCAACAAAAATGGGAAGATTTCTGGAGCTTCAGCCTAGGAAGAAGAAGAAGAATCATCAAGCTTTCATGGTGTTTGTCTCTGCTGAACCAGTTGCAGTCTCCTCCAGACCTCTAGTACAGGGATTCAGACGGCTCCAGAGAGGGGAAGAACAACAAAGTCAGGGAGAATGCAAGGAAGAAATAGTAGCCTCCAACCCTACTAAGGTACGCCACCCACAGATGCTTGTCATTTCATTTGATGAAGAAGAGAGGGAAGTAGCAGGATCAGACCCTGCGACCATTTAGGGTAGCATTCTTCTCTTGCTGAACAACAGCATGAGGAAACTCCTGTTGGTGAAGAAGAGGAAGCTAGTGAAGAGGAGAATCCCAAGGAAATGGTGGAATAAACATTAGAAGGCAGACGCCTGTTGGTAATCATTTATGTTTAGGGTTTTAGGCTCGAGCTGCTGGTGGTGCCTGCATAAGTATTCAGGTTTCAAGCATTTAAGTATGCAAGCCCCTTCCCAAAAATCCAAAAAAGTTCTATCTCTTTTGACCTCTGCAGTGCTAAAAAATGTAAAAAATCAGTCATATGCATGTGTCTTTGTATATACAAAGGTGTTTGTATATACATACAGGTCAAAATGTGCATTGGCGGGCTTGTGAAATCTTTGTCAGCTTCCAGAATGTTTAAAATTTGAGTTATATGCATGTTTTAATGTATATCGGGTTGCATCTACATTAGTGGAATCTTTCGCAAGACTCCCGGGAATATTCTGCACTTGTATGCATTTTCAATTGCTTATCAGGTTCAAGGTGGAAGATACATTGAGGGAATATTATGTAGAAGATCCAGTGTTTGTATGTGCAGGAATGAATGTATGTCAATATACATCGGGTCTTATGCAATGAAAAATATACAAGGAAGTACAAATATACATTTGCTACAGTGGCGAGGCAGAGATGCAATTGGTGGGGCCCACAGATATGCAAAGCAGAATATATATCGGCTATATACATTCGAAAATGTGCAAAGGAATGATGTACAGTGACCGATATACAAATGGTGGGGCCCGCGGATAGGATATACAAAGGCGAATGTATGTGAAGTATACATTTGAAATATACAAAACAAAGGCATACATTCCGGACCCAAAGGAAAAGTCAAAATTGGCAGATAAAGCACTGGTGTCCGTGTCATGTATATTGGATGCTTGTATGTGTGCCGAGATACAAAGGTCAAGATACAAGCCGGACCTAAATAAGTTTCCAATCTGCTTCATAATATTTTGGGGTCCGCCTTGTATATTAAACTGTTGCATGTATATGCATTTTGCATATACAAAGATTTTCGAAAGGTGAACAATGGCGATTGTATATGCATATATTTTTTGCATATACAAGGGCAAAAGTGGCAAAATGGTGATTGGAAAGGCCAGCGATAGAATCATGGGATGCCTACGTGGCACGTTTTCACTGGCTGATGACTTTTCAACATTTTTGAGTGTCATGGATCTCAGCGATGGGAAGTAGATCGACGGCCATGCTTTGAGACCGCAGCAAAGGTTTTTTCCTGAGTGTTTGAGGTCATTTTTGAGCGGGAAAACTTCAGATGTGTCCGCTGCTGCATTCCAAAAGAGGCTACGGGTAGATGAAGCATTGATGTCAAAATTCATAGGGATGATCGATGGAGTTGACAGGTTAACCACCTGATTGAAGAGAAAATCTTGGAGCGGCGGCTCAAATCCTGAGCGTACCTACTCCTTCCTCTTTGTCCTTCTACCGCATTCAATTCTGAGCGCCATTCTGATCATGCATTGTATCTGGCAAAATTTTTGAGTTGACCGTTGTAATTTTGGCTGAGTACATAGTTTTGCTATAAAATGCAAACTGTGTCACTCATATTTGGTTGTTGAAGACTTGGGCAATTTTGGGGGAAAGATAACGAAATACAGAGCATTTCCTTGCTGTTCTATCTCATTTTGGAGTTTATGTATTGCATCTGTGATGTATCTTGCACACATGTTCAGTTTCAGTGTCAATTTTATATGAAAAATGCTTCTTGCATGTGTTTTGTTGTATGTCTCCACTTGTTGCATGCATTTTCTTCTTTTGAATCTGGTTGCTAAGGGTTTCTCAGATTCTAGGATATAGTTTTGTTGTATCACATGCTTGATCTCTAACTTCCTTTCAAGGAGAGGATTACATTGTTTTAGGTTAAGGTATGGAGAATATTGTATGTCAGCTGGGATATCTGTAAGTATGGACAGTCAAATACTTATCCTTGGGTGATGTTTGTAAGGCAAGCATCAGTCCTAACCCCTTGAAACTCGAATGCTAGTTGCAAGCCATTCTTATGTATATGTCTATTTGACTCCTTGCCCTGAGATAGGCACTGGTCTGATCTTGTGAAGTAGTTATGATCCCAAACCCCTGTCTTGCATCCAAATCATCTTATCCACCTTTTCATAACTTCCACCTGTTAGTTGTAGGAGTAGGATTAGGAACCCCTGCATACTCTCATACCTGACTAGACAAATATGTCCAAGAACGTTGCCAACCTTGTGATTTATCACACAAATCTTGGTCCACACATGAGAGTATTCTACCTGTTATTACAAAGTTAAATATTTCTGTCATTTGGAGAGTAAATGTCAAATCTTTAGCAAATAGGGATCCCCCCCTTAGTGTGGCAGAACCAGAAGTGAAGGGGAGGCAACTCACGCAACCTCCCGTAATCTGTTGGCCGAATCTGCCCGTTTATTGGAACTGGCAAACCCTCTGCCAATTTAGAGAAAATAACCAACAGAAATTGGCGACTCTACTGGGGATTGAATGTGAAAGTGTTATCCTACAATCTTTGGTGAAGTTTTGCCCATCCAAGTCCCCAACAGAAATTGGTGACTCTGCTGGGGATCGAATGTGAAAGTGTTATCCTGCAATCTCTGGTGAAGTTTTGCCCATCTGAGTCCCCAACAAATTTTGGCGACTCTGCTTGGGAATGATATCTGGATCTTTCATGTGAATGACGGTGCTCTGCTGGTGGAATGAACTCAGAAACACATTTGATGAGCTTTCAGTTGTTTGAAAATTTTGTCCTCTCTGGAGAGGTGGTGACTCTGCATAAGATTTAAGTGCACATGAAAGGTTGATGTATGTTGTTGTGATAAAAGAATGTTCTGTTCAAGCTTTCAGCATCTGGATGAGGAAAGGTACCTAGCTCCTTCCCATTTATATTTGTTGTTTTATTGCATAAGTTAGATGCCGAGGGGAAGCCTTAGGTCTTAGGCAGATATATGATGTTTGAGAGTGAATTTTTTATGAATCCAAATATGTATTCACCCATACTCAGTCAAGAGGGGGATGAAATGTTGAGTGAAAGAATGGAAGAGATAAAAAATAGGTTGATATCCTTAGAGGCCCGGCATGCCCAATTAAATAGTAATAACCCTGTTGTGTCTGCCAGTCAAAAAGCTAAACCTCTTGTCAACCCTTTTGATCCTTTGTATGACCAATTAGATTTGTCATGGGTTGATTATCAAGTTGAAAGTATGCCTGCTAAGACTTACAATCAGATGCCCAGATTTAATGGACACAATGTATGTGATGGGGGTGCACATATCCAAAAAATTTGTAGTTTTATGGAAAGACATTCATTTAGAGATGAGGATATGTGGATGAGGTTTTTTGTTAGATCCTTTGATGCAAAAGCTAGAGATTGGTATTTGAGCTTTCCAAAGAGATCTTTTGCCTGTTGGGATGAACTTGCTGACTATTTCAAAGAAGAATTTGCAAGAGAACCTGCTGATCTTGTTGCAAGATTAATGGAAATCAGAAAACAAGATAAAGAGCCCTGTATTGATTTCAGTCATAGATTTGCAGTAGCCCTTTCACAAATCCCTGAAGTCTTCAGACCTGATATTTCAGCCTGTGTTGGCATATATTTTGAAGCTTTTGAGGAGGGCTCTAGTGCATTGTTGAGGTAATTCAAGATAACAGGTATGCAGATGGCATACAAGTTTGTAGAAAATATAGAAAAAATGAGAAATGAGTACATGCAGAATTCCCTATCCACAGGTTTTGGTATGAATAACGGTTATAAGGTTGCAAATGACCAAGTGATTATGGCATCATGTGAAGATAAAATTGAGAATGAAAATACATCAGTTGAGCATGCCAGTAGAAGGATCAATGATGACCCCCGTTGCAAGGTTAAGGTGTCTGGTTCTGAAAATGATGAGGTTATGGACAGAAATGAACATTTGTTTGAATTGATTTGTGGAGATGATTGTGAGTATTGTGCTCAGGATAGAGAAGAAATAAGCAAACAAAGCAGCACTTCCATGTGTGAATCAATGCCTTCTTTTCAGACACATGGAGATGATGAAGAGCAGTTAGAGATTGAAACAAGCGCTAGTGACAAGTATGATTGTTCTTCATTTGATTATAGTTTTGCTTATGACATACAGGCTGATACTCCTCCACAAAGAGAATCCATTGGTAATGAAAATGCATGTTCTGTTGCCCATGAACCAGTGGCATACCGTGATGAAGTTGAAACACCTAGATCACCCATTTTTGACAAATATGATGATGAGGATCTATTTGAGTATGGTGCGAATCTAGGCACTGATGTTGATATGGATTCTAGTTCTCATCTTGATGAAAGAGAGGCCAACATACATCATGAAGGTTACTGCAAAGAGATGCCAGAGCCTGATCTTTTCCAGCATGGTGCAGCTGATGGTTGTGTGCATGATGTGCACAACTGTGAATATGAAAGTTTTTTCTTTGATATGCCAGCTTGTGATAAGACGAGCCCTGATGTTCTTAGCTGTGTGGTGGACTTTGAGTGTTTTTAGTTTTCAGTCCAGATAGGAGATCATTTTGCAATGCATAATGCTAACACAGATGATAACATGTGTTATATTTCATTTGAATATGCATTGTTTGATAAATATGACACCCACCTGTCACATGATGCTGAAGGTTGTTTGCATAGGGGTGACGGTGACAAGCTAAATCAGAGGGTTGAATATGCAGACGACAAGATTTGTTTGTGGGTAGGTCATGACAATATCTCCAAGCTTAATCCAGTGAATGCAGATGAAAACAACGTGTTTGATAAGGGGAGATACAGGTTTTTCTTTTCTTGGTGGCCTTAGGCCATCAATTGTGTTTGGTGATGCAGGTTGGTGCAAGTTTGACTCTGTAGCCCAATGGATAAGGGATTGGTCTGCATCCTAGAGATCTGAGGTCCTCGCCATGCCTGCAAGAGGCATGCATCACCAAACAAAGCCTATATTGGTAATCATTTATGTTTAGGGTTTTAGGCTCGAGCTGCTGGTGGTGCCTGCATAAGTATTTAGGTTTCAAGCATTTAAGTATGCAGGCCCCTTCCCAAAAATCTAAAAAGTTCTATCTCTTTTGACCTCTGCAGTGCTAAAAAATGCAAAAAATCAGTCATATGCATGTGTCTTTTTATATACAAAGGTGTTTGTATATACATACAGGTCAAAATGTGCATTGGCGGGCTTGTGAAATCTCTGTCGGCTTCCAGAAATGTTGAAAATTTGAGTTATATGCATGTTTTAATGTATATCGGGTTGCATATACATTAGTGGAATCTTTCGCAAGACTCCCGGGAATATTCTGCACTTGTATGCATTTTCAATTGCATATCGGGTTCAAGGTGGAAGATACATTGAGGGAATATTATGTAGAAGATCCTGTGTTTGTATGTGCAGGAATGAATGTATGTCAATATACATCAGGTCTTATGCAATGAAAAATATACAAGGAAGTGCAAATATACATTTGCTACAGTGGCGAGGCAGAGATGCAATTGATGGGGCCCGCGGATATGCAAAGCAGAATATATATCGGCTATATACATTCGAAAATGTGCAAAGGAATGATGTACAGTGACTAATGTACAAATGGTGGGGCCGACGGACAGGATATACGAAGGCGAATGTATGTGAAGTATACATTTGAAATATATAAAACAAAGGCATACATTCCAGACCCAAAGGAAAGTCAAAATTGGCAGATAAAGCACTGGCGTCTGCATCATGTATATTGGATGCTTGTATGTGTGCCGAGATACAAAGGTCAAGATACAAGCCAGACCCGAATAAGTTTCTAATTTGCTTCATAATATTTTGGGGTCCGCCTTGTATATTAAACTGTTGCATGTATATGCATTTTGCATATACAAAGGATTTTTGAAAGGTGAACAGTGGCGATTGTATATGCATATGTTTTTTGCATATACAAGGGCGAAAGTGGCAAAATGGTGATTGGAAAGGCCAGCGATAGAATCATGGGATGCCTACGTGGCATGTTTTCACTGGCTGATGACTTTTCAACATTTTTGAGTGTTGTGGATCTCAGCGATGGGAAGTAGATTGATGGCCATGCTTTGAGACCGCAGCGAAGGTTTTTTCCTAAGTGTTTGAGGTCATTTTTGAGCGGGAAAACTTCAGATGTGTCCGCTTCTACATTCCAGAAGAGGCTACGGGTAGATGAAGCATTGATGGTGAAATTCAGAGGGATGACCGATGGAGTTGACGAGTTAACCACCCGATTGAAGAGAAAATCTTGGAGCGGCCACTCAAATCTTGAGTGTACCTGCTCCTTCCTCTTTGTCCCTCTGCCACATTCAATTCTGAGTGCCATTCTGATCATGCATTGTATCTAGCAGAATTTTTGAGTTGACCATTGTAATTTTGGCTGAGTACACAGTTTTGCTATAAAATGCAAACTGTGTCACTCATATTTGGTTGTTGAAGACTTGGGCAATTTTGGGGGAAAGATAACGAAATACAGAGCATTTCCTTGCTTTTCTATCTCATTTTGGAGTTTATGTATTGCATCTGTGATGTATCTTGCACACATGTTCAGTTTCAGTGTCAATTTTATATAAAAAATGCTTCTTGCATGTGTTTTGCTGTCTGTCTCCACTTGTTGCATGCATTTTCTTCTTTTGAATCTGGTTGCTAAGGGTTTCTCAGATTCTAGGATATAGTTTTGCTGTATCACATGCTTGATCTCTAACTTCCTTTCAAGGAGAGGATTAAATTGTTTTAGGTTAAGGTATGGAGAATATTGTATGTCAGCTGGGATATCTGTAAGTATGGACAGTCAAATACTTATCCTTGGGTGATGTTTGTAAGGCAAGCATCAGTCCTAACCCCTTGAAACTCGAATGCTAGTTGCAAGCCATTCTTATGTATATGTCTATTTGACTCCTTGCCCTGAGATAGGCACTGGTTTGATCTTGTGAAGTAGTTATGATCCCAAACCCCTGTCTTACATCCAAATCATCTTATCCACCTTTTCATAACTTCCACCTATTAGTTGTAGGAGTAGGATTAGGAACCCCTACATACTCTCATACCTGACCAGACAAATATGTCCAAGAACGTTGCCAACCTTGTGATTTATCACACAAATCTTGGTCCACACATGAGAGTATTCTACCTGTTATTACAAAGTTAAATATTTCTGTCATTTGGAGAGTAAATGTCAAATATTTAGCAAATAGGGATCCCCCCTTGGTGCGGCAGAACCAAAAGTGAAGGGGAGGCAGCTCACGCAACCTCCCGTAATTTGTTGGCCAATTCTACCCGTGCATTGGAATTGGCAAACCCTCTGCCGATTCGGAGAAAATAACCAACAACGCCAAGAGGGGAAAGAACCCCTGATGGAGAGCTCTGAGGATACCATGACACAAGCAACCCACCATGCTCTGGCTCTGTCAAAGATGGAGTATGAATTGAAGCAATGTAAGGCACAAATGGAAACCTTAGCTCACCAATTAAGAGCCAAAGGTGAGGTGCTCGAGAAACACAGAGAACAAGTTGCCCTGGAGAAAAAGGAAAAAGAGAAAGCAATTTCTAATTTTCAAAAGGAGATAGATAAACATAAAGCCACAATAGCTCAAAAGGATACCCAGATTGCACAATTTCAACGACGGCCTGTACAACCAACTCCTGGACCAGCGGCTCTAAGTATCTATGCAAAAAATTTATGGCTATCACTTGAAAACAGAGAGCTCAGAGGAGAAGTTAGAAAGCTTTGGAGAGACCTTAAGACCCTCAAGGAAGAGAAGGTGGCAATGGAGAAAAACTTAGCTTTGGCTTGTGAAACAGGGGAGACCTTGTTAGCACAACGGTCGCCTTCAGGTGTGTATGCTCTGTTTCTTAGGGAACAATTTTTATGTTGGAAATTGATAAGAATTAGTTGCAACCTACCCCTTGACTTTGAAAATGATAGATAATTTGTAGAGTGTTACATGCAAAACCCTAAGGATCAACAAAATATCCTTTGTCAATTCTTTCAACACGGTCATTTGATGGGGCATGTTAACACTTCTATGTTGAATTTATATGTGGGAGAGCTCCATATCCAGAGCTATTTGTCTTCACTGAGAAATAACAAATTGTGGAAAGAATGTACTAAGGAATACAATGCAGCAACAGTAACCATAGGGTTGCTAATGAGACATGAATGCCCCAAGTCCACCTAGTTCACCAACAATTTCAAAGCACAGGTTAATAGGCAAGGCATCATAGACTTATATGTAAGGAATTTGAATTCTTGCATAATAGATTGCTTTGATATAGCAAGATATCTTCCAATTGCAGTTGTCACAAGTTGTCTCTTCAGGTATGAAGACCTACCTGACAGTTTTAAGAGAAGGGAGCCTGTTTCACCAACAAACATAACATGGATGACTGCCAGGGTAAGGAAATTAATAACCCTGATTCAATGAAAATAACAAAATTGGGTTGGGATGCGGTTTAGGCCACCTTTGATTCTCATGCCAGCACCTTGCCTCAACCACCCTCCAGGGAAACCTATGAGGGAAGGTAAATTCAACAAATGGTACAACAAGCTGTTAGAAAATGATGGGTTCACACCTAAGGGTAGACAACTCTTTCAGTACAAAGATGAAGATTATAATTGCAGTGTACTTATTGAGGAGAAGGATGTGACTGATGAAGCAGACATGATACATCGTTCGCCATGAGGACATGGTACAGTCTAAGTTGGGGGGAGATGATGAGTCAAATATATGACTCGACAATTTCTATATATTTTCTGTTCTAAAAGACTTTGATATAACTTTATGGCATATTATATATATATATATATATATATATATATATATATATGTTGGAGTACAGGACCACTGAGAGGGAGGGTGAACCAGTGGTCTAGAAAACTTACAAGTTTTTGCACCTTTTAATATACTAAATAGAACATGATAAAGACACCAAGGATTCATACAAGTACAATGATTAGTAGGATGAATAAGACCTTTAATCAATCATAAGAGCATTAGGGAACATGAACACATGGAGACAAACAAGAAACATAACCCCTGATTTGATGAGTGGAAAACCCTTATAGGGATGAAAAACCACTCTAAAATGCCTCATTGGCTTAATCAAAAAACATGCCTCACTGGCTACATAAAATGCCTCACTGGAAAATACAAATACCTCACTGGTAAAATGTGCCTCACTAGAAAATTGGTGTCTCACTGACAATCAGGTGCCTCACTAGCAAAAACATAAAACCTCACTGGTTACAATTGATGTCTCACTGACAAATTGACTCCATCAAGGATTTGAATACAAGAAGGAAAAATTCAGAGGGATACTCTGATTCTCTACAATGAACTATACACCACATATCTTAATTATGCATCTTTTTTGACATATATTCAATACAACTTTGTGCAAAACTTATCATGTCTTATATTCCTTCTTACACAAAGTCTATCTACTAGATGTTGTACTCAAAACAATGTCCTTGTATCATCAGAATGATGCACTCAAAGATTGTGTACAATCAAAACAAGACAAAAAGAAATAGTTGTCATCAGTCATACCTTATCACAATGAGATGTTATCATTAATCATTCTATCATAATTTGAATTCTCCTCTTCTATGTTATTCTATGTTTCTTCTTATCATACCTCTGCATTCAACATATATTCTTCCTATTTTATCATTAGTACCTCTATCCCATTTTCACAACATCAACAAACTCATGGAGTTGCTCTATTGTTATTCTTTAATTCTCTGCATATCATACGTCATATACACACACCTGACTCTGCAAGTTAACTTTACAAAATAACAACCCCTCTGCCATAAATAAACATTTAAGTCATGTGTTCATTAAAAAATAATATCTCTGACATAAACTCTCTACATATTATGTGTATATCATCAAAAAAACATCAACACACTGACCACTTTCTCACTTATCTTCATTTCATCGACCAAATCATTACATCTAGATAATCTCCAAACACTTGCACAAACCCTAAAATAAAATTCCTGGTCTTCTAGTTCGTTCCACAAACTACAACATGGTAGTTAGGGTTACAAAGAATAAACTGCCTGTCAAAATTAACAAGGAGGACTGAGCCATTGGAGTTTGAAAAAAGTTCAAATGTGAGTCGTCGATCATTACTTTGCCACCTCTTGAAGAATGAATCTCATTCATTGATTTTAATCAGGTGCTCAAACTCTTTAAAATAAACCGGATAGCATCAGTTGCATAAGGAAGAGGGCCAGTGGGTGATGTTCTTAAGCCCCTTCAACAAGTCACTTTAAGTGACCTTAACCTGTGATAATAGGTCATAGTTCAATTATAACAAAAAGGTAACTTTATATGTGACGGTCTGTGAATTACGTTTTTAGGACTTAAACTTAGATTCTAGGGTTTTAGAACTTGTAGAAAAGACTATAGGAAACCCTAATTTCAACATAACCACCTTGACATATGAGATCTTCAACTTGAACATGAACTAATGAGACTGTATTGAACATCAAATGAAATATCATGAACATAAATCATGAAAACATCCTAAGCATTGACAAACATAATGAGATGAAGATAACTCTTGATGAACTTGATGAACAAGAAATATGAAACCTTAAAGAAACCTTACTGTCCCATGAATGAATGATCACAGATGACATCTTGGCTTTGAGTGGCATGTAATAAAACATGTGAACTCCTAAACCAAGAAACCCAACAACATTCTGAAATCAATCTTGTGTGAACAAACTCCTTAAGCATATCATCAAACCATGAACATAGCATCATCCTAAAGCATGATCATGAATCAACATGACAAACATGAAAGCAACCTTCAACTTTTGACCTTTTTGACATTTGCATTGCTTGATATGCAGCAACCAACATTATCAACTCTAAATTGGACTCAATTGAATAAGACTAAGTAGCATGAGATCTTTGTATCATCTTCTTTGACATCAATAAACATGAGAAGGACACCCTGAGGAACACCACTGTTCCATGAAGTAAACAAACTACACCATGACTTGAATAAAGATCATTATCCTTCCTCTCGATCTTCTGAGGCATGATGAACTCTAACATATCATGAAGCAACTTCTACTCCATCTCCTGGGGCACTAATACTGCATCCAAAACACCAATGATACAACACACATCCTGAACACCCTAAAGCATACAACACACATCCTGAACCTCATTCCTCAATCCAACTTTGACATCAATGACAAACATCACAACAATCTCCCCCTTTGTCATTGATGACTTAAAACATGCCACTCCAGTTGCTCACATCAAATGACAAAGGGATGATATCATACCTCCTCTTTACATGAAGCTCCCCTGTGATGTAGCACTGTCTTATATTACTTTCTCCTCCTGTGACCATAATACTAATGTAGAGATCTGACCCATTGTAATAATCTTTGACAGATAGTAGAAAATGTATGGGTCATCTTATGGATTGACAAATAGACTGTAAAGAGACACTGAACCATTGTCTTGAAAAATAGTTTATGATTCATATCTGAGTACTATTACTATGTACTTCTTTCATGAATATTGTTATGAACATGAGTGTCAAGGATATGATTTACATTGTCAACTGTCAAAACTTGTCTGCTCAACACTGTCAACATTATGAGGATGAACATAAACTGATAACAAGAATTCATAACATGTATTCTACAATTTGCATCCATGTTTATTATGGCATAATGATATTGAAATAGAAAGCATTGGAATGCAAAAGAAAAAAAAACTTTGATAACAACAACTTCTTGTGATATTGTCAGCACCTTTTTCTACTGGTGATATAGCAAGTAATGTCACTGAATGATTGTCACTGTTATAGACCAATCATTGATGCGGATAAAAAAATACTATTGTGTTTCTACTGTCAAAACATATCTCTACCACTATCAAGCTGTCAAAGCCTACAACATACTCTGTATCTTTGGCATGTCAAACTGTCAAAGCAACTATTAGACTATCAGAGTAATCTCTCCACCACTGTCAAAGAAAACAAACTGCAAACACCACTGTCAAACTGCAAACTCATTGTCAGAAACTAAATATACTTGGTAACATGATTTAAAAGCCAATCACAATGATCATTCAAAATTGACAAGACAAACTTGTTCTTTTATGATCTCCTTGAAACAATCCTTTTCAATATTTTGCAAACATGATTGCCACAGCACTTACAATTAACTGCCACATACTGAAATTATAAGACTGCATTGTTCAAAATCTATCCCCACTGTCAAGACAACATATTACTATCAAAGTAGATGCAACTATGCAGAGAACTATCTCACAACTCATTGACTTATTGACATCCAAAATATAGAAATACATTGTCAATCATTGACTGAGAGCAACAAATCACGGATGAAAATCTAAGGTGTCATCAAGCAACTTGAGCAACTATATAAACAAGTACTCTATCATTAAGATCTATAAGTAGATTGCATTATGTTTTCAGTGTGCAAAATTTGATTCCACTACCTTGTCATTTACAACCATTCCCTTGCATAATCAGAAGTATATTGAGAAGCACTTGTCAAGAATGACTAGAAGACTTTGATAAAGCATAGCTTAGAGTTTTAGAACTAAGATTCTCATCATTGTTAAACCATAAACACACATGATTACTTGATACATGATCCCTTGTGAAGCACTGTTACACCTCAGACAAAGGCTTGGCACAATATCTTAAGATATCAAAACAGATTAGCCAACTCTCATCCTTGTAGCATGACCATGCTAATACTCACTGATACCACTAAGATAGAGCACTTGATATACACAACATAATACTGAACACTGTCACCATTAGATTGAAACATCATAAATATAGAGCAGATTAAAAAGTATTCCATTATCAAGAATATTTGAACAACTCCACTGCAACCATACAAGCACCATACTAGCACTGCCTTATAGAAGCACTGTTCTCGGTATAATACACCAAAGGCATTAACATACTGCTACATTGACCAAGAACAAACCAAAACCAAGACTAAGATCCATATAGATTGCAAAAATAAGAATTCTCTGAGACAAATTTGAAATACCCTTATTCAAATCACTGAGAAATAGTCATAGCATAAGTTGGTAAATGTCAAAAATAGTGGCACTGAACTATTAATGTGTAATGTCACTGAGCATTATGCAACTTCATCACACAAACCAGTATTCTTTTAGGGGTAAGTGATAGAACATTGATCTTCTCCCCTTGGTTTCATACTATACCTCATGTAACAGGTGATGTATTTTGTGCAATATGCACTAGTTTAGGGTTTTCATCTCCTAGACTTTGTTTTCTTCTCCAAACTTGTATAGGCTTTTTCTTTTCTTTGCTCAAGGTGTCTACTCTAGATGTCTTCAATTTATTCCTACAAAACCGTGCCTTATGCTCAAAATTATGACACTTGAAACAAGTGACATTATTCCCAACAAGAGGGTTAAAAGTTACATATCTTCTTGAAAAACCAGGAACATCATTTCTTGTTTGCACATAACAAAATCCTGCACTATGACCTAGTTGATTGCATTTATAGCATAGAACTTGGTTTGACAATCTATAATCCCTATTCCATCCATGTTTTCTTGCATGTTTCCAACATTCACTTGCTTTATGACCAAAAATCTGACAAGAATAGCAAAAACCATGAAATTGAGAATAGTTGTACCTTACTGAATGGTATTGCCTGACAGGTGGAGGTCTTGAGAATCTGTTTATTCTTCTTCTTCTAACATTGGCAACTTTATCTTTTTCTTTCTTCTTGTCTTCCTCAGGAGCAGCAGAATGATAATTTAGGTCTATCTTCTTCCTAGGAGCATTTCTGACTTTGGAGCATTGTCCTTCTTCATAACTTAGACTAGTAGTGTCCTTATGATGCTTTTGCTTCCTTAACAAGTCATTTAAGCATTCAGTACTCTTTTCAAACTACAGATTCTTAGAAGATGCCTTTTCCAATTCCTTTCTCAAAGAGACTATTTCTAACTCTAGTTTTATGCATTCATTTGTTTTGACTTCAAGATCAGATTTTGTAAAATCAACTACCCTTTTGGCTTCTTCAACTTCAGTTTTTAGGCTAATAGTTAGCTTATTCAAATCTTCAACTTGACCTCTTAAACCTACAATCAAATTTCTTGCCTCTTCAAGTTCTAAAGAAACTTTTGCAATATCAACAAGTACCTTTTTCTTGGAGTCTTCTTGTTGAAGTTGGTCTTCTAATCTTCGGTTTTCTTTACTAAGTTGCTTGATTTCATCCAAGGCACACAAGAGTTCACATTCTATATCAATCTCACAATCATCTTCATCAAACTCCTGTCCATCTTCATCCACAAAGAGGTCTCCTTCTTCTTCATCAATCTCGACAACCAAATCATCTTTTCTTTTATCAAGTTATTGTTCTCCTACACTTACAATGAAATCTTCCTTTTTTATCAAAACTCTCAACTGTAAGACCATTCTTTTTATCATACTTTGTATCAACATTCAGGGATGACTCATGCAACAACTCTCTACATGACTTGACTGGGGTTTGTTGTACAACCTTTTGCTTGGCATCTTTCTTTTCTCCATTTCTTTGACACTTTCCCATGGTACTCCACTATCAGGACCTACCCAAGCCTGTTAGACTTCTATAGGGAACCTACTCTCTGATACCACTTGTTGGAGTACATGACCACTGAGAGGGGGGTGAGTCAATGGTCTAGAAAACTTACAAGTTTTTGCACCTTTTAATATACTGAATAGAACATGATAAAGACACCAATGATTCATACAAGTACAATGATTAATAAGATGAATAAGACCTTTAATCATTCATAAGAGCATCAGGGCACATGAACACATGGAGACAAACAAGAAACATAACACTTGATTTGATGAGTGGAAAACACTCATAGGGATGAAAAATCATTCTAAAATGCCTCACTGGCTTAATCAAAAATCATGCCTCAGTGGCTACATAAAATGCCTCACTAGAAAATACAAATACCTCACTGGTAAAATGTGCCTCACTGGAAAATTGGTGTCTCACTGGCAATCAGGTGCCTCACTGGCAAAAACATAAAACCTCACTAGTTACAATTGATGTCTCACTAACAAATTGACTCCATCAAGGATTTGAATACAAGAAGGAAAAATTCAGAGGGATACTCTGATTCTCTGCAATGTTCTATACACCACATATCTTAATTCTACATCTTCTTTGGCATAAATTCAATACAACTTTGTGCAAAACTTATCATGCCTTCTATTCATTCTTACACAAAGTCTATCTACTAGATGTTGTACTCAAAACAATGTCCTTGTATCATCAAAATGATGCACTCAAAGATTGTGTACAATCAAAACAAGACAAAAAGAAATAGTTGTCATCAGTCATACCTTATGACAATGAGATGTTGTCATTAATAATTCTATCATAATCTGAATTCTCCTCTTGTATGTTATTCTTTGTTTCTTCTTATCAGGCCTCTGCATTCAACATATATTCTTCCTATTTTATCATTAGTACATCTGTCCCATTTTCACAACATCAACAAACTCATGGATTTTCTCTACTATTATTCTTTAATTCTCTGCATATCATACTTCGTATACACATACCTGACTCTGCAAGTTAACTTTACAAAATAACAACCCCTTTGCCATAAATAAACATTTCACCGTCATATGTTCATTAAACAACAATATCTCTGACATAAACTCTCTACATATTGTGTGTATATCATCAAAAAACATCAACACACTGACCACTTTCTCACTTATCTTCATTTCATCTATCAGATCATTACATCCAGATAATCTCCAAACACTTGCACAAACCCTAAAACAAAATTCCTGGTCTTCTAGTTCGTTCCACAAACTGCAACATGGTAGTTAGGGTTACAAAGAATAAATTGCCCGTCAAAATTAACAAGGAGGACTAAGCCATTGGAGTTTGAAAAAAGGTTCAAATGTGAGTCGTCGATCATTACTTTGTCACCTCTCGAAGAATGAATCTCATTCATTGATTTTAATCAGGCACTCAAACTCTTTAAAACAAACTGGATAGCACTAGTTGCATAAGGAAGAGGGCCGGTGGGTGATGTTCTTGAGCCCCTTCAACAAGTCACTTTAAGTGACCTTAACCTGTGATAATAGGTCACAGTTCAATTATAACAAAAAGGTAACTTTATATGCAACGGTCTGTGAATTAGGTTTTTAGGAGTTAAACTTAGATTTTAGGGTTTTAGAACTTGTAGAAAAGACTTTAGGAAACCCTAATTTCAACATAACCACCTTGACATCTGAGATCTTCAACCTGAACATGAACTAATGAGACTATCTTGAACATCAAATGAAATATCATGAACATAATGTTGGAATTAAGGAACACTGAGAGGGGGGGTGA
Organism: Cunninghamia lanceolata; assembly: GCA_027924645.1. Classification (NCBI taxonomy): domain Eukaryota; kingdom Viridiplantae; phylum Streptophyta; class Pinopsida; order Cupressales; family Cupressaceae; genus Cunninghamia; species Cunninghamia lanceolata. The sequence continues at coordinate 12,377,612 of BSBN01000655.1, forward strand.
ATTAGTCTTCTGCAAAACTTATTATTATGTTCCTTTATCAATTTACCACATACATTCAAAAGAAAGAAGCATGAACTTAGAAACAGCAACAACAAGATCATTACACATGAACACCAAGATTTTTACGTGGAAACCCGGTTAAGGGAAAAACCATGGTGGGGGTTAACCCACGAGATTTTATACTCTATTAAAAGTATTACAAAATGGGAAGGCACATGCCTTCGGGCACACTACCTAGAGCTCACTGCTCAAAAGAGGTTCACTGCCTACAAGATTGATTACAAAAAGTTCACTGGAATACTTGAACTAAAGAATAGCATCTAACAATGCAAGATTACAGTTTTGATTAGGATCAGTATACCGACTTCACACACTTCATCTCTTACTGCCATTTTTTACTGTTATGCCATAATCTGAGCCTCAGATCTCTGCTTCACACTTGATACTGCCACACTTCACACCTCTCATCTCACATTCACACAACCATTCATCAAAATGCTCACACCCATCGATTATATATATCCACTATATGAAATTTCATCAACTGCAGTCTGCCTCAAGAAAACTTAGAAACTTTTTCAAGATCATTGTTCTGTCAGTTGAATCCATGCACAAACATCAATGCAGACCACAACTTATGAATTCAAGTCACCACACATGTCGGCCAATACCACTGGATCTCATAAATTACTCAACCAACCACTTCTCTTAATCCACACAAGGATCAAACACCAAGTCAGCTTGTTCTTCACCGGACTGGACTGTCTAACCAAAACCTGATACTCATATGCCTGTAACTTTCAATCCCTTCATCACTAGAGGCTAAGACTCTCGATTTAGGTAGCCCTAACATCCCTTAACATTCCCTCATATCCGTATCACAATATGATTACCTGTAGAGAAATGCAGACCAAGATGTTGAACCCTGTCGTATGCTATGTTCCTGTCTATTCGGACTTAGACAAATCTGCAATCTGACTTCTGATATGATCAAATGATACAATGTGGATGTGTATAGATTCAGTTGCCATCAATGACAACACCTGACATGCCTAGCAGTGTCTCTTGCCAACAATCTCCCCCTTTGGCATTGACGGTAACACTTAGTGAAAAATGACTAAGTGTTAGACCAGCTCCCCCTTACTATGTACACTTGTGATTTCCAATGCTCCCCCTTAGCTAAAATCCTCATTTTTCACTGTTTTCCACTCCCCCTTTGACATCAATGGCAAAGGCTGGGATCCGTATATCAAAATTCATGCAAAAATTCTATGTACATGGGCGTATATATACAAACAATCCTTATGTCTTGTCTACGTGAACTTAATCACATCACCAAAAATATTTTTTAACAGTGCCAATTCATTGTCCCAACTTTTCATAATGTTATCCAAAACTGAAATATGACCACTGAATAGAAATACCTATGACTCTGCGTTCTGTAGATTAGTGGGATCACTTGTCAGAGCAGCAGCTTGAGCTTCTGTCAATGCATTGAACATTATTTCTAACTTAGGAGAAATCAGTCTCCGGAGTTCATCCAATTTACCCAAAACTTTAACCTTTTCCTTCTCCAAATTGCTCAATTCATCAAGCAAACTCACTACTTGACATTTTTTAGTTATTACAGACTTAGTTAAGGGACTATAGGACTGAGAGATGTTAGACAATTTAAGCTCTAGGTCCTTGATCTTCTTCTCAATATCTTCAACTTTAGATCGAGATAAACAAAATTTGTACACATCTCCTCCTTTAGTGAGAGCATTTTGAATACTCTTTACACTAGTATCTAGCATAATTCTATCATTGTCAATTATTCTTTTTAGTTCACTAAATCTTTTATCATTAAATTCATTCCGGACTTTGGCTTCTACTGACTTCTCAAAAGACTCAAAGTGACTATTTATAGAATTTATCATACTCTTCAACTGACTGGAGGGGGATGCTGATGAATCCTTCTGAAATGAAGACATGATTTTCTCCAAAATGCCGCATGCAAGACGAAGCAGCTCATTGTCTTCTATATGGAACTTCAAAATTTCCTCTTTGCCCTTAGCTTGTGTAAAAGAGGCCAACTTCATCTTCTGTACCGGTGATAGAGCATCAAAATTGATTGGACCTTGTATTATGTCTGGATCTTCTGCAACTTGTTTATCTTTCTCCAAAATTTCTTTCACTACTTTTGCAATGTCTCTTGCCCAATATGATGTTTCAATTTTATGCTCATTAGGTCCTACATCTTCTCCCTTTTCGGAGTCAACCACATTGTCTTGCTTATCATTTGCATTCTTTTTCTCTGCTTATGTTCTCTCTACATCATCAGCAATGTCTTCTGCATTCTTTTTTAGAGGATTTTGTGTATCCTCAACAGCAACATTATTGTCATTTTTATAAAATTCCTCAACATCTGGAATGGAGGAATCAATTCCATCATTTGTTTCTTCTTCTTGACCTTCCTTGTCCTCAACCTTTTCTGCTTTCTGCTCCTTAATCTTCTAAGAATCACCTTTAGTAGGAGCATTTATATTCATTTCTGTATTTTCTTCACCATATTGGTCTGGAGGAATTTGAGTATCCTCTGCACCATCATCATTATCTTCCTTCACCATCTCTTCATCTTTTTTATTCAGTATTTCCTCTTATGGAGCAAAGAAAACATTTGCCTCAACTTGTTGCTCATCTTCCTTCAACTCTTCATCATTTGGAATGGATGTATCATCAATAGGTTCTTCAGTGACAACATAGAACTTATTCTTGTCCAGGGCTTTCCTCAGAATTTGTTATGTTTCTTTGACAACTTCATCAATGTCTCCAATCATTAGCTTATTCATCCTTTTCTTGCTTCTAAATTCATCTTTAACTTCTTTAAAAATTTGATCTGCTTCCTTCCTAGAGATTACCGGACACAGACTGGACAACACATGTTCTCTTAGCTCCAAGTCTTTTGCTTTAGCAACTTCTTTTCTCATCTCCAGAATGTCTCTTAGATTCTTCAGGATTTCTCACAGAATTTCCACAAGTGCTCTGTTGAATGTATTCAAGTATTTAACAGTACCATCCTCCAAAATTTTCTTGTTCACATTATCAAAGCTGTCATAATATTTTTTGTGGGCTTCAAATTCCCATGAACAATTACTGCATTCACAATGTCTTCAACTGACAAGGTTGATTTTTCAACATGAGTCTCAATCTTTTGTCTTTTGCTTATCCTTATGCTTCTGGAGGGCTTGTCTTTGGCAACCCTTGATGCTTCTGCTTTCTCTGATTTTGTGCTTCTAGAGGGCTTCTCCTTAGATACTTTAGTAGCCTTAGTGCCTGAATCCTTCAATTCTTTAACCTCATCATCTAAATCAGTCTCTTCTTCATCCTCCTTCTCCACACTGACATATGACCTTTTGCCCTTTACTTTTGTCCTTTTTCCTTCCCGACAGGTTTTTCTTTGAATTTCTCTGCAATAGGAGAGGGTGATGCACCGAATGTTGTACGAGAACTCCTAGTGGTCCTTGATTTAGAAGGGGGTTCTACCAGAATACTTCCCTATTCTTTGTCCTGCTTCTCCTTCTTAGCTTTATCTATCCTTTTCCTATTTTGTCTCACAGCTTCCTTTGTTATTCCAATACTCTCTACATACATTTCAACTTGCCTTTGGATATTTCTCTTAATTTTGGGTTTCTGGAGCTCAACATAAAGTTTCAAACTAAGCTCACTATATGTACTGAATCTCTCAAATGAGGTGTCTTTTGGTTTGCTCAGAAGGTGTTGAGCATACATTTCCAGTATTTGTTCATCAACTTCATACCCCATGGGCATGATCCATATACTCCTTGGTTCAATTGCTTCCATCAAGCATTGATCTATTTCCACCATGAAACAAATTGCATCCTTGTACTTTTCCACCACAGACTTAGGTATTATTTCCCTTGATTGCATCATATTCTAGAAATTCTTGAAATATCCCCAAAGAGCAGTCCTTTGGGCATTGGAGTCACCAATATTGTGCAAGTGCTCTCTTATTTGTATGGCAACAAACTTGTTACTGGTCCAACATAGACTTTTCTTCCCAGGCAACTCATTCATGAAATAAAAGAACAAGCACAAGACCAGCATACCATATTTGAATGTATTCTTCTTGTCCTTCTTGATATTGTTCAAATTCTCCATTAGCTAGTTTTACAGTAGCTCACACAAGTCATAGTCAGCATTTTCTCTTAACATCTAATAAGCAACATAGATGGTTGTACCAGATACAGAGTTTTCCCTGTTGGAGTGGTATATCTTATACCCAATCACCATAGATGCAAATTTGACATCCGGATCAGGTATATCATTTATTATCATTGCCCTCTTATCAAATTTTGATCTGGTAGCTTCAGTTACAGTCTAATTCTTTACTGATTTTAGCATCGGCAGTCCACCGGACGAGTTTAATCCTATTACAACCTGGATGGCATCCTTGGTGATCTTAAAGGGTTTCATCAACCACATGAATTCAGCATGCATCTGACTCAGTACATACTGGACCCACTCATCCTCACCGAAGGACGGGAACCTAATAACCTAAATGAAATGTTTGTCTTGCAACGCCTTATACTCAGGTTTGAGACCATAAATCTCACCCCTCAAGTGATTCTTGAACAAATCTACTAACTTCGAATCCCCAAACTCATCTATGCTAGCATGAATGTAAGCCCTAATATCTTCAACGTGTAACACACCATGCAAAACATTTGAAAAGGCACCTAACGGATCGACCTCTATAGATTTGTGTGGATGCTTTTGAATTTAGGTTGGGGCCTTTCGGTGATGTCAACAACCAACAGAGTAGCCATATCCAAAGATTGCAAATTCAGAGAACTTTACAAAGAATACCTTGTTGTTTCGGTTAGGGGTAGCTGTTGAATTCACTTTTCGCACTCCAAATCTTTGAAATCTTAGCTCAGGTGCTCTTCTCCTTGTTCTCTTTGAATGCAAAGTGATTCAAATGTTGAGTGAATGACCTTTTATGATCTACAAAACCTAATTCGCCATTGTAATAAATGCTTTGCCCTAATTCATCTAGTTACACTATTTCTGAATACAGTTAATCTTCAATTGCTCCGTAATCAATCACATTAGCTTCTTTTCTTCCAGCATTTGCTTCAACAGATCTGCAATAGGCTTCTTTATCTTCATTCATCGCGCTAGATTCAGGCACCCACTTACTGGCGGGGGGAATTAGATTTTCAATGTAGCTCCCCCTGAGCCAGAGCTCCTGTTTCAATTCCTAGAGGAATTAACAACACCAGACTCCAGTGTGGACCCATCACCATCATTTATTTCACCTTTCTTCACCCATGTTTTGTTCATTTCATTATGGATCTCATTCACATTTAGTTTACCCTTGCCTTTATCTTATCTCTGCATATTTTGGTTTCTTTTTACCGGACCTTTTCTATCATCATTCCTGCTTCTGCAGAATCTTGCAATATGATCGGATCTGTTGCAATTGAAGCACACATCATTTCTTTGCTCATTTACTTGATTTCCTCTTGATTTGCACTGATTAGCCATGTGTCTAAATCTATTGCATACAAAACAGTTGTCATTGAAAGAATTGACATTTCTTCTGTTGTTAGAGTAGATCATCATCATACTTTTGCATTCATTGGATCTATGACCATACCTTTTACAATTGAAGCATTGACCAGAGAAAGATGGACCACTTTGATTCTCTCTACTTCTGAACTGAGTAGCTCTATGACCAAATTTATTGCAATTGAAACAATTTCCATTGAAAGATGGATACCTTTGAACATTAGGTTGTCTTACCGGAGATCTTCTAGGTCTGTTTCTCTGATTCCTTGATTTAGGATTTCTTTGACCGGATCCGGAGCTTTCACCTTTCTCATATCCCAGACCATGCTTATCATCTACCATCTTTTGACTATCAAGCAACACTTCAAGTTTAGCTGAGCTTATCTTGAACTTCTCTTTGTATTCATTTGCAGCTTCTATGTCATGTTTGAGAATAACAATTTGCCTTTCAAGTTGTTCCTCATTATCCCTGGTTTCTTAAAGATCAGACTCTAGATGGCCAATTATTTTGTCCAATCTGCAACACTCTTATATTCTTTCTTTCAAAGACTGATTCAGGTTTTCTTCAGTCTTCTTCCTTTCCTCAATTTCCTTGGTTAACCTCATCACCCCGGATTCCATCTCATGTTTTAGGACAACAACTTCTTTTGTTAGTTTCTCACATTCCTTTGTCTTCTCCTTCAGAGTCCCATTCATGCCATTGTCTTCCTGTTGATTTGCTAACTGCTGAAGTAGCTCCTTCCTCTTTTCCATAGATTTGCTTAGTTGCCCTTTTAAAGTCTCAATGAAATCCTCATCATCTTTAAGGTTCTCTTGTAGTTCTTTGACTTCTGCTCTGTACTGATGAAGATCTTCTAAAGAAACTTGAAGTTGTTCATTTATGCCACCAGAATACCTGAATGAACCCATTAAAACACCTTCCCAGATCTTCCTCAAGCTGTTAAACTTCTTCCAAAGAACCTTGCTCTAATACCAATTGTTGGAATTAAGGAACACTGAGAGGGGGGTGAATCAATGTTCTACAAAACTTATTATTATGTTCCTTTATCAATTTACCACATATATTCAAAAGAAAGAAGCATGAACTTAGAAACAGCAACAACAAGATCATTACACATGAACACCAGGATTTTTACATGGAAACCCGGTTAAGGGAAAAACTACGGTGGGGGTTAACCCACAAGATTTTATACTCTATTAAAAGTATTACAAAATGGGAAGGCACACTGCCCAGAGATCACTGCTCAAAGGAAGCTCGCTCACTACCTACAAGATTGATTACAAAAAGTTCACTGGAATACTTGAACTGAAGAATAGCATCTAACAATGCAAGATTACAGCTTTGGTTAGGATCAATATACCAACTTCACACACTTCATCTCTTATTGCCCTATTTTACTATTTTGTCATAATCCGAGCCTCAAATCTCTGCTTCGCACTTGATATTGCCACACTTCGCACCTCTCATCTCACATTCACACAACCATTCATCAAAATGCTTGCACCCATCGATTATATATATCCACTATATGAAATTTCATCAACTGCAGTCGGCCTCAAGAAAACTTAGAAACTTTTTGAAGATCATTGTTCTGTCAGCTGAATCCATGCACAAACATCAATGCAGACCACAACTTATGAATTCAAGTCACCACACATGTCATCCAATACCACTGGATCTCATAAATTACTCAACCAACCACTTCACTTAATCCACACAAGGATCAAACACCAAGTTGGCCTATTCTTCACCTGACTGGATTGTCTAACCAAAACCTGATACTCATATGCTTGTAACTTTCAATCCCTTCGTCACCGGAGGCTAAAACTCTAGATTTAGGTAGCCCTGACATTCCTTAACATTCCCTCAGATCTGCAGCACAATATGATTACCTAGAGAGAAATGCAGACCAAGATGTTGAACCCTGTCATATGCTTTGTTCCTATCTATCTGGACTTAGACAAATCTATAATCTGACTTCCAGTATAATCAAATGATACAATGTGGATGTGTAAGATAGATTCAGTTGCCATCAATGACAAATGCCTAGCAGTGTCTCTTGCCAACACATAAATCATGAAAACATCCTAAGCATTGACAAACATAATGAGATGAAGATAACTCTTGATGAACTTGATGAACATGAAATATGAAACCTTAAAGATACCTTACTATCCCATGAATGAATGATCACAGATGACATCTTGGCATTGAGTGGCATGTAATAAAACATGTGAACTCCTAAACCAAAAACCCCAACAACATCCTGAAATCAATCCTATGTGAACAGACTCCTTAAGCATATCATCAAACCATGAACATAGCATCATCCTAAAGCATGATCATGAATCAACATGACAAACATGAAAGCAGCCTTCAACTTTTGACCTTTTTGACATCTGCACTTGTCTGATATGCAGTAACCAACATTATCAACTCTAATTTGGACTCAATTAAATAAGACTAAGTAGCATGAGATCTTTGTATCATCTTCTTTGACATTAATAAACATGAGAAGGACACCATGAGGAACACCATTGTTCCATGAAGTAAACAAACTACACCATGACTTGAATAAAGACCATTATCCTTCCTCTCCATCTCCTGAGGCTTGATGAACTCTGACATATCATGAAGCAACTTCTACTCCATCTCCTGGGGCACTAATACTGCATCCAAAACACTAATGACACAACACACATCCTGAACACCCTGAAGCATACAACACACATCATGAACCTCATTCCTTAATCCAACTTTGACATCAATGACAAACATCACAACAATATATATATATATATAATGATTATATTTATCTTTTGGTTGGATTATATATGTTTAGTCCTTATTTCCTTTTGATGAAATCTCTTGGCTAAATTACTTGAATTATATTTTCAAATGCATATCTTATGAAATTGTGATATAAGTTATGTATGATTGCATAAGGATTACAGTGGTGAACTTCCCAGTGGTCTCTGGACCCCTCCAGAGCCCCCTTTCTTGTGAAGAGCTTAAACCCCGAATAGCTCTAGAAGCTACTACACACTAAGAGATCCATCCTCCCCTTGAGTCGATGACTACTAAAAGCCAATTCTAGGGCTACTTAAGAGTCTAGCAACGTAAATACAACCAACACCCCAATAAAAACAACCTGTTAAGATCCAAGTCCACATGTCACTTTCTTTAAGTGACAATTGAAGTAGCGGTCAATCAGTGTCTGTGCCAACTGAAGTAACTGACCATCAGCGCCATGTCATTCCAAAAAAACATTCAGTCTACCAATGATTAAGTTGATACAAATCTTTGATCTAAAGTAAATCGCAGAGGAATTGTTGATGTAATAAATAAAGCAGCTAGTTTAAATCCCAGTTCCCTGCAATTAGGATTACAAATAGTTATTCCTTTCAATAATGCTCGAGTGTATAAATAGGAGCCAGTTAGTCTCTCTTAGTTAGTTCCAATTTAGTCAAATTTTATTACTTTTTAGCTGGAGGAAAACTCCTTGTTTTTGCTCGTGTATGCATGCCCATTTTGGAGTTGTTTTGAATGCAAATGAAGGGGGATTTCTTTTGAAGATAGTTTGAGTTCAAGAGGATCATCTCAAGCTAGGAAAGAAGGGCCCACTTCCCCAACTTGGAGGAGATCTCTCAGTATTTCATTTCTATGTTGTTTTGTTGTGTCTTTCTGTTCATTGTTATCATCGTTGCATGTTAATCTTATGTTGTGTTTTTCTTTTCTATACAACTATTTAGATAATGACAACTACAGGTTTGTCTTTTAAATTCTAAAAATACTAAAAAGAGATTTGTTATTCAGACAACATTGTTGTATTCAGAGTATTTCATTGTTGTAGTTTGACAATTGATGCAATTACCTTTGAGTTTCATTTTAGCACAATGAATAGTTTCTTTCAAGCACGTGTTTCTTTCAAAGCAAGTAGATTAGTTTCTTTCAAAGCATGAGTGCTTCTTTCAAAGCAAATAGTGTAATTTCTATTTCAGCATGTGTGTTTATTTTAAAATCAATTTAAAATAGTTTATATTTCCCACAGGTGTGTTTATTTCAGCAAGTTAGGTAAACTGAACCTTACACAATACACCCAAAAACCATCCATTTACTTGATTCGGATTCCACTCTAAAACCCTCCGCATTAAGGATCGCTCTAGACACCTCCAGATTGATAATTAAATGATGATGAATTAACAACCACTACAACGACCTCATCAATGAGGCAACTAAGGACAACATGGTTAAGGTGGGTAAGACCACCTTCATCTTTTGGCTCTATTAAACCAAGGGTGTTATTCCCTAAGGTGTAAGGAAGAAAACCTGATAACAGTAGTACGACAAATCCCAAATCAAACCATACCCAATGCACATTATTTCTAAATTTTATCACTAAGCAACTTGTATGCTGGTTTGATGAATTTTGGGTGTTACACCTTTATAAAATAGACACACAACCATATAGATGACCTTAGAATGATGCTATACTAGCCCCTAATATGACAACATACATCTGGATGTGAATGGAACAAACAACTCTAGATAAGTAATGTATTTGTGTTTTGTTATGTTTGATGGTGTGAAGGAAAAGGGGTGTTGACCAGAAAATAGATTGCTACCTACACCAACTCAAGCCACAAAGTTAAGACAAACATGCAAAGGGGACACCAAAGTAACCAAATTTGCCACCTAATCAAGGCAACAACAAAAATAATGTTGACAACCTATTATGCAAGTTGGGCTCTACACAACACAATAACAACAATAGGATTGTAGGGCTAAATTATAAGCATTCTTCAATTATCCATGAGTATATACTAAATTTCATTCATTCAAATAGAGGATGCCATTGCAACAACATTGCAAAAGTGTTTTACAATCTACATAGACTAACTAATTATATAAAATGCTCAAAACAACAAATGTGAATAGGGCATACAAGAAATATAACAAAGATTCAACACACCCGAGGAGACACTTGAAAGGAGCCAAAATCTACACTATTAATTCATTCTTTGCACATTACAATATCCATTCATTTCCTTTGCATGAGAATCTAACTGGAATTACAATACAAATGTCTTCAAAACCCTAGCTGGGTGAAACATGCAAGTTTCTTGCAAAATTTTTGTATTTTTGACCTTTGCTCTACACAAAAACTTTTCCATTCCCTTTTGCAAATGAATGTAAAACACATTATATACTCTACCCAAAATTGAAAGGAGGCATGGAGAAGGGATGTTGACCATTCAGAGACCCAAAAAATGGGCAACCATGTTGCTTACCTCACTTTCACATGGGCCATCTCAGAAAAACCTTTGATCTGGAGTGCAAGACCTTGCCCAAGTGCAAGAAATTCATCGTCAGAGGGCCTACATTAGTCTTGGAGAGCTTGCAGTTCATCTACCCAACATTAATGGCATTCCACGAAGGTTTACTGTTCATCTGAAGGTCGCTAGAAGTGCTCACTTTTCAAATTTTACACCTTTTTAAAGTTTCTAGGACCCCAAGGGGATCATGGATGCGAGAGTTTGGGAGGGTTGGGATATGTAGGTTGGAAAGGTTGAACTGGATACACGAAGCTTCAGGAGGCATCAAGATATATCTACATCCACATGAAAACACTACTAAGAAAAGTGTGAAGAAGGATGCAGAACATTGAGGGGGTAATAGATATAAGAGGTTTCAAGGGATAAAGGTATATGCGGGGGTCGAAAGGGGATCGAGATATGCGGGGGTCGAAGGGGGATTGAGATATGTGGAGGTTGAATGGGTTAAGGGATATGTGGGGGCCGAAAGGGGATAGAGATATGCAGAGGTTGAAAGGGTTAAGGGATAAGCGGGGAAACAAGGGGGATTCATATATATCCATGTCCAGATACAAGTTCTGCAGAAGGGGGTGTGGAAGGAAAAGCAGGGAAACGGGGATGCGGGAAGGCAGAGGTGATTAGTATATGGGGAGAAGAGGGGCATCTAGATAATATCCAGATTTGGGTCAAAGTCCTACCCAAGGGACATAAGGGAACTTTGCAGGAGGAAGCGAGAGAAAAGGGGATGCGGGGAGGTGTAGAGTAACCAGATATATCTAGATGGGCAACAAAGGCCCACAAATCTAGATGGAGGCAAAAATTCCACAAGGAAAAGCATGCTAAGGGGAGCAGGGGAATAAGGGAGATCAAGATACATCCTGATGGAGGGAAAAGTTTCGCAAATCTTGATGGGGTCCAAAATTTTGCCAGAAAGAAAACAGACTAAGGAAAGTTAGAAATTTCTTAAGTTTTTTTAGGGTTTTCACACCTTCTAGGGCACACAAAACAAGGAAAATACATGGGGTCTCTCTAGGAAAATTTGATGAATTTGATAAAAATTTTCAATTATGGGGCTTGAAAATTTGAGTCCCAATAGTGGCTCTAGTTGGGGACGTGTGTCAAGCATTGACACAACGAGAATCCAACTAACTCTGGGGTGCAGACCAATAGGAAAGAGCAAGTGCCCTGGAAAAATAGGGAAAGGGACAATGATCACAAGGAAAAAACACCAAAACACAAAGTAGGAAGGAAATAAACATATTTACAAAAGGCTACATGTGCATACCCTCAAGAGAAGTCCTATTTGAGATGTTGTCCATGGACTGGCAACTCTAAAAATTCTCCCTCTAAAATCTTTAGATAAAATGTAGTAGGGTTTCACTTATCAACAATCACATATGGACCCACCCATATAGCTTCAAATTTACCATGTTTTCCCTTGTCCTTAGACCTAAAATTCCAAATGAGAACCAAGTCCCCTACTTGAAAAATCCTTTGGACTTCCCTCTTGTCAAACAAGTGCCTAACCATCTATTGTTGCAGCAAATTTCTATCATGTACAGTCCTCCTAGCTTCATCAAGTTCACTGAGCTCATGTACTCTTAAGGAAATGGCATCATCTTCATTTCCTTCAATCCCTTGCAGTAGTTTGTAGATAGGTAGTTCAAGGCTGATTGGTAGCATAGCTTCTACTCCATACACTATCTCAAAGGGGCTTCTACCAATTGCTTTCTTGTAAGTGACCTTATCAGCCTAAACAACATACTTGAGTTTATCATCCCACCTTTTCTTGTTTGACTCAAGTGTCTTTTTTATTATGTTCATTATGCTCTTGTTAATAGACTCAACCTGGCCATTTCCTTATGGGTGATAAGGAGAAAAATGTGTTACAACTATCTCGTATTTAGAATCTGCATCAAGAAGATCATGAGATCTAAAACACATTGCATTATCTGTAACAATTCTTGCAGGCACACCAAACCTAGTAACAATGTTATTTGTCAGGAATTTAATTACTACCTTTAATGTTACATTTATGGTAGGCACTGCCTCTACCCACTTGGTGAAGTAATCTATGGCAACAAGGATCCATCTATATCCATTGCTGGGCCACTCTACAATCTCCCCAATAATGTCAAGACCCCACTCTTGAAAAGGAGCTAGAGTTGTCATAGAAGTAAGAGGAAGTGCACCAGAATATTTCATCTTGCCAACAAATCTTTGGCAAGGATCACATTTCTTGACAAATTGGGTCACGTCCTTGAACAATGTAGGCCACCAATAGCCAACTCTAATTATTTTGTGGGTAGTAGTCTTGCACATAAAATACCCACCACACAATCCTTGGTGAAATTCATCCATGACCTTGGTGGATTGCTCAGAATCTAGACATTTCAATAGCACGCCATCAAGATTTCTCCACAAAAGTTGGCCTTGAACCACAACATATTTCTAGGCTACCAACTTCATTATCTTTTTTTACTATTGTTGGTTATTTTTTCTGAATCGGCAGAGGGTTTGCCAGTTCCTATGCACAGGCTGATTCGGCCAATAGAAATGGGAGGTTGCATGAGCTGCCTCCCCTTCACTTCTGGTTCTGCCGCACCAAGGGGAGTGTCCCTATTTGATAAAGATGTAACATTTACTCTTCAAATGATAGAAATATTTAACTTGACAGTAACATGCAGAATACTCTCATTTTGGGACCAAGATTTGTGTGACAAATCACAAGGTTGGCAACATTCTTAGACATATGTGTCTGGTTAGGTATGAGAGCATGCAGGGGGTTCCTAATCCTACTCCTACAACTAACAGGTTGAAATTATGGAAGAGTTTGAAATTATGGTTTGGATGCAAGACAGGGGTTTTGGATCATAACTACTTCACAAGATCAGTCCAGTGCCTATCTCAAGGCAAGGAGTCAAATAGACATATACATAAGAATGGCTTGCAACTAGCATTCAAGTTTCAAAGGGTTAGGACTGATGCTTGCCTTACAAACATCACCCAAGGATAAGTATTTGACTGTCCATACTAATAGATATCCCAGCTGACATACACTCTTCTCCATACCTTAACCTAAAACAATTTAATCCACTCCTTGAATGGAAGTTAGAGATCAAGTACGTGATATAGCAAGACTATACCCTAGAATCTGAGAAACCCTTAGCAACCAAATTCAGAAGAAGAAAATGCATACAACAAGTGGAGATAGACAGATAAACACATGCAATAACGCATTTTTCATTTACAATGACAAGAAACTGAATATGTGTGCAAGATACAACTCAGATGCAACATATAAACTCCGCAGAGATAAAACAAACAGGAAAATGCTCTATTTTTCATTATTCACAAAAAAAACCCCAAGTCTTCAACAACCACAATGAGTAACACAGTTTGGCTTTTATACCAAGACTGTGTACTCATCAAATTAATTACATGGCAAGTCAAAATTTTGCCAGATACAACGCATGAGAAATGGCGCTCAAACATTGAATGCAGCAGGTGGAGGAAGAGACAAGAAGGAGTGAGCAGGTGGAATCAGGATCTAGGCTGCCGCTTTGGGGATTCACATCTTCAATCGGGTACTAGATCTGTCCACATCTTCGCACATACCCTGTAACATCTGCCATTAATGGCATACCAACCAGCGGTCTTGGGAAATACAGTAGATCACGCCTTTTGAAACTTTCCCACCAAGATATATCACCCTGATATTTTAAATATGTGGGAACTAATTATCCCACATGCATCCCACGGCAACCTCCTTAATACTTTATATACTAGGTCATGAGCATATATGATGTCAGTGATTTTGCTCTTGACGACACCAGTATAAACCTCATCATCATCCTCCGTCGGCTAGACCCTCTTATATCGGTGAACCTCATGTTTGTCCACCTAAAACGAAATATCACCCCGATATTTCACATCACCCTGATGTGAAATATCACCCCGCGGGAAATATCACCCCGCAAGAAAGTATAACCTGATATTTGGAAACCAGCCTGATGACCAACCTTACCTTCATGTGAAATATCACCTTGATATTCACCCTCATCGGTACAACCTGATGCATCGGAGGAAGATCCTCCTGCTTTGCCGATACCATATGTCTCACCGATGATCCACCTGATCATGTCCACTAATATCCTGATGACGTCACCATCACATTGCAATATTAGGGTGATCCTCGAAGGATAACTGATGTTAGAAATATGACCCCCCTCAGACCTAGATGACATCATCATCATGTCTGCATAAGGTGATATTCTGCAGGGTGATATTTGTAAGATCACCTGATATTTGGAATATCACCCCCCGCAAGAATATCGGGCTACACTATAGCACTGCTGTAACATCGGGGTGATGTTTGAGTATGACTGATATTAGAAATATCACCCCCACTTTGGAAAATCAAGTTGGTATGAAAAATGACCCTCGCAAGAAATATTAGGATGATGCTTCGAAATATGATGATGATGACCTCCTCTCCTTAAGAAA
The DNA here is from genome assembly GCA_027924645.1 of Cunninghamia lanceolata. Classification (NCBI taxonomy): domain Eukaryota; kingdom Viridiplantae; phylum Streptophyta; class Pinopsida; order Cupressales; family Cupressaceae; genus Cunninghamia; species Cunninghamia lanceolata. The sequence continues at coordinate 12,393,008 of BSBN01000655.1, forward strand.
TATCAGGTTACCTTTGAAATATGATGAGGAGGCCCAAAGACTTAGAACTTTTTTAGATTTTTTGGGAAGGAACTTGCATATTTGAATGCTTGAATTTTTAGGAAGGTGCCTGCAAATTTAAGCACTAACAACTATCACTCATATTTGGAGGGTAATTCAAATTCTCCTAATAGAAAATTATATCTTATACCAAGGATCATCCTTCAATTGACAAGGAGTTAAATCAGAATTAGAGGTTACCTGATTTACTTTTGTTACCTCCAAATTTGTGTCTGCCATTAATTTAGCAAGGCCTTGACCTCTAACTAGCTTTGTAGTTTGTACCTCCATGTCATATTCCTAGATCTTATTGATCCATCTATATTTTTTCCTCGAGGCCTCCTGTTGAATGAAGTTATCTCTTACAGTTGTATGAGGCACATAAGATGTGATTTTAGCTCATATGAGATAAGGTCTAAAATTTTTGACAGCCTTGATAAAAGCGTAAGCATGTAAATTCTCCATGATAGAATAGTTTAACTCAACATTTTGCAATGATTTAGTAAAGAATGCTATGGGTTGTTCAAATCCATCTACATTTTTCTGAAGTAAGATAGCAGCAATGGTGTAGTAAGTAGCAAAAGAGAACAATTGAAAAGGCCTAGAGTAATCAGGACTGGCCAGTACATGTGTTGTCTTGAGTGCATTTTTTATATCCATAAAGGAATCAGTTGATTCCTTATCCTAGTCAAACGATTGTCCTTTCCTGAGAACAAGATTGATTTGGTCTTCTCTGCAAAGTTAGGAAGAATCTCCTTACAAAGTTTATTTGTCCAAAGAAGGATTGCACTGCCTTGATAGTTTTGGGTTGAGGGACAAGGTCAATTGCTTTGGCCATTTCTGGATCAATCCTTACTCCATATTTAGATACAACATGTCCCAGAAGCTTACCTTCTTCAACACTAAACATACACTTTTTAGGATCAATGAAATCCCATACTCCAAACATTTTTGGAAAGTCAGCCCCAAATGCTTGCAATGGTCATCTCTGTTTTTGGAGTAGGTAGTCAAGTCATCTTGATAGACCACCATGATCTCATTGACCATCCCAACAAATGCAACACCCATAGCTCTTTGAAAGGTGGCTCCAACATTTTTGAGTCCAAATGACATTCTCACATTTACAAATGTGCCCCAATGAGTAGTGAAAGCAATCTTATATTGCTCAGATTCCTTGACCATTACCTAATTGCAACAAATGGTCCATACTAGACAAAGGATAATTATCCTTGAGGGATTTAATATTGAAATTTCTGAAATCCATACAAAGCCTTATGTCTCCATTCTTCTTTCTAACCGAGACTAAATTGGAAACCCAATCTGAATGCCTCATTGCTTTGATTATTCCACCTTCCTTCAACTTCATTAGTTCCTTTTCCATTTGGGGAGCCAATTTGGGATTAATAGGCCTTTGCTTCTACCTAAATGATTTTGTATCAAGTTACAAAGGGATAGTATGTTGAAACAAGTCTTCCCTATATGCTTTCAACTCATCATATGGCCATGCAAAATACTTCGTAAATTATCTTAACAAGATGATCAACAACTGTCTTTCCACTGACTTCAACTTCTTACCAATGTAAATCATCTTTGGAGCTAAATTAGTACCTAAATTCACTCCCTCTACATCATTTCCATTGATTGGCTTACTGTTGTCAAACATTCTCTCTAAGACCACAAGACCTCTTGGGATGGTATTGGTTTTGAGTTGGATAACTTCATTCCAAAAGATAGTTTCTTTTCCATCTTCCACCTCTACCATTGAATTCTAATCAATCTGTTGATTATCAAATTCACCTACATAGTTTAAGAAGTCATAAATCTGCTTGTCATCACTGAAAACCTACCAGCTATAAATATTATCAGGAATACTAGGCCTAGTGAGGATTTCAGCATTGTATGTGCAGTGAGGGGAGGATAAATATACATCCGATTTTGATGCCATAATAGCAAGAGTATTTTCCATGGTATTTTCACTCCTATCCAACCATTTAATATCGAAAGCATCAAACAAGTCAATGTTGTCCCAAATTGCATTCCTATACATTTTCAGCCTCTTCTCCTTTGTTGTGTAAGAACTTCTAACTTGAGAAACAATCAGCTCTAAATCGCCAAAAATGTAGTTACTTAATTCCATACCTGACATCAATTTTTAACCCCAACAACAAAGCTTCATACTTTTCTACATTATTTATGCATTCAAAATTTAGTCTGAAACTAAACTTGTGTTGTGTACCATCTAGACACATTAGAACTGCACCTGCTCCATTTCCTTCCTACGAACAAGCACCATCAAAATGCATCCTCCATACATGATTATCCTCAGAACAAGAAGGCATTGGAGATAAGGTCAAATTAGTGCAAAAATTAATATTATCATCAAAGTTCCCACAAAAGTTGTCATGTTCTTCATCCTCATATTGAACTTCATTTCTAAGTTGTTCTAGATCTTCCATAATGCAACCCTTCTTCTCTCGATGTAACTTAACCTCTTTTCCATTAATAGGTATTGTGGCATAAGACAAATCCATTTGCAAACAACCACCAATTGAGATTGTCATTTTCTTGACAACAGCATACCCCATTTGGCAGAACATTCGACTATGATGATATCCATTATAAAACATTTATTAGGATAGGTAGCCAATTGTACTCCAACACCTTTCACAACTCTAATAACATTCACTTCCCTTGAGTCCATTGCAAAACATTTACCATAGGTTTGGACACCTTCAATCCCAACAATTCCATAAGCTCCCTAGGCATTATATTGCTTGATGCACCAAAATCTAACATGCAATTATGCACCAGGCATCTAATTATCAACAATGAGGTGTAAAAAGGATCAATCCTATTTGAATCATGCATAGACATAGTCCCAAGGTAAACCTCAGGCATCTCTTCTACAACCTCTTTATCATTTTTCTCTTCATGGTCAGGTATGGGAATTGTTCAGTTCTCTAATACAGTTGGGGCAGTGATGTATTGCAGCAGCCTATCCTTATGTTTTGGAATTCTAAGCAATTTAGAGGTCGAGAATACAATTTTCATTTGACTTAAATATGGAGCCATATTAATGGGAACATAATTAGGTAATGGGGTGGACAAAGGAATAGTAACATCATGATTGTCTGGAATAGAAGGGAATACATTATCTACAGTAGGTGTGGACTACTCTTCATGAGAGTTCTTCACTGTCGAATCATGATTGTTGTCAAGATATGCTCCCTTTAGTTTTTGATGATTGGTTGTTGATGCCTTTACATTTGTGCCTTTTGGGATGTACTTTTGTTGCAATGGTGATTTTTTCTTAGGAGTTGATTTCACTGTGTTCTTATTTGTTGCATGTCTCTTCCCAACATCATCACTTACTTTTTGTTTTCCTTTGTCAGCAGCTATATCAGGTACCTTTGGTGATGCCACATTCTAATCATTACTATGGGAATTCATTTTCCTATTCTGGAGTTGATATCCACTTTGGACCTGCATGATTGTAGCCTCCGTGAAAGCTTTAATTTCCTCCTTAGAAGATCTCAACTTCTTATACTTTTGTCACATGGTCTCTTTCAAATGTTGAAAATCATGAGGTGAAACATTATGTTCTCCTTGGTGCTCAACAGAGTCATATTGGAAGAAATCATCCTCCTCATTGTCATCAAATTGATTTATGTCACCCTATTCATAGTATTCAGCAACTGCATCATTTGGGAAGTCACCTTCCTTGGATATGCCAGCTGCAACAACACAATTTGCAGGGTCATGAGGCAAGAAACACACCTCACACCACAAAGTATCATCTTGCACATTCACGTAGTCTTTTCTTAGAGGGTCAAGAGTATTGTCATCATGTGCTCTTGGGTTTCCTTGCCTTGGAGAAACCTACTTATCTACATTTCCTAGTTTCTTTGACCAATCATAATTATATGGCCAGCTATGAATTCGTTGCCCCTCATTGAAATGAGTAGCAACATTGTTAGGAGGCAAACCTTTCTCATTTATTGAAACTCTATAGAATAAATCTTCCACTGCTCCCATTAACTTGTATAACTTATCTTTAGTAGTGACAAGTTTGTTTGAAGCTGCCGCATTTGGTTTTAGGATTTTCACATCAACTCTTTTGACATGTTCCTTGAATGCTCTCATGTTGCTTTCTATGTTAATTTCCATGGTATAGGCCTCTCTCAAGGTTTGAGGATTCTTATCATGAAGATAATACCCCAGCTTTGCATCAAAGGTCCATAGTAGAGAACCAAGTGCATTGATTCATTTGGTCTAAGATTGGGAGGAACCTTTCCCATTGTCATCACAAACCTGTTGTTAAATTCAGCTACAATCTTGTTTGAGCCTTTCTTAATTGTTGTCAATTCATGAATGGAAAACTTGGGGTCTATTATGTCTCAGTACTGCAATTTGAAAACCATCATAAACTCATCCAATAATCATTGATGCTATCCAATAAGCTTATGTACCATTCCTTAGCACTTTCTTCTAATGGTTGCACAAAAAAAATCATCATGACATCCTCATCCTCTATCTTGTATTCATCAGTTGCATTGATAAATCTCTTGAGGTGTTCTTCCCCAGTGACAACATTGTTCCCTTGGAACTTAGACACTTTACCCTATATTTCATTTGGAATTGGATTGGGGTATTTGGGATACCATAAAATTCTACCTACCTATACCTTTCTAATCCCAAGGGGTGTCTTGGTGGTGCAAATCTCTAAGCATGTCTCCTATTAGGAGCTCTCATATTTTGTTGATTACCCTATTGATTTTGTTGATAATTTCTGACAGGTCTGTTAGGAACATTTGGGGGTTGAAGAGAAGGTTGTGGCCTATTTTATTGTTGTGCATTTTGTGTCAACTAAGCCTTTTGTAATTCAATTTGAGCTTGCAACTCCCTTTGTCTTTGTCTAAGATGATCCAACAGCTCTAGGCTTTCATTAATCTCCCTTTCCCTAAGCTCATTCTCTAATTGTGTAGCAGTATCAACATCATAGAATGTAGCCTCTTGCTCAAATTCAATCCCATGTGCAGAAATAGGAGAATGAGAATGTGACGCTACTCCTGTGGTTCTTATGTTTGTAAGATTTGAAGTGCTCAAATCTTGATATTGTGTGTCTAGGGGTGTTCTATTATTTCCAGCCATGTTTAATAAATCTCTAGGCATGTCGTACTCATATTTATGATTTCTTCTATCTGATTTATTAAATCTATTACTAGTATCATCTGAAGAAGATGGATATTGCTGTACATATGCATCATTTCCAATTGAAGGACCAACGTTATCCCTTTGAGAAGTATGTTTGGTGGACATGCGTTTAGTAGTTGTTTTCCAGGTAGCTCACTGCCTCCCTGAATGTGTTGCTAAATCACTAGGTTGCTGTGGGTTCCTCAAATTCTTTACTCTCTCCATTTTTTAATTATGTTCCTATGTACTTTACTAAATTTTTGGCAAATAGAGTCTACACTCTTTACTTAGGAAGAGAAAAAATTTCTTTACCAGTGCTTGAGTGTCAGGGGTGCCAAACTCAAGACAAAGAGCACACACTTATAATTAGGATTAGGCAACTAAGGACAACATGGTTAAGACCTAGGTAAGACCTTCTTCATCTTTTGGCTCTGTTAAACCAATGGGGGTATTCCCTAAGGTGTAAGGAAGAAAAATTGAAAACAACAGTATGAGAAATCCCAAATCAAACCATATGCAATGCACAGGATCTCTAAATTTTGTCACTAAGCAACTTGTATGTTGGTTTGATGAATTTTGGGTGTTACACCTTTATAAAATAGACACATAACCATATAGATGACCTTAGAATGATGCTATACTAGCCCCTAATATGACAACATACATCTGGATATGGATGTGAATGGAACAAACAACTCTAGATAAGTAATGTATTTGTGTTTTGTTATGTTTGATGGTGTGAAGGAAAAGGGGTGTTGACCAGAAAATAGATTGTTGCCTACACCAACTCGGGCCATAGAGTTAAGACAAACATGCAAAGGGGACACCAAAGTAACCAAATTTGCCACCTAATCAAGGCAACAACGAAGATAATGTTGATAACTTATTATGCAAGTTGGGCTCTACACAACACAATAACAACAATAGGATTGCAAGGCCAAATTACAAGCATTCTTAAATGATCCATGAGTATATACTAAATTTCATACATAAAAACAAAGGATACCATTGCAACAACATTGCAAAAGTGTTTTACAGTCTACATAGACTAACCAATGATATAAAATGCTCAAAACAACATATTTGAATAGGACATACAAGAAATATACCAAAGATTCAACACACACCCCAGGAGACACTTGAAAGGAGCCAAAATCTACACTATTAATTCATTATTTGTACATTACAATATCCATTCATTTTCTTTGCATGAGAGTTCGACTAGAATTACAATACAAATGTCTTCAAAACCCTAGCTGGGTAAAACATGCAAGTTTCTTATAAAATTTCTATGTTTTTGACCTATGCTCTACACAAAAACATTTTCATTCCCTTTTACAATGCAAAACACATTATATACTCTTCCCAAAATCGAAAGGAGACATGGAGAAGGGACTTTAGCCATCCAGAGATACAAAAAATGGTTGACCATGCTACTTACCTCACTTTCACGTGGGTCATCTCAGAAAAAACCTTCAATCTAGAGTGCAAGACCATGCCAAAGTGCAATAAATTCATCATCAGAGGGCCCACATCGGTCTTGGAGTATTTGAAGTTCATCTACCTAGCATTAATGGTGTTTTACAAAGGTTTATTATTCATTTGGAGGTTGGTGAAAGTGTTTAATTTTTGAATTTTACACCTTTTTGAAGTTTGTAGGATCTTGAGGAGGTCACGGATGCAGATGTTTGGGGTGGGGTTGGGATATGCTAGTCAAAAGGGGTGATTGACATGTGATAGAAATGGAGGGAATCAAATAAGCAGAGATTTGAGGTAGAACCAGATATGCGGGTCGGAAGGGTGGAACCGGATATGTGGAGCTTCAGAAGGCATCAAGATATATCCCCATTCGCATGAAAACACCATTATAAAAAGTGTGAAGAAGGATGTAGAACATTGAGGTGGTAATAGATATGTGATGTCTTGAGGGATAAAGGGATATACGAGGGTCGAAGGGGGATCGGGATATGTGGGGTTTCGAGAGATAAAGGGATATGCAGAGGTCGAAGGGGGATCAGGATATGCAGAGGTTGAAGGGGTTAAGGGATATGCGGGGGTCGAAGGGGGATTGGGATATGCGGAGGTTGAAGGGGTTAAGGGATAAGTGGGGAAATAGGGGGGTCTGGATATATCCATATCTGGATCAAAGTTTTGCAAAAGGGGGTGCAAAAGGGAAAGCGGGGAAATGGGGGGTGAGGGAAGGTAGAGGTGATTGGGATGCGGGGAGAAGAGGGGCATCTGGATATATCTAGATCTAGGTCAAAGTCCCACCCAATAGACTTAAGGGGACTTCACAATAGGAAGCAGGAGAAAAGGGGATGCAGGGAGGTGCAGGGTAACCGAATATATCCAGATGGGCAGCAAAGGCCAGCAAATCTAGATGGAGGCAAAAATTCCACAAGGAAAAGCATGCCAAGGGGAGTGGGGGAATAAGGGAGGTCATGATACATCCTGATGGAGGGAAAAGTCCCATAATTCTCGATGGGGTCCAAGCTTCTTGCCATAAGCAAAAAAGACTAAGGAAAGTTAGAAATTTCTTAGGATTTTTTAAGGGTTTTCACACTTTCCAAGGTATGTAAAATAAAGCAAATACATGGGAACTCCCTAGGAAAGTTTGATGAATTTGACAAGATTTTTCAATTATGGGGCTTTAAATTTTGAGTCCTAACATACTCCATGATGGAAAAACATGCTTATGCTTCGGTTAAAACAATCAAGAATTGCAGGCCATACCTTATGGGTGCAAAAACTATTGTATACTTGCCCCATTCTATCATCAAGAATATTTTCATGCAACAGGAGGTCTCAGGAAGACATTGCAAATGGATCAATAAGATCCAAGAGTTTGACATTGAGATGCAAGTCACCAAATTGATTAAAGGCAAAGGTTTGGCAAAATTGATGGTTAATTCTAATTTAGTGGCAGTTGAAGTTAATGAAACAAATATAGATGACGCTCCTTTTCATTGTGTATTGGCTAATAATGTATGGAATAGGGATGTGATTTTCTACCTTGAGAATATGAATTGTCCACCATGCATGGATGAGAATCAGAAAAGGGCACTAAAATTGTAGTTCCAAAGGTATGTTTTAATCCATGGTGACCTTATGTGAAAGAATCATGAGGGCTTGCTATTGAAATGTTTGGACCAGTAGTCAACTAAGAATGTTGTCAATGAATGCCACTAGGGCATTTATGGGGGACATTTCAAAGCGAGGACTATTGCATATAAGGTAATCAGAGCAGTGTTTTGGTGGCCTAGTTTATTAAGGATGTTGCCAAACAAGTAAGGAAGTGTGATGCTTGCCAAAGATTTTGAGGCAAACTAAAATTTGTTGGTGCTCTCCCTCTCATGACAATCTTAGTGGATGCTTCGTTTCAGCAATGGGGTATAGACTTTATAGGTGAAATCCAAGAGAGGTCCAGTAATGAATATAAGTGGATCCTTGTGGCAACTAACTACTTCATCGAGTGGGTTGAGGCAAACCCCTCTCAAAATGCAACATACAAGGTGGTGATAGATTTCTTACTAAATACCATAATAACTAGGTTTGGTGTGCCACGTAGGATTGTTGTTGATAATTCAATGTGTTTCAGGTCCCAAGATACATTGACTATGTTTTCACAATATGGGATTAGTCTTATATACTCATCTCCCTATCAACCCCAAAGTAATGGACAAGCTAAGTCTAGCAACAAGAGTCTTATGAAAATCATTAGAAGGACCTTGGACATGAACAAAAAGAGATGGAATGACAAGTTAAAATATATAGTTTGGGTTGACAGAATCACTTACAAACATGATACAGATAAGAGCCCCTTTGAGCTTGTTTATGGAGTGGATGCCAAGATGCCAATTGGTATAGAATTGCCTGTTTACCAATTGTTGCATGATGTTAGTGAAGATCAAGAAGGTGCAATCTCTTAGAGACTCTCGGAGTTGGATGAATTGGATGAGGTTAGGAGATCTACACATGAGAGAAATTTGGTACAAAAACATAAGGTTGAACATTTGTTCAACAAGAGAGTAGTCAAAAGGTGCTTCCAGATAGGTGATTTAATCCTTCTATGGAATTCCAGGTCTGAGGATAAGGGTAAACATGGGAAGTTTAAAGCATTGTGGGTTGGCCCCTATCAGATTGTGGATAGAGCCAACCAAGATACATTTTACCTCTGAAGTTTGGAAGGAGAGGTCATGGAGCTGCCTGTTCATGGTCAACATCTAAAACATTAATTTTTGTAAGTAATGAAGTCCTCCATTTTCTGATAAGTTCATGACATATCTTTGATGTTTTGATCCCTGAGCAGTTTTGACCCTTGTTGGTCATGATGGTGTGTTTGTGTTTTGTTCTTGTCTTGTGTTGTGTTTTTCCCCATCCCTATTTTTTGTGGTTTGCCCCTGAGATCTTCTAGATTCTCATTGTCCCAAGTTTGGCACATGTCCTCGACCAAAGCCAGTATTAGAACCCAAATTTCCCAACTCTATATTTGTAAAAGTCTTGTTGTTTTCCCTAATGAGTTTACTTGTTTCACAAGTACCTTAATCTAAAAATTTCCTAAGTGTGAAATTCCCCTTTAAAATCCCCATTTTCCCATGTTGTTGAATCCCTAAAATTTAACTAAGCTTGAATTTTTTTGAGATCCTCCAAAAATCTAGAATCTGCATTATAACTCCTAGAGGTTTGAAACCTATCTCAAACATCCTAAAACTATATACATGAAATATAAGTTAAAGTATAAGGAAGTAAAGGTAAGAAGGTAAATGTTGCTTATACTTTTTCGAGTCCCGTCAGAACCTTGGAACTTTTCCCAAAGTCCAAGATCCCTACGCTTCCCCACTCCCCACTCTCTTTCCACTTCCAAAGTCCCGGGTTAGAACTTTTTCTTGACCCAGACCCCTCCCAGTTTTGATGTTCTTCGTCCTCTCAAAAACATGATTCCCACAATACAAAGTATAGTTCCTACAAAACTTTGAAACTTAATGGAACTTTTGCTCCAAGTTCTTGAGTTCCAAGTGCTTCCACGAACCCAATCCTCGCCAATGAAGTAAATACTCCAAGATCTTAGGTCTGAAAGAAATTCTTGACCCGGACCTTGCCCTCCCAAAATTCAAAAACATGCAAAAAAGTGACAGGACGTCCCAACAACTTCTAGATTTGCCATTAATGGCCCGATTTGACTTCTACAACTTACCAAATGTCATTTTCTCAACCAGATGCATCCATTATTTCCTAGGGTGCAATTCCACATACATGCATTCATTTTGGTTGGTGAAAATTTGATTTTTCATGGGTTCTCTGGATCCCCTACATTCATGGTGGTAGGTGATTTTGAAGGTGTCAGATTTGCTTTTCTTTCTTGCCCGTGGTTTTGGGTGCACACTAGTAGGGTATAAAGTTTAGTTTTCTCCTCATTCAAAGGGTTGGTCATTTTGGGCATAATTTCTCTTTATAGGTGCTAGACATCCAAATGCAATTAGGCCTTCATCCATTATCCAAGTTCATTTCTTCAGGAAGCGTTTGACAAGGTGTATGTCGATTATATTGTAATTTTGATATCAATTTATGTTTTTCTCCATTGTTGTAAGTATTCTTTCAGGGAAACTAGTGCAGTTAGGGTTTTCTCTTACCACATTTCATGGTATGATTGTAACCTCTGATTTGAATGAACGTGATAGTTCTTAATTCATTGTAACCTCTTATTTGAATGAATGTGATAGTTCTTAATTCATTTTAAGCTATGTAAATGGTTATTTTAGAGTTACATATGCATGAATGTTGTATGGTATTGGATTATTAAGCATTTTCATGGTTTGAAATTGATTTGTATGCATCTGAATCGATTAGATAGGTAGTCATACACCCCTCTATTTTTGTTATCCTTTGATAAATGTGAGACTTTGCAACTCGTTGGATTGACACTAGTTTGAGAAGCCTCTAATCACCCACACCTATTTAAAATCAAAACAATGATATCAGGCGTGAAGTAATTCATAGATCTGTATGCATTTTTAGTTCTATGTTTTAGTCAAGGAATTATCCTTAAATCAACAACCAAATTTTATCTTTTTTACTAAATGTGCATACCCACATCATGCATAGTTGCATTGATGTTTCTATCAACTTAAAAGAGGTTATTTGATGTAGTGAGCTATTGTCTAAACTAGTGACAACTTTAGGGTTTAGAAATGCATCTTGGGTATCATTGATTTTGTTATTGTGTTGCATACTTTTTGTATTGTGATTGATTCCTATTGAGGGATACCTCTAGGAACACCCTCCTTGGTTTAGTTGAACCAGAAGTGAAAAAGAGATTACCCACTCTTATAGTTGGCCTTTAACCATCCTTAGTCTGTTAATGAGTCGATGTTCTACCTTTTTGATGACATCCCCTAGCCTAGAAGGTAAGAACATACTCCAAGGTTTTGGACCTGCGGTTTTTGGTCCCAACAAGATATAGAATAAATGAGTGACCATAGGTAATCGCATTGACAACATAAAGGCCACACCAGTTAAACTAGGTTGCATGGTTTGTCCTAGTTCAAGACTAGGACATATGACATAATCATGTATTTAGCAATAGAAATATCTAAACATTGGACTTCCCTAATATTTGTCCAAAACAAGATCTTAGATTTGTTGCATCATAGAAGTTTATCGACAAGGTCAACGCCAATATTACACCAAAATATTGAAAAATAGATTTACTTTCTTTCTAGCTCTTTATTTCTTAATCTTAATCATTTAATACTTAACACTTTTTTGTAGTCCTAACTCTTGTGTTTCTAGGTTTTATTTTATTTGTGTTAGACCTGGATCACATTAGTTTATGAAGCATTTATTTCCTCACATAAATTGATGAACCAATAACTGTCATGCCTATCCTTTTAGGGTAGAAAATTTCTAAGCATTTTATTTTATTTTTGTCATATTGAGCATCTGTTGATTCATCTTGTGTTTGTTAAGCCATTAACTTTGCTTACCCAAGAAGACCTTGAGACCCTTAGGTCCCCTTCTATTAAGTGTTAGGTTGAAACCTCACTTTGCCACCATGACTACCTCTCTTCCTTCTAACTCCTATGAGGATAACATGTTGCATTATGGTGAAAAATAAGGTTATTATAACCAAGAGGCCTTTATTGATAATGTTGAAAATCAAAAGAAACATGAAATGGTTGATAATTTGAAATCCTTACATAATCAGTTGCTTACAATACATGGTGATATGTCTATTTCATTTGTTGTCGATGCTCATATTAAGATACTTCTCACAAAACAAAATGGCATGTATATAATTAAGGCTATAGGAAAAATCATTGAAGATATAGTCTCATGATATGGTGGACCATGTTTCCCCACTCCTTTCCCAACCCCTAGGTTCTATCTATCATCACCTACCCATAGTTTACCTAGGAGATCTCACTCAATTCCTCCCTAACTATCCCCCATCCCTCTTATTTCTATTTCCCACTCTCAATCCCCTCACATCCCTCATATTGTTCAATGCCTTTTTACTACACCATATCCACATCTTTCATTTCATGACAAGGATATAATGATTGTGACAACACTAGAAACCTACAAAAGACAAAAAAACATGTAAATAATATTTTTGGTTGATGCAATATTGCTCTTATACCCTAGATTCTCCTACATTAGATACCTTAGGTAAATAAAAGCAAGCCTCTCACTTGCACTCAAGGATATTAGCTAAAGGAAAACCTAAATTGTTCACCTTAACTGTGGATATCCTTGTAGAATCATCAATAGGTCTACCTTTCCATTTTATCAATTATTCTTCATACTTTTTGTTCCTTGTAGTCTATATAATTATCCTATCTAATATCTCTTCAATTTTCTCATACTGTTGTTCTAGCATCCATATCATCCAATCCACCTCATGATATTTATACAAGCATGCAATATTAAACACTAGTGATATGCCAAACCCTTTCAGTAGCTCAACTTCATATGCATTACCAAAATTAAATTTCCTTATGATCTTGCATGGCCCAAACTTCTTCATCTTCAATTTATTATATGTACCCTATAGAAATATCTCTTTTCTAAGATATATCATCACATCATCTCCAACTTCATATCCCTTATGTGTCCTCTTCTTATTAGCCTTATATTTATCATTCATTTTCTCCAACTATTTCCTTATCTCTTCATGTAATTCTTTTATAAGTTCTACAAAATATTTTGCCTCAACACTTCTCTTATGTTTATCTCTTATCCCTTAATTCTGATACATTTATGGGCCATGACCACACAGTGTGTTGGATCTCAAACATGTTTCTCCACAAATCCTAAAGACAAACACAAAACCTAAGGTTGGGGAAGGTCATCATAGTTTGAAGTGTTGAACTTATGATTAGACAGTGGCATGAATGGACCAATTCATGAAAGTGGGTAAGCTCTCCTTCATCTTTAGGCATTTGCTAGGCCAAGGAGGTGTTCCCTTAGGTCTTCTTAATAGGACAATTAAAGAGATGAATAATTATATATAAGTCCCTTGAGAAACCATACCCAAGATGCTATGAATCCCTAAGTTTGTCACTAGATTCATGTTAGCATTGGCTACATACAAACTTGCAAGACCTCCAACAAATAGATAATAGTTTACTCTTTCTATGCACCACAAGATAACAACAATGTATATCCCTAAGAGTGATTCCACTTAAATTTTCATACACATTTGCAAGAGGGAGACACACAAATATGATCCTCTAACAATTTATCAATTTTAGGATTGCATGAGATACAACATATGTTGCATTAATGGATCATATGGGCTCATGTAAGAACCTAACACTACTACTAGGCTATTGAGAACAAGAGATGATTAGAATGAAATGTGTTGATCTCTCACCATTGAAATTGATGCCTACTCCATTGAGCAGTTGAGTCAAAACTTGTAAGAAGGAAGAGAGCATGTCTGAAAGCCAACAATAGAACAAGACTTACATACACATACAAATCAAAAATAGAAACATCTGTAGCTATACATGCTTCACATTGTCCATCTGAAAGTTACAACAACCCACATAACAAGAGAAGTTCATTAGAAAACCATCTACAATGTGCATTAGGATTCACTCACACATCAATCTACATTGTGCAAACAAATGTGGCAAGAGGGAGCCAATAGTTTTGCTCAAAGGCTCCCTTGAAATATTTCAATATGCAATGGAGACATCTATTTACAATTGTACCTTGCATGACTAACCTTCCTCAAGCTTAAAAAATATCTTCTATGCCCTTGCAGGACTTCGACATGCATTAGTTGATGCTCTAAAGAAACCTAAGACACTCATAGCTAGGAAATTAGCTCAAGGACCAACCCTTTGAATATGCAACAAGATTGCATATATAGTTTTTCAGTTACAATAAGCCTCTTGGGCGCAAGAATTCAATTAAATCATGCACATTACATCCATGATTAGCCTCAATAACATTTTTCACAATTAGGTCATAGTTGCAGAGAGTAGGGTTGCACTTGGAAGGAAGGGAAAATCCATCTTGGATCATAAGTAGGTACTTAGGACAAGGGAGAAAGTCACTTATACTTGCATAAGTCATTCGCAATAAAAAATTAGGCATGCAAGGGTACAAATTAGTATTATTATGTATTAAATTTAGTTCATGCAACCCTTTGTAGTCTTGTAGCAAGTTGCAACAGTAGTAGGCAGTCCACAAATAGAAGTAGCTCAACCCCAAGAAATAATTAACAATCAATGTAAGCCCACCAAGTAACTAAGATATCAACAATAAGGAGGAACAAGGCATAAATGGCATGGAGGCCTTGTAGCAAATAAATTTTAGCCTTGAGAGCACCACATTTGGCATATTGAATGCATTTAGGCAAGAGAATAGGCCCCAAATAAATGTCTACATGGTTTCAGACCATCCTTGAGAAGAGATGGAGTTACTTGTAGCAAACACACAACCCAATAGAGTTATAATACATCTACATGCACATACACACCCATTCAACAAGGAAGTTGCACCTATACATAGGTAATCAACACCATAATGTCGCCATTGAATAGGGCATAGTATAACGTAGTCTATAGGCAAGAAAATGAGCCTACATGGCATCTACAACCAAAGGGATTGCCCATGATTCACAAATAAACATCCATAGGACAATAAGGTCCACTTGCATCCTCCTTGAGCCCATTACACAACATTTAGGGTGGGATACCAATCTCAATGGCATATATTCTTTTAACATTGCATAGAATGGGCTAATTGCATAGAGTGGGCCACATTGTTGACTAGTTCATACTATGTATTAGATCCATGATATAACGCCACACAGGCCCAAGAAGCATGGTGAGATCACATTGAATTTAGTCAAATGAAGTTTCTAAAGAAACTTAACCCCACTAAAGAAAACATATGGCACCGATAGTAAGCTACCACCCAGGAGTATAACTCACCACAATAGGAAATCAGGCCTTCCACCACTAAAGGCGACACATGGTGGGTAAATAAAACTTTACCTAGTCCACCTAAGTTGTAATGAGAAGCCATGCATCTATGGTCAAGACATAATGGTCCCCACCATGGAATGGATATGTGAGCATGAGAGCACAATTGCATATTTTTTGCAAGAAAAGGATTGGGTGCTATCACACTATCTAAAATGATATTTTTCCTACACTCCTATTCACTACATTATTATATGCAATCTTTGCTTGCCCTAATGCCATATCCCAATTCCTATCTTTTCTCTTGCTAAACATCTCAACAAGTTCCTTAGCTCTTGTTTACTATTGTTGTTTGTCCATTAGCCTATGGGTGAGATGACAAACTAAATTACAAATTTGTCTTCATCTTCTTCCATATTGTCCTCTAGAAATAGACAATAAATTTGGTATGTTCAAGTCAAAAACTACACTTCTAGGCAACCCATGTAATCTAACAATCTCCTTAAAAAATATGTGAACTACATGTACTACATTATTAGTCTTTCTACATGCTATGAAATGTGCCAACTTAAAAAAATTATCAACTACAATAAATACTAAATCATGCCTCTCTAAGTTTTTGATAATCCTAACACAAAATCCATGGTTATATCATTCCAAGGTTTCTCTAGGATAGGCAATGAATTACACAATCCAACATATTGACTTCCACCTTTTGCTAATTGAAAAATTCTACAAATTTGAACATGCCTCTTCACATCCTTATGCATTTGTGGCCAATAGTAATTCTTACTTACCAATGGTATGGTTTTATTAACACTGAAATGACTAGCTAATGCATCACTATGCTTTTCTCTGATCAAATTCTCTTATCGAACTCCTAGGAACACACAATTGATTTCCCTTGAACAACATATCATTTTGAATCAAATGATTTAACAACTTGGTTTTGTCTATATTTATAGGTTCTTGACATGCTTACCATGCTTTAGCAAAACAAATATAATCTTCCTACAAGTTCTTCAATTCATCAAATTTGACAACTTCAGTCCTCATTTTAGTCAACAAATTATGTCTTATGTTCAATGCATCAACAACTCTATTTGACTTACCATTTCTATGTGTCAACACAAAAAAATAACTCTGCATAAATTCAACCCACCTTACACATATCTAATTTAACTTACCTTGACTATTTAGATGTTGCAATGTTTGATGATTTGCATAGAACGCAAATTTTCTAAGTAATAAGTAACGTCTCACTGAAATATGCTACATGTCTTCCTTCTTAGATTAATATTACTCCAATTGTGCTATTGCTTGCATTATAATCTACTTGAAATACCTTATCCAGATCTGATGATGTTGACATTGGTTGTTCAATCAATTTCTTCTCCAGCAATTCAATATTTACAACAATCCACTTAAACTCCCTTTTATCTTCTCTCATTATTTTAGTTATTGCGGTGTACAAATACCATTGAAATTTATAATGATCTTTCTATAGGAATTGGTCAATACTTGAAAACTCTTTACTTGTGAAATACTCTTAGGTGTAGGCCAATCACCAACTTCTTTTAACTTCTTTGGATCCATCTTTAAACCTTCATCCACTATTACAACTTTCAAATATATCAACTCTTCCTCACTGAAACTACACTTCTTGATATTTGTCAATGTTTTGTCTTCTTTTAATCTCTGCAATATCAATCTGATATGCTCCAAATGTTCTTCCTCTGTCTTATTAAAAATTAAAATATCATCTGGGTAAACAATCACAAACTTGCCTAAATATGGTTTCAAAATTTCATTCATCGACATCGTAAGTGCACTTGGTGCATTAATAAACCCAAAGGGAATAACCAACCACTTATACAAATCATTTTTTGTTTTAAATGATGTCTTCCCTTCATCTTATTCTTTTATTGTAATCTAATGATAACCACTTTTCATATCTACTTCATTGAATTATTTTGCGCTCCACTTAAACAATCCATCAAATCATCCATCCTTGGCAATATAAATCTATACCTTATTGTCATCTTACTGATATCTCTAGAATTAGTGCACATTCTCCATTCTCCTCCTTTCTTTGGTGCTAGTACAAAGAGTATTTCATAAGGACTTTAACTTTCTTTGATAAGATCTATTTTCAACAACTCTTTTACTTGCCTATTCAACTCTTTATTTTATGTTGGTATCATTCTATGTGCAACTTTTATTAGGTAAACTTCCTTCTAGAATCAAATTAATGTGATAACTGATATTCCTTAAATGTGGTAATCCATTTGGCCTATTATCAGACACTATGTCACTATACCCCATTAGTAACTCAAAAATTTATGTTTGTGGCTCTTCTCCTTCTTTACATTACTACATATCTTTTGCATAATTGAAGTATGCATTTGTTCATGCTTTAGATTGTATAAGAATTTCTTGCCATTAACTAAACAAACTCTGGTATTATTGCTTACTTGATTTCTATTCTCTTTCAACAAAGTAAGAATATGTTTCTCACCTTCATTCACTAAAGTATTTGTATTCTCTCGACCATCATGAATAGCATTTCTATCATATTTTCATGGTCTCTTTAACAACAAATGACATATATCCTAGACATAGCATCACATAATACTTTATCATGGTATGACCCTATCTTGAATTTGATCAAACGTTGTTCACTTACCAACACCTTATGCTCTTTCTGCAACCATGAAATTTTGTATGGACTAGGGTGAGCTCTACCTTCTTTAATTTCAACTTATCAACCATTTCACTCGGTATAGTATTATTAGTACCATCACTATCAATTATAGCTTTGCAACATTTACCCTCAATCTTATAGATTATCCTAAACTTCCTTGATACCTTCTACCCAACACATTATTAGAAGATATCTTTCACTCTTCTTCAAGACTCAAAACTTGCTCTAATACTAATTGATGTAGTCATGGATGGAGGGTCTAATTAAGCATTAGCCAACAATGCACCCTAACTCAAAACACCTACAAAACTTATGCAACAAAATTCAAATACTCACATCACATTTGTCATTGAATAAATGGAACACAAATTTATTGACTCAAAATTTGAAATTACAATAATAGAGTTAGACGTAATGCTTACAATTATAAATAAGACGTCAATCTTGGATTATAATGAAATACAAGTACCAACCAATATGCGTCTCCTCAAAATACTATCATGTGAGCTAATCTTCAATCTGATGTTTGTTGATCTTTTGTAAGTTTGATTTTGGCTGAAACCAAATACCTCTTTAAGTTAAAGGATGATCTTTTATAGAGAACTAGGATGTAGTATCTTAGCACCAACCAAAAATCTAGTACATTTCCCTATACACATCTAATAAAGATCATGGGTCCAATATTAAATGATTTTACTGTAATTGCTCCTTGGAACATGACACACTTAAGGAAACATATAGATGATCCCTTCTTTAATGATTTCTTTGAAACTCGACGTGACCTTAACCCTGAACCTCCTTGGGACCAATAATCTCATAAATAACATTTTTAGTTGGTGCAAGATTCAAATATTTGGCGCTTAATTCAAACAAGCCTTCCTTAGGTGAATTTAACAAGTCATGTTGCATTAATCCACAAATAACACATGACAACTTAGGCACAACATTGTAGAGTACACTCTCATGAAGCTCTAGTATCAATTTAATGGATTGGTGTTGAAAATGCATTCTTTTATAGAAAATCAACAAACATGAAAGTATTGAAAATGATGATCGCGATAAGAATTAAGCTTTGCAACACAAATAGAATGACCATGAGAACACTAGAAACCTATAAAAGACAAACAAACATGAAAATACTATTTTTTATTGACAAGATTGTTCTTGCACCCTGGATTCTCCTCCATCACCTTATGTCTTAATGCATATACACCCCCTTTGACCACTGATACTCTCATGGTTTATTCCTCTCCCCCTTGGACCACTTATATTTCCATGTTTTTTTCCACTTCCCATTTGAGAACTCATATTCCCTTTGTTTCTTCTAGCCACCTTTGAGCACTCATATTCCCATTGTTTATTCCACCCCTAACATTTCCTACTAATCAAACACCATCATAAGTTATTCGAAGGACATGTAAATGTGTCAATGATTTGTAAAAGTTTCATCAAGTGAGTGACTATATAATCTCTTGGTCCATGACATAGTTGCTTATCCTCTACCCATAAGATTTATCTAGTACATAATTTTGAAATGTATGATGGTAAAGGCAACCCCGTGATTCACATACATGTTAACACATCATGCTTAGATTACATTTATGATGATTTCTTTCTAGCTATTTTTTTTCATGAAGTTTGATGGATTATGCACTTAATTTGGTTTAACTCTCTACCTCATGCTTCTATTCATACCTTTGTAAAGTTAGCAAATTCATTGGCCATAAAGTTACATTTACGAAATTCTCACAATGTAAGCAAAAGGAACATGAGAAGATAAATGACTATGTACTTAGATTCTAAACCATGCTTGCAAACATGAGTTATCAACCACAATACAATGAGCTTGAAGAGTTATTTGTCAATGATCTCCTTCCACTCATTAGGGAAAAGGTGGTTTTCAATACTTATGACTTGTTTTGAAACTTATGTGCCAATGTATGTGATTAAGACATTAAATTGTTAGATTAACAACCTCTTGCACTCCTTTCCATCCCATGAGTTCCAATTTTAATCACATTTAAATGTAGACATAATGAGTTGGATTTTAACACAAACATGAGCCTACAAATAATGTCAATACCATTAATGACTCTCATGCCAATATTATCAACTTAAAACCAAAAGAACAATGAATGTTCACTAGGTTGGAGGATCCCCCACATATGGTATTACAACTACTTTTGTAACATCAACTTATCGATTTAGCTCCCATGAAACTAGTTGATACATTTCGAGGTGTCCCTTAGTATTTCAATGCCAATGCTTTTTGCGACTGGACCACCTTTCACACTACAATAGGTGCATAACACTAGAATATAAGATTCAAGATCTTATTTGACAATAATGTGACACAAGTAGAAGGGACAAATAATAATGTAAACACGTTTGTATCACCCTAAATCAAAATCTTAAAATCTATATTGAACCCTTCCCTTTGCATCAAGTCAATCAATCTAATCAAATGGAAAAGTATGAAGAGAATTCTACCTAGATAGTTATGACAATCATATTGGTTTTATTAAATAATTGAAGGCTACATTTGGCACACTCAACACCAATGTAAAAAATAAAGATATCAAACATGATGAATATCATGAACCATTATATATGCAAGTAGTCATCAATGACACACAATGTGGTGGTGCAATGATTGGTCTTAGAATTGTAGTCAATCTTACAAGAAAAACATGATTACCTTAAAAAAATCAATGTGAGCCACAAATTACAAAGGACGAGCTATACATTCTCATTGTAATGCTCAAAGTCCTTGCAAAGAAATAACTGTCAAAAATCTCAAAAGCAAGTTCATAAAATAAGACTTGATGAAAGGGACAAAATCTCAACCTAATTTTCCAAAGATAACAACAAAATTGCCTCTTTTGTACCACACTTTTGCTCCTTGAGATACAATTCATGAATATCCATCAACACCATTGTTGAATGTGCATCATGACATCACCAGGCTTGAGGATACTTTTGTTAAAGCACATTAGGGGCAATGATCTTTATGACACACATTTGGCCCCCATCCATTACCCCTTGAGTTTACTCATGTCATTAGTTAGTTATTTTTTACTTTCCTATTACCTACCTTTAGTTATATGTTATAATATTATTTTCATGAGTAATGCTATGCTCTATTTACTTTTACTGCTTTCACTTCATCTTTCCACTTGAGGAGCAAGGTATGTTTCTTTAACAAGTTCTGTGCACTCATACTTGTTCTCATTGGAAGCAACATTAGGGGCATCGTTCATACACTTTTCACACACCAATTTCACACTTAGGTAAAGTATACCCTAAGCACACACTCTGTACTTAGTTTCCTTCATTTATCATCCTTAGTTATCACTAACCTTTTCCAAATTTAATTATCTTTGATTATCTTTCCTCCTTGGTCCATGGGTACTCCATAGCACACATGATTGAAGGGGACATATTATTACTATTTGTATTCTTAATTTATGAGCAATAATACATAGATTGGTGTTTTTCCTTTAATGATATGATAGGCTTGACTCGATGGATGCCTGCTACACAAAGGGAGCACATTCTAGATCTAGATTGCTCAAAATCTAGAAACCAAAAAACTATATCCATTCCATACCTACTTATTTATTTCATTTTACTTTGGCATGCTTGCTCATGTAGATTTGCACACACACTAATGTGGGGGTAAAATATAATGTATATAATGAAAGGAAGCTAGGTGTATGGAAACGCTTCCTACACTAATCTATTGAGGAGAGGGCTATGCAAATTCAACTTTATCCTAACTATTACAGCAATGTTAAACCATTTACATGAGATATTGCAGCAAAACACAAGAGCCAGAAAGAAGACAGAAGAAGAGAGACAGAGATTTACGGTGGGGAAAACCCTTATTAGGTGAAAAACCCCACACTTAGAAACCTGCACAATGTATTAACAAATCTAAAATAATGTTTACAATACACTTGCAATGCAAGCTTCAATGGTCTTCAACACTCGTGTCTGGAGTCAATCCGATAGCATAACAGTATCTATAAACCTGTGATACAAACTCCATCTCCAAGCACCTGTTTAAATAGAACATACAAGGCAATTTTTGGACCTTTCTTGGAATGGGCGTCCAATATGGCATCTTGGACCAAAACCCATGCCTAGGGACACTTGGTCAACATTGTAGAATGTATCTGACACTTGTCCACAGCTCCCATCCCAAAGATGTCACCACTTTCCAAAATGGGCTATGACAGATGCTCTTACGACACTTACGACCGTCATAGAATCTGTCATAGTAGTTACAACTTATAGCTGTAAGAGAATCTGTCACACACATGCTATTATTAGCATATTCTCTTACAACACATCATATTCCACCTTGGGACACCCAAATATGCCTCATTCAAAGATGCTTCATGACACATGTCATTACCTGTCTTATAACCTTCTATTCTCGACTCTTACATTTCATAGATTCGTCATAGGAATCCATCATAACCATTTCGGTCAAACATTCCTTACACAACATAGAAATTGTTGACACATGGCAGAATATTCCTACCACTAAGTGGGACTCCTATCTCCTCATGTGAGGACAAAATACCAAGTTGTCATAATCCATGTAGGATTGACACATCACCGTGCCACATCCCACAATATGACAAAGTGGAATTTCCAATTATTCACAACATAGGCAATGAATAATACAAACATTACAAATGCAGAGAATTACCAAGGTTGAGACACCTTAATTCCCAACATTCTCCCACTTGTCGAACACCTTTTAAGAGCCAATAGAAAAACATGATTTAACTGCTATAGGCCGAGAGGCCCATAGACTCCGAACACCATCTGAACTTCTCTGTGCCCACTGGTTTCGTCAATGCATCTGCAACATTCTTCAAAGTATCTACCTTCTCCAAATTTACCTTTCCATCCTCAACCATGTCCCTCACGAAGTGAAACTGAACATCAATGTGCTTGGTTCTAGCATGGAAAGTTGGATTCTTTGCAAGGCAAATTGCACTTTGACTGTCACAACTGATCGTGATCTGACCTGCATCAACACCAATATCAGAACACAATCTCTTAAGCCAAATGGCTTCCTTACAAGCATGAGTTGCTGCCATAAACTCAGCTTCTGTCATGGACAAAGCAACAACTGGTTGTCGCTTACTCATCCAACTAATAGCACCACCAAATAATGTAAAAACATAAGCACTGGTGGATCTCCTGCTGTCAATGTCACCTGCCCAATCTGAATCCACAAATCCACGAATATCAACAGAATAGGGAGGTCTTGAAACATTACCATGATAGCAAATGGAATACTCAGAAGTACCCCTCAAATATTTGAACACTCGCTTAACTGCATCCCAATGAACTCGTCCAGGATTAGCCATAAATTGACTAAGAACTCCCATTGATTGGGCAATGTCTAGTCTTGTGTAGACCATAGCATACATCAAACTACCAACAACACTAGCATAAGGTACTCTGCTCATGTCCTCCACCTCACTAGGAGATTTTGGACAATCCTCAACAGACAACTTTGTCCCCAAGGAAACAGGAACACACAATGGTCTACAATTTGTCATGTTGAATCTGTCCAACACGGACTTCACATACTTACTCTGGCTTAACCAAAGTTTTCTGTTGGTTCTGTCTCTTCTGATTTCCATTCCTAGAATGTACCTAGCTGCCCCTAAATCTTTCATTTCAAACTGAGCTGACAACTAAGATTTAAAATCAGAAATCATATTCTTACCCTTCCCAATGAGCAACATATCATCAACATACAGTGCAACAATGAGAATACGATCACCATCAAACTTATAATAAACACAGTGATCCGATTTCGATCTCACAAATCTAATTGACAACACAAAGGCATCAAACTTCAAGTACCATCTCCTAGGGGGTTGCTTCAAACCATACAAAGACTTCTTAAGTTTGCAAACCAAATTTTCTTTACCTTTTACCATGTAATGCTCTGGCTGTGACATGTAGATTTCCTCCTCCAAGTCACCGTGAAGGAAAGCTGTCTTCACATCCATCTGTTCTACCTCCAAGTCATAAGCTACTGTGAGAGACAACAGGAATCGAATGGATGTCAACTTTGCAATGGGAGAGAAGATCTCACCATAATCTATACCCTCCACTTGTGAGTACCCCTTCGCAACCAATTTGGGCTTATACTTCTCAATACTGTCATCTGCACCAATCTTCTTCTTGAACACCCATTTGCATCCAACGGGTTTCCGTCTAGGAGGCAAAGGCACCAAGTCCCAAGTTTGATTCTTTTTCAAAGAAGCCATTTCTTCCTCCATGGCCTCCTTCTAGGAACATGCATCCTTCATATCCAAAGCCTTTGATACAATTCTAGGTTCATCACTGTTAATAAGCAAAGCATAAGCACAACTAGAATCAAGCAATGTAAAACCAAACCTTTCAGGTTGCTTTCTTATCCGTGTAGACCTCCTCAAGAGCTGAGGTTGAGGTTCAACTTCTTCCTCTGAGCTTTCAGAGCTACTAGAGCTCTCCTCATCATCAGGTCCAACATTGTCTTTCTGTTCAGTCTTCTCAGGGGTGAGAGGAAACTGAACAACATCCTCTTTCTTTTCTTTTTCTTCTGGCTGCAAAATAGTGGAAGAAGGTGTAAGGTCTCTGAAGGTGACACTTCTGCTATACAACACTTTTTCAGCCATGGGGTCCCAAAGCTTGTATCCTTTCACACCAACAGAATATCTGATGAAGATACACTTAACAGCTTTGTTCTCCAACTTTGACCGCTTCTCCTTAGGCACATGTGCATATGCCTCACAACCAAAAACACGAAGATGCCTTACTGAAGGCTTTCTACCAGACCACACCTCCATGGGTGTTTTTCCAACAAGAGCTAATGTAGGAGATCTGTTTACTAGATAACAAGCAATGGCAACAGCTTCAACCCAAAACTTTTGTTCTAGACCAGCTCCACTAAGCATACTCCTAGCCTTCTCCATCAGTGTCCTGTTCATCCTCTCAACAACTCCATTTTGCTGCGGAGTGTATGGAGTTGTCTTGTGCCTTTCAATCCCAAGTTCCTTGCAATACTTATCAAATTTTGTAGAATAGAACTCACCACCGTTGTCAGTTCTCAAACATTTAATCTTTTTGCCAGTCTAATTTTTAGCAAAGGCTCTAAACTCCTTAAACTTGCTATAGACTTTAGATTTGCTTCAGAGAAAATAAATCCATGTCCTTCTACTATAATCATCTATAAAAGATACAAAGTATACAGATTTTGATAACAAAGGAACATTAATAGGACCAAACACATCAGAAACACACCAGAAGACTTATGAGAACTTGAGTAAAACTAAACACGGTTTTGTTTTCCATAAATGCAATGTTCACAAAAGTTGAACTCAAGATTACAATCATCTAACCCCTTAATGAGGTTCTTATTTTTTAGGGTATGCAGACCCTTCTCACCAATGTGGCCAAATCTCTTATGCCATAACATTGTCTTTTCTGCAGGAAGTTTAACTTCCAATGCACAATTACAACCATTAAGATTAGAAACAACAGATTTCTTCACTACTCGTTCAGATGGTGGGGATGAAGTGACTGCTGCCCTCTTCCTTGAGTTAGAAGAACTATTGCATTGTGCAATGCATGCTTCCAGCTGAAACAGAGTACCTCTCCGAGTACCCTTAGCAAGCACCATAGATCCTCTAGTCATCTTGCATCCTTCTTTCGAAAAGACAACCTGCACACCTACATTATTCAACTTGCTTTCGAAAAGACAACCTGCACACCTGCATTATTCAAACTACTTATAGAAAGCAGGTTCCGTGCTAAGCCTGGGATGTGCATAACCCCAGAGATCCCCTTCACTCGACCATCAGGGAATCGGATAGAGACTCTTCCATGACCAACGATCTTCAGATGAGAGTCGTCACCCAGATACACCTTTCCACCATCGAACTCCTCATACTTAGTGAACCAGACTTGATGCGAGGTCATGTGGAATGATGCACCAGAGTCAATTAGCCACACATCATCAGATGCATGGGTTGCCAGGGCTGCGATGAAGGCATCACCGTCATCTTATGATTTGTCAGAATCTGAATCAGGAGCTTTCTTCTTTTTCTTCTTCTCCTCTTTGCATTCTTTTCAGAAATGCTCGGTCTTTCCACAATTCCAACAAAGAGCCTTGGACTTTCTAGGAGATTTGGATCTCCCACGGGATTTGGATCTACCCTTCTAAGCTTTCTTGTCCTTCTTCTTCCCTTTCTCCTTGGGTCTTCCACGAACTGCAAGGGCTTCTTTGGTTGCCTCAGAAGACTTTCTCCGCATCTCTTCAGATAACAACGAAGAAACCACCTCTTCCATTTTGAATGTGGATGCGGTGCTTTCGATTGCCATGACAAGATGATCCCATGAGTCCGGCAGAGAACAAAGCAGGGTCATACACTGATCCTCCTCCTCCATCTTTACACCGATAGATGTCAACTGTGCAACCAGCATGTTAAAGGCATTCATATGCTCAGCCATGGATCCTTTGTCCTCCATTCGAAGAGAATACAACTTCTTTCTCAGGAAAAGTTTATTGACAAGGGATTTGGCTTGATGCACATCCCCCAACTTCTTCCAAAGGAGTGTTGCAGTGGTCTCTTCATGGACATTTAACAACACAGAATCGGTAAGACTAAGTCTTATGAGACCCTTAGCCTTCCGATCCTTGAGATCCCAATCAGCTTGTGTCATTGTAGCTGGTTTAGTTTCGTTCACACTTTCCCAAAGGTCTCGGTCAACTAACATGTCTTCCATTTTGAGCCGCAGCTCAAAATTACTACCGTTGAACTTCTCTACTTCAAACCTTCCTGATGTGCTTGCCATCTCCTTGCTGCAATAAGATATAGAATGCTCTCCATAGACTTCCACTCAACCTAAGATTAGCTCAAAAAACCCCTACCCTACAACTAGGACCAAAGGTGATCAAGCTTTGATACCAACTGAAAGGAAGCTAGGTGTGCGGAAATGCTTCCTACACTAATCTATTGAGGAGAGGGCTATGCAAATTCAACTTTATCCTAACTATTACAGCAATGTTAAACCATTAACATGAGATATTGCAGCAAAACACAAGAGCCAGAAAGAAGACAGAAGAAGAGAGACAGAGATTTACGGTGGGGAAAACCCTTATCGGGTGAAAAACCCCACACTTAGAAACCTGCACAATGTATTAACAAATCTGAAAGAATGTTTACAATACACTTGCAATGCAAGCTTCAATGGTCTTCGACATTCGTGTCTGAAGTCAATCCGATAGTATAACAGTACCTGTAAACCTGTGATACAAACTCCATCTCCAAGCACCTGTTTAAATAGAACATACAAGGGAATTTTTTGACCTTTCTTGGAATGGGCGTCCAATATGGCATCTTAGACCAAAAACCATGCCTAGGGACACTTGGTCAACATTGTAGAATGTATCTGACACTTGTCCACAACTCCCATCCCAAAGAGGTCACCACTTTCCAAAATGGGCTATGACAGATGCTCTTACGACACTTACGACCGTCATAGAATCTGTCATAGCAGTTACAACTTATAGCTGTAAGAGAATCTGTCACACACATGCTATTAATAGCATATTTTCTTACAACACATCATATTCCACCTTGAGGCGCCCAAATATGCCTCATTCAAAGATGCTTCATGACACATGTCATTACCTGTCTTACAACCTTCTATTCTCGACTCTTACATGTCATAGATTCGCCATAAGAATCCGTCATAACCGTTTCGGTTAAACATTCCTTACACAACATAGAAGATGCCGACACATGGCAGAATATTCCTACCACTAAGTGGGACGTCTATCTCCTCATGTGAGGACAAAATACCAAGTTGTCATAATCCATGTAGGATTGACACATCACCGTGCCACATCCCACAATATGACAAAGTGGAATTTCCAATTATTTACAACATAGGCAATGAATAATAAATACAAACATTACAAATGCAAAGAATTATCAAGGTTGAGACACCTTAATTCCCAACATATAAGTGCATATGTTGCACCTTTACACCTCCATTTTATGCATCTCTTCATAGATGTCATAAATGCATGGTTATAGTTCTCAATTGGACTTATTTGGTGTAATGAGTGACTCCTATCTTATAACCCATTGACCACATGTCTCTCTTGATCACTATAGACTAGCCACACACATCCCAATCCTTATCCACAACATTTTCCCACATGAGAATGTATTACATGGTACAACCTAGTTCTCATACTAGAGCATGTGAGGCATCCTAGTTTGCTTTTTTCAAATTCTACTTTTCCCACTTTTGAGTCAACTTTCCTTGAATATGATTGATATCCCATTAGCATATGCAACAAAAGTATCGAGTTGACTGTCTAGGAAGATACATTTAAGGATATCTCCTAGATCATTAGGAACATCAAATATTTGCATTCGAATCTCATTCACTCGTATTTGAATCAATCTTAGTCTTAGATCATTCTTAGTTACATAAATTACATAGATTGCATTAGCATTGCATCTCTACTTTGCATGTTTTCAAACTTTATACAACTCCTAAGTGAATTGATTTCTATCGAGGAAGTTGACAATCTTCTTTCCACCCTACAACACACCTCACAATACTTTTTAACCTAATCTCAATAATAGTTACAAAAGATGTGAATAAGCATAAGATATCGCATTGACAACATGTATGGTTGAGAACTAAATCTTAGATTCTAATCATCAATCACTATGTCACATCAGAGTTAATCTATATTACATCAAAATCTTCTTTTCATTCCCAATTCTTATATATCTAAATTTAAGTTAATTTAATTTACTAGTTAATTTCATAAGTTGAAGAAATGTTCAATAGAAACGGTTAAATATATATATGTGCTTGCTCTCTCAAGTCTCAACTGGCATGTAGCTTAAATAAAAGTTTGTGATACATTGCAATTTGCAGAGTTCGAACAGCCAAAATCAGGTGCCGTGATCTGTTAAAAGAGAGTATGATCAAATTCTCCATAATATCAAAGTCGAACAAAACCACTTAAAAAAGGTTGACCACCAAATTTTAAAACGTGCAGAATCCTATCAAATGGTATGTAAGTAGCAGGTCACTTTATAGCTATTTGAAAGACAATCCTCACGCGGGTAGAAGATTTTAAGAAGTT
This sequence comes from Cunninghamia lanceolata, assembly GCA_027924645.1. Taxonomy (NCBI): domain Eukaryota; kingdom Viridiplantae; phylum Streptophyta; class Pinopsida; order Cupressales; family Cupressaceae; genus Cunninghamia; species Cunninghamia lanceolata. Next base: position 12,422,577 of record BSBN01000655.1, read on the forward strand.
GTGGCTATGGCGACCATGCTCAGTTGCCATGCCTTAGAACCAACATTTGCATTGGATTCGAGAATACCCATTTCTTCATTTAATAGATTGAGGGCACTTTCGGCTCCAGCTAAAAAGCAGCAAGCATGCCCTCAGGTGGGTCTTCCCACCCTCTCCCACAATAACAAGGACATTTCACTTCGTTGCAGAGCAACCCAGGTTGCAGTACCCAATGCAGCCCCTTCAAGATCCGCACCCAAGTAAGCCATACTTTCCTCTTTATTTTTTCATGGTTTAAAAGCCTTATACACACAGGTATGTATGGAATCACTTGCATTAGATACACACAGTATATGTATGCACTGTATGTACACAGTATATGTATGCACTGTGTATATATTACACCTGCATATATAGACCCATGTGTATCTAATAATGTGAATATACGCCTAACATACCCTATCTATACACCTGTGCATCCACATACACAGTATAACACATATATGAACTCTGAACATTCGTATGTATATACTGTGTACATATATACATATACATATCTGCATGTATATATCTCTATACATATATGTATAGATGAATACACATGCATATATATACACACCGATGCATATATATTTGTGTATATACAGATGTGTCTATACTTTACACACTTATCCTTATATAAGCGTAAGTGTGTGTGAGTGATTGATTTGATAAAGTGAAGGTTGAGGATGTAATTGGCATGCATGTAAACAAGGTTAAATGGCACACAATCTCTCTGTTTGTGGGGGATGAAAGTGGGATGATAAACTGGATAGCAGGGGTATTTGCTAGGATATGCGTGTATATGATTTGATAAAGTGAAGGTTGAGGATGTAATTGATGTGCATGTAAACAGGGTTAAACGACACACAATCTCTGTGTTTGTGGGGGATGAAAGTGGGATGATAAACCGGATAGCAGGGGTGTTTGCTAGGAGGGGATACAACATTGAGTCATTGGCAGTTGGCCTGAACAAGGACAAGGCGCTTTTCACCATTGTTGTCTGTGGTACAGACAGAGTATTGCAGCAGGTTACCCAACAGCTTTATAAGCTTGTCAATGTCTGGAAGGTCAGTTGTCCCTCCTTCTAGAAATTAGGATAATTTTATGATACACAAAACAATACTGACATACATTCAATGAGTACAGTGACTTGTGAAATTGCAAAGCACATTACCGAAAATCACTTGCACCTAGCCAAAATGATATTTTCCAAAACAGAGTACTTATGTTTTTTCTCCTCTTTCTCTGCTACTTTCTCTAACTCCCTTTTAAAAGACCCATAATGAACAAGCTAGTTACCTGCATGCCTGCCCAGCCAAACTTTGAGCGCACCTGGTATGCAATTGCACCTGCACATGATACTTGCACTATCTGTCATGTTGCACCTTATCACACGTTGGGTGCCTATGGGATGAACTTGGGATGCATTTCAATCTTGTGAAATACACTCAACCCACACATCCTATGCAAAAATTTATCAAAACAAAATGTTAAAAAGAAAAAGTCTGAAAAGTAAAAATGAGCATTATATAAGGATTTATAAACTCATAACAAAATCATGCTGCAGCTTACATGTAGTTTGGTTTTGAACATATATGGTAATTTTGAAGTATGGGCATTTATAACTTACCTTTTCAATGTATGTTGTTTTATGTTTATTATTATACTATTTTTGTGCTTTAGGTGTTCATCATAATTTATAAGTTTTCTAATTGTTTTAATGCAGATATATAATTATTAATCTATTACAATTCTTACATAGTTACAGCCTTGGACCGAGGTAACCCAAGTTTTGGGGGTCTGCAGTTGCACTATGCACTGGGTGCCCTGTACCTCGCATAGCCCTACAACTTCACACCTATCCAGCTTTGATAAACAATATAGTCAGATTTTGGAGGCTTTTACAGTCTATAGTGATAAAACAAGCTTTGGGAGAGATCTGTGAAAAAAGAAATGAACCATCGACATTTTGAATCATCCTTCCTGATCCATTATTAGGATGAAAATATTCAAAATACTGGAATTACCTCTCTTAACAGTTGTCATAACTATGCACATTATTTACATTTTCATTACAGTGATCTTTTCTAACTATTGATTACGGTTGCTAACTATGCAGTAGAAACTAGTTTAGTAAAACATCTACAAGTATTGGATTTGGTTTTAACATGCTTCTTCATCATGGGACAAATCTTATGGGCTATTTCTAGCCAATTGGATATTTAATTTATATATTAAGCACGCTAACAGACAATTTTTTGTGTTGGCGATTGCAATTATTTTCTGCAATCTAGCATGGTAGCAATTGTCAGAAATAATTTAATAGTACTAAAAAAGTTGTCTCAGACAAATGGCATAGGTAGGTTTAATTCTGGTGAAAATACATGTCTTAATAATAGTTAAATTTTGTGAAGTCTATTGGATGTCCCCCTTTTTTTATCTTTATAAAAAGAGAGAAAAGCAAGATCAAACGACAATCTATTTGGACTTCCCTTTTGTTATTCAGTGATCTGAACTCTTCTTCTTTGCAATGTCATGTGATCTTCGACCTTGACATTAGTTACAAAATTTCATCACTTTTGCTAAATATGAATAAGTCATGACTTGAAGTTGGAATAGTTGCTTACACAAACAAGGGTACAACTTAGAAGCCTTCTCTAAAGTTGCTAAGTAGTTAGAATGCTCACAATAGGCAATAACTATGGTGCAACTATCATATTTTGGAATTAGTGGGACTCAATAGTCCTTTGTGTTTAGGGTATGGAGCCAACTTTTCTTTGGACACGCAAAGGTGAGGCTATTAATCTGTTACCTTTTGTCAGAATGGGTGATTTTCTCAATTGTTAGGTGTGATTGCTAACTCAAATTAAAAAGGAATCTGTACATAGCCCCCAGCGAAGACTTCCAAAAATTGGGCATGTATCCTATGTCACAGGATTTGCTGAGTTTAATCCATGAAGTTCAAAATCCGGTAAACTTAAAAAAAAAAAAGAAAATTGATTTAGTTTGCCCTAAAGTTTGTATGGAAAAGGCCCTAGGTTTTTTTTTATCTGGTTTAGATTCAGATACAGGGCCTGGATGGCCCTGAGTTCGTCCAAGGTCCGGCCTTGGCTTCCCTGATTGTATTTTGCATTTGAGCAGCCCCGATAAATTAACATGTGTGTGTTATTGTCATCTGCAAGGCAAGCGATAGGAACGACAATAAGCAACAGATAAATCTGTAGTAGGCGATAGAGGAGAGCCATGCATATTTCAAAGCAAGTTACAAGATCCAAGTTCCAACTGCGGGTTGAGGCGTAGATCTATTTTTCCGCTATAGAGGGAAGGGAAGGGTTACTTTAAAAGTGCCATTAGCTTCACTGTCTTGTATATACCACCTTAGACATAGATGAGTATTTTAAGTGAAATCTTAGTTTGGTAAGCTCATCGGCTAAATGACTGAATTTTTACTATGCTTGAGGTGTAATCTTAATTTAGTTGTTGTGTCCTTCTTAGTTTATAGTTTGATATGATAAAAGTGGATCAATTATATTTATATGTGCCTTATTTTTTCTTTTTCGTTATTCTATTTGACCCCTCTGCTAACGCTACTTCATTCATAATTTTCATTGTTTATATATATACTTTTAACCTCATAGGAATCTATAGCCCAATGACTCGGAGCTAGCTTGAGATGTGGCTCCAAACACCACAGGGCGAGCCCCCAATAACCTCTGGGCTATACACGCTGCCTCTAACATATACAGTGGGCAAATCGGGTTTCGAACCCATGACCATTGTCCAAGTCTTTCAATGGCCCAACCGTTCGGTCTACTTTTGGGAGCTATATATATGTAGGTATTATAAATATTTTTATATATTTGCAATATTATTATATATTATTAATTTTACTTTAATATATTTAAAATATTTAGATTAGATTCATATTGGTCGAATTTAATTACGATTTTTTTGTTGTTGCAAATTTTATCTTTGTCGAACACCAACACGAACCTTGTGACATAGCATGTATTCATGAAAATGGATTATATATATAAACATGAAAACATGAGAAGTTATATATATCATAGTTCAAAAACTTGGACTTGACAACCCAAAATTTTATTCGAACTCGAGATTCGACCAAAAAAAACTTATAATTACACACACAAAAAATAAATTAATGCATTTAGAGAACACAAAAGTCTAATTTGACTATCAATTTGTCATAATCAAAGTTGCATGGATACGGATACGGTATCCAATACAGATACGGCTATTTTTTAAGACCCCCTAATATGGATACGGCTAGATACGACATATATATATATATATATATATATTTTAATATAATATATTATTTAACAATATATTTTTTAATTTTATATAAATATATATAAAATTAAAAATGTTTTTAAATATATTATAATATTTATATATAAAATAATAAAATATATTTTTAAATAATCTATTATATTAAAACATTTTTTTTTTTGATGGGTAAGAGGCCGAGGCCAGAGATATATTTTATTAGATAAAATTTAAAGTACACCTCTGTTCAGTGCGGGCACCGGTAGGAAAGAACAGAGTGAAGAAAACCTCCGGTCTCGCTCGGGACTCATGGAGTCCAGTACAAAATTTGGTTTACATATCTTATTGCAAGAAAGTTCAAATTGAGAATAATCCTCTTTTTACAAAGAAATGAAACATAATCGTAGTCCTTGCTCTTCATATGAGCCAATCTTCCTGCTGTTCCTTGATATACTCTATTCTTTCCATGGTGACTTTAGACAAATTCATGTTGTTCATATCGGGCCCCCTCCTGTTCAAGTTCTTGCAGGAATCTGCTCATCAAGGATCTGTTTCCTTCGCTGCTACTGCAATACATCTGAGGAATCCTGTCACACAAACCAGTATCTTCCCTAGCTATTTCTCATGTTAGCAGAGAGTCCTGCATCACCCTTGTTAGCTCTTCTTTTATCAAACTATTAATAAATAAATCCATTTAAGAAAATTACGGATACTACCAATATAACATCAAAAGTGGTGGCTTGAAAGGGTTGAAGTGAAAGAACATCTTACCTTTAACTTCAATTTAGAATATACCTATGCGTATGTATATGAAACTGTGTATAATTATGTTGAGAAGAAACAGGATTCTTATCTTATTTGAGCGTGGCTGGCCCCAAGAAAGTGGCTGCTAAATCATAAACTTACTAAAATCTTTCATTAAAATAGAGTCATTAGATAGATCCTTAACCTGTCATATCAGGATAATCTAAGGGCGGTGAATAGCTGTCAGTCAGAGGGAAAAGCCGTAAACACTTAATGATGTTATAGGTGTTTTGATAGCAATGTCAGCTCACATCAAAATCTTACACATGTAGGCCTTAACCTCAATGATTATAAAACATGTCTTTCTGTTGCTTAACTGTTTCTAGCCCGGATGAGCTAATCAATATTGGAGATTGCTGAGGGATGAGTAATCATAACGCAATCTTTAACTCTTAGAAATGAAGAGGCACATGATTGTCCCTTTGCTCTTTACAAATTAACAACCCATCACAGATAGGCTCATCCACGTTCTGAATTGGAGTGTTAACTTGAATGTGATAGCCAGACGGATTCCGTGAGAGGATTATATATATATATATATATATATATATATATATATATATATATATACTAGAGTGTGGGCAATTAATTAGAGCTTATGAAGGTGAGAAGTTTTAGGGCAGGCTGGCAAAGGTAAAAGGAGCATAAGACCATCAGAATTAAAACCAACACTCAGCAGAGGGTAAGCCATTAAAGGAGAGTCTAGACTTCCCATCAGTTTCAATGCTAGCAAGATTCACAGTGATTTTTATTCCGGAGGCCGTCATATGCGGAGGAATGGATACTCCAGTGAGGTTGGTCAACACCAAGCGTCAAATGGCTTTTCTTGGACTTGTGACAATGCTTCATCTGCAGCGCATGCTTCGACGCTCAGATGAGCTTATGGTTGGTGCCATCAAGATGATAGTCGGGAGGAAGTTTATGGAGGAGGCAGAGAGGTATCGAGTTGATACAGACGTAACTTCACGAATGCTGGCTATGTTATTGGAGTTGGAGGTTGGAAAGGTGCAGATAGACCAAATTATGAGGGGTCTATTTTACCCTGAGCACCTGGGGGATTTGGGGAAAACCCTGGAAGCCGCTAGTGAAGGAATTGGGATACCTAGGCCCCGGGATATGGCTGACCTGAATGACCCAAATGCAGGGGTCAAACTTTACCCGTTCATTCTTGACCTCAAGGGACTGGACCTGATTGTGCTCAAAGAGATGGCGGGGGTAGCTGTGAATTTTATCAAGAGAGTCCTGGGGTTGGTTGCTAAAGAGGGATTTGCGTGGGTGGGAGAGTTTAACCGCCAGCTGCTAGAATATGATGGAGAGTAAGTTTGACAAGTTTGTTTTTTGCTATAACTACTGAAAGAATGCTTATACGAAGCCACGAAGAGGCTTAATTTTGCAGACCCTGCGAGGTCACGAATACTCTGTAAAGATATTTTAGTAAAGATTCCATAGGGTTACATATAGAACTCTTCTCCAATGTTTAACGCTGTTTGGCTGAAGGAAGCTATTTTGTAGATCAAACTCCTTTTTAACGAATATGAATATAAGTTGAATGAAGTGATTAAGTATGATCTTGTGAAAGACTGTGTAGATAAGCATATAAAGGACAATGTGTGGTAAATGTTAAAACAAGGGGAGGAAAAATGAGCAAAAATACATATATATACCAGTCAGTATATATGTTTATTTATATGTTATGTTTGAAATATATATATATATATATATATATATATATATATATATATATATATATATATATATATAAGTATGAGTATATATATATATATATATTTGAATATATATGTATATAAATAATGAAACGTGCATGTTTAAAATAAATATAAGTAAACCAATTTGAAGGCATCCGTAGAAGAAGGAAGATTGGATTTAGTGGAACCTGAGAATAGATTAGATTAACTTATTAGCCTTCTTTAGCCTAGGGGGCCAGCGGTAGGGAACTAGAGCTAGTAGTCTTAATTAAGAATTGTGTTTAATGGTTAAGCAGGAGCCATAAGCTCCTTTATTAGCTAGGTTATCTTCTTTAACATTGCCCTCTCTGAAGATGTGATTAAAGATGCATTTTCTAAAAGAGGTAGTTAGGTCAATGGTAGTGGAGAGGAGGGAGTTGAGCCTCCAGTTAGGCATGCTCCCTTGTCTTAGGGCATTAATAGTAATTGCAGAGTCTCCTTCCACTTCAACTTTCTCGATTTTCAGCTCTCTACACAATCTGAGTCCCTTAATTAGTGCCGATAATTCTGCTGTGTTATTTGTTACATTGTTTAGGGGTTTGGTGATAGTTGCAACTTCCTTCATTTCCCAATCATGAATTACACAGCCTATACCTGCAATTCCCGGGTTGCCTCTGGAAGCGCCATCAAAGTTTAGTTTGAACCATCCTTTTTTAGGGGGTTGCTATTTGCATTCCTTTCTTTTGTTGGAGGTTTTGTGGTTACCTGGTCCCACAAAGGGGGGTAATTTTAATCCTTCCCATCTACCATGCATCTTTTCATCCCAATAAGACATTTTGGCTTCTTTCTTAGGACTATTCAGAACCCTGCTGTTAGCAATTTCTATGATAATAGCTTCACTCTTGGAAATGAGTTGTGCATAAGTCATCTTTTTCTCCTTAAATAGTCTTCTGTTTATTTCTTTCCAGAGCTCCCAGATCAAGACCGAGGGGGTTATTGTCCAGAGTAGACTATAGATGCTTTGTTTATGAATATCTGGCCAACAAAGAAACAAGTCTAAAATATTATTAGGAAGGGCTGTTACCTAGCCTAGCTTACTGCATAACCAATTCCAGCATTTGACAGAGAATTGACAATTAAGTAGAATGTGGTCTGTTGTCTCCTGCTCCTTCTCACATAAGGGGCATCTGCTGGGCCCCTCAAATCCCATTTTAGTAAACCTTTCTGTTGTTAGAATTTTCTTCTGTAAGGCTAGCCATGAGAACATACCAGCTTTTGGGAGGCAGTTCTTATCCCAGCACAATCTAAGAGGTAATGCTGTTTTAGGTCTGAGCTGTTGTTTGATTAAATTTTGTATCCCTCTCTTGTGTTGTATACTCCCGATTTGGAACCATCCCATACCAATCTGTTAGTGCCTTTTAAGAAGGATATATTCCTCTCATTAAGTATATTGAGTAATTTCCTTTTATCACTAACTGGGATGTTCACATTCTCCAATGATTTCCATTTCCATCCTTGGTTAGCATCCCTGTTGGGGAAGTCTATGTAATCTTTCACATATTTCCCCCATTGGGATTCCAGGGTTCTTCTTGCATCCTCCAGGTTGACCAGGTTGTTGATCGGCTCAAACCCACCCCAGGAGTCTTCCCAGAAGAGTGCTTGATTGCCATCCCCAAGACTCCAAGTCAGTTTGTCCATGATGAGTTTCCTGCAGTCCATCATAAAATTCCAAAGTCGGGACCCTTTGGGGGGGTTGGCCGTTCAAAAGAGAGAAGCCGATTCGTTTCCTCGGAGATATTTGTTCCTAAGGATTTTTACCCATTTCAGGTCTGGCTGTTTATACATTCTCCAAATTAGTTTAGCTCCTAAAGCTTTGCTTTGTTCCTTTATGTTTTTCAGACCCAAACCCCCCTCTTCCTTAGGTCTACATATTTTAGCCCAGGCTACTAATGCCATTCGTTTCTTATTCTCTGTTCCTTGCCATAGGAATGTTCTTAGGATTTTGTTAATTTCTTCTCGTTTCTCTACTGGGAGGTTAATGCATGAAAGTTGATAAACTGTTATTGCTGAGAGGACATACTTTAACATTGTGACTTTTCCGGCTGAAGATAACCATCTGCCCTTCCATGACTCAGCTTTCTTTCTGATTTTAGAAGTAATATAGTCCCATAAATCTTTTGTCTTATTGCTTTTGTCAAGTGGTAGACCTAAATACTTACAGGGCGGTTCTCCTCTTCTGAAGGTCATAATTCTGCATATTTCTCTCTCAGTATCAGGGTCTGTGTTGAAGAAGAAATTTTTTGATTTATCAGTGTTGATTTTCTGGCCAGAGGCCAGGATAAAGGAGTTTAGGATTTCTTTAAAGGTTCTTGTTTCTTCGTTGTTGCCTTTACCATAGAGCATGGTGTCATCCACAAACTGTTGGTGGGTTATGGGGCTTACTTCAGAGGTGATTTTAATTCCTTGGATCTTACCTTTAGCCCTGTAATTGGTGATCATCCTTCCTAGAGCTTCTACCATTATAATAAAGAGGAAGGGAGACATTGGATCTCCTTGTCTTAGTCCTCTAGACATATTGAAAAAACCTTCCGGGGTTCCATTGACTAAGACAGAGACCTTGGGACTAGATATGCATTCATAAATGAGGTTTATCCATTGCTTCGCAAAACTGAATGCCTCCAAGGTTTTACACAGGAAACGCCAATCAACCTTATCATAAGCTTTACTGATATCCAGTTTGATTAACATACTAGGGTTTTTGTTGTGCTGAATGGAGTGAATGGTTTCTTGGGCTATAATTACTCCATCATATATAGATCTGCCCGGAACAAATCCAGTTTGTTCATCGCTAATAATGTCTGGTAGTACCTTTTGAATTCTGTTGGCTAAAGTCTTCGTGAGTATTTTATATATAGTGTTGCATAGAGAGATAGGTCTCAAATCTCCAAAACTCTCCAGCTTTTCCTTTTTAGGAATAAGTGTGAGGAATGTGTTATTTACTTCCTTTAGGAGGTTACCATAATTCCTCACACCCTCAAGTGCTTCCACTACTTCATCTCCTATAAAATGCCAGCATTTTTAGAAAAAGAGGGTTGGGAAGCCATCTGGTCCTGGGGCTTTATCTGGCTGCATTTGGGAGACTGCCAGTTCGATCTCCGTTTTGGTGAACTTTGCCTTAAGGGCTTTATTTTGGTCATCAGTAATGATCCTTGGGATGTTATGTACAATGGCTTGTTGATGTAGCCTACTTGAACCTTCCCGGTTGTTGAGAATGTTTCCGAAGTATTTGACTGTTTCTGCTGCAATTTGTTGTGGATCTTTGATCCAAGTATTGTTGTCATTCTTAATTTTAGTAATTCTATTAATATTCCTGCGGGCTTTAGTACTGTTATGAAAGAACTTCATGTTCTTGTCTCCAGCTTCCAGCCAGGTTTCCCTAGATTTCTGACGCCAGAACATTTCCTCTTTGGACAGTATATCTTCATAATCAGATTTCAGTTGTTTTTCTCTTAGGTATAGGTCTCCATCCATGCCATCAACAATAACCTTTCGGTTGAGGTTTTCGAGATCTTCTTCTAACTTGACTTTAATCTCAAAAATGATACCAAAGTTATTCTTATTCCAGTCGAGAAGTTTGCTTTTAATAGTTTTCATTTTGGAGATTAGACAGAAGAGCTTGGATCCAGAAGCCATAGTTTCTTTCCACTATTTCTCAATTAAAGTTAAAAGGTTATTATCTTTTAGCCACATTTGCTCAAATTTAAAGGGGCAGCGTTTGGGTTGGCAATCTTCTAAGATACACAACTGGACGGGAAAATGATCAGAGCCTGAGTATGGTAGGATCTCTGCCGTGAGATTAAAAGGAAGTCGAGCCCAATTACCTCTAAATAAAAATCTGTTGAGTTTTCTTGCTATATTGCTAAAGCCCATTCTCCTGTTATTCCATGTAAAACCCTCCTGTGCAGTCTTAATTTCCATAAGATTATTTCTGTGAACCCAATCCTTGAAGTCATATGCAGCTGTGGATAGCTTCGCTAAACCTCCCGCCTTTTCTCTGGGGTCTAGGATGGCATTGAAATCTCCACCCAAAATGCAGATCTGATCTTGTAAAGTCATCATGAACTGTTCTATCTCTCTCCAAACTGTTTTCTTCTCTTGGTTCTGGGTAGGACCATATATATTAATGAGTGTGAAGTTAAGATTACTTCTGATGCTTTTGACAGAACCGCTCATCCAGTTCTTTCTTCTGCTTATTACTGCAAATCAAACAACCCTTGGATCCTAGATTACCCCTAGGCCTCCTGAAGCTCCTTTAGCTGAAACTCCAACTAGCTCTCAAATGCCTAATTTCTTCTTTAGTATATCAATTTCTTCATTGTTAAGTTTAGTTTCTTGGAGCATTAGTATTTTAGGTTTATTGTTTGAGATACAACGTTTTAAGATCCGCTGTTTGTTAGGGGCATTGATTCCCCTAACATTCCAAGTATTTATTCTCATGGCGCCTGGGGAAGGTACTTCCCCTTCCCAGCATTAAACATTTCAGTGATCTTGGTTTGATTTGTTGCCCCTCCATCCTTCTCTCTCAGTTCATAAAGTGATTTCCTTCCTCTTTTTTTACTGTTTTTGGCACAATCCGGGGTTTCCGTGCTGAAATCAGTTAGGGCAATTCCCAGTTTTTGATCTATTCTCTCCTGCTCCTTGCATTCTGGTTCCATTAGGGCTTCTGCAAAAATATCTTGCTCTTTCTCTTGTTCCTCAAGCTCCAGTATCTTCGTGATGAGCTTTTCTTTCTCTTTGTTGGCTTCTTCTATTACTACTTCCTCAATTGTCTTCCCTAGGATCTCATCACAGATTTCTTCTAGGTCTATGTGATTGTTCATAACTGTGAGATTCTTGTGGTCTTTGGGGTTAACAAGACTTTCCTCTTGTTCATATGTGTTTGGGACCCAGTCAGGGGTCTCTGCTGTCTTTGGTTTTACCCTTTCTTCCCCTGTTGTGGGTCTGTCGTGACTGGGATTCCCTGTTCGCTGTTCCCCTTCCTCGAGTACCATCCTTCCCATATCTTCCAGGTTCTGCTTCAGAGCTTTGTCTCCTTCAAGGAGAATTTTCCCCAGGTTAGCTCGTGCCAGGTTCTCTTCTGGGGGAAGGTCATTGCTATGCAATTTAATGTTCCCTTTGCTTCCTGGAGTGAATTTTGGGCAGATCTTAGGCAGAAACGCAACCATACTCGGGCGCTGATTGAGACCAGTTAAGTTCCTTTTGTAGATAGGGTTCATCTGTGATGGTGGAGGATCCGTCTTCAAAGAGACCACAATAAAACCTCCTTTCTTATCATTAAATTTGATATTGATGCCCGTAGATTGGGGTTTTTGATTTTTCTTAGTAGATTTTATTGAGGTCCTGTTGATAATGTTGTTATGGACCGGGCCTTTAGAAAACACAGGGTTGATGCAGTAAGTGGCGAAATTGGTTTTAATTTCAAAGGGTTTTAGGTTTTGTTTGCTTATGTCCATTTTAACTAAAAGGGTAACATTGGAATGAGATAGGAATCCTTCTTCTAACCTTGCAAATTCACCCAGAAGGTTACCAATCTCCCTCATAATTTTGCTGTGAATAAGCTCTATTGGGAGGTTTGGTAACTTAACTCATCTAACAATTTTGAGTTCAAGTTTGCTGGGGTCGAAGTTCAGGATCCAATCTAGATAATCAAAATTGTATCCTTTATAGTGTAGATTTTTGCTCAGCATGATTTCCTTTTTTAAATCCGCATTTTTACAATCACTGAAGATAAATCCTTTAGATATGGCAGTAATACTTACCTGGTCCCTGTAGAGAGCTCAGATCCACTCAGCAATTTCACTCGCGGGTGCCCCAAAACCACACCAACGGATAGAGAGACCATGATTTTTACAGTGATTCCCTAGACCCTCTGTGTCAATGTTGCTGATGTTTATCACCATTTTCTCCTCCTTGGCCGCAGAGTTTGGGGAAATCTTCTGCCGGGCTGTCACAAGGGGCCTAGGGTTTTCGTGGTTGTGAAATGCTTCCTGGTCGTTGCTCCTCTCATTGCAGTTGGGGATCGTATTGTTGAGTCTAGGGTTTTTAGGGAATGATCTTTGGTGAGAAGCCACATAGTCCATTCTCCTAATTGTGTTAGGGTTCATATTCAGGTGAGAATTTCTGGGGGCCGGTTTTAAAAAACCCTCTGCATTCCTTCGCAGTAGATGAGGTGGGTAAGAGGCCGAAGGTTGTCGTGCTTCAGAGATCCTTTCCTGACCTAGGGCAACACAATTCGCTCCGGATGCGAATGTGGGAGTTTTGGAGGTGATTGGGATGGCCCATAATCCTGATGCCCTAGCCTGGTTAAGTTTCTCTGTAGACGCCATCCTCGCTCTTTCCATCTTTTGATATTTCTTGCTTTTCACTGTTTGCCAGCCCGCTTCCTCATGGTGCTGTGGAAGGGGAGCCCGGCCCCCGTGGAGAATCCTCACCTCCCTACGCAGAGTGTTGCGGGAGTTTAGAGCTTTTGCTAAGAAATCTTGATTATTCCGATTGATACCTAGCCTTGGTGAGCCTGCTTTTTTTCGCTGTCTCCAAGACATTTTTTTTTCCCTATTGAAACATATTTTATTATTTTATACTAAATATTATAATTTTATTAATAATAAATATTAAACTTATTAAATTTAAATACTAATAAATTTACTAAATATAGATAAAATTTATAAAATACAAATTATTAAATATAATTAATATTAATAATATTATAAATTAGGCATTTATAAAATTAATATTAATAAAATTATAAATAAGCTTAAACTTAATAGTAATAAGAAACATTATTCCCTATTTACTAACAATACCTAGTTATGTGCGGCTCCAAACTTTATAAAAGTAAAAAATAAAAACCAAACTCTATAAAATTAACAAACTTTATAAAAGTAAAAAATAAAAACCAAACTTTAAAGTAAAAAAAAAAATCGAAGCCATATCTCATATGGCAAAAGAAACTTTATTAAAAAACAATAAAAATAAATAAAACAAACTTTATTAAAAATAAAAAATAAAAAATAAAAACCAAAGTCATATCCATATCGCAAAAGAAACTTTATTAAAAACAGTAAAAAATAAAAACGAAAGCCCTTTCTATATTCGACGGAGAGATCGTGGAAGTAAATAGGGTACAGAAAGGATTTAAAAAATCCAGCGGCTTTCTATATATTCCGTTGTTTGTTTTCGTGGGTTTATTTATACCCAAAAAAACTACATTATTTTTTTCGCGTTTTCCAGATTTTTCACTATTTTTATGAAGATTCGAGATTTTTTTTTTTAAACCAAATCCTTCCGAATCCGACGCGGTTGCAAAAATTGAAATTTTCGGGCACGCGCGGGTACAGTATTTGAGCCGTATTCGCACTGTACCGTACCCGTCTCCGTACCAGGTACACTGGTACGCGTACCAAGGAGATGAGGGATGCCGTATCCTGCAACTCTGGTCATAATTCAAACATTATACATGTCATTGACCCTCAAACTCTCAAAATTTGAAATTTCATAGTTTTAAAGTCAAACAATACATTGTAATACAGCAAATTATAAATAATAAATGTATAACAGCACTATAACTATTTACATATGATGATATGTCAAGAAACAACCAAATACAATCTACATCTTCCTCTTTCCTCTCCTAGTGTAAATTTTTGAGGCCTCGAACTACAAGGTAAGTCTATCAAAATTATGATAGATTGTTTTCTCGAAAGTGTCTTCGTTTTCCTCCATTGCATCCAATTATGCTACTTCTACTGCTCCTCTCTCCAATTCTGTAAGATCTTTATCAATAAGTAGGACATCACTTTGTTCTTCGATAGTCCATTCAACATAAGGATCAATGTCATCCAAGTCGATGGCATCATGAGAAATACCCTCCACTTTTGTGGTTTGAAGGCAAAGGTTGTACTGAACAAAAACAAGGTCATTGAGGCACTCCTGGGTCAACTTGTTTCTCTTCTTTGTGTGAATGCTCTCAAATAGACTCCAATTGCATTCACACCCAGAAGCACTACAAGGTTGGGACAAAATATAGATAGCTAGCCTTTGAAGCTTTGGTATGCTAGCACCATAATTCTCCCACCATAAATCTACAAAAAAACATTTAAAAAATATAAGAATTAAGTAAAAAATTTAGAGCTTGTTTAAAATTCAAACTTTCAAGTTTCTAGTTCTACTTGTAGTATTGAGCTAAAAATTAAAGGATTTTTTTTTACCTAGCTGTTGTTTTTCCCTCCTTTGAATTGCTTGAGATGAAGAAAAGAGCCTCTCCTCCGCACCCCACCCTTGTAGACCTCCAACTCATCAAGAACTTTGTCTCTTATCTCATTGTCTGGCACCATCTTATCAATGCATGAAACAACACTTGCAATGACCTCCTCATCAGCCTTAAATGTATCAGAGAAGTAGAACTTTGGGTTTAGGTAGTAGGCCAAGGCATGTGTTGGTTGGTGGAGTTGGTTGGTCCATCTGCTATCAATGATGTGCCAAATGATTTCATATTTTCTTTTGTTTCCACCATAGTAATGCAAAATGGCCTCTTTGGCCTTATCCATGGCCTCATAAAGGAAACCCATCGACATGCCATCCCCGTCCACCATACGAAGAACCTTGACCAAAGGTTCTGTCACCTAAAAAATTGATTTTTTTTTCAAATTATAACAAATTACCCCCCGCCCCCTCTCCCCCCTAAACAAAACAGCGAATAGATAATTTCGTATAAAGTTTATGTTTGTATTTGTTTCTTACCTTGATTAACTCCTCTCCATTTTTGTTGAATAACTCATCAAAAATTGTTTTTGCAGTCTTCTTCTCCCCTTTGACTTTTTTGGAATACGGAGACTCCATCTAGGCATTAGACACAAACATTTGCTTGAGAGGAGGAGTGCAGCAAGAATGCTTTGCAAAGTGAGGAAGTGGCTAGCAAATTTTGTGACTCTCGATTGCACAAGCTCCTTGCCATTTGTGTGTTTTCTCATCAAAGAAAGGACCCAAGTATGGTTTTAGATAAATTTGGTAACCTATTTAGCATCTTCAACCAAACTTTTGACCCATCCAATCTTCCCAATGTCCTCTACCATCAAATCTAGGCAATGTGCAGCACAAGGAGTCAAAGAAATAGTATGTAATGTCCCGTTTTTTAAAATAAAGTCACCACTAAGGGAATAGAACAAATCGGTAGAAGAAAAGCGCAACCAAACAAAGTATCCGTTGCCAAAGTTACGCAGCCAAAGTGAGGCACTGGAAATCGTTTAGATAGTGCTGGAAAATGGACTAGCCATGCTAGTTTCGTGCCTCCAAATGAATCTTCACCATACCTCCAAAATCAATGCAACATCATGAGAAGGCAATGTGTAGCCTTTAAACAGAGGATGACGCCTCATCTAAAATAGGTGCACAATCCAAATTATGAGGCGTAGTCACACAAAAAGGGCGTAACACAATACAAGAAGTACGATAGCCAAAAGAATAGCGAGCCTTTAAGATGGCACGTAAAGCTTCCAGGAAGAGGCACGACCATCAACATCATCGTGCAACAATGAATAAACCCAGCCCAATCTTTCTAAAACCAACACAAGCCATTAGAAAAGAATGGCCCGAGGAGTTAAAAATGCGCAGGACTTCCAATATGTGAAGAGGGTTGCTACAAAACAAAAGCGTAGCATTTTGAATTGGCACATCCATAAATCATGCACAACCAGGGAGTTTGAAGGTGCGCGAGCCATTAAGAGCAATGTGTGGCATCCAAAGATCAACTCCCAAACTCATCAAAACTTCAACGCGACCATTTCAGAGGTGCGCAACTACTAAAAAGACATAAGGCAACATCTATAAAGAGATGCCCAAGCAGATACACACACAGGCAATGATGAATATTTTTAATTCTAGTGAAGGGGCAATAGTTTCTAAGAACCCACGAATGGGCCAACATGGTGCGATTTCCTTAAGGAAATGATAAACTAAAATTATAATTCAAGTTTAGTTTTAGCAAAAGTTAAGGGGTATATGAAGGGTCATAACCATTGGAGATCTATGTAATGATCACCCTAGTTTTAAAATAAAATAAAATAATGTCAGCTAAAATCCAAAGCACAGGCAGTCTTCGAAACAGTTTCTGATCACCAACATCCCGAGGTGGGCAAGGTCAGAGCATATGGTGTTTTAATCACAATTCTACTCAATCTGCTACGGTATTGAATGCAATGCAAATGTTTACGTACACACCAGGGGTCCACGACGACCACATGCCTCGCTTATCCAGCGGAGTGTGTAATGTGCAATACAAGCATGCACTAGGCAGCGTAGCCGACCACTTCTATGCTTCTTCAGCGGAGTGCATGATAGATAGAATGAGTATGCAAGGTATTGGCATGGTGCAAGTCTCGATTCAAACCAAAATGGTCGTTAGTACCAGACTTGGCTAGTTATGAAATGCTATAGGGATTGGCGGTAAACCATCCAATCTTACAAAATGAAGCATGCATTAACATCCACCGGCGGTACTACCATTCGGGTTTACAAACACATAATAGTTGCAACTTAAAATGTAGATACAATGATTGGAGAAGCTACAATATCAACTTTATTTCTGTTATCTACTGAAAGCACTACTGCAACACAAGGAAAACTCACTGAAATCACAAGATAATATGATTGAAAGCATGAAATAGCATTTACACTAAAAGCACTATATGATATACCATTCCAAGTTGAACTAGAAGTCTGATTGAAACTGAAACCCACTGAAATCATTATTGTTGCAGGTCTGATATACTATTGCAGCACTGAAAAACCCTAGCAGCAGTCCCCAAAATTACTTCACAACTCCCAAAAACCAAAAAGTTCACTCCCAAACACCACAAACAACAAATACTACCCAAGGCGCCACCAAACAAAGAAAGGTATCATAGAAATGTGAGGCGTTCCAACTGAAATAACCCCACACCCTCTATCAACAAGTACGGCTGCTGCTGTAGCAGTGTGGCCAGCAAAAGTATTCATTTTAATCTTCTAAACTCCTTCAAAATCTTCTAAAGTTTGCAGGAATAATGGCGGCCAGCAACTAGTAAGTGTTCCTTTGTATCATTCTTACATTTGCATCAGATTTCATCATTCATTGTCTTCAAACTGTACGGCATGCTTGGATAACATGAGGACGCCCAACAAGAACAAACTCTTTGCAAACTCCAAACAGAAATATTAGTAACTTCAAACCAAAAACAAACCACAATGAACAATAAACTTCACACTTTAACCCTAACATCTAAATCAGAAAATATCAAACTCTTTTTCAGCTCCACTGTGATTCCTGTAGTGAAATCGCCAAGTCTAGCTAGGGAGGATCTTTCACCACCAAAACTAGTCTCTTCAAGAGGGTTTTTGTCCTCAAGAAGGATTGGAAGAACTCAGGTTCATTCCAACAGCATAATAATATGAATTCATCAATAATCTCAACAATGAGCCCCAACTCTCCTTTTAAAGACACTTTTAGGGTGACAAGAGGAAATAAAATAATAATTTCACTTTGTCACTCTCACAAAGACCTTTTTGAAGTAATAATATAATTATTATTTCATGTGCAAAGGTTCCCTTTTCCAAGCGTCCATCATTTAAAACATTTAATTACCTTTCCAACGGGCTATTACACCAAGTTGCTTTTAAAATTATTTCATAAAATTAAGCAATCTTAGTGAAATAATTAAATAATGACTCATTAACTCATTTGAGTTGCGGAAACCACTGAAACAGTATCGGAATCAAAATTTGACTATATTGGAATGATACTGATAATTGGAGTTGCACACACTAAAATACAGATCAAATGAAAAGATTTAAACACAATATAAACCCTCTAATCTACATTCAATATGCCCTCCGTTTAAGCAAGGAAATCAACATAAATGCAAGAAACGAACACATGTTACCCATGATCTCCTGTTGCACCGAAATGGCGGATTTGCTCAAAACGATATAGATGTGGTTGCTCGACTTGTTAGCATGACGTTGCGGAATAGATTGTTGATTTCAAATGGCTCCCGATTAAGTCAATTTATAGACCTTCTGATTGGTTAATGGACGGTGAGGATTCGAAGAGAGATGAACAACTTAGATTGAGTTGATTGGGAAGTTATAAGATCAGGGGTGGAAGATAAAAGGGATTATTAATTGATTTTTAATATTTTTGGGAGATAGTTATGAATTGGTTAGGGTGGAAATAAAAGATTTTATATTTCTTTTATTTGATTTATGAGAGAAAAAGGGGGATTTAATTAATGAAAATTAATTAAATCATGTGGTGAGGTGACACAAATTATTAGGACTACGAAAATGGGTTAGAACTTAGGGAAAATGATAAGGATTAGGGATAAATAGGGATAATTATGGATAATTAGGGATAATGATAGGCTCAGGTCCTGATAATCAATATAATTGGATAATAGACAAAATTAGGACTATAAGAGGATAATTAATCATGATTAGGATAATTTAGGATGATTGAGGGATAATTAGGATGGTTTAAGGACAAAGTGGTTGATGTAGGGGATCAGGACTTGATTCGGATAAAGTGGTCAATTTTAGGTGTCTACATTTTGCCCCTCTTTGATACGATGTTGCGAAGTAATGTCGTGTCAAAGAAGAATAAAATATAGATGGTGGAAAAAGGATGGGGCTTATAAAAAAGTAGGATGGGATGATGCCCCCTCGCGAGGATAGGCGGGTGTAAAGGACATGGGTAGGCTCTCGAAATGGATGGAAAGGAAATATGAGGTTAAGAGATTGGATGCAAATGATGGAGGAAAGGATCGTCATGTTGAGTCGGTATGAGCAACCTGATGTTTGATATAACACCTTACATTATGCACCATGATATAAAGATCAAGGTGATGATGTGTCAAATGCATAAAGGATTAAAATCGCAAGCAAGCATATGCCGATGGCACCATGATATGAAAGACCATGATGACGTTGTGGCAGGTATGTTGCAAGAACTGATATAGATGCAAGACAAAAATAATAACAGACACGAACAAAGCAAGCATGCATAAAAATGATTCAAAGACAAAGACAAACACGATGTTGCCCCTGGTCAAGCTGAAAATCAAGGATGGATTGATGATGTTGTTGATGATGATGATGATGATAGCGTTGTTGATGTGGGAATGATATATCCTGAGAACAACGTGAGGATTGTGTTGTTGATGTGGGAACGATATATCCCGATGAACAACATGAGGATTGGGATCTATATATCTTCGGGAATGATGAGGATTGATTGGATTAAGTTGATTGAGATTTGCAACAAAGTTGGGAACAAGATCGATGGATTCTCTAGGATGATAGGATAGATTGCCTGGCAAGATGTGTATGGATTAGGATTATTTACGCTGGATTAACTGCTCAAGGATCCAAATTGGGATTATTGCATTGGAATGCTTGGGATGAGACTTTGCTTGAAATGCTTTGGGTGACTGCAATGGATTGCGATCGATTGATGATGCATTGTATTGCTCTAGATGGGATTGCATTGAGTTGTAGTCAATTAAGATTGGATTGCATCTGGATAGGATTGTTGTCTCCATATAATAACTAGTGACAAGGGAGCACCAAGTGTAGAAACAAGGATGATTTAGGCGAATGAGCCTTATTGGATTGAATGGATGATTTAAGAGATAATGAATGGAAAGGAGAAACACTAATAGATGGATGGGTGAAGGGCTTAGTGATAGGAGATGGATAGGAAAGATGAACGGAAAGGATGTAAGATGTAACCTCCAGGGACTGTCGCAAATGAATGACATGCCCCTACTCTGCAAATGTCGTTTAGGATATTGGACTAAAGGATATAGCGAATTGCATAGGATATAACAAGATGGTTGGTGAATATGTTGCAAAAGGATTGGCTACGTCAAGCGTTTATCAAAGCATGTATCAAAATCATGCCTTAGTCCTTATCAAGATCAATGTTATTATCAAAATCCAAGTTGAGTAGGAAGGATGACGAAGGGGAATGAGAGCAAGGAAATGTGGATATGATCGGTTAGGATGATAGGTAAGGGATATGCTAGTATGAGATAGATGAGACGACCTGCCCCCAAGTACAATTTTCATCGACAATCGATTTACACATGATGCTCGCGAACGGGTTTTCATCATGGGACTTATCCAAAGGCGCCATAAAAATGGTTTTCACCATTGGACGGATGATTTCTCTTTACTATTTTGATTTTTTTTGATTTTTGACTTTTTTTTTTTATTTTTTTAAATTTGATTTTTTTATTTTTTTTATTTTTGCTATGCTCATTGGATAACACTGATAACTTGATTCTCAAAGGGTCTTCAATGTCGCTGTCTTTTTGAAGTAGGTGATGTAGACGCAATTGTCATAACATGCTAGTAATGTCCCGCTTGAAGTAATTGCTTTGTGAGGATTACAACGTTTGTGTACAATCTTTTGATGTTTGTGTGATTTTCGTCGATAAATAAGTTGGCCTTGTCCAAATGATTACATTTCGATAGGGAACCATCATAGCCCTTGCAGTGAAGTGTTGCTACCACAACATGATGGATTTGGGAGTTGGATTTCTTGGGTTTTAGACGTGATTTTGGATGTGTATGGGGGATATTGGATGCGAGATTAGGTGATTGCGATATAGGTGACTTGGATGGATAGATTGGTGATGTAGATGGGTTTGATGTATTCTTGACTTTCCAAACTTGTGCTGGCGGATTATGAAATGAGGAATTTGGATTATGAAGTTTATATGTGGTATTAGGATAGCGATTAGGACCAACACGCGTGTATAAGTTATAAGGTGGTGGGCACTTGTTATATGCAAGGTGTGTGCTTTGATTTTGATAGCTCATGGTATTTGGAAGATTTACTTTATTTGACATGCTTGGTCCAGTTTGTTTTGGGACCCATATTGCTTTGATATGCTTTCCTTGATTTTTGACTTCATATGCTTTTGACATTTGATTTGAAGCTCTTACTTTGTATGGTCTATGATTTTTTTGGTCCTTATGGAGGGATGGAAGATGTGGAGAATAAAAGTTGGTTGTAGAGATGGTGGATGTGGAAGGGTGATTTGTAGCAGGCTTATTGCAAGGGCTATGAATGGTCCCTGTCTCGATGCTCTCATTGGATGAGGTTTCCTTAGCGATCTTGGAAGTATCACTAACACCATTAGATTTCTTAGATAATTTTGTGCCAATACTTCGACTATGTCCGATGTGGATTGGGAAAGGTTCTAGGATTCCTTGTTCATAAAGGCCCAATCCTTTTCCATGATAATCCATGCTTTGACATATCTTGTTTGCGATAGGATACTTGTCATCTTTGAAATATGATGCTAACTCCTCATTACTTTTCTGAGAGTAATTTGGATTGGCTATTGTCTCCTCTATGAGTAAATTTGTCTTGATAAAGATAGTAGATCCATTTTGATGGGATTCATGTACTGGCTCATCATGTAGACTTGTTGTACCTTGATCATTTTATACACTTGTTGTATCTTGACCATTGTTTATGGGTGTCATTCCTTGATCATCTGAATGTTCGATGTAATCCATTATGACTTGCTTTTCTTCATGCTTGATGTAAATAGGATCTTGACTGCAACTATGCTCTTTGGGATCCATTTTTCTAAGAGTAATTTGTATTGGCTATTGTCTCCTCTATGAGTAAATTTGTCTTGATAAAGATAGTAGATCCATTTTGATGGGATTCATGTACTGGCTCATCATGTAGACTTGTTGTACCTTGATCATTTTATACACTTGTTGTATCTTGACCATTGTTTATGGGTGTCATTCCTTGATCATCTGAATGTTCGATGTAATCCATTAGGACTTGCTTTTCTTCATGCTTGATGTAAATAGGATCTTGACTGCAACTATGCTCTTTGGGATCCATTGTGATATGATCCAAGTGATTTGTTTGATTGTCTATGTTGTCTTGGGGACCAAGTGTCTCATCATACACAATGGATGTTATAGTTGGATATTCGATAGGGCTAGTTGGATATGTGATAGGATTATTTTGGCTTTTATGGTTATGAATATCATAAAATTCAAGGAGGGGATCAATTTGGTTTTCTAAATCATAGCTAGGATCGTGATCATAAATGGGAGTGGCTTGGCTAGTTTGATCTTGGATAATTTGGATAACTTGATCTTGAGTAGCTTGAATAACTTGATCTTGATTTAGTTGAGTACATGTTTGATCTTGCTTTAGATTTGATTCTTGACATAGCTCTTGAGTTTGGATAGGCTTGATAGGCTTTGGATCATTGACAACATAGTTGTATAATGGATTGTAATTTAGGCTTATGGTAAGGGACCCTTGAATAGGCTCGATAGGCGGTGATGATGGTTCCTTGTTAACATGAGACTCTTATAGAGATTGGATGGACACAGGATTGCATGATAGTGTTGGATAGATAGGCATGACATTAGAAAGCTCTTGTTCATAGTTAAAAGACTTTGGATTGATAAGATCTTCACATGATGGCACTTGCTCGTGAATGGGTATGCTATTTGGCTTTAGATCACATGATGTTGTTTGTTGGATAGGCATGCTACTAGGAGACTCTTGGATAGTTTTGGAATAGATATGCTTATTGACACAGGGCTTTCTAGTTTCATTTTCTTCCTTTGCTAATATTCCTTGAGTGAAATCGCCAATTGGGAAAGGATAAAATGAGTGGAGTGGACTTGGATTGTAAATTTATGCTTTGAATGGAAGGATGGTTAAGTTGATGGGATGAGCTAGGGTGTAAGGATGAGGATGAGGGATTTGCATAGGATAATGTGGAAGATATGGAGTATGCTAATGAGGTTGAATTTGGAAACATGGATTGCACATAAGGACCTTGTTCTAAACTAGTGCTTCGCTTGTTGAAGGTATCATAAGGAGGATCACTAAACAAATGTTTAGGATTGGCAAAATAATTAGTCTTAGGACAATCACTAGATAAAAGTTTGGAAGTGGTATGGTAGTGAAAGATCCCTTACCAAATCCGCCCTGATTTTTCAATTTTGATCCCTTGGCAATTTGTCAAACAGTTGTTGTGCAAACTAATGAATTCTGATTTCTTGACTGCTGTTCTGATTTTCTGAGTTTGTTATTTGATGTTTGTGTGGATATGAAATGGTTTTGATTGCAATATTCACATACCGAATGAAAAAAAATATAACCAACAAATAAACATTGCAATACCACACCAAAATAAGCTTTATTTCTCACTAAACATAAGTCTGATTACAAATTCAGAGGTCTGATTTCCACTAAATCAGACTATAACAGCAATCCAAAAACCTCTATAGGATGCAATAATAAACTATCCAAATGACAATCACATACCCGGGAGCCAATGCTTAATTTGTGGAACAATTAGTAGCTGAAATCCTAATTCCTAGCTAGGATTTGGTTGAGAATAACCCCCAAATCGAACGGCCAGCAGGTGAATGCACAAAAATGAGGCTTTATGCTCATAATAAGCCCAATCTGCAAATGTGTCTTGATAAACCACTGCTGCAACCTCTCCAACATGCAATATTACCCTGTAATGAAGTCCAATGACGCCCAAACGGAAACCCAGAGTAGATTTCCTTGTTTTGTGAACTGGGTTGTCGTCCAATCTACTGTCCTCCAAGGGGTTTTGTCCTCAGAAGAGCTGCAATCTGCTGAAACCCTATCTAGAGCTCCAAACTTGCACTTAGTTTTGTGAAAAATGAGAATAGAATGCTAAAAAATAAGCCCAATACCTTGCTTTATAGCCTCCATAACTTTTTTTCCATAAAAAACAATAAAATATTCCCTCCAAGAGGCCACTCCCACCTTGAGGGTCTTTTCTCATGAAAAGGGAAGTGCCACTTTTAAAAAACAACATTGTGCTACTAGGATGGGGCACTTTTCACTATTCCTCTTCTAATTTTCTGTTACTATTCACTTTTCACTATTCTATTAAAGCAAACCTTAATATTTTCAATTCAACCCTTGGATTCATCAACTGACACCAAACTGAAGGGCTCGAAAGACTCCCAACAAAGCTCCACTGCCCCTGGATAGGTCCCCTAACCACTCTGTTGACCTACAGGAACCCTGGTAATAGGCCAACCACTGCTCATCTATGTGACGTCTAGCAAGGGGACATTACAGGTAGCTAGCGTTGATAGGTTTTTGAATGCAAGGCTCTTTTATGAGTGTGTTAAGCTTGTGATCAATCATCTTATAATCAAAGCTATCGTTATCGAGATACTCATCATGATCCACAAGACTATCGTCATCATCATTGACAAGTTGAGGACCACCTTTGATTGTGATTCTAGGCTTGACATTGGATTTATTGGTAGTTGTAGGACTAGGAGTTCTGCTTTGCATGATAAAGTTTTCAAACCAAGGATCTCTAGTGTGCATGATGGAGGATTGTAAGGTAACTTGGATGCAGCTAGGAGCTAGGATGGATTTGGACTTGGTAGATTTGGCATGAGACTAAGATGGACTCTGCACAAGATGGGTGTAACATGGTGACTTGGATGACTTGGGAAGATTTCAACTTTGGTGTAAAGAGGATTCAATTGTGGTCGATACAAAGTTGGATGATTGAGTTCGATTGCAAGCCTAAAGTTTGGATGTGTGCAAGGATTTGTTTGCAAGAATTTGACTAACAGTGAATTGATAAGAGACATTAACAAGCAAAAAGACACGATGGCTGATTGACGTTTCAAGGTGACAAAGGCTTATTGGCTTTTACTGGTTTCACATAGAGAAGACATGCCAAACACTTGATCACAAACCTAAAATTAATCAAGTAGGTATGACATATCTTGTGGATCTCACGAATGGCCGTGGGTCAACCCCATCTCAAAATAGAGAAGAGATTCCACCCCCATTAATACCATAATACTATAGCTTGGATAGATATGGAATATATGGTCTTGGACCACCATATACCCCTTACCTTGGAGACTTTCGTCTTGCCCAAAGTAACCCCTATCTCAAGTATAATAGTATGTGTGAGCGTCTTCCCCTCCTACTGTAATGGTGCACCACAAGATATGACGGTCAATGGTCTTAATCTAGGTTTGACAAGGCTTCTAAGGAGTCCCCTATATACATAAGGTACGTGGGCCCCAAACCGTGAACAAGATTCCACAACGACGAGCCACAAACGTCACCAAACCATGTCTCGGCAGACCGAGGATCTCGGGGATCAACTTGGACTTATCAGGTTCACCATTAAGGTACAACTTTCGCTCTCCCTTCTTTATATACTCCGTTGGAACATGTGGTTGAGGTCATCCCTAAGGGTGATGGAATCCTCTAACAGACCTCTTAAAGAGAAGGAATACTATTCACTTTTGATCTCCAAGATTGTGCGAAACGCAAGGAGAGAGCATACGTGAGATAGCACCCTAGGATTGAACAAATAACAAAGAGGAAAATGATAGACTTTTGATCCCCAAGTTCACTCAAGAGTGCGAGAGGAGAGCATATGTCCAATCAAGATCTTGAAAACACAACAAACAAGTTCTTTCCCAACTACTCTAATTTAGTGCAACTAAACTAGTGGAGAAGATTAAGTCTTTGACTGCGGTGCTGCAGAAAATAGTTAGTAATTTGCAAAACTTTATGTCTTGGACTAACGTGAAGCTGCAAAAACAATGTTAGTGAAAAACAAGAAATCTTACAAAAACCAAACAAAATGTTAACACGCAGCAAAAACAGTATCACCAATGGATTATTCAGGACTTTCTATGCAGTTTTAAAAAAAATTTCATTGAAATCGGAGTTCGTATGCAAAATTAATGGCTATTTGATGTTTCAAAATGAAAGAATGATTTCAGAGGAATGTACCTGCAAATTTGAGCTGATTCTGGGAAAATGGCCTGCACTGCTGTGTAGAGGACTGAACCAACTTTTCAATGCCTGCAAAATTGTAAAAACCTGATGCAAAATGAGCAAGTTATGTATGTTTGAGCAAAACAACCTCCAAGGGCTAAAAACAGGCACTCCGGTGACTAATCGACCACTGATGGTTCAAAAAATCTTTGGTCATATGAAAGCGGTTAAGAAAATAGTTAATTGTTGATGTCGATAGTTATAAAACTGCTAACGGTTTTACCCAGAGTAGTCACATGAAAATGTTTAGTCTTTGACAGTTATCGTGACATAAAATGCCGACATTTCTCCCTTGGTAGCTAGAACTAAACGGTTTAATGTTGCCATGGTCTCAAACACTACCAGTGGTTAATGCTGCAAACAATGTTCTTGTTTTGTCTTGCATCTGTATATATTCCGAGAACAACAAAGTCAAACAACGATAAATCACAATCAACAATATAAAATACTGCGGCTAACAATAAAGTCTTACCTCAAGATTATTGCCACGGTATATATTTAGACTTTGCACTATGGATAACAAAAATTTTATGTTGCAATCACACACAATGCTAATTATCATTAAAGAAGACAAACCTAACTACGGCTAAATAATGATCAACGCCCACAATGAAGGTTTAAAATCCGGGGTTAAGACTTCAACAAAAGATATAAACAATTTTGTTTTGAAACTAATCCAATAAACACAAACAAGTGATAGTAAACGTGAAAACCACAGTTTGGAGGCCATAAGCCACGATTTGCAAGTAAATGTTGTTGTTTAATAACTAGCACAAAGTGTCGTATCCCACACTAAGTGTTTAAAAGACTGGGTGATTTCGCTGCTCTTTTCATCTACTACGGTAACAATAAAGATTTACGGCTACAGAACAGAGCCTTACAATTGCTAAAAATAGCCATAAACCTACATAGAAATGCTGGACATTATCAGCAAGTGTGAAACCATTAAAATTTGCTACTTGGAATCTGCATTCAAAACGTTAATATCTAACATCGAAATAAAATGTCATTGGCTGATTGTGAATGCTAACAGTATTGCCGAAGACTAACAATACACTCTCAACCTGCAAACACTAACAATTAGATTTACACATTGATAGCAAAATCATATGAATCTCCAAGCCAACGGCCTCAAATATGTGACTCCCATCTTCAACGCCTTGCGTATTTGATTTTCTTTGAATGCACATTACCCGGTGTAAAGCTAAGTAGTTTGTCTTGCAGACTTTGCAAAATATCCTGTATGAAAGGTACCAATTGTGTCCTCAGAACCTTTATAATTCACAGGAGCAAATGGCTTGCTTGGCCACATCAAATGGCAATAGCGATAATGGAGAAGTTTGGGTTAAATTGTTGATGTTAGGCATTTTTAACATTAGATTTATACATTGATAGCACAATTATATGAATCTCCAAGGCAGCGATCTTGCCGAAAAAGATGGAACTCCTAGATTCTAATGACCGTTACACCAATAAGAAAAACGTTGGAAGTATAATGGCCTAAAACAGGTGCTGAACTGCTATTGCTATACAGAACACTTAATTTAATGGCAG
The DNA here is from genome assembly GCA_027924645.1 of Cunninghamia lanceolata. Taxonomy (NCBI): domain Eukaryota; kingdom Viridiplantae; phylum Streptophyta; class Pinopsida; order Cupressales; family Cupressaceae; genus Cunninghamia; species Cunninghamia lanceolata. Next base: position 12,450,885 of record BSBN01000655.1, read on the forward strand.
AAAAAACAATGATTTGAAAGATGATTTTGTTTGTGTTGACGGCGGAGCCATTGCCAAAACTATGCAGTGATGGTGGCGATCGAAGAGCGCAGGCAATAACAACAAATAATCATAAAAGCAAAAAACAATTTTGAATTAACAACAATGGGATATTAGCCTTAAAATGCTATATGAAGCCAAATACGTTAGTGATCGGCCATAGTATTGCAATTTATGAATGCACCAAGATTCTGAAGGCGGTTATAGCTCAAAAATAGTTTTAGAACTTGTGCTACATTAACCTCACTAGCGGCTGGAGCTTCATGGCAGTCTCTAACTGATTCTTGCGCTCTTTAACAAACTGTTTTTAAATACCATTAGAAGATGTAGATTCATTGAAACTACCATTACAAATTGTTTTTAATTAGATACCGCTACTAGTACCGTCGCTTTTTTACAAAAAACTGAATCAACAATAATCACAGGCACTACGGGAAGGAATTTTTCAAATTTCTACTCAGCCACAGTATTTAAGACTAACACCAGGCGAACAAAGCAGCAATATTAACACTTGGACTAAAAGAAAATTGACAAATAGTATCACTAGTGTTTAGAAGAAGTTGTAACTACAGTGAAGGATAGCAAACCGTTAAACAACAACTATGGAGAACACAAACCGTTTAATTATCCCAACCGCATAAACTGATAAACAATGCCTGCGGTACCTGGGACCCGCAATCAAAAAGTATTAACCAATGAGGAAAGCATTTATGCAAATGGTAAAAACAGTGAACAAAAGACCAGAAAAATGATCATCTGATAGATAAAACAGGACAGTATAGCAATGAACCAAGAAATAAACGGTTTATAAATGACTTGCACATAGAACAACAAGAAAACATAGTAAAAAGTGTGCAAGAAAATTCAAACCGGGAGGGCCGTATGGCCGTACAAGGGGCCAAAAGGCCCAAAGATTTACAACTTTTCCGAAACCCATGGTGTTATATATTTTTCTTTGTCTGCGAGTTGCTCTGGAATCAACTGTGAAGTCGGATTTAGGCCAGGAGGAGACCTGCAAAAGTCGACCTCCAAGATTCGTCAAAACACGCAGCAAAATCTTGCACAAACTCAACAAAAACCCGTGCAAAACAATTGATTAATAGGGACGTGTTCACGTCAAGTTCACCAAAATGTACACACTAAAATGCAAATCAAATGAAAAGATTTAAACACAATATAAACCCTCAAATCTACATTCAATATGCCCTTTGATTAAGCAGGGAAATCAACATAAATGCAGGAAACGAACACATGTTACCCATGATCTCCCATTGCACCGAAATGGCGGATTTGCTCAAAACGATATAGATGTGGGTGCTTGATTCGTCAGCATGACGTTGTGGAATAGATTGTTGATTTCAAATGGCTCCTGATTAAGTCAATTTATATAGATCTTTTGATTGGTTGATGGACGGTGAGGATTCGAGGAGAGATGAACGACTTAGATTGAATTGGTTGGGAAGTTATAAAATCAAGGGTGGAGGATAAAAGGGATTATTAATTGATTTTTAATAGTTTGGGAGATAGTTATGAATTGGTTAGGGTGGAAATAAAAGATTTTATATTTCTTTTATTTGATTTATGAGAGAAAAAGGGGGATTTAATTAATGAAAATTAATTAAATCATGTGGTGAGCGGACATGGATTATTAAGACTAGGAAAATGGGTTAGGACTTAGGGAAAATGATTAGGATTAGGGATAAATAGGGATAATTATGGATAATTAGCGATAATGATAGGCCCAGGTCCTGATAATCGATATAATTGGATAATGGACAAAATCAGGACTATAAGAGGATAATTAATCACGATTAAGATAATATAGGATGATTTAGGGATAATTAGGATGGTTTAAGGACAAAGTGGTTGATGTAGGGGATTGGGACTTGATTCGGATAAAGTGGTCAATTTTAGGTGTCTAAAGGAGCCAACCGGGTGACTTACTAAAAATAGACGCTCTCTCTAGGAAGTTTGGAGAACACACCAAGAGTCAGAAAACACTTTTGAAAGTGTCACGATGATCCTTACTGCCAACTGGGTTCATTGACATAAACCAAAGTCACTGCTTACCTACCTTGAGTACTCCAAGAAGTTTGGAGATCTCCCCATCTCATCAAGAAGCTTACGGGAAAACTCGGAAACTAGGTAAAAGCTCACAAATCAATATTGCTAAAAATGGGGATATTATAGTCCTCCCTCCCCAGAATTGCTTACCCTCAAGCAATTGCAAGTCTCAACCAAAAGTTCATCTCTGAATAATCAATGTGGCTCTAGGATCCCAAATCAATCTAGGTGGGTTGTAAATTCTTTTGTTTGTAGTACTATGCTGCAACATGTCTGCACTTGAAACCTCCTTCACTCTTCTTGCTAAAAGAAGAATAATCTTTTGCAAGAATTCAACAAACTCTCCGTAAATCTGCTTGGATCTAGCATGCTTCCACTGTACTACTCTGATAAAATCTGGAAGATCTATGGGAACATTCACTGTTCCCATACCAAGAGTCTCGGAATTATGGTCAAAGACATGTAGGTGTCTACTGTCTTGAATAAGCTGCAAAAATTCACTCCAAAGGATCCACAACACGTTCCCTTGCTGATTGATCTTCATTAAGGATGTTAAAGGTTATCCCTTCCAAAAAGGAACATAAACCAGTACTGGTGCAAGTTGAAAACAATTTATGACCGCCGCCAAACTCCAAGATCAGTTTTGTAATGGTTGGAGTAACCATTTCCTTCAGCTAAAACCATAAACTTTCAATCTTTCAATCTTGCAAACCTTCAACACAAGCGTAAAATCTGAATGACTCCACCTGCAAATTGGCTAGGGCAGATCTCTCACTACCGAAACCAATTTTCCCCTAGGGTTTCGCTGAACAAAATGCTCCAGCTCTTAAAGAGACTCCAAAATAATAAAATGTCAAGAAGAAATGAAATGAGTCTCAAGCCTCCTTTTATAGTATCCCTTGGAACTTTCCCGAAGATAATTTAAAATTACCTTTTTAATATATCTTCAGCACAAATATAAGTGATTTTATAATTTTTCACTTTTAGCTCCCACTTAAGTCACTTTATAATAACCTTTTTAATTAAATACAAGTTGTCCATAAAATAATAATTGGAGACAACTTAATTTAATTAAATGAATTATTCTCTCTCCGAAACTCCGAATTAGCCTACGGGAATAAAATAGGCTAAATGGCAGGCCGAAGAAGAGGACATTACATTGACTTGGACATGCTCTGTCTATACACAAGAAGACCAAGACAGAAAACAAAAAGTCCAGGAGATACCCAAAAATGTACAGAAATGAAGAAATCAACTTAAACTAACTAGTTTACATGAAATATTGAAATGAAAAGGAAGAGGAAGAGAGGACAACAAACCTCTATGTGTTTGAATCTCGAGTACCTATTAATTGGGACAAGAAAAATGGTTGGGACAAGAAAAATATCATTGCCATCCTCATCAACTTGCTCTCAGAACTCCTCAATTCACACCCAGTCCATTCTGAGTTGGATTCTCTTGTGCCTTTCATCTTCACATTTATTTCTCTGTCTAGCTTCCTCCATTGTGCAATTAAGAATTTGATCTAATTGAAGTATATGAATCTTTTATTTGTATTGACGTTTGATGTCATTCAGCTCCATCAATGGCAGCGTGAATGAAGTTGGTGCACTTACATAGAATACTGCCCATCTTTGTATAGTTGGTGAATATTGTCTAGGTGTTGAGTACAAATGAAAAGGTGAGGCAATGAAGCATAAAAAATTGATGCCCTTTGGACAAAGAGCCTCTCAAGATCCTAGGCAGAACTGGACAAATTTAAGAAAGACATAAAGAGAAGTGGGAAAAGGAATTACATTAAAGAGAGGTGTCAGATGATAAAAGAATGTAGGCAGATATTCCAAGAAGTGACATTGTGGGGTTGTGTGGGGTGTCTGAAGGGATAGAGAAGACGGCATTTTACTAGGGATTAAGAATGTGTGGGTGTGAAGGGACTGGGAATCACAAGGGGGGAAGTCGACTAAGGGATAAGATAAAAATAAGGGGTTGACAAAAATGAAAAGTGGATGTTGGAATTTGGGGCTTAATGCCTTAGTGAAGTCTTGGGGGCTCATTGAATGATTGGGAAGTATGATATCTTAAAGAGCAAACATAAGTCAGAGTATTCCTTTATATGTCCCTACAGTCTAAGAGATATGGATAAAGACAAAAGAAGGGGTTGACAATAATGAAGAGTGGATGTTGGAATTTGGGGCTCAATGATTTAGTGAAGCCTTAGGGGTATGATTGGGAAGTATGATATCTGAAAGAGAAAACGTAGGTCGGAATATTCCTTTTTTTATGTGTCCCAATGGTCTAAGAAATTTAGATAAAACCAAAAGAAGGGATTGACAATAATGAAAAGTGGATGTTGGAATTTGGGGCTCAATGAATTAGTGAAGCATTGGAGGTCACCCAATTATTGGGAAGAATGATATTTGAAAGTGAAAACATAAGCTGGAATACTCCTTTTATATGTGTCCCTATGGTCTAAGAGATTTGAATATCCATGAACTGTTGACTTTGCTGGTGTTGTCTTCATCCATCATCATGCCGATTTGTGGCTTTTCCTTTAAGTCTACAAGGTTCTGGATCTGGATCAGAAGTCGGATCAATAGTTGGACTGGGAGAAAATAGTAGTGAACACCAATACCTATCAGCTGAGTGATAGCTATATTAGCTATCTAATCGGCTGCTTGGTTGCATACCCAGGGTTTATGGGCAACTTTGAAGTTTTTGAAGCTATCAACGTGTTCTTGGATTTTCTGTAGAATACTCTGCATTGTCCAATTACCCATATGTTTGTTGTCTTGAGTGTCTTTTGTTTTGATAGTTTTGCTAATTTTGTGGAGAGGAAGGGTCGAATCCCCTTTGATATGGATTCACCTGAGATGCTGTGAGAAGGCTAAATGAATTCTGTCGAGGCATGCAAGTATCTGCACCGATTAAGTAAAACCTCATTGAGTACTTCAATGTGGTAATGCTTTGATGTAATTGAATTTCATAAGTTGGAAGCTTATTGTAATTGTTACAATCAAGTTAAACAAATAATGTGGACGCAAATGAAAGGAGCAATAAAGGACTATGACATGATAAGTTGGAAATTATGGTCCATGCCACTTCTCTTTCATTCAAGGAAGCCTCATCTATGCTTGTTGCCTCATCCATTTACCTTCTTGCATATAAAATATGAAAATTCCATTTGAGTGGCTTTTATCATTTTGGAAAAAGTTTTAGCTTGAAGAGAAGAAAGCCCTGCAAACATAAAATCTAGTGCATGTATGGATTTCCATGGATTTGGCATACCAACATGCAACATTTCTACAAGTTTTTATGCTTTGGGGTTCAAAGACTAATGTGGATGGTCCAAGGATTTAGACAGAGGTTGTCTGCAAATTCTAACTATTTGTAGCCAGTTCTTGACAATTTTAACGGAGGTATATGGTCTTCAGTAGAAGCATATGAAGTTTTTGTAGAGATTATTTCTATTTTCTAGTGACTCGGTGAGTAATTGTTGGATGCCAACTCTCCACTCATTGGGTTGATTTAGAGGGCCTTTGGGGATTGAGGGCATTTTGTTGTGGTTGGGGGAAAGCTAGATCAATTCGGTTTGGTGGGCAAAGCTATATACAATGTGCTATTTTTTTTTTCCATTTAGTCGACCCTTGAATGAATCCCGGAATAAAGCTTGTGTATTGATTTAATTAGGTTGATCAAGTGGGAGAATGAGGTAGGGTCGTTAGATTGAGGATTTCTTGACAGAGGCTGAGGATTTCACTTGGCTTCCTTTTGTCAGTTAGCTTCCTTTAGGGAGGGCATTTATGTATGTTTCTTATTGAAGATGTGTTTCTGTGAGATACTCCTGTTTTAGCTACTTAGTGGTTCGATCAAAGCAACTATCCATTGTTAGGTTGGTGGTACAGTTGTCAGTCCCAGGGCTTTGAGGAACTCCTACTAGGAGGTCAATCTTGAGGATGATTGGAGAGTTTTCTCCTGTGGGTACTATTAAAATCTTCATTGGTTTGTTTGTGGTGGTTGATGCTGATGTTGTTATTTCTTCTTTTGCTCCAAGTGTTGATACATATGTGTGACAACACTGGTTTCCTGCCTCATTCTTCAACTTTGTTCTTCATTAGTTTCTTGGTCCTTGAGGATCGTTCTCTCCCACGGCTGTTTATATATGTACTTAAACATCACAGTTAGGGTTTCCTGTTTTGGTTTTACCTCCTTTAGTTTTTCTTTCATTGTTTTATTGTTTTAGTTCTTAGCTATTTTTCTGCTGCTGCAGTTCCTTTTCACCGTAGTATTTTTCTATTGTAACTGAATGTGCTTATGAGTTACATTTACCTATTTTGGTAACTTGTGGATGTTAATATATATATTTTTTCTTTCTTTTCATATATTTTTCTGTATCAGAAAATATAGTGCAGTTCCATAGATGCTTTGAAGCTGTTTTATCTTTTTCTTTTCTTGCAATATCATTGTTTTGGCACAAGAGAGAGAGTTTTGAGGAACTCTAACTGGGGGGTCAATTTTGCTAATAATCGGAGGTTTTACTTCTATGCACAGTATTAGATACTGCATTGGCTTAATTGTGGTGGTCAATGATGATGTTGTCAGTTTTTCTGCTCTAAGTGTTGATATGTACATCTGACAGTACTGTTTTCCAGCTTTGTTTTCCAGATTTGGTCCCCATTTACTCCTTGTTTCCCTTGAGGTCCTTACCTGATATGGCACTTATAGCTATTTATATTTATACTTGTATGTTATGGTTAGAGTTTACCTGTTTTAGTTTTGTTATCATTCTTCTAGTGTTTTTAGTTCCTTGTCATTTTTCAGCTCCCGAGGTTCTTTTTTGCCATAGTACTTGTTTTTTATGATTGCATGTACTTACGAGTCCTATTTACCTACTTCGGTCACTCTCAGACATTAATAAAATTTTATTCTTTTTTCTATTTTGATATACATGTATTAGCAAATACAGTACATTTCTACGGATGATTATGTGAAGTTCTTTATTTCATGAAATGTATTTTTAATTCTAGTTGTTATTGAGATGTTCTGCGTTAGATTTATGCAGTTATGTTCAAGAGTTCAGAAGTTCTTTAAGGAACTAAGCTTAAAGAAATCTGCTGCACATTTAAAATGGCAAATTATGTTCAGGTGCAAACATCTTGTTTCTGAGTGCCCTGGGTTCCCTTTCAGGGTTTGGTTGTATAAAACCCTATTGGCTAATCCATAAGAGTGAGCTTTCCAGAAACCAGAAAGCTGATAATAGGTATATGAATGTCCACAAGGTTGAATCTCCCTTCTCTCAAACCTTGGGAACATAGGTGATTACTTAAGATGTCTTCATGGCAAAGAGGCTGGGCACCAAATGTTTCCTAGTCAATATGCTGAGGAATGGTCCACTATCAACAACTAATATGCTAATGGATATGGATGTGGCTTATTAGGTTGTCTTATTCATTCTGATGTTGAAGCCATCAACATTTTGTCTTGATTAAGGTCGCTAACCCTGGTTTCACAAATAATCCTGCTCTACCCCAGAAGCACTGTCTATCATTCATTCCATATTTCCTATAATTTATCCTTTTAAACAGTAGGATAAAGAATCTCCTTGAGCAGGAAAGAGGAGAAATTTCTTTTCTTCAAGTCACTTAGTTATTCCACCAATGCAGTGGATTTTTACCAAAACTCATTGAATATGCAGATTAAAGCATTGTCTGCATAGTATTCATATTATTTTTGAGTATTTTCTGATGTTATGTCTAGTGTAGCTGTTGCATTTTCCTCCTTAGTGCAAATTGTTTTGGAGAGATCCATCCCTGCTTGCTTGCTTACCCATAGATGCTTCCTTGTGGATGAACTCTTTCAAAGGAAGGACTTTAGAACTAGAAAATTTTGGGGGAGCTTTTCGGTTTGTGGTTATAAAAGGGTTTTTGGGGTTCTTGTTAGCCACTTCAACCATATTAATTTTCAATATTTTAGAAGTTAGTGTAATTCTTTTCTTTCAATTTAATGCAAATGAAATAAATATTTAATACCGTGCTGGATAGACACACACTAGAACTTGCTTAGTTGCATGCCCCATTCACATTAAATTCAAATATCTCAATTTGATTTTGAAGAATAACTGATCTGGCATGGCTTTCTGGCGAGGAATTCTATATTCAAGCTTACATCAAGTCATTCACCATGTTTCTTTCCTGATGCTGAGCGGTCTCACAGTATTCTTCTATTTTCAGGTAGAGGACCTTTCAAAAGAGCCACAAGTAGAGCGAGAATTAATGCTTGTGAAAATCAATGTTGATGCCACCCAACGTGCTGAGGTAATCTTCAATCACACTCTCTCTTTTGGTTCCTATTTTGAATAATGAAAAATTGCAATATTATCAAGTACAAAGAACCAAAAAATGAAGTTAATAAACATGATGCAGTCCTGAACTGAGAGCCTTCAACAGGCAGTCAATTCAGGCAGCCAATTCCTTTAAACTAAAAATGTACTATAATAGCAAATGAGACAGTCTATTTAAATTTTAAAGTCAGAAAAATTACAAGAATAATGGCTATACAGCTACATAACATGCGAACAAAGACATGAATATTCAGATTATTGACTGAGATTACAGGCATATTTGGATCAGCAGACCTTCAATGGTCTCTACTCTTTTTCAAACTTCACCTTATTCACAAACTGTCTTTTACTCCAAGGAGTCGTGTCTATAAGAAAAGGCACCCAAGAGACTAGGCCACCACAACTTTTAAAACTGCTGCTACCTCCCTGAAATGATGTATTAACTATTTTTATCCCCTGCCACCCCTTTATACAGTCACCAGCATCTAAGAAAAAAATAATGATCGACTTCAAATAGAAACTGTAACTGCTGCTGTCAGGGAAGAATGGGATAAGGTTGACCTACAGCCAGTAAACAGGACTGCTGCTAGGCAAAGTAACTGCCCAGAAATAAATGCTGTCAGGGGCTGCCGGCCAGGGTGGTTAATGACAGATTTTCCAGTTTCAGGAGTGCTGCCAGATTTGCCCAGCAGGAATAAAACTGTTAAAGGATGTCAAACAAAATAATGCTCACGCCCAGCAAGGGTATCTAACAGTTTGTCATGTAGGTTGGGTGCTGTGCCAGACAGGGAAGGCAGTAATGGCCTGCGCCCAGATTTAGGAAGATTTCATTATATATATTACCCTCACATCCAGCACAAGGTGATAGTTGGAAAGAATGAAACATGAAGCCCAGCTATGACCAGTAGAAAGAGATCAGACTAGAAACAAAGGAAGAAAACCTGCAAACACAACCAAGAAGAAAACAAAGAAAACAAAAATCGAAAGAAGAAAATCTGTTTGGGTGTGCAGGATTGCACGAGCTCCGGATGCTCCTGCATCAAAACATGAATGAAATGCTTCAGTATTTTGAAGTAATCGTCTCTTTAAGGTTGAGCTATCCTATTATTCATACATTTCCCTTACAATTAAAATATTTATATCTATATTTGAGCAAAAATGCCTGTGAGAATTTATATTTTCACAGCTAAAATGATGTTTGTATCAATCCTAGAACCACATTTAGTATTAAAAAAAAGAAATTATCACACAGAGCCACAACCACATTCACCAACATATTTCTGTATACCAAGTTATCAACAGTTAAAGGCTTCTGTAGGTTGATTTGAGATGGTTTAATTTCATGTTTTTCAAGGTACTTTGATTAAAACTTTAATTACTCATAGGTTTCTCCACAATGCAGCTCCTAGTTGTGACATTTGATTTTTGTATATCTTCTTTATATCTGATTTCATTGGTACCAGTATCAAAGCACCAACTATTAATAACTGTATGGAAGAGTTCCGAAGATAATCTCCATTCCTAAGAAAATTTTGAGTGTGTTTGTAATCCCATGAAGCAGCAAGCTGATCAGCAATAAGCAGAGCAACAATTTGAGGAAGAAGATTGATTCTTTGCATGTCTTCAATTGTACAAGCAACCTTCCTTGAAACAGATTGGTTGACTTCAAGTTAGCACCAGAGTCTTATGGAGTCCTGTTCTGGATTCGTCAGAAGATAGGTCCTCTTGCTAATGCATTAGTCTTAACAAGTTCAAGCTATGCCCATAATTGGGCTTCAATCTGCTTATTCCTGAAGATGGATCTAGTAGTGAGATCTGAAACATCGGATTTTAATCTCAATGCAGTTGTTTCTACAAGCTTCTGACAATGTCATACACTGAGAACAAGATAACCTGAAAATAAGAAAAAATATTTTGTAATGGGCACCCTTGATTGATGCCTAATAAACTTATCCAAATTTCATCAGAAAACTGATTCTAATAACACGCTAAGTCTGATTTTTATTATTATTTTTTAAAGTACTGCTGTTACAATGCAAGGTGAAGGACATAAATGACAAAAATTACCTTAGAATGATCTCCAGCTCCAAACTATAATAACATACACCAACTGGGACAGAGATTTTGCAATACCCATACTTCATAAATCTCAGAGTTGACTGTCTGATTGACTGTTGTAGTATTTGAATTCTAGTGCAAGCCCAGAAAACCCTAAAATCCGCCCAGATTTCTTCCAACATACAAACCCTTCACTTCCAACGCTGACCCAATATTGTGACTTGCTTGGCGCCCACAATGCAATGATGTAAATGACACAAACTGCAGCGAATTCTGTATTCAAACCCCTCACGTCATGGCTGGTACGGAAATCTGGGAGTGTTAAATTGTTTATAAATTTGTCACCAGTCCAGCAAACCTCCCGAATCCTGTTGCAATAGGGGATCATGAACTAGGCGCTCAAAATGAGTGCAATATATTACCCTAAACAGCAGCTATCAATTTACTCTAGACTCACGAGCAGAAAGGATTGTACAGCCTTGACTGGTATGACACAGCCTGTGGCTCAGCACCCACAATCACAGACAATATCAAAATGCTTCCATGCTATCAATCCCACTCCAAAACTGAACCTAACTGTCAAGAAAAAAAAACAACACTTTCAAAATACATAATACTCCATTTTGTGCACAATATGATTTCTGAAGTGAAATCATCAATTTGACTCAGCTAGGACTGGTTTTTCACAATTGAAACTGGGTGAAAATCCTGTAACAAACCATCTGTAATAACTGCATAATCCCAAGAAACCTCCTAAATCTAAAACGCTCCTAGGAATGGGCCAATCCTGAATAGCCTGAATCTTCTCCTGATGTACTCTAACACCATCCGCACTGATGACATGTCCCAAGTAAAGTATCTCTGTCATCCCAAACTCACATTTGGAAGCCTTAGCATACAATGACTGTGCCTTCATAACACCAAGTACCTCATCAAGATGCCAAAGATGCTCCTCCCAAGTCTTACTATAAATCAAGATATCATCCAAAAATACCAATAGAAACTTACGCAACTGCTTATTGAACACATGATTCATACAAGATTGAAATGTAGCAGGTGCATTAGTAAGACCGAATGGCATGACCAAAAACTCATAGTGCCCGTAGTGACATCTGAATGCTGTTTTATGTATATCCTCCTCACAGACACGAATCTGATGATAGCCTGAACGAAGATCAATCTTAGAAAAATACACAGCCCCGTGTAACTCATCAAGAAGCTCATCGATCCTGGGGATAGGATACTTGTTTTTTATTGTCTTTTTGTTCAGTGCCCTGTTATCAATACACATCCGCATAGTACCATCCTTCTTCACCAAAACAACCGAAGGAGCAAATGGACTAGATGAAGGCCGAATGTTTCCCATATCTATCAATTCCTTAATTTTCCACTTTATATCCTCTTTGAAGTGCCTCGAATGACAATAAGGTGCAATTTTGATGGGCTTGGTGCCCTCTAACTCAATCACATGCTCAAATACACGATCTGGTGGTCTACCTGGAGGAATATCACCAAATACCAAACTGCGCTTATCCAACACGGATTGGACATCTACATGATACTGCGGCTCATTGGAAGAAGATTTGGAAGATACAAAACACTAGGCTGCCCATGCAACATCTCCATGACGAAACAAAGTCTCCATATTTCTAGCTGAAACAACCCTGGGTCCTCCATCAGAAATTGCTCTTAACACAATCTTCTTCGCATCATGTATAAACTCCAACTCCATTTTTTGGAAATCTTGAATGTAGCGGCCAAGCGACTGTAACCACTGGACTCCCAAAACGATGTCAATCTCTCCAAGTCCAACCATGTAGAAATGATCTATCAAAGTGTAATCACCCATCTGGATACTAAGTTGAGGTACCTTCTTAGTGCAACTCATGGTAAAGCCATTTGCAACTGTCACTAAGAATCCTGCAAAGTCCTCAGGCTGCAATCCCCTCTTCACAACTAAACCCTTATCAATAAAGTTGTGAGTAGCTCCATTGTCTATCAAACAGGTGACACACTGCCCCTTAAGGACTCCTTTCACACGAAAGGGATGATACCTAGGTACTCCTGAAATAGATGCAATAGTAATTGGACCTGTAGCACCCGTATCATTAGCCTCAAGCTCCAATGAAGGCTGCTGCTCCGTATGATCAGCATCACTATCTGAATCAGTATCAACAATAACCTCATCTTCCACATAAGAAGTGACCTCAATGAGATGTGCCTTGCCTTTCCCAAGGCATCTATGTCCTGGTTCCCATGGTTCCTTGCAAGAAAAGCATAGTTTCTTCCTCCTGTATTCATTCTTCATCTCATTGTCCAATTTAGGAGGTGTGAACTTAGGCTGATTAGGTTTTTTCTGATTAGAACTTGTGCCTCTAAAACTTTTCTTTTCTGGTGTGAATGTAGGAGTAGTGTCTAAGTCAAGAGCAAGCTCAATAGCCTCATCAAGTGTACTTGGCTCATGAACTTTGACCAATCCTCTTAACCTGTCATTCAATCCCTCAACAAATAGCATAGTAACTCTCCTATCCGACATATCTGGAATCGTCACCACTATCTTTTGGAACTCATTGACATAGGAGTCCACTCTATCAATCTATTTCAACTGAGCCAAATCCCTGTAGTAGACTTCCACATCTTTCATGTCAAATCTGGTAATGAGTTTGTTTGTGAACTCATCATATGAAGTAATCCGGTTATGATGCTGTGAAACAAGTCCATGATGCCACCAATCGTATGCTAATCCCTCCAAATGCATAGTAGCAAAGTGAATAGCCTTTTCCTCACTCATAGGTTAAAGTGTAAGAAAAGTGTAAAGCTTGTGTACCCATGCCCTAGCACTGATTTTGCCATTGCCATCAAAATTAGGAAGAGGTATTTTGTTCAATGCATCCTTATACTCCTTGGGTTGTTTGGTTTGTCTTCTATGTCTTTGCTTAACCCTTGCCCTTTGTCTATCCTTTCTTTGGTTCATGTAGTTGTTGAAGTTTAGACGATCTCTTACATGCTCAGGAAGTGCATCATAATCATTCACCATGGAAATCAAATCCTCATCAAATGGCGGCTCCTCCTCCTCAACCTCTTCTTCTCTAGGAATAAAAGTAGGCTGCATAGGTCTATCTGTAGTAGTTGTGCGTATCCTCCTAGCATGCAGTGAACCAACAAAACTACCAACCCCTGTATTAGCTGGATTAACTCTCATATTAGTCAATGATTGGGTCATAAGCTGCATCATTTGATTTTGGGCTGCTATCAACTGTGTGATATTCTCATTTGTAGTATGCTGTTCCGTTGCCATCATTCTTTGACCAACATTCATATCTCTCATCATATCACCTATGTTATCCCTTGGCGGACTACCTGCTCTTCGATCTCCCATATTGCCTTGATTTGTACTTGTTCTTCTTGTATGATGAAACTAAAATGGATCTATTTCATGCATTACCCAATAGGCTGGCAGGATCCATGCTCTAATACCACTATAAGAACTCTGTCTAACTTGAATTGAATTTTTAACCCTGTTGATCTGAATTTTCTGATTTGATTTTCTTTCAATTCATTCAGGGTTTTCAAATTTCGTTTTCACCGATGTGTTTGCAATATAATGAAGATGGAAAGGTTGCAATATGATAGACAAATTCTAACAAAAGATGATTGAAATGTAATTATATCAGCTCACATATACATCCAAAAATCAATGCAAAACACAAATGAACATACCCGGATGGAAAGATTGGCTCCTTTATTGAAATGTAGTTGGCTGATTACAAAACAGAGAGGTTTGATATGAAAATCAGACTTACATAAACATGTGAATGATGCCCTAGATTGATCAAATGGTCATACAAGTGATCCTCCAACGAAGTAACATCAAATGCCAACACATAGATGATGAATGCTGATGGAAACTCAAACCAAATGCCATTGTAGAAGTCTGATCACGAAATCTGTAGCTACTGTTATAAAATCAGACCTATAAATCATGCCAATTCCACCAAAATATGCCTCCAAAGGGTAGCGCCCAGGCGTAGGAATGAAGCGATGACACTCTAGATGCAATATTTGCCTTTGAAACTCACATTCATGCCATAAAACCCTCCGATCTGTAGCTGTCCAATGAAAATCAGAAGTCTGAAACACATATCAGCAAACCCTATGTTCATGCAATGCTCAAAATCGACCTCCAATACCAAGCGCTAGAGGTGCAAACCCTTGCCAATTGATTTGTTGATGAAATATATACCAAAACAATGCCAAATCTGAATATTAATCCTTCAATATGCAAAATGCTTCAAACCCTAGCTAATGTAGTGAATTCCAATCCAAACCCTAGTTGAAATGAAGCCATTATTTCCTCGAATACCCACAAATAAGCTCAATGATGAATTCTAAGTGAATCCATCTCCCATAGTGAATTGGGTTTTCGTCCTTGAATACCGCTGAAAACAAGTTATAGTCAAGAGAACCACTCAAAAATGCCAAAGCCAAATGATCAATGATATGAAAAATGATATCAATTCATGTCCTGTTATCCTCCTCAAGTTGGGCGACCCAATAGAACATAATTTTATGAATTTTCAAGTCCACCACCATAATCAAATATTTTTTATTGATTTTTATTTAATAATTTTTCCCAATATCTCCTTGGGCGGCGACTAGGAGAGAGAAAATAATATTTAATTTTTAAATTTTTTTCCTTCTTTTTTGGGCGGCGATTTCATAGGCAAATAATAATAATAAAATATTATATTTTACTTTTGCTCTCCAACTTGTCCATTTTCCATCTTTAAGTTGTTTTTTATTCCTCCAATTTGGCCACTCAAATACTTGGCTGATTATTTTATTTAGCCAAAATTATTTTATTATTTTTGGCTAAATAAAATAATATAAAAATACCATTAGCCAAAAGTATTATTAGTTGAGCTAACGTTCTTTTTTCCAAACCTTGACAACATTCTTTTTTCCCACCTAGCTCAACCAAGACATTCCCTTTCCAAGTGTATTAGCCTACGGAAATGATGAATAGGCTAATATCCAACTCCAAGGTATCACTCCGGAAATGGGGACTTACAACAAAGATATGGAAGAATGACAAAGAAAGATGACAAAGATTGACAAGACAACGTTTTGAAACATGACCTTTGACTTGACAAAAAGAGAAGATTTAGGTTGAAATTGAACATGATACAATTTTTTTTTGTATGGGTACAACACTTGGCTTTGTTTGGGGACCATGACATGTACTTGTGGCATAGATGAATTTTAGAATCTTTGATTATTAGTAGATTGATGCTTTATTAGTTGGGTAATAGAGTTAGACTATTCTTAAATCACCTAAATGAGGAACACTTTGGAACACCTAAACAATGATAAGATGACATTACATCACAAAAGGGGAAACACAAAACTACATAGCAAAAACATCATGAATTGGGAAAAACAATATGACATAACATGGAAAAGAAAACAAAATGCTCTTTTACGAGTGAAAACAAAGGGAAAAAATGGATTACACGAAACCATTTACTGGCTAGGAAAAGTAACAACCTCCCCTTGTAAGTTGAGAATCCAATCACGGTAGCATATAGCCTTGCAAACAATTCATGAGTTAGTTGCGAAGAAAGATTTGAGACAACTTTGAATTTCATGTAGGGAAAACCATGGTAAGAATTCATCAATGTTTTTTGATTCAGGATAATCTTCCATCTTGTTGAAATTGACCATATATGTTGAAGATACTCTTTTTCCTTTTGAAAATATCTTGCGAAGTCCTGTTGCTGCAATACGTCTTTAGGAATGATAATCAACTCATGTTCAATTTCTTTTTCATACATTTGTTCCTCTTCACTTGCCGCATCAACACTCTACCATAAACTCATTGAGAGTTTTTGACGTTTTAGTACCTATGTCTTTATTGATCATAAGTTGATGTTCTATGATCTTTTCTTCATCTATATTCTGTGAAACAACTGAGACTTGGGCTGAATTCACCATAAATGAAACACTATTATACTATGTAGCCAACTTTTTTGGCATAGGTGCATTGATAATTGCTGATTGCTCGACGCTTGTTTTTATATTGATACACATGGGATTTATTGAAAATTAGGATGAGTCAAACCTCGAGGAAGTTCATTGTTTCCTCCATTGGAGATTTGCTCACAAGGTGTTGTAGAAAACTATGAAGGTCTAGTAATGAATCTTGCACATAGACCTTCGATTTGATGAGTGCCTATATAGTTGTTTTATCTTCAAGAAGAAGAAACTATTCTTTATCTAATTGTGATCTCTCACTGACATCATCAACCTCAGGTAGTGAAGTCTTTATCTATTAAGCAAATATCAACTTAGATTGAAGTTCGTCATTATTAATGCTTACGGGCTGTATTGGGCTTAAAGCTGAAACGTCATGAGAGAGCAAATTATCTTGCTCTTTTGGCAATGGAATTATATATTGAATAAAATTATTAACTCTTTTCTTCAAATTTTCTATTTCCAATTCTTTAGTAGGTACTACTTGAACAATGTGAATAATTTGACCCTCTTTGATTATATCTTGGGTCTATTCTTTGAACAACCCTTTGAATGAAGAAAAGAAACCATTTAATTCATAGTCTTCCCTGGTGCAACTAATTTTTTCTTGCTTGGTATTTGGACTATAACTTTGCTCCTCGGATGATGACTTGATCTCATCCTCCCCAAAGATTATTTGGCATACTTTTGTAAGATTAGGCTCCTCCTGCATCGACAATCCCTCTTCAGCCTCAAAGAACTTGAGCAAAGTAGCCAAAATCTCTAATTCTTGCAGATACTATTGTTCTATTTGTAGTTCCTGATTATGTGAACACATTAAATTGTTCAATGTATGATTATGAAATCTTTTTCTTACCTTATCAAGTTCATATTGGGTATATCCAATCATGGAGCCACCATCGGGTTCATCTAGTAGATGTTGAGGATCACCCAAAGACCCTTGATTTGCATTTGAAGCTGTCAACATCTGTTTGAGCCTTTGTATTTCAAGACAACTTCTTCCATCCTATTTATCTATTGCATGGAACATGCATTATGTGTGAAGAAAAAGAAGCTTATGCTACTTGCCTTGTTGGAGTAGGCAAATAAGATTTGTGGCTGCTATAATTGATGAAAGAATTATTTCTGCTCAGAGTAGGTGAATACTGCCGAAGTGGTTGAATGTTCAAGGGATGTTGTTTTTTCATATTTGCCACATCATCATTACTCTTTGCAATAAAGGGTCAACCAATGTTCGCACTAGTGGCCTGATTGAATCTCTCTGATTTTGGCTTGAAGTTATTAAATGACTCTCCAACTCGATTACATGTTCTTGAGTATCCTTTAATTCAGTAGCATGACTTGTGTTCAGAAAGAAAGCAATTTTTGAAGATAAAGCATTTATGAAGCAGCTCAGAGGAATCTTAGAATAAGGATTTAGAGTGTTAGCAATCCTAGTAACTAGGCAATTGAATCTTGCAACAAATTCCCTCATAGGTTCACTATAGTCCTCCTTGGCATTTGAGAGTTGTGCGAACAAGATATAACTATTCTCAACTGGTTGAAGCTTGCAAGAAAAACTTCTTGCTCCATACCTCCCAACTAGTGATAGAACCAACAAGAAGATGGTGAAACCATTTAGCTGTTGTGCCTTGTAATGTTTTCACAAACAAACGAATTGCAATATCTTCATGTGCCACACTCAAAATTCCATATGCAGTAGTGAAGGCTGAATATGTTTATTTGGATGTTGCTATTTTTCAGCCTTTCTATACGACACACATCTATACAAGTCATAGAAAACCCCTTTTTTAATTCTTGTAAACCCTTTGCATAGGCACGTCTATACAAGTGAATTTTTTAGCAAAATTTTTAATTTGAATTTCTTTACTCAAATGTGTCATTGCATTGCAATTTGGCTTCAAAAATTTTGTTGGCATTTTTTTAGGGCTTGTGCCCCTACATGTTGCTTGTGATTTTTAGCGAACATAATTCGTTTTATCCTTGCATGCAACAATATAGGCATGATTTGGACTTAGAACATTTTGTTTTTGATGCCCTAGGGTGTGCGCTTCATGCCCTACCTGCACATTTTTAGTGTTTACAAATTTTACATGCCTGTTCAAAGGCACACGACACACAATAGGGCCACATTTTTCCTTTGGTTTTAAAAATAGGATTTCTCCATTACATGGTGTGCGATTGGGTGCATATTTGCAGACTTCTACACTTCGAAATTCTGATTCTCACTTCTTTATGGCGCCTGCCCTATATTCTTATCTGCAAGTTTTCGAAATTTAACACAAAATGTGTAACAAGCAGATTAGGATGCCCCAGAAAAATCTCGCTTGAAGAGTCAAAAGTGACATTGATCCTTGAAAAAAAGAAAGAGGCACATTCTATTGTCAAAATGTAATATCCCCAATGGGATCTGCCCTAAAATTCTGGAATTAAATTTCTGAATTCTGCCCTAAATTTCTGCTAAAAACCCTAGAATTCTGATTTTATTTTCTGATTATAAACATGTGATCACAGCAGACAAATACATATCCAAACATGGCAAATAATGATGGAAAATGACACTACAAGTTAACATTCGTCATAAGCATGAATTACACGATGAAATACACAATGTAGGGCATCCAAAATCAATGACCAAGTCTGATTTTCAGAATAGAAGTCTGCTGTTACAAATCAGAATGTGAAGTCTGAATATTACATCCAAAACATGGGCTCAACATGACAAAACATGCCCGGAATGCTGCTGTCCAAATCAGACCTAATACATAGGTTTGTACATACCAAGAAATGATGCTCCACAAACCCTCCAAAGTGATGGTGCTTGGGCTGCTGCTAGGGTTAGGGTTTAGTAACCCTCTACAACGATGAAATCGCCTCCAAAGCCAAGTCACCCTCCTCTAGATGTGGCACTCCAAACTAGGGCAAACCCTAATGCAATGTACACACCAAATGCCACAATAATGATCCTTCAAATGTGGCGCTCAATTCTAGGGTAAAACCCTAGTGCCAAATGAACACAAAATGCCACAAGGAAACCTCCTCCAATGCTGATCCAAAATCTGAATATGCAATCAAGCTCTTCTTCTCCAAAAGTCGTCAATGAAGCACAATTAGGTCTCTGTGATGAAACCTCCACAAGGATGAGCTAGGGTTTCGTCCAACTCACCACATTCCCAAGGATTTTCGTCCTTGGAATGAAGGCTAGCAATATTGCAGCCAAATGAGATAAACTCAAGAGAAAATATGAATGCGAATGATGATGGAAATGCCTCAAAACATCTTATATTTATACATGATGCTTTCTTCTTCCTCAAGGCCGACCTAGTCATGGCAATTCTTTTATTTTTATTGCTTTTCTTTCTCCCATAGGGCCGACCTTCCTCTTGGCACCCAAATACACTTTTTATTTTATTTTATTTATTATTTCTTCTTTCCACTCTCCAAGTGGGCAAACCATTTAGGCATGTGATACATCATATTTTGACCTCAGTTCAAGTCCTCAAGGTGAAATATCATAAATTATTCTTATTTTTCCAAAGGCATTTTCCATCGATTTTCTTCTCTTTCCATGCTCCTCCTTGGTCGCTCAACATTAGGGCAAATTATTTTATTTGTGTTGACTTCATCAAAAGACTCACAAAAATATGCCAAGTCATCTCCCATAATCATTTTGCCCTACAAAATTGGCTAAGTGTGAAATCTCGCCAATTAGGTCATTCCCTGAGCCCTCCGACTTAGCCTACGGGAATAGGATAGGCTAGCCAACTTCACTAGGTGATTACTTCGAAAATGGGGACATTACACAAAAGTTAGAGAGTGAGGAAATGAAGGAATATGTGTGAAACTTGAAAGCTAAATGACAATCGTCACTAGCAAATTGAATATGTCATTGACAAGCTAAGAGAGGAATGAAATACTACTTCAAAATTTTTTGGAAGAACAAAGTATGAGATTCACATCAAATGCACTAATTATACAAGGGCAAGTCATGACCTTGGATTCCATAGTTCAAGAAATGAAGGCAATCAATGACTATATTGAAGATTTGCTAAGAAAAATAAGTAAACAAACAACTATGAAATGGTTGGCTCAATAAATGACGAATACCAAAACATTGTGCCTATTGGAATATTGTTGAAAATATTTGCAGAGCATCAATGGAGTAAATAATGAATTATTGAAGAGGAAGAAATAAATAAATAAATTTTTGCTCTATAGGCCTTTTCTAAGACCTGTGCGTATTAGACTTAGGTTAATTTGGTGTTTCCTGTTGGGTCCCAAAACAACAGGTCCAAAACAACAGAGTATGTTCTTACCTTCTAGGCCAGGGGATGTCAAGAAGGTAGAACGGGGGCTCATCAACAGACCTTGGATGGTTATGGCCAACAAACGAGAGTGGGCACACTCTCTTGCACTTCGGGTTCAGGTAAACTCAAGAGGGATATTCCTAGAGGCACAAATATAACACAAATATACCCACAACCATACCCAATGTACACTTGATCCCCTATGACTGTCACTGAATCAAGACCGACTGGCTGCACAAACCTCTAATCAAGCTGATCATACATCTTGCACATGCACCCATAGATGACAGCATTTACATTCACATAAGATACATACATTTGATATTTCCATACACAATGGCAAGATGCAGTCATACATGATCATGATTCCAAAAGACAAACAATTTTGCATCGCTTCAAATTTATCTCTGGTTACTGCATTGAATCATGAATTGCATGTAAAACCCTAAACTAAACCTACTCCTACTCCTACAACTAATAGTACGAGGGTTCGATAAAATGAGAGTGATTGATCCTTACCCAAATTAGACCGGTGCCTACTCCTATGGGCAATAGAGTTGTGAACAACAAAGAGGAAGGAGATACCCAACAACCATCAACAAAAACATGAAATGTTTTTCACATACAAAACCAAAATATATGAACATACAATGGACATACTTAGTAATGCATAAAAGAATTGCAATAACCCATACATAACACAAAAATGACCATTACAAAGCTTGCAATGTACTAATATGCTGTCACATACATCAAATCTGCAATTACATTCGTGCCAACAAATGTGGCAAGAGAAAATGCATAGACGCATTCATATATCCCCCCTGAATCACTGCAATTTTCCATGGAGACTTACCATTGTTTGTAAATATTCGTTGAAGAGCTTGCCTACGAACTGCTGGAAGTATTCCTTGACTTGCAAACCTGAATGGCATGGTTTGATGCCCTAAATCCTCCTTAGGTGTTTTCCAGATCCAAGATGGTTCACAGATCAACCCTTGAAAATGAGGCAAAAAATACCATTTATACAAATTAGATCCATGCCCTAACGTGCCACAGAAGTTTCCCGCTCAAAAAATGTAGTTGGAGAAGTCAAATCGAGCAATAATGACGACCCTGGGAATTGTTGGCACGTCCAATCCCGTTTTTGAATTTTGGTGGGGCGAGGTTCGGGCCGGGAAAAAGTTCCGACTCGGGATGGGATCGGGAAGCGGGAAAGCGGGCAGAATGGGAACAGGAGGACGAAAGAAAGATGTCCGGGGTGGGAAAAAGTTCAAGCCTGGAACATCGAGAAATTGTGCAAGGGTGGGGTTTCGGGGAGTTGGGGAATCGGGGGCCGAAGGGATCGGGTTAAAAGGTTCTAGCAGGACCCGAAATCCCAGTGGGCTAGGAAGAGGAAAGCGGGGAGCGAGAAAGCGGGGGAAGGAGGAACATCAGAACCTGGTTCCGATGTTCCGTTGGGGCCCGAAAACCCGAATGGACAAAGAGGGGAGAAGGAAAGTGGGGTACGAGGAACAAAGGGGGAAAGTTCCGAAGTGTTGGAGGAACCCGAAAACCCGCAAGGTATAAATGAAATATAACATTTAAGTATAAGTGACATTTACATATGGACATTTACTTTTTTATATTTTAAGTTATATTTCATGTATATAGTTTCAGGATGTTTGAGAGTGGTTTCAGATCTCTAGGAGTTATAATGCAGATTCTAGGTTTTGGAGGATCTCATAAATTTCAAACTTAATCAGATTTCAATGGGGATAACACCAGATACACAAGACGAGGCGAATACACAGGGACCTCTTAGGAAAATTTCGATGAGTCAGACAAGATTTTGCAATTATGAGGCTTGGAAAATAGGAGTCCCAACATTTCCTAAGTTCAATTTTTTTATCATTTATGTAAATTTTGTATAATTGCATGAATATCCACATCATTCGATGACATAGAGTTAGTCTCAATTAGATTAAGAGTTAGTCCTAGCTCATTAACTAATAATCTTTGCATGCCTATCCGCTTAGTTGAGCTCACTAAGATTAACTAGCCGAATCTTTCTATTTTTGGGAGACAACATATTGTGAATTTATGACTACCAATTACACCTCAGTTCCACCTCTATCACTTTGTGTTATAAAAAGAGGATGGATATTTAGCTTATTCATGGGGTTATAAAGATGTAGGTTATTTATTAATGTTGTTGTCATTTCTGTATAAGAAGTTTGTTCCCTTTTTTGTGTGTCAAGCCTCTGTCAGTATTATTCGATAGAATCTGTGAGTATGGAAGCCCAAGGGCAAATCTTGGTGAATCTGACTAGTTTATGTCAGATTTCAACAGAAATTACATTAATGTACATGAATAACTAAAACAGGTCAACGGGTCTTAGAGGTTAGTGTGTTTTTATGCACCTTAGATTATTTTGTAATAAATAAATTAGAATTTCCTAGATGTTCTAGAGATTCAATTTGCATTAGTTAACTAAACTTGAGTTAGATGTTACAACTCAGTCTCATCTAGTTTGATTTGGATTAGACCATGTTTGATTGGTTGGGCATAGGTCTTCTGGAATTAGAGTAACTCTAGTGTGACACAAGGCTAACTTGGAGCCTCTTTTAGTACCTCAAATAGCGCACATTTCTCTTTAAGTGCACTCAGTTTGCATTATTCATCTGGTAGAAAGTTTGTTTTTGTAGTATTTTATTTCTTTTAATTTTATAATAAAATTGTGTCCACTGGTATCATAGAATTTTTTTGTGAGGTGGTTCAGGTATCCTTTTTTGTGATCTTGTGGCATTTTCAAAGGGCTAAAATTTGACATGGTATCATAGCCACATCGGACCGACACTGCTTTCAACTGTGGACATGCATTTTGGAGCATTTTTGAACCTGCCAATGAATTCAGAGTAGGATGTTTTAGTTGGAAGGACTCTTGCTTGACATTTTGCATACTCTGGAGCTCCAGATCCGAGGGTTTTGGGTGTGGTTACTATTTAGTAATATCTAAAACTGATACATCCATTTCCAAGATGTGATTGGAACATTGTGGGCCTCTTATAAAAAAAAGAACTCTTTAAGATGCCCTGCTATATCTTATATTGGCACTTCATGCTTTGGAGGATTTTTATTTCCTATACAATTAACCCATTGAAACCAACACAACAGGTGTTAATGTAGGTTTGTACCTTTTGTTTATTCTTGTGTATGGGTGTGAGATGTAGAGGTGGACATGAGATGTTGCATGTGAGGGATGCACATGTGTGCATGAGATATTTTTGAAATGTACAAGCATCGGAGAAATGTTAAGAGAGTGCATGTAGCAATGTTAGAAGACAATAATAATGTTAGAGACATGATTAGTTGAAGGTGGTTGTGTGTAGCTGGAACCAAATGTAACTGCATGTAGTTGTACTTATGCATGATTATAGAGGAGATATTTGTTGTAGTTTACTGGCCAACCATGTATCTCCATCCTTGAATGGTGCTTATTGCACTTAAGTGTTTATCATTCTGTTGCTTTGTCAACAACTGGTGTTCAGCTTGTATTTAGATTCTTCTTTTCTGTTTTAGATTTCTGTGGCATTTTTAAAGCCAGTTTCCATCAGTTCCAGCGTTTGAGTTCTTTCTCTATATTTATTGGATAAGTGATAGATTCGTGGATTCTATTTTTGATCCAAGGTCCTCAAGCACCAGCTTCAGTTATTGATTTTCCATTTACTATTCTTGGGCCCTATTTTTAAAGAGCACACTTTATCAAAATACAAAATAGCTAGATTTCACTTCCTGAAATAATTTAGTTTTATTGGATTGTTAAAGGACAAGAAGGCTTGCACTAAAGATATCCAGAAACCAAAATTTTGATGTTTGAATCCAAAGGTTGAGAATATGTTAATTTTTGCGACATCCCCTTTCATTCCTGGGAATCAAAAGACCAAGTCATCTAGTTCATTTAAATAATGTGTAAGTTATCTTTCTAGATTGACCTGGATTTCATGATTTAGTTTCTTAGCACATATTTAGTGTTCAAGGTTGTTATACAATTTTCTTATTCAATGATATTTGTGTTCCAAATCAATTTTCTGAATGATGGAATTATCTGGAGTTGTGAGTAATTATGTGCATCAATACTAACATTTACTGATGTCTTATCCAGGTTCTAGGACTCGTGGATATCTTCAGAGGACGAGTGGTTGATGTATCTGAGAATTCATTAACAATCGAGGTTTTGCATGTTTTAACCATCAGATGCTTTCTATTTCTTTTGTGTTAAAGGATGTTTCGTTGAACCGATGATCTTCAACTTTTGCATGGGATTGGACTTTCAGGTAACTGGTGATCCTGGAAAGATAGTTGCAGTCCAAAGGATTTTCAGCAAATTTGGGATTACAGAACTTGCAAGAACTGGCAAGGTTAGCCATATAATGCCTTCTATTATGAATAGACATAGTTGATGTGTGGAGAAACTGACTGATGCTGCTTTTCATTTCTACAGATTGCTCTAAAGCGAGAGAAAATGGGTGCAAAAAATCCTTGTTGCAGACTATCAGAAATATCTTCTGTGGAAGCAGAAAGCAAAACTCTAGAACAGCATAATGTTAGAGAGGGTCTCAAAGTTCCAACGTTCAATCTGGATTTATCTTCCGGAGTATGTACTGAATTGCTTCTTTTCTCTTTGTACTTTTTTAGCTCCTTTGGTAACATCTTTTAACTTGCTGTCATCCAAAGACCAATTAAATCTTTCCTATTGACTATATTTCAGGGTGATGTTTATCCAGTGGAGCCTTATGATGATGGTATTTGGCAGAATCAAGTTCTTGATCCACATTGGGGTGTGTTAGAGGATGAAGATGTAAGTTCAGCCATACAACTTTCAAAACAAACCCAAATTCTTTGAAACCATGGGCTCCGAAGTGGCAGAATACAATCAATTTGAGAAGTAATAAAAAAAGAAAAACTGCTGCAGTATTGCATTGTTAATGTATTTGTTGTGTTGTCGTAAGCTTGTTAATTGAAGCAAACTGAAACCATCTATTTTTCCTCAGTGTTGATATGGACTAGGTATTGAACCTCGCTCTTCTATTATCTCATGCTTCTAAATT
Source organism: Cunninghamia lanceolata (assembly GCA_027924645.1). Classification (NCBI taxonomy): domain Eukaryota; kingdom Viridiplantae; phylum Streptophyta; class Pinopsida; order Cupressales; family Cupressaceae; genus Cunninghamia; species Cunninghamia lanceolata. Next base: position 12,476,814 of record BSBN01000655.1, read on the forward strand.
CTTTTATTATGAAAAGGCACACTGATCTTAGATCCTTGTATATTATGTCGTGGGCTAAAATTATGGATGCAGGAATAACACACTTTCACCATACTCATTTTATTATTAAGATAATGACCATTTTTTAATTTCATGGCTTCACAGTCACTGACGTGGCTTGTTGTAAACAAAATTCTACGCAAGTGAAAAAAGATTGCAACAGCCAAGAGCATTATGTATTCACAAAAATGAAATCTATATTTACCTAAGTTGCTGAATCGGAATCGGAATCGGGTTCGGGTATGGGTACGTCCGTACAAAAAAAAATTAAAAATTAAAATATATATTTGTAGCCTAAAAACATAATTAACTTTAGAATTACCACATATCATGCATATGCTAAACAAAACCAATACAATTTTCAAAATTTGAAATATAATATATACTAATTCAATATCAAAAGGATCAAAGTTCAAACTTGAATTTGTAATGTCCCTTTCTAACCCATTCCAACATTCTTGGAAAACTCCAAGATTTCTGGAGAATTTCTATCATCCTTGGAGAACGCCAACTTTCTGTAGACTTTGGGAATGATGTGCGGAAAGTAATTGAATAGTTAACTTAAGTTGTCTAAAGGACACTTTATATTATTTTCTTAAAGACAACTTATGTTTAGTTATTTATTTAAAAGAAGGGTGGCTTGCATCATAAAGTGTTTTTTAAAAGAGGGCCAAAAGTGATAATGCTAGGCATGGGGTACAAAGTGGTGATTTAAAAAGTTGTTTTAAAAGTGGATCATGGAAGTGACGTTGAAAATGAGGATTAAAAGGTATTATCGAATTAAAAGATTTTTAGAAAAGTCACTTGACTTTTATTATTGAGGGGAAAAGTGAAATAAAAGTTAAAATATTGGATTGCCCTAAAAGTGCCTATAAAAGAAGGATTTTATAACAGAAAGAAGCTATTGTTGAATTTGTGAAAACTCTTGTTTCAAAGATTGAACTTTGTTCTTCTTCTTTTGCTTAAGGACAAAAACCCTTTTGGCAAGATCAGTTTTGGGGATGAAAACCCTTCTAGTTGATTTAGTAATTCCATCCAGGAATTACCTATGTGTTTCATGATTTGGTTTCGAGGACAAAAACCCTCTTAACCATTTGAGTAGTTTCATTCAGGAATCATCAGTGAGCTAAATGTTTGCAGTTTATTTCAGTTGTAGTTTGTGGAGCTGATTTAGGTATCTTATTTCAGTTTGGTGTGTTGTAAGAAGTTTTCCAGTTTTAGCGTGGTTGTGAAGTTATTTTCAGTGTGGTGTAAAGTTTCTAATTTTTTGTGTAGTGTGGGTTTATTCAGAAAATACAAAAATATATTTGTGATTTCTGGGTTTTCATATTTTGGTGTGATTTTTTGATTTGAGAGGGTATCTATCTATATTTGCTTGCAAATCATAACTTTATTGGTGTTTAGCGAAGTGGTGATATTTCCTTGGACTGGTTGTACCATATTGCACTAGCCATACCATTCAAAAAAAAGATGAGGTTTAAACTTGCTGGTCGTACATCTACAGCAGCAGCATTCAACATTCCTTGGAGTGATTTTCTCATTTTGGCTGCTGCCTCTTTTCACATGAGTGATGTTATTTGCTGATTCATTTCATAGCATGGTGGCCATACAAACCAGCCTGGGTTGTACTTCTGTAGCAGCTGATTCACTGCTTCTTTGGGACTGATTTGGTAGCAAGATACACTGCTGCACCTTTTTCCAACCTTGCCATCACCTTGGGAGTTGGGTATGAAGTTTTTAGATGATATGAATTGGAAATGTTCTAAATCTCTGCTATATACTGTTGTTGTATACTGCTGCATATCATATAAGGTCAAATTCAGCTTTCTACAGCGATCTTACCTCTGCTGAACAATTGCAACTATCTGGTAATTTCTGATATTCATAACAGTTGTATAGTTGGAGTTATTTACTGAATTGTTCCTAGTTCTTGGCATGAGTTTGGAGGTGGATGTTAGAAGATTTAACTACATATTATTTGCTGGTTATTGCAAGAAGAGTTAGCTTCATTTATTAACTCACTAGCATTAATAATTTTTACATTCATTGTAGTCTCTGTGCGATTTACCGTCAGAAAGATGTTTCCTAACATTGTTATAATCTGGAAGGTTTCTTGTTAATCCTTGCTTGCATTATAATCAACGTTTGGATAGCATAGCTACCAACGTATGCATTTCATTATCCACCATTTTGGCGTTGATCTAGATCGGTTTGTAGTTTGCCATTTTGGGATTGACCCAATTTGTACTTGTAATCAGGAAGTTTGGCTTGAGCATATACACATACGTGTCCGTTGAAGAGGTGTTGATCTGGTCGGCTATGCCACCTATATGCTTTGGTCGGCTATACCGCCTATTTACTTTTCGAGCATTGCGTTCTTCTAGATAGTATTTTTCAAATACCGTATGCTCTCACCTTGCCCACATCGGGACCTGGGTGATCAGAAAGTGCGAGGGTTTGCATTTGCATATTTTTATATAGTAAAAATTAAAAAAAAATAGTTGGGGATACCACAGAATGTCATGATAGATAATCATTGTTCAATATTAAAATAATACAATTATTAATCAACATCATACAGGTCATCATTAAGACCAAAATCATCATCATTATTAACATAACATGATGATGCAAGTAGATTAGGAGAACCATATGGAACCCCACTGCCACTCGCACTAAAAGTATGTTGGCTACTAGACTCCTCAAAAGATGAGGATCGTGCAATAGAAGAAAGATCCAAGTCAGTTCACTTTGGTTCTACATCCCACAACTTCATTGCCCCTTGTAGTCATCATCTTTGTGAGTTAGAAGTGCAAGTTGAAATGCACGTAAACTAGCTCCTCTACTTTACTTTATGCCAATCGGTTGTGCTTTACTAAGTGAATGAAAGAGTGTACTCGAATTTCGTTCAGATGAAGAAGAGCTAGCAACCTATTGAAGCAAAGGGAGCTCTTGTTTGAGTTTTAAAATTAATAAATTGTGAATCAAACTTCAATTTTGAAAATAGTAATTTTTAAAATGAAGAAAATCAAATTTAGAGGGTCGGTAAAAATTGATAGACTTACTTGCGATAAAACTTTGATTGCAAGAACTGGAAGGTGTGGCAATTTATGGCCATGGAGGTACCACCAAGAGTGAGCATCCTTCCTATACTTGTTGCGGAGAGTAAAAACACTTTGCCTAGTGGAGGCTGCAAAATCAGCAAACTTAGTTATAACTGCATCCTCTATATCAGGATTAGGGAAGAGTTTAGTAAGTGCTTTACTAAACCCTTTGTTGACTTGTGCATCATGATACGGTGGCACCCTTGTTGGCATAGCAAGAATCTTTTCACTATAATATTTGGGAGTCAACACAAAGGCAAGAAGATGGAATGGGGTGGTCATTTTGTTCCACCGCTCAACACAAATTGACTGCACCTCTTTGAAGAAAGTTTCTTCAAGATCTTTCTCTTTGCATTTATGATGGATTTCATTTTCACAATCATTGAGTCAATGCCATTGTAAACCTTTCCCAAACATGGCTTATCCATGTTAGTAAAGCAGATCATACTCATGATGGGCTCGGTGAAACTAAGAAGATATTCCATGCGAACCTACCAAGTGTCATTTAGAATCATTTGCTTTACATTTGCTACCCTGTAATGTTCCATTTTTGGCACATTGATTATTATGTGAATTTTGCTTGTTCGTAGTCTTGTGAAGGCTATCCGGTAGGTTGGAAGAACTCCAAAGTTCTTGGAGTGGTCGTGATTCTATCTGCAGAGCAGTTGTGTGTGTCTCAAGTCTTCATTTCATCAAGAATTGGTTGAAGTTATTTATCAGTGCATTTCTAGTGCTTATTTTGGCTTGGGATTATTATTCTGATAATTAATTAATATTTCACTAAGGTTGCCTAAGGTTATATTTAGTTATTGCAACTTAGTGTAATTTTAATTATAAAAGTGGGTTTCCTTCTGGAAAATGGATTAATTCTCTTTGGCATTGAGCTCAGTGGATGTCCAAGGTGACAGTAATGCTTTCAGATTTTGGATTGAGCTTCCGGTTTGCTCTCCAAGATTCTTGGAGGAGCCGTCTATTTTTAGAAAGTCACCTAGAAGGCATCATTCATCTTCCCAAACATCATGGAGTATGTTGGTATGCTTAATTTTGCAGTTTGGTGATATTTGGGTTTTTTCGTAAAATCAGTTGATTTAATGAGCTAAACAATTAATTAGTGCACTTAAGTTAAAAAGGTTGGGAATGTGCATTTAACACTTAAGTGTTATAGTTCGTTGGAAAGGGGATGGAAAGCTTTAAATCACGGATGCCTCATTTTGGGACCTTGTGAATCAAATATTTCATTTATTTTGTTAAAAGGGGTCTTTGGAGCTAAAATGAGCTTTTAATTAAAAAGGTGACTTTAAGTTGTGCACACATAATGAGTTATTTTATATTTTGTTGAGGAGAAATATGAAGGGATAAAAGAAATAATATTTTATTTCCCTCAAAAAGGTTATAAAAGGAGGTGATGGACTCATTGTTTGGGCATGCTTGGATTTGTATTGTTACTCTGTTGGATTGAACCTGCGTGTTTTTCCTTATTCTCTTGAGGACGAAAACCCTCTTGAGTTCAGGTGTGGTTTCACTACAGGAATCACCATTGTGCTGGAGACAAAGATTGGTGCAAGCTCATACAGAGTTTGCCATGGAGCTTTCATGGATTTGATAGATGTTGTGGAGTTTGTTTATGAAATCAGTTTTGAAGTTTTGTTTAGTGATTTGTATGAGTTTTTGGTGTGATTTTGAGTATATTGTTGAAGTTTTAAGATGTCTCTGCCTTGGCCGTACCTTTCTGGCCGTACATCTGCTGAGGGTCGATGCATATGAAAATTAATGGTTGATGTCTTTTGAAAGTCTATTGGTTGCCTTATGTTTGTATGGCCTAGACGCCACTTTCAAGAGTGGTATGAAGTTTTTAAATGCTGATTTCAATTTTCTGGGAGTTGCTGTACTTGTACCTGGCCGTACTGCCCTAATCATGGAGTTTTATTTGCTGTGGGATATGTGGTCAGTTTCTCAGTGTATAGACTGCTCAGATTTGTCTTTGGGGTCAGAATAATCAGTCTTACATCAAAGTTTGGATTGTTAGTTGTGTGTATCAATTTTGTGTTTTCTGATTTCTACCATGGTTGCTGTACAGGGTCATATCATGCAGCAGAGTTAAAATTCAGTGCTCAGACTTTTTTATTAGAATTAAGCAGTCTTCATCAGCAAAATTAATATTTTATTTGTCAATCTTGATGCAGGGTATGATCTCTTATTAATGACCTTCAGGGGAAATTACTCATCAAGTTCTAATCCTTGTGATATTGATATTGATTTCATTGATTATATTTGTACTTCCTTATAATTCAATTCACATAATAACCCCTGGATGGTATACCGCCAGTGTGGAAAAAGAATCCTCTCTTTATTGTTCTCACCCACTGAATAAGTGGATGGCTTTGTAATTTTTTATGTTTGTTTCTTACCCACTGGAAAGTGGTGAATTCCCACGATACGTGGATGCCCACCGCAGCGGATGAATTGAATATTCTTGTTGCATTGTTGTTCATTGCAAGCCAACATCACCGTATACTCTCACCTTGCTCATTCCGGGGTCTGGGTGATCAGAAAGTGTGAGGCATTTAGTTGGTTTATGTATTTGATGCTAACACTGATATCATTGTATGAAATTTTGAATTTTTTTTGGGGTAGCAACATTACATACCCACTCAGTGTTGGATTGCCTCCATATGGACCATGATTGGCTGATGACCATGCCAGAATGTGCCTCTCGCACCTTCACAAGTCGTCTCAAGATGATTGTGTTAGATGCAAATTTGGTCTCAACAACATATTTCAAAACAAAAAATAAAAAAATTAAAGATAAAAGAAGAATGTAAACTTAAATTTTTAAAAATAAATTACTAAAGTTAAACATAAAATAAAAAATTTGCATTGTTTGAATTACCTTCAGCAGCTCTAATCGCGAGAATGATCTAAAAATGGCCTGTGACATGTGGTGGTTTGTGATGAACATTTGGATCTCTTTGGCCTTAGCATAGACTTGTTTGATCCAATCTATTTTCCTACCCAACTTTTGTACCATGAGGTTGAGTGAGTGGACAGCACAAGGTGTCCAAAATATATGTGAGAACCGTGTCTGAACCAACATACCAGTTGCTTTGCAATTCTTTGGATTGTCTGTTATGACTTGGACAACATTTTGAGGACCCACTTCTTGAATGCACTATATAAGGATATCAACAGTAAATTGTGCATCCTTCACTTGCCCTCACAATCCACAACTTTCAAAAACATTGCCCCTTTAGGGCACATTGCAATCACATTGATTAACGGCTTATTTTTTTCATCCTTCCATCCATTGGAAATGATGGACACGCTTGTTTCTTTCCACGAGGCCTTAATGGGAGACAATAAAGTTTCTATATGCTTGACCTCCTTTGACAATAAGGTGCTACACACCTTCTCATAACTTGGGCCTGTGTACCCTTTTGGAGCTTCATTTATTTTTCTTATCATATCTTGCCAATATGGAGATTGAACAACATTGAAGGGCAAACCATTGGCATAGAGGCATCTTGCAACGGTTTGGTCAGCAATCTCTCAAGCATCATTTTTAAATCCCCTCTCTAATGATCCCTTTGTTCTCTTCACATTATCGGGCTCATCTTCATTCCTACCCAAAAATAGGTGGCTCTCTACTACAACAGTAGGGGCGACACTACGATTATGAGATGGAGAAGCAAGTGGCCTCCGCGAGCCCCACTCTCCTCAAAGGATGCCTTGTTCTATTCACAACTCTTGCATCTGCTTCCTCTTGCTCTTTGATATATTCTGCTATTTTATAAAGTGGGTAGGTGTATTATTCTTTCCTGGACAAGCTTTGATTCCCAATCCAGGAATGACACACAAATGGCCTTTGACTCGACTATATGAACTTGTATACTGCTTATCACACCCATTGCATTTCCAAAGATATGTCCTACCACCTAGAATTTGTTGTAACATTTCTACATGCCTCCACAACGGTGAATTCAGAGCTAGAACTGGCTGCCATCATAACAATCTCTACTTGCAGTAGGCCTGCATTAACAAGTTTGAAAAACAAATATTGAAAATTTGAACAATATTCTAAAATCTCTGAAATAAATTTTTAAATTTTAAAATTGACATACAAATTAAAAATAAAAAATTAAACTATTTATTTAATAATTAATAATTTAATAAAATCACTCGATAAGTGGTCGGAACCAGAAATCTCTAGAAGCAATAATTAAAAGATAGGGAGAGGTAATGTTGTTAATGAAAGTGTGAATATTGGAGTGACAATCGGATGTTGCAGTTTACACATGTGGGCATTCATGACTATGAATGTTGCTCGAAGTAAAGGACTGATAGCTGTTATTTGCCTGGGTTGCTATATTCGTTGCATGTCATTTGTCTCTGTGAGGCGGATTGTTTTTTCACTGTCTTTCATGGCTTCTGCTGTGGGAAAGCGCCATCTCGGCGGAGTGATGGTGAACAAGGATGAGGATAAGGGGAAGCGGGTTGAGTCCTCAACCAAGAGGAGGAAGAGAAGGGTTTTGGGAGAGGAGGCGGTAGGTGACTTTATTGGCTTTATCGATAAGGAGATTGAGAATCCAAATTTGCGAAGATGGATGAGGAAAGTCTGGGAACTGTCTAAAGAATTGGATGGAAAACCAGAGCTTGGGTTGCATTCTGCCATGACGAAGTTTTTATTAGATCCAAGGTACACTCATTGACGATGGAATGCCTTTGTGTAATATCCCACCCAGGTGGAATATAACCAAACAAATGTTCTGCCTTAAATCTGTTATGCTTTTTCTGCTTTTTCTGATTGCTTTTTCTGAGTTTTATGTTTTTTGCATTTACTAGCACACATGCATGGATATATTTTGCCAATAATAGAAAATACGAAATATGCATAAACTGCTGAAATTTCCAGATTTTAATATCTTCTAAAATATTCAATGTTTTGATAAAATAACAAAGACCCAGTTGAGAAAATATACTCTAATATTTAAATCACAAATACCCAGAAAATCGTATTGGCAAAATATGAAGATTTTTTACATACTCAGTTTGCTGTTATAAAAAGTACAGGTCTGATATGAATGCAACAGCAGCAAATAAAAAGCTTGAAATCTGATATAAATGGCTGCCAATGATAATAACTTAGGTCTGCAATAGATATACCTTCAAACTGCTTCAAACCCTATGTTGATTCTTCACCTGTAAGCTCTAAATGGACTCCTGAATGAAGCCCACACTATGGCAATGATTCAGCTGGTCTTTCACAGCCTCAAGATTGCAAAACATTGAAGAGTGAACGTTCTTCAATGGCTGATATAGAGAAACCCTTGTCTTCTCTAGAAAACCACAAAGCAAATTCAAATGATCATTCCATAATAATGAGTTTGATTTGCTTTTTGAAGCCTTTTATATCCTCAACTCCTTAATAACATTTAAATCCTTTTTCAAATCCACTTTAGGTTTTTAATAAAAACTTTATTATAAGTCTCATAAATGGGTGCTCCAATCCGTGAAATTTTAAATGTACTTTAAGTGATTTTAATGATGGGTCATGGCCCCATTGAATATAAAGTGACTTCAAAAACTTTATAATATAACTTCACTTAGCACTTTAATCCATGACTTTAATATCATTATATGACCCCCACCTTATAATAATAATTAATTATTATTAAAGATTACTTTTAATAATAATTAAAAATCACTTATCTCCATAATTAGATATCATTTCTCAGTCCTGTCTGAACCTGGGGTTTCACCATGACATCCTCTATGCATCCAACCATCTTACCAAAAATCGCAGGGGTCCATCTCTATCAACCTCAGTTGGCTAAAAATAGCAAGAGCCTCCAATATAGGACCAGAGACCTCTAAACAACCTTATCATCAGCTGAAACTGGGGAACAACACTGAAATCACCACATGACCAGATAGCCTGCTATAAATAGAAACTCAGGAAAGATGACTTACTATAAATAGTAAGTGTGTAGAACTGAGTCCAACAAAGGCCAAACCTAAACCCATACTGAGCTTTGATGGAGAAAACACACTGATCTCTGCCAAAAGGGACCCTCTAACCATCTGAGTTAGCCTACGAGGGCCAGTGATAGGCTGAACCATCATAAAACAGGATCACACTAAAAAGGGGACATTACACTTTGACACCGCTTAGTCATTTTCCTGTGGGTCAATAATGTCTATAGCGACTTGTTCATATTTGATGCATGACGATGTCGGGGACGTGGTTCATCAGGCCGAAACTTACCATGACTGTATGATGGCGCATATGCATACAATTAAGAAGAGGTAAATCTGTTTGCAATTAGCAGTCAAGAAGCTGGCAAAGAAGATGAAGGTCAAGCTTCTAGAGGATACTATTTCCCTATTTTAGATTGTTGTGGCTTGGATGGTGTTAGCAAGGAGGAGTGTAATGTCCCCTTGTCACAAATCAGAATTCTTTTCCCTTGTTCACAAATTTCAACTTGCAACAAAAGAACATTAGCATATTTTTCATTTAAAGTCATTTACATAAGAACATTGTTCCTATCATTTCTATGACCAAATGCCAATTCATAATTTTAGTTCATCATTGATTTCATCATACATTACTACCATCAATCTATGATTACTTTCAAAGCATAGCATTATCATGTACCTATATAAGTACTTTCAATGCATATCACTATTGCACATTATCTATCATTCATATTTCACATGTTATTCTTATGATCACTATTCATATGCCTTGCATATCATTAACATTTCACATGTTACTTTCATGATCATCATCAATATGCCTTGCATATTCTCTATCATGACATTTCACATGATCTATGATTTTCATCAATATACATTGCAATCTATTATCTATTCATATGTCCTTTGTTAACAACCTATGGGAGATTGGAGGAGAGTTACTGTTATCCATTATGGGGCTCTAATGTCTCTATCGTTAGACTCAATATGGTATCCTTAATACCTTAGAGTTAAGGCCTCTATGAGACCCCTTGGTACTCCTATGATGCCTTACATCAAGGTAACCAAGGCCATTATATCACTATCCTTGCACTATAGGTACCTTATACCTCATGTGACCAGGCCTCTATGTGATAATCATCCTTTGCATCATGGGTACCTTATACCTCATGTGACAAAGGCCTTTAAATACCCATGTGGCCTCTTGGTACTTTTCCTTCCTATCTCTCATATGAGGTTAGCAAATCACATAGCATTATACAAGATATATCATTTGAGTTATTGCATACTAGATATATTATAAATGATCATTCTATATGATTGTTTACATTTCATTATTCATGATGATTATATCATCATGGATAATGACATGTATACATTGTATTTCTAAGACTAGTTGTGCATAAACCAATGTTATCATGACAGATGCATTTATGAGAACAAGCATATGATTGCTGTTCATAAATCAGAGATATCATACTTGATACATTTATGAGAACAATCATATGATTGTTCATAAATCAGAGTTTATCATAACTGATACAAAATATATTATTATGAGCAAATGAGAATGACTGCCTACACATTATATTATCAGTGATTGATTGTAGATGCTATCATAATCATGAATGAAATAGAAATAATAATGCCTTCATACCTGTGTTAGTACCGCAGCCGATCATTCAAAGAAAATAAGAATAATATGGCAATGCTTACTTGCTGTTATTGATTGGACTGCAGTCTTGAAGATGTTCTTGTATGAGTTAATGATAATAACAATGCCTTGGATCAATGCTAGGAAGAGAATAAGAGTTATTTCCTGCTGCTTCCACCGTACAATATTCAGATATACTTTCTTGTGATCGATGGCTGCTCTCTTTGGGTTTCGTTTCCTCCTTTTATGGTGTGGAGGAGTCATCAGTGGGAACCCTTAGGCCTTCGTGCCTCTTCATTAAACTCATTTAATTATATTTATCTCCTTAATGAGGATCGGTCCTTAGTGACTTATTCGATCCCTTTATAATTGCCTTTATTTCATTAAAAATATGATTTGTCTTTTAGTGCCAAGTCAGCCTTTGTCTTATTCTTATTTTGTCTTTTCTTCTTGCCATGAAATTTGGCTGAGTTATGAATATAAACATATGTAACCTTCAAGATAAACTAGTCTTCTTTCCAGTCTTTAATTGGAAAACTTCGAGCTGTTATGGGCAGAAATTAAGGGACATGACAGGCCTCCCTCCTTAAGATTGCTTGTCCTCAAGCAATTTGTGTGCTTGGGAGTCTAAATCTTCTAGTCTTTCCCATGTAGCATCATCATTAGGCAGGTTCTTCCATTTAACAAGATGCTCTATAATGGTTCTATTTCGTAGCCTTCTTTCCCTTGTGTCCAAAATTGCCTCAGGTTTTAGAATCAATTGCCTCTCATCATCAAGGGGGGGTAGATCCTCACATGGTGTGACCTTTTGACCAAGTACCTTTTTGAGTCTGGAGACATGAAACACATTATGGATCTTGCTGTTTGGAATTCTAACTTGTATGCAACCTTGCCAATTCTTCTTATTACCTTGTAAGGCCCATAAAATCTTGGTTTAAGTTTTTCGGTACCATTGGACTTTAAGGAGGATTGTTTATATGTTTGCAATCTTAGGAATACCATGTCTTCGGCTTCAAATGTTCTCTCTACACGATTTTGATCAGCATATATCTTTTGCTGATTTTGGGCATGATGTAGATTGTCTCTAAGCACCCTCATGATATCTTCATGTTGTTGAATAAAGTCTTTTGCTTTGGGACTTCTACTTTCTTGGAGTATCAAATTTCCAAACGAAGTGGGATCATATCCATATAGAGCCTTGAAAGGACTCATCCTGATTGACATATGATATGTTGTATTGTAACAATGTTCTCCAAGGTGTAACCATTTAATCCATGCCTTTTGTTGCCCGATGATATAGTTTCGGAGATATCCTTCGATCCACTTGTTTACAATCTCAGTTTGACCATCCGTTTGTGGATGATAACTTGTGCTTGGTGTAAGTTGTGTGCCTGCCAATTTGAACAATTCTTGCCAAAAGAGACTCATAAACCGTCTGTCCCGATCACTAATTATGTTTTGTGGTAAACCATGGAGTCGAAATATTTCTTTGAAGAAATATTCGGCCACCTGAGGTGCTTTATAGTCACGGGATATGGCCATGAAATGTGCATATTTAGTAAGTCTATCGACGACCACGTAAATGCAATCTTTCCCTTTAGGGAGCCCGGTGATAAAATCCATGGTGATACTATTCCACTTTTGCTTCGGAATGGGTAAGGGTTGTAATAACCCGACAGGATGTGTATGCTCTATTTTATTCCTTTGGCAAATGATACACTCTTGGACATGTTGGAGTACATCCTTCTTCAAACCTCTCCACGCAAATTTCTCCTGAATTTGTTTATAAGTTTTATAATAGCCTTGATGTCCTACTAGAGGGTTATCATGGAATTCTTGGATGATTTGGTCCTTCATCTTGGACCTTGCGGCTAAGTATATTCGATCTTTGTATAGGATGAGTTCCTCTTTGACTACATAACTTTCATCCTCAATGTGCCCCTCCATTATATTATTTGTGAAGGGATCCTTTACATATTTTGCGGTGATCTTACTCTTCCAATTGGGAGATATACATGACATAGCACATAAGTGTGGCCTTCTTGATAGTGCATCTTCTACCACATTATTTTTTCCTTTCATGTAGCTAATATCCAAATTGTATGCTTGGATCTTGCTCACCCATTTTTGCTGTCTATCATTTAAATCACGTTGATTAAGGAAGTGCTGCAGGCTGTTATGATCCGTTTTGACGGCAAATCTTCCAACTACTAGATATTGGCAGAATTTGGCCAAGGCATGCATGATGGCCAACATTTCTTTATCATAAGTTGAGTACAATCTCTCAGCGGCTGTCAATTTGCGATTTCAAATGCTATGGGGCGTCTATTTTGCATCAAAACTGCACCAATACCTTCACCCGAGGCATCACATTCCAATTCAAAAGGTGAAGAGAAGTCGGGTATGGCCAATACCGGGCAAGAACTCATAACCCTTTTTAATTCTTCGAAGGCCTTTTCAGCAGCATCATTCTATTGGAATAGCCCTTTCTTTGTAAGGTCGGATAAGGGTGATGCAATCTTGGAAAATTGTCTTACAAATCTTCAATAATAGCTGCATAGACCTAGAAATCCCCTTAGGTGAGTTAAAGTTTTGGGTCTAGGCCACTCCTTGATGGTTATAATCTTCTCCTCATCAACCTTGACCCCTTCGACACTAATTTTGTGCCCTAAGTAAAGAATTTTGTAAGATACCCAACTAATTCAACTAAAATTTTTCCTTACTTAAACAATTTCATTGCTATCAACTCATCAACTACTCAATCAACTTAAAGATATACATCAAAGATAACTACTTGAAGGAATCAACCTTAGAGTTGGGCGCTTGACTTATTGTTTGATTCAATCATCTGACGAATGTCTTATTACACAGATAATGCTTCAATAGCATGAAGTTATAACTTATTCAATGGAAATACAAAAGAAAGGCCTTGAAGCCTTGATGTCTACAATGATTTCTTTACTTGATCAACTCAATGATGTTAACTGTATGTCAACACCTCACAATATAACAAGGGAGCATCACCTTGCTTGTTAAGGGAGCATCACCCCAACACTTGAAACTCGCAGGCCTCAAGATTACAAGCTCAATAGCTTTGCAGAGAGGATTTTGTCAAAATGAATAGATGCCAAATGAATGAGAGAGCTCCTCCTTTTATAGGCCTTCCAAAGGCAATGAAGGCACGTTTTTCAATGCACAACGAGGAACCAAGGCACGTTTTCCAAGAAGCATATCCATAGAGAATATTCCATCTAACAACTCAGTCTGAGGTGGCAACCTTACCCAATGCAGTGGAACGGATCCCAATGTCATCCTGTCGACCAATGAGAGCTCAGGTGCTTGAAGTTGCTACAGCTTATTCTAGGCGCCCAATTGAAGTAATTTGATCATGAACTTGCGCTCAACTGAGGACTAGGTGCCAATAGGAGGTGATGTAACTAGGGAATGATCCCTTGTGTTGTCTTCACATTCCGAAGGAAGTCTACTAGCTCCAATGCTAAGTCAATCTACTTGAGGCGCATATTTAGTGCTCCAGAGACTTGGTATTGTGCCTAACACCTTTGTGATGATATTTTACTCTATTCAAGACTTTCAAACACTTGTTTGTAGACCTTTTGATGCTTCTTTATCCAAGCGCCCATATCCAGAGTATTTAAAACCTTGTTTTAGTCCTCATCTTCACTTAGGCGCATTTGTGAGTAGAAAAAGTGTAGATTGGCGCCTTAGGTGTTGCAATGGAGAATTTGCGCCTTGGGTGTTTGATGATTTATCTTACCAAGTCTTCATGTGTTTGTATCCTTGAGAGTAGCAATGCAACATACCTTGTTGAGCGCCCTGATTAGAATGTCCAAACTCACTTCCCTAACTTCATTCTTCATCTAGGCGCACATTTGGAGAATTCGACATTGGATTTGCGCCTAGTGTGTGACTTAACCAATTCTACTCATTATTTGCAAAGTCTGAGGTTTCTGAAAATGATAGCATCTTCCTCAATGCTAGCGCCTTGATCTTGAAGGATGTTTTGATACTCATTTTCTCTTTAGGCGCATATTTGAGGAGTTTTTCACCAAAGGTGCACCTCATCCATGATCTTGTCTTCTTTAATGATTCCACTTGAGTGGATGTCTTCTAAACTTCATCTTTAACCTTTGGTGATGCACTCTTACCCTTCCAATGACTTTTCTTGCTAAGGCGCACTTCTAGGAATTGATCTTAGGCGCACTTCTAGGAATTGATCTTAGGCGCACTTCTGAGTCTGTGTAGGAGGAAACTAGCGCCTTGAATTGGATTCACCTTCATACATGTGGCGCTCACACTTGTAGTCTTTGTGGTGAAGTAAAACAACTATCCCACCAAGCGCCCTGACTACTTGAAGTGATTGGGAGCTTCAAAATATGATGTTTCTATGCTAGGCGCTCATTCAGGAGGTTCGTTTTGAAATGGGCGCCTAGACAACTTTCAGCTTGTTTGGCCTCTAGACTTAACCAAATTTTAGTTTCTGACTTAGATCCTGCAAAATATTAAAACAGAGTTAGTCAAAAAAACCAATTCATTCCCTTATCAATTAGAATTAGCCTTCGGGAATGAGGAATAGGCTAATCCATTATACACTTGATGATCAAGCCGGAAACGGGGACATGACAAATTTCTTCCATTCCAAACTCGCATTTTGAAGCTTTAGCATAAAGGGATTCTTGTTCTAGTATGGTTAGGACCTTATCAATATGTTTCAAGTGTTCCTCCCAAGTTTTACTATATATTAATATGTCATCAAAGAAGATTAGGAGGAACTTTCTTAGTTGCTTTCGGAAAGTATGGTTCATGCATGATTGAAAAGTTGCCGAGGCATTGGTTAGTCCGAATGGTAGGACTAAGAATTCAAAATGGCCATAATGACAACGGAAAGCTGTTTTGGGTATATCTTCTTCTCGCATTTAGATTTGGTGGTACCCAGACCTAAGGTCTATTTTTGAGAAATATTTGGCCCCATGAAATTCATCAATTAGTTCATCTACCTTGGGTATGGGGTACCGGTTTTCTATGGTTTGTTTATTTAAAGCTCTATAGTCTACACACATTCGCAAGGTTCCATCTTTCTTTTTCACTAGTACCATGGAAGATGCGAATGGGCTAGAGCTTGGTTGTATATGGCCCATTTCTAGGAGCTCATTTATGGTCTTCTTTATTTCTTCCTTAAACTTTAGAGGGTGTCTATATGGGGTGGTAATAACTGGTTTTGCCCCTTTTTCCATTTCTATGACATGTTCAAACCCTCTCTTGGGAGGTAAACCTGGTGGAATGTTTTCAAATACTTTCTTATGTTTTTGTAGGATGGGTTGAATATCTATGTGGATGGCTTGCCCCTCTTTAGTTGACTTGTCTAGAATCATACATTGAGCTGCCCACTCTATTTGGTTGTGTCGGCAGATTTTTGCTATTCTTTTGGATGATACTACCTGAGGTGACCCATCGGAAAGTCCATGTAGGACGACTTTGTTTCCTTGGTCCTCAAAATGGATTTCTAATTTTGGAAAATCAATAGTGACTCGCCCTAGAGAGTGTAGCCATGGCATCCCTAGGACAATATCCGTGTCTCCCAAATTGACCACATAGAAATCTTCCTTAACTTGATGTTTTCCTATGGTCATTTCTAGTTGAGGTATGATTTTTGAACATTCCCTTTTAGAGTCATCGGCTAGTGAAACCGTAAACCCCTCAAAATCTTGTGGACCTAGTTTAAGTCTTTTTGCTAGGGACTCATCTATAATTAGATGAGTGGCCCCGCTGTCCACTAAGGCTGCTAGTTTGTTTAATTTCAATTTGCACCTAAGTTTAAAAGGATGATGTTTAGATACCTTAGACATGGAAGCTAGGATGACTTTTTCCTCGGGTTCACATTTCCTTTTCTTTGGAGGATTTTCCTCTTCCTCCTCATGGGTTATTGCTTCTATGGTACGAATTTGCCCACATCTATGACCCGGTTCCCATTTGTCTTTGCATCTAAAACACAAGCCTTTCTCCTTTAAGTCTTGGCGTTTTTGACATTTGTTGTCTTGTGTCCATGGAGATCCACATGAGAAACAATTCTTTCTATCTCTCCTCTCATCCTTGCGATGGTAGGATTTGTCATATTTACCCTTTTTATGGAAGGGTTTTGGGGATGAATGATAAGGTTTACTTCTCTCTTTTGAAGGGCCATTTCAATGGCATCATCTAAGGAGGTGGGTTTGAGTGCTCCCACTAAGCCTCTTAGTTTTTCATCCAACCCTTCTATGAATAGGAATGTAAGTCTTTCACTTTCATTGCCGGTGACACGTATGGCAACCTTCTCAAATTCATTGATATACTCATCTACGGTTCCCCGTTGCCTTACTTGGGTTAAATCCTTTAAGTCTTGTTGCAGGTGTCGTCTCTCAAATTTCTTAATGAACTTCTTAGAGAACTCCGCATAAGATGTGGAGTCGTGACCTTGGGTATGTTTCCCATTATGCCACCATTCATATGCTAAACCTTCCAAATGTAAGATGGCAAATTGGAGTGCATCTTTCTCCGTCATAGGGCTAAGTGAGAAGTAGTCATTTAGCTTTTGGAGCCATGCATGTGGTGTGATCTTATTTGTCCCATCAAAATTAGGGAGGTTTACTTTGTTGGTTTTATGTTTTAAGTCTTTGTTAGGAGGTCTTCTCTCCCTCCTTACCATTTCATTTCTTCTAGAATTGCTATAATCATTAAATGATACCACTCTCCTTACCTCCGATTCTAGGCTTGCATAAGCCCTTGCAATGTCATCCGTGCTTAATGCATTTGTAATGGGCTCATCAGCTCTTGAGTTTTCTTCTTCCAGAAGGAAAGATGGCATAGGAATCCTTGGATTTGATGAAGTTGGGCTGTTCTCCGCATGATTGGATCCAATTTCTCTTGCATTTGTAGAGTTTGGCTGATCCGTGGTGTTACCCACCTTTTGAAGTGCCTCTAAGAACATTTGAGTAGTCTTTTCACCTTGGTCCATCATGGCCTTTGTGATTCTTTCGTTTTGTTCCATCATGGCCTTGGTGGTGGCTTCCATGAATGCCCTCATTTCGTTGTTCATTTTCTCTTCTAGAAGTTGTCGGTTCCTTCTAGTGTATGCTTGCATAAAACTATCTCATAGGGTGGCAGGAACAATGGCTCTGATACCAATTGTAATGTCCCCTTGTCACAAATCAGAATTCTTTTCCCTTGTTCACAAATTTCAACTTGCAACAAAAGAACATTAGCATATTTTTCATTTAAAGTCATTTACATAAGAACATTGTTCCTGTCATTTCTATGACCAAATGCCAATTCATAATTTTAGTTCATCATTGATTTCATCATACATTACTACCATCAATCTATGATTACTTTCAAAGCATAGCATTATCATGTATCTATATAAGTACTTTCAATGCATATCACTATTGCACATTATCTATCATTCATATTTCACATGTTATTCTTATGATCACTATTCATATGCCTTGCATATCATTAATATTTCACATGTTACTTTCATGATCATCATCAATATGCCTTGCATATTCTCTATCATGACATTTCACATGATCTATGATTTTCATCAATATACATTGCAATCTATTATCTATTCATATGTCCTTTGTTAACAACCTATGGAAGATTAGAAGAGAGTTACCGTTATCCACTATGGGGCTCTAATGTCTCTATCCGTAGACTCAATATGGTATCCTTAATACCTTAGAGTCAAGGCCTCTATGAGACTCCTTGGTACTCTTATGATGCCTTACATCGAGGTAACCAAGGCCATTACATCACTATCCTTGCACTATAGGTACCTTATACCTCATGTAACAAGGCCTCTATGTGATAAACATCCTTTGCATCATGGGTACTTTATACCTCATGTGACAAACGCCTTTAAATACCCATGTGGCCTCTTGGTACTTTTCCTTCCTATCTCTCATATGAGGTTAGCAAATCACATAGCATTATACAAGATATATCATTTGAATTATTGCATACTAGATATATTATAAATGATCATTCTATATGACTGTTTACATTTCATTATTTATGATGATTATATCATCATGGACAATGACATGTATACATTGCATTTCTAAGACTAGCTGTGCATAAACCAATGTTATCATGACAGATGCATTTATGAGAACAAGCATATGATTGCTGTTCATAAATCAGAGATATCATACCTGATACATTTATGAGAACAATCATATGATTGTTCATAAATCAGAGTTTATCATAACTGATACAAAATATATTATTATGAGCAAATGAGAATGACTGCCTACACATTATATTATCAGCGATTGATTGTAGATGCTATCATAATTATGTATGAAATAGAAATAATAATGCCTTCATACCTGTGTTAGTACGGCAGCCGATCAGTCAAAAAAAAAAAGAATAATATGGAGATGCTTACTTGCTGTTATTGACTGGACTGCAGTCTTGAAGATGTTCTTGTATGAGTTAATGATAATAACAATGCCTTGGATCGATGCTGGGAAGAGAATAAGAGTTATTTTCTGCTGCTTCCGCCGTACAATATTCAGATATACTTTCTTGTGATCGATGGCTGCTCCCTTTGGGTTTCGTTTCCTCCTTTTATGGTGTGGAGGAGTCATTGTTGGGAACCCTTAGGCCTTCGTGCCTCTTCATTAAACTCATTTAATTATATTTATCTCCTTAATGAGGATCGGTCCTTAGTGACTTATTCGATCCCTTTATAATTGCCTTTATTTCATTAAAAATATGATTTGTCTTTTAGTGCCAAGTCAGCCTTTGTCTTATTCTTATTTTGTCTTTTCTTCTTGCCATGAAATTTGGCTGAGTTTCTTCTTGCCATGAAATTTTGCTGAGTTATGAATATAAACATATGTAACCTTCAAGATAAACTAGTCTTCTTTCCAATCTTAATTGGAAAACTTCGAGCTGTTATGGGCAGAAATTAAGGGACATGACAAGGAGGTTCCAGCGTCGAAGAACAGGATTGTATGCAAGAACTGTAACGCAGTATGTCAGGGTGGGTCGGGCCCTATGTAATTTGCCCCGTCCCCCAAATGTGTTTATGTGGTGTAAACTTATATATGGTATGTGCTGGGTAGGATAGTTATGGGGCTTCGGCCATTTTGAGTTTTGGACTGTTAGGACGAGTAGTTATAGTAACTTGATGGTTAACTCAATTGATCTTGAATGGACTCAGGGCTATGCCCATTTTTGACAGTCCCTGGATCAAAAAGCTAGGTTTTATGAACAAAAAAATAATATACAAATAAATAAAAATAAAAATAATGAATGATACAAATTAACTATTAAGATATAATAATTATTAAATATTAATATATAGAAAAAATAAAAAATTAAGATACAGTTATACACTGTACAGTATATTTAATATTATATTATTAATATTAAGGTTTAATAATTATTAATAATAATATATATTTATATTATAGATTAAGATCAAGATATAATAGTTATTATTAATATATATAAAATTTAAAAATTAAGGTATATAGTATATTATTATTTAATATTTAGTTCATTGCTGATTAATATTATTATATTATTTATTAATTTATATATTAATAATATTAATATTATATAGAATATAGTATACTGTATATAGAAACAAAATGAACATAGCTTTTTTTTTAATTTTAAACAATCAATAAGAAAAATGGAACGAAAATAAAATATTAAAAAACAATAGAACTTACCTCAAGAGTCAAGACGTGTAGCGGCCGTGCGAGTAGGAACAATCACAAAATGTTAAAATTGCGTCTGTATTTTGCCAAATCGTGTATGTATTTCGCCCTTTCTTGCCTTCTTTGTCGCCCTTTCTACAACCTGAAATGAATAAAAATCACATTGAAATGAGGTAAGAAGAGACTAAAATGTACTTTTTAGGTTTTCATCAGTCAAAAAAGTCAACAAAAATCTTCAAATTGCCCCAGAATCGCCACATAAGGGTTGGAATCGTTCAAGTATGACAGACTTTTTCCAGAATCGATTCGGCGTTCCATTTTTCGTACCTTGTACGAATCTGCAGGTGAATCTGTATCACTTTTGATTCCGGGCCAATTTGTACCCAGAATCAGCATAAATAGAGGCCAATTCGACAACTTAGATATTTACAATAAAATAGGGTTCCATTGTTTGCAAATTCATCATATGAGGATATATCTAGTATTGTACAAAAATGCATGATACTTTGTTTTGCTATTTTAGAAATTGCGAGGAACAGAGCTGCGATAGCAAGAAGCCAATATTCATTACAGAATGTAATCTGTACCATCTCATTTACATTATGATAGAAGTTGCAGCTCACAGGTAATGCAAATGCTTACGTTCCAAGAGTAAGAACAAAATGAAAGTTTCAGTCTGAGTTACAATCTGATACATGTAGTCCACTTTGATCTGAATCTAAAACAAAAAACAACATATTTTATGCTTGAACTAGGCTTTGATTTATATGATTATCTGCTATCTATAAACAGAGTCTTATAAGGTTCTTCATAAATCCTGGCTGATTACTACTGCAAGAAAATGTGAGGATATTGTGACCACAATAGCTGGAATCTTTTAGGAATTGCTGAAACATGTGACTCCTAGATGAATTTACTATGTGAATTCAAAATGGTTGTGTGAGCTAGTGATGGAGGGGAATCTAGGGTGTAAGAGCAATATTGTATCAACCAAAAATATTTTCTTTCACGTTTGTTTTGTTTTGTAGGTTACTAATACTGTTCTAGTCATCATACTCTTATCGCAGAATCTATTCTTACTGTAGAGGCATATTCTTGTTCTAGTCACCATTTTAGCACATCAGAGTTCTAGACGAGATCTTACTGTGGAGCACCACAAATTGATTCCAGAGCTTCTATTTGATACTAGAGTCCAGAATGGTTTGATTATGCATTAATGTGATGTGATTTCTCAAACTAGTCGTTCGTCAATGATATGACTTGCCAAATTTTTTATCAATGAAGACCTAGTTGGGCTGTGTGATAAACACACAAGCTTCACACCAAAATTTAAATACAAATCCAAGCTTATTGGTCCCAAGGAGGTTCGAGATTAGAACTACATCAATTTTCATTGCTTACATCTTACCGCATTCATTCTAGAAGATTCCTTATACCATAGAAGCAAATATTGTTCTCAGGAATTTCTCGGCATCCCAAAAGATAAAGATATTTTCAATTTCTCGGGATATTATGGGGAAAAAACTGGGGAAAAACCGGGAAACCCAAAAAATGCAGTATATTTTTAAAAAAAAGAGAAATAATCGATGTTTTTTACATTTAAAGCTATACTAATTGCATAGAAATTGAGTTTGAAAGTAAACAAGAGCGTACAACATGAATTTTGAAATATGGATTTTTCTAATTAATTTTGAGATCGCTGATTACAGATAATGTAATGTAAATCTCTTTAACAATGTTAGTAAATGACTACCAGAATGATAACGAACCCTTAATGCAATAGAACACAACTAGTGTAAATACAACCTGTTAACCCTACCGTTCTCCTTAACTATCAAGTCAATGGGACTAATCTATACACAAAATGGTAAGTACAGTTCACAACAACAGTCTCCCTAACCTCTTCAAATACCTCTTAAATTTACAGTGTGGCAAGCATTTTAGGACAGCAATGTCCTGTCTCAACAATGTTTCATATTAATCATTTTCATCAGTAGTATTTCCTATAATGTTGACTGCAGTATTGATGCCCATATTAATTGACCATAGTACTAATAAGGATGCTACTAAACACTGTACTAATCAAGAATGTATAGGTCACAATAATGACAGAATGCTACTGATCAACGATCATAAGAAGATTACTAATCACAACAGGATAGTTATGTCAAAAGATAATGATGACGACAACAATCATAACTGGTACAACATTATTAACAACTAAAATGTAATTATGAAAATTGCCAAACAATTGCCTCAATAATACAACTATTTTACAAATGAAATAACGACAACAATATCCATTGATAAGTACAAATGATAGCACTAACATCTGTGATGCAATAATAATGACAAGTCAAAGGATAGCATAGTCATTTGACAGTTTTGTTGTCTAGTAATGACTATGCCCATGAATCATAAATAATGACATAAGTGTTTGCTGTTGTCAAAGGCAACAATGATCATCACTAATCACAATAACAATAGTGATAGTCACATTCCCTATTCACAAGGTTTTCAAACACGATTATACCAAGTGTCTTCACAATTGTAGATAACTAAATTCATTTTTGAAATAACAAGAATAATTGTCGTTGCCCCTTTACAACAAATCTAACTGCTATACAGTAATGACACCTCGAAATCTTAACAGCGACTTACACCATTCAAGGTGTATAACCCGTTTATAAAAGTTCAAGAGAAGAATGATCAAAAAATTGCCGGTTTGATGCTTATATAGAAAGAAAACTAATTTATTGTGATATTACTAGTGATATATCATCGATAATTTCACAATATATTGGTGAAATTTTCGGTCAAAATCATGGTCAAAGATATTTTGAAAAATTCGCGATATTTTCAAGAAAATGTCGGGAACCCTGCCGAGAAAAGATATATCGGAATATTTTAAAGATATCTGCTTCTATGCCTTATACATGTTTCACTATGTATAGAGCATTGTACCCCCTTGGTAGTCGATGCATAACATCCTAAAGGCTTGCACTCACTAAATAAGCACCATTCATTCTCAAAGAAGGCAGTTACCTTAGCCCTAGCCTAGGGAAGTGGATTTTCGATAATAAATTGAAGATAAAGACATCAAGTTTCCACGGTCCATGATATTGTAAGATAACTCTTTTAGATTAAACTGTGTAGTATTTTTTTTCATCAATGTTTCGGATCACACTCCGTGATCCATCATTAGGATGTAGAGAGAGAGCAAGAGAAGAGAATGAAAATGGTAAGTTGTAGACCAAGACCAACTAAATAAAGGGAGGGAATTGACACAAAAGCCTAGAGACCATAAGGAGAAAAAAGGAAAAAATAAGAAAAGGAAAAGAGAAAAAAGAAAAAAGACAAAAAAAAAAAAGAAAAACAATAGAGTTGTTACTAAGAGAAGATATGGAAAGGATGAAGTGGCAAGACACTTAGCACAAACCAAATAAAATTAGAAAAATGAAACAAGTGCACTCCAAAAAATATAAACAACTTATATATATAAACATTTTTTTTTAAACAAACAAGACTAGGGACTTTCTCCCTAGTCTTGTTTGTTTATGTGATCTCCCGATATTTAGGCATTGTTTAAATTAAAGACTAAAACATCATGAAAAAAGACGGTGAAGTTGCTTTCATGAAACACAGTGTTTAGCCAATTTGAATGATAGAGACAATCGCGTATGTATTAACATTTAATACATACATACATATATATATATAATATTATTTATTTAATAAATAATATTGTTATATAAATATCTTAATATAATTAAACTATATTGGTAAGATATACTATTATATTTATAAATTATAAATATAAATATAAATATATTAACAAATTAATAATTATTAAATATAATACTATATCTATTATAATAGATATATTGGCAATAAAGAGTGCTCAAGTCCTAAGCAACGATTCATATCAAAGATGCGCTAGGAAGAGCAAACGATGATTAATGAATAAAGGTCATTAGAAGAGGTGCGATCTCTTAAAAGATATCTAAGTTTTGTTATGAATAGTCAAAAGCTATGTAGAAAAGTTGTGTCTCATTAGAATGTGTATTGACTACAAGGCCTTGAATAAGAAAACTATAAAAAACAGGTACCCAATTCCCAGGATAGATGAATTGATAGACGAGCTACATGGTGCCTGCTATTTTTCTACGATTGATTTGAGATCTAGATACCATCAGATCAGGATGAGGGCAGAGGACGTTGAGAAGACTGCTTTCAGATGTCACTATGGTCATTTTGAGTTTTTAGTCATGCCCTTCGG
This sequence comes from Cunninghamia lanceolata, assembly GCA_027924645.1. Classification (NCBI taxonomy): domain Eukaryota; kingdom Viridiplantae; phylum Streptophyta; class Pinopsida; order Cupressales; family Cupressaceae; genus Cunninghamia; species Cunninghamia lanceolata. Next base: position 12,501,594 of record BSBN01000655.1, read on the forward strand.
GTTGACTAACGCACCTGCGACCTTTCAGAGTTGTATGAATCAGATTTTTAGACAGCAGCTCAGGAAATTTGTTTTGATCTTCTTTGATGATATTCTAATATTCAGCAGGACTTGGGAAGACCATTTGAGACACCTAGAGGAGGTTTTGAGTATCCTGGAGAGTAATTCACTCTACGCCAAGGAATCTAAATGTGATTTTGAAATGACAGAATTACTTTACCTTGGCCACATTATCAATGCAGATGGAGTTAGAGTGGATCCAGAGAAAATAAAGGCAATAATTGATTGGCCTCCACCCACAAACCTCACACAACTTAAGGGGTTTTTTGGACTTTGTGGGTTTTACAGACGATTTGTTAAGGGGTTCTCCCAGATAGCAGCACCGTTGACTGATCTAACGAAGAAGGGAGCCTTCGGATGGAGTGACACAGCCCAGCAGTGCTTTGACAGGTTCAAACACTTGATGTCTACATGCCCGGTTTTAGCAATCCTTGACTTTGCTAAACCTTTTGAGTTACAGTGTGATGCTTCTGGAGAGGGGATTGGGGCTGTGCTAATGCAGGAGAAGCACCCGATAGCTTTTGAGAGCAGAAAACTTCGGGGTGTGGAGAGAAGTTACTCGGTATATGACCGAGAGATGTTGGCCATTATGCATGCATTGGCCAAATTCAGGCAGTACCTGGTTGGGGGTAGATTCATAATCAGGACAGATCATAATAGCATCAAATATTTCATGAACCAGAAAGACCTGAATGATAGACAACAAAAGTGGGTCAGCAGACTGCAGGCTTATGACTTTGACATTGAGTATGTCAAAGGGAAGAAAAATGTAGTTGCAGATGCGTTGTCCAGACGACCTCACTTGTGTTTGGTTGGTGAGATCTCTGCTGATTGGAAGGATGAGATCATGGCAAAGTATGTTAAAAACTCAGGCTACGGGAGTCGTTGAGGGCACCAGCAGAGATGAAAAATATTCTATGGTGAGTGATTTGATTATGTACAAGGATAGAATATTTTTGGTGCCCAATTCACAGTTCAAACAGAAGATTATCAAAACTTTCCATGACACCAATGGCTGGCCATCCTGGATTCTTTAAGACATACAAACAGATTCGGGAGAGGTTTACGTGGAAAGGATTAAAGGACGAGGTACAGAAGTATGTTCGTGAGTGCCCCATTTGCCAACAAAATAAGCATGAACATACCTTTCCAGCGGGATTACTACAGCCATTACCCATTCCCGATCAGAAATGGGAATGCATCTCCATGGATTTTATTACAGGGTTGCCGAAGGTACAGGGTAAGGATTGCATCTATGTGGTGGTTGATAGACTCACCAAATTTGCACATTTCTTTGCTATTTCAGCAACCTACACAGCTACTCAAGTAGCTGATCTATTTTTCAGGGAGATATTCAGGTTACACGGGGTACCCAGGAGCATAGTCAGTGACAGGGACAGCAGGTTCCTGAGCATTTTCTGGCAGGAGTTGTTCAGGTTGTGTGGTACAGAGTTGACTCCTAGCACTAGCTACCACCCGCAGACTGATGGACAAACAGAGGTGGTAAATAAATGGATCGAGGGGTACCTACGTAATTATGTTTCGGGGCAGCAGAAGGCCTAGATCAAATGGTTGCACCTAGGGGAGTACTGTTACAATACTACACACCATATGTCCATTCAGATGACTCCTTTCAGGGCACTCTACGGTTATGATGCCCCTTGCTTTACAGATCTCTTGCTTGGTGACAGTCGGGTGCCTAAGGCTAAGGATCTTCTACAGGACAGCCAAGACATCCTCAGGGAGCTTAAGGAGAACATACAACAGGCACAGAATCAGCAGAAGTTGTATGCTGATCAGCACCGAGTGGAGAGGAGTTTTGAGGTTGGAGACATGGTGTACTTGAGACTCCAACCCTATAGGCAGTCCACTCTCAAGAAGAGTGGAGCAGACAAGTTAAAACCTAGATTTTATGGTCCTTTCAGGACTATTAGACGAGTGGGTGAGGTGGCTTATGAGCTTGAGCTTCCATCAGATAGCAGGGTGCATAATGTGTTCCACGTTTCCAGGCTTAAGAAGGCTCTTGGCCATAATATAATTCCCTCTGCAGAGCTTCCACCCTTGGATGAAGAGGGTAAATTGATCCAGTACCAGAGGCTATCATAGATACTCGGGAGAGGCACTTGAGAAAACGGGTTATCAGGGAATACTTGGTCAAGTGGAAGAATTTGCCGGTAGAAGACACCACCTGGGAGAGTGAGCAGATAGTGCAGCATCCAGAGTTGAGGTTGCTTGAGGACAAGCAATCTTGGGAAGGGCGGACTGTAATGTCCCCCACTTAGCTCACTCCAGAGGATCAGGACTAGCCTATAATTGACTTCTGTAGGCTAGTGGATGTGTATAGGAAGTCATCTCAGTGACTTACTATTTTTAGTAAGTTGGGAGCCAGGGTTGCTATTTTTAGCAGGGCAGATATGGTTGGACAGGACATGTGAATTCAGGGTCTCGATATCATTAGGAAACTCCAGTTGGTGAGAAAAGAATTAAATTAAAGATTTAATTCGTATTTACTTCTGAGACCGACATAATATAAAGTAAGGTTATAAAGTCACTTTATTTAAGTTATGACTTAAAGTGACCTTCCTAGGGATGGATGCCCTCATGGTGGTATAAAGAGATGATTTTAAATAAAAATTAAATTAAATTACTCTCTCTTGGGCGTTGGAGAAGGAAGACAAATAAAAGACCCAAAAGTGACTTCATTTGTCATGCTTGATTTTATAAATATTGCTCTTGCTTTTGAGTTGCCCATGCTTAGGGTTTGGAGCTTGGCTCTTTGGTTTTCTGATATCGATTTGCAGAGACGAGAACCTTTGCAGATTGCCTTTCCTCGTGTATGAAAGAGTGCATCATGAAGGGATTATTGGAATCTTCATTCAGAGGGTTCATTTGTGCTCAATTGACGGAGTTTGGGATCGAGTTTTGGAGCTGAATAATCATATTTCATGAAGTTTAGAATTGCAGATGTGAAAACAGCCCTTGGGAGTACAGATTTGATAGACATTGGTGTTATTTTTGTGACTGAAATCATTCTTGCTGCTGGCCATACTTTCCTTATAGCAGGCCGTACACCTACTAGAGGCCGTACCATTTAGAGTGCATTGGTTAGTGTGCTTCGTGGAGATATTTTCTTGGAAGTTGGTTGCCTTGGAGGAACAAGGAGTTGCTGATGAAAATAGATTACTTTCAGATTGTATTTGGTGCATTCAGTGCTGATATACATAGCCATAGAGGCTGTACCTTCATAGCTGGACGTGAGCAATATAAGTTGCAATTTCTTCTTAGTTTCGGTGTTATTTAACTCCCCAAATCGAGGCGTCTAGAGGCATATTTATTGCTGATAACAATTGTAATACATAGCATCTCCATATTGCTGAGTGGTGAGCCTTTCCATGGTGTTTCATTGCTGGTCCAGCGACAGCATCTGGACGAAGTTGTAAACGTGATATGGGTATGTACTCATAATTCATATTTTGGTCAAATACAATCTGGGTTGGTGTTATTTTGTTTATATCTATCTTAGTTTTTCTGGGTTTTCTTTATATGCCGTATTTTCTATGATATTGTTGCAAAAAAACCCTACATGCAAAACATGCAATAAAACCCTAAACTGCAAACCAGCAAAAACACAAAAATCAGTCAGTGCAAAAACATATACAGTGGGGTGTATATTACAGATATATCATCGATAATTTCACAATATATTGGTGAAATTTTTGGTCAAAATCATGGTCAAAGATATTTTGAAAAATTCGCGATATTTTCAAGAAAATGTCGGGAACCCTGCCGAGAAAAGATATATCGGAATATTATAAAGATATCTGCTTCTATGCCTTATACATGTTTCACCATGTATAGAGCATTGTACCCCCTTGGTAGTCGATGCATAACATCCTAAAGGCTTGCACTCACTAAATAAGCACCATTCATTCTCAAAGAAGGTAGTTACCTTAGCCCTAGCCTAGGGAAGTGGATTTTCGATAATAAATTGAAGATAAAGACATCAAGTTTCCACGGTCCATGATATTATAAGATAACTCTTTTAGATTAAACTGTGTAGTATTTTTTTTCATCAACGTTTCGGATCACATTCCGTGATCCATCATTAGGATGTAGAGAGAGAGCAAGAGAAGAGAATGAAAATGGTAAGTTGTAGACCAAGACCAACTAAATAAAGGGAGGGAATTGACACAAAAGCCTAGAGACCATAAGGAGAAAAAAGGAAAAAATAAGAAAAGGAAAAGAGAAAAAAGAAAAAAGACAAAAGAAAAAAAGAAAAACAATAGAGTTGTTACTAAGAGAAGATATGGAAAGGATGAAGTGGCAAGACACTTAGCACAAATCAAATAAAATTAGAAAAATGAAACAAGTGCACTCCAAAAAATATAAACAACTTATATATATAAACATTTTTTTTTTAAACAAACAAGACTAGGGACTTTCTCCCTAGTCTTGTTTGTTTATGTGATCTCCCGATATTTAGGCATTGTTTAAATTAAAGACTAAAACATCATGATAAAAGACGGTGAAGTTGCTTTCGTGAAACACAGTGTTTAGCCAATTTGAATGATAGAGACAATCGCGTATGTATTAACATTTAATACATACATACATATATATATATATATAATATTATTTATTTAATAAATAATATTGTTATATAAATATCTTAATATAATTAAACTATATTGGTAAGATATACTATTATATTTATAAATTATAAATATAAATATAAATATATTAACAAATTAATAATTATTAAATATAATACTATATCTATTATAATAGATATATTGGCAATAAAGAGCGCTCAAGTCCTAAGCAACGATTCATATCAAAGATGCGCTAGGAAGAGCAAATGATGATTAATGAATAAAGGTCATTAGAAGAGGTGCGATCTCTTAAAAGATATCTAAGTTTTGTTATGAATAGTCAAAAGCTACGTAGAAAAGTTGTGTCTCATAGGGAGACAATGATATGAAGTGTAAATCATTTCAATGAGGAGAGGACAGGAAGGAACGAATAGAAAGAAGTGAGCAGATATAACGAAAGTCAGCGAACATAGAGGACAGGGACTAAAAAGGTCACCAGATAAAGAGAAGTCAGGGAATATGAGTCAGCGACAGCAAGGATAAAAACAGTCAGTGATTATAAACAGTGATACATATATATAAGAGGCTGCGATTCATTAAAAGTGAGGCATGGGTTGTCATAAAAGGTAGCAATCGTTGGTAAGGGGACCGATTAGTACAAGGAAACAATTGATATAAGTTCAGAGTAATACAAAGGCTATAAACAACGGCGATGACTATGAGGAAGCATCATCCTTAAAAGGGATGCGTCCCTTCATAGGGGATTAAACATATATAATTCTGAGTCTTATAGAAAAGGGACAGGCAGAGAATAAGGAACACATATAATTCTGAATCTTCTAATAGGTAGAATAAGGAATATATATATATATATATATATATATATATATATATATATATATATATATATATATATATATATATATATATATAAGGAGAGAGTAATGTGTGGAATGAAGAAGATAAATCAAATACACTAGCAGAGATATAACATGCAGAATTTGTATTGAGTATATCAACAGGTCCATGAAGATCATGAGCAAAGTTATGATGGTCATTAGTTCATGCACATAATCATTTCATAATTCATTATGCATTGCTGATATGATTGTTTGCAACTATGAGTTTGATTAGTTTATTATGCATTAATGTGGATTCTTGCATGAGTGTTATGATTTCTATGATGGAGGAAATGTGGTGCAAGAGGGATAACAGAGTTGGGGCACTCTTCTAGGTACGCCACCCCTCTAGGGGGGATTGAATAATCTCATTGGGGCCAAGGGGGTACAAAGGCTACCACCCTTGGGCTTAGAAGAGATGGCTTCTGAGCACCTTTTGTGATCTCATTCTCCTATCATATATATGTAAATTCAAAGGAACCAATCATACAGAAAGGGAAAAGAAATGATAAGATGAGGGGATAACGGGAATAGATACCTCACTAGGTAGACCACCTCATATTTATGGCACGGGCCACATGAGGCCAAGGTGGATGGTATATCCGCTCTTGGGCCTAGGGTCGAGGATTCAAAAACACCCCATCGAAGTCACTCTCCTCAACTCTCTTATGGTTGAGTTTCCTAGATAGTTAAGGTCTTAGCATTATTAATGTCATTATAAATCTGTTAACTTGGTTGTGAGAAATATTATTGCAAGTGTTAGGATTAAATCAGGCCAAGGTACTCTCTAAATCTTTGTTTGCTTGGAATATACCCTAGGCATGATGAAAGTGATGATGAAGAAATTGAAAGAAGGACTAGAGAATATACCAATTGCTGAACAAGTTATGGATGAACAAGAAGAGTAAGAAACAAATCAAGTAAAATGTTGAAAACTATTTTTAAAATTGGTAAGACTAGTGTTGATGTTGCTAGTTATTCTAGTAGTTTGAATTTGGAGGATTTGATTGATTGGATAAATGATCTAGAATAATATTTTTAGTGTGAGGAAATTGTAGATTCTGAAAGGGTTAAATTTGCTAAGACTAAATTAAAAGGAAATGCTATAATATGTTGGAGGGAAGTGCAATTGGACAAAAACATGAGAGGTAAAGAAAAGATGGAGAAATGGGATAGCATGATTTCAAAGTTAAAAAGTAAGTTTATATCTGTTGATTATTAGTTAGAATTGTTAAAAAGATTGCAAAATTTGAGACAAAATGAGAAGATTGTGAAAGAATATATTGAGTAATTTTATAGAATGATAATTAGAGTTGGACATAGTGAAGCTGATCAAGAAAAGGTGGCAAGATACATTAATGGATTGAGAGGAGCTATTCAAGAAGAATTAAGTATGGTAAGATTATATAGATGGTTGAAGAAGCATTCCAATTTGCATTGAAGGCAAAAGAAAAGTTGAATAGAAGATTTGAGATAAGATAGAATAGATAGAGAGGAAAAGGAGGAAGATTCTAGAGTCAAAAGACATCAAGTTTGTGGCAGAAGACCTTATAATGAAGAAATTGAAGCAAGAGGAAGTAGCTATTCATACCACAATGAAAGAACAAATCGATATTGATGGTAGAGAGGTAGAAGAAGATATGGTAGAGGTGGTGGAAGATCATTTGGAGGAACTTGTTTCAGATGTGGAGTAGGACTTAGAGCATTTGAATGTTCCCAAAGTCAAGGAAGCAATAGCAAAAGATCTGAAGGAAGCACATGAGTTGCACATGATAATGAAGAATCAAGTGGATCACATAGCCCAACAAATGAACTAGAGAAAGGTGAGTCATTAATAATGAAAAGAGTTTTGTTGAAGTTTGGTGGTGTGGATAGAGAGGAACTAGTAAAAAGGAGAAATCTATTTAGCACTGTATGGAAGACTGAAATTAAGTGTTGTAATGTTATCATTCATAGTGGAAGTGTAGTTAATCTAGTGTCAAATGAAATGGTTGATAAATTGAAATTGAAGAAGTTAGAATATCCAAGTCCTTATAGAATTTCATGATTGTAGAAAGAACATAAGGTATTGATAATGGAATAATGTTTCGTAAAGTTTAAGACAAGAGCAATGTGGTGAAGGATGGTAAGAAGCATATATTGATTCCATTAAAAAAAGTGAAAAACAATTATGTAGTAATGCTAGAATTTGTTTGGTGGATGGTAGAAAGTCCCTAGATGGCCAGAAGCATGAAAAGTTGTGTTTTGCATTGATTCCTATAAATGTGGTAACATAGATGAAGAAGAAAAACCGCAGAAATAATTTTCAAAGTTACTGATAGAGTACAATGATATAATTTTAGTCAATATGCCATAGAGGTTACCGTCAACAAGAAGTATCAGTCATCATATGGATTTGATCTTTGGAGCAAGTTTGCCAAATAAAGTTGCGCATAGAATGACAACAACAAAGAATGAAGAATTGAATAGACAAGTACAAAAATTGTTGAAGAAGGGTTTGATCAGAGAAGGTTTAAGTCCATGTGTAGTAGCAATAGTACTAGCACCAAAGAAAGGAGGTAAGTGGAGAATGTGTACATATTCTAGAGCAATAAATAAGATCACAAGTATAGATCTCCATTACCAAGGATAGATGATTTGATGGATTATATACGTGGAGCAAATCACTTCATCAAGATAGATTTGAAGAGTGATTATCACTAGATTAGAATTAGAGAAGGAGATGAGTGGAAGATCGCATTCAAGACTAAGGAAGGATTGTATGAATGGTTGGTTACATAGTTGGCAAACTTGTAGAGTACTCAGTGAGTTGCTAAGTACTTGCAACTTTTTTTATTGGCTGAGTAAGGTAAACTCATGACTCATCTTGATGTTTTCGGCAAGTTTCAGTGCCAAACTCATGTGAGCACTCGGTGAATCTCATGCTGAAACTTGTCATACGCAGATTGTACACTGAAATGCAAAAAAGTTGTAGGGTTTACGTGGAAAAAACACTATCGTTTGGAGTTCTAGTTGAGTGTGCTAGACCTATGTTACCAAGTTTGGAAAGTGGGTGATGAGTTACATGGGTTTGTCGTGGGTTCGTTGCCGATTATAAAGCTGCCGTTTCTACCATAGTTAGAAAGCTAAGGTTGATGGAGTTGTCGTAGGGAGTTTTCTTCTCACATATTTTTTACCGCACATACTGTTTATATATATCCTACATGTTTTTTTATCGGCATTCATAAGAAAATACAAAAGAGCTTTAAACATTACATTATTTTCTCTTTTAAAAGAAAGATCAAAAACTTTTTAATCTACTCTGATTTTCCACGCTGTGTAATAAAGAAATAAACAAATAAGAAGAAAAAACATTAATAATGGTTTACATGATTCAAAGGGAAGATAAAAAACTTTACCTTTCCTTTTACTTCTTACATTATATATATTTTGTCTTTCCTTTTTTTTTCCTTTAAATTTGTCCTTTTCCTCCTTTTTGATTTTTTGATATTTTTTCAATTTTTATTTTCTAAATAAATGTTTTGTTCAAATAAATAAATAAATAAATGTTTTCTTTATTTATAATATTTATTTAGTTTATTTAATTAATTTATTTGAATATATTTATATATATTACAAATTAAAATATATTTTTTAATATGTATATATATTATATTTTTTAATTTTTAATTTATATATATATTTTTAAGGTAAACACTTTTGATTGCAACTATGAACCGGTTACATGAAACAACAATGTTAAGATATACATTCAACACACCATTCAGCGGTAACGTGTCCTCGAGGGGATTTGAACCTTAGTCTCCATCATGAGAAGCAAATGGCCCAGCGACTTGACCACATCCCACACACACTTTTAATTTATATGGTTATAAATATTTTTATATATTTTTAATTATATATTGCACGACCATACTTATTGTATTAAACTCAAGGGAAAAATCCGTTGTATGACAAATCTGAACCCTGAACTTGAACCCAGAACTGAGCTAGCACCTAGTGCTAGACATTGCATTGATTTTAGATCGCGTGTAATCTCACTAGATGGGCACCTAGGTATGGTGTTTGCATGGGCATTGCTATTGCGGGCGAATGGAGAGGCCCATTTGCAAACAACCCCTTAAGTTTTGAGCCCATGGTTGCATAAAGTTTGTATTTTTTAAAGAAATTTAAGTATTTTTTTAAGTTGCCGAGTTTTGCCGAGTTGAATTTTTTTTTTGGTTTGTTGAGTTCAAGTCGGATACGAGCATGCAAACTATGGTTGATTATGCCTTTCGAGTTGACTAATGCACCAAGTACATTTATGAGATTGATGAATGAAGTATTGAAGCCATATTTGGGTAAGTTTGTGATTGTTTATTTGGATGATATTTTATTTTTTAGTAAGACTAAGGAAAAACATCGAGAACACATCAGATTGGTATTACAAAGATTGAAAGAGGAAAAGTTGTCGATCAATGTCAAGAAGTGTAGTTTGATGAAGACAAAATTGGTACATTTGGGATTTGTAATCTCAAAAGATGGCCTAAAGATGGATCTAAAGAAGATGAAAACAATTGTTGATTGGCCCACACTAAAGAATATTGTAGACGTAAGGAGTTTCCATGGGTTAGCTAGTTTTTACAGGAATTTCATTAGAAATTTCTGTAATGTCCCCATTTTCAGAATGGTCGCCATTGGAGAGCAGAGGGGTTGGTTTTCACACTCCAGGATTTTTGGAAGGAGAACCGAGGTTTGGAGATGACTTTAACATATTTTTCTAATGGTCTTGATATGTTCATTTCATTTAATATATTTCTCTTCCCATGGAGCGAACCATTCTTGAGGATATTTGAGTGTGAAGACATCGAAGGGTTTCCGTATGTGAGAGATTTGCTAACATCTAATGCCACCTTGAAGAAGGATAAATGATCATGCTTGGATCTTGTGTAGGCGCCATCTTATGGGGATCATACTTGATACACTTTATGGACGACATATGAAGGGAAGCTAAATAATGAAATAATACCTATCCGTGGCACACTTGAGAAAGAAGGCTTGAAGAGAAGAAAAGAAGATAAATCCAAATCCTTTTGGCATTTTGTGGAGCCTAGTATACATCCTACTGGGTCGGCCCTTGTAAAGAAGGGAAAACAATTTTTAAACAAGGAATATACCTGTCCAGGTCGGCTAGAACCAATTGGGCGCCTAGAAGGCATATGAGGTCGGCCTAGAGAGAGAAAAGGTCATAAAACAAGTGCATATCTGCCTAGGTCGGCCAGCACATGAGGGAGGGTAAAAATGTGTATAAATACAAGTTGATTTGGTGGCATTTTACATTTTATCATCATTCAATCATTCATTCAATAAGCTTTTGGAGTTTATCTCTTAGCAAGATCTCCGGACGAAAACCTCAAGCATCTTAGAGGAGTTGGACAAAAACCTAGCTCTCCTTGGGAGGATTCCATGAAGGGAATTCATTTGCACTTCATCATTTTTGGAGCAGAATTGCAGATCAGATTTGAAGATCATTTTGAGGACTTTGCTATCATTAATTTGCATTGTTTTTGGTATGTACAATCTTAGGGTTTAGGGCAGATTTGAGCTGGGCTTGTTTGTCTTGTTCGCCCAAGCTTTGGATGTAATTGAAGACTTATTTATTTGTGATTTTTATAGCAGCAGACTTCTGGATTCATTTCAGTCATTTGTGATGGCAAATTGAAGTGATTTAATTGTATATTTTGTGGTGGAATTCAAATGTGATGTTGGCAATATTGTTGGCAATAATGCTATGATGTTTTGTCATGTTTTATGGGAAGTTATATGCAATTGTTTAAGTCTGATTTTAAGTGCAGTGGTTAGGGTGAGGGCAGAAAACTAAAGAGCAGAAAACTAGGGCAGAAGTTAGGCTTAGAGCAGAAAACTAAAGTGCAGAAATTAGGGCAGAATTCAGAAAATTCATTTGAAAATCCGTGAACCCGAAGTTGTCCGGAATATCCCCATTTGGGATATTACAATTTCTATGGCATTTGTGCACCAATTACTAAGACTATGAAGGGAGACAAGAAAGAATTCAAGTGGACATCAAGAGCAAACAAAAGCTTTGGGTTAAGGAAGAAAAAAGTTATAGAGCAGCTAGTATTAGCATTGCTAGATTTTGTTAAAGTATTCCAAGTAGATTGTGATGCAAGTGGAAGTGCAATTGGAGTACTGTTAAATTAGAAAGGTAGACTAGAAGTAGAATCAGTGAGAAGTTGAATGATGCAAACAAGAGGCACTCAATGTACGATCAAGAATTTTATGCTATAATTCAAGCCTTGAAGAAGTGAAGACATTATTTGTTTCTTAAATAATTTGTGCCATATAAAGATCATCAAGCATTGCAATATTTGAACAATCAAGGTAAGTTGAATAAAAAACATGCAAGATGGGTTAAATTTATGCAAAGCTATTCTTTTGTATTGAATTGCAGGAGTAGAAAGTCAAATAGAGTTGTAGATGTGTTGAGTAGAAGGTAGGATTTGTTGATAGAGATGAGACTTGAAGTAGTTGGATTTGAGGAGATGAAGCATTTATATGAAGCTGATATTGATTTTGTTGAAGAATTGAAAGCATGTAAAGAACCTGTATGGACAAAAGTAAATGGCTTAATTATTCGATTTAGAATGATATGTTGTTCAAGGGTAGTCAACTATGTATTCCTAGAAGCTCAATGAGGGAGAATTCGATAAAAGAGAAACATAGCAGTGGCTTAACAAAACATTTCAAAGTAGATAAGACACTGGCATTGGTGAGTAAAAATTATTTTTGCCATAGATATATAAGGATGTGAAAATGTATGTTCAGGGTTGTACAATTTGTTAAGTTGCTAAAGGTGGTAGTCAAAATGTTGGATTGTACAAGTCATTGCCAATTCCAGAGAGATCTTGAAAGGACATTAGTATGGATTTTGTATTGGGATTGCTAAGAACACAGAGAGGTCATGATTCAATATTTGTGGTAGTTGACAAATTTTCTAAGATGGTGCATTTCATAGGATGTAAGAATACAAATGACGTGGTGAAAAGGTATGTTTAGTGTTGTAGAATTTTTCAAGTTGTGAAAGGTAGTAGTCAAAATGTTAGATTTACAAGTCATTGCCAATTCCATGAAGACCTTGGAAAGACATTAGTATGGATTTTGTATTGGGATTGCCAAGAACACAGAGGTCATGATTCAATATTTGTGGTAGTTGACAAATTTTATAAGATGGCGCATTTCATAGCATGTCATAAGATAAATGATGAAGTACATGTAGTTGATTTATTTTTCAAGGAAGTTGTGAGTTTGCATTAATTGCAAAGAAGTATAGTATTAGACAGAGACAATTTATTGGTTACTTTTGGAAGACATTATGGAAGAAGATGAAGACAGAGTTGAAGTTTAGTTCAGCATACCACCCATAGACAAATGGACAAACAGAAGTGGTGAATAGATGTCCAGGTAATTTGTTGAGATTTTTAGTAGGGAATTCGGATATGGTTTTAGTGCAAGCTGAGCTTGTTTATAAGGTGAATAGGAGCACATAAAGATCACCTTTTGAGATAGTATATGGGAGTAATCCAATGAATGTATTAGAGTTGAGGGACATTAGAAATCAAGAGAAGAGAAGTGTCGAAGTAGAAGAATTTGTAGATCAGATGAAGAGTTAAAAGAGTAGTTAGAGAAAATGAATTCTAAGTATAGGGAAAATGCTAACAACAAAAGGAGACATAAGGAGTATGAAGTAGGTGATGAAGTGATGGTATATTTGAGGTAGGAGTGATTTCCGTAGGGCACATATAATAATTTGAAGATGAAGTTTGATCCTTGTAGGATTATTGGGAAGTTTGAGTCAAGAAATGCATATGAAGTGAAATTAGGTTTGGGAATAGTACCAATATTTAACATTGCAGATTTGTATGAATTTAATGAAGGATATGTGGAAGAAAACATAGTAGAGTTGGATAGGAGAAAACAAATACCGGAACAACAAACAAAAAGAAGTTGAAGAGATCCTTGACAACAAAATTTGAAAGAGCACCAAAAATAAAAAAATATGAAGAATATCTAGTAAAGTGAAAGGGAAAGCCAATTGAAGACTCAACATGGATATCTACAGTTAAGGTGAATTGTTTTGGTTTCCCTCTAGTCATCCCGAAGTGAGAGACTCACTTTTCAATTACCCAAGGTGTCTAATGCAAGAGCATCTAGAGTGTAAGAGCAATCTTGCATCAACCAAAAATATTTTCTTTCACGTTTGTTTTGTTTTGCAAGTTTCCTAATAATGTTCCACTTATCATACTCTTACTACAAAGACTATTCCCATTTTAGAGGCATGTTCTTGTTCTAGTCACCATTTCAACACATTAGAGTTCTAGACAAGAGATCTTATTGTGTGGTACTGCAAATTGATTCTAAAGCTTCAATTTGATAATAGATCCCAGAGGTTTGATTTTGCATTAATGCGACGTAATTTCTCAAACTAGTCATTGGTCAATGATATGACTTGCCAAATTTCTTATCAAGTAAGACCTAATTGAGCTTTGTGATAAAAAAGACAAGCTTCACCCCAACATTTGAATACATATCCAAGCTTATGGATGCTAGGTAGGTTCATGATTAGAACCGCATCGAATTTCATTGCTTACATCTTACTACATTCATTCCAAAAGATTCCTCCTACATGTTTCACTATGCATAGAGTATTGTACCCCCTTGTTGGTCGGTGCATAACATCTTGATTGCGTGCACTCGCTATATAAGCATCATTCATTCTACAAAGAAGGCAGTTAGCTTAGCCCTAGGTCTAGGAATTGGATTTTCGATAATAAGTTGAAGACAATTAATTGCAAAGGAACTAATAGAGTTTGGTAGTAGATTGAAGAGCATTGTATCACAAATCAGCTCAAACATTGCAATTCACACACTGATTGTGCCTGCGATTTATTGAAGGCTGAGGCCTCGTGTTGTAAGCCCTTGTTGTAAGATTCTGAATGTAATACTGACTGCAAACCAATAATATTGTTACTTTGTATATTTATTGTGTCATTGAGTTTTGTTGTGAGTGTTTGCATATTTGGCTATATGGTTGGATAATCCTTAACTGGACCCTCCGGCCATGACTACATTAGCTAGACTCCACATTGATTCTTTGTGACTTGGCAACTCTGTAAAAACTGATTGATGAGTCATGTTCTGGCTCAGTGAGTTTGAGTAAATAATTTGGCTGGTCTTGTTTTAAAGGCAAAAACAAAGGAAATGTCTCAATTAACTTGGTTTTCTTCATTTTCAGTCATGCCATCACGGAGCTCATTTTGATAGAAGACAACTTTTTGCACTGCAAAAATACAGATTTTTTTCATAGTTTTTTAAAATAAAATTCAGCTTTCAATTTGTTAGAAATTCTGCTTTTAAGATCCACAAGTGTTATGTGTCACTTTTACCTAGTAAACAAGGGTGTTTGGTCAATTTATGTGGAGGGAAAACTTTGGACAGTATTTACATCTTTCCTTCGGATTTTTCTGAGTTCCAGGTGTTTATCTGCATTTCTTTCTGTTTTTCTGACATTGACAGCCCTGATCAAATCTAGACCTCAACGTGTGTCTCAGGGTCATGTAGGACCTTCTGAGAACCTATAATGTCAATCATCAAGAACAACATAACTAACCAATACAGCATCATAAAAGCACCAATTTGAAAGAAAATACTTAAAATAGCTAAAATCTCATTCAGAAATCAAGATCAGAACCTATTTCCATGTGAAAGTGTGTCAAAAACACTCAAAAATGACACTTTTTGTATACTTTAACTACCCCTTCTGACAGCACCAATTTCGCAATAGGTTTTTTTTATTCTATTATTTAATGCTGCTGAGTAGGTTGAATCGGTAACCAATTCAGCATAAATTAATAACTGGAAACATATAAATACCATCATTTAACTTCATCAGATACATAAGTCAGAAAATTTCTATCTCCTTTAACTTGAGCTAACTCGGAGGACAGAAAAGGAGTCTTGAGAGACAGACTATAGGATTGACATTGTGATCACATGAGCTAGGACTAGACCATTGAAAAGTTCATTTATTACCTATTTACCTTTCCCTGACTTGATTTCGGTTGTAATTGACCAAGATATTATTTTTCGACTCAAGTTTGCTTTTTTGGCCAAGGTAATTTATTATGTTGACCATTGTGATTGTAGTGCTTTTATGCATTGATCCGTTTGGCTGTTGTTGTGCTTGTATATTAGTTTGACCGCTAATATCTGTAGTGGACTAGTCAATTCTGCTGTTTGATTAAGAAAACCTAAGGTATGCTGATTGTTTGTACCAATTTGACACTTATACTGACTGAGATGCATTGGATGATGATTCTCGCTGCCATACTTGAATGGTTGTAATGAAGTGGACTATTATAAATGCATTGTTTTCACCATGAATGTTGAATACTGAATTATAAGGTCTAGGGGTTCAATTTAGGTTGCTTGTGTTCCCTATGACAAATAATAGTGTTCAGGTGAGGTTAGTCGTGTTCTTGATGACTTCTTATGGGGTTTAGTTGTCTCCATTTGTTCATTTCACGTTTTGGGTGTTTGCTCATGTTCATGATGATAATTGATAGTGTATAGTTGAAATATTGCCTTGCCAAGATACTGAAGCACTATGCAACAACGGTCCCACAACTCACAAGTTACACTAGATATGAGACATCAAATGAATGCATTCTATGAAAACATAGTTGACAGAAGGGAACAGAAAAATGGTAGAAGATAAAATTTGGTGAAGTAAGCTCTATTGGGCTGGGGTCAAATCATATGCTTAAATTTTTTGAATTCAAAACATTGAGAGAATCTGTTTGCATGTATCACAAATGCTGTAAGGTGTCCAAACCAGTATGACTCTTATACCCCATTGAGGACTGCTGTATCTTATGGTCGAAGGAGAGTCCCTATTAGGTACAGTCAAGAGTCTCTGGTCTGTGGGTTTTAAATGGAAGTCCCTATTAGGTGTGGCTATGTGGCTCTAGTGCGTGGACTAAGTGGAGTCCCAACTTCCTACTAATGCCTCTAGTGTGAGGACCATAAAGGAAGCCCCTACTCTATACAAGTGTGTTTCTAAGCATGTTCTTCTTGTGGTTGGGTCGAAGATGGAAGTCCCTACTAGGAGTAGTTATGTGGCTCTAGGCTGAGGGGAGTCCCTACAATTTGTGACTACATGCCTCTATTTGAGATGAGACTGGATAGTATGACCACATCTCAAGTTTTGGAATTGGATGGGTTTATGTAAGAGTATGTGGCTTTGGTGTATGGACAATAGGTATAACTATGTTTCTCTAGTGTGTAGCCTAGGCAGATTTCTTGTTAGGTATGACTGTGCCTCTTGTGTATGGGCCATAGATAGAAGTCCCTACTAAGTATGACCATGTTTCTCCGATGTGAGTTGGGTGGAATCTCCCTTAGGTACAATTCTGCCTCTACTGTATGGCTTGTAAGTGAAAGTCTCACTAGGTGCCCCTTGTGTGTTGGCTAAGTTGGGTTTCTTTTATCATCATGTGATCTAGACTTTTGATCAATGAATTGATGGTAAACTATAGTAGGTGGGAAAGATGAATGGGTCATGGCATGGGGTGAAAAGCCCCATGTTTCAACTAAATTAGGGCATGTTACATATCGGGAGCTAGGCCCTACCTAGATAGATAGGTAGTTAGGATGCCTACCTCCACACCGAGATTAGATTCTAAACGTAACATGAATATCCCACGTCCCTGCTCCAACTATAGTCAATAGTGATTCCGATGCCCTATATATCTATATATGTTGGGCATCTTATGTAAAGAATTTGGCCAATCAACTATAGTTGGGGAGATGTGGGTGGTGGGTGGTGTTGAGCCTGTAATGTCCCCTTTTTGGATATTCTTGTTTTCTTTACTTGTACACAATTAGATCTCTAGAAAGGGCCATTAGAAATATTAAAGATCAATAAATTTGATAATAATTAGTTCATAACATACTTCAACATACTTATTGTACCCTAAATCAGATCATTAAAACTAGGGATTAATTAGTATTCATAATATACTCGGTGATTACTATATCCAAACCCCAATCCTTAATCTAACCTAATCATCAACCCTACGGGATGGGGGATAATCATGTTAGGGCGCTAGAAAACTATTCCCTTCACAAGTAGGCCTAGGGGTTTCATGAACACTCGCCAATACCACCACTTGGCCCAATGCTTTATGAACACCCGTCAATACCACATTGGGGAGTAGGCCCAAGGGTTTCATGAACACCTATCAATACCACCACTTGGCCCAATAGCTTCAGGAACACCCGTCCATACCACTTCAGGGCTCACCTCTCACCTACCCAGGGCCACGTTTTATTACCGCCTTTCCCTAACAACCCAACCAATCCTTATGAGGAGCAATAGAGAAAGATTAAAGACCGGGTCATGAATATACTAATCCCTTGTATATCATAGATATATATTATATATGTATATAAGCATAGTTATTTTATAAATCAGAATTTATAGTTATAATCGAATGATAGAATTATAGAAGAGTGGAAGAATAGAATAAAAGAATGATACGATAATATAATGATAGAATAGAATGATATAATGATAGAAGAATAGAATGACAGAATGATACAATAATCGAATAATAGAATGATGGAATAATAGATTAATTAGAATGAGAGGATGATAGAATTATAGCATGATAGAATGGACTGCAATAAATAATTGCATATATATATATATATATATATATATATATATTACTGCTGATATATTCCTTGCAGATCTATCTCTGCCTTATATATCTATTGCTGATCACTTCAGAAATATATTATTACTTGCTTTACTGTTATACTTAGAAAATTCTATCAGAAATATATAGTTTTAAACTCAGAATATATCTCATTCTTATACTCAGAAATATATATGTTTCAAACTCAGAAATATCATTTGTATTCCTTTTCATCTGCATATTAAAATCAGATATTATTCCCTCTACTCCCAAATATCATTGAATTGCTTTTATATGTCTTCAAGGGAGACATCTTTATGAAGTGCTGTGTCTTTTACTAAGGAAGACGTCTTAATTTGCACCTTTTCCAAATATTAATTATACCTCTTCAAAAGTATAACCCACATCTTAACTTAAGTGCTGCCATGATACAAATAGCAGCCTTTCCTTTGATTGCCGCTCTTTATGAATAATAGTCTTTTATCATTGCTGCCTTAATTCTCTATTGTGATTGCTGCCCTTAGTCATAGTAATTACTGTTCTTTGTTGAATGTATTGATCGCTGACTATTAGGCAGCGTTTCATTTGTAATAGGCATTGGTTATATATTTATATAATAATATCTTTATTTTATTATTATATAAATAATATAATATCTTTATTAATATATATAATAATATCTTTGCTTTATTTAATAATATTAATTGCATTCATTTAAATGTGTTAATACTAGATTTTTATTATTAATAAAAAAAAATCAAATTCAAATATAAATTATAATATAATTGCACTCTTTTAAATAATAATACTCTTATTATTAATAATAAAAATTATTACTTCATAAATATATTCAAATATAAATTATAATATAGGGGCATGACAGAGCCCACCCTACTCTTGTATATAGGCCCTACCCCTCCCCACTACGATAGATAGGGGTGGTTGGCTTGGAGGATGGGGGATAGGACCTCCCTCGCCCTCTCCCTTGAGGTGGGCCCTATCCCTATGGTTTAGTTGGTTTAATGCATTGGATGGATGCGTAGGCATTGGGAGGGAAGGACACTTCCAAAGGCACGAGGCCATGGGGAGATATGGTCCATGATTCGTGGATCTTTGATTGGGAAACCGTGTCCCACTCCCTACCTCTATAGTGGGGGGTGGGGACAAAGTGACTTAGCAAACTAAAACATCTAAGTAGCTAGAATGGTCATGGGAAAGGAAGGATGAGTGGATACGATACACTTTGATGACCTAAGAATGAATCTAGGCCATAGCATCAATTGGAAACATGAGTCACTAAGAGATGGGTTGGGTGCTCATCAATTTGGAAATGAATGTTACAACAGGGGCTCGTCTACCAAGTGCTTTAGTGCTTCAACACGTAGCTGTGAGATCTTTTCTTTCATTTGGAACAAATAGTAACAATAGAAAGAATGTTGAATGAGCAAAGCAAGGAGAGTGTTGACCCTAAGGGAGAGGGGGGAAGTGCAGGAGTCTTTTTGGAAACAAGTTAAGTAATTACCGTCCTATCTATGAACAAGCAATGGACCAGGAAGCAACTTTTCAACAACACATTGAATGGCATTGCCCTATAGATATTAGGGCCTAGGGACCCTCACACTCTAATGGGAAGGTGGAGCATTCTAGTATCTATGGATATGGATCAAGCATCCCTCCCTTAGAGAAATAGATTGGTTAGGGCAGCTCAACTAGGGCCCCTTCTTTAGCCCTATGCCCCTCCTACAGGGGCTTGACCTTGAGTCGGCCTTTAGGGCATTTATGGCATTGAACTGACTACCAGATATCAATTTTGAATTGCTATAGACTAACATTTTTTCGGCATTACAATACAAATATTTCGACAATTATTGACAAACATTCTTCTAGAGTTACGAACATTTCGACAATTACTGACATGATCCGCTTATTGGATTACAACCATTTATATATTCTCTTGACTGGAGTAATTCTGATGATATGCTTATACATAGACGTGTTCTATCAAGACAAGAAAGAGTGCTTGAGTTCAGTACATTCAATGCCTACTATATCAGTATGGAACTTTAGTCGGGCATAGATAGACTTGGATGGATGGACGGTGATGGACTTCATTCTAGGGGGCCCTTTTATGGGCCCTAGATAAAAGGGCCTAGGCAGGCAACCTATCCAATTAATTTTTTGGGTGCTCCCCTATACTAATTTGAAATATCCCACCCCTTCCTGGGATATATGCTAGCTGCTCTGCCTTAGACTTCTTATGTTTTTTTTTTTAACAATATGATGCCAAGTAATATAAATTATAAAGACATGCAAATATTGCAAACTAAGGGTAATCTAATATTGAAGCACATGCACAATCTATTATGATCAAATTTGCTTTAATAAATGCAATTACATTAGTATTTCAATTCAGAAGTTTTGTTGAAAGTTTACACAATGGATCATACCCGGAAATGCCATAGCCATAAATTATGTAATTCTGGAAAATGCTGACCTGCACACAGAAACCCTTCATTTTGGACGCCTAGCATCACAATAAAATTTCTCCAGCATAAATTAGCAGCGAACTATCTTTAACAGTTTAGACACCTCTGTTAATGATGAAATCAGCCCCATCCCTTAGGCGTTTCAGCCTAGGATAAAAACGCCCAGCATATGATATTGTACGGCCTGGCTAGGAATGCTTGGTACGGCCTATCAGCAGCAAAGTATGGCCAGCAAAGGAGAATCAGCAGTAGATAATCACAGCCATGAATGTCTTTCTGATTTTCATTAGCAAACTCTTCAAACCCTTGAATTAATTTATGATATTCTCCTCTTAAATGCTCTGTATAAACCCCACGTGCCGAAATGAGAAGGCACAAACAGCAATAATAAATAATCTTTAATGATAAACTTTAAACTTCTGATCTGCAAATAAATAATTCTTTGAAACCCTTGATATATTCTCCAATGAAGCACAATGTTGACTTCTGAATGAAGCCAATCACACGGGCAATCTTCAGCTGGGGTTTCACAACCTCAGAATGCTGAAACAATGAAGAAGCTTCGTTTCTCCAATGCCAAATTATGGTGAAAACCCTAGGTTTCCACCTTCAAGAGCCAATAGTCTCCAAAACATAAAACTTCAATTTGTAAAATGATCAAATGATGATTTGCATTTGCTTTGATGGCACTTTATATACCTGCTCCAACTTAGTCGATTTCCTCATGAGGCTCTTCAATCATTTAAAAAATGTATTTCATGTTTGCCTTTAACTTTAATAAATGCTTTAATAAATGGGCGCTCAAATAATAATAATATTTAATGTACTTTAAGTGACCTTTTTGAGGGTCATGGCCCCATTGGACATAAAGTGAACTTAAAACTTTATAATTGCACTTTATAAATACTTGTCAATAAAGTAATCACTTTATTAATAATTAAAATAACATAACTCCACAAATAATCATTATTTCTCAATTCCGTCTGAACCTGGGAGTTAACCATTGTATCCACTGTGCACCTAACTGCCTTACTAAAAATAGTAAGGGTCCCTCTCTAACATCCACTGACTTACTATAAATAGTAAGTCCCTCAAAACGGAACCAAAAACCTCTGAATATCAATGCCTCAGAACATATGAAGGATCTGGAGAAATAAACACTGACAACTGCCACCTAAAGAGCTCCATAACGCCCAAACTGGACTCTCTAATCCACCACACTAGCCTACGAGGGTCAAATGATAGGCTAACCCTTCGAACTCTGATGCCCACAAAAAAGGGGACATTATAGCCCCTAGATAGCGGGGGAAGAATATAGGACCCATACCATTGTAAGATGAACTTTAAACTTTTGAATGAAGCTTAGCTTTGTCCAATCAGAGCAATGGTCATATGCTTGTGAGAGTTATGTATATAGGGCTGAAGCAAAAGCCGCCTCCCCTTCACCCTCCCAAGAGAACTATAAATGGTCATGGTTGGGCAAGTGACCCATAACTAGATCTAGATAGGGGCCTTTGATTGATTGGAACTAGCTATAAAGGAAGGGCTATAGTTATGCCTAACTCGACCGTCAAGAGTCAATCAATCAAGCTAAATGTCATGTCCCGTTCTAGGTTTGAAACTATATTTCTGAATTTGCAATGTTCCAAAATGAAACACTAGGACTGTATACTGAATTTTATTTCCGCACCTTCAATTATATCTCCTTCAAGCATGAATCATGAACTAATATATGCAAATGAATGATAGAACAAAATAGATATTGGCAGCCTTATCAATGTGAAATTACACCATGAAATACACACAAAGGATTAAAGAAGATGATGATAAACCAAATAAGATCACTTCTGTTATGAATTCAGTTTGTTCAAGTCTTCAATTACATCAAGTTGATGGCTCTAGCATAGCCAATTACATACGCCAAGCTGCTGTTACAAATTAGAGTGGAATGATAAATGTCAACATACCAATTTTGGTGATCAAATGCAATGCAACAATGATGACAAGCCTGCTGTAGCAAATCGGCCTACTTGTGATGATGAAATGCAAGGTGAAAGGCCTCTAAACTGATCGCTGCCACTTGATATTCAGATCAGCCTGAATAAGAGTGTCTCCACCTGTCCAAACAACCTTCAAATGATGGGCGATTACCTCCAAACCCCAGCGAATTCCTTCTACAATGAAATCACTGCCTTTATCAAGGAAAACAGTCCACACATGGGCGGCGGATAGGGTTTTCTGCTGCTATGAACTCATATCTGCCAAGAATATGCTGCCAACAACCAACGACCTCCTCCAAAATTGGCGCTCAACTAGCAATATGATCTTTCTCCAAAATTGGTGCTCAAGGATCTTCAAGGTCTTCGATGATATGCAAGGAATTTCAAGCTTCAAATCTCCAACAATGGTCTCCGACCAAATCTTTGAATGATGTATCAATGATGCTCAAACAAATCTTCAAGTCTCCAATGAAGTGCAAATGTGAACCCCATATGAATCCACCTCCAAGATGTGATTGGGTTTTCGTCCAACACACCAACTCTACGAGGGTTTTTGTCCTTGGAAAGTCATGCAATACAATTGCCAAGCAAAAATGCAAAAGTTTCCAACATGTTTGTGATGTCGAAATGAGCTCCGTCAACCTTTATTTATACTTGGATCTTCTTTCTCTTTCAAAATAGGCCGACAAATTCAAACTAAAGATTTGAATTACTTTTCCCTCCAAGTCGGCCAATAAATTATTTATTTTTGTTTCTCCAATATGACCGCCCAAATAAACAAATATTATTTTATTATTTTTGATTTTCTTCCTCCAAGGTTGAGCGCCCAAAATCAAATATAATTTTATTTTTATTTTTCCTTCACCCAAGGTGAGCGCCAAAATCCAAGATAATATATTTTTTTATTTCTTTTTTCCTCTTCTCATGTGAGTGCTCAAATTAAATAATATTATTTAATTTATTTTCTTATTTTTCTCCTTCCTTGGGCGCTAGCATTATTTAATTATTTTCCTTTGATAATTAATGCGAAATTGCATTAATTCAAATTTTCCACCTTTGCCAGTGTAATTTGCTGATTCTTGTAAATCAACATTCCATTCTCCAAGCCTTTGAATCACATTATCTTTTCCAAGCCTTAGCTCAGCCAGAATATTCCCTTGTTTTGATGAATTAGCCTACGAGAATGAGGATAGGCTAACTCAATCTCCTGTTCGGTGATCATGCCAGAAATGGGGACATGACACTAAGCTATTCGTGATGGCACAAAAGAATCCCTCGTTGAGGGCCCCTATCTTGTCGCCAATGGAACTCTATCCCTCTATAGCCTATGCTTGGGAGGCTGAGCCATATAGAGCAGTTTCTAATCTACCTAGTTTGGTTTGAGCTAAAAAATTGCAATAGAGGTTCAAGTGGAACCCATCTCTAGTAGGTTTTTATGGCAATATTTTATGCCATATGTTGAGGGTTCGATAGAATGAATTATACATGATATAATGTGTAAATGAATAAATAATGTTTTTGAGATAAGTTGGTTTATTCTAATTCAAGATGCTCTATATATGTTGCTTTTTGCAATATGTGAAAGTAAAAACTTTGTAGGTCTATTGATACTTGAAGCTTTATTCCCTGAATGTCATCTTCTCAAAGTAACTATTAATTCTATGTTGCCAGTTTAGGTACGTGTTAAGGTTCATGTTCGACAGTACGACAATCTTTCTCGGAAGTTCGGTATGGCTGGGATGATCATACAATACATAATATTAAAAATATATAAAAATGCCCATCATTTGCAAAAAAAAGAAAAATACAGAATTGAAAACACGAGTAGTAGTGATAAAGATAATTGATAATTCAATGTCAAATGTCAAATCAATACAAAATTATAATCAGCAATCTTCATCGGGAGCATCACTGTCATCACTTGGTTGATGGTTCATTTGAACAATGGTAGCATTATATTTACACAATAATGACATGACAAATTGAATGTGTAAATGGAATTCAATTACATGGGCTTAAAACAGTAAAAACATGACAATTTTTACCATAAAACCTTAAAATAATATTTTTTTGAAAAACATGACAAAAAGGGAAAAATGAGAAAAATGTAGGTTATTCAATAACTCATGTTTAAAATTTAAATAATACTCCAGTTTGACCAAGTCAAAGTCGTGCCGATTTAACTTGGCATGGCCTAGGCACTAGGCATTGATTTAACATAGTTAATTTTGTTTTATTCCCATTTTTTGCTTATATTTTTGAACTAGAAGCAGCTGCAACACCACTCCAACTAGCTGCATCATATGTAGGAGCCTCCTTATCCTCTAAAGAAACGGTGGAAAACCGTGCAACAAAAGCATCCAAGTTGGCAACTCTGGGGCTATAGCCCAAGTCTTCATCGCTCCTTCTGCGTACTCCAATTGCTTATGTAACAGCAGGTGCAAGTTGGAATGCACATAGACCAACTACTTTGCCTTTTTTGCAGCCAACCGGTTGCACTTAATGTAATGTCCCACCCCAAATCTGGGACCAATTTTTTCAGTTTTCTGTGGATAAGTTGATCCCTGTTGCGTTTTGGTGTTTTGCATTTTTGAACATAGCACACATGCACACATATACTTTCGAAAATACGAGGAAAGTTAAGTACCCAGATGTCTTAAATTAATGGAAATGCATTACACAACATATATAAGCAATACCCATATGATAGAAAGACAAAATATGAAGTCTTTTCACATACCCATTTCACTGTCCATACAAATGCAAGTCTGATATACTGTAACAGCAGCTGGGTCGACGGATTCTTCCTTGATATTGCAAGAAACAATGCTAGTATAAACTCAGAAATGAAGAACAGCTGTATACAAGAAGGTTTTTGCTCATACAACAGCCACGAAGGGCAAGAAAGAGAATAGGAGTTGAGAACTACAAAGCCCACATCCTTCCTTGCTGGCTGGTACGGCCTGGCACATAGGTACAGCAGCTTTTAAATGTTTATATCACTCCAAATCTGCTCACAAACAGTCCAGAAGTCCTTGCAACTGAGGCGCCTAGGCTGTGAGAGAAATATCAGTCCAAGTCCAAGCTCAAACACTCTCCAAAACTCAAGAACACCTCTTCACATGTATGGCCAGGTACTGCAGCAGTACGGCCTGTATAGGGAGCTCAAAGCACAACAAACTTCACCAAAATCCCTGCTATAACTTGCAATCTGCTCCTCAAATACCTTTGTAATTATCATGCTAAAAAATTGTAAATATCTTCGTGCAAAACCCTCTGCGACAATGCTCAATGTTTCCAATGAAGCTCAAAGTGACTCCTGGATGAAGCCACGCCAAAACAGCATCCTTAGAGTGTCTTCCAACCCTGCAGATACTCTCATCAAAGGAGGTTTCTGTCTCCCATGAAGCTGGTGCAAACCCTTGTTCTCCACAAACAAGCTCAGACTCATAAAATTTGATATCTGTGAATGAATGAAACGAGTCTTCTTTTTTTCTATTTGTTTCCTCCAAACCCAACACCCACTTTGGATTATAAATATTTTATTATTTCATTGTACTTGGGCGCCCAAACTTTGTGACTTTATGATTTATGAAATATTTCATTAAAACATGTCCACTTTATTATGAAGTCACTTTGCCCCTTATAATTCACTAAGTTAAATACTTTAATTTAACTTAGGCAATTAATATATCATTAAAATAAATTTCATTTGACCTTTGAATTGAGATTTCGTAGCACTGCTAGATCGATCAAATGAAAACCAATGAAGTCCAACTGATTCGCACCGACTTGCTCTGAGTCTCGACCCCCCTGCTAAAAATAGTAAGTTCAGCCACGGGGGCCGAAACTACACCTGAAAAGGAAATCCCAACATGGGTCCTTAAACCATCCGTGTTAGTCTACGGGCTCCGAACCATTTAGGAAGGGGACATTACACTTATCTAAGTGGATAAAGGTGTATGTACTCTAGTTCTACTCAACTAAAGAAGAACTCAGAACTTGTTGAGATTGGAGACAATCAGTACAATAGGTGCTATTATAAAATTAAAATATATTATAAAGCTGCCAAATAAAAGTAGGAAAGTTGTTTTTTATTAAAAATACATACCTGTGGTAGAACTTTAATTGTAAGAGGTTGTAGGTAGACAATGCCTTGGCCATGGAGGTACCATCATGTGTGAGCTTTCTGCTTGTGCTTGTTTGAAAGGGAGCTAACACTATGATTGCTTGAAGTTATGAATCTGCCAAACTCAACCATGACAATGTCCTCTAAATCTGGATTTGGGAAGAGTCTAGTGATTGTAGTCTTGTCCCAACACTAACTTTATTATCTCTATATGGTGTCACCCTCTTTGGCAAGGACAGAATCTTTGTGCTATAATATTTGGGTGAAAAAACAAATGTTAGGAGATGCAAGGGTGTGGTCATCTTGTTACAGTGACCAACAATGATTCTTTTCATCCGTTTAAACAATGCTATTATGACCTTTATTTTTTCTTTCATGGAGTCTGTGTCATCATATATTTTGCCCAAACATGATAGGATCGACAAACTTGATCATGCTCATGATGGGCTCCGTGAAACTCAAATGATAATCGACACAAACCTGCCAATCATCATCCACGACCAATGCTTTGACCTTTTGGGCCCACTCCATACACTTCAAAGATTGTTGATGACCATGGCATTCAATGCCTTTCGCACCTTCACAAGTCATCTCAAAACAATTGCGTGTGATGTGAATTGAATTTCAACAATCTAACATGATGTAAAAATATTAAAACAAGTTACAAAAGTAGATGAGATAATTACAATTTTAAATCAAATTTAATTTTTAAAGTAAATAAAAAATTAAATATTGAAATTTCATAAACTTACCTTCAACAAATCCAATTTGGAGGACTTGAAAATAGCTTGTGACATGATCATTTGTCATGAACATTTGAATCTCCTCAGTCTTGGTGTAGATTTCTTTGATCTGCTTGATTTGTGTGCCAATCTTCTACATCACCAAGTTGAGTGAGTGGACGACACATGGTGTTGAAAAATGTGCCCATATCTTGCCTCCACTAATAAACTTGTTACCCTACAATTTTTAGTGTTGTCCATTATGACTTGGACAATGTTTTGAGCACCCACCATCTCTAATGCCTCTATGAGGATGTTAGCAATGACGTTTGCGTCTTTCACTTGCCCCTCACAATCAATTGCCCTAATAAACGCTACCCCTTTAGGGCACACTGCAATGACATTTTTTTTAAAGGGTAAAAATAGACTTTATTCAAAGAAGATTACTTACAAATCCACGAATAGGACTTCTAGATGGCAACAACCTCCAAGACAAACTAAAAGAAGAATCTAGAGGGGGCACCTACAATACCACCCCAACTTACAAGAAGTCCAACAAACAACACTATCCTTATTGCCATTCCTCCTACCCAGGTAGTCAATCCCAATTACTTGGTCCTCATGAAGAAACTGAGAAAACTGCTGAACTTTGTTTGGGGCTAGATTTCCCCAATCCTCAACATGCCATCTACCCATCTCTTCAGAGGCCCATATAGCTAAGCAATCAGCCACCCTATCCCATTCCCTAGGGATATGAACAAAAGAAATAGAATCAAAGTTTGTGGCAAGCTAAAGGATCTTTTTAGCAATCAAAGCTAATCTCCAGGAAGAATCTTGCAAATTACTCTTATTCAACAAAGAAACAAGAATCATAGAATCTATTTCATAGACCACCTTCCTCCAACCCAATTCACAAGCTCTCTCTAAAGCCTTTAGCATAGCCCAAGCCTCCATCTGATTATTAGAGTGCAAGCCCATATAAGTAGAAAGGAAGAACTAATCAGATCCTCCACTGTCTTGAGCAACTCCACCAATCCCAACTGCGCCCAGGTTGCCCCGAGCAGACCCATCAGTATTAATCTTATAAAAATCTCCAGGAGGGGGACACTACGTGCCAGACCTATTCACCTTCCTAGAAGGTTGCGTTCTAAGCCCAGGTTGAACTTGTGAGGCAGTGGGCCATGAGAGCTCCAAGAAGTTGGCCACCCGAACATCTGAAGAACAAAGAGAATCATTTGGACTGAACTTAGGCTCGATATTCTCCTTAAGCATGCTCTTAATCTTGTGCCAGACCTGCATGACCACACTTTGACACCCTTGGAAGATACGACGGTTTCGCTCCAGCCAAATTTTCCAGACTACAAAGGAGGGCCCAAATTCCCAAGCAGCCACAAGAAAGAGCACAAAAGCTGGAGGATAACCCATATTATCCCAAAACTCAAGCAGAGAGGTGGCCTAAGATAAGGGTGATTCCATAGCTTCCACCATAAATGCTAGAGTTCCACCGAAAAGGGGCACTGGAAGAAGAGATGATTTGTACTTTCTTCGCTGCTGCCACACAAAAAGCAAATGGAAGGTCCATAAAAACCTCTTTTCCTAATGTTTTCCCAGGTTAGGCATTTGTTTTGGCTCAAGAGCCACAAAAAAAGATTACACTAAGGCCAACCAAATTTGGTCCAGATTCTCCTCCACCAAGGAACAACTCCACACTCCCCGCTTTGTTAGTCAAGAAAGGTATAGCCCAAAGCAATTGAATAAACTCCTTTAGAATCATAGCCCCAGGCAAGAATATCCCTGTCCTCTGACGAACAACAAGGACGCTTTGCAAGAATAGATGCAAGAGTATTCCGCTCCTCTGGGATTCCACCTCTAGGCCAACTTCTAGGTTCTCGCCAATGACAAACCCAAGACCTCCCAATAGAAGTAGAGGTTTTGAAATCCGCAACGCTAGACCACCCTGCTGCCAAGAAATTTGCACTTACAGACCGGAGCTGGGGAAAAGAAGCAAGAATAGGGGGACGATTGTCCCAAGAGTCCGTCCAAAAGAGAGCATTATTGCCCTTTTGAACAATCCAAAAAAGACCTTCCTTAATAAGAACAACCCCCTTTTTAAGTGTCCTGTTGTGACCAAATCACACATCACCCCATTAGGAATAGGGACCCCCCCTTTTTTTTAGAGCTCTGTGCTTTCAATGATATTTTAATGATGTCCTGGCTCATCTTCCTCTGCCGATCCGGTAATGATTTCCTCTTCTATGATCGTTGGTTCATGATTAGGAGGCAGATGAACTTGCAGTGATGAAGAATTGTGATCAAATCCCATCCAGATAATGAATGTTGAGATCAATCCTGAAGTATGTTTGAGACCCTGAAAAGACTAAGTCTGGAGCCTGAAATCCTGGAAATCCTGAAAAATGGCTAAGTCTGAAATCTGGTGAATCCTCCAAATTCTAGATTTTGCATGTTAAATCCGGTGGATTCGAGACCTATCTCAAACATCCTGAAAGGTATATTGAAAAATATATTTAAGTATAAGTTGAGAGATTGAATTTCTTATACTTTAAATATTTTTCAATATACCTTTGCCCTCGCGATCCTGAAAAACGCCTGACTCTTCCAGAGGATTCAAAAAGCTCATCTAGTGCGACGGGGCATCTAAGTGGCGCAAAATCGCGATGAAAGGGCGCTTTTCAATTACAAGATAAGCATGAGGATTTCAGTTGATCAACCAATGCGCCCATCTAAAGCATGAAGGGAGACGAAAATGTTAAAGGATTTTCAAGTTTTGAAGTGATGCGATTTTAGAAGATTTTCATGCCTTTGAGTAATGCGAATTCCAGAGGATTTCAAACCATCAACCAATGCGCTAGGATAGAAGGATTGATTCCGAAATCTGAATTTTGAAGAGAGTCTAGAAGATTTGAAAAGCTCATCTAGTGCGCCACTTGGAGAAAAGGAGAAGTCTTAAGGTTTGGAATTATGGAGGCTCTAGTTTAGAGGATTTCGAAGTCTTATCCCAAGCGCCAAAAACTTGAGGATTTCTAATCCCTCATCTAATGCGCCCATCTAGAAAACATCATGGTTAAGGAAAGAGACTCCCAAACATCCAACCCAAGCGCTTAAATCAAGTGACCAATGCGAAACTCAGAGGAATTTGAAACCCTCATCCAAAGCGACCTAAGGAGGAAGGATCTAGTTGAGGTTTATTACACATTAAGGGTGAATTTTAGAAGATTTCCAATGCCTCATCTAATGCGACTTCATGAAGGAAGATTCCAGGCGCTTCAAAGGGGATACATCACAAGGTTTAAGTCAATTTTCAAGAGATTCTAAGGTAATGATCTAGTGCGCCAAGAGGTTTCAATATAAAGTTCAGAGGATCCTTATCTAAGGCGAAATCTCAGAGGATTCTCCATACCTCATCCAATGCGCCATACAAGGAGGAAAGTGAAAGTGTCCTAGACATCCAAGGTCAAGTATTCAAAGGGAGTTGAGAGGATTTCAAAGTTCTATCCCAAGCGCCAATATCATGCATGATTCGCTAAAGGTAAAGTTCATTTAAGTTTTGAAGATTCCAACATAGTGAAGTGATGCACCACTTCAAGGACCCTTTATCAATATGCTCAAAAGGAAGAAATCAAAGGTGGTATCCAATGCGCCACACATGAGGAAGAATGAGGTTTGTTTTTGGAGATCTCAAATTACCTATCTAAAGCGCTTAACCTAGGAGCTGATCCATTATGCAAAGGTAAGAAGAATTCAAGTTGCCCATCCAATGCGCTAAAGGTGGAAGAAGGTAGAATATTTCAAAAACACTAACTTGAGGAGGATCTTGTCACCTTGAAGTGATGCGCCACTCCCTTGCAAATGAAAACAAGTTCAAACCAAAGCAACTTGAAGACTTCAACATACTCATCCAATGCGAAATGCTAGAAGAAATCAAAAACTTGATCCAAAGCGCCTGGAGGATGAGGATTTTGAAGGTGTGATCTAATGCGAAGAATCAAGAATCAAGTCTTAAAGTGAAATTCTAAAAGGCAAGAGGATCTTAATCCTTCATCCAATGCGACTTGTAGAGGAGAAAAAATAGTGGAGTTTTAAAAGGAAAATTTTAGGAAGAGTTGAAATCCTTCAACCAATGCGCCCTTCTAGAAGACCTTCAAGACCTTGACTAGTGTGCTAGATCTAGAAGAATTTGAATACTCCCTCCAAGGGGAAGTTGAGAACATTTTAAGAGATTGAGTTTCGAAAGGAATTCATCATGCTTCATCATTAGTCCAACAAGAAGATTTCCAAACACCTATCTAGAAGCACTCAACCTAGAAGATCGTGGAAACCCCATCCAATGCGCCAATCAAAGGAAAGTTTATAAACATTTAATTGTTTTTGCCTTGAAAAATGTGGAAATTGCATTATTAAATGAAGATCAATCAAAATTAAATGTTTTTCACTATATTAAAGAGGGTCGGCCTAGGTATGAAGTAAAGTTTTAAGGCAAATTCTATATATATATCTCCTCTCCTTTTCATTTTTATCATTTTTGAGGAGCAGAATTACTTTTAAAAAGCAAATTTGTCTTCAAGCAGCAACAAGAAGGTTTTATAAAAGTACAAATTTGATTTTGTCAATCCAAGCAAGTGTTGGATCAGATTTCAAGGTATCAATTTAAGGCAGCTTATCAAGTAAGTCTGATCTGAATATTTTCTAATCTGATTTTCTTCTTTTTTCTTCTTTAGATGCATTAAAATTGTTCAAGTATTGGTAAAACTTAAAGAGGATAAATGGATTTTGATAGATTCCTTGAGTCTAGATAGTAATATTTCATAATTATAAAGGAGAACTTCATAAATTTAATGCATCAAAGTAGCTGAAGTAGAGTCTAGATTATGTTTGAAATTACTTATTCGCGTCAAGTTTGCAGGATCATGGCAATGACTTCCAAAGAGCGACAAGCGAAGATCCGGATGGATGCTAAGGGGAAAATTCCCGAATCAAAGCTCGTTTCAAGGTGGACAAATGTAGGAGACACGAATATGGGCAACAGCAACTTGGAAGATATCAAGTCAGTCCTTGAGGAACCCAACGGAGGTAGTCTTGCTCGAGCCATCATGAGGAGTGGAGCCATTGAAGCTGCTTGTTTTCCGCCAGCTTTGCCGTGTTCAGAGATGATCATTGAATGCGTCAAGAAGTATGATGTAGATACAAGACAAATTACAGCCAAAGATGGAACAATATTAGCTTATTTGCAAAAGGAGGCAGTTGAAGAGACTTTCAACATTCCAACTAGGGAGAGGATGATCAGTATCTCGATACAACAAGGTCAACAGGAATACGATGTTGATTCAAAGACAAAGTTGCAGGAAATAAGGAGAGAATGGATGGCCAATCCAGCTATGAAGTTCAATATGAATAATCCTCCGCAGTTTCACAAGTCAAATTTTCATTCTGAAATTGGATACTTGATTATGTTTCTAAATAGAATGACAGGAATGCC
This sequence comes from Cunninghamia lanceolata, assembly GCA_027924645.1. Taxonomy (NCBI): domain Eukaryota; kingdom Viridiplantae; phylum Streptophyta; class Pinopsida; order Cupressales; family Cupressaceae; genus Cunninghamia; species Cunninghamia lanceolata. The sequence continues at coordinate 12,534,734 of BSBN01000655.1, forward strand.
GCAATCTGCTACCTTTCAGCCTTGGATGTACTCTTTCATCAAGTCAGTTCTCACAGGGAAGATGATTGATTGGGCTGGGCTTATCAGTCAGAGTATACATGAGCAGTTCATCAATTTTGCTAAGACCAAGACTTGTTATATGAGTTCCTATGTGGTATACCTTCTCGCAAGAAATGAAGTCTATTCAGGTTTGACCAAAAGAGGAGAAGTTGGCATTGGGCCTAATAAGTACTTATCACATCAGTGTTATCCTCAGTTACACCTCAAGAGTATCAATCATTATACAAGGTTCAATGATGCGTTTGCTATGTTCATTACGAAGAAACTAAGAGGAGAATTTCATAAAAGGTTGTCTAATGCAGCGAGAGAGTTCATTTCAGCATACAGACACTGGTATACTCAGCATGAAAGGTACACTTACCTAAGGATCCAAGGGTTTACATCATATCCATACAGATTACCAAGATATTCAACCAACAGGATGGTAATGTTAGAGGTTACAAGGCAACTCCTGGAACTCATCAGGTTGCAAAAGTTGAAGAAGAAAGGAGGGATTCAGTTTCCACTTCTTCTTGGACAAAATCTGGAGTGTCCATCATTGTCAGCAGCTGAATATTCTGAGATAGAGCTTCAGGCATATCATTTGCAAACTCATGGCACCAAGAGGCTTAACTTTGATCCTTTTCAAGTTTGCTGGAAATATAACAGAGAATTTAAGCATGTCAAGCAATTGGAAGACCACTGGGCCAGTGCCCAAGATGAAGATGATCTCCGAACACTTCAAAGTTCGAGACTCACCTGGGATTTAGTTAGAGCTTCCAAAGTATTCAGGATACCAGATCAGTTCACTGAAGATGATACTATGTTGATAGATGAATTTGATAAGATAAAGGATTTGCCTTATACAGTTGATTGGTCAAAAAAGCATGTGTCCGAAGAAGAATTGATAAAGCCAGTCTTGGCCATGACACAAGTATGTATAAATCAACTATTGCAAGAGATGAATGATGAAGGCCGGGTTCTTACTTACAATAAGATGGATGAAGGAGAACCAGGACAGCACAGTACACATAGCAAACCACAACATAGTGGAAATGATCAAAGTGATAATCTAGCTAGAAAAACGAAAAGACCTAGTCAAGATCAAGGAGAATCAAGCCGGAGACCTCAAAAGAAGAATAATCTATCTACTTCATCTAATCCACAAGAAGGTGCTTCAGTTGTTCAGAATCCAATACAAGAGATAGAAGTTATAGAAGAAGTTGCCTTGATTCCATCTGAGGAGATTCAGTCAAGTCCCACTGTCATAATGGAGGAAAATGATGATCTTGATCAAGATGAAGTAGGTCAAGTAGAATCTGATGAGGAAGTAGCTCGTGTACAACACAGTCAGGTTCAAAGACCGCAAGATCTTTCTGCTTTCCCACCTTGGTTGAGGCAAAGGATTGAGGAAAGTACAATTGTAGAAACTTATCAGCTTGCTCCAGTCGAGGAATTGCTTGTAAATGCACAGAAGGGTAATCAGAAGAAGAAAGCAACAGTCTTTTCCAAAATCACTCAAGATTCTGCTGGAAATAGGGAGGTACATATAGTTGTTCCTAGAATTGACAAGGAGTTAGAAGATATGGCACCTGAGGATTACAATATGACTACTATTGGCATGGGTCCAATCACAAGGGAACAGGTAGAGGAGGAACTACAAGAGTTAGTGAATAGTGTAAGAAGCATGTTAAAGCAAGAAAGAGAAGCTAGGTTAAAGGTTGAACAAGATTTTAATACATTGAAGCACTACATTCAGCAAGTCATGCAGCCTATCCAACAGAAGGAAGCTACTCCAATTTCTCCGTCTATTCTTTCACAAGAAACAGTATCCCAAGTTGAAAACATGAGAACTTCATCTCAGATGATGAAAGGATGGATAGAAAAGACAGAAGAGAAGACATATACCCACCTTGAAGAAATTGTGCAAGTTTATAATAGAGTCATTAATCTTAAGGATTGAGTTCAAGCTTTATTAAGAAATTGTGCTGAGTTCAAACCGATCAAGGAGCAATACATGCCACAGCTCAAGAGTTTAATGGAAGCTCCATTAGAGGATCTAATTCATGATAAGGTGATTGATCGAGATACTCCACATGACTTCATCACTTGGTATTTCTCCTTTCACAACAAGGGGCAACTGGTTGATAAAATTGAAGTAGATATGTCCAGAATAAGAAGTGTTCTTCTAAGAACAGAGAATCATATATACTCTGTTTTGACAACAATATGTAATCCTTATGGAAATGTTACTATTGAAAACATGAAGCAACAAGTTAAGGCATTCTACTTTCAGTATGATGGACTTGATGAGGGTCAGTTGGATAGTATATTCACACTTGCATTTCGTCTTGGAGAAAATAAGTCTTGGATAAATGATTGGGAGAAGACACTTGGCGTCTATGAGTCAGATGTGGCAGTGGCAGAAGGATCCATTAATGCGGCGACAAGTGTACCAATGGAGGATATTGTTCAAATTGTGTCTAGATTCATCGTATCTCATAGTACTACTACATAGAGGGCACATGATGTGGCTTCTTTATCTTCTTGGAAAGCGTGTCTTTGTTCCCTCCTTCATAGCTTCTTTCATTTAATAAAGTGAGCCTCTTTCATTTAATAAAGGAGAGTTTGTTACAACTACTTGTGATGTGGCTTGATCTGGTCCATTGGCTTGACCGACCGATCTTGACCCTTCATTCCTCTGAGGTCTATAAAAGGGCTCCCATTGCTCTTATTTGTAACAGTTGAAATTCTGAAATTGTTGCAAGAGCTCTCTGAGATAATAAAAGATTCATTGCTTTGGTGATTCTATTTGTGTTTCTGAGTGTTGCATGGTTTCAATTTTCAAACAAACATTAAGTTAGATTAAATTTCTCTTTAAGTTTATGTTAGTTAATGAAAGGTTTCGTTATTGCTTTGTGGTGAAATCAGTAAGTTCATACCATTTGTAGTCTGCGGCTTGTGGATTGCAGTGCATGGTTAGTCTGAACAATCGAACATCAATTTGATCTTTATGCTTGTTGAATCTTTCATGAGCATAACTGATTTAAACATCTTGTACACCTTTGAAGATTGCACCTATCTTGTGTAGTTGTTTGTCTTGGCGAAACAAGATCTGGTTTGATTTCACTTCAAGTAGTAATCATCCTTGCATTTAGGATTAGATTAGTGTCTCTAAACCTTATACCTTTTGTTCTTTTTTACCATTCAGTTAGAATTAGGACCAAAGTACATCCATTGCTAAATCATACGCCATCAGTTGCAGTACTTAGACTCTCTAGTATCCGCTTCCATAATCATTGAAATAATCAGTTACTTGAACAATTGCGTAAGTCCCTTTGTGTTAAATAGCAAAATCATACTTAAGTCGCTGAGCTGTCTCTAACCAAAATCATCAGAAGGAACCTTGGAGTCATCTCGTTTGATCACCTAGTTCAGCATTCGGGAGGCTTTGCTCAAGAGGGAGTCAGATACTTAGTATTTTACTCTAATTGTTGACTTGTCGAAAAACAATCATCAACATGTCCCAAATCATGGAACCCTTTCCAGTCAACACCATCCTAGGATTGTCCTCTTTTTCAACTCCACCCAAATACTTACAATTAAGAATTTTGGCCCATGGTTGTTTAGGGTTTTTACACCAACTCCAATACAATTTAGCTGCTAAGGCCTGACTATTGAGTTCGGACTGCTTGAGCCCCAGACCACCAGCCTCTTTTGGTTTACAAACCTGGTCCTAGCTTACAAGACTCCAATTCTGATTTTTTAAGATTTGTTACCCATAGAAATTTCCTAGCAAGAGCATCAAACTCCTTGAGAAAACTCTTAGGAGTAGAAAGAACCAGAACCCTGTATATAGGAAGAGCCTGCAAGACAAACTTTAGAAGTGTCACCCTGCCTGCTAAAGATAACCACTTGAAAGTCCAATGGCTCACCCTTGAATGAAATTTATCTATAATCTTCTTCCAGTGCGTCTTATTCAGCTTACTCGAGGATAGGGGGACACCCAAATACTCCATAGGAAGCTTGCCAATTTGAAAATGAAGGATATTAAAGCAATTCTTTGTTGAACAGGTTCAGGCGTATTGAAAAAGAAGATACTAGATTTGTCTTCATTAATTTGTTGGCCCGAACCTGATAAGTAGATATCAAGAGCTCTCCTGAAGTTAATCGTTTCACCAATTCTAGCTATACCCATCAGAGCTGTGTCATCAACAAACTGGAGGTGGGACTGGGAAGCCAAATCTTGAGCCTAACGCAACCTTGGATGAAGCCTTTTTCTTTGTGTTGCGTCAGCAAGTGACCAAGTCCTTCTGCCATTGGAATAAACAAGTACGGAGATAAGGGATCTCCTTGCTTGAGCCCCCGAGAAGTAGAGAAGAGAGAGGAGGGGATGCCATTGATCAGAGCAAAAAAGGAAGAGGAAGTCACGCAACTCATAACCCAGTTAACCCAATCAGAGTAGAACCCAAAAGCCAATAAGATGAGTCGGAGGAAAGACCGCCTGACTCTATCATAAGCCTTAGACATATCAAACTTAATGAACATGGCCTTCTCTTTGGAAGCTGGCATGGAATGAATAGCCTCCACTGCCACCACTATGCCATCCAAAATCTGCCTCCCTTTCACAAGTTCCCCTTGTTCAAGAGAAATCAATGGAGCCAAACATTTTTTCAAGCGTTTTGCAATGATCTTAGTAATAATCTTGTAAGTCACATTACATAAGGCAATAGGGCAAAAAAAATCCAAAGAGTTGGCACCTTCTTTTTTGGGAATGAGGGCAAGAAAAGTGGAATTAATTGCTTTGAGCATCTGCCTATTTAATTGAGATTCCTTGACCACCTCGAGCAAATCATCTCTTAGGATCTCCCAAAACTCCTGAATGAACTAAATGGGAAAACCATCTTGTCTCGGAGCCTTGCCTTTTTTCATCTGGAACACAACAAACAGTCTCAAGTTCTTCCATAGAAACAGGCTCAACTAGAGAATTATTCATGTCTTCTGAAACCAAAGAAGGGATGCAATCAAAGGACAAGTTGCTCTTTTGCCCTAGCTTGAGAATCATTCTCAGTGAACAAAGCAGAATAGAACCTAACAACTTCCTATGAAATAGCTTGAAAGGAGGATAATTGTTCTCCTGGAGAAGAGATGATAGAGGCAATTACATTACCACTTCTGTGCTCCTTCACTGAGTTGTGAAAAAAGGAAGTGTTCTTATCTCTCTCTAGTAGCCAATCTATTCAAGATTTTTGTTTCCAGAAGATCTCCCAAAGCTCCCATTCAGACAATTCCTAGGTCCACTTAATCTCTTCCCTCTGCAAATCCTCTGTTATTCCCTCTTCCCTGATTCTAAATGTGATTCTATCCAGCTGATTCTGCACATGGTTTTTAATTTGGAAGAGATTTCCAAAAGAGGTTCTATTCCAATTCTTGAGTTTGAATTTGATAAATTGAAGCTGCTTGAAAAAAGAAAACATTGTCTTTCCAAAAGTAGGCTTTCCTTCCAACCACCATGCCTTCATAAGCTCATGCAAATTAGAGTCCCAAAGCCACATAAGCTGGAATTTAAAAGGAGGCTTCTTAGGCAAAGAGAACAACAAGGAGGAAAGCTTGATAGGCCAATGATCATAGCCTTTCCACTCCAATATCTCAGACGAAGTAGTCCACTTATTGCCAATCTAGAATTCTGACACCAGAAACCTGTCCAACCTTTCTGAGATTGAATCCTCTCCACCTTCTATTATGCCAAGTGAATGTACCATTGCTAGGCTTCACATGCACCAAATTAAGAAATGCAACATTATCTCTCATCAAAGTAGAAGATGGGCCAAGATGACCCACTCCCCCTACTTTTTCATCTAGATTACAAATAGCATTGAAGTCCCCTGCTAAAATCCAAGGGCATAAGGGACCAAGAGACCACACAAATCTAATGTGAGACCAAAACAAAGCCTTACCAAGAAAGTCGGTAAGCGCATAAGCATTGGTGAGCAGAAGAGTCTCTCTTGAGTCAAAGCAAGGCACCAACAGTGAAAGTGAGTTTCTGCTTCCCAGCCACCAAAGAGGTGTGATTCTACAGGGGTCCCAAAAACAACCAACACCACCAACAGTGCCTTGGGAGCCCACACATTGACATTCGCCCCAACTCTAAAGCTTGGAAGAGATGTTGGACATATCCTCCACTAAAAGCTTAGTCTCCTGAATAAAAATAATATCCGGTTTATGTTTGCGAATCAAGTCGCGAGTAGCCTTTTGTCGAGAGATGCTAGCCAAACCCCTAGCATTCCAAGATAACACAATCATTTTGGGGGATGAGAAAAATGAGTATCAAGTGTCTTGATGACCCCTGATTCCACCAACGATTTCCCCATCAATTTCACTTTCTCCTGATCCTTCTTCCTTCCTACCTTTACTATCTTCTCAGTGCCTCCTTTTTTGAGGCTTTTTTGCTGCAGACCTAACAGAGGAGCCCTCTTTTTTCCATCTTCTTTTTCCCCCAAAGAATGCACAGGAGCTAATACTGCTTGGCCCTCAATCGCTTCCATTTGGATTTCAGATACTAATGCAGGGACAGCCCCTTAGGTATTTTTGAAGCCTCCTGAGGCCTAGTCACTAACCCTGGAGAGCCACCCACTTCTTGTAAATCCATCGACGTCTCTAAAACTTGATCAGGGGCAAGAGCATTGGGCAAACCAGAATGAGAGAGACCTATATCTTGTCCATCCATGTTGACATCATGCTCCATTGGATCCAAATCCTCAAAACTTTCAAGAACATCAAACCTGTTGCTTGAAGTCGCTTTGGAAGTCAATTTTTTTTGTCGATTTGGGGTCTTCGCCTTAGATTGAGATTTCATAGGAATGAATCCATTCGAATCAGGCACATCATTCTGAATAGGGGCCTTGCCTTTAGCTCTGAGATTAGTTGCTTGCATTGAGTGAGAGGGCTCAGGAGGCTTAGGGCCCAATTTCGAGCAGTTTCGCTAAAGATGTCCATATTCATGACATGTGCACCATCGAAAGGGCAGAACTTCATAATAAATTTGTTGGACCCAATTCAAGCTGCCCAATCTGATCTCCACTAAATCCAGGAGTGGATTATTTAGATTGATCTCAACACAAAGACGAGCAAAAGTAACAAATTTCCTATCGAGGGTTTGGCGAGAAGGTCCCAAGGGTTTCCCAATAACCACCACTGTAGCATGTAGAATATCCTGCCACCAAAACTCTAATGGAAGTCGGGGAAGACAAACCCGAACCGGAATTTTGGACGGTAAATCCTCCATTGGATCAAACCCTACATGGGAGAGTTTGATGAATAAACCTGCTTGATTGTGAAAATAGGGGCCTCCAAAAATCATGTTTTGATCTGCCATTCGAGAGAACACAACGAAGAAATATCCATTAGCAGCTAAAATGATCTCCATATTGCCTTTCGGGTTCCAATTTTTCCTGAACCATGACTCCAAAAAAGCCATGGAGATGCTGATAGCCATGAATTTGCAAATTAATGCATGCTCTGATAAATACAACACTTCATCGGCTATGGTCGCAGGATTGATCACCACCACGGGGCGATCTTTGCATTTCTCCAGACACCCATTGGCTCTTGGACGAAACCCCGAAGGTTGAGCATTTTTGGACTCCTTAGTTGCATGCAAAAGAAAATCAATTGCATGTGCATGTTTGGATGAGGAAGTGTCATCACCATTAAGTGCATCTTTAAAAGACAAATTTGGGGGACCCTTTGGATCCACAAAGGCTGCCATGCAGGCTGCCTCCACCAAAACATAGAGACAAAAATCGATGTAACCACAAAACTGAGCGGGAAAAGAACCACCTGATACACCTAAAATAGAATAGCACTCACCAAAGCCACAGAAGAAAAGAAAAGAGGCCCAATCTGCACACAGGCAGGCTCGTGGCCCTGTAGAGAAGGGAGGCGCAGGCCTCAAAACCCTTGCGGAGTCGTCTCAACGCCCACAAACCTCATCGCCCAGTCCTCCTTCCGACCGACTTTGGAGATACTTAAATCCCATACCTTCGAACTAGTTGTTTTGAAAAGCCACTGCAATGACATCAATTGAGCGGTTGCTTTTGCAATTTTTCTATCCATTTGAAAAGATAGATGCTCTTGTTTTAGCCCACAAAACCCCCATTGGCTGCAAAGATGTCAATAATTTTTTTTCTTTTCTCAATAACATGGTGCACATCTTTTCATATTGAGGGCCTGCATAACCTATGGGTGTTTGACTAATAGTTGTCACCATTTCCCTCCAATATGGTTATCATAGAAGGTTGAAAGGAAGCCCAATGACATAAATGCAACGCACAATGTGCTCATTTGCAATGGCCCTCATCTCATTCTGAAATGACCTCTCTAATGGGCCTCCTATGCAAGAAACAAAGGGGCTATTGTCTTCTTGGGAAAATGGTATCAATAAAAGGATGCGTGGCAACCACTATTAGAGAAGTGAAAGATGGCCTTGAAGGTGGCTTGAGCAATCCTTTCTTGGCTAAAGGATGGTTTTCTAATTTTGCTCTCTTGTTTGCACTTTCTACTGTTTCTTGCCCTTTGATATACAAGAGAATTTGCTCCTTTGGAAACCCCTACTTGTTCAGCCTTGGACAAATTCTAATTCCTTGGCCAACCATTGCATACAAGTGAGCTTTCACTTGACCATACAAGCTCTTATACTCATTATGGCATTGACTATAATGCCAAAGATAACTTCAGCCTCTAGAAATTTGCTCAATCATTGTGACATGTTGCCACAGAGGTGATCCTTGGTCAAATTTGAAAGTCATTTCCGTTCTCGGGTCCATTGAACTATAACTAGTAGTCATTGTAAACTTTACAAATACTTGTACCTACATGTTCTAAAATAAACAAATATTAGCAAAAAAAAAAATGTAACACTATGCTACATAAACATAGAAAAAATAAAAAAATAACATATTGCCCTATGAAATATTAAAAATTGAATAACAATTCAGAAAAACTTGAAAAAAACTTGAAGCTTGGAAATGAAATTTAAAAAACATACAAAAAAATTGAAAAAAAACTTACGTCCTTGATGCAAGCTAAAATATCCCTATAAAATATCAAAGATGTCTTTTCAACACTCAAAAACACCAGCAACCCTGAGCAATGACATAAAAGTTTTGGAAGTTGGGAGTGAGGTAAGTTGGAATTGTGTATTTGTGTTGTCATTTTTGTGTTTTTAGATTGCTTTTAGGGTTTGCATTAACATTTTAGGGTTTTTTCACTTAAAAATGTGCTTAAAAACACCATTTTCTTATGCTTTTTGGGCCACTAGCTCTATGGGTTTGCCCAAGGTACTACTTAGCTGCCTCGGGTATTTGTATAGCATATCCAAGGTGCCTAGGCTGTGCCCTTGGCAAACCCGGATCCATTTGGTCTAGGTATGGGGTTCTACTTGGATGAACTCGGCAACAAAGAATTTATTAATAAGAAAAATATTAAAAATTATTATTCTCTGCATGCTTGATAGAATGTAATCTTATCTTTGTGCAATTGTCCACCATTGTATCTAAAAAGAGTTTGGATATTCTTCTAAAAAGTGCATGTAAACTCGAACAAAAACATTGTAGCTCAATTTTGTCATATCCCTATATTTACGATTGAATCGATTATATAAAGATTAAATATATTAAAATAATAAATTAATATTATATTATAAACCACATATTATGAATATTCTAATTGACAAATATAATTGTCAATATAGATATAAATATAATATATATTATTAAATATAAATAACAATATAATTATTAATATAAATATAAATATTAATAATTAATTATAATTATAAATATTAAATATTACACAAATATTATTATTATCAATATAAAATAAATATTAATTACCATTGTTAATATAATATATAATACTAAAGTAAATATAAGGAATCACGATTACAAGAAGAGTGGGATGAATCGGCAATAAGATAAGATCATCAACAGTGCTGTTGACTAACTAAGGTTGTAGCTGCTTACAAGGCAGCAATGGTCAAGGACTTCCTAAGACAAAAGGGCGGACATTGACCAAGCGAAAGCCTTAGTAAAGGCAGCGCATACAACGAAGCAAGAAAACAAGAAAAAAGAATCAACAAATGTATAATCTAAGAAGAGGCGAATGGCACATATACAAGGATACGGAACTATTAAATAACAAGCAAGTATAATATTAATATAGCGTTTGATTTATGAATACCTTTAGCAGCGGTCAGCATTCTACAGCAATCAAACAAACAAATAATAATTATCATGTTATCTAAAGGAAGCACTATGAGAAGCGACGGGTTTGGAGGGGTGCTGACCGTTGGGAAAAGAATAACTCTTCAAAGATATAAATAAGGGATACATCAATCAATATATGTCATTCGGAAAAAGCATCTATGAGCAATCAATAGTAATCAATCAATAATCTTCATGAAGTCATAAGACTTCATCAGCAGCAAATCATCCATAATAAAGCATCTCAGCTCCTTCTCGAAGATCATGGAGTCACAAGTCAGCATCGTATGTCATCTCTTCTTCATAGGCAACGATCTCTCCATCAGCAATATCTCAAGGGATCACCATGGAAGCATATAAGGCATTTCAATTATCATCTGAGTATACAGATCAGACATACACCACCTCAGACATTCGCAATACTCATTCAATTGACAATTCAATATATAATATATCAGCATGGCATATCATCTCTCAAACCACAAGCAGCGATCATTCATGAGAGAACAAGCGTAGGATATTCACAATGAATAAGAAGACATATCATCTTATTAGAATACCTTTCAGCCGCATCTATACGGAAGGAAAGAACATTCAAATATCATCTCATCAATCACCAACAAATCATCAAACAAAAATTATTATTCTTATACACATAATCCGGCAACGAACGAACATTTCAAGTATCATTTGAAGGAATATACAGATCTCATATATTATCAAATTATCTTATCAAGCAGAGTTTATCATGTACATTCTTATACACATATATCAGCAAATCATTATATCAGCAATCTATTCTCAAGGAGTCAAGGTATCTCATATAGCATAAACAAATCTCTTATATCAGCACTTATAGCCCCTATTCCAAGCAGCAGTATATCCAGTGTTATATCTGCAATTATATCAGCTATTCCAAGCAGCCATCACAACAGCTTACAAGGTATTCTTACCGGCATTACACATATGATCATATGATCCTTATTATCAATCTAATCGAGGAATGAATATATCTCGATATTGAAATAAAGCTATTAAGGCATAATATTGCCATATGTATATATTTATCCATCCGATAGTGACGGTATGCTATCTAGTTCCCATTGAAGGAACAATATTCATAAGAAAGTATTATCTAGTTCCCGTTAAAGGAACAATATGCATAAGAAAGTATCATCTTTGTGATCTATAGGATCACTAGATCGAGAAGATGAATTCCTTAATGGTATGATCTCTCTAACCTTACTCATGATATACTAGGGATGGATAAGTCTTTGCCTCGTCATTAATCTTAGCTAACACCGGGTGAGAGCGAGTAGGTTGGGATAGGGAAGAGCGGTAGTTTATTAATGAATCTCGCACGATAGGTGACTGATGATGGTGAAGTACCTTCGGGTGTGAGGTGAAGCCCCTTGAGCCAAACGATGAAGTACCTCCGGGCGTGAGGTTAAGCCCTTGGGCCTATGGCAGTGGAGAGTAGGTGACTCTCAAGAGGATGAAGTACCTCCGGGTGTGAGGTGAAGTTCCTTGAGTCAAGAGGTGAAGTACCTCCAGGCGTGAGGTGAAGCCCTTGAGCCTATTAGTATTAACCAGCGCCCTAACCACATATCGTCCACCCAGAGTTAATGATTAGGTTAGGTTAACGACCAGGCACGATAAGCACCATTCCCGAAGTATATCATGAGGTCTAAGTTTGGTAAAAGAATAAGTATGAGAAAATATATAATTGATTCATTGTTATTGATTATGATCATGATGTTGCTAATCCTAATGATCTTGAAAGAATATATATGTGTTAGTATCTTTTAATTGCAGGAATTGAATATATGTACGCACAAGTAACATTACATTCATATTCATTGTTATTGATCATGATTATAAAGTATTGATTTCATTATGGAATTGATCTTTTAAAGTACTAATGTCTCTTTCTAGGAGTTATTCTTGTGTACAGGTGAAGAAATCAAGAATACCCTAAAAGGGGACATTACAAATTTACTTGTAACTTATCCAAAAAGCAAGTCATGTCCAAATACAATGCTAAACATTCCATGCATGTTCATAGTTAACACTATCATTCTAATAGAAATTTGAATATTTCTTTATTGATGATATAGAAATATTTTACACATTTGTTCTTTTGTATTCATTCTATTTCAGTTTCTATTTTAAGCATAGTTCGCAAATTCAAACTCGGCAAACCAAAAATTTCCAACTTGGCAAAACTCAACTACATAAAAAATACTTCAATTTTTGAAAAAACATAAATTTGTGGAAAATATAGCTACAAAATGTATCAAATGAGTTTGGCGGGGATTTGGGGGAAATGGCCTGAATGGGGTCGAAGGGCAGTGCCCCTAGCAAGGTTGAGGGGTAGCGCCACCAAGCTCAAATGAAGACCTTTGAAACCACACAAACCTTCATGGCGCATGCCATTTTTCGTAATTTTTAAAAAGGCAAAAAACTATGTATTGTCACTCCAATTCACACAAGAAAACTCAAATGCCAGAAAACTGTGTTTTTCAGTGTTTATGCTGTGTCTTTGACGCATTTTTTCCCGCTTTGGGTTACTTGTTCCGTGTCCAGCGAGTTGCATGCATGGACTCGCCGATTTTCATTGTAACAACTTGCCAAAAACTCAGCACCTCTGACCTACAAGTTTACTCTTTGAGTAACTCAGTGAGTTTTCCAACTATGATTTTAAGTATTGCACGATTAATGATGGTGATGGGGTAACTTTTCTTCTTTTTGCATTTCTCCTGGTTGGTACCTCCTCTTATGTGGGTGATTGCTTTTTTCTGTGTTTATCTGTGCAGATGATTTCTAGATTACTGTGTGCTTCATCTGACATTTTTCCTTAATGATTCCAATGTTTAAATGCTTATTGAATGCAGTTAACTTCCTTTTTGTGTCTTATGAACTTGGATGTCAATGCAGTAGTAATGATACTTTTATTCTGCTCCTCATTGTAGCATTGGTCTTCACTTACATGCTCTGCATTCCAAACTTAATTTTTCATTTATTAAATTATTTATACAGTTACATTTAGTAGTTTGATCAAGTCAAGAAAACCTTAAGCATCGATCTCATTTTTTGAATTTTTTTTTGTTCTAGTCTAGCGGACTGTCCTCCCACACATTGTCAATGCTCGTGAACGATGCCCCTGGAGTCCTCAATATTGTGACTGGTGTTTTCGCTCGCAGAGGCTACAATATCCAGGTTTGGCAGTTTTTGAAACACTGTTCTATATTGAAGAGTGCAGTGTAAACTATCATGATAGTAATCCAGAGGTTTGGCTGTAATATTTACAGAGCCTGGCTGTGGGTCAAGCAGAAAAGGAAGGAATTTCACGAATAACTACTGTAGTTCCTGGGACAGATGATTCCATTGGGAAGCTGCTTCAACAGTTATATAAAATTGTCGATGTTCACAAGGTCAGGTCGGATGTTATGTTATTCTATTTGAGGTCTGTGAGAACGGTTTGTTTCTACTATTTCTTTCTTTTCAGTGAGCCAATCTTTATATCAGATAAGCACCTTGAGACTAGAAGGATGCCAGATGGTTGTAACAAATTACCAAGCAGTATCAGCAGCCTTCAGGCAACATAATTCATCTGGGAACAAAAACTTATTTATTATGGGATCATTGATGACTTTCCATGTTCATTGTACATTGTTTATATCTTACATGGAGTTCAACTTTGCAGGTTGAGGATATAACACATTTGCCATTTGCAGAAAGAGAATTAATGCTTCTCAAAATTGCTGCAAATAACAGTGTGCGTAGAGATATCTTAGACATTGCAAACATCTTTCGAGCAAAACCAGTGGATATATCAGATCACACTGTTACACTTGAGGTATTTACCTTCATTTCTATTCTTCTCTTAATTTAAATGTCTAATATTACTTGAAAATTTCTGTTCTTATCAGTCATGAGAATATTATTGATGAGCACACAATTATACTGGGGGGGGTGAATCAATATAACACAAACTTTTACTTTTCAAAACTTAACAATAACACATATGCACAATCTAGCAATTAAGAACACATGAAGAATATACAATTTACGTGGAAACCCCTGCGGGAGAAAACCACAGCAAAATATTGCTTATATATTGATCTTCTTTGTAGGCACCAACCTACTTCTTTACAATTCTTTTTGTGTAGGCGCCATCCTACTGGAGACGCCAATCCCCACTTATAGACTTTGTAGGCACCAACCCACTGGAGACACCAATCACCACAACTAAGTACCAACTCAACAAGAGACACCAATCTCTTATTTGATAGGCACCAACCTTCAAATTCTTCAATGAGTGATATTGTTTTTACAAGGTCTATGTAGATACTTCTTTCCTCACGAATCTGGTTACAACTCTTGTAATATCCTTCCTTCACAAATCTGATTCAAGTCATGCACTATCTTCTCTCACAAATCTGATCACAAATATCTTAAAATCTTCCTTCAAAATCTCCTCTTAATCTTCACACATATTCATCAAAGATATCTGCACTTATCTTTCATTCATGGGCTGCATATATGCTTCAAAATAGGTCTGAAACACTCTTCATAAATACCTGCCCTAGGTCTGCTCAAAATCAGATATATATCTTATTCTCTTCAGTCACTTCAATCAGCCTTTTCAATCACCATTTTATATTGCTTGGAGAGGAGCGACTTATGCAAAAAGATGTGTCATTTCATTGCCAAAAGACACCTTATATGGTTTTGTCTCTTCAAATTTAGGCGCTATTCCTAGGGAGGGTCGACCACCTTTGATAATTAAATTTAAATTTTAATCTTGGCACCAAAGCATGAGGGAGTCGGCTACCTGAAACAATGTGATTTATTCAAGTTAAAACCTCCAACATTGGCGCTTAAAAGGAGTCGGCCACTTTTAAGTATATGACGATTTTGTTTGGGAAGTCGGCCATATCTTAAACACACATTTTATTTAGAATTTGATCTTCCAAGGACATCGATCTCATTTATCTTGGGTCGGCCACATGAGTGATTTTTAATTTGAATGCTTGGAGAAGTCGGCCAAATCAAGTTTAAATCTTCAATTTAAACTTTGATACAAACTCTAGATCGGCCTTATCATTTCACCATCTTTCTTCAACGGAGATATAAAGAGCTATTCTTATTCTCTCAACTTTGACATCAATGACTACTTGCTTTGACATCAATGACAACATATTCCAACAATCTCCTCCTTTGTCATTGGTGGCAACTTGGAAAAATAATCTGTGAATACAATTGACTACTCTCTCTCACTGCTCCCCTTGTCTCATGCTCCCCTTGTTTGTAAGACTCCCCCTATCTCTAATTCTCCCCCTTTGACATCAATGGCAAAGGAACTTTCATCTATATCTGAATTGTTTCGTCCATAGAGCTAAAAGATAATGCTATAGTTAGCTCCCCTTGAATTTATGCCTCTTCTTAATGACTGTATGAGAGTGATTTCACCCCCAATTTCTGCCTTAGATACTCAAAAGTCTCTTTCGGAAGTGGCTTGGTAAAAATGTCTACAATTTGTTCGTGTAGCAATATACTCCAACTTTACTTGCTCATCTGCCATCTGCTCCCTTAAGAAATGATACTTTATGGGAATATGCTTTGTTCTAGAGTGCATGACTAGATTATTTGAAATATTAATTGCACTTGTATTATGACATAATATAGATACAGGATGATCATATTCTACTTTGATATCTTTCAATGTTTGCCTCATCCATAGAACTTGAGTGCAATAGGATGTTGCTGCAATGACCGATGCTTGTTTCTTACTCAACCATGAGACAAGACTATCTCCTAGAAAGAATGCTCCTCCACTTGTACTCTTTCTATCATCAACACTACTAGCCCAATCTGCATCTGTATATATGTTGTTAAGGTGAAATCTTCACCTCTTGGATACCACAAACCAAAATCCAATGTGCCTTTTAAATACTTGAATATCCTTTTTACTGCTTGCACATGAGTTTCTTTAGGTGCAGCATGAAACCTTGCCACCATACCAACTGCCTGCATAATGTCAGGCCTTGAAGCTGTCACATAGAACAAGCTTCCAATCATTGACTTGTAGAGTGTTTGATTTGTCTCGGGTGATTCATCATCCTTACTCAACTTACATCATGTTACCATGGGTATACTCACATGATTGCAATCCACCATTCTGAACTTTAACATTTCTTTAACATACTTAGTCTGTGAAATAAATATCCCCTTATCAGATTGAGAAATTTGTAGCCCAAGGAAAAAAACAACTCACCAAACATAGACATTTCAAATTCTTTTTGCATATTCATGGTGAATTCTTGGCACATCTTATCATTGCTTCCTCCAAAAATAATATCATACACATATACTACACCAATCAACTAATGATCACCTTCAATTTTAATGTATAGATTACTGTCAGCAATACCTCTTTTGAAACCTTGTTGTTGTAGATATTTGTCCAACCTAGAATACGAAGCTCTGGGAGCTTGCTTCAAACCATAAAGTGTTTTCTTCAACCTACAAACAAAGTCCTCTTCTTCTGTCAGGATGAACCCTTTAGGTTGTTCAATGTACACCTCTTCTTCTAGATTTCTATTTAGAAATGTTGATTTAACATCCATTTGGTAAACTTTGAAGTTCTTGAAGCATGCCAAAGCCAAAAACATCCTTATAGCTCCTAATTGTGCAACAAGAGCAAATGTTTCCTCAAAATCTATTCCTTCTTCTTGAGCATATTCTTTGCACACTAACCTTTCTTTGTTCCTTACCACTTGACCATCCTCATTCAATTTGTTTCTAAACACCTACTTAGTGCCGATTACATTCTTATCTTTGGATCTTGGGACAAGTTCCCAAGTTTCATTCTTCTCTATTTGATTCAATTCTTCTTTCATGGCACCTATCCAATGTTTGTTGTCACTTGCTTCCTTAAAATTCTTGGCTTCTATTTTGGAAAGCAAAGACAAATTTTCATTTACCAATCTCCTTGTTTTTATTTCTCCATCTTTGTCACCTAGAATCAAATCTTATGGATGATTTCTTTGAACAAATCTAGAGGGTGTCTTAGATGATATTTTTGATGGTGTCTTTGGATCTCGTTGCTCACCTTCCTCATCTTCACTTCCCTCTTCTTTGCCATTTTCTTCAGGTTGAGGATCAACTTCTTGTGCTTTTTCTTTGTAGTATCTTTCCTCATCTACCTTCACATTTGCACTCTCAACAATCTTATGCAACCTCTTATTGTAGCATTTGTATGCTTTACTTCTTGATGAGTAGCCAAGGAATATTCCTTCATCAGCCCTAGAGTCAAACTTTCCCAAATCTTCTTCATCTCTCCTTATATAGCATGTGCTTCCAAATACTTTGACGTGCTTCATTGTTGCAGGCCTTCCTTTCCATAACTCATATGGTGTCTTACTATCATTTACTCTGAGTTGTCCACGGTTTAGAATATAGATAGCGGTATGAACTGCATCTCTCCAGAATGTGTCATGTAACTTAGACTCATTTAGCATGGCCCTAGCCATTTCTTGAACTGTTCTATTCTTTCTTTCCATAACTCCGTTTTGTTGTGAAGTTCTTGCAACAGAATAATGTCTCCTTATCTCATGCTTTTCACATAAATCTTCAAATTCATTTGAAGTGAAATCTCCTCCTGTATCTGATCTAAGACACTTGATCTTTAGACATGTTTCATTCTCCACTAAGGCCTTGAATGCCTTAAACTTGTCAAAGGCTTCAAACTTTTTTTTTAAAAATGTGACCTGAGTCATTTTGGAATAGTCATCAATTAACAACATGAAGTACCTTTCTCCTTGCATACCTTTTGTTTTGGTTGGTCCACAAAGATCTGTATGTACTAGCTCCAAAGGTTTCAATGTAGAATATTCCTTTGATCAAAAACTTCCTCTAGTCTGCTTCCCAAGTTGACATTGCTTACAAGTGATATTTGAAGGCTTTGAAATCTTTGGCATGTCTCTTACTGCTTCCTTACGGCTGACTTTGACAAGGTTGTCAAAATTTATGTGCCCCATTCTCCTGTTCCATAACCAATTCTCATCTTCTTGACTCATACAACATGTTTCACCTCTGATTTCACTAAGAACATAGAGATTGTTCGCTGCTCTATTGGCTTTTGCAACTCGTTTTCCAGCTTTGCGCATTTCACATCCTTCTACATGACATGTGAGAGTGTGCCCTTGGTCACACATTTGACTCACACTTAGGAGATCGTGTCTTAGCCCTTCAACATATAGCACATTCTCAGTTCTTGTTTTACCATTATCAAGGCTAAGAGTGCCTTTCTCTGATATCTTTGCAGAAGCATTATCTCCGAACTTCACTATTCCACCATTCACCCTTTTGAAGGTGAGGAATTTACTTTTGTCACTTGTCATATGTTTTTAACAACCACTGTCAATGTACCATTGATCTCCTTCGTTTCGTGCGTGTAGAGCTGTCCGAACCAACATGGATTTTTCTTTCTTTTCTTCTTCCTTCTTTTTCCATGTTTTTGAATTCTCCTCTTTTTGCTTAATTATTGTCTCCTCCTTATTCTACTTAGGAGGTTCCACAAAAACACTTATGTAGAATTTTGTTGTATGTCCAAAATTGTTGCACTTATAGCATATGACATTATAATCCACAAGAGGGGCAAAAGAATTGAAGTTTTTGTTTATGAACCCATGACTTCTGCTCTTATTCCATGCAAGGTTGTTTCTTGTATATGCTCCATAGTTCATTGCTTTATGACTAAATTTGTTTCGAGCATGCATTCTACAATCTATTGCTTTATGACCAAATTGACTGCAGAAAAAGCAATAACCAAAGGAGGAGTGATTGAACCTGGTTATGTGAGCTTGCCTTTGTGGAAATGGCTTCTTGAAATTATCATTCTTAGCTTCTGGAAGTATGCTTGACTTTAGGTTCTTCTTTTTGCCGATTTCACCTTTGATGGGACTTTTAAGGACATCAACATACTCTTTCGGCTTTTCTTCATTTGATATCTTTGATGATTGAGTTGCTTTAGAACTTTGGCCTTCTTGATAGCTAATACCACTCCTATCGAACATAGGCTTTTGAGAGTTGATGATATTATCCAAAATTTCCAAACTCTTCTCTTTCTTCAAGTCCCTATTTAATTGCGTTGCTGTTTTCTCTAATTGCTTTCTTAGAGAAACAATCTCTGATTCCAACTTTTCGCAAACAATCTCTAATTCCAACTTTTCACAATTTTCTTCCTTTTCCTTCAATAGGTTTCTCACTTCCTCAATCATTTTTGCTTCTTCTATTTGAACCTTCAGATCTATGATCAACTTTGCAGATTCTTCAAGACTATGTGATAATTTTGCCTTGGCTCACTATCTTCTTGAATTTGTAATCCTTGTTTTGTGTTCCTTGTAAGCTTCTTGATTTCGCTTAGGGCATAGATAAGTTCTTCAAGATCCACATCTCCATCTTCATTGCATTCTTGTTCTAAATCTCTTTCTTCTTCATCTTCGATGGCATCTTTCCTTTCTTTTGTCGCCATGAAAAGTATTTCTTCTCTATCACTGTTGGATAATTCTTCTTCGCTTTCTTCCGATGAGTAATTGTCTTCCTTGGAATAAAGACTCTTCTTGTATTTCTGGAAGTTCTTCTCAAATTGACATTGTTTGTAACCCTTCTTGTATTGTTGATATCTTCTCCCATGTTTTGATCCTCTTCGTCATTATTGCTTTCACCCTTAACCTGCGGACACTTAGAAGCAAAATGACCTATTTTACCACAATAAAAACATTTAAATGGTAACTTACCTTTGTACTTCCCAAATCCTTTCTTTAGCTTTCTCATGAAGTGGGCTTCTTATTCATCTATTTTGCTGTTTGAGCTATCACTTGGTACATGCTCTTTGTTTTTTCCCTTCTTTGATGCTTTGAAAGCTGCCTCCTTCTTAGATGATTTCTCTTCGGTCCTCATTTCATAGGCAGTAAGTATCCCATGCAACTCATCCTTAGTCAGTTTGTCCAAATCTCTCATTTCTTCAATTGCCGAAACCTTGGCATCAAACCTTAAAGGTAGAGACCTTAATACCTTTTGCACAATTATGGCTTCTTCAGTTGTTTCACCAAGACCTTTTATTGTGTTCACGATCTCATCAACACGAAGCATATAGGCGGCTATGTTTTCTTCTTCTTTCATTTTAAGGCTTTCAAATTGTCCCCAATGGGTTTGAAGCTTTGCCATCTTTACTTTATCATCTCCTTCATAGATATTTTTCAACTTATCCCAGATTTCCTTGGCCGATTTTCATTGCATTACTTTTATAAATTCCGATTCGGATAATTCACATAAGATGGCATTCATCACTTTAGCATTGTTTTCGCTTGCCTTCTTTCCTGTTTAATCTGTTGGAGGAGTTGGAGGAGTATAACCATTCTCAATAGATTGCCAAATATCAAACCTTAGAGCATTTAAGTAAGTGCACATCCTTATGCTCCAAAAAGCATAGTTTGTTCCATCGAATAATGGTGCCCTGTTTGATGAGAATCCATATCCTTCTTGTTTGGCCATATGTGCTCTTTAGATCTTCGTTCTAGCAGTTAAACTATATCCAAAGGAATCCGCTCTGATACCAATTGATGAACACACAATTATACTGAGAAGGGGGGGGGGGGGGGGTGAATCAGTATAACACAAACTTTTACTTTTCAAAACTTAACAATGACACATATGCACGATCTAGCAATTCAAAACACAAGAAAAACACACAATTTACGTGAAAACCCTTGTGGGAGAAAACCATGGCAAAATATTGTTTATATATTGATCTTCTTTGTAGGCACCAACCTACTTTACAATTCTTCTTATGTAAGCACCATCCTACTGGAGACACTAATCCCCACTTATAGAATTTGTAGGCACCAACCCACTGAAGACACCAATCCCCACAACTGAGCACCAACTCAGCAAGAGACACCAATCTCTTATTTGATAAGCACCAACCTTCAAATTCTTCAATGAGTGATATTGTTTTTATAAGGTCTATGTAGATACTTCTTCCCTCACGAATCTGATTACAACTCTTGTAATATCCTTCCTTCACAAATCTGATTCAAATCATGCATTATCTTCTCTCACAAATCTGATCACAAATATCTCAAAATCTTCCTTTAAAATCTCCTCTTAATCTTCACACATATTTATCAAATATATCTGCACTTATCTTTCATTCATGGGCTGCATATATGCTTCAAAATAGGTCTGAAACACTCTTCATAAATACCTGCCCTAGGTCTGCTCAAAATCAGATATATATCTTATTCTCTTCACTCACTTCAATCAGCCTTTCCAATCACCATTTTATATTGCTTGGAGAGGGGCGACTTATGCAAAAAGATGTGTCATTTCATTGCCAAAAGACACCTTATATGGTTTTGTCTCTTCAAATTTAGGCGCTATTCCTAGGGAGGGTCGACCACCTTTGATAATTAAATTTAAATTTTAATCTTGGCGCCAAAGCATGAGGGAGTCGGCTACCTCAAACAATGTGATTTATTCAAGTTAAAACCTCCAACATTGGCGCTTAAAAAGGAGTCGGCCACTTTTAAGTATATGACGATTTTGTTTGGGAAGTCGGTCATATCTTAAACACACATTTTATTTAGAATTTGATCTTCCAAGGACATCGATCTCATTTGTCTTGGGTCGGCCACATGAGTGATTTTTAATTTGAATGCTTGGAGAAGTCGGCCAAATCAAGTTTAAATCTTTAATTTAAACTTTAATACAGACTCTAGATTGGCCTTATCATTTCACCATCTTTCTTCAATGGAGATATAAGGAGCTATTCTTATTCTCTCAACTTTGACATCAATGACTACTTGCTTTGACATCAATGACAGCATATTCCAACAATTATGTTATTTTCAGTAGCTACGTATTTAGTATTGCCTGCTTTTATGTCCATTTTGAAAATGCTGTAATTCAGCATAAAGAAGGTGCTTTCTTTTGAAGATAATAAATTACTGAGCAGTATATTGTTTTGACTCATTCATCTAGAGATGCATTTATTTCAATTAGAATATTCTCAAAATCTAGACGGGATAAGTAAAGAATACTGAAACCATCTCTCTTGCCTCAGCTCACAGGAGACTTGGAGAAAATGGCTGCATTGCAGTGGTTACTTGAGCCCTATGGCATATGTGAAGTCAGTAGCTCTCCTGTACCTTCTAATTTGTGCATTTGTTGTTTTAATTAGCAGTTACTAGTCTATAAGTAGCTCTGATTCTTTTCTTTGTGGATATAATTATCACAAGACAGCTGTAAATGTATTATGCATGCCAGACATGATGTTGGTTGGTTTGCTCTCTATAGGTGGCTAGAACTGGACGAGTTGCATTGGTTCGGGAGTCTGGTGTAAATTCCAAGTATCTAAGAGATTCCTTACACCCATTATGATGAAAGATTGAAGTTTATCTTCAGTATTAATGTAAATAAATACTTGGCCTAGTAATGCAACATTTGGTAACTATTCCATGGTTTGTTAAGAATTTTTTCAGCATGCAGTATGTTCGTGCAGCAACATGAACTAGTAAAATCTTGCAGATTAGAGTGTGGATGAGGCTAAACCTTGGAACCTGAACCTTGAAAACTATTTGGTAAGTTCTGAATCCTGATGCATTTGTTCTGAGTTTGTAAGCAACCATTTTTCAATCCAATTATTAGGTTGAGCATTGATGGGTACAGTTTATTGCTTCGATTCTAAAGGCCTTTGGTGATTTCAAAGTCCAACTATTATGGAGTGGCCAGAAAGATGAAAATCAGAGATTGGCCATGTTCATCTATCCTACCTTTCAGAAAGTGGTGCTTTTTCATTGCCATGATTATCATGTCATAAGGAATAGACCTAAGAAGATTATAGTTTTGGTATTGCCTGTTTTAGCTCATTGAGAGGTTCCTCTTAGAGCAGCTTTTTTTAAGATTATGAACTAGAACTCTTTTCTCTGATTTTAATCAAATGCCAATTAATTATGTGGTGGGGATGACTGCATCTGAAATAGGGTGGATATTAAGCCAGCACAAGTAAGATGCAAGAATTATGGTTTCCATGGTATCATTGTTTAGGTGCAACCAGATCCGGTACTTGATATAGTTTGGCCTTGTTTAAAAAGGGGTTGGAAGTGTCTAGTTCCCTTTGAAGAAAAGATTGTTGTCAGGACGATTGAAGCCTTAGAAGTGGGAATGGGGATTCTTGGAGTCTTTCATGAAGATGTCTCTATTATGTTCTTTGTTAAAGCATTGATCAGACTTGCTTCTAATTGGTTATACTTAAAACACCTTAAGAATGGTTGCATTATGGATTGGTACTATATGAAGACCAAGTTCATAACAACATTCAAGCTCGCTGAAGATGAGCATGAATTGCTAATTGAAATCTCTCAAATTCAAAAGGAGGAAAATTGTAAGGAAAAGTACCCACAACCCCCTTAGCTATTAAATCAAAAACTAAACATAATTGTTAAGCACACAAGTATATCCACATTAACCCTTTGAGGAGAATATCACAATAATCAAACTTACAGAAATTTTAGTAGCATTCCAGCATGTAAACTGCACTTAGAAAAGAAAGAATGAGATAGATAGAATAAAAAACAACCACAAGAAGTAGATGACATATGTACACCCTGGGAAAACCCTTTCGGAAAAAACCTACCTTTCAAAGCACTAAACCAATGTATATTCAGCAACAAATAGTAACAATACAATATCAGGCTCTTGTCTTAACATGGAGATCAACATCCTCTTCCTTTGGTGGAAAATTGATAACATAACCCTACAAAAGCACTTTCCATACACCTATCTCATGACTCCAATATATAGACTTAGAGGCCAAAAAACCCACAAAAAAACAATACCATGGGCCCAAACAAGGTTCCAATATACTATGGTATAAATTTTCATGACCCTCACATGTGTGGAGCCATCCTAGAATAGAAAATAACTCTTACACAAGCATCTTTGACTTCCATTATGCAAGTTGGCATATGTAACTCCGAAGCACTCCCCCATAAAGCACTAGTTACATCACATGCCCAACTAATAATAGAAAATGCTCTTGTAAATCCACTATGTAACCCCCTCATCAATGCTCTGTAACAAACTACCCCCAATTTTTTTTTGAAAATTTAAACAATGATAACACAATGTTAGCACAATATTGCATGAATCCAACTAAACACCTCCACACTGCTGATCGCCAAGTTTCCAAATAGGGCGAAGTGAGAGCATAATGTGTTTTGGTTTACAACTAAAGATTGTGCAACAAAAACCAATACATTCATCTGCTATGAGCAGGCATCCACTTATGCAGTGGGGATTCACCACTTATTCAGTGGGTAGATAACAAGAAGAGAAAACAATCCAATTCTCCACACTAATGGTTGAACCATCCAGGGCTTAAAGAATGTGTTTGCATATAAAGGAAGAATTACAATGAAGAAATGTAATGCAACAATACTCAGAAACATAAACATATGATATCAACTTAGCATAAGAAGGATTTGCATGCCATGGGAGACAACCTGCACCACCAATGATATTGATATCCTTATGACATATTACTGTCCCAACTGATAATAACAGTCTGATCACTAATGCCGAGTCTTTCCTTTAGAAATCTGAATCTGCCCAGGTGTACGGACTACCCGGCAGCACACCAAGTCATCACATCCAAAATAGACTCCCAAAATTCATTCCATCCGCAGGCCAATTGAAGTCTTTCTGATGCCAACACCTAGAAACAACCTTGCCACAGAATTACAACTGATAAACACACAAACATCCTGATTTTTCTGCTGTATGGCGTCTAGGTACAGACATGCCAAGAGAAAATAGTTTTCAACCTTAAAAAACTCTGCAGAAGCTTGAAATGGCAGCGCCCTAGCAAGCCAATAAATGCCCAAACATCAGATTTAAACTAACCATTAATTCAGAACCCTCCATGACAAAATCGTCCCTCAAGCAAAGTACGGCCCTGCAGGGTATTTTCACTTCAGTTCTCATCTAAATCTGCCCAGAAATGTATAAGAATTAGATAGAAATGCACGCTTACACATAACAATTGATATTCAAGCATATTTGCTTCAAACAAACATGATTAAGAACAAAGCCAAAATTGCCCTTCTATGACTGGTATGGCTGGTTGTATGGCCAGTATCAAGCAACACTTCAAAAATGCATTATCACTAACTCCAAAATCATCAAACATCACATCAAAATTCAATTCCGAAACAATCTACAATCTAAAACTCCAAAAATCTCATCATCCCATGCTCAGTGTGACTCCTAAAATGAAGTCACCATATTTCCCAACTAGGGTGGATATTCCACCACCGAAACTGAGATTCCTCTAGAGGATTTTTGTAAGAGACCTTATTATGAAAGATTGAAAATGTAACCAAGTTTTAGATAAGATTTCTTGCACCAAATGAAAACCCAATTCAACACACAATCAAATACATATGAAAGTATGATCAACCAATGGATAAATGATGAAAGGAGCTCCAAATAATTTTATTTATTCACTGTTGTTACAAAAATCAGTCACTTAGAAATTCTGATTAGACCATTATACATCAAGTTTTCCACATCAAAATGACATCCAATTGTCTCTTCCTTCAAATAGAATTATGTACAAACACTTGGCAATTGATTCCAAGTCAAAGATTGAACAAAACAGCCCTAGAAATGAAGATATAATTGACTAATATAAAATGACAGTTCGTTGTTCCAACTGCTAAGAGTGTGCTTTTCGCCCAGCCAATGCAAATATGTTTCCAAACCTTCAAATCTTCACTCTTAAGCCAAATGATGATGTTCTTATGCAATTTTCTGCCCTTAGAATCTTTGTAGAATGTTCAAGAAACCCTGAAACAAAATGACTATCTCGTTGTTATGAAATTTCAGTCCCTGCAACATATAGAAAACTCACTTCAATGATGTAATAAGCCTAATTACTACCTTGATAGTGACACCAATGGATCAAGGGCTTCAATATATCAATCAAATAGCTCCCAATACTTGTCTAAACTTACAATATTAAGCTCAATGGTAGATATTAAAATAATATCACTTCACACATTGTATGGGGTCATCTCCATACATGAACAAGGGGTCATCACCTTGTTAATTAAACTGAAAATCGGAATTATCAGCTTAAAATGAAAAGATAGAAAACATACCAATGCATCAAAAGTGCCAAATTGAAGTTCAAGTCATCTATTTAAACTCCTCAAGCTTAGGTGTCCTCTTCTTTGGTGTTTTTGATTGGAATTTAGAATCCACCAATGGAATTTGCTTGACTTGAACCTTTGTAAATGAATTTCAATCAAGGCACATTCATTTAAAACAATCTTCAATTATTTTAAATGAATAATATCATCTTCAAAAGCATCGATCCACTATCTCCTTGCTTGGCGGCGGTTGCTTGAGGCAATCATTTAATTTTATCTTTGAAATCCAATCCTTGGCATAGGCGAATATCTTCAAGGGAGACGTTTATCATTTAATTTCCTGATCGCTCCAAGGCAAACATTGAATATAGCAATCCTTGCATTTAAAAATGCTTTCCTCTAAACCCATCGCCCATAACAACTCAGGGCGAATGCATACAAGGAAGTTGTTGGGTATTTAATATAATGATTTTGCATTTAAAATGAACTCCTTTACCTTGGCCGCCGATCCTCTACTTGGGCAATTGCATTGAATATCATTTTCAAATATTTTAAATGCCTTTGAGTGCTCCAAACAAGGCGTCGACCTATCCTTGGCACATGATCCAATATTCCACAATGAAAGTCGATCCTTTCCTAGCCGTTGGCTCTTTGGGCGATGCATAGACCAATACAACTTTGAATGCCTTGAAGTTTCAAACCGATCGATCCTTATGATGACCATTGGAGCTTTAGCTTGGACCTATTTTTGCTTTGGGCGAATACCCTTATTCATATGTACATCTCCATGGCACTCGATTAGAGAAAATAAAATTAAAGATTTCATTTTCTAGAATTCATCAAATGAAATGAAAATACAATTTCAATATTGTATTTTCCATATAGCTCAATAACACACTAGTTGATCCAACTTTCCGATTCTCCATGCATAGAAATAAAATCAACTAGCAAATCATTCCCTTACCAAAACATTAGCCTACGGGAATAGATAATAGGCTAATCAACAACTCCATATGAAGTCACTCCGGAAATAGGGACATGACAATTTTCATCCTCGAGAAGATAGAAGAACTCTGGTTCAAAACTAACAGCATCTCTGTACAAAACCAAAGCATAAGCCTCTACAATGAGCTCTCACTTCTCTTTTATAGGCACCTGGGAGTTACACAAGAAATTAATTCTTTCTTGGAAATAATACTTTTTTCCTCAAAACTTATAATAAGTCCATTTTATCTCCACTCGAGTGCTCACTTTTAAGTGCCTAGATAAAAGAATATAATTTCCCATTTCCAATGAGCTATAACACTTAAATACTTATTAATTATTTTCACCCCTAGGAACTTAAGTGAAAATAATAATTAAAATAGCTCATTAAATACTATTTTTTGCGGAAAATCACAAACTGCATCCAACCGTCAAAAAAACTAAACCAATACACTCAACATGGTTAGAGATGCAAAACGATGCCTTTCCGAGAACTTTCCAAAAATAGATTGCTCCTCTAAGAATTTTGGAGAGCAATTCAAGAAGCCGAATCAACTTCAGAAAGTTGCATAGACATTCTGACACAACACTGAGCTCAAAACCAACATCAGATATCAACAAAACAAATGAACCAAGAGTTCTTCGAAAAAGGGGAACCCCTTACCAAACTGAGGTAGCCTATCAAGATTCCAGAAAATAGGCTATTGGACCCACAACCGACTAGGCAAAAAAAAAGAACATTACATGCTCTTATGCATCATAATATCTTTTACACCACTATCTGTGTCATAGATGCTCTTACACCTCCTTCATGACAAGATATTATTTTTCACACATTTATACACTTAATACCAATAATTACACATAGCATAATGGCCAAGGTATAAAGTGGGACATCCCATTTCATGAGGACACATAAAATGATAAATAATTAAATAATCCGAACATTAAGACTTGCAAGGTGTATGCCACACCTAATCTCAACATTCTCCCATTTGTCATATACTTTTTAAGAGCAAAAGTAAACACCAACAACTAGTGAATTAACTACCAAGGGTATAACTGTGTTGCACTAACTAACTCCTATGTGCTCACGAGCTTAACCAAGCATCTACAACATCCATCAAGTGACCACTATCTCGGCCACTACAGTTCCATCCTCTATCATGCCTAAGCATGAAAATTAAGAAATCAAAGGTAAGATTACACTTTGAATGTCATGCTTCAATCCAAACACATACACCAAAGTCTATCTCTTCTACAACAAGATTGGGTTTTTGTAAAATATTCAACTGGAATAGCGACCACAACATATCATTAACACATCGAACTAGCCATACCTCAAAATAGGGTACACACATCACATGTAAACTTGCTATCATCATATCCAGCCCAATCCACAATTATAAGTCCTTGTATATTCACTATTCTGCACAAAGTTTGTCTCCATTGGTAGCAAACAAAATACTTGAAGACCTTTGTATCTCAGTCCAGTGACACATATACCTACCTAGAGTACGAATACATGGGCAATGTCTAGTCAAACAAAAGAATCAATCAACAACACTCACATAGAGGACATGGCTAAATCCTCTATCACATAGTGTCGAAAAACACACACCAATCTATAAACTTGCAAACACAATCATTGCAAAACTCTTTCCCATGATCACCTCAACCTTTCCAAGTTCTTCACATCACATAGGAAATAGAGATTAAAGAGCCCCAATGTCCTTATTGTTACCAAAAATAATGAAGTACAATACCAACAAATGATCAACTCTACATATCTCAACTCCAACATGAAATGAACTAAACCTCTAGGATACATAACAAATCATAGAGAGAGAACTCACAACTCAAAACATGTATTTCTACCAACACCAACATGTGCTCAAATTGTGATAAGTTAGATTAAGTAAGATCTCTTTTTAAATCCCTAAATAGAAAAGTTGTCAACATCTAACCATTCAATTCCAATGCCAAATGTAGTAGCAATAGATGTAAAGCCTCTCAAATTGAAGGATGGTCAAACAAAACAACAATTTCCACAGGAGAATATGCCCAAAGACACTAACCATCTCTTGTACTCTTCAAAATACACTACCCTCAAAGCTGACATTGCATATCAAGACCCAAACATAAGGAGACAACATAAAACTTGAATCATGCATCTACTCCTTAAACAACTCATCAGAACTGACATCCACAGCTCAAGACTCAAGTCACATGAGAAGATGAGACACAGAGAAATAATGCATCTAAAAACTAGGTGGGCAATATCTATTAGATCATTCACCATCAAGCAGACCAAGTGTGCGGTATGAGATTGTTTCGTGTTTAACGCACAATCTCCTCAACAAGTCCATGTTGCGCTAATGTTTAGCTCCAAGTATAGGCTCCTTGATATTTTTGTTGAAAGCAAGTCAAGAGACACCACTCCAACACACAATCTCCAAAAGCAAGAGATCTAGCCTCACCCAAATTTGATATAGGTGTACAACTAATCATCTCATGCCAATAGAATTCCAATTGCAACTTCATAATAACTAGAAGCTCAGAAGGCAAAATGATCACAAAACTCATCTAGCAGATTACCACAAACCACCACCAAAGCTCCCACTGCATGAACAATACAAAATCTAGGAACTTATCATGATGGTATGATTTACAACCCAAATCATGACCAATGCTTCAAGTGCAATTGAGAAAGCATGTAGAATCCAACAACTTCCACTGGCCTTATGATTTACATCTTCACCAAGGAAAATTATATATCCCTAATTGATAGATATACTCTAAAGCATGCTCATCATGCCAAAAAAATACTCCAACTAGTAATCTAGAGTCTACCATGGCACAATAAACCATCATCTGAAGTTCATCTAAATCAATAGATCATAATCAACAACTCAACCAAAGATTCCAAGAGCCTTCCATGGCAACAAGTTGTCTACATTTTAGAAAAAAATGAAGATAAGCATCCTCTATCAATAAAACTAAAGATGTCAATGAACTCTCACTGCACACATAAAGCAAGTAACAGGAGCTTCTCATGACACCAACAACCACTTCAGAAAATCATCCATCACAAAGTCACAGATCCACATCACTACCAAAACTCCCACTGAAGGTGGTCCCAAGCTACACAAGGAATTGTGATAAACATCTTTTAATTGAAGATCACCTAGGGCCTTCACACGATCAAAGAACACAACTGCAACACCAACTCCCAAAGTAGAACCACGATCTCTAACCAAGAAGATAGGAATGACTATGTAACTATACAAAACTCCCATTGAACCGTGATCCAGAGCCCTCATGCCACCATAGTCAACAACTATAGGTCCCAAAGTACAACTATCTCAAGTACTCCAAACACCATCTCTCTGCCTCATTGCAACAAACATGCCAATGCACCAAGATGACTAAAAAAACCAACGAACGGAATTTGCATCAACACTATGAAAGATCTGTGGGTATAAACAACTCACATCCGAGTTACCATGCAACTTCTAGGCATAGACAACCCACAAAAGCAAATCGCAGATCTTGAAAAATGCAACATACAAATTCAACACCACATTAGTAACATAAAAATAGAGACAACCAGTGATAACATGTAGATCCTTCACAACTCAAATATTGAATCAAATCTAAACTCGATTTGCCACAAATCCACAATAGACTAACCACAATTCAAAAACTCAACAAGCAAAACCATAGAAATGTTCAGTGAACGAGCACATACCAACACCTTTGCATCGAGAAGGCCACAACCAACGTCCTCAAACTATGCACAAAGCATGCATGCAAATCTGCAACTGTCTTCATTCAAAAACCTTGAACAACAATATTTTCACAAATCTATAAAACCACATATTTTGATTAACATGTAAAACTTGTAAAACCATACATGCAAATCTAAATCCATTTAAATATCTAGAAGCCCACAAATTTGAAAAACACCAAATCTATAATCTAAAACACTGGAATATCTCAGATAAGCATAACTACATGTTTTAAACATAAAATCTGCAAAACCCATAGATCCAAACAACATGAATCTACAACATGCAAGTACAATCATCGATGAGGATTAAAGGTTGTCTAGGAACTCCATGCCACTAGAAGACCAATTCCACAACTATCACTAAGTACATGCAAACAGAGGAACCGAGTTGTCCAGGAGCTTCCAAGTCACTAAAAGACCTCCATATAGTAGTCAACATAGCTAGTGCTTTTCTATGTGACCAGGGGGTTGAACACTCATTCTCTATGCATGACCATAGGATAAAGAAAAACAACCACTATGTTATAGGGTAGTCGCATCGCAACCATGCAATATGCAAACTCATGACCAACTCCGAGATCCACTACCTTGAGCTTCCACAACCCAACATAGGTTCCATTTAAGCTCTCCGCCATTCCACTAGTGCTCTCTATACTATTTCTTGAAATAAGAAAGAATGTCAGAGATAATGGAAACCACCACAAGAAGTAGAATGACACATATATACTCTGGGAAAACCCTTTCAAAAAAAACCTAGCCTCCAAAGCATCAAACTAATATATTATTCAACAAATAATCACAATACAATATTATAGTCTTGCCTTAACATGGAGATCGACACCCTCTTCCTCTGGTGGAAAACCGACAATATAACGTTGCAAAAACACCTTCCATACATCCTCTATCCCATGCCTCCAATATTTAGACTTAAGGAGCTGTAGAAAACCACCAAAAAATAATACCATGGGCCCAAACAAGGTCCCAAAATACCATGGTATAAATTATCATGACCCTCACATGTGTGGAGCCATCTAGGAATAGAAAATGACTGTTACAAGAGCATCTTTGACCTCTATTATGCAAGTTGGCATATGTAACTCCCAAGCACTTACACATCCTTCATAACAAAATATTCTTTTATACACATATTTACACACGTAATGCCAATAATTATACATGACATAGTGGCCAAGGCAGAAAGTGGGACATCCCATTTCACAAGGACACAATAATAATTAATTAAATAATTTGAACATTAGGATTTCTAAGGTGTATGACACACCTAATCTCAACAAAAATGAATTCATGAGAGATTTTATAGCCCACTTAAACAAATTGCTAAATAATACTCTCCATGCCTCTAAACCAACTCACCTATGTTACAAAATCAACTTGGAAATAGGTACAAAATGTTTTTGGTATGGGTACTCTGTGGAATTGCACAGGTACTACAGATTTGTCCTAAAATCGCCCAAGTACTTCTAGTGACATACCCAGGCATTTTTGACACAGATTTGTGGTACCCCGTGCCTTGAAGCAATGAATCTCCTAAAACAATTTTTTGGTATTGTTTATATGACATTTGTGAGTTTTCTTACTTGAGTGTCATTTAACACAATTGGAAAACTCAACCCTGATAGCCCAAATTTTGACTCAGACTTGACAAAACTTAGCTATGACTTGGCACATGAGTGTCATGGTTCCCTTGTTGACTCTCGAGTTTGTGCAAGTCTTGCTGAATTTTCCTTTTATGGTTTCACACAATTGTAAAACTCAAACTCAACTAAATTTTGACAAAATAAAAAACATAATCTGTGAAAAAAATTAGGACTCCGTGAAAAAAAGTATCAACAAAACTCAATTGTGATTCTTCAAGTACTCGATTGTGACTCAAAAAGTACTTAGTTGTGACTGTGAGTACTTGATTGTGACTCAGAAAGTACTTAGTTGTGACTTTGTGAGTACTCGACCATGACTTGACTCACAAGTCATGCAATTCCCTTTCTTGCATGAGTCCTACTAAGTTTTCCTTCTATTGTTTAACAAACTTTGTTTGTGGAAGATTTGTTAATATTATCGTGGAGGGAATGCCACTGCATAATATTCTTTCGATCCTTTTTACTAGAACTATGGATAATTCCATGTCCCATGATATTGTCCTATTGTGATTTATATCTCAATATCCATTTGTCTTTACTATCACAAGGAGAGAAATTCAAAAACTTGAAACATGTTGGTGGGAGTGGAAATAGTAAGGGTGGTTGTGGAGAGGGAACATATGGGGAAAATCATTATGATGGCTTGGAGATGAAAATAAAAAATAAAGAGGTGGTCAACGTTGGCAAAATAGAAGAGTTAATGATAAAAGGGATGATAAAAATTAAAAGGAAAATAAAATTTGAAAGAGACCAAATAGTGGTAAGTGAGGGGTGGCATCCACCAAATGTGGATGGTTAGACTTTAAGTTTGAAGTAAAAGAGCATGTGAATGTGTATATGCCATTTACCCCATCTTGTGTTATCGATTCTATGGAGCTTTATATGTTTTTTGTACAGATGTAGCCAAAGCATACCCAAACCCAAACTTGTTTTTTCTTATGAGTATACCTAAATCACCATACTCATACTTGTACCTGTATTAGTAACTTAGACTCTCACCAATCAACTCTGCAACTTTGTGATTGTACAATCCCCCAAAATCAATTTCTATTTGAATAGAAATGTGGTACTTAATATTATCATTGTACAACAACAATAAAGTGAATTGAAGATGTTTGGTATGATCACATGGGAAAACTAAAAAGGTGAGGTTGTAAATCTTTCTATGAACACTCCTGGGGATGGTTGATTCGTAAGGTCAATTTCCAATTATGTGACTAAGAGAAAGTGGGTAGGGAACATGACTACTCTCAAGGGTAAGGGACCTTTCATTCCCTACAACAATAACAAGCTCTGCTTACCTCCTAAATGTACATGGACATGTATTTTATTATTCCTACAACTCCAGTGATCATGATGAAGAATTATGTCTGGATATGCAAGGAGCGTAAAAACTATCTACACTAGAGGACCTTGATTAAGGCATAGTGGAACAAAATCAAGGTTGAGGGATAAATATTTTCATATATTATATGGAGTATCATCTTGATACCAAATTAAGAATTCAAGACATGGCAAGCTATGCATTTATGGTTTATACAAGAACCAAGAAAAATATTCAAGCAAGAAGCCTCTTTCATGCACGATGAATTTCAAATAAGAAGTGAAAAACTTTCTTGTTCCCCAAGACTGACTTTTATAGTCTTTAGTGAATAATTCCTGCCCAAAGAATCATTTGAGAAATAAGAAATTGAACCATGGACAAAGAATGTAAATGTACATCTTGTTTACATACCAAGTCAATTCTCCCAAGCTCCTCCTCACCCAATGGGGAAGAACCTGATTGTCATTCCAGCATGGATATGAGTAATAAATATGGTTTGTCCTCCTAATATGTATGAAGAGCCTTGTTGTATCAAATAGAAAATTGAGTGACCTAATCTACCTTGTCTCTTATGTCCAACAGAGGTTTATTCGAAAGGTCTACATGCAAAGAAATTGAATCTGTGCATTTTACTTATTGCTTTTTATTGAACAATGATACAAAAACAAAGTAGTAATGCGAACTCCCTGTGATAGAAATTCACAAAGATTTTGATTTCGAGAGGGTTTTCAATTTGATGGAGTGCAAAGCAATCATAGGTGAATTTGTTTCAAGATTCTCTCCTTCACTAGTTCAAGTTAATGTATCTGCACTTGTTCAAATTTCAACAATAAAGATCTATCTCAATCCTTGTCTTGACAAATTTTACCATGCTTTCTAAGAAGAGGAAAATATTAGTATATATTTCTTTGAATTTCCCCTCAATCAACTCATGATTTTGACGAGGTTAAATGGGAAAAATTTGCCTTCTTGATAGACTTTGAGAATGGATGTCTTGTCTTTCCCATAGAAAGCAAAGAACATCGATGAAAGACAAGTGTATAATGATTTAAGTTTTGAAGAGGATCACGTTGATGTTGCAGAGGAATATGCAACCATAGATGAGTTTATTTCAAAATCAAGAGAGCATAAATGGGGTGATCATTTAACAAGATGACCATTGTGGTTTTCATGCTCAATATGAAGCAATTTATAAAGATCGGTCAAACTGTGACTATCCATGACTTTGTAGGAGAATTCATGATTGTGTACTTGAAGTAATGGAATTTCAACCTCAATACTTCTCCCAAATCATTATGTTGAATTCATACACCCATTTCCCCATCACTTGCTACTCATAAGTTTCCCACTTTGACTACATTATTTTAGAGGTTCCTACTTCTAGCCAGTGGTCAGTTTTCCATAGTTTTCAGTATGGGACTATAGGGATGATGTTACTGATGTTGGGGTGGTAGATAGCTATGATACTTGATGGGATTAGCATAGACCTGTTGGGGGGTGACGATACCTGTGAGAGCAACTATGTAGGATAGGGTGTGAACAATAGTAACAGTGGCATGAAGACAAAGGAGGTTGAGGGGGAGAGCACCTAGAGTGCTAGAAGGTGGGAAAGGGGATAGGGGAGGTAGAGGGGATGGTGGCCATGGAGACTGAGGAGAGTAGGGGGAGGAGGGAGTTGGAGGAGAGGGACCAGAGGCCATGGAGGTGGATGAGGGGGAGGTAGCTAGGGTCAGAGGAAAGGTTGGGACAAACGAGACGTGGCAGGTGAGAAGGGATATAGGTGCAGAAGTAGGGTCTTTAGGGACAAGATGGGTTAGGATAGTGAGCACTCTAACCCTAGGGGAGGAGGACTACATTTGTGAGATAGTGGCTCAGGATGGGTGGATTACACAACTACGGATGGAGGGAGATGGGCTGAGGGTGTGACTCACATAACTTTGCATGATTGAGATAGTTTTCAGAGTCAGCTAGTCGCAACACTGGCATAAAGGGACACCTTTCAGGCAGAGAGGGACAATTTACATGCTAGTGTTGTAGTTTGCAAAGGGGGTGGAGGATCTGAGAGCAGAGAGACGAGTTGCAGGCCTAATTGGATGCATTGCAAATACAACTAGACAAGGTACTGGCCGATGTGCAATGCTTGAGGGATGAGAGAGACATAGCCAGGGCCTTACTCAAGACTTAGGGGATGTCACAAGTTTTTGTAGACTCTATGAGGGCCTCGAGGGATGCACAATAGGCCTTGAGAGAGGAACAATACTATAGGTCCTTGTATGAACAGGCAGTGCCAACAAAGTAGAGGGTACTATCATGTGTGGAGCACACCAATTCTTAGGTGAATGGGTCAATCTCTCAATCCAAATTTGTGGCTTTGGGTCCACCTAGGGGGCCACCTTCACCGTCGGTGTCAACCGAGGATACTATGAGCCACAGTTGAGATGGTTGGAGGGGGGTTTGGGCATGCTCAGTGGGCTCATCAGACTGGTGTTGATTACACAGGTTTTTGGTGTATATGACAATATTTTTTGATGATACACATGCGATGGATATTTTACTTTTCATGTACATTTGAGACACACAATTGATGTATATATCATTTGGATATACACATTTATACATGATGCTCATCTTTTTTCTTTGGACTCATTATTCATTCATATGGTTGCACTATTGATTCTTATTGTTTGTGATGGATGGGTTACGATGATGATGTGATACATTTTTATTATCTTATGAGATGTTGTGAGGTGTTTATGATGATATGTGATGCATTTCATTATGTTATGAGATCATGATATGTATGTGATGGATATATGATGTTGTGATGATATATGTGATGTGTTTGTTGATGTATGATGTTATGAGATGTCTTTATGATTATTATGATGATTACATGGATGGGTGATGTGATTTTGATGATGCATACATAGTTTTTGTTATGTGGATATATGATGTGATTTTTATTATAGTGTGACTTATGATGAGGACTAACATTGGTGATTGCAGGTACATGCAAGGAATCACTGAGGAGATTCCAAATGTGTTGAGCAACTTCTTTTCTATAACATAAAACAAAATGTGCCAAGATATAAGGATCAAGGTGACATGTTTTATGTGTAAAAGGATTGATAATGAGTCATCGTTAAACCTTGTACTTTAATTTAACAATCAATTTGTCAACCAGGGTGGTGTCTGATTGCTATTTGCAAGAGGAAGTTAAATACTCATCTTAGTGATCAATTTTAGGCCTTTTTGGAATAAAACAAATGCTAATACATAAATAAATCTTATATAAGAAAACATTTAAAGTCTAATATATGAAAGTATTGAGAACTAAACTAGGAAAGCATGTAAAATCTTACTACAAAAGTATATCTTTCAGAAAGAAATATATCAATAAAACAAAATTAACTACGGAAATGGACAATAATAGGTATACTATTATCTTCAAAAATGAATAGTAACAACTATACTATTATCTTCAGAAATGAACAGTTCTTTTGCCCATGATCTTTCCAGCATGACTTAGAACAATGAACAAGAGAATGAAACAACAAAACTACAAAACCTTCTTTGAAATAGAACTATAGAACCTGCAGGTTAGAAATTGTTTACTTTCACTTGACAAACACAAAAGATTGCATATTACTTTTCAATGAAATAGTTCATGAAATTCATAAAACATTTAAGAAAATGACCACTTATCTATAGAGATAAATCTTCAATCCGAATGAGTGGTCAACTCCTCGGAGATTCAAACTTGTAGAAATTCAAAGTAACATAACATGAAAATTAACATCTAGCAAATATATAACTTAGATTCAGATTACCAGAACTTATTTGTATATTTCTCTATATGTCTATCAAATCAAATAAGTACAGTATTATTTATTCTTTAAAACAGAATCTAAGAGTAACCCTGTGATCTAGTGTATCGTGGCTGCATGCATTACGCCACATCATATTTTTCCAACATAAATCATTAATAACATGGTGTTTAGTTTTCAACAATAATGGAGAAATTAAAAACAATGATGAAATTGACTCTGAGAAAGAGCCTTCCAAGTATTTATGAAACATATCCATTGTTGTGTCTTGAAGGAAAAATAGGTACATTGTATTCCGGGAATGCAGAGTAGTGCTGAGGCCTTTTTGAAGCCATTTTCTGGGGCAT
The DNA here is from genome assembly GCA_027924645.1 of Cunninghamia lanceolata. Taxonomy (NCBI): domain Eukaryota; kingdom Viridiplantae; phylum Streptophyta; class Pinopsida; order Cupressales; family Cupressaceae; genus Cunninghamia; species Cunninghamia lanceolata. The sequence goes on from BSBN01000655.1 coordinate 12,573,191, forward strand.
GTGTTCTAGCACTACTATTTTGGACCAATTCTTCCTTCATAGTTTCTTCCTTTCTGACACTATTGTAGGGCCCTGTTTATCAAAATATACCTTTTTGCAACCACAATCATTAGTCCAGGTGTTCAATTCATCCAGAATAGAAAATAAAGTATTATACATTATTTTTAAATAAATAAATAATAATTCATCATAAAATCAAATGATATTGGCATGACAGATTCAACAAGTTGTAAAAAGGAGACAATTTGGCTTAAATGTGATGAGGTTTATTTTTACCTTATCAACTGACTCAAAAATAGGCAAAAACAAAGCGAACCATGATGCAACAAGTCAAGGAGAAAGCAAAAAGAAACGCAAAAAGATGATATCTTGATAAACATATCTATGAGACACAACATGGTAATAGTGGACCATGCTGGTGTCGGTGGAGTATGTAAGCAGGATGACACACCAAAATGACAAACAAAGGATGGATGAAAGATGGTGAAAGTAGGGTAAACTCTAATTGTGAAAGGTGTTGGTAGAAACAAAGGGTTCCAAGTGGCCTACTCTGTCCAATAGAAAAATATATGAATTATTGGTAGTTAGAATGGCTAGGAATCCGACAATACTGGGTATTAAATCCCTAGAGATTTTCATAGTAGAGGACATGAAGTTTGGTTTAGAAAGCTCTGACATGACATGATAGAGTAATTAAAGTTTAAGAGTGAAATTAAAATTATTGACACATCAAAATGAGAAAAGGACATAAGGACATGACATGGACACATCCAAAGTTTTTCCTCTAAACATGAAAAGAAACCAAGTATTGTGTACCCATAATAATGATAATGATGATTGAGTAGTCTTGAGTTAGGACGTTGTCCGAAGGACAAGGTAGGGGGATTATGTCAGGAGCACAAATCTTAGTTTCCATGTGTTGTGTGAAGTTGAAATTTATTTTCTTGTCTAGGGAGTCATGTTGTAGATAAGTGTCCATTCATTGTGCCAAGGGTGCGAAAGGGAATGGTCCAGGTGTTCTTCTCGAAGCACAAATCAAATTGTTGCCCCCAACTCATAGTTGAAATCAAAAGGGGAGGGAAAGATGGAGTGGATGGGTGGATGAAATGGAACAGATGGTGCCCCTAGGTGTGAGGAATGCTTACAAATAATGGGTACCTAGTTATTTACACATGACGCCTACAAGCAAGTTTTCATCATAGTGCTTGCCCAAGGTGCCATAAAAATGGTTTTCACTAGAGGGTGAGTTTGCTCTTTAATTTTTAATTTTTATTATTTTTTGACTTTTCATTAAGCATAAAAGCATTTGAGGTGCAAAATATTCATAATTTCCTCTAGTTCTTAACCATTATGTGTAGCCAACTTGTAAGCTCTCGATCCATATTTAACCTGGTGGCACCTATTTAGGTTTTAGGGTTTTGAGTCAGTCCTATCAAGTGTTTTCCTTATTTCCCCTTAAAACCCTAAGTCTTACGGTCATATCTTTACTTTGTGTTATAATTCATCGATGATTGTCTAGCCTAGGTTACTGGTCGTCTAAGTTATAACCTTGAGTCTTATGTGTCATGAAGTGGCCTGCCCCTTCAGCCTAGTGTTCCCTGTTCTAGCCTATGAAGTCATATGGTTATAGTCTTATAGTCTGAAAATGCCACATGGCAAGATATCGCAAGCCTGCAGACTGCCGATGCTAACATCATATCTCCACCGCGCAGCTACGAAATGAGGACAGGTGTAAAGTATATTGTGGCCTATGGCCATAAGATTAATGATTCAGTTGAATGAAGCATATTGCGCCAGGTGTCAAAGGATGAAGTGAAGAGGTGGGGCCGATAAGGATCGAACGATAGCGCAGTGTCGCAAGAGAATCTTGTTTGCAAGAAAGATTCAATGTGCGACTACGAAATGATATACGTGGCAGGTAAGCACATCTCTAAAGATTTTATGATGAAATTCTCTTGGCTTGCACCATCGCGACAAGTGGCATTTTCCTTGGTCTTCGTTTGGGTGGGCCCCGGCAAGGCTGGTAGAACAAAAGGTGAGTCAGATTTAGTCATGTTTTCACCTTGCCACATCATCCTTCGTTAAGACTCAACACTTCGCCAAGGCTCCTAGGGCCTCTAGTGGGGTTGCAAACTGCCACATCTTTTATGGGTGGAGGAAATAATTAAAGTGCCAGCGGGATATTTCGTCGCCATCGTGGCATTTCGTGGGAGCTCTTGTCTTCACCGAGCCTTGTTTTCCCTCCTTGCAAAGCCGTGAATTGCCACATAAGCAGGATCTCAGAGCCTCAATGTGAAATCAAAAAGGAACTTTTGTGGTCGTCGATCTTAAAAGAGGATTCATCCACAGTTGATATTTGAAGGAAGCCTCTCAAACATTTGAAAGGCGGGAAAGGTTGCCGATTGGGAAAAACTGCAGACTCGGGCAACAGGGCATTTCAAAGGCTGATTATTTAGAAGGGTTAACCCGAGTCAATAAAAGGCACAGGTGCGAAGGCCCGAATTCCAAAGTCTGACAGTGACAAAGTGATTAAGGCAAAAGAAAAGCAAAGGACAGGGATGAAGGTCGAAAGCCTGAGGTCTAAAAATCTGACTTTTCTGAGGTTGGCTTCCTGGCCTTCCGTGCTTCTCCAATCGCTTGGGAATGCACCAACTACTTCCTGTGGTGCCACTACTGCAAAGTGGGTGGCCGAATTTAATGTTTTTAATGCAGTGGTTGGGATGGTTGAAGATTTTGGCACCTGATTCACTCTCATATCAGATTCCCGTGTGCTATAAAGGGAGGACTTGAACTCTTTTTAGTGGTTGGTCTTTGGTGCATTTTCAGGCAATCAAGTGCAAAGCTAGGGTTTCAAAAAACAAAAGTTCCAGTTATCTAGCAATAAAGACACAGGTCATGAAAGGTTTTTCATATTGATTTCAGCTATCAGTGTATGAACTTCTCCTTATGTAATCTTTCAAGGAAATCCTGAGTTTCTTTTAGGGTTTCATCTTGCCACACTTTGTGGTATGACTGTAACCATTGATCAGATGAATTAACAGATTCTTAAAACATTACATGCTATGTGATGATCTCTTTTATGGTTGTAGATGATTGATTGTATCTTGATAAAGGATTACTAAGCATATTCTCCATTGATCATTGTTTTTCTCGCATTTGAATATCCAAAAAGTGCAGGTTTCATTTCTCTTGTTGTTTTCTTCCTTTTGTTGAATTGTGGACTCTATAACCCAATATATTAGGCACTGGTCTGAAGGTTTCCATGATCACCCACACTCTTAAAAAATCAGAACAAACTTATCATGTGTGAAGAAAGTAATTAATTTGTATGTCTTGCAAACAAGCATACCTGCACCTTCCATTGTCAATGGGAGTGCCCTTTTATCAGCTATATAGGGGTTATTAATGACAACCAGTTGTTTTAGGTCCAGTGACAGTCTTTGGTGCCTAGAAGGTAGTTTGGGTTTGGTTGTCATGTTATTTTTAGTTGTTCATCTAGTTTGAACCTAATAGCTATTCAGGTATATCCCTTGGAATATCCCTCCTAGGTTTAAGCTGAGCCTGAAGTGTAGAGGAGTTAACCCACTCCTGTAGGTTGCCCAAAATCACCTTGAACTTGTTGATAAACCTCTTCCATTCATCTAGAACGTCTATCCCTAGCCCAGGTGATTTATGAATGTTTTAGGGTTTAGGGTTGTAGTTATTTTGGGAATCAACATAACCACTATCACATAGGGACCCAACAAGTTCGGTTCAAACTTGCCTTTTTTTTCTATACCTTGAGTGGTATTCTTCTAATTTTCCTTGAGAATGATATTGCCAAATTGGTATTCTCTAGCTTTGATGTTTTGGTTGTAGCTTTGATGAAGGCAGTTTTACTACACTTTCATAGGGTTGAGTGCATTGAGTCTATGTTCATTCAAGAGCTCCAACTCATGCATTTGTGCAACTTGATACTCCTCATCATCATTCAGATTATGTAGGGAGATCCATAATTGATGGTAATTCAACCTCAATTGGAAAAACTACTTTAGCTCCAAATATGAGGGAATATGGGGTGAATCCTATGGGGGTTGGGATGCTTGTGTGGTAGGACCATAAGGTGGGATGAATCTAGAGTTGCAGTCATGGCCAAAATCATTGATGATCTTTTTAAGGATCTTGATGAGAGTTTTATACAACGCCTCGGCTTGACCATTACCTTGGGGGTAGTATGGTGTGGACCATTTGTGTTTGATATGGAATTTTTCACAAAGGGTCCAGACTTCAAATCTTTTGAAGGATTTTCCATTATTGGTGATGATGGAGATGGGAATACCATACCGACAAATGATGTGGTTAAGGATGAATTTGGATATTTGTTTGTCAGTCACATAAGTGAGTGGAATCACTTTGACCCACTTTGTGAATGTTTTGGTGGTAGTAATGATGTGTTTATGGCCATCAAAGGAGGTAGGATTGATTTTACAAGATAAGGTGAAGGCCCCAAGTGGAGAAGGGCCAAGAAGTAGTGATGGGCTATAAAGCCTAAGATGGAGCGTGAATCAAATCTTTGTGCTTCTGGCAAGCTAGGCATTTCTTCACATACTGGTATGCATCTTGCTCCATAGTGGGCCAATAGTATCATGTGCAAATGAGCTTCTTGGCTAAGATAACACCATTGGTATGGGCTCTGCAAATGCCAGTGTGAGCCTCTTTAACCACCAGGTTTGCCTCGTTTGAGTTGAGACATCGTAACAAAGTGTCATTATAACCTGTATGATAAAGGGTGTCACCAAGGATAGTGAAATGGGAGGCGTGTTGGATGAATGATTTTCTTTGATTAGGTGTAAGGTTGGATGGAAGGGTTTGATGGGTGAGATAGGCATGGATGTGATGATACCAGGGATTATTAGGACCAACAATATCACACACCGTTTCAAACTCTGGGAGATCATATCCTAGAATAAATGACTGCTTAACCAAGAATTGGCACTCATGTGTGTAAACTAACATATCAAGGAGAGAACCTATTGTATCCATAGTATTTGCAATTATTATTAACTTGTGGGATTTTCTTAAAGCATATGTTGTTGAAGTATTGTTTGAAGTTGTCCACCATCCATTTATCATTGACTTGCTTCATGATTAGTTGGGAGTCACCAAAAACTAGTAAATGTTGGATATTCCATTGAATTGTTGGTTTGAGACCTAAAATCAATTCCTCATACTTTGTTATGTTGTTGGTGCATAAGAAGTTTATATTGAAGTCCTTAGGGATGAGATCTCCTTGTGGTGTGAGGAACAAGACTACTGCCCCCAAGCTACAAGTGGTGAAGAACTCATCAAAGTAAAGATTTCATTCTTGTGAATCTATGAGGGTGAGAATGGATTCATCAAAGAAATCTAGGGTGAGTGGGTGGGTGTCTCCCAAAGGTGCCTTTGCCAACTGATTTGTTATTATTATCCCTTAATGGATTTTTTATCCACATACTCAATATCAAATTCGTTGAGGGGCATAACCCATTTAGTCATCTGTCCTGTCAAAGCAGTTTTCGAGAGGAGGTCCTTGAGCAAGTAAATATTGGCCATGAGTTGTCTTATGTGTAAGCATGTAGTGTCTCATCCTTTGAGTGTAAACACCATAGCCAAGCATGCAAGTAGGGCACCCAAAGCATGTTGAGTAGATGAAATATACAACATTAAAGGTTGATTTGGGCTGGATGCTATAAAGATAGGTGGCTTAGCCAAGTATTGCTTGATTTGATTGAATCCATGTTGGCATGACTAATCCTAGTGAAATTCTATATTCTTCTTCAAAAGATGAGCATACAATTAGGATTTATCCACAAGTTGAGCAATGAACTGAGCATACAATTGGGATTTATCCACAAGTTGAGCAATGAACTATGTTATGGCTTGAAGATTCCCTTGTAAACTGTGGAGTTGTAGATTGTGAGGTGGAGGCATTTTTGTGATGGCTTTGATCTTTGTAGGGTCAACCTGATACCTTGTCGAGAGACAATGTAGCCCAATAGTTTTTTGGTAACTACCCCAAATACACACTTTTTTAGATTTAGACGGACCTTATATTCTTGAAGCCTTTGAAGGATCCATCATAAGACTATAGGATGTTCAAATCTAGTTTAACCTTGCCCAATATGTCATCCACATATTCCTCACCATATCAATGAATCATATCATGGAATATTAGAATCATAGCTCTTTGATGGGTACCCCTTGCATTTCTCAACTCGAAGGGCATGACTTGATAAGAAAATGTTCCCCATGATGGTGTTATGAAGGTTGTCTTGTGTTGGTCTTTGAGTGCTATTTGAATTTGATTGTAACCAGAAAAGTCATCCATGAGGGAGAGCATTTCATGTCCCACTATAGAGTTGACTATGATATCTGTGATAGGGAAAACTTGCAATGCAAACATAATTGAAAGATGAACAAAATCAAGTACAAGTTACCTTCCTTTTGCCCAAACAAATTGTTTACACTGATCAAGCGAATTGAAGTTGCACCCAAACTCAATGTATTGCTCCTTGCTCTTTGATTATGTGGATTTCTCTATTTGCTAATAACGTAAATATTGATCTCCCAAGGAATGAAAATGACAGTATAAGTTTACTAAAACAAGAGATGATCAGAAATGGAGAAAGAGGCTTAATTTATAGACCTGTGAGACAACAGATCTATGGTTGAGGATGATTAGAAAGATCAATGGTTGAGGAAGGTCGAGAGAATGTGCGTGAATGAGAGAAGGACAAGTGTCCAAGCTTTCTCATGCATCAAGGGAGTTACCAGATTTGATTTGACTGAATAGATTGATCAGATGATTGAATTGATTGATTAGTTGATTGGATTGACTAACCTATTAACGGATTTGATTGATTTAGTTAACTAATTTGATTGATTAATTATCTAAATTGATTGAGAGGAATTTATGGTGGGTGAGGATAAATGGGAAATTAAATAAATAATTATTTAATTTCATGTGCACATGGGATAATTGAATTAAATATTAATTTTAATTCAATTTGGAGGAAATAGATTATTTAAATAAATATTTTTAAATTGATTTAAAGTGGAGGGAAATTTGAATATTTAAATAAATAATTTTGATTTTATTTATTTAAATTGGAAAAATAATGATTTAATTAAATAATTGGAATTATTTAATTAACATGGAGGATAAATTGATGGTAACAAATGAAAGTCTGATACGGGAATGGGTCAATTTTAGGTGTCTACAATATCAATATTGGGCAAAGGAAAATCATCTTTGGGACATGCCTAATTAATGTCATAGAAGTTTGTACAAACTCGGATCCCTTTTGTCTTTTTGCTAATAGGTACAATGTTGGAGATCTAGTCAAGTAGCTGATAGGTTGAATGAAGCATACCTCCAAGAGTTTTTATAGTTCTTCCTTAACAAGGAGACCAATTTTTGGGTGCATTTTGCACATCTTTTTTTTTGTAGTTTAACATCCAGTGGCACAACAAGGTGATGCACAACCAGAGAAGGATCTAGTCCTAGCATGTCAGCATACGACCAGGTGAATACATAAAAAAAGTATTTGAGCGAGGTGACATCTATTTCCTTCTCTTTGGGGTCAATGGTAGTCGTAATTTGTGTGATCTTTGGATTATCTACTATCCAATAGTATCCTCAACTAGTAATGTTGACCCATCATATAGATAAGCAAGTGTCGATGGGAGGTTGAATTCTTTAACTATAGTCATGCCTTCTTGGTCTTCCTCAATAAGTGTGGATTAATTCTTCTTGGTGGATTGTGTTGGGACCTAAAATAGCTGCAACCCTAAACCCTAAAACATTCCTAAATCACCTAGGCTAGGGATGGTCATTCTGGGTAATAGGAAGAGGTTCATCAACAAGTTTAGGGCGATTCTAGCCAACTAATAGGAGTGGGTAGGATCCTCTACACTTTGAGCTCAACTTAGACTCAAGAGGGATATTCCAAGGGGTATACCTGAATAGTTATTGGATTCAACACCAGATAAACAACTAAAAATGAAAGGACAACAAAACCCTAATCATCTTCTAGGCCCCAAAGATTGTCACTGGACCTAAAACAATTGGTTGTCATTAATAACCCCTATATAGCTGATGAAAAGGCACTCCCATTGATAATGGAAAGTTTAGGTATGCTTGTTTCCAAGACATATAAATTAACTACTTGCTTCACACATGATAAGTTTGTTTTGATTTTTAAGAGTGTGGGTGATCAAATACATCAGGCCAGTGCCTAATATATTGGGTTACAGAGTCAACAGTTTAGCAAAAGGGAAAAACAACAAAATAAATGAAACACGCACTTTCTGGATACCTAGATGCAAGAAAGCCAACTATCAAAGAAGAGAATACTTAGTAATCCTTTGCAACATATAATCATTCATCTATAACCATAAAAGAGATCATTACACAACATGTAATGTTTTAAGAATTTGTTTAATTCATCTGATTCACAGTTACAATCATACCGCGAAATGTGGTAAGAGAAAATCCTAGCTAAACTTAGGATTTCCCTGAAGAATTACAAAACAAGGAGAAATTCATACAATGATCACTGAAATCAATATGGGAACCTTTCATAACTTGTGTCTTATCCATTGGAGAACTGTAACTTTTCTACTCTTTGCAACCCTAGAGAGCTCTGCTCTTAGTTGCCTGAAAATGGTGAAAGACCAACCCTTGAAACGAGTTTAGATCTTGCCTTTATAGCCTTCATATACACGTCTGAGAATGAACTGGGCACCAAAATCCTGAACCACCCCACCAACTGCATTAAAAGCATTAAATTTGGTAACCCATTTCACATTAATGGTGTCCCCAGAAGCAGTTGGCATGTTCCCAGGCAGTTGGAGGAGTTTGGAAGGCCAGGTAGCCAACCTCTGAAAAATTAGACTTTCAAACTTCGGACTTTCCGCTTTCCATCTTCCGAAAGGAAGAAGGAAGGAAAGAGAAACTCCTGCCTTCCGATGCCCACAACACTTAGCATAATATTGGCCCCATCAGACTTTAGCCTTCATGCCTTCACCATTTTGCCTTTCACAAGGAAGAAGAGAAAAGAACTAACTCCCACCTTTCGAACATGCCACATGTCCCCTTTCCGTTGTTCTGAAAGCCGGCTGTGGGTTCCCCCAAAAAGGCTCTGTGGAACGAAGGAAAGCCTTAGAACAAATACTTGTTGAGGGTCGACCGTCGATCCTTCCCCCTTCCGTCTTCTTATGAAGAAAGTGGAAGGGAGGAATCTCGAACTCCAACCTCCGACACACTTAGAATAACTTACAACACTTAGGCAAATTTTGATAACACCGTGGGTCGGCCCCCGGGCTTTCATCTACCACCTTCCCTTTGGAAGAGAAAAGAGAGGAGCCTGATTGTTTGCCTTCAGCACAAAGAAGAGAGTAGCTGTCGGACTTTAGACATCGGGCCTTCTCCATTTTTCCTTCCAAAAAGGAAGGAAGAAGAGCCAACCTCTAAACTCCGCTAAACACTTCATACTTAGAGTATTTTCATGTAGATCTGTCAGACTTCAGACTTCGAGGCTTCTCCCTGACACTTGCCATGAAGAAAACCGAAGGCCAAAGGCCCAAAGTCTGACCTCTAAAACACTTAGAAGAATTTGCAATGAATAACACTTAGAAAGATTTTGGAGTCTAATTTCGGAGCCGATAGATAAGGCAAGATGGAAGGCATGAATTCTAAACTTTGAAACTCCGATAGAGGTGAAAATACAAGGAAACATTTCAAGTTTTTTGGACTGTTATTGTTTTGGGTTTCCTACCTTGCATTTTCAAAAGGCAAATACATGAAAACCTATGGAAGATATCTCTGATCAGTTATAAACTATAGGTTCAATAGTGGAGGATTCAAATGGAATACAAATGGATTTTGGGGCAAAATGGGGCATTTTGGGGACTGATTTTTCAAGTCCCAATAGTGGCTTTGGTTGGGGACGTGTGCGAAGCAGTGGCACAACAAGAATCCAGATCTCTGGATAGAGCAAAAAACACCAAAAAAGGACACACAGAAACTAAAATAAAACACCATCAAGACCAACAGTGGTCAAGTCTACTCGAGATCAAAATATCAGATATAACAAGATTTTATGACAAAATTTGAAGGAAATCATTACTTATGAAAAGTAATTCTTTAAATGTTGACCATGAATAGACAGCTCCATTGGTTCTCCTTCTAGAATGTTCAAACGGTAGACATTGAGCTCTAATTTCTCTACAACTTCATAGGGCCCAAGCCATAAGGGATTAAATTTTCCATGTTTCCCTCTATCTTCAGATCTTGCATCTCAGAGAAGCACCAAGTCACCAACCTGGAAGTCTCTTGACACAATACTCTTATCAAATAAGAGCTTCATTCTCTGTTTATGGTTTAGCATCTTGTCATGTGCATCTCTTCTCTATTCTTCCAACTCAATTAGCTACAAGATCCTCTGAGATATTGCATTATTCTACTCTTCTTCAACATCTTGTAGCAACTGGTGGACCGGCAATTCTATGTTGATGGGCTCACTTCTGCTCCATACACCAGCTCTAATGGGCTTCCACCAATGGATCTTTTGAAAGTTATCATGTTAGCCCATAAAGCATACTTCAAGTTGTCATCCCATCTCTTCTTGTTCTGATCCAGTGATCTTTTTATGATCTTCATCAAGCTTTTATTGTTGGATTCAACTTGTCCATTTGCTTTGGGGATGATAAGGGGATGAATGCACTAGATTTATGCCAAACTTAGAACACATGTCCAGCATCTCTTGAGACTTGAAACATATGGCATTATCAGCCAAAATCCTAGCTGGGACCCCAAACCTGGTGATTATATTGTTGATTATGAAATCAATAACCACTTTAGAAGTTGCATTATGAGTGGGAATTGCTTCTACCCACTTGGTGAAGTAATCAGTGGCCACAAGGATCCACTTGAATCCATTGTTGGATTTCTCTTGTATTTCTCCAATGAAGTCAATTCCCCACTGCTGGAAAGGTGCATCAACTGCTAGGGGCAAATGGGGAAGTGCTCTAGCAAACTTCATTCTACTAGAAAATCACTGACAAGCGTCACATTGTCTTATTTCTTGTGCAACATCCTTGAACAAGGTTGGCCACCAATATTCCCCACAAACACCATGATGACACTCATTCATCACCATTTCAGCTTTTTCTTGATTCAAACATTTGAGCAATACTCCTTCATGGTTTCTCCACATGATGTAATTTTGGAAAAGGACATACCTTTGAGATTTCTGCTTGAGAGTCCTTTTCTGATTCTCATCCATATATGGTGGGCGATTCATGTAACTTTCAAGATAGAATGTCACATCCTTATACCATGCATTGTCAGCCAATAAGCAATGAGGAGCGGCATTTACCTCTGTTTCATTTACTTCTGTTGCTTCAAGATTAGAATCAACCATTAGCTTGACTAAGCCTTGGCCTCTAACCAATTTTGTGACATGTATATCCATGTCATATTCTTGGATCCTGTTGATCCATCTACATCTTTTACCTGAAGCTTCCTGCTACATAAATATGTCCTTCACTGCTGTGTGTGGCACATATGCAATGATCTTGACACCTGTGAAATAAGATCTAAAATTCTTTGTGGCCTTAACCAATTCATAGGCATGCTTCTCCATTAACGAATAATTCAATTCAGTAGCCTGTAAAGACTTGCTAAAGAATCCTATTGGCTGCTCAAATCAGTCACTATTCTTTTGCAATAATACAACAACAATAGTATAAAAAGAAGAAAAAGAAAATAGTTGAAGGGGGCTGGAATAGTCTGGACTTATTAGTACAAGTGCCTCCTTGATAGCTTCCTTGACATCCTTGAATGCTTCAGATGGTTCCTTTTTCCATGTGATAGATTGCCCCTTCTTGAGCATCTTAGAAATGGCTTTGGTCTTCTTTGCAAAGTTGGGGACAAACCTCTTGACAAAGTTGATTTGCCCAGAAAAAGACTGTATTCCTTTGACTGATTTGGGCTATGAAATGAGATCAATAGCCTTGACTTATTCTGGGTCTATTCTCACCCCATCCTTTGACACAATATACCCAAGCAACTTGTCCTCTTCAACTCCAAATTGACACTTTTTAGGATTCAAAGAGATCCCATACTCTAAACATCTTTTGAAGATCATCTCAAGGTGCTTGCAATGCTCACCTTTTTCCTTTGAGAATACTATCAGGTCATCCTTATAGATGACCATGATCTCATCAATAAGACCGGCAAAAGCCACATCCATGGCCCACTGAAATGTTGACCCAACATTCTTCAAACCAAATGGCATTCTCAGATACACATATGTACCCCAAGGAGTTGTGAATGTTGTCTTATACTATTCTAACTCCTTGACCAACACCTGATTGTATCCTGAAAACCCATCCATCATGGACATCAGCTCTGAACCAACAACCCTCTGCAAAAGATGATCCATGCTTGGGAGAGGATAATTATCCTTGAGGGATTTGATGTTCAGATTTCTGAAATCTACACACAATCTAATCTCCCCATTCTTTTTCTTTATTGGGACAAGATTAGATACCCGCTTAGAATGTTTGATTGGTTTGATAATGCCTCCCTCTTTCATCTTTAACAGTTCTTTCTGCGTCTTGGGAGCTATAGTGGGATTTATAGGGCTCTATTTTTCCCTAAATGGTTTTGTATCAGGTTGAAGGGGGTTAGTATGCTAAAACAAATCCTCCCTATAAGCTTGTAGCTCATCATATGACCATGCAAAACATTTTTTGAACTTTCTCAATAAAGTAATCAGCATTTGCTTTTCATAAGGCTTCAATTTCTTACCTATATAAACCATTTTAGGTGCCTCCTCAGTTCCAAGGTTAATGCCTTCAACATTATCCCTTTCAATAGGTTTGCCTTTACTCTTCCAGCGGTCTGCATTATCAAACATTCTCTCCAATGCTACCAATCCCTTGGGAATAATATTAGTCTTCAATTGTACAACCTCATTCCCAAAAATAGTTTCCTTACCATCAACAACTTCTATCATTGGATGCCAATCAATCAATTGATTGTCAAACTCATCCATGCAATTGAGAAAACTGTAAATTTGATTGCTGTCATTAAACACTTGCCAACTGTATATGTTATCAGGGATTTTTGGCCTTGTGAGTACTTCCACAGCATAATGGTCATGAGGAAAGATCATTTGAGGATCAAATTTTGATGCAACTACAGCTAGGGAAACTGCCTTTACATTTTTTGTTCTATCAAACCATGCAATGCCAATGGCATCATATAGCTCCACAGTATCCCATACAACATTCCTAATCCCCGTAACCTTTTATCCTTAGCAGCGAACTTGTTTCTAATTTGCTGCACAACTAATTCTGAGTCACCGTAAATCTTTAGGCACTTGATTTTATGCTTGTGAGCAATATTTAAATCCAACAACAGTGCCTTATTTAGCTATGTTGTTAGTGTACTGAAAATCAAGTCTAAATGACATACCAAACTGCTCACCATCTGGAGATATCAGAACAATTCCAGCACTTGAGCCTTCTTTTGAGCATGCACCATCAATATATAGCGTCCACAAATCAAACGCATTAGAAACAACAGTAACAGGGTTAGAAGGTGAAACATTCAGGCAAGGATTATCATCATTGTTATATGCCATAAAATGGTCTATTTCAGTGTCAAAGAAATTCACATGAGCCATCTCTGTTTTGTATCTGTCCTCTATATGTTCATCTTCTACCTTCTTCTCCCTGTATAGTTTCACTTCCACACCCTGGATTAGAATGGTGGCATATGACAGGTCCATCTAAATACTACCACCCATAGAAGCCGCCTATTTTCTTGACAATAACATACCCCATTTGGCAGGGTAGTCTACAATAATTATGTCCATGAGGAAAGATTTGTCTGGACATGCAACAACCTTAACATCAACATCTTTTACCAGACCAATCACATTCACCTCTCTAGAATCCATAGAAAAACATTTTCTAAAATATTTGGCTACCTTCAAACCCAAATCATTCATGATTTCAAGTGGCATGACATTACTAGATGCCCCTGAATCAAGCATACAGTTGTGTAGCAACCATCCATTTATAATCAAAGTGGTATAAAAAGGATCCACACCCATCTTTCTATTAATCACATGGAAGTTCCTAAGTAAACCTTTATTGTTTCCTCATGACTTGCACCCTCATCATTACTGCTGGGAACAACAACATGTTGTTTTTGTGCATCTACAATAGTATTAAGAGACTCTGCCCTATCTCTGTGTTTAGGAATTCTAACGAGTTCCACTATTGGCACATAAATTTTGATTTGGCTAATGACTTGAGCCATGTCAATAGGGAGATAATTTAGGAAAGGAGTATTACATGAAACAATCACATCATTTGCATAAGGAATATAAGGTATTACTTGATTGGACAAGAGATCCTTACCTTCTTCCTTCGTCTTCTCCTTTTCTGGTTCTTTTTGTGTATGAGGCTGATCACGCTTATAACTACTTTTGGGTAATGGACCCATAAGATGGGTGTGGTAATTGGTTGCTCATTTGATGCTGGGTTATTTTCTACATATTTTTGTTTTGTTGCTACAGGCTGCACTAGAAGCTTCTTCTTCTCATGCACAGTTTTCTTTGGAACAATACTACTTTTATGTTCCACATTCACCTTCTGCTCTTGCTTCTCACCAATCAATGTACCATGTCTTAACTCAGCAACAGGGGAGTTCTATGTTGGTACTTTCCTATTCCTCAACTGATAACCCCCTTGAACTTGCATAATGGCTACATCAGTCAAAGCTTTTAAATCCTTCTCAGAAGGTTTGGACTGCTTGTACTTCTTTTGCATGAGATCCCTCAAATACCCAAAATCATGAGCAGGCAAGTGATATCTCTTTTGATCTTCATCATGATCATATTGATCATCATCCTCATAGCTGTCATAATCTAGATCATGACCCATCTGCTCATACTCTTGTGTGTCAAACTAATTTATCTTCTCCTCATAATACTCAGCTCCACCTTCTTCATTGGGAAATTACTCAACTTCGCTCATTGAATGAGCAACTGCACAGTTTGTTAGGTCATGGGGAAGGAAACACACTTGGCACCAAAGACTTTCATCCTAAAAATTTTCTTGACCCTTACTCAATGGATCAAGAGTATCCCTCTCAAGCTGTTTGAAACTAACATGCCTAGGGACAGCTTGGTTGTTATTCTATTGTGGTCTCTTAGACCAATCTGTGTTGTAAGGTCAGTTATGCAACCTTTGTCCTTCATTGAAATATGTTGCAGCACCTTGTGGTGGCAATCCTTTGTCATTTCAAGCAACTTTGTAGGATAAGTCTTTCATAACCCCCATAAGATTATTCAACTTGTCTTCAGTTGTGAGAGGCTTATTAAAAGTTGCTCTATCAGGATGAGAGATCTTCACATCAAATCTCTTAACATGTTTTCCAGAGGCTCTCATGTTACTTTCAATATTGATGGCCACAGCATAGGCCTCCCTAAATGTTTGAGGACTCGTATCCCTCAAACAATAACCAATTTTTGAATCAAAGGCACCACAGTATAGAACCAAAAACATGGATTCATTGGGTCTCATCTGAGGAGGTACCTTTCTCATTGTCATAATGAATCTGTTGTTGAAATCAGCAACAGTCTCATTGATTCCTTTCTTAATTGTAGTGAGCTCATAGATGGAAAACTTGGGGTCAATCCTATCTCCATACTGCAATCTAAACACTCTCATGAATTCTTCCCATGAGTCAATACTATTATTAGGGAGTGCTTTGTACCATTCTTTGGCACTTTCCTCCAATGAGTGCACAAACATCTTCATCATCACATCTTCGTCTTCAATCTCATACTCATCCATGACCTTGATGAAATATTTCAAGTGTTCCTCACCAGTAACAACATTGTTACCTTGGAACCTTGGATTTTTTCCCCTAATCTCATTTGGAATAGGGTTAGGAAAGTCAGGGATGCTAGAGAAGTCAAGTTGTTTATACGTCTCAACCCCCAATGGTTGCCTTTGTGGAGGGATACATTGTGCTTACCTTCTCAATGGAGGCCTAACATTCTGAACGTTTCCCTACTACTGATTCACTTGATTCTATAGGGGTTGTTTGTGAATATTTTGAGCATGGGCATTGTTTGCACGCTGTTGTCCCATTTGTTGTTGTTGTTGTTGTCCTTGATTGGTTTGCAGGTTATGGCCCTACTGTTGATGCTGTTGTCTTTGTTGTTGTTGTTGAGGTATATTATGGCCTTGGTGCTGAGTATTTTGATTCACCTAGGCCTGTTGAGAAAGTTGAGTTTTTTGTTGTTCCAATAAGGCCTGGACCTCTCTTTGCCTATTTCTGATATGATCTAGCAAGTCCAGTTCTTCATAAAGAGTTCTTGCTCTCTCCTCAGCATCAGGTTGTTCCTGTTGATTTTCCTCATTAGGAATATTATCATGCTGACCTTCGACTAATCTTGTTGGTGAAACATGTTGTTGATCATTTCGGCGAGCCTCTTCATTGACATGAGGCATGCCAAATGTTCTTGTATCAACATCATGAGGCATGTCTCTTCTTCCTTTGCCAATGACATTTTGATTTATCCAGACATCATTACCCATCTCTATTTAATCTTCTATTTATTCTGAGTATGTTGTCAACAAAATCCTTAGAAGTGTGTTGATGCTGACTTCTTCTGTCATCAAATGCATCATCTCTTCCAGAAATACCCACTTGGTCCTAGGCATTCAATGGTGGTACCACATTAGGGTATCTTCTTATACCCCTATCCCGTAGACTTCTTGAGTGATTTGAAGAGATTTTAGGTTCTAAATAATCCTCTACCCTTCTTCTACGAACCATTTCAATCCCTTTCTTGATTGAAAACTAATTTTCTAGGTTTGACTAACAGAGTCGGCACTTCCTTGCTGGGAAGAACTTATTAGATTTTTCAATATGTTAATAAACCATGACAACTAAACCAGAAATAGACTGTCCTCGGCAACGACGCCAATCTATTGGGACCCAAAATAGTTGCAACCCTAAACCCTAAAACATTCCTAAATTGCCTAGGCCAAGGATGGTCATTCTGGGTAATAGGAAGAGGTTCATCAACAAGTTTAGGGTGATTCTAGCCAACTAACAGGAGTGGGTAGGCTCCTCTACACTTTGAGCTCAACTTAGACTCAGGAGGGATATTCCAAGGGGTATACCTGAATAGGTATTGGATTCAACACCAGATGAACAACTAAAAATGAAAGGACAACCAAACCCTAATCGACTTCTAGGCCCCAAAGATTGTCATTGGACGTAAAACAACTGGTTGTCATTAATAACCCCTATATAACTGATGAAAAGGTACTCCCATTGATAATGGAAAGTGCAGGTATGCTTGTTTGCAAGACATGCAAATTAACTACTTGCTTCACACATGATAAGTTTGTTTTGATTTTAAGAGTGTGGGTGATCAAATACTTCAGACCGGTGCCTAATATATTGGGTTATAGAGTCAATAGTTTAGCAAAAGGAAGAAAACAACAAAAGAAATAAAACACACACTTTTTGGATACCCAAATGCAAGAAAGACAGCTATCAAAGAAGAGAATACTTAGTAATCCTTTGCAACATATAATCATTCATCTATAACCATAAAAGAGACCATTACACGAGATGTAATGTTTTAATAATTTGTTTGATTCATTTGATTCATGGTTACAATCATACCACGAAATGTGTTAAGAGAAAATCCTAGCTAAACTTAGGATTTCCTTGAAAAATTATAGAAGAAGGAGAAATTCATACAATGATCACTGAAATCAATATGGGAACCTTTCATAACTTGTGTCTTATCCACTGCAGAACTGTAACTTTTCTGCTCTTTGGAACCCTAGAGAGCTCTACACTTAGTCGCCTAAAAATGGTAAAAGACCAACCCTTGAAAAGAGTTCCTATCTTGCCTTTATAGCCTTCATATACACGTCTGAGAATGAACTAGGCGTCAAAATCCTCAACCACCCCACCAATTACATTAAAATCATTAAATTTGGCCACCCATTTCACATTAATAGCATAGCCAGAAGTAGTTGGCGCATTCCCAGGTGGTTGGAGGCGTTTGGAAGGCCAGGAAACCAACCTCAAAAAAATCAGACTTTTAGACTTCATACTTTCCGCTTTCTACCTTCCAAAAGGAACAAGGAAGGAAAGAGAAACTCCCGCCTTTCGATGCCCGCAACACTTAGCATAATATTGGCCCCATCAAACTTCAGCCTTCGGGCCTTCACCATTTTGCCTTTCACAAGGAAGAAAAGAAAAGAACTAACTCCCGCCTTTGGAACCTACCACATGTCCCTTTTCCGTTGTTCCGCTAGCCAGCCATGGGTTCCCCCAAAAAGGCTCTACGAAATAGCAGAAAGCCTTAGAACAAATACTTGTCAAGGGTCAGTCGTCGAGTCTTCCTCCTTTCATCTTCTTATGAAGAAGGCAGAAGAGAGGAAGCCCAAACTCTGACCTTTGACACACTTAGAAGAATTTACAACACTTAGGCAAATTTTGATAACATTGGGGGTTGGGCCTCGGGCTTTCATCTACCACCTCCCCTTTGGAAGAGAAAAGAGAGGAGCCCCGTTGTCCGCCTTCAACACAAAGAAGAGAGTACATGTTGGACTTCAGACATCGGGCCTTCCCTGTTTTGCCTTCTAAAAAGGAAGGAAGAAGAGTCAACCTCCGAACTCCGCCGAACACTTCATACTTAGAGTATTTTCATGTAGATCTGTTGGTCTTCAGACTTCAAGGCTTCTCCCCGACACTTGCCATGAAGAAAACCGAAGGCCAAAGGCTTGAAGTTCGACCTCCGAAATACTTAGAAGAATTTGCAATGAATAACACTTAGAAATATTTTGGAGTCTAATTTCAGAGCCGATAGATAAGGCAAGATGGAAGGCATGAACTCCAAACTCTGAAACTCCAACAGAG
Organism: Cunninghamia lanceolata; assembly: GCA_027924645.1. Lineage (NCBI taxonomy): Eukaryota > Viridiplantae > Streptophyta > Pinopsida > Cupressales > Cupressaceae > Cunninghamia > Cunninghamia lanceolata. The sequence goes on from BSBN01000655.1 coordinate 12,592,188, forward strand.
GTGAAAATACAAGGAAACACTTCAAGTTTTTTGGATTTAGTCATTTTTTTGGGTTTCCTACCTTGCATTTTCAAAAGGCAAATACATGAAAACCTAGATGGAAGATATCTCTGATCGGTTATAAACTATAGGTTCAACAATGGAGGATTCAGATGGAATACAAATGGATTTTGGGGCAAAATGGGGCATTTTGGGGACTAATGTTTCAAGTCCCAACAGATTGCTTGGATTTTTTGGATTTCTTGAATGTTTTTTACTGAGAGAACTCTTCCTCTTCTCCAAAATATGTCAGTGTATTAAAGCCTACCTTGAAAACCTTCTTATGGTCCCCCTGTAGGATGTGGTCTCAAAGTCCCAAAAATTTGGATAGTACTTTTTTATTTTGAAAGCTGTCCAATGGTATGCTATCTAGTTGGTCCTAGTCTATCAGTTTGGGACATTGGAGGTCAAGATCGAGAGTGAGGAAAATGGTGTTGTGGAAGAGGTTAGTGGCAGATAGATCTTTGTAGGGGTAATGAATGGTCATTGTTGGAATGTTTTTAGTATCAAAGGGAACATCCCCAATAGTTTCAGAGAAATCACTAGGATCAACAAGTTGCTCATCTTGTGGTATATATCTTAGTCCCCATATTGTTGAATGTACATTGACCTGGATGGGTTGAAGGATCCCCTGTTCATGTTGCCCAAACCCCTTACCTTGATACTTCATATGTTTGCAAATTTTGAGGGCTATGAGATATTGCTTATTTTGAGAAAATGATGCCAACTCATCCTTGTGATGAAGCTTGGAACCATCAAAACTCTCAATTTGTTCATTTGTCAAGCAATCATGTTGCACAAAAGTCATGGAACCATATTGGATCTTACTACATTTTGTGGTTTGTTTCGTGTCAAGGCGGTCATAAGATCATGGAGATTTAAGGGGAGCATGACTACATGGAAGGCTTGTTGGATCTTGTATTCCCCACAACCTTTTTTGATGATCTTGACTTTAGATTTGGGAGGTGGACAAGTGGATGATGATGATGGAAGGTCATTGGGATCAATGTGAGATGAGGATTGCTTGTCCTTGATAGAGTGGCAATTTTGATATAATATTAAAATAGTGAACGGGGTTGTGCTTGAATGGCAAAGGTCAAAGGTTCTCACGATGGAGATCCAAGTTCAAATCCCCCAAGTAACATGTGGTTTCTATGTGGCTTCTAAGTTGATTAAGTGGATATATTGATGGGGAGGAGGTCCCCCTTGTGACCTCCAACGATTACGAAACAAAAAAATATATATAATATTAAAATAGATATTATGATTATTATAATAGAAGACAATAATAATCATATGATGAAAAGGTACGGAAGAGTCATGAATGGACCACTAGAGACAACCATCAAGTAAGCCAACAAACAAGGTAAAAATGAACTTTTCGTAGTTACGGTTGTAAAGATAAGACAACAACAAATAATATAAGACTGCCTTAAGATAATCTCTTACCAATCGCCTCCTTTGGAAACATTCGCCACCCTTGAGGCAATTGCTTCCCTTCGTAAGACGCATAAGAGGATAAATAGAAACAGAGGGTAAGCAAAAATAAAAAGGAGGAGATATATACAAAGAATAATATATAAAATTCTGAAAGGTTAAGGCAGATAAGAAGATCTAAGAAAAATTGCACCCCAAGCAGAAATCAATCTACTCTTATCTCATTGCATCACATCTCATTCAATACCATTCAGTCCGCATATCTCCTTTGTATATTGAGTGTTTGTTGACTTGCAGATACCCGCATATGCTCAGGTCGTTCGATCACTGCTTCTAACATTAGAGACAACGAAAGCATCACCAAGGTGGTGGATTACATCTTGAAGAGAGGTCACATGATTAAGGGCTCTGCTATGATAGTTTTTTCCTAAGGCAACGATCTACCATACTGAACAACGAATATCACTGGTGGACAGCAATTGGATAGTTGGAGATAGCGACACCTTGAGACTGGCAGGTATACGAACATCTTTTGGCATTCCCATCAGCAATATTTTCCATAACATCAGCGAATCATCTATACTTAGACCCATGAAATAAGTGCAGCGGAGGTAATATATTTCAACATCCTTCAAGGTATGTGTTCCTAACATAAACTATATGTCTCAAGTCATATGATAATAGATATTAGTCATTCGTGACAAGACGAGAATGCTTGAGACTGAATAGCATGAAAATGATTTATAATCAGAATAGCATGATAATGGTAATTATAGGATAGAAGGAATATGTAAATAGAATAGAATGAGAATAATATCATAGAATGAGAATATCATACATGACTAGATCAGAATATTTAAAATTGAATAGCATAAGAATATTTGTCATGATAGAATAAGAATACTTATAGTAGAATGAAAGGTCATCATAGAATGAAATGTTAAGAATGATTATCATCAAGAACATTTATAACATATTACCATAAGAATACTCATAACATAAGAGAGTTATTTGATGAAAGTTATATGATGCCTAATGAAAGGCAATCAATAAGATATTAAAGAATAATCCATTATAAGATATGATAAATGACCCTAAAGATAAATACCTGGGAAGATAAAGAGCTTTATCATTAATCCACCTACACACCATATAAATAAGAGACGGGGAATTGGGTAAGCGGTTAGATATTTGCACCTAGGTAAATCTCGAGCTAGCGAAGTATCACAATAGGTGATGAAGCCCCTCTGAGCCAAGGGTGAGCCTTGGACCTATGGTAGCATAGATATGTTATTTATGTCCTAATGATGGGTAAAACTCGAGCTGGTGAGAATTCACCCCTCCGAGCCAAGTGGAAAACACTCATCTCAAGTTGGTGAGAGATCACCCCTCCAAGACAAGAAGAAAACCTTTGACTCAAGCTAGTGACACCATCACCCCTCCGAGTCAAAGGAGAAAAGTCCTTGGATCCATGGCCACAAGTCTTGGATACTAGCACCCTAACAATCCCTCTCAAATAGGTGAGTCGTTTGATTAACATGTAGGCTCGAGTATATCTCTCCTGAGGTAAAATCATGAAATATATATACAATAGATATAAGGAAATGTGAAATGCAAATAGATCATGATTATGTGAGAAGCACATGAATTTGATATTTACATGTTGATATTGTAATATGTTTAAGAAGAATTGAATACTAATGTTCTCTTGTAAGTTGAAATTGTGTGCAAGATTGTGAAAAATTTCGGCTTACTAGAAGGGGACATTACAAGTGGTATTAGAGCAGTCATTCTACCATCTTGTGAATGATAAGCATTTATTATTATTAATTGATTATGATCAGAATATATGTTGTTAACATCTGTGATTGCAGGAATTAAATATGTACGCAGAGGTAACATTACATTCATAGTAATTATTATTGATGATGATTCTTATGTAATAGCTTCATTAGGGAATTGATCTTTAAAGATACTGTTAGGGTAAAATGTGGATTAATCAAATGAACAATAATAAACCCAAACATCAACAGAATAATGAAAACAAGAAAGATTGAATGAAATAAGGCAATGAACAATACAGTGCAAACCTTCCCTATTTCAAAGCTTCTGTTGTTCGCCTATTACAACTGTCCTTTGCTGATGAAGTAGGCCCTCAGTGAGTGCACTCTTTTAGCTGTGTTGTAGGATGTCGGTAGTAAATGGCTGTGTTGATAAATAATGCTGTGAAGTAGAGCTTCAAAGCAAATGGTGATCTCAAGTAGATTGTATTGGGGGTGCCAAAGGCACGCTGGTGGATTTCTGCAGAGTAACAATACAAATACCCTGGATGATTAGAATGGGAGGATGAGGTTTCTTTTATAGACTCAGAAGAATGAGAATCAACGGTTGAGAAGAAGTGTGATGATCAACGGCTGAGAATGGTTGAGAAATGTGCAACCAGTAGGAATATGACAAGTGTCTCATCTCCATCGTGAAAGAGGGGATTTGACAACATTGATTAGAGAGTTAACTCTTTTAACTAATCAGTTAACAAACTTGATTAGTCAGTTAGAAGAATGGATTATGGAATTGACTGAATTGATTGAGGGATTAACTCAATTGACTGGTTAGTTAACACTTTTGATTGATTAGTTAACTAACTTTTGATTTGAGAAGAAATAGGACATGTGGGTTAGGGGAAAAATAGGTAATTAACTATTTAATATATTTAATTACATGTGCAACCCGATGAGGTGGACAAGGTGAGGTGGAAAAGTGAGGTGTAAGTGTGAGGTGGATTTTTGGAATTAGAACTTAGGATAGAGGAATTTGGTTTAATTAAATAATTTAGGATTTATTTAATTGTGTAGGACATTAGAAGAATTTAGGGATTTTAATTAAATAAATTGAATTTATTTAATTATGGAATAGTGAACCGATTAAATAAATTTAGAATATTTATTTAATTGGTAGAAGAATGAAATAAATATTTAGAATATTTATTTAGTTGAATTGTGTCATTTTTAGGCGTATACATTTTGCCCCTCTTTGATGCAATGTTGTTTATAGCGTTGTTTCAAAGAAATCGATAGTCTGACAGTGATACATGCCCTAGTTTGCCCCTGGTACAAGTTTAATGATGATAGGATGCCCCCTCGGGAGATTGGATGGGAAAAGGGTGAAAGATTTGGAGACGGACAATCTCACGAAGACGAAGGGAAGCTAGGTTAGAATGAAGAAATTGGTTGAAGAAAGAGTCAAATGATACGTGATGCAAGATGGAATGATGACACACACAAGCAAGCAAGCAAATATGCACAAATGACACAAGAACAAACAAGGCATTGCCCCTGTCAAGCAGTAAACCAACGATATACTAATAACGATATACAATAATGTTGTCATGGTGGGGAACGATATATCCCTAGACCAACATGGCAGGCGTGTTGTCATGGCGGGGAATGATAGATCCCTAGAGCAACATGAAGGATAGTGTCTGGTTTCAGGAAATGAAACATGTCGTGTAAGACGCGTGTGTTGGTCTGATTTCGACAATGTTACATCCTGTATAAGACAATTGATTGATTAACTGATTGAGTTGGTTTACGACCAGACAAGGATCAAGACCACGGATTGTGATTGGATCATTTGTGCAAGATTGACTTGGCTTGATTGGTATGGATTAAGGATGGACCTATATTTTGATCATTGCTCAGACTGACTAGACAAGGATGAAAGATATGATGATAGATAGAAATATGATTGATTGAAGAAAGACTCGATAGAAGGACTCACAAGCTTTTGTAAACATTGATACTCTGCATTTTGTGGAGCTTTTTTATTGCATGGGATATGGATGTATGGATGTATAAATGGATGTATAATGGATGTATGATGGATGCTTTGCTTTTGGAGTGCTTTATTTCATCATTGGGCAATTTATTTTTTGGTACTTTTTCTGAATTGTTGTAAGTTAATACAAGCATCTAGGTATAATTGAACCGAGATGACCTGAGTATTGTTTACATGGATTTTGGATTTAGCAAGTTAATACAAGCATCTAGGTATAATTGAACCAAGATGACCTGAGTATTCCTTGCATGTCAACAAACAAGGATTGCCCCCATTCATGTTTGACCTTTGATGTCCTCGATGATCTTTTGCCGATCATGTCCTTAGACAAGGTGTCACATTACTAAAGCGGAATCCACAGATAGCAAACAAAGAAAAATGATCGTGCCCCTATCATAGCATCTCTAGCTTTTGGCATCCTTGAGTAGCATAGAAAGACATGATAACAAAAATCAAGACTCTATAACATAACCATGATTTCAATCCGCAAAACATTCTGGCATTTAGATGTGTTTTCCTTGCTATAATTTAGATAGAATCAGTTAGAAGACCTTGGGTATTTGCTTTGCTTTAGATAGGTTAAGATGTTCATAGTCAAGATTTCTGCTTGAAGCGCGGGTTCTGCTTGCATTTGCTTGTTTGGTGAGAAGATTGCACAATCCTTAGTGGGGAGATGGACCCTAAGGGACTGACCTAGTGCCTCGGGGGCGCATTGCTAAATGGCCTTGCCTACGTGACGACGCAGAGGCAACGTAGTTCGGGGTAAACCCTAATGGACCATGGATGGACTAGAAAGATGACATGAAAGACGACCAAAAAGGGGATGAATGGGACCATGGGAGCCTCGAGGGCACATTAGAATAATGGCCTTGCCTACGTGAAGGCACAGAGGTAGCGTAGTTCATGGACTTGGACCATGGATATTGACAAGAGACACTATGTTAGGCTCACATTGAGGGGATGGTATGGGACAAAACCTTGGTTGACAAGGCCACAAGGAGAGTATCAAGCCATGATAGGTAACTGTCAAGTGTTTATTGTGGGACAAATATGGGTCAAATAGAAAATGAGAGAAGGAAGAATGGACTCAAGGTGATTGGATTCCCAAAGATGGAGAAGGCGGTTCATCACAAGTAACGCCTGTTTACCAGGTTTTCATCACTTACTTTTATTTGCACGAGAAGCTAGAAAGTAAACATGATGCATGTTTGCCAGGTTTTCATCATGCTACCTATCCAAGGCACCTGTTTGCTAGGTTTTCACCGAAGGATGATTTTTTTGTATGCTTTCTATTTTTTCTGATTTTTTTGTATTTTCTCTTTTTCACTTTTTTGATTCTTTGATTTTTTGATATTATTGTGCCCCCTTGCATTGGGGTTCTCCTAGGTATAGAATCGGCAAAGGTGCATGCTGTTGATTGGATCATCGAACAACTCACCCTCTGATGTTGCCAACTGATATGCCCCCGATCCGTAAGCAGCTACAATCACATAGGGCCCAAACCAGTTAGGTTTGAACTTGCCTTTATTTTCTCTGTCTTGTTGGTTGCGAGGATTCTCTTTGAGAACGAGGTCCCCAACCTTAAAGCATCTTAGGCGAACCTTGTGGTTATAGCTTCTTGACATCATCTGTTGATATGCTTTGAGATAATCGAAGGCTTTCTGTCGCCTTTCTTCTAGTAACTCTAGTTCTTGTAACCTGGAGACTCTGTATTCTTCATCTGATATGAGACCTTTCAACGACACCCTGAGAGATGGTAGTTCGACCTCAATGGGGAGGATGGCTTCTGAACCATAGACAAGGGCGTAGGGTGTAGCACCTGTGGGAGTGCGTATACTGGTTCTGTAGGCCCACAGAGTGGGATTAAGTTGGACATGTCAATCACGGCCAGCATCATTGACAGTCTTCTTTAGGATTTTCAGAATGGTTTTATTCGATGCCTCAGCTTGACCGTTACCTTGGGGGTAGTATGGGGTGGAGAAGCGATGTTGGATTTTGAAACGCTCACAAAGTTCCTGGACATCCTAATTTTTGAATGGTCTTCCATTATCCGTGATAATGGATGAAGGAATGCCATATCTGTAGATAATGTAATTCAGGATAAAAGAGGAAATTTGCTTGCCTGTGACGGTGGTGAGGGGAACGGCTTCAATCCACTTTGTGAAATACTCAATGGCGGTTATGATGAATTTGTGGCTGTTGGAAGAGGGTGGATGAATCTTTCCCACAAGGTCAAGTCCCCATTGGCAAAACGGCCAGGGTGTCGTTAAAGGTCTCAACTCTTGAGCAGGTGCATGGATCAGGTTCCCGTGTATTTGGCACTGTTTGCACTTTTTGACGAACTGATATGAATCCATTTCCATGTTTGGCCAGTAATAACCCAAATGCATGAGTTTCTTGGCTAAGGAAGTACCGCTGGAGTGTGTTCCACAGATCCCTTCATGTACGTCTCACAAGGCAGTTGTGGATTCTTCTTGTTCTAAACAACGGAGCAAAGTACCATCGAGACCACGTCAGTAGAGGGTATCGGCTATGATGGTGTAGCGAGAGGTTTGTCGTATGAAAGTTCACTTTTGATTGGAAGAGAGGTCAGGTGGGAGGATGTTGTCCTTGAGGTAAGTGTAAGTCTTACCGTACCAAGGTGAATCAGATCCGACTAGAAGGCAGATGGAATGGGTTTCAAGAAGATCATAAGCTGGCTGCCGGATAGTTTCCACTAAGAATTCATACCGTGACTCATTTTCAGGTATTTCCAGAAGAGAGGCTATGGTAGCCATTGCATCTGCCGCCTTATTCTCAATCCTAGGTATTTGCCCGAAGGAGATGGTCCCGAAGTGTTCTTTGAAGTCATCAACCATTCATTTGTATGGGATGAGCTTTTCATCTTTGGTTTGATACTCATCGTTGACCTGATTGATGATAAGCTGAGAATCACCATAGACATGCAGTTCTTGGATTTTCCATTCAGTCGCCATCTTGAGACCAATTACCAAGGCTTCATACTCCGCTATGTTATTGGTGCATGGAAATAACAAACGGTAGGACTTCGGAATTGTGTCGCCTTGAGGAGTTATAAACAGGATACCTGCCCCCGATCCATGGTTTGTATAAGACCCGTCAAAGTAGATTTCCAGGAAGATGTTGACACGTTGAATAAGGATTCGTCTGGAAATTCAAACTGCATGGGCTTGCTGTCTTGTAACGGTGCATCTGCTAGTTGGTTAGCTATGATTTGTCCCTTGATGGATTTTCTGTCCAGATATTCGATGTCATACTCACTGAGAAGCATTACCCATTTTGCCAGGTGACCTATGAGAGCTGCTTTGCTGAGGAGGTACTTCAGTGGGTCGATTTTGGCAATGAGTTTTACTGGGTGTGCAAGCATGTAATGTCAGAGTTTTTGTGAAGCAAAAACTACCGTGAGACATGATCTTTCTACTTGTGAGTATTGCAACTCGTAGCCCACTAAGGTTTGACTGATGTAGTATACAGCTCTTTCCTTGTTCTCGTAATCTTGCTGCGCTAGAAGAGCTCCAAGAGCAGTAGGTGTAGTAGATATGTAGAGAATTAGAGGTTTTCCTTGGATTGAAGGCATGAGAATGGGTGGATTCATAAGGTACTCCTTTAGCTTGTTGAATGCCTCTTCACACCGCTCATCCCACCTAAATGGAATGTTCTTATGCAGGAGATGGCTGAAAGGTTGGCACTTGTCTGCCAGCTGTGATATGAATCTGTGGATGGCCTGCAGCTTGCCCTGTAGGGATCTCAACTGAGTTAGAGTCTTGGGTGGTGTCATGTCCATTATAGCTCTGACCTTAGCAGGGTCTACCTCTATTCTGTTTGCCGACACGATGAAGCCTAGTAGCTTGCCTGAAGTTACCCCAAACACACATTTCTTTGGGTTCAGTTTGACTTGGAATTGGTCCAATCTTTGAAAAACTTTTTCTAAGACATCTAGGTGTGAGTCCCTTGTGAGAGACTTTGCTAGGATATCATTGACATAGTCTTCCATAGTTACATGCATCATGTCATGAAATATAGTAGTCATAGCTCTTTGATATGTGGCACCTGCATTTTTCAGCCCAAATGGCATGACATTCCAACAAAAGGTACCCCAGGGGCAAGTGAAAGTTGTCTTGTGTTGGTCCTCTGGTGCTATTTTGATTTGATTATACCATGAGAATTCATCCATGAGTGATAGCATTGTATGTCCTGCAGTTAGGTCGACTATGATATCGATGTTTGGCAATGGAAAGTCATCCTTGCGGCATGCTTTATTTAAGTCTCAAAAATCATTGCATAGTTGAACTCGGCCATTTGGTTTGGATACTGGCACTATGTTGGATATCCATTCTGGATAATCTATGGCTCTAATGAACCCCACATCTAGCAATTTCTTGAGTTCTTCTTTGACCAAAAGTGCTATGTGAGGATGCATTTTTCTCAGCTTCTGCTTTACTGGCTTTACTCTTGGATCCAATGGCAGATAATGTAAAATTAAGTTTGGGTCTAGACCTGGCATGTCTGCATATGACCAAGCAAAGCTACCTCTCTTCTTCTTAAAGAATGGTATAAACCTGGTTTTCTTTGGTGGTGTGAGAGACTTGGCAAAGTGGATAATCTTTGGCTGTTCTTCTGTTCCAATATTCACGGGCTCTGTTGGTTCCACAACAATCTGTGACCTTTCCTAGTACATATCACTAGGGAGAGTGTCAAGCATTCCATTATCAAGTGCCACAGTTGGGTTTTCACCTTCGGATACGTCCTTTCTTTTTACTGTTTTGAGATCTGACACTACTGCAAGGCGGTTTTCATTGTCAGATCTATTTTTGATCTTGATATTTTTTAGACTGGAAGGCTTGGCACCCTCCCCGAAGTAAGCCACGGTATTCAGTTCAATAGCAAAACCAGCTTTATGATCTCCCTTGGGTAAGTGGTCCCTAAGTTCCATGTAATCAATGTAAGCATCGTCGTTTTGGAACATGTCCAGTTGGGGAGTTCCTTGCAGATCCCAGTCAACAAGCTCAGGGTGTAAGAGGGGAAGGGAGTTGGATGATAGACCTGATTCATTGATGGTATGAATGGAAATGTTGCAAGCATTGGTGGGGATTGTGGTCGGAATGGTACTTTCTTCCAAATTGTTTATTGCAATGGAATTTAAACTTTCCTCTAAAGCCATAATCTCAGGGATGGGCGAATCAGACTCCAGTGGTCTATCCCGTTGCGTTTGTTCCTCATGGTAGGGGCTAAGAGTTTGGATGGTGTCGACCTCTTTGTCGTTGTAGGAGTGTTCTGTTAGCTCATCCCACTCATACTCATTTGAATCTGTGTTGCTATCCACTTGGAGTGTTTGGATTGTTTCTACAAGGCAAGCATTTTCTTTAGCTTTGCCCTTGCCTTTGTATCCTAGGCCGCTTGTGTTTCTAGCCGATGAGGATGAAGAAGGTTGAATAGGTTCAATGATTCCTTCTTTTCTGAGGCCGATGGGGCCTTGTCCTTCGTACCCCATTTTGTGTAGAATAGTCTCACCTCACCCATAGAGTTCTGTTGGGAGTCTAGGCAGATCTTGGGGTGTGTTTTCTTCTTCAGCATAAAGCCATTGCAGGAGATCTCGCTCCTCTGTTTCATCAGATAAGGTCCCCCATTTTACAAAGGGAGTTACGGGAGTTACAGAAGGAGCAGATGGCTTTGGAAAATGTTTGGGTTGGCCAAAAGAGCGAGGAGACAAAGGCATCTTGGCAAGATTGAGGCTGTGCTCAATGGAGTATTCCCCCACTCCACTTTCTTTTATGGTAATTTTCTGTGCTTTGGGTCTTGAGGAGGAAGCTTCAGCGGTATGGTCCTGTTGTGGGGTAGGGGAAATGTGTGCTCTATTGTTGGGTATGACACATTCAGGTTTTGTACGGAAAGAATTGCAGTGTTGGTAGGGGTCAGGGTCGCCTTGAATGGTGACTTGCTTACCATTGTGCGGGAACTTAATGCATTGATGATAGGTTGAGGGGACAGCCTTCATGGCGTGAATCCATGGTCTCCCAAGTAGGATATTATAAGCAAGCTCCCGATCAAGGACTTGACACACCACATCTTTTATTACTGGTCCCACTTGAATGGGTAGGACAATTGTTCCCTTTGTGGTTCTTTCTTCTTCGTCATATGCTTTGATGGTAATTTTCCTCCTTGGATCAACTGCCTGTTTAGAGAACCCCAATGCAAGGACTAGCTTTAGTGTGCAAATATTTAAACCGGCACCCCCATCAGTGAGAACCCTCTTGATGCGGTGCTTGTGTATGAATGTGACAATGTGCAAAGGGGTGTTGTGGGGTTGAGATACAGAAAGGTCATCTTGCTCAGTAAACGATATGGAGTTGGAGGATGTCAGATTGCCTACCATGGTCTGGAACTTCTCTTGGGCCAAGTTGGTGGGGACAGTGGTTTCCACTAAGGCTTTCTCAAGAATCTCCTTATGAGAAGGAGATAGACGCAATAGCTCCAATATAGAAATGTGAGCCAGAGTTTTTTGTAACTGGTCGATGACACTGTACTGGCAGAAGTTGGATGGAGATGGTGACGACCTTGGAGGGGTGGTATTGAGCGTGACTTTACCACTACGGGTAATTATACTACAACCAGTTCTATTAGGTCCTGGTTGTTGGTTGGGTGAGATGACATTGACCTGTGGGATATGCTCGGAAATGTAGTTTATGGTGTAGTCAAATGGCACACTTGCATAGTTGGCTTTACTAGTCCCTCTATTCTAATTTGGCCAGTTGCGATTATTGTTGTTGTCGTTACTGTTGTTGCCGTTGTAGTTGTGGCCATTATTGTTGTTGTTATATGGCCTGTTGTGATTCAAAAGTGGATCCCTATAGGCCACATGAGATTCATTGGAGGTATGTTGTTGTGTCCCTCCCTGGTTCTGATTGAGTACATCTTGTATGACATTTTTGAGGCGGATGTAGTTGTTAGTTGTATGCCTCCTTCCTCGATGATATTCACAATAGTCTGTGTCCTTCCAGTAGGGAGGTTTGACTATAGGCTCGTAATCACTTGTTGGCGGTAGAGAAATTTCATTGTTAGCCAACAACTTCCTTAGTGCAGACTCTTGAGACTCACCCAATGGTGTGAATTTTCTCCTTGGATTTGAACTAAACCAAGGTCTGGGCTCCTGAGGGGGTGGTTTGTTGATTGTACCATTGTGTGTTTCTCCCTTGAGAGTGAATATGGGTTGTTGCTTGGGAGCTGCCGCCTTGGCATCCACTACCCCATCGTTGACCACATTCTTGTTCTTGGTCCAAAACTTTGATTTATCTGTTCTGTAATTGGAAGTAGGTGTGTCCTTGTATAGCTTGATAGCTCCTTTAGTGATCATAGCTTTTTCGATGAATAAGCCCATTTCAATGACTTTTGAGAATGATGTAGGGCATTGTATCTATATTTGATAGCTAAGATCAGGATTTAGATTGTGGACAAACATCTCCAATAGCTGCTTCTCAGGCATATCATAAGAACACTTACTAGCTAGTTGTCTCCATCGTTGTAAGAAGGTGGCGAATGACTCACCACTCTTTTGTTTGGTGTTGCACAGATCTAGCATAGATACCTCATGTTCGATGTTGTAAGAGAAGTGCGTTATAAATTTATTGACAAGTTCATCAAAAGTTCTGATTCCTGGTGGGAGACGCGAGAACCACTCCATAGCTTGACCACCTAAAGATCGTGGGAATAGTCTCATCAAGTAGGTCTCATTGTGGGCTACTTCTAAACATGCTGCATTGAATTCCCTGATATGATCTCTAGGGTCCCCTTTTCCTTTGTATTTGTCAAACTTTGGAACTCCAAACTGATAGGGGAATGGCTTCATAACCAAATTTTTGTCAAAGGGGTATGGTGCTATATCTTCCAAGGAGTAGTTCTTGGTACTTGTACCCGTCTTAGGGTCTGATATTTCTTTTGTGAAGCTCTCAAGTTGTTTTCTCATGTCTTCCATGGGAGCCTTTTGATCTATGGGTCTCTTTCCTCTATCATTTGCATGCGAAATTGTGTCATTTGTACCCCTCTCATGATCATTGTCTACATTTTCCATGATTGTACTTATATCAAAGTCTGCGGGGAGTTTAATTCTGAGACTAGCAAGATGATGGAAGTATTTATGAGGGTCTTCTTGGAGCACCTTCTCTATTAGGCGTTGGAATTTTCTATCTTGGATGTGCACTTCATATTCTTCATGAGAAATTTCTTCGTCACCATCCTGAGGTGGAAAGATGTGATTGGACGAGCCGGCCATTTCTATTTGCTTTTTGTAATGGGATCGAGTAAGGACCATGCAAGGTGATGTGGGATGGAGTGGACTAGGATTAGAAACTATGGCAAGGTGCCGACTGAGACTGTTGTGAATGGGATACCTAGGGCAGGATTTGGACAAAGGATTTTCTCGCTCAATGACTTCAAGTAAGACGGTTGACACACAACGGTAGCCACTAGTAAGGGTAGCCAGTACCTGTCTTACTGTGTAGGGACTAGTCGTTTCAACAAGACTACTAGCAAAGGTATTGTGACCTACTAGGCTTACGTGAATTCACTAATGATACGAAAAAAAAGGACCTATGTCGAACCGGTATGGAATAGATTGACTTAAACTTTGACAGGAGGTGAATGGGTGATTGACGGAAAAGAGACACTTTGGGTGAAACGATGAAGACTGACTGCAAGGCTGAATCTGATCTCAGAAGGTGAAGCTAGGCTGAAATGGGTGCTCCAAACAAGTAGAAATATCTCCTCAAAAATAGTGCAAATGCTCACTGTTGTGGATGCGCATAAACAAATGTGCCGCAAAAATGAATATATGCGCAGGAAGTCGTAGTAGATGCGCAGCACTGGTGCAAGATAAATGCGCAGCAACAGTCTGTATATGCGCAGCAAGTCTACACGTATGTGCAGCAAGTCGATACAAATGCGCAGCAAAAATTGGTATATGCGCAGCTTCACTTTTTTTTGGTAAAATTTTGGATTTTTCTATTGTTTTTGGTATTTTTGGCTGGAAAAAGGCCTTCTTGGTCTGATTTTATGAATTAACAGCAAGAAAACACAGCAAGCACAAAAAATATTTTATAGTTTTTCATTATTTTTGTGGTTTTTTCTGACTCTATTTTGGACTAAACCAAACAAAAGCAAGCACACAGATCCTAGGTGAGAAATGGATTACAAGGGTTTTGGGCCACTAGAACAAGAGGTATTTAATGCGGGCAACCATTCAAGTGGTTACACGTGCGGTGGCACTACTCTCCGTTGTGGAGTCTCCCAGCCTCAAAGGGTTGCGTCTGAGAGGGTTTTGGGGGAGGTTAGCCATCGATGTAACATAACAGCACTTGTTGCAGGAAGTTTTCACCTCAAGCACAATTTATTTTAAGTGGCTTAGTAGGGCTTGGCTTTACCCTATTACCACTCAGGGTCGTTCCCACTTGGACAAGCATGCATCCAAGGGCAGGCCCCTCCTAAAGGTTAAACAAATAAAATGACAAGTCTGGCACTCTGATCACCCAGAAAAGGGGAGAGCATAAGCCTATTGTCATTCATCAAGCACAAAAGACACTGATTAATCCAACCTAGTTAAAAAGTAGAAAAACTAAATGGGCTAATCTACTTGGGCAAGCACAGAACTTTGAAGTGATTTTAGCAAGATAGCATTGGTTCAGTTTTAACCCCAAAAATCAATGGTGAGTTCAGTTTTAATCCGCGTAGCACGAAATAGTTAACTTTGAAGTTTTGGTCCAACGAGATAGCAGTAGTTCAATTTTAATCCAGAAATCAGTGATGAGTTCAGTTTTAATCCTCGTAGCATGAAATAGTTAACTTTGAAGTTTTGGTCCAACGAGATAGCAGTAGTTCAATTTTAATCCAGAAATCAATGGTGAGTTCAGTTTTAATCCCAGATAGCAATAACTTAGAAAGTGTTGCAATGCAAGAAACAAATGATCCAGTTACTGCTTTCTTAATTAGAGTTAGATTAAAATTGTATGCAAGTTGCATGAACAATGGGTTACTCCTTCCTAATTAGAACTAGATAAAAATTGTATGCAAGTTGCATGAACAATGGGTTACTCCTTCCTAATTAGAACTAGATGAAAATTGTATGCAAGTTGCATGAACAATGGGTTACTCCTTCCTAATTAGAACTAGATGAGAAATTGTATGCAAGTTCCATGATCAATGAGTTACTCCTTCCTAATTAGAACTAGATGAGAATTGTATGTAAGTTGCATGAACAATGGTTTACTCCTTCCTAATTAGAACTAGATGGAAATTGTATGCAAGTTGTTTTACTTTCCCCCTACTTAATCTATGATGTGTGTGTTAAGGAAAATAAAACTATCCAGCTCTCAACCCTGTAGAAGATATATTAGAAGTTTCTTTTCCATTTCGTTGACAAGTGTTTAAGTCAAGCTACACAGATAAATCATTAGTTTTCAAGAAAAAATGCTAGATTTAAGCTTGGAAAGATAGTTGAACTTTGACTGTAAAAATAGCTGACAAAATAATAAAATCACTTGATCAAACCTACTCCATTGTGAAGTTCACGGAATTACCTTTCCAACGAGTGTTTATTTGTGCGATTACGAGTTCGTATGCTCCTGTTATAGCAAAAATAAAAAGATACCACCCTTATGGCATGTAGAAGAAGGCAGGATGGAGGATTGTTGGATAAAACAATGCACCCTATGGAAGGACCCTTCGGACCGCTGGATAAAAGGATGCGGAAGCACCCTTCGGACCGCTGGATAAAATGATGCACCTTGTGGGAGCACCCTTCGGACCGCTGGATAAAAGGATGCACCCTACGAAAAAGCTATTAGGACAGTTGGATAAAAGGACGCGAAAGCACCCTTCGGACCGCTAGATAAAGCGATGCAATAATAAACCCAAACATCAACAGAATAATGAAAACAAGAAAGATTGAATGAAATAAGGCAATGAACAATACAGTGCAAACCTTCCCTATTTCAAAGCTTCTATTGTTCGCCTATTACAACCGTCCTTTGCTGATGAAGTAGGCCCTCAGTGAGTGCACTCTTTTAGCTGTGTTGTAGGATGTCGGTAGTAAATCGCTGTGTTGATAAATAATGCTGTGAAGTAGAGCTTCAAAGCAAATGGTGATCTCAAGTAGATTGTATTGGGGGTGCCAAAGGCGCGTTGGTGGATTTCTACAGAGTAATAATACAAATAACCTGGATGATTAGAATGGGAGGATGAGGTTTCTTTTATAGACTCAGAAGAATGAGAATCAACAGTTGAGAAGAAGTGTGATGATCAACGGCTGAGAATGGTTGAGGAATGTGCAACCAGTAGGAATATGACAAGTGTCTCATCTCCATCATGAAAGAGGGGATTTGACAACATTGATTAGAGAGTTAACTCTTTTAACTGATCAATTAACAAACTTGATTAGTCAGTTAGAAGAATGGATTATGGAATTGACTGAATTGATTGAGGGATTAACTCAATTGACTGGTTAGTTAACACTTTTGATTGATTAGTTAACTAACTTTTGATTTGAGAAGAAATAGGACATGTGGGTGAGGGGAAAAATAGGTAATTAAATATTTAATATATTTAATTATATGTGCAATCCGATGAGGTGGACAAGGTGAGGTGGAAAAGTGAAGTGTAAGTGTGAGGTGGATTTTTGGAATTAGAACTTAGGATAGAGGAATTTGGTTTGATTAAATAATTTAGGATTTATTTAATTGTGTAGGAAATTAGAAGAATTTAGGGATTTTAATTAAATAAATTGAATTTATTTAATTATGGAATAGTGAACCAATTAAATAAATTTAGAATATTTATTTAATTGGTAAAAGAATGAAATAAATATTTAGAATATTTATTTAGTTGAATTGTGTCATTTTTAGGAGTATACAGATACTAACATCTCTTTTTAGGAATTATTCTTGTTTGCAGGTTGAGAAATCAGGGATATCCTAAGAGAACATTATAAGATTTATATGTCTCATACCTTGTGTATTACTTGTATTCCTGATTTAACTTCATTGCCTTACTTGTATGCTCTTTATGTGTATTTACGTATATTCTTGTGTGTATTCATGTCATGCTTCCTGTCTGTGTTCATGTGTGTATTTACATCTATTACTTCTTATCTGTGTAATCTTGTGTATTTCTGTGTATTACCTCGTACTTATGTGAATTTATATGCTTCTTGTCTTAAGTGTGCCTCATATTGGTATGCTTGCATTCTGCATATCCAATATATTCTCGGCGTGTCATTCTTCATATGTGTTCATATGCATGCCACTTGGACATTTATGTGTATGTTTTATGTGTGTATACTTCGTTGAGTGTATTTGTATGTATACTTCATGCTATAATTCATCATGTGTATATGCTTATGCTTTCATGCTTCATAAGTATTCATACTTTGTGCCTTATGTGATTCATGCCCAGTGTGTATTCGTGTACTCCATGCTTGTACATAACATATATGCTTCTGTATCTATTTCATGCCTTACATTCATGTATATATACCTCTTGCCTTGATTGTATTTAAATGTATGCTTCATGCTCTACAGATGTGTGTATTCCTTCTTGCCTTACGTCTATTCATGTATATGTTTCATATCTTGTGTACATTCATATGTATGCTACAATGCTTTATGTATTCATATGCACGCTTTAAGAATATCTTGTATGTATATGAACATTTCACGGTTTAAGTGTATTCGTTAAGTTTATGATCCATTCAAGTGTATGCTTCATGACTGTACTATGTGACTTTGCAATTGTAAGAAATTGTATGACTTGTATTCCAAATTGAATGAGTACATGCTCTATGACTTGTATTCACAATTGTATAAAGTTGTAATTGTATGACTTGTATTCACATGCAAATGCCCCCGTATGATTATGAATTCAAGTATGAGTATGTATTCTAATGCATACTCCATGACTTCTATTTGTCTTTGAGGGTGTACTCTGTGACTTATATTTGTATTTGAGTGTATACTCTATGCCTTGTATTTGTATACTCTATGCTTTGTATTTGAGTGTATACTCTATGATTGTAATTGTATTTGAGTGTATACTTTGTGCTTGTAATTGTATTTGAGTGTATACTCTATGATTGTGTTTGTATTTGAGTGTATACTCTATGAATGTATTTGTATTTGAGTGTATACTCTATGCCTTGTATTTGTATACTCTAGGCTTTGTATTTGTATGTGAGTGTATACTCTATGCTTGTAATTGTATTTGATTATATGACTCTATGCCTTGAGATTGTATACTCTATGACTGTATTTATATTTGAGTATGGACTCTAAGATTTGTATTTGTATAACTAGTGATTGCGTACTCTATGACTTGTATTGGTATAATTGTGATTGCATACTCCATGCCTTGTAATTTTGAGTATATCTTCTATGACTTGTGATTGTATACTCTATGACTTGTATTCAAGTATATACTCTATAATTTGGTATTTGTATTTGAGTGTATGTACTCTACGACTTGTATTTGTATGTGAGTGTATTCTCTATGACTTGTATTCAATTGTAGACTTTATAACTGTGTGTATTCGAGTGTATACTCCATGACTTTGAGTGTTCAAATGTATACTACATGCTTTATGTGTGTACTCCATGATTTATGTATGTTCAAATGCTCACTTCATAACTTACTTGTATCCATGTATACTTCATATTCGTGTGTATACTTGCGTGTTACATGTATGCTTCATGGCTTAGGTATTGCGCGCATATACTTTGTATGCTTCATGCTTTGTGTATCAAGTGTATGCTATGTGTTTCATGAATTACATGCATATACTCATGCTTCATGTTTCGTATACTTTAAGTATTAAGTGTATAAGCTTTATGCATGCTTCATGTACTATGTGTATTTATGATTTGTGTTTCGTATATAATTGTGTGCATATACTTCATCATGGATCTTCTCTCCAATGGTGTTCTTTATTTGGAGTGTCAAACCAAAGAGCCTCACACATCATGATATAGACAAAATATAGTCTTTCTCTCTCATCATTCTTTTAACACACTTATGGTCCACATTCTTAAGACTATTATATCCTTGTCATCGATGTTGAGAGTTTACAACACTATACATAGTCACACGATAATAGCTGAGATTGTCCAACCGTTATCACCACAAATTTTAATTCTTGCAAGCCTAAAACATTACGCCCTAACTTGAAATGTAATGTACTAGACTACTATTACCTCCAATTTCATTTGGGCTAATACAAGGTGATGACCTCAACCTAACATGATCATAATTCTCAAAGGACATCCACCACTAACACAAAGTAAAGTATCACTAATTATACCTTGATACATGTCAATAGTTGGGAACATACTAGAGTGCACTAGTATTACTAAAAGCTTAGTCGTCACACAAAACTATTATGTAGAGAACCAACACTCTGTTGTGCCCTATAATATCTATGTTCGAATCAATTTATGGTAGTGAAGTCCCCTAAGTATTTAAGGTAAATTACAATTAGCCTTTGATAACAAGGTACTCTACTATTACCCTTAGTCTATTAGACATAACTGGGATCTAAAAATGAATTACTCTAGCATTCCATGTTCAAATATTCATGTCACAATTCATCATATCACGATGTTTCTACTTCACACTCATAGAAACAATGACAATATACATATCAACCTTACAACTTACCAATTCTCTCTCCCCGATATCATATAATTACTCCCAAGGTATCGACCTGCACATGGTTCTTCTTAAATTCTTGGGTCAACCAAAAATTGCTTAAGGACAAGCAATCTCAAGAGAGTAGGCATGTCATGTCCCGATATTAAGACATTGTTTAAATTAAAGATTTAAACATCATGGACAGAAAAATCGCTTTTGTCAAATATATTTAATCAACATATATAATAATATTAATTAATATTATGAAAATACAATATATTTATTATATTATTGACTTAAGTATTATTATATAATATAATAATACTATTATATAATTTATAATATATAAATATAACATCATTGTGACCATCATATATTATAAATATACAAATAAGCATAAATATTAAATATCTAATATTATAATTTAAATGTATATAATCTAATATAAATAAATATAATATTAAAATAGATATTATGATTATTATAATAGAAGACAATAATAATCATATGATGAAAAGGTGCAGAAGAGTCATGAATGGACCACTAGAGATAGTGATCAAGTAAGCCAATGAACAAGGTAAAAATGAAGTTTTCATAGTTACGGTTGTAAAGATAAGACAACAGCAAATAATATAAGATTGTCTTAAGATAACCACCTCTAACCAATCACCTCCTTTGGAAACATTTGCCACTCTTGAGGCAATCGCTTCCCTTCATAAGAGGCATAAGAGGATAAATAGAAACAAAGGGTAAGAAAAAATGAAAAGGAGGAGAAGATATATAAGAAGAATAATATATAAAATTTTGAAAGGTGAAGGCAGATAAGAAGATCTAAGAAAAATTGCACCCCAAGCAGAAATCAATCTACTCTTATCTCGTTGCATCACATCTCATTCAATACCATTCAGTCTGCATATTTCCTTTGTATATTGAGTGTCTGTTGACTTGCAGATATCCGCATATGCTCAGGTCGTTTGATCGCCGCTTCTAACATTAGAGATAATGAAAGCATCACCAAGGTGGCGGATTACATCTTGAAGAGAGGTCACATCATTAAGGGCTCTGCTGTGATAGTTTTTCTTAAGGCAATGATCTACCATACTGAACAACGAATATCACTGGTAGACAACAATTGGATAGTTGGAGATAGCGACACCTTGAGATTGGCAAGTATATTCATCCTTTGGCATTCCCATCAGCAATCTTTGCCATAACATCAATGAATCATCTATACTCAGATCCGTGAAATAAGTGCAGCAGAGGTAATGTATTTCAACAGCCTTCAAGGTATGTGTTCCTAACATAAACTATATGTCTCATGTCATATGATGATAGATATTAGTCATACGTGACAAGATGAGAATGCTTGAGATTGAATAGCATGAAAATGATTTATAATCAGAATAGCATGATAATGGTAATTATAGGATAGAAGGAATATGTAAATAGAATAGAATGAGAATACTATCATAGAATGAGAATATCATACATGACTAGATAAGAATATTTAAAATTGAATAGCATAAGAATATTTGTCATGATAGAATAAGAATACTTATAGTAGAATGAAAGGTCATCATAGAATGAAATGTTAAGAATGATTATCATCAAGAACATTTATAACATATTACCATAAGAATACTCATAACATAAGAGAGTTATTTGATGAAAGTTATATGATGCCTAATGAAAGGCAATCAATAAGATATTAAAGAATAATCCATTATAAGATATGATATATGACTCTAAAGATAAATACCTAGGAAGAGAAAGAGCCTTATCATTAATCCACCTACACACCATATAAATAAGAGACGGGGAATTGGGTAAGCGGTTAGATATTTGCACCTAGGTAAATCTCAAGCTGGCAAAGTATCACAATAGGTGATGAAGCCCCTCTGAGCCAAGGGTGAGCCTTGGACCTATGGTAGTATAGATATGTTATTTATGTCCTAACGGTGGGTAAAACTCGAGCTGGTGAGAGACCACCTCTCAAGCTAGTGAGAGATCACCCCTCTGATACAAGAAGAAAACCTTTGACTCAAGCTGGTGACACCATCACCCCTCCGAGTCAAAGGAGAAAAGCCCTTGGACCCATGGCCACAAGTCTTGGATACTAGCGCCCTAACAATCCCTCTCAAATAGGTGAGTGGTCTGATTAACGTGTAGGCTCGAGTATTTCTCTCCTAAGGTAAAATCATGAAATATATATACAATAGATATAAGGAAATGTGAAATGCATATAGATCATGATTATGTGAGAAGTACATGAATTTGATATTTACATGTGGATATTGTAATATGTTTAAGAAGAATTGAATACTAATGTTCTGTTGTAAGTTTAAATTGTGTGCAAGATTGTGAAAATTTTTGGCTTACTAGAAGAGGACATTACAGTTTGGCATGATGCCTCAAAGAAATGTTGTCTCATGAAATGCAATGATTGCAAGATATATGCACAAAATGGATATTTTCAAAAATTCTTTAGAAACTTTCAAGCAAATGCAATTGGCGAGTGTAAGGTCAAATTCCACAACCTTAGCTAGCATCCTCTTTGTCTATGTCCATATGGGATCTTTGGAACAGGGTATGGACATCCATCAAAGCATAAAGGATATGAGAATTTTGACAGATGGTGTAGTTGCAGCTACCCTAGGAGACATGTATGTAAAGTGTGGAAGCATGGACAAGGCACATGAACTATTTGACATGATGCTCAAAGAAATGTTGTCTCATGGAATGCAATGATTACAAGATATGCACAAAATGGGTTTTTTCAAAAAGGCTATAGAAACTTTCAAGCAAATGCAATTGGCAAATGTAAATCCAAATTCCACAACCTTATCCGCCATCCTCCTTGCCTATGCCAAAATGGGATCTTTGGAACAAGGTATAGACAACCATCAAAGCATAAAGGATATAGGAATTTTGCCACATGTTGTATTTGAAACTGCCCTTGTAGACATGTATGCAAAGGGTGGAAGCATAGACAAGGCATGTGAATAGTTTGGCATGACACCTCAAAGAGATGCTATCTCATGGAATGCAATAATTGCACGATATGCAGAAAATGGATTTTTTGAAATGTGATTCGGCCCCACAAGCTATGGAATGCAAAATTTCACTCCTAGCTATGGAAAGGCACATGAACTATTTCACATGATGCTCAAAATGGATTTTTTGAAATGCGATTCGGCCCCATGAGCTGTGGAATGCAAAATTTCACTCCTAGTTGTGGAAAGGCACATGAACTATTTGACATGATGCTCAAAGAAATGTTGTCTCATGGAATGCAATGATTGCAAGATATGCACAAAATGATTTTTTTCAAAAAGGCTTTAGAAACTTTCAAGCAAATGCACAAAACAAACTTTCAAGCGATTCGGCCCCACGAGATGTGGAATGCAAAATTTTACTATATATGCAGAAAATGGATTTTTTGAAATGTAATTCGGCCCCACGAGCTGTCAGTAGAATTTTGGAAAATAAATGGCTAAGTGACTAAACATTTTAGTCACAACAACTAAAAATGACTAAATTCTACTAATTTTTTTCAACTCAGCTATAAATGAGTAAATAAATGACTAATTTGGTCATTGACTAAAAAATTATTTAGTCACAGAAATAAAATGACTAAATAGTTAGTCACCCAAATACAAATTAGTCAAAATTTTAAAAAGAACTTTTTGGGAAATTATTGGTGGGATGTATTGCCACGATTCATTATTCATGTTCATTCCAACATTTTTTGCTATCTGCATCGCCATCACACCATGTTCTGTATCTTCCTTTTGTTTGCACTCAAATCTCCAACTCCTTACTGAATATCACCATTACCATCACACTCTTCACTTGCAGGCACTCTAACATGCTCTTCACGCACTCAGCTTGGAATATCTCTGACCCTTCAGAGCTTCTTGTGGTGGACTTGCCGAAAAAAAAAAGATCAGGAATGTAGAGATGAAAGTACTTTCCTAGAGTTACTTCGCACTGAGGCATTTTGAGTTATAGCAGCTACTTGCATGGGAGATAAAGAGGAGAGGACCTGGAGACTTCTGAAAAGGCAGGCAAGGAATTCAGAGTTTGTTGCAACAAATTTGAAGTCAGTGATGCCCTCTGCAGCGAAGTCAAATTTGGGGACACCCTCTGCAGCGAATTCAGAGGTAATTCAAAAGCCTCATTACATTTATAAACACAAAATCTATAGCTTTGTGATTGGCAACTTACAGCAGTTACAATCTACTGCTCTTAATAATGTTATTTTACAATCTTGCCATTGTTCTACTTCATAATGTGTTCTAGCTAAGTATAATAAAATTTGGGTGTCAATGTTAAAATAGAATTTCCTCAAACAATTTTGATACATTTTCACTACAAATGCAAACTGTCCTTGTGCAAAGTAAACATGTGCTAGATTTACCCACACATCAGGCATCTGAACAAAGATGTTTCCTAATGCAGCTTCTTGTACTTGTGTAAAAATTTCCTTTGCAATATCAAATTGACCCCTTTCAGCTAGCACAATGGCTACCCCATTTGCAGCATAAACATTTCCTAGTCTCTATGCCAACACTTTACAATACAATTCTCTAGCCTTCTCAAGATGTTGTGCCTCCTCCACCTTTGGATCCCTCCTCTCATTGCAAAAAGCTACAAAATAATTCCAATTTCCAAGTGAAATGTCAAGCTAAGAATTTTTTGCATCTGATTCACTTTGTGCAACTTTAATTGTTTCTTTTGCTTTAAGTCAGTCATCTATTTTCAGTTCCATTTTGCCAAGCATAGATAAAGCATTTGATGAGTTTTTATCCACCTTAAGTGCATCCCCAATCAATTCTAGGCTTAGTTGGATCTCATTCTGAGCCTGAGCCATGGTTGCAAGACGTAGATATGCATCCACATAATCAGGAAACTTGAACAATAGTAGCCTATATGAAAGATTTTCTTTTTCAATATCATGTAGTTGTTCAAAAAACCTAGCAAGATTAAATAGTGTTGTGACTTTATCCCATGGTAACTCAAGTGAAACACCACCTTCTTCTAGTCGATGGAAGAATTCCATATCCTTAAAGAGCATAGGAAAAACTGCAAAATTGGCACTGGGGCTTTTATTTATGAATTCAACCCAAGTGCCATTTCCTAATGCCTCCATAAAAGTTTGTTGAGCCAACTCTAGTTCATCATGCTCAAAATGAAGAACCCCAATGTGTTTAACAATTGAATGGGTACTTCTTCTCTACTCTTCTTCAGAAAAGACTTTACTATCTTAAGAGAATCTAAGGTTGCACTGGGGTCTGATGATATTAATAACTCACCCATCTTGAAATTCATGGGCATCACGTGGATCTATGTGAGTTGCCTTTCTTAAAATTTCCAAGGCTTCTCTGCCTACCCTTGCTGAGCATATATATGGCCTACATCTTTTAAGCTCTCACAGTTCTCAAGGTGGACCTCTAGAACCTTTTCAAAATTTGAGAGAGAACTCTTAAGATATCCCAGCTTGAATTGAACCTGTCTACAAAATCTTGTGGCCTCTGGCTTGCCTTGACTGATGCCATGTAGTAGCGGCCAATGGTGTCATAATCACCTTTACTATGATAAGATCATGCAATATTATAATATGAATGAGATTTCATGAGAGGGTGGTCATTTGAAACAAGAGCTATCTCAGTCAACTGTTCCACAAGAAAATGCTACCCTATGAAGAAAAAATGGTTTGCTAAATGATTCAATGTCATTGCACAGTACGGGTATAATTCAAAGGCTCTACGCATATTTTCCATTCCTTCATGAACACTACCTTTTTCACTAACTGTGAGAATCCTAGAAGTAAAAAATGCACAAAACTGACCACAGAGATGTATGTAGAAGAAGAACATGATGCAGAGGTAGGACTCACACACAATAACCTTGACACATCCCAAACAAAGTTTCAATACACTTGATGCAAATCTACACCCTTGTTCATTCTTGACAATTTGCTCCTAAGCCTAAAACATGGAAACAACACCCTAGTGACACTCGATCATTGAAGACAACATGGAATATGGGCAACTTGGTTTATTTAGACCTATTACAACATCTTCTAGGGGTTTCCAAATGTACATGACCTAACCAAGTGATTAACACAATGATTTATGCAAGTTAGGTCTTGCTGCCACTTGGTGCATTCAAGGTGGTGACTCCAAATGAAAGTAAGAACACTTGTCATATGAATTCCCAGGCTTGTGCAGGCCCTAACAACATGCCACTATGATTCTTCACCCCTCCATTGACATACAGTGCATAGATTATTCAAAGCAACAAAGAACCTAGGGTTTTAGGACTGTCTCACAGCAAATCTACACACACAGTTAATCATATCTTCTTCACACGTGTCAGTCATGATTTGTCCTCTTGCAAGAATGTGGATAGGCATGGGATAGAGGGTAAAAGCACAAAGTTGTGTCACACTTTCAGCCAACTTATCAACACAAGTGAATTTAAGTATTTCTAACTAAAAATCAATTTTGGTCAAACATATGATCTTGTAAGATTCATTCTAGCTAAGTTAAATATGTCCATAACTTTTTCAACTAAAATTGTTGGCTAAATGCAAATGTAGCACCACTATGAGGCCAACTTACCAAAAAAAATTATTTGAAAAACTCTATATTTCAACAACTTCTACTCATGTAAATAACATTTTTTTTTAATATAAAAAATACCCTTTTGTAGATCTATAAATTTAGTTTTCAAATATATATATATTTTAATAGTTTAATTATTATTTATATTTTCCTTTCTATTTTTACTAAAAGTAGGTTATCAGCACAAACCATTAGGTCGATTACCATGTCAAGGGAAAATAGTAAAACTTATTAAAAGAAATTGAAAAAAATATGATGCACTAGATAAAAGAATCTATATCAAGATGGTATAATTTTTTTTCTATTCTAGATAAATAGTTAATATGAAAGTTGATGTCGAATGGAAACAACTACATTTTAATACATGCACATTTTATTATTTATTTAAAAATATATATTTATCAAAATTGGAAAAAAATATATCAATGCACTAAAGTTTCAAGTAATAAATACACAAAAAAATTGAAGAAAAAAAATAAAATTTACTATATAAAGATTGATGTCTCATGTAACTTCATTTTTTAGCATTTTATCAGCAACTAAATGATAGTGTCAATTTATTAAAAACTATATTCAAATAATTTTTTAATTTTTTTTAAAAAATACAAACATAAATATACTAAAAAATAAATATTTTATTAGTTTACATCATTTCAAAATTTAAAACATATATGTCACTTTTTAATGATTCAAGTTTAAAAGTTGGATCAGCGTTGGTCGTTTCCTTTATAAAAGTGTGACACAGCTTTGTGCTTTTACCCCACTGGAGATTTCCACCAATTTTCAAGATTTTTGGATGGTGGAAACTCTGCCCATGATCAAATTTTTCTCCCTGGAAACCCTAGGTAGGGTTTAGACCTACACTTACCAAAAATACAATATCTCGCACAAAAATTGATGAAATTCTACCAAACCAAATGCATTCAAAAGATAGATTTTTGTTGCTAATAGATTATTGTTGCTATGTGTAGAACATTATAGATGGATCAACGACGAAGGTTGACTACGGATCAATACCACGCATTTGATGAGAGAGTAGCCAATGAGAGGGACATGGACAAATATCCATGTCCATGTAAAGACTGTCATGGTGGAAAGGTGAGAAAAAGAAGCCTAATTTTTTGACATATGATAAGATATGGGCATAGTGGTATAAGCCCTTGGGATTACAATTATTATGAAGATATGATAGAATTGCAGAGTGTGAGAGATGAAGAGGCAACAAACATAGATGAAGTGGCACCAAACATAGATGAAGAGGCAACAATGTTGATGAAGGGTTTGAAGTTGATGGAATGTTGAATGAGGGTCTAGACAATGATTGGGCCAAGTCGATGGAGGATGCTTTAAAGTCTATGTATGCTAATTGCAAGTTAAGTCGTTTGACAACAATCCTTCAAAATCTTAACTTGCAAGTGGTGCATGGTTGGACAAATGAGAGTGTAGATCAGTTATTGGCATTATTAAGTTTGTTGTTACCACCTGACTCCACATTGCCAACAAAACGAAGTCAATGTAAAAAGCAAATCACTAAGCTAGGATTAGGGTATGAAAACATCCACACATGTGTCAATGGTTGTGTATTATTTCACAATAATCTTGCAAGTGAGAGTGAATGTATGAAATGTCATGAAGTGAGGTATAGACAAGGGTTGAAATCAGCTGTGGTTCCTAGAAAGGTTCTTCGCCACTTTCCAATAATCCCACGATTACTCCGAATGTATAGGTGCAGAGACATTGCTGAACTTATGCAATGGCATGCCCAAAATAAGAGCACCGATGGAAAACAATGACATGTGCCTAATTCTAAGACGTGGATGCAATTTGATAACAAATGGCTTATTTTTTCTCAAGATCCTCATAATATAAGGTTGCATTTGGCTCTAGATGGGGTGAACCCATTCTCAGATCAAAGTACTAAATGGTCAACTTGGCCAGTGTTTTTAATAAATTATAACTTGCCTCCATGGTTAGCAACTAAACCATTTTTCTTAATGCTATCATTGATTATACTAGGAAAGAAAAGTGTGACTTTAGATACAATCAATGCTTATCTAGAGCCATTATATGATGAGCTAATGGAATTGTGGAAAGGAATTGAAGTAATTCAATCTTTAATGGATGGTCATTCAATCAAATTCACTTTAAGAGCTTCCTTATTATTTATGATTCATGATCTTCCTGCATATGGCACATTGTCTGGTCTCAGTGTTCATGGATATTGTTGGTGTTTCAATTCGCACCTCTGGAATGCGATTTGGAAACGGACAGCTATGTACAGATAAACTGCTCTACTATTAGAAGGGGAAGTTCCCTTTTTGCTGATGTTCGCTGAAAAGAAATTAAATGAAACTTTACCTATCTTCTTTTTGATTCTCAGCTATGAGCACAAGGTTATAAAACTCTAAACGCTGTAGAAGAGGTTTTTTCCTTTTTTAAAACTTCTACTACAACTAAGCAAAGACTAATGACGTTTTTAATCTCCTGAGTAAATTCAGAGCAAAAGAAATTAAAAGTGAACAAGGAATGATTGTTAACACAAAAACTTAAGCAATTTTTCTCCAGATTAACATCACAAGACTAAAGTACTTTAATGATGAAAGTTGAAATGAAAGCTACAAAAGCTACACATCTGACGATGATAACTTGATGAATTGAGATAGAATATCAGAACAAAATAGGCATGAGACTTCTATTTAGTATCATAAAGTTGGCACAACTCCAGGACAGCAATGCTGCAGCAAAAGGTAGGCATACAGCAAGCGATCAAACACCGTAGAATAGATTACACAAAGTGAACAGACACTTGGAATATCAAGATTTGTAGGCTAGAATAGGCACAGCAAATTTGCTATCACAATTACCATTACATACAATGGGCAAGGATGCCCTTATTTATACTAAAATCAAAGGAGTAGGGAACCCTAAAATCTCCTTGATTAACCCTAACTTGCCAACTCGCAAGCTTTATTACTATTCTAAGACAAAGATACAATAAACAAACACTTTAAAGCTATTTTCTTTAAAGCAAAGAAGATTTCAACTATCACAAGGTGATTTCTTTCTAAATATAAAATGGATGAGCTTAGGATGAAAACAAATGCTTTAAAACAAAAAGCATATGTTTTAAAGCTGCTTTATTTTGAAATGCATCCTCATCGACATTCTTGCTTTTTGGTGATGTCATCCATTGATATCTTTTGTTGATTTCTTCTAAAAAGCTTATTCTGAGCGAAAAAAGCTGGCACATGGGTTTTGTAGATAATTTCGTTCTGAAGCAACCCAGTTTGTCAGATTTTGAAAAAGCGGGAAAAAAGTAGATTCCCGAAAAAAAAAGCAAAACTCCAATCTTCAAGAGGATGATATTCTGGATGGACCCATCTCGACAAAAATTGAAAAAGCTCTGGTCAGATTTCTAAAAAATGATCCCCTTGAAACAAGGACCCTGAAAAAGCGAGCCTCTCTGCTTCCTTAACCCGAAACTATAAAGAACGTTGAAAAAGCACTTCGTTCGGGTCTTCAAATCTTCGTTGAAAGAAAAATAAAAATCTTTCCTCCTGATGCAACCTACAAAAGATAATAAAGAAGCCAAATGCTTGTCTTCATAGATCTTTAGGGCGAAAAAGAAGCTTTATTTGTGAGAGAATAAAACTTGGACCTCATCCATGAAAAAAGCAACTTTTAAAGCACAAATCCAAGTGGATGTCTTCGAATAGGAAGAATCCCTATTTTGTATTTGCCTATGGCTTCATGTGCAAGATGATGAAAAATATCTTCTTTTGATGATGTCATCAAACACGCGAGTTGAAAGAAGTGCTAACCATTTTTTCTTCGTTTTCGACACTTCAACACTCATTTTGACTTAAATATGGCCTGTCCCCGACTTCAACAAGGTGGAAAAATGTCACTGTTGACTGAAAAAGCTGACTGATCTTGACATTTTGGAGTCCTATCAACTGAGATTCCATCCCCTACCTCCGACTGACAATCTGACATTGTTTGACCAAGTTTGACCTCCCGAAAACTGCCAACGAGCGAAGATTGGGCACAAAACTGTCAGAAAACACTGTGGACATGAAAAATATTCTAACATTGCTCAAGATGGGCACCCCAAGTCATCTGGGGTGCCTGGTTTCCCAACACTTAGCCATTTTTTCAATTTTTACAACTTCTTCAATTTCTCGATTTGTGTGCACGTTCCGGTGGCGGAGGACCCTTGTTTGGCTATCGATTTCTGTCAACTGGGATGAAACTGAGTCTGATGATCTAGAAAATAGGCAGGCCTAATGAAAATTGAGTTGATTGTACCTTCCGTTCACCTCGAAAATCATGCCAAACTGATCAACTCTTAACCGGACCGGGCTAACGGAAGGAGATTCACGTTTTTCAAGAAAATCTTCAAAAATATTCTAACTCTGGTGAGTTTGGGCACCCCAAGTCACCTGGGGCGCCTATCCTTCCATGCCTTAAATTTTTTTCTAAAAACTCACTTTTTGTACCTTTTCTTGATTTTCGTGCCCACAGGTCTTGTTCGATCTTCGATTTTGGTCATTCTGACGACTATCAAGTCAGGATGGAGGGTGATCTAAGTAGTCTAAACATATCTGTGATGAGATCCCAGCTTTGACTAACTTTTGACCAAGTTTGACCAACCAGGAAAGCGCTGACGGAAGCATTTTTGATGTTTCTCAAAAAATGTGAAAAAAATCTAACACTGGAGAGGTTGGGCACCCCAAGTCACCTGGGGTGCCTGGTTTCACCAGAATTAGTCAAATTTATGATTTTCCAACTTTTCATTCCACCTTGGATCCATCTTGCATCGTTTTACATGCATCGTCGAGTCGATGATTGTTCGTCAGTTTTGCATCGTTGGAACAACGTTGAAAACTTGTCGATGAGCTCTGACAGATGAACTTTCTCTATTGATGACTTTAGAGCTCATGCTTCACCTTCTGAAAAAGGAGAAATGACCTAGTAGAGAAAACTTGATCGTTTGAAGATTCCGTCTAGACTGCACCGATCGTGAAGCAAAATCGACCAATGAGAATAGAGCACGACACCTGAGTCGAAGATTCTATTTTTAGAAACTTTCTATTTTTAGAAAGTTTTGCCAGCATCCATATCTCAAGAAACCCAGAAAACCTAATCTGACATCTATTTTTAGAAATTTTGCTTTTTTGACTTTTTGACGAAAATTTTTCTAAATTTGTTTCAAAATGCCTTAATGAAGCAAAAATTTTGGTTGGGTACAGCAGATACCATGGATGTCCCGCTTGCAACTTTAAGTATTTTGTGAGGCACTCAAGAAGTTTGCGTAAGTGTATTTATTGTGGACATCGTGCTTACCTTAAAATGGATCATCCATATCATCGACAAAAAACACATTTCAATGGTCAAGAAGAGAACCGTGAAGCACCATTGCTAATAACAAGTGATTACATTGTTGAGAATGGACAAAAAAGAATGTCATTTATTGAAAATGATGGGATTTCTAGTAGTAGATATGATCCATGTAGTGAAAGCGGTGTAAAACAGTTGTGCATATTCTATAAGTTGCCATAATTTAAGGATATAGCCAGTAGGCATACTATTGACTTTATGCATACTGAGAAAAATATAGCCTATGCTTTTATAGAAACTCTTTTTGGTGCTTTTGATACCGTTTCATCACGTGAAGACTTTCAACAACTAAATATTCATCGAAATCTTTCGGTTGAAAAATGTGCTGATGAAAAATATAGAAAATCTAGTGCTCCTTATGTCTAGACAAAGGAACAATGTGTACAATTCTTACAGTTGTTTTCTCAGACTTGCTTTCCCACTGGATATGTAAGTAGTAGTATTAGAAGCCAAACTGACATTAATGGCTTAAGAGGCCTCAAGACCCATGACTATCATGTCATAATCGAGATAGTTTACCTATTGTGGTAAATATATCAAGTTTGACAAAGGGGCCAGGATTGGCAGTTATAAGGTTGGGCCTAATATTAAATAGAATGAGTTTACATGTATTAGATCCTTTGAACTTTGATAGTTTGAGGGAGGAGGTTGTTGAAGTCGTTTGTCTATTGGAACGGGAATTTCCACCAACAATATTTAACATTTGTATGCATCTTTTGATACATCTAGAATATGAACTAGAGCATTGTGGCCCAGTAAGAATGAGATGGATGTATCCTATAGAACGATATATGAAGGTTTTGAAAAAATTTGTTCGTACTAGGGAAAAATCGGAAGGCAGCATGTCTAAGGGATATTCAATGCAAGAGGCCATGGGATTTTGCACAGAATATATGAAGGAATTTAAAAATGTCAATCGATGTGTATGGGATGATGACGAAGATGAAAGAGTTGCAAGTGAAGTATTAGAAGGCAATGGATGTCGCTTCAAGCTATCACATCAAGAAAGAAGTGCGATACATACCTATATTCTTCAAAACACAACTTAGTTCGATAAGTGGCATAGGTAAAACAAAATTTACACAATAATTTATTTACTCAATTGCATTTACACATTTATATTATTAATCTTCCTATTTGTATGTTAATATTCTATGTAGAAAATATGAAGAAAAGAATCAAACTTGGATGCAACATCGATATCAAAAGCGCAGATGTCATGATTTGATTGGAGGTGATTCTTTTCCAAAATTTGAAGAATGGATTGCTAATGCAGTCAGTCATGCAAAAGAAGAAGGTCAAGATGTAACAATGGAGGAAAGTGAGCTTTCAGAATCTCCACATGTATGGGCTATGTGTTTTAGTGGCATGTGGGCTTATGGTAGTCATTTAAGAGTGGGAGAAAAAGACAAAGGAAAGACAAATTGTGATTGTGTTGTTAGTGCTGAATTTCTTCATGAAATTGAAAAGAAATTTTATGTTGGATTCATCCAAGAAATTATTCAAGTGGATTTTGGTGAAAATAGTCCTATATTATTAAAATGTAAGTGGATCCAACCATTCACAGTACAATTTGATGAGTATGGATTTGTACGCGCAAATACAGGGCAATTTTTATCAGAGATGGATGAGTCGTATGTTTCCTCTCTTCAAATTAACCAATCATTTCTAATTGATAATGTAAGAAGCCTAGTATGGTCGTATGTCATTCAAACAGAGTCTCATTCCAAACAAAAATTCATGGAAGTTGTCGATATAATGCTTGATGGGCAATATGTTAATTTACAAGAAACATTCGAAGAAGTGGATGAAGACGATGATGGAGTGTTTGAAGAAGATATTTTGATTACGAATGAAGAGATTGGGAGAGAGAATGAGCAGCATGTCACAGATGAGGATGAGGAAGAAAATCAAGCAAATGTATACATGAGTGATCAGGATTCTGATCTTGCTGGCAATGCAGATGATTATGATGATGTTTTGTCACCTTAACTGGCATGTCACCTTAAGAGGTTAGCTTTGTTGAAATGCACAAGACAACTAAGAGGGGGGTTGAATCAATTGTCACGAAAACTTAATTTCATATGAATATCAAATCATCAAATCCTTAACTACTGATAATCAAAATTAAACATGAAAGCATGAAACAATAGACTTAATAACAATCACACATTCAACACATTAGGCACCATATTTTTGCGTGGAAAACCCTAGAAGGGAAAAACCATGGTGGGTGTTAGCCCACAAAATATATGAGTTATAATAATACCAAAAAATAGAGGCTTACTGCCTACAGGGCTCACTACCCAAATTGTTCACTGCAAAGAATGGCTCACTGCCAAAGGGTGAACTGAACAAGTAGCATCTACTCCATGCCTGCATTCAATTCCTTTGAAGCACAATAAAACTTCTCTGCTCTGCTCCTTCACACCTTCGCACTTTATTACTTCATCTTTTTCCCACACACTCTTTTTTGCAACTACATTTCATGTTTTTATACAATTCATCAACCTTGGAATGTACATCAAGGTCGGCATTACATTCATCAACCATTGGAACAATATCCAAGGTTGGCATTACAAACATACATAGAATAGGTCTGGACCTAATACAAATTTTCTAAGGAAAGGATGTAAAGATGTATGCGGATCACACCACGCCTTAGCTAGGGCTCAAATCCAATCTTCCACGCCACGACACACTTCTACAATCTTCAATGCATCTCCACAATTGGTGAAATCAACCAAGTCAACCAAGATTGGTAAGAACACTAGGTCTTCTAAGAACATTCTTCATTCACAATCTGATTTACACTTTGCAGACCAATCCAAGAGTAGGAACACGATCAGGGGACATCCACAAGCACATTGTAATCATTAGGAAACATTCGTACAATCTTTAACCACTCTGTCATGAAGATTCTTCAAACTGAAGCACAAGAACAATACTACCAGCCACTGTCATAAGGAAAGAATAGCTTGCGAACCACTAAATCACAAACCATTGGAGTTGAAGGCACATAACATCATTCCAAACTTAACTCTAGAACCACATACCAAAATACTTCAATGCGGAGCATAACACTTTCTCCCTGTCACTACAAAACATAAAGAAAAATCAGCTTTCACTCTAGTGAACATAACTCACTTAACTCTTCATACCGGAGGCTCAAACTTAGAATGTAGTATCTTCAGACATGCCTCTACAACTTCCAATCCACAGACAAAGATATCCATCCTATAGGAAATGCGGAGCAATCTACTAGAATGTTCTCTCTGCAATACACAAGAAACTCTCCACCACATTGTTTCCACTGGAGGAGCAAATTTTCTTAATATTCTCAACCTTAGAATCAATTACATGGGTGAATACAAAGCATCTAAATTATTACAAGAAAGTAACAAGACAAGGGTATAGTTGACACAAATGACAACAGTGATATGTTGACATCAATGACAACACCGTTTAAGGACATACTTGCAACAATCTCCCCCTTTGTCATTGATGGCAACATATGATGTGAAAAATTGAACTCCCTTTTTCTCTTTACACATCTGCATTCTTTCTCCTTCTGAGTTTTTCACATAATTTCTCTCCCCCTTTGACATCAATGGCAAAGGGCACATACTTGCATTCTGCTGCTCTAATCTAGCTAATATGTTACCAACACATCTAGCTACTCCCCCTGAGAGGTAGCCCTCAAAACATCAATCCAGATCAAAAAGTGAGACTTTGAACACCACTGGATTGATGTATTCTCATGCATCTTAATTTAAGGCAGGAGGGGTAATGAACCCTAGCTTTCCTCTGAGATACTCAAAAGTATCCTTAGGCAGAGGCTTGGTGAATATATCTGCAATCTAGTCCTTTGTGGACACATATTCTAACTTTACTTCATTCTCTGTCACCTTCTCTCTCAAAAAGTGATACCTTATAGATATATGCTTTGTTCTTGAGTGCATCACTGGGTTCTTGGAAATATTTATGGCACTTGTATTGTCACACAAGATTGCAATTGGATCTTCATAAACAACTCTTATATCCTTCAAAGTTTGCTTCATCCATAACACTTGAGTACAACAACGTGTTGCTGCAATATACTTTGCTTCTATAGTTGACAAAGAGATTGAATCTTGTTTCTTTCTTAGCCATGAAACCAATCTATTACCCAAGAAGAAGGCACCTCCACTTGTACTCTTCCTATCATTGACATCTCCGGCCCAATTAGCATCTGTATATGCACTAAGAGTGAAATCATTATCTTTTGGATACCATAAGCCATGATCCGGAGTGCCTTCTAAATACCTCAGAATTCACTTTACTGCCATCACATGTGATTCTCTTGGATTAGCTTGAAATCTTGCAACAAGACAAACTGCATGCATAATATCAAGTATGGTTTGAGTTAGATAAAGCAATCCTCCAATCATGGATTTGTACTTTTTCTGATCAGTCTTAGGTGATTCATCAATTTTGCTCAAATTGCAATCAGTCACCATGGGAGTACATATCAGTTTAGAGCCTTCCATCCCAAACTTCTTCAATAACTCTTTAACATACTTAAACTGAGATATGAAGATTCATTTATCTGATTGATTGATTTGCAGACCCAGAAAGAAATTCATCTCACCAAAGATAGACATCTCAAACTCATTCTGCATTTCACCAGTAAATTTCATACACATACTTTCATTGCCTCCAAAGATGATATCATCAACAAAGACTTCAACAATCAAGATTTGATCATCATTAATCTTGAAATAGAGATTATTGTCAGCAGTACCTTTATTGAACCCTAATTATAACAAGTACTTATCCAACCTTGCATACCAGGCTCTAGGAGCTTGCTTGAGTCCATACAATGCTTTCTTCAACCTGCATACCATATTATCTTGATCTGATAGCTAAAATCCTTCTGATTGCTCAATGTAGACTTCCTATTCCAATTCACCATTTAAAAATGTAGACTTCACATCCATATAATACACTTTGAAATCGTTATAAGCTGCAAATGTCAAAAAAAATTTGATTTCTTCAATCTGATCTATTGGAGCAAAAGTCTCTTCAAAATCTATCCCTTCAATTTGAGAATATCCTTTGCACACAAGCCTTGCTTTATTCCTTACAACTTCTCCATTTTCATTCATCTTAAACCTGAAGACCTATTTGGTTCTGATAACATTTTTGTCAACAGGTCTAGGAACTAATTCCCAAGTCTCATTCTTCTCTATCTGTATTAGTTCTTTTTCCATTGCCTTAACCCAATGTTCATCATTGCAAGCTTCATTCACAGTCTTTGGTTCAACTATAGAGAGCAAATAGTAATTCACTTGTTCTTCTATAGCTCTTTTCCTTGTCAGTACTCCTTTGTCTTTGTCTCCAATAATTTGATCTTCAGAGTGATTGATTCTTACATAGCTGGGGGTCTTAGTAACAACTTCCAGACCCTTTTCTTCTTCATCTTGATTGACTTCTTGTTTAACTTTTTCTTCATAAGTAGCAGCAAGTTCATCTAATTCATAGCCATTCTGATCTGATGTTTTTCCTTTGTGTTCATCCACCTTCACATTTGCACTCTCCACAATCTTTTTTAACCTTTTGTTGTAGTACTGGTAGACCTTGCTCTTGGTATAGTATCAAAGGAAGATTCCTTCATCACATCTAGCATCAAATTTCCTTAGATCTTCATCTCTTCTGATATAGCATTTGCTTCCAAAGACTTTGAAATATCTTACTGTTGGAATTCTTCCACACCACAATTCATAAGGAGTTTTAGTACCATTGAATGCAGATAGTAGTATGCATAGCTTCCCTCCAAAAGACTTCTGGCAGACCTCCTTCCTTCATCATTGTCCTAGCAACTTCTTGAACTATTATGTTCTTTCTTTCCACAAATCCATTTTGTTGAGGAGTCCTAGGTGCAGACAGTGGCCTTTTTATTCCTTGTTCTTCACAATAATTGTTGAATTCATTTGATGTGAACTCACCTCCTCTATCAGATCTCAAGCATTTGATTTTTAGCTCTACTTCATTTTCAACCATTGCCTTGAAGGATCTGAACTTCTCTAGGGCTTCATAATTGTCTCTCAGAAAAGTAACCCAAGTCATTCTAGAATAGTCACCAATAAGCAACATGAAGTACCTGTCACCTTGTAGACTTCTTATCCTTGTAGGACCACATAGATTTGTATGAACTAGATCTAGCAAACCAGCAGAAAATTGCTCTTTGCTCTTAAAGCTTGTTCTTGTCTGCTTCCCCAACTGACATTCCTTACAAATGATATTGGCGAGTTTCACAAGTTTTGGTAAATCTCTCACAGTCTGACCTAAACTTATCTTTACCAAATTATCAAATTTTATATGACGCATCCTTCTATGCCATAACAACTCTCATCTACTTGATCTAATAAACAGTAATCATTAGTTCCTCTTAATTGATAGATCTTACCTCTGGTCTTCTTACCAGTAGCAATCATAGTTCCAAAGTTTTCCATGATCTTGCATCCATTGTCTTTGAATCTCAGATCATAACCTTTATCACACATCTGACCCACACTCAAAAGATTATGCTTCCGACCTTCACATATAGGACATTGTCAGTGTTATGCTTTCCATCAAATGAAATAGATCCTCTTCCACAGATCTT
Organism: Cunninghamia lanceolata; assembly: GCA_027924645.1. NCBI lineage: Eukaryota > Viridiplantae > Streptophyta > Pinopsida > Cupressales > Cupressaceae > Cunninghamia > Cunninghamia lanceolata. The sequence continues at coordinate 12,630,855 of BSBN01000655.1, forward strand.
ACTAGTTGCATTGTCTCCAAAGCTAACCAATCCTCCATCATACTTTTCCAAACTTACAAACTTACTTTTGTCACCAGTCATGTGATGTGAGAATCCACTATCAATAATCCATTCATCCTTATCTTTCTCAACCTGAACAGCCAAAGCACTTTCTTCCACTGATTTTTCTTCCTTCACATAGCTAGCAGAATTAGTAAACATAGGTTCTTTAATAGAAATAAACAATCATTCGTTTGTACTAGTATTTGCATCATCAGATTCATCATTAGTCACACCTTCATCATCAAAATCTCTAACATAGTAACATTTCTTTGGAGCTCTAGGCCTGTTCTCAAATCTTTTTCTATTTCTTTCAATTCTTTCAGGACATCTAGAAGCATAATGACCTACTTTACCACATGAAAAATATTTGAAAGGTACTTTGCCTTTGAACTTACCGGAACCTCTTTCCAATCTTTCAACAAAATTGGCTTCAATTTCATCAAGCTCATCATCAGGTTCTACCTAGTACTTTTCTACTCTAGAGATCTTCTCTAAAGTACTGGCTTTGAAAGTTGTTTCAACTTTTGGCAGAGCATCACCAAATTCTCTCATTTTAAAAGCAATAATCTTACCAAGCAACTAATCCTTATTTATCTTTTTCACAGTCATTATTTCTTCAATTGTAGCTACCTTGTGAGCGTAGGATTTAGGTAATGACCTAAGAATTTTCATCACAACTTTAGTTTCATCTACAGTTCCACCCATACCTTTGATTCCAATAACAAGTTCATCAACCTCTTGCATGAAGGATGTTATGTTTTCATCTTCTCCCATCTTAAGGCCTTCATATTTGGCTTTTAGTCCCTATAGTTTAGCACCCTTTACAGATTCATCTCCTTCATACAGATTACTTAGCTTATCCCAGACTTCTTTAGCTGACTCATAATCCATAACCTTTATCAAATCAGAGTCGTTCAATGCACTCAATAGAGCATCTCTAGCTTTTATATTTATCTCATATTCTTTGATTTCATCTTCTGTTGTCAGACCATTCTCTAGCATGGTATAATCAGTCTGTGTGGCTTGCCATACTTTATAACCAATACAAAGTAGATGGCTTTTCATGCGAATCTTCCAAGTTGCATAATTCATCCCATCAAACTATGGAGCCTCCTTCTTGTAAGACATCCTGGATCTACCTCAAGTTGTTAAGCTTACCACTGAGGAACCTTGCTCTGATACCAATTGTTGAAATGCACAGGACAACTGAGAGGGGGGGTGAATCAGTTGTCACAAAAACTTAACTTCATATGAATATCAAATCATCAAATCCTTAACTACTCATAATCAGAATTAAACATGAAAGCATGAAATAATAGACTTAATAACAATCACACATTCAACACAGTAGGCACCATATTTTTACATGAAAAACCCTAGAAGGGAAAAATCACTGTGGGCATTAGCCCACAAAATATATGAGTTATAACAATACCAAAAAATAGAGGCTCACTGCCTACAGGGCTCACTCCCTAAATTGTTCACTGAAAAGAATAGCTCACTGCCAAAGGGTTGGCTCACTGCCGAAGGGTTGGCTCACTGCCGAAGGCTTGGCTCACTACCAAAGGGTGAATTGAATAAGTAGCATCTACTCCATGCCTAGGTTCAGTTCCTTTGAAGCACAATAAAACTTCTCTGCTCTGCTCCTTCACACCTTCACACTTTATTACTTCATCTTTTTCCCACACTCTTTTTTGCAACTACATTTCATGTTTTTATATAGTTCATCAACCTTGGAATGTACATCAAGGTTGACATTACATTCATCAACCATTGGAATAATCTCCAAGGTCGACATTACAAACATACATAGAATAGGTCTGGACCTAATACAAATTTTCTAAGGAAATGATGTAAAGATGTATACAGATCACACCATGCCTTAGCTAGGACTCAAATCCAATCTTCCATGCGATGACACACTTCTACAATCTTCAATGCATCTCTGCAATTGGTGAAATCAACCAAGTCAGCCAAGATCGATAAGAACACTAGGTCTTTTAAGAACATTCTTCATTCACAATCCAATTTACACTTTGTAGACCAATCCAAGAGTAGGAACATGATTAGGGGACATCCACAAGCACATTGTAATCATCAGGAAACATTTGCACAATCTTTAACCACTTTGTCATGAAGATTCTTCAAACTGAAGCACAAGAACAATACTGTCAGCCACTATCATAAGGAAAGAATAGCTTGCGGACCACCAAATCATGAACCATTAGAGTTGAAGGCACATAACATCATTCCAGACTTAACTCTAGAACCGTAGACCAAAATACTTCAATGCGGAGGAATGCGGAGCATAACACTTTCTCCCTGTCACTACAAAACATACAGAAAAAGTAACTTTCACTCTGGTGAACATAACTCACTTAACTCTTCATACCGGAGGCTCAAACTCAGAATGTAGTATCTTTAGACATGCCTCTAAACAACTTCCAATCTATAGACAAAGATATCCATCCTACAGGAAATGCAAAGCAATCTACTAGATTGTTCTCTCTGTAATACACAAGAAACTCTACACCACACTGTTTCCACCAGAGGAGCAAATTTTCTCAATATCCTCAACATCAGAATCAATTACATGGGTGAATACAAAGCATCTAACTTATTACAAGCAAGTAACAAGACAAGGGTACAGTTGACACCAATGGATATAGTGATATGTTGACATCAATGACAACACCAGTTAAGCACATACTTGTAACAAGATTTTCACCTAAACTTTGGTTATACGTATGGTGTAATTTATTATTGAATGTAATAAAGATCTGAGTATAGGTATGCTTATTCACTATTGTTTTACTGATACATTTCTGAATGTAATCATCATTATTCTGTTGGTACATTGTATACAAAACCTGAGATGTTCACTATTGATTTGAAGTGCATTTAAAGTTAGGTTCAATCATTCTTCTTAGTTTTCTTACTTTGGTTGATTTATTAATTTTGTTTAGTTAGAATATAATTTCTTGTATGTCCTATATGTTTTCTAGATGCTAGACTTTTCTTGTATGTCCTAGATGATAGCTTTAGTTTGTGATACAAATTCTAGACTCCACATGCATTGAATATGCTTGTGTGAAGGAAACAGAGACGAACATATGTGATTTAATAATACATATAGATATCTTAACATTAGGTGAACTAAGCCTCCTCATTACAAACAAAGAAATGATCTCTTAGATATCTTAACCAAAATTCGAGCACCAGATTAAATCTTCTTCTCCATTGATTACTTCAAATAGATATTACAATATAACAGAAGTCTCCTCATATATGTTTCTATAAATGTCTATGATGATGATATCAAAATTTGGTTTTAGTTTCTCTTTTATAAGAGAATCAACAAGCTTCAGACCATTACAAAATATGGCATCTTTTCAAAATTCATGCCTCTTCGTATAAACTAAACATTAATTTTTCTTAAAACATAATTAAGAGAAAATAGAGAAAGTAGACAATATTGATTGGAAGCTCGCAGCACTTGCAATACACTTGTAGTCTATTAATCAACATAGGAGACCCATGATCATCCTGATCTGGCAAAGTCCCCCTCTCCATGATAGAGTGTTTGAAGGCTCGATTCTTCCACTACAACATCTTCAAGGCCTTATTCTTCTGGAGGAGCCAAATACTCTTGCTCCCATTGGTATACTGTATAGTCATGAGGCCATGATGCTCGTTGCTCCCCTGCATGTATAGCCTGTCTATTCATCATCTTGAAGATACTTCTCCTACCATTCAAACACAGTAAAATCACTAGGCCACTTATAATCTTGAATTTGGAGCAAGTCGGTCTGGTGATCCTTCCACCTTTTGTCCAACAATGCTTTGACATCAATTACAAACTTTGTATATCCAGCATCCAAAGCAATTACTCTAGTGAGAATGATATTGAAGCTGAGAATATTGATATCTTCATCCTTTTTCAAAAATTCCATGACCTTAGAATTTGTATGACCAAATTCATCCTTCCACAATCAAAATCCTTGATCTTTTCATTCTCTGTTAGGATTGATGGAATGAACTAGCTTTTTAAAGTGGCAAAAGAATCAATCTTTTCCTGCATTTTTTGATTCTCACCATTCACATACTGATACTCATCCAATATCATCTTGACCATTTTCTTTGTTGGCTTTATAGTTGTAGGAGCATCTTGATTCCATTGTAGAACTTTACACAGAGTGATCAGTGTGTGATGTGTTAACTACCATCTTTGATACAAGGGATCTAAAATAGAAAAATTTACTTTCAACCATTCCATGGCCTGAGACAAGGAAGAATAGCATTCATGCACATCTCTCAACTTGTAAACAACCATTTTCACTCTATATTCAAAAAAATTCTCAAATACTTCAAGAATTTTCAATTTTGCCTCATTCTTTGTTTTCTCGTTTTGGCTTTTCAATTCCTCAATTTCTTTTTCCAACTTCAATTTCAAAACATTGAATTGTTTAGCAGTCACTGTGGTATCACCAGTCTCTTGTGGCACAAGTGTTTGAATTGACACAATGGCTTGAATCTAAGAAGAACTCTCACCCTTCAATTGTTTTTCCAAGTTTACATTTTCAAGATACAATCTATTTACCTCATCATTCATCTCCATATAAGTTCTCTCATAATCAAACAATCTTTGCTCTAGTTTTACAACAACAACTTGTGTAAACATTGTAGTATGCATAGTGAGGGTAGCTGCTTCAATTGCTCATGTGTCCTATAATGTCTTGACCACAGTTGTTCCCCTTATTTATTGGACCACATCAAGTAATCTTGGTTTGTTGGTGTTCCTTTGTGTTGCCAATATTGCCAAAGTCTCTATTTTTGGATTGTAACCACAACCAGTGACACCTTCCTCAGTCAAATTCAGAAACTAGCATGGGGTCATCTTGATTCCTGGCTTGGTCTAACAAAAACATTTTCTTCAACTCAATCTTGGGAATGATCAGCATGTTGCTCCTTAATACCATTTGTCTAGCCTCATTAGGGCTGACACTTATTTCATCTATTTTCATATTCTTGAAAGTTTGTGAAACAATTTGGTCATGTCGAGATTCATCAGCACCCATTTTATTTATTTCCACTTGTTCTTGAAATTCTTTCATCTTCATCTTAAGCCAAAAATCTTTGAATTCAAGAGAATTAATTAAATCATCATCCTCCATAAATCTCATAGAAGCCACAATTATTTCATCTTCTTCTAATTTAGGCTCTCCTTGTGCCTATTCGGCCATTATGGCCTCTGGTTTGTGTGCTTCTGTTTCTTGGCCAACAAGTGGCTGATCTGTTTCTCCTTCATCTCCCATATTTCTTAGGATACTAGCCACTTCATCAGTGTCACCCCCTCCTTCATTCAATTCATATGGACCAGTGGAGGAACATCCTCAATCCTTTGCCTTTTGGCAGGTGGTGAATCAGGGACATGACTTGGATCCTATAGTGACATTGCATTTGGTGCAGGCTCTTGAATCACAACTCCTTGTCTTTTGACACTGAGCTTGGTAGCCTTTGAAGGCTACTTCTCATAATTGCTATATATTCTTTCAAAATTGTCAATTATCAGATCTATTCTTCTCAAGGGGTCCCTCTCTTAAACAAAGAATACAGCAAAATTAGGATTTTGTTTTCTCCTATCATCCTCAATCCTTTTCAAAATATCCCATTTTCTTACCCTATTATACACTTCTTGAAAGGTGACAAGATTTTTTATCACTTCCTCATCAAAATTGATTTGATGGGATATTCCCATTCTTGTGAGGATGGTTTGTTTGACAAAGTTCATGTGACCCTCTGGATCACAAAACCTCTCTACACCTAGTTTCAAAGAATATTTAGCTTTCAAATAGGCTTGCAAATCCTCTAAAGTATCAGAACCAATGGACCAATCACCAAACAATGTGGAATAAGGAAGAAATGTGTCTTTCTTTTGTTTCTTCATTACATCCTTCTCCATCCACATCATTTTCCACATGAATTCAAGGAATGAAATTCTATCTGGCACAAATTTGGGCAACACATGGGGTGGTTGAGTACACCCATATACCCTGATTATAGTATGAACTAGCGAGAAACCAATCAGTATAGTTATGACTATGACCCTATTCTGGCCTATGGGCAAGAGGCCTCAATATTTCCTTGATCTCTTTTGTCAATCTAGGAGAAAAGTTTCCAAGAGAATTCATTATTCTAATTGAGAAATCATCACGAAACACAACATAGTCACAATTCTTGCAATGGCTATCCCATTTGTAACACCAGCACTGTGTTGGCAATCTTTGTCTGTTTTCATCAATCATGCTCATATCCATTCTGCTAGGCCACTTCTATTTTGATACAACATCAAATGACATAACAAAGAGTAGTATTTGAAATCTATGGGCTTTTTGTTTTCTCTTATTTTCAAAAATCCATCATGCAGTGTCTTTTCAATGAATGTTGCAAAATCATATTCAACATTAGCTTCTGGATTTTGAATTCTCATGGCCATCATCATTAGGCTGACAGGCATTCTACCTTGGGCATCAATACCCAACACCTAACACAAAGCAAAATATGTTCTTTTGAAATCGACAACAAAATCTTCAACAGAGAAAGGTTCAATTATAGTGGATGGGATTTCAATTATTCTGTTATTTGCCCCTTTCCTCATGTGCATGGGCACCTCATCCCTTCTATATGTTTTTCTCAAACTATTGTACTCCTCACTCTTCTGTATATCTACTTATGTGAGGGCTTGCTTTCTCAACATGAAGCAGTCTATGATTGCATTCCTATCCACAGCCACTAATGGTGACCCATTTGGTAGTCTGACTATTTTAGTGGCTGAGTGATAGTGTTGTGCCAATGTTCTAATCAAATCCACATCAACAAATACATTTGGCACCACAACTTTTGCCAAATCTAAATTCCATGGGTTTCCAACTGGTCCTTGTCCATCTTTCTTTCCACAAAAATACCAAAAAAGGTTCCATCCAGAGATAGGGATTGCAACATCCTGACATCCTTCCACAACATCTTGAACAATTTCTTAGACCCCTTGTCAACTGAATTTGGCAGGATGTCCAACAATGATTGTTGAAGTGATCTTTTCTTGGGAGTAGGGTCAGTGCTCTTACTCACAGACTCAGATTTTTTAGGTGCCATATTTTAGTGCCTCTACGAACTAGGGTTTTGATATTTTACTTGCTTTACCAAACTAGTTGAAAACAGAGCACAAACCAAACACCAACTTTTATGCAAAGAGTGATAGGGCAGACTTACCCGATCAAAAAATGCTTGAGGAGAGCACACAAAGCTTGAATTTGCCTTCTGCAATCAACATTGAATTCGTTGGAATGAAGAAATACAAAGAAATCCCAAGTTTTATTGTTCCATGAAGTTGGTCATTTCGCCATTAACCTGGTTCATGCCATGAAATCAACAAATCTCAGCATACAATTCTTTTCAAACACAGACCGTTGATTTGATCCAATTCAATGGCTAGGTGAGTATTTCAAGACTTGTAGTCCTTTCCTCAAAAACTAAAATCCCATAGGCATCAATGATAACCATTGCGGGGCAGCACTGAAGTCATTTCAACATTTAATTCCTTACCACATCACCGCAAGACCAACTTAGGGCAATCGCAAGACCGCGGGACCTCTTGGATAGTTACGTTCATCTTCCCCACTTACCACCACCCCGCAAGCCTTGTTGCACACCACCGCGAGATGGCAGGATACATGTTATTCCTTATGTCTTTTATCGCGTCACCTCCAAGCTTTGGCCTAACCGTCACGGGGCCGCAAGAGCCTTTGGTCTCCCATTCGTTGTTTACCGCATTATCGCCAGTCGAAGTTATCAGCATCGCGGGGCCGTGGTATGTAGCATTACCGATTATTTGAACTCCTTATACCGCAACATTGCAGGCTCGACTTAAAACTATCGTTGGGGCGTGGTGAACACTTAATCCTAAATCCTTCCTACCACATTGTCGTCGGTCATCTTTTTACCTGCCGCGAGGGCGTAGTAACATATTATGTACCGCTTGAGTTTATACCACAACACTGCAACAAAATTTTTTGCATGTTGCGGGGAAGTAGTAATTGTGTATTCACATCCTCTAATTCCCGCACACCCACCAAGGTTGTTTGCATGTACTGCGGGGCTGCGGTAAGAGACAAAAACGCATCAATGGTCAAAAATATAAATTTCTTTCACATAGACCTAATATGAGATGCTCATAAATGACTCTTGGAACAATTCTAAAAGGAATATGAATTCGTGATTATGGATTTATGGAAGTAAAATGTATGAAACAGAGTGGGACTATGTGAAATTTTAAATGGTTCTAACACACCTCATGATGAACTAGACTATGTTTTTCCTTCATCCTGCTTGTGTTATGTTTTTATGAGTTCTTTTCTTGTGAATATATCCCTAAGGAAAATTTGTCTAGTACCTGTAATTGTCAACATCTTCTTGGTTTTTGACTGCAAATTCTTTTTAATCTGTAAACTAAATTCTATTTTAAGTTTTCATTTACAGTTATCAGCAGATTGGAAAGTCAACAGTTATCGACTTATGAACTCAATAAAGTTTTACTGATTCAAGTTGTTGATTTATACATTATTGTTTATTTGGACTTCAAAAAATAAAGAGAAGGGTTGTAAGGTGCAAGTTAGATGATAGTGATCATAATGCTGAAACTTCACTAACAGATTATGAGTGCCTTCATAAAGAAAAAGTGGCCAAGAATAATGAATATTTATTGAGACTTGGTTTGACAAACGAGCAAGTTGTAAATCCACTAAGTAGTATATTATTTGTTTGATAGTGTTTAATGAAATTTTATAGGCAAGATCTTTATGTATAGAAGACATAATATGATATTATTTTTTGTTTTATAGGCAAAAAAAAGAGTGCAAAGAAAATGCAGAGAAAAAACAAAAGGAAAGAAAGGATATAATGTCGCTATCTCGTAGAAGTCGTCGCTTTTGTGATTCAACAAATGCAGTTGTTGAAAACAATAGTTGCAATGCTGATCATGCGCAGCCTGATATAGCATATGCTGATGTGCAGCCTGATGTAGAACATGGTGATGTGTAGCCTAATATAGCACATGGTGATCATGTGTAGCCTGATATAGCACATGGTGATCATGTGTAGCCCGATATAGCATATGGTGATGTGCAACATTGTGATGATCTCTTGGAACAAATTCTAAGAGAGATTATTAAAAAACATCAGAGCATTAAAGGAACAGCAGGTCTGCAAATGATTTATTCAAGATTAAAGGATGTGTTTGAAGTGAAATCTATGAAGACCAGTACTCATGATCTACCTACTGATGCCACATCTGATGTGGTCAAGGAGCATGAAGTTTCAGTTAATGAAAGTCATGGAGAGAGACCACTTGCATATGTTGTACCTCAGAGTGCACCTGTTGCATCTAGAACTTTTGATGGAACTAGTGGATCAGCCAGAAATAGTGGTAGTGTTTTAATAGAATATGTGGATGCTTTTGTCAAAAGACAAATACAAATCTATAGAGAGGAATGCAAAACTAAGAAAATTAGAAGGCAAGAAGCCATTCTTTCTTGAGGTATCGAGAGATGGTGAGCCCCTTGGGCCAAATGCTGCAAAGTGGGCCTCTGAGTTGGGTGTAAGATGTAGGGCCCATTTAGATATTTGCAAATCAAGTTTTGTAGAGAAAGATCCACGATCTGTGGAAAATGTTACACAAAAAATGGAAAATACTTTTGAGACTACTAGGGGACAAATCTCTAGAAAATATTACAAGCAAAAGATGAGAATTTTGATGAACAATTTTAGATACAATTGTAGAAAAGCAATCATGGAGGCAAAAGAGAGGTTAGACTCCACTCTATGTCCCAAACAGTGGGAGGCATTGAAAGAAACTATGCATTCTGAAGAATATTTGGCAAAGAGTAACAAAGGTAAGAGAGCAAGAGATAATGTGAGGGATGGATATATATTTGGCTGAGGCGGGTTGCAGGCCAAAATGGACAAATTTGGCGCAAGTGTATGGCTTTTTGGTTCAATTTACATTGTTTTATTTATTTTGATTTTTATTGAACTGACTATATGTTGAAATTGACATCATATTTTAGGTGGAAAATAATAATAGAGAAGAAGGTGCAAAAGATATTGTCAATTATATGGCAGCACTAGATCTTAGTAAATCTAAGAGTAGGATGAAGTGTAAATCTAGTTCATCAATAGAGATTTCACAACCATCTGTTACATGCCCAGTAGGATCAACCTCTCCAGATCATGTCAACTCAAACGAAGGGTACCAACATGTATTGAATTGCATATACAGCCTCAGTCAGCAAATTTTGCAGTTGGTTGCCTCCATTAACCCTATAGTTTCTGCATGGAATGAGCATAAATCCACAAATTCAGATGAGGTAAGAGTCTCTATTTATCTCATTTCTTCTTGTTTGGCAATTCTATATACAAATGCCTCTTAATATGTAGATTATTGAAATCTAAGCGTAGGAGAATCCAGCCCAATTTCTTTATTGTTGGAGTGATCCAAAAAATATTCTTTTGGACAAATTTATAGCTTGCATTCTTTACTTGACTATTAAATGCTTTGTATATTTTTTTGCATGATGGTTAAACCACATGCAAAGCAATTTTTTCAAAGTAGTAGGAAAGCAAAAATGCCTTCATGATGTCAACAGAGCTGCCAATATTGATAGTGATGATTATGATGAACTGGACAAGAATGTGCAACACAGTCGTCATAGTTATGCTAAAGTTGAGGTAATATAATAGTTGTCAGTTATATGTCCCAATGTTTTGTCATGCTTCATGCTTAAAATGTTCTTTTAGACAAAAAATTATAGCTTTTGCATTCTTTAAGTTGTAAGTTAATCTGTCCCAATGTTTTGTCATTAATTCTTCATGCTTAGAATGCTCTTTTGGACAAAAATTTATAGTTTTTGCATTTTTTACTTGACTTATATTAATTTTGGCATGATGATTAAACCACATGCAGAGCAATTATATGAAAGTAGAATGAAAAGAAAAAGGTCGTGTCAATAGAGTTCTCTACAAAATTGTACAACTTCATGTCAATGTTGATAGTGATAATTATGATGATGAACTCGACGAGCATGCACATGATATGCATAGTAGTAGTCGTGTTGAACTCGAGGTGAGTGCTATGAAACCACATGCAAGTAAGTACTATTCAAGTAAGTATTGGTTGTTTTATTATGTAAATAAGGGCAATCATTACCTATTTAATATAAGTTGGTTAGACTAGTAGTGAAGTAATTAGCTAGTATACATAGATTATGGAAATAAGGGAGAACATATAACTTACATATGGAAGCTTAGAGCTTAGTTTTAATAGAGTGCATACATAGATTTTGACTATGTATTAGTGCATTGTGTTCGGGGATGTCATGGTCCTCAGTTGGGAGGACTTCATTGCCAATCCATGTCTCTTTTTGGAGTACTCATACAGTCTAGTACTATTGTAGTCTTGCCCTCCATTTGTTTGTACCTCGCAATGGGTTAGTATTTTTTTTCAAAGTAAAAAGTTGCTTCTTTGTTATTCAACAGAATCCAAAAAAGCACATACAAAAACTAATTTGTTCCAAGACATAAGACATGTTACATACAGCTGTCAAAAACAATATAATGTGTGTTTATATCTCGATATAATGTTTATTTTTTTATTTTTGCAGACATTTAATATTGATAAACTGCAAGAAGGGGATAAAGTTTGAGCATTGGATCCTAGTGATGGTGCTACGTCTGTGGACATTGGGCGGATTCACTCACTATCTATTGTACATGGAGTCAAATTGAAAGGAATAGGAGATGCAAATGTAAATATTTTAAAGGTCACAAGTAACATACCCCTTGCTTATGAAGACAAAATAGATGGAGTTGTCCATCTGAAAGAGAAAGAAGGGACCTTCATGTTGCAAGTATAGGCCTAACCGGTGTTGTCATTGATGTCAACATACTCCTATTGCATTGATGGTAAAGATTGGATGAGCTGTGTGCTGAGGATATTGAGAAAATTAGTTCTAATTAGGAACAGAGAAGAACATTGAAGAAAGTGAGCTAAAGATCCTAGCTAAGATAAAGATCAGAAGATGTGGTTCAAAGGGTTTGTAGATATGTGTCTTAAGGTGATCTAGTAAAGATTTCAGAGGTCCGCATGAAGATCTGAAGAAGTTGTGGCCGCTCAATTAAAACCGGTTCCGGTAAGTGTTCAGAGGTGACAGAGTGGCACAAATAGGTCCGGTGAGATCCGGAAACATAATATCTTGTTCTGTGGATTTGAGGGAGTGTTTAGGAAGTCAATGTGAATTGACAACTCAATTGGTTCATGGTCAGAAGGTCCGCAAGCATCTATTCTATTATGACAGTGATGACAGACTGTGTTCTTGAGGTTCCAGATGAAGGAGATAAGGATTTCAGTAAGAAGATGTAGTATGGATGTTATTGGTGATTCAGGCAAGCTTGTGAAGGTCTTTGGATCGTGTCTAGTTTTTGTTGGTGGTCTGCATTGGAGTTTGAGCTCGCAATTGAAGAATTACTTCCGGATGATGGTGTTCTTCCTAAGACTGGCCGATTGGATGAGTTACACATCTTGGGGATGATCTTGAAGATGTTATGTGAAGATTGGCGTGTTCCTAGAAGAAGATTGAAGTCTCAAATCTATGTGGCCGACAGTAGTCTTTTGTAATTAGTCATGTTTGCTCTGTAATGTTTGCCGACTTAGATGATCATTCCTAAGTCGATGTCTTGTATAAATAAGGAATTGTAAATTCATTCCAAACTGGATCTGGTGGTGATGAGTGTGCAGTAGCGAGGAAGAGAGCGAAAGGCAGAGCAGAAGTATTGGGCTTAAATGGAACTGACTCAAGCATGGTGAAGATGCTATTCTCCAGTTCAAGTATGTGATACTTATTATTTTGTAGACAGTGTGTCTCTTCTAGGCAGTGGGCCTCTTGTGAGCAGTGTGCTCAGGCAGTGAACCCTAATTGGCATGTGCCATTTTGTTCTTTCTATTCTTCTAATAGAGAATACAATCTTGGGTTAATCACCCCATGGTTTTTCCCTTAACCAGGTTTTGCACGTCAAAATCTCGATGTCTTGTGTATTAATTTGTTTTTGCTCTAGATTTAATGCATTATGTTTCCATGATTGATTTATCATTATGCTATTGAATTACAAAGTGGATTTAAGTGTTTAATTGGAAGGAAGTTTTGGACAACTGATTCACCCCCCCTCTCAGTTGTCTGCCCTAAATCTAACAATTGGTATCAGAGCTAAGTTCCTCTAAAAGAGCTTAACCGCTTGAGGAGATCCAAGATGTCGTCCTGCAAGAAGGATAGTCTGAAGTTTGATGGAACCAATTTTAATCTTTAGAAAAGTCACATGAAATATCACTTACAATGTATGGGAATGCAGTACTGGACCATGGCTACAATGAAGTACACTCCTCCACAGAATGGCCTGAAAACCACAACTGAAATCATAGATGCTAAAAACAATCTGCGGAATAAAGAAGCTCTTCTAAGTGCCTTCTCTGATTCAGAGCTGACAAATGTTGTTGATCTACAAACTGCTTTTAAGATTTGGGAAAAACTGGAACTTCTGCATGAAGGAGACAAGTATGTTAAATGTGCAAGGTTACAGAGTTTGAAAGGAAAATTCAAAAATCTGAAGATGAGAGAAGATGAAAATATCACTACTTTTATGCCAAGAGTAAATGAGCTTGTTTGTGGCATTAGATGTGCTGGTGGAGTCTTTGATGAAGATGAGATTGTTGGCAAAGTCCTCAGATCCCTTCCTGCTTCTTATAAATACAAGGTTGCTGTCATTGAAGAATTTAGAGCCCATTCAAGTGCCACAAGAGATCAATTGGTTGGTAAATTAGCTGCATTTGAATTGACCGAGTTTGGAGATGCCCCCCCAAGACTGAATCTGCATTCAAAGTCAGTGCCTCTGTAAAAGGTAAACAAAGGTTTGATCCGGGAGAGAACTCCTTAAGGAAACCTTCATGTTATGAAAAAGCAAGAAAAGACCTAGAAGAAGAAGAAGCAGAAACTGCTCAACTTGAAGCTCTTATTGCAAGAAGACTACCAAGAGGATCCAGTAAGTATGAAGGGAAATTGCCTTTTAAGTGTTTTAACTGCAATAAGATTGGTCATTTTGCCTCAAGGTGTCCGGAAACAATTTCAAGGCCAAATCCTAACAGATCAAGGTTCCATGTTCATGAAGATGATGATAATGAAGGAGTAACAGATGATGAATCAGAGACAGGAAATAAATACGGAAGTGACTGGGTGTTCATTGCCATTAAGGAAGAAGAACCAATACCCTCTAAATCTGTCAATCATAAAGTTGCAGAAAGAGCTCTGGTTGCCCTAGTTGAAGAAAAGGATGATTGGGTCATTGACAGTGGATGCTCTCACCATATGACAGGTGACAAAAATAAGTTCATAGATTTGGAAAGGTATGAAGGAGGAGTGGTAAATTTTGGTGATAATTCTGCTGGTAGAATAAGAGGTAGAGGAACTATTTCTTTTGATGGAAAGAACAAAACCAGTAATGTACTGTATGTTGAAGGATTGAAGCACAATCTTCTCAGTGTTGGACAGTTGGTGGACAAAGGCTATGATCTCCGATTCAAGAATGGAAAATGCAAGATCTTTGAAAGTTCCAGAACAGAGATTGCATCCAATACTCAAACAAAAGGTAATATCTTCCATTTAGTTGGTACTGGTAAAAGTTGTCTATTTGTGAAAATTGATCAGAGTCAGTTATGGCATAGGAGGATGTGTCATATGAATTTTGATAATATCATCAAGATAAGCAACACTCAAGCTGTAAGAGATCTTCCAAAATTGGTGAAACCTACAAATAGTTTGTGCAAAGAATGTCAGTTGGGTAAACAAAGCAGAGTCTCATTCAAAAGCAAGGAACAATCTTCTACCAGATTATTAGACTTAGTTCATACTGATTTGTGTGGTCCGGCAAGAATCAGAAGTGTGCAAGGTGATAGATACTTCATGCTATTAATTGATGACTACTCCCGGATGATGTGGGTAACTTTTCTGAAAGAGAAATCTGAAGCTCTTGAGAAATTCAAAATATTCAAGGCTATGTGATGCAGAGGCAAACTGGATAGGAGAAGGAGGACAAACTTGACAAGGTTCAACTACACTTATTAACCCAAAAACAGAGATCTTTATGCAAAAGTGGGAACAGCAGAAAGGAACTCCAATATCATCATGGAAATGTTGGTTTGGGATGTTAGGGGACCCATTCCATCCATTGGCCAAGGTAGATTGGACTTCGGGTTGGTACTTCCTTCACAAACCACTCAAAATGGCTCGTAGCTCTTCAAAAAGACAACAGACCTAATAACTTTTGACTCAGACCTCCAAACCCAGATCCTAGACACTCATTAGATACCCATTATGGCCTTCTATCACATATCCCAAACTTGGCATAGGTTGTTTTGGACGGACTATCTCAACCAATAACCCCTGTCAGTGACTGAGTGCGCCAATTAGGCCTAGTTTGTGAAGCAAGTACCCTCAAATGGAAACTTGAAACTCTCTTGACCACCCAGACATGTCAAACACATCCCAAAACCATGGAATCCAACATTCATTTGTAGTTGGAACTGACTATTCCCAAATTCCTTACTATGGTTGCCTCACAAGCTTCTTTGATGGCTTAATACATGGTTTTATTAAGCCCATTCAACAAATCTTGGTCAAACCAACTCCACCACCCCTGCAATCAATTAAAACATCTAAAACATACTTGAACCCATCCATCCCACAGGTCTTATTGCTTGGAAGACTGTGGGATGGTCAATTTTCCATGATTGGAGGCAAAACCTTATTTAGGCTATATAAGGTTGTCTTTCTTTAACAAATCCTTATAACTCCCTTCAATGTGATTGTCAAAATCCCAAACTCACTTCAAAAGATAGATAACTATCTACATTAACCAATTAAGACATGAGAAATGGAAGACAATCCAATACCTTCAAATGGTACGGTCTGTGGCAGCAGCCTCTTCAGGAAAACAGAGTTTTGTTAATGAGCAGTCCCCAAGTTGTGGCTACAAAATTCTTCTTACTAGATGTTAAAGCACCAAATTGGACTTGTTTTGAAGTTATTCCATCACTCTATCCATTCCATATGTTTGGAGCCCACAACTGTTCCGTACAGGCAGAAAGTACAGGTTGTTTCTATAGGAAAATACAGAAAATCTCAGAATTTTTAGAAAAGGCAGTTTTGTTTCAAACACTCACAACTTGCATCCCTTCTAACTTCATAGCCTCAAATTAGTCTTGGGTGATAGGTATTCCTTTATACTTTGTTTCCAAACTACTTGGGGTTCATGACACTGCCGTACAATCAGATGGTACGGACTGTTATACAAGGAAAAACAGAAAACAGTTAAAAGGACAGCAGAAATTGATTTGTTTTTGCTTTTAAAACTTCTCTTCCATGTACAATGATCATTGGTATGGCTTAAAAAAGCCTTCTACATCCCTCTAGAGTAGTTATAGGAAGTTGAGGAACTTGCATAACCATCGAACTTCCTCTCCAAAACTACTTTGTTTTAGGACAGCAACTGTCCTGTTTTAACATTTTAACTAATTACAAAAGACACCGATGGTTTATGTCTTGCTTGTGCCTTGTCAACACCTTTGACAATGTGATCAAGACTTTAACAATCTTACCACCCTTTGACACTTGCCACAAAGGCTTACAACTTAAGATATATGACTGTCCTATATGCCTTAATCAAAGGCTTACAATCATGAAGACTGCCTTAATAATATGATGATAGATTTTTTTTTTGGACAAAGTCCTTACAATCATGGCATTCAAGTCTTATTATATCATGGATATGGTCTTAAGGACCTTATTGAAAAAACAAAACAACTTGAAGATCAAACAAGTTATAGATATCTTGGTGCTCCTGCACCACTATGGTAGAGAATGAAACTGGAATAAAATTGAAATGTCTGAGGTCTGATAGAGGTGGAGAATTCACATTCAGTGAGTTCATAGAATTCTATGAGAAACATGGAATAAAAAGACAGTTGTCTGCTCCTAGGACTCCATAGCAGAATGGAGTAGTGGAGAGAAAGAACCGGACCATCCAGGAAGCATATAGAACCATGATGATGGAAGAAAATGTTCCTTAGATTTAATGGAGAGAAGCTGTAAGCACTGCAGTCTACACTCTTAATAGAGTTCAAATCAAAAGCAATACTGGTAAGACTCCTTATGAACTTTGGTTTGGCATCACTCCCACAGTGAGGTATTTTAGAGTTTTTAGTAGAAAATGTTGCATTAAAAGAGATGAAGATCTAGGCAAGTTTGATGCTAGAAGTGATGAAGGAATATTCTTGGGTTACTCTACTCAAAGCAAAGAATACCGGTGTTATAACAAGAGATTGAAAAAGATTATGGAAAGTACAAATGTGAAGGTTGATGAAGGAATTGAAAAACCTTCAAGGTTTTATGAATATGATGAAGATGATCAGAATGGTGTTTTGATTCAAGGAACCCAAACCCCTTCTAAAATTTAGATTGCAACTGATCCGGTAAATCAGGAAGAACAGATGAGTTTGAATGAGCCTGATCAAGAATCAGAAGTGCAAGAAACTCCCAAAGTTCCCAGGTATGTAAGACTAAACCACTCTAAAAATTAGATCTTAGGTGATAAAAGAAAAGGTGTACAAACAAGAAGGAGGATTGCTCAAGATTCAGAAGAGTATTATCTGATTTCAAAGATTAAACCTAAGACAGTGAATGAAGCTTGCAATGATGAAAACTAGACTAAAGCAATGGAGGAAGAGCTGATGCAAATTGAAAAAAATCACACTTGGGATCTTGTTCCCAGACCCAGAAACAAGAATGTGATAGGAACCAAATGGGTCTTCCAGAACAAACTGAATGAAGTTGGTGAAGTAATCAAAAATAAATCCAGATTGGTATGCAAGGGTTACTCTCAAATAGAAGGAGTTGATTTTGAAGAAACTTTTTCTCCGGTGGCAAGAATTAAAGCGGTCAGACTATTTCTTGCTTTTACTGCCTTCAAGGATTTCAAAGTATATCAGATGGATGTCAAGTCTGCCTTTCTGAATGGAGACTTGGAAGAAGAAGTATACATTGAGCAACCAGATGGATTTTAATTGTTTGATCATGGTGATATGGTCTGCAAGTTGAAGAAAGCACTATATGGACTCAAGCAAGCCCCAAGAGCCTGGTATGAAAGATTGGATAAGCATCTTTTGAAGATTGGTTTTAACAAAGGTATTGTTGACAGTAATTTGTATTTCAAAATTGATCATGAAACATCTTGATTGTTGAAGTGTTTGTTGATGATATCATTTTTGGTGGAAGAGATAGTATGTGCAAAACTTTTGCAAATCAAATGAAAAGTGAATTTGAGACGTCCATGCTTGGGGAAATGAATTTCTTCTTGGGTCTGCAAATCATTCAAACTAAGAAAGGAATCTTCATTTCTCAGACCAAATATGTGAAAGAATTGTTAAAGAAATTTGGGATGGAAGACTCAAAACCAATGAGCACTCCCATGGCAACCAGATGTAAATTGAGCAAAGATGATGACTCTCCTAAGGCTGATCAGAAAAAGTGCAGGTCAATGATTGGAGGATTATTGTATCTCACTCAAACTAGACTTGACATTATGAATGTTATTGGTCTTGTTGCTAGATTTCAAGTTGATCCTAGAGAATCTCATGTCATGGAAATCAAGAGGATTTTTAGATATCTAAAAGAACAGTTGAGTATGGATTGTGGTATCCCAGAGATCATGATTTTTCTCTTCATGCATTTTCAGATGCGGATTGGGCAGGAGATGTGGATGACTGGAAGAGTACTAGTGGTGGAGCATTTTTTTTAGGGAAGAGATTGGTTTCTTGGCTCAGCAAGAAACAAGAGGCAATATCTCTGTCCACTGCTGAAGTAGAATATATTGCAGCAGCAGGTAGTTGCACTCAAGTTTTAGGGATGAAGCAGATGCTAAGAGACATCAGAGTGGAGTATGAGGAACCTATCACAATCTTATGTGATAATTCAAGTGCAATAAATATATCTAAGAATCTAGTGTTGCATACAAAGACTAAACATAGATCCATCAAGTTTCACTTTTTGAGAGAGCAAGTGAACAAGAATGAAGTCAGATTGGAGTTTGTGCCTTCCAAGGATCAGATTGCAGATATCTTTACTAAACCTCTACCTAAGGGCTCTTTTGAGTATCTCAAGGAGAAGTTAGGGTTTATTACCCCTCCAGTGATGAACTAAGGTGCACTGATGTGCATCAGTCTGGTGGACATCACAGTCATATCTTGTGGTCCAGATTGATGATGGGGAGCTGCTACTCAGGGGGAGCAGCTGGTATGATTCTAAAATGGTGGAGTTGCCAGTATATGCCCTTTGCCATTGATGTCAAAGGGGGAGAGAAGACATGTGAAAAACAAGTGGTTTTTGATCAAAGGGGGAGTAGTAAAGGAAGATAAGACATATGAATGGTTGTTGGTGATAGGGGGAGTTGTGTTAGTAAAGGAAAGTTTTTGTCTTGATGGTTAAAATAGTTTTTCACATCATATGTTGCCATCAATGACAAAGGGGGAGATTGTTGCAAGTATGGGCCTAACCAGTGTTGCCATTGATGTCAACATACTCTTGTTGCATTGATGATAAAGATTGGATGAGTTGTGTGCTAATGATATTGAGAAAATTAGTTCTAATCAGGAACAGAGAAGAATAGTGAAGATAGTGAGCTAAATATCCTAGCTAAGATAAAGATTAGAAGATACGGCTCAAAGGGTTTGTAGATATGTGTCTTAAGGTGATCCAGTAAAGATTTCAGAGGTCCGCATGAAGATTTGAAGAAGTTATGGCCGCTCAAGTAAAGCTGGTTACGGCAAGTGTTCAGAGGTGATAGAGTGACACAAATAGGTCCGGTGAGATCCGGAAACGCAATATCCTATTCTACGGATTTGAGGGAGTGTTTAGGAAGTCAATATGAATTGACAACTCAATTGGTTCATGGTCTGAAGGTCTGCAAGCATCTATTCTATTATGGCAGTGATGACAGACTATGTTCATGAGGTTCTAGATGAAGGAGATAAGGATTTCAGTAAGAAGATGTAGTATGGATGTTCTTGGTGATTCAGGCAAGCTTGTGGAGGTCTTTGGATTGTGTCCAGTTTGTGTTGGTGGTCTACATTGGAGTTTGAGCTCGCAATTGAAGAATTACTTCCGGATGATGGTGTTCTTCCTAAGACTGGCCGATTGGATGAGTTATGCACCCTGCGGATGATCTTGAAGATGTTATGTGAAGATTGGTGTGTTCCTAGAAGAAGATTGAAGTCTCAAATCTGTGTGGCCGACAATAGTCTGTTGTAATTAGTCATGTTTGCTCTGTAATGTTTGCCGACTTAGATGATCATTCCTAAGTCGATGTCTTGTATAAATAAGGAATTGTAAAGTCATTCCAAAGTGGATCTGGTGGTGATGAGTGTGTGGTGGCGAGGAAGAGAGTGAAAGATAGAGCAAAAGTATTGGGCTTAAATGGAACTAACTCAAGCATGGTGAAGATGCTATTCTCTAGTTCAAGTATGTGATACTTATTATTTTGTAGACAGTGTGTCTCTTGTAGGCAGTGGACCTCTTGTGAGTAGTGTGCTCGGGCAATGAGCCCTAATTGGCATGTGCCATTTTGTTCTTTCTATTCTTCTAACAGAGAATACAATCTTGGGTTAATCACCCTGTGGTTTTTCCCTTAACCGGGTTTTCCATGTCAAAATCTTGGTGTCTTGTGTATTAATTTGTTTCTGCTCTAGATTTAATGCATTATGTTTCCATGATTGATTTATCATTATGCTGCTGAAATACAAAGTGGATTTAAGTGTTTAATTGGAAGGAAGTTTTGGACAACTGATTCACCCCCCTCAGTCGTCTGCCCTAAATCTAACACTTCACACGGTGGCCACTAAAATATTTGAATAAAATGACATAGTTGATGTTTATCATGTACTAGTTGTTAGACAACTTGGCCCAGTACTTTATGCAATAGTTTGAATGTGTTGTTGTTCAGGGATCTTAGTGTTTTTTGTCCATTTTTTAGCTATATAAGCAAAAAAAGCCATTGTAACTCAGTTTTCTAGGTAACACCACTGAGAAACACACTTTGTAACACATTTTTCAAAGCAAAGACACATATTTAAGTCTTATGGGTCTTTTGGACTTGATTTTATGTTGCTTTTCCTCCCTAAACATTCAGCATCACTGCCTTATATGCCTTTATGAAAAGATTCTAGGGTTATTGTTGGTTGCATTGAAGGAGAGAGCTTCATATATGGGACACAATCAACACTCAGTCATGAAGACTCAAGGAGAATAAATGAGAGAGCTTCATAAAGGAGAGAGCTTTATATATGAGATGTCATCATGAAGACTTAAGGAGCATGAATGACAGTGAGCAAGAGATAAAGTACATAGTTCATGCCATAGACAAAGTGAGATGAGTCTTAAGCTGATGTGATCAAGAGTGGTGTGTTAGTTTTTGAGAAAGGAAGGGAGTTGGCAATGCACAAAGATCAATGAGGAAGATTATAGTCATAAGGTGACAATGTTAGCATTTCATCAAGACTTTGGAAGCAACGAGTAGACAAATTTATAGAAGTCTTAAATAGAAAAAAGGAAATCCACTAATAATGCTATCATTACAAGGCATATATTCTACTGGCAGTATAGTTGCAAGAATATGACAATTTCAAAAACCTATTACAGTCTACAAATGAAATTCTAAATTTTGTATACTTATGGGTTACTGTTCTATAACAGAGAGATAATGAGTGCATAGAGGTAAGATGTTAATGGTGAGTGGCAATGGTCAATGGTTCCCAGGGATACAGACACAGTAAACATGGTTTCAGTGGCATGAGCAAAGGAATAGACGACTGCAGTGTTAGCATTAATTAAAAGGCAAGTGTATGAAAGTTGCAGGGCAATCATCTAGAAAGCAAGTATGCACAGTTCAGTCACCACAATGAGTAGTGAAGACCAAGGACACTAAATATATATGATTGCCTACCAAGCGTCCAATATAATAGAGACAAGGTATGTTAACGATTTAGACTCAAAGAGAGGCTTTTGAAGATGCATTAATGAAGGATCAATATGATTCCATGCCCTAAGAGGACCTGATATCTTCAAACTCAATAAAAACATGTCCCATAAGCAGTGATGATGACAATACAAGACACAAGAATATAGTAATGTTTCATTAAGGAAGCCTAATCTAATCCATGTTTCACATTATGAATATTCTATCACAGACCTGACTACATATGATAGTGTATTTCCTTTGGTTGCAGTCAAGAAGGACAAGTACTAAACTGATGGGGCAGATTAGATGACCTATGGCAGCAGTTAGGCTGGTTAAGAATTAGTTACTAACAGTTCAACTTTTGGCAAAGCATTGTAAGCTTGGAGGAGTTAATTCTTTCTTGTCATTTATGTGCATTGTAACTCGAACAGATTTTCAATCTTGTGACTGAAAATAAACATTGTAATACTCTGTTTCTAAGCATTTTTCAAGCAAGATAGATATTTCAACTTGTGCAAGCTATAAGAACGCCTTTCTTTTAATAAAGTTCAGTGATTTTGCCTTCTCAATGGTTGTCTTTATATTGTATGTAATTAATTGATGATTATGATGTGTATTTCTGTGTTTTATGTTTAAATCCTCAAATATCAGTCAATTAAAATGACTAAATATACTACTAATTGACATTAATTAATAATTAAATTAACTAAATATAGTACCAATTGACATAAATCATTAACAGTGAATAAATATGACTAAATATACTACCAATTGACAGAAATCAGTGAACAGTGAATAAATATGACTAAATATATGACCAGTGTTAAATCAGTGAATAAAAATGACTAAATATACTACCAAATTGATCAAAATGATGATTCAAATTAATGACTAAATACACTACCAATGGACAAAATTAGTGAATAAAAATGACTAAATAAGTGAGCAGTTAACAACAATCAATGACTAAATTAATGACTAAATATATCAATGAAAAATAAATGACTAAATAAGTGACCAGGTTATAGCAAGCAATGACTGAATCAACGACTAAATATACTACCAAATCAATCAATCAAAACAACCAATAAATGACTAAAAATGGTTAAGTCATTAATTTGGTCGTGTTATAAATGATTGGCAATAAACTACTAATGGTCACGTGACCATGTTTGGTCATTTATAAGCAGTTTTTAGTAGTTTTTTTAGTAATATATTGCTCTTTTTGTACTAGTGTGTGGAATGAAAAATTTCAATCCAATGATTGCAAGATATGCTCAAACTTTCAATCCAAATGCAATTGGCAGATGTAAATCCAAATTCCACAACCTTATCCACCATCCTCCTTGCCTATACCAAAATGGGATCTTTGGAACAGGGTATAGACAACCATCAAAGCATAAAGGATATATGCAGAAAATGGATTTTTTGAAATGCGATTTGGCCCCATGAGCTGTGGAATACAAAATTTCACTCCTAGTTGTGGAAAGGCACATGAACTATTTGACATGATGCTCAAAGAAATGTTGTCTTATGGAATGCAATGATTGCAAGATATGCAAAAAATGGATTTTTTCAAAAAGGCTTTAGAAACTTTCAAACAACTACACAAAACAAACTTTCAAGCGATTTGGCCCCACAAGCTATGGAAAGGCACATGAACTATTTTACATGATACTCAAATAAATGTTGTCTCATGGAATGCAATGATTGCAAGATATGCACAAAATGGATTTTTTCAAAAAGGCTTTAGAAACTTTCAAGCAAATGCAATGGGCAGATGTAAATCCAAATTCCACAACCTTATCCACCATCCTCCTTGCCTATGCCAAAATGGCATATTTGGAACAGGGTATAGACAACCATCAAAGCATAAAGGATATATGCATAAAATGGATTTTTTGAAATGTGATTCGGCCCCACGAGCTATGGAATGCAAAATTTAACTCCTAGTTGTGGAAAGGCACATGAACTGTTTGACATGATGCTCAAAGAAATGTTGTCTCATGGAATACAATGATTGCAAGATATGCACAAAATGGATTTTTTTTCAAAAAGGCTTTAGAAACTTTTAAGCAAATGCACAAAACAAACTTTCAAGAAAATCCAAATTCCACAACCTTACCACCATCTTCCTTGCCTATGTCAAAATGGGATCTTTGGAACAGGGTATAGATAACCATCAAAGCATAGAGGATATATGCATAAAATGGATTTTTTGAAATGCAATTCATCCCCACGAGTTGTGGAATGCAAAATTTCACTCCTAACTGTGGAAAGGCACATGAACTATTTGACATGATGCTCAAAGAAATGTTGTCTCATGGAATGCAATGATTGCAAGATATGCACAAAATGGATTTTTTCAAAAAGGCTTTAGAAACATGGTATAGACAACCATCAAAGCATAAAGGATATATGCAAAAAATGGATTTTTTGAAATGCAATTCGGCCCCACAAGTTGTGGAATGCAAAATTTCACTCCTAGTTGTGGAAAGGCACATGAACTATTTGACATGATGCTCAAAGAAATATTGTCTCATGGAATGCAATGATTGCAAGATATGCACAAAAAGGATTTTTTCAAAAAGGCTTTAGAAACTTTCAAGCAAATGCACAAAACAAACTTTCAAGCAAATGCAATTGGTAGATGTAAATCCAAATTCCACAACCTTATCCACCATCCTCCTTGCCTATGCCAAAATGAGATCTTTGGAACAGGTTATAGACAACCATCAAAGCATAAAGGATATATGCAAAAAAATAGATTTTTTGAAACGTGATTCGGCCCCACGCGATGTGGAATGCAAAATTTCACTCCTAGTTGTGGAGAGGCACATGAACTATTTGACATGATGCTCAAAGAAATGTTGTCTCATGGAATGCAATGATTGCAAGATATGCACAAAATGGATTTTTTCAAAAAGGCTTTAGAAACTTTTAAGCAAATGCAAAAAATAAACTTTCAAGCAAATGCAAAAAATAAACTTTCAAGCAAATGCAATTGGCAGATGTAAATCAAAATTCCACAACCTTATGCACCATCCTCCTTGCCTATGCCAAAATGGGATCTTTGGAATAGGGTATAGATAACCATTAAAGCATAAAGGATATAGGAATTTTTCCACATGTTGTATTTGCAGCTGCCCTTGTAGACATGTATGCAAAGTGTGGAAGCATACACAAGGCATGTGAATAGTTAGGCATGACACCTCAAAGAGATATTATCTCATTGAATGCAATGATTGCACGATATGCAAAAAATAGATTTTTTGAAGTTGGTTCAGCCCCACAAGCTGTGGACTGCAAAATTTCACTCCTAGCACCTTTCCACTGCATGAAACTGAAGCATTTTGGAAGAATGCATTTAATTTCGACATGATCAAATGGATTGGAGTTGACCAAAATTGAGAGAGGTTATTGGGGAGGGACTCCACATGCACTTGTAGGTCTAAATGGAGCATTCCCAACTACCATGAATTTTGATAACTGCTCTATCAAAGTTTGATAGCTTTTGCTCTTAGGGATCTTAAGTGACTTTGTCGGTACCCTGCAACCCAGAAAAATTGGGACACTTGGCCCATGAAATGAGACCTCCCCTAGCATTTACCTACCCACCCTGACGTGTTGGCACAGTCAGTTCATCCCCATGGGTTGTGGAATGCAAAATTTCACTCCTAGCACCTTTCCACTGCATGAAACTAAAGCATTTTGGAAGAATGCATTCCTTACCACCATAGGCAAATGAAATTGATTTAAAAAAAGTGAGGTAGGTATTAGTAGGTGGACTTGACATCCACCTATAAATACAAAGAAGATGTCCGTAGGTGTCTCAGTTTGATAGAATAGTCGGTCCAAAGTTTGACACCTTTTTTGCCTTATGGCTCTTGAGAGATTGTATGCATTCGATGTAGCCAATAATGACCAAGAGGATTTTCCACTGAAAAGAAACCTCCCCTAGAATTCACATGCCCACCTCGATGCGTTGGCACAATTAATTCAACCCCACGAGGTATGGAATGCAAAATTTCACTCCTAGCACCTTTCTAGTAGATGAAACTAAACTAAAAGCTATGTTGTAATCTTCATTTTTTAGGTCTTTTCTCTACTTTCCTTAGGTTGATATGGTGTTCTCACTTGATCCATATGTGAATCATGCCAAATCTCTCTTTCTCTCTCTTACTCTCTTCCTCATTTTTCAAGAGAAAGACAAATGCACAATCAACGTAGGTAATGAAAATTTTGCATAAGATCTATAAGAGAGTTGTTATCACATGTATTTACATCATTTATATTGTGAATTGTAACCAACTTCACTCACTGACTGGTGAGTGTGAGGAAACAAGTCTACTTGAAGGTAATGAAGGACAAGAAAGCAAATTTTATGAGGCAATGTAACTTCAGCCCTCAAATTCCTTGAAAATTGTAAAATGAACACATCCATTATGATTGATAGCAAACATGTACACATCCATTATCCATTATAAGATGAAAACATAGTTTATCCATTTGCATGAGAAAGTAAGGGATATATAAACTTTCAAGCAAATGCAATTGGCACATGTAAAACCAAATTCCATAACCTTTGCAAGCATCCTCCCTGCCTATGCCAAATTAGGATCTTTGGGATAGGGTATGGACAGCCATGAAAGAATAAAGGATAAAGGAATTTTGACAGATGTTTTAGTTGCAACTGCCCTAGGAGTCATGTATGCAAAGTGTGAAAGCATAGACAAGGCACATGAACTATTTGACATGATGCCTCAAAGAAATGATGTCTCATGGAATGCAATGGTTACAACATATATGCACAAAATGGATTTTTTCAAAAAGGCTTTAGAAACTTTCAAGAAAATACAATTGGCGGGTGTAAATCCAAATTCCACAACCTTAGCCAACATTCTCCTTGTCTATGCCCATATGGGATCTTTGGAATAGGGTATGGACATCCATCAAACCATAAAGGATATGAGAATTTTGATAGATGTTGTAGATGCAGCTACCCTAGGAGACATGTATGCAAAGTGTGGAAGCATAGACAAGGCACATGAAATATTTGACATGATACCTCAAATAAATGTTGTCTCATGGAATGTAATGATTGCAAGATATGCACAAAATGGATTTTTTTCAAAAAGGCTTTAGAAACTTTCAAGCAAATGCAATTGGCAGGTGTAAAGCCAAATTCCACAACCTTAGCTAGTATCCTCCTTGTCTATGGCCATATGGTATCTTTGGAACAAGGGATGGACATCCATCAAAGCATAAAGGATATGGGAATTTTGTCAAATGTTGTAGTTGCAACTATCCTATGAGACATGTATGCAATGTGATGAAGCATATGCAAGGCAGGTGAACTGTTTGACATGATGCCTCAAAGAAACGTTGTCTCATGGAATGCAATGATTGCAAGATATATGCACAAAATGGATATTTTCAAAAATGCTTTAGAAACTTTCAAGCAAATGTAATCGGCGGGTGTAAAGCCAAATTCCACAACCTTAGCCACCATCCTCCTTGTCTATGCCCATATGGGATCTTTGGAACAGGGTATGGACATCCATCAAAGCATAAAGGATATGGGAATTTTGACAAATGTTGTAGTTGTAGCTGCCCTAGGAGACATGTATGCAAAGTGTGGAAGCATGGACAAGGCACATGAACTATTTGACATGATGCTCAAAGAAATGTTGTCTCATGGAATGCAATGATTACAAGATATGCACAAAATGAATTTTTTCAAAAAGGCTTTAGAAACTTTCAAGAAAATGCACAAAACAAACTTTCAAGCAAATGCAATTGGCAGATGTCAATCCAAATTCCACAACCTTATCCACCATCCTCCTTACCTATGCCAAAATCGGATCTTTGGAATAGGGTATAGACAACCATCAAAGCATAAAGGATATAGGAATTTTGCCACATGTTGTATTTGTAGTTGCCCTTGTAGACATGTATGCAAAGTGTGGAAGCATAGACAAGGCATGTGAATAGTTTGGCATGACACCTCAAAGAGATGCCATCTCATGGAATGCAATGATTGCACAATATGCAAAAAATGGATTTTTTTAAAAGGATTTATAAACTTTCAAGCAAATGCAATTGGCATGTGTAAAACCAAATTCTATAACCTTTGAAAGCATCCTCCCGACCTGTGTCGAATTAGGATCTTTGGAATAGGGTATGGACCATAGAATCATATATCTTTAAAATATCCTAATATATTCTGATATATCCCTAATATATTTTGATATTGTTATTGTGATTAGTGATAATCATTGTTGCCTCTGACAAAAACAAACACTTATATCATTATTTATGATTTATGGTCATAATCATTACTAGACAAAACTATCAAATGATTATGTTATTCTTTGGCTTGTCATTATTATTGCATCATAGATGTTAGTGTTATCATTTGTACTTATCAATGGATATTGTTGTCATTATTTCATTTGTAAAATAGTTTTATTATTGAGGCAATTGTTTGGCAATTTTCATAATTACATAGCAATTGTTAATAATGTTGTACCAGTTGAGATAGTTGTCATCGTCATTGTCTTTGGACATAACTATCCTTTTGTGATTAGTAATCTTCTTATGATCACTAATCAATAGCATTTTGTCATTATTGTGACCTATACATTCTTGATCATTATGGTGTTTAGTAGCATCCTTATTAGTACTGTGGTCAATTAATATGGACATCAATACTGTAATCAACATTATAGGAAATATTAATGATAAAAATGATTAATATGAAACATTGTTGAGACAAGACATTGTTGTCCTGAAATGCTTGTCGCTACTATAAAATTAAGAGGTATTTCAAGAGGTTAGGGAGACTGTTGTTGTGAACTGTACTTACTATTTACTTCTATGGTATGGACATCCATGGAAGAATAAAGGATAAAGGAATTTTGACAGATGTACATTTGCAACTGCCCTAGGAGACATGTATGCAAAGTGTGGAAACATAGACAAGGCACATGAACTATTTGACATGATGCCTTAAAGAAATATTGTCTTATGGAATGCAATGATTACAAGATATGCACAAAATAGATTTTTTCAAAAAGGCTTTAGAAACTTTCAAGAAAATGCAAATGGTAGGTGTAAAGACAAATTCCACAACCTTAGCCAGCATCCTCCTTGTCTATGTCCATATGGGATCTCTAGAACAGGCTATGGACATCCATCAAAGCATAAAGGATATGGGAATTTCGTCAGATGTTGTAGTTGCAAATGCCCTATGATACATGTATACAAAGTGATGAAGCATAGACAAGGCAGGTGAACTGTTTGACATGATGCCTCAAAGAAATGTTGTCTCATGGAATGCAATGATTGAAAGATATGCACAAAATGGGTTTTTTGATAAGGCTTTAGAAACTTTCAGGAAAATACAATTGGTGGGCGTAAATCCAAATTCCACAACCTTAGCCATCATCTTCCTTGTCTATGCCCAAATGGGATCTTCGGAACAGGGTATGGACATCCATCAAAGCATAAAGGATATGGGAATTTTGACATATGTTGTAGTTGCAACTGCCCTAGGAGACATGTATGCAAAGTGTGGAAGCATAGACAAGGCACATGAACTATTTGACATGATGCCTCAAAGAAATGTTGTCTCATGGAATGCAATGATTGCAAGATATACACAAAATGGATTTTTTTCAAAAAGGATTTAGAAATTTTCAAGAAAATGCACAAAAGAAACTTTCAAGCAAATTCAATTGGCACGTGTAAAACCATATTCCACAACCTTATCCAACATCCTCCTTGCCTATGCCAAAATGGGATGTTCGGAACAGGGTGTGGACAGCCATCAAAGCATAAAGGATATAGGAATTTTGTCACATGTTGTATTTGCAAATGCCTTTGTAGACATGTATGCAAAGTGTGGAAGCATAGACAAGGCACGTGAACTGTTTGATATGATGCCTCAAAGAAATGCACAGTCTCATGGAATGCAATGATTGCAAGATATGCACAAAATGGATTTTTTGAAAAGGATTTATAAACTTTCAAGCAAATGTAATTGGCATGTGTAAAACTAAATTCCTATAACCATAATTGATAATCATATTATAAATAATGTAAACTTTCATATACATAATGTCATGAACATAACATCTAGTCTATATAAAAAGCCATATAGACATGTACAAACAAAGCCATACAGGCATATACAAAGATATACATCAGTAACATACAAAATTATGTATACAAATCCATCTAGGCATACAAAAATTATCCCAAAATCTAATTTCCTATGAACTGCTATCAAATAATCAGCGGCCCTTGCTTGGTTGTGAAGATGGAGAGTCAATTAGTGACTCATCCTCTCTCCCATCAACTAGACCTCCTTGACAAAGATTTTTAAAGCTCCACCTGTTAATACAATCAAAGAATATTCACATTAATATATAAAACATGAAATATATAACATCGCATATGCAATCAATCACTTACCGCTAGCTGAAGATCCCTCTCGATCGTTTTTGTCTCTCTTCATTTGTAGTTAGATGGGTTGGAGTTGTGATCTCCTGTGAGAAGCATCAAGAAGCAAAATTGAGTAAACATGAATATCATTTATGTACATCAAATGACATGAGATAAAACAAGAAATACAAAATGATATTTATGTGTTACTAGCTCATAGCTCAGTCAAACTTGGATTTGTAGACAAAATAATTGCAGCAATGCCTACCTCCGCTGACTGACGAAGATGAGGGGTCTCCATATTCAACATCTGAAAATAGAGTTCAAGGTTATTTGACCAGAATAGATACATAACATTATTTAAATGTATAATGATTACAAATGGTTAAATTTACCTCCGTGAAAGTGGTTATGCGTCCATAGGACCAAGGAAATCATGGAGTTGGTGGTGAAGCTCCCTGTTCATTATCAAATTGTCTCTAAATAAGATTACCATTGATATATGTACTATATTTATGATCATGTGATAAATTACATACCTGTTGACTCAATCTCCTCTCATAACCCTACACTAAATAGCTAACAGATGTAGGATGAAGACTTTGACCCTGGAATTTCATAGTGCAGACAATTACATACATTAATTTTGACTTACAATATAGATAGTCATATAAAATTAATTACAAATTTCAAATACAAATATATTAAATCAAGATGAACCTTGTAAAAAATTACCTGGGAATCAATACCAAATGTATGTTGTAAGAGGTTATCTGTGAGAACAATATCATCCAATATAGATGTGTCCATCACTGGCTATTGCCCCTACGTCGCAGTGTCCTAGCGAGAGTCCTACATCCCATAATCATACAAGTTCCCACATGAACAACAAAGATGTGGGGACAAACGATGCCTAATGCCCTCACCCTCATTAGCCTAGGTGAGATCATCACCATGTTGTGCTAGAGACTAGGTGAGAGAACTCAATAAATGCATTGTCTCCACCTCAACACTCTCCTTCAAAGTTGAAGGGAGTGAGACATGTGCTGGCCTCATGAGGGGTCTAGGTACATGGTTCTAGTCTCGATGCGCCCCCTCTCTATCTTGGGAAGAGCCACCAGCTCTGCCCTATAACTCTTGAATGTCGAAGTAATTAGGAATCTCCTTGAGGACAAACTCACAATAGAGTTTCCTCAAGAAATATTGCGACACCTCATTGTTATTACAAGGGCGCTCATCAAATACCATGTACCATCTATCCCAAACGTTTTGGGATATATCTTCATTCACACACCAATGAATCAGGAACCGTTTGCAAGTCTCTTCTAGTGTTTGGTCAGTTTTAGGACTGATAAAATGTGAACATAATACAGA
Source organism: Cunninghamia lanceolata (assembly GCA_027924645.1). NCBI lineage: Eukaryota > Viridiplantae > Streptophyta > Pinopsida > Cupressales > Cupressaceae > Cunninghamia > Cunninghamia lanceolata. The sequence continues at coordinate 12,662,883 of BSBN01000655.1, forward strand.
TTTTGTAATTTTTTTGTCCTTCACTTATTTGTAAGACAATTTGTCAACATAGTATTGTCGACTCCTCTCCCTATAGTCATTCCATTCAGTGATTTGGTTTGTCACCGATTCAATGTGAGAAACAATCACCTCTAATGACTTGGAAAGGTAACCAAGAATAAGAGTTACCGAGACCATGATTGCCAACAAATCTATGCCCAAAAGGTAACCAAGAATAAGAGTGATCGAGACCATGATCCCGACAACGAAGATATTCTATGTAAGCTAAGTCAAGGATCAGAGATCAAGATTCCCTAGGAACTCTGGCCAAAATGGTATTGAAGTAAAAAAAAAGTTCATTAGCCTGATTCGATCTTGCGAAAGCATGATGCTAGAGGTGCAAACAACCTTAAAAGATGAGAAAGACCCCAAAATGGATCAAATGAATAAAAGTGAAAAAATCAACGGGGGAAATTGAAGAACACATGAAACCCAAGAATAGATAAAACTACAAAAAACTATACAAAAAATGGCCAAATTCAAAGACAATCAAAGAAACAACAAATGTAATCAAATGCCCAAACCAAAACAAAATTGATATGCTCAAATCACACCATTAATGAACTAGGGGAGACTGTAAAAACCCTACCTAGTTAAATAGAGAGGGAGGAAAGATCAAAAAATTAAGAACAACAATTGCATGCACCAATCCAACCGCCAAAGATGCACTAACAGACATGAGTCCAAAGCGAGGTTGCAGAGAACTCAAATCACCAGAGTGCCAAGGAAATGAGAAGTAAATAACAAAAGCGAATCAAGACTAGGTTGAATGGCCATCAAACCCATAACCACATACATGGAAAATTTCATTAATGTAAATTTGAAGGTTAGGTCAAATCACATGTTAAGTGTCAAAGTTTCAAAGGTTCATTTACAATCATGCCAAGATGACCACCTTGAAAAGCCCAACGAGGGTGATGCACAAGCCCCAACATCAATCTACAAAAGGGTCAGCATGACAAAGATTCCTTTACAGTCATGCCACGCTAACTAACTCTAAAAATCTAACAAGGCGCAAAACCCACAGAGCAAGGAAAGTAAAAAAGATTAAATATAAAATGTCAAGGTTTTGGGGATGCTTCCACTGTCATGCTATCATGGAAAACCCCAAAAGTATTATAGGTGCACAATACAAAAAACAAAAATAAAAATAAGACACCAGAACCAAAGGTAAACTCAAATCAAGATAGAAAAAGATCAAATAAGCAAGGCAAAAGGAAAAAGGGGGGTCCTTATTTTTCTAAAATGGGGTGTATGTATGTATGAGGTGCAAAAACTTAATCTTGAAAGAGGATGACATAAGCTCACAATTTCACTAGATGTGAAAATACTAAGGAAAATAACTCAATATGTCTCCTAGCATACTTTCATAATTTTGGTGCAGATGCATAACTACTAAGGAGTCCAGAAACCTATCTCTTTTCTTATGGTAGGGTTACAGGGTTTTTTGTAGTTGTGCAAGACTACAAGGAATCACAAAAAATTTGAGAACTAGGACAAAGTGGGATTTTGGGGTCTAGGTGCAATAATGGAGGGTCACAAGTGAAGGTGAGAAATTTGAGGACCTATCAAGAAGTGAGGTTTTGAAGTTTCTTTGTAGATGAGTAAGGTTTATGCAAGTGCGGGAAAAGTTGGAAGTTTGGAATGTTGGGTTACCACAAATTTCCAAGAATTATTTGTAACAAAGCAACTACTACAAGACTATCAAAATAACCAAAAATTTTGAATACTAGGGCTCAAGTGGGATTGTGAGGTGATAATATAGTTAAGCTAGGATTGTAAGAATGACTAGAAATTTTGCAACAAGAGAAACTTTCAAATACTCCAACACATAAGTTTTTGAATAAGCCCTATCTTTATTTCAAATGAAAAATGTAGCAAAGTGTTATGTCAGAAAATGTCCCCTTGGGGGCTTTTCCCTCCTAAGGTTTAGCTCTCGGGTCCTTTAGAATGCATTTAGATCATCTTGCATGTTAATGATGACTTCTAGTGAGAAAACACCTGAGTTTCATGGCAAATGGGACCTAGGGGATGCACTTATGATTAATCCTACCTAAAATAGGGGGGAGGACTTGGGCACTCATGCCCTAGTCCTACCCTATTTGGGTCAGGACCTATTTTCATGTGTCGGTTATGTGATTGTTATTAGGTCCTATGCCGACACCTCAAGTTTGAATTATGAATTTCCTAGTGGGAAGTTGTTTAGTTGCATATATAATCATGTTTAGGCATTCATTTGTAAACTAAAAGATGATGATGAGCTTTTGGCATACTTATGATTTGAGAGATTTCAAAGTATTCATTGTTGCAAAGCAGTATTGTTTTGTTATTGTGTTTCTTATGCAAAATTTGGCTTCATCTTCTCATGATGTGAAGGATCTTCATGTTCATGTGAGCTACACCATTGAGGTGATATTCATTTGTGTTTTCAATCATTTATCAATTGGTTTTTGCCTCTATCCTGCAGGGATACACACTCTTTATTTGACAATGGTGTTCGGAAGACTTGAATGTCTCTCTGGGGCTTGACTGAGGCAAGCCTCTAAACACCACAACCCCCAACCCACTTTTTTGTGATTGCAGGTTACAAGTTTTAGAAGCAAAAGAAGTGGAGTTGCACGGAGACATTATAGACTGTCGAAAGTGCAAAGCAAGGAAGAAAATTAGGGCTTGGACTAGGGCGCCCTCTCATTAGTCGTCTGGATTCCAATGCGGTGAAATCTCTGTGATAGCAGAGTTGTGTTGCAGACATTCTTCAGAGATCCTGACAAAAACATGTACACTGGACTAGGGTGCCCACTCATTAGTCCCTGACTTTTCCACACACCGAACTTCAAAATCTGGTATGTATTTTATTGTCATTTGATATCTTTATGTGTGATCATTTTTTGTAATTTATCTGTTTGTTTACGATTTTATGAAATTAGGGTTTTGAGTATAATTAGGATTAATTGAACAACAAATTCACACAATTCCAATTTTCCCCTCTGTTCCAAGTGACAGGAGATTTGTAGTAGAGTTCTCTACTTGGTTGAATGTCCTTGAATGTTGTGGTGAAAGGAGGATTTAACATAAACCCTTGAAATAAACCAAGATCCCATCTTCCTCTTTTTCCCACTAAACACAAAGAACACATAGATTTAAGGGAATACAATGGAGGGAACCTATAGGAGCATAGAGTAGCCTTTAAAAGAAGAGATCTGGTTGTTGTGGCTACAAATTCAGTAAAGCTTCAAAAATGTGAGCTATCTCAAAACTCTAGTTCCCATGCACATTCCCGTGATGAAATTGATAGCCATGTCCATAGCATTCAAGGAATCTAAAGGAAGTAGTGGTTTTGTTGTGATTTTAAATACATGGAGAGGATGAGAAGAAAAGTGAAAGTGCATTACAAATGGTAGAGAAGCATAAAGTTTTATAAGTTTTATGCACACATGGAGATTGCATAACCATCACGCTTCCAAAGAATTTGTGTAGTTATGTAACTTGCATATTGGATTAGAAACCTCATATAAGGGAATGATACAAACATCTAGAGTTTTGGTGTAGATATGCAAGGGATATAATATTATAGGAAAAGTATAAATTTCTAGCACTTACGTGGAACTCAAGATTTTAGACATTGTATGCATGTGCATAGTGGGTGCAAACTTGTAAAGGAAGTCCATATTTTGAGTGCATTGATAATAAGTGATCTTTTGGTGATTTTGAGCATGGAAGCAACAACTACGTGATTATATGAAAAGTTTGCATCTCTAGTTTCTACAAAGCACACAGGTTTTCAAAGATTTACATGAGTAAACATTTTAGGCTACAAGAAAAGATTGAATCTTCACTAGAGAACAAACATGTGAACTTTTAGAGTTTTTAAGAAATCATGTAAAACTACATAATTAAATGAAAACCTTGAAACTCCACTGAAGGGAAGTTCTTACCTTTTGCCTTAGAAATTTAGACTTTTCATGAGAACTTTCTTTCCTTGAGACTGATTGAACACTTGAGCATGCCAACATGAATTTTTATGCAATTTGCTCACACTTGAAACTCAAATTGTGAAACTTGACACAATCAAGTGATGAATGAAAAAATACATAAGACAACTTTGACTAACATGGAAAGCATTAAATTTGAAAATTCCACGATAGCAATTGGCTCTAACTAGGGATAAGAACTAAAAGGATCTAGGATGAACCTAGAATCGCTATTGTCATATCAAGTCCTTATCGAATGGGAAATAGAGTCAACAAACTTAAACAAAAGACTTTGAGACTCAAAAATAGAACAACAAACAAAAGCAAAACAACACAACAAAAATTCTAAATTCACCTATGTACAATATGAGGGACAACTTGATTTCATTGCTTGAACAATTTAAAATATTGCGGGAAAAGTCTAGATCTCTAGCACTTATATGAAACTTAGCTTTTCAAAAAATTTATGTATATGTGTAGTGAGTGAAAACTTGCAAAGGAATTCCAAATTTCTAGTGCATTGGTAATAAGCAGAATTTCAAATATTTTGAGCATGAAAGTAACAACTACATGATTACATGAAAAGTCTACATCTTCATTTTTTATAAAGAAAATAGATTTTGAGGTTTTATGCAAGTGAGTAAACATTAAATGGTTACATGAAAATATTAGATCTCCACTTGAGAACAAACATGTAGACTTCCAAAGTTTTTGAGCAATTAGGTAAAACTACACAACTACATGAAAACCTTGAAACTTTGTGCAAGGGAGATTCTTGACTTTTGACATAGAAATTTAGACTTTTCATGACAACTTGCTTTCTAAATGACCAATTGAACACTTGATCATGTTAACATGATGAATTTTTATGTGATTTGGTCACACTTGAAACTCAAAATGTGAAACTTGACATAGTCAATTGATGACTTAGAAAAGACATAAGACAACTTTGACTAACATGGAAAACATAACTTATTCTATGAGAAATTTTTTGAAATCCCACCCATTGTTGGAATAGATACCCTACATTCAAAAGTCAATTTTCCTTAGTTGACTACGATACTAGGTGGAGATGTAGCTGTGGGTTTCTCACGTGTTGCGACGCTACATAATGGAGATGCGTCTATGGGTGTCTCGCATGTTGAAACAGTTGGGTTTGGTGGTAGTGTTGAGGATGGCTCTACTCCAAACAGACGTTTTGGCCTTACACTTGGCCATGGGTTATCTCTTTCAAAAATGGCTAGGACCGGAACCTCTTTACCTTCTGGTGGTGTTGTGTGAGCTAGAGGTGCTCAACTAAATGCTTTGCAGCTGGGGATGGTGCAAGGGTCAATCCCTGATGTGCCCCATATCCTTGGTCATGGAGTTAATCATTCCTTTACAGTTGTGACTAGCTCAGGGGGTCATGCCTGCCCCTTGCAAAGTGGGATTCTTCGGCCATTGCCATGTGCTCATTCATCCCCAGTGGTGGTATGTGGCCAAGATGTTTTACAAAATGAATATTTTTATCTTAATCATGGGGTGATTTACAAATTCAACAATTTATGGCCCTCTCTTCTTGATCTTCGCAATTGGGTCTTAGAATCATGGAAGCCCTTTGTTGATGGAAAGACCAAGCTCTTGCCCTATGCAAGGGGATTCTTCATTGTGGTCTTTGTGACCATTAAGGAGTGGGACTTGGTGCTAGATGGCAAGGTTTGGATGTGGGGTGTGCACTCCCTCTCCATCAAACCATGGGCTCTTTTATTCAACCCTCTCACTGATTCACTCAATATTAGACCAACTTGGGTTAGGTTTCATAATCTTCCTCTCCATTTTTAGGAGATCCATGCTATGAAGCCATCAACAATGCTATTGGTCACTTCTTGAAGGTAGACTCCACTACCTTATACATGGGTCACTCGACGTTTGCTCACATTTTGGTGTATATTGACATCTCCAAATGCCTTCATGGAAATGTAGTTATGATGGTGGGGGAAAGGCCTTGGACGCAATAGCTAGATTATGAGGGCCTCCCCTTTAGATGTAGATGATGTTTTTCTATCAATCACCTGGCCTTTGGTTGTCCTCACTCTCGCCGCAAGGGTGCGGCTACTTGGTGGAAGAATGTCCTTGATGATCACTTGACTATATATGCTTCTAACTCCCCAGTGGATGGATCCTCCCAAGAGGATGAGCCTTCTCAAGATACTTTGCTCGTTTACCCTGCAATGCCTGTGGGGTGCTAGTGAGTGAGGCTGTAGCAAACCCCACGACTTCTCCTGAATCTTCTTCTGATCAAGTTCAGATTGCTCCTTCGATGGCAGATCCATTCCCCCTTATTGGATGGTGTAGTGATTCTTGCTCTAGTTATTTCTTTGGTTCTTCTTGTTTTCGGGTCATCTTCATTGCGTGATACTTCTAGGGTTGCAGTGTCGATCTAAGATTCCCTCCTCTCTCCTCATTCTAAGTATTTAGAATTGGGGTTTTTTTGGATAGTGGTCCAGCAAAGAAAGAAAGGACTCCCTAAATCTATAGCTTCTTTGCACCCTCAAGTTAAGGAAGTTAGATTTGTTGGTTCACAATCTGGTGTTGTGTAGATCCTTTGGTTTGCTTTATTGTGTTGCAACGGGGCTACTTTGTTTGTTTTGTTTTGTTTATGTGTTGTTTTATTATTAACTAAACTTGTGTGATGTTAATCTGTTGTTTCTGGCTAGGCTGGGCGTGTTTTTCTTTGCCTTTGGGCAACTTTTGTTAAGGGTTGAGACCCTTGTTTCCCACTTAATCAAAAACATGGAAAACATAAAAATTTAAATTGGGAGTTTAAAAATTCTATGATAATAGTTGGCTCTAACTTGGGACAAGGACTACAAGGACATAGGATGAACCTAGAATCTCAATTGTCAGATTAGTTCCTTATCTAATAGGAAATAGAGTCAACAAACTTAAACAAAAGACTTTAAGACTCAAAAATGGTACAACAAACAAAAACAAAACAATACAACAAATATCCAAAATTCACCTCTACAATATGAGGGCAACCTATTTTCATTGCTTGAATAATTTCAAATACTAGCCACTATATGGCAAGGGCATATGTGTACCATCCAAATATGCATGATAGTATGTGTTCTCTCTACAACGATACCTAATCTTGAAAAGCCCCATCCACAAATAGTCATTTTTTCATGACTTCTATTAGGCTCTCTCCTTTTATCCCACAATAGAAGCAAATCTCTAGCTAGAAAACTCCTCTATTTATGTTTTTCGTTGAAGATTTATTTCTCTTTTTTCTTGGTGCTCAACAATTTTGTCTATTACCATCTCTCTTTCTTATTCAATTTTTGTGAGGAACAAAATTCTTTCTTCTAATGGATCCTTGAATTTTTCATCTTCAATAGCCTTGGCCAACTAGAGGGCTAGTAATTCCAACGCTATGAAGGGTTCACTACTAACCCCATAGACTAATTCAAGTTGATATTCTTGTGGCTCTTTTTGGGCTAATTTTGTCTACCCAGAGTGTACCAAATAGATTTTGTGCCAATTCTTTTGATTATTATCAACCAGTTTACTTAATTTATTGTAAGGTTCTTGTTTCTTGATAATGCTTGTCTATTCCCTTATAGGTAATAGTCTGATGAATGTGAGAGGGATATACCATACTTATAACAAAACATAGTTATTTTGGAAGATAAGAAATTTGATGCATTTTTGTTATGATCTTCTTGGGAACTCTAAATCTCACTAAAATATTCTCTTTAATAAAATTGCATCCTACCTTTGAGGTAGTTTGTTTAATAGGAATGCCCTCCACCCATTTTGTGAAGTAATTAGTAGTAGACAAAACATGCTCGTATGACTAGGAGTTGAATGAGGGTTAAGGGTTCTAATAAATCCAATCCCCATTGTTGAAATGGTTCATCAATGATCACCGGTCTTAAAGGTAGAGCATTAAGCTTAGGTCTTTTAATAAATTGTTATCATGCCTCATATTTGGAAACATAATTAGTAGTGTCTTTGACCAAACCTAGCCAATAATAATGAGCCTATATATTCTTAAAATTTGTCATGGAAAATGAGAAATTCCCTCCCTAGGATTCATCTAAAAAAGATTTAAGTAACCTCTTTTGTTTCTCTTTATCAACACACCTTTAAAATGTGTCATTGATGCCTTTCTTGTACAATGTATTGTCCCATATGATATATCTTGCTACTTAAATCTTAATAGTCATTTCTCTTTGGTGTCAAGATGAGGAAGACACTCTCCATAACTAAGAAAGTAGGTAATATAAAAATACCATTCATATACAAAACCAATAAACAATATTAATGGGAGTTCATCAAGCTCATATGTTTCTATTGTATTTGCATTTATACTATTATTCTTAGCTATGAGATGGCATAAGCCTCATCCTCTAACAAGCTTAGTTATTTTCATCTCCAAATCTTTCTTGGACCTTCACCATCCACAATCCTTATTTTTATCCAAGTTGTTGTTGAGTTAATATCAACTTAAGAGCATAATCATGGATAAAAACTATTGAATGTGAATTCAACATATAAAATCTAAATAGTTTTACTACCTTTACCACAATAAATGCATTTTTTATTGGTAAATTCTTCGATTTATGATTTTTTAGATGTGTGCTCATAAATTCAATAAGGGATTTGATTCCTTCTTTGTTCTTTTGAACCAATATAGTAGATATAGTATGATGAGGCATGGCAATATATGATAAAAATCCTTTTGAAAGTTTGGACATACTAAAATAGGAGCACTTACAATTGATGTCTTAATGCTTTCAAATTATTTCTTTCCTTCTTCATTCCACTTGAAAACTAACTTTTCTTTCATCATTTCAACTATATGCCTAGTGAGTTCAGAAAAATCTAGAACAAATCTTCGTATGAAATTAACCTTGCCAAAGAAAGAGCATACCCCAAGCTTGCTAGTGGACAAAGAGAGTTGTTTAATTGCTTTAACCCTTTCAAGGCTAATACTAATCCCCTCTTTGGAAATGATGTGTCCAATTAATTTACACTCAATAACACCAAAGAATAATTTCTTTGGGTTAAGAGAGATATCTGGCTTCTACATTTCTACAATACTTTTTCTAAGTGTTCCAATTCCAACTCCCATTTCTTTGAAAATATAGTCAAATCATCAAGATAGATTACAATAATCCTATACCCAATATCACCAAAGGAAAGGTCCATTGCATGTTGAAAGCTCACTCCAACATTTATTAGGCAAAAGGCATTCTAATGTATGCGAAGGTGCCCCAAAGAGTAGTGAAGGTTATTTTATGTTTTTGATATTGGTAAAAAATGGGTTTTTGAAAGGGCCCAAATCCTTTTAAAGAGAAATAGCAAACAAGAAAGAGGAACAAGTTCCATAAGATATGGAAACAACAAAACAACCAAAACCAATAAGAACAAGGACTAAAACAAAGACAAAGCGGCAGCCACCAAAAAAGGTCGTTCTACAATATAATTGCAGGCAAACTACCTCAATAGAACAACCAAAAGTTAACATCCTACACAACGCCTAACCCCATCCTTGCGAACCGCACACCCTTATCCCATTTATGGGAATCCAAAACTAATTTAGGAAGACCTCTCTTCCTTCTTTGAATGATTGTCCAAGACACGCCATTATTTAAATCTTTAGATTAGGGAGAAATAAGAGGGGACTACTCTACTATCACCTCAACCCAAGTCACCTCTCTTGATGAGGAATAATGTTTAACTACAGATTTTAGAAGCTACATAGAATTCATAGGCAAAGAATGAGCAAGGGTCCCCCCATAATCCACTAAGAGGGAAAAAGAATCTATCAAGGAAGCTCCCTGAACCAGTTCTATAGAAGAATCCCTAGCAAGAGTCGAGGATAAAACCTAAATTGCACTAGCCCCAGGGGAGCCACCTTAGGAAGAGCCACCAGGGCCACACCAAATCCATCGCTAAAAGACTAGAAGGCTCGTTATTTTATGTTGATCTTCCAATGTAATGATGATTTTATTGTATCCTAAGAAGCCATCAATCATGGACATCATCTCGAAACCTTAAATGGTTTGAAGAATATGATCCATTATAGGAAGGGGTAATTATTCTTAAGAGAGGCCTAATTCAAGTTCTAGAAATCAACACGTATCCTTATTTCCCCATTCTTCTTTCATAGTGGTACAATATTCTTTCCCCATGTTGAATAATGGATAGGGTATATAATCTAAGACTTCAACATCTTATTCACTTATTTAAAGATAGTGTCAATAATCTTTGTATTATAATGCTTCTATTTTTCCTTGTATGGGGTTCCTAGATTTAATGGAATATAGTGTTGCATCTCCTTGGGCATGAAGGTTTTAAGATCGTCGTGGAACCATACAAAAACATCTTTATATTTAAAAATGCCACTAGTTTATCCCTTTCCTTTTGAGTAAAGCATTTACTAACACAAATATATTTTGGATCTTCTTCAAAATTGATATTTATCTTCTCATATTTCAAAGAAGTATGCATTTCTTCTTGAACCTTTCTCTTGATAGATCGATCATGTCTATCAAAAAGGTCTTCCAAATATACCAACCCTTTCAAAAATTTATTACCTTTTAATTGAATAACTCCTTCAACATTGTTTATTGTATTCTCAGTATTTGTGCCATCTTTTAAATTTGAGATGGATTCCCTAAAAACAAAGTCACTCCCATCAAAATATAAGTTCATGAAATTATTTTCTTTCTCCAAGAAAGAGGTGACTATTTATCACTATTAAATATGTGTCAGTGTTGGGAGTTATCTAGTACACTTGGCCTATATGCCAATTCTATCTTTTATTGATCTTTGTTAAATTTTGAATGAGTAAGCAGTGATGAAAAAACTATCAAACAATCATATTTTGTGTCTTCAACTCTAGGTATGTCTTCAATGGAAAAGGCATCAAAGTGTTATATGCAATCCCAAACTTTATTCCTATAGTGCTTCAAGTGGTCATTTTTAACTTGAAACTATTTTCTAACATGTTTCGCTATCAATTTGGCATCCCCTACAACCTATAATTTCCTATAATGCACATATATTGTGTTGTCTTTAAAACAACCAGAAGTGATTCACATTCTATTGTAATGTTTTTGTTATTGAATTCCAATTTAAATGGTGAAGAAAATTTCGTACCACGTGGAGATATTAGTACAACTCCTACACCAAATCTAAATGAAGAACAACTACCATCAAACTCTAATGTCCACAACTCTGTACAATAGTCTTCTTCATACATTTTAGGCATGATTAATTAGTATTTAGGCATTAGCATCTATTTTCCAAGACTTGTTTCTTCATATAAAATTTTAGCTTGTGGATCATTGTACTTTTAAATTGTAAATTTTGCTTCTGGTTCTAGATCTAATCTAACCTTCTTCCCCTTTACTAGAATCAATGCATGAGACCAATCCAATTCTATTTCCTTGCCCAACTCTTTACAGAAGCTTCTCGTCAAAAGCATTCCATAACTTGGTATGTCAACTACAAGGATGGTTAGCTTCATCCTCTTTTAGGGGTGAGTAGTCGAGGTCAACCTGTGCATTCTTAATTTTTCTAGCTGAAGGGACTTGTTTTGATTCCATCAAGTAACATTTCCCTAATGGTTTAGTCAATGTCAAACCTAAGGAATATGTAACTTTGGTAGGTGTTACATTGTTTAAAGGCTCCAAAATCTATTATGCAATTATTCAATCTAAAGACTAATATAACTAGAGATGCAGAAAATGGATTAGATTTTTCATTTGTAACATTATAGTCCATTGGTTCTGCTGTAGTTCTCTTGTTCTCTTGGTACCTTGCCCCAGTATGGGTTATTATCAGGGTTTTATGATGTAATGTTGGTTAGATAGAGCTTTTCTTGTATGGGACTGGGACCCTTTTCCCAGCTAAACTTAATCAAAAATATTATAGTCCATTGAATTTATGGTTGAGGTTGAAGAAGGATCTATGTTAGATGCACTTGACTTATTTGGAACATTAAGATTATGGGTCATATCAACAATCTTCATAGTTGGGACAACATCATTTTTATATAATATACAAGTCGATCTAACTATTTAGGATTGGATTTCAAATACTCTATTTGAGATATTTGAATTTGAATTTTGTCACATTAATCAATTATATAAAAAGAACCAGATGGAATAGGTGCATTTTTAGAACTAAGATTACTTTGTTGCACATTTGAGTTACTTTTAGAGACATTTCGAAAGGAAGAATTAGAAGTAGAAGGTTGAGAAGAGAAAGTGACTTTTTTGTGTAGAAATACTTTGAAAGTTGTTCATATCCTTTTTTGCTTTGCCCTTTTTTCATTCTCTAATTCTATTTTTTTGTGAAAATAATGTATGATTGATTGTTCATGCCTAAAATTATTTCATCACATTCATAGTCAAGGAATCTAATGGTAGAGTCACCAATGTTTTCTTGATCTTCAACATCCAAATTGATTACTTCTTCAATCACTTCAAAAGTAGCATACATTTGCATATATCTATCCATCTTGAGACATTCCATCTATTAGATTCAGGACAGACAACTGAGAGGGGGGGTGAATCAGTTGTCCAAAACTTTCTTCCAATTAATCACTTAAATCCTTCTTTTAATTCAGCAGCATAATAATAAATCAATCATGGAAACATAATGCAACAATTCAAGAGCAGAAACACATTAACACCCAAGATTTTAATGTGGAAAACCCAGTTAAGGGAAGAAACCACGAGGTGACTAACCCAAGATTGTATTCTCTGTTAAAAGAATAAGAAGAACAAAATGGCACATACCAATTAGGGCTCACTACCCGAGCACACTGCTCACAAGTGGCCCACTACCTACAAGAGACACACTGTCTACAGAATAATAACTATTACATACTTGAACTGAAGAATAGCATCTTCACCATGCTTGAGTCAGTTCCATTTAAGCCCAATACTTCTGCTCTACCTTTCACTCTGCTCCTTTCTAGCACACACTCATCTCCACAAGATACATTTGAAATGACTTCACAACCTCTTATTTATACAAGACATTTGACTTTAGGATAATCATCCAAGTCGGCATACATTACAGAGAAAATACATAAATACAACATGACTAATTACAAAAGACTTCACGCAGATCAACACGTTGTCGGCCACACAGATCTAATACTTCAATCTTCTTTTAGGAACACGTCATTCTTCACAGAACATCTTTAAGATCATCCGCAGGATTTGTAACTCATCCAGTCAGCCAAACTTAGGAAGAACATCACCATCCGAAAGTAATTCTTCAATTATGAGCTCAATCTTCAATGCGGATCACCAACATGAACTAGACACAATCCAAAGACCTCTACAAGCTTGCCTCAATCACCAAGAACATCCACACTACTTTTGCTTACTGAAATCATTCTCTCCTTCATCTAGAACCTCAAGAACACAGTCTGTCATCACTGTCATATTGGAATGGATGCTTGCATACCTCCAGACCATGAACCAATTGAGTTGTCAATTCACATTGACTTCCTAAACACTCCACCAAATTCACAGAACAAGATATTGCATTTCTGGATCTCACCAGACCTATTTGTGTCATTCTGTCACCTCTAAACATCTGCCAGAACCGGTTTTACTCAAGTGACCATAACTTCTTCAAATCTTCATGCAAACCTCTCAAATATTTATTGGATCATCTTAAGACACATCTACAAACCCTTTGATGCGCATCCTCTAATATTCATCTTAGCTGGGATCTTTACCTTACTATCTTCACTGTTCTTCTCTGTTCCTGATAGGACTAATTTTCTCAATATCTTCAGCATACAACTCATCTAATCCTTATCATCAATGCAATAGGAGTATGTTGACATCAATGACAACACTGGTTAGTCCCATACTTGCAACAATCTCCCCCTTTGTCATTGATGGCAACATATGATGTGAAAAACTATTTTAACTATCAAGACAAGAACTTCTCCTTACTGACATAACTCCCCCTATCAACAACACCCATTCACATGTCTTCTCTTACTGCTCCCCCTTTGATCAGCAACCATTCTTTTTGTTTTTCACAAATCTTCTCTCCCCCTTTGACATCAATGGCAAAGGGCACATACTTGCATCACTTCAGAATCATACCAATTGCTCCCCCTGAGTAGCAGCTTCCCATCATCAATCCAGACCACAAGATATGACTGTGAGATCCACCAGACTGATGCACATCAGTGCACCTTAATTCAGAACCAGAGGGGTAATAACCCCTAACTTCTCCCTGAGATACTCAAAAGAGTCCTTAGGTAGAGGTTTTATTAAAAATATCTGCAATCTGATCCTTGGAAGGTACAAACTCCAATCTGACTTCATTCTTGTTCACTTGCTCTCTCAAAAAGTGAAACTTGATGGATATATGTTTTGTCTTTGAATGCAACACCAGATTTTTTGATATATTTATTGCACTTGAATTATCACAAAAGATTGTGATAGGTTCCTCATACTCCACTCTGATGTCTCTTAACATTTGCTTCATCCACAAAACTTGAGTGCAACAACCTGCTGCTGCAATATATTCTGCTTCTGCAATGGACAGAGATATTGCCTCTTGTTTCTTGCTTAGCCAAAAAACTAATCTCTTCCCCAAAAAGAATGCTCCACCACTGGTACTCTTTCGGTCATCCACATCTCCTGTCCAATCCGCATTTGTCTATGCATGAAGAGAAAAATCATGATCTCTAGGATACCATAAACTATACTCAACTGTCCCTTTTAGATATCTGAGAATCCTCTTGATTTCCATGACATGAGATTCTCTACGATCAGCTTGGAATCTAGCAACAAGACCAACAGCATTCATAATGTCAGGTCTAGTTTGAGTGAGATACAATAATCCTCCAATCATTGACCTATACTTTTTCTAATCAGCCTTAGGAGAGTCATCATCTTTGCTCAATTTACATCCAGTTGCTATGGGAGTACTCATTGGTTTTAAGTCTTTCATCCCAAATTTCTTCAACAATTTTTTCATATATTTGGTCTGTGAAATGAAGATTCCTTTCTTTGTTTGAATGATTTGCAGACCCAAGAAGAAATTCATTTCCCCAAACATAGACATCTCAAATTCACTTTTCATTTGATTTGCAAAAGTTTTGCATATACTATCTCTTCCTCCAAAAATGATATCATCAACAAACACTTCAACAATTAAGATGTTTTCATGATCAATTTTGAAGTACAAGTTACTGTCAGCAATACCTTTGTTGAAACTAATCTTCAAAAGATGCTTATCCAATCTTTCATACCAAGCTCTTGGGGCTTGTTTGAGTCCATACAGTGCTTTCTTCAATTTGCAGACCATATCACCATGATCAGACAATTGAAATCCATCCGGTTGCTCAATGTAAACTTCTTCTTCCAACTCACCATTCAGGAAGGCAGACTTGACATCCATCTGATATACTTTGAAGTCCTTGAAGGTAGCAAAGGCAAGAAATAATCTGACTGCTTCAATTCTTACCACTGGAGCAAAAGTTTCTTCAAAATCAACTCCTTCTACTTGAGAGTAACCCTTGCAGACCAATCTAGCTTTGTTTCTGACTACTTCACCATCTTCATTCAGTTTATTCCGGAAGACCCATTTGGTTCCAATCACATTCTTGTTTCTAGGTCTGGGAACAAGATCCCAAATGTGATTTTTCTCAATTTGCATCAGCTCTTCCTCCATTGCTTTAGTCCAGCTTTCATCATTGCATGCTTCATTCACTGACTTTGGTTCAATCTTTGAAATCAGACAATACTCTTCTGAGTCTTGAGCAATCTTTCTTCTTGTTTGAACACCTTTTATTTTATCATCTGTGATCTGATCTTCAGAGTGATTCAGTCTTACATACCAGGGAATTTTGGGACTTCCTTGCACTTCAATTTCTTGAACAGGTTCATTCAAACTTATCTCTTCTTCTTGATTCTCTGGATCAGTCTAGATCTGAATTTCAGAAGGGGCTTAGACTTTTTGGACCAAAACATCATTCTGATCATCTTCATCATATTCATAAAACCTTGAGGGTTTTCAATACCTTCATCAACCTTCACATTTGTACTTTCTATAATCTTTCTCAATCTCTTGTTATAACACCGGTATGCTTTGCTTTGAGTAGAATAACCCAAGAATATTCCTTCATCACTTCTAGCATCAAATTTGCCTAGATCTTCATCTCTTTTAAAGTAACATTTTCTACCAAAGACTTTGAAATACTTCACAGTGGGAGTGATGCCAAACTAGAGTTCATAAGGAGTCTTACCAGTATTGCTTCTGATTTGTACTCGATTAAGAGTATAGACAGCAATGCTTACAGCTTCTCTCCAGTAGATTTGAGGAACATTTGCTTCCATCATCATGGTTCTAGATGCTTCCTGCATGGTCTGGTTCTTTCTCTCCACTACTCCATTCTGATGTGGAGTCCTTGGAGCAGACAACTGTCTTTTTATCCCATGTTTCTCATAGAATTCTATGAACTCCCTGGATGTGAATTCTCCACCTCTATCAGACCTAAGATATTTTATGTTCAATCCGGTTTCATTCTCTACCATAGATTTGAATATTTTAAATTTCTCAAGAGCCTCAGATTTCTCTTTCAGAAAAGTCACCCACGTCATCTGGAAGTGATCATCAATTAATAACATGAAGCATCTATCACCTTGCACACTCCTGATTCTTGCCGAACCACATAGATCAGTATGAACTAAGTCCAATAATCCGGTAGAAGATTGTTCCTTACTTTTGAATGTGACTCTGCTCTGCTTACCCAACTGACATTCTTTACACAAACTATTAGTAGGTTTCACCAGTCTTGGAAGATCTCTTGCAACCTCAGTGTTGCTTATCTTGATGATATTATCAAAATTCACACAACACATTCTCCTATGCCACAACCAACTCTGATCAATTTGAACAAATAGACAACTTTTACCAGTACCAACTAAGTGGAAGATATTACCTTTTGTTTGAGTATCGGATGCAATCTCTGTTCTGGAACTCTCAAAGATCTTGCATTTTCTATTTTTGAATTGGAGATCATAGCCTTTGTCCATCAACTGTCCAACACTAAGAAAATTGTGCTTCAGACCTTCAACATACAGTACATTACTGGTTTCATTCTTTCCATCAAAAGAAATAGTTCCTCTACCTCTGATTCTGCCAGCAGAATTATCACCAAATTTTACCACTCCTTCATATCTTTCCAAATCTATGAACTTATTTTCGTCACCTATCATATGGTGGGAGCATCCACTATCAATGGCCCAATCATCCTTTTCTTCAACTTGGGAAGCCAGAGCTCTTTCTACCATTTTATGATTGACAGATTCAGAGGACATTGGATCTTCTTCCTTGATGGCAATAAACACCCAGTCACTTCCAGATTTGTTTCCTGTCTCTGATTCATCATCTGTTACTCCTTCATCATCATCATCTTCATGAACATAGTAACATTTCTTTTAGAATCTTGATATGTTTGGAGTCTTTTTGCAATAAGGGCTTCAAGTTGAGCAGCTTCTGCTTCATCTTCTTCCAGATCTTTTCTTTCTTTTTCATACCATGATAGTTTCTTTGAAGAGTTCTTTCCAGGATCAAACTTTTGTTTTCCTTTTACAGAGGCACTAGCTTTGAAAGCAAATTCAATCTTGGGGGGTGCATCTCCAAACTCGGCCAATTCAAATGCAGCTAATTTACCAACCAATTGATCTCTTGTGACATTTGAAAAAGATCTGAATTCTTCAATAGCAGCAACCTTGTACTTGTAAGAATCAGGAAGGGATATGAGAACTATGGCAACAATCGCATCTTCATCCAAAATTCCACCAGCACATCTAATGCCACAAACAAGCTCATTTACCCTTGGCATAAATGTAGTGATATTTTCATCTTCTCTCATCTTCAGAGTTTCAAATTTTTCTTTCAGACTCTGTAGCTTGGCACATTTAACATACTTGTCTCCTTCATGTAGAAGTTCCAATTTTTGCCAAATCTCATATGTAGTTTTTAGATCAATAACATTTGTCAGCTCTGAATCAGATAAGGCACTTAGAAGAGCTTCTTTAGTCCATAGATTGTTTTCAGCATCTCTAATTTCATTTACAGTACTCAGACCATTCTGTGGAGGAACATACTTCTTTGAATCCATGATCCAATACTGCATTCTCATACATTACAAGTGGCATTCCATGCGACTTTTCCAAAGAGTGAAATTGGTTCCATCAAACCTTAGACTATCCTTCTTGTAGGACAACATCCTGGATCTCCTCAAGCGATTAAGCTCTTTTAGAGGAACTTAGCTCTGATACCAATTGTTGAATTCATGACAGACAATTGAGAGGGGGGTGAATCAGTTGTCCAAAACTTTCTTCTAATTAATCACTTAAATCTTTCTTTTAATTTAGCAGCATAATAATAAATCAATCATGGAAACATAATGCAACAATTCAAGAGCATAAACACATTAACACATATGACACCAAGATTTTAACATGGAAAACCCGGTTAAGGGAAAAAACCACGGGGTGACTAACCCAATATTGTATTCCCTGTTAAAAGAATAAGAAGAACAAAATGGCACATGCCAATTAGGGCTCACTGCCCAAGCACACTTCTCACAAGAGGTTCACTGCCTACAGGAGACACATTGTCTACAGAATAATAAATATTACATACTTGAACTGAAGAATAGCATCTTCACCATGCTTGAGTCGGTTCCATTTAAGCCCAATACTTTTGCTCTGCCTTTTGCTTTGCTCCTCTCTACCACACACTCATCTCCACAAGATACATTTGAAATGACTTCACAACCTCTTATTATACAAGACATTTGACTTTAGGATAATCATCCAAGTTGGCATACATTACAGAGCAAATACATAAATACAACATGACTAATTACAAAAGACTTCACGCGGATCAACACGTTGTCGGCCACACAAATCTGAGACTTCAATCTTCTTTTAGGAACATGCCATTCTTCACAGAACATCTTCAAGATCATCCACAGGATGTGTAACTCATCCGGTCGGCCAAACTTAGGAAGAACATCACCATTCGGAAGTAATTCTTCAATTACGAGCTCAATCTTCAATGCGGATCACCAACACGAACTGGACACAATCCAAAGACCTCCACAAGCTTGCCTGAATCACCAAGAACATCCACACTACTTCTGCTTACTAAAATCATTCTCTCCTTCATCTGAAACCTCAAGAACACAGTCTGTTATCACTGTCATATTGGAATGGATGCTTGTGGACCTCCAAACCATGAACCAATTGAGTTGTCAATTCACATTGACTTCCTAAATACTCCACCAAATCCGCAGAACAAGATTTTGCATTTATGGATCTCACCAGACCTATCTGTGTCACTTTGTCACCTTTGAACATCTACCAGAACCGGTTTTACTCAATTGGCCATAACTTCTTCAAATCTTCATGTGGACCTCTCAAATCTTTACTGGATCATCTTAAGACACGTATCTACAAACCCTTTGATGCGCATCCTCTGATATTCATCTTAGCTGGGATCTTTACCTTATTGTTTCACTGTTCTTCTCTGTTCCTGATAGGACTAATTTTCTCAATATCCTCAGCATACAACTCATCCAATCCTTATTATCAATGCAACAGGAGTATGTTGACATCAATGACAACATTGGTTAGGCCCATACTTGCAACACCATCATGATCATTTGCTAGATGAAAATCACATACCAAATTGGTAGGATGATTCCCTGAAAGAGGTGTTTCAATAGTCAACTACTAGATTGGAGATGTTAATCTATTTGCCTTATTATTTTAAGGAATAAATTTTCTCTATGGAATGTATTAATATAAGGTTTGTTGATGCATTTGTGGAATTTGTTTCTTAAGCACAATCATGTCATTGGCTAATTTATGTAATAATAGATTCACAGAGGTAGACGCAGTTGTTTGTGTTTTTCTTTTATGTAGTTCATTTTTCCATTTTTTAGTTTTCAACAAATCATCTTAAGTTTATATGGCCATAGTTTGAGCATCTTACAATGTGGCCACCCTAGTTCTTCTCAAATCGAAGCTAACATCTAAAGGTTGGGCATTGATGAAAAGCATTTTTGGTTATCAATAGTTGGTCATGTTGCAACTTAAAGTTTATTAACCAACTTGTTAAACTTTGCCATAGACTCCCTCATAGGTTCATGCATCTTTTTCTTTAATTGTGTGAGTTGGGAAAGGAGAGCATGTTCATCTTCAACACTCTTAAACCTCTCTTCGAACTTATGCTTCATATCATCCCAATTAGTGATAGACTTGAGGGTAAATGATAAAACTATTATGTTGTACAACAAGTATTTCTATAAACAACCTAACGACAATGTCTTCAGGTTGCATGCCTAAGACAGCACATGTAGTCATGAAAGCAAATATATGTTCATCCATGTCAATCTTTCTATCAACTCTAAATTTCCATGTGGAAGGTCATGTAATTAATTGTTAAGAGCTAAAGGACCAATAATAGTGCCCCAAGGTAGTATAGGAGCAACCATAGCTTGAACAGTTCACCTTTGAGGTTTTATAACAATAGGTATAGGGGTCTCATGTAAGATGAGAACTTGACTTAAGGAAGAACTATCATTTGCAAATTTAAAAATTTTCTTTGTGGAAGAAAAGGGAAAACTTGTTGATTTGGAATTTTTACAAATAGTTTGCAAAACATAAACTAAAATTAATACTTTCTTGCAAATTGAAAAATAGATTTTGCAGACATTCTCTTGTCCACACATAGTATCTCTTGTCTCCACACATGTATCTCTTTATAGTCAGGTTGCAAAATGATTATTGTTGTTTTGGTAGTGGCTAAGCGTAAATTAGAAGATTTTGGAACCATGGAGGGATCACCAAAACTCTATTAATAACTATGTTGGTTTTTAATAATATTTATGTCTACTTCTCTTCCAATAGCCTCTCCATTGTCTTATTCTTGATTAAGTATGTTATCAACCTTGTGATACTTTTGGTTACTAATATGATTCCTCCAAGCAAAGTTGCATAAATTGGTTATAATATCTTCTTATTCGACCTCTAACCAGTTGATATTGAGATGCAACATAGGTGAACATTACGTTGAATATCCATTCATATATAGATATAATTTTTCAATTAAGGACAACTGATATGGATTGATCAGAGTCCCCAACATAATAACCAAAAAAATTGTAAGTGAATTGGTACTTACCAATCACTAATAGTTGTTGTGGTAAATAACCCTCCGCAAGATGGTGAGTGCCTTAGTGAAATCCAAAAACACTATCTACTATTGTACACTTTACAAATTGCATTTGGGTGGTTTTCAATAAGATTTTACAAAAATTTGTAAATAAAATGCTTTTTAAACTGAAAAGAAATTGTGAATGTGAGATTAACCAAAGAGAAAATAGATTTTGATTAACTTCATACAGAGAAGGATTTGTGGAATGAGTAAATAAAATTAATGACCAAATCAATAGATCGTAAGAGTATTTTGAAAAACAATGATTGCATCTAACATAAGAAAAGACACAATATGTCGTTCATGGCATAGTGTGTTGGTTAAAATGTGGCATTGTTGTTATTGCCACCAAGGCTCAAACCCTTGTTGGGCTAGTGTGCTTGCAAGCCTTGTGCCCTCGTTGGGTTGTTGTGCTCATAGGTTTGAACCATTATGTTAAAGTTGTTGGCATTATTTAGCTGTTGACTTCATATTCCAAACCCTCACAAGATTTATGCCCCTGTTGGGCCGCTAAGCTTGTGGGTTTGGATTGTTCTTAATGCAATGCTTTCATGTCAAGGATGAGGTCCACCGTTTGTGGCCTCAACTAGTCTGGGCCAAGCTAAAAATTCCCCCATTCATCGATTAAAAAAAAAGACGCAATGCAAGCATAAATGAGACTCAAAAATTCTGATCTACAATTTTATTATTTTCAAATTAAAAAAAAATTGAAGTCTTTTTTCTCTTCCTATACAATCCTTTACAAAATTGCCAAAAGTCCTTTTCCAATGTTCAATTTACAAATATTTCCTTCTCTTTCATAAGTGTTCAACTAACTCACATAGGACTTTATAAAAATTAAAATATAAAAAAGCCCTTTACATGAACCTACAAAATTAGGCCTAAAATTATAACCATTACGAAAGTTTAAATATAAGATGTCTTATATTTAAATGTTACATTCTGAAATTGGCACGCATCTGAATGTCAACAACTTTGATTAAAAAATTTCCTCTTGCAGGTTTTTTCCATCACGAATGGTCTATTTCTCTTGCATTTGGTTTCTTTGTTGATACAAGTTGAACTTGTCTAGTATGGCCTTAACCACCTCTTGCTACTCGTAATGTACATCTCTGGCAATATAAATGTCTAGCAATTTGTGAAGCATTTTGTTGTGTTCACTTAACCTCTTTGCAAAATCTTCACAAGAGACTTTCAACCTCGTCAGTGTTTAATGATATTGCATTAAATCTAGATTCTTTAGATTCCTCCTTGTTACTTTTACAAATCTTTCCCTCAAGATATCCACTCAATTAATCGAACCATGTTCATCAAAAAATTGGCATGAAATGTTTTTAATGAATGCATGCATCTCAGTTATAGTGCTCTAGGACAAAACATAAGTTGTTTTGAGTTTATTCTTTCCACTTTTCAAACTTTTGATCCTATACTTATATGCATCCTTCCAGTCTTTGTGTAAGTGAAGATCCCTTACATCAAAGATTTCTTTAGAAACAAGAATATGAAAATCAACCGTTACTATTTCCAAAATTTGTGGGAAGCTTTGTTCTAGAATCTTCACTTTAGCATAAAATTTATCTTCTAAATCTTTTACGAAATTGGGTTTGTCTCAAATCTTGTCTTACAGAATGAAAACTTCTCCAAAACTTTTAAATCCAGGTGAAATTAACTCATCAATCCAAGCTTTGGTAGCTCTTATAATACTATCAAATTCTCCTGCAAGAGGTGTATCTTTATCTGTAACTTTGATAAACAACAAAGTTAAGCATTGTGGAAGATGATTCAACTGGTCCCACTAAATATTATATGTATGATGTCATATATTCCACTTTCTCCTTTAATTGCTCGTCTCTGTCCCTCTTATCCATATTTTGAATCATGGCACCATTGATAGCATGTAAGGCATTGTCTTTAATATCTTCTCTTATTTGCTTTACAAGTGCAACTTATGTGCCTTGGTCATTAGATATTTGCATTTCTCCTTCCTTGTCACGTAGAAGAGTTATAATTTTTGTAATGGAGTTGGTAATTAGATATATACATTTCACCTTCTTCCTTGTCACATAGAGGAGTCATGATTTTTGTAAATCTTTTACCTTGAACATAAATAAAAACAAAGGATCTTACTTTGGCTTTCTTTGATGGATGTAGTGTTAGAATAGATGCAAGCTTCAAGAAAGATTCAACCACTAGTTTTGTAACTCTCTTCCTCTTTTGAAGAACTCAATTGAACCATATAGGAGCATTAAGAGTAGAAGACTCTTCTTGTGCATAAGCCTCAATTGCGACTCATCTTTCAAAAATTTTCTTTGGAGGAGACCTTGTAGATGCAAGAGGCTTTTGAAAAAAGATGGAGCTTTCGGAGATTCCAGAAGTGGTGGAGACGGAGATTTCTCTAAAGGTGGAGAGACTTTAGAATGAGGAGGATTTTTAGGAGGAGACTTCTCTAGAAGAAGAGGAGGGGCTTCAAAGAAAGGAGATTCCTTAGCTAGAGAAGGAATTTTCTTAGGAGGAGGATAGTCGCTTATAGGAAATAGGGACTTGTTCAATGGTGAAGACTCCATAAAAGGGGAAGAAGATACCTTGATAGGAGATGGGCCTTTCTAAGAAGTAGGTGATTTGGGAGGAATACTTGTGAGGAATACTTGGGATTCTGAATGTTCTCACAACCTTGGTCTTTCCCAAAAAACACAATCTTTAACTTTTGGTTTCTTCTTCCTCACCTTCTCCGATTCACTTGGAGATTCATATTTATATAATATTTTTTACTCCTCTCCAAAGGTACTTGAGTTGTTTTAACTACATGTGTAGGGGAAACTTTCTTTTGCTTGTGGTGCACTTTTATCGTCGTCTTTTTGGATGATCATCCTCTTGATTCCTTTGGTTCTTTATTTTCATCTCCAGCCATGTCAGGCTTATTTTGATTACCTACTCAATTATTTTTTCAATTGATCATGGGGATTGGTTGATCAAAAATATGTTCTTCATATATTGAATCCATATCATGGGATTGGTTGATCAAAAATATGTTCATATATTGGATCCATAACATTGTCGCCATCTGATATATCTGTGTTGAAAACATAGCGAACTATTGCAACAATATCATCAACTTCATGTACAGATTTTAGTGTTCATGTATAAACCAGTATGTAAATGCGAACTATTGCAACAATATCATCAACTTAATGTACAGACTTTAGTGTTCATGTATAAACCAATATGTAAATGAACTCGAGAGCACATAAAAATCAGCAAACCATAATCAGCACAACACCAAATGTATGTGGAGAAACCCTTTCGAAAAGAAAAAAAAGCTCCACCATTAAAGAGAGGCTCAAGTATGTATTTATCTTACGAAAATATATTACATAATGGACACATTTTTCTCTTCAATCTGACAGCACTTTGGCAGCATGTGTGTTTCTGTATTATTCCTTTGAAATCAGATATACATGCAAACAAAAGTAGCAAAATTTATGATGTCAAAAGAATCAGATATACATGCAAACAAGCTAACAAAATTTATAATGTCAATATAGATGATCGGGTGCAGAACATTTCTACGGTATTACTTACAGGCATACAAAACAATCAATAAATATGCACTACAATGAGTAAATGAAGTCAACTTGATCCGTTAACTTTAAATTGGCGACATTGGAGATCGTCAAGGTATGTGAAATTTAAGGTGTGCTGCATTGGAAATTGTTCAAGCCTGCTCCTTGTTGTAGAAAGAAAATATAAATGTACAGAGGTAACTTGGATCCTAAAACTGGTAGAAAAGCAAATAGTGTGTATAACCTAAACCCAATCAATAAAGTGTTGCAACCAAGACAAAGTGTCATTGCATGATGACACCAAAAGTTCATTGCTTTGATCAATTGGATAAAAATATCTGAGATCCCAACGCATCATGGGTAATGGTGTATAAAGCTAACATCATGTTAGGACAACAAACTAAGCCATACCATAATTAAGCTTAAGCCCTCCAGAAAACCACAACCCATGATATCGATTTGATTTTCAACCACTCCAAGACCCAATGATGACATCATATATAATGATGTATACCTATTGACGTTGCAAGATATCCAATAGCTATGAAACCGCGACAAACTAAAGCCATGAGATAATTTGAACTACAAGACCTCCACAAACAATTGAATCCATGATCAACAATGATCCCTAAAGCATTTTTTGATGCATTTATCTTCTTCACTTTCATCTTTCAATTATTACTATTGTCAGATGAAACTTTGTGCAGAGCCTCAAATTTTGCTATCAACAATGATCCCTTTAAGCATTTTTTTACACATGTATCTTCTTTACTTTCACCTTTCAATTACTACTATTGTCAAATGAAACTTTGTACAGAGCCTCAAATTTTGCTAGATAGTGATAGATGATTGGGTGGTCTGCCATGAATCATGAACAATGTATTCACAATATGGTACAATTACATTAAGCTTTCCCATCTTTCCATCAGTGGCAAAATCCATAACTAAATACTCCAAACAAAATACAGATTTTGCTACTCTCAGCACAATACAACAAAAAAACAAATGTTCTTCTTTGAGGACAATGTATGTATAAGATCCAAAGAGATTCATATCCACTTCCCTCGTGTCTTGTTGAAAGAAAACATCAAAACATGGATGACAAGAATATTACAATCCAATGCCCAACCCATACAAATAACTATTGTTAATTTCCTAGTGTTTTTTAAGTATTCTTAACAAAGAAAAATTGAGGAGTAATTTGATTGAGTCATAAAATCAATGTCTTCGTAAATGGCCTCTAAAAGAATGACAATTACTTTACCCGTCATTATCCTTAAACAAAGAACAAAGTGTCGTTTTCCATTGAATGAATTACAAAAGATATTGATCCAAAAAAATATAGTGCAAAACAATACAGAAAAATGGTGAAAAATATCTGCAAATATATACATGTATGTTCCCTAGAAAGGTACAACAACAAAATCCAGCAGACAGCTTTCAACTTGTATGAAAATTTTTGAAAGTATCCTGAACGATGCTCCACATACAATGTAGGAAATTGATGTAACTAGATCTAAAAAATGTGAGACCCTAACCCTTCTGATCCACTATCAGATATAGTTAAGAGTCATCACTACGTTACAAGGGAATACTCTTGCAGTTGTATTATTAAGAAATCATAAGAATATGAAGTTCTAAGAGAAAATGGCTGTCCTCCAATATTCTTAGCCATTTACAATAGTCTGGATGCAAAGCTGATAATCCAGCAACCTCACAGTGATTGCTAAAATACAGGTGCTATAGAAGCACTTAAAAGAGCATCTGATGTTATGCTGCTCCAAATTCACACAACCTTATGCAGCATGTAGAAAAGGCTAGACCACGTTATTTGCCGATAAGATTACACACAATGGGGAGTTTCTTGACCAGTTCCCTTGAAATATGGAATCTGCAAGATACATGCCAGAAGAAAAGTATCAATCATTAGACATGATTTGAATTTCTCAAGTCTAAATTATTTTATGTTACAATGGACTGAACTGCAAGCTAAAGGACCTGTCAAGTTCTTTAAATGCTACCATTGCCTTCAAAAGGAAGAGACTTATCAAATAAAGCATGAATGTCTTTTTGAAGATAACAAAACCTGTATAAAAGGGATGAAAGAATAAGAAAAGAGTAGGGTCAGTTAACAACGAAGATTGCATAAGTGAACATATGAAAACAGTCAAGATTATTGATATTGCCAGTAATGTAAAGACTAACACAATGGCACAGGGTACAAAACGTTTTGGTCACATGTGCCCAAGATAGTTAGACTTGAACTTCAAATAAATTAACAAAATAAGGAAGGTGAATATTTATAAAGTTATGCTCAGTCAACATTTTCTGAAAGCATGCAGAAGAGGAGGATAATGAACCATGGAAGAAACATAAACCCTGTAAATTGTCATAATAAAAATGTAAACCCTATAAGTTCAATGGGACAAGAAACCAGATGAACTGATGAACCAACTATATCACCACTCTTTGATCTAGGGCAACAATTTGATGTTCTATTCTGCTGAGAACCATATTCAGCTTGAGACTGAGAACAGGAGGTACATCCATTAATCAATAAATGTAAAAAACTTGGTGAACACAGCAATACAGCTGAAACATAATCCACCACTTGCCAACCATGAACCAAGCATTGGAGCATCATGAAGTTGAACAAAACATGGTTTGGCCAATAGACAGTCTGGCTAGCATATTGTCACCAATATCACTTAAAGATTTTGTAACATCTTACTAGGGCAACTTCAAACAGGCATCTCAATTTCTTCACATTCCTAATGCTCCACAAAGCTGAATAATAAATATACCAGTAATGTTATTTCCAGATGTACTTGAAATATTATTCTCACTTTATTATGTTGGTTGCATATAGCCATTGGTTATGCACGTCAAGAGAAATGCCATTGCCTTTGATTTCAAATATAGGATAGATACTCCAAATTATTTTTCCTTTTAGCAAAGAAGCTATTAGCTACAACATACATGCCAAAAAAAAGAAACATCCTTTAGGTAAACTTTCCAAAGAAAGAATGTGCACCTTTCCCAATGACAACCTGATTAAGAGTTCTCAACCCATCTATGAAAACGGTCAGCTCTCTTTTCACAATAATTATGAGAAGGCACCTCGTCATAACCATGGTTGATCTCTGCAGAACTTTTCTGCTTCTTCTGATTCCTCCGAAACAAAAAATCTTCTGTGTCCAGAACATAAGAAACCTGACACACGCATCACAATGGCAGACTTTTAGAATGAGTGAATGCATTTCACCAAATGCCTACATATTTTGTTAAAGTCACCCAAATTAGGTAACTGATTTTCTCCCCTCCCAAGCATTCTATCCTGTTTAATTAAAATATGCAAGCAGAATTCAGGATTAAGATTCTTCAAGACCTTAGATGTGCTGCATGTTATCTTGTACTCCAAGCCATTCACCACCCGAACACCTTTCATAGCTTTGCAGGTTGAAGCATACTCATCATCACATGCATATTTGCGTTTGTTTCTGAGCCAAGCACAGAATAGCGTTAGATTATAGTATTATACCAGACTAGTGTAAGATTATACCCAAAGATGAATTTTATGGCCAAAAGGAAGTACATTAAGTTTGATTTTTTTCCCAGCCAGTACCTTGCAAGGAAGACGTGGTGTGTTTCCTTGGTATCAGAAGCTGTTGAAAGAAATTCATTATTCAAATAATTAGCAAAGGCAGGATCCACTGCAACAGCGCCAACTTCAAGTTTTTCAGGCCCACGTTCCATAAGTTGAATGGATAAGCTAGTAGGATTTGATGTCTGCAAGTATATAAGCACCGGTAATAAGAGGATGTAACACAGAATTTTCCCATGTTTCCATCTAAAACCTTCTAGATAAGCTCAAGTACTTTACAGAAGTACAAAACAAAATGTAGAAACTTACACATTCAAAACGATAAATATTTTCATCATGCAAATAAATACGAGCATTTGCATGATTCACAAGGTCTATGAATCTCTCTGGTGCCCTTGACCCTTCGTACATATACAGCTGAAGTAATTTATTGTCCATCTCATCTGATGAAATGGCTTGAAGCTGCATAAGAGTTACATGATTGAGGAGAATGGATTGATTTTCAATGCTAGGGAAGTACAAAGTAAACATGAATGAGAAATTAACCAGACCTGTTTCACAAGTTTGAATATCAATTTGTCCAATGTGAACAACACATATGACTGAGTACCAATTATTGCTCGGCAATCATCCTCAAACTTGGCATTATCGGCTGAACCATCAAGTAAGCTGTACAGTATACTCATAAATCTGCAATTATTTTAAAATAATTAGTACAGTTTGTTACTTCAATATGATCAAGATCAAAACTCAACTAGAAACTAGCCAACTGGGTTTGAATTCAAAAAACAAATCATTCCCTCCTTAGAAATTTGAAAGAAGATTACCTAAACACCATTATAACCATATTCGTCAATTAAGTTATAAATTCAAATTAAAAGTGAAAAACTTGATATAACTTCTAAAAGACCTTTTCAACAAATTATTTAAAAAATTAAATGCCTTAATGCAATCTTTACAAATAAATTAAACCCAGCCAGTGGGTCATGATCCAGTGGCAAGCTAAGTAATTGCCATGACAATGTCAAGACACCCGTTGAACAAACAGTATATGATGCTTGATGGTGCATTCCCTTATTATGCATCAGATAAAGGCATTGGGTGTAACCACCATATCAAGTAAAACAAAAATTGAACCAAGCTTTTAGTGATTTATTCATACCAAACATATGGCTTATGTATGACCATTAAATAATAGCAATGTAACAGTTTTCATACTGTGGTATTTTTTAGTCCTATTGATATTCTTGACTCCTTTCCTCTTTCATATGATCTTCACAGATCATTAACAGCAACCAGTTTCAGACAAAGTGAGGCAGATGCCAGCTTAACTATTGCTTAAGGACAAGCAATGCAGTCTCGCCAGAATGCATTTCTCTCATGAACATCAACAGCAGCCCAGCTTAACTATTGTATAAGGGCAAACAACGCAGTCTTGCAGAAGAAATTTTTGGCATGAACATAAACATCAGCATGGATGAGCATGGTCTATATTTTGAATACCAAACCGGTTGAGAAAATTTATTTTTATAATATATCTAGTGTTACAACCAGGGAAACTGTTTTTACAGAATGATTTTAGCACTAATATTTTAAAATATGATGTGTTATAAGATGTTTTTTCATTGAGAGCATTTGTGAGCCTGTTATAATTAGAAAAGGAAGGCAGAAATGTGATAAATTAAAAAAATGCCTCGTGTATGCAAGGCCTTGTCCACAACAACTCACTTGTTATACAGATCGGGTGGATTTGTGTCCTTAACACTTTTCCATTTATGTTCAGCAGATAGAGAATTCTTCTTTGCTGAAAGAATTCGTTCATACAATGTCTGCAAGATAACAAAACTAGTGTGACCCCAACTTATTTACTAAACCAGTAATGAAGTGCTGGAAAATCATTGAATTGCTGAAAGATGCATCCACAAGATTCAATAGGTAACTACTCTATGCTGTACCTGATGTAGCCTGAAAAGCACATAGTATGAATCATTGCCATAGAAAATCTTAGAATCTTTCTGTGCTCTGTTGTTTAAACTAGATGGTACATGTTTTGCAAGAGGCTTGGCCATAAGCAAAGAACGGTCTGAAATTGTCATTGATGTTCCTTCACCTTCAACATCATGGGCATCAGCAGTTACCTCAGCCTCCCCTTCACTTTCAGCCTTACAATCATTTTCTTCACGTTCTTCATCCTCCTCCTCTTCCTCCTCCTCATGATCTTCATGTGAGCACTCATCGCCTTCACCAGAGTCACTTCCTGAGACATCTTCACCAGCTTCGGAAGCATTCTCACTATCCTCAGTTGACCTTTGAGCACTTTCTTCGCCCTCGTCATCTGCATCAGCATCATGTTCTCCTCCTGCCTCTGCAACACATTCAACCTCTTCATCTTCAATCCGTCTATTTCTATACTGCCTATTGGCAGCATTCTCCTCCACTTTGGGCACAGCATCTATACCAGAAACAACATTACCAGCATTGCCATACAGTCTGTCATCAGTCTCTGGTGTTGGTGACAATTCACCTTCTTCCCTTTCAACTTTCAAATTGCTGTGTACAACCTCACGGTATCTCAATATTAGGGTATCTGACTTTGAATCCATGGCCCTACTTTCCATTCTTGAACCAACAGGCCTTCTTTCTGTTTCCTGTACCATATTATGCAACAATGGTAAACTAATGTCAGGTAAGCAAATGCATAAACACACAGAAGAAAAAACAGAAATCAGGGATGGTGCAAAACTCGTAGTTAACACAAAGGAAACACCAAAGTTAACATGCATAAAAGGTATCAATGTGTTTAACTCTCTCATGCTTTGAAGTTCAGCGGTGGAGTAACATAAATTACAGAGAAACAGGAAACATAAGCAGAAGTGCAAGTTGACCTCATGCTAAATCAGAAAATAGATTTGAAGTACAATACCACTCCATAAAGCAACCTTCCTAGTCTAATAATTTTAAATACCCAATAAAATAGATTATGAGAACATAATTTATAATCCAAATAGAACTGATATATCAGATGATTATTGTCAAGCCTGGCACAAAATGGTGGGTTCACTTTTTGTAGGCAACTAAGAGCATACTATTACATGAGCCGGTACTCCATTTTACATTAGTGTGCTTTCATGACATTCCAAATAGCAATGTCAGAACCATACCTCTACTAGAGGACCTCCCCTATCCTTTAGAATAGGCTCATGCCCGTTCTCACCAGCCATTTGACCAGGCCTGGAGGGTACTGAAACAGTCCCTGCAATTACATCACAATTAGTTAAGTAATAAGAAAAAAACAATCAAAAAATTAAGGTCCTCCTTGCGCTATATTTCATACTTTCTTAACATAATTTTTTTAATTTACTCATAGAGTGTCAAAATCCTCTATATGCCTGGGTAAAGTAAACTAACCTGACACGTGATCCAAACCCAACCTTCCCGTACTCAACTCTGTCACAGCAGTGTGTACGGCATTTGGATCATCAATCTTTTCAATATGACCAACTTGCATGACTGTACCAGGCATCTCATCAGCTATAGATGCAGTGGCATGCAATTTTCCTTGGTGTAAATTTCCGACTGGCCCCTCACCTTTACGCCCATTTTGCTCGGCCTCATGAATAGCATCACCACTCACTACACTCTCACCATTTGACATTCTAACCCGAGTAGAGACTGTTGTTTCTATTATTATATTTTCCTCACTCTTGCCAGTAGTTTGCTGTTTCAAATTTGTGTTAGCAATATCAGCAACACCACTACCATCACTTTCCCCTATGCTTGCTATACTACCCTTGGCAACAGAATTTTTCACTTTGACTGCTTCCTCTGTGTCCTCTGCCCCATGAGGCCGTGGAGGAACACCAAGCATAGGTTCTACAAAGGTGGTCCAAATCCTCATTACCTTATCCAACTGCTCCATGGTTGTACATACCTCGTCACAGGAGTACTTGATTATTTGATACAAATCTTCATGAATGTCGGAATCAGAATACTCAAACTGCAGATTTGGAATTATAGGTCTTCTATTCCCGGCAGCAATAGCAAGAAGTACATCATCTTCCTTCCTCTTTTTCTCATTTATTTCTTTTATCTCTGCCAAAAGCGCTGTAAATTAAAACAATTAAATATTCATCAGTTATCTACATAATGATATTTCATAAAAATGCATGATACATTTTTTTTTTTGTTTTGGACGCTACTCAAAGAAACAATTTAAATAGCAAAAATACAGAGATAAGAATTTGCTGACAGAAGCTACTGAGTCACTAATTAAGACTTGTGAAAACCAAATTCAAAAAGTGAGTATCAGTTCATAGCAACACAACAAGATAATTCATTACCGAAAACAGGAAAGAACTAGACAATGGTATCAATTCTGCATTAATATAACAATGTATGTCTCATTCTCTATAATAACATTTAAAGGAACATCCTTTGTGGAAGTAAAAATTTAAGCTCCCTTTTAACTTGTTATAATGACAAGCCCCAACACCTCGTCACCTTCAATCAGGACAAATAATAAATTTTAACATATGCAGTTTGATTTTCCAGCATTTCCTTACTACCGCTAGCTAGGGGGGTTGGTATTCTAGCGGAAACAGAGAAAGGGCTTCACAGAGAAAGGGCTTCACGCTCTATTCATCTTAGCAACTACAACACCTAATAAAGGATCTAAGCCCATTCAACTTGTCCCATTTCCATTAGACCAATCAATGAGCTGTGAGTGTCAAATGGGATGAGCTCAAGTGGTGAATCATCAGGGCTTTCATAATGGAGACCTGTGTCCAAATTCCTAGGAGACATGTTACATGCTTATTATATACAAATCTTGAACGTTGAATTGGGTATACCACCACATCTAATTCTGGGCGTGGCATCCCCCAACAGAAAATGGCAGGTACAAGTCCTAGGTGAATTTGACAGTAGAGATACCGCCTCATTCATTGCATCTAAACCAAAGGGCACCACTCCACAAGGGGTTATTAACCAATCAAAATATATATATATCAATGAACTGTGAGCATGAGCATTTGCAAACTAAACAATGTTGAGAATGATATATGCACTGCAAGCATAAGCCCTTCAATTGTAGCTAACAAAATAATCCACAGCGCAACATTTTTGCACCACAAAAATCTGATTTCTGAGGCTTTTTCTTTTAAGAACAAACAAATTATTGATACACTGAAAGGACTTTGTTTCGTTCAAGAAAAAAATTGGGCACATATTACTTGAGGAAAGAAATCAGGAAATCTGTTCCATTTTCCCAATCCCCACCAAATCTGGTAACTATGGCATTGGGAAAACCTGGCTTCCAACACTCTGAGAACAAGCAGGTCAATTGCAAGACAGAAGAAAAGTTGAACAAATATTTGTGAATGGAAACTAGAAAAGTTAATCAAATTTCTCGACCCTCCTCAAATATGACAACTATGGTCCTGCAGAAAATGCAAGAATATTATTTTGAGAAATAAAATTGACATTGATTTAAATACATCTAGCTAAAAGACACTGAGAGATATCAAACTTGAGGTGCCTATCTAACCTATGTGACAAATCCAATGATAGGCACCTCAAGACTGATATCTCTCAGCACCTTTTAGACAGATGTATTTAAGATATCTATGCTAGTTATTATTATATAAAATTAAAATAGACGCTGAGAGAGATCAATCTTGAGGTGCTATCTAACCTATGTGACATCCAATATAGGCACCTTGAGACTGGTGTCTTTCAGCATCTTTTAGACAGATGTATTTAAGATATCTATGCTAGTTATTATTATATAAAATTATTATAATAATTAATATTAGTGATCTATGCTCCAAGATCCATCATATAGGATCTAGGGTCTAGGTCCAAGATCCATCATATAGGGTCCAGGGTCTAGTTTTTAAAAATTAGGGTCTTAAGTCCAAAGTCAAAGAAACATGAATAAAAGCCTCTACAATAAAATTGGATAAAAATCTAATAGATTCACGATTTATAATATCTCCTTAAAGAAAATGTGGATAAATTCATACGCATTCAATCATACCCATCCGATAATAATATCTTACTTTGCTCAATATTCTCTTACAATGTTGAGATTAGCACTTCAAAATGTTATTATTGTTAATAGTAGTGTGCCATAAGGCTATGTCTGAGCTGAATGTAAATATAAAGAAACTAGTTAAAGATTAAGATAAACATTCTTCTCATAGATGCACAACATTTTCTAATGGTCTAAAACCTACATTTATATCAAACAGCAAGAGTTGAGACTAATCTCTTCCCAAACTACAAGTACCTGGTGCTCTAAAGTGCATGAGCGTGTGGTTATGGATAGATGTTTTTTTCTATTTATCTTTTAATAATTATTTTCATTCAATTCTTTAATCCAAGTATACTTCAATGATTATGGCAAATGTATGTTGTTTTTATCAATAAAATGCACAGAATGTTCCAAAATAAAACACTATCACTTTGCTGTTTGTTCCACAGCTTTTTTTCAGCTCTAACCATTAGCAAAAGACAGTCATGGTGAAAAATATGGGTTTTGTGACATGGCGTTTGGCAGGCATCTTCACCCGCCTCAAATTCAATCATACAAATTGCAGAGAGGAACTTCAGTAATATCAAGAGGAGATATTATTATGGTTTCAAACACACCTCTCAACTCTCTTGCTTCCCTCTGCATCTGTTCAGATACAACTTCAGACTCAGTTGTTTCTAGGGATAACAGAACCACATGTTGATTTGCTACCTCCAGGGGTCTAAGGAATTATAGTCTAGTTGAAAGAAATCTCCCCAGAAAAAAGCAAATGACTTCATCTATGAGTTGTTGTCTCCTCTGCATTTTTTGGACTATGGAGGAAATCTCTTCCTTTCTTCAGCACTGTTCCGCTTGCTCTCTTCTGCTCAGGCATTCCATTTCATCTCCTCTTTGCTGTGTTATCACTTCCCATTCTTCTCTCTGCTGAGGAGATTATCTACTTTGTCGCAATTCTCCTCCTCTTTCATCATGTCTCTGATTTCAAAATATCTTCCCTCCCATCCATGGCATATCAGATGTGATATATGGTGATTTTGGACAGGAAATAAATTTATCCATTACTATCAGTTCACAAATAATAATTCTCCTGCTATTTAAGACCAAGCATAGATGTGCCCTAACTCACAACTCTTCTGCGAGGTACGAAGCATGAAAAAAATGTATAAATGTAATAATTATGGCCCACAAAATAGATATTTGTTAATCTGCTTCTTCGCTTCTCTGCTCTTCTCCACTTTTCTTAGGCATAGTTTGTTTTAAGTTTTAAAAGGTATTTGTTTTTTTGTTTGTTATATATACAATTTTTTAAATAGGTTTGTTGGAAAACAATATTTGAAATTTTTTCCATATCAGCAGCGAAGGGTTTTCCGTTTTTGTGAACACGCCTCGCACCATTACAAACCCTTTGCTGCCACTGTAGGTTACACCTCTCAGCATAATTAAGATCCCATCTTTTAACAAAAATTAAAATATTAATATATGAAGATAAACAAAAAAACATTGTTAGGCAGGAAGGTATTAGAATATAGAATACCAAATTTCTAACCTTTAGTGCTCAAGCTCTTCTTATCTTGCTGTTTGAAATAGAAGCTACGATGATCAAGTGACTTGTGATAATTCTTTGAATAAACTTCAGCCCAGACTTTATTCATATCAATACGGCACTTTGACCATTCTTCTTGCTTTTGTCTGAGGCGAGTCAATATAACAGGACAAGCAACAGCTGCATTCTTTCGCAGTAAATCAATCACATCAAGGCCATGGTCTCCATAAATACGCTCGATACACCTTAAATTTAGAGCTGTGTATAGAAAGGAAAAAAAATGTAAATGTATTGTATGTCAATGCTATTTTTGTTGCTTATAATTCATAGGTTCACTGAACTAGAAACATGGAGAATTAGCAAGAACCTGTCAAATGTTCTTCAATTCGAATTTGACCATCTTGCCTGGAACCACTGTCTTTCAACTTTTCCATCAATTCCTCTACACGTTTAGTTGTAACAGCAGTGGATTCCAATAACATGTCTAGCTCAAATCTGAAGATACAAAATGAGCAAATGAATGTAAATTTCCACCACTTGCCAATATTATATTAGCAATTATAAATAAAATAGCATTAAGACGACTTGATATCATCTAAAGACTTTGTGAGTTAAAAAATAACACCGCAATGTCAATAAAATACAAACCTGTCATCTTCACATCTAAAAAGACTTTCCTCATACTGGTTCTTACGCATATGCTTGAAAGAATAGTCCTCACTGCCCGATGTCACTGATACCCAAAGATCATTTAATACAGATACTGCAAGATCGGTACGATGACTTGCAGCAGGCTTTGGATACTGCAAGGCATTGAAGTTAGTGTTGATTGAAATTTATCCGAAACTTTACCTAGTGAAGTATATTGTAATTAAAATGCAAGATAAACAATACTCTTAAAAGATATCAGAATGAATTGTAAACAAATACATTTCTTACATTCTTTGGAAGCAAGCGGTAGCTTGGAGTGCAACGTTCACAATTTGAAAGGTCCAACTCTGAAATGGGCTTATTCATATACTTCTCTTTATTAGAAAGTAAGGAAACCTTGTGGCTTGATGAATCCTTTGCCCCATAATTTGTAGGTTTATCAGGTCTCTCTCTCTCCTTCTCCCTGTCTCTTTCATGATCTCGATCTTTTTCCCGATCATCCTTCACTCTCTCTCTGTCACGTTCTCTGTCTTTCTCCCTGTCCTTCTCCATCTTCGGAGGCTTTTGAAGTGATCCCTCTCCCCAATACAGCTCTACATGAATTGAACACTCCAATTAGTAGGTTCAGATTTAGCAACAAACATTGCACATCACTTTCAAAATTCAACTAGAAATACCTCATGCACCACAAGCTTCACAACTACAAGGTTTCAGTTCCAATCCTAGTCTTTTTAGGCCAATCTAAATATTAAAAACACAGACTGAAGTCACGTTGGACTCAAAACTTACTCTTGTTAAACACGCCAGCAAGAAAACCATCTGCAGGATAGTTGTACAGCCATGTTGAGAAGAAATCGTGCAGATATTTAATAAGTGAAATTAACTAATGAGAAATAATCATATACAGCAAGTTGTGCAAATTTAAGCAATCACTATATCTAAAATTGTTTACATAGTTACCAATATTTTCACATTGAGAAAGAAATTCATTGAATCCATCCATAAGATCTGGGTACTTTCCAAGTATGTCAGAAACCTGAAAATAATATTTATTGTCAATATCATAGTATATCAGCAACCTCGAAAAATATTTACTGCTTGCAATGAAATATCTAGCCACAACCCTAACTATTAATCTAATTGTAGGGAAATCTATGATTTCTCATTAAAGTGAGAAGAAAAATTTATTTCCATGGACTCTATGGTCAACTCATATAATGCTCCAACTACAAGGTAATATACCAGACTTTGCAGCTCTACTCGATTGATTATTTCCTTGCTGTATATGTGCAAACATTTCAAGAACTCTTGATATGTATCAGGATTTCGCAATCTGGACTTCACTTTATCACAGAAGTGTAACTCCTGATGATACACATCTGCATAAACATTTCTTATTAGTTCATATATCATCAATGCACAGATTTTCACAGCAACAACAGTAAATGCCCACTGACCAAAACTCAATAAATTGAATAAATTCCTATATCAGTTTTCTGCAAAATTGTAAAGCCATCGATAACACCCAGGTTAATACTCATTTCACTGAATATACCAAAGTGCCACGCAAATAGTTCCTCCAGGAATCAAGAACAACAAATTGAGACTGCATGCAATGAAACAGCTACAACCTCAGAAACACACCATCACTAATATTGGTATTAAGGTAATAATAAAAACACACATCACCAGAAAGAGTTGTTTCTCCTCGGAAAAGCTTAAAACATTCAACATAATCCCTATACAACCTGAACGCAGCACTTTCATATTTGAAATATCAAACAAGTGATAAAATGTAAACAGATTAAAATTTTGATCTCCATGCACCAGATAGATCTATGTGTGACTTTTAATTTTTAAACTATGCAGACTGTACATTTAAGCATAATGGCTACAACACAAACTGGGCCCGTAACCAAATCCTAGCAATGGGTGCCACTTGGTAACCATAAAACAAGTCAAAAACTCCCAAATATCACAATTTAAGCTTCAATCCAATATTGATATCTACAACCAACCTCAACTACAAAATAGTTGCAATTTGGAAAAAAACTCAAATCAAAATACAGTGAGCCTCTACAAATTTATCTTACAGAGCATTTCCCAAGGCAAACTAAACTGGAAAAGGAGCCACGGGGCCAAAGCACTTACATGCAAAGAGACTCACAAGATAACCCTTGAATAAAATTTAATATGAATTACTTACTCTTCAAAACATTTTTGTCCTCAAATGAAGAAGTTGGGATAGACTGCCCTACAAAAGCTTCACCGCCTTCCCCTCCCTGTGTTTGCCTTCGAATCAGCTCACCGGCCGTCCTGGCAGATTTACGTTTATGAGGAAGCCTCTGCATGGGATCTAATTCCCTGTCTCTTTCTTGTTCCGACTCCTTTTCGTCTCTTTCCCGATCCTTGCGTTCCCTATCTTCCTTCCTTTCTTTTTCTTTCTCAACTCTCTTCCTGTGCTCTTTTTCAAGCTTGATGGGTGGCTTTTCACCATCATGATCAGAAGGCCTTTCAACACTACAATCACGATCGATCTGTGAAGTAACAGTTTTCTCCCGCTGAGCAAACCATGGAGAAAAGGATCAGATGAGAACAAGTATTATGCATCTAGTCATTCAAATAAGGTACATGATAAGCAAGATAGAATGCCATCACAAAAATCCTAACCATCTTTTCCCCATGAAGATGTCTCTGCGAAGCCAAGTTAGGACTCCTCTCATCCCTTCGAGAAGCAGGAAATGGTGCCGGTCTTGCAGAAGTTGGAGCATGTGACACATGTGCTAAGCCTGAGGAATCGGGTAGAAAATAAGTAAATTCTTCAAGCAAATCTTGATGATCCTTGAACAATGAAGCCACCTGTTACACAAAGATTATATTAGAAATAAATGTGAATTTGAATCTTTAAAACATATATAAACTTTTGAAAACTACCTAGAGATAAGGAAATAATTAAGAGACACAAATATAATGGTAGAATGCCAAAGAAAAATCACAATATACTGCACATTACCTCTTGATACACTTCACTGATTGTCTTTTTTCCATACCGATACTTATTCAAAATATCCAGAAACGCTTTGTATACTTGTTCCTCATATTGAAACCGAGACTAGTAAAACAC
Source organism: Cunninghamia lanceolata (assembly GCA_027924645.1). Taxonomy (NCBI): domain Eukaryota; kingdom Viridiplantae; phylum Streptophyta; class Pinopsida; order Cupressales; family Cupressaceae; genus Cunninghamia; species Cunninghamia lanceolata. The sequence goes on from BSBN01000655.1 coordinate 12,702,683, forward strand.
ATCAGTTAAAACTCAAAAACTGTTTGTGAGACAATAAAGGCTACAAACTTTTAATATATACTCAAGAACTTGTATGGCCAAGAGATTTACCTTGATCTTGTTGACATAATTAATCGCTTGGTCAAATTCAACAGGTTGCTTTTGGGGTGGGGGTTCATCCTCAGGCGGAAGAGTAATTTCAAAACCTTTAGGAAGAAAGGTGTTAAAACCCAAAATAAGATTGCGATGCCCTTTAAATAATTCTTTCACACGGGCAATAACACCAGCTGTATCAATTCTGCAAGACAAACAAAACTCTACTCAAAAATGAAGGTCCACTTAAACAGTGCAAATGAAAAGGCAGATCCACTCCATGAAACCAATTTTATACTATCAATTACAAACCTTTGGGCCTTGAACTCTTTCATTACTTCAAGAAACTCGTCATATTTCTCTTTCCTGTCTTTGAACATTTCTTTCACTGCTTTCAGATAGGCCAATGCATCATCTGTTGTTAACTTCTGTGTTCCTCCTAAATTTTGAGGCGGTCCAGAGCTGTTTCAACTCACCCAAGACAATTAAATTTTGAAAATCCTTCTTGAATGAAAGACAAGATAATCTAATGATTTATTTGCATTAGAACAAATTTAAGGCCAATCATACAACTTGACAGCAATGATGGTGGTGGTGGTAATAACTACTCGAACAAAAAAATGTCAAATCTCGAATTCATAATTTCATACCAATACAAAGAAATCAACAAAAAGTAAATTTGCACAACGGTCCATGTATCCATGAAGCTTTGACCTAGAAGTAAGTTGGAGCACTTACCACCAAACTAGCCCAGATTCAAAACTTATGGGGTTGCTCCCCACGGAAAGAAAATACCAAACTTGCAAGAGTGCAGTTTGTTCCTTCTTCACGAGGCTCATAGAATAGTCTTTTCCAATGAAAATAAGTGCACAAAAGGCCATGTTGAAAGATGATACTACCACACTGTGCACAAAATAAATTGTGCCCAACAAGCACAAAAGCCCTAAGGTAAACTTGCTATTGCATGCAGTTCGACCAGATGAAGAAAACCAGTGATACCTCATAAGCACTAAATTCCTACATGAAAAAACTGACATCTACAAATCATTTGATAGAACAATTAACATAGGACTTACTATAATTAAAGGTAACAATGTTTAGATTGCAGCCCAGTTGCTTGACCCACTGCTCATGAAAGATGACTAATGAAGATTAACCAAATAATAACAGATTCTAGGAAAAATGATATTAGATTACATAATCATGGACTCCAGAAACACCAAACGAGTAAAAAAGGAAAGATCCTAAAACTGCAGACTGATTATATCCAGCACATAAGATCATGCTGCACATAATGCATGGACTCATTTTAAGTCATTCAAAAAGCAAAAAAGAGGTATAGTCTCTCCGCCAAACTACAAGCAACACATAGTAACCAGGGATAAAAATTCTTTAACACTATTCAGATGCAGTTCGACCAAAAAAACTACAATAATAAAACAATTAACTTCGAATTAACAGAGAAAAAACAAGAACTTACGATTCGCCTCGAGATGTAGAAGGGCGCTTCACTTGAGCACCTCCCATATAGCTCTCCTCCCTTCCCCTCTTCATTTATATGACCACCAGTTTCACCTCACTGCTCTTCCAAAAAATAAAAATCATATTCATTACAATTAGTCTAGGTTGCTTGTTTCTACAACCCCCTCCTCCTCCTTTCACTACAATCACAAAAAAGCATGAATCCTTCCCAGACAAAAACCCCAAATTCTCAACAATCAAAATGGATACAAATTCAAAACCCAAAAAAGCAAACCCAATAAAAACACAAAACACTAAAATACCAAAATTAAAATCAGGCTCCTCTAAACCCCAAGAAGAAATAAAAACAATCACATAAAATTGAAGCTTCTGGTACAAAAGTATTCAACCACATATTTGAGTCCACAGGTCAAGAGATCGAGACTCGGGGAGCTTATTTTATTTTCACTCCCTTGTCTCGCATTTTTTTCTTTCTCAAACAGATCCTCGCAAGCTAAATAGCAGATTAAAAATAAATGCTTTCATTGAAACCCCAACTATTACTAAAGCCTGCTAAAAAAGGAGCGTCAATTTTAAACATATATAAGCAAGGCCCTTTCAGGGCTTAAATAGACTAACCTCTACGCTAAACATTTTCCAAAAACAAACAGAGGGCATTGCAATACAATACAGAAGAAAATAAAAAATAAAAGTAAATTGTAAACCAAAATGAGCAACAAAGACCTTGTTTTGAAGCACAGAAATCCGTCGTTCAGAAAAATTCGAACCTCTACCGATCCGCTGCAACGAAAATCGATCACAATTCCATGAAATCCATGAAAAACTATGGCAAGAACATAGCCTCCTCCTCCTCCTTCAAAATAACACATATACAAACATCACAACTTAACAATGTTATTATTGCTATATATGTGAGTTATATTTTTAGAGAGCCGAGAAGGGCAGTAATTTTGTTCGCTTAATTTTTTACCACGGTAAATGAAATCTGACGTGGTTTAACTGGAGAGGGTAATGCAAGGTTAAAATGGTGATTAAGCGATTTGAGTCTGCATTTTTGGTTTACCGGCTGCGGATATGAGGGTGACCGGCTGTGGTCTGCTGTAATGCGCGGTTAACTGCCTGTTAGCGCGTTGCCATGGTGGGGGCCGCGGGTTAGGATTTGGGGTGAGGTTACCGGCTATGACCGAGGACATTTTGAAGGATCTTTTTATTTTTATTTGGTTTGCATGGGAATAATGTGGGGATATTTAGTGTTTGGTCTACGTTATGAGGGTGAGGAATGCTTTTATTTCATGAGATGAAGGGGAGGGGGAGAAAATTGGACACAATTAGCTTTGGAGGTGTGCCCTGGAGATCTAGCCAACCTGGGTTATTAGAGCAAGTCAGGGTCAGGGTCAGGGTCAGGGTTATGTTTCAAAAGAAGATCTTTGAATTTGGATAGGTTTTGTTATATGCTAAAAAGTTTATTAAAAATGTCTTGTTTAGGGTGATTGTTATTGAGAGAGTATGGATCAGTTTTGAAGCAGTGTTATTAGAGTGTACTTGTTTGCTTCGAAGGATATGAGGTTGTAGTCCTAAGAAAAGATATATCATGAGGTTTTCCATTTCGTAGGTGTTCTTGTAGACTATTTCATATATTTAGCTCATAATGTCAAACCATTCTGTAGAGGTGAAAAGTGCATCACTTGTACTTTTTCTCCACTCATTTTAGACTTGTTTTCACCCTTTGTCCCTAGTGCAATGGATTAGGACTCAAATGGCATGTTTATGTGCAAGAGTTGTCATTTAGCCTGTACCTTATCAAAATTTGAGTTCTTACTCCCCAGCAGTCCAAACACAACCCTTAAATCTATTATTTTCTATACTAGCTCAAAATCGTACTTATGCAATCCTAATCTTAGTTAAGAATTGTGCATGCGAGATTGACCCTCAATTGCCTAAATGAAATTTAATTATGGGCCCAATCCAACTTGCCTCAAACCAATGTTAACCACCAACTTAAGTGTGGAATATTCAAATTTGCACACTGGGGTGTTGTATGAAAGGACAAAGCCCTTGGTCATCTAGACATCAAGTGATCATCCATCATTAACACAACATTCAATCAATAAAGCATTATAAGAGTATTGCATCAACATGTGCAATCATAAAGATAGACATGGGTATTTGCATTTTTCTTGGCGTGTCTGCAAACTTGTAAAAATCATTGAATCAATCAAGAGGCTTGACTAAGGTACAAGGCAGGAAGCTAGTTGACTTCCCTTCCTTAGCATAACAAGTTCCAACAATGGTTTTAAACACCGCCATTTTCAAATACAATGAGGTGGATAGGAATATGAAGTCTTGAAGTATGTTGTTGAATGTCACACATAAGGTTCAAATGTTGTAGAAAGAGGTTCAAGGCTACAAGTGGAATGATCAAGGCTACAAGTGCAAGGATCAAGGCCACAAGTGTAAGGATCAATGTTCTAGGTGTGGGGTTGAACCAAAATATAGTGCAAGTCATTTTTCAGTTTGTAAGGGCTACATAGTTCAGGTCTGGTAGTAGAAAAAATTAATTGGGTCACTAAGCATCCACCACAATAGAACGTCTATTATCACACATAGAATTAAGCACTTCTATCATCCTTTGTCATTTTTTGTGTTTTATTTTAGTGTCTGTCTAAACACAACTCTTCTCTAAGTTGATTTTGATTGTAATTGTTTTATTACATTAAAATAGATACCCTTAAAGGATTGTATTTTCCCCCATTCATTTTGGTGAACCAACATATCTTGCACCCTAAGGTTTGGCCTTAGTGTTTGAATTTCTAATTTGTTTCAAATTTGAGTTTTCTATTTTTTATAATTTTCATATCAAATTTAAATCTTCCCTTGGTCTCTGAAATATACCAAGCCAATTTTTTTCACTTTTCCAATTACAACAAGCAGAGCAATACACAATCGTTGAAGTTAGCAATTAAACCAAACGATGCGGAATTCAACTCTAACCAAGAATGTACACCAGGATGGCATGATCATATGGTCAGAGGATCTCTATGCAATGCTGATAAGGGAACTCTAACCAAGAATGCGCCTGATGATGATGAGCATATGGTCAGAGGGTCTTGATGCAATGTTGATATAAAGAACTCTAACCAAGAATGCACCTAATGATGACGAGCATATGGTCAGAGGGTCTTGATGTAATGCTGATATAAAGAACTCTAACCAAGAATGCGCCGGATGTCGACGAGCATGTGGTCAGAGGATCCCTACCAACTATTATGCTGAAATAATTCGATGTCAAGAATGTGCTTTCCAACCCGAAGTGGAATTGGAGCTACCATATGACGGAGATGCAAAGTATTATAAAGCAAATATGAGAAGAAGTATGAAGTGCTGACAGTACTACTGTTCAGCTTACAATAATTAGAGACTTCCAATCCAACTCAAATGATAGAAGTTAGCAAACTGAAATGACGGATCAGCAACTTTGGAAAAACCAAACCAGCAACATAAAACCATACAAAAATGCTCACACCTCACTCATTTCTTAACCAAATGACCTCAAATCTGATGCAATGCACTCCTATGACAATGGCGACCAAGCTACACACTGGAGACCACTCTTAAACCCAAGTATTTATTTAGCACGCTTTCTAATGCACTCCAAAGAGGGGCAGCCTAGCAAGAAGGGCGATTTCCTTTTAGAAAATCAGATTCTTCATAATAAATTCTACAAATTGGCACAATGGGGCGCCCAACATAGACAAAGGGAAATATGAAATACCCAAAACGAATGCCTTTTTATTTTCAGATTTATGAATGAAACTACAGATTCAGCCCTGTTACCAGCAACTCCAAAAAATGACATAAAATGCAAATAACTGAACTACAAACAGAACTCAAGCTACAATGCAAACCTCACTACAAAAATCACTACTATCAGCAAACCTCTCCCTAGGTGCTATCTCTCAAGCACGAAGTGAGCCTAGGCTAGGAGGCATTCATTCCTCGAAGCAGTCCCAGAACCATTACGGTAGCATAACATTATTAAGATTTCGGATCCCCAAATGAGAGCACTCTTCCTCCTTTTATACTTTTCCAACTGGGAGTCTCTAAAATCCTCTTGCATGCATATGGGATAAAACATGAGAGGGAAAATAATATAATCCTCTTCAATTCTTTTTCAACCTCACCCTTAAAGTCCCCTCTTTTAAAACAACATTAATATTAAATAATAATGTTTAATTTACGGACTTTAAAATGGAGGCCAAGATGATGTCGGAAATCAATGATCTATAGCTCGTTGGAAAGGTCTTGACAAGACGAATCCAACCCCACTCTCAAAATCCCGTTTTGGTGCCAATCCTGAACTTACTAAAAATAGCCGTAACCAACAGGGACTAAGGAGAACAAACCCGGAAAGAAACTGCCAACCAAACCACAATCCACAAACAAAAGCAACCACCAAAACATGAAACCCCAATTTCAACCTCCAAGTAGCCTACGGGTCTCCGGAATAGGCCAACGGTCAACTGTAAAAGATCAAGCTAGAAAACGGGACATTACAGTCTCTTTTGTCTTCTAGTGTTTTGTCTTTTGCTTGTATGCCAAGTCTCATCATCCTCCCCACTTTACACTAAGGAGAAGTTCTAGATTGATCCCTACAATAGTTGAATCAACATAAATAAGTTGTGACTAGGGATTTTTACAAGCTATTGCTTATCTCAACGAGGAAGATGCCTTTGATCATGATGCCCATGTGGAACAAATGAATGAGCAAGATATGTCTTTCACTCCACAAATGCTTTCATTGGATCTTGCAAATTTGGGCAACAATACTAATCCTTCTACTTTGATTGATCTTTTACTATCTATTTATTTATTAACAAGCCTTGTGGGATGGAGGTACTCAAGGGTATAGGTCAAAGACTAAGCTCATCAAGTTCCCTAAATGGTTTGTCGTGTCATCTTTCCCAAGCCTCTTCTTTCATTGTTTATCCTCATTCTTCTTCTTCCACTTTTAGAATGTCATATGTTCCATAATTTGTAAACCCTTCCAACAATCCTCTCCTTCTATCCACTTCTCATATTATCCCTACCACTACTCCCCTCATTGTGCCTACTTCTCACATTCACCCCACTACTCCTTATCCTAGTTGTGTGCCTACCCCTTTTGTCACTTCTCGTGTTGTTATGTCACCCTCGTCTTACATCACCCACCTTACTCACATCCCCCTATAGACACTTAAAATGGACCATGTCCTTCCCACATCACTTTCAACATCCCCTAGTCATTCATCTTTCGACACCTTCCTAATACCACTTTCACCACCTTATGTCACCTCATGACACACTCATCCTAGGACCCCTTCATGTCCCCTTCCATCATCTAGTTAATTAAATAAATTAGATTTGTAGACACCTGAAAATAGTCCAATTAATTAATTAATTAATTAATTAATCAAGACTTCTCCATCATTTTGATTAATTGAATTATTTTATTTTATTAATCAGGATTATCTTATTTCCCAAATTAATTAAATTAATTTAATCAATTTTCCCCTTAGTCAAATTAATTAAATAAATAATATTTGTAGACACCTGAAAATAGTCCATTTATTTAATTAATCTACTTAGTCTATGACTAAAACTAGGCTAATTAAATAAATATCATTTATTTAATTAGCTACCATACCCTACCTAGCCCCTGTACACAAATTAATTAAGTAAACTCTTAATTAATTTAAACCACTAATTAACCCATCTCCTAATTTCCACCAGCGACATTAATTACGTTAATCATTTAATTAACTAATATAAACCCTCACTATCCCATCTCCCCACACTTGATTAAATAATTAACATTATTTAATTAAGGGGAGTCACATGTGTCTCCACCTTATATTTCATAATGCATGAAAGAGCATTATTTAAATAATAAAGCTCACACATATCTCCACCTCATCTTTCTAAATCCACGCACTTGTCATTTCTCATCGCATTCACTCATTAAAACAAATTTTTAATTCATTCTCATGGCTTTATCTTCATCAATGCAAAGCCTTCCCAAGGTGGAATTTTAAATTCCAAAATATCGAGAGCCCTCCATCTTTGTTGATGGAATCTTGGCCCTTGATTTCACCATGCAATCTCCACCCTTGGATCTCATTTTCAAACCTCCGTCATTGATCTAAAATCCTCAAAAATCTATAAATAAGAGTCTCTCCCAAGCCATTTGAACACAATTGAAGATTATTATACCATCATTATGCTCCAAAATTTCTCATATTCATAGCCAATTCCATATCTAATTGACTCCAAATCCTTGCTCTCACCGTGCCGGTATTATATTGAGCAATCCACGTTACTTTTTATTGGGTAAAGCTAGGATTTTGCATTGGGTGCATGCTTCTTCCTCCACCTTATCAAGGAGACTTGGATGGAAGGGATTTGAAGGTATAATCATTATTTTTTATTTCCTTTATGTTTGTTATATCTCATGCATTTCATGTATCTTCAATATTTAATTAATTTAATTTTCCTACATTATCCCTCTCCAATAATTAATTAAATAATTTTATTATTGATTAAATAATTAAATAATTTAGTCAAATTAATTATATTTATTTAATTAATTTAATTTTCCTACATCATCCCTCTCCAATAATTAATTACGTTGAGAGGCGTAACTACAGTGGAGTGTAATGGCGTGAGCGTGTTAACAAAAACTATTAAAAAGCTGACATATGAAAATAATTACACCGAGAGGAGTTATCGAGTGGCATTAAGGATGACTACGATCGTGTACATAAAAACAAAATAGAGTCGATATAGTTTTTTTTAAATAAATAGACATATTTTTTTAAATAATTATAAATATATAGCGGACCTAGTTTATTAAATCAATGCACATAAATAATGTGTATAAATATAAGTAGTACTCAAACATAAATTTTAGAAAAATCAAATCAAATAAAAACAAAGCAAATTGAATTGGAAGTTAGGGTAAATTATTTGTTTTAGTTTAATGAGAGCTAGAGTTAGGGTTCTTCAATCTTTAAAAGCCACAAATAAAATTAATATTTAGTTTAATGACCTTTGTTTTAGATTTTTACTATGGGAATTAATTCCTTTAATAACAATTTCAATATAGGCGTGATATCTCTTGGCGTCTTTTAGATAGATGTATTTAAGATATCTATGCTAGTTATTTTCCACTTGTCCTAATCCTCGTCCACTTTCCACAAATAAGAAATTCAAAATCCAAATAATAAATAGGAGTCACATGTCCAGCTAAAGTTAGTTAGCTAGATTCATTGAACTTGGACACTTGCACCAAAGTCAAGCTAACTTTACATCTCCACCATCCATTTCCATACTACACCTCTTAATCCTAACCATTCACATAAGGATAAGCCCTAGAAGCTTCCATCCTTGCCCTAGTTTTCTCTCACTCAATCTTGTCCATCCATTCATCTTTAATCTCAACCGTTCGCATAAGGATATGACCTAGAAGTATCCTTTGTTGCCCTAAAGTTGCATCTCTAATCTAATCTTAGCCATCTATCCTATCACTCAAAAATCTATAAATCAAACATTAACCAAGCCATAATCATCAAGAGCTCTGAAGGTAAAATTATGCTATCAAAGTGAGCAACCAACAATCAATATCGTGATAAAAAATCATTGGAGCAAATCCACCATTGTCATGGTGCAACAAAGGATATTTTGGTAAGAACTTTCTATGTTTTTCCTTTGTTTTTTGTTAGCTCTTCGCTCAACCGAAGGTGATGTTGAGTAGGGAATAGGTACTTTAATTGATGCATTGTTCCTTATTTTGGTTCCATATTTCTGCATACACACCACTCATTGTTCTTCATTTAGCCCCCTCCATTCCTCTTTATACTCCTAACATTTCTCCATCTACTCTAAACACCATTGTTAGGAGACTTGATGAGATGCAAAGCAAGGTGGATACCTTACCCATTAGAATTAAAATAGACATTACTAATAAGATCAAGCATAATCCACTTTCTTTTGAGATTATTTCTTATCCATTTCCAAATGGCTTTGTGGCCCCTCAGTTTGAGATGTACAATGGTAAAGGGGATCCTATGACACATTTGAGGTCGTTCAAAACTACATGTTTGTATTATTTGTATGATGACAAGCTTCTTGTTCAACTTTTTCCCACAGACTCTAAAAATTATTAAATTGAAAGGCTATATTCTCTTCCTCATGGCTCTATACATTGTTCTTCAAAATTGGAAAATTCTTTTGTGAACCATTTCAATGTCAATATTAGTTTAAAAGTCACTCTTTCAAATTTAGTGATTATAAACAAGGATCAAATGAGCACATTCATGATTGTGTTATTATATTTCAATACTTGTCCACTATGATGCATTATCAAAGTCATGGTGATGAGTTACAAATAATATCTATAAAAAGTTTGTTGCCTACTATTCAACAAAATGTGTACCTCGATAATTATGCTACTTTTATGTATTTGTGTGGTAATGTGAGGAATGTTGAATTGAAATTTTCCCAAGGCTAATGTTCAAAAAAATGGCTCTTCTCATGCTTTTTCTTCATCATCTTATCCTTCCAGGTTTCAACCAAATAAATAATTTTCAAAAGGGTAATGATAAACAAGAAAAGAAGCCTAATACTCATCATGTGGCCAATGCTTCTAATGTTATTACTCTAAATCCTCAAGGTTCAATAAGGTTTACTAGAATCCATGACATTTGCATGTTGTATTACAAAGTTTACTTGGTGCTAATATGAGTAATATGATTACTCTTCCTCATATTCAAACCATTGGATACTTTAGAGTTTAGACCTAAAGGTTTTGATAAAAGAAATTTGTAACTACCATAGAGTCAATGGTGATGATACATAATATTATGTTGTATTAAGGCATAAGATTCGAGATCATTTTGATAATATGATATGATACATGTTTAAGGTATGAATATGGGAGCAATAATTTGGTTGGTTGTTCTCCCTAATCAAGATTTGCAAATATACACAAATCCTTTTCCATCACATAATTAGTCTTATAATGTGGATTTTCTTGAGTAGTTGTCTTTGTATGGGGTACAATCACATGTTGATGGTCTTTAGCATATTGGTTTACAAGGGGTTGAAACTAAGTTTGTGATCATGTTTAATCAAGGTTTAGTATTGCTACATTTTCATCTATGCCACTTATTATAATTTCACATGATGAGATTCCACACAATAGTTATTTTGGTCCATTATATGTTAGAGCTTGTGTTGATTTCAAGCCAATTAAGGGTGGTCTTATTGATCTTACTTGTTTATACAATATATACATGAAAGAATTATTGTTTAATCATCATCAACAACATGAGTATGCACATTTAGGTGTTTCCCATAAGATGACTAATTGAGTAATGATAGAGAATGTGGGTTGTATTAATTTACCTTTGGTAGTTGGTCTGAAGGAAGTTCTCTTTTTATGTCACACCATCCATACTTCATATTGGTTTCGTGTAGTACTCTATTGTCCATGGATTGAACAATGTCAAGTGGTGCCTTCTATGTTACATCAATGCATAAAATATGTTCATAAGAGTGAAGTTGTTCCTATTGTTAGAGATCCATATATGTCATTATCGAAATCAAGTTAATGTGATGCCTCAAGCTTACACTCAAGACATCAATGACTAAAAATAGGATGAACATTTTTTTTGCAATACAAAAGTGGCATTACACAAGCCACACAACCCTCTTACATGCCCAAGGTGTCATAATAACTTGTAATGATACACTTGGCATGCACACCAATGCGTAATGCAAAGTGACACAAGCAAAAGACTTAAAACCACCATGAGACAAAACACCATGGTTGACATAGAAAACAAGACATAGGGGAAAGTCAGGATTTCCTAGGATCACTAAATAACCCCTAAAACATTTCTACTAGACTACTCCTCTAATATCTTATAGTTACGTGAAGCATAAGGTCAAAACTGTAATAAGTTCAAACTTTAGGGAAGGACTTACACTAGGTTGGACTTCCCCTTTTTCCTTACAACTTGACTTTGCAGACATGACTTGCCATTCAAATTTCATCCCTGAGTTGCAATTTACACTAGCATGTACCTTGGACTTTGGCATCGAGTTGTACTTCGCAACTTACAACACCCACTCGAGTTTCATCATTTAGGTCGTAATTGCATTCTACAACCGCTCTAGCTTTGAAACTTCCATTTTGCATATCATATCATGTAGAATGTCAAACCAACTCTAGACTCTAACTCTAGAGCAACTTTAGGTTTCAAGAACCAATTACAGTTTGCACTTTTTCAAAGTGTGAAGGGACTCCAATCTTCGATCTCAGGTCGACTTCAGGCTTTTGGGTCCAATTGCAGTTTATATTGGTGCAAATTGCAAATAAACTCTTACCCTCAAACCACCTGCAACTTTAGACTTCAGAGACTGATTGCAATTTTTACTATGCAATTCTAAACTCTAGACTTCCTACAATTTCAAACTTCAGAGATTGATTGCAACTTGTAGTTTAGACTGTGAAGTCTGATTTGCAATAGAAAACAACAGAAGAAGAGATAAGGTAAAAACCAGTAAGTCTCATTTTCTCACATAACATGGCAAAACCTCAATTTTTGTGTTGGGAGAAAAAGGCTTGGACCAAACATTTGAGGACTTGCAAGCTCTATGTTGGTCAAATGAGAACCCCCTAAAACAAGCATGATTCCCAAGAAACAAGATCAAACAAAGACTCATGAATCTAACACGAACATCACAATGAACCACACAGTAACATAATCATATAAGTCAAGACAAGACTCTCACGAGAATCAAAAGGAAAGCATAACATAATTCATGACATTAGCATCCTAACTTTCCATGCATCAGGACTAAGCAATAACATTTCATTTCATTTTAGTAACGTCTTACAACACATCCATGAAATCTACGTTACCTAAGCACTTTTCAAAAGCATGAATAGTAAAATCTATGATGCTCAAATGAAAATTACAACCTACACATGCATCTTTACCCCAATACATAACACCATAATTATTAAAATAATAAGCCCGCATCCAAAGGATACAAGGATGGGCATAAATTGAGATCAATTACAAGTTTAATTACAAAGATACAAGATTACAACTTTACACAACTCAAGGAATAATACAACATGGTAAAGCATATCAAACCAAGAACTGGTGCAGGAGCACCCCTACAAGACAGGATATAGGTTCATTGTCCGCATGACAGGACATTAGTCTATTTTTAGCATGTTTGACTTCATAATGTAATAAGGTCCATTGGACCAATGCATATGTATTAGATCAGCCTAGGAGAGTGTGCAGGTAGTTAGAGTTCGTGATCAGGTTGTCTGAGCTGTCTTCTCCCAGCCGCTTGGAAGCTCCCAGCCGCTGGGAACCGAGTTGGTAGTACTCGTAGGATATTGCTATAAATAACTCAGATCAGTTAGGGTATGATATGCTATCAGAAAGAGAATATCATATCAGAGAGAGAGTAGTAGTTGTGTTATGTTGTACTGGTGATTGTGTGAGTTCCAGAGATCAGTCCAGACATTGTGAAACATTGTTGTAGAAACAGGACATTTGTGTTTCATCTAAATAAGATCTCATCAATTGCATTATCTGGATTATCAGTTGTTTATGTTTTGATTTCTGTTCTGATTACATGTTAATGGATACTTTCAACCCTTCCACCGGTTGATTCTGTGAATCGGTGGAATGGTCATGCATGTTAGTTTAGGTTGTAGTTTAGTTTTCTGTTTATGCATTTCATTGTGTGAGAGATCAGTTGGTCGCATGCTATGAATCAACCTAGCATCCTCATGTGCTAGGATTTAGGAAGAAAAACTGTTAAGTTTTGATCTGAAGGTGATCCGGCCCGATCGTCATATTCTCTTTGTGAAATTGTGCGGTTCTGTGAGTTTGCATGCAGCTGACGGATATACAGGGATCTGCATGTGCTTTTCCAGACGGAGCGAATCGCATCGTCATCTGTGAGTATATCGCTATCTGGATCGGGTTATGAAGCTGATGAAGATTGTATGTTTCAAGTGTATCAGGATGATATAAGTCGGATATATACTCAGTGTATATCGTCGTCAGGATCATCTTTCGTGTGTACCCATCATCCGCATATCGCTATCGTATGCGGAAGTGAAAGTTGATTTTTGGCTAAGGACCGGAGAGGTCATCATCAGGATATTAAGAGATCACCCGGATATTCATTATCATGTTGCGGAGGATATAAGTGTCTTATATCCGGATGACATCATCATCAGGTGCATTGACATCATCATCAGGTGCAAGTGACGTCATCGTCATCAGGATATTACGAATATCACCCTATGCAAGTTTATCCTGCTATCGCTAAGTGTTTTGGCATCGGCGTAAGTCATCGGCATAAAGTTTGGTTAACATCATCAGGATGTTTCAATATGACCGGATAAGTCATATCCTGATGCTGTTGTTTGTGTAGTCAGATATCGGGGTGACGTAAGCATCAAAGGAAAGGTGCTTGAAGTTGTCGTCATCAGGATATATCGGAGGAACCGGATATTTTATATCCTGCTGATGAAGGTGATGCTGAACATCATGATGATGAAGATAGAGTTTGGCGGTAAGATGAACAGTGAACATCAGGAGGATGTTTGCGCTTACTGAATGTGATGATGATGCTGATAGCCGAATATGATGATGCTGCTGACAGGCGAAAGGCGAAAGGCGATAAGGAAGTGAACAGTAGTTAGCAGGAGGATATTTCATGCTCGTTCGAAATATGATGATGCTGTCTGTGTTAGCAAGAAATATGATGATGATGATAAACCGATAGGTATTATAACATGTTGGTTGTATTAATGACTCCTCCTTCCCATTTGTAAGCTCCCGTTGCGTTTACCTCTGCATCATAGTGGTATCAGAGCAAAGGAAGGATCTTCTGGAAAAGATAAGGATATAGCAGGATGTCAGGTGATGAAGGAACATCTGAGGTTCCGGCAAGGATGACCAACGTTGAGTTGGCAGTTCTGGTGAAGAAACAGATTGCAGAGAGCAAGGCCGTGAAGGCTCAGAATCAGGAATTGAAGGATGAGTTAGCGAAGTTGAGGAGCAGAGTAGGTTCTGGTAGAGAAGAAGATAGGGAAGAAGAAGAGATCCCTAGTTGGAACGAGGAGGTTGTTCCTGCAGACCAGAGACCACTGTTGAACACCCTCAAGGCCATGGAGAGGAGAACCATGGATGTGAAACTGGATTTGCCAGTGTTTACAGGAAAGATGGAACCTGATTCAGTGATGGAGTGGATAGACTCCTTGAACAATTTCTTTGAAACAGAGGAGATACCAGAACAACAGAGGGTGAAAATAGCCCAGTCAAAAATGAAAGAAGCTGCCTTGACATGGTGGAATTTTGTCCAAGATGATAGAGTACAGGAAGGAAAGCGTAGAGTCACTACATGGAAGAAGATGATGGCATTAGTAAAGGAAGCTTATGTCCCATTGGATTACAATATCCAATTACACAAGAGGAAGCAAAACCTGAAGCAGAAGGAGCTAGATGTCAGCTCATATACAGAAGAATTCATGAAACTTTGTATGAAAACAAAGGTAAAGGAAAGTGAAGAAGAGAAGGTAGCCAGATACCTTAATGGATTGAGGTTCAATATTCAGGAAGATTTAAGTCTGCATAATCCAGATACAGTTCAGAAATGCTTTCAGTTGGCATTGAAAGTGGAAGAGAAGTTAAAGAGAAAACAAGAACAACACAATAGAGGAAGAGGAAGACAACAAAGAGGTGGAAGAGGTCCTTTTAGAGGTAGAGGACATGGACATGGATATCAAGGAGAATCCAGTCATGACAATAGTAAGGGAAACAATAGTCAGAACCAGAGGGAAAATTATAGTCAGCAAGGAAACTTCAGGGGTAGAAGACCTTTCAGAGGAAGATCCCAGGGCAGAGGATCCATCAGATGTTATAACTGTAACAAAGAAGGCCATATAGCCAGCAGATGTCCAGAAAAGGCCACAAGCTCAACAGGAGAAAGAAGAACAAATCTGATCCAAGAACCTGATAATCAAAGTATGACAGGCTCTACTTCTTTTCAGAGTGTGAATGCTCCTGATAATTATGGATACCCAGAAAGTGGAGAGTCTCTAATGATGAGAAGAACAATTACTACCATGAAGGTACCTGACAAAGAATCCCCTCAAAGAAAGTCTCTTTTCAGAACTATTTGCAAAGCAGGAGGTAAGGCATGTAAAGTTTTGATTGATTCTGGTTCTACTGAAAATTTTGTGTCTGAAGAAATGGTGACAAAGCTTAAGCTTAGGAGATTGCCTCACCCATCCCCATATAAAGTCTCATGGCTTACCCAAGGTCAGCAGACAACTGTAGAAGAGCAGGCTTGGGTAGAATTTCAGATTGGAGCATATAAGGATAAGTTGTTGTTTGACATTACCACGATGGATGCTTGCAATCTTTTATTTGGTAGACCATGGCAGTATGATTTGAAGGCACAACATGATGGTGTTAGAAACATCTATACAATCACTAAAGATGGTAAGGATATAAAGTTACTACCATTAACAGAGAAGGAGGAGAAATCTAAAGGAAAAGAGGTGAAGGTAATGCTGATGGAAGGTAAACAGTTCATGAAAGAAGTAGCAGCAGAAGGTGCAGTTGCATATGCCCTAATCCCATGTATGAGGGTGAATAAAGAACAACAACAAGAAGTCAAGGAAGAGAAGAAGCAAAGGTTCATAGACCCAGCTGTCCAAGAGCTATTGGATAAGTACAAAGGTATCATCTCAGAAGGAATACCAAGATCCCTACCACCTGTCAGGGATATCAGTCACTGCATAGACTTAATTCCAGGGTCAACACTTCCAAACAAAGCAGCCTATAAGCTAACTCCAGAACATAATGCAGAAGTAGCCAGACAAATTGAAGAATTATTGGATTCAGGTCTGATTGGGAAAAGTTTAAGTCCATGTGCAGTACCAGCTGTACTAGCACCAAAGAAGGAAAGTACTTGGAGGCTTTGCACAGATTCCAGAGCTATTAACAAGATCACAATCAGGTATAGGTTTCCAATCCCTAGGATAGAGGATTTACTTGACTATTTGGGAGGTGCTAAGTATTTTACAAAAATAGATCTAAAGAGTGGATATCATCAGATCAGGATTAGACCAGGAGATGAATGGAAAACATCATTCAAAACTAATGAAGGGTTATATGAATGGAAGGTTATGCCTTTTGGTTTATCTAATGCACCTAGTACTTTTATGAGGTTGATGAATGAGGTTTTGAAAGAGTTCATTGGTAAGTTTGTCATAGTATATCTAGATGACATTCTGATTTTCAGCAACACAAAAGAAGAACATCTCAGACACATAGATTTGGTTCTTAAGAGGTTACATGAAGAGCAGCTGATGATAAATTTAGACAAGTGTTTGTTCATGCAAGAGGAGATCACATATTTGGGTTTTGTCATTTCACAAGGAAAGTTACAAATGGATAAGGAGAAGGTAAGTGCCATATTGTCTTGGCCAACCCCAAAGACTATGAATGATGTCAGAAGTTTCCATGGGTTAGCAACCTTCTACAGGAAGTTTATAAGAGGGTTTAGTCATATTTGTGCACCCATGCTTGATACCATCAAAGGAGGACAGAAGTGCAGATTTGTTTGGACTCAAAGAGCAGATGATTCTTTTGAAACATTGAAGAAGAAGGTGGCATAGCAGCCAGTCCTTGCACTTCCAGACTTTAACAAAATCTTTCAGGTGGAATGTGATGCCAGTCACATGGCCATTGGAGCAGTACTCAGCCAAGAAGGTAGACCTATTGCATTTTTCAGTGAGAAGCTCAATGATGCTAAAAAGAGGTATCCCTCATATGATTTGGAAATGTATGCTTTAGTCCAGTCACTCAAGAAATGGAGGCATTACTTGATGCCAAAGGAATTCATAGTATTCACAGATAACCAGGCTCTGAGTTTCATAAACAGCCAGGAAAAGCTGAACCACAGACACATGAAATGGGTAGAAACCTTACAAGCTTTTACTTTTACATTGAAGCATAAGAAAGGAGTCAAGAATAAAGTTGCAGATGCTTTGAGCAGGAGAGTTCTAACAGTCAACCAGATTCAGTTAGAAAGTGTTGGCATTGATTCACTAAAGACCATGTATGGGACTGATGAAGATTTTGGAGAGATATATCATGTATGTACTTCTTTTGGAGAGAAATATCATGCTGAATTCTCTGAATTTTTGATTCAGGATGGATTGTTGTTCAAAGGTGGACAGTTATGTATTCCAAGGTGTTCTATGAGGTTAAACATCATTAAGGAGAAACATTGTGGAGCTATGGCAGGTCATTTTGGTCTAGATAAGACTCTTGATCTTGTCCGAAGACATTACTTTTGGCCTAAGTTACCATCAGATGTCAGAAAGTTTGTGGAGACATGTGTGATATGTCAGAAAGCTAAAGGCAGGTCGACTAATGCAGGTTTATATCAGCCCTTACCCATTCCTTCCAGACCATGGGAAAGCATAAGTATGGATTTTGTCTTGGGTTTACCAAGGACAAGGAAAGGGTTTGACAGTGTTTTTGTTGTAGTGGATAGATTCAGCAAAATGGCACATTTCTTGCCATGCAAAACCACTGCTGATGCTTCATACATTGCAGATTTGTTTTTCAGGAAGATTGTCAGAATCCATGGATTGCCATTGAGCATAGTGTCAGATAGGGATGTGAAGTTTATTGGTCACTTCTGGAGAACTCTTTGGAAGAAACTTGGAACAAATTTGTCTTTTTCCTCTGCATATCATCCTCAAACGGATGGACAGACTGAAGTAGTGAACCGTTCCTTAGGAAATTTGCTTAGATGTTTGACAAAACAACATGGAGAAAAGTGGGATAATATTCTATCTCAAGCTGAATTTTCCTATAATGATACTGTCAATAGGAGCATAGGGAAATCACCTTTTCAGATAGTTTATGGTATGCATCCAAGAGGAATTTTGGAATTGAGAGATCTACCTACAGTAGACCCTATTAGTGCAGAAGGTGAAGCTTTTGCAGAAGCCATCAAAGAGGTTCATGATCAAGTCAAGACCCAACTGCAGCAAACCACCTTGAAGTATAAGGAATATGCTGATAAAAAGAAGAAGGATGTACAGTTTGATGTTGGAGATTTGGTATGGGTTCATTTGAAGAAGGACAGACTTCCTAAGGGCAAATATACTAAACTTATGCAGAGAAAAGTTGGACCATGTCAGATTTTGCACAAGCATGGACAGAATGCTTATGAGATACAACTCCCACCTGATCTTGGTTTGTCCCCTATATTCAATGTATGTGATTTAACTCCATACAAGTCTTATCCAGATGTAGATCAGGAACTCCTATAGGATACAGTCAATGATGACATTCCCAAGCATGATCCTCCACAGTTGCAGAAGGTTTTGGACACCCGAGTGGTCAAACAGACCCGGAACAAACAGTACTTGGAGTATCTAGTATCTTGGAAGGGAAAACCTAATTCTGAAGCAGTATGGATGACTGAAGAGCAGATCCAGAAACATGGTGCAGATCTTCATACTCTCATCTCAAGTGGACTTGAGATTTCTTCTTCTGGGGAGTATGGTGCAGGAGCACCCCTACAAGACAGGATATAGGTTCATTGTCCGCATGACAGGACATTAGTCTATTTTTAGCATGTTTGACTTCATAATGTAATAAGGTCCATTGGACCAATGCATATGTATTAGATCAGCCTAGGAGAGTGTGCAGGTAGTTAGAGTTCGTGATCAGGTTGTCTGAGCTGTCTTCTCCCAGCCGCTTGGAAGCTCCCAGCCGCTGGGAACCGAGTTGGTAGTACTCGTAGGATATTGCTATAAATAACTCAGATCAGTTAGGGTATGATATGCTATCAGAAAGAGAATATCATATCAGAGAGAGAGTAGTAGTTGTGTTATGTTGTACTGGTGATTGTGTGAGTTCCAGAGATCAGTCCAGACATTGTGAAACATTGTTGTAGAAACAAGACATTTGTGTTTCATCTAAATAAGATCTCATCAATTGCATTATCTGGTTTATCAGTTGTTTATGTTTTGATTTCTGTTCTGATTACAGGTTAATGGATACTTTCAACCCTTCCACCAGTTGATTCTGTGAATCGGTGGAATGGTCATGCATGTTAGTTTAGGTTGTAGTTTAGTTTTCTGTTTATGCATTTCATTGTGTGAGAGATCAGTTGGTCGCATGCTATGAATCAACCTAGCATCCTCATGTGCTAGGATTTAGGAAGAAAAATTGTTAAGTTTTGATCTGAAGGTGATCCGGCCCGATCGTCATATTCTCTTTGTGAAATTGTGCGGTTCTGTGAGTTTGCATGCAGCTGACGGATATACAGGGATCTGCATGTGCTTTTCCAGACGGAGCGAATCGCATCGTCATCTGTGAGTATATCGCTATCCGGATCAGGTTATGAAGCTGATGAAGATTGTATGTTTCAAGTGTATCAGGATGATATAAGTCAGATATATACTCAGTGTATATCGTCGTCAGGATCATCTTTCGTGTGTACCCATCATCCGCATATCGCTATCGTATGCGGAAGTGAAAGTTCATTTTTGGCTAAGGACCGGAGAGGTCATCATCAGGATATTAAGAGATCACCCGGATATTCATTATCATGTTGCGGAGGATATAAGTGTCTTATATCCAGATGACATCATCATCAGGTGCATTGACATCATCATCAGGTGCAAGTGACGTCATCATCATCAGGATATTACGAATATCACCCTATGCAAGTTTATCCTGCTGTCGCTAAGTGTTTTGGCATCGGCGTAAGTCATCGGCATAAAGTTTGGTTAACATCATCAGGATGTTTCAATATGACCGGATAAGTCATATCCTGATGCTGTTGTTTGTGTAGTCGGATATCGGGGTGATGTAAGCATCAAAGGAAAGGTGCTTGAAGTTGTCGTCATCAGGATATATCGGAGGAACCAGATATTTTATATCCTGCTGATGAAGGTGATGCTGAACATTATGATGATGAAGATAGAGTTTGGCGGTAAGATGAACAGTGAACATCAGGAGGATGTTTGTGCTTACCGAATGTGATGATGATGCTGATAGCCAAATATGATGATGCTGTTGACAGGCGAAAGGCGAAAGGCGATAAGGAAGTGAATAGTAGTTAGCAGGAGGATATTTCATGCTCGTTCGAAATATGATGATGCTGTCTTTGTTAGCAAGAAATATGATGATGATGATAAGCCGATAGGTATTATAACATGTTGGTTGTGTTAGTGACTCCTCCTTCCCATTTGTAAGCTCCCGTTGCGTTTTACCTCTGCATCAAGAACTCTTTAAGCTCCCAAGAAATCTTCAAAAGGGGACCAATGGGGAATGTTACCCACCTCCCAACCATATTACCATTGCGAAGTGCAATAGATGTCTATGACACTCTAGGAAACCCCCAAGCTATGAAGAGAGAATATCAAGGATGCACTTTTGGCATGAGCAATCTCACACACAACAAGGGTCTCAAAAAAGACACCAAGATAAACTACATAAGGGTTTAACATGGGTTTCACACACACCCAACACAAACACCAAGGGAACTGATAAATCTAATATAATTCAATGGACACCCACACTTGAATACACATGTATCAAGGGTCCAATGCATAATTTAGGGGATTAAAAATACATTAATGCTTCAATGCACAACCATGTTTGAACACATACACACAATGGTTCAATGCATAAATCACCACAAGGTTACTCATGGCCCAAACAAAGTAGGAGAAGGGAAAAAGGAAAACACAAGGAGCATCCATACTTTTAAACTTGCATACATATCCTTTTCTATTCATCAACACTAACATTTCCACTAGACAATGGAGCCAAGGAAGAAGGAAAACACTCCAAATCCATATTACAATTCTCCCATTAATGAATGCTAAATCAACATTTACAATGAATGGACATAGCACGAAAAACAAGATACAATATCGACACATCAAATAAACATACATATTGCAATCGAGATAAAATAATAATCTAAAAGAGTTATGGCCTTCTACCAGTAACCCACTAGAAGATGTAGTAATAACCACCAACACAAATCAATGGGTTGGCACAACCACTCACTCATGCAAGGAATTACAAGGACCTATCAAGTATCAACAACCTGATGAGAAACAAGAAGGGGAAACTGCTAGGTATCCATTCATACATCCAAAAGTCAAATTTGATAATAAAAAAAGGGTCAAGGCATGGAGAAATGAGGTCAAAACACATAACACTCATGTCCATGAGGGCAAAAATATACAAATCTAATATAAGGCCTATAAAAAGGTCAACTTTGACTAAAAATTCAAAGCATGGAAAATGATGTCAAAACATGTGACTCTCATATCCATGAGGCAGGGAATCATGTTTCCCACATGAGGCTTTTTGTCTCATAAAATAATAATGAAAATAAGGTTTTAAACACAATTTTCATTTTTTAAAAGGAGGGAAAACCATAAAATTCCCCAAATCCACCATTGAAGACATCCCTCAAGAACACCAAAATTTATTTCCCAAATTACACAAAATTTTCAAATCTAAAAATACCCTTATGATCCTAACATGCACAACAACACTCTTTTCAACTCA
The DNA here is from genome assembly GCA_027924645.1 of Cunninghamia lanceolata. Taxonomy (NCBI): domain Eukaryota; kingdom Viridiplantae; phylum Streptophyta; class Pinopsida; order Cupressales; family Cupressaceae; genus Cunninghamia; species Cunninghamia lanceolata. The sequence continues at coordinate 12,724,939 of BSBN01000655.1, forward strand.
TAAATCTTCCTACTCACATTCAATTCTAGGAATATTTTGCCATAACTCGGCCTCTTGCTTGCATTTTCAAAAATAAATTGAAAGCAATAAATTAAATCAATATGTTTCTAAATGCATACAAATCACTCCATATACTCCTATAATTGATTAAGCCATGTGCATTCCCCTATTGTGGGCATGGCAAAGATACAAATTACAATTTAAAAGTATAAATAAAAAGGGAAATACCTTTCCAACTTCAACTTGCAAACAATGGAGAAAATTCCTTTAGAGCACACACCCACACAAACAACCCTTTTGCTACTATTATGCAATCCAATTCCAAGCTAAATCCACTCCAATCCATGGCAATTCCAAGCTTTTTCCTATTTTATAAATTTCTTGAGAGAGAGAGAGAGTTTCCACCAAAAATAATAAGAGATGAAAAATATCTCCCTTTTTCCTTTTATTGCTTTTTTTGCATAGATAATTGTTTTCAAAAAGGTCTTTTACCAAAATATTTATTTTCTAGACCATATGCTTTATAACAAAGTTATTCAACTTATAATTTATGGCAAAGATACAAATTACAATTTAGAAGTATAAACAAGTGCCACGTAGTGGCCAGTTTTGTAGTGTTGTTATTATAGTGTTTGTTTAGTTGTAATTTTTTTGTAAATAGTTTATTAGAACCACTAAACAGAGAAGTAGAGAACTACCAGTAAACAACCATAAACAAAGCTCACAACAAATTAGCTCTCTGTTAATAACTATTTGTTTTAAATAATCCCCTTATTCCACAAAGATAGCTAACTTTTAACGAACAACTTCAAAGGCTTTACTAAATATAGATTAAAAACAAATTATTCATATAAAACTATAGAAAATAACGAACAACTTTACTAAATATAGATTAAAAACAAACTATTCATATAAAACTATAGAAAACTGACAAATACATTAAATATTGGAGAATTTTTTGTTTAAGTAATAGTAGTAAGTACTTTTAAAGAACATGATATTAATTATTTTAATTAATCTAATATTGTGGTTTATAATAATTTTCTAAAGATAAAGAATTGTTTATCATTTCAAATTTGTAACTATTATATTTCTAGAACTAAATTTATAAGAAAAATTTATGTGAACTCGTTTTGAAATGTCTTGGGTAAATAAAATTGAAATCTAAAAAAAATCTAATTTGGTAAAAATAAAATAGCACTAAAATATTTCCTTAACAAAGCCTATTAAATAACACAAATATTTCCTTAACTATAAAACTAAACTTTACAAAGCCTACATATTTGTATTTATGTGGAGACCCCCGACCCTAGTTGAGTTTATAGAGATTTAAAATGTCTCCTTAAGATATTAAAATGTAATAATACTAATACTTTTATAATTTAAAATGCATTAAAATATTGTAAGTTTGAAGAATAAAATAAAAATGTAATAACATGGCGAAATATTTTTCATGATACTGTAGATTTTTAACTTTTGACTAAATAAAATTAAAATCCTAGATTTTTAACTCTTGAATAAATAAATTTGAAATCCCAAAAATAATCTAATTTCATAAAATAAAATGTGTAGGACCCTAACCCTAACCCTAGTTGGGTGTGGAGAGATTTGAAATGTCTGCCTAAGATATTAAAATGTAATAATATTGAATACTATTACAATTTAAAATGCATTAAAATATTGTAAGTTTGAAGAATAATTACACAATATAATAACAATAACATATTCATATTTTACCTTAACTATAAAACTAAACTTTAAAAAGTCTGCATATTTGTATTTATGTGGAGAGCCCTTAAGATATTAAAATGTAATAATATTAATACTATGATAATTTAAAATGCATTAAAATATTCTATGTTTAAAGAATAAAATAAAAAATGTAATAACATGGCGAAGCATTAAAATATTGTATGTTTGAAGAATAAAATAAAAAATGTAATAACATGGCGAAATATTTTTCATTTTTAACTTTTGAGTAAATTAAATTGAAATACTAGATTTTTAACTCTTGAGTAAATAAAATTGAAATCCCAAAAATAATCTAATTTCATAAAATAAAATGTGTAGAACCCTATATTTTTTTAATAGTATTATTAATATTATAACTTTGTCCCTTTGACAAAAAGTAATTTTTAATTAAATTCATAAAAATTAATGATTCTTCCCGTCATAATTATCACCATCCATTTAGGCGCAATTTAACTAGTGGGAGACAAAATTTGTGTTCATAATTTGTTTACTTGCCACATCCTCCCCTCAAACCAAAATTCTCTCCACATTTATAGCTTTTTGTTGCACTCTCCGACAGAGAAGAGGTCATTTTTTTGAGCCAATGACAATACAGATAAATCATTTTTCAATGATTTTTTGTTAAAATTTATCATATTGACATAGGAAAAGTACAATTTTAAATCAAATTTACCCGACAAGAAAAATAATCCTGTATTTTGATCGTTTACAATCAATAGATTAATAACTAGATAAGTGAGAACTCATTGCAATAGTATTGGCCGGTACTAATAAAAAGGGAAATACCTTTCCAACTTTAACTTGCAAACAATGGAGAAAATTCCTTTGGAGCATACACCCACACAAACAACCCTTTTGCTACTATTATACAATCCAAATCCAAGCCTAATCCACTCCAATCCATGCTAATTCCAAGATTTTTCCTATTTTATAAATTTCTTAAGAGATAGAGAGAGAGTTTCCACCAAAAATAATAAGACATGAAAAATATCTCCCTTTTTCGTTTTATCACTTTTTTTTGCATAAATAATTGTTTTCAAAAAGGTCTTTTACAAAAATATTTATTTTCTAAACCATATGCTTTATAACCATCTGCTCAGGAAGTGTTTTGTATCTGCTCCAAGTTGTTGGTTGAAAATGTTTCCAATAGCACTCTAAAAGCTGTGGAGACCCATCCCAATAATGAAGAAACTGATATCCTTAGAAAGTGGAATGCTCCACTCCACATTTGCAAGGTGGATAATACTAAAAAGCTTGCCCATAAAAATACTAAATGGACCCCCCATTAAAGGATGGATGAAACTTAACTTTGATGGGGCTGCTAAGGGCAACCCAAGGGTTGCCAGTGGTGGAGGGGTCCTAAGATCTTATAAGGGGGAGATGGTGGCTGCTTATGCTGGGGGGCTAGGAGAAAGCTCAAACAATGTGGTTGAAGCGATGGATCTCCTATGGGGGTTGAAAGTGGCCTTATCCATTAGTATAAAAAACATGCTAATAAAGGGGGACTTGAAGCTCATTTTGGATGCTATCCAAGAGAAAGGTAGAGTGGGATGGCGTGTTGCTGATATTATCCAAGACATTAAACACTTCTTATTGGGGTTGGATAAGTTTGAATTAAGACACACATATAGGGAGGGTAACGACGTTGCAGATGCAATGGTCAACTTAGGGATTAATCTGAATCCTAAGAGATGTTGGAGAAATATTAATAATCTCCCTAGAAACATCAAAGATAGCCTACACTTGGAGGCACAACTACCCACTTAATGGATAATATTAATTGGACTTCTTCTAAGGAGGATTATATTTCCATATTTATTCTTTATATTCACTAGAAGTTTAGCCTCGATAAAAGGCCTTATCAAGTGATAAGAGGGGGAATTAGAGCTGATCATGGGGCTACTAGTCTCATGAACAAGAAGGTGATGTTAACAATGATGAGCTGGAGAGAAATGATTCACATCACCTCTAGCCAACTCATCCAGTTCACATGGCCTCTGATGACTTCACCTATGGGAAGGGTTCAAATTTTGGTGGTGCATCCTCCCAATGATCACACACGTTGGAATCATAACTGTGGTAATTATGAGTTGGAACAAGAAGGGACTTGCGAGGACAACTCAAGTAATGTTTACAGTCATCAGAGTAAAATTCATAAGTGTAAAGACCTTTAGTCGAATAGAAATTCTAGAAATATCACTAACTGCACTATTAGCTCCTAGTTTTCCTTGTTGCAGACGTGTAATCTTTTCTATAGGGTTTGAACAAATTGAGAATGGGAGGTGACAGGATCAGAATCAAGCCCATTTCTTGTGAGGAATTCAAAGCCGACAATATGTTATGGAGTATCTGCTACGAGGGGGGCATCACCCCTTTTTTGTAATGCCTCAATGGATTCGATGAAAACCTATCCATTTAGTTCACTATGTCTTGGGACTCGAGGGTGGTTCAGGTTGGCGAAGTGCAGTTCGACGTCAGTGAGGAAACCATAGCCCAAGCTACGGGTTTATCCTGCAAAGGAAAGAAATTGAAAATATAGAGCAAAGTCCAAGACAATGAGAGCATGGCTCTATTCTTTAGGGAAGGAGAAAATCCTGTTAGAGTGCAGGGAGGATTTGAAAGAGATAGCCTTGTGTCTTCGTGGGACAAGGTATGTTTCCTATCGATGAAGTATGTGTCCTTGGATGGTCATTTTAAATGTTTATATCACTATCACTTTGCACCATTGAACCATTTCAAACACAAAGTTCTCATCAATTTCCCTTTTTATCTATTGACCTCCCTTGAATCCTTGATAAAAGTGGCTAAAGATGTTCATGTCAGTAACCCCTATATCACAATTGTCCCTCTTCACCAAGGCTTAATTCTTCGCCTTTACTAGTTTCACCTTGCCCTTTGTCCCCCTAAACCTATATGGGCCTGTCTAGTTGAGGACGAGTATGGCAAGCAATTGTGTGAGAAAGCTCTGCATTCTACTGTTAAAGATGGGTCCATTCCTTTTAAGGCTGCTGATGTTAGTCCTGCGGGGGGTGTACATGTTGGTAGGTCCCTTGTGAAGAATTCCCCTATGGTTATTGGACCCCCCTTAGATGCCATGACCCCTACTACTGAAACCCCAGTGTCCTACTTAAAAAAGAAAAAGCAAAAATCTATAAAAACTCCTCAGACTATGAAGAATACGGTGATCACCCCCGTGGTTCCCGCTGTCAAACCCTCCCCTATTGTTATTGGCAATCTAACTGATGCTTCTAGCAATTCCCATCAAAAGGATGTTGTCGAGGGTCTCTGTGACCTGAAGAACAGTCCCACCCACCTTGGGAATATGATGAGGGATTGGAAGAAATGTGGCTTGACAGAGTCATCGAAGAAGACGAAGGCCAAGAAACCTGTGTTATGACTCAGGCTGAGGAGATGGAAGAGTCTGGGGATTCTGCTCCTGTGGGGGTTCAGAAGAATGAAAGAGGAGCTGACATGGAGAGAGAGGAGGAGGCCGCTTACAAGGAGAGGGGTATGACCAAAATGGCAGTTACGAAGAAGACTAGTGGTGTTGCTACTAGGAGGCCTAGCATTCGTCGCTCTAGTAAGTTGGATAGAATTCTAACCCTAGCTATCAGAATTGTGGATTATTCTAGTGCTTCAGATTTTGAGGAAGAAGTGGAAATCTAGCAATTTAAACTCACCCCAGATCAGACTAATTGCCATGATGGTGCTAGCTTGTTTGAGGAATTAAACAATTCCTACTATGACACTAATGATGAGGAGACCGAGATGGAACAGGACAAAGTGGAATTGGTTGAGAAGATTGCCCATGGGTAGAGGGAGTGTGATAATTGCAATCAAGTCAAGGCTAAGATGGCTGAGATGAGAATGAGATTGGATGCCCTCGAGGGGAAGTTGAAAGTCATGGCCACCCTGAGCTTGAAGGTTATGCATCGAGTTGTCACTACTCTAGCGATTCTTCAGGATTTTGAGGTGATGAGACATGGCCTGGACCTGAAGGCCTTTGTTAATTATGATGAAATGTATGGCTTCCTTAGGGATGATTAGAGCCAACTCTTCCAATAGCTTTTCTTCTTGTTCTGCTTTTTATTTTTGGTTATGGTTCTTTTTATACTTTCTAGACTCGAGTATTGTTAGTGTGTTGCTCGTCAGCTGTTGGTGGCATGCTGGGCTTGTTTTGCTGCTCGCTAGGGTTTTTTATTAAAGGGACCTACACCCTTGTTTGCAGCTTACCATAATAAAAAACAAAGTTATTCAACATAAATAACTTAAATAAGATTTCCTTCTAACCTTTGCAAATTAATTTGAATTCCAACTAAATAGAAAAGCCAATTTTCATGATATTTATAATAAATAAACCTTTATGGAAAATGCTAACATTAATAACATTTCCAAAATTAATGCAAATAGGCATTTCCTTTCTGAATTAATTTAACACTTAGATTAAATTAATTTGACTATGGCTTAAAGCCCAAATGGTCTTTTAATTCACAATGAATTTCAAAATATCATAATATTAAAATGCATAAGACTATTCCACTATGGTGATTAAATTAAGTTTATTTTTGATTTAAAGCATGGAGTTTAATTGCAAACACTTCATAATAAGCATTTTAAAAAGCCAATATAGTGCAAGAGAATTCAAGTTAAATAAACTCATGCAAATGACACAAACACTTTACAGGTTTACCCGCAACACAAGAATCCAGAATCATAAATTTGATTCAGATTAGAGGCAAACTAGATAGGCACTGAAAGCATCCTTCTATTCACATTTGAATAGTATGGGTTAAACAACCAGCATACCACATGAAACACAGGGTCAATAACTCAACCATAAGATTAGGTAAGGTGAGATGGTCAAGTGAATCCGTGACTTCTCCTCCACATCTGTACACTGGTCAAACACATGTATAAATATATCTTGCACACTCAAGGCAAAGCATCAAATCCAACAATGGAGATCATAGCCAAAGCATTATTTATTGACCAATGAGGATTGTAATCTAGCAAGGCATATAACCATCCTACAATTACATTATATAATAAAATTAATATATCATTTAATGTAATCATAAGAAATAATAGTACATGATAAAAGTTACACATGGGTGGGCACTACACATTTTGCTTTGGATACATTTCTTAAAACACCAAGGAACCTCCATATGAGAGAAAATATGATTTATATGATATGTACAAAATGTTTAAGGAAGAACAATGAAGAGAATTTGCAATTATTTTAAAGACCCAAAGACACTACATATAAGAGAAAAGATTATTTTTATGATATGTGCAAAATGTTTAAGGAAGAAAAAAGTACAAAAAAACAAAACAAATTAATGTCGTCGAGTATTAAAAACAAATCAATTTACATGCCTTTATATTATAATAATGGAAAGAAATAGGCACAATATAAAAAGCCAGAAAAACCACACCTAGTACAACCTATAGTTTATTAGCATCAAGGCATGGATATGTATTTGCCTATAACGAATTATTATGAGCAACAAATTTCATATGTCTAAGGAAAGATGGAAAGTCAAAGGTATTATGGATAGCACATATATATCTACTACATCTTTAAATAATGCTCTAAGTACATGGATTCCAAAGAAAGATACAAATAGTAAATAAGTTCATAATCTTCAAGTGAATGTGTCTTCAAGGAAACATGGACAATGGCTATGGAAATAAAAATTGGAAATGGTGCCTCTTTCTAGCATATTTGTCAAAAGTAATATTTTTACACACCAATGAGGAGCATCTTCTAGAGGATGATTCATTGGTATAGTATGAGCATATTAATATTCATGATATGGAGGAGGATGATTCATTGGTAATGTATGTGCATATTAATATTCATGATACGAAGGAGGATGATCTTCTTGGGGAGGAACTTTCTTCCAAAATTGTTGGTTGAGAGCTTGTGCTTTTGTATTACTTTCTTTTGTTTCTATGTTTGTCATGTCTTTTATATTCTTACTTAGCATGTCAATGGTGCAAAGACACCTTTAGTGGTGCATGTTGACACAGGTGACTAAGAATATGTGTTGTGTGGTTTGTGTCACTTTCTTCTTTTATTTTACATGTGTTTTGTTTGTGTTGTTCATATGGATTTGGGATATAGAGTTTTCCACTGTCACCCTCTTGCTCAAAAGCATAGCTTGTTTACTTTGTGTCTTTTACCTCTTTCACCTTTATTATTGGGTCACACTTATTGTGCTTCTCCTTTCTCATGTCTTCATACATGTCTTGTGTCATTTTTTGCTTATGCTTTACTTGTTTAGTTTTCACTTTCATTTCACCTTCTATATGTTTATCATTTATACCTTATGTCTTATGTGTTGTGACTTATCTATTGAAAATGAAGGTAGAATTGTTGCTATAAACTTTAAAATTTTGTGTATGCAAAGCTGAAAATAAGATTAATCTATAACAATTAATGAACAAGTGATTTTGCACTTTCAATCCAATGTAGAAGAGAAGAGAATAGAAGAGAGAAGCTTGCAAGAATGAAGACAATATTTACGTGGAGAAACCCTTTGGAGGAAAAACTCCACACTCAAAGATGTTTCTTGCTTGTATTAAATCTCTTTTGAAAAGATTACATTCAATACTGAAATTCCTCTAAGTCCTTGATGCACTTCACAAAAAAGCTTCTTATTTTTTTCTCTAAGCCTTTTTTAAAAACTTCTTGCTTTTTTCTTCTAAGTCTTTTTCACAATTCAACTCTCTAGAAAATGTACGGCACTCTTAATTAATTCAAAAGCGTCTTTAATTCAAGAGCTTCTTAATTCGAAAGCTTAAAACTCAAATTACAATAAATTGTAATTGATAACATAGAAAACAATGCTCATGCAAAAACCAAGCGCTCCAAATAGAGAAGACTGAAATCAAACAAAGTCAAGCCTTCTGTTAACTGCATGTCCTTGATGTGGGCGTCCAAGTTTGCCCAAGTTAACTTTGCCAACATCAAATACATTTCCAAATAAAAGCAACAATAGAAAGTCCTCAAATTGGGCGTCTAGGCTTGCCCAATTACTTTATGTTAACTAAAGTGATCAACACACACCAATCTCATGCAAACAACATGCAAGATTGATGTCCTCAAAGTTATTCTGAATTACCTTGTTCTGTACATGCAAGTGACATGCAAACACTAGATTCAACATGCAACTGATACCCATTATCTGAAACACTGAGATCTACCATCCTACAAGTTTCTAGATTTGGAGTGTTCTGCAAGTAATCTCTCAAAACTGACATGCAACAACATGCAAGGTCATACAAGTCCATAGGAGAGACATGCAACAACATGCAAGCACATGCAAGTGACACGGAACAACATGCAAGGTCATACAAGTCCATAGGAATGACATGCAACAACATGCAAACACATACAAGTCCATAGGAGTAACATGCAACAAAATGCAAGTCCATAGAAGCAACATGCAACAACATACAAACACATGCAACAACATGCAAAAACATGCAAGTACATGTAAACAACATGCAAGTACATGCAAGTACATGCAAGTAACATGCAACAACATGCAAGTACATGTAAGTGACATGCAAAAATATGCAAGTCCATGCAACCTTTTATGAACTCATGCAAGCAATATCCAATTAATGTATCTCTAACACTATAGTTAACTCCAACATTATATCCATGCAAGGTGTCTCAACATTATCAACTCGTGTACATAAAAAAGTACAACTCCAAGTCTAAATATAAGTCCCCATCAAAAGGGGACGTCCAAGTTTAACTCCCACTTACTAGGAGTTATCAAACTCTCAAAATAAACTTAGGAGAAGTCAACAGAGTCTTCATGGCCCCCACTCTAAAAATGGACGCCCAAGTTTGACCTTATTAATTAGGAATTGATTGCAAAAGTCAAAGTGATGTAATTAATAAATAATTAATCTCTCAAAGTCCTTATGTGTTGGGGAACACATTCCAAGAACTTTGGAGACACATGAATTGGTTAGGATTGCAAGTTAATGGCAACTTATCCCAACATTATCTACTTCCATGTCAACAAACATATGTCACTATTGTCTATTGTACATACTATGTTTTCCATTCAGGGCATCCTCTCTATGGTACATGTCCTATCTACATTGATGATGTTTACACTTACATGCTCTTCTCTTATGCTATCATGCTTGAGTTATACTTACGTTTTACATAATACTTACTTATGCTTACATGCTTACATCTTACATGGCATATACATGTGCTTATGCGATCGTATCTCACACTACATTTATATATGCTTACAAGTTTTTATTTAGCATTTTGGATATTATCACTTATTCATTGTCATTACACTCAAGGACAACATTGGGTTGCACCTTGTTGCCTCTTATAGATAGTATTTCATGATCACATCTTATTGTCTTATCGAATGTTTGTCACATGATGATATTTATGACATTGTTGTTGGTAATATGTGTTGTCATTGATGTCAACACTCAGAGTGATGTCAGCACTCAATTTGTAGTTGTTTGATGTGGTTGATGTGAATGTTCATGTTGATGATATACCAGTGTAGTAACATAGATGTAGTGATGATGTTGATGTGTCACGTCTCACACTTTCTAGATTCCTGAACTTAGCTATAAATAGAAGTATCAGATATTTATTTTTTATTATGTTATAAACGGATAATTATCTATAGATAAACTGAATGCTATTTTTCTTGAAAATGCTGAAATGGATGTTATGCAAAGCTTCGGCTATTGATTTTGGGATAGTAACCTATTAATGGAGAATTGAGTTTAATGATTGCAGGTGTTGTCGAAGGCAAGAGTGTGGTTAAGGTAGAGGTGACTTAGCCACCTGGCAGGGATGGGATGGAGAATCTTGATGTCACACACAAGCACTTAGTACTACATTTGCATTGCATTTTCATCGTTTATGGAATGGTCCCTGTGTTTGATAGATATATTTAGTTCTCATGCTAGCAAATTGTTTCCATTTGATTTCATAATTGCAAACTAAATAATTGTTCTTTAAATTTAAATGTGCTCTTATTGAAATAAAATAAGTTTAAATATTATATTTTCCTTTATTAATCTGTATGTGGGCGAAAAGGAATTTTATTTTAAATATTAATTTCTTGTTTTTCTTAGAGAGGATAATTATGTGTTAATTAGAAATTATAAAATGAATAGATATATTTGATTTATGGTAATACTTATCCTTTTTCAATTTTTTTTTTAAATCTTTCATTTAGATAATGACAAAATTTGAAGAGATAGAAGAAAAACAAGAAAATAAGAATGAAAGCAAAAAGATAGAAAGAAAAATGAAAATAGAATAAAACAAAGAGAAAGAAAGCAAAAGATAAGGAGAAAAAGATAGAAACGAATGACAATAAGAAGAGAAAAGGATAGCCATGAAGGATACATAAAAGAGTTGGAGATACACATTAGGAATTCAGAAGATTGAGGTTTGAAAGAGCAGACATTGGAACCCTAAGAGAGCAATTCATCATATTGGACAGCAACATACCCATGAGTTTGATGTGCTTTATAGTTTTATCTACTTACTAATTGCTCCACGATCAATTTAAATGGCTGCATCATTGGTTCACATTTGCTGTCGATTTCTTTATTTTCTGGCAATAATCTTTAAATCGATTATTAAACTTTCATGTGTCTCTTTATGTTTTCGCTTCGTGGATGTATGGTTCTTATGCCTTGGTCGAACCTTCACATTTAGGAAGAGATCCTCTATCAATTCGTTTAAGTTTCAAAAGTATTCATGCGCTTGTTTAAATTGTGAAAGCCATTTTCAATTGAATTCTTTTGTGCTTGTCCTATAATCGTAGCGTCGTCTGAGAGATATATCTCTTTTGGTATTCTCTTAACAGTTTCATGCCTTGTTTGTATTTCCTATTTAGTATGCATGGTGTTCCAGGCTTTTGCATTTATCCTCCAACTAATTTCCTCTTCCGTTATGATTGATAAATCTTCCTTCATTATTATTCGAGATCTGAGCCGATGGCTCATAGATTTTGCTGGTAGTTATATCCTTTTACTCTTATTTTCTGTGTAATCTCATGTAAACTATGCGTATTATGTGGCCTATGAATTGTAGGAAAGCAGGCTATGGAGGTTGTCATATTCTTGATCTTCTTTTCAAATGCTATTCGTGTAACCTATTTGAAGTAATGTTGGTCCTTTCCTTGGCTTAGATTCTTCAGCGTGTGTGGCATTAAAAATTTGCCATTTATATTGCTTAACCTGCAAACATCTCATTCCATGAGATGACCTCCCTTCGAATCCTGTTAAACGGCCTGCCATACATCTTTCCAAGTAAAAAAAATATAGAATACAAACAATGAATAATGCATCCATTACATCTCTTTATGTTGAATAGTCACACGTGTGGTGTATTCATGCCTGAAACCTCTTAGTTGAATATGTATGATACCTGCGAACACACATTCCCATTTGGGCTACTATCCGAATGTATATTTGTGGCTGAGTATAAATGACTTCATTGCCTTTTAATAACATGAAGTATATTTAGTAGATCATAGAAGGATGTATATGCAATATTGGAATCAATCTCTACTTAGAAACTTGTAAAAATTTACTTTATTTCTTTTCTCTTCATTCAAACTACGTTGTTATTAATCCCCTTTCAATGATCTGAAATCTATTTAGTGGTCAGCGACCATCTACCAATACTTTGATCATTCCTTAGCAATCTGCATCAACCATCATTAGAGAATCAACTAGGCAAGTTAAAATATGCCACCTTAGTTTTGCAATGACTTAAGACTTATGTCTTAGGCGTTGGGGTTACTTAAAAAGTGCATCTAAACTCAGTAGAATGATCTTTGATATTCAATGGTTGCAAAATGTATCTTTCTTCATATCACGCATTGGCCTACCCTCTTTTGCATTGACCATTCCGCCCTTACTCTAGCATACCATCATTGGCATCGGCCTCTCCTAAGCAACAGGATGTGTCCTTACCCGGCGGCTCATTGTTATTGCTAATGATTATATCTATTTTGAATGTTGCCTTAACTATCCTATAAACTTTCATTGAAGTCCGAATGGGTTTTGGAGTTTGTTATGTTGCAAGTATGGGCCTAACTGGTGTTGTCATTGATGTCAATATACTCATGTTGCATTAATGAGAAGGATTAGATGAGCTATGTGCTGGGGATATTGAGAAAATAAGTCTCAATCAGGAACAGTGAAGAACAGTGATGACAAGAAGGTAAAAGTCCTCAATAGGTTGAGGATCAGAGGATGCGGTTTAAAGGGTTTGTAGATATAAGTCTTGAGATGCTCCAGTCAAGATTTTAGAGGTCTGCATGAAGATCTGGAGAAGTTATGGTCGCTCAAGTAGAACTGGTTCCGGTAGGTGTTCAGAGGTGACAGAGGGCCATAGATAGGTCCGGTGAGATCTAGTATTTCATTATCCCATTCTACAGATCTGAGGGAGTGTTGAGGACATCCTTGTGAAGTATCAACTAGATTAGTTCGTGGGTTGAAGGTCCAGAAGAGCCTATTCATTCGTGACAGTGATGACAGACTGTGTTCTTGTAGCTCCAGATGAAGGAGAGAAGAATTCCAGTAGGATGATGAAGTGTGGATGTTTTTGGTGATTCAGGGAAGGTTATGATGATCGTTGGATCATGTCCAATCAATGTTGGTGGTCCGCATTGAAGTTAGAGTTTGCATTTGAAGAATAACCACGGATATTGGTGTTCTTCTTGAGACTGGCCAACCGGATGTATTACACATCTTGCGGATGTTCTTGTAGATGTTTACCGACTTAGATGATTGTTCCTAAGTCGATGCCTTGTATAAATAAGGGATTGTGAATTCATTTTGTAGTGTCTTGCGGTGATGAGTGTGTGGTAGCGAAGAGAAGTGCGAAAGGCAGAGCATAAGTATTGGGCTTAAATGGAACTGATTCAAGCATGCTGAAGATGCTATTCTTTAGTTCATAAAGGTGATACTTATTCCTTTGTAGACAGTGTGTCTCTTGTAGGTAGTGAGCCTCTTGTGAGCAGTGTGCTCGGGCATTGAGCCCTAATTGGCATGTGCCATTTTGTTCTTTCTATTCTTCTAACAGAGAATACATTCTTGGGTTAATCACCCCGTGGTTTTTCCCTTAACCGGGTTTTCCACGTCAAAATCTTGGTGTCATATGTGTTGATATGTTTCTGCTTCTGATTTAAATGCATTATGGTTCATCATTAATATTATGCTAATCACTAAAGAAGATTCAAGTGTTTAAAAGGGAAAGTTTCGCACAACTGATTCACCCCCCCCCTCTCAGTTGTATGCCCTAAGTCTAACATGTTATACTACTACTTCGAGTCTTTTCTCTGTTTCTGGCGACCTTTTTATACATACAACTCTTCTTTACTTTAATAGTAGCTAAAATCTCTTAGACCTACTGCTCAAGGTAATTTCTCCATGACTGTTGCTTTAGGCCAGCTTATAATGTTATGACATACTAAAGATAAGTTTGGGTTGTGTGATAATATAGAAGACTTATACCTCCTTTGTGTAGATCCCATGATCCTAGATAAGTTGGGTATGAACTTTTATTTCACATAGAATTTGGTGCCACATCCCCCTCATGGCAATGATGTAAAACCCTCAAATTAAGCTATTGTGTACAAAAATTACTTGTCGTCGGCCATATAAGGAATACTGAAATCATAAAATGAATTCCACTATTTCTATGACTTACTACTTTCATAGGTATGCTCTTAAGAAATTAGAATAATATTAGAAGATTTCAAGTAGAAAACCTTTGAGTACATAATCTGTTAACATAGACAAAATATTGTATTAGTTTAATACCGACAAACAATGGAAACTAGTTAATACATACCAATAGTTAAAGTAACAAGAAATAGGAAAATAGTAAGTTGATATTAATTGATATGATGGATAGATAAGAGTTCTGAATTATGATAATTAGCACGATACTATCTCTTTGTATAAAATATAGTAAATTGATTAATGTTGTAACAACTTACAGATAAGATTTAATAACTGAGTTGGATAAGAGGTTCGAATTTTAAATTTTTAGCAAGTGATTATAATATTCTAATTATCTCTTTTACAATTGCAATTGCATTACAATTATTTAGATATATAATTATACACAGACTTCAAGATCCATTTTGATCTTTGATCATTATTTAAACAACGAAACTTTTAGTTGATGTTTAGCATGCTTACGTCATCACAGTTCCATTCTGGTTAAGTAACTTGTAGAATGAATGTGCTATTCTGAATTGGATTTTGAAATTGAGTCAGATTGTTTTACTATGCATTGGACCAAGCTTACCTTCCGGGACAGGATGCCGAATGTGGACTATCAGAGAAGGTAGACTTCTTTTTCAAGTCTTACCAATTTTATGTTTATTGCTTTGGCCAAATCTATTTGTACCATTGAAACAGATGGATAATGAATGCCTAATTATTTATTGTTCTTTACCACATCCTGCATGCAAGAAATATGTTCATTCTAGTTTAGAGTGCATATAGGGCATCAGGCATGCATCAAGAGTTTCCCTCTTGCCTATATGTTCCAGGTTGCTAGGTGCCTCGTGTAGGGTTGGGTATTCTTCGAGTTAGGAAGAATTTCAGGGAAGTGTAGTGCTTCGTGGTTGGGTGGAAAAAGCACCTTAATCATGCTCTTGACCTTCGACTTGCGAAAGACCAGTGGGTTATGGCAGTTGAAGATAGATTGTTTATGTAATTCAGAAATGGATATACTATTGTATTGATCATTGTATGGCTTGTGTAGCCAATGTATGTAACTATACCACTCTTTGATGTACTCTTATTGTACTTGATAATTGTATAAGATTACATTTATGGATTTCCTCTATTTATAGAAAGATTCATTGTTCCTTTTATAGATTGAGATTGCTTTTCTTTGGTATTTTTAGTAAGTGGAATTTTCAGACCTTACATGATGTTCATGGTTACTAATGTTCCTAATGTTCATGGTTAGTTGTTGATGTTCATGGTTGGATGTCATGCCTTGATTAATGTCAAGTAAAGTTGTATTGAGCATGTTCGTGGTCAGCAGAGATGATTTTATGATGATATATTAAGATGGGAATTATAAGTTATGTTGAGGATGAAAAGATGTTGTTGATGACTTGTAGCATGTTGTACGATCCTTACTATTGTTCCTAAGGAAGTATGTGTTGATATAAGAAGATTCTGGCCTCCAGATGTTGGTGAAGGTTTCTGTTGTAGGAAGCTGCTTGGAAGACTGCTTAGTAAAATGCTCTGCATTCCTTTGCATTTGAAGATATGGCCATGTGGTTTAGAAGTTAAGGATGCTGTAAAGGTGCTAAATCCAAAGTTTCAGATCATTTGCTCCTCCGCAATGGAAGTTACAAGTGACAGAGTTTCAGTCTATGCTTTGGCAGAGTAAAGTGTTAATGAAGGCTAATTGGAATGCTCTGCATTCCTCTGCAAGTGAAGATTTGCTCATGTAGTTTTGAGGATATGTTCAGAGAAGTGTCTAAGTGTATCCATATGAGTTTTAGATGTTTTGGAGGTTTGCAAGCTCAGTTTTCAAATGACAAAAGTGATATTGATGGTTCCAGATGCCTAATTGTTTTTAGGATATATGTTTGGGGTACTTGCACTAGTGGAAGAGTATACAGATCAGTTATATGAGTTTGTCTAGACATTCTACATGTCTCATAGTGTTTTAGGTTTGAAGGGCATGCAGATCTTTCAAGTTTCCAGTACCGCACAAAGTTTTTCAAGTCAGTATGTGAAGAGTTATTGTTGTTGAGGCTGATTGAGATATATTGGTGATGTGCGCCACAAAGTTCTTATTGTGTAGAGTTCAAGGTGTGTTTGGAGATGGTGTATAGGTCCTGCCGACTCATCTGGGTGAAGCACAAGCAATGTTCAATCTTTCATGAGTATCGTCAAGTTGAAATGACTGTTGTGCTACAAGCTTCATGTGTTCTTGCTTAAGGGTGACCTATTTCAAATTTGTGAAGCATGCAAATGTTATTCCTCAAAGGATAATGCTATGAAGGATGTTTAGGACTAGGCTAAGCATGTGTTCGGATCCGCAAGGTGTGTGTCTCTTTCTGGAGTGGCGTGTAGTTCATGATAGGGCTTGTCCTATGCATGTTTCATGTTGTGTGATCTCTGGCCGACTTGTAAATTGTAATATTCTTGTTGTATTGTCCAACTTGTAATATAATCAATGT
This sequence comes from Cunninghamia lanceolata, assembly GCA_027924645.1. NCBI lineage: Eukaryota > Viridiplantae > Streptophyta > Pinopsida > Cupressales > Cupressaceae > Cunninghamia > Cunninghamia lanceolata. The sequence goes on from BSBN01000655.1 coordinate 12,741,939, forward strand.
AATGTCATGTATATATTGTAAACCTAGTCTATCTAGGTGAGGTATGATTGTGAAAATGAGAATATGAGTGTGTGAAGAGCAGAATATGAACATGTTATGCATTATGATGTGCGACTGAAGGAGAAAGAGCAAAAATAATAAGGGTTGTCTTGATTCATCTTGAAGACATTTTTGTGACAGGAGGGAAGTAAAGAGTGTGCCTAATTGATCCAATCATCAGAATAAGCAGAATTACAATCATCAAAGGTGTAAGATTCAATGTCAGTTTTTAGACAGTAGAAGGACTGTCATATTGTAATCATCTCTAAGTTCATTCTTAGTTCAGGGAATAGTTGCTTCCTTGGGTTGTAGCCCTAAAACAAAGTCTGCAGGGAGTTGTAGCTTCCTTGGGAGTGACCCTAAAACAAAGTCTTCAGGGAGTTGTAGCTTCCTTGGGTTGTAGCCCTAAAATAAAGTTAGCAGGGAGTTGTAGCTTCATTGGGTTGTAGCCCTAAAACAAAGTTGTAATTTTTATAGCAATGAACTTCATATATTGTGAGTTAATCCTCACCGTGGTTTTTCTCCTTTTGGGGTTTTCTACATATATCTGGTGTTATGTGTTGATGTGCATTGTGTTGATCTTTCATGTTTATGTTAATGTTGTAATGTTTAAGTTTTAATTAGTTCTGGAGGATTTGAAGTTTGATTGGATACTGATTCAACCCCCTCTCACTATCCTGGTGTGTTCAACAATTGGTATCAGAGCCAAGTTACTCAGAAGAAGCTTAACCGTTTGAGAAAGGTCCAGGATGACTCATAATGGATCTCACAAGGCACCTGTGTTTGATGAAACAAATTATTCCTTTTGGAAGATAAGGATGGAAAACTATCTATCTTCTCTAGGGTATGGTATTTGGCAATCAATCAAGAAGGGTTACATTGCTCCTGCTAGTGATCCTACAGATGCAAATGAGATTAAGTTGTATGAGAACAATGCTAAGGCAAAGAGTGCTATCATGAGTGGGCTAGATAATTTAGAACTTGTGAAGGTAATGGGTTGCAAATCTACTAAGGATGTCCAGGTAAAACTTGAAAGCATTTATGAACAAGATAGTAAAGTGAAGCAAGCCAAGATGCAAATCTCCAAGAGCAAATTTAAGACCCTGAGGATGTCAGAAGATGAAGACATTGCTAGTTACATGCTCCAGGTGGATGAAATAGTTAATGTCATGAGAGGTCTTGGTGGAGAAGTGAAAGAAGATGAGATTGTGAAGAACATTATGAGATCTCTTCCTAAACCTTACTTTCATAAGGTTTCTTCTATTGAGGAAACTTAGGATTTGGATAATTATAAAGTAGATCAATTGTTTGGCTCTCTCACAACCTTTGAAATGAGAGAATTTGACAAAGGTTCTCTAAACAAGGAAGCAACATTCAAAGTAAGTAAGAAGACAGAAGATGAAGCAGCTGATCAAGAGATGACCTTGATGAGGTAGAGGCAAATTTTGTAAAAACATTGAAGAAGGGCATAGGAAAAGACAAAGGAAAGTTACCTTTCAAATGTTTCAATTGTGGGAAAATTGGTCATTTTGTTTCTAAATATCCTTTTTAAAGAATCAAAAGGTAGTAACAAAAGAGAGAAGCCCAAAAGAAATCTGTATTCCATGGAGAACAGTTGTTCTTCAGAAGATGAGAATCATGATGATTCAAATGATGAAACACTTTTCATCACCTTGAATGTTGGTGACAAAAAGGATGATATTGGAAAGTGTGAAAAGTCTGATGCCTTGCAAGCTAACCAAAATAATGATAAATAAATGGTTGTATGGACTACCTTTTCATGCAAAAGAAAAAGCCAAGGCTTGGGTAATTGACAGTGGTTTCTTTAACCACATGACTGGTGACAAGGAGAAGTTTATTAGCCTTAAGAAGTGGAATGGTGGAGCTATTAAGTTTGGTGGTGATGAGTCAGCACAAATCTGTGGAAAGGGTGCTATAATTGTTGATGGGAAGAACAAGACTAAGGATGTCCTCTATGTCAAAGGGCTAAAGCACAATCTTCTCAGTGTCAGTCAGATGTGCAGTAAAGGATACAATCTCACCTTTCATGCCAAAGGTTGTGAAATCAGGAAGGTAGGGTTTGGAAAACTAGTTGCAGAAGGTATCAAGTCATATGGAGATATTTATCATCTTAAGGAGGTAAATGGAAGAACATGCTTATTGGCTCAATCTAGTGAGTGTTGGTTGTGGCACAAGTGAATGTGACACATCAACTTTGATAATATGGTGAAGATCAACTCTATTCATGCAGTGAGAGAAATGCCTAAGATAACCAAGCCTACAAACACATTAAGCAAGGAATGTCAAATGGGAAAGCAGGCAAAGACAAATTTCAAGAGTAAGGAGTATTCTTCTTCAATGCCATTAGAGCTAATTCACATTGACCTATGTGGCCCTACAAGAATGAAGAGTCAACAAGGTGAAAGGTATTTCATGTTGCTTATTGATGATTATTCTAGAATGACTTAGGTTACTTTCTTAAGAGAAAAATTAGATGTCTTTGATAAGTTTAAGGTTTTCAAAGAAATGGTTGAGAATGAAATGGACACTAAAATTAAATGTTTGAGGTCTGATACAGGAGGTGAATTTACTTCAAATGAATTTGAAAAGTTTTGTGAAGATCATGGTATTAGGAGACATATGTTTGCTCCTAGGACCCCTTAGTAGAATGGGGTAGTGGAAAGGAAGAATAGGACTGTACAAGAGATGGCTAGGGAAATGTTGAAAGACGCAGATCTGCCTGACATGTACTAGAAGGAAGCAATTCACACTGCTGCCTATTTGATTAACAGAGTACAACTGAGGGTCAATAGCACTAAGACCCCTTATGAACTATGATATGGAAGACCTCCCACTATTAGATATTTTAGGATCTTTGGAAACAAATGTTATATCAGAAGAGATGAAGAAGACAGGTAGGAAAGTTTGATTCAAGAAGTGATTAAGGGATTTTTCTTGGTTACTCAACCAGAAGCAAGGCTTATAGATGCTACAACAAGAGATTGGGAAAGATGATTGAAAGCACAAATGTCAAGGTTGATGAAGACTTGTATCAAATCTCACAAGAACAAGAGGATTGTGGATCTGATATATTTCCTTGCATTAAAGAAGAAGAAGAAGAGAAAGAAGAGAAGGAACAAGAACCAGAGCAGATCCCTATAACTCCAACAAAGTATGTTCAGAGGAACCATTCAGCAGATCAGATAATTAGAGATAAGAATTAAGGTGTGCAGACTAGGAGAAGGTTTGCAAAGGTAAGTGAGCAAGTGAATTTGTGTTTATTATCAAAGTTAGAGTCCAAAACTTTTGCTGATACTAGAAAAGATGATGGATGGATGAAGGCCATGGAAGAAGAATTGAATCAGATAGAGAAGAATCAGACATGGGAACTAGTTTCTAGACCAACTAATAAGAATGTTATAGGGACAAAGTGGGTGTTCTAGAACAAACTGAATGAAGATGGTGAAGTTTTGAGGAACAAAGCAAGACTAGTGTGTAAGGGTTATTCCCAAGTTGAAGGCATTGGTTTTGAGGAGACCTTTGCTCCGGTAGCCAGGATGGAGGCAATGAGGATATTTCTTGCCCTTGTTGCTCACAAGAACTTCAAGGTTTATCAGATGGATGTCAAGTCAACATTCTTGAATGGTGATCTAGAGGAAGAGGTTTACATAGAGCAACCAGATGGTTTGCAATTATCAGAAGATCCAGACATGGTGTGCATACTCAAAAAGGCTTTGTATGGACTCAAGCAAGCACCTATAGCTTGGTATGCTAGGTTGGATAAGTACTTACTTTAGCAAGGCTTCAAGAAAGGTACCACAGATAGTAATCTTTACATCAAGGAAGAAGGATACATGATATTGATAGTTGCAATATATGTTGATGACATTATCTTTGGTGGAAATGATGATATGTGTAAGAGGTTTACAGAAGAGATGCAGAAAGAGATTGAGATGTCTATGATTTGTGAGATGTCTTTCTTCCTTGGGCTTCAAATTACTCAGCTAGATGATGGTATCTTTATTTCTCAGGCTAAGTATGTTAGAGAGATGTTGAAGAAGTTTGGTATGGAGGACTCCAAACCAGTAAGTACTCCTATGGTTACTAGTTGTCACCTGAGCAAGCATGATGAGTCTCTGAAGGTTGATTAGACTCTTTATAGATCTATGATTGGAGGATTATTGTACTTGATTGCTTCTAGTGCTGATATTATGCATGCAGTATGTGTGGTTTCTAGATATCAAGCTAATCCTAAGCAAACACATGAGAAGGCAGTGAAAAGAATATTCATATACTTGAAGGGAACTCCAGATTATGGCTTATGGTATCCAAGAGGTAATGACTTTGATATGAGTGCTTACACTGATGTTGATTGGGCAGGTTGTGTTGATGATAGAAGAAGTACAAGTGGTGGTGCTTTATTTTTAGGAAGAAGATTAGTTTCATGGTAGAGAAAGAAATAAGATTCAGTATCATTATCAATTGCAGAGGTAGAGTATATTGCAGCAGCATCCTGCTATACACAAGTGTTGTGGATGAAGCAAACTTTGAAGGATATCAAGGTACTATATGATGAGCCTATTCCTATCTTTTGTGACAATATCAGTGTTATCAATATTTCCAATAATCCAGTGACGCACTCTAGAACCAAGCATATATCAATCAAGTATCACCTTTTGAGAGAGAAGGTTGCAAATAAGGAAGTGAAGTTGGAATATGTTCCAACAAAGGATCAGATTGCAGACATTTTTACAAAGGCTCTTGCAAAGGATACTTTTGAAGATCTCCGATAGAGGTGAGGGGTAATTTCCCCTCCTCCTTCTTGATAGATGCATAGTGGTGCATCTGTCCAGGGGGAGTTCATGCTATATCTTTTTGCTGGACTGATGGTGGCTATCTCTCAGGGGGAGAAGGTAGTAGTTGTTGCTGATAGGGGGAGAAGGTTGAAAAAGAGATTTTGTAACCTAAGGAGGAGATGAAGTTGCCCTTTGTCCTTGATGTCAAAGGGGGAGAGAGAGAAATGTGCACCTAAGGGGGAGAATGAGCAGGTGTGTATGTGTTTCCATCAATAACAAAGGGGGTAATTGTTGGCAATATGTGTTGTCATTGATGTCAACACTTAGAGTGATGTCAACACTTAGTTTGTGGTTGTCTAATGTGGTTGATGTGAATGTTCATGTTGATGATATACCAGTGTAGTAATAGAGATGCAGTGATGATGCAGATGTTCATGATTGTTGATGTTTAGTGATGTTCCTGATGTCCATGGTTAGTTGTTGATGTTCATGGTTGGATGTCATGCCATGATTAATGTCAAGTAAAGTTATATTGAGCATGTTTGTGGTCAACAGAGATGATTTTATGATGATATATTAAGATGGGAATTAGAAGCATCAAGATGAATGATGATATAATAAGATGAGAATTAAAAGCTATGTTGAGGATGAAAAGATGTTATTGAGGACCTATAGCATGTTGTATGATCCTTCCTGTTGGTCCTAAGGAAGTATGTGTTGATATAAGAAGATTCTAGCCTCTGGATGTTGGTGAAGGTTTCTATTGTAGGAAGCTACCTGGAAGACTACTTATTAAAATGCTCTGCATTCCTCCACATTTGAAGATATGGCCATGCAGTTCAGAAGTTAAGTTAAGGATGTTGTAAAGGTGCTAAATCCAAAGTTTTAGATCATTTGCTCCTCCACAGTGGAAGTTACAAGTGACAGAGTTCTGGTCTATGCTCATGTAGAGTAAAGTGTTGATGAAGGTTGATTGGAATGCTCCGCATTCCTCCACAAGTGAAGATTTGCTCATGTGGTTTTGAGGATATGTTCAGAGAAGTGTATGAGTGCATCTATATGAGTTTCAGATGTTTTGGAGGTTCACAAGCTTAGTTTTCAAATGACATAAGTGATACTGATGGTTCTAGATGCCTAATTATTTTCAGGATATATGTTTGAGGTCCTTACGCCAGTGGAAGAGAATACAATCAATTATATGAGTTTGTGTGGACATTCTACATGTCTCATAGTGTTTCAGGTTTGAAGGGCATGTAGATCTTTCAAGTTTCCAGTACTGCACAAAGTTTTCAAGTTAGTATGTGAAGAGTTATTGTTGCTGAGGCTGACTGAGATATGTTGGTGATGTGTGCCACGAAGTTCTTATTGTGTGGAGTTCAAGGAGTGTTTGGAGATGGTGTATAGGTCCTGTTGACTCATCTGGGAGAAGCGCAAGCAATGTTCAATCTTTCATGAGTACCGCCAAGTTGAAATGAATGTTGTGTTACAAGCTTCATGTGTTCTTGCTTAAGTGTGACCTATTTCAAATTTGTGAAGCATGCAAATGTTATTCCTTGAAGGATGATGCTATGAAGGATGTTTAGGACTGAGCTTAGCATGTATTGGGATCCGCAAGGCATATGTCTCTTTCTAGAGTGGCATGTAGTTCATGATAGGGCTTGTCCTATGCATGTTTCATGTTGTGTGATCTCAGATTGACTTGTAAATTGTAATATTCTTATTGTATTGGATGACTTGTAATGTAAACAATGTAATGTCATGTATATATTGTAAACCTAGTTGATCTCGGTGAGGTATGATTGTGAAAATGAGAATATGAGTGTGTAAAGAGTAGAATATGAACACGTTATGCATTATGATGTGCAACTGAAGGAGAAAGAGCATAAGAAATAAGGGTTGTCTTGATTCATCTTGAAGGCATTTTTGTGATAGGAGGGAAGTGAAGAGTGTACCTAATTGATCTAATCATCAGAAGAAGAAGAATTGCAATCATCAAAGGTGTAAGCTTCAATGTTAGTTTTCAGACAGTAGAAGGACTATCATACTATAATCATCTCTGAGTTCAATCTCAGTTTAGGGAGTAGTTTCTTCCTTGGGTTGTAGCCCTAAAACAAAGTCTGCAGGGAGTTGTAGCTTCCTTGGGAGCGACCCTAAAACAAAGTCTTCAGGGAGTAGTAGCTTCCTTGGGTTGTAGCCCTAAAACAAAGTCAGCAGGGAGTTGTAGCTTCCTTGGGTTGTAGCCCTAAAACAAAGTTGTAATTTTTATAGCAGTGAGCTTCATATATTATGAGTTAATCCTCACCGTGGTTTTTCCCCTTTTGGGGTTTTCCATGTATATTTGGTGTTATGTGTTGATGTGCATTGTGTTGATCTTTCATATTTATGTTAATGCTGTAATGTTTAAGTTTTAATCTATTCTGAAGAATTTGAAGTTTGATTGGATATTGATTCACCCCCCCTCTTATTGTCTTGGTGTGTTCAACAATTGTTACATTATTGTTGAGCTTATGTGATTGTATCTTTTTACCTGTTATCCTCTTCTTGAATTTGTTGCATCACACACATGCAACCAATTTGAGGAGGTATATTATATCACTAGCACGTTCTTACATGATTCATGGTTATAGTGATTCTTTTAACATTTGGAAGCATGGTTAATGTGATCTTCTCATGATCCTACGCTTTTGTTTTTGCTAGTTATAGTGATCCACTCGCAATCCTACACCTCCTCTAATGGTTAAAGTGTTCCACTTGTGACCTAACACTATTATTTCTCTTACTTTTTGGGTTAAAGTGATCCACTCATGATTCTACACCTATATTTTTACTTTAACATATTGATTGATGATATTGCTAAGTTGTCATTCATGCTTATTTCAGATTTTAATCAGATTGAAAGAACAAAATTAGATATCCTAAGTTAAGGTTTTGGGTGTTTATTTTTGTTAAAACTATCAAACCTAGGCTTAAAGTTTTTCAATGTATTAATTTAGTTTAATAAATCTAAAATATAATACTAATGTAAAAATAGAGAATTGCTATAACTTTCATATTTCTAAGTAAAACAAATTCATACTGAGTTGAGAAATGAATAATTGTATATGACAAAGAGAGGGAGAAAGAATAAGCATCCCTAGGTTATCAAAAGGTTATTATGGATTGAGTGAATCATAAGAAGGTTGTCTGAGGAAAAATCTTAGAAATATGAGGGTTTGGAAAATGTTTAGACACTAACATTAGACAAAAACACCTTGGTAGGACATATGAATTAAAAGAGGGTGCTCTTATAGGACTAGGATACTAAATTAGGACTCTAGTATTGATCTTGGGCATTCTTGCCCTTTCAAGACATCTAAATAAATCACTAGCATTGATCAATGGTACTCCTATCCTTCACAAAAAAAAAAAAAAAAAAAAAAAAAAAAAAAAAAAAAAAAACTAGACACCATCATTGGTAGGAGTCACTCGTGTAGGTTAGGGACATTGATAGGTTTACAAAAGCACTACTACATATCACTTTTGATGATGAGGTGCTGGGATTTAGGTGAGAGATATAAATTTGCAACTTTCTAAGATGGATGATTAGTGTGCCTTGTCATTGAATCCACTACAAAATATTTTGCAAGTTCTCCCAAACTCTAATTAACTAAATCTAAATTTAAAGGGGAAGAGAGGAAAGGATGTGGCTATTTAGGAGGCTACCTTAGTCAATCCTCTAGGTGGTAATTTCAATCCCAACTTAGCCTTGGTAAAAATATAAGAGTGTGCTTCTAATGGGGCATTTGTGGTGTGTGCAAGGTTTTGAAGCTACTAATAACCACACAAAGATGTATATTGCCTTGGTGGTGTTTGTTTGTGTAATGTAGGACAATATGGGAGATGAAAATGCCACTAATATGTTTAGGAAAAAGGATCACTTAAGGAGTCAGGTTTGCAACAAAGGTTTTGGAGAGAGGATTCAACAACAATAGAGGATTTGGTGAAAGGGATTTGAGAAAAGGAATAGGTGTAAATGGGGATCCTATGGTGAAGGGAAAGGATGGAGCTCATAAAAGGGAGCTTAAACTATGGCAAATATTCAAATTTTGTCCACAGAGGAGAGTGGGTAGATGAGAGAGATATAAAAAATTAGTATGAGCTCTTGAGGGAAAAAACTTAGTACATGGAAATAGTGCACAGAGTGAGTTAGATATGTGGTATTGTCAAATGAAAGCAACGAGGTCTTTTATTCATGCGAAATTCATCATACCCATTAAAAATGTATTACAACATCTTAAAACCTAGGATTCTTCACTATTTAAAATTTTAAATTCCTAAAGTTAACCCAAACACAAGAGCTTGAACTACAAGGGTGTCTTAGACACTAAAATTTTCACATATAAGTGTCTTTTTATAATTTTGATACAAAAATTTAGGGATAGGTTTTAGGGACTAGAAAAGGTCTAGATGTGGCTATAAAACTTATCAGTGACAAGTTTAGGCCAAGAAATTGTAAAATGAGTCCTTAAAATGTCTATGGAGATAAATACCAAAATGAGTGTCAAAACATAAGGTGGAGATTGTAAAGTAGGCAATTTTTGACCGTACATAGATGCTACTAATAGAATTTTGTGTAAGTAGGTTTAAATATGGATCTATCATTACATGGAGTGCAAAATAGGGCATCATCCATATCCATTTACTTTTTACACGTGCTTGTCATTTACTTTCATGATGGTTTCTTATTTACTTTAGCATGCACAATTCATGGTAGTTCACATATAAGTCAAAGTGGGGGACAAATGTAGAGGTGAAAGTGTACCACCAATGCTTTTCCCCATTCATTTACTTTCTTTGACCCTTTTATCCCCAGTTTAATAGTCTAGTGTCTAAATGGTGTATTTTTGTGCAAGAGTTGTTGTTTGACCTATGTACCTTGTCAAAATTTGAGTCCTTATTCCCTAGTCTTCTAGATTGAACCCTCAAATCTATTATTTTCTATCCTAGTTCAAAATTATAGGTGTAATATTGAACCTAGTTTAGATCTACAGATGTGAGATTGACCCCTAATTTCCTAAATAAAAGTTGATCACAGACCTTAGTTGACTTGCCTCGAACTAGTCATTGCCCTCCAACTGGAATGTGAAATATTCAAATTTTACACACTGTAGACACCTAGATTTCACCACCTTAATTATGTTGTAATCATTATATTCTAGTCATCCTATTTTCGTCCTGTAGACTAATCATCTCATCGATTTGTCAATTTCATCATGCTAATCCACCATGTTGATTAAGTAATTACATTGTGTTAATTAGTTAATCCCATTCCCCCTAATATCACCCCACATTTAATTAATTGATTAATCATTATTAATTAATTAATTAGATTCCTAATTAATCCATGCACACACAATCATTTAAAATAAAAAATAATTCTAATTATCCTCACCCATATTTCACTCATCAATCTAATTAGTTAACTAATCAATTGATTTAGTTAACCTATTAATCAATTTAGTTAACTAGTCAATCTAAAGAGTTAACTAGTTAGTTAGGTTAGTTGATTGATCAATCAAGATAGTTAACTAATTAATCATTTTAGTTGATTAATCAACCAAAGAAGTTAACTAGTCAATCAATCAAGTTAACTAAGTTAATCAAACTAGAACTCCAAATCAAATCTCTAGTCCTCAAAATTGATTAAATTAATCTTGACCATTCATTTTTCATCTTCCAAATCTATAAATCCATCTCTTTGAGCACTTGTCCATCTCGAATCTTTGAATCATATCATTGATACATTGGGAAAGCTTGTGTGCCTTTGTTGATCATCCACAATCCTTTTTCAAGCATGAGCAAATCCATTATGAGGTCAATCAGAGGTTTGTGAGTAATTTGAAATTTGAATTTCACATTGTTCTTGTGATTTCAAATTTATTGTTTTGAACTATTATCCATGCCTAAATCTAGGTATATTCATGGGCTCACAAGTGCAAACACTCCCACTTGAAAGTTAGGTTGTTCATGTGTTCACTTTGTCTTCTTGTTTGTGTGAAACTAGTATAAAAGTTGTCTCAAAAAACTAAAAAAAAGTCACGCATCCATTGGATGAGCTCCTATATGCAAATCAAGCTAGAAATCCTTTTGACACCAATGATGATTATAGCCTTGGAAAATTGAACACATGTAATGATGACAATTATGATTTATTTAGAGTTAAACATGGTTGAACTCAAGTTTCCAATACCAAACCTTAGATGAGATCATTCTAAGCAAGATTTCTCTAGGCTTTAATTAACAAACCATGCAAAATATTATGGACCAAGATCCTTTAGACCACAAACATGCTAGTACTAGCTATCCCCTAGGCCAAAATTGAATATCTAGTAGTCATCCTTATGGTAACCTTAACAAGGGAAACAACATACTAGCTTCAAATCCTTAGAGCCAATTCATGTTTAAACTCCAAATCTTGCGTAATCAATTAATAGCCTTAAACTCCTATGCAAGTCCATCCAAACCTTCATGATCCTATCAATCCAATCAACAGTATTATCAGTCATCCAATCGACCATCTAATCCTACCTTATCCAAACAATTTATGAAGGATGTTATCCAAGGACTAAAAGTGAGGAACCATAATCAAAAGCATGAGTTTGAGGAATTATGTGATACCCCAAATTTAATATCACCACCCTTTGGAAAGTACAAGCATGTTGTTGGCAATGGGGTTATCAATTCAAAACATGGTCAGGATGCTCGAGATTCTACTAGTAGTACCACCTCTGCAAGTCAATCCAAACAAGAGTTTAAACAAAGACAATATACTCCTTCGGGAGAGTCTTTGGAAGCAATGTTTCACAAGCTAGTCAAGACTAACAAGATCAACTTTTCACTTACCAAGCCTTTCAAGGAAGATAAGCCAAATCCCAATTGGTATAGAGAGGACAAGTATTGTGAATACCATAGAATCAAAAGACATTCCATTAATCATTGCTTGAGGTTCAAGGATTACATCCAAGATCTAATCGATAGTGGGACTCTTGACCTTGAAGAAGTTACTTCTACATAACATAATTCACACTTCAAGACAAGCCATATGTGGGTTATTCAAGACCTTCCTAGCACTACTGTCTCCACGAGTCAATCCATGTGGGAAGATAAACAAAGATATTTCATGAGATCCATAAAATTCATAAGGTCCAAGATCTATAAATGTCATAAGATCCAAGTATGCCCCACTAATCCATACATATGGCTACATGAATATATCAAGGATCTAATACACAAAGGGGACCTTGAAGTGACATGAAGTGTCTCCATCTTGTCAAAGAAGCAATTGGAGCTATGTCAAGAGCTCATTCCAAAGCATGTTTAAACTTGTTCCCGACCAAATCAAGAGCCAAACATCCAAGCCAATTCCATCCACTAGATAATAAAACCCCAAGTTCAAGACATCCAAATTAATCCTATCCATCATCCAATGAATCCCTCTTCCTAAGATGAGAATATTGTTCACATTGGGCATATAAACAACTATATTGATCACATTAGACAGATAAACAAGCCTATTGATCACCTCAAGCATATCAACAAGCACACTAATCACACCGAGCATCTAGATAAGAAGGTCACTATTGATCACACCAAGTATTAGGCAAGTAGGTCACTATTGATCACACCGAACATATGGATAAGCAATTCACCATTGATAATACTGAGCCTACAAATAATCGAGTTCCAATAATCATGAACAAGGAGAAAACACAAACATCTTGTCAAGTTGGTCTAACAAGCTTTATCAGATCCAATTTCCTTGCAAATAAGAAAATTGAAAGTTCTAATGTTTCCGAGTGATACATTAATGGTCTCACATCATGTTTCAAAAGTAACAAATATCTTATTACAAGAAAAATTTGTCAAATCATGGGCTATAAAGGAAAGGGATTAGGCCTGTAGATTAGGGAAAATCAAGGGAAAGCAATGAATCATCAATAGAAACCACAAAAACTATCTAAATTTAAGCCATAAAGACCCTAATCTAACAATGAAGCACAAGATGACAATAGAAATCAAATGATAAAGCCATAATATCTAAATTCCTATGCCAAAGTTGATTCTCCTCCATTACTCTTCTCAATTTTGCTTTGTTTACTCTCAGATTTGTAGCATGCAAGATATATGATAAGCTCAATATGGATGTATGATAGAAAGATCTCAAGATGAATGATAGCAAAATATTGAAGATTGTGGTTCAACAAAATATTGAAGATTGTGAATAACCTTGAAATGGAGATGAAGGTTTGCTTTTATAGAGGAATGGATTTGAATTAAGGGTGAGGATTAAAAGGTGATGTGTGATGATCAATGGATGAGATTAAAAGATGATTTAATTCAAGGCCCCTTCATTTAATAAAAGGTATTGTTGTTATTACTTTATTAAATGAAGGTCGTAGTGTGACACATAATTCAATTTAAGTAATTTTTTATTTGAATTATGTGTCACACTACCACCTTCATTTAATAAAGTTATAACACCACTACCTTTTATTAAATGAAGGGGCCTTGAATTATGAGAGGAGGACATGTGTTGTGATGAGAATAAAGGTGAGGGCTAATTTCAATAAATATTTTATTTATTTAAATTGGATGATGGAGGAAATGGAAAATTATTAAATAATTGAAAACCATTATTTAATAATGTATAGAGGAAAATAGATAAATGACTAATTAAATAATTAAAATAATTATTTAATTATACAAGAAAAGAGGGAAAATCAAGATGAATAATTAAATAAATAAGAATTTATTTAATTATAGATTAGAAAGGGATAATTAACAAAATATTTAAATAAATAAAATTTATTTAATTATTTAAGAGGAATAAAGAGAAAATGAATTAATTAAATAATTTAAAATTATTTAATTAATAGAAGAATATGACATTAGGAAATATTAAAATAATTAATTTTTTTAACTATGTGAGAGGAGATAGAAATTAGTGTGAAAATGTTACTCGTAGACTCGGGACATTTTTGAGTGTCTATAGGGCCTTCATGAACAAGGCATCCTAGAATATGTACATGTTTATGCAAATCATGGGTATCAAGGCATCAACTACATACCTCTTAAAAAGTAATCTAATGATGTTTGTGACACTGACAATATTTAAGGTAACTTCATCCAATGCAAACATTGAAATAGAGACCATCCATAGTCTCTATAAGAATCTTGTTGCCACCCATCCTTTCACTACCAACTCTATCTGTACCATTAACCTTCATCTCCAATATTTAGAACCCATTGATTGGGACCAATAAGATCATGTGTCATACGAAGCAAAGAATCATAATGGAGCAAGGAATGAAAATGAAGTGAAGAATCAAAATCAAGCACCTAATCAAAACCAAGCAAAAAATAAATATGAATATAAAAGGTGACATAAGTCCACAAATCCAAAAGGAAGCAAAAATGTAAGGTGGATCCCAAAGAAAAAGAAGTAAAGAATCCAAAAGAAGCTACAAGTCAAATCGAAGAAAGGATCTAGATAAAGCATAAGATCAAAATGAAGTAAAAATACAAATGATGCAACATATCAAAATGAAGCAAGCAAATCAAACTGTGGTAAACAATCAAAAGAAAAAGTTTACATACAATGGGCGTGCACCATCCTTGTAGCCACTCTTGACTCTAGTACATGAGGTTCTAAGATCCAATGTGATATGTGTGATTGTTGGTCTTAATCAAAATCCCCATCCCAAATCTAAATCCAAACACCCAACATCCCAAATCTAGATAGTAAAAAATCCTACATCCCCAATTCAAATCCAAATATCCAAAATCCATTATCAGCTCCAACTCTAAGTCCAAACATCCTAATCCCCAATCCAAAATTCCAAACTAGAATTTCAAATCATGAACCGCATCCAAACATCCAAAATCCTAAATCTCTTGTATATTGGCAACAACTCTCTACCATATGGGTTATGATGGTACCTCATCAAGATGTTCACATTCAGATAAAGCCAACTTAGTTATCAAAGAGGATAATAACATCTGTGGGTTATACATCAGTGGCAAGATATTAGCAAAGCAATTACTCAAGGTGGGCTATTATTGGCATGTCATGATAGAAGTATCTAGGCTAGCTACATCAAATAGATAGAAACTTGATACCTAAAGTAGCAAAAATAAAAAATATCCAAAATCTAAAAAAAAATACATCAAAAAATCCCTCCCAAAAATAATAACAATAAAAAAAAACTCAAAAGAGTAAAGAGAAAAAATTCTATTATGGTGAAAACCATTATTGTGGTGCCTTGGGGTGTAAATCAACTGTTTATGTGAACCTTACACTTGGGGTAAAACTTCTTCCATCCATTCATCCCATCCATCGTATGTAGTCACTAGCCAACCATCCATACCATCCCATCATGCCCCTCCATCATATCTGCATAACCATTTCATTGTACCCAATCCATCCTCCCTTCCCACTTTTGACCTTGACAAGGATAGGGGCAAAATGTTGAAACATGCTTTGGACACTTCTTGATATATCCAATCTTTTGCAACAAATCTCACAATATCTCATCATAACTTATGGAGCAAGTTGTTACCTCCTTTAGCAAGCATTGCATCACAACATCATGAATGGCATATATAGAGTGGAGGTATGTTATACTTAAGTGACATAGCCCTTGGAGATCATCCAAAAATCCTTTGATCATCCCTTCCATCCATTCCTTCCTTCCATTTTAAAATTCATTGACTACTCCATCCATCCAATCCACCATTCATCCTTGTCCCTAGACTAGGTTTTCCCTTGTCAATGGTTACAAATGATCACTACAATCCCAAACAATCCAAAGGCAATCTAATGTACTAATCTCATGTAGAAAAATGTAACAGTTGCAAAGTAACTCATCTAAATCTTAGCACAATCCATTGTAGCTTTCATCACAATGTAATCCAAACACATCCAAATAGAAATAATCCATCAGTTTTGTATCCAGTCTTGCTAAAATCCAATCCCTATTTAGTTTTAAAAAAATAATCACATCATTATTAGGATATATCATTCCCAAATCGATGATGCTATCATCATCATCATCCAATTCTAGTTTTCAGCTTGATTAGGGGCAACATCTTGTTTGTCTTTTCTTTTCATTATTTGTGCATACATGCTTGGTTTTGTGTTTCTTATTTCACTTGCATTTGTGATTAATCCTTGGGGCATTTTATGGCAATGACATCATGATCTTTCATATCATGGTCCCATGCGTCATATGCCTACTTGGGTGTTTTTCTCGTACAACATCTAGCAATTGTGTCATCATGGTTTTTCCATATCATGGTGCATCTTGTCATATGCTATAATAAATCAAGTTGCTCAAACATTTGTGATTCATGCAAGCTTCATAGCATTCATCATCACATCATTCACATTTATCTCGTTTCTTCAACATTTCTTATTAATGAACTATTCATACCTAACATTCATTCTCTCTTCCATCCACCACCTTTAATTTTAACCTATTCATTCTAGTCCAAGTCCTCCCATTTCATTTTGAGTGTCCATTCATCTCTTTTATCCCCACATGCCCTCTCAAGGGGGCATCTCTCTAACCATCATGCCACTTGGGGCATCCTTCCGCATTTATTTTTTTGCCTCTTCTACTTTCTTTAAAAAGCCACTGCTTCTTTTAGTTGCATCACCCTTTGAAAGAGGGGAATATGTAAACACCTAGATTTTACCACCTTAATTTTGTTGTAATCATTTTATTCCAATTGTCCTCTTTTCATCCTATCAACTAATCATCTCATCAATTTGTCAATTTCATCATGCTAATTTACCATGCCAGTTAATTAATTACATTACGTTAATTAATTAATTGCATTCCTCTTGATATCACCCCACATTTAATTAATTGATTAATCATTATTAGTTGATTAATTAGCTTCCTAATTGATCCATGCACAAAAATAATTTAAAATAAATAAATAAATCTAATTATCCTCACCCACATTTCACTCTATGTCAATTTCTCCAATCCCACATTTCACTCATCAATCTAATTATTTAACTAATGAGTTAATTTAGTTAAATCTAAATTAATTTAGTTTTGATTAATCAATTTAGTTTGGATTAATCAATTTATTTAAATAATTAATCAAAAGAGTTAACTAGTTAGTTAGGTTAGTTGATTGATCAATCAAGCTAGTTAATTAATTAATCATTTTAGTTGACTAATCAATCAAAGGAGTTAACTAAGTCAATCAAACTAGTTAACTCCAAATCAAATCTCTAGTCCTCAAATTGTTTAAATTAATCTTGACCATTCATCTTTATCTTCCAAGTCTATAAATCCATCTCTTTGAGCACTTTGAGGTCTAGTGTGCTAGGATCGATTATAATCTTTGTCCATCTCAGATCTTCAAATCGCATCATCAATATGCTATAGAAAATCTTGCACACCTTTGTTGAGCATCCATAATCCTTCGTTAAGCACGAGCAAATCCATTGTGAGCTCAATCAGAGGTTTGCGAGTAATTTAAATTTTGAATTTCATATTGTTCTTGTGATTTCATTTATTGTTTTTAATTATTTGTGAATACACAAAGGGTGTTGTATAAATGGACAAAGCCTTAGGTCATTCAGACATCAAGTGATCATCCATCATTAGCACATCATTCATCAATAGAGAATTACATCAACATTTGCAATCATAAGTACAAGCATAGCTATTTGCATTTTTTGCCTAGCATATATCTAAACTTGTCAAAATCATTAAATTGATTAAGGGTCTTGACTAAGGCAGAAGGTGGGAAGCTAGTTGACTTCCCTAGAATAGCAAGTACCAATGATGCTTTTAAGCACCATCATTTTCCAATACATAGAGGCAAATGGGAATTTGAAGTCTTGAAGTACACAATTTAAGACCACTTAGAAGGTTTAACATCACAAAAAATGTTTCAAGGCCGCAAGTCTAGGGATCAAGGTTGTAAGTGTATGATTGAACCAAAATAGGCTGCAAGTCATTTCTTATCCTATCTAGGCTACATAGTTGCATGCTTAATAGTATAAATCTAATTAGGTCACTAAGCATACACCACAAGAAAACATCTATTGTTGCATATCAAGATAAGTATTTCTCCCCTCCTTTGTCAATTTTAGTATTTTATTTTAGTTCATTTAGCTTAGTGCTTATCAAGACTCAACTATTATCTAGGTTCATTGTGTTTCTTATTGTTATATTGCATCAATTAACCTAGATATCCTTAGAGGATTGTATTTTCCCCTCTTCTCATTTTAATGAGATGATTTAAAATAAAGTGTAGTAAAACATGAAATATAGAATTTTAGAATTTGGATGTTGATTTTATCTAGAAAACATCTTAGGTCATGTAAATTATAAATTTGGACAAAATTCTAAAAAAATAAAATCTATTTTTTAATATTTAATATATTTTTATTTTTTGCATTTTTTACACCATCTAGAGTGGAATTTGGTGATGCAATGATTGAATTGTACATATAATATGCTATAGTAAGAAAAAGATAGTTCATAACCTAATCTTCTCAACATATCTCAAAACTTTAAATTTTGAATAACGGGCTAGGAGTTATGACCCTAATAAGTAGAGGTACCAAGATTAAGTTACTCCAATATAAATTTTTAGTTTTATAATAAATTTATCCTTATGTAACTATCAAAATTTGTACTTCAAAGAAGGACAAGGATCACTGCTATATGTGGTGACTATTTGATTCTCACCCAAAACCCTAATTTATTATTTTGTGTATTATAAAGTTATTCAATAGATGAATTTAAATCATGTCATTAGTGTAGGTGTATATCTCTCTTATAGAGGTTACTCATTTTATATATAATCTCTTAGTTAAAATGAGATTTTATATTGTTCAACTATTTAGCAATTGTAAATCTTGCTTTTAATTGAGTTTTATTCAATTATTGTTTATAATACATAAAGTTTATAAACTAGTGTATTATCCCTTGAATTGTTGACTTAATTCAAATTAGTGGGATCAGAGACCAATTGCTCAGGCATACAATATTGGATGTGATCAAGATATCAAAACTTAGGTTGAAGACAAGATCCATAAGATTAACTTCCAAGGTCATTACTATAAAAGCATATGATGATGCTGAGAGAGATAATGAAGGAGTCATCCATTTGCCTATCCAAGTTGGTCCTGTCACTACTGACACCCGTTGTCAAGTCCTTGATATTGAGATTCCCTATAATATTATCCTTGGCCGTCCATGGATCCATGCCCTTAAAGCCGTTCCTTCCACATACCATCAATGTCTCAAGTTTCCACATAACGGTGTTGAAGTTACTATCCATGCCGATCCCAATCCATTCAAGTTTTGTCATGCCTTTCTAGCCAAATATCAAAGTCCTAATCATATTCCTATCAACACCAAAGCTTATCCATCTTCATCCTATGTGGACCCATCCGCCTTACTCAAGCCATCATCTAGCAAAACCACTCCAAATCTCTGTATCAAGTACACTGAACATGGTCCGGGTGAGTACTCATTGCAAGAATCTTGTTGTGTTGGAACTCTTCCCTTATCTCCCAGATCTCATGGTAAACCTTCTACATCCAAGGCATCTTCATCCATAGCCGTTATAAAAGCTCCACCAATAGTATTCATCAAAGGTGGATCCTTGATGATGAAGACATTGATGACATTAACTCTTGGATATTCTATGATGAGAACGACCAAGTACAACTTAAAGTGGAGAGATATAACAATGGCTTCCGCATTTTTAAGAACATGAGTTACAAAGGACATGGCGGATTGGGATCACAGGAACAAGGACCTATTGAACCCATTGTTGTGTTTAAGAAGTTTAATAAGCGATGCCTTGGCTATCAGCTGGAGGTACCACCTTCCAAAGATATTAAGTGTATTTCTGATACGGAAGTTGGACCTTCTTCGGTAGGAGAGACTTCTAATTCAAATACCATCGACGACTCCTCCCTTCATATCACCTACCTTTTTCAAGAAACCTCCATCTTCATGATCTCTACCACCTCATCTAGCCGTAACCCTTCATCCATTTCCCTTTCACTCGTATATCCTAACCTCATCGATTGGGACCAACAGGGGGCACCGATATTTGACACATTTGAAAATGATGAAGCTATCGTCGAATTCATGGGTTTGCGATAAGGCATTCCATTGAGTGATCACAAAGTAGGCTTCATGATGGACCTCCCTAAACTAGAGTACTTTGGCGGAAGCATCAAATCCTTCAGTCGCAAAAGTGAAATAAATAAAATCAAAAAAGATAGGTCACTAGGTGAAAACTGAAAGGTGCCTCTTGACCACAAAAAAGTAAAAATAAAGGACGTATCCGATGGTGAAAACCTCCTTGAGGCACTCGAGGATGGGGGAATTTGATCTTCCTGTCACTACTGATTATCATGAAAAATCAACAATGCTAGTTGAGAAATCTCAAGAAATGAACCTAGGCACAGAGTAGAATCCGAAGATCACATTTTTGGCAGCATCACTATCAGAGCAGGAAAGAAGAAATTTCAGAGCATTCTTCATAAAAAGAGCTATCTATTTTGCATGGACTTATGCTGACATGCCGGGTTTAGATCCATCACTTGTGGTACATCACCTAGCAGTATCTCCTAATGCAAAACCGGTCAAACAAAAGCTGCCCAAAATGCACTCACAAATAGTTCTTTTGGTTAAGGCAGAGATTCAGAAATTGTTAGAAGCAAAGTTCATAAAGCCTATTGATTATCCAGAATGAGTTTCAAACTTGGTACCTATGGCAAAACCCAATGGACGAGTTCGTTGTTGCACAAATTTTAGAGATCTCAACAAAGCATGCCCTAAAGATGACTTCCCATTACCAAGCATAGATAACATTGTAGATCTCACATCTGGACATGAAATTCTATCCTTGATGGACAGATTCTCAGGATATAACCAAATCAAAATAGTAGAGGAAGATCAAGATAAAACACCATTCATTTGTCCATGGGGTACATACTGCTGGGTTGTAATGCCTTTTGGTCTTAAGAACGCTGGAGCCACTTATCAACGAGCCATGACAGTTATTTTCGATGACCTTTTCCACACTGTCATGGAAGACTATGTTGATGATATTCTAGGGAAATCCAAAACAAGAGAAGGACATCTACAGGTACTAGCACAAATCTTTGATCGACTCGAAAAGTATCAAGTCAAGCTAAACCCAAAGAAATGTGTATTTGGTGTAACATCTGGAAAATTATTGGGATACATTGTGTCTCGATGAGGGATAGAAGTAGATCCTAATAAACTAAAAGCCATCATGGAAATGCCTCCACTGTCAAATCTGAAGCAACTTCATAGTCTACAAGGAAGGTTACAATCCATTTGCAGGTTTATCTCACAATTAGCAGACAAGTGTCATCCTTTTCAACATCTCCTTCACAAGGGTGAACCTTTTAAGTGGGATGAAAAATGTCAACAGGCCTTCGACAAAATCAAGGAATATCTAGCAACACCTCCTGTGTTAGTACCTCCTGTACTGGATCGACCACTATTACTCTACATATCTTCAACAATAGCAGCATTGGGTGCCCTTTTAGCTCAGCATGATGATTTAGGAAAAGAACAAGCCATTTACTACATCAGCAGAACTCTTGTGGGATATGAACTTAACTATTCATCTATGGAAAAAACATGTTTAGTGTATACACCTAAAAATGGAACGACTCTATCTAAATAAATATTCTTAATATTTATTTCAGTTTAATTCCTCTATCAATAAATAAACAAATCAATTTATTTATTTGATTTACATTCCTCCACAAAATTAAATAAAATCATTTATTTAATTAAATCCTTCATATTCCTCCAAATTAAATAAATTCATTTATTTAATTAAAATCCTCCAAGTTCTTCTAAATTAAATAATACCAAATTATTTAATTAATTCTTCCAAAATTTCTCTAAATTAAATAATATCAAAATTATTTAATTACCTCTTCTAAATTCTAAAGTCATTCTAAATTAAATAATGTCCAATTATTTAATTAGTTCTTCTAAACTTAACATCCTCTATATTTAAATAAATCAGAACATTTATTTAAATTATTCTTTTTCCTCCAAAAATGGATTAACATCAAAATTAATCCATGCAAATCCATGTGTACACTTAATTAAATATTTTAATATTTAATTATTTGTTCCCTCACACATGTCCTATTTCTCCTCTAGTTCCAATTAGTTAACTCATCAATCAAATCAGTTAACTAGTTAGTCAATTCTGTTAATTGATCAATCCTTTAAGTTAACTCTTCAATCTATTTCTGTTAACTCCCCTGTTGCATGAAGGAACAAGACACTTGTCCTCTTCCTATTTGCGCACATCCTCTCAAGTCTTCTCAACCGTTGATCTTCTTATTTCTTCTATACCGTTGATCTTCTCTCTCACAAGTCTATAAATACAACCCCTATTCCTCCATTTCAAGAATCCAAGCTTTTAGTAAACTTACTCTGTAGAATTCACAGTGCACCTTTGGCACCAACACCATCTCCATAGCTTGTGATCACCCTTTTTATTGTATTGAAGCTCCTCTTCATTACAAGAAGTATCATAGCCATTTCTCTATTGCCATCTTGAAGAACAAAGCAAGGAAGTGCACTTTCTGAGGGCTTCATTCATACAAAAGATCGATTGAGACTAGGCGAACAATGGAAGCCATGAGGTAATAAGGTTTGTTCTTTGTTTTAAATCTTTTTTATTGCAATTTCTGTGGAGTTATTGGGTTATTTATTAATCATTGATATATTATCCACATTTTGCTGATACATTTTGCATTAGTGTTTGCTTCCCAAAAGTTGCGACATTACATGCTGAACCAAACGACAAAGCTCGTATATAACTTTGATCCACTCAAATATCTTCTCTCCAAAGCAATCCTTACGGGAAGACTAGCAAAATAGGTTATGATCTTAAGTGAATTCGACATACAATATGTGGATCGAAAGGCCATAAAAGGACAAGTCATCGTCGATCAGTTAGCCGCAACGCCTATCACAGATATTCATCCAATACGTCCATAGTTCCCTGATGAAGAATTGTTCAACCTAACTTCACCAACATTGTGACAACTATACTTTGATGGATCTTACACACAACATGGATCAGAAGCAGGGATATTGTTTTTCACCCCTCAAGGAGATTGTGTCCCAAAGTCGTACATGATTACATTTCCATGTACCAACAACATAGCAGAATATGAAGCCTTAATCACAATATTACACATGGTAGTACAATGGGCTATTAAAGAACTACAGGTCTTTGGTGATTCCTAATTAGTCATCAAACAGGTCTTAGATGAATATCAAACAAAAGATGAGAAGCTCCTTCCATACAAGGTAATGGTTGACGATTTCAAGAAATACTATGAAAATATCACCTTTGAGCAGATTTCAAGGACACAAAACAAAGCAGCAGATGCTATGGCTATGATAGGATCTCTTCTAGACATGCCTTCCAACTCACATAAGTGTGAGTTTCTGGTTGAATAACTTCTGATCCCAACATTTGAAGTTCCACAATCTGAGCTCATATGTGAGATTGTTGGTCCCAATTCGCCTTGGTATAAGGACATATACAAGTATATCCGCAATCAAACCATACCCTTCCAACTATCTAATACCCAACAAAAAACCTTTATCCATCGAGCCTCTCGCTACACTATCCTAGGAGACACCCTATATCACCGGAGTCTTGATGGTATCCTTCTTAGATGTCTTGATTCTGAGGAAGCAAAAGTTGCCTTACGTGAGGTACATGAAGGTGTCTGTGGATCGCATTTCGCTAGCCCTAGTCCTGTTAAGAAACTTCTATGAGCTGGATACTATTGGCCAACTATGGAGAAAGATGCACAACAATTTGCAAAGAGATGTCTACAATGTCAGAAACATGGAGATCTAATACATGCACCAGCACATGAACTTTAGCCTATCACTACTCCTTGGCCATTCTCACAGTGGGGACTTGATCTCATAGGTAAAATCCATCCTACCTCATCAAATGGTCATAAGTTCATCATCACCGCCACTGAGTATTTCACAAAGTAGGTGGAAGAAATACCAATGACCTACATCACTGGCAAGCAAATATCCAAGTTCATCTTACACTATATCATTTGCCAATATGGAGTTCCTCAAGCCATTGTCACTAATAATTGTCGTCCCTTCAAGAACCAAGACGTTAGAGATCTTTGCAACAAGTTCCATATCCAACATAGATTCTCTACACCTTACTATCCTCAAAGTAACGACCAAGTTGAGGCTTCTAACAAAAAAATCATCAAAATCCTCAAAAAGACAGTCAATGAAGTTGGTCGTGATTGGCATTTACAACTTAATCCTGCACTATGGGCTTATAGAACTAGTGTCAGAACTCCCACTAGTGCTACTCCTTATGCCCTTGTGTATGGCACTAAAGCTATTTTACCTATTGAGGTTGAGATTCCTTCACTGCGAGTATCTCTACAGTATACTATCTAAGATGAAGAATATAGAGTATCCAGACTCCATGATCTTGAGCTATCAGATGAACGGCGTCTTACAACACTCAATCATCTCCAAGTTTATCAAAATCGGCTACGCCGTAGCTACAACAAAATGATTAGAGAACGAAGGTTTCAAGTTGGAGATCTTGTCCTTAAAGAAAATCAAAGGAATCAACAACATCATGAGAAATAGGGCAAGTTTGAACCTAGTTGGCTTGGTCCTTTTGTCATCACATTAGTCTATGGATCAGGTGCATACACTCTCTCAACACCTGAAGGTATTCCCTTAGATGAACTAGTCAACAACATTCATCTAATGAAGTTCTACCCATGAGTCTCAGCATATTCCAAAAAAAAAAAATCCAATGCAATAGTGAAAACCACCTTGTGGCACTTTGGATCACAAAAAAATAGTACAAGATAAATAATTCATCCTCTGGTGAAAACCTAGTAAACAAGCACCTTGGATAAGTACCATAGTGAAAACCTGGCAAACAAGTGCTATGTGTAGAGACCAGCCTCCATCATTTACTTCATTTTTTTGATCACAACTTTCCACAACATCACAATCTATTATCTTGGCTCCATAATCCATACCATAATCCACTATCATTCCTATCCATACATCGCAAGCCATTATTCTTTATCCGTCCATAATAAAAGCCTTTCTGCTCTTACCTCTGTCGTGCTAGTTGTCGTAGCTTGGACTTTGTTGGGGTTAAGATACCATTGGGCACATTAGCATACTATCCGCATAAACACATCCATTGCAGCATCCGCCTAACAAACTTCATCCCACACTAGGGGCACTTGTTGAGCCTTATTTAGAAGTGGACATCCACAGCTCTAGCTCATACCATCCAAACCAAACCCAAAACACAACAACCATTCAAACCAAAACCAAAACACAGCCAACATCCAAAAACATCAAAAACACAGCAAAAATCCCCAAAAAATCAAAACATCACAAAAATCCAAGCAATAAAGTTGAGCCTTTGACATCAACCATCAACACAATAAACAAGAACTACATCACATCTCTATCGTTCAAAGCCTTGATCCCATGGATATAGGGTATGTAGGCAATTTGAGATGCGAAGGAAGCACTCTGATTCAGGCATAGACGATAGCCTCTTTCTCATCATCCATCTTTCATCTTTCTTCTAATCACCCTCCAATCTTTCATCTCACTTTCTTCTATCTTTCATCACTTATATCATCAATAAGCCCAGAACTACATATTCATTATGTCTCATCATCATCGTAATGTGCTTTGATCCCATGGATACAGGGTATGTAGGCAGTTTGGAATACGAAGGAAGTATCCAGTACCCAAGCATAGATGATCCACCTCGCCTTCATCTTCTTTCATCTTCCATCTTCTTCTCTTTGACCAGCTCAAGCAAGAAGTAGACTATGCACATCAGGGAAAGCTCAAGCACTTTAATAAATTAGGGATAAGTCCAAATCTATTTATCTGCATTCCTTAAGCCAACATTTGCTATAGCATTTTATCAACATCTTTAGCCTTCAACAAGATACAACTTTCCTCTCAACAAGGCGCCAACTTAAATCCATCCAAGAGCACTTAAATTTGGCAAGAGAACATGATGATAGTATCTTTTGTTTTATCTTTTGTCCCTTTCTCATGCCTAATGAAGACTGCCTCGATCTATCTATATCTTGGTATGTTGCGATGAAGTACAGAATGGGGCATGGTCATATTACTTTCGTATGCTGTGTCTGTGGGATGATCTTATTCTCTTCCTATGCATATTGGTATCTTATATGTGTTGGGATTAGCATCTTGCATATCAATATATTTTGCATCTCAGAAGCTAAATAGTCTCTTATGCATTGAGACTATTCTATGCTAAGACTGTTTCCATACATATAACCAGCAAGGTGTCATTATGTGTAGTCGAAATAAGTTCAAACCTTTGCTTGTAGCGTCAAAGTCCATCTCAGAACACTAGCTGCTATTCATATCTTGTGTATGTTGGTTCAACATCTTGACTTCATACATTTAGACAAGATTGTAGTATGCTAGTTATGCATTGGATACCTCGACACCTTGGTCTTCTATACCCTGGTGCATAACATCCATATGCTATATCAAACATAAGGATTGCATTTCTTTATTTTTGAGCAATTACTTTAAAAGTTGTCATATCATTTATCCATTCCATCATCATCCTATATAGTCCTCAACCAAGATCAATCATCTTCCCTTCATCGTCCACCCTCATTTCTCTTTCTTCATTTCCCTTGTCCTCGTCCTGCAAAACAAGTGTGTTAGGCATACATAGGTCCATATCATTATCATTATGTTCATCTATATATTTGCATTATCATAACCTCATTATTATCCATTATCATTGTGAATATCACTAGCATAACACATTTCCATTATTTCCATTTGCATAAACATCTATATAGACCATGAAAATACAAAAATGCATAACATCATAACATAAGTGCATCCATCATCATTATAGCATCACATAGATAACCAAATCATCATCATATATATATATATCATCGACTGAGTCAATATACAAGTGTCTGCATATACAAAATGGGCTATCCATGAGCCATCAAAATTGTATCTACGATCAGCTCATTGGCCTCATCATGATACAAAATATACATAAACAAGGTAGCCCTTGTGACTACTGGCAGCTCCCTCACCTTGTCCACCACCACTAGGTCCCATCCCTGGTCTACCATATCTAGGAGGCCCCATCACCAAAGCTGTAGACCTCGATCCTACTTATACCCCTTTCCAAAACCTCATTCTTCTATACCAAAGCCTATTTCTCTCTAAACCATCCCATTTATCCCTCCCAACCCCGTTTTCTTCCTGTCAACCATGTTTCTAGCCTTTCATCTTATCGCAAGCCAACCCAGCCCTTCCTGGTTAGCCTTGCTTACCTCTCAAGGGGGCATCACCTGCTAGTTACACTGGGGCATAACCTTGTTTATCGAGCGAATTATCGTATCTTCTTTAACACAACGTTCTAATGAACATTGTATCAAAGAGGGGCAAAATGTAGATACCCAAAATTGACCTAGTTATCATTAGTATCAAATATTGCATTAGCTATCATCTGCATTTGTCTAACACACTTGAGCAATTTCCCTATTTTATTTAAATCACCTATTTCTTCTATTAATTAAATAAATTTATATTTATTTAATTAATTCATTATCTATTTCCTCTAATCTATAATTAAATAATCTTTAATTATTTAATTATCTCTATTCTATCTATTTTAATTAAATAAATCTTATTTATTTAATTAAAAATCCCTTCATAAGCCCACTTTCCAATTAATTAAATAAATTTTATTTATTTAATTAATTTCTCTTATCACTTATCTTTATCTTTTATCACGAGCCGACATGTGTGAATCTTTTATTTAAAAACATGTGTGGTACTACATCTTTTATTTAATATCTTTCACATGTAGTACTTTTTATGTACACGGTTACACATAAGCCTTATCTTCGCTCCACTTGTCATCTACACATTCGCCTATGATTATCAATTCATCCCAACCGTTCACATAGCCACCAAATCTCCACCGTTCATTGATTTTGGTTGAGTTCTATATAAACACCCTCTCATTTCATACTACATCTATCCAACATTTTCATATAGTGTCTACATTATCATCTTGAGCATCTTGAGCATTTTAGCATCCATCTAGCATATTATCATTACCATCCATTCATCATGGCAGCTTTTATCTTCATAATTGTTCATTGTTGAGAAGCAATCCACATCACAAACAAGGAATCATACAATCTAGGTGATCTTGTTCTTGAATTGCATGCTTTTGGTTTCACTTGGATTCGATTCTTTGATGGTGGTAGGATTAAGTTTTCAATTATATGCTTGATCTTATTAACCCAATTTTTACCTATCACACTTCTTGATAGATGTAAACAATCGCAAATGGGTACTAAAGAACGAGCTATTAACTCAAATTATTTCAAGGTGTTGATTAAAGAAACTCTCAAAAGATGAGGATTAGAGATGATGAACCAATTTGCACAAATGCTCCAAAATGCTTCAAATACATTACAACCCCCACCAAAAATACTATTTGGTAGTTAAACTCCCTTCAAAGTCTAGGTAAAATTTGACATCCCCATATTTGAGGAAACAATTAATGCAAATGATATTGATGATTAGATTTCCAAACTACAAAAGTTTTTATTTGCAAACACTTTCTCAAATTTAGATAAAATCATGTTTGCTCTCCTAAAAACTAAACCCCATGTTAAACAATATTAGGAGGCTAGCTAACTATCCAAGGAGAAACCAAGTTAACTCCACTTTGATGAGGTGATGAATGTGAAATACAAAGATTTTGTTTTTGATTAATATAAGTTGGGAAAGAGGGTCCCAGTCCCTTACAAAGTATAATAGAGCAGCAACTAGAGAGATTTTGTTGAGGCCATCAAGGAATTTTTTTCTTAAGGATACATATGAAGAAAAGTGCATCCAATGGTAACTACTATGATAAAAGGAGGATGGGTTAGTATAAGATTACACCAATTATTTCCATGTGTTGTATTCAAAGCTTGGCATTAATAATTGAAAGAAGCATCCGGTCCTCAAGTACCACAACGTTCTTATGGTATTTATGAGTATTGAAACCTTGTAGATGATGCACCATGATACATTGAATATTGAAGATAAATTAAATCCTAAAGGTAAGAAATAATCTTTTGTGCACGTGAAACTAAATAGAGACAATAAAAGAAAGTTTGTAAAGAAGCAACAAAGAAATGATACTTCACCATAAAAGCAAACACAAAATACAGTTAGAAACAAAACTTAGAAGGATACATGCATGTGGTATAAATCAATGAGAGCCTATGACATGTCTAGAAGAATTATCATTCCAACAAGGTTCTCCTAATAGAGCACAATATCTATTAAAAATTCAACATCATTACTTGTAGATATGTTTGAGTAGAGTGAAGGAGATTGGATCATTGATGCAAACCCACATCCTACCATTGCAACTATGAAGATACTTCTATTAGAAGACAAGGAACACCTATTCTAATCACATATGTGGGTGAATGGAAAGGCCCTACATTTAGTTGTAGACTATGGGAACAAGAAGAACAACTATGAAACTTTTACTCCAAGTGTTAATAAATATTAAGACTATGTGAAATGATCTTTGTGACAAGGGGAATTAATAATGATTTACGTAAATTGAATAATGTATTGTAAATTTGTTATGAAAGGGTGTGTTGGTTACTCTCAATTATTGTAGAAAACCTATACATCACATTATATTTTGAAATATCGACATGGGATATCTTGGGTGACAAGACAAGGTAGATAGTGGGCATTGGAGAAAGTGCATACAATGTATACCTTGGATGGTTCCTAGATGTTTCTAAAATGATCTAGAAAGTCTATAGCATGTATACAAGTGTTTGTTTTAAAATTTAGACAAGTGTAGGTACTCATAATATTACAATAGATGAAATCGTTAGTTCTATTAGGGAGAAGTTTTGAAAGTGATGGTGGACAAAAAAATTAATTGTCCAAGGGATTCAGTGATTATAAAATTGATGGTGTAGTCATAAAAGTGCTAGGATAGTTTTAGATTTGACTACAGGTAGTTTCACAACACAAACTCAAAAAATAAAGGGATTGGAAATGCCATGACTCTTTAAGTTCTCAAGATTGTTAGGCTATTATAGTGCATGAGAGAAAAGGGCAACATTCATTAAAAGTGAAGGGGAGGTCATAAATTGGTTGCTAGAAGAGTGGGAAACATAAAGCACTAGTCACAATCATAGAACAAATTCTTAGTTCAATTCATGAGTAGATAGGAAGTATAGGAATAGTAATTTCATTGTAATCCTTCTTATATTGATTGAATAATAATATGACAAATATGACTACTATTTGGCACCTATCAAGCTAGGTATTTTTTCCCAAATTATGGGTTTCCTAGGTAAAAAAATCATGTGTATTGTGTTTTTCTTTCATTATCTATCTATTTTGACATAGTTGCATATCATATTCCATTTAAACATTCTATTAGAAGCTATTTTAGTAGTGAAGTAATTTTGTCTAGTTGTGTTGACATAATTTCATATCCAAATTCCATTGAAACATTCTAGTACTAGAGTGTATTAGTATTGAAGTGATTTTGTAGCCATAAATATGTGTTTGTAGTTCAATTACAAATCATTTTGGTATTTGAGGAGATTTAAATTCATGGTAAATTAGTGGGAAGTAGATTTGTATGACAAAGACAAGGTCTTCATGTGTAGGAAATTTAACTTCCCAAAGAATTCAAAGATAGAAACAAATGTTATTAGAACTAAGAAACCAGAATGAGTGATTTCATACAAGAGTTTTAGCCTTGGAGAGTCATGTAGAGTAGGTGATAAAGCATAAGTAATGGATAACTCAACAATAGGAGAATGCATAAACAACAAACTCAAATAGCTTAGGATTAGTCATCTACCAATGTCCTAGTTCAAGCTTTGGCAAAGAAGTTTAGGATTGGAGATGATGGAAAAAGATAAGGGTGGTAATGATCACATTTGGGAAGAAAGAGAACTAGAGGTAAAAACTAGAACCACCCCATTTAAAGTTGAAACCAAGGTAGATATTAAAACCTTTAAAGGTTGTGTTAATGCAATAATTATGGATAGTTAAATCAAATAAATGAAGGTATATTTGAGTGTCCATAATGTGAGTGAAGCACAAAAATTATCCTTTGCTCATTTGAAATGAGTGACATGCTCTTATATGGTGGAAGAACTATCTTTCTTCATATGAGATGATGAAGAAGAGAAACCAACACCATATAGTTGGGCAATCTTTAAAGATCTTATGAGGAATAATTTTTATCCAATTGGTCATGAAACATATTAGAAAATAAAATGGCTCTACTTTAGGCAAGCAAGCGATCAAAGTGTACAAGACTACATAACTAAGTTTTGTAGACAAGCCATGATATTGGGCATGGAATTGGAAAATATATTCTCACGAAGTATCTTAGAGGGTTACATATAAACATAAGAAGGAAAGTCATAACTGTTTAGTAGAAAAAAGAGGGAAGATGTCCAAATGGTTGTTTTTAAGGGTTTATCATGATCCTCCTTTCACTAGTAAACATTCAAGGACATTCAACCGAGTAGAGAACTCCACTATAGATCTCCTATCACTTGGAACATAGGGGAAGATTGGAATTGTGTGAATTTGTTGTTCAATTAAGTCTAATTATGCTCAAAACCCTAATTTCGTGAAATCGTAAACAAACAGATAAATTATGGAAAATGATCACACACAGAGATATCAAACGACAACCAAATACATACTAGATTTTGAAGTTCAGTGTGCGGAAAAATTAGGGACTAATGAGCAGGCGCCCTAGTCCAGTGCCTCAGTTTTTGTCAGGATCTGGGAATGTTGTCTGCAACATAGTTTTGTTGTTCCAGAGATTTCACTGTTGCGGGATCCGAAGGACTAATGAGTAGGTGCCCGATTCCAGGTCCCTCTTTTCTTTTTAGATCTGTAATTCTAACAATCTGTATTTCTCTCCTGCAACTCCACTTCTTTTGTTTCCAAAACATGTAACCTCTAATTATAGAAAAGTGGGTTGGGGGTTGTGGTGTTTAGAGGCTTGCCTCGGTCAAGCCCCGAAGAGACATTCAAGTCTTTCGAACATCGTTGTCAGATAAAAAGTGCGTATCCCTGCAAGATAGAGGCAAAATCCAAATGATAAATGATAGAAAACACAATTGATATCACGTTGTAGTGTAGATCTCACATAAATGAAGGCTCTTCAATCACATGAGAAGATAAAGCTAAATCTGCAATCACAAACACAATTACAATGCTTTGCTTTTGCCACAATGAATATCTTGAAATCACAAGTATGCCAAAAGTTCACAATCATCTTCTAGTTTACAAATGAATCACTAATCATTCTTATATATGCAACTACAAACATTCCCGCTAAGATTTCATAATTCAAACTTAAAAATGTCGGCATAGGACCTAAATAACGGTCATAAACCGACACCCAAAAATAGGTCCTGACCTAAAATAGGGCAGGACTAAGGCATCGGCACCCAAGTCCTCCCCCTATTTTAGGTAGGATTTATCATAAATGCACCCCTAAGTCCCATTTGCCATGAAACTTCAGGGTTTTCTCATCGGGAGTCACCCTAATCATGCAAGATGACCTAAATGCATTCTAAAGGACCTGGGAGCTAAACCTTAAGAGGGAAAAGCCCCCAAGGGTACATTTTTTGACATAACATTTAACCCCCACTTTAATGTATGTATAAATGCAAGGCCAATACATGCATTAAAGTACGATCAACAAGCACAGTAAACATGCCAAGCACAGAGAAGACATGCTAATCATAGAGACAATAGCAGGCACGCAATACACAGAGAAGACAGTTACAGTCATGCAAAACATAGAGAAGACAACATTGAAGACACACAAAACATAGTGAATACAGTGAATGCAATGAACGCAATGATTATTTTCTTTTTTCTTTTTCTCATATATATGAAATGCAAATGCAAGTAAAAGGAAAGTAAACACGCCACCCATAATGCAGGAGGGACTCATCGCCACCGGTCTTTAAACTGCATATGTGACAACAAACACGCTAAACAAGTCTTAGAGTGCAAGAGGGACTCATCGCCACCGGTTTCTATGCTTGGGAATAAACATGCCATACACACACACATGGAAGACACGGAGAAAACATGATAGACAAATGGTGGAGTGTACCTATTTCTAGGTTCATCACCATCTCATGCACATTACAGGCACACACCAATGATTGGGCTTCGCCACAACAATCACCGAAGACACGCTTAAGGATTAGGATAGTCTCAGATTTGCTCCCTGCCTGCTCGGAGGACTTTTTGAAAATGATAGGATTGTGCAATCTCCTCGAGAAATACACCATCCCTGCCTCACACGGAGGGCTTAAAATAGAAAGGATATGCACGATATCCTGCCTCCACAGAGGGCTTAAGTGATTGCAGTAGATTCTGTTGATAACTGAGAGGGGGGGGTGAATCAGTTATCCTAATTATTTCCTTTATTAAACTTTCCTTTTAATTGATGCAGCATAAAATCAAACACAAAAACATTAACCATGAAATAAGAAACACATGACACAGTATTTTTGACGTGGAAACCCTGTTAAGGGAGAAAACCACGGGGTGATTAACCCAAAATTATTCTCTGTTAGAAGAATAGGAAATTACAAAAATGGCACTTGCCAATTAGGGCTCACTGCCCGAGCACACTGCTCACAAGAGGCCCACTGCCTACAAGAAGACACACTGTCTACAAAGTGATGAGAATCATAGTCTTGAACTGATTGGAAGCATCTGCATATGCTGGAGTTCAGTTCCGGTTAGGCTCAGTACACTGATCTGCTGCACTTCATCTTTCCTCTGTTCTTTATTCTGCTATCTTTCACATACCGGATCCTTTTTGCTACCTCTGCTCTTATCTGGACTTATTCGCATATATCTCCACATCAACACACCCTTCACAACTAAATCCATCCTCTATATATATCCGCACAAGTAATTTCATCACCTTTCTAGTCGGCATCCGGAACAGTCTAGTTTCTTACAAGCTCTCATTCTGTCGGCTGAATCCTTCCTCACCAAGCAATGCGGATCAAGCATATACTTGTAGATATCATTAATCATGTCGGCCAAACATGATTCATGCCTTCACAACCTCTGTCATCAACAGTAACCCATCCGGAAAGCAGTCTGATACTCTGCCAGTCAGTTCTTCCTCTGTTATCATTGTCTCTCAGGAATCCGGTACTCAACCAATCATATCTTTTTCCTTGTCCATCACTGGAGGCTAAATTCTTGGAATATACCACTCAAGGTAGTCCTCTTGACTTCCCCAAATCCGTACTGCACCAAGACACTTCCTCTGAGAGATCCGGACCAATCTGTCGGACCTTGCCACATGCTCTGTTCTTCTTCACCGGACCACAACATTCTTTATTCTGACTTCCGGTAGAGACACATCATGACTTGCGGATATGTGGGATGACCTTTGTTGCCATCAATGACAACAACCATGAATCCATATAGTGTCTCTTGCCAACAATCTCCCCCTTTGGCATTGATGGCAACACTTAGTGAAAAATGACTAAGTGTTTTCACTATGCTCCCCCTTTGCTGATGCTCTGTCTTTATATACAATTTCCGGAACTCCCCCTTAGTTGGATTCCTCATTTTTCACTACTCCTCACTCCCCCTTTGACATCAATGGCAAAGGGTAGGGTCCGCACACCAAAATTTTCAAAAATTTTCTATATATAGCCGCATATTTACATACTCACATGTACTGAAGAATGTCTGCAAAGGATGTCTGCAATTGAATCATTTCTGTAGCCCAACTTTGCTTCATTCTGTCCAAAATTGAAATGTGACCACTCAACAAAAATGCAAAAGCTTCTGCCCGCTTGAGATCTGTCGGATCTTTTGTTTGGGCGGTGGTCTGAGCATCACTGATGGCCTCATGCATAGTTTCCAACTTAGGGATTATAATCCTTCTAAGTTCTCCCATCCGGTTAGTGATGTTCTTCCTTTCCTTCTCAAGATTTTTTATTTCATTCAAGACTGCAATGGTCTGACATTCTTGATTTATTATAGAGGAAGAGAGAGGATCAAAACTTTGAGATAAGCTTTGTAGCTTATCCTGTTCCTCTTTTATTTTCTTGTCAAATGCTGCTGTTGCCTTTGACCAGGATATACAAAATTTATAGATGTCACCGCCATCCTTAAGAGCATTCTCTAAGCTCTTTATTCCAATGCTTACAATCTTCCTATCTTTAGAGATTAATTCTAATATCTCTGAAAATCTCTTATCCAAAAATTCCTTCCGGACCTTTTCTTCAGCTGATTTTTCTAGAGAGTCAAAATGTGTATCAACACTGCTGACTAAGGTTTTTAGATTACCGGAAGTGGAGGCTGTCGGATCTATTTGGATTGATGGCATAATCTTTACAAGTACTCCGGAAGCAGCCTCTATCAACTCACAGTCTTCCATATGAGACTTCAGGAGCTTTTCATTTGCCTTGGCATTTGCAAATGAAGCTATCTTCATTGTTTGTACCGGAGAGAGAGAGTCAAAATCAAATGGGCCTTTTAGAAGCTCCGGTTCATCAATCTCTAAAGTTTCCTTACTCAAAAATTGTTGAACAGTTTGTGCAGTGTCTCTTGCCGGAGACAGATGTTTCTTTTCTTCTGCAGTCTTAGAACTGTCAACCTCTTTGTCTTTCACCACTGCTTCCTTCTCCTGTAATTGCTCTTCTTCTTTGGATCCGGAGACTGTAGGGGAAACCGGAGGAGAGATATTTGTCTGTTCAGGGCTCACTTCTTCCGGAACAGAAGATTCCAAATCAGCAGCTGTTTCTGCACCTAAGTCCTCTACAATAGGAAGATTGAACCTTTTGAAGGCCTTCCGGAGGATCTCTTCTGTTTCTTGGGCCACTTTGTCAGTCTCACCAAGCATGAGTTGATTCATCCTGGCTTTGCTTCTGAACTCATCTTTGCAGTCCTTGAAGATAATGTTCATTGTCTTGGGATCAATTTGAGGATATAGCTGAATAGCTATCTGCTCCCGGATCTCAAGATCTTTAGCATGAGCATTATTCTTTCTTACTTCCATTTCCTTTTCTAGGCTTTTAGGAATAAGAGATATTATTTCAATGAAAGCCTTATTATATATGTTAAGATATTTTACTGTGGCCTCCTGCAGAGTCTTTTGGTCGGCCTCACTGAAGTCATCATATGATTCAGTCATTGGTTGAAGGTTTCCATCCACCGTGACCGACTTGATTATGCTCTCTAGTGACAGAGTGGGCTTTTCAACAGTTACCTCTGCCATTTCATCCTTGTCTTGGCCTGTGGAGGGCTTACCGGATCCTTTCTTTTTCTGTTTCTTTATTTCTTTTATTCCCTCATCTGACTCTGTTTCCTCTTCATCCTTTTGGCTTCCATAAGCCCTTGTGGCTTTTGTCTTGGATCTCTTACCGGATGCCTGGACTTCCGGTTTTAAACTTTTGGTTGAGGGAGGTGCAGATCTCTTTGATGATCTGGTCCGGGTGGGAGCTCCAACCGGAGCACTTTCTTTACTTTTCTCTTCTTCCTCGGCCTTCCTCCTCTTTTCCCGGCTGGCATCAAGTGCCTCCTTTGAGATGCCTAGGCCTTGAGCAATGTGCTCTACTTCTTTTCTCACCTTTCTTTTAATCTCAGGTTCCCTGAGTTCTACATGTATTTTTACACTCAGCTCCTCAAAGGTTCCAAACCTTTCTGCCTTAGGATCTTTGGGCTGACTTAGCATGTGTTGAACATGCAGCTCCACTATCTGTTCATCTACTTCATACCCCATGGGCATGATCCAGACAGTCCTTGGCTCTACTGCCTCCATTAGGCACTGATCAGTGTCAACCATAAAGCACACTGAGTCTTTGTATTTTTCAACAAGAGACTGGGGAATTCTCTCTCTTGCTTGCATCATGCTCTGAAAGTTTTTGAAGTATCCCCATAGAGCTGAATTTCTCGCTTTTGCATCCCCAAGTCCATGCAAGTAGTCTCTTATCTGGACTGCAACAGGTTTGTCATTCTGCCATACCCATCCACTTGTTCTGGGTAGCTCATTCATGAAGTAGAAGAATAGACATACAATAAGAGTACCATACTTAAAGGAATTCTTCTTATCCTTCTTGATTTTCTGTATGTTTTCCATTAATTGGCTTAGCAGTAATTCGCAGAGATCATATTCTGCATTCTTTCTTAGCATTTCATAGGCAGTGCATACTGCAGTTCCGGATACAGAATTCTCCCTGCTGGAGTGATAGATCTTGTATCCTATTATCATTGATGCATATTTGATAACCGGATCCGAGATGTCTTCAATGGTCATTGCCCTCTTATCAAATTTTGATCCGGTGGCCTCAGTTACAATGTTGTTCTTGACAGATTTGAGGATAGGTACCCCTCCGGAAGAGTATAGACCAGTTACTGCTCTAATTGCCTCTTTTGTGATCTTGCAGGGTCTATCTAGCCATAGAAAGTTGTCATGCATCCTGCTCAGTACATACCGGACCCATTCATCTTCTTCAAAGCAGGGGAAATGAATAAATTGCTCAAATTGTTTCTTCTGGATATCCTTATACTCTGGTTTAAGCTCAAAAGCATTGTCTATCAGTTGCTTGTGATAGAGGTCTCTTAATTTGAATTCCCCAAATTCTTCAATGCTTGCATGTATGTAAACCCTAATGTCTTCGGTATGTAAAACTCCGTGGGGAACACTAGAG
Source organism: Cunninghamia lanceolata (assembly GCA_027924645.1). Lineage (NCBI taxonomy): Eukaryota > Viridiplantae > Streptophyta > Pinopsida > Cupressales > Cupressaceae > Cunninghamia > Cunninghamia lanceolata. The sequence goes on from BSBN01000655.1 coordinate 12,779,703, forward strand.
AAGGCTCCTAGTGGATCTACCTCCAATGATTTGTAGGGATGTTTCTTGAATGAGGGGCGAGGTCTATCAGAGATCTTAACTATGTTTGGAGTAGCCATTCTTCAAAGATTTGCAGTGAGGTAATGAAAAACGGAGAATACCTTATGCGCCTTCGGTTTGCACGGAGTGGTTGGATTGATTTCTTTATGCAATAACTTCGGCAGGAGATCCTTGGTGTGCTTGATGAACCTTGTTGCAGAGCTCCACTTTTCGCTTCTTCTCGAGTGCAGAATGAGCAAATGACCTTTGAGAAATCCCTTAAATTGCTCCGCGAACCCTAATATCTGTCTGCAATAAATGCTTCACCTACATCATTTCGGTTTGCCTTGTCTGGATAGTTTGGAGTATCCCGGATTAGTCCTGATCTGTGGATATCATCCGGATCTTTCAATCATGAATAAATCGAGGTAACATATTACAAGAACATCCCAAACACTCTGTCCAATCCGCAGAACAAGATAGTGCATTTCCGGATCTTTCCGGACCTTTTTGTAATCCTTTATCATACCGGAGCATTTCCCTGAACAGGTCTTATTTGATCGATCACAGCTTCTTCATAACTCCATGCGGACCTCTGAAAACTTGACTGGAGTATCTCAAGACTCATATCTACAAACCCTTTGATCCGCATCTTGTGCCACATCCGGTACCACTTGTTTGGCTGGGGGAACAAGATTTTCTTTGAGTCTCCCCCTGAGCCTGAGCTCACTTTTTAATTTCCGGAAGAAATATCAGCACCAGAGTCTGGTGCGGATCCAACCTCTACATTCTCTGAACTTTTCTTCACCCAAATCTTGCTCATCTGATTCCTAACCTCATCCGCATTCATCTTTTGTTTACCCTTGTCTTGATTCTGATTATACACCGGACCTCTTTTGTCCTGATTCTTGTTTCTGCAAACTTTAGCATTATGACCGGACCTATTGCAGATTTGGCAAATAACATTTCTTTGCATATTTGACTGATATCCTCTTGATCTGCATTGATTAGCCATATGACCTACTCTATTGCATGTGAAGCATCTACCTTTGAATGATTTGTTTACTTGCATACTTCTGCATTCATGGGATTTGTGTCCATACCTTTTGCAGTTGAAGCACTGTCCGGAGAAGGATGAATTAATCTGATTCATTCTCATTCTGCACTGATTAGCTTTGTGACCAAAGTGGTTGCAGCTGTGGCAATATCCATTGAAGGATGGATATCTTTGAGCATTTGGCTGTCTTACCGGAGGTCTTCTAGGCCTGCTTCTTGGATTTTCTGATCCAAGATTCTTCTGACCGGATCCGGAGCTTTCTCCTTTCTCATATCCCAAACCATACTTGTCATCTGTCCTCTTTTGACTTCCAAGAAGAACTTCAAGTTGAGCAGAACTTATCTTGAATTTCTCTTTATATTCATTTGCTGTTTGAAGGTCTCTTTTGAGAGAGGCAATTTGATCCTCAAGTTTTCCTTCATTATCTTTGGCATCTTCAAGATCAGATTCAAGATGTCTGATAATCCTGTCCATCTGGTGGCATTCTTCTGATTTTTCTTTAAGAGATTGTCTTAGATTGTCTTCAGCCTTTCTTTTTTCTTCAATCTCTTGAGTAAACTTTATAGTTCCTGATTCCATTTCATGTCTTAACATAATGACTTCTTTTGATAACTTTTCACATAACTTGGTTTGCTCAGTCAATTCTTCATTTGTATTGCTTTCTTCACTTTGTCTTGCCAACTGTTGAAGCAGCTCCTTTCTCTTTTTCATAGAGAGACTTAATTTGTCTTTTAATTCTCTCATGAATTCATCAGCCTGTTTGAGTCTTTCCTTTAATTCACTGACTTCAGAATTTGACTGTTCAAGATCCTCAAGAGCAGTCTTGAGTTGCTCCCTTAAACCATATGCATCCATTTGAAATCCCAGATCTTCCTCAAGCTGTTAGGCTCTATTAGGAGGAACTTGGCTCTGATACCAATTGTTGATAACTGAGAGGGGGGGGGTGAATCAGTTATTCTAATTATTTCCCTTATTGAACTTTCCTTTTAATTGATGCAACATAAAATCAAACACAAAAACATTAACCATGAAATAAGAAACACATGACACAGTATTTTTGACGTGGAAACCCTGTTAAGGGAGAAAACCACGGGGTGATTAACCCAAAATTATTCTCTGTTAGAAGAATAGGAAATTACAAAAATGGCACTTGCCAATTAGGGCTCACTGCCCGAGCACACTGCTCACAAGAGGCCCACTGCCTACAAGAAGACACACTGTCTACAAAGTGATGAGAATCACAGTCTTGAACTGATTGGAAGCATCTGCATATGCTGGAGTTCAGTTCCGGTTAGGCTCAGTACACTGATCTGCTGCACTTCATCTTTCCTCTGTTATTTATTCTGCTATCTTTCACATACCGGATCCTTTTTGCTACCTCTGCTCTTATCTAGACTTATTCGCATATATCTCCACATCAACACACCCTTCACAACTAAATCCATCCTCTATATATATCCGCACAAGTAATTTCATCACCTTTCTAGTCGGCATCCGGAACAGTCTAGTTTCTTACAAGCTCTCATTCTGTCGGCTGAATCCTTCCTCACCAAGCAATGCGGATCAAGCATATACTTGTAGATATCATTAATCATGTCGGCCAAACATGATTCATGCCTTCACAACCTCTGTCATCAACAGTAACCCATCCGGAAAGCAGTCTGATACTCTGCCAGTCAGTTCTTCCTCTGTTATCATTGTCTCTCAGGAATCCGGTACTCAACCAATCATATCTTTTTCCTTGTCCATCACCGGAGGCTAAATTCTTGGAATATACCACTCAAGGTAGTCCTCTTGACTTCCCCAAATCTGCACTGCACCAAGACACTTCCTCTGAGAGATCCGGACCAATCTGTCGGACCTTGCCACATGCTCTGTTCTTCTTCACCGGACCACAACATTCTTTATTCTGACTTCCGGTAGAGACACATCATGACTTGCGGATATGTGGGATGACCTTTGTTGCCATCAATGACAACAACCATGAATCCATATAGTGTCTCTTGCCAACAGATTCAAGTTTTACAAACACACTTTGCTAGCATCTAAATCAGACAACTTACCTTATATATGCCCCCACCTTAAGGTGGTTGATATCATGTATTGATATCAAGCACATTAAGGTAGGAAGAAAACACACAAGGGAACATGAGCTCTTGCAAGGCCCATGAATCTTGGAGGTGACATGTGCTTTATGATCACCAAATGTTCCCACAAACACACAATTTCTTGTAAGAAAAGGTGTTAGTATCCATATAATCATGATAAACAACAATACATATGATCATTCACATAAAGAGCTGAGGTTATACTATGGATTTAGAGATCGAGTATAACCATGGGGCTATACTGCAGAAATCTCAAAATTGAGTGTAACCAATGTGAGATTCAAAGATAAACAAAGTGCACAGAGCAGCAGTATTGTTATGGTTTGTAAGTGCGATAAAACAACATCAAGATCACATGGAGTGATTCTACCAACCAAGCGTCAGATAATATATATCAACCCCATCGTCATGTATGGACTTGGTCCATTTTTTAATTTCTCGCTGAAGGGACACTAGGTTCGTATCAGTATAATATGTTTTTCGTCATCCAAGTGGGGTTATGTTGGGACAAGTCTCTTTATTAGATGAATCACCCAGTGCTATATCATTCTCATAGGTTTCAGAAAGGATGTCCATTATGTCATCATGAAATGAAGGGAGAGAGGGAATAATGTTTTCACTACTACTTTCCCCATGGTTGTTTTAAAAAATGGAGTTAGTGAGATTTTCCAAGATTGAAGGGAAAACACCCACGATAGTGAGAAGGCTTTCAAAATAGGCTATTATTCGAAGGATATCACAGGTAGTGCTTACAGACAAGTCAATACCATAGATGTATGCTATTTGATGCAAGACTTGAGGATATTTATCAATGAATTTGCAAAAATTATCATAATCCATAATGTACTCAAATAAATCTTCCAAAGATGAATGATGAGGAGAATCCATGGTATATGAATGCAAAACTATGTGTGAAAATGACTTAAAATGCTCAATTTTTTCAACTTTTTTCAATGCAAATAAGTGAAAGAAAAGGTTTAGTAAGGAAATTGATCAAATAATATGTCTAATATTAGCCAAATAAAGCAATAATATCCTTCAAAACACATCTTTAGTGCAGTCCTATAATGATGACAAGTCAATACCTAGTGAAAATACACTAAAATATGCAATGTTTTCACAAATTTTCAATGCAAAGCCCTGATAGAAAGGGTGTTGTAAAGAATTTTAGTAGAGGTAGCAGATTATAATAGTAATATCAGTCACCTAATGCCATAAAATTTATTACAACACGCTTATAGTGCCAATCTATGTCAAACCCTAGTGAAAATATAGCCAAAATATGTAAATTTTCACAAATTTTCAATGCCAAGGCCTAATAAAAATGGTGTTGTAAAGAATTTTAGGAGGGGCAGCAGATTATAACCTTGATAATAGCTAATTAGTGTAGAAAAATCCTTCACAACACGCCTATGATGTAATTCTATAGAGACGATAAGGCCAAAATCTAGTGAAAATGCAAGGTTTTCAAACCCTAGACATGAAATTTTGCAAGAGAACCACTATATTGCAACACTACAATTATAAATCAGTTCTAATGAGTGTTTTAAAAGGGTAGTAAAATCTGAAACAAGATTTTAACTACAAACCCTAGCTAATGCAAAACTAGGTTATATGGAAAAATGCACAATTTCAAGCAATTTTTATCAATTTAAGCATGAAAATGCAATGTAAATGAATGGCGAATGAAAATTTTTTGTATTTTGTTGGCGTTTCAATTCACACCTCTGGTATGCGATTTGGAAACGGACAGCTATGCATAGATAAACTGCTCTCCTATTGGAAGGGGGAGTTCCCTTTCTTGCTGATGTTCACTGAAAAGATAACTTGAATGAAACTTCACCTATCTTCTTTTTGATTCTCAGCTGCAGAGCACAAGGTTATAAAACTCTAAATGCTGCAGAAGAGGTTTTTCCTTTTTAATAAAACTTATACTACAACTAGCATAGACTAATGACGCTTTCAACCTCCTGAGTAAATTCAGAGCAAAGGAAGTTGAAAGTGAACGGGGAATGATTGTTAACACAAAAACTCAAGTAGTTTTCCTTCAGATTTACACCACAAGACTAAGATACTTTAAGGATGAAAGCTGAAAATGAAAGCCACAGAAGCTACACATCTGACGACAAAAACTTGATGAATCGATATAGAATATCAGAGCAAAGTAGGCATGAGATTTCTATTCAATATTAGAAAGTTTAATACAACTCTAGGACAGCCAGACTGCAGCAAAAGGTAGGCATACAGTAAGCGATCAAACACCAGAGAACACTGAACACAAATGAACAGACACTTGGAATAACAATGTTTGTAGGCTAGAATAGGCACAGCAAATTTGCTATCACAACTACCATTACTTACAATGGGCAAGGATGCCCTTATTTATACTAAAATCAAAGGAGTAGGGAACCCTAAAATCTCCTTGATTAACCCTAACTTGCCAACTCGCAAGCTTTATTACTATTCTAATACAAAGATACAATAAACAAATGCTTTAAAGCAAAAAGATTCCAACTATCACAAGGTGATTTCTTTCTAAATATAGGATGGATGAGCTTAGGATGAAAGCACATGCTTTAAAACAAAAAGCATATGTTTTAAAGCTGCTTTCTTTTGAAATGCATCCTCATCAACATTCTTGCTTTTTGGTGACGTCATCTGTTGATATTCTTTTGCTGATTTCTTCTAAAAAAAGTTGATTATGAGCCAAAAAAGCTGGCACATGGGTTTTGTAGATAATTCCATTTCTAAGCAACCCAGATTGTCAGATTTTGAAAAAGCGGAGATTTTCTCGAAAAAGCAGGGAAAAAGCAGTTTCCCGAAAAAAAAGCACAACTCCTAATCTTCAAGAGAATGATAATCTAGATGGACCCATCTCGACGAAAACTGAAAAAGCTCTGGTCGGATTTCTGAAAAATGATCTCCTTGAAACAAGGACCCTGAAAAAGCAAGCCTCTCTTCTTCCTCAACCCGAATCTATGAAGAAAACTGAAAAAGCACCTGGTTTGGGTCTTCGAATCTTCGTTGAAAGAAAAATAAAATCTTTCCTCTGGATGCAACCTGCAAAAAATAATGAGATAAAGAAGCCCAAAGCTTGTCTTTATAAATCTTTTGGTCGAAAAAGCAGCTTTACTTGTGTGAGAAGAAAACTTCATCCTCATCCATGAAGAAAGCAACTTTTAAAGCAAAAATCTTCGAATAGGAAGAATCCCTATTTTGTAGGAGCCTATGGCTTCATGTGCAAGATGACAAAAAATATCTTCTTTGATGATGTCATCGAATGCGCGAGTTGGAAGAAGTGTTAACCCCAAAAAAAGATGGAACATGGAGGATGTGCACTGATAGCAGAGCAATTAATAAGATTACCATCAAGTATCGGTTTCCTATACCTCGTATGGAGGACATGATCTATACAAACTCCCTCCCTTTGGTGCAATCTGTTATAGGAGCTACAATACTACTGAAATTGCGAATGAACTTTCGATAGAAAGTGGCCAAGCCATGAAAACTTTTTACCGCTGTGATGCTGCTTGGACTAGGCCATTCTAGGATTGCCCTGACCTTTTCTGGATCCATTCTGACACCATCTTTAGAAATGACAAAGCCTAAAAAAACCAAACTGTCCTGCATGAACCTACACTTTTTCAAATTGGCATAGAGCTTCTCCTTCCTTAACACACCAAAGATGATCCTCAAGTGTTGTAGATGCTCTTCTCTGCTGTTACTAAATACCAAAATATCATCAAAATAAACTACCACAAACTTACCAATGTAAGGGTGTAGTATAGTGTTCATCAATCTCATAAATGTGCTAGGTGCATTTGATAACCCGAATGGCATAACCATCCACTCATATAATCCATCTCCAGTCTTAAAGGCTGTCTTCCACTCATCCCCTTCTCGAATCCGGATTTGGTGGTAGCCACTTCGGAGGTCGATCTTGCTGAAGTATTTAGCCCCTGCAAGGACATCCATCATGTCCTCCATACGAGGTATAGGAAACCGATACTTGATGGTAATCTTATTAATTGCTCTGCTATCAGTGCACATCCTCCATGTTCCATCTTTTTTGGGGTTAACAATGCAGGTACAGCACATGGGCTCATGCTCTCTCTCACCACACCTTTACTTAGGAGTTCTGTTACTTGCTTATTCATCTCTGCATGTTGTGTTGGATTCATCCTAGAAGCTGCTTGGTTGGGTAGAGTTGCTCCTGGAATCAAATCAATATGATGCTGAATATCTCTCTTTGGCGGTAGACCATCAGGCAATTCATTAGGTAAAACATCAACAAATTCTTTCAATAGCTCGGCTACTTCTGGGGGAACTGAAATGTCTTCCTCTTCACCTTTTTTCACTACTAATGCATAGCAACACCCTGTCACCTTCATTTCTTTAAAAAGATCTCTTTCAGACAACATGGTCTCACCTTTTCCTTCATCCTTGAGAGGCAATAAAATCACCTTAGCACCATCTTTCCAAAAGGTGTATGTGTTTTTCTCTCCATCATGCATAACTTTTCTATCATACTGCCATGGCCTTCCCAATAACACATGACAGGCATCCATTGGGACAACATCACACCATAACTCATCCTGATAGATCTTCCCTATGCTAAACGTAATTAGGCATCTTTTATCAACAGTGACTTCATTTCCCTTTTTAAACCATGCAATGCGATACGGATGAGGATGTTTTTCACAGTGTAAATTTAATTTGTCTACCATTTCTTTAGAAACCATATTTTCACAACTACCTCCATCAACAATGACTTGACATACCTTGCCACCCGAAGTGCATCTGGTTCTGAAAATATTGGTTCGAAGCCATGAACCATCAGAGCTTTTGGCTTGTGTTTTCTCCTTCTCTGGAATCACCATTGCTCTTCTCATCATGAGACTTTCTCCCACATCTGGTGGAACCTCCAGTTCTGTCCCTTCCACTTCATGCTGCATTTGAATCATGTTCACCCTAAGTTGTCCTCCTTGATTTCTTTCTTGCATGTTATAATTGGAGCATTCAAATGCCCTATGACCTTCTTCTCCACATCTGAAACAAGTGAAAGGCCTTCTCTGGTTTTCCCATCCTCTACCACTACCATAACCTCTACCTCTTTGAAATCCCCTTCCTCGTTCTTGATTCGGAGGATCTTGCCGAGTGTCTACTTGTTTTTCCACACCATGGGATGACTCTCCCCTGCCATAATTTGAACCTCCTCGAAATGGGGTTGATGTACCCCTTCTTCCTCCTCTATTCCTCTGATGATACTGTCTGTTTTGTTTTTCTTCAGCCTTTAGGGCCAATTGGTAAGCCTCTTCCATATTGTTGAGTCGATGCATGCTCAATTCATCTTGAATAGAAAATTTCAGGCCATTCACATATCTAGCAGCCATTTGTGCATCAGTTTCTTGATGCTCTATACGTATAGACAGTGTATAAAACTCATTTGTATAATCTTGCACAGAAGAGAGGTTCTGCTTTAAATTTTGAAACCTACGAAAAAGGGTTTGCGCATAATCTATGGGCAAAAATTTTTCTCTCAACTTCTTCTCCATTTTATTCCATGTCCTGATCTTATCCTTACCTTTCCTTGTTCGTTCCTTTTGAAGATGATCCCACCAAATCATTGCATGACCCTTTAATTTGGTGCATGCAAATTTTACCTTCTTCTCCTCTGTCATAGATTTCCATTCAAAAAATTTTCTCTTGCCATTCAACCAGTCTATCAACTCCTCTGGTTTAAGACTACCTGCATAATCTGAAACATCTACCTTGATCCCTTCATTTTTTCCTTCTAAGGCCCTGAGCATCCTCTCTTCAAAACTCATGCCTTCTAATTCTTCTTCTTCATGTTTTGTATCTTGATTTGCACCTCCTTGACCTATCTCTTCATCATATTCGTCTCCTCCTCTACCCAGTCTTTGGGTTTCCATCCGTGTTGTAAGTTCTGCTATTTGCCTTTGCAGATTTTGCATTTCTCTATGCATCTGGGCAAGACCGCCTCTTCCTCTTCCTCTCCCAGCCATCTTCCTACTCTGACACCAAATGATGCAACACACAACATACACTCAACAGAATTGTGTCAGTAAGCATGAGAGACAAAAATTTGGAAGCTGAAACATAACAAAATTTCTATTCCTCAACTCTGCTGCTACAATGAGAGAAAACTCTCTTATATCAAGGAAACAAAAAAAAATAAAAAATTACCTTTTTTGGCAGATTTCGACAATTGTCAGATTTTGCCATTTTAGGTAATTTTATAATCATATCTCGAGAATCCAGTTTTTTCCCAAAAAGCTCATAAAGCTAAGGTAGGACGAAAAACCAACTAACATCCTAAATTCGAAACATGAGTTTCGAGTTATTAAAAAAAGCAACTTTTAAAAAACTAGAAAAAAACACTAATTTGCCATTTTGAGGGCCAAGATGAAAGTTTGAAGCCCCGAAAAAGTGCCAAGATGAGGTCCAACCGACTAGGGGGGTTGGGAAACCACTGGCCACCTCATAACGCATCCACCTGTAAAATTTCGTAGAAAACCCACATCCGAGTCAAAAGTTATGACCTCCGGAAGTCCCTGCATCACTTCATGTGCAAGATGACAAAAAATATCTTCTTTGATGATGTCATCGAATGCGCGAGTTGGAAGAAGTGTTAACAAAATTTTCTTCATTTTCGACACTTCAACACTCGTTTTGACTCAAATATGGCTTGTCTCCGACTTTGACAAGGTGGAAAAATGTCATCATGAATTGAAAAGCTAACTGATCCTGACATTTTGAAGATTGATCAACTGAGATTCCATCCCCTGCCTCCGTTCGATGATCTGAAATCGTTTGACCAAGTTTGACCTCCCCGAAACTGCCAACGGGCGAAGATTGATAACAAGGCATGTCAGAAAACACTGAAAACACAAAAATATTCTAACACTGCTCAAGATGGGCGCCCCAAGCCTCCTGGGGCGCCCAGTTTCCCAACACTTAGCCATTTTTTTGGTTTTTTCAACTTTTACAATTTCTTGGTTTGCGTGCGCGTTCCGGAGGCACAGGGCCCCTGTTTGGCTGTCGATTTCTATCAACCGGGATGGAAATGAGTCTGATGATCTGGCAAATATGCAATCCTGATGAAAACTGAGCTGATTGTACCTTCTGTTTGCCTTGAAAAACGTGCCAAACTGATCAACACTGAACCAGAGCGGGCAGACGGAAGGAGATTTGCATTTTTTAAGAAAAACATGAAAAATAAACTAACACTGGTGAGGATGGGTGCCCTTAGCCTCCTGGGGCACCCATTTTGTCAACACTTAGCCATTTTTTGCAAAAAAATTCAATTTTGTACCTTTTCTCGATTTTTGTGCCCACGGCTCCTGTTCGGTCTTTGATTTCGGTCGTTCTGACGACTATCGAGGTGAGACGGAGGGTGATCTAAGTAGTCTGAACATATCTATGATGAAATCCTGGCTTTGACTGACTTTTGACCAAGTTTGACCAACCGGAAAGGAGTTGACGGAAGCATTTTCGACGTTTCTCAAAAAACGTGAAAAAAAACTAACACAGGAGAGGATGGGTGCCCCAAGCCTCCAGGGGCACCCAGTTTCACTAGACTTAGCCATTTTTATGATTTTCCAACTTTTCCATTCACCTTGGATCCATCTTGCATCATTTTGCGTGCATCGTCGAGTTGACAGCCATTTGTCGGTTTTGCGTCGTTGAAACAGCGTTGGAAACTCGTCGAAGAGATTTGGCAGGTGAACTTTTCTGTGTTGATGACTTTTGAGCTCATGCTTCACCTTGTGAAAAAGTAAAAATGACCCAGTAGAGAAAACTTGGTCGTTTGAAGATTCCGTCTGAACCGTGCCGATCGTGAAGGAAAATCGACCAATGAGAATCGAGCGCGACACCTGATTTGGAGATTCTATTTTTAGAAACTTTTGCCAACATTCATATCTCAAGAAACCTAGAAAACCTAACTCGACGTCTATTTTTAGAAATTTCTAAAAATAGAAATTTCTATTTTTAGAAATTTTGCTTTTTTGACTTTTTGACGAAAAATTTTCTTGACTTGTTTCAAAATGCCTTGATGAAGCAAAAAATTTGGTTGGGTACAACATATTTTAAATCAGATTTGATGATAATGACAAATTTATTGAAATTAACCCAACTAATTCAAATTATTTGAAAATGCAAGCTAAAAATACTAATTTTTTTTGTGATTTTTCAAATGCAATAAGATGAACAATGAAATTAATGAATGCAATGAATGTAAATATGAAGTACAACACTTAGTAAGGTGTAAAAAGTCCAAAAAAAATATGGGTACACCAAAATGTTTAGTAGAAAAAAGAGGGAAGATGTCCAAATGGTTGTTTTTAAGGGTGTATCATGATCCTCCTTTCACCACTAAACATTCAAGGACATTCAACCAAGTAGAGAACTCTACTATAGATTGTTGGTGTAATTAAATACTTAATTACACTTTAATAAGTTTACTTAGGGCTTATTTTTAGTCTTAGGTTATTATTAAGTCATATTAGGGTTTTATTTAACTTGCAAATATAAAAGCAAGTTGTCATATGTAATTCTCAATCCATTTCATTAATTCATTCAATATTGTGCAATTTTTTTCTCTTTTCTTTTTTCGCTTGTGGAAGGTAAATCTTAGGTTTTGCAGTGATCTTTGTGGCTTGAGTTAATTATCAACTTCAGTATGGTATCAGAGCAGATTTGCAAGCCCCTTCTCAAATTTGGAGAAAAAATTAAGCAAGAGTTGTTTACTGAGTGTATTTTCGTGTAAAATGGAGTATTCCATTGGATTTAGAGCAGCTGAAAAAGACAGATTTATCTTTTGTTTGGCTGAATTTGGTTTGGGGAAGCCAGATCTGTGAAGGTTTCAAGAGTGTTTTTTATGGATCCAACCTAAGAGCTTTTTTGAAGTAGTTTCACGAAATTGGGCATAACTTTCGTATATGAACTCTGTTTTTTGAAAGCAAGATATTTATAGAAAGACAACTTAGAAACCCTATCTGGGTATCTCTTAGTTTTTACAGAAATGGAATGGATTATGAGAAAAATAGATTACAATATGCGTCTCTATTTTTAGCACTACTTGCTTTTTTAGCTTTTTTTGGGAACAGTTTTGTAAAATCAGGCATAACTTTCTCATACGAACTCCATTTTTTAAAAACAAGATATTTATGAAAAGAGGACTCAGAAAACCTATCTGAGTATCTCTTTGTTTTTGCAGAAATGACATGTATTTTGAGAAAAATAGATTTCAATCTGTGTCTCTATTTTTAGCCTCTGCTTGCTTTTTTTTGCCCTTTCAAAGTAGTTTTGTGAAATCGGCTATAACTTGGGCATAATGTGTCCAAATTTTGAAAACAAATAGGCGTCAGAAAGATGATTCCAAGAACAATCCAGTGGTGTATATATTTTTTCCATATTTTTCTGCTAGTGATATTTTTTTTCTATTTGAAGTCAAGGCATCTTTTTTGGCTTTCGAGCTCCGTTCTTGCGCCCAGAATCTCTATTTTTTTAAAAATGAATAGGCGTTGGAAAGGTATCAATGATCTCTACATAGCCTCCTATATAATTGTTTTAGATTAATTTCTAGGTATATTTTAATCAGTTTGTTGATTTTATGGCTTTTGTTGGATATCCTGGACATGCTGCCTCCTGGAAAGGTCCTGTTTGCTTTGATAGGCTTCTGTTATCAGCATAAATCTATTTGCATGTTTTGATCTCTAATCATCTAAGGAGATGAGATTCTACCATTAGTATAAATCTAATTACATATATTGTGGAAGTAATCAACATGAGAAAGAGACGTGTCCTCATTTCTCACATCATCTTTTTGAGATGCTTGCTTCGATCACTTCTCCTCCTGATGAGATCATTGCTCCACCATCACCTACTGCAACTTCAGAGTTCAATGTTGCATCATTGGCCTCTAGTGATTTTGTACAGCAGGTCAATATTAGTCTTTTAGATCCACCTCATTGGGATTCCTATCTTGCAGACATATCATCTCTGTTTATGGAGTCTCACATTGCTGATTTGGAGGACACATTTGAGGGTTTATCTCTCTTGTTTGATGCTATCTTAGGTGGCTTTGCATCACCACCTTCATCTTCTATATTTTTAGATGCAGTTCATATCATATCCTCTCCTGGTTCTTCTTCTCTGATTGGGCATATAGTTTCTGTTTTGGAGAAGACATATTTTCCCAGTATGAGGTCACTTGAGTTGCATTCAGAGGCACACATTTCAATATGGATTCCCTATTCATCTAAGATGTGGGAATGGATTCTACATTCACCAGTGGATCTGTTTCTTCTAAAAGGGAGAAATGTTGTTTGCAGGTAGTGGATTAGATTTTGTCTTCAAGATCTCTTCATTGGTTCTGGAGCTTGTTCTTGGATGGGATTCATATTCTTTTTTAGCTCTCTCTTATGGGGGGCATTCATGATTGTACTTTTGTGATGGATTCAATTCTTGGGAGGTCTTAGTATTAGTCCTTCTTCCATCACATGTTCATGTACTTGTTATTTCTCTCTTTTGGAGAGGAGTTTTCTCCCATTAGGTTTTTCTCCTCTCTCTGCTTTATGAGAGATTTTTATTGTTCATGGGTACCTAACATGGCCTTGTAGCTGGGACCCATTCTTGTATTAGTTGCATGTTTTTCATTTCTTCCTAAGTTGCACTTATGGGGGGGGGTGTTGGTGTAATTAAATATTTAATTACACTTTAATAAGTTTACTTAGGGCTTATTTTTAGTCTTAGGTTATTATTAAGTCATATTAGGGTTTTATTTAACTTGCAAATATAAAAGCAAGTTGTCACATGCAATTCTCAATCCATTTCATTAATTCATTCAATATTGTGCAAATTTTTTCTCTTTGCTTTTTTTCTCTTGTGGAAGGTAAATCTTAGGTTTTGCAGTGATCTTTGTGGCTTGAGTTAATTATCAACTTCAACACAGATCTCCTATCACTTGGAACATAGGGGAAGATTAGAATTGTGTGAATTTGTTGTTTAATTAAGTCTAATTATGCTCAAAACCCTAATTTCATGAAATCGTAAACAAACAAACAAATTAAGGAAAATGATCGCACATAGAGATATCAAATGATAACCAAATACATACCAGATTTTGAAGTTTGGTGTGTGGAAAAATTAGGGACTAATGAGTGGGCACCTAGTCTAGTGCCTCAGTTTTTGTCAAGATTTGGGAATGTTGTTTGTAACACATTTCTATTGTTCTGAAGATTTCACTGTTGCAGGATTCAAAGGACTAATGAGTAGGCGCTCGAGTCCAAGTCCTTGTTTTCTTTTCAGATCTGCAATTCTGATAGTCTGCACTGCTCTCCTGCAACTCCACTTCTTTCGCTTCCGAAACCTGTAACTTGCAATTACAGAAAAGTGGCTTGGGGGTTGTGGTGTTTAGAGGCTTGCCTCGGTCAAGCCCCAAGAGAGATATTCAAGTCTTTCAAACACCGTTATTAGATAAAGAGCATGTATCCCTGTAGGATAGAGGCAAAATTCAAATGACAAATGATAGAAAACACAATTGATATCACCTTGTAGTGTAGATCTCACATAAATGAAGGCTCTTCAATCACATGAGAAGATAAATCTAAATCTGCAATCACAAACATAATAACAATGCTCTGCTCTTACCACAATGAATATCTTGAAATCACAAGTATGCCAAAAGTTCACAATCATCTTCTAGTTTACAAATGAATCACTAATCATGCTTATATATGCAACTACAAACATTCCTGCTAAGAATTTCGTAATTCAAACTTAGGATGTCGGCATAGGACCTAAATAATGGTATAAACTGACACCCAAAAATAGGTCCTGACCTAAAATAGGGTAGGACTAGGGCACGAGTGCCCAAGTCCTCCCCCCTATTTCAGGCAAGATTTATCATAAATGCACTCCTAAGTCCCATTTGCCATGAAACTTTAGGGTTTTCTCATTGTGAGTCACCCTAATCATGCAAGATAACCTAAATGTATTCTAAAGGACCCAGGAGCTAAACCTTAAGAGGGAAAAGCCCCCAAGGGTACATTTTTTGACATAACAATAACCACTAAGCTAGATGAATTAGATGAGGCTTACATATTGGCTCACTACATAAATGATGAGAAGAGAGGTAGATGAAAATCTTTGATAATAGACAACAAGAAGACAAATAAGAATCCAAAGAGAAAAAGGGAAAACCATTCAAGAAATGGAAAGGTAAGAAGACTAATGTTGTTGTCCATGATGAGAAAGACCTAAAGAATCACTGTTCACATTGTTACATGAAAACCAAGTGCTAGAGGTTGCACCCTAATAATAAACTAAAGGAACACTTTAAAAAGTCTATGGCTACCACTAGAGATGAAGTGGAAATAGAGGATAGCTCATATATTGATGAAAAATTAGGATGCATAGCCATAAGTATCGCCATAAGTGAATAAGAATAAGAAGGAATGAACCAAATTTTAATTGTCATATTCCAAGTAAAGAAAATAAGGGTAAGAGCACTTACAGATCCTAGTTCTCTATGTAATCTAATTTTAATCAATATTATTACTGTACAAGTCTTTATTTTCCTTTATTTAGGTTAGTTGTATTTTTCCTACACATTTGTTTAACTTCCTTAGTTTGTTAGGAGTGGGTCATTTATGAGGGTAGGTGGCATCTTCCATGAGTGTAACTCTTGCCTATCTTTGGTGGTTGGAGTTACTTCTCATTTATTGGTTGTATTTGCCTCATCACTTATCTATATGTACTCCAATCACCTTGCATGCATTCGTGCATTGCAAGCTTTTGGTTATGCATATTCTTGCTTATTTCCATTTTTATCTCATGAGTATTTGCATGCTCTTTCATTTTTAAAACTCTCTATTTTACTATTTTAGTTTTAAGATCATTTCTCAAATAGGGTGTATGTGGTTATTCCTACACTAGATCTTGGTTCTTCTTCACTTTTAGCAAATCCTAACATGGTATAAAAGCTATGGTGTCTAGAGTAGCTTACTAAGTTTTTTTAGTTTCTAAGAGATCTAATTTTTTTAGGTTTTAGGTGTGAGATATTTTTCAACACACAGTGTAGCTTTTTGGGGTGCACCATTGTGTCTAGGAGGCTTGAGAAAGCTAGGATAGGCTTTCACTTTGCTTGAAATAATTCTGGAAGGCTAAAATTTATTTGGGGTTTTTAAATTCTTTATCTAATTGAGTTTTACAAGTGGGGAAAATTTTGAGGCATCTTAGCTTAAATATGACTGCACCATTATGCTCAAGGACACTAAAAACCTTAAGATTAAATATAAATTTGTTGATTTTTGAGCTCACGGTCTAAAGGGGGTTTTTGTTTTTGGCTCAACACTATTCACAAGGAAATGTGTATGATTGTGCTGTCATACTTATACATAAACATCATCTAAAATTACACCTCCCTAGTTTAAGTTACCACCAATTCAACTGCCCCTATGTGGTGTTTCCCCTAGATCATTGTCTCCATCAAGTCAATGCTACCCTAATTATACCAACTTTGTGCATGCCAAGCACAATGTTGGCATAGTAACATACCTTGCTATACCTAACATGTTAGCCTAGCATAGGGAGTCTTTTGACTCAAATCTTTGAGCATAAGAGTTGTATGACTTAGCACCCACAACTACCATGCCACCTACCATGCAAACCATATAAATCTACCACATGTCATTTGTACAAACTACTAACTAGATCGCTAACTGGACTGCTGATCAGACTATATGAATTTCTAATGTCATTCACATGGAATCTGTAACACTATTAATGTCCCTCTCCTCTTTGGTTTGTGAAGGGGATCCATCTTTGTTGGCATTTTAGTTTTGCACCCCAACTTCAAAGGCTTGTATCTCAGTCTTTTAGAGGCCTTTTCGGGTGTAATTTTTTTATTTTAGATTTTTTTCATTGGCCACGTTCTTACGTAGCTAGTTTCTTATTTTGACTTCCTAATTTTCTAGTATTTTAGTTTTGTCAAAAAAATGTTGTTTAGTTGTATTTTTTGGGACTTTAAACACTCATAACTTTCACAAACAAGCTCCTTTTTAGCCCTATTTTTTAGAAAGTTGGTATTTTTCTAAGCTCTATGTTGTTACATAGTTTTTCATTCCTATTTTATAAATGCTTTGTACTTTCATCTTATTGGTCCTTTTTGGGACTCTTAAAATAACTATAATAAGATTTCTACATTGTAAAATGCACTAAAATATAGTGTCAAACTCTATAAATATTGGGGGGGTCATTGCACCAATTAGTAATAGGGGGTTGCATTGTGTCTTCATGTTTTTTTGCACTCACATTTTTCTTTTTGCACTATAGATTAGTTGCTAGTTCCGCTTCTTACTTCATATAATTATTGTGAATGAAAATCTAACATGCTAATCAAATTGAGAAGCAAAGATTATTTAGGATTACTATGGGTATAGAGGTAGAGTATACTTTAGATTAAGAGAAAATTAAATGGTATAAGAAATGTGATGAGGCCTATGGGTTGTTGTGTTTATTTGTATGTCTTGACTTGTTGTTCCACATTGAGTCTTTGGATTCACCTAACCACATTTGGACTACTTTGGCTAGTTTATTTAGGGTCCAGGATGTTTTGAAAGGCCATCAATTGGAGAATGAGCTCCTCAATTCAAGCCTTAGTAGCTTTGGCATTATTTGTGACTTCTTGACTAAGATCAATTCCTTGAGATTGTAGTTAAAACATTGTGGGATTGAAAAAGAAGACACCTAATTGATCCTTAGTATTCCCTCTAAACTCTGTTTGAATTATTCAGTTTTTATTTCTACCTTCTATGCCATGAAGGGTGCTCTTGGAACTTAGTTCACTATGTAATATCTTAATGACTTTGCAACAACTCTCATTAGGGAGCATGATAAGCTCATCCTGATGTGTACTCTAAAATTCTCTAAGTCACATGCATTGGTTGCAAACTAGGACACAAAAGAACAAATGGGGTAGAGCAACGAGAAAAAAGAAATAGAAAAATAAGGACACGAAGGAGAAAAAGGATAAAAACTACTACTTCCAAAGCAATGTTTGAGACCTCTTCAAAAGGTGACGAGTCCAAGAAAGAGAATGTCAAATATTTATATTGTCAAATACCTAGTCATAATGAGCATAAGTGTTTGAAGAAACATATTGATCATCTGACACACATTCTTTAAGAGAATAACATCAATTGTCTTGATTCACCCAAATAGAGTTCATCAAATGAGAGCTTTTTAAAATTAAACGACAATTGTAAGGGGAAAAGAAGGGATAAGGCTATTGTAGTAGTTGTAACTCCACCTTACAATTGGATTTTTGACTCTAGTGCTTCATACCACATGGTTTCTTCATGGGATGGCTTCACATATTTGGAGCCTTATTTCATACCACACATATTTATGGGTTATATCACTCTAATTGAGGTATGTAGGAGAGGGTTTGTTGACATGGGTGATACGAAATTTTAGTATGTTCTTTATGTGCCCTCATTATCAAATAATCAAAACAAGAGAGATAATTAGAGAATAAAAACTTAAGTTCTAGGTTGATCTCCCATAAGAAACACTCAAAGAGATATAATTCTTTAGAAATACTTTCTAGGATTCATTTGCCTTCAATAGCACACACAATCCACTTAGCACATAGTGCAATTCCCTATTTGTGCCATTATAATATTTGGGAATACAACATAGATCCAAAGCAACCCTATGGAATCCTTTGTTGTGGTTAGCATTGGCCTATAGAAGATTATATAAAAGTATCTCAAGCTTGTTGTATGATGCTTTAGAAGACACCCAACATGAATAATAATACACATGCATAGTAGTAAGGACTTTAGAACAAATTTAAAATTTACCTACAAGAAAAAGCAACTTGGTAATCTAGTAAGCCAATTTTTTTTCCACTCTATCTACAACATAATTGCAAAGTGCAGATAAATAGGATCGAAAAGCAAAGGGAATCTCAAGAAACTCGAAGACCTCTCCATGGTCAATTTGTATCCACCCATAGTCTTGAAGCCAAACGAGGGGAGGAGAAATGGACTGCCTTTAAAATTGTGTCTTGCTCCATTGAATACTTGAAGTAGTAAAAAAGAAGTTGCCAATGCACTTGAAATCTTGTTTGATTTTATTTTCATCTCCCACTAAAGTGAGGAAGGAATCATTATCAAAATGTCCAATAACAAGTAGATGCAAACTGTTATAAGGTAGAGAAATCCATCTGACTAGCCTATGTGAGATGGTATTAGTGAGGAGATAAATTAAACCTTTGGTAGCCAAAAACATAAAGAAAAGGCACAAGAGAACACCCTTAAATTATCGCCTTCTTCACACAAAGTAGTGGAAATTTGAATGATATCATTAATTATAAAGAAAAAAATGAAACAACACATCTATACTTATTATCATATATGATTTTTTTAGAAAATATTAATTTTTTTTATTTATGATATTAATTTATTTATTGTTGAACAAGATTAAAATATATGTTGAATTAGACAATAATTTAGAAATAATTCTTTAACTTATTGTTTTAGACTAGTTAATTAAAATTTTACATTGGATATTTTACTTTAGCTTTAGAATAATGATTTTATGAGAACTAGAAAAGAAAATTTTAAAATATCAAATGTCAAAAGATAAAAGATAAAATATAAAATATAGTATTTTACCTTTTTATTATCTTATGTCATAAAAATAGTTATATGATTTGTAGAGAAAGTTGAGAAAAAAATGGATTATTTAAAGAAATTTTAAATTAGAACTATAACTTTATTGATATTAAGAACTATGCCGATAATAATAAAATTGCTCATAATTACTCATTATAATTAATATTTTTATTTATTGAACCAATCATAATATAATCAAATCAATTCTGAAATATTCATTCCCAATAAGTTTGGATTTCAAAGACACTTGTATCCTTCAAACAACATTTTTGAAGTTGATTTTTTTTTGGCTTGTAAAAGAGTGCTAAAAATGATTAGTGCACAACATTTTTGAAGTTGATTTTTTGTGGCTTGTAAAAGAGTGCTAAATATTATTAGTGCTCAATAGTGTAAGAATGTTTCAATCCTTTTGTAGATTTTTGGATTGGATGAGTACCAAAATAGTTTTCAAGATATAAATTTGCGATATACATCTACATCGTTTTCCTCCAAATTTAGAGGTTTTTTAGGAGTAATAAAAAAATTATAGATGTTTAATGCTATAAATATTGGAATGTGACAAAAGTGCCAAAAAGTGATGAAATGTAATGTTTTAGATAGAACTATAATAGAGAAGGTGATTTTAGCAAGGAGGTTACATCCTTGCTAGTTTATATCCTCCTAGAGATGAAAACAAAATCAAATATCTTTTAAATGAGAGGTATTGTAGTAGAAAACTAGATTGAAGTTTACGCCAAATTAATCCAACTAGAGTAATAATTAAGCTAGAGTTTAAATATACAATTGTAGGGCTCGTAGGTACATTGACAAGGTTAGGATTTCTCTTGATCATTTCATTCATCATATTATTAGTATTAATTACTTGGATGAGTGTGAGATCATGATGGGCCAAACAATGACAATGGACAAAAAAATGCTTTTATACTTAGCCAAAATCGTAAAACATTTTTGTTTACTTTTCCTTGGCTGGAATAAAGGATCAATTTAGCTTTGGTAGTGCCAAACCAAAATGGATATCCATTTTACCCAAATGGATATTCATTTTTCTTGTGTTTCCAAACCCATGCCCAATAGACCTAGATGGATATCTGTTTTATCTGTGTTTCTAAACCCATGACCAATAGGGTTATATTCAACTTAGCAACAAAAATGGATATAAGAGATTATAAATATCTATTTTGAGCAATCTGTTGTTATATGGAGCCTAATCAGACTCAGAGGTTAAATTTACCCCACTTTTATCACTGTGGTTTCCCCCCAAATTATTTAACGGGGTCAAGGGGCAACGCCCCTGGCGTGCTCCCTATCACGATACAGGGTGGGGTCAAGGGGCAGCGCCCTCGCGGGGGCTCGGGGGCAGCACCCCCGAAACCTCCAACAATTTTTTATTATTTTATTAAGGTGTTGGGAGTTATTTTTCTATTGGCTGACATAAAAAAACCCTATTTTTATAACTGACATAAAGCTTGATAAAAGCGGCTAAGGGTTAGGGTTTCCGTTGATGTATTGTAGCATTTTGCACGGTTTGATTTACTGGATAATAATATTGGACTCTCTATTGGTGGATGTAGCCCAAGTTTGGGTGAACCACGTTAAAACTTATCTCTCACTATTATTATTTATGTGTATTTTCATTCCTTTGTTTAATCTTTATTTGCATTTAATTGATATCTTCTGTTGGCTAACCCTAACAAGTGGTATCAGAGTGGGTTGTGTTGGATTATCATCTGCAGGAAGGTCTCACGGTTGAGTGGGAGTCTCACAGTTAAGTGGGAGTTGTCGGTAATTTTCTCTGAATCGGCAGAGGGTTTGCCAGTTCCAATGCACGGGTAGATTCAGCCAACAGAGTACGGGAGGTTGCGTGAGCTGCCTCCCTTTCACTTCTGGTTTTGCCACACCAAGGGGGGTATCCCTATAATTAAAGGTGTAACATTGACTAGCTCAATGACAGGAAGATTTAGCTTGACAACAAGAGGCAGAATACTCTCATGTATGGACCAAGATCTAAATGATAGATCACAAGTTTGGCAACTTTCTTGGACATGTATGACTGGTTAGGTATGAGAGTATGCAGGGGTCCTAATCCTACTCCTACAACTAACAGGTGGAAGTTATGGAAAGATGGATATGATGATTTGGATGCAAGACAAGGGGTTTTGGGTCATAATTACTAACCCAGGAGCAAACTGGTGCCTATCTCAGGGTGAGGAGTCAACTAGACGTATACAACAGATGGTTTGTAACTAGCATTCAAGTTTCAAGGGGTTGGATCTGATGTTTGCCTTACAAACATCACCCAAGAATGGGTATTCAGCTACCTCTACTTACAGATATCCCTGCTGACATACAACCTTCTCCATGTTTAACCTAAAATAATTTAATCCACTCCTTGAATGGAAGTTAGAGATGAAGCATGTGATATAGAAACTTATACCCTAGAATTTGAGAAACCCTTAGCAACCAGATTCAAAAGAAGGAAAGCATGCAACAAAGGAGACAAACAGATAAACACATGCATGAGAGCATTTTTCATCTATATCAACATGAAACTGAATATATGTACAAAATACATTTATGATGCAACTCATAAACTCCAGAATGAGATAAAACAACCCAGGAGATGCCCTGTCTTTCGTTATTTACACAAAAATGCCCAGGTCTTCAACAACCTTCAAATGAGCCACACAGCCTGCTATATACAGCAGGAAGGTACTCAGCATTAAAAGTACATGGTTGACTCAAAAATTTGCTAGATACATGCATTGCGAGAAAATGGCGCCCAAACATTGAATGCAGCAAATAGAGGAGAAGACAGGAAGTGATCTCGAGCCCTGCACCGCCGCCTGGGGATTCACATCTTCAGTCGGGTACTAGATTTGTCCATGGCTTCGCCCATACCTTGTAACATCCGCCATTAATGGCATACCAATCCGCGGCCTTGGGAAATGCAGTTAACTGTGCGCTCTTGAAACTTTCTCGCCAAGATATATCATCCTGATATTTCAAATCATGTGGGAACTAATTATCCCACATGCACCCCACGGCGACCTTCTTAATACTTTATATACTAGGCTGTGAGCATATATAGTGTCAGCGATTTTGCTCCCGACGGCACCAGTATAAACCTCATCATCATGACCCGCGCCAACGGCGAGCCAACACTCCTTACCTGATATTGAATATCACCTTGATATTACTTGCCACCTTGATGATCCTCATGTTCAATATCCCGTCGGCCATACCCCTAATATCGGCGAGCCACCTGCATGTTCGCCTGACACGAAATATCACCCCGATATTCACCCTCATCGGCACAACCTGATGCATCAGAGGAAGATCCTCCTGCTTTGTCGATACCATATGTCTTGCCGATGATCCACCTGATCATGTCCACTAATATCCTGATGACGTCACCATCAAATTGCAATATCAGAGTGATCTTTGAAGAATAACTGATGTTAGAGATATGATCCCCCTCGGACCTAGATGATGTCATCATCATGTCTGCATAAGGTGATATTCGGCGGGGTGATATTCGTAAGATCACCTGATATTTGAAATATCACCCCCCGCAAGAATATCGGGCTGCACTGTAGCTTCATTGTAATATCGGGGTGATGTTTGAATATGACTGATATTTGGAAATATCACCCCCCACCTTCGGAATATGATGAAGCCGATTAGACAAGCGGATATCACCCTGACATAGGAATGACGTCAGTAGCATCAGGGTGATAAAATAACATCGGGGTGATCTTAACTAAGATCACCCGATATTCAAAATATGATGACCCCGCCATGGAAAGACGGGTCACACTTGGAACCTTGCAACAACAATATTGGGGTGATCTTAACTAAGATCACCCGATATTCAAAATATCACCCTGGCCGAAAAATCAGGGTGGTAACTTGGAACATGATGATGATGACCTCCTCTGAAGAAAACATGATGTTGATTTTGAAAAATGCTAAGGAGGCCGAAAGACTTAGACCTTTTTTGGATTTTTTGGGAGGATGCCTGCATATTTGAATGCTTGAAATTTTAGGAAGGTGCCTACAGATTTAAGCACCAACAATGAAAGATGCAGATGGAGAATTATCTCTATTAGAAGGATTTATGGAGCCCGTTCTGTTAGTAATAATTTATGTTTCGGGTTTCAAGTCAGGTCTCCTCCCAAAAATCCAAAAATCCTGACACATTTTGGCCTCTGCAATTGTTAAAAATGCCACAAATCAGTTAAGGTGCAAGTCAAAAAATGTTGTGGCAGGTTAGAAATCTCCATCAGCCCTTGAAAAATGTTAAAAATGGGTCACACGCATAAAAAATGCTTATCAGGTCACAGTTTCAGTGTCCTTAAATGTTTTTGTGTGTGGCTAGAAGGGTCAAATTGTGCCGTGGCCACGGGACCACCATGTGTTGAGCCCTAGTTTTTGCTGCGCCTTCACTTTTGATTGCTTCCCACAGAGCGTGCCACGTGTCAGCGGCGGAAGCAGCCCCTTTGAGTTCCAGCTTGAGCGCGGAAGGCGCCACGTGTCGGCTTCTGCCAACGATCCGAGATTGTTTCTTATATGTTTCTAGAGTGCCGTGGAAGGCACCACGTGGAGGCATCTGCCGGTGTTTCTAAAAGACCCTAAAAGTTTCAGTCTCCGCCAAAGGCTTTGAAGACCCTAAGTGTTTCTCAGGAGAAGCGTGGAAAGCGCCATGTGTCGCTCTCCGTGAAGTTTCTAAAAAAGTTTCTATGCAGGGGCGGAAGATGCCGTGTGTCCCTTGCGGTTGCTGCAGAAGCCGACAAGTGTCAGCTTCTGAGTTAGTTTCCTTTTTGTTTCAAGTTTGGCACAGACATGGTGGGTCCCTGTGTAGAGTCCCTGCTGTTGCGGATGATGCCAAGTGGTAGCCTCCACTTGAAGTTTCAAGGGCCCCCTTTTATAAAGTTTCAATGTGGCAAAAAGTGCCACGTGTCAATGGCGGAAGCATTGTTAGCAAGTTTCATCGGGGGCGCGGAAGGCGCCACGTGTATCTTGTAATGGATGCGGAGCTTGACAAGTGTCAACTCCCGCATATGTTTATGTGCCCCGCGATGCGAAGTGGTAAATGGTGGTGGGCCACAGTTGTGAGACTTCAAGTAATGCGGAGGGTGCCACGTGTTGGATGCGGCACCAAAGTTGCTTTTGCTTATGACCCTTTCCCTAGCGAGATGCTTAAAGTTTCTAAGATGCGCGGAACCCACCAAGTGTCGGCTTTCACAGGAGTTTCAAAAAAGGGTCTCTACAGTTTCTAAGATGTTGCAGAGCTTGCCAAGTGTTCGCTTCCGCATGCCTCTCCCTGTTTCCCAACAAAATTTCAAATGTTTCTCAAGAGTGGCGCAGAAGGCGACATGTGTCGGCACCCGCATGAGCTTTAGGGAGGGTCTTTATGTTTCAGAAACACTGCGAAGGTCGCCACATGTCCCTTTCTCAAAAGTAAGACGGAGGGTCTCTAATGTTTCATGGGTGCTGCGGAGCTTGCCACGTGGTGGCTTCCGCGTATGGTTCTGACAGTTGGCTCTCGGCGGGAAAAATAGAGGGAAAAGCTGTGAGGACCCAACGATAGAAACTGCAAGTGCCTACGTGGCACGATCTGGTTGGTTCGTGACTTTTCAGCATTTTTGGGGCCGTTGGATCTCAGCGACTGGTAGACATGATCAACGGCCACGTTTTGATCTTGCAGCGATGGGTTTTTCCCATGTTTCTGTGGCTATTTTTGGTGGGAGAAACTTCTGAGGTGCGCCATTGCTACGCTCTGGGGCCTGCGGGTTGGTGAAACTTTAATGGCAGTTTTTGCAGAAGGTATGGGTCGAGTTGACAGGTTCAACCACTGGTTTTATGGGGATGTCCCTAAGCGGCGGCGCATCTCTCGAGTTCGCATGTTCCCTCCTCCTTGTCCCTCTGCTGCATTTACCGTTTTGAGCACCATTTTTCTGATGCATTGTATCTGGCAGATTTTTTTGGTCTGGCCATGTAATTAATTTGCTGAGTACATAGTTTTGCTATAAAAAGCAGACTGTGTGACCCATTTCAAGGTTGTTGAAGACCTGGGTATTTTTGTGTAAATAATGAAGAACAGGGCATGAACTTGGTTGTTCCATCCCATTTTGGAGTTTATGAGTTGCAGCATGCATGTATTTTGCACATATCTTCAGTTTTAGTGTTGATTTATATGAAAAATGCTTATTGCATGTGTCTATCTTCTTGTCTCCATTTGCTGCATGTTATTCTCCTTCTTTTGAATCTGGTTGCTAAGGGTTTCATAGATTTTAAGGTATAGATGTCTATACTGCATGTCTGATCTCTAACTTCCATTCAAGGAGTGGATTAAACTGTTTTAGGTCAAGCATGGAGAAGGTTGCATGTCAGTAGGGATATCTGTAAGTAGAGGCAACTAGATACCCATTCTTGGGTGATGTTTGTAAGGCAAGCATCAGTCCAACCCCCTGAAACTTGAGTGAAAGTTGCAAACCATCTGTTGTATACGTCTAGTTGACTCCTTGCCCAATGGATAGGCACAGTCTGTTTCTGGGTCAGTAGTTATGAGCTAAAGCCCCTTGTCTTGCATCCAGGACATTATGTCCACCCATCTTATCACTTCCACATGTTAGTTGTAGGAGTAGGATTAGGAATCCCCTGCATACTCTCATACCCAACCAGACATATATGTCCAAGAATGTTGCCCACCTTGTGATCTGTCATGAAGATCTTAGTCCACACATGAGAGTATTCTGCCTGTTATTGTAAAGCTAAATCATTATGTTATTGGTCTAGTCAAGGTTATATCTTTAGTTATAGGGATACCCCCCTTGGTGCAACAGAACTAGAAGTGAAGGGGAGGCAGCTCACGCAACCTCCCGTAATCTATTGGCCGAATCCGCCCGTGCATTGGAGCTGGCAAACCCTCTACAGATTTGGAAACCAACACGTTGGAAGGAATATCCAAGAAACTGACAGGAATGATGGATGAGGATTGGGAACTTCTGGACAGAAAGGCACTGGGAACCATTCGGTTGTGCCTGGCACCATATGTGGCATTCAATATAAGATAAGTGAAGACAATAATTGAATTGATGAAAGCTTTGGCTAAATTATATGAAAAACCTTCAGCCTCAAATAAGGTATTTCTCATGAAGCGTTTGTTTAATCTAAAAATGATTGAAGGTGGATATGTGATAGATCACTTAAATGAATTTAATGTGATTACTAGTCAGTTAACTTCTGTAAAAGTGAAATTTGATGAAGAGGTGAGGGCTCTCTTGGTTTTATGTTCTTTGCTAGAAAGATGGAATAGCTTAGTAATGGCTGTAAGTAACTCTGTCTCTGGTTCAAACACTTTGAAATTTGATGATGTTGTTGGTGTTATCCTTAGTGAGGAAATGCGACGGAAAAGTTCAGGAGGGTCCACATTAGGTAGTGTTTTGAATGCAGAAAGCAGGGGCAAATCAAAGGAGAGAGGAAAAGGTTCTGGAGGTCATGGGAAGTCACGAGGAAAATTAAAGGACAAGAGGTCCCAATCTAGAGGATAGAAGGATTGCTGGTACTGTGGGAAACCAGGTCATCTGAAGAAAGATTACTGGTCTCGGAAGAATAAACAAGGAGACAAACAAGAAGGCAATAAGGAGGCAAATGTGGTAATTAATAAATCTGAAGATGATGCTTTGATTCTTTCCCTAGATAATGCTGATGATTCATGGGTTTTAGATTCAAGGACCTCATTTCATGCTACGCCCCATAGAAGTTATTTTCTTGATTATGTCCAAGGGGATTTTGGGCTGGTTTATTTGGGAAATAACGAACCCTATCAGGTTGTTGGAAAGGGAAGAATCAAGATTAAGTTGTAGAATGAGAATCATTGACTACTACAAGAGGTAAGGCACATTCTAAGGCTGAGTAGGAATTTAATTTCAGTAGGGTAGCTAGCTGATGAAAGTTGCATTGTTACATTTACTGATAAAAAATAGAAGGTTTCAAGAGGTGCCTTAATAGTAGCAAAATGTGTGAAAGTAGGCACCTTATATCTTTGTATAGGTCATACTGTTCCTTCTACTTTAGCTATTGCAGAGAAAAAATAAACAGGTTCAGGAACAGTTGTTGTAGGTTCACAGGAAGAGACTGAAACAATTGTTACAGGTTCTGAGACAACATCGTGGCATAACAGACTTGGGCATATGAGTGAAAAAGGTATGAAGGTACTCCATTCTAAGAAAGTTTTACCAGGTCTGAAATGTATTAATATGGATTTCTGTGAAAGTTGTGTGTATGGCAAACAAAAGAGAGCCAGTTTTCTCAAGGATGGGAAGCAAAAGAAAGATGAAAAGTTGGAGCTTGTGCATATAGATGTATGGGGACCAGCTCAGGTATCTTGTCTCAGTGGCTCTCGGTATTATGTTACATTGATAGATGATGCAACTAGGAAGGTTTGGATTTATTTCCTTAGGTAGAAATTTGATGTATTCGAAACATTTAAGAAATGGAGAAGCTTGGTTGAGAATGAGACGAGTAAAAGATTAAAATGTCTCAGATTTGATAATGGTGGTGAGTATTGTAGCAAAGAATTTGAAGATTATTGTTCCTTTAATGGAATTCGTAGGCAGAAAATAGCTCCAGGGACTCCATAAGAAAATGGAGTGGCTGAACGCATGAATAGGACAATAATGGAGCATGTAAGGACCATGAGATTGCATGCTGGGCTGCCTTTAAACATGTGGACAAAGGCTATCAATACTATTGTATATTTAGTTAATAGAGGTCCTTCAGTTCTTTTGGGCTATGGTATTCCAAAGGAAGCATGGACAGGTAAGAAGGTGAGTTATTTTTTTCTCAAAACCTTCAGATGTGAAGCATTTTCACATGTAGATTCTAAAAATAGAATCAAGCTAGATGCAAAATTAAAAAAGTGTATCTTTGTTGGATATGGCATTGATGAATTTGGTTATAGGCTTTGGGATTTTGAAAATCAAAAAATTGTGAGAAGTAGGGATGTTGTATTTAATGAAAAGGTGTTGTACAAAGATCAGTTGCAACAACATGAGAAGAAAGAAAAGGATTAGGTAGTGCTGGATGATACTCCAGATAGTGCTGTTCCAGTGGTTCCTCATGCTCCGCAATAACAACAAGAAATACCACAAACTCCAATGAATGTTAGACGGTCAACAAGGCTCAGTAGACCTCCTAAAAGGTTTTCTCCTTCTCTGTATTCTATTTTGTTAACAGATACTGGTGAACCAGAAGGGTATGATGAAACTATGTAGGTGGATACAAAGGTTCAGTGGGAGCATACAATGAAAGAAGAAATGGACTCCTTGCTGAAAAATCAGACTTGGGAATTATGTAAGTTGCCTGCAGGTAAAAAGGCTTTATCAAACAAATGGGTTTATAGGCTGAAAGAGGAAGATAGAGGTAAGAAAAGATTTAAAGCCAAGTTAGTTGTAAAAAGATTTGCACAGAAAAAAGGTATTGATTTTAATGAGATATTTTTCTTCGGTTGTCAAAATGACTTCTATTATACTATTTTAAGTATTGTGGCTGTTGAAGATTTACATTTGGAACAACTAGATGTGAAAACTGCCTTTCTCCATGGTGATTTGGAGGAGGAAATATATATGGAACAACCCCAAGGATTTGAGGTCAAAGGTAAGGAGAAACTGGTGTGCAGATTGAAGAAGAGTTTATATGGCTTGAAATAAGCACTTTGGCAATGGTATTTGAAATTTGATAGTTTTATGGCTGAGCAAGGCTATCGCCGGTGTAATTCTGACCATTGTGTTTATTTTAAAAGGTTGGATAATGACATCTACATTATTTTATGTTTATATGTTGATGACATGCTTGTAGCGGGGTCTAACATGGATCACATAAGAGAGTTAAAATAGCAGTTAGCACAATCATTTGCTATGAAGGATTTGGGGGCGGCAAAACAAATCCTTGGTATGAAAATTTGTAGAGATAGGAAGAACAAAAAATTGACTCTATCTTAGATTGATTATGTTGAAAAGGTGTTGCAGAGATTCCATATGGAAAATGCCAAAGCTATTAGCATACCTTTGCCTAGTCATTTAAAATTGACTAAGGAGATGTGTCCAAAGACACAAGAGCAGGAAGACAAAATGTCCAAGGTACCATATGCTTCAGCTGTAGGAAGTTTAATGTATGCCATGGTATGCACAAGACCAGATATTGCACATGCTGTAGGAGTCGTAAGCAGGTATATGAGTCATCCTAGATTGGAGCATTGGAATGCGGTAAAATAGATTCTCAGATATTTGAGAGGTACATCCAATAAACACTTATATTTTGGGGGCTATAATACTGATTTAGCAGGTTATGTAGACTTAGATTTGGCAAGGGATATTGATACCAGGCGGAGTACTACAGGTTATGTCTTTACTATAGGTAGGACAGCGGCGAGTTGGATCTCCAGGTTGCAAAAGGTGATTGCTTTATCCACCACGGAGGCAGAGTATGTAGCTGCAACAGAGGCAAGCAAGGAGATGATATGGATGCAATCATCATGGAAGAATTGGGCAAACAACAGGCTAATAGTTCTTTGTATACAGATAGTCAGAGTGCCATACATCTTGCAAAGAATTCTTCCTTGCATTCAAAGACCAAACACATATAGCTCATGTATCACTTCATCTGGTCAGTGTTGGATGATGGATAGTTACGGATGGAAAAGATCCATACAGATGAAAATCCAGTGGATATGTTTACAAAGGTAGTAATAAGGGAGAAACTGAGCTCCTCTTCAACTTTAGTTGGTATTCAAGACTGAAAAATAATAAAATCAAAACAACAGAGTCCAGGGTGCTTATTTCTAGTGGGAGCTACAGGGTCAGCAGTGTTATGATTAGTCTCCAAGTGGGAGATGATATGGTGTGGAGTCTGATCAGTCTCCAAGTGGGAGATTGTTGTTATATGAATCCTAATCAGACTCGGAGGTTAAATTTACCCCACTTTTATCAGCACGATTTCCCCCCAAATTATTTGATGGGGTCAAGGGGTAGCACCCCTTGCGGGGGTTTGGGGGCAGTGCCCCCAAGATGGGGCTAAGGGTTAGGGTTTCTGTTGATGTATTGTAGCATTTTGCAGCGGTATTGAGTTGCAAGGATTGCTGGTTGTAATCGGTTTGATTTACTGGATAATAATATTGGACTCTCTGTTGGTGGATGTAGCCCAAGTTTGGGTGAACCACGTTAAAACTTGTCTCTCGCTGTTATTACTTCTGTGTATTTTCATTCCTTTGTTTAATCTTTATTTGCATTTAATTGATATATTCTGCCGGCTAACCCTAACACAATCCTCCCTACCCTTTGGACCTAGCAAGTGATCAACATTTCATATAGGTAATTTTCTTATTTTTTCTAAATTGAATTGAATTTAAAATTAAATGAAAACTGTTTAAATTAGTTTGGGGTTTTTAATTTGGTTGAATCTATTCCATATTTTAATTGTAACATTAATTTCATGTTTTTTAATTTGATTGAGTGTATGTTGATTTTTTTAATATAGTTTAGGGTTTTCAATTCAATTGAATGTAGTTTAGAGTTTAATTTTATTGTGTCTTCTAAATGTTTAATTTAAATTGTATATATTTTTATAAAATGTTGTTCTAAATCCTAAATGTATACGTTTTGAATTTGAAATAGATAATATGGATGAGCAACCTCCAAACCTAAACACCCCACTAAACCCTCCTCCCCCAAATCCTCCACAAATAATTGAATGATAAATTGAAATTAATATTAATGAAATAAAGAAGATTATAGAAACTTATCGTCACCACCCTCGATTGTATGACATATGCAAGGTCCATTTGTTCCCCCTCCTGCAATCACTTCTCCACCCCTTATTCAACACCTAGCTATTGTCACAAATGCAACATATCAAAGCCTCTTTGCTATATGCTCTTTGACAAAGCATTTGATTATACATACTTCTTGGTTGACACAACCACATGAAATAGATGCTCATAGCGGATCATTTGATATTAGTGGACCCTCCTCATCAACGCATGTCTTTATGCCTCGCTATTGCAGTATGTGCAACGAGTTGTGCTTAGGTCCTCTTAGATAGATGATCAAGCCACCCTAAAAACATCAAAATATGATGTCCCTCCTATTTCATCTATACAAGCCGAGGCATTAGGGACTAGAGCACATGAAGAGCAATGACAATCTTTCTTTGAGGTAAAATTTAAAGTTATTTCATATTCCATTTGAATTTAATATTAACAAAGATTAGTACTAATATATTGAAATGGAATAACAATTGACATGACAAAGGAGGAGCTTATTGAAGTTCATCAGGGTACACTTTTTTCCATTCAATCTAGCTTGGACTTGACTCGATATGAATTTTTCTACACATTTAACCTTTTTTATTGTATACATTTCCTTTTTGTCAGTAATTATATGTTAATTTATGTTAATGTTATTTTACTTTTTCAGTCTATTCCAAATGTGAGTGGCATGCCACCATTAACAATGCACCAAGTGAGCAAAAAGTAAAGGCCAACCAATAGTATTTGCATCAACACTGAAAGATATGTGGATATAGACAACCCACATCCAAGTTATCTATGCAACCTATAGGTATAGCTAGCCCACAAAACTATACAACTTGTAGATCTCAAACAATGCAACATACAGGGTCAACATTACATTAGTAATCATGTAAAATAGAGACAACTAGGGATTAATGTATAGATTTTCCATGACCTATACACAAGATCAACTCTAGATTCAATTTGCCACAAATCCATAAAATAACCACAGTTTAGGAACCCAACAAGTAACACCGCATAAATTTTAAGTGAACAAAGCACATACCAACATTTCCACATCTGTTTGCATCAAATCCATCACTTGTAGAAAATACTTGTAAAAACATATTAAGAAGCACAAAAATCCATTTTCGACTACACCACTCTATAGATCTCAAAAAATATGCTCTTAACAACTTTGGATGCCCAAGATATTGCTCTTTAAAAATCTACCTCCAATACAAATAATTAAACAAGTATCAAGCCCTTGGGGGCTATCCAGGTGTCCAACAGCTCTTCCTTTTGTCCCCACATGACCAAGGTCCTAAAAACACAAGCATTATTCTTCCCATATCACCATGGTCTAAAAGAGGAGGGACTCACTTTAAAAGTTCAAAAGAACACGATTTAATTAATAGAAAACACATTATCATGAGAAGAGATTACCTAATACGTGGGTTTTAATATTTTAGACTCCTCAAAACTTTCCAACCTTTTGACTTTGCCTCGTGTTTATCATTTAAAAGACTTCGACGTGCCAAAAAAGGCTAAACGTTGAACACTACGAGCTCCCATAGATTACGTTTTTACCAAGCTTTTATTGAAATGCAATTTAAGGCACGAGATTTTTAAGGAAATTTGACTCGCACAGCCGCCTACAAGGAAAACTCATGCCTTTGAAGCTCATTCTTCTCACGACCTTTTGGATCTGCCTTGTGGAGGTTGGACCCCTTTTCTTTCCAATGAAAGATTATCAAAAACCCTTTCCATGACCTCCCAGATCCTATAAATCCATGCCTAAGGAAACCTTATGAAAGGCCTTATCATAGGCCATTAGTTTCTAAAAGATTAAAAATGCCATCTCTCCATATTTTGGAGTAAATCGGGGATTTACAAACCCTACAACTTTGCATGCCTTTAATTTATAGATTACATGTCAAACAAATTTATAAAACACAAGGCGTACAAGGTCAAAGCAACCATAGATATGTAATAAACATGTTGCAGTAGTGGGAAAACTCATCCCAAACCAAATAAATCTAAATTTTGCAAAACCAATATATAGGGATCCTCAAACACCATAGATCTTCAAGCAAAATGTACATGTTAAATATGCAACATATTAATACCAGATCTACACCCAATCAAGAGAGTAATACAAATTTGAAAACCTATGTATCTCACCTATGTATAGATTCCACTCAAACAAAAGGTTAAATGCACAAGGAGGATGTCCCCTCCTACAAGCTTTGATACCAAATGTTAGAAATTTCAAGCCACTAATGTTAATTTCACATAACCTTTATGAGAGAAACTATGCTAAAATAGTATGTAGAATCTATTATGCAAAGGAACAACAAAGCATAAACACACAAGATAACACGATATTCACCCTAAGAAAACTCTTTCAAGAAAAACCCAATTTCCAAAGCACTACAACTCAATGTATTAAGTTCTCCATGTAGGACTTCAACAACATTAAGCAACCCAATTGCACTCCTCTTCATGTGTGATCAATCCAAAAGCACATGGAAGCCACACATCCCACTCCATGCCCTCCTCAAGACATTATCATCACATATGCACAACCTTTTTGAGATGCTCTAATTGTTGGCCCACGATTGCCTTTAAACCAAAAGGTCGACCTATCAATTTCCGATACAAGCGCTAGAGTTAATGAATCCACGGGAGGTGGTTAGTCCATGTCACAAATCCCATGAGGAGCGGTGACCATTTGCCAACAAACTCCCCCAACGTTATTTGGGGGGATTCGAACCCATGACCTTTTGCGCTGATACCAATTGTTGGCCCACGATTGCCATTAAACCAAAAGGTCGACCTATCAATTTCTGATACAAGTGCCATAGTTAATGAATCCACAAGAGGTAGTTAGTCCATGTCACGAATCCCACGGGAAGCACTGACCATTTGCCAACACTAATGCATACTCATACCACTACCCACGCGCTTGCTTTTATAAGACAAGCTTACACAAAACCTTTAAGTGGTATTACATAAACCATGAGCTCAAAACCATGTGCTCACTAAACCATGACCCCCAAAATTAAATACATGTCCCATGTCCCATACAACTTACAAGTGCCCCCAAGAATGTCTATCCTAGTATGGTATGTATATCCTAAGACTCACCACAACTAAATAAAAAATATACACACCTTTCCCAACTCTCTCTCTCTCTCTCTCTCTCTACCTAGCCTAGGATGGACAAACTGATGACTCACAAGTAACCCTTCATTATCAATTTTAATATGGAAAGTAATGAAGAAAAATGTGTTAACTAGAGTGCTACTAAAAGCAATTCTCTTGATGCACCCTATGTTTTTGGCTTCTCTTGGTTTCTAAAAAGGAATTATTTTTACACTTGAGGTACCAACCACAAGAAAGTGGAAGTTGTTTGGCCCCACTAACCTAATGCAAAAAAATGTTAGAAAATGACAACAAAACTATATATATATATATAATGAGAAAAAACTTAATTAATCAAGTAATTTATACAAATAAAACTTTGTGTTAGTCAAGTGTACTTGAGGGGTCATCTCTTACCTGTGGGCATGTGCAAAAAGACGGGGGACCAAAAAGTGACCAAAACCACTTTTTGGACCAAACAAGATATAACATGAGCGTGTTAAAGCGTGCTCGCATTATAATGCTCTTGCATTTTAGAGCAGTTAAAATCCTTTTTATGATAAGTATAACAAATCCTCCAACTTGTTTCACTCTAGAGCAGGCTCATGTTTAGGTTAGGTTAGGGCTATATACATGAAATACACATTTAAGTGACATTTACATATGGACATTTACTTCCTTATACTTTAAGTTATATTTCATATATATAGTTTTAGGATGTTTGAGAATGGTTCCGGATCTCTAGGAGTTACAATGCAGATTTTAGGTTTTGGAGGATCCTATAATTTTTTAGACTTAGTCAAATTTCAGTAATCAACATGCTCCTATCATCTTGCAGTTGTCTAAGGCTAGTTGTAACTATTCAAACGCATCATCAAGCCTCTCCTTAGAAATAAGAGGACCTATTCTTATGCAAGAGACCTGGCAAGGAATCTAAGCAAAATACTAAGTCAAGTTCAAGAAAGTGGCAATCCTCTAAGCATGTTTTCAAGAAATTTTCAAGCTTGAAGACCAGATCATCTTCTTCAGAGAAAATCATGGAGAGAAATAAGCCATGATTGTTTCTACTATGCCCAAAGAGAGTGCCTAGTCAAGAAGAGGTTAAGTGCTGCATTCAAGAGGCATTTAGGAGGCTTTGTCCCCTTGACCCCCGCAAGGGGTGTTGCCCCTTGACCCCATGAGGGAGAACTACCTTCTCGACCCCCATAAGAAGCACTACCCCTTAAACTCGTTGATCATTACCAACCCTTACTATCTCTCTCTCTCTCTCTCTCTCTCTCTCTCTATTTGCCCCACTTTCTATATTTTCCCTCTCTCTAACTCTATCTTTGCATCTCTCCCTCTATCTCTCCCCCCCTCTTCCTCTTCCTCTTCCTCTTCCTCTTCCTCTTCCTCTTTATGTCTCCCTCTCTATTTCTCTCTATTTCTCCCTCTCTCTAACTCTCTATCTCTATCTCTTTATCTTTCCCTCTCTCTAATGGTATCTCTCTATATCTATCTCCCTCTCTTTATTTCTTTCTATCTCTATCCCCTTGTCTCTATATCTCTCCCTCTATCTCTCTATCTCTCTATCTCTCCCTCTCTCCATCTCTTTCTCTCCCCATCTCTATCTATCTATCTATCCTCTCTCTATCTCTATCTCTACCCCCTCTCTCTATCTCTATTTGGATCTCTCTCCCCCTCTCTACCTCTCTATCTCTCCCTCCTTTTCTACCTAGATATATATCTCTATCTCTATATATCTCTCTCCCTCCCCCTCCATCTCTTTCTATCTCTCTTGCTATTTCTTTATATATATATATATCTCCCCCTATCTCTATCTCTATCTATCCCTTTGTCTAGAGATAGATAGAAAGGGAGAGAGAGATGGAGAGACGGAGAGAGAGATAGAGAGAGGGAAAGATATATATAGAGAGGGATGATAGAGAGGTAAAGAGATAGAGGGAGAATATATATATATATATATATATATATATATATATATATATATATATATATATAGAGAGAGAGAGAGAGAGAGAGAGAGAGAGAGAGAGATCAACGAGTTTAAGGGGTAGTGCTTCTTATGGGGGTCGAGGGGGTAGTTCTCTCTCATGGTATCAAGGGGAAAAGCCTCTTGCGGGGGTCAAGGCGGCAAAGCCTCCCGAATGCCTCTTGAATGCAACACTTAACCTCTTCTTGACTATGCACTCTCTTTAGGTGTAGTAGCAACAATCATGGTTTATTTCTCACCATGATTTTCTTTGAAGAAGGTGACCTCGTCTTCAAGATTGAAAATTTCTTGAAAAAATGCTTAGAGGATTGCCACTTTCTTGAACTTGACTTAGTATTTTGCTTGGATTCCTTTCCAGGTCTCTTGCATGATAATAGGTCCTCCTATTTCTAAGGAGAGGCTTGATGACGTTTTTCATAGTTACAACTACCCTTACATAATTGCAAGATGATAGGAGCCTGCTAATTACTGAAATTTGACTAAGTCTGAAAAATTATAGGATCCTCCAAAACCTAGAATCTGCATTATAACTCCTAGAGATCCGAAACCATTCTCAAACATCCTGAAACTATATACATGAAATATAACTTAAAGTATAAGGAAGTAAATGTCCACATGTAAATGTCACTTATACTTAAATGTTTATTTCATGTATATAGCCCTAACCTACCTTAGACATGAGCCTGCTCTAGAGTGAAACAAGTTGGAACATTTGCTATACTTATCATACAAAGCATTTTAACTACTCTAAAACATGAGCACGCTATAACACACTCACGTTATAGCGCGAGCGCACTTTTGACTACTTTGGGAAATTCCAACCCTAAGGGTTGGATTTTCCTTGGGCATCCAACCCAAAGGGTTGGACGTACCTTTTGGATGCCAAGGACATGTTTTCAACAAAACTTAGAAAATCAACCAAACCTTGAGCATGAAATCCATCTTGAGCTTTACACGTTTTTCAACGTCAATACGAAAAAATTCCAAGATGACTTCAAGTTTTTTATTATCTTTTTAACCACGTATTTTTTTCAAAAATTTGATAACATTAAGGTTTCCATCTTGAATTTCTTTTTCTAATGTGTTTTTTTTTTGTAAAAAACCTATGCCTAGTATTTCTAGTGTCATGGTTTACACATTTATCGAAATTTGAAACAAATTACATTTTTAGATTCTAGACTCAATTTTATACACATTGATTTTTTTAAATTATTTTTGATTAGTCTTCAAAAAATTTGGGGGGGGGGATGCTCAAATTTTCATTTTTCAGGATGTGTCCACTTTGAAAATTCATAAAAAATCATATATTCACTAAAAATTTAACAGAAAAATCAGGCATACACTACATGATGTTAGTTAATTTTCCACCAAAGTGATTTGTGAAATACTTAAAAAAAGAACATTTTAGGAGGAGCACACTAGACACTATGTTATATTTTTCTGACAAAAACATGAGCACTTTGTGTGCTCCTCCTATTTGAACCTTTTAATCTTCACCTTTTTTAGAAAAAAATAGTAGTTTAGAAACTAGATTCTGAGCACTACAAATCTTGTTCTTATCACTTCTTCTAAATTTGAGCGTGGCTATTTTCAATTTCTCATCCAAGATCAATTTTTACTGATTTTAGAAAAAAAGTGGCCACTTTTGACCTCGTTTTGGTCCCCCATTTCCATGCACATACCCCTATCAATGTCATCAAAATTCAAAAAAGATTTTTCAAAGAAAAAATTCTATGTGACCTACACTTGGGGAAAAATTGTCTCATCTATCCCAACATACCATTTCCCTCCTATCTAACCATCCTTATCCATTATATCCATATACCTGTTCCATCTAACCAAACCATCCTCCCCTCCTACTTTTGATCTTGATAAGAACAAGGGCATAATGTTGAAAAATGCTTTGGACATCTCTTGATATACTTAATCTTTTCAACCAATCCTATCACCCTATCGTTGCAAACATTATCACACAAAGTCCTAAGCATAATATCTAAGAGTGGAGCATATGATTCCTATGCGATATAGTCTTTAGAAATCACATCTTGAACCTCTTTGTCCATTATGAATCTTCCATCCATCTCATCCGTTATCACCAATCCCTTAATCCGTCCATCCACCGTGCATCCCCCATCCATCCCATCCCTTATCCATCCATCCAATCCTACCTTTATCCTTGCTCTTAGACCTGGGTTTCCCTTGTCATTGGTATCCATCAAAGAAGCTATCCAAATGTAATCCAATGTTACTTCTCAAAACACAAAAAAATCAAAACATGTCAAAAACCCCAAAAAATCAAAACATGTCAAAAGTCCAAAAAAAAAATATAAAAATCCAAGCAATGAATCAAATGCAACCCATCCTTCATCTATACCAATCTAGTCAAACAATCTAGCCAAATCATCCAAAAGCATACCTCAATTTTGTTTCCTACCTTGTTGTCATCCTCATCCAATTAATCAATAAATCAATCAATCATCGGTTTTAGCTTGGCAGGGTCAACAACCTTGTTTATTTTTATCATTTGTGCATGCTTACTTGTGTGTGTTTATCATTTTATCTTGCATTTGCATCAAGTCCTTGCAACATATTGTCACAACGACATCATGGTCTTCCATATCATGGTGCCCAACGACATATGTTTGCTTGTGTGCATTATCATTTTTATCTTGCATCTGCATGATCATTTTATCTTGCATCTACGTTATCATTTTATCTTACATCTACATCATCATTTTATCTTGCATCATCATTTTATCTTGCATCATCATCTTGCATCTACATCGGTCCTTGTAACCTACCTGCCACACCAATATCATGGTCTTCCATATCATGGTGCTATACGACATAGGGTTGCTTGTGACCTTATCGGTTGTCTCATCATAGTACTCACCAAGGTCATCAAATGCCTTCTGATGTGCTAGGGCATCCTTTTATGCAATGGATACCTTATTACCCTAGTTCCTTATACCTTGGTGCATACTATCCTTTGCTATATCAAAATATAGGATTGCCCTTCAAATACCAGAATAATCAAATCCCACACATCTCTCTTCATTTCCCTCATCCACCCTCCATCCATCCAATCTACCATTTCTCCCAATCTACACCATACCATAGGATCTATCCTTCATGTTTAGTTTGCACTAACCATTCCCGTACCATCTTACTTTCTCCTTCCTACATTATTTTTCTTCCATTTTTCATACGCTTATCTTCTTCATCCATTTCTTGTCCACTTCTACTTACCCCTTCTTCTTCTTTTCGAGAGCCCACTTGAAATTTGGTCCGGCCTCTCAAGGGGGCATCATTCCTCTATCATTCTTCTATCATCCCTCTAGTCGATTGGGGCATAATTTATTTCTTTGAGACAACACCACTTTTGTTAGTCGTTGCACTGTATCAAAGAGGGGCAAAATGTAGACACCTAAAATCGACCTTGTCCTTGTGACATTACTAACATTATTCATGTTGTGACATCTTGTGACATCTTTCATCCTAAGACCCTTCTATGTCTAAATTAATTAAATAAATTATATTTATTTAATTAGTTAAATCCATTTTTCTCTCATCACTATTTATTTAATTAATTGTGTCCAATATTCTCTCTATTTAAATTAATTAAATTTTTCTACATCACTCCTATCCTATAATTAATTAAATAATTTTATCTAATTAATTATTCTTCACCCACCTTGCACAAAAATCTAAAAATAACCAACTCCATCTACACTCTTCATTTCAATCCTAGCCGACTACATGAGGATAGGTCCTATCCCTCCCATAATGCATCCTCACTTAATCTCATCCATTCATTTACACTTAATCACAACCATTCATCCTTGATCCATGTCTCATCAAATCTCAACCATTTATCTCTAATCTAATCCTAGCCATTCATCCTATCATCCTAAGATCATATAAATATCCCTTTCAATCAACTCATTTGAAGTAATGAAGATTTAAATGAGATCTAGAATTTCATAAGAAGCAAGATTATGCTGGTTCATTGAGCAATCCACATTTGATCAATCATATCATATTAAGAGAGCAAATCAAGTAGAACAAGGGTGTACTCTACTTTCGCTCTAGGAGGAGTAAGAGTTATTTGAGGTGAAAAGTATTGTGTTTATTACATTATCTTTGTGTGATTTTCCTCTTATCATTTTTCGCTCTTCAACAAGTATTAGAATGATGTCCTTAAAGTACAATTTAATAGAGCTTTATGTGATCATCTCACATGAAAATAATACAATTATTCTTTCACTTTTCAATAATGCACAATAAAGCCAAGAGGTTGAGATCAAGTGGTTAGATCATTTGGTTCTTATCGTAGAGACCCAAGTTCAAACCCCCAAAGTGACATCTAATATGGAATTCTAAGTGGCGACTCTTGGTCTTCCATTGTTGGCTAAATGCACAATGTATAATGCATAATGAATCACTAGTGTGTTCCTTAATGATGCTTTCCATAGTTTTCTTTGAAAAGAGATCAATGTTTATTTAAAAGTGAATGAGTCATCTTTAATAGTTAGAAGAGAGTATATGAGAACTTTGAATCTTAGACTAAGAATGATTTTGATAGAAGCAAAAGACCACCCTCAAACATTGTAAATTACTTTTAAATGGAGATAATTATTTAGAATTTTAGTGCACTAATAAATATAAGGGAAGCATATCACTAAAGAAGAATAATGTACTCATATGAACATAGTTGGAACATAATTAACATTTTTATCTAGTGGAATAATTCCACCACCATCCACTTCAATCACAACAACAAATATGATCACAAATCCACCATCTCCTTAAGCCTTCTCTAGAAGTAGTGATGATAGTTGTGAATGAATTAGTGGTGGTACTTCCATATTTTGGTTCACCTAATGCCATGAACTTCTACTTTTCTTGTTAGAGTATTTAGAATTTGAAGGCCGTGACTTGGGCATTGTGACATAAATGACTTCACTTTATTTCAACTTTATATCAGTGAAAGAAAGAGGAAAACATTTGTAGCAAGTTTTAAGTTTTTCAAAAATTAAAAAGGTTAAATATTAACGTAGTTACAACCCAATTACTAAAAAAGGGGGTTGCAATATTATGAAATATGATTTGAACTTCTAGAGTGTAAGGGAGATGGAAGACCAACAAGGAATCATAGAACTACTCAAATGGCTATGATAAAAAATCAATTTTATAAAATGTTGCATAATAAGTATAAAATGAGAAAATGTGCTAGTCTTATTTAATCATTATAAATAGTATCTAGAATGTTTATCTTCTAAATGTAATGTAAATTGATGCTATGCTTGATATAAATCTTGCCAAGATAAGAGGGGTTATTAGAAGGAATGAAGGAATATTAGAAGGGTAACATTTGTGTGAAGTGTGGCGCGTGATGTAGAATTTAGGCAAGTCGTGTAAATGAAATCCCAATATTAGTGGCGCTGATCAAGATCAATATTAAATACAAGTTACAAAGATGTTTATATTTACCAAAGACATATTTTTTGTGAGATGTAAATAAGTATTTTCTTGTACTTTTGTTTGTGTTGTGCTATGACAATGTTTTCTGTAATGATATAAGTTAGGTCTTAAAACTTGTAGACCCTCTAAATCTAGCGTCCTAAAGAAGGGTCTAACAATTACACTTGAAAGGTTGGTACTAAATATGCACCTTTGGAAGTCTCAAGAATTTGATTGAAGATGTTGCAATATTTGTGTTGTACCCAACCAAATTTTTTGCTTTATTAAGGCATTTTGAAACAAGTCTAGAAAATTTTTCGTCAAAAAGTAAAAAAAAAAATTTCTAAAAATAGATGTCGAGTTAGGTTTTCTGGGTTTCTTGAGATATGGATGTTGGCAAAACTTTCTAAAAATAGAAAGTTTCTAAAAATAGAATCTCCAAATCAGGTGTCGCGCTCGATTCTCATTGATCGATTTTCCTTCACAATCGGCACGGTTCAGACGGAATCTTCAAACGACCAAGTTTTCTCTACTGGGTCATTTTTGCTTTTTCACAAGGTGAAGCATGAGCTTGAAAGTCATCAACACAGAAAAGTTCACCTGCCAAATCTCTTCGATGAGTTTCCAACGCTGTTTCAATGACGTAAAACAAACAAACGGCCGTCGACTCGACGATGCACGCAAAACGATGCAAGATGGATCCAAGGTGAATGGAAAAGTTGGAAAATCACAAAAATGGCTAAGTCTGGTGAAACTAGGCGCTCCTGGAGGCTTGGGGCGCCCATCCTCTCCTGTGTTAGTTTTTTTTTCACGTTTTTCGAGAAACGTCGATAATGCTTCCGTCAGCTCCTTTCCGGTTGGTCAAACTTGGTCAAAAGTCAGTCAAAGCCAAGATTTCATCACAGATATGTTCAGACTACTCAGATCACCCTCCGTCCTGCCTCGACAGTCGTCAGAACGACTGAAATCGAAGACCGAACAGGAGCCGTGGGCACGAAAATCGAGAAAAGGTACAAAATTGAAAATTTTTGCAAAAAATGGCTAAGTGTTGACAAACTGGGTGCCCTTGGAGGCTTGGGGCGCCCATCCTCACCAGTGTTAGTTTATTTTTCATGTTTTTCTTGAAAAACACAAATCTCCTTCCGTTAGCCCGCTCTGGTTCAGTGTTGATCAGTTTGGCACGTTTTTCGAGGCAAACAGAAGGTACAATCAGCTCAGTTTTCATTAGGCTTGCATATTTGCCAGATCATCAGACTCATTTTCATCCCAATTGTTAGAAATCGACAGACAAACAGGGGTCCTGTGCCTCCGGAACGCGCATGCAAACCAAGAAATTGTAAAAGTTGAAAAAACTGAAAAAATGGCTAAGTGTTGGGAAACTGGGCGCCCCAGGAGGCTTGGGGTGCCCATCTTGAGCAGTGTTAGAATATTTTTGTGTTTTCAGTGTTTTCCGACATGCCTTGTTACCAATCTTCGCCCGTTGGCAGTTTCGGGGAGGTCAAACTTGGTCAAACGATGTTAGATCGTCGAACGGAGGCAAGGGATGGAATCTCAGTTGATCAATCTTCAAAATGTCAGGATCAGTTAGCTTTTTCAGTTCATGATGACATTTTTCCACCTTGTCAAAGTCAGAGACATGCCATGTTTGAGTCAAAACGAGTGTTGAAGTGTCGAAAATGAAGAAATTTTGTTAACACTTCTTCCAACTCGCGCATTCGATGACATCATCAAAGAAGATATTTTTTGTCATCTTGCACATGAAGCCATAGGCTCCTACAAAATAGGGATTCTTCCTATTCAAAGACATCCACTTGGATTTATGCTTTAAAAGATGCTTTCTTCTTGGATGAGGATAAAGTTTTCTTCTCACACAAGTAAAGCTGCTTTTTCGACCAAAGATTTATAAAGACAAGCTTTGGGCTTCTTTATTTCATTATTTTTTGCAGGTTGCATCCAGAGGAAAGATTTTATTTTTCTTTCAACGAAGATTCGAAGACCCAAACCAGGTGCTTTTTCAGTGTTCTTCATAGATTCGGGTTGAGGAAGAAGAAAGGCTTGCTTTTTTAGGGTCCTTGTTTCAAGGAGATCATTTTT
The DNA here is from genome assembly GCA_027924645.1 of Cunninghamia lanceolata. Taxonomy (NCBI): domain Eukaryota; kingdom Viridiplantae; phylum Streptophyta; class Pinopsida; order Cupressales; family Cupressaceae; genus Cunninghamia; species Cunninghamia lanceolata. Next base: position 12,824,083 of record BSBN01000655.1, read on the forward strand.
CATAAATTCGACCAGAGCTTTTTCAGTTTTCGTCGAGATGGGTCCATCTAGATTATCATTCTCTTGAAGATTAGGAGTTGTGCTTTTTTTCGGGAAACTACTTTTTTCCTGCTTTTTCGAGAAAATCTCCGCTTTTTCAAAATCTGACAATCTGGGTTGCTTAGAAACGGAATTATCTACAAAACCCATGTGCCAGCTTTTTTAGCTCACACTCTGCTTTTTCTAAAAATCAGCAAATAATTTTCATCCATCTGTCTAATTCTTTTTCCAACATAGGCGTGTTCATAGTCGATTTTCAAATCTTCCAATATGCAGTACTCTCCAACACAATTCAGGCACAAAACAGCATTGGTTCATGATTACCTGAAAACTTGTGAAACAGACTTGCATAGAGTACTTCCAGTAATTAATTTACACTCCTTGGAGGATGCAGGAAATAATGCCATCAGGAATCTTGGACACTCCGGTTTGCTTGCAGCGGCATCCTTTCCTATCACCATGCAAAGTATCGAGTTTGTGATTGCTTGTGTGACGCATTACAACTCGGTCACAAGAGAAATTCAGTCGGGTGATGGACGTGTGCTCTGCAGTTTGAGGCCAAACGACATTGAAAAGTGCTTTACAATACCTATTTGGAGAGAGAACTTAACTGTTTCACTTGAAGAATGCAAGAGCGTTTGGAATAATGATAAGGAAAAATACAAAAAAAAGATTGGTCAGAGGTGGTTGAAGGAAAAGCAGAATATTATGCCAAAGAACGTTGGACGTGGAGAATTCAAGGAGGAGCATGCAATAATGATTACTCTGCTAAGTCGTATCACGGGTCAAGCAGATGCAAACAAATTTTAGCCTTGGATGTTTTACATCATGTCTCAAATTGTTGACGGAACCGAATTTTATGATTGGTCGGCACTAATCAGTGATTGTCTCCACCAACAAATAATTGATTTTCAAAGGGCTCATGAATTCCATATGATATCGTACCTTGTGTATTTGATGGCTTTTCAAGGTCAATTCAGAGGTTTGAATGTTGTTGGAACTCTAGGTACTCAACATGTGTATCATCACTTCCCGCAGTTAGAGATCTCTCAAGTTGAACGACATTACAGGCGGGTGAATGATGCATTCTTGATGCATGCAGTGCGAGACATGGACAAGGAGTTGCATATACGGTTTTCTATAGAGGCTAGAATAGCAATGGCAGAATGGGCTGATTGGTTTATCCAATTTCCTACTTTTTCCTACATCAGAGTATATGGCTTCTCAGGAGAGCCAGCCATGTTGCCACGATATCCTACAGATGAAATAGCATTTATGGAATTTTTGAGGCAAGCTTGTCAAGTGCATACATTTTTGCGTAGCAGACGCAAGACTGCCTTCAATTTTCCACTTGGGATGAGTATTTATAGATGTAGATCTGGAGCAGATGCCAAGGCAATCGGTAATGAATCATCCAGATATGGTCTTAAGTCTTTCGACAGGAGATCTTCATATGATCCCCGTGGTGTCTATGCATCACATCTTGGTCAGAATTGTACACACAAGTTTGCAGTTGAAGACTTCTGGGCTAATTGTGCTGATGAGTATGAAGTGCGAAGACGCAGCTACAACAGGTTCACTCTTCAGCAAATGTCTGATATCCTATCAGAGGACATAGAGGGTTTGACAGAGAGTGGTGAAGTTCTACTTCCCACGTATTTCAGGGATCAAATTGAGCAACAACCGTTGCCGCTAGTTAATTGGTCAGTAAAAGAGAGTACTTCCATTGAGGAGAGAACAAGTTGAGTGGTTAAAAACAATTTGATATTCTTGACGACTAAGCAGAAGGATGATATTCCAGTAGCAGAGCCGCCAGTTGTGCAACCATCAGAACCTTCCACCTCCAAGCCAAAACAAAGAGTAAAGGCTATGAGTGTTCTCCCAGAGGGAACAAAAATGGCAAAGTTAAAGAGGAAGAAAGATGAGTCTCCAGCTCATGTCCAACAGGAACATCCACCAGTTGAACCCGAAGATCCTGTTGAAACAACACCGCATGATGAAGTGTTACCTTCAGATCATATATCTCCACCTTCACCGATCCCTTCTCCTATTCACATAGATTCAGAGCCAGATTCACCGGTTCGCAACTTTGATGCAAGCATTGATTCATCAGGAGCTGATGAGGCGAGGACCAAGTTTCCAAGAGAGGATGGCTCATCCTGGCTTGAAAACATTCTGGGAAGGAAGAGAAGAAAGCCCTCATATCAGCTGGACTTAACAGAGCTAAAAAGCATCTATCAAGACACATCAGACAAGCAGCTGAAGAAGCAGATTCGCATTGAGAAGAATGCGGATGGAGAAATCATTCTTGAGACTGCAATACCTCCAGAAAATAGAAGTGCTAATGATGTCGAGGTTGATGACTTCACAGTTGTCAAAGCTAACCTTGGCAGAAGTACTCGCCATACAGATGTCAATCTCTTTGAGGTTGCAGTGGATAGCTTGAAGGAAAGGGTGTTGAGAGATGGAGAAGACAAGGCAGCTCTCAAAGCTGAAGTTCGACAGTTGCGGCAATATATTTCCAACCTTTTCCATGGCACTTCATAGGTTGATTTGCTTCTTCCACCGAGTCTTGGATCACCAGCCGATTAGCGGCATTTCAGTAAGTTGGTCCTCTATGGGAGGCACATGGACAGTTGGATAGAAGAATTTGTGACCAAAGGGAGAGTTGTACTTGCAGAGCTTTATCAGTTGAAGTACAACGCTCATGATTTATGCCAAGGCATACAGGGGTCGCAGCAGATCATGGCAGAAAATAGACCGGTGTTTGAGATCATTATCTCTGACTTAAAGATTGCACTTGATACTGTTGATTCAGCTGAAAATAAGAAGACAGTTTCTACTTGGAAAGCACAATATCTTTTCACAGTAAAAACTTATGATAGTATGATTTCAGAGTTGACAGAATGGAAAGAAAAGGTAATCGGCATCCTCAAGTTCGTCAGATCCTTTGTCTCTCAGATCCCGTGTTCATATGAGAAAGAAGATGGTACCCTGTATGACCTCGGGGAAGTGCAAGCAGAGTTCCAGACTCTCGTCCGCAACAACTTTAATGATGATATCAATGCCGGCAAGATGAGTCGTCTTGCCGCAATGTCAGTGAAATTTGACAAGGCTGCGGGTGAAGTTCACGAATTTCTTCAGATGGTTGCCAATGGTGAAGAAATGTTAGAGAATCAGAATATTGTTCTAGAGAGTATCAGTGTTCCTGGCAGAGATGTGGTCACTCGCTTTTTAAAAGATATTGTTTCCCAGAATATCGACGGATGACATCACCAAAAAGCTAGAATGTTGATGAGGATGCATTCCAAAATAAAGCAGCTTTAAAACATATGCTTTTTGTTTTAAAGCATGTGCTTTCATCCTAAGCTCATCCATTCTATATTTAGAAAGAAAGCACCTTTTGATAGTTGGAATCTTTTTGCTTTAAAGCATATTGCTTTAAAGCATTTGTTTATTGTATCTTTGTCTTAGAATAGTAATAAAGCTTGCGAGTTGGCAAGTTAGGGTTAATCAAGGAGATTTTAGGGTTCCCTACTCCTTTGATTTTAGTATAAATAAGGGCATTCTTGCCCATTGTTGGCAATGGTAGTTGTGATAGCAAATTTGCTGTGCCTATTCTAGCCTGCAAACATTGCTATTCCCAGTGTCTGTTCAATTTGTGTTCAGTGTTCTCCGGTGTTTGATCGCTTACTGTATGCCTACCTTTTGCTGCAGTCTTGCTATCCTGGAGTTGTATTAAACTTTCTGATAATGAATAGAAATCTCATGCCTACTTTGCTCTGATATTCTATATCAATTCATCAAGTTTTCGTCGTCAGATGTGTAGCTTCTGTGGCTTTCATTTTCAGCTTTCATCATTAAAGTACTCTTAGTCTTGTGGTGTAAATCTGGAGGAAAACTACTTGAGTTTTTGTGTTTACAATCATTCCCCATTCACTTTCAACTTCCTTTGCTCTGAATTTACTCAGGAGGTTGAAAGCGTCATTAGTCTATGCTAGTTGTAGTAGAAGTTTTATTAAAAAGGAAAAACCTCTTCTGCAGCGTTTAGAGTTTTATAACCTTGTGCTCTGCAGCTGAGAATCAAAAAGAAGATAGGTGAAGTTTCATTCAAGTTATCTTTTCAGCAAACATCAGCAAGAAAGGGAACTCCCCCTTCCAATAGGAGAGCAGTTTATCTGTGCATAGTTGTCCGTTTCCAAATCGCATACCAGAGGTGCGAATTGAAACGCCAACAACTTGTAAGAACTTAGTCTTTCTACACATTCATGTCAAGTGTTGTTGAGTACGAAAGAGCTACATAGGATTCATAATGCATTTCTTCCTTAAACAACTTTGTCGATGTGTCAATTACAATCTGTCTGCAAATAAGAGAATTGTAATTAAGTTACATAATTAGCAAGGATTTGTAGCACTCAAGATTAAAAGTGGAAATATAAAGAAGAGAACAAACATTTTTATGGATCATTCCCATGGAATTAGATATAAATGTAGACGAAGTTCAAATAAAACATTTAACAAAATTTGTAACATCAATAAAAATGATGGGTGCAACACATTTTTACAATGTTACAAGCATACAAAATAATCTAGAAACATGTATTATAATGAATACATTGTGAACTTGAAAGTCTCAACATTGGAGATCATCCAGATATGTGAACTTTAAGATGTAATGCATTAGAAATTGTTGTACTAAGACTTCTCATTATTATAAAAATATATGAATGTAAGAAAGTAACTTTAGACCTAATTGAAAAAACAAACAAATAATATGTCAAACCTAAACCCAATCAATAGAAAACCAAATAACGTGTCATATCCTAAATCCAATCAAAATGTCATTGCATGATGGCACCAAAAGTTCATTGCTTTGATCAATTAGGTAAAAAAAATTGAGATCCATGATAATGGGTAAGGGGTATAAAGCTAACAACCATGTAGAACAACTAAGTAAGCCATACCATAATCAAGCATAAGATCTCCAAATAACCACAACCCTTATATCGATTTGATTTTCAATCACTTCAAGACCCAATGATATTCCATAGCCATGCAACCACGACGAACTAAAGCCATGCCATGATTTGAACTACGAGACCTCCACAAACAGTTGAGTCCACGATCAACAGTAATCCCTTTAAGATGCATGTAGATCTTCGTTTTCATCTTTCAATTACTTCATAGTCCATTCTACTGCAAATGAAACTTTGTGCAGAGCCTCAAATTTTGCTAGATAGTGATAGTCGAGTCGAGATTGGGTGGTCTGCTATGAATCATGATCACTAATGTATTCACAATATGGTACAATTACATTTAAAACTTTCCCACCTCTCCATCAATGGCAAAATCCATAACCAGATACTTAAAACAAAAAAAGAGATTTTGCTTCTCCGAACACAATGCACCCAAAGAAAAAACTAGGACAATGAATGTACAAGATCCAAAGAGATTCATATCCACTTCCCTGTTCTCTTGTTGAAAGAAAGCATCAAAACATAAAATCAATATCTTTCGTGAATGCCCTTTCAAAGAATGACAATTGCTTTACCCCTTTCATAATTCTCAACAAAGAACAAAGTATCATTTTCCATTCAATGAACTATAAAGATAATGATTCAAAAAAAATTGTGCAAAATAATGCAGAAAAATGGTGAAAAATATTACATATATATCAGGCCATCACAAGTACTCTACTTGAACATCATCTACTTGAACGGTCAAACAGTCAATAGCAATTTTATACCTCATCTACAATAAAAAGTGGTAAATATTTGTCCTCCTTTTATTGACCAAAATTAACTTTTGACTTTTGAAGTAGATGATATTTAAGAATAGCCCATTACAAAAGAATACTCTTACAGTTGCATTATTAAGAAATCATAAGAATATGAAGTTCTAAGAGAAAATGGCTGTCCTCCAATATATTCTTAGCCATTTAAAATAGTCTGGATACAAAGCTGATAATCCAGCAACTTCACAGTGATTGCTAAAATACAGGTGCCATAGAAGCACTTAAAAAGACCATCTGATGTTATGCTGCTCCAAATTCAAATAACCCTATACAGCATGCAGAAAAGGCTAGACCATGTTATTTGCTTTATACACAATTGGGAGTTTCTTGCTCAGTTCCCTTGAAACATGGAATCTGCAAGATACATGCCAGAAGAATATTATCCATCATTAGACATGATTTCTCGAGTCTGAATTATGTTATATTACAACAGACAGATCTGCAAATTAAAGGACCTGTCAAATTCCTTTAAATGCTACCATTGCCTTCAAAAGGAGGAGATTTATCAAATAAAGCATGGAAGGAAAAGATTTATCTAATAAAGCATGAATGTGTTTTTAAGATAATAAAACCTGTATAAAAGGGATGAAAGAATAAGAAAAGAATAGGGTCAGTTAACAAGGAAGATTGCATAAGTGAGCATATGAAAACAGTCAAGATTATTGATATTGGCAGTAATCTAAAGACTAAAGCTCCTAAAATACAATTACACGATGGCACCAAGTCCTAAAAGCTTTGGTCACATGTGCCCAAGATAGCTAAACTTGAACTTCAAATAAATTAACAAAATAAGCAAGGTGAGTTTTTATAGAGTCATGCTCAGTCGACATTTTCCGAAAGCATAACATGATCCTTACAATTATCATCGAGTAAGGAAAGAAGACCACCAAACGTGCAGTCAGTGGTGATTGTATTAAAAATGAGAGGGCGTCCAAGAATGGTGGCATGAGAATGAGAGGATTAGCTAGATAGGCTTTAGTGGAATCAAAGGCTTGATGATATTCCTTATTCTAGGAAAATTTAATATCCTTCTTAAGCAAATGAGTGAAAGGGAGGGTGTAATCAGCTAACTAGGAAACAAAGTGATAGATGGCTTGGATTTAATCTTGGAGACTAGAAATTTAAGAGATGTTGTGAGGAGGTGGCATGTTGACGATAGTATCAATCTTCTTGGTATCGACTTTAATTCCACAATGGGAAATGATGAAACCAAGGAGTTTTCCACTATCCACATTGAAAACACATTTATTGGGGTTAAGATGTATATTGTATAGGCAGAAACACTCAATTTGGCAATTCGAAGGTTATGTACATGATTCCGGTGAAGGGAAGATTTAGCCAAGATATCATCCACATAATCTTCTAACATATCATGCATGAGGTCATGAAAAATAAGAGTCGTATCCTGTTGGCATGTAGCACCAACTTTCTTCAAACCAAAGGGTGTAACTACATAATAGAAGGAACCACAAGGAGTTGTGAAAGTAGTTTTATATTAATCTCAAGGATTAGTGAGAATCTAATTGTAACCCGAGAAATAATCCATGAAAGAGAGGAGTATAGCTGAGAGTTAAATCAATAGTCATGTTGATATTAGGAAGAGGAAAATCATCCTTAGGAGAAGTTTTATTTATGTCACAAAAATTGGTGCAAATCCAAATGCAACCATTAGGTTTGGCCACAACCACGTAATATTAGAAATCCAAGGCGAATAGTTAATAGGGTGAATAAAACCAACTTTGAGAAACTCTTCTATATTAGCCTTGACCATTAGAGCAACCTTGGGATGCATCTTCCATATTTTCTACTTAACTAGTTTAGCATCAAGATGAAAGATAATATTATACATGACAACAACTTCGTTAATGATAGGCATGTCTTCATATGTCTTGGCAAAGAGATCAAAAAAATCATGCAAAAGATGAGAATTAGATGAACATTCAATAGGGGAAAGACATTCACCAATTTTGAGAACCTTACCAGAATTAGTGGGATCCATAGAGACATCCACAATGTTGCCCATAGTAAGAGTGTTGTGATCCTCAATAAAGGGATTAGAAGGAATCTCACCACAAAGCTCTGGAGGGATAATTGGGTTAAAAGTAAGCATAACCGACTTGTTGAAGTAAGCTTGTGAATTAAGATGATAAGGAAAACCATGATCATGATGAAAAGAAGGGGCATTTGCATAAACACCCAAAAATTCAGCTAGGCTTCTTTGGTCAAGAAGACATCCAAAGAAGGTGAAGCTGGAGGGATCAAGAATAAGTTCAAGATGCCAAAGAGAAAGTAGGAACTCATGGAAAAGAGAAGTAATGGAAACCACCACAAATTGAGGGGAAGAAGATTTTAGTGGATGGGGATGTTTGTAACCTAAGCTAGTAGAAGAGAAGTTTAGATTAGGTTCAATAGGCACCTTAATTCCTTGTCCAAAGTAACCAAGGCCATTACCATCATAATTGTGCTTATAAAGTATTTTAAAACCCTGTCCATATAAATTTTCCAACTTAGAGAGGGAAGGAGGGTCCTCATCACTAGCATGAGCGAAATGAGTTGTATGCTCACATGTGAGAGAAGTAATAGATGAGTTTACAAAGGAAGACACAATAGGTTTGCCATAAGTGCGTGCATCCATGTGCAATGGAAAACGGTCAAAGTGGTGGGATTAACCATGTATTCACCAATAGAAGGGGTGAAATCTAAGGAACCCTAATCATCACTAAGACATGCATTAAATAAAGTAGGACTACCTAGAGGTGCAAATTAGTAACTAAGGAAGGTGTGACCACTTGTGGGACCTTGGTAGTTGAAGGAGGTGGTCCTATCACAAAAGGGGGAGCAATAGTAATAGGTGGAGAGGGATTCTGAATGAAGGAGTGGGGTCCAATATAGGTCAAGCAAGAAATATCAAATTCTATGGTTTGATGATAGTGAAAAGGATCATCACATGCTTTGATCATAAAGGCTTTTCCCCCATAGTTAAACTTTACAGACTAGTGAAGGCTAGATGAAATGACCCCCATAGTGTGAATCCATGGTCTGCTAAGGAGGAGATTATAAGAAAGAGTCCTAGGCATAACATGGAATGACATGGGAAGAGTTATAGAATATCTTAATAAATATGATTTATTCTCATGGGTAGATTCATTACAACTTGGCACAAAGGCCTACAATTTGGTGCAAGGTTGAAAATCAAAGATCCAAGATCTTTACATTTTTTTGAAAGATAGAATTTTTCTAGAGTGAGTGATGCCGCATAAAGAACTTGGAGATATGTATATATACACAATAGGGGTAAAAGAAAATCCATTACAATCTCCAAGGATAGGGATGATCTTCACATTCCAGTGTAATATTTCAGATTCTTAATGATCCAATTGAGGGGGATCAAAACAACTCTAATTTCCTTGTGAAACATTACCATGCCAACTAAGGTCCGCATAATTTGGTCAAATCCAGTCCAAGCTTATGACATAAAGTTTAAACTTTTAAATTTGAAAATGCATTAAGTTCAAGAACAAACCCTTCTATTAACCTCCATACTCAACTCAATAATGTATGGGTAGGGACCATGCAACATGTATTACAGGATCCCCTTTTGGAGGAGAAGATAAATCAACATTAAACTAGTATTGCACAACCGAAATACTTAGTTGAGAGGGAATTGCTATTAGGAACCTTTGTGAGAAGGTTTGCCAAAATTCCCACAACTAAATCTCGTAGCACCAAAGCATGACCTTCCAGAAACCACTCGAGTCACACCCAAGTAAATGTACCACCCAAATCATGGTGCATAAAGAGTAACCTACAAAATACAAAAGAACAAGAAACAAAATGAAAATATTTTTTGTTGATGTAAGATTACTGATGAGTCTGGGACAATCCTATATCATATCTTCACTAAACCCTTGCTATGTTCATTTTTTAGCATTGTTATGAGTGAAGCAAGTTGATATTGGGTAATAAATCCCAATTCTTCCTTCCTTCTCTATTGATGTTATTGCACATGGATAACTCATTAGGCCTCACAAGTGGGACCCATTTCTAAGGTTTTAGCCACATCTCTACATTACACTTAATGGGGGTAATTGTGTGGTCAAGTACACCCCATTTTATATGATTTTACTTAGGTAGTTAGTTTATCCCAAGTTAAGAATACTAGCTATTTTCCATCTTTTATTAATAAGAAAATTAGCAAAAGTAAGTTGAAGGTTAGCTTAGAATATAAATTAGAATTCCTCCCTTTATAAAATACACACATAAGAGTGCAAGGAGACATTTTATGAGATAACCTTCACAAAAAGAGCTTATTGATATAATATAATTGTGTTAGTTTATTTCTTTTTGAATATAAACTTATTGCATTTGATTTATGTTCATAGTGATTTCTTGCATAGATATACTCTTACGCCCTTTGCTAAGCAAATTGAGTTCCTACACTTCTCACATGACATGAGAATCCACGTTAACTCTAACAGATTTTAGAAATTTCCAAAAACATTTAATAAATATTATCATATATCTACCAAAACAACATAAAATTATACATATATTATCCTCATTCCATTGAAAATGCAAATTTTTGGTGGTTCCCTTTTTTAATCTTAGCCTGGTACTTAGAGAATCCATTTTTAAATGAGTAAACTTCCTATCCAATGACCTTTCCTAGTACTTCCCCTATGAAATGGGTCATGGATAAATGCTTTATTTACCTCTGTAATAACAAAATAGATTCTTATTTTTAAAATTGGGATTGAGACGATAAGGCATTTTCATAACTAGATCAGTGTGTTCCTTGATCTAAATCTTCACAGTTCCTCTCCTTCCATGATGAGTTTTTCAGGAATCCTGGAACGAATGTTACTGAGATAGAAATTCACACAAACAAAGATACTGGAAGCCAGAATCACCATGTCGCCTCTGGAGCAAATTCAATCCCTTTGGGTAGTAAGGGGTGATCCCTATCACAGATTCTTTGGCAGAGGAGGATGATGTTTTGGTTGGTTTGGCATACACTGCAATCAACTCTAATATCATGGAACACAAATACAAGGCTCGTATTGCAAAATTTTGGAAGCTTTGGCCGGCATGGGAAAGCTTGGAGAAGTGGGTTGTTGAGAACTCGGGGATGACACGAAGTTAATTTTCTTACCTGGTATTTTCATCACCTGTTTTTGGATTTCAATCTCACTAGAATTTAAGTGGCGTGAGCCTCTTTCATGAGGCATAAAGTTGTTATTGACTGTTTGACTATTGAAGTGGATGATGTTTAAATAGAGTGCAGTATTGATTGCCAAACTTTGATCCCATGGTTGCCAATATAAAGAGAACTCTAGATCGACTGAGACTTCACAATTTGACTACGGAATATTGGAATCTCTGAATTCTTAAAAAAATATAACTTTATTGGTGAATAAAGTGTAAAATTGTTACTCTTTCACCATTGAAGTAGACTGAATTCGACATAACAAATGACAATGTCCTAAAACGAAAGTGGGGAATTTTTGCTGGAATCTGTGTCAAATTAGACATTTCCAATCCTATACACTCTTTGTTCTTCCAATCCTATCACACCCTTTGTTCTTTTGAATTCCTCGACAAGAAATTGGCGTCAAAACATTCAAATTGAAGGTCTAATACATGTATGCTTTCACTGTCAAGAATCGGAACATATTAAGAAAACTTGTCCGAACCTAAAAAAGATGGAAGTGGGCTTGGAAAGCAATGGTGACGAATGATGTTGATCCCCACGATCCGGACTAATCACGATGGAGAGGAAATCCACAATGGTACGGATAACTTGGAGAAGACAAGGTCTCCTACTTTTACTTCCAAGAATAATGATACGGAAAACCATCTCCTTTGCATAATTTTGTTGAGGCCTTCCCTAAGGATTTTGTGCCTGCCGCAGGTTTTCTTAATGGGTTTGATGAACTGAACATGGAGGAAGGATTTTTGAATACCATTGCAGAAGGAATACTAAGGCTAGATGATGAGGAATCTGAGGATGAGGATGGAGGAGGTGAGTTTAAGGAAGACAAAGATTTGCCCAAGAGGGAAGAAGATCCCATAAAGATAAGCTTTTGGAGGAAATCAATTTTGGGATGCAAAATACTCTTATCAAGCTGAGGTAGAGAAGGAGATTTTAGGTTTTTTCATGGAATATTAATGCCCCTAATAAAAGACACTTGGTCAAGTGCCAACTAGATCTACAAAAGATTGAAATTTCTGTTGTAAAATACAAAATTGAATGTTTGGAGCTTCTTCTATGTTAAAAAGGTGGCAAAAATGGTAGGGTGTTTTTGTGGAGGCAATAGGTTGCATTGGGGATTGGGAATCTTGTGGTCCCTTTTAGCTGTGAGTGAGGGTGGAGGCTATTGACTCTAGTCAGAATTGGCATTTATGTAAGGTGCATAATTTTTCTTCTAATTTAGCCTTCCTAATCCTCAACATTTATAGGTATGTTGGTTGTTAGCTTAAGAAACGTTTGTGGAATTAGTTGGGGGTGATTCTTGCTAATTATCAAGAAAACCTTATTATCCTTGGGGTAGATTTTAATGTCTTTCTCACAGCTAGTAAGAGAAGAGGAGTCACATAACTCAACTACAATTAGACTCTGTGAGATTTGTTAACATAATAATCTATTAGATGGTTTGCCTAAAAGTGGCACTTATACCTTGTTTACTTGTAGGTTGTGTTTTTGTTAGATTACATAATGGTTTGATAGATTCTCTCTTCCCTCCTTGGTTGAATCAAGATTTCTATGCAGAAAGCAACAACTTACATATCTTAGGTTCCAATCATTTCCCCATATCATTGGATATTTCAAAGGATAGGGCTTTAAATAGGTCCCCTTTTAAGTTTGAGATCATGTGGTTTAGGGATCCAAATTTCATGGGTTTGTTGAAAGACTAGTGGTGCTTCGCTCTGAGGCCTAGAGGGTCAAAGATGTTTCTTTTAGCCAAGAAATTAACCTTTTTCAAAGGATACATCAATGAGTGGAATATTAAGGTCTTCAAGAACATTTTTGAAGAGAAGATTAAGATTGAAAATAAATTGACTTTGCTCAGTAAGGTTGTAATGGTTGGTGGTATGGATTAGGAGGCTTTCTTGCTAGAAAAGCCTCTTCTAGTTGAGCTTTAGGAACTTCAATTAAAAAAGGAAATATTTTGGAAGCAAAAAATCTTGGGACACTTGGCTCATAGAGGGTGATCGGAATATGAAAATTTTGCACTCCTCCATTAGAGTTTGAAGAAATATTAATAGAATTTCAAATATAAAGGCTCGAGATGGGAGACTTTTGGAGCATGCGAAGAAGATCATAACTAAAGTGGTTAATTTCTTTGAAGATTTTCTTGGGGGTAGAGTGGTCTTGGATCTTGATGCACACAATCCATTGCTTAGGGACATTACTTGCGTTGTGATAACTAAGGAGAATTAGGCTTTAATGGCCCCTTTCTCTCTAGACGAAATACAAGCAGTTGACTTCTCTATTCATGGAATAAATCTCTGGGGACTTCATCAACAAGGATATATTGATGGTTGTTGAGGAATCCAAAAGATTGAAGAAATTACTAGAATATTATAATTTCACCTTCATTGCTCTCATTCCCAAAGGTATGGCCCCCACGTCATTTATAAATTTCAAGCTCATATCCCTTTGCAATACCATATATAAAATTGTCTCTAAGACAATCTCCTTCAAGCTCAAGAGTTTTCTCCCCTCCTTTGTCTCCTCTAAACAAGGAGGTTGTGTACCTCATAAAGAGATCTCATAAGGTATTTTGATCACACATGAGGTGGTTCATTAAGTGGTAACCATGAAAAGGAGAGACATGCTTATCAAGCTCGGTATGAGAAAAGCATATGACATAGTCAATTGCCAGTTCTTGCTCAAAGTCCTAGAATAATTTAGATTTTGTAAAGGATGGCGGGATCAGATATTTGATTGCATCTTCGGCCCTAGATTTTCTATACTAGATTAAATGGAAACTTGGGAGCTTTCCTCAAGGCTTTGTGAGGTTTGAGATAGGGGAACCCATTGTCTCCTTTCCTCTTAATTTTGGTGGTGGAGGCATTGGGGTTTAGGCAATCCATATCGCACATGAGACTAGTTCTTGGAAACTAATGGCATGGATGCTTTTGCACACTAGTAGTTTGTAGACGAAACAATACTCTTTGAGTCTCCTTGAATTAGAGAAGTTGGGGTCATCAAGCATGCTTTATCCTCCATTTCTCTATTTTAGGTTAGTTCATTAATGAAAATAAATCTAAGATTTTTTTCCTTAATACTCCTCCATTGTTGTAGGGAAGAATTGCCCATAAGTTAGGTTTTTGGATTGGCTCCATTCCTAGTAAATATTTAGAGGCCCCTCTCTTTGATGGGGTGAGTAGAGCATCTTTGTGGCAAAATTTCGAGGAGACTTTCCAATCCAAGCTCTCAACATGGAAAGGGAAGTGGATGTCCTTTATTGGTACATGATCTCCTTCTAATAAAATTGATATTGGTGACCATCTCTATATATTTTATGCCTATTCTTTAAGCTCTAGTTAAGATGACATCTTTTTTAGATAAATGTATGGGAATTTACCTTTGGCAAGGAATATATGATAAAAATAAAGTTCCCCTCCTTGCATGGAATAATGGTGGGCTCGGACTGCCAAATGTCATTAAGCAAAAGATGGCATTGAGAGCCAATTTGGTTTGGAAGTTTTCTCGTGTGTGGAGACCAAATGGTGTAAATTAATTCGAAATAAATAATTGGATCAGATGGAGAATGCCATGATTCTTATTGTATCCATATCACTTAGGGACTTGCACATGTAGAACTTTCTCGTCTACTGCAGGTCAATCATCATTGAGCATCTCACTAGGTAATTTGCAATGGGGAAGGGATAATTTTTGGTTTGAATCTTAGAATGGGAACCCACCCTTAGCTAGCAAATTGGATTTAGTAGAGGCAATATATTTTTGATAATTCAAAATTGTTAGGAATAAAAGGTAAAACCACTACAAATGGAAATATGAAAACAAGTTTGCAAATATGAAATTAATACTTAATGTTCATGAAAACCCATTCATCAAAATACTACTTAACTATAGAATACCAAAAGGAGATTATAGAAATTAAATTAGCAACATAACAAGTTGACAACACCATGAAAACATCACATAATATAGTATATAATGTGGATAATCCCTTTTGAGAAAAAACTCCACCAGAGAGAAGAGGACAAGTATGTATTTTTCTTCAATGTACATAATACAATATCAACACACTACCACTCCAAACTCTGACAACATTTCAACAACTCCTATGTACTTGTGAAAATAAACTATCATCTAATCCACTATCTCATACTCTCAATATATAGGCAAGGAAGAGGCCAAAACCACACATGGTTTTACCAAAACCATGGTATGCTGCATAAAATCCCACGCCCAACTCATAGAGTATCTTATGAGAATAGTAAATAAAATAACTTCACATTGACTTCTCATGAACTCAATCAATGTGTCTCCAATTAGAAATTTAATTGTTATAGCATCTATGACAAAGTAATTCCTACATCCTCAAATGTAATGCTCCAAGATGAAGTTTCCAACTCATGCTTCATAACAAGTTTCCATTCCTCAATCCTAGCACCAAGATTGGGAAAGTTCCATAAATGAGTCTAAAGTCATAAAATGGTATTTTCCACCATTGTGCTCCACTTCCTTCATGAATGCATATGGAAACTAATGCCAAGAATCTAGGGAATCTAAAATTATGAATTAATTATTCCAATAACATCCTAGGTAGCCAAGGACACTTTCCAAAAATGTTGGAGGCACATAAATAATTATACATAGGACTTGCAAGGTAAATAGCACCTTAATCATAACATTTTCCCACTTGACATTATACATTGAAAATGCACCCACAAGAAATATAAATGAAATTAATCATAAGAAATGAGGCCCATGGCTTTCCTACACCAAGAGAAATTTTAAGTGCTCACAAGCTTGGTAAGAAAATTTGAAACATTCTCCCAAGTGTCATCCTTCCTGAACATAACTTGTACATTTGCAATCATTTCCCAAACAAAGTAGTATTGAACATCCACATACTTTGTCTGACCATGAAACATTAGATTCTTAGCCAAACATATTGCACTTTGGCTATCACAACCAATCTGAATTGTCCTGCAATCAACACCAGTACTTGCACACATTCTCTATAACCAAACTGCCTCCTTAGAGACATGGGTATAAACCATATACTTTTCTTCAATGATAAATAAATCAATCGTGGGCTGTCTTTTACTCATCCAACTCACTGCACCGCCAAACAAAAATAAAAACATAGCCGCTAGTGGACTTCCAACTATCCAAATCATCGACCCAATTTGCATCAACAAAGCTTTATATGTCTAATGTCTTATCCACACTGTCAATACCAAAATAAACCAAATAATAATTAGAAGCACCATGCAAATATCTAAATACCCTTTTCACATAATTCCAATGCTCTCTACCAGGGTTAGACATAAACCTGCTCAATACTCCCATTGCTTGGACAATATCTGGTCTAGTGTTGACCATTGTATACATCAAGATACCAACCACACTAGCATATGGCACATTAGACATATCCTCAAAATCATCCTCACATTTGGTACACATACCTAAAGTAAGCTTAGTGCCAACTAGTAAAGGAATTTTAACTAGATTATAGTCTTGCATATTAAATCTTTACAAAATTCACACTTACTCTATGATAACCAAATCTTTCTGTGTTCATGATCCCTCCTAATTTCCATACCCAAGATGTATCTTGCTGCCCCTAGATCTTTCGTCTCAAATGTACCTGAAAGTTGAGCTTTCAACTCACTAATCATAACCACCAAAAAATATGTCATCCACATGCAAGGCAATAATTAGTATATGATCATCAATACATCTAATGTAAATATAGTGATCCTCCTCACTTCTTACAGAACCCAATTTCAAGACAAATGAGTCAATTTTTTTATACCACATCTGAGGTGATTGTTTCAAACCATAAGGAGACCACTTTAACCTGCAAGCCAAGTGTTCCTTTCCTCTTATGTCAAAACCTTTAGGCCGTTGCATATAAATTTCCTCTTCTAGATCCCAATGCAAAAATATATTTTTAACCTCTGTTTGTTCTATTTCAAAGTCATAAGCAACAATTATGGATAAAAGAAATCTAAAAGAGGATAATTTAGCAATAGGAGAGAATATTTCACCAAAATCAACCCCCTCTCTGGGAGTATCCCTTGGCCACCAGTCTGGCCTTGTTCCTCTCTAATGAATTATCTGCTCCAAATTTCTTCTTATAGACCCATTTACAACCAATGACTTGTAGGTACCTTTGGGAAAACGGACAAGATCTCAAGTGTCACATGAGTCTAAATCCATCATCTCCTCTTGCATGGCTTGTTGTCAAGACTCACTATCATTTGAAAGAGTAGCTTCCTTGTAGGATCTAGCTTCATCGCCAATACTTAACAAAACAAATACACAATAGAAATCTAGTGGGCTATGTAAGATTTGGCTATGGAGATAGCCACCCAAGATCTATAAGCCTAATGGAAAGAACAAATAAAAGAGAAGATCAATATGACAAGAATAAACTGTATTCCTATCAAAGAATTCAAATACAACAATATACAAGATTACAATTTGATATGACATACCTTGCTTATAAAGGCAAGGATGAGAGCTAAGATGTTGTAGTCATTTGACAAGTGTCTTAATCCTATGACATGTGACAACTATAGGATAAGACAACTAGAGACAACTAGAGACAACTCTCAACATCTAGAAACAACTTGAATGCTTCCTAAGTCAACTTAACATGTGAATATGTATGTGAATATTACTTAACTAATAAAAGTTAAATAATATGAATTATTCACACAAGGGGAAAATAGCTAGTAAATATCAAACTAGATATGAAATACCCCTATTCACACTAATAGACTATACCTGTCAACATGATTCTATTGTCTTGTGGATCTTCTCAAGGGTGGAGTATGAGATCCTTCCTCTTGTTCTTCTGCATGCTCAACCTCTTTAGGGTCATCCAACTCAAAACTCCCACTTGAATCCTCTTCTCCCTCTCCATCCTCAAAGCCATCATTTTGTTCTTCCGTATGTGCATCTTCTTGCTTCAATTCAAAATGCATTATCTTTTTCCCTTCTTGGTTGTTTAGGAATAGAAATAAATTTTTACTCCTTGCGAATAACATCTTTAGAAAAGACAAATTTCAAGGTTAATGAATTCCAAAGCTTATAACCCTTAACATTATCACCATATCCAATGAAGATGCATTTATGTGCTTTTGGATCCAGCTTGGTTCTTTTTTCTTTAGGCGTATGAACAAAATCCGCATAGCCAAAAATCCTTAAATGTGAAATAGAAGGTTTCTTACTTGTCCACACTTCATAAGGTGTCAAATCAAGAGCCATACAAGGACATCTATTAAGCAAATAACAAGTAGTATTCACAACTTCTACCCAAAAGCATATTACGTCCAAATGTGCACCAAACATACTTCTAGCTCTTTTTATTAAAGTTTAATTCATCCTTTCTACCACCCCATTCTATTGAGGTGTGTATAGAGTAGCCTTTTCCCTGATTATACCTGCATGCTTGCAAAACTCGTCAAGTTACTTAGAACAATATTCCCCTCCATTGTTAAATCTCAAAACCTTTATCTTATGATCTAATTTCTTTTCTACTAAGGCTTTAAATTCTTTAAACTTAGTGAAAACTTTAGATTTATGTCGCATAAAATAAATCTAGGTAAATCTTGAAGCATCATCAATGACGGTCACAAAATATTGAGATTTTCCGACATCCACAGGACCAAACACATCTATATGAATTATTTCTAATTTACTCTTTCTTTGCTTTATATATTATTGAAGGAAATGATGATTTATTTTGTTTCCCAAAAACACAATGCTCACAAAAATCAAGATACTCATTAGAATGAGAGAAACCGTCAACCAATTTTTTATTGATAATGGTTTTCAAACCTTTTTCACTTATGTGGCCCAATCTATGGTGCCACAACATACATGTACTTTTAGATTTTTCAATTACATTAGTGGAATTACAAATAGTAGTGGCATTCATCCTAAACAAGGATCCCATTCTTGACCCTTTCACTACCACCAAGTTTCCTGTCACCAACTTGCAACCAACCTTATCAAAAGTTACATTCATTCCCGAATCATTCAAATTTGATACAAAATTAAATTTCTTGCTAATCTAGGAATATGCAAAACATCTAGGAGAGTTTTTATCCTCCCATCACTGAAACACAACTTTACCTTTTCCCATCCAACAATAGGATATGGATTGTTGTCCCCTAGGTTTACTTCCCCACCATCATATTCTTGATATTAGGAGAACCACTCCTTATGTGGAGTCATGTGATACAAGCTCATCATGAGTCAACCAACTAGTGGTCATTAGAAATATTATTACAAGATACAAGTAAGGCTTCATCACCTGATTCTGAGGACTTTTCTATGGAGGAATCTTATTTTTCATCTTATTTTTGCATTCCTTCTTCACATGCCCCCTCCTACTACAATTCCAACACTTCAATATGTTCTTTTTAGGAGTTTTAGAATGGGCTTTAGACTTCTCTTTAGGCCCCTTTTGCTCTCCTTTAGATGCACCTCTTTCCTTGGACCTTCCCCTAACATTAAGAGCATCCATTGAGCTATCCACAATGGTTTTCTTCCTTATTTCTTATGACAACAAAGTTGCAACAATAGCCATCTTGGGATTTTCAAGATTATCACTAATAGCGAAAATGATATTCTCCCACGACTCAGGTAAATAACATAGAGGCATAATTCACTTATCTTCCTCACTTATCTTAACATCTATAGAGGCTAACTGACTCAAAATCAAATTAAATGAATTTAAATGCTTTGCTATTAATTCACCTTCTTTCATTTTTAGAGAAAACAATTTTCTTTTCAAATATAACTTATTCACAAGACTTTTGGCTTGGTAAATTTCACCTATCCTTTTTCATAAGTAATATGAAGCTTTCTCTTTTGAAACATTTAACAGGACAAAATTTGCAAGAAAAAGACAAATTTCCCCCCTTCTTTCCTATCCATCTTGTCCCACTCATCTTGATCTATTTTATTAGGTTTATTTTCCTTTGTTGCAACTATCCATTAATCCTCTCTAGAAAGAGATCCTCCATCTTCAACTTCCACAACTCATAGTTAGAACCACTTAACTTCTTAATGTTAGGATTAAGGTGCCATCAATCTTGTAAATCCTATGTAATTTACTACTCTTATTATTGTTTGTAAATCACCCATAAGGGACGAAAGGTTTCACCAAGTAGCGATCTTGTTTCAACCGCATGTTTGATCTTGATATTTGATGGATGTTGGTTATGGAGCACATTTCATTCCAGGAGGTACCCCCCTTGTGAGGTCTGAGGGGCTCATCTCTTTGGCAGGGGAGTCCAAGGGTCGTGCCCCCCAGTGGGGTTTGGGGTTAGTGCCCCAAAAAGCCACATTATATATATATAGTAAATTTAGAGTGTTCATCATTAGGTCACAGATTTGATGGTAGAGGTTATGTTGGCTTTTCTTGCACTAGAAGGAAACCCCTTTATGAGGATATTGTATTACGACTATGAATGTGTATAGTAGAAAGTTGAGACTAGAAAAATAGGTGTTGTTGGATTGAAGACTGAAGAGGAGATTGATAGTGTTGTATTGTAAACTCTATTGAAGTTAATTCAGACTGGTGCATTTCTTCTTGTGTGGAGTTTTTTCCTGCAAGGGTTTCTCCATGTAAACACTGTGTTATGTGTTTGATCTTCTGTTCTATTATTTATTTGTGTTGATTTTATACTATCTTCATTTTGGTTCTACATAATTAAATATCTTTATTATAGTTGTAATTCAATTTTCATCGATAGTTGTTTACCTTCATTTCTAACACTTAACATTTAATTGAGATGTAGATGTAGCCATGACTTATACACACAAATCTACATTACAAAATTAAATATAACTCCCATTATATCTAAAAAACCTTTCCCTTCCAACCACGGGATTAAAGTTGGCCAGTCTTTGATACAAAATGTTAGGAATAAAAGGTAAAACCACTACAAATGGAAATTTAAAAACAAGTGTGTAAATATGAAATTAAGAGTTAATGTTCATGAAAACCCATTCATTTAAATATTACTTAACTTTAGAATTCCAAAAGGAGATTATGAAAATTAAACTAGCAACATAAGAAATTAGCAACCCCATGAAAATATCACATAACATAGTATATAACATGGAGAAACCATTACGAGAAAAAAATCCACTAGAGAAATGAGGACAAGTATGTACTATTCTTCAATGTACATAATACAATATTGACACACTACCACTCCAAACTTTGAAAAGATTCTGACATCACCTATGTACTTATTAAAATAAACTATCATCTAATCTACTATCTCATACTCTCAATATATAAGTAAGGAAGAGGCCAAAAATACACATTGTTTTACCAAAACAATGTTGCATATGTTGTCATTGATGTCAAAAGAGTGGTAATCATTGATGTCAAAAGAGTGGTAATCATTGATGTCAAAGGAATAGTGATCAGAGGTGTTGTGATGTGGAAAGCATAGTGATGTGAATATGTTGTCAAATGAGTGATGATCAGAGGAGTAGTCAAAAGAGTGATGATCTTGTACCTTATCTTTTGAAGTTCATAGACATGTGAAAGTTTTCAAGTTGAATGATATGCTGACATGAAGAACTTGTGGCTTCTTTTTTTTTATGAAAATAATTATGATTGTAATCTATGGTGTTGTGAATGTTGCATTCATTGAATTAGATATGAAAGAAAATGTATAAGGTTTCAAACTGTCAAAGGCATTAGGGTTTGTATGGCAGGAGCTCAGAAGATTGTACCATATTTCACTACAGATGAAGATATGGCCTTGTGGCTTGGAGGTTAGATAGAAAGAGTTATGAGGTATGTGTGATTCAAGTTTGAGAGCATAAGAACTACCGCAAAGCTTTCCAGAGTTAGCAGAGTGAGGATAGTGGTGATACAGTATTGTTGCAGTCTCAAAGGTATAAAAGAATGCTGCACATTTCTCTGCACTTGAAGATATGACCTTGTGGCTTGGAGGATAGCTAGATACAGATAAGAGGTATGATATACTCAAGATTCAAAGGATACAAAGTACCACAGTGTTTTCCAGTGTCAGTTGAGTACGAACAAGTCTTGTTACTATTTAAGGTTATTAGAGGTAGAATAGAAAGCCACTGCATTTCATAGCACTTTCATGTTTGGCTTTTCTATTTGAAGGATAAGTTCAGATGGTCAGTATGTATGCTCAGTTCAGGTTTCAAGTGTTTTGGAGTACCACAAGTATGTTTTTCAATGTTCTATATCAAGACAATATAATTAGACTATGCAAGGGATACTAACATCCGTGTTTGTTTGCTTGTGCTAGTAAGTTGAAGCATGAAATAGAAAGAGGAGTGCATGAGAAAGTTCTTTAAGTCATATAGTGTTCATGATATGAATCTCCAGTACCACATGGGGTCTGGAGCTAATATATGAACAGATAAGCATTTGCATTATTGACATGGTATACTTGAGTGATTGCGATGTGTGTTTGGAAGTGTGTGCCAGTATAGAAATGTGCACAAAGGTAAATTGGGTCTAGTAGACCTCTTGGTATGAACCACATAGTGGGATTTCATTCCTACATTACCGCAGAAGATTTGGGAGCTGACAAGCAAGGTCGTTGCACGTTTCATGTTACATGTTTCATTTAGGCTAACAAAGATGATGTTTTGAAGTCTTGCAGAGGATATATATGAAGGATAGACGATTGTTTTGGAGTGTGTGTGTGAAAGTGAGTGTGTATGCAAAAAGATGAATGATCTAGAAGTTGAGAAGTAACTTTGGAGACTATGATGCATGATTCATAACAAAGTCAGAGTGTATTGCAGAGGTGTTTTGAGTAGAGATGATAGAATAGAGGTGTTGAGGTAATTTGAGTAAGTCAATTTCAAAGAGTTAAAGGAGATGATGCTATGGAGGTGATTGAACCATCAAAATCAGTCAAGTGTTTTGGTACAAAGGTTGGAGCCTCTTCTTGTAAGTGTTGTAGCACTTTAGGGAGTTGTTGCTTCCTTTGGGTTGGAGCCCATAAAATTGAGTATTAGGGAGTTGAAGCTTCCTTTGGGTTGGATCCCATAAAACTTTGTATCAGGGAGTTGAAGCTTCCTTTGGGTTAGTGCCCATAAAATTTATTGTAAATCTATTTTTATTTGTGAGGCTGGATTTGGATAATAGATCCAAGTAGCTTGCTCACAGAGGTCTTTCCCACCTTGGGTTTCCACATAAATCTGGTGTCATGTGTGAATTTGCTTTTATGATTCATTTGGTTTAAATGTTCAGTTTGGATTGAATTCTTTTAAAAGGATTCAAGAATTTGATTAAGTACTGACTCACCCCCCTCAGTACTTTTGTGTGTTCAACAATTGGTATCAGAGCAAGGTTCCTTAGTGCAGCCTAACAACTGAAGGTATATCTTGGATTTGAACACATGGCTTAGGAAGGGTCCTCTTCTTCTAATAGAACACCTCTATTTGATGGAACTAACTATTCCTTCTAGAGTATAAGGATGGAAGCCTATCTTACCTCTCTAGGGTATGATGTTTAGGGAGAGGCAATGGATACTTATACTGAGCTTGTTCATCCTCTTACAGATCTAGCTGATAAGAAGGCCCATGCAAACAATGCTAAAGCTAAGAATTATATTTATCTAACCAATTCAGAGTTTGTCAAGGTAATACAGTGCAAGACGACCAAGGATATATGGGATAAACTCAAAAATATCTATGAAGGAAATGACAACTTAGTAAAGTAAGCAAAATTACAAACTTACAGAGTAATGTTTGAGAATTTGACAATAAAATAAGAGGAAACCATTGCACACTATTTGCTCTGAGTGGATGAAGCTATCAGTGGAATCAAAGGGCAAGGCAAATAAGTGACTGACTCAGTGGTTGTGAAAAACATCCTGAGATCTCTCCCTCACATATTTGATTCAAAAATTTTTGCTATTGAAGAAGCCAAAGATCTAAACATATTTACCATGGATGATTTGATTGAGTCCCTCACTGCCTATGAGATGAGCAATGAAGTCCAAGGTACATCCAAAAGGGAAGTTGCTTTTAAAGATACAAAGAAAGAAGGAACATCTGGTCCACACAGTGAGTCTAAGGAAGACGAAGCAAACTTTATAAGAAAGCTAAAGAAGGGTTCAAGCAAGTATAAAGGTAAGTTACCTTTCAAATGTTTTAAATGTGAAAAAATTGGTCATTATGCATCTAAATGACATTTTGGAGAAAATGAAAATAGAAGCAAGTGTTTCAAAAGGAGCAACTTCAAAAGGAACCTCCTTTCCAAAGAAGACTACAACTCTTCGGAAGAAGCATATCACTACTCATCAGATGATGAAAGAGGACTACTCATTAGATGATGAAAGAGGAGAGTCCCTATTCATGGCTATGGTAATCTCTGAAATTTCTGACAAGACTATAGATGAAGAAGAATGTGAAGTTGATTTTGAAGGTGAACTTATTTATGCTCTTGAAGACTTGGAATGTGTAAGGAAAGAGAACAAAGAACAAAAATCCCTAATTAAAGCCAAGACAAATGAATGCACAAAACTTGAGGAAGAAATCTTTTCACTCAGAAAAGAATTGGAGAAAGTATATGATTAGTTGGACAAAAATATCAACTTTGAAGAAAAGCCTGGAAATCCAGATGACCTTGAAGAAGCAGATCTCATTCGAGTCATGTCTCAGGGAAGAATATATGGAAGACCTTTCCATGCAAGACATATCTTCATAAACAAGTTCAATCATGCCTTTTTTGGTTATTATTTTATTTGTAATAAATATGGTCATAAGGATGTGAAATGCAAGTCTAGATTAAATAGAAGAAATTTTGTAAGTAGAAATTCTCTTTCTTCACTAGTAGATGCCAATCTGATATGTAACATTTGCAACAATTCTAGACACATAGCAATATAATGCAGAAGTAGATTAACAAAATCAGAAACTCAGGTGGCATATATTGATGAGTGAGACAAGGAGAGTGACACTTCCAAAAGGCAGGAAACAAATAATGAGGTTGAAAATTCAATTATTGTTCGAACAACTTTTCATGCCCAAGGGAAAACTAACCCCTAGGTAATAGATAGTGGATGTTCAAGCCACATGACAGGTGATAAAATCAAATTCATCAATCTTATAAAGTGGAATGGTGGATCAGTCCAAGTTTGTTGATAATACATTTGCAAAAATTTGTGGAAAGGGCACCATAAGTATTGATGGAAGATCTAAAACAAAAGATGTTCTATATGTAGAAGGTCTTAAGCACAATCTTCTTAGTGTGAGTCAGATGTACAACAAAGGATACAACATTATATTTCATGAACAAGGATGTGAAATTAGAAGAGCAAATACTAGTAAACTGGTGGCAGAAGGTTCTGGGACAAAAAACAACTTGTACAACCTAAAGGGTGTTAATGGAAGAAATTGTCTTCTAGGAGAGACAAATGAATGCTGTCTGTGGCACAAAAGGATGGGACACATCAATTTTGACAATCTTGTGAAAATCAGCTCCATACAAGTAGTAAGAGACATGCCAAAGATTACCAAGCCTGAAAGCACCTTGTGTAAAGAATGTCAGATTGGGAAGCAGAAAAAGGACAAGATTCAAGACCAAGGAGTATTCTTCTACAAATCCTTTGGAACTGAGTCATAATAATCTGTGTGGTCCTACCAAGACAAAGAGTCTCCAAGGTGAGAGGTATTTTATGTTGCTTATTGATGATTACTCTAGGATGATATGGGTTACAGTTTTGAAAGAAAAATCAAAAGCTTTTAGTAGGTTTAAGATTTTCAAGTCCATGGTTGAAAATGAAATAAATTCTACAATCAAGTGCTTAAGGTTTGATAGAGATGGCGAGTTCACATCAAATGAGTTTGATGAATATTATGAAGAACATGGAATAAAGAGGCACCTATTTGCTGCTAGAACCCCTCAGAAAAATGGAGTAGTGGAAAGGAAGGATAGAATAGTCCAGGAGATGACAAGAACAATGTTGAATGAGGCCAAGCTGCTTGATGCATATTGGAAAGAAGCAGTCCATATTGCTGTCTATTTTTTTAATAGAGGACAACTAAGAGTAAACAACACTAAGACACCATATGAGCTATGGAAAGGAAGACCTGCTTCTGTCAAGTATTTCAGAATTTTCAAAAGAAAATGCTATATCAAAAGAGATGAGGAAAGTTTGAGAAAGTTTGACTCAAGATCTGATGAAGAAATTTTTCTTGGATACTCAACTAGAAGCAAAGCTTACAGATGCTACAATAAAAAGATCGAGGAAGATAGTTGAGAGTACAAATGTTAGGATTGATGAAGAGTCACATCCATTTACACATGAGCAAGAAGACTATTCTTCAGATGAATCTACTTGCATAGAAGAAGAGGAAGAAGTTGAAGAAAATGAAGAAACACAAGAGAAAGCCACCAAGACTCCTGCTAAGTATGTTAAGAAGAACCACTCAAAAGATTAGATAATAAGAGACAAGAATGAAGGAGTAGAAACTAGAAGAAGATTTGCAAGGACAAATAAATAGGTAAACTTCTCCTTACTATCTAAAATAGAAACTAAGACTTTTGTTGATGCTAGTAGGGATGAAGGATGGATCCAGGCAATGGAAGAAGAACTAAATCAGATAGAGAAAAAATAGGCTTGGGAATTGGTGCCAAGACCTGCGGACAAAAATATGATAGGAATAAAATGGGTGTTCATAAATAAATTGAATAAAGATGGAGAAGTGGTTAAAAACAAAGCAAGGTTGGTCTGCAAAGGTTATTCACAAGTGGAAGGAATTGACTTTGAGGAGACATTTTCTCCTGTGGCAAGAATGGAAGCAATCAAGATTTTTCTTGTATTTGCAGTTCACAAGGACTTCAAGGTATATCAAATGGATGTCAAATATGCTTTCTT
The DNA here is from genome assembly GCA_027924645.1 of Cunninghamia lanceolata. Taxonomy (NCBI): domain Eukaryota; kingdom Viridiplantae; phylum Streptophyta; class Pinopsida; order Cupressales; family Cupressaceae; genus Cunninghamia; species Cunninghamia lanceolata. The sequence goes on from BSBN01000655.1 coordinate 12,851,030, forward strand.
AATTGGTGACTTACAAGAAGTTTACATAGAGTAGCTTGAAGGATTTCAGCTATCAGAAGATCAAAACATGGTATGTAGACTTAAGAAGGCTTTATATGGTCTCAAACAAGCCCCTAGGGCTTGGTATGCAAGGTTGTACAAGTATTTACTCTAGTAGGGCTTCAAGAAAGGTACAACAGATACCAATCTATATATCAAAATTGAGAATGAGAAAATATTAATAGTAATATATGTTGATGATATTATCTTTGGTGACAATGATGAAATGTGTAAGAAGTTTTTAGAATAGATGCAGAAGGAATTTGAAATGTTTATGATAGGTGAGATATCATTCTTTCTTGGACTTCAAATCACTCTTTCAGACCAAGGTATCTTCATTTCACAAGCAAAGTATGTCAAGGAGATGATGGAAAAGTTTGGTATGGAAGATTGCATACCAGTGAGTACTCCTATGGTAACAAGTTGTCATTTTAGTAAAGATGATGAGTCACCACAGGATTATTAGACTCTATATAGGTCTATGATTGGGGGCCTACTGTACTTAACAACATCAAGCCTTGACATTATGCCAGCTGTTTGTATGGTTGCAAGGTTTCAACCTAATCCAAAAGAAACACATGTGAAGGTAGTCAAAATAATTTTTAGATATTTGAAGAGCACTCTAAATTTTGGACTATGGTATCAAAAAGGTAATAATTTTTCCTTGAATGCATATACTGATGCAGATTGGGCTTACAATGTTGATGATAGGTGAATTACCAATGGTGGAACTTTCTTTTTGGGAGACAGATTGGTCTCATGGTTTAGTAAAAAATAGGATTCAATTTCTTTATCAACAATAGAAGAAAAGTATATAGATGCATCATCCTGCTGCACTCAAGTATTGTGGATAAAGCAAACATTGAAGGATATCAAGGTAACATATGATGAGACCATTCCTATTCTATTTGAAAATACAAATGCCATCAATATTTCAAAGAATCCATTGATGCACTCTAGAACCAAGCACATATCCATCAAGTATCACTTTTTAAGCGAAAAGGTTGTAAATCAAGAAGTAAAATTGGAATATGTACCTACAAAGGATCAGGTTGCAAACATATTTACAAAAGCACTTTCTAAGGACACATTTGAATATCTTAGACATAAATTAGGGTTTGTTGGCCCTCCTTCTAACTAGATGCACATATGATGCATTTGCCTAGGGGAGTAGTTCAAGGTATATTTATTATCCCTGGATTGATGGTGGCTACCTCTCACGAGGAACAAGTAGATAAGAGACCATGAAGGATGACAAGGATTGCACAAACATGGGGAGCTTGTCTATTTTTTTAGTACAGAGGAAGACCACTAGCCCTTTGCGAGGTGATGTCAAAGGGGGAGAAAAAATTGTATATTAGGTTAGTGTTGCCATCAATGACAAAGGGGGAGATTGTTGCATATGTTGTCATTGATGTCAAAAGAGTTGTAATCGTTGATGTCAAAGGAACAGTGATAAGAGGTGTTGTGATGTGGAAAGCATATTGATGTGTACATGTTGTCAAAGGAGTGATGATTAAAGGAGCAATCAAAAGAGTGATGATCTTGTACCTTATCTTCTGAAGTTCATGGACAGGTGAAAGTTGTCAAGTTGAAGGATATGCTAACATGAATAATTTGTGGCTTCTTGTTTTTGATGAAAAGAATTATGATTATTCTCTATGGTGTTGTGAATGTTGTGTTTATTACCTCTTGATGAAAATCATTGCATGAGATATGAAAGAAAATGTATAAGGTTTCAAACTATCAAAGTCACAATGGTTTGTACTGCAGGAGTTGAGAAGATTGTACCACATTTCATCACTGATGAAGATATGTCCTTGTGGCTTTGAGGTTAGACAGAAATAATTATGAGGTATGCATGATTCAAGTTTGAGAGCGTAAGAACTACCGCAAATCTTTCCAGAGTTAGCAAAGTAAAGATAGTGGTGATACAATATTTTTGCAGTCTCAAAGGTACAAAAGAATGCTCCACATTTCTCCACACTTGAAGATATGACCTTGTGACTTGGAGGATAGCTAGATACAGATAAGAGGTATGATATACTCAAGATTCAAAGGATACAAAGTACTGCAATGTTTTCCAGGGTCAGCTGAGTAAGAACAAGTCTTGTTGCTATTTAAGGTTATTAGAGATAGAACAGAAAGCCACCACATTTCACCACTCTTTGATGTTTAGATTTGTTGTTTGAAAGATAAGTTTAGATGGTCAGTATGTATGCTCAGTTCAGGTCTCAAGTGTTTTGGAGTATCGCAAGTATGTTTTTCAATATTCTGTATCAAGACAGTGTAATCAGACTATGCAAGGGATAGTGACATTAGTGTTTGTTTGCTTGTGCCAGCAAGTTGAGGCATGAAATAGAAAGAGGAGTGCATGAGATTGTTCTTCAAATCATATAGTGTTCGTGGTATGAACCGCATGATGATATCTCTCTTCTCCAGTATTGTATTGGGTCTGGAGCTAATGTATGAAAGGATAAGTGTTTGCATTGTCGACATGGTATACTTGAGTGATTGCGTCGTGTGTTTGGGAGTGTGTGCCAACATAGAAATGTGTACAAAGGTAAATTGGGTCCAGTAGACCTCTTGGTATGAACTGCATAGTGGGATTTCACTCCTACATTATCGCAAATGATTTGGGAACCGACACGCAAGGTCGTTGCACAATTTTCATGTTACAATGTTTCATTTAGGCTGACAAAGATGATGCTTTGAAGTCTTTCAAAGGAAATATATGAAGGATAGAAGATTGTTTTGGAGTGTGTGTGTGAGAGTGAGTGTGTATGCAAAAAGATGAATGATTTGGAAGTTGAGAAGTAACTCTGGAGACTATGATGCATGATTCATAACAGAGTCAGTGTATTGTGGAGGTGTTTTGAGTAGAGATGATAGAATAGAGGTGTTGAGGTTATTTGAGTAACTCAATTTCAAAGAGTTAAAGAAGATGATGCTATTGAGGTGATTGAACCATCAAAACTAGTCAAGTGTTTTGGTACAAAGGTTGGAGCCTCTTCTTGTAAGTGTTGTAGCACTTTAGGGAGTTGTTGCTTCCTTTGGGTTGGAGCTTCCTTTGGGTTGGTACCCATAAAATTTATTGTAAATCTATTTTTATTAATGAGGCTAGATTTGGATAGTAGATCCAAGCAGCTTGCTCACCATGGTTTTCCCATCTTGGATTCCCACATAAATCTAGTGTCATGTGTGAATGTGCTTTTATGATTCATTTGGTTTAAATGTTTAGTTTGGATTGAATGCTTTTAAAAGGAAAGAATTTGATTAAGTACTGATTCACCCCTCTCTTAGTACTTCTGTGTGTTCAACAAACAATGGGTGCCAAAACCATGGTATGTTGCACAAAATCTCATGCCCAAATCATAGAGTATCTTCGAAGAATAGTAAACAAAATAACTTCACATTGACTTCTCATGAACTCAATCAATTAGTCTCCAATTAAAAATTTAACCGTTATAGCATTTCCAACAATGTAATTCCTACATCCTCAAATGTAGTTCTTCAAGACTGAGTTGCCAATTCATGCTTCATAGGGTTGTCTCACAATACTGTGTCTCACTTATGGGACATCCTAATTTTTTGCATGCAATCACATATTTTTTAGAAAAATTAATGATTTAAGCCTTGAGAGGTTCCATCTAAAGGGGTTTAATTGAAAGGAGTTAGATAAAAACCCCTTGGATAGAACAATCCTAGTCCTAAATTAAACCCTCAATAGAGTCTCCTCCGCACCTATCAAAATGTTGATAAAAACCAACTTTGCTTCACCTTTTGGGGGGGTCAAATGAAGTCATTTTTAAATTATATTTTTTAATTATTCAACCCTTTGTATGCACTTTCCAAAAAGTATAATTTTGAATAATTTAATTTGATTATTATATTTATTTTCTATTTCTAGTGAACATAAGTTTTTCACTGAACAACAAGGTCTATATTCCACACAAGTGGAAAAATAAAAAAATAGAGAAAAAAATTATAAAAAATATATGTGCCCTATGTATTGATGTCCTTTTTTCAACAAAAAAAAAGAAAATTAGATTTCGATACATACAAAACAAGTTATACATTATGACATAAACCTATGTCTAAATTATAATTAATCTCACTTCAAAAATTAATAAAAAAAATATGCAAAAAAATTTATGAAAAAATATCCATATCCTAGATATTGGTGTTACAAATCTATATTTTAAAAATTAGAATTCCATCCTTCCTATAAAAAAAGTTATGCATTACGACATAAACATCACTTTTTAAAAAATGTTGTTTACTATAAAAAACAAGTTATTAAAAATTACGTAAAAAAATTCACTATTTATTTCTAAATTTTTAAAAAATATTTAGAATCTACACACAAAATCTCACAAATCACCAGTTCGCATCATCTTCGAATTCTTAATGGTTTAGCTACTATAGGTGTTAGAAAGTGAAGATTTGGTTAAAAATGTTGATTTCAATGTCCCACTTTGGCCAAAAAGTTGAACACATTATTGTGGGCTGACCCCATTGTAACAAGTTTTTGTTCCTTAATCCTAGTGCCAAGAATTGAGAAAGTTTCATAAATGAGTCTAAGTCATAAAATAGTAACTGCCATCATTGTGCTTCATTTCCTTCATGAATGCATATGACAACTAATGCCAATAATCGAGGGAATCAAAAATAAAAAATTAATTATTCCATTAACATCCTAGGCGCCTAAGGACACTTTCCAAGAATGTTGGAGATGCATAAAAAATTATACATAGGATTTGCAAGATGAGGTAAGGGGGTCAAGGACTATTTCCAAATTGATCATGAACATGGTCTCCCTAAAGTTTTGTTCAAAGATATAATTGGGTGTCACTTTCCTTCTTGTTAGAAGACCTTGTTATAGGAGGAATTGGATAGAGGGAAAGTGTTCTACAACAGTATTGATGACATTATTAGATGGGTTGGCATTAATATGGATCATACTCTACAAAAGTAGGATATTTGGTGACTCATAATCATGAGGAGAGCATTGAATAGCTTGTCTTCCAAAGGTTGGGGTGTTTGCTTGGTTGGATCTCCACAACAAGATCCACACTAGGGATAAGATTATGAGGTTCAATTATGTAGGCCCTTTTAGGTGTGTTTTGTTGAGAATGCAACAAAAACTATGGATCATTTACTATTTCATTGCCCATTTGTAGTAAAGTGTTAGTCATGGTTGTGTGTGGGTCTCATTTACTCAGGCGTGCTTCTTAGAACTCTCCTACAATAAATTCTAGAGTTGGACAAAGCTTTACTCAAAGCCTACCTTTACATTTATTTGGGTGGTTGTCCGCTCCCTCCTTATATAACACATTTAGAGAAAGAAATATGAGAATATTTTGGGCTAAACCTTAAAAAATTGAAGACATTTACAAATTTGAACTAGCTATCTCTAAAGAAGTTATGATTAGGGTTAATCATCAATCTTAGAAAAAAATTATTTCTTGCTTCAGATAATTTGATTCTTTCTTTCTAGAATAATCTTAGGCCTCTTTCTATTCATGGGTCTACGGGGGTTGAACCTTGGGACAAGGATAAATCTCAAGTCAAGTGGGTTCCTCCCACGGAGGGATTTTTCAAGCTCAATTTTGATGCTGCTTCCAAAGGGAACCTAGGGATTTCTAGAGTTGGGTGTAGGATTTGAGGCTCTCATGGTATGTTGGTCAAGGTGGCCTCCAAAAAGCTAGAGTGGGGACTAATAACAAGACTAAAGGCCAAGCTCTTATTTTGGGCCTCTTCCTTAAAATATAATGTGGAATCACACATCTCAACATTGAATGTGACTCAATGATTATTCTTATTTCTATTTGGAGGAAGGTGGCTAAAAACTAGAGGTTGGACAATATCTTATGAAAGATGTGGACTTTGTTGGACTCCTTCATAATGGATGGATGTAACCATTACTATTGGGAAGTTTGTGGACCTCCTAGTAGGATTTTCCATTGACAAAGGTGAGCAACTAATTATTTTGGATGAAGTTAAAACATGGGATGGGTTGCATTAGTGATAGGATTACTTCAGATAATTTAATGGTAAAACATGGCTTTAGGGTGGCAAATGATTTGACCTTAAACTAATCTTGTACAATTGTCTTCTCCCTTGCCCCAATTGCTCCTGCTTGAGGGATGAAATTTGTACCTTTGGATTCTCTTGAAGTGCTTGGGGGCAGGGCTTACATTTGACAGTCAACCTTGATTGTCGAGCAATTTTTTTATGACAATTATCTATTCAATAATGCTTTTAAAATACTATGACATATTTTAGTATAAGTAAACTATATAAAAACCAAATATATATATCATCCTAATCCTATATAAATTTTGACAATTTTTCCAAAATCTCTCCTTTCATATGATACAGTCTTTTCAAAATTTCAGTTGTATTTACAGTTAAAATGTCTAAATACAACTATACAACTGTCAAATTTAAGCCCTGCTTGGGGGCTATGAATTATGTTGGATTTATCAAATTTGATATTTTGGAATTAGGATATGCAACAAAGGGATGATTTTTTTTGGCAATTTCACTATTTTCCTTGCACTCAAGGCTTCTTGTTTTCTAATACATGTATGGAGAATTCCTCTGCTCTTGACATAAATTTTGCCTCTTTACTTATTATTTTGGCAATGATTTGAAAAATCTTCTAATCTTTAGTGAAAGGAAGTAGAGTTGTAGAATATGCTTCCTACACTAATCTATGAGAGGAGGTGTGTGCAAAAATTAAACCGATCATACAGTTACAAGGAAATAAACACAAAAGCAATATACCATAACACAATGATTTAAATGGGTAAAACAATTTTGAGAGAAAACCCCACACTCCAAAGAAAATCAATGTATTATTCAATAATCAAATGGTTACAATACATTTGTAAAGTCTAAGCCTTTATAAGAGTATCACCAAACAGAGATCTAGAACAATTCTAGCAACATAACCACACCTAAAAAAACTTACTATGAAACATCGATCTCAAGTAGTTGATAAATATGAGAAGTAATACATGAAACCATCAAATGGTAATTAGGAAACCACGATCTAAAACCACCCAAAATGTGGCACCCAAAACCCTAGTCAAAATCCAACACCTAAATCACAAGATGAGTTCATAAGCTAAAAATAACATATTTCTTACACTTGCCATAAGCTTGTTATAATCCACTCGCCAATGTGGGTGCTCAATTTTGGATCAATTATCCTCATTCAAAGATGCCTTATGACATGTCATAAAAAGCATCATAAGTTGGTCAACAAGTGTAACTCTCTATTATAGCTCTCTTGTGTCATAGATGCTCTTACCTTTTTAATGTGGGAGGCCCAACTCTTGGAGGTGATAACTTTTGACCTAAGAAGTCGATTGAGCCTTTTTTAAAAAAAATTAAAAATCTCAAAGAGATCCATGTCACCATAACCTACTTGTGCTAGTTAAGGCCTATTTCAACATTTTTTAGGGCTAAAACAAACTTTTAGAGCCCTAAAAAAATGTATTTCGTGTTGTATAGCCCAAAAATTACATTTTTTGGTTCTTAAGATTAGGATGCAAGGTTGAGACACCTTTTCTAACAATCTCCCACTTTTCAAACACCTTCCAAGAGCAAAGTGAATACCAACACTATCCACTATCTACTAGGGGCCAAGAGCCCTATAGACTTACTGCACCACCTAAACTTATTTATGCTAAATGACTTTGTCAATGCGTCTACAACATTATGCAAAGTGCCAACTTTCTCCTTATCAACATTCCTATCATCATCAAATGTTTTGCAAGTGTAATGGTCTATTGAGATGGGCCAATTCATTGTGGCCTTGTGCCAAGATCTAAATATAGAGAGTCCAATGGCTAACTGTCTATTTAGCTCTACAAAAATAACCTTGTCCCTTAGATATCTTGGAAACATTAACAACCGAATCCTAAAAACATGATGTATGAAAATGCAATAAACTAAATAACTAATCATTGTCCTCATATATATCATTCTTTTCTTGTTGAGATAGATGCTCCACATATGGTCTTCCCATGTTCATGATCAAATTTTCAATAAATGCATCATCAACCCTCCTATAGTGAAAAGAGAGTTTTTATACTATAGTTGTGGAAAATAGGTGTAGACAAGATTTGTGAGACCATACTCATGTACCTTTTGTAAACCAAAAAATGTAATGACACATGCCAAGCTATAAAACAAGTATGATGTATAAAATTCATGAGTATGTCTCACTGCACACATATCCTAACATATCTATTCTATTATTTGTTTCATTGATCACATATATAATAGGGAACATCCATTTATGGAAATTTCTCACCTTTGATCTACTAGTTATTAAATTCAACAAAGTAATCATGTCACCCAAAATATCATGGAACTCATTTCTTTTGAGGAATCTAGGTAACCTTCCAACCCATTTATTTTCAACTAACCAATCACTTGCAATTTATCTCTAACAAGCATCTACATTGTGATCCCATTGTTGATGACATTCAACCAAATAAATTATAACAACTCTCTTTGTTGTAGGGATCTAAAGTAGCTCATGTATGGCCTATGGGCATCATATCATTGGTAATTTCCCATCAAACCTTGAAATTTCCCTAGTCTCCTAGTTATAGAATTTGGCACATGAAAGTACCAACTCAAGTGATTGCAAGGGCCCAAGATATGTTATGTTTGTTGTGGTTTTCTTTGGCAAACTTTTATTCTGGTCGTTGGGATGCAATTCCCAATGTTTTGCATCCAAAAGTGTATTTACATCACAATGGTTGAAATGATTTTTTAGAAACTTTACAAATAGTAAGGGTTGTTTTCTTGTCTTTCCAATTTGGAGGATATAAATGGCTCAAAACAAGCACTAAACAACAAATTCAACAAATATTAAACATTGATGAATCATAAAAAAACTGAGCAAATAAATAGACATTGCTACAAGCTCTTTAACTCAAAAAAGCCCCAGATTCAACAAAAGATGACATATAAGTATCAAATTAAAGTCTAAACATATTGTTGCCTACAAAAACAAGAAAAAACTACTAATAGATTAAACCAAGAACCCCTAAACCCTTATCAACTTTAGATAAAAAAAAGTAGAATATTGAAACTCATACACCCTTATCAACTTTAGGTACATTCTTCTTATCAATGTTGTAAACCAAGTTCTGTATATTCCTCTTTAATGTATTCAACATTCCCACAAACTAAACCAAAATTAGGTCCATGTTTATCCCTAACATCTCCAATAGTCAACTTGTTAAACAAAATAATCCATCTAAAGAAAGATTTTTTAAGTTCAATCTTATTGGACCATATCCCTTTAAACCTATTAGAGAAAACATGCTCGAAATTGTGGAGGCCCCAAATCTTATTGAGCTTGCTAAAGAACTCTTTAGAATAAGAAAAAAAATGCATAAAGATACTTAGGCGAGGCTTGGAAGAAATTTTTACCCCCAAACCATTGAATTGTGTTCCAAAGATTATTATTCCAATTGACAACCTCAAATTCTGCACAAGACCTACCTTTTTAATCATAAAATAGGTTCTCTTCTGTTGCTTTAGGATACCAAATTTGCCCTAGACATGATCCCAAGACATTAACCTGCCATTATTCAAAACATTAGCAACCCATCTAATCCATTTATTACACCAATCTCTAGAAGAACACCCTCTTATATAGGCTAAAAGAGCATTGTTCCCTTCTAAAGACCACAAAGACTTGAAACCCAACACCTTAACCTTACTAGGATTGAAAACCTTATGATGTGTTGTGAAATCTTTAACAACAAGCCAAGATTTCCATATTAAACTAAAAAATTCAATACAAAATGTTTTGACATTAAATTGCCCAAAAATAATATCCCAAATATGAAGACTATTCCAATTATAAATGGATTTTGGGACACTATTTGAAATATTAAATCTAAAAAGCACCTTCCAAGGTTCATTACCTTGCATAACCTTGATGACCCACTTAATAGTTGGAGAGACCTCATGTAAAAAATATTTTTTAAACCCATGCCCCTCAAAATTTTTGTCTTAACTCATTGATCCCAAGAAACTACATGTCTTTTCTTATTTCCTTTACTGTTTGACCAAAGGAAAAACTATTTTACTTGTTTAATCAATTAGCTTGAGAAGAGGTGGCTAACCAACAAGAAGCAACATAGATATAAAAAGAAGAAAAAGCCTTTTGGCACACTTGAAATCTACCAAACTTTTGGCAGCATATTGGGAACAGGAGCAGTCACCGCAAGATAGCGCAGAGGACTATGGAGCATCAGGCCAACAGGGGAAGAAGATAGAATAGTGTCAGACAAAGGACACACCTAAATATTGTATATAGATCTGTATGATATGTATGTAAGAGAGACACGAGAGATGAGAGGATGACTGAGTGATATATGTATAGAGCAGAGACATAGACCTGCCTTTTGTATATGATTATATGATGAATATATATGGAGATATAAGGCATATTGACTATGATAATGAGTGTTTTAAATTGTTTAATATGTTTACTTGCATGGAATCCTACCGCATTATGATGTCTATTTTCTATGTTTACTTCTCTTCTATCACTAATATTGCTAGGGTATAAACAAACTACATAAGATTAGCCTAGGTCCAGATCTTTGGATTGTATCCTAATTTCTCTTGCCAACATTTGGTTCCATTGTTGGGACCTTGGTAAGGACAATGAAGAAGTAGGGATAATTTTTTTAAGAGTTGCGGTAGAAATCTCTTAAGTCCTACCCTTGTGAGAGGGGTAGACACTTAAGAGATGGAAAATGGAATGAGGAAGGATCTAAAAAGATCCTTGAAAAGATGTACCTCTTCAGTATGAGCTAACCATGGAATACATAAGGATTAATGTAATACCAAATATAAAACATCCATGGAAAAAGGGGATTAACAAGACACTAAGAAAAAATAAGGAAATTATTAAAATAGGAATGGAAATGAACTAGGAAGAGAAGTGTAGACAAACACAAGAACAACAAGAAAGATACCGTAGAAGGATGGGGAAACCAGAGGATTTAGAAAGGGAACACACTAGAAATTTTGTGGAAGGAAAAGTGGATGAGCGCGTCAATGTGGGTGCTACTGGAGAGAAGAATATGGTAGAGAAAGAAAGAATGAATGAGTGCACCATAAGGGCTGCCACAGAATTAATAAACAAAGATATGCACAATCTAGGACCATTAACCATACATTTGGACAAGGATACAAAAATCCTCAAGAGTTTAAGAGGAAGTATCAACACCTATGATCAGCCAAGAAGGATATGGGAAGAAGAGTATAATTAAGTTCTAACCCTATCGCAAATAAGAAGAAACCCTGAAGTTTAACTTGATTTGGCCAATGCCTAGATCAGAATAGATGAACAATGGGAAAACCTACTTGACCCTATCAAAGCCCTCCAACCCCTGGAATTAAATGTGACCGACCTAGATCACTTAGTTAATAAAAGTATAATGAAGATGAGAGGAAGAGAAGATGCGGTATACAATGAAGTTAGTTTTAGAAGGGTAAGATGGTTTAGAGAAATGACACCTTTAAGTAACAAAGTGTCATTCACAAATAAAAAGACATCCCCTAAAACAAAAAGGCACTTCAAAAAGATGCAACCCTCAGACCAGGAATCATCCCCTGTGCCCTATAAACAAGAAGAATTTCAGTAGAAGAAGAAAAAAATCAATTGGATAAACAAGAGGCAATAGTAGAACAAATCCGAAGAGATTGTGAGGAAATCTTAGGAAGAGATTATTTTGATATCAAGTTACAAAGAGATAAGGGTAGAGAACACAAAACCCTAGTACAAAAAACAAAACCTAAGTGGAAAAACAAGAAAACACACTGCACAACACCAAAAACACTAGAAGAACAAAGAGAACCACCAATGGATTCACCAATCAAGTTACTACCATTTGGGAAGGAACAACTGAGGCAAAAAAACATGTTTTTGTCTTGAAATCTATCTGGAATAAAAAGAACATAACAAGGTATCAAACAAAGTTATTTGACTTTGTCGAAACGCTCCGGAATGATGCGCTAAAATGGTATAGGAAGGCTTGCCGCAACCATGATAAAACATGGGATGAAATAAAACATGCATTTTTAGATAACTTTGATTCACCAGAGGTTTTGATGGAAGGTGTGAGCAAGATGCGTGATATGGTGATGAAGGAAGCAGAATTCATTAAGGATTTTGATAGAAGGTTTAAAGAAATCACTTAGAAGTTAGAGGAAACCCTAACTAAAAAACATAAAATTGAATGGTTTATCTCAGAGTTAAGACTTGACATCAAAACATCATTAGATGGGAAATAATTCCTTATAGACTCAAAAGTGATTACCCTAGCATGCCGCATAGAAGTACAAACCTGACAAAGACAAGATAAGACTAAAGAAAACATGGAGATGGAAAAACTGAGACTAGAACTAGAACAATTAAAAGTGTGGCAAGAAATCCTAACAAAAGAAAGAGAAAGTCAACAAAAGAAAAGATCTAACATTTGGTGCTCATATTACACAAAAGGACATTTGCAGAGTGAATGTATAATGATAAAGGGTGAAAAGAAGGCTGCTACAATGAAGGTAGACCAAAAAATAGTTCCAAAAAGAAACAACATAATATATTGTGGAATATGCATAGACTGGGATGACCATGAAAAAGAGGATTGCCCCTCGCAGTGTTTCAGACTAAGGGAGGATGATGATGAACATGAACCTTGGTGCAATGCTCACTGCAAAAACATGGGAGATAACACAAACATGGCATACATGAAAGGGCTTGCAGAAATACCCCTATACATTCAAGATCACGGGTATAAACAACTTGATTAGGCTAACCAAAGAAATATTAATAGTCTACAAAATACAAACTCTGACCCTCCGCCTTACATGAACAATTATAGTAATGATGAAAGAGGCCAATATATCATCTATAGAGGAGGAAGAGGCCAAGAAAGAGGTAGGAGAAGGAGAGATGATGAGACTTTCTTTAAGTGTAGTAAGAAAGGACACTTCACAAATGAGTGATGTGGAGACAAGAAGAAATCATGTGGGTTCTATGGTAGCAGTAAACATGACATATTCAATTGCAACAAAGCACAAACCTATTACAAGAATGCCACACCACAATCTAAGAGTGATGAAATCCAAGATCTTAAAGGAGCACGACTTACGCAAAGAGTACCAAAAAACCCATTGCAAAACTCAAGAAGATGTCAAAAGGTGGAGGTTTATCAATTAGATGCAATTACCGACAGTTCCATCACAAGATGAATACCAAATATACAAAGAAAAACCTAAACAGAAAAATAAAAACAAGGCAACAATAGTGACAAGGCAAGGAATAAACATCGCAAAGAAAGGTATTGACACAAGTGCAAAAGAAAGTGAGGAAGAAGAAGATTTCTTCCCTATCAAAGAAAAACATGATTAAATCATAAAACAAGCTGAGAAAACAATAAAGAAAGAGAAAAAAAAAAAGAAAAAGAGCAAGAAGATTTCTTTACAAAACATGAAGTAAGAATACTTAAACAATTGACACAGATGGCTAGAAAAGATAATCTCTTGGAGAAACTCAAGCAATTTAATAAGTATTAGAATAAACAAAAAACCTTGCACTACAAATTAGGAAAATTGGGAGAATAAATAGAACATGGAAGAAATGTCGCATAATGATGATAGTAAGCATTAACCACAAGAGGGTGAAAAATGTAATGGTTGATCTAGGTTCAAACATCAGTATGATCCCAAAAGGGTATGGGAACAAATGGGAATTTAACCTAAGTTACAAGAAACACCTTATAATATTACCCTGACGGATGGTTCTAGGATGAAAACATTAGAGACATGGAGGAATGTAGAAGTCAACGTGATGGGAGTAAAACTGATCATAGACCTGGAAGTGGTAGCAATCAAAGAAACATTGGACTCTTTCAATGCACTGTTAGGATTAAGAAGGTTTGTGGATGCCAATTGCATTGTAGACTCTAGAAAGGAGGAAATCTCATTTGCAGATGACGATAAGATAGTCCACATGCCTTTAGGAGAGAACTATGATGAGACATATACAGAAGAAGTCAACTCGGAGGAGTACACTAAGGAAGATAACAAAAATCTCTATTCAATCAATAAACTCCCTAGAAATGCATTTATGGAAGAACCTAACTTTGAGGGGGAGATACAACTTGAAACAAACTTCTACAACACAGATAGTGAGGATGTCTTAAGTGCCTAGCTACAAGAAGAACCATAAATTTATACCTGTAGAGTTAGGAGTACCAGAAGGGTTTATATGGTTAGATTGACCAAAGAAAAATCATCGCAAATTACTGTAGGGGGAGAAAATACACCACAAGAAGAATGTAGAGAACCAAACATACACACAGAAAGTATAGTCCAGAAATCAGACCAAATAAACAATATTTTGAAGGGCATATAACATATCAAGCTACTGAAATATTCAGGAGTGGGAGACTTGACCGCATACTTGTCATAAATGGAGAAAACCTTTGAGAATGAAGAAATAAGGCTAGAAGCACTCAACCACACACTAGTATGCAATGTTGCTAGCTGGTGGAATACACATAAGCAAAATATCCATCACTGACAGGTACTCAAAATTCTAATCCAAACAAGATACATGGCAGAAGAAGGGGAGTATGAAGAAATCCGTAAATATGATGGCAGTAACCATCTGGAAGAGCATATAAAACATGCATATGGGTATGGAAGGCTAGAAATGAATATGATGATACATTATACACAGAACTATTCTATTGGACACTTACACCAATAGTCCAAACCTGGTACATTAACCAGGAAAGAAGGGTAGAAACAAAACATTGGGATGAATTGAAGGAAGACTTTTGTCATATATTCTCTTTTTTGGATGAAGACGAGCATATCCATACTGTACAACTGAAAATATAGGAAATAATATTCACACCTCATGAGGAAGAGAAGAAAACATACTGCAAATCAATTCTCCACAACCATGGAGTGAAGGAATATGGAAATATATTGAGTGGTTGGATAAAGAAACAAACCCCACTGCACACACATGTTATAAAACTACCCAAAAAGATAATGAAGATATAGAAAAATTGGAAATAGAAGTGCAAGAAGATGGAAGGGAGCTAGGATTACATGTGGAACCTAAAGAAAAATACTACAATCAACCAATCAAACTAAGAGAAGATAACACATCAAAGGAAGGAGAACCTAAACTAGATTCTAACTGAATTTGAAGATTTATTTCCTAGAACATTCACAGACATGAAAGGGATTAAAGAAGAAGCGAGAATAATAAAAATTTAGTTAAAGGAAGGAGAAAAACCTATAAGGAAAAGACCATATAGGCTTAATCCTAATATGAATAAGGTAAAAATTGAAATAGATAAAATGCTAGCAGTAGACATAATCAAACCTATGGAAGATGTGGAATGGATAAGCCCTAGATGGTAGTACAAAATAAGAAGACATGAGAAATAAGGATATGTGTGGACTACAGAGAACTTAACAAGGCATGCATGCATGACCCTTTCCCCACCCCATTCACTAAAGAAATACTGGAGTCAATAGCTGGGAGAGAAATATACTCCTTCACTGATGGATTTTCCAGATACCATCAGGTAAAGATCAGAGAAGAGGACCAACCAAAAACAACATTTGCATCAGAAATTAGGTCCTATATGTATACAGTAATGCCATTTGGACTAAATAATGCACTTGTGGTATTTAGCAAGATAATGGTGAACGCCTTTAAGGACTTTATACATGACTTCCTAGAAGTGTACCTCGATGACTGGACAATGTATGGTTCGGTAAAGGACCATGTACAAGCACTAAGAAGATTGTTAGATAGATGTAGGAGCATGAAGATATCCTTGAATTTGAAGAAGTGCATGTTTGCGGTACCCTTTGGTACCTTATTAGACCATATTATCCGCAAAGAAGGGTTAATGGTGGACCCCCTTAAAGTCACATTGATAATGACACTTCCTCCACCAAAGACAACATTAGAAGTGAAAAAATTTATAGGGTATACCAGTTATCACCATAAATTTATTAAGGGATATGCGACAGTAATGACACCCCTAGAAGAGCTTATAAAGAAGAAAAGTGATAAGAATGTGGAATGGAACGAATAATGTCAAAACTCTTTTGACACATTAAAGCAAAATATTGTTGAGGTACCTATATTGATATTCCCTTATTGGATTATACCATTTCATGTGCATGTAGACACATCATGGATAGCAATAGGAGCGGTATTGACACAACCCAAGGGAGATAAAGACCATTTTGTATCATTTTCCAGCATGAAATTGTCAAAGAAGAAAATAATTACACAACAACAGAGTGAGAAGCCCTGGATATGGTCTATGCCCTGTAGAATTTTAGACATTACTTATTGTCTAGTCCATTTGTATTCTTTACAGACCATGAACCCCAAAAATACTTGCTGAATAGACCTATGATTCAAGGCCAGATATGTAGATGGCTACTCCTCTTTCAAGAATTTAATTTTAAGATAATGGTTAAGCCAGGAACACATAATCAAGGCCCTGACTACCTATCTAGGATATAAATAGGAGAAGAACTGGATGAACAAAAAGAAGATTTGCCTGGCGCACACCTAGTTAGACTAATTGCGGTACCAACCAAAGAAAGAAACCTACCTTGCCATTTAATAAATTTGATATAAACTTTTTCCATGACCAAACTCCACATTGTTTTAAGAGAGGGGTTAGGAGTAGAAGGAATCCCCAAATATATAATAATCACATTAGGACCATTGTAGTTCTAGCCGTTATTAGCTAAAACCAACCTAGAAACAACTCACTCCAACTAAGAATGTTACTTTTTTGAATTACAATATTTGACCTAGAAGTAACACAATAAATATTAACCTTATTATCCACATTGACCATATTCTCATCCATATAAGAAAAAACAAAAGTGTCATCAACAAATTAAACATCAATGACAAAATCCCCAAAAGGAAAACACAAACCATTAATCAACAATCCCAAGGAAATATCCCTCAATAAATAGTGAATAGATTTAGTTGCTAAAACAAAAAGGTAGGGGTCAAAAGGACACCCCTACCTAATAGATCTCTAAGGAGGGAAATAATCAAAAAGTTCCCCATTCAACTAATTTGAGCTAAAGCATCTCTAAAAAGGACATTGACCATTCTATGAAAATATTCTCCAAAACACAAATCTTTCAACATTAAAATGATGAAGGGCCATTGAATTTTGTCGTATGCTTTTTCAAAATCAAGACGAATCATAGCAACATTTTGGTTACAATGCTTAGCCTAATGCATCCTCTCCCAACTGGTAATCAAATTATCTAAAATATATTTGCCTTTAACAATGCCAATTTGAGAAGGTGAAATAATTTTTAGTAGTTTTTGCACTCTTAAAGCCAAGGATTTAGCATAGATCTTATAATAAGTTACATTATTAATAGATTCCTTTTAAACCAACAAAAGAATTGTGTTGATCGAATTGCAATTGGGCTTATAGAACTCTACAAGGAAGCCATCATAACATGGGAATTTTCCTTTTCTCAAGATGGTAATAGCATTAACAATCTCATCAAGAGAAAGGGCAAATTCTAAATCAAGAGAGTCTTTATAATCTAATTTATTAGGGACAACTTTAGAAATAACATCTCTGGCTCTCTGAAGATCAACATTATTTACAACAAAAAAAAATAGCTTATTGTAAAAACCATAAAAATCCTCCATAATATCAAGATCATCATCCAAAAGAACATAATCAACAACAATAGCTCTAATATTCTCTTTAACATGCTTAACCTTCATAAAATTAAAGAAAAAATTGATGTCCCCCAAATGTAGCAACATCAATCTAGACTTTTATTTTGCCCCCCTTGCATGTTAAAATTGGTTACACCTTGAAGAATGTTTTAGCTCCATAGCTTCTTGTTGAACTTTTTCATCAAATTGAATTTTAGACTCAACTACTATGAGATTTTCTTTCCATCTCCTCACCCTTATAACTCTCTTTAGCTTTATTTTTACCAAACAATATAAAAAATTAACTGTTGAACATACAACTTTGTTCCATCTACTAATGTTAGAACCTACTGAATATTTACCAAAATTCAAAACCCAAATATCAAAGAAAGCATTAAAATAAGAGGAATCCATAAGGTGGGAGATACTCATTTTATGAAGGCCATTAAATGCATTAGAAACTATTGGTAGGGTACAAGATAGTCACTAGAACCTATCGCAACTCATCGCAAGTGAAGTGCAGAGGATGAGGCTGACATAGAGGATAGTATTTAGGTTATTCTATAAGGGACACATCCCTATATAATAGATAGTACAACAAAATATGATGAAGAATCTAATGTAGATGAAGATATAGAAGTGTAATACAAAGCAAATACTTAGACCTACCTTTTGTATATGATATTAATCTAAACATATATACAGAGATATAAGGATTATAACTAATGAACTATGTATATGAATGCGAATGATTTATATGTATGATCTAATCTTATTGCACTATGAGCTTTCTTATCACCGTTATCTACTATTCTATCATTGTCATGTCTGGGGTATAAACAGATTTAGAGACTTGACTCAGACTCAGATCTCCAGACTGTGTCCTGTCTTTTCTTGCCAACATTTGGTTCCCTTGCTGGGAGCTTAGACAAAACAGTGAAGAACAAATAAAGATAAACAAGCAAAATAAAAGCATGGAATAGAGAAAAGAATTGGAAAGGTGACATGAATTTTTTTAACCTACAGTAAATTCTCTTAGGACCTACCCTTGTGAGAGGGGGCAGACACCTAAGGGGATGACAAATGGGAAGGGGCAAGGATCTAAAAAGATATATGAAAAGATGTAACCATTCAAATTAATCCAACCATGGGATACATAAGGAATAATGAAATACCATACTTAAAACACCCATGGCAAAAGGGGATAACAAGAAATTAAGAGAAATTAGTGAAGCAATACAAACTGGAATGGAAATGAACATGAAAGAAAGGAGATTGAAACAAACCTAGGAAAGACATGAAAGATACTGCAGAAGGATGGAAAAAAAAAAGATAGGGAGAGAACACACCATGAAGGGTGCGAAAGAAAAGGAAGAAGATGAGCGTGCCAATAAGAGTGTTACTAAGCGTGCCAAGGTGGGTGCAGCTATACAACAAGATGTAACAAATTTGTTGATAGAAGAAGAGCACACCATAGGGGATTTCACAGAGATAAATGACATTGATACAGATAAGAATACAGGACCAATACAAATACATATTGATAAGGCCAAAGAGATGCTTAGGAATCTAGAAGGAAGCGTTACTGCTTATGATGATTCCAGGAGGACATGGGAAGAAGACTTTATAAAACCCTAAGCTTACTGTAATTTGGTAAATCACCATATGTTCAACCTAACCTCACCAATGCCTAGATTCTAGTAGTAAAACCCGTGAAAAATCTCCATCTTTTAAATTTTGATGAGAAATACCTGGATTATTTGGTGAATCAAAGTGTGATGAGAATGAGAGAAAGAAAAGTAAATGTGGTTTCTGATGACATTGATTTCAGAAGTATAAGACAATTAGGAGAATCGATACTAAGAACTAACATAATGTCACTAACAAACAAAAAGACATATCCTACAATGAAATGACAATGTGAAAAGGTACAACCACCTGACCAGGAGTCACCCCGAGTATCATATAAATCAAGAAGAATTTCAGTGGAAGAACAAAACAAAGAGATAGACAAACAAAAAGAAAGAGAAGAAGAAATCAGAAAGACTTGTGAAGAGATATTAGGGAAAGAGTACTTTGATATTAAATTACAAAGAGATAAGGGTAGATAAGGAAAACCCTTACCACAAAGGCAAACTAAGAAACAACAAAAGAAATAAAACAAACACATTGCAAGGAGGATAAAATACAAAAACAACAGAAGATGGACGTTCACCAATCAAATTACCAATGTTTGAAAAGGATACCACAAAAACAACATAACATATGTTTGTATTAGATTCCACATGGCAGAGGAAGAACATAATGTGGGACTGGATCAAACTATTTGATTTTGTTGGAACCCTAAGAAATGAAGCATTGAATTGCTATAGGAAGACATGTCCTAACCATGATAAATCATGGGATGACATCAAGAAAGTAGTCCTAGAAAATTTTGAATCACTAGAGATACCCACTGAAGGAGTAAGCAAAATGTGGGACATTATCCAGAAAGAGGGAGAATCTATTAAAGATTTTGACAAAAGATTCAAGGAAATCTCTTGAAAACTAGAAGAACCACTGACAGAAAAGCAAAGGATCAAATGGTTTATTTTAGGACTAAGCCCTGATATTAGGACGTCCCTAGGTGGCAAAATTTTCAACTCATACTCAAAAGTGGTAACTATGACATGCCGCATACAGTCACAAACCTGACATATAAATGACAAAACTAAGGAAAATATGGAGATGGAGAAACTTAAATTAGAGTTGGAACAACTAAAACTAAAGAAAGAAATCTTAGCATGGAAGGAAGAAAGTTTGCAAAAGCAGAGACCAAATATATGGTGGTCTTATTGTACAAAAGGACATTTGTGAAATGAATGCCCAATGATAAAAGGAGAAAGAAAGGCTATCACAATGAAAGTAGATCTTAAGACAATACCAAAAAGGAATGACACTATCTATTACGGTATCTGTAGTGATTGGGATGACCATGAGACAAAAGATTGCCCATCACAATTATTTAGGCTAAGGGAAGACGACGAACATGAACCATGATGTAATACCCACTATAATAATAGAGAAGATAACCACAACATGGCATATGTAAAGGGATTGGCCGAGAAACCTCCATACATCCAAAACCATGGTTACAAAGTTCCTAATTGGGCTAATCAGAAAAATGCTAATACATTACAAAACACATACCTGAATTACATAAACAACTATGAGGAGAGAGGCCAGTACAATGGATATAGAAGAGGTAGAGGCCACAAAAAGAGTAGAAGGAGAATTGATGCAAGTTGTTATAAGTGTAGAAAATAAGGGCACTTCGCAAACGAATGTTGGGGGATAAGAAGAAACAATGCACATTTTGTGGTAGCTCAGACCATGACTTGTTTACTTGTGACAAAGCTCAGCAATATTTAGAAACCCACCTTCTCAATCAAAAAGCGATGAGTAATAGGGATTCAATATACAAAAGGGAGCCCAAATAATAACGAAAACACCTAAAGATACATCACAAGCATCCATAAGGAAAATAAGTATGATTCAGACAATACAAATAATGAAACATCAAATGAGGAATATTATGATAATAAGCTAAGTTACAAATAAACAAACATAAAGCAAAAGGCAAATAAAACTAAAGTTGTCGTAGTCACAAGGCAAGGAAATAACACTACAAAACTAGAAAACATTGACATTGAGACAGAAGAAGAAGAAGAGGAAAAGGATATTTCCTTCCCTAATAAAAACCAACATGACAAAATTGTTGAGCAATCAAAACAACTAATAGCTAGAGAACAACATGAACAACAAAAAACAAACACATTTCTTTTCAGAAGGAGTAAGGGCACTCAAACACCTGTCATAACTAACAAAACAACATAACCTTATAAAGAAGTTGAAATAATTCTACAAATATTGGAATAAAGAACAAGGCCAAAAATTGCAAATATGAAAAATAGCAAAGATTGATTGATAATGGAAAACATGACCATTAATGATAAATGCCCATATAAATCATCATAAATTTAAACAAGTTATGGTAGACTTAGGTGTTGATGTTAATACGTTACCAAAAAGAGTATGGGAATAATTAGAAAGACCACAATTAGAAGAAACACCATACAATATTAGCCCGGTAGATGGGTCAGCAATGCGTACATTAGGAACCTAGAGGAAGGTAGACGATAACATAATGGGGGTCAAACAATTGGTAGATTTTGAGATAGTAACAATGAAGGAACAATTTGATTCCTTTAACACACTATTAGGTCTCCAATGATTTGTCAATGCAAATGGAAGAAAAGAAGAAATATCCTTCGCAGATGGCACTAGAAGAATACATATCCCCTTCGGAAGAAACATTGATGATTCTTATATAGAGGAAATCAACCAAGAGAACTTTATAGATTAGGATTCAAAACAACTATACTCCATAGCAAACTACCCAAAAATGACCTATTAGAAGAACTAAATTCTAAGGGGAAATTACAAATAGAAAGTGATAAACTATAGCACGGATAGCGAGGATGTACTCAAATCTTGGCTACAAAATGAATCAGAACTTAAAACTTGGAGAGTGGAAGGATTCTGTAGAGTATTCTTGGTTAAAATCGCAAATGAATCCTTGCCGTAAAATATTGTATTTAATGAAATAACACCATAAAATACATGCGGTAGCTCAAGACACTAATCAGATAACACATCCCAAACATTACGATGAGTTAATCATATAACAAAAGGAATTTCTCATATAAATCTCTCCAAGTTTTAAGGAATAGGAGACCTACACAATTACTTAATAGAAATGGAAAAGACTTTCATAGAGGAGCAGTTAAGACTAGATGCACTACAACACACATTGATATGCAATGCTGCAAGCTGGTGGAATACACATAAAAGTACAATCCATCATTGGCTAGTTTTCAAAATCTTGATAAAAACTAGATACATATCACAAGGGGAATATGAAATTATACCAAAATATGAAGGAAAAATTACACCACAAGTGCACTTAAACATGTGCATAATGGTCTGGAAAGGTAGAAATGAGTATGACACAACATTATACATCCAATTTTTCTATTGGACATTATCAGTAGTTGCACAAACTTGGTATTAAATCAAGAACATAGAGCAAAAACAAAATAATGGAATGAATTACAAAAAGACTTTATACACATTCTAATTCTATAGCTCTAAAAAACATATCTACACCACACTCCTCAAAATAAAAGAAATAATATTCAAACCAACTGAAGAAGTTGAGGAAGAGCCATCACAACAAAGTCCTCCACCACCAAAGGTTGACGGTATTTGGAAACTTATAGAATGGATGGACAATGAAACCAAATATACTGAATGTAGATGTCATAGAACACAACAACAAGATGATGAGGAGAAACAAAACTTGGACATTGATGTACACCAAGGGGAAAGGGAGATTGAAATAGTAACTGAACCTAAAGAAAAATACTAGAATCAACCGGTAAAACTTAGAGAAGAAAATATCACTAAAGAAGGTGATCTAAAGTTGGCCAAAATAGGAGACTATTGGGATGAAAGAGTAGTGGCACAAGTTGCAAAAATATTGTTAGAATTTGAGGATTTATTCCCTAGAACATTTATAGATTTAAAAGGTATAAAAGAAGAAGTAGGAGTTATGAAAATATAGCTGAAGGAGGGAGTGAAGCCACAAAGGAAAAGGCATTATAGATTAAATTCCAACATGAAGAAAAAGGTTAAGATAGAACTAGATAAAATGATTGCCTCAGGAATCATCAAATCGGTAGAATATGTGGAATGGATAAGTCTTATGGTAGTGTAGAATAAGAAAACTGGTGAAGTGAGGATATGTGTGGACTATAGAGAACTGAACAAAGCATTCATACATGACCCATTCCCAACTCCCTTTACTAAGGAAATACTAGAATCAGTGGCCAGAAGGGAGATATACTCATTCACTAATGGATTTTCTGGCTATCACCAGGTTAAGATAAGAGAAGAGGACCAACCAAAAACTACTTTCACATTAGAATTTGGATCATTCATGTATATAGTCATGCCATTTGGCCTAAAGAATGTACCAACAGTATTCAATAGAATAATGGTACATGCATTCAAGGACTTCATCCATGACTTCTTAGAGATATACCTGGATGACTAGACATGTTATAGATTGGTGAAAGATCATGTACAAGCATTAAGGATGATGCTCAACAGATGTAGAAGTCTCCAAATATATTTAAACTTGAAGAAATGTATGTTTGTGGTACCTTTTGATACATTACTGGGGCATATTATCTATAAAGAAGGGTTAATGGTAGACCCTTAAAAGTTACATGAATAATGACACTTCCTCCACCAAAAACAACACCAGAGGTGAAGACATTCTTGGCATGAACTGGATATCACCGCAATTTCATACAAAGATATGTGGCAATAGCAGCACCATTAGAAGAACTTATAAAGAAGAAATGTGGTAAAAATATTGAATGGAATGAATAGTGTCAAACTTCTTTTGACACATTGAAACAAAAGATTTCCAAGGTACCTCTACTAATATTTCTAGATTGGAACATACCATTCCATGTACATGTTGATGCATCAGGAATTGTCATAGGAGCAGTGCTAGCACAACCTAAAGGCAATAAAGACCATCCTATAGCATTTTCCAGTAGAAAGTTGTCAAAGACAAAAAGAAACTACACAACTACAAAGAGAGAAGCTCTAGCCATTGTATATACGTTACAAAAATTCAAACACTACTTATTATCCACACCATTCACCTTCTATACCAATCATGAACCTTTGAAGTATCTATTTGACAAACCAATCACTCAAGGAAGAATATGTCGGTGGTTACTCCTATTCTAGGAGTTTGAATTCAAGATAATGGTGAAACCTGATAAGAATAACCAAGGCCTTGATTACCTATCTAGGATAGAAATAGAGGAAGAACCGAACAGCCAGGAGGAAGATTTTCCTGGTGCAAACCTATTCAGAGTCATTGTAGTACCAGAAGAGTTGAATGGCATAGCAAGTTTACTCTCTATAGGTGAATTTCCACATGATATGTCACCACAAGAGAAACAAACCCTAATGTGGAGAGCTTTACCATACACACTGATAGAAGGGGAACTACATGTCATAGGTAAGGATGATATCATAAGGAGAGTTGTGTATGAGCATGAAAGAGAAGCCATACTACAAGAAGCGCATGAGGGAATATCAGGAGGCCATAATTTAGGAGATACAACCACAAAGAGAGTAAAATTGGCCAGATTATGGTGGCCTACACTGCACAAGGATGCCAAGACTTATGTTAAACAATGTGATATCTGCCAGTGCACAGGGAGACCAACTGCTAAGGATGAAATGCCACTCAGACAAATACTAGCTCAGATCCCATTTGAAAAATGGGAAATTGACTTTATCGGACCAATAGATCCCCCAATGAAACATTCCAAAGCTAAGATTCATAATTATAGGGGTAGAATACCTAAGTGGGTGGAAGCTGAACCTACCAAGGATTGTACCACAAAGACCACCGCTAAATTTCTATATGAGAATATAATCACCAGATTTATTTGTCCCTTAAGCATAACCAGTGAATAGGGTAAACAATTTGTAAATAAGATGATTGTGGAGTTATTACAGAGTTTTATGATCACGCATAACAAAATCTTGCCATACCACCCGCAAGAAAATGGCGTAAGTGAAGCTCTAAATAAGATTATTGGGACCACACTAACCAAGATGTGTGACAAAAATAGAGAAGATTGGGACATAAAAGTAACTTTGGTATTATGGGCTTACCGCACATCATATAAAAGAAGTACTAAGTTCACACCGCTTGAATTAGTGTATGGGACATATGCAACATTACCAATGAACTTCATAATCTCAAACTTACACATCACACTTACCTTGCGATTGAATGAGGATGACTCCCTAGCTAAGAGAATTAAAAACTTAGAAAAAATAGATGAAAACTAAGTTATTACGACATATAATCAAAACTTGGAGCAGAAGCACCAGAATGTGTGGCATTATAGAAACTTCTAATTGAAAACCTTTAAAGAAGGTGATCTAGTTTTACTCTATGATAGTAAATTTAAAAAGTAAGGGAAATTAAAATTCTGCTGGCTTGGACCCTATTACATACATGAGATTGTTGGAATTAGGTGTGGTAAGACTACGACAAATAGGAAATGCGGTAAAAGGGTATGCTAGTGGTGTGAGACTAAAACATTATCATTAAC
Source organism: Cunninghamia lanceolata (assembly GCA_027924645.1). NCBI lineage: Eukaryota > Viridiplantae > Streptophyta > Pinopsida > Cupressales > Cupressaceae > Cunninghamia > Cunninghamia lanceolata. The sequence goes on from BSBN01000655.1 coordinate 12,877,124, forward strand.
CTATGGAATAAGGGAAGAATGTGAGAAATTCATCAAAATGTATTATATGTATTATATGTACCATAGTGTAACATAGAAAAGATAAATAGACCATTAAAAGCTAAGCCACGGGTTACACTTAACGACTACAAAAGCTCACCAAAATAGAAAAGAAAAAGTGCAATTAATGTATAAAAGCACCGTTACATCTATATAACCCTAAATCTGATGACATTTAGACATAATTGCAACTCAAGAGCTAAGAGTGAACAAAGAAGAAGAGAAAAGTAGTAGAAACCCTAAGTGTAGCCATAGAAAAAATGGCCACTCCCGTATTGATAGACATTGCTAAGAAATCGAGGCCAAAATTCAAGAAATATCCATACAAAGGAATGGAGATCGATAAAGATGGCATGTTCTTAGAGCTTCCATCGGATGTGATATACACAGAGGATGTTTTGAAATACACACACACACTAATATCTGAAAATGATCACACCAAGTTTGAGGAGCTGCGTAACACACTCCTCTAGCCAGACCAGACGACCTATCTGCCACAATATGCAGAGATAGGAAAGAAAAAATTAGACATATTGATGGATTATCCAAACTTCTATGTAGAGCATGAATGGGTAAGGTTGATACTAAGCCAAATACATGATAAATATATGTACTTAGATACGCCACACCGCATAACCAAAGAAGCAATCCAAGTAGTTACTGGTCTATGCCCAACAAGGGAATTGTCATCCAAAAACGCAATTAAAAATGACAAGGTAACTGAACACACCGACGCAACACTAGATGGTGGGAGGTTGAGTGAAAGAAATTGTCAACCGCATGATAAGATATGCCAATATGGGGATTGCATATAAAATTTATTATGCAAACCACAAGGATTTTGCAACTGGAACGACCATTCACACAACATATCAAATGGTCGTAGAGGCGAAGGACTCTGACTTGTGCGAATAATTGAGGGAGCAACTGCTGGAGAAACTATAGAAAACAAAGAGCCCACATTATAATTTTAGGTATGGAACACTCATTATATGCCTTGTTTTTTACTTCATGAATGCTTTACTCAACTATGGGAACAAGATATGGCAAACAAACATCTCAGTTGCGGAGCAAATTACACATGGAATTTTTTTCAAAGATAAACTCTCATTCACCGCCGCATACTGGGGGTTCTTCAAGCCCTTCCAAACCAAGATGCAAGCTAGGGAAAGGATCCCTTATGAATCAATTATGAAGTACATAAATCACATAACATTCATGATATATAAAGATTACACATATATGGAGGTGGTAGAATCCATGACATCCTAGATATCTAAAATGCCCTATGAAGTTACAAAGGATGAAATACAAGCATATACCCAAAATCTATTGAGCAAACTGAAGGATCCAAATGCAAAGAGATTCAGGACATATAGAGTTTATGGACAAACAACAGAAAAAAGATGCGGAAGAGAAAGTGGAGAAAAATAAGAAGTTGCACGAACAGTGGGGAATTCCACTGCAATCGAGTTCATCAACCTCGCAAACCAGCACATCACTACCACAACCTAGCTCAACATTACCCAGGGTAGCACAAATGAGACTCCACAACCTAGGAGGTCAAGGAGAAGATGATTTGCGAGCACAAGCACACAAACTATGGTAGAACCAAAGTCATTGACACAAACTATGTCCACTCCACAACAAACTAGTAAAGAACAAGAAACAAAAGAAGCATAAGAAATTCTCCTACAATTGAGTGTAGAGAAGAAAGCCACAAGGAGAATGAAGCAAAGGGTAAAGAGAAACATAATACATGCATCCATGGAGGAGGGAGATGAAGAGGAAGTAAGGAAACCACCGCAGAAGAAAAAAGATAAATATACAACGATGGATGTAGAAGAAGAACAATTAGATAAACAACAAGAAGAAGAGCCAATAATGTACCTAGAGGCAATAGTTAATGCCATCCATCACCATGGACTTCTAAAAGATACAACAGACATGTACAATCAAGTTTGTCTAGAGAATAAGGAAATAATAGAAAGAGCAGTCATAAGTTACATGCGAAGGAGTGATAAGTCGCTTGAGGAAAACATGGAAGGTTTCCCTCAAGAGCTAACAAATGTAATGAGGAAAAGAAGGGAGAAAGCCCTAGGAATAGAATAATAAATAAGGCAAAAAGCCATAGATGAGATAAACCCAGCTATCTCCATAGAACAAAGACAAAGATTGGCATAAATGTAGGCAATGAAACTCTGCACAAAATAAAGAGTGGATACCCTGATGACCATAACAAAAGAAGAGAAAAGGAATCTACAGGAGGAGATAGAAGAGATAACAAAGAAAGCATATGATGCATTGCAGGAAGAGGAGAAAAATGAACAAGAACAAGAAATTAATTCTCTACAACAAAATAGATAGCAAGAGGAAGGTGAGCAACAAGAACAACAGATAGACACTCCTAGACATCTTCCTTTGCCTGCCCCATTCAATCTATAAAAATTTCCTGGCTCAACAAAAATAGGTACAACCACTGGTATCACCACAACTATTACAACTCCCACTACTAGGATCTCAAGTAGATCTATCATGGATACCACCTATTCAGAAGTTGCAGTTGAGAGATATATTCCATGCCACAACAAGGCAAGAAATTTTGTAACAATAGGTAGAAAACACCAAACAACTACAAGAAGCTATAAATACAATATAAAATCAATTGCCAAATGCACAGAGGGACATGTCACTACCTCTAGTACAACAATTGAAGAAACTAGTAAACAAAATGCAGGACGAATTACAATATCAAGAGACTAAGGTCAAACAACAGGTCAGAGATGAGATGACTAAGAATAGGATGATAGACACCACAAAGAAATGTGTGGCATCACATACTCAGTTGGAGACTCAACTCAAGAACTTGCAATAGGCCATAGGGGAGGAAAATATACTATATCAATTTTGCTTACATTGGTCTACAACTACAAAGAGTATAAAGGATTAAATAGATAATCTGGAGGCACATGTAGTACAAACTGCGGCAACATATGATCCATTAAAGGATACAAATGGGGGCACAAATTGAGAACGTCCACACACAATTGTTGCAATTACAAGATCAAAGGGAACAGATAAAGGCACATATCAAATAGTTGAGGGAAGTGGTAAGCCTAAGATTAGCCTACCTAATAGGGCTATTGGGGGAAGCCAAGCATGCAACTTAGAAAATTCAGATCCCTTCCACTCTAGGAGAAGCATAAACCACACACATCCAGATAGAAGGCAAGATACAATTGCTGCAACAAGCTAAGAAGCAATGTGATACCACCTTAACCCAACTGAAGGTTCTATACAAGAACATCCTACCTGGTAACTAATACTGCATGTCTTGAGGACAAGACATAGTTTCAAAAAGAGGAGATGATGTTGGTAGGGTACAAGACAGTCACTAAAACCTACCACAACTCACTGCAAGTGAAGTGTGGAGGATAGGGTTGATATATAGGATAGTATTTAGGTTGTTCTATAAGGGACACATCCCTATCACAACATATATGTAATAGATAGTACGACAAACTATGATGAAGAAGCTAATGTAGATGAAGTTATAGAAGTGTAATACAAAGTAGAGACTTAGACTTGCCTTTTGTATATGATATTAATCTAAATATGTGTGTGTGTGGAGATATAAGGATTATAACTAATGAAATATGTATATGGATGTGAATGACTTATATGTATGATATAATCTTATTGTACTATGAGATTTCTTATTGTTGTTATCTATTATTCTATCACTTTCATGTCTAGGTTATAAACAAACTTAGAGACTTGACTCAGGATCAGATCTCTGGACTGTACTAGAGGTAGTGATGTGTCCCTCTGTGCATTTGGCAATTAATTTTATATTGTATTTATAGCTTCTTGTAGTTGTTCGGAATGGGAAGGTTGATACTAAGCCAAATACATGATGAGTATATGTACTTAGATATGCCACACCGCATAACCAAAGAAGCAATCTAAGCAGTTACTAGTCTATGCGTAACAAGGGAATTGTCATACAAAAAGGCAATTAAAAATGACAAGGTAACCGAACTCACCGATGCAACACCAGATGGTGGGAGCCTGAGTGTGAAAGAAATTGTCAACCCTGTGATAAGATATGCCACTATGGGGATTGCATATAAATTTATTATGCAAACAACAAGGATTCTGCGACTGGAACAACCATTCACACAACATATCAAATGGTCATAGATGCGAAGGACTTTAACTTGTGCCAATAATTGAGGGAGCAACTGCTGGAGAAACTATAGAAAACAAAGAGCCCACATTTTAATTTTAGGTATGGAACACTCATTATATGCCTTGCTTGTTACTTCATGAATGCTTTACTCAACTATGGCGGCAAGATATGACAAACAAACATCTCAGTTGCGGAGCAAATTACACATGGAAATTTTTTCAAAGATAAACTCTCATTCACCGCCGCATACTGGGGGTTCTTCAAGCCCTTCCAAACCAAGATGCAAGCTAGGGAAAGGATCCCTTATGAATCACTTAAGAAGTACATAAATCACATAACATTCATGATATATAAAGATTACACATATATGGAGGCGTTAGAACCCATGACATCCTAGATGTCTAAACTACCCCATGAAGTTACAAAGGATGAAATACAAGCATATGCCCAAAATCTATTGAGCAAACCGAAGGATCCAAATGCAGAGATATTCAGGACATATAGGGAGTTTATGGACAAACAACAAAAAAAAGATGTGGAAGAGAAAGTGGAGAAAAATAAGAAGTTTCACGAACAGTGGGGAATTCCACCGCAATCGAGTTCATCAGCCCCGCAAACTAGCACATCACTACCACAACCTAGCGCAACATTACCCAGGATAGGAAAACCAAGACTCCACAACCTAGGAGGTCAGGGAGAAGACAATTTGCAAGCACAAGCACACAAACTATGGCAGAACCGAAGTCATCGACATGAACTGTGTCCACTCTGCAACAAACTAGTAAAGAACAAGAAACAAAAGAAGCATAAAAAATTCTCCTACAATTGAGTGCGGAGAAGAAAGCCACAAGGAGAATGAAGCAAAGGGTAAAGAGAAGCATAATACATGCATCCATGGAGGAGGGAGCTAAAGAGGAAGCAAGGAAACCACCGCAGAAGAAAAAAGCTAAATATACAATGATGGATGTAGAAGAAGAAGAACAATTAGAGAAATAAAAAGAAGAAGAGACAATAATGAACCTAGAGGTAATAGTTAATGCCATCTAGCACCATGAACTTCTAAAAGATACAACATACATGTACAATAAAGTCTGTCAGGAGAATACGGAAATAATAGAAAGAACAATCATAAGTTACATGCAGAGGAGTGATAAGTCACTTGAGGAAAACATGGAAGGTTTCCCTCAAGAGCTAACAGAGGCAATGAGGAAAAGAAGGGAGAAAGCCCTAGGAATAGAATAATAAATAAGGCAAAAAGCCATAGATGAGATAGACCCAGTTATCTCCACAGAACAAAGACAAAGATTGGCACAAATGTAGGCAATGGAACTCTGCACAAAACAAAGAGTGGATACCTTGATGGCCATAACAAAAGAAGAGAAAAGGAATCTACAAGAGGAGATAGAAGAGATAACAAAGAAAGCATATGATGCATTGCAGGAAGAGGAGAAAAATGAACAAGAACAAGAAATTAATTCTCCACAACAAAATAGATAGAAAGAGGAAGATGAGCAACAAGAACAACAGATAGACACTCCTGGACATCTTCCTTTGCCTCCCCCATTCAATCTATTAAAGATTTCCTTGCTCAACAAAAATAGGTACAACCACTGGTATCACCACAACTATTACAACTCCCACTACTAGGATCTCAAGTAGATCTATTAGGGATACCACCTATTCAGAAGTTGCAGTTGGGAGATATATTCCATGCCACAACAAGGCAAGAAATTATGCAACAATAGGTGGACAACACCAAACAACTACAAGAAGCTATAAATACAATATAAAATCAATTGCCAAATGCACAGAGGGACACATCACTACCTCTAGTACAACAGCTGAAGAAACTAGTAAACATGATGCAGGATGAATTACAATATCAAGAGACTAAGGTCAAACAATAGGTCAGAGATGAGATGACTAAGAATAGGATGACAGACACCACAAAGAAATGTGCAGCATCACATACTCAGCTGGAGACTCAAGTCAAGAACTTGCAATAGACCATAGGGGAGGGAAATATACTATATCAATTTTGCTTACAATGGTGTACAACTACAAAGAGTATAAAGGATCAAATAGATAATCTGGAGGCACAGGTAGTACAAACTGCGGCAACATATGATCGATTAAAGGATATGAATAGGGGCACAAATTGAGAACTTCCACACACAACTGTTGTAGTTACAAGATCAAAGGGAGCAAATAAAGGCACATATCAAATAGTTGAGGGAAGTGGTAAGCCTAAGATTAGCCCACCTAATAGGGCTATTGGGGGAAGCCAAGCATGCAACTTAGAAAATTCAGATCCCTTCCACTCTAGGAGAAGCATAAACCACACGCATTCAGATAGAAGGCAAGATACAAGTGCTACAACAGGCCAAGAAGCAGTGGGATACCACCTTAACCCAACTGAAGGTTATATACAAGAACATCCTACCTGGTAACTAATATTGCATGTCTTGAGGACAAGACATAGTTTCAAAAAGGGGAGATGATGTTGGTAGGGTACATGACAGTCACTAGAACCTACCACAACTCACTGCAAGTGAAGTGTGGAGGATAGGGCTGACATATAGGATAGTATTTAGGTTGTTCTATAAGGGACACATCCCTATCACAACATATATGTAATATATAGTACAACAAACTATGATGAAGAAGCTAATGTAGATGAAGTTATAGAAGTGTAATATCGAGCAGAGACTTAGACTTGCCTTTTGTATATGATATTAATCTGAATATATGTGTGTGTGTGGAGATATATGGATTATAACTAATGAAATATGTATATGGATGTGAATGACTTATATGTATGATCTAATCTTATTGTACTATGAGATTTCTTATTATTGTTATCTATTAATCTATCACTGTCATGTCTAGGTTATAAACAAACTTAGAGACTTGACTTTGTCTCAGATGTCTGGACTGTGTACTATCTTTTCTTGCCAACAGGATCCTTTATAGGGATAGAGAAGGGGATAAAATCTAATTCAATAGGTGGTGATTTGACAAAGTAGTAGGAAGAACTTTAACAACATTACTATTAGCCACAGGAACAATACCAAAAAAAGAAGCATCTAACATGAACTTATCAAGCCTAGAAAATACTCTAATAATATTTTTTGGAAATTTGACCATGTAAACCAAATGCCTTTACTATCTTTCTTGCATTTAGAAAGAGGATCAGTGAGATTAAGTTTCCTTTTAAGCTTATTCTAGGAAAAAATCATTGTCTTTCCATTCAAACTTATTTCCACTAGATTTGTCCTCACTATCTTCCACCATATTGTAATCCCCATCATAAACCCAAGGAATGTTCTTTAAGTTAGTAGCCATCCAATTAACTAGATGTCTTTACTGTCTTTCTTGCATTTAGAAAAAGGATTAATGAAATTAAGTTTCCTTTTAAACTTATTCTAGAAAAACTTTTCATTGCCTTTCCATTCAAACTTATTTCCACCAAATGTATCCTCACCATCTTTCAACAATTGTAATTCCAACCACAAACCCAAGAAATATTTTTTTTAAGTTAGTAGACATCCAATTCCATAGATTAGATCTCTTTATATTCATCAGGTACATACAAGGAGCGAAACTCAAAGGTTTTATTACATATTAAGCTCAATCCAAACCAATCTATTACAGGGAAAGCAACCGTGGCTAACTTTAGAGCCCAAATTAAGGTTCAAAAGAATAGAAACCACTCCCTTTCCTTTCACATGCTTTGAAGAAAAGACTAAAGCTTTAGGCCAAATTACTTGACATGAACACTCAAGCCCATACCCAATTGAGTTTCCTTTCTAAAGAAGTACAAAATCCAAATTATCTCTTGACTTGCATAGGGATTTTACTAAATGCTTCTTATCATGGGCCTCAAGGCTACTAACATTCCAACCTAGGATCTTCATCAAAGCAAGGGAAAGAAAAGAATTAAATAAATAATTAGGATAAAGGGGGATTGATTCCCATCTTCATTAGTCTTTCAAAACAAGAAGACAAAACATTGCTCTTCCCCCCATCCACAAGAAAAACAACCTCACCACCCTCCATTTCCATGGAGCAATCATTAAAGCCATCTTTAGCTAAATCAAACACATCTTCAACATTAAGAGTTTTCTATATTTTGGAAGATTGCTTAGAAGATTTTGATCCACGATCACTTGATTTATTCCCTTAACCTTTCGAGATAAATTGAGAAGAAGGCTTACTTTTTAAAGAACTCGTAATAGGGTTAGGAGGTTCCATCCCACTCGAAGTCCTCTTCTTATTATCATTTAGGTCTTCACTTATAGAGGACTAATTAGAAAAGGATATCCATGCAAGTTTGGGTGCCTGAAGTAGTAGGAATAATTACATATTCCTCAATATCATCTTTTGGAATTTAAGGAGGCACCATATTGATATCATAAAAATTGTCAAAAACCAATTTTCCATCAACTGAACCATTACCGATTTCTTTATTTTCTGTCAAAATAGGGTTATCAACACCACACTTATTAAGAACTGGGCGAGTCATTCTTAAGTGATCGTCTTATTTATAGAAAAAACATGCATTTAGGGTACCCAAACTCACTATTTAACAAATCTTTTCAGTCCCATGGAGAGGGATTGATATAAAACTGGGGAAAGAAACATTATGATTCAAAGAGATCAAAACCCTCACATTCATATGCAGGAGGGACAATTGAGTATCCTCTAATTTGATAAATTCACCCAATGGCTTTAAGACCTGCAAAAGAAGAAACTAAAGGCTTGGAGGCACATTACAGATCTCAATCCATTTAGGAGGAGCTGAGAACAACATCTTCCAAATTAACAATTGAGTCCCAAGCAAATGCTTTGAAAAGAGACCTGCCCACATTCCAAAAGGCTTTTGACAAGATTATTTTTTGCATACTATTAGTCTTCAAACAAACAAAAAAAACCCTTTTTGAAGCATATGACAAAATGAGACATGAAGCCCTAACTTCTTACCCCACACCAAAACAAACCAATCATCAAGAAATTTCCTTGCAAGTAAAGCTTTCGATGTTAAGCAAACAAAGAATATACTCACAGATTTCAATCTTTCCTCTTCCTTTTCAATCACCCCACACATTTCAACATTTAGCTTCAAAGTAATAAGGGTACACTTGCCTTGTAGGACTTCATCTTGGGGCAAAATCGAAATGGTACTTCCATCCTACAACACAAATGTTGCACCTTCACTGACGATTGTATTATCTCCTACAACCACTACATCTCTAAAATATATTGAGTTACCACCACTCTTATTTGAAATCTCTTCCATCTTAAATGTGCCTCTACCACCATACTACGGAGAAACAAACTTCAAGCTATATCCAACCTACTCAAAGGGCCTCACAGCCCTGAGAATTAAGTTGTTTGAAACCCAAAACCTCAACGCTCGACTCAAATTTGCATGAATGAATGAAAGATTTTACAACGTCCACGAGACCAAGCAGCCTATGGGACCTAGAAAACGACCCCTCAGGACATTTTCAATTTCTTTTCCAAGTCAGATCTTTGCATTCAATATTAAATAAATTAGACCAACCAAGACAATAGCACAAAAATAAGACAATAAAGAACCACATCAAACAAAAAAATAATATAAAAGAAGGTAAACCAAAACCCAACACCAAAACTAAAGCACAAGGATGACCAAGAAGAAGCAACCAGCTAGCATGGAGAGAGTAATGGAGGACAACTTTTTATCTTCCCCACCTGAACACACCACACCAACTCTTTCCCTCCAATTTAAATAATTTCACATCTGAGGTGTAGGTTAGATTTCTCCAAGTAGGCAATTTCTATTATGTGGTTAGCTCTATAATGTTGCTTATGGAATTACTCCTAACATAAAATCTTGCCATTTAGTAGAATTTAGAGAAAATAACCATGACTCGTGACTAATTTTCATTTTAGTTTGTAGCTCCATCCATGCTAGTTTGCACCAGCGCACAACTCGCTATAAATAGTATTCAACGGTTTTCCAAAACCAGGCAATCAACCTAAATTCTACAGCAAAAAGCAAGCATGCGTCTGAGTGATTCTAGAATCCTAAAATGAACCTCATATCATGCTTTTCCAGACAATTCAAAATGTTATATCACCCTTCAAGTTGGAATAAATGCTCTACCAACTAGCAATTGTTATAAATTCTAAAATTTGGTAATGGTCATTCCAGTTTATAGTCTTTGTGTAACCTGTTTATTGGTGGCAACACATTTTGTGAATGCATAGTATTGTTGTCATAAATAAGTCTTGATGGCATGACTACCTCATTGTTAGTGACTATTGTACCCTTCATTGTGGTAAATTCTGAATAGTTCTAGGATGTACCCACAGGGTACTAGGGCAGCAAGGGTGTGCCCTGGCCATGCCCAGGAGTTCCCAACTGTGCCTAGTCATGCCCAAAATCCCAATGGACATATTTTCAAAATTTTCAACATTTTTTTCACTTAAAAAAACATTAAACACTTAAAAACCCTAAAACGTGATTATGAAACCTAAAAGTGACAAAAACATTCATTTCACAACATCAAAGCACAAAAACACCTAAAATCATTCCCTTTTGTCATTTCCTTTTGTCATTTGTGAAGCTAGCTAGTTTTTTGAAAGTTAAAAGATTGTGAAGGTGGAAAAAACATTTCATAGGAGCTACAAGAAAGAATTAGCATACACAAAGAAGATTTATCCATCAAGGGTAAGTATTTTGTGAAAATTTTTCTTGTTTTTGAAGATTTATTTCAAGTTTTGTTGGAAATAAATAAAAATATAAGATTTTTTAAAATCATTTTAAATATATGTTTTCAATTGTCTTTTATTTTTATTAAGTTTATATGTATTGTAAGGGTTACATTTTCATATTTTTAATTTTATATATAACAATAATCTATTCAAAATGGCTGCTAGTTCCAATTCGATAGCCCCAGAGATAGGTAAACATTTCAAACATGATCAAACATCACCTCTATGGAAATATGTTACGGTGATTAAACAAATTCCAGGAGGCATAGCTTGTGTTTGATGTTGTAGTCACTGTCAGATCATGTATAAGATCTCATCCTTCAGCCAAGAAAGGATTAGGGAAGTGACCTACAACATCTCCTTCAATAGTGGCGACCCCACATCCTTTCTTGGAAACATCGTCTACCAAAGAAGAAGATCCCTCTATTTCTTCTTGCAAAAGAGGCCCATTGGATAATGCATTTCATAATGAGTCGAGACAATGTAGATGAACACATTGCATGTTGCATTTATGCTAATGGTCTACCTTTCAACTTGGTGAGATCACCATATTGGTGGGAAATGGTAGTGGCAATCAGTCAAACATCCTCTAGTTATACAGGTCCTAAGTATGAGAAGGTGCACACCACCTTATTGGCAAAATAATTTTTTTTGTAGAGACGTCACTAAAACCAATTAGTGATTCATGGGCTAAAATAGGAGTGTCCAATATTTCCGTTGGATGGAAAGATTGTAAAAACCGACCTTTAATAAATGTTATTGCAATATCCCCTAAAGGAGCAATGTTTTTGAAGGCGGTTGATTGTAAAGGGGCAAGCAAAAGATGTAGACTTCATTTCCAAAATCCTCATTGAGTCCATAGAGATGGTGGGTGCTGAGAGCGTTGTCCAAGTCATAAAGGACAATACAAAAAATTATAGGGCAATGGGTGCTTTGGTTGAAGAAAGATATGAACATATTTTTTGGACACCATGTATCGTCCACTCCCTCAACTTGGTGATGCAAGAGATTGGCTCTAAGATAGAGTGGGTGAAAAATATATACACCGAGGGTGAGGAGATTCAGATGTTCATGACAAGACATCATATGTCACAAGGCATCTTCAAGACTTTCTCCAATTGAAATTATTGAAGGTAAATTTATGAAATTTTAATATTTATTTTAAATTTAATTTATATGACAATTACTTATTTAAATTTTAATTTGTTATTAACTTTAATTTATTTTTTACACTACATAGGTTATTGAGACTATTTTGCATCACAAAATCATTTTGAGATGACTTGTGAAGGTGCAAGAGGCTTGAGTGGCATGATCATTAGTAACCAATGGAGTGTGTGGAGGGAGTCAAATTCACAAAGGGCCCAAAAGATCAAATCATTGATCATGGATGATGATTGGTAGGCTCATGTGGACTATGTCTTGAGTTTTACTGAACCCATCATGAGTATGATTAGGTTTGCTGATACAAATCAGTCATGTTTGGGAGAAGTCTATGATAGTGTGGACTCCATGATAGAAAAATAAGAGCCATAATAGTAGAAAAGGAGGATGACCCTGAAGAAACATTTTTCCAAAGGGTGAAAAAATTATTGTTGACCACTAGAACAAGATGACCACGCCTTTGCATCTCCTTGCATATGCATTATCTCTCAAATACTACGACATAGAAATACTTTCTTTGCCTAGGAGAACGATGCCATATAGAGACAATGAAGTTGCTGATAGGTAAAAAAAAACATTCTGAAGAATCTTCTCAGATCCAAAAGTGGTGGATAAGGTTATAACTAAATTTGGTAGGTTCATCACGAGATGAAATGATAGTATTTGTGCTCTTTGAGACAAGTACAAGACAAATGCTCATACATGGTAGTACCTCCATGGGCAAAGTTATGTATTCCTCCAACCTCTTGCAATCAAAATTCTATCACAGGTAAGCATTTCTAATTTTTAATTTTTAATATTCTTATTTCTTACCATTCTTTCACATTTTTAATTTGTATTGACTTTCTCTCCAATTTCAATAGGTTGCAAGTTCTTCTTCCGCTTAGAGAAATTGGAGTACATACTCCTTTATTCACTCAAATAAGCGCAACCAGTTGGTTACAAAAAAGGTAGAAGATTTGGTCTACGTCCTTTCCAACTTGCGCCTCCTATCACGTAAGGTAGTTGACTACAAGGAAGGGGCGATGAAGAATTTGGATATAACCCCTAAGTGTGCCAACTTGGATTCATCTATTTTAGAGCCTTCCAAAGTCGGTTTAAATGATGACAAGGTTCCTACACATGATGTTCATGCAACTAGTGGGAGTGCTATTGTGGTTGCTTGTGTTCAAATGAATTTGAACCAATTGATGACTTAGATTTAGAACCTTTCCATGAAGAGGATCGAGGAAAATACAATTTTTTTTTATTGTATTTAGTTTTACTATTTTCAAGTTTTGTAATAATTTGACTCATTGAGTTTGACATATAGATATATTACATATTATATGATAATATCAAGTTTTAACATTGAATTTCAAAATTAGCAATTATCTTTTCAATTCAAAATTTCAAAGAATGAAATGTAGATATGTGATATTTACAAAATTATATGCTATGATTCATAAATTATGATTTCAATTTGACATATAGATATATGAATGAATTATGAAATGTATTTTCAGTTTTATTATTTAACTCACTTTTAGTTTCAAGTATAATTGTATCAAGTATCAAATATATTTTAAACTGTATATATATATATATATATATATATATATATATATATATATATATATATATATATATATATATATATATAGCCGTACTCGTACCTGACCATTTTTTGTGCCATACTAGCGTACCCAAATCCCAAACTTGAGCCCATTTCCATACCCATATCGGCAACTTAGGTAAATAAGTGTTCTTCAAAGAAATTGGTAGCAAGAGAAGGTACATTACCGTTATTGTAATGACATATAAGTATAATGACCATGTTTCTTTCTTGTATATCTTCTTACATTATTGGTTTTCAAGATGTGTTGATTTGATAACATATGACAATGATGTAATCCTGAAGTAAGTGTTCAAAAGACAAGGAGAACTCAACCAACACAAGATAATACCAACCATAGGTATTGGGCATCATTCAGATGCCCAACCCATCTATGGCAAAATCATAAAAAAACCATAGTAGTACCAAATATTTTAAAAAATCAAGGACATCAACACTCAACAGGTATGAGAGTCATGATGGCAGTGAATATGAAACAATAAAAAACCAACAACCAAAGATTACAAGCTCCAAAGTGCTTCTAATGCATGCCAAGATTAGGGGGTCTTATCAAACTACCCAATCTTGCAACCTTAACATATCACCCACTCTTTACACACATATAAAAATCTAAAAACGTGACTTTATTCAAACCCTCATATTTATTTACATTCAACAAATCCTTCATAAATCAATTACAAACATTCATGATTCAATAGGAATCAATTATATATATTCAGGATTCAATAGAAAATGAAGTTCAGAAATTTTCCTTTCCTACAAGGGTCTTCAAGCAACTTCATGCCTTCATGTCTTCAAACTCTCATTCATATCTTCACTCCACTTCTGCAATCTAATTTTTCTCTTCTATTATAGCTCTCTTGGCTACCTTGAATACCTGGAACTCTCTATTCTTCTCTACTTATTTTCTTCCTCTTTTTGGCAAACGATTTTTTGCATCTCTTCATGCCATCCTCTTGAGTAACTTGCAAATTTATTTCTTCAACCTTGCGGTTGTTGATTGCTAACTCTTAATATCATTCAAGGCTGCATTGTATAGAGGTTAAAACCTTTGTGAGGCACCACGATGTGGTGCCCACATCTACTCTTTCATTTCTACCAACTTGACCCTTGAAATTCCTCTGTTAATATTGAAAATTCATCATTTGAAGCTTTCAAATGTGTTTGCTCCTTCAACGCCTTGCTGCTCTAAAGACCTCTAAAAAATGAAGAAAATCAAAAACAAAGTCGTGCTCATTCACCCTTTCCAAGCACCCCAAATTGGAAACTAAAGAGTCACTAATTTGGTTGCAAAAATCAATGGCTTTTTCTCCCTTTTTAGGCATTCAAATTTAATAAATGCAACATTAAATTCCAAATGAGGGGACCAATAGTAATGTATCGTTTACACACTTCCCAAGGCATCCAAGTTGAGTAAATTAATTAAATTTAATTGATTTTTCTTCACAAGCCCCTTCTACCATGGTAAATGGACCCCTTCAACCCCTAAGACATCGAAATTGTGGAATATAATAATTTTTTTTAAAAAAATCACATTAAACACCCTGGTTGTCTCTGATGTCCAAAATGGAAGTCGAGTCTTGACAAATGGAGATTTTTATTCTTACAACACTTCACAAGATGCCCCTGAAGCCCAAACCTACAACAAAAAAGAAGAAAATTGAATATGAAAAGTTTTTTTTTTTTTTTTTGGTGATGTAGGATTGCATGTGACCCTGGATGCCCCTACATCAACTTCAGGGGTTACCATAAGGGTAAAGACCTCACAACCTTCTATATCATGCTAAGTGAGTAATAAACCTGAGATCATCATGTCACAATTAAGTGACAGGGAAGGGGCAAAGAATTTTCAGTTTCAATTCGCTGCTTATTTGTAGGCTAGGCATAGTGTAGTGAATGACATTTCTGAAGGAAAGTGCAGCCTTAGTCATCTTGAACTATACAAGTCTAATCCACCCAACCCCATAACTCCACAACCCTCCAACAGTCTAACTTGCATATCTATGGTACCCATAAATTAAAGTACATACAGCATATAAATCAACCACCATAAGGAATTTGCAAATAAAAAAAGAATCCTTATTAGGGTTTTAAAGAACATTCCGAATTCCAAAATACCGTTATAATTGCAAGTACCCCAACCATAAATCAGAAGTTAGAAGTTAAAACTGCACAATCAGACTCAAGCCAACAAGATAAACAGGCCAAACTAAGAAAGTCAAGTCCTTTTAAAATTGAAAGTTAGGGTACCAAAGATTCATAATGCCAAAACCAAAAAGTTGAGAAAATATTAGACAGACAAACTCAAAATCTAAATCCAAGTAGATAGGCACGAGCTAAAAATGCTCAAATTCCAACAACAAATATGATAAGCTAATACAACCCAAATTACATGTAAAACCATAAAATGTGTCAACATCCCTAATCCAACCCAATAAGGGAATGAGTCAAAATAAAAGCAACAATTTTGCAATAGACAAATATCCAGTAAATCCACAATTAGCATATATGTAGAATGACAATGGCCATAAACAAGTTCTCAAAGAACACCTGACCAGAAAGATGTATGTTGCAAAACCAACAATGGCAGCAGGCCCAAATTTCTCACTCACAAATTGTTGAACTAGTAACAAGGCGGCTATGTCCTAGATATGCATGCATATGTATTTACCCATTGAAGTGTAATGACAGTGATCAACCAGCTATTGAAAAGCTTATCGTGTTTAACTTGAACTATACATATGGGTTGAAAGAAGGAAACCCGCAATTAAGCTTTTAGAAAAACACTATATTAACCTATTAACAGTCCTAAGGGCCCAAAATTCAAATATAACCTAGATACAACTGTGAATAACATCAAATTTCTAGAGTATCTAGTATGTACCCTTGTTGTATCCATACTCAAATCCACATCGCATACACTGGATACAGATACTACAGGTGTAACCTGGGGAATCTGGTAACTTTGTGGAACAATGCTCAAAAAAGTCATATACTAAGAACTAAAAGACTGCATTTTTTTATTAGACTTTTAATATCAATGATATTCCCCACATGCAAGTTGGCCATTATCACGAAATGAAAAGAAACATGTAGTATACTACATGTTTATTAATGAAAAAAATAATATTTTGAAAGAGCAAATTGATAATGATATAACCAGAACACCACAAGATGAAAAGGAACATGTAACATATCCATATGTTTATGGCTCCAATCAACTGAATTTTCCTTTTTAACACAAATAGGACTGTATTTCAATCTTCCTTCTCATCTTCTCCTTCAGAATCTGCACAGTTTGTACGCATTAATCAAATGCTTGCATACAACTATTCATACAGTTCATTGTTGAAAGAACTTTCTAATTTTAAAACCCAGAAGATACAAACCTGATCTCACATCTTCAACCTTCCCTTTTGACCTTATCTGTTTGACTAACACTCGACATATCAAAACCCACCAGAAAATATTGAGAATGAATAAACAGATAAGTAACGTATTGAACACATAGTAATATATAGGCCCATCCCTGTATTTTCTTTTGTCCAAGGTCAGAAGAACTTCATAACTGCCAAGCATCAAAATGAAAGGGATCAATATAACAGCATCTATATTTTCCATAAATACATGTTGAAAGCTCACGTGAAGGATTTGAACATTTATCCCGTGTCCTTGATACACACTACAAAAATTGAGGGTGGCAAAATATGCCATGAAGAAACAAATGCTGTCTTTATTTAGCTGATATTGGAAGTTGCAACAGAATTCTGTAAGACAGACATTCTAAAAGAGAAAACAAAAACAGACAATACCAATTCCCATAGGAAAAAGCAAATCGATTCCCATTCACAGCAGAGATTAATATCATATCTACACGATGATTAGAAAACCTTGTAACAAAATCATTTGTTCAGTTTTTTTTATCCTTTCTTTTTCCTGCTCTTGACAAGGATTGCATCATGCATAGTTTTCATGCAAGGATAGAAAATTCCAAAAACAGAATAGTTGCAAATTCATGGGCAACCAATTACCATTATGGCAAAAGTGTGCACGTGATTCAACAACAGAGAGGTGAATTTCTCCACTAATAGTGGAAGGTTTCATCCTCACTAACTTCATTATTCTATTCCCAACATGACGTGCTAACAATAAATGTAATAAAATATCAGCAATATGATCCTTCATTATTTAGTTGCTATTAATGTGCAAGCGAAATATTCCATAATGAGAAAACCAACTATATGAGGTAGGTAAAGCACAAAAAGCAAATCAGCCTCATTATCCTCTAAAAACATTATTTTACGTATGGATTTCATGTACTTTTGAAATGAGATTATAGTGTTTTAACTGTAAGTATGGATTTCATGCACTTCTGAAATGAGATTAAAGTGAATCATTTTTTAGATAAATAATCAAACAGGGTCCTTTCAATTTCACTTTCTAAGATTTAAAACTTAATGATAGAACTTATATTTGCATATTATCTTTTTGGTGTACAATAGACAACATCCATATATAGTTATGAACTACATATAAGAGAAATTCTAGGATGCAAGTGAATATTCCATTACCCCTCAAAAGATTTATGTTTTTAATTGTTGATTAGATATATGCTCCTTATCTCAGATCATTTATTCCTAACCTTCTGATAACAGTTCATTTGACAAGATTGGTTGTTTTTTTCTCTATAACTGCAAGAAAGTAGTTCTTTATTGGAGCCTTCAGTTCAAAACTCCCCATGATGTTGTAACTTATAATCGATTTGATGAGGGGGCCTCACCCTGCAAAGGATAGCAGTTTGTCAATCTAATTATCAATCCTTCTTTTTATTTTCTTAGAATATGGTTCTATTTATTTGTCCACTGTGTGTGGATCCTAGTGCCTTCTTGTTTTTATCACTTTTAGTCTCTATATTTGCCTTATTATTACTTCCATCTCTTTAGGCAAATTTTCACAATGGACAGCAGTTTATGTCATGTCCCCTTCTTTTTCGCTTGGGTAAATTATATTTTTAATTTAAAAATAGTGTTTTTTAACACTAATAATAATTAATATTATAGTAATAATAATAATAATAATATTAATTTTAATAATAATAATAATACTTTTTGAATTTTGGCACCAACTTGGTCCCCTTCGGATCAATCCAAACAGGTATAAAGAAGGGAATGGCTTTCATTTGCAAAGTATCTGATTTTGTTATGAGCATAGTATTTTTGCATTGTGAATCCTACGCTTGGGATGAAAACCTCAGGAGCAGAATTGAACAGGTGGGACGACACCCCCACTTGTTTCTATTGAGCAATTTCCATCTCAAGATTTTGCATTTGTGCTGAAATCGAATCATTGTCTTGTCTAGGTCCAATTCGCACCCTTTGGAGTAGTCCGTGGTTCACAAGAAGGTTGAAGAGTTAAGGTGGTTTGCACACACCTGCAAGCAGAGGGTTGGATTCAAGATCGCGGAGTTGGGACACCTTGAGAGGATACCGCAACATTGGATTACCTTTGCGCAAGTTGTGGAGAATTTGTGGCCATTCTGACATTGTTTGCTGAAGGCGACACTCCAATGCCACTTCCAAACCAGCAGGAAGACATCTTGATAAGGTGTCTACGACACATGTTAATTTGGAAATCGACGCTAAACCATTACCAAAAGGTAGGAAACCAGTCACGGCAACCTCCATCATCACTAAGTGTTTCCAATAGCGTCGGGTCTCTGGTTAAAATGAGTTCTCTCTTATCAAGAGTGGAATTACTCTTAAACTCTGAGTCTACTGGCCACGAGTTCATGAGCTTTGATGTATTTGGAGATCTGAGATTATCTAGTCCAGATCGGTGATTGTTAGACTGCTTTAAACTATGTCCATTTCTTTAATAACATTGAAAATATCTCCTGTAGTTGGTGACAGCTTTATTCCTGAACATGCTTATATTGATAATATCAATAAAACCAATAGATTTCAGTTAAAATTATCTTTGTATGCGTTATAATTGCTGTTTGATTGTACACATGTGATAATTCTGTGTGGAGGCTAAATCAGTTGAAAGACACAATATTTGTTAGGGATATTTCAGTGGTATTAGAGCCACCTTTCTTGCTGGCCTGTGGTACTGTCGTAATGCAGATTCATGCA
Organism: Cunninghamia lanceolata; assembly: GCA_027924645.1. NCBI lineage: Eukaryota > Viridiplantae > Streptophyta > Pinopsida > Cupressales > Cupressaceae > Cunninghamia > Cunninghamia lanceolata. The sequence continues at coordinate 12,897,030 of BSBN01000655.1, forward strand.
CTTGAGTGATAGGGAAATCAGGTACCAGTGAAGAGAGAAGAAGAAAGAAGCAACCATGGGAGACAAGAGTGAAGAAAATATGCAAGAGGTTATTAGAGAAAACAGAAAATTTCAATCCTCTATGAGAGACTCTATGACAGAGATAGCTCGGATCCTAAGGGGGATGAATCAACAATGGAGTGCTGGTAGGTCCAATCAGCCTTTTGCAGAAGGAAGTAACTCAGCTAATGATAGGGTTTCAGTTAACCCACCCACAAAGACATTCAAAACCAAATTTTTATAGAGAGAAGAGGCAGATCCCTTTGAGGACGAACAACTCATACCACCATGTCAGGAGGATGAGATGTCAAGGTATCATGCTGAATATAATGCCCTAAACCCAACTATCTGTCGTGACATGTCTTTCATTGAATATTATGAGATGAAAACAAGAAATGGGCATAGGAGGAGAAGGTATGAGGAGCAGCCTCGTAGAGATATACAACAACGTTTGGAAAAGATCGCTATACCCACATATGATGGATCAGACAATTGTTCAGCTAGAGCATGGTTGTAGAAGTTGGATACATATTTCTCATTGAACCCCATGTTTGAAGAAGAGACTTTTAAGTTTGCTACTTTACATTTAGAGGGTGTAGCCCATGAATGGTGCTACCATGGCATGGTGACATAAGGGCATGGTTCCATTACCACCATGGAGGAGTTCAATCAGAGATTGATAGACAGGTTTGACAGGAAGGATCCAAAGACTTACTTCAAAGAGTTAGCACAATTGAGGCAGGAGGAATCGGTTGAGCACTATGTAGCAAAGTTTCAGAGGCTTTTAGTGATGGTTCCAAATGTGACGGAGAGGAGATTCATAGTGTTTTTTGTGGAAGGTCTAAGTGATTCACTCAAGGGGTTGGTGAGAGCATTCGAGCCAAGGTCTTTGCAGGAGGCCATCAGAAGAGCTTTGAGTTTGGAGGATTCAGTGGCTAAAGGCAAGTTCAACCACAAGCCATCTCCAATAGTGCAGCAAAAGAAACCCTTCCAAAAGAATTTCCCTCCACCCAAGGCATTACCTTCGAGACCCAATAGGAATGAAGAGGCAAAGAACGAACTCCAAAGAAAGAAAATATGTTTCTCATGTAAGGAGCCGTGGGTGCCTAGGCATAGGTGTTTGGGCAAGGGGCAGGTGCATTTCATAGAGGTAGTATCAGATGATGATTCAGAGACAGAAGAACCCGAGGCCGAGGTTGTAGAGGAGGTAGAGGAACATGAAGCGGTAGAAGGTTCTTCAGGAGGCACACTTGCCGCTCTTTTAGGAACACCTAGGTATCACCCTTTTCGAGTTCATGGAGTATTGCAAAGTCATAAGGTGACAATTTTGATTGATAGTGGAGCTACCCATAATTTCATTGACGAGGGTTTGGTGACTAGGATGAAGTTGAAGATAGATAACTTTGAGGGGTTCAATGTGATCGTGGCCGATGGATTCACTATTCCATGTACATGAAGGATTCAACAGCTTGACATCACCTTGGGGAGACACAGAGTTCGTGATGACTTCTATATGTGGTTGGCATAGGTGAGACAGATGTAGTTTTGGGTGTGCAGTGGTTGTATTCACTTGGTGAGTATTCCCAGAACTATCAGACTATGGAACTGAAATTCAAATCAAAGGGTAAGGAGGTGGTTCTTCAGGGCTTGTCTAACAGAGCACCGAGGGTTGTTTCAGCCAAGAGGATGGAGAGAGTCTTTCGTAGAGGACATGTTGATTGGGTGGCCCAATGTTTGGTTACGAATGGATTTTCACCCACGGGTGAAAAGACTACTCATATAGATATTAAACATATTATGGACAAGCATAGCATGGTATTCAGTGATATTCCTCCAAGACTACCTCGAGATAGGGGATTTCAACATGTCATTGAGTTGGAGGAGGGATCTAAGCCAGTCATCACCACACTATATCATCATCCAAGGAGGTACAAAAAAGAGATCAAAAAGGCGATTAAGGAGTTATTGGATATGGGACACATACGACTGAGTCTAGCCCTTTTGCTTCCTTCGTGTTGGTGAAGAAGGATGGTACTATGAGGATGTGCATCGACTATAGGGCACTCAATAAGAAGACAATCAAGAACCGCTACCCAATTCCCGAGATCAACGAGTTGATAGATGAGCTTCATGGTGCAGTATATTTCTCTAAGATTGATTTACGATCCGGGTACCACCAGATAAGGATGAGGAAGGAGGATATTCACAAGACGAATTTCTGGTGTCATTTTGAGCATTATGAATTTCTAGTCATGCCATTTGGGTTGACAAATGCTCCAACCACATTTCAGTCTTACATGAACCAAGTATTTAGTAAGTAGTTGAGGAGATTTGTGTTGGTTTTCTTTGATGACATATTGATACATAGCAAGACTTGGGAGGGGCATATAGTTGATCTTTTGGGTAAACTTGAGCAACAGTTACTTTTCGCCAAGGCATCCAAGTGTTAGTTTAGGATGACTGAGATTTTGTATTTAGGGCATAAGATTAGTGCCCAAGGCGTCAATGTAGATCAGGAGAAGATCAAGACAACAATGGATTGGCCTTGACCCAAGACTTTATCACTCTTGAGAGGGTTTGTGGGACTTTGCAACTATTACAAGAGATTTGTCAAGGGTTTTCACAGTTGGATGCCTCGTTGATGAATTTGACTAGGAAGGGAGCATTCTCTTGGAGTGAGGAGGCACACAGAGCTTTTGACAAGCTCAAGGAGGTAATGAGTTCATGTCCCGTGTTGGCTATTCCAGATTTTTCACTTCCATTTGTATTAGAGTATGATGCTTAAGGAGAGGGTATTGGAGCAGTATTGATGCAAAATAAACATCTTATAGCATTTGAGAGTAGGAAGCTCAAGGAGTCAAAGAGGAGTTTCTCTATTTACGACAAGGAGATGCTAGCCATCATGCATACTTTGGCTAAGTCCAGGTAGTATTTGGTTTGCGGCAGATTTGTGGTGAAGATGGATCGTAATAGTTTGAAGTTCTTCCTCAAATCAAAAAGATTTGAATGATAGGCAACAGAAGTGGGTAAGTTGCAAGCTTATGACTTTGATATTGAGTATATTAAGGGAAAGAATAATGTGGTGGCTGATGCATTATCTAGGAGGCCTTATTTATGTTCTATGGCTGATATTTCTATTGATTGTAGAGATTCTATATTAGTAGAGTATGCCAAGGATGCATTTGCTATTGACATCTTGGAGGACAAGTTGCAAGATGACAGGTACAAGGTGGTTGAGGAGCTTATTCTCTATAAGGACCAAGTGTACCTTGTCCCAACATCGAAGATGAAAGAGAAGATTTTGAGAGCATATCATGACACTCCGTTGGTTGGTCATCAGAGGTACTACAAGACATATAAACAAGTGAGCAATTTTCTTGAAAAGGCCTCAAGGGGGATGTCTTGAAGCATGTTGGAGAGTGTTTGACTTGCCAACAAAATAAGGTAGAGCAGACATTTCCAGCTGGTTTGTTGCAGCCCTTACCCATTCCAAATCAAAAATGGGAGAGCATTTCGATGGATTTTATCACAGGTTTTTCGAAGGTGCAAGGTAAAGATTGTATTTTTGTGGTAGTGGATAGACTCACCAAGTATGCTCATTTTTATGCCATATCATTCGAATATAGAGCTCCACATGTGGTCGATTTGTTCTTTAGAGAGGTGTTTAGACTACATGGACTGCCTAGAAACATTGTGAGTAATGGGGACAAAAGGTTCATTAGTTTGTTTTGGCAAGAATTTTTTCGGTTGATGGGCACAGAGTTGACTCCAAGCACTAGCTATCACCCTCAGATGGATGGACAAACAGAGATTGTGAATAAGTGGCTTGAAGGATATTTGAGAAATTATGTTTAAGGGCAGCAAACAACATGGATTAAGTGGCTTCATCTGGGGGACTATTGCTACAATTCCACTCATCATATGTTGATAGGTATGACTCATTTCAAAGCATTATATGGTTATGCAGCATTAACATTTGTGGATTTGATTCTTTTGGATAGCAGAGTTCTTGGTGCTAGAGATTTGGTACAATAGAGTATGGATATTTTGAATGCACTTAAAGAGAACTTGCAGCAAGCTCAAAATCAGCAAAAGATGTACGTTGATCGCCACCGTTTAGAGAGGACTTTTGAGGTGGGAGACTTGGTTTTTCTAAGGTTGCAGCCCTATAGGCAATCTACCCTCAAGGGGAGTGATGTGGAGAAGCTTAAGCCACTATTAGGGCCTTACAAGATCACACGGAGGGTAGAAGAGGTGGCATATGAGCTAAAGTTACCAACAAACAATAGAATTCATAATGTTTTTCATGTATCTCACCTCAAGAAGGTGTTGAGACAACATATTACTCCTTGTTTGGAGCTACTTCCACTTGATGACAAAGGGAAATTAATTTTGGAGCCCGAAGCGATCTTGGATATGAGAGAAGAAACTCAAAAATAAGGTCCCAGAATATGTGGTGAAATGGAAAAATTTGTCTCTTGAAGATGTGACATGGGAAGGAGCAGAAATTTTTTATCATCCAAATCTGAAATTGCTTGAGGGCAAGCAATTTGGGGAAGGGAGGACTGTCATGTCCCCTCCTTCGCTTGGGTAAATTATATTTTAATTTAAAAATAGTGTTTTTAACACTAATAATAATAAATATTATAGTAATAATAATAATAAAGATATTAATAATTTTAATAATAATAACATTTTTTGAGTTTTGGCGCCAACTTGGTCCCCTTTGGATCAATCCAAACAGGTATAAAGAAGGGAATGGTTTTCATTTGCAAGGTATCTGATTTTGTTATGAGCATCGCATTTTTGCATTGTGATTCTTGCGCTTGGGATGAAAACCTCAAGAGCAAAATTGAATAGGTGGGACGACACCCCCGCTTGTTTCTATTGAACAATTTCCATCTCAAGATTTTGCATTTGTGCTGAAATTGAATCGTTGTTTGTCTAGGTCCAATTCACACCCTCTGGAGTAGTCCATGGTTCACAAGGAGGTCAAAGAGTTAATATGGTTTGCACACATCCACAAGCGGGCGGGTTGGATTCAAGATCGCGGAGTTGGACACCTTGAGAGGATACCGCAACATCGGATTACCTTTGTGCAAGTTGTGCAGAATTTGTGGCCATTCCAATATTGTTTGCTAAAGGCGACACTCCAACGCCACTTCCAAACCAGCGGGAAGACATCCCAATAAAGTGTCTACGACACAGATTAGTTTGGAAACCGACGCCAAACCATTACCAAAAGGCAGGAAACCAATCGCGGCAACCTTCATTACCACCAGGCATTTCCAATAGCGTCAGGTCTCTGGTTACACTGAGTTCTCTCTTATCAATATTGGAATTACACTTAAACTCTAAGTCTGCTAGCCGCGAGTCCACGAGCTTTGTTGTATTCGGAGATCTGAGATTATCGAGTCCACATCAGTGATTGTTAGACTGCTTTAAACTGTGTACATTTCTTTAATAAAATTGGAAATATCTCTTGTAGCTCGTGACGGCTTTATTCCTGAACATGCTTATACTGATGATATCAGTAAAACCATCAGATTTCAATTAAAATTATCTCTATATGTGTTATAATTGTTGTTTGATTGTACACATGTGATAATTCTGTGCGGAGGCTAAATCTGTTGAAAGAAACAATATTTGTTAGGGATATTTCAGTTTATTTACATCTTATATAAGTTTATATATTACAGTCCTAAGAAGGGCAACATTTTGTTTGTTGTAAATTGTTACACTACCATAGATCCACTTGCAGAACAGAACTATAGTCACATACCATAAACATTGAATAGAATACAAAAGAACATAGAGAATGATGGCTTTATTGCATGCGTAGTGTTAAGTATAATGATTTCTTTTAGTATAGGAAGGACTTGTCACAATGGTTCCCTTAACCCAACATTGGATTTGCTATTTTTAGAACCATCTGGTGTTGATTAAGACACAAGAGTTGACCCAATCATTCATAACCATAACTGAAAATTGTATCACACTAGCTATGTAGACAATTAGTCAACAACAAATCAAATCGGCTCCAACATGCAATCTATTAATGTTAATATAATAATATGATGGTCTACATTATTAGCCCTTCCTTTAAACAAGTCTAAGTCCCTTTACAACACAACCCAAATAGAACAGAATGAAGAAAGAGATGGAAAGGGAAGAAATATGGTGTGCCTAGAAGAGCTTTGCTGAAAACTTCCAGATACTTGTCCATGTGGAGAAAAAATTGAAATTCACAAGAAGAATCCTTCCTAAACTGTTTTTTTTTAAATTGACTCTAATTGAATTTCTCCACGCAAATACTATAATTGTTGAAAGTCAAAGTAATTGGCATGCCTCTACCTGAAGTTGGAATTAGAAAAAAATTCTATAAATTCATTTGGATGATGGATTGGTTGCATTTGTACACAAAAATCACTTTCCTCAACTACTGTAACTAGCTTGTCTTCTCCAAACCCGAACTGACAATAATTACTTTCCCAACATAAATCAATGTTCTTATAATATACCACTGCTCTATATTTTGTATGGCTCTGTCCCAAAGCTCTTTAAAAAAATTATTTGTTCAAGAAAACTAAGTGGACAACTTGAAGAAATTTTAGACATATTGTCGGTAGTCATACAATACAAGGATCTGTATGCTACTACAAGAGAAAATCAAGCGCTTTCATGTCCATATGGCAAGGTAACAACATAGAAAAATCAAACAGGCATTTCTGCTAACAAATAGAGAGTTATTGAGGATCACATGGAGTCAATTGTGAATGTGTAATGCGACAACCATATTGCTTTAATTATATACTTGTCTAATTTTTTAGTTTATATTTGTGATGAGATTTAAATTGTAATTAAATTAGTGATGCAAAATTGCAATAATTTCCTTCGATTTTCTTGCATATGTTTATATGATGACATAGACTAATTCCATTTCCCTTTTCTCACTTGTGTCTTCAAGGCATAGTTCACAAACTCGGACTCAACAAACCAAAAGTTTCTAATTTGGCAAAAACTCAGCAGCTTAAAAAATAACTTAAATTTCTTTAAAAAACACAAATTTTATGCAAAATATAGTTACAAAATGTATCAAATGAGTCTAAAACATTGGGGAAGTGTTTTCTATTAGATTTTAATACAAATAGAGTACAAAATCACATCATCATGCAAATACAACAGCTAGTTGATAAGTTGATAACTATTATGAATTTATGATGATTGTCTTTGAAAATCATCATCATAAATTGTATATCCAAGCTAGTTACAAATTACAAGATTTTACAATTTCATATTACCCATTCTAGTGAAATATTAAGGAGAGGGTCTATTCCTCACACTCATTGCAGCTCCTCACTTGGCCTAGAAGGTTGCATCTGCAACTCCACTCTGCTACTAGATGGTAGTGACTCCTCCTCTGCCTCATATTGGACATCATCTACAATGATGTCCTCCAATCCAAACTCTCCTACTTCTGCTACATATACACCCTCCATAGCTTGCCCCTCTCGAAATCAACAATATCATCCTCTATGAACATAGGGGTCTCCTCATCCTGCATAGTTCAATCATAGTAGGGATCAATATCATCCAAGTTATAAGTTCCTATGCAGATGTGTCCGCCTTTCTTGTGAGAAGCCAAAGGTTGTATTGCATAAAAACTAAGTCTTTGAGGTGTTGGTGAGTCAGACTTATTGTGTTTCTTTATGTGAATGGACTAAAGCAAACTCCAATTGCACTCACATCTAGAAGCACTACAAAATTGAGACAAAATTCAAAGGGCTAGCTTTTGAAGATTTGAGGTATTTCAACCTCAATCTTCTCACCAAGAACCTATAAATAAGATATTCAAAAGTTTGTAAGTAAGCAATATTAATAAGAGTAATTTGTAACTTGTAAGATATAAGTAAAGAATCCAATTTTTGTTACCTAGTGTCTAAATGGATATCCCTCGAATAGCTAGTGTCGAATAAAAGAGCCTCCCCCCAGCTTGCTTGTAATTTTACAACTCTGAAATAATGAGGTCTCTCACCTCAATCTCAAGTGTTATCCTCTCAATGCATGTTGAGAGGAACTCCATAATCTCCCCATTCAAAGCTGTGAAGCTATCGGAGTATAAAAACTTGGGTTTGAGTTGATTGTTCCACCTCTAATCAATGATCTCCCAGATGGGATCAAATCTATCTCTATCCCCCCTGTAATAGTTTTGGATGCCCTCTTTGGCCCTATCCATGGCCTCATAATGTATCCCATTGGGTTTTGATCCCCATCCACCAAATGCAAAACCCTCATCAAAGGCTCAACACCCACAAGTACAAACAAATTAAAGTTACAAACTTACAATGAACGTAAAAACTTTTAAAAATTGAAAATAAAGGATTCAATTTAAAATTTAAATTGAAATTTGAAGTTACCTTGATGATCTCTATAGCTCTCTATGCAAAAACATTGTCAAAAACTATCTTTGTGGTCCTCTCTCCATCAACCTTCTTTGAATATGTTGAGTCTCGCCATGCTTGACTCATAAACATTTGCTTCAACTATGTCAACAAACTAGTAATGCTTTGCAAAATTAGGAAGTTAGTTGCAAACTTTGTGATACCCGATCGCACAAGCTCTTTCCCCTTGGTGTGATCTCTTGTCAAGCTGAGAACCCAAAAAGTGATTATAAATTTATTTTGTGATGTTCCTTGCATTTTCTATAACTAGTCTCACCCAATCAATTTTGTTTATCCTCCAAAGAAAGTCAAGGCAATGTGCCATGCAAGGGGTCCAAAAGAGTGATGGATGCCTTTCTTGAAGCAATTTCCCAACTACCATGTATGCCGCTACATTGTTAGTGACAACTTGCACCACATTCTCTATGCCCACCTCTACGACAACTGTTAGGAATTGCATGCAGAAGATATCAATTAAATGCAAATAAAGATTAAACAGAGGAATGAAAAATACACAGAAATAATAACATCGAGAGACAATTTTTAATGTGGTTCACCCAAACTCGGGCTACATCCACCAACAGAGAGTCCAATATTATTATCCCGCAATCGAACCGATTACAACCAGCAATCCTTGCAACTCAATACCACTGCAAATGCTACAATACAATATCAACGGAAACCCTAACCCTTAGCCGCTTTTATCAAGCCTTATGTCGGTTACAAAATTGGGTTTTTTATGTCGGCAAATAGAAAAAACTCTGCCACTGCAAGCGCAAACCCCGTTAAATAATTTGGGGGGAAACCGCACCGATAAAAGTGGGGAAAATTTAACCTCTGAGTCTGATTAGGCTCCATATAACAACAACCTCCTCTAACATTAAGCTCAAAGTGTTTGCATTCTATATTTTGTTAGAAACATCAATTGACTTCAAAAAAACCATCTCACCATTTGAAACCACCAAAAAATTGATGAGTGTGGTTCCTTCCATCTATCCACCCATTTGAAAGAATGGTGCATCCGAACTATCGCCACTACCTCTTTTGTTCTTGTAGAATTAACTTTGCATCTGCAACATCTTGGAGCAACTTCCCACTTAAGTATCTTGGAGAGGGCACCTTGTACCCTTTCCCTACAACTGCCAATGCCATCACCAAATTCTCCGAGTATGGGCTCTTCCCCACGTTGAAGGAATTCTATTGTAAAACTAGAAATTCACACATGCCTTATCCACTTCTTGGTGCACCTCCTTGTTTCACCCTACACCTTGCAATGAAGGTTGTGCTCTAGATACATTTCTCGGTACAGAAAAGCCCTATGACTAGGCTTTTCTTGAACTAGACGAGGTGAATGAGCCTCATACATGTGGACCATGACTAGAGCCAATATACAATATATTATGCACTTAGATCTTTAATTATAGTTGTCTGAGCTAATATACAATATATGATGCACTTAGATCTTTAATTACAGTTGTCTAAGCTGATATACACTATATGATGCACTTAGATCTTCAATATTCTTGATCTACTACCAAACTCTTATGAGTTAACTCTCTATCAAAAATTAACTACCTTCCAATGTAGAATGAATGATATTTTTATACCAAGTTCCAATATAATAAGATGTTATGTGCCGACCAGCAAGGTGGTACCATGCTCAATACAAATGGAAACATGTAGGACTCGCATTAGATGAGTGTAGTAAGATGTAAACATTGGAACTCAATGCAATCCTACTCATGAACCTCCTTGGGACCAATAAGTTTGTATATGTCTTCGAATGTTGATGCAAAGTTCAAACGTTTGCCACATGACTTGTCTGGATCTTCCTTAAGAAATTGGACAAGTCACATCACATGAACTAATTACCAAAACATTTGGAAATAACATGGCATGCTAGCTTATGACATATTAAAACTTTGATATCAATTTGGAACCGCTAGGATCAATATGCAATGTTGCACAGTAAGGTTACTTTCTGGTACTCTAATGTGTTGAAATTATGACTAGGACAAGATTACATCTCTATGGTTTGAACTAATCTTTGAAGTGAGAACATGATGACTGAAACTTTATTTGGAAACTTGCAAAACAAAACAAACATAAAAGAAAATATTTTTAGGTGATGCAAGATTCCTCTTACACCCTGAATGCTCTTGCATCAACACTTCTTATTTTATGTGCTAGTGTATTATGGGACTCTATTGAGTGGGTAGGAGGGGATCCCAAATTGGTATCTTTTGATAGATTTAACCATCTAATGTTGAGGTATGTGCGAGAGGATAACATCAAGGTGCATAAGCAACTAATGGCATATTGAGCTCATGCCCTTAAATTGCAATACACAAACCAATGGCACATCAAACCGGAGCTTGTGGCCACATATCCAACAATGCGCTTTGAGATTCATCGCCATTGCCGCCATGTAAACTTCCTAGGTATTATAACTAATAGAGTGGGCAACGACTTGCCCTATATGTTGACAAGGGAGGTGATCGAGTTGGAGCGCAACTATTTGTTAACAAGGGCGCATATTCCTTACACAACTATGTTACTCATGGTTCCACCACTCCAAACCATTTGACCAATAGTTGTTGATGATACACTTGACAAGGAGATGCCTCAAGATGAAGCTACGACAAAAGAGACCCAAAGGAAAGATAAGGAAAAGCACATTGCACGACTCCAAGTTCACTGACAAAGGTATATACACCCTACGGACATCAAAATTCATGAGCCAAGAAGTCAAGAGGAGCAAGCTCCCACCTAGTAGACCACTACACAAGTTTCAACTCAATAGTACTCCAAGCAGGTGCGGGCACCCATGGTACAGGTTATACCACCTCCTACCTAGGCATTAGCCGAAGTAAATCCCTAACACAATCAATTCAGGCAACAGGTCAAGCACCTATGGTGACACCTTCAATTTCAACATCTATCCTTATGCAAGGCACAACACTACCGCCACTGCAAGCAAAAACACCAAGTGCATACATTCTAGCCATGGTCTTAACACCATAGTCCACCATGCTAGAAATAATGCAAGATCAAGCAACTATTGGCATGACCACGAGTTCCATCCAGGGAAGTGCTACTTCGTGCAAAATGTGCAACGCAATTCCCACAATGCACTTTGGAGACCTATCTCATTTGGAGAAGGCCTTTCAAGAGATTTTACAAGTCAAAATAACAATAGCAAAAGCCATCTCTATTTTGGTGCTAAGCATAGGAGATGCTAAGGAGAAAGTGTTAGATGGATCCGACATGGTTACACTAGTCCCAAAGGCCATGACTAGATGTAATGTTGTCGCGTTCTAGTTGTACTCATTGGTGAGCTTCAAGAAGAGATTGAGTCGAGTTCACACAAGCATAGACTCCTTCAAAGAGACCACATATGTGCAACTTGCTTAGATGCAAGAACAAGCGGTAGCCATGCAAGAAGCACAAAAGGGGCAAAAGGAGGCCAAGGAAGCTAGGAATCAAGCCAATGCCTTCTAGTGACACTATAAGACTATGAAGGCACATACAGTGGTGCTGGCCACTAAACTAGCCGCGTTGGAGAAGGAACATGACCAAACTTGCCAATTGTTTGTGCTTATGAAAGGCTACCTCAATGGTCTTCAATAGCATATGGCAGTGTTGAGGCTAGATCTATTGGTAAGTGTTAAACGGATCACTAAAAATGCTCCTATTGCTGAATAGATTGATGCATTGGAGGCACTTCTTTAGACCCTCCTTGCGCCTGCACAGAGCATTAATGATTTGGAAGCGGCACTGGAGAAGGCCAAGGAAAAATGAACAGCAATGAAGGAAGCAAAGCAGGTCAAATGTGATGGGGCTCGAAAGAAGGCAGAAGAAGAGGTTGCATGCAAAGAGAAGTAAGGGCAACAAAAGGTTGAGATGCTAAAAGCTAAGGTGGAACAACTCAAGCCAGAAGTTGACACAGAGTTGGCCACTATTGTTGCACTAAGTGTCAACTACTGGCAGGACTTAGCTATCGTGTAAAGGTGTTTGGTGGGTTTGTGGCATGGCCGGATCAGATTGAGGCACACATGGCCTCTTTGCAAGTAGAATTACACAAATTAAAGGTCGAGCTTATTGTTGATGATGTCATGTCCCTTTTTCAATTAATTCCAATTGGACGACTTAATAGCCCATTCCAATAATTTCTAATGAGCTAAGGTAAGAAAAATAAATAATTTATTGAATATTTAATTTAGGAACCATGAGCAATTATATTTTCCCAGGTGTTAAGGGTCTATTAAATATTAATATATTAATGTGTTGGCAACTCCAATTGATTAAATATAATTATTTTGAGTATTTTCCCAAGGAGGGATGTGGAAATCCATAAAGGGAATATATTGTAGCTTTCAAGAGCTTAAAATAGAAGATTCTATAATAGAGGTGGAGTTACATGACAGGTCATAAATAAGGAGTTACAAATCCAAGAATATGTCAAAAACGGTCAAATGGGGAGTTATTGTTGACATTTAATGATATTTTATTATATTTTATGCTCCGAAAAAGGCTATTTTGGGATTTGGATGTCCAACTTGGGCCTCAAGCATCCATTTATATACTGAAGATTTCACATTTTGGTTTATCCTTTTGTATCTTGACTATTTTGTAAACTTGGTTTGGACACTTGTGTTCAATCTTTCATCTATGGACGAAAACCAATAGATGTTGAGATCAGTGGATGAAAACCCATCAATTTCAGTAGTCAGTGGACGAAAACCCTTTGTCTACAAGAGGGCAATCTCATCCAGAGGTTGCATTTGTGCTTCAAGAAGTTGCAGATTTTTGGTAGTTTCCATTTGGTGTGATTTGCAGATTTTTCATGTGCCAAGAGCAAGCAAGATTCAAAGAATAAATTCCAGATTTGTTCCTCTTTTATTTGCTGTTGTAATTTGCTGTGTAACATACCTCTCTACTATTATTTCAATTGAATAATTCATCTACAGAGGTTTGGGGTTCTAATCTTGCATTTTGGGCAAACATTGTCAATGATGATTGCATGCATGCAAGGGTTTTAATTCAAATCTGTAGCTGTTGCTTTTGCTGTTGTAATTTCTGTATTTTCCAGTATATTCTCATGTATTACAGCCATCTAGGGCATCAATAGAAGTATTGGGGTTTAATCTCTCAATTGGTGCTGGAACTGCCAATTTGTGTTGATTTTGTAAGGGTTTATCTTGACAAATTTTGCAATAATTCTCAAGGCTGCTATGTCTTTTCTTTCCCAGCAAGTTGGCTGCATGGTTTATTGTCTAATGTTCATTTATTAGTTCTAAGGCGTTTGGGAAGTTTTCAAGTGGTTTGGAGCTGAAATTGCCAAATTCTGATGCACATCTTGGTTGAGAATTGAAGCCTAGTTGTGGGTATTTTCCAGAAATGTTTGTGAAGCATTTTATAGAGTGCATGATCATATATTTTGAGTATTTTTGCTGTCACATTTTATATTTTATATAAATTGCAAAAATATTCATTTGGATCATTACAGATGACCTCACAGACAACAATATTGACAATATAAATGCACAAGTTCAAGCATTGCTTGTGCACATTACTGCTCAGCTTGCTTCCAACTCTGCTACTTTGCAGGATGTGAATAAACAGTTGCATCTCCATGTGTTGCACATGGCATCTGAAACAATTGCCTATCAGACAAAGATGGTTAGAATTCAAGGACAATTGGCTCATCTCACACCTACAACAGTTGATATTATGGAGCACATATTGCAAACCAGCAAGGATTTGATCACGTAAATCACTTCCAACTGCACATTGCAGGGTGATTCTTTGTCTGCTCAACTTTTGATTGTGTTGGAGCTTGCCGCATTTGTGCCCACCGCATCTAAAGTTTGTTTTGGTTGGATTTTTGTTAGTGACGTTGTCGAACATTTATCTTTATTTGCTTTATGTGTAAATTGATGATGAATGTCTTCCCAAACATACAGTTGTCTTGAATCATTTCATAGAGTTTGTAGGTCTCAAATCATTGCATAGGGGTAGTAGGTCTTTCTAGATTAATAGTACTCTTATTTTTTGTCATGTGTGGCTCATGAGGTTGTGTTGTCAAGCCCTTTTTCTGTAGCTTTAAAAATTGGTCAATGATAGTAACCTTTTCCTTATTAATGGCTATAATGAAGTGTGGCTATGAAGGTTTAAAAGAATGAGTTATGAGGCCATTTCTCATTCCCTGACCTAAACCCACCTCAACTTGACTAATAAATCAATTTGTATGACTGAAATGAAACTAGAGGTTTGTACCATATGGTTTAGATGTGATTCGTAACTGAATATATCAGTATAGCTCCTTGTGAGTGCGTGGATTCAGGGTTTGTGTACCTAGTGACCAAGAGCTGGGTCACTTTGTGAACTAATAGGAAGTGGTAGTATGTAACAGTCCTTGTGAATGCCATCTGTAATACAGGGGTTGATTTTAAGTGGCTAATAGTTGTAGGATTCATATTGAGTGTGAGGAAAGGTGGTTTTTGATGAAGTTTTGTTGTATGATTTGTGAAATGTCTCAGATGGTCTGTTTGGTAT
This sequence comes from Cunninghamia lanceolata, assembly GCA_027924645.1. Lineage (NCBI taxonomy): Eukaryota > Viridiplantae > Streptophyta > Pinopsida > Cupressales > Cupressaceae > Cunninghamia > Cunninghamia lanceolata. The sequence continues at coordinate 12,912,068 of BSBN01000655.1, forward strand.
CTGTGATTCTGTTTGGATTAGTAAAATATAATGTAAAAATGAAGTTTTGTAAATTGAAGTTGTTTTTCTGAGTTTTCTTGATCTTTTTGTCTGAATATTGTGATTTTGTCTTCCTGATTCTGTTGTTACCCTACGAAAATTTTCATACTAGAGTCCTTTTTGCATGATTTAACATGTTTTCTTGTCCATCTGTAATGAGGAGTTATTAAATGTTGATGTTGTTCCTTTGTCACTTTCATGTGTTGTACATGAATTCCATCATCCTAGGAAACAAGTGTGAAGTTGTTTGTCAAGATTCAAAGCAAAAAAGTTGTCAATGGAGTGAAAAATTGCCTAAAACAAAGTGGAAAAATGACTCCTAGGGAATGCTTTGTCAGGCTTGAAAATAAGTAGGTGCCAAAAAGTGGACATAAAGCCAAAAGTGTGTGCTTTTGGTGCATTTGCCATGGTTAAGTCATCCCAAGTGTAAGCTTTTGGTGTGTGTGTCAAAGTGAAGGGAGGAAAATAGACTAAAGCAGTTTTCCAGTTAGAACCAAAAATTTAAGTGGCAAAGGACAAAAGCATGCACTTTTGCTTGGCTAACCATCCTTAAAAGAGCACTTTTCAAAAAAATGACTTAAGTATCAAAAAGTGGTTATAAGTTATAATCCCAAAAGCACATGCTTTAAGTGGTTTTGCCATGGTTATAAGTCTAAAAGTGTGTGCTTTAGACATGTTTGACAAGTGAAAGTGAAGAAAAGTTCTAAGTCACGAAAAGTGACACTAAAGCTAAAAGCCCGTTTTAAGTGGTTTTGCCATGGTTATAAGTCCAAAGCATGCACCTTGGGCCTATTCGCCAAAGAAATGCACTTTTGGTCACTTAAGTGAAAAATGGAAGGGCTAGAGCATATCAACTCCAAATTAAAACAAAAAATGCTCCTTCATGAGAAAAAAGTGGCTTGGCAGCTCAAAAAGTGTGTTTTTGGTCACTTGAGTAAAAAGTGGAAGGTCTAGAGCAAGTCAACTTCAAATTAGAACAAAAAGTGTTCCTTTAAGTGAGAAGACTGGCTTATCAAGTCAAAAAGTATACTTTTGGTCACTTAAGTGAAAAGTGCAAGGGCTATAGCAAGTCAACTTCAAATTAGAACAAAAGTTGATTTTTTTTAATTTTCTAAGTGACAAGAGATTCAAAAGTGCACGCTATTCATCTCATTGCCAAGCAAAGACTCCCAAAAACCGTGCTCAGGCATGATTTGCTAAAAGACACAAAAGAATCAAAAATAAAAAGGGTTTTGTTATCATTCTTGCAAGGAGCATTCAAGTGCAGGGTTTGGTAAGAGTTTGGAGACAACAAGGAGTTGCATTTCCAGGTTTGCCAAAGGTTTGAAGGTAGTTTCCAACAGTTGACAAACAGATTCAAGGAGCTTTCAGATTAGCTATTTTTAGCTAATTCTATATGTAGAGCAGAGGATCTATTTTTGGGGCAGATTTTTGGAGCTCTTATTTTTAGTTATCTTTTATCTTAAAAAAAATTATTTATAGTTTTTACTTTAAAGTACTTTCATGTTCATCTTCTTTAACCATTTGAAATGAGCTAGCTTTAAAGACTTGATTTTTGGGATTATTTCATGTTTATCCTCAATCCCAAAATACCATTTTGTAAACCTATAAATAAATGATAGTTGATGTTATGCTTATGCTACTAAAAGTATTGTTCAAGTGTTCAATCTATGTTCATCTATCTATGATCTTTGTATTTAGAGTCCATTGATTGAATACAAAGTGAAGAATATTGTCAAGCTTTGTATTGGCATTATTGTTAATATAAGTTGTAGCTTTCTATGAAACTCTAGTTATTTAGTTTCTGACATCTTGTTACCTCTGTGTTATAGTGATTTATTCCTTAAACTTTCATGTACAGAGACTTGCTGGTTTCTGCTTTTAGACAGTAGGATAAGTGATTGTTGTGTTTAGATTAGTTGTTGATTTGTGCAATTCATAGTCACAAAATATAAAAGTTTGCCTATGAGAGAATTATTGGGCATAGTGTGAATATTTGTAGATCTTGTCCATAATCTAGCATCTAGGATTAGTTTTAGTTGCACAAGAGCTTCCCCTTCCAACTTGAAGAGAGATTTTACCTCACATACTGTTCTATTTTGTGTTGTCTTGCAAAAGACAAATTAAAACACTAACAAATTCAATGTGTAAATCTTGTCTTAGTGTTGTTGAATGTATTTAGCAAGAATTATAATGGGCCAGTGGTATGGGATGTTGATTACCTCATATAAATGCCTCTCTCCAATAACCCTCTAATTTTAAGTCTTGTGTTAGTGATGTATAGTAGTTGTATTTGTATGTGCTTTCTTTAGTATCATTAAACCGATCAGACTTGGAGCATGTGGTGAACCAGGAGTTTAGACTGGTAGCTGACTCCAACATGTCGGTTAATACCTATCTCATTATGAGGTGAAGGGGGCATAGCCCGATTCATTTCATCTTTGGGTCATGAACCCATGTTACATGCAAGACTTTGGCAAGAGCACTCTATGCAAGAAATCTTATTGGACAGTATCCAGTAAGCTTTGCAATTTGAACCAAATCAAGTTCTCGTCTATCGTTGCACTTCAATTGTGTCGGTAGCACAAGTGTAGCGAGGTTGCAGTCAAATGCCAATAGCCTTGACCATGATTGAGAATGACATTAGGGCCAGCAGCCCAAATCATTCTCTAGGTAGGATCGCTATAAACATGTACATGTGGTTAGTGTTTGGAGATGGATTGTATACTAGGGTTGTGTTGTTGTGGTTATTTGGTTAACCCATGATTCCAGGAACTCTCTCTCCTATGGTGTTTTTGAGTGATGCTTTTCATGTAGGGAAGGGTCACATTTATATCATGAATTGACTGCAGAGGAGTTAATGGATCTGTGGTTGGTGGTAAAACGCTTTATGATACCCCTTTTTCTCATAATAGGAGCTACAACCATTTGGATCATCTTCAGCTTGAGCATACATTCTTTGTATGTCTTCATTTTATCATACCAAATTGAAATGTACTTGTATTTATGAAAGATGCAATAATTGGAGTAATGTAAGTTGTTATGTAGCGAAGGAAATTTCACAGATTTGTATGTCTTCATTTTATCATACCAAATTGAAATGTACTTGTATTTATGAAAGATGCAATAATTGGAGTAATGTAAGTTGTTATGTAGCGAAGGAAATTTCACAGATCTGTATAGCTTGTTTTAGCTGAAAATTATGATTGGCAATTCAGGATAGAAATTTAAGGTTATGAGACCTATATAAAAAAGGTACAGAGTGGTAATGATTGAATGGCATATATCATGATCTTATTTCTGATGTAATTCAATTCAGAAATGAGCAAATAAAATCAGAATTTCACATGATACAAGTTGTGCAAACTTTCTGTTTGAATGTATAACTATTGCAGTATTTAATTATTGGGAAAAGTTATTTGTTATTTCTGCAATAATTAATCAACTGAGTTGGTGAATTTGACAGATCTGTTATTGCATGTTTAACCTTTGAGTTAGTTAATTTCTATTGTATTTATTTTAAGTAAACAAATTAAAAAAAAATTATGAGTGTTTTGGGTTTATTTTGATGGGAATAATACTAGAGGGTGTTACAGAGTGGTTGTACTGCAGATTGTGTAACAGCAAACTACTGCAGACAGTATGGCAGCATAATTTACTGCAGCAGACCATACGACAGCAGATTACACAACAGATTGTATGAGAAAAAAATGGACTACAAACCATATGGCTGCAGACTGGAAATGGCTGTATGAACTAAAAAAAATCACTGATCGACTTTGGTTGAATGCACATTAGGTTGATGGCAGGCTTCAATCTTCAGGTGACTACAGGGAAGAGACTTTAAATATTTTTCAACTGCAGGAGAATGAACTTCTACATACTTGGGTGTGGCGCTTATACTATCTTCAAGGGAAGAGGTTATTACTTGACCTCTTTTCCTGGTGAGTCTTGTGGATGACTTCATGATGTCTTCTTTGATACACAAAGATTCCATGTTTATCACATTTACAGATTCCATTCATAGTCAATATAACCTAGGTTGCCGATCCTGGTACAGTTCGGATACGGGTACGAGGTTCGGGTACGCGGATACGGCAAATTTTTTTTTGGGCCCGGGTAGGGTACGGCAACATATATATATATAGAGAGAGAGAGAGATTAATAAATATTTATATTTATGTATAAAATAATTAATTTATATATATATATATAATTTTATATATAGAAAATTGTAAATTATAATTATAGTTGTATAAATATTAAAATATATACAGTTATATGTTTTAAAATTATAATTTTTAATATATAAAAAATAAAAAAATAAAAAATTACAAACACAGTAATACTAATAATTGTCAATAAACAAAGCATTTAAATACTTTATAAATGTCAAAAATTAAAATATTAATAATTCAGTGATTTTTGAAATGTCCATAGGACGGCAAAATGAGATTTCCGTGCTTTGATAACAACAGTGAATACGTTTAAGTTTTAGTCTTTTTAATTTTTTCATCGATTTTCACCTGTTTATGGCCCGGGTTCACCCAGGGTCCATCCTGGGCACCCCAGGTTCTTGGGACAGACCCTGGGCGAATATCCGAGCGTACCGGCCACGTACCCAGACCTGAACAGAACTTATACGGGCACGGGGGGCCATATTGCAGAACCCAGTATCTTAGAATATAACTACAATGTTGAGCCATTAATTGTTTTCTTAATAGGCATTTGTCCCAGATTGCCTGCATTACTACTACATTTCTCAAAATTTCTTGTCTTTGAAGTTCCAAGCCATAGTACTTAAAATTTACTAGGCTTAATTTCATTTTTTTTGTTATATTTGAAAACCAGTGCACTCAACTTCAAATTCATTTTTTGGAGTTTTTTGGAATGCCAATGCTTCCTTCTCTTTAAAACAAGGGCCCTCAACTTAAAATGCATGTGCTGCATATATTGGTTACGGCAATACTTCCTCTAACTCATCCTAACCTAGGTCACCCACTATTCCATGACTCTTTGTTCATCAAGGGTAATCATATTCACATCTAACCATGCTTCAGGTGGTCGTACTTCACCTTCCATGCTAGTTTTATCATCAGACTCTGCTTTCCAGTTCATTGCAATTAACTCTTTGAACTTCATGTAGTTACACTTTCAAATTCATGGGTTACCTTATTGTTAAGCTTTGCATCTGACATGTGCCAAACTAGGGTTTGAACCACTTTTCTGAATTTGCAATGTTTCAAAATGAAACCCTAGGACTGTATACTGAATTTTATTTCTGCACCTTTCAAATATATCTCCTCCAAGCATGAAACATGAACTAACATATGCAAATGGATGATAGAATAAAATATAGATTGGCAGCCTTATCAGGGTGAATTACAACAAGAAATACACATTACAATATGCAAAGCATATATGCAGACCGCTGCTCCAAAATGTAATATTATAGGATTGAATTTTAATCAATATTGAGGCTCCAATTTGGCCTTACAAATATATATATGACTGCTGCCTACTATTCAGAGAATAGATGTTGTATGTAACATACCAAAGATGCCAAATGAATAAGACAATGCAAGCGAACCTCCTTCAATCAGATCAGGCCTCACAAAAGATGTCAAAGAAACCACGAAGGCTGATGTAGACTGCTGTACCATTCCAGCTAGCTAATCGACCACTTCATGATGATGTAATCCAATGTGAAAGCCTCCAATGCTAAGCGATTGACCTCCTATGATGTTTGCTGCTTGTAGTAGATGCTTAGTGAGTGCAGATCGGCTCTTTGAGGTGATGCAAACAATCCTTATCAATGGCGATTAGCTGCAAACCAAGCGGATCCCTCAAGCATGGAATCGCTATCTCCACAATGGAAATTACCACTCTAAAGGAGCGGCGGCTAGGGTTATAATGACTGCTGCTCTGAAATCTGCAAAGAATGGGTTATCCAACAGCCACGACCACCTCCAATAATGGTGCTCCAACAAACAAATCAGTCTTCTACAAATCGGTGATCAAGTATACAATTCAAATGATCTTCAATGTCTTCAAATGAAATGCAAATGATCTTCAATCTATCAACAAGTCTTCAACAATTATCTTCAATGAATGATGTATCAATGATGCTCAATGCATTCCTCCAAATCTCCAATGAAGTGCAAATGTGAACTTCGTATGAATCCACCTACAAGATGTGATTGGGTTTTTGTCCAACATACCACTTTCGGAAGGGTTTTCGTCCTTGGAAGTCCTACAAAACAATTGCCAAGCAAAATGCCAAAGTTGCAGAATGTTCATGATTTCGAAATGAGCTCCTTCAACCTTCTTTCATACTTGGATCTTCTTTTTCATTGTTGAAGCCGACAAATTCAAATTAAAGATTTGAATTAACTTTTCTCTCCTTGTTGGCCAAGGGCCAATATTTTATTTATTTTTCCAATCACCAGAGTAGCTGCCCAAAATCAAATATAACAATATTTTATATTTATTTTCTTCTCCCAAGGTGAGCGCCAAAATCCAAAGAATATAATATATTTTATTATTTCCTTTTTCTTCTCCAAGGTGAGCACTCCACAATAAAATACATATTCTTTTATTTATTTTTCCCAATGCTGGCCGCTCCATTTAAAATAATATTATTTTATTTATTTTCCTCTTTTTTCGTTTGGGCGCTCCATTAAATAATAATAAAATATTGTTATTTAATTTATTTTCCTCCAAATTGGTCGCTAGGATTGAAATATTATTTTATTATTTTATTTTCCTTATTCCTCCAAGTGATTCGCCCAAAATCAATATTTTATTATTTTCCTCAATGATAATTAATGTAAAATTACATTAATTCATTTTCCACTTTGTCGGGTATTGGCTGAGCCCTATAAACATCTTTCCATTTTCCAAGCCTCTGAACAACATTATCTTCTCCAAGTCACATCTCAACCAAAATTATTCCCTTGTTTGACGAATTAGCCTATGGGAATGAGGATAGGCTAACCCAGACTCCTGTTAGGTGATCATGCTGAAAATGGGGACATGTCAACATCCCTTATTTTTTTATATAAACATAGGAGGGAAAGCTGACTATAACGTCGACAGTCCATATGGACTTGTGTAATGTCCCCTTCTCGTGCCTAATTAATTTGAGAACAGTTAGCCTATTTTCCGAGTTTTTCCGTAGGCTAATTGGTTGGGCAATTGAGAACTCCAACTTTCTTGGAGAGCACGGGTGTGAACAGGGAATGGTTTTAATTATGGCAGTGAGTTCAGGAGATCATAGTGAGCCCCATGGCACTTTCCGAATGCAATTCTGTCTTTCTGGGAGCACTCCACACTTCTTGGAGAAGCTTGCTATTTTTGGAAAGCGCCAAGTTGCATACATTTCATCACCTAAATCTTAGGGGTATCTTTGGTATGATCAGAAATTCATATTTGATTCATTTTTATGTTTTCCGCAACATTGGATGATAATTAAAATTATTAAATAATTATTACTTAAGTTGTCAAAAGTGAATAAATCAAAAAGATGACTTGTGTAATTATTTAATAAAAAGGTCTTTAAGTTGTGCATATGCAGACTGCTGCTCCAAGATGTAATATTATAGGATTAAATTTCAATCAATATTGAGGCTCCAATTTGGCCTTACAAATGTATATATGACTGCTGCCTACTATTCAGAGAATAGATGTTGTATGTAACATACCAAAGATGCCAAATGAATAAGACAATGCAAGCGAACCTCCTTCAATCAGATCAGGCCTCACAAAAGATGTCAAAGAAACCACGAAGGCTGATGTAGACTGCTGTACCATTCCAGCTAGCTGATCAACCACTTCATGATGATGTAATGCAATGTGAAAGCCTCCAATGCTAAGCGATTGACCTCCTATGATGTTCGCTGCTCGTAGTAGATGCTTAGTGAGTGCAGATCGGCTCTTTGAGGTGATGCAAACAATCCTTATCAATGGTGATTAGCTGCAAACCAAGCGGATCCCTCAAGCTATCTCCACAATGGAAATTACCACTCTAAAGGAGCGGCGGCTAGGGTTATTATGATTGCTGCTCTGAAATCTGCAAAGAATGGGTTATCCAACAGCCACGACCACCTCCAATAATGGTGCTCCAACAAACAAATCAGTCTTCTACAAATCGGTGATCAAGTATACAATTCAAATGATCTTCAATGTCTTCAAATGAAATGCAAATGATCTTCAATCTATCAACAAGTCTTCAACAATTATCTTCAATGAATGATGTATCAATGATGCTCAATGAATTCCTCCAAATCTCCAATGAAGTGCAAATGTGAACTCCGTATGAATCCACCTCCAAGATGTGATTGGGTTTTCGTCCAACACACCACCTTCGCAAGGGTTTTCGTCCTTGGAAGTCCTGCAAAACAATTGCCAAGCAAAATGCCAAAGTTGCAGAACGTTCACGATTTCGAAATGAGCTCCTTCAACCTTCTTTTATACTTGGACCTTCTTTTTCATTGTTGAAGCCGACAAATTCAAATTAAAGATTTGAATTAGCTTTTCTCTCCTTGTTGGCCAAGGGCCAATATTTAATTTATTTTTCCAATCACCAGAGTAGCTGCCCAAAATCAAATATAACAATATTTTATATTTATTTTCTTCTCCCAAGGTGAGCGCCAAAATCCAAAGAATATAATATATTCTATTATTTCCTTTTTCTTCTCCAAGGTGAGCGCTCCACAATAAAATACATATTCTTTTATTTATTCTTCCCAATGCTGGCCGCTCCATTTAAAATAATATTATTTTATTTATTTTCCTCTTTTTTCGTTTGGGCGCTCCATTAAATAATAATAAAATATTGTTATTTAATTTATTTTCCTCCAAATTGGTCGCTAGGATTGAAATATTATTTTATTATTTTATTTTCCTTATTCCTCCAAGTGATTCGCCCAAAATCAATATTTTATTATTTTCCTCAATGATAATTAATGTAAAATTACATTAATTCATTTTCCACTTTGTCGGGTATTGGCTGAGCCCTATAAACATCTTTCCATTTTCCAAGCCTCTGAACAACATTATCTTCTCCAAGTCACATCTCAACCAAAATTATTCCCTTGTTTGACGAATTAGCCTATGGGAATGAGGATAGGCTAACCCAGACTCCTGTTAGGTGATCATGCTGAAAATGGGGACATGTCAACATCCCTTATTTTTTTATATAAACATAGGAGGGAAAGCTGACTATAACGTCGACAGTCCATATGGACTTGTGTAATGTCCCCTTCTCGTGCCTAATTAATTTGAGAACAGTTAGCCTATTTTCCGAGTTTTTCCGTAGGCTAATTGGTTGGGCAATTGAGAACTCCAACTTTCTTGGAGAGCACGGGTGTGAACAGGGAATGGTTTTAATTATGGCAGTGAGTTCAGGAGATCATAGTGAGCCCCATGGCACTTTCCGAATGCAATTCTGTCTTTCTGGGAGCACTCCACACTTCTTGGAGAAGCTTGCTATTTTTGGAAAGCGCCAAGTTGCATACATTTCATCACCTAAATCTTAGGGGTATCTTTGGTATGATCAGAAATTCATATTTGATTCATTTTTATGTTTTCCGCAACATTGGATGATAATTAAAATTATTAAATAATTATTACTTAAGTTGTCAAAAGTGAATAAATCAAAAAGATGACTTGTGTAATTATTTAATAAAAAGGTCTTTAAGTTGTGCATATGCAGACTGCTGCTCCAAAATGTAATATTATAGGATTGAATTTCAATCAATATTGAGGCTCCAATTTGGCCTTACAAATGTATATATGACTGCTGCCTACTATTCAGAGAATAGATGTTGTATGTAACATACCAAAGATGCCAAATGAATAAGACAATGCAAGCGAACCTCCTTCAATCAAATCGGGCCTCACAAAAGATGTCAAAGAAACCACGAAGGCTGATGTACACTGCTGTACCCTTCCAGCTAGCTGATCGACCACTTCATGATGATGTAATGCAATGTGAAAGCCTCCAATGCTAAGCGATTGACCTCCTATGATGTTCGCTGCTCGTAGTAGATGCTTAGTGAGTGCAGATCGGCTCTTTGAGGTGATGCAAACAATCCTTATCAATGGTGATTAGCTGCAAACCAAGCGGATCCCTCAAGCATGGAATCGTTATCTCCACAATGGAAATTACCACTCTAAAGGAGCAGTGGCTAGGGTTATAATGACTGCTGCTCTGAAATCTGCAAAGAATGGGTTATCCAACAGCCATGACCACCTCCAATAATGGTGCTCCAACAAACAAATCAGTCTTCTACAAATTGGCGATCAAGTATACAATTCAAATGATCTTCAATGTCTTCAAATGAAATGCAAATGATCTTCAATCTATCAACAAGTCTTCAACAATTATCTTCGATGAATGATGTATCAATGATGCTTAATGAATTCCTCCAAATCTCCAATGAAGTGCAAATGTAAACTCCGTATGAATCCACCTCCAAGATGTGATTGTGTTTTCGTCCAACACACCACCTCTGCAAGGGTTTTCGTCCTTGGAAGTCTTGCAAAACAATTGCCAAGCAAAATGCCAAAGTTGCAAAACATTTGCGATTCAAAATGAGCTCCTTCAACCTTCTTTTATACTTGGATCTTCTTTTTCATTGTTGAAGCCGACAAATTCAAGTTAAAGATTTGAATTAGCTTCTCTCCTTGTTGGCCAAGGGCCAATATTATATTTATTTTTCCAATCACCAAAGTAGCCGCCCAAAATCAAATATAACAATATTTTATATTTATTTTCTTCTCCCAAGGTGAGCGCCAAAATCCAAAGAATATAATATATTTTATTATTTCCTTTTTCTTCTCCAAGGTGAGCACTCCACAATAAAATACATATTTTTTTAATTTATTTTTCCCAAGGCTGGCCGCTCCATTCAAAATAATATTATAATAATATTATTTTATTTATTTTCCTCTTTTTCCGTTTTGGCGCTCCATTAAATAATAATAAAATATTGTTATTTAATTTATTTTCCTCTAAATTGCGCGCTAGGATTGAAATTTTTTTTTTTTTAATTTTCCTTATTCCTCCAAGCGATTCGCCCAAAATCAATATTTTATTATTTTCCTCAATGATAATTAATGTAAAATTACATTAATTCATTTTCCACTTTGTCGGGTATTGGTTGAGCCCTATAAACATCTTTCCATTTTCCAAGCCTCTGAACAACATTATCTTCTCCGAGCCACATCTCAACCCAAATTATTCCCTTGTTTGACAAATTAGCCTATGGGAATGAGGATAGGCTAACCCAGAGTACTATTAGGTGATCATGCCAAAAATGGGGACATGTCAACATCCCTTATTTTTTTTATATAAACATAGAAGGGAAAGATGACTGTAACGTCGACAGTCCATATGGACTTGTGTAATGTCCCCTTCTCGTGCATAATCAATTTGAGAATAGTTAGCCTATTTTCCAAGTTTTCCCATAGGCATTGGTTGGGCAAGGGAGAACTCCAACTTTCTTGGAGAGCACGGGTGTGAACAGGCAATGGTTTTAATTATGGCAGTTAGTTCAAGAGATCATAGTGAGCCCCATGGAACGTTCCGAACGCAATTTCGTCTTTCTGGGAGCACTCCACACTTCTTGGAGAAGCTTGCTATTTTTTGGAAAGCGCCAAGTTGCATACATTTAATCACCCTAAATCTTAGGGGTATCTTTGGTATGATCAGAAATTCATTTTGATGTTTTCTGCAACATTGGATGATAATTAAAATTATTAAATAATTATTACTTAAGTTGTCAAAAGTGAATAAATCAAAAAGATGACTTACGTGTAATTATTTAATAAAAAGGTCTTTATGTTGTGCAATTTAGAGGCACTAGGCCCAAGGGGTCATAAGGGGACGTCTGCACATAATAACATGAAATGTTTTATTATTTTGAGAAGGATATGGAGGGATAAGGGAAATTAATATTTTATTTCCTTAAAAAAAAGTTATAAAAGAGGTGGTGAGGTTAGACTTTATATGATATTTTGCTTCTGCATTTGAGTGACCCTGTGTTCCTCTCTCATTTTCTTGAGGACGAAAACCCTTTGGAAAAAATCAGTTTCAGAGACAAAATCCCCCCTAGCTGGTCTTGATGATTTCACCCAGAAGTCACACTAGTGCTGCAATGGAGAATTTTGTTTAGATGTTTGTTTCTTCACTGATTTTTGATGTTTTTTGAAGTGTGGATTGGAGTTTTTGGAAGTGAAGGTGTTTGAGTTTAATTGATAGAATTTTTGCTTTGTGAAGATCTTTTTATCCTTGATGGCCATACTTTCTTTAACCAGGTCTGTCGTACATCCTTGCATTGTTGGTTGAAGATTCAAGGCAAATGACCATCGTGAAGAACCAAAATCATTCCTATTAGCAGGCTGCTTGTATTAGCAAGGTTTTTAAGCTGGTTTAAAGGAGTTTTTGGGAAGTTCATTGCTTCTTATTGCTGATCGTAAGGCCCAGGTACAGGCTGTACTTCTTGTGAATGAGGCATGTAAGTTTAGGCATGCATTTGCCCCTTCTTTCTTGTATAATCTGCTTTGTTTGGAGGTGCCTTTGACTGAAATTGTATGATTCAGTGGTTTGGAGGTGAACTTTGTCATTTCTGGGGAATTCTTGATATTCTTATATGCTGATTTGGGGTTTTCTACAGTGCTGCATTTCATATCAGAATAGTGATAACAATATTTTGAGTACTTTCAGTGTATAATCAGCTTATTTGGGGCCTCTGCATCAGACTTCAGCATTTCAACATCAGTATTTTGTTCATGAAGCTTTGTTTGCAAGTATATCCTTGATTTATGGGCTAACCTGGTTGTTGCAACAGTCTGATTTGATGTTTCAGATTATATATTTATTCTATTGCAGCTATTTACTTGTAAATCTATCTTATTGAAATGCATCTACATTAATCTTGTAAACCCTAGAAGGTAGTACCACCGATGGTATCTACATTTTTGCATTTCATTGTGTCTTAGCACACTCCGCTGAATAAGCGTATATAAGGATGGCTTGCCGTCTTGTATCCCTGTGTCTTTGTTTGTAATTGTACACTCTACTGAATAAGCGTAGAATTGGTCAGCTCATCCGCCTTCTGTGCTTCATTCTGTATTGCATTGGTACACTCCACTGAATAAGTGAAGACTTGGTTGGCCCTGCCGCCTTGTGTGCTTTAGTTGGTTACAATTTCTTCATGTGGCTGCATTCGTTTTAGGTAGTTGGGAGTGGTCCTAAGCACTTTATGCTCTCACCTTGCCCATTCTGGGAACTGGGTGCTCAGAAGGTGTCGAGGACGTTGCATTGTAGCTTTTCTTTAGTTGGCAAAAATCAAAATTTTTTGGGGTGGTTATTGCAACTTGTCATCACTAGATTCTCCTTTCACACATCTCTCTCTAATACTTCAACTTTATCTCTATAATTTCGATGCTATTAAAATACAACCAGAACACCTCATTGTCTTCCATCTACCAATAGAACAATCCATAGATGGAGTTCATCTCATCTTCGAAGCATGATTGTAACTCCAAGACTCCATAGGCCCCTAATTTACATGTTTCGAGCACCATTCTTCAAAGTCCGAGTCCAACAAGGCTGATTTCTCACTTAAATCTTCACTCTTAGGATCTATTACATACTTTTTGGCCTTTATTTTCAATGGAGAGTAAATTCTTGTACCAATTCCAGTTGGCTTTGGATGCTTGATACCCAATGCCTATAAAGATTGATCTTGGATGGATTGAGTCTAATGCTATGCATCTCTAGTCTAGATATTTATCAAAGTCCTATTGGTTATTGTATTCTCATAGAAAGAAAGAATGAAAGAAATTATATTAATGTCCACATATGACCAAAATTAGGTTAATGGGACTCGAGAGTGCATTAGTATACAATTAAAAGTTCTAGGAAGAGAAAATCCTAGAGAGGCCCAAAAAGGGGAAGGAACAAAAATAAAAATACAATACAATTGTGGACCACTATCAAATGTGATCAAGAAACCAATACAAATAGCCAAGTGGGGGGAAAGATACCTAAACAGTATAAGTTGAAGAGTACTAGAAAGACAGGAGACAAGTCTCAACAAATATCTCTATACAAGTCTAAAATAGAGTAGTTGTCGGTATCACTATCAATCACTATGAAAGGACCAATACAAGATCTGACAGTGCTCATTAGGGAGTGTCTAAGACTAGGAGGGCCAATTTGTGGGATTCTAAGAGGAAGCAAGGCTCTCCCTCTAGAATCACACCTAACATCCAAGGCTGATGTAACCCCTGTAGTAATGAAAAATCTCATAATATGTGCCTATCCCTATGGCTAGGGGAGTGGCTTGAGAGGAGTAGATCTATGTTAATGAGAAGGAGCTAAGCCACACCACCAAAAAGAAGCAAAACCACGTTGTCGAGGGGGAACGTGCTAGGGCATTTGAGTAGAAGTGATGAGTTGTGAGACTCAGAAACACCATCTCACAGGTCTATCTATGTCTATGTGTGAAGTAGCGATATCCAAAGGTTATTTAGAGAAGCTAGTCTCTTGGATGGGATGGAAGAAGGAGGTGATCAACTTGGGGGCTCTATGATCCCTAGAGACATGATGCAAGGATCTGCACTGAAAGGCAATTGCCTCCCATAGATAAAGGACTAGGCAATGCTAGTCCAGATATCTAAAGAAAGAAGAGAGTGTTGCCTGAGTCCTTGTAGAGCTACTGGTATCTCCCCAAGATCTCATAGTAAATGGGCATCTGAAGATGAAGTTCTCCTTAGTCTCCACCTCCTAGAGGGAGCAAAGACACCAAATCTAGTCCTAGTGAAGAATAAGATGATTAGTCTCAACTCATAACTAGTGGGAACACACCCTCAATTGGCCAAGGGGAAACCTCAAGCTGTGAGATCAATGATGCTCAAGATAGTGAGGATGACCATAAGATACCATCCTCCACCTATAAGAAATACTCTATGTAAAAAGCAAGCTTCAAGTTGAGTTGCATTAGGAGGGGAGGTCCAAGGGACCTAGATGTACTATTTGTAAATGTCCTCTCTGGAAACCCTAGTGATGGTCTCCTTTGAAGGAAGGAGCCAAGTAGGAACATCCAAGGAAGATATGAGGAGGTAGTCTATCAATAGAGATACCTATAGTAAGAAGGAGCAAGCTAGTCTTAGAGTACCAACAATGTTGGCACCTAAGGGAGCCTAATGAAGTAATCCACTCAAAGGAACGAAGAGCCAAGTATGGATACCTCTCACAACCAAAAGTTGAATCTTCCATGCATTTGAGTCTATGGATGTTGAAAGTAAGCCAAAAGATAGTCTTGAGATGTAGCAGTTGGGTGGCAAACTCAGCCTAGGCAATGCTCTAAGGAACATGCACTGCAGTATGAGAGTTTGGATCCTCTCAATATAGACCCAATTGATGGATCCCGAGCTAGGTCCCCAAACCTCAAAGCCATATAAAATTGTAGGCTTGATGATTGTATCAAAAAGATGCATCTTTGAAGGGATATCTTTGTAGTGGATCTAGAAACACTGATGCTACAAGATAGAAAGGCATAACCCTTGCAAAGACGCAAATGAGAGGTAGGATTCATGCTGAAGGATGGACCATAAAATTGGACTCCCAAGTATGTGTAATTCGTTGTGATTTCCAAAGCTGCCCCCTTTAAGAAGAATTGAAATCTAGAAAGAGAATGTTTGGAGATTTGAAAATTATGACCTTAGTTTTACAGTTTTACTAAGGTTGACCACAAGCTGGCGAAGCTTACAAAAATGAGCTAGGGCACTCTTTCCAAAATGGGAGAGCATGTTATAGACCTAATTTAAGTCTAATTAATTATTAACAGTTATTACCAAGAAGACACAACCTATCAACTTGACAATGCACATCCTATCAAACATGACCCTTAATGTGCATATACCCCATTGTTGATTTTTTGTAGCTTGGAAGGTGGGCCCGTGTGGAGTGTGGAAGTTGCTTAAGGGCAACTCGAGTTGGATATTTAGCAACAGCATGATTTCTTTTTTATTAATAGAATGTTTCTTGAGTTGTGAAGTGGAGATAACACCAAGAGTGATTTTATGTGTAAGGAAAGCCAAGTTATGTAAGGAAAGTTTCTTTTCTCTTGCATTAGTAGGGCTATATATGTAAGATTGTTGTAGCAACAAGCTATTGTATTATGTGTGAAAAGTTTGTTGTTGAGGCTGAATAGAAGATCCAACATTTGCAGGTTTTTCCCCATATTGGGGTTTCTTGGGTATATCTGTGTTATTGTCTCTTTGTGTATGGCTTCTTGTTATTTTTTTTGCTTCCGCTGTTATTAGCTGTTAATTAACCCAGAGTATTGATTGTTATAAATTAGATAGAGGTTCTATTCTGTGAATTTATTGTGCAATTAATCTGTAACTGGGTTATAAGAAATTAACATGGTATCAGAGCTCTAAACTCTGAATACAAAGCCAAGATTTGTGACGCAGATTTCAAGAAAAGAAAAAAAAAATTCAGATTTTCGTCTCCAGTTTCTTCTGTGGCTATGGCAACCAATGTTCGATATGAGGACAGACTTGAGGGTGCATCTAACTTCTTACAGTGGAAGGTTCAGATTACATCCATTCTCAAGGAGAATAGGTTGTGGATCTATGCTAGTTCAAAGGTGACACCACCAACAAATGATCCTGTTGCCCTAGATTCGCATGAAGTCAAAGAGGCCAAGGCTCAGAGGATTATCCTAGACGAGGTAAGAGATCATCTAATTCCTCATCTATCGGGGAAAGACACCGCCAAGGAGATGTGGGATACGCTCACAAAACTTTATCAGAGCGACTATCAGAGTCGTAAGATGATGTTGAAAGACAAATTGCATAACACCAAGATGTCTAAAGGCGAGAGCGTGACCTCTTACTTGTCTAAGCTAACACAGGTCAGGGATGAGCTGGCTGCTGTTGGAGAGACGATTGCTGAAGATGAGTTGGTGCGTATAGCCTTGAATGGTTTTTTGAAGCACTGGGAAGTGTTTGTCAAGTGTGTTGTTGGCAGAGATCAGCTACCTAATTGGGCGAGGCTTTGGGATGATTTCGTTCAGGAAGAGATCCGTGAAGGTGCTCATCGAGGAGATCAGACAAAGAAGGGTCAAGACGAAGAAAATCTTGCTCTTGCAAGCAAGGGCAAGCAAAAGTCCAATAAAGGGCAAACGGAAGGTTCTTCCAAGAATGGGAAGAAGAAAGATCTGAGCAAGATAAAATGTTTTTGCTGCCATCAAATGGGTCACTATGCCAGTCAATGTGCGAATAAGAAAAATAAGGACAAGCAGAAGAAGCAAGTTGCTGCCACAGCAGAGGTGGACGAGTTTGCATCACGATTTGAGAATGAGTTTTCACTCATTGCCTGTCTCTCAAGTTCAATTGCCAACAGGGTATGGTATATTGACAGTGGGGCTTCTTGCCACATGATGGAAGTTAGAGAATGCTTCACCAAGTTGGAGGAGAAGAAGCTGGATTTCTATATTGAGCTTGGAGACAATGCCAAGTACCATGCAACTGGTATTGGCACCGTCAAGTTTCAGAGGGAGTCCGGCAAACCCTTGTTGGTGGAGGATGTTTTGTATGTCCCTGGCATGATGAAGAATTTAATCTCGGTTTCTACCTTGGAGGACAAGGGTTACATCATAACCTTTGAAATGGGCAAAGTCTATATTCGTCCCAAGGATTCCAAGGTTGCAAAAGTGATTGGAGTTAGGCATGGAAGCTTGTTTCGGTTGCAGTTTGAGCCAGCACATGCGTTGGTAAGCAGCTGTAGAGGGCTACGAGAATTGTGGCACAGGAGGATGGCTCATCTTCACCATGGAGCACTTAATGTGCTCAAGGAAATAGTGACGAGGCTGCCTGAGATGAAGACAAAAAACCGTGAAGTGTGCAAGGGTTGTGCTCTTGGGAAATATGCCAAGACCAGTTTTCCAAGCAGTGACACTATATCCAAAGGGATTTTGGATCTTGTACACTCAGATGTGTGTAGGCCCATGTCAGTAGTATCCTTGAATGGGTATGAGTATTATGTTACTTTCATTGATGACTTCTCCAAGAAGACGTGGATATATTTTTTGAAGAACAAAGATGAGGTCTTCAGTAGGTTCAAAGAGTTTAAGGCTCTTGTGGAGAACCAAACAGGGAGGAAGATCAAGATACTGAGGTCTGATAATGGAGGTGAGTATACCTCGAATGCCTTCAAAGATTTCTGTACTCAGGAAGGTATCAAGAAAGAGTTGACGGTTCCGTACAACCCTCAGCAGAATGGGGTTGCTGAATGGAAAAACGAGGCTATAGTTGGAGCAGCCAAGGCCATGCTTCATGATCAGGATCTACCTTGGTTCTTATCGGCAGAAGCTTGCAATACAGCTGTGTATTTGCAGAATAGGAGCCCTCACAAAGTGTTGGGCAAATTGACTCCAGAAGAGGCGTTCACTGGTAAGAAACCAGATTTGGGGCACATTCGCATCTTTGGATGCCTTGTGTATTGTCACATTCCTGTGGAGAAGAGAACCAAATTGGAACCAATTGCAGAGAAGGGTATCCTTGTTGGGTACAGTGAAACTTCTAAGGCCTATAGAGTTTTCATTCCTGCCCTAAGGAAAACAGTAGTTCGCAGAGATGTGAAGTTTGAGGAAGAGAGGGCTCTTCAAAAGTCTAGCAGTTTGATGAATGAGGAGAAGCAATCACCTACGGTTGAGGCAGAACAAATCCCTCAAACTTCAGTCCCACAAGCTAGAGAGCAGAGCCAGCAGGCCGAGCAAGTTGATCAAAAAGAGGAACAAATAATTCCTCAACCTCAAATCCCTATTACTGAGAAGAAAAGAAACAGAGCGGCTGAGCAAACACTGAGAGAGACCCAGGAGAATGTTGGTGACCCACAGAATTCAGTCAGACAAAGGAAAGCTCCCAAACGTTATTCTGATTATGTGGCACTTATGAGTTAATTAATTGAAGAGGAGCCTTCCAGCTTTCAAGAAGCATCCAAGCACCAAGTATGGAGGGATGCCATGGTTGAAGAGTATTCTTCCATCATGAAGAATAGTGTGTGGGAGGTAGTACCTCGGCCAGAAGGTAAGTCTGTGGTGGGCTCGGGATGGCTGTATAAGATTAAGCATGCTGCAGATGGTAGTGTGGAAAAATTCAAAGCCCAGTTTGTGGCTAAGGGGTTTTCTCAAAAGGAAGGAGTCGACTACGACGAGACTTCTGCTCCAGTAGCCAGGTACTCATCCATAAGAGCTATCATTTCTATAGTAGCACAGATGGGTTGGAGGATTCACCAGATGGATGTAAAGACGGCCTTCCTCAACAGAGAGATTGAGGAAGAGATTTACATAGAACAGCCAGAAGGATTTGAAGCACATGGGAGGGATTCTCATGTATGCAGGTTGAGAAGAGAACTATATGGGCTCAAGCAGGCTCCTAGGGCGTGGTATTCACGTATTGACAGTTACTTGCAGAGCGTGGGCTTCATCAAGAGTGAGGTAGATCCGAACCTGTACTATGTTCAGGTGAAGGATGAACTTCTCATATTAGTGTTGTATGTTGATGACCTATTTCTCACAGGGTCAGAGGAGCTCATAGCCCACTGCAAGTGGGATCTTGCAGGAGAGTTTGAGATGGACTTGGGGTTGATGCACTACTTTCTGGGATTGGAGTTGTGGCAGATAGAGGGAGAGATCTTCCTTGGACAAGGGAAGTACATAATCGATATCCTGAAGCGATTCAGGATGGAGCACTGTAAGCCCATGTCCACGCCACTTGTGACCAACTGGAAGAAGATTGATACTTCCAGATCAGAGGCAGTGGACCCAACTTTATACAGACAGTTGATAGGCTCTCTTTTATATCTGGTCAACACCAGGCCAGACATTTGTTTGCAGTGAACTCACTTAGTCAATTTATGGTGGAACCTAAACGTGTGCACTGGATAGCTGCGAAACATGTTTTGAGGTATCTCCGAGGCACAATTGATTATGGGCTGAAGTATGTTCAACAGGATGGAGTGAAGCTTGAGGGGTTCATCGATGCAGATTGGGCAGTGAGTACAGTTGATCGGAAGAGCACTTTAGGGTGCAGTTTCAGTTTGGGATTAGGAGCAGTCTCTTGGTACAGCAGGAAACAAAAGTCAGTTGCATTGAGTTCTGCGGAGGCCGAGTATATGGCAGCCAGTATGGCTACATGTGAGGCTATCTGGCTTCAAAAACTTCTAGCTGGGCTCTTTGATCAGAAACTAGATCCTACAGTCATTTACTGTGATAATCAGAGTTGTATCAAACTCTCTGAGAATCCAGTGTTTCATGACAAATCAAAGCACATTGAGATCAAGTACCACTTCATCAGAGATTGTGTGGAGAAGGGGACAAAGAAGCTCCAGTACATTCCTACTGACAAACAGAGAGCAGATATCTTGACCAAGCCCTTGATGAAGAGTAAGTTTGTATACTTCAGGGATGAGCTAGGTGTTGTGCAGAACACTTTCCTCGCTAAGAGGGAGTGTTGATTTTTTGTAGCTTGGAAGGTGGGCCCGTGTGGAGGGTGGAAGTTGCTTAAGGGCAACTCGAGTTGGATATTTAGCAACAACATGATTTCTTTTTTATTAATAGAATGTTTCTTGAGTTGTGAGGTGGAGATAACACCAAGAGTGATTTAATGTGTAAGGAAAGCCAAGTTATGTAAGGAAAGTTTCTTTTCTCTTGCATCAACAAGGCTATATATGTAAGATTGTTGTAGCAACAAGCTATTGTATTATGTGTGGAAAGTTTGTTGTTGAGGCTGAATAGAAGATCCAACATTTGCAGGTTTTTCCCCATATTGGGGTTTCCTGGGTATATCTATGTTATTGTCTCTTTGTGTATGGCTTCTTGTTATTTTTTTTGCTTCCGCTGTTATTAGCTATTAATTAACCCAAAGTATTGATTGTTATAAATTAGATAGAGGTTCTATTCTGTGAATTTATTGTGCAAATCTGTACCTGGGTTATAAGAAATTAACACCCATCACCTTATTCCTTCATTCTTTCCCATCTATTATTATATTCTTATTCTATATTTAGTAAGTAGATATCACATAGTTATTGAGTATGTACCTAGGAGGTACGTGACATCTAGAATAGTATTTCAACTTGCAAATAATTTTATCATGGTAACAAGTTACACCTGTTTTAGTTGCACAAAGATGAGTTTTTTCCTTGCACATGTGTTGAGTTTAGCTGCATTATTTCTATAGGCTAATGCTGAGGTGTAAAAACTATTTGGAATTTTAAGTAATTTCAATTTTCAGTCTGAAAGGCAGTGGAAAAGTTGGGCTTGGGAAGTAAGTTTTGTGTCTGCACAGAGATACAAAATCCACAGGACCTATTTTCAAAGGGTTTTTTTTGGTAATATGCTCACATTGTGTAGATGTTTTCTGTGAAATTGGCTCACTGATTTTGGCTGCAATTTTACCCCCTTTTGCCACCCCTCCCCTGCCCGCTCACCTGCTCCCATCCCCCAATGACCAAGATTTTTATTTTTATGACGTGTTCAGTGATTTTTTGGCTGCAACTTTTTCCCTTTCCTACCATATTGGGATGCATATTATTTCAAAAAATAGAGAAGTATACATCAGAGAAATTAGAGTGCATTTGTTAGACATTTATGGCAGCTTGTGATTATCAGCATTGTAGTATTAACATATTCCTCCTCCAATTGACGAATCTTCTTGGCTCAATGAGAGCAAGGGGAAGGAGAATGTCCTCCATATTTAGTTGGGAGGTCAATCCAACAGGATCACTACTTGTGGGCACTTAACATTTGGACAGAATTCCCAAGTAATTTGATGTCCCCTATAGGGAAATTTTTAGTGCCTAACATTCACCAAGTGGCTATTTTTCTCTGATTTCTCCTAAAATATTCCCCAACTTTCAATTGAGAATTACCTCAATTTCTAGAAAACAACTTTGATTTTATTTGAGAATTTTCCAACCTTTTATATATGAATTTGAAAACATAAAGTAAATTGGGAAGCACTTTTATATTGTCACCAGACAAAATATTAAAAATTTGATATTGAAAAATATTTGCCAAGATTTCTAACCTGAAAAATAGGAGTTTTCATTATAATTTTCCCAAGGACTCTCTTCTGCTTTTCTTGCATTTGTTTTTTTTTTTTTTTTACTTTACTAAATGAATCATGGGCACATGCAGAAAAATTAGAAAACATGAAATGGAATGTAAATGATGAATAAGAGGTGAAAGATAAAATGAAGTTTACAATGAGAAAGATAAAATGTGTAGTTTTGGTTTCAATTATCCATTGTTTCAATTACCCTTTACATCCTAAGTAGGCTTGTGCATACTTTATAGAGGACGTCACAAGTTCAGAGGAGGAGGCAGTGTATGTACACCCATTGAACAATATATAAGGTAAATAAAAAAATAAATCCCTTGTGGGCTTCCTCAAGCAAGGTCTCACATACCAAACTAGTGTTTTGCTTGGTGGTAACCTAAAAACTAACTTTATCTTTACCTTTATTCTTGATTTCTGCTGTATGTTATTAGATTTTGAAATGAGCTAATGGGTTCACTTCAAAATGAGATCATGAATTAGAATGTGGGTTTTAATCTGAGATGGCTTCAACTGAATCTACTCATCTTGTGTGACTGTTTAGAGTCAAACTGGTAGCTTCTTGCATATGTTTGACTTTGAAGTCACCCTTGAGACTGTTATTCTGCAGTGAAATGGATTCATAATTCCCATTGAGTTATAAAGTAGATAAGTGAGTGTATATGATTAAATGATCTCAAATGAGGATTAAGTCTTATTGTTGAAACTAGCAAGTTCAGAGCTTCAATGTTCTTTTTAGCTCTTCTACGTAAGTGCAATGTTGTTGGATGTTTTCATGCATCTAGAAGTAATAGTGATGCTCATTTTTTAGGAGTACCGCTTCCATTTAATAGCCGTTTCCTACTTACTCTGAACCCTGTTTCTAAGTTACATGTGAATTGGAAAGCAAGAGGGAATTGGACTTGGGCTATATTTAGTTAAATTTTAATACTGCATTATTTTTCATCTGCCAATCCCTGTTGAATGACCTGAACTTAATTGATCTGGAGCAATTTGGCACAGCTTCAATTCTTTCACTTTAATTGATTGACTTTCAATATGCATGGGCTTTTCATGCTACTGTTCTGCAGATCTGGGTGTAATCACACTTGTGCACATCACTGGGAATTTGAAAATAAAAATAATCCAAGGAAAATTAGCATGACATCTGATTTTCTGGCTTTTGCATTGCATTTCTTTGTTGGAATTGAACCTGTAAACATATCCTTAAGTGTGCAGTTGGGTGCTTAATTTGAAGTTTGCATTTTATGTATTAATAGACTTTCAAGGGTTGCCTTTTTCCAATATGATAATATCATTCAGTCTTTACTAATTTGAATGTTATTTTCAGAGGTATCCACAATTATGTATGTTCCAATGGTCATTTCTTAGGTTACTTAAGCTATCATTTGCCATAACACCACGTGTGAGAGATCATAAAATAGCAAATTGAAAAAATGAAAGCTTACCTTGTGCTCCAAATGATCCAGATAAGAAAATAAATGATGCGTAAGACAAGCCACGAAATGAGGAAAATTATGAAAGTAATGCTTGGGAGCAAATCATAGCCAAGGTATTTGACCATCTTGCTGAACTCCATAATCACGTCGCTAGCATCATGTATGGCTAGAACCACAGAACCAATTCGTGCAAACCTGTGTTGTGATCAACATCTATATGAAGTTATGAACAACTACAGAAAAACTTAAATCATCTGCAATCAAGACAGACACAAGAAGTTCCAACCAACAAGATGTGAGCATTCAATACTAAATTACTAAGTTAAAGTCTTCATGTCTTACACTATTACTAAGTCGAAGTCTCTATAAACATCACAACCTTAAAATGATCCAAAAATTCCAAAGACAATGGATAAGGATATATGTGTGTGTGCACGCATGTGTGTATATATATCTTGAAAGTATTTCATAATTTGATGTGTTGCATGATAATGTGGATCTAGATGCAAAGGTCATTGTTATTCACTTGTCTACACAGCAACAAAAACTATACTTTGGTCACACTTTAGTGGGGATAAAATACCATCCATAAATTGGTTTTATGGTAAACCATATCATAGAATAAGAAGAGTACGTGTCTACTTGTATAGGTACTTTCAAGCATTCTCCTTCCTCACTCACCCAAGTAAATTTCTGATCACCATCAACCATATGTGAGATCTGTCTTGAAAATTTAAGTTTTGAAAATGTCCTAACAATATTGTAAATAATTTAATCCAAGACCTCTCTTAAGCCTATAGTTACACACACATTAAAATACAAATATAGCTCTAATGTTTCATGCATTTGTTCAAAATTTGAGAGAGCATCAAGGTATCAATATAGAAGAAAAGCAACAAGACCTTGGTCCTTTTGAGTTAAAAAAATACAGATCCCATGCAACATAAGCACAATGAAGGGTAAACTACAAAATGTTTATAGTTGGAGGCATGTTCAATATACCTTATAAGTGATATATTAAAGTGTGATTCCATTACATATGAAATATGTTTACATACCTTTGAATCAAATGCAATCAAATGTAAAGAATATTTTCTAAGGAAAAAATCATGGTTTTGGTTGATAAAGATAAAAAGAAAGTTCTAGCCATCCACTATGCAAGCATACTATGGATGTAGGCTAGATACATTAAGTAAAGTTCAGTTGAGAACAAGATCAACTTAAGGATGCAGTTTTTCAATATAATAGAACACTTGATCACATTCCATATTTCATGGCAAGCCCTATTGCAGGCTAGACACGTTCCTTTCCAATAACAACTACTAATGAATAAAATATCACAGATGCAAAAATGGATATAAGTAAGAAATGAGCCATAAACACCCTCTCAACGCAAGGAGTGTGTCACCCCATAGGTCTTCAAGATCTCTATGACAATTTGGTAACCTCATACCTACATGTCACAAATTTAGTATTCCAAAAAATATATTATTAGAACATAATGTTTACTGGTGTTAGATTCTGCAAATAAACGAGAAACTATCCAAGACCTAGTGCAGAAGTAGATAAAATAGAACTATTTAACTTATGATCCTAGAATCAAAATAGCACAAAAAAGCTAGTTACTAGCAATACAAGAGATGCAAACAACATAAAGGAAGCTCACTTTCCATCATTAGAAATAAGCGATGAGTGGAGTATATAGTAGAAGTGAGACAAATACAACCAATAGGAGCAGTAACTCCAACTACCAAAAATAGGTGGAAATTACACCTGCTAGGAAGATGCCAAACAAGTAGTTACACCTACTTGATAAAAGAAAAATAAATAGTTAAGAGAGGTGGCATATAATCTAAGAAAACAAGTACCTCCAACTACTACGAACAGGTGGGAGTTATACACATCTCTTATAGAAGATATCATCTACCCTCATAAATACCATTTATAATAACCTAAGCAAGCTTACAAATATGGGTAGGAAAAAAATAACCCCGAATATAAAGGATAATAAAAACTTACATTAACACCCCCTAAACACAACTTAGATGAGTAAAAAGATAGGTCCCAACAAACAAAGCCTAATGAGGTACCCATGTGTAGTGAACCCTAGTTCATCCTGAATCTAGTTTTTTGCAAATGCTAGTTTGATGTTTGAAGTTTTTAGAGATTTTACCAAATAATGCATAAATTACCAAACAAATGCAAAAGAGAAATGCTGAAAGCAAATATAATATTGTATCAGAGTTGTGAAATTACATCGGAAGCATTCATACCCGGAAACTTTCCTCTGATGATGAAGCCCTTATTTCTGAATCTCTCTGTAAATCCGATGAAGCACAAATAGAACTCTTGAATGAAGCTCTCACAAGCAATGATTCAGCTGATCTTTCACAGCCTCAAGATTGCTAATACATTGAAGAGTTTTCGTTCTCCAATGGCTAATGATGACAGAAACCCTTGGTCTCCATGTCAAATCCCAAGAACACCAAAAAGACAAAGTCAAGTAATCATCAAGAATGAGGTTGATTTGCTTTTGATGCTCTATTTATACTTCTCCCAAACAATTCCATCCAAATTGTGCTTTTTGATCATTTAAATATTTGTTTTTTGTTGACTTTATAATATATCCTCAAGATATGGCGTACCTTTTCATAAAGGCATTAATTGCTCATTAACATTAAAATGGCCCCCACTTTTATAAAGTTAAGTTATAACTTTATAATATCACTTTATAACATTTAATATCATTTAAGCCATTTAAACATTAATATCTCCTCAAATACTCATTATTTCGCCACGCCATCTGAAACTGAAGTCAACACTGCTAATCACCACGTGTCTAGGTGCCCTGCTAAATATAGTGACTCCAAGCTCAACTGCCAAGGTGACTTACTATAAATAGTAAGTACGCCAATCTGAGTCCACAAATCCCTGTCAAGGCCAAATCCTAAACCTAGCAAAGCACTAGAGAGAAGTAATGTCACCAATCGACCAAGTAACTAACTTAGAGGACCCTCTATCCATAACTATTAGCCTACGAGGGTCAAGAAATAGGCTAATCCCTCTAAAAACTGATGCTCGCAAAAATGGGGACATTACAGTCCGCCCTCCCTGAGATTGCTTGTCCCCAAGCAATCGCGATTGCAAAGAAACTCCACTACACTGGAACTCCAAAGGAAGACTGCGAAATGTCCCACACTGAAGCACAATTGCCGCAACATCAGCATAACCACAACTACGCAAAGATGAACACCAAACCAACTGTCCAATCCCTGCGCACTGAAACTATGCATCTCAAACGAATCATGTACATGGGAACCAAAAGTAAAACTGCAAGTAAACCTCACCAGGTACATACTGCAAGACTCACCAATGAACCCTAACTGGAACCCTGATGCACAAGAAGGATCCCATAGCATAGTGGAGAGTGTCCAACAAAATATCCCTGGATCCCAAACCTAGAAAAGAAGTCTGCCATGCATATCACTCTCAGAGTTCTGCTGCTCTACTCTGAACTCAACTTCACCATGCTGAAAATGGCAAAGCAATCCCATGGGATTCATCCAAACTGCAGTGCTAACTCTGTCACCACATGGATCCCAATGCAATCGATACTCACATCCATCCGTCGAGTGGAGATAAGAACATCTGAAAGTGTCTGCAACACAACAACTATCTCCATCCTTTACTAGACTCCCATGGATGTGCTGACTAACTAAGCCATCATGCCTACTGACACCATAATCTCCCTGAAACCCAGAAGTAGCAAACTCTGTTAGATACTCATCTGCATGATGGTAATCCAACCTCTAATCCTGCAAGTACTCACCCGCAAACAACTGAGTCAGGTACTTGCAGCCACTAACTCCATCTACTGAAGATGGTAACTTTCCATCCCATAATGGATGGTATAATCTCGGAACCAATCCACACCGATGCATCATCAAGCCCTCCACGTGTGGATCAAAAGAAAAATGATGAGCACTCCTCACTGTGTAGTTGCAATAAAAGTTAAAACGCTCCAACCTCGGTCAATGGCTCATCACATGCAACACTGGAATCAAGAGACGGCTCCAATCTCTGATCCTGAATCACTGATTGGGTAGGGACTCTGGCAACCTGCTATGCAAACCCAACCACAAAATCTCTATGAGGGAGCATTGCAATCAAAGTACCTACAATGACTCCCACAAAACGCCTGATAGTGCATGAACCATGAATGAGAGTATCCCTCGTGACCCCAAACGGACCCTCCTGAAACTCCAGACTCTCAAGCAGGTACTCAACAAATGTATCAGCGCAGTAAAAACGAAATAAGGTTGGATCAACGTTATCCTCTGGAACCTGCAGCTGATCACTCTGACTTTGCAACACAAGCTGTCGATCACCATCAACTGCATGAGATGAAGTAACAGATTTGCTTCCAGGAGAGGGAAACAAATTAACATGAGAGCCATACTCCCAACCAGATGACACTCTATGAACCTCTTGTGAAGATGATGGAGTAGCGTCGTGTACCAACACACAACTCTCGGGAGAATCCACCATTGCCAAACAAGAGCTATTGGCAATCTGACCCGCATCATCTGTCATAGTACTGACCTCAAGAGAACCTGATGCAACATGTGGTTCTCTGCTGCTCTCAATCAAAGTACTCATCTCAACAGAGACTACTGTGCCAGAGTCCGTGATGGATGTAGCCACATCCTCACTACAACCTGTGGATATCTGATCCTCACCAACTACTGCTGTAGGAAACTGTACTGTATCTGTAGCATGTGAAGACTGTGCCATACTCAACTCCATAGTAAGCTCCTCTACCTGTGACTGAGACTCCTGAAGGGCCAACTGGGTGCTCTTCAACGAGTCCATGGTCACCTCAAGCTCATGAGTGAGCTCATCAACCTCCTCTTCCTTTCCCTTCAATGCATCATACCAAATGCAATCCCACTCGAGAAGATAATCTCTGTCAACAAGTAGTTGTAGGTAATTTTGTTTCATTATTCCAATTGCTTCTCGGAGTGCATGAATCTCTGCAAGGGAAAGGCCACTATCACAGTGCTCATCTGCCATAGGAGTACTCCAACCATAGGTTGCCAACATTTGTCGAGCAACATCAAAGTGCTCTATGGCTGTGGCAATCATACTATCATTGACCTTAAGTTGCCCAACCAAATGATGAGGTCTCTGAAACCAATGACTCCCATGCAAGTGTTCTGACCCAAAATCTGCACTGTGATATGAGGCTGTATCCACATCACTCACCTCATGATCAGTAGCATCGTGTGTGCAATCAACTGTGCACACATCAATATCCAAGGTACTACTGCTATGTACCTCAGAGGATGGCTCAACTGTAATGTAGAAGTTGTTTTGACAATATCTTCGCACACTTTTGCTTCCAATGTAACTACATGTCCATCCAACTCACGATCCTGGGATTCAATGCCATTAAATAAATTTTCTGATTTGTTTTCTAAGGTCTGATATGAAAAATCAGACTCATTGTGGCATGAATCTTCATCATAAATTGCATCATTAGTACCCAATTCCTGAGTATTTTCATGTAACAACTCAATAGTAGCATCTTGCACATGTGTAGCCACTGTTGTCTCAAGCTGATGCAAAATTTTGCCAAACCTTAAATTTGCCGACAAAGGCAAACATTTTCTTTTCTTTTTTATTTCTACCTTAGCCACTTGTCCGCCTTCCATTTATTTAGTCAATTTGAGAAAACTACGGAGATCGAGCCTCGGGCCTTCCGCCTTCCAAAAGGAAGAGGAAGAAGAAAAACTCCGACCTCTGCGGCTGAGTAACAATTGAAAAGATGTGGCGGAGTTCGGACTTCAGACCTTTCGCCTTTCGGCTTCCTTAAGAAAAGGAAGAAGAGAAGAACCCCAAGCTCTGCAAATATGAAAGACTTAGCCGTTTGAAGAAGGAATCGGCGGAGGTCAGGATTCGGGCCTTCCGCCTTTCTTGGTAAAAGTTAATCTAGATGACGTCACGACCACTTGGCAACTTCCCGTTGTTCCGCGGCTATAGACAAAGCTTCACTGAAATGCTCTGGGGAATGGCGGAAGAGTCACAAAGTAGACCACGTGGCACCCATCGGGTCGCTTGGATGATCAACTGTCAAACCTTGCCACATGTCTTCTTCCCGTGGTTCTGCAAGCTTGTTGCGGGTCCACCCAAAAGACTCAACAGAATGGCAAAATGCCTTAGAAAGAATTAACACCCGTTGAGGGTTGGCCGTCAGGCCATCCACCTTCCGCCTTCCATGAGAAAAGGGAGAGGGAAGAAGAAAAGTCCGAAGTCCAAATCCCCGAAACACTCAGAGAAATTTCAAAAGTAGAGGGCGGAGTTCGGAGCAGAGTAGGATGACATGACGAAAGGGAGAACTCCGAACTCCGAAACTCTGAAAAGGTTAAAAACACAAGGAAAACTCAAGATTTTTGGACTTAGTCGATTTTGGGATGTTTTTTCTTACATTTCTAAAGGGGAAAACACTTAGAGATTTCATGGATTTGGGCCATTTGGCTGGGAAGCAAAATAGGACAACATTTTGGTGACTATGTAGGGGTGTTTGCCTGCTAAACACAAGGATCCAGCTGCCTTATACAATCCATTAGGCACAAGGTCAAAAGAAATGCAGCCACATGACCAAACAGAACTAAAACTACCTCCAGAGAACACAAAAACACACAAGGCAAACAATCTCCTAATGAGAAAGTTGCTTGTGCAAAAGCACTTAGAGGAAGGGAAACCTAAAACAGAAACCAATCTACTCTAAATATTTACAAGGGCCCCAAAACCAAACTCAAAAGTATGGTTTGAGATGAACCCATACATTGGGAGCAAAAGTGCTTCACCAATCAGCTTGGAGAGTTGAAAGGCGTTAGCTTGCTTGCAACTGGTTATGATATATGGGTCGCTCCATAAGGCATCAAATTTGGAATGCCTCCCAGCCTTAGCTCTGTCTTCAAGGTCAGTAGCCATCTGCTCACACAGGCCCTTGCCGCGTACCAGCTTGGTGATGTTGATATCCACATCATATTCCATTACTTTTGTGATCCACCCAGCCCTTTTTTCATCGATACCTCTGCTCAAAAGAAACTCTATAACGCTAGGGTGGTTCACCATCAACTGTATCTTGCTGTTTAAAAGCATATACCTGAACTTTTTAAGTGCTTTCACCACAGTAAACCCCTGTTTTTCAACCAAATCATACTTCATCTCATATTCTTTGAATGGTTGGTTGGAGAAAGCAATTGGCTGTTCTAATTTCTCTTCATTATGTTGTGTTAAAACTGCTGATATGCCCTCTTTGCCTCCAAAGGCGTAAAGGATAAAATCCTTCTCATAGTTAGGGTTTATCAATGTGGGGGCCTGTGCAATAGCCTACTTGACAAATTCAAAATTGTCTTTGCCTTCTTTTGACCACGTGAAGACAACATTCTTTTTAAGCATGGCTGTGAGGGGCTTGGCTATTGAAGCAAAATTAGGTATCAATCTCATCACAAAATTTATCTTTCCTAGAAAACTCTGCAAGCCCTTATTGTAACTGGGAAGGGGAAGAGCTAGAATGGCGCTGGTTCTTTCCGAATCAATGGCCAATCCTCCTTTTTAGACTATATGCCCCAGCAATCTACCTTCTGGGACAGCGAACACACTTTTTTGGATTCAATGATATTCAATATTCTTTGCATCTTTCAAAGACTTTTCTCCAATGACCCAGGTGGTCTGCTGTATGCTTAGAATACACAGTCAAGTCATCAAGATACACTAAAATAATATCATTGATCAGGCCCTTGAAGGCCAAATCCATTGCCCTTTGGAAGGTTGCCCCAGCATTAGTTAACCCAAATGGCATTTTCTGATAAGCCAAAGTACCCCACTTGGTGGTAAAGGTTGTCTTGTACTGGTCTGATTCTTTTACAAGAATCTGGTTATAGCCTGAGTAGCCATCTAGGAGTGAAAACCTCTTAGCTCCTGCCATTGTTTGGAGGATTTGCTCCATGGAAGGGAGTGGATAGTGGTCTTTAAGGGAGGCCTTGTTTAGGTGTTTAAAGTCCACACACAACCTAATTTCCCCATTTTTTTTTCTAGCTAGGACAAGGTTAGCTACCCAAGAGGAATGCTTAATGGGATAAATGATTTTGGCCTCTATGAGTTTGGATAGCTCTCTTCTCATTAATGGCTCTATTTTGGGGTTGACAGGCCTTTGTTTTTGGCGGACAGGTTTTGCATTGGGGTCTCAATCAATGGTATGTTGCATTAAACCGGGGTCAAAGCATTTTAGATCCCTATAATCCCAAGCAATTAAATCATCAAATTCATTACAAAGTTCAAAACCTTGCCTTTCAGCTTGATCACATACCTTGCCATGTTTTAGAAATCGGCCTTGTGCAATCTCCACCTCTTCATAATCTTCCTTCTTGACTGTCATGTTCATCTTCTCCTTCTTGGGTTGATCATCAACACCAAATATGCTCTCTAAAGGGATCAATCCTCTAGGCAATTTATTGGTCTTCAGCTGGATCACCTGGTCACTATATTGCTCCTACAATATGGGCTGATTTTTGGTAGCAAACTCTACTTCATCTTGCAAGAAATTTACAATCTACTGGTCACTTTCAAATACTTGCCAGCTTATCACATTGTCAGGGACAGTAGGTCTGACAACAATCTTTACATGTTGATCTGAGTTTTGTTTGACATTCTAAAGAATGTCGAAATGGGCACCAACCGTAGCCAACCTATCAGCATCTTTGTTTCTGTGTTTGGGCACTGCCTATATGTTGAAAGCATCAAAGTCTTCAATCAGATCCCACACTGTGTTTCTATGACTTGATGTGATGTCCCAAAATTAAGGCATTGTTTAAATTAAAGATTTAAACATTATGATAAAATGATGAAGTTGCTTTCTTGTAATAGATAGTGCCTCTGTAGAAATTGCATATATATCAATATTTAATAAACATATATAATATTATTAATATATAATATTTAATAAATAACATTAAATAATATTATTATATAAACATTTTAATATTTTAACAAACTAATAATTGACAAGACATTATTCATATATCAATAAAGATATTAGATAAGATATTATATATATTAATAAAGACATTATTATATATATATTAAATAAAATATTAGACATAGTAACATATTCGATTAGTGAGATTATGAAATACGATGGATGAAATGATGAAGTGATTTGCTAATAGATGCAGCGATTACACTGGTAGAGACAACAATATAAAGATTATATTAAAGGCAACATATATCTTATTAAATATGAATTATGATATGGTGCGATTTGCTGGGTAGGTGAAGTGCGATTTTATATAGTATGAAATCTGCTTTGATAAAGAATGTGATTATATATATGAAATATGATTTGTAATTGAGGGTATGTGAGTTATGAAGTAAGTAATTAGTAATGTCTTGTATATTGTTAACAAAAGGCAGCGATTAATATTGAAGAGGTAGGATCAGCAAAGAAAGTGTCTACTTGTTGAAAAGATATGTCTTTTGGTTAAATCTCCTATGGAAGATATATTAGAGGAATGAAGATCAATTTTAAAGGGATATAGATTACAGAGCGAATAAAATGTATATATATATTTCTAAATATGTATTTCCAAGGAAGAAGCAATTCGATGATATTTCTGAGTTTAAATATATAAATATATATATATTTCTGACACACTTTTCTAAGTATGACAGCAAAGAAGGAATTCATCAAGTAAGCAAGGTAGTATTCAACATTTAGAAAATACAGAGCAGGCCCAAGTAATAAAAGCAGACAGATATATATATGACAGCAGTGATCAACAGAGGATATTTTCTGAGTATATAAAAAGCATCTGATTTGAATAGGCACAATTAAGAAAGGAAGGATGAGAGAATCCGATTAATAAATATATTTCTGAGTTCAAGGTAGAAATAAGGAAAATATACCACAATTCTAATCAGGCAGATCGGGTATTGAAAAACAAGATATATATATATATATGTACAATTCGGAAAGAGATGAAACATGGAGTAATGGGGCAGTGGTAGCATGTAAAGGAGATTTAAAAGTAACTATAATGTGAAGGAAGTTTATCTAATTCAGATAGCACAAGGTCCATATGATTGTGGTAGAATGTTCATATAGGATGTTCTCTAAATCTGATTAATAGGTTATGCATATCATCATCAATAATTCATGCATGTTACCATTTATATGTCACTTTCATATAATGCATTGTTGATATGATTGTTTGCAACTATGAGTGTGATTACTTATTATGCATTAATGTGGATTCTTGTATGAATGTTATGATGAGGGAATTGAGGGCCTACGAGGAGGGAAACGGCGTTGGGATCATCTTCTAAGTACGCCACCCCATCGTGGATGGCTAAGGCTTGCCACATGTGGGCCAAGGGGGCATGGGAGGCCACCCTTGGGCTTAGGAGGAATGATTTCCGGGACACCCTGCTGTAGCTGCATCGCTGACCCTCCATCATGGAAATTAATAAAATCATAAGAGGAAACAAAATGGTTTTGATAAGGGGTACGGTGATAGGACGCCTCACTAGGCACACCACCCCATATGGATGGCAAGAGGCCACATAGGGCCAAGAGGAGTGAAAAACCCGCTCTTGGGCCTAGGGTAGAAGGTTTCTTGGGCACCCTATCAAACCATTTTGCTCCGGGAAATTACATGATAATTTCGAAACCCTAACCCTAAACTTGCAGGATTTGAATTTTTTGGGTAAAATTAGTGTTGTTCCAATAGGGGACATTACACTTGAGCAAGTCATTCTTTGAAGCACTTTGTGATCTGATTTGGTGGAAAACAAATTCACTGTCACCAAATGCCTGTAAAATCTCTATTCCTCTCTTCTGTGCCAGCTGTATACCTTGAATTAAGGCCTCATACTCAGCCACATTATTAGTACAACTAAACTGAAATCTAAAAGCAGAGAAATAACTTTCTTTTTGGGGTGAAATTAGTACAACCCCTGTGCCTGCTCCATTTTTGCTTCTAGAGCCATCAAAATACATCTACCATATCCCACTTAAATATGTTGTTACCTTCTCAATATTATGGATGATGGCATCCCCTTCATGGATACAATAAGTACCCAACTTTGTTTCCTCTATATGATCAGGAGTGTCAAACTGAAAACAATTTGCCCACTCATCGAGCAGTATATTAGGGATCTCCTCCACAAGTGTTGCAGCCTCATGCCTACTGTTGTCATCCTCCTCCAACTCATGGATTGTGCTGTTCATATTGGTAGGTTGGGAGAATAGGGCTCTATGTGGTCATTAGCAATAGGCTCAGCCTTAATGGTCACTTTAGTGCCATATCTAGTTCTAAATAACATATGGGACCAATCAGAAGATAGGTACCCACCTATCTTGGCAGTGAAATCCCTAGATAAAATATGCCAAAGTATGCGGGGAAGTCAATATCTAAGATATCTTGTGAAACAGAGCAGCCAGGGCATGCATGCAGAGTGAGTTTTAAATCCTTAATCACATCTGTTGTTTTAATAGCAGTGCCATCTAATTGCACTACCCCCTTAGTCATAGGCTTCTATTCAATGCCTAACTTATCAGCTATATTTTTGGGCATAACAGAAGTACTCGCCCCAAAATCTATCATACAATTATGCAATTATTTATCAACAATGATTAGGGAAACATAAAATGGAGGGGGCTTACTAATTTTGCTTGTGCTTGCCTCCTCTTTTGGTTGACACAAGCTTGCTGGGATGGTTGCCTTTTCTTTTATTGCCTCTACGACAGGCTGATTGAAGCTGGTCAAAGCTTCCTGTAACAAATCCCTCTGTGATGGGATCAACAAAGCATCCCGCATAGTGACACTCAAGTTATTCTTTTTCATTTGATCGACTATGCTGAAGGGAATTTGTTCGTCCTTTTGGAATGTCTTTGCATTGACAACGTCGACCTTAGCTTGTTGGCCGACTTGGGAGTGCATTGCTAGCACCGACTTCACTGGCCCAACAGTTGATCCGCCTGGGCTAAAGGTGTTTCCTTCGCTGCGTCCTTGGTTGCGCCTGCTGGGGACGCGTTGGGTATGGTTGAATGTGAAGTGGAGGCATGAGCGGTTGTAGGGATCGCTACATCCTCAGCTGCCCTCCTCTTGGCTCTTGTGTTGAATGCAATTGGGCCTGTGCCCTGATTGTGTAATGTTCCTTTTTTTAGCCTAGTCATCCTGGAGGCACTTATCCTCATTCCAAACCTTTGAAGTAAATATTTAATTATCAATTTTGGTAATTTGAGGAAAAATTGATAAATTGATAATTAATCAGGGTATTTATATTTTTGGTGCACTTAAGTTATAATGTTGCATTTTATAAAAGTGACTTAAGTGTGGGATGGGGACATATTTATTTTTTTCTCCTAGACTTATTATTAAAGTGAGCACCACTTTGGAATATGAGAACTTTATTAAGTTGAGAAAAAATATTATAATTTCAAGAAAAGTGAGTTTGTAACTCCAGGTGCCTTTATAAGCAGATGGAGAGCTCATTTGGAGGAGCATGCTTGAAATTTGTATTGTTACTCTGTTGGATTGAACCTGCGTGTTCTTCCATTTTTTCTACCTTCTTGTGGACGAAAACCCACTTGAAGAAGATCAGTTTTGGTAGTGTGATATCTACCCTAGCTGGTTATGGTGGTTTCTACTTCAAGAAACCAATGGAGCTCAATGGAGATAGAAGATTTAATGAAGTTTTTGTTGTTGTTGATTGTGTAGAGTTGATTGTAATCATTTTTAATGCACTTTGGAGTGTTTTTGGAGAGTTATTTGGTGTTTCTGAATTGTCCTAGCCTGGCCATACATTTCATGGCCGTACAGTTGAATTCTCATTTTGGAAAAATGCAAATGAAATTGAAGTTTGTTATTTGCTTTTGTTGGTGTCTTTGTATGGTGGAATCGACTCTTTTGAGACCCATTTAAAGAGTTCAGATGCAAGGAATGATTTTTAGTTGCCATCCGTACCTTTTTGTGGCCGTACATGCTGAAAATCTTATGGATGCTGATCAGAAAATATTAAGACTTTCTTGGCATTTTTTTGTGATTGCATTATGATTGGTAGGCTTAAGCGATCCTTTTGGAACTAATTTATAGTGGCTTGAATGTGCTTTGAGTTTGCTATGGTGATGTCCATACAGTACTTGCCGTACCAGCTGAAGATGAGTCGATGCATATTGTGAATGATTATCAACTCTTTTGCATGGAGAGTTTATTGCAATGTTTTTGTGATGTTTAGGCGACCTCTTTTGGATTGAATGCAGAGTTGTAATTGAGTTTGGAATTTTTACTTAGCTGAGTACGTACTCCTAGCCGTACGGCCCAGCAGAGGGTCAGAATCTTGCATATATCAGAAGACAGTTTGTTTGACAGTATATTGTGCAGTTTTCATAGCATTTTTCAATGATATTGGATGTGTTTGGGTAGAGGCAACTCGTGTGTGGGTTCTGGTGGATTTGCTAAGTCTATGGGCAGCCGTACATGTCTATACCAACTTGATTTCTTCTTTATCAGTTGTGGGCGGTGATCAACTATAGTCAGGACAATATTCTTCTTCCTTAAGGCAATGGATTCATGTTTTGTTCAATGATGATATACATGGTATGGTCTCTACTTCAAGATCTTCATTAATACATCAATAAGCTCTAATAATGGATCATTTGTTATAACTTATTACAGTATTTGAATTCATTGTACTCTTTCCTTAATGCAAACATATAAGGACCCTTGAATGGTTTACCGCCAGTGAGGAAAAAGAATCCTTCTTATTTTGCTCTCACCCACTGAACAAGTGAAGTATTCCCACTAAACAAGTAGATGGCTTTATAATTCTTTCTTTATTGTTCTTTACCCACTGAAAGTGGTGAATCCCCACAACTTGTGGATGCCCGCCGCAGCGAATGAATTGTAATTTCTTGTTGCATAGTTGCTTATAGTAAGCCAATCACTGTATGCTCTCACCTTGCCCATCCTGGGATCTAGGTGATCAGAAAGTGTGAGGTGTTTAGGGGGTTGATGCAATTTCATGCTAACACTGCCATATCATTGTATGAAATTTTGAAAAATTTGGGGTAGCATCTTACAGATTGACACCACAGAAATCATCTTGTGTCCAATTCATCAAAATAGGATTGTTTTGCATTTGTTCTTGCCCTCCTACCATCTCTTGATTGGGATTGACTTGTTCTAAATTCATTGGCTAGCTTTGCACCGTCAAAGCCTGACTGAATTGTCCACTTTGGCACAAGTTCTGATCATGGGGCTAATTGCATGGATAGCACCAATCGTTATCCTGAGCCAAATTGTTCTGTATGGGCACCAAACGTCCAGATGTGCTAGCAACATTGGGGTGTACAACATTCAATGCTCTGATATAACTGGGTTGATTTGGCCTCTGCACATTACCCTGATATGGTGGTCTGCTTTGTTGATAATTTTGATTGAATGGCTGATATGGCCTGCTGGGTTGTGCTTGTTGCTTTTTTAGTGCCACGAACTCATTGCTAAAACTTTGTGGCAAAGTCTTAACTGTTGTGACCAAATCACACATCACCCCATTAGGAATAGGGACCCCCCTTTTTTTTTGAGCTCTGAGCTTTTCAATGAGTTTTCAATGAGTTTTCAATGAGTTTTAACGAGATTTTAATGATGTCCTGACTTGTTTTCCTTTGCCGGCTCGGTAACAATTTCCTTGCCTATGATCTTTGGTTCACGATTAAGGATAGATAAACTTGCAATAATGATCAAATCCTATCTAGATATTGAGTTTTGAAGTGAATCCTTCAGAATGTTTGAGACCCTGAAAAGACTAAGACTAAAGCCTGAAATCCTGAAAATCCTGAAAAATGGCTAAGTCTGAAATCTGGTGAATCCTCCAAATTCTATATTTTGCACCTTAAATCTGGTGGATTCGGGACCTATCTCAAACATCCTGAAAGGTATATTGAAAAATATTTAAAGTATAAGAAATTCTTATACTTAAATATATTTTTCAATATACCTTTACTCGCGCGATCCTGAAAAATACTTGACGAAGTCAGAGGATTCAAAACACTGATCTAATGCGACTAGACACTTAGATGGCGCAAATCTGGGCGCAAAATCACGAAGCAGAAGACATTTGAGCCAGAGGATTTGAAAACTCCATCCAGTGCGCCCATCTAATCCTTCATTCAGTGCGAAAATATCAGAGGATTTGAAAACTCCATCTAGTGCGCCCAGACTAAAAGGTCATTTCGGAGGAAGAGATGAGGATTTTAATGCCTTCAACCAATGCGAAAATGAAAAAGACAAGTCTAAAGCCAATCTTGGAGCGAATTTTAATGAAAATTCCTGAGGATTTCAATCCTTGAAGTGATGCGCCACCAAGAAAGAGGAGGGAAATGTAAGGATTTTGACTTGAGAAATGTCTAGTTTAAAGAGGATTCCAAAAGAGGAAGCAATGCGCCCAAAACTAAAGGATCTTTTCCTCTCATCTAATGCGCTTCACCTAAACATTCGACATAAGTATTAGTCCCTTCACCAAATTACAAGTTCAGAGGATTCCAAAAGCCTATCTAATGCGACTTCTTGAGAGATAACTTCATAGGATTCCAAAAGTTGATGTAATGCGCTCAAGTGATTTCTAGATGAAGTTCCAATGACCCTTAACCGAAGCGCCATCCACAGGATTTGGAAACTTGAACCAATGCGCCAACACTCTAGAGGATTCTCCAAGCTGATCCAATGCGCCATATCATGAGGAGATTGCCAGTAGATATCCAATGTTCGGTCTTCAAGGTAAGTTTAGAGGATTCTTACATAGTGAACTAATGCGCCCATTCCAAAGTTCGTCCCATGCGTAGTATAAGAAGAGTGCGACTTAAATCCAGAGGATCCTACAAGGGCAACCATTGCGCCATACATCATATATGATCCACATCAAGACAAAGGCTATCTAAATTCACTCAAGATGGAAGACTTCAACCTAGCCAAGCAATGCGCCACCTCCCAAGCCCCTTATCTAAGCGCTCCACAAGAAGAAATCTAAAAGGGCATCTAATGCGCCATATCCAAAGGAGGAGGATGAAGTTTTATTTTGAAGATCTCATGTTGCCCATCTAATGCGCCAACATTATGAGGTAGTAATCAAGGTTTGTATCTAGAAGATTTTTAAGTCTCATCTAATGCGCCATGAATGAAGTTTATTTGTGAAGAGCTTAAACTACCTATCCAATGCGCCAAATGTCTTGAGGATTTCAATCCTCTATCTAATGCGCTATTCCTTTAGAGGATTCTCCAAAACATTATCCAATGCGTCACTTCCTTGAGCAGGAAAAAAACTAGGTGTCATCTAAACTAATGTTGAAGAGGAGTCCTAATCCTTCATCCAATGCGACATGATAAGAGGAATCCAATCCTTGATCTAGTGCGCCTCAAGGATTATAAAAGAAAGATCATGCTATTTTAAAGAAGAAGACAACACTAAGCTGATCCAATGCGAAAAATCTTGAGAAGACTCTCTACCCTCCATCCAATGCGAATTGCCAAGGAGAGTTTCAATACTTGATCTAATGCGACTAGGAGGATGATGAAGGAAGAGCATTATGAAACAAAGAGAAGAAGACAACAACATGCTGATCCAATGATGTTTTAATGAAGAAGACATTTACACGAAGACCTCAACTAAGGCGAAATTCCAAGAGGATTCGAATTTTTCATCTCATACGCTTGAAGGAGAGGAAAAACGCCAACCTACAAGAAGAAGAACATCAAAACTTTATCCAATGCGTTCACAAAAGAAAGAAGTTTCAAACATTTAATAGTTGTTGCCTTCGGAAAACGTGAAATTGCATTCATTTAATAAAGATCAAAACTAAATTAAATGTTTGTGCATGAGGTCGGCCTAGGAAGAAGGAAGGTTTTTTTAAAGTGAATTATATATATGTGCCTCATTTCTTTTTCATTTGATTTATTTTTAAGAGCAGAATTTTCTTCAAGGAGCAGCCACAAGAAGTTGATTTTAGAAGATAAATTTGATTTTATCAAATTTTGCCAAGTGGGAAGTCAAATTGCAAGGTATCAAATACAAAACAGCTCATCAAGTAAGTCTGATCTGAGTTTTTTCTGATCTGATTTTCTTATTTTTCTTTCATTAGATGCCTTGAAATTGTTTAAATGTTGATAAAATTCTTGAAGAATAAATGGATTTTTATGATTTTTCATAGATTTTCCAAATTTAATAGTAATATTTCATAATTTTAAAGGAAAATTTCATAATTTAATCCATTAAAGTTGCTGAAGTAAAATCTAGATTTTGTTTGCAATCACTTATTCACGTCAAGTCTGCAGAATAATGGCAATGACTTCCAAGGAACGACAAGCCAAGATCCGGATGGATGCCAAAGGGAAGATTCCTGAATCAAAGCTCGTCTCAAGGTGGACAAATGTAAGCGATACAAATATGGGAAGCAGCAACTTGGAAGATATCAAGACAGTCCTTGAAGAACCTAACGGAGGAAGCCTCGCTCGAGCCATCATGAGGAGTGGAGCCATTGAAGCTGCTTGTTTTCCGCCAACTTTGCCATGTCCGGAAATGATCATCGAATGTGTCAAAAAGTATGATGTAAATACAAGGCAAATCATAGCCAAGGATGGAACGATACTAGCCTATTTGCAAAGGGAAGCAGTTGAGGAAACTTTCAACATTCCAACCAAAGAGAGGATGATCAGCATCTCAAAACAACAAGGCCAGCAGGAGTATGATGTCGACACCAAGATAAAGTTACAAGAGATAAGGAGAGAGTGGATGGCCAATCCAGCCATGAAGTTCAACATGAATAATCCTCCACAGTTCCATAAGTCAGATTTTCATCCGGAAATTGGATATCTAATCATGTTTTTGAACAGAATGACAGGAATGCCTCAATCTGCTACTTTCCAGCCTTGGATGTACTCTTTCATCAAGTCAGTTCTTAAAGGGAAAATGATTGATTGGGCTGGACTTATCAGTCAAAGTATACATGAGCAGTTCCTCAGTTTTGCTAAAACTAAGACTTGTTATATGAGTTCCTATATAGTGTATCTTCTTGCCAGAAATGAAGTCTACTCAGGTTTAACCAAGAAAGGAGAAGTCGGCATTGGACCTAACAAATACTTGTCACATCAATGTTATCCTCAGTTGCACCTGAAGAGTATTAATCATTATACAAGGTTTAATGATGCATTTGCTATGTTCATAATGAAGAAACTGAGGGGAGAATTTCATAAAAGGTTGTCTAATGCAGCAAGAGAATTCATTTCAGCATATGGACACTGGTATACTCAACATGAAAGGTACACTTACCTAAGGATCCAAGGATTCACATCATATCCATACAGATTGCCAAGGTATCCAACCAACAGGATGGTAATGTTAGAAGTTACAAGACAACTCCTAGAACTCATCAGGTTGCAGAAGTTGAAGAAGAAAGGAGGAATCCAATTTCCACTTCGTCTTGGACAAAATCTGGAATGTCCATCTTTATCAGCAGCTGAGTATTCTGAAATAGAGCTACAGGCTTATCATTTGCAGACTCATGGCACCAAGAGGCCTAACTTTGACCCTTTCCAAGTTTGCTGGAAATACAACAGAGAATTCAAACATATCAAGCAGTTGGAAGATCACTGGGCCAGTGCTCAAGATGAAGATGATCTCCGAACTCTTCAAAGTTCAAGACTCGACTGGGATTTAGTCAGAGCCACCAAAGCATTCAGGATTCCAGACCAGTTCACCGAGGATGATACTATGCTAGTAGATGAATTTGACAAAATAAAGGATTTGCCTTACACAATTGATTGGTCAAAGAGAGATGCATCCGAAGAAGATTTGATAAAGCCGGTTTTAGCCATGACACAAGTGTGTATCAATCAACTATTGCAGGAAATGAGTGCTGAAAGTCGAGATCTCACCTACAATAAGATGGATGAAGGAGAACCCAAGCAGCATAGTACACATAGCCAACCACAACATAGTGGGAATGATCAGAGCAATAATTCAACTAGAAAGAGGAAAAGACCTAGTCAAGATCAAGGGGAATCAAGCCGAAGACCTCAGAAAAAGAGTAATCCATCTACTTCATCTAATCCACAAGAAGGTGTTTCAATTGTTCAAAATCCAATACAAGAGATAGAAGTAATAGAAGAAGTTGCATTGATTCCATCAGGATGAAATAGGACAAGCTGAATCTGATGAAGAAGTAGCTCGTGTTCAACACAATCAAGCTCATGAACAACGAGATCTTTCTACTTTCCCACCATGGTTGAGACAAAGGATTGAAGAAAGCACAATTGTAGAGACTTATCAGCCTACTGCAGTTGAGGAATTGCTTGTAAATGTACAAAAGAATAATCAGAAGAAGAAAGCCACGATCCTTTCTAAAATCACTCAAGATTCTGCTGGAAACAGAGAGGTCCACATAGCTGTTCCTAGAAGTGATAAGGAGATAGAAAACATGGCCCCTGAGGATTATAATTTGACTACAATTGGCATGGGTCCAATCACAAGGGAACAAGTCGATGAAGAACTACAAGATGCAGTGAATAATGTGAGAAGTATGTTGAAACAAGAAAGAGAAGCAAGGATAAAAGTTGAACAAGATTTTAGTACATTGAAGCATTACATCCAACAGGTCATGCAACCTATTCAACAGAAGGAAGCTACTGCAATTCCTCCTTCCATTCTTCCACAGGAAACAGTATCCCGAGTTGAGGACATGAGAACTTCATCCCAGATGATGAAGGGATGGATAGAAAAGACAGAAGACAAGGCCTATATTTACCTAGAAGAAATTGTGCAAGTGTATGACAGAGTCATTAAGCTCCAAGGTCGAGTCCAAGCTTTATTGGAAAGTTGTGCTGAGTTCAAACCAATCAAAGAGCAATATATGCCACAACTCAGAAGCTTAATGGAAGCTCCAGTAGAAGATTTAATTCATAATAAGGTGATTGACAGAGATACTCCACATGACTTTGTCACTTGGTATTTCTCCTTTCACAACAAGGGGCAACTAGTTGATAAGATTGAAGTAGATATGTCCAGGATAAGAAGTGTTCTTCTAAGAACAGAAAATCATATATATACTGCTTTGACAAAGATTTGTAATCCTTATGGAAATGTTACCATTGAGAACATGAAGCAACAAGTTAAGGCATTCTACTTTCAATATGATGGACTTGATGAAAGTCAACTAGATAATATATTCACACTTGCATATCGTCTTGGGGAAAATAAGTCTTGGATAAACGACTGGGAGAAGACACTTGGAGTCTATGAGGCAGATGTAGCAGTGGCAGAAGGATCCATTAAGGCAGCGACAAGTGTACCAATGGAAGATATTATTCAAATTGTGTCCAGATTCATTGTATCTTATAGTACTACTACATAGTACTCGCCTTGATGATGTGGCTTCCTTATCCTCGTGGAAAGCGTGCCTTTGTTCTCTCTTTCATGACTTCTTTCATTTAATATGAGTAACCTCCTGTATTTAATAAAGTTAACCTCATTCATTTAATAAAGTATAGTTTGTTGTAACTACTTGTGATGTGGCTTGATCTGATCCGCTGATTTCGCCGATCAATCTTGACCCTTCTCTCCTTTGAGGACTATAAAAGAGCTCTCATTGCTCTCATTTGTAACGGTTGGAAATTCTGAAATTGTTGTAAGAGCTCTCTGAGATAATAAAGGACTCATTGATTTGGTGATTCTATTTATATTTCTGAGTGTTTGCATGGTTTCAATTTTCACACGAATATTAAG
Source organism: Cunninghamia lanceolata (assembly GCA_027924645.1). Classification (NCBI taxonomy): domain Eukaryota; kingdom Viridiplantae; phylum Streptophyta; class Pinopsida; order Cupressales; family Cupressaceae; genus Cunninghamia; species Cunninghamia lanceolata. Next base: position 12,956,530 of record BSBN01000655.1, read on the forward strand.
TTAAGTTACAAGTTTTCTTTTTAAGTATAAGTTAGTTAGTGAAAGATTTTTATTACCTTGTAGTGAAGTCTTTACAATTGAGCGTCAATTTGATCTTTATGCTTGTTGAATTTTCATGAGCATAATTGATTTAAACATCTTGCATACCTTTGAAGATAGCACCTCTCTTGTGTAGTTGTTTTATCTTGGCGAAACAAGATCTGGTTCGACTTCACTTTAAGCAGTAAATGTCCTTCCATTTAGGATTAGATTAGTATTTCTCAACCCTATATCTTTTGCCTTTTTTTTTTATCAATCATTTAGATTTAGGATCAGAACGTCCATTGCTAAATCATACGCGTCAGTTGCAGTACCTAGATTTTCTAGTGTTCACTTCCAGAGTCTTTGAAACAACAAGTTGAACAATTGTGTAAGTCCCTTTGTTGATTAACAGCAGAATCATACTTAAATCATTGAGCTGTTTCCTACTGAAATTGAAACATTATTAGAAGAAGGAACCTTGGAGTCATCTCGTTTGATCACTTAGTTCAGCATCCGAGAGGCTTTGCTCAAGAGAGAGTTAAATACCTAGTATTTTACTCTATTGTTGATCATGGGGCTAATTGCATGGATAGCACCAATCGTTATCCTGAGCCAAATTGTTCTGTATGGGCACCAAACGTCCAGATGTGCTAGCAACATTGGGGTGTACAACATTCAATGCTCTGATATAACTGGGTTGATTTGGCCTCTGCACATTACCCTGATATGGTGGTCTGCTTTGTTGATAATTTTGATTGAATGGCTGATATGGCCTGCTGGGTTGTGCTTGTTGCTTTTTTAGTGCCACGAACTCATTGCTAAAACTTTGTGGCAAAGTCTTAACCTCATGCAATTTATTTGAGGGTGTCGTTGAAGAGGCCGCAGGGGTAACCATTGTAAGAATTGGAGCCACAGCAGGCTGAATAATAGGAGCCTCTGGAAATAAAGGCATTGGTGGCCTTGGAGCAATCTTCCCAGCCTAAATTAGGCAGTTTTCTACCCTGATCGTTGTGTCATATGCATCTGGTAACACAGTCCCTCCCATAGATTGAATCATGACAGCAATGTCAGAATTCAGAGATCTCAAATAATATATGAATGCAATGTTTGGGGAGGGTTTTACCAATAATGGGATCATGTCCCATTACTTCTGAAACCTGTAGTTGAAGTCCACCATGTATTCATGGGGGGCTTGCTTGATTGTAGCTAGTTGCTCCATTAGTGACAGGTAGTCACTCTTGTCTTCAAAGTGCTGGGATAGTCTAGTGCCCAAATTATCCCAATTGTGGATGGAATTGGCTAGGAGACCTCTATACCACTGAAGAGCTTTCCCTTTGAATGAAAAAGCCAGCAGTCTCACAGCCACATTGTCTACAATGACATTGTGGACAGAGCATACACTGGCAATGTCTTGGATATGTTCAACAGGGGTGGTGGAATTTTCATCAGTAAAAAATGGTATAGCCTTTAAGGCTGAGGTAGGGATATCGTCATACTGGGCTAGGTCTAGAGGACTACCCCCATTAAATGCAACAAAAGGAAGGTTCCTTTCCATGTTTGGGATATTCAGGTTAATTCTAGGTATATGCAAGGTCCTTCTTGAATATTGAAACCTAACTTGGAATCCAGCTGGAGGGGGAGTAGACTGGGCTCTTGAAGGAGATGGAACTACACTCCTATTTTCCCTCACAGGGGACCTAGACAGTCTACTTATTCTTGATTCAGTAAATGATAGCTCAATGAATTGAGAATTACCTCTATAAGAAGATGGGGTCTGCACTCCAAGCATGAAATGTCGAGTTGATGTGAATATTGGACCAGCAGAATCGCTAGGTGCTTGTTGAATGCTTCTATAGCAGCAAATGAATTGAGAACAACACTGAAATTCTCAACTCAGCTCTTACTCAGAGCAGAGTCCCACTAGGCATGCTAGAAATTGTTGTCACGTGAAATTGCACCCTACTTGAAGACTGTCCAAGCATTCCAATGACACAATGGGATTGATCTCAAGGTGTGGGACCTTGCAGTTGAGATCAGACCTCCAGAGAAGGCTGGTTCCTCTTTTTGAGCTTAAGGATCAAAGAATTAGACTAAATCTAATGCTACACTCACAGGGACAAGGGAGAAGAAAATACTGAAATTAAAAGGGGAGGTGATGCACCAGATTTTAATATGTTAGTTGGGACTGACATAACACAACAACGATCTAAAATACTGAAAGAACTCACAAACTTATAGCTTTGACAGAGGCTCGAATAGAAGATTATAACTAATGAAGGGACTGTTTTATCCACAGAACGAGTCACAAGCTTCAAATAAACACAGAGAAAAAGCATAAGAGGTGAAATATCAATGATTGTATTGATCATGAAAACTAAATAGCCATTACAAAGGGGAGATAATCTATTACAGAAGAGTAGACACAAAATAACCATCTACATTCATTGGTGAACAATCAACTAGAGCCAGGAAAGGCTCAGAAAATGAGCACAATGTATCACATCCAGTTGGTTCTGTAGGTGCATTACAAGGTCTGAAAATAACAAATAATCTGCCCAGAATAACAGTCTAGAAGAACAGCTATCAACAACCACCCTTTTTACATCTTTGATTCATGTATATATAGCATTTTCATCCATCTGCAACATTGGGCGCTAAAAAATCAGTCAACTAACACTACCCAAGTGTCCATTCTGCATTAAAATCTAGCTCAGAAGCCCTGTCAGAAGACCATCAGAAAGGGACGGTACCCATGCTCTGCCAAGTCTGCAAACTTGCAGGAGAAGACCTCCTGCACACATGGTTACTTGATACATTGAAGAAGGAAGGTCTGAAATCCTTCTATGTACCTGCAAATCCATTTTGTAGCTTCTTTGTACAATCACATTGAAGGATTTAACTGTTTCAACTACCTGATTCTGACTTTTGTGCAACATTTGTACTTCAGGTATTTAATCCCTTCTGCAACAACAGAAAATTATGTCCTTCAAGCTTTTACAACACTTTAAAATATGTAGATTTCTTAAATATTGTAAAGTATCATCCATTTTCATTAATTTCATCATTTTGACCTTTTATTCTACCTTATCGGCAAAATTCCCATTTTCACGAACCAAGTCTGCCCCTGTCTCTTCTTTGCCTTATCAGCAAAACTTCATTTTTCAGAATAGTAGAACTTTCTCTATCCTTTTGCCTTATCGGCAAAATCCCTATTTTATGAACCTTTTGGCTTTTGCTTTTTGCCTTATTGGAAAAACCTCATTTTCATAACCAAGCTCTTTCTTCTTTCGGGCCTCTTGGTCTTCCATTTTGCATTTTGCATCATCTTCTATTTTGCCTTATCGGCAAACTTGCCATTTGGCGAACTTGACCAAGTTGTCGCCTTATCGGCGAATCTCCATATTTGCAAACCACTTAGCAAGTTTGTTCCTTGGCCAATTCCCCAACTTGCCACCTTATCTTACTTTCTTCACCTTATCGGCGAACTTTCCATTTGGCGAACCAACTCTTCCTTCGCCACGTTATCCCTTTCCTTATCTTTTCCTTCAATCGGTGAATTCTCACTTTTCGAACTTGGCCTATGTCCTTGCTTGTCACTTTTCCTCTGTGGTCAGCGAAATCACCTCTTCGCCAACCAACCAAGCCTCCTGCTTGCTTTCTTTATCGGCTTATTGCCCTGTCGGCGAATTTAGGAAATCACGAACTGTTTCTTCTTTTCGCATTTTCGTCGATTTCTCGACCTCCTTTTCTTTTGTCTTTCGTTTTGCCCTTTAGTCGGCTATTTGCCTTATCAACTAACTTGTGAAATTTCGAATTTTTGGGGAGTTCGAACTTTTGTCGATTCACCGATAGAGCAACCTGTTCCCCCTTTTTGCCTTAGCCGATTTTCTTCATCCTTGCCTTAGCCGCATTCACCTGTCTTCACTGCTTCATTCCTTTGTCAGCAAATTTGCCGACAAAGGCAAACGTTTTCTTTTCTTTTTATTTCTACCTTAGCCACTTGCCCGCCTTCCATTTATTTAGTCGATTTGAGAAAACTGCAAAGATCGAGCCTCAGGCCTTCATCCTTCCGCCTTCCAAAAGGAAGAGGAAGAAGAAAATCTCCGACCTCCGCAGCTGAGTAACAGTTGAAAAGATTCAGTGGAGTTCAGACTTCGGACCTTCTGCCTTTCGGCTTCCTTAAGAAAAGAGAGAAGAGAAGAACCCCGAGCTCCGCAAATTTGAAAGACTTAGCCGTTTGAAGAAAGAATCGGCGGAGGTCAGGCTTCGGGCCTTCCACCTTTCTTGGTAAAGTTAATCCCGATGACGTCGCGGCCACTTGGCAACTTCCCCTTGTTCCACAGCTACAGACAAAGCTTCATTGAAATGCTCCGCGGAATGGCGAAAGAGTCACAAAGTAGACCACATGGCACCCATCGAGTCGCTTGGATGATCAACTGTCGAACCTTGCCACATGTCTTCTTCCCGTGGTTTCGCAACCCTGTTGCGGGTCCACCCAAAAGACTTAGCGGAATGGCGGAATGCGGGTCGGCCGTCGGGCCATTCGCCTTTCGCCTTCCATGAGAAAAGGGAGAGGGAAGAAGAAAAGTCCGAAGTCTAAATCCCTGAAACACTCAGAGAAATTTCAAAAGCAGAGGGCGAAGTTCGGAGCAAAGTAGGATGACATGACGAAAGGGAGAACTCCGAACTCCGAAACTCCGAAAAGGTTAAAAACACAAGAAAAACTCAAGATTTTTGGACTTAGTCGATTTTGGGATGTTTTTTCTTGCATTTCTAAAGGAGAAAACACTTAGAGATTTCATGGATTTGGGCTATTTGGCTGGGAAGAAAAATAGGACAACACTATCCTTTTGTGATTAGTAATCTTCTTATGATCACTGATCAGTAGCATTCTTTCATTATTGTGACCTAAACATTCTTGATCAATACGGTGTTTAGTAGCATCCTTATTAGTACTATGGTCAATTAATATGGGCATCAATATTGCAGTCAACATTATAGGAAATATTACTGATGAAAATGATTAATATGAAACATTGTTAAGATAGGACATTGTTATCCTGAAATGCTTGCCACTGCTGTAAATTTGAGAGGTATTTGAAAAGGTTAGGGAGACTGTTGTTGTGAACTGTACTTACCATTTTGTGTATAGATTAGTCGCATTGACGTAATAGTTAAGGAGAACGATAGGGTTAACAGGTTGTATTTACACTAGTTGTGTTCTATTGCATTAAGGGTTCATTATCATTTTGGCAGTCATTTACTAACATTGTTAAAGAGATTTATATTACATTATTTGTAATCAATGATCTCAAAATTAATGAGAAAAAACCATATTTCAAAATTCATGTTGTACACTTCCGTTTACTTTCAAGCTCACTTTCTATGCAATTAGTATGGCTTTAAATGTAAAAAACATCAATTATTTCTCTTTTTAAAAATATTTACTACATTTTTTGGGTTTCCTGATTTTTTTTTGATAGTGTCCCGAGAAATTTAAAATATCTTTATCTTTTGGGATGCCGAGAAATTCCCGAGAACAATATTTGCTTCTATGGTCCTACAAGTGCATGCTATGTACTTGAAAACTGCCTTTATTTCTTCAAAATGGCCACAATGCCCAAGAATATCCATTGCTATGTTGTAAGTCATCTGATCTACTTGGAAGCCAGCATTTTGCATATCTCTATAAAGTATAAAGTTTTAACATAGTAGAGTACTTTTTGATCTGCTTGCTATTTGGGAATTTGATTTACTTGATAAACATTCAACTTCACATTCAAATTGGTCAATGGCCCAATAGTAGCAGGTCCCCAATACTTGTCTCAAAATACTAGAAACTTGCTCTACAAAACTCCCTTTGGCAGGCAAAGAAGCCCATTGAGAACCATTTCCATTTATCTTCTTAATTCCTCCGACATGTCCTTTATTCATGCCTCTTCTGTGGTTTTTAGGTTGTCTAAAATTATTCACATCTATGGAGAACATTCCAGGATGAATTTTATCTGTTGCATTACTTGTGCTCCATTTATTGTTACTTTCTGGATTAATTTTATAGCCTGCATACTGACAAGGAGTAGAACCTTTCATTGTCCTTAGAAATATGGATAAGGTGTGGTTGTGAAACAATTGGTTTGTCTTGTACATTGGTTGTCAAGCTGTATCCCTTGCGATATATATGTTTTGAGGAATTTGGACTAGAGCGTTGTTGCTCCTATCCCTAAACACTAGCTAAATACTCTTGTCTTAGTGGCGGTGCTTCTTTCCTAGAATTGGAATATGGTAGACATTCATCGTAGCCCTGAGAAAATGTCCTTTGTGTCTGTAATAAGTTGCTTAATCCTTCTGGTGCATTTTGTTTCTGAAACTCTTTATTTCTTGTCGAAGATACTAAAGATGACCTAGAGGAACTGTTAGGTGATCTTGGTTTCCTTTTAAGTGCTCCAATATTATTGCTAGGACATGCTGCTTCCTGAGAATCACTCAACACAGATAGATGCTTAACTACCATGAGACCACCACCAATTGAATTATCAGGAACTGCTGTTAGAATAGAAATGTCCAATTCTGCAACACTTTAAACTTTTACAGCTCTACTAGCTTCTTGTTTGACAACTTCATTTTCAGTTCCTGAAATAGAAACTTCGGGAGGAACTTTATATCTTGGACTTGGATATTTATCACTTGTGAAGGTCGGTCTTAGCATGCCATTTGAATTACTAAATTTCGAGGATGGCAAATGAGAACATCTGTGGGTGCTAGAGTTAGTTGAGTCATTGAAACAGGATTTGGAGACGGTATTGTCATCTTCAGGGAAAGGAGTTGAGCCACCATCCAAAGAATTATTCTGCACACCAGATACTATAAAGGACCTGGCACCCTTGCCAAAATGAAGCAACTATTTTGACCTCAACATTACTGTCTTGGCTAGAAATGAGTGAATGGTTGTAGAAAAGACCAATTTTAGTCAGCATAATTCCCTCCTTCAACGAAAACATTTTAATGGTTCATGTGGCCTTGCAAAAACATATTGGTGAAAACAACAATGGAAGCATGAGCATGGCATTCCAACAAGCCGTGGATAGGATACTGGTAAAGGGCATGGCATTTGGTTTTACACCTGCAAATCACACTAGCTTGAAAGTTTCTGCAGCCTTTCAAATAAATACATTTTGTGCATATCGTATAATCCTAGCATTCCATGAGACCACATTTCTTTGAGGGATTCAATCAAAAATTTCACATGACATATCTATACTCCAACGTTTTGTAGAGATGTCTACCAAAGCATTTGATACTATAATATATGGAAAAACTCTACTTCCATCATGTTGCGATGGAGATCTAAACATTATGCCAAAACTCCCATCTTGACACACACAAGGGAGATGCCAACAAACACTAGTCAATTGCATTTGTTTGAAAGTTTAATGCCTATTCAACAAATACACTTTATGCATATCCTGCAACCATGGTGTTCCATGAAACACATTTCTTTGAGGCATTCTGTCAAACTATTCATGTGCCTTGTTTATGCTTTCACATTTTTGTAGACATATCTGTCGGAGCATTTTAAACTATAATAATATCCTTTATGTTTTTATGGAAGCCCATACCCTGTTCCAAAGCTCCCATTTTAGGCACAGGCAAGGAGGGAACTAATAAAGATTGTTGGACTCAAACTTATTTTACAAGAAAGTATTTAAAGCTTTTTAACAATTCCGTTTTGTGCAAAAATTGTAATCATGGAGGTCCGGTTCGTGTGTTTGTCTATGCTACTAGGGTATCAACAGAATCCTCTTATCTTAGGTGTTTTGAAACTCATTTTTACTCAAAACACTTTGTCGTGTCAGAGGTTAAGGATATTCCCAATACCTTGGGAACCGCCGACTAGTTCAACATGATTTAAAACACCTGGACATGTTCCACGTAACATTAAAATGCCCGACAAAGAGAAGTGTCGGGGATTCAAGGGGCTTTTGGAACTTTGAAACTGTGTATAAGTGAAATGTCAGGAGTGTTTTTTTTTTTTTTGGGGGGGGGAGGGGTATTAGGAATTGTCGGGGCTTTGAACACCTTTGGGAACTGTTGGAGGTAAAGGGGATATTAAGAACTATCAGGGGTTAAGGGTGGATTAGGAATTGTTGGGCATTCTGGGGGTTCCTGATACCCCAAAAAGCTCTGACCAAGACAATTTTTGCCATTTTAAAGAGTTTTTTGAACTTAAAAATGCCAACAAAGGATAATGTCGGAGATTCAGAGGAATTGAAGACCTTTTTGAACTAAAGAAAGCTCCGACAACAACGAATTTTTAAGATTTTTAAAATTCAATCAACTTTAAAGCCTTCGACAAATAATGTAATTCCAGTTATTCTTGAGTTTTTAAACTAGAGAAATGTTGTCAAAGTGCAATGTTGGGATTTCAACGGATTGTTGAGCTTGTTAATTCACTGATGAGTTTTAAAACTTGAAGAGTGTCGAACTTTGCTTCATAAAAACCTTATAAAATTTTCCAACGAATCAACAAACACGACGAAAAGAGAATCAATTCATAACTTTTCGAATGGCACGATATTTTCACTTGCAAAGTGGCCACATTGTGCATTATAACTGCATAAGATTCCCTATTAAATCGTCTTGTTCCAAATTTCATGAAACTTCTGTTTTAATTGTTTCCATAAACTACTGGCGAAAACTCGCTAGTTTAATATCCCCCAAACTAGGAGTTTCCCTTCAAAAATTCGCCACATTGTGTTTAATGAACTCAAGAATATCCCTGTAAAATGATTTCATTCCAGCTCTTACGAATTTCCCAATATAATTGTTTCTGTAAATCCCACTCAAGTTGTGTAACTGCTATGAGGGTTTCAACTGAAATGATGGACAATTCTTCTTCAAAATGGCATACCTTTTGTAAGTTTGATACAATTAACTTACACAAACTCAATCAAATGTGATATCTCTAAGAAGGGCAATAGCGATGACTAACACGGAAAAACATGCGAAGCCAACAACTAGCGACTCTGAATGCAAATCAATGACTTCAATTCCGCGAGCGACTAGACGCTTGAGAATGATTGGAATGTTTGCAACTAAGAGCAAATTGACAAAGGTGTTCGACACATGGTAACACTTGTCGATTTGATGCAAAAAGTTTAAATTTTGTGGTGTCAAAAAAACAAGGTTAACAATCTTCAACTACATCAATGCAATGTTAGAGTAGCGTTTTGATCACTCGTGCAGATTTGTGACTGTTTACACCTGATCTTTGATATTGATTTCATTGGAGATTCTTCAATTCTAGCAATATAATAGTTGTTCTTTGGCAATTGTTTGCAACTTCTCCATGCTTCTTTTAGTGGAGTTCTTCATGTTCCTCACTTTTTAGGGACATCTATTTTAGCTTTTGGGGAGGCATCTCAATCTTTCTCATGTTCTCTCTTTTAGAAGGGAGTTTTTTCCTATAAGTTTTCTTCTTTTCTCTATTTATGAAGGAATCTTTTATAAATGGGTACCTAATCAGGCCTAGTTGTCGAGACCCATCCTTTTATCTATCTCTCCCTAAGTTTTGCTTATGGGTTATTGGTGCATTTTATTTTTCTTGCATTTAGTTTATTGCCATATTGCATTATATGCACCTAGTTAGGAAAAGCTCACTTAGGTAGTTGTGTCAGTCAATCATGTGCCCATGTGTTAAGCACCTAATTGACATTTATTTAGTCTTAATTGAGTTACATTCCTTCTATCATGCTAGTTCATCTAGTTATCTCCATCTATTACGCATGTGTAGTTTTAGTTAGATCCATCTATTATGGGTGTCTACCTTTAGTTAGTTTCCACTTATCATGTATTGCCTTGCTCTATATAAGCATAGGCTTCTTTGTATTTTGTAACAACAAGAAGATTAATTCATTATTTATTTAGTACAATCATTACGTTGGTTATTTCTCTGTGCCTCTTATTAGCTTGTTTATTTAGATTTGTCTATGGAAGGTTTGTTAGCTTGACAATTCCTAAATCTGTGAAATATTTCATTATTCCTTCAAGTTTCAATTTTAATATCCATTAGTTTTGGACAAAGGGGTTTCGCCCAAAACTGCTAAGTTGGCAGCCCATGTGGCAGCCTAACACCTCTTTTGGGGCAAATTCAATAAAAATGGAACTTCAACTCCAAATTTCTGCAACCAAAGATATTTTCATGAAAATATGAAAATACCCTTTGGTAGGGGCTCAGATCCTAGAATCTAACAATATTGTTTTAATATTTTAGTTTTTTTTTTTTTTTTTAATTTATTTATTTACAAGTAGGTCATTATAATCAAACATAAGACTGATTAGAAATTTTTTTAAAATACTAAAATGAATTTTTAAAATTTAAGAAAAATATGGTGCACTAGAGGAGAGAATCCTCTCCAAAAGGATTAATTTGTTTTGTTTTTTATGATAAATAGTTTAGACATAAAGTTGTGTTCTGTCAAAGACTCAAAACTATGACATTTTGAGTAAACTTGATTTTAAAAAATTATTAAAATAAATTTCATTGAAAATTATTTTTTTACTCCATGCACTAGATATTCAAGTTAGCTAAATAAGAAAAAAAAAATTACTATATTTTAAGCTATGTCCCATCAACCTCACTTTCTGAAATTTTTTTCAACAATTAAAATATTCTCTTAAATTTATTAAAAAAAATTTATATCCAACTAATTTTTTAAAACATTTAAGAAAAATTAGAAACATAAACTACATTAAGAGTTCCATATTTCATTAGTTTATATCATTTTAAAATTCAAAACATATATGTCACTTTCAATCGCTCCAAGTTGAAAAATTGTATTTGTATTGGCCATTTCCTTTATAAAAGTGGGACACGGTTTTGAACTTTCACCCTTTGATCTAGATGAAGTACAAGGACAATTCCAATAGTTGATCAGGGAGAGTTTTGGAAAAAATCAACAGTTAGATGAAATGTATAATTTGGCAAGGATTATGCTTCATCTACAAAAAGGAGAAAAAGAATCAAAAAATTTTGGAACAATAATTATAGAGGTTGAGTTTATTCTTCAAATTTATATAGTGTACATGGATTCAGTGTCAATACTAGGAGAAACCAAAGTGGATGAGTTTCTTCAGAGCTTTCAGAAGGTTATTTCAGCAAGAGATTCCAGTGAAGTTGCAAAGTATGTCATTATTTTGGCTTTAGTGCGCTTTTTGAAAAAAAAAACATCTATTTCCAAAGAAATCTATTCTTAGAACTCTTTTCATGCAAATGATGTTAACTTTGGATAGGTTTATTATTATTTTTGTAATAATCTCAACTGTCAGTTTAGCTAACAGTTGCATGTAGTTAGATTTATTATTAGTGGATAAGAATTTGTAATAAAGATTGCATTCATGCAATCAAGCTATCCCTAGGGTAGAAGTTCAGTTAATTTATTTCATGCAATGCTTTGTAAATAATATAAATAAGTGGTCTTTGTGCACTAAATCTTCTAATACTAATTTTCAAGCCTGTATATTACTAAAATTGTTGTTCACTAAGTTCTAAGTTTAGATGTTCAATTGTTTTTGTGTTGAGTACAATTTGATAATTCTTGTAAGTTTTGTATTACAATTATTGTCAAAGGAACAATCTTGTTTAACTTATGATTTTTGATATGTGCATTTAACTGAGAATCATATGCGTTCTTTAGTCATGCTAGATTTTTTTTTTTGTCATAGATAGATTTATATACAAAATCTTTTGTCTAATGCAAAAGCGCTAAAACACCTTGTACCCTAGACTAAGAAACAAAAAGATAGGTCTTAATTTCAATTTGTATTATGAGTCTTTAAATTTTAGTTTCAAGGAAGCTTCCCCTTATAATTCAAAGTACAGTTTAGTGTACACGTTGTTCCCTTTTTTGCAAGCTTGAAAGGTGTGAATTAAAATGCTAACAAAACCAATAAACTATTTCTATTATTTTAAGAGTATTGGAGATGAATCTGTTCCCCACATTGGGAATCAAGACTTTCCCCATGAAGCCTGGAAAACTCTAGAAACAATGCATAAGGGGTCAAAACTTTCTAAAACCATTAAGTTAACACCTAAATTATTTACTACTCCTATGATAGGGGATGAAAAAGATATATTATTTATCCAAAGTTAAGAATATTAAATCTCAATTAGATAGCAACAATGGCAATCTGATTCAAGATAAATTATTATTCTTCATTATTTAGATAAACATCCATGAGAAATTTAAAATTTTCATATCTTAAATTCAAAATATCAAAATGAAACTGACACATCTTATCTTGCAACCAATGGTAGGCCGGAACTATAGGGGCTACCCTTGGAGGAGGGGTCCTGGCTTAGGGCCCATAGCAGAGGGAAAGGACATCATTGTCCTTGTCGAAACACGAGCATGAGGGCTGCAAAGTCCTAGAATTTGAAGGTTACGAAAAGTGGTCGGTATGGAATGAATTAACTGACAGTGGCAAAGGGCATAGGGGTGTAACAATCTTGGTCAAGAAAGAATATGAAAGAACCATAAAATTGGAGAAGAAAGATCCGAATAACCAATTTATATGGATAAGGATAACAAACAGGGTTTCCATAGTTTGGTTGGCTGCCTACTACTTTGCCCCGTATGGATCTAAAACATACAAGAAAAAGAATCTAGACAGGGAAGATCCTTATGAGGCGCTCAAAAAGACATAACAACGTATGGTTCAATGGGTGAGATCATGCTAATCGGAGACTTCAATGCTAGAAAAGCAACTAACCAAGCCCTTTACCTCAATACAGAAGAAGGGAAGAATAGCAATCCTCTTTGGGTTGAAGAAGAAAATCAGAAATGGAAAAGGGTATCTCAAGACACAAAAGGTGGTATTTCGATTTTTGGAGTAGAACTATTAGGAATGTGCAGCCTTCATGATTTGGTCATTTGTAATGGCATAAGGGCATGGCCAAGCTCTAGAAACATCACGTGTCATACCTACAATGGGCAAAGCGTGGTAGACTATGTCATTTGCTCACAAAGCACTATTCCAAAGATAAGGGAGATTGAAATTGGGGGCTGCCCTGCTGAAATGAAATCTGATCACAGCCCCATATTTGTAAAGTTTAGTATGCAAAAAAGTGACCAGCAGGGGGCTAGTCCTCAAATATGTAAGAAAACGGAATTTCAAGGCAAGATTCGTTTGATCCACGAGAACCAAGACATATTTAAAACAATGATTGATAAGCAGCTACAAGAAATAAAAAATATTGGCTGCCCCACCAAAAAACAGGACATAATAGACAGCAATCACTTGATGGCTATAATTCACAAGGCTCTTTCAGTGTGCAAAGGATCAAAAGCCAGAAGAGACGTCAAAAACTGCTTCCCAGCGAATCTGTGGTATGATGAGGAATGTAAAACAGCAAAGAGAACGTTGAAACTAGCCGGAAAGGAAAAAGCAAATACAAAAATATATGAGAAGCCAGTAAGGTCAAAAAAAGAAGAGTTTATGGAAATCAAGAGGAAAGAGCTGATTTCTCTTGGAAAGGTTAATCCAAGAGGCTTTTGGAGAGAATTGCAGTAGACTAGAATCACAGTTGAGAATAATATCACTAACATACAATGGCTGCAATATGCTAAGGCATTGTACGAAAGAGACCAGGATATAATCCCCCCTCCTATAATAAACACGGGCCAAACTCTTATCCACAAAAGATGTTACAGAAGGAATCAAAAAATTAGCAACGGGAAAAGCTAAGGATATAGATGGTTTACAAGTGGAGTATTCGAAGTGGGGCACGGAAGCCTTAGCACCGCACATCAAAAGAATTTTCAATAGGGTGATTCAACATGGTTTCCCATCAATATGGACCACAAGTGTTGTCATCCCTCTTCACAAGAGCGGGGATGTCAACAACCCGTCAAACTATCATACTATAATGATCAACCCCCTCTTTGGAAGCATTGTAGAAAGAAGAATTAGCACTTGGGTGGGAAAGGAGGGCAAGAGAGCAAAAGGTCAAGCAAGCTTCAGAGCAAAGCACTCCACGATTGATCATGGCGTCACTCTCAGGCATATGATTGAAAGAATTTGGGACAAGCAAGGGGATGAAGCTTTTTGTTGTTTTGTTGACTTTAAAAGGCTTTTGACACGGTTCCTAGAAGTAAGCTTTGGAGCAAAATGGAGTTGGAAATACCAGAAAAATATAGAGTTGCTGTCCATAGACTCTACGAACAGGTTCAAGCCAAGATCAAAACAAAGGATGGTATATCAGAATGTTTTGGGAGTGACATCGGAGTCAAATAGGGGTGTCTGTTATCACCAACGTTGTTCGGGCTATACTTAGACAAGCTAGAGGAATGGTTAGACAAACGGGGAGGTGAGGGTGTCCACTTGGCCACTTATGTGGTTAAGCTACTGTTATACGCAGATGATCTTACGCTGATGGCGAAAACTTCATATAGTCTGCAAGAGCACCTGAGAGCTCTAGAGTCCTTTTGTCAAGAGGTGGGAATGCAAGTGAACATTAGCAAAACAAAGATCATGATCTTCACCTTGAAAAGAACTAAGAAACAAATAAATTTTGAGTTCGAAGGCAGCCCTCTTCAGGTGGTGAATGAATACAAGTATCTAGGTCTTGATTTCCATAGCAATCTCAGCTGGGAGACATGCAGGACTAAAAGAATACAAGGAGGTTGGAAGCATTATACATACTTCAAAATAGATGTAAATCTGTTGAGCTCTGGGACTAGAAAACAAAGAAGAAACTTTTTGGGATGCTGGTTACACCAGTGGTTTTGTATGGGTGCGAAGTTAGGGGCAGCAGCACTTCGACTCTTAAATGGAGGCAAAGTGAAAGATTACAAAAGCACCTAATCACAAGCAATTTTAAGATAAAAAGTACGGTCTCTTATGAGATTATCTTAGCAAAAGCTGGTGCTTTTTCGATTGAAACAATGACCATAACCCAACTTCTAAGTTATATGAAGAGAATTGAAAACATTAAGGGTCACCGCTGGCCCAAAATTGCAGCGGAGGAAAAATTAATTAGAAGGAAGAATACGTGGATGAAACAAAATACCAAGTGGTTGAAAAAGTGGGGCTTTAACATTCAGGATTGTCCAAGCACAAATATGGAAATCAAAAAGTATGTGAAAGGGAAAGTCAAAGCTGCCATGTGGACTTAACAACTCGGGCGAAAAAGAGAATATTATGTCATAAATTTTAACCCCGCTTGTGACCACGAACAAAAGTCCTATATAGGAGTAGATATCAAGTAGAGAGATAAAATGTTATTGGCTCAGCTTAGAACTAGTTCACACCATCTTAGGTGTGAACCAGGAAGGTGGAAGACGCCCAAAGAGGAGTGGGCGGATAGGATTTGCCATCTTTGCTCATCTGGATTAGTGGAAACTGTGATGTCCCGATATTAAGGCATTGTTTAAATTAAAGATTTAAACATCATAATAAAGACAATGAAATTGCTTTTGTAAAATGTGGTATTTTAGTTATATTTAAATAAACATATATAATATTATTAAAATATAATATTTAACAAATAATATTAAATAATATTATTATATAAATATTTTAATATAATATATTTATCTCAAGAATAACAAATAGAAATATAAATATAAATATTAATAATTTAAATATTATTATAATTAGAATTAGAATTATAATATAAAATAAATATAATATTAATTTAAATGTTATGATGATATAATATTATAAAAATATATATACATATATATAAACTAATGAATATCTTTACTAATATAAGAAAAGACCGATCAAGTCAAAGTAATAAACAAAGACCATTGAACACCGATTAAAAGTTTTAAAGGGAAGAGAAATTATAATATATTGGCATCGATTATGATTAGAAAGAGGGGATCATTAATAATTATTGATGCAGCACACAACATACACTCAATAGAATTGTGCCATTAAACATGAGAGACAAAAATTTAGAAGCTGAAACATAACAAAATTTCTATTCCTCAACTCTGCTGCTACAATGAGAGAAAACTCTCTTATATCTAAGAAAACAAAAAAAACAAAAAATTACCTTTTTTGGCAGATTTCGACAATTGTCAGATTTTGCCATTTTAGGTAATTTTACAATCATATCTTGAGAATCCAGTTTTTTCCCAAAAAGCTCGTAAAGCTAAGGTAGGACGAAAAACCAACTAACATCCTAAATTCGAAACATGAGTTTCGAGTTATTAAAAAAAGCAACTTTTAAAAAACTAGAAAAAAACACTAATTTGCCATTTTGAGGGCCAAGATGAAAGTTTGAAGCCCCGAAAAAGTGCCAAGACAAGGTCCAACCCGCTAGGGCAGGTTGGGAAACCACTGGCCACCTCATAACGCATCCACCTGTAAAATTTCGTAGAAAACCCACATCCGAGTCAAAAGTTATGACCTCCGGAAGTCCCTGCATCAATTATTAAGTGAGCCGACTCCTTAAAGGAGTGGACCCTATGGGACATAACCCTTTAAAGAGTCACCTCACCGTAGGGAAAGGGACATATATAAAGAAGGATATGAATTGATAGTATGGCAGCGATTCATAGGTTATAAGCAGCGAACATAAGTTAGTAGATATAAGCCAGCAGTCAGCGATCATAGAAACTAGAGGATAAAAAAAAAGGAAAAAATATAATAGTTCCAAAGTTTGTAATCTGCCATAAACATAAGGAACAGCAAGCACATAAATATCTGATATATGCAGATCAAGGAATATTAATGGGAATATATATTTCTGAGCTTAAAGGGCAAGAATAAGATAATATATTTTTTGTTAAGAACATATGGATATTCAAAAGGATATATGATATGAATTCAGAGAGAGGTGGAACTAAAGTTATATGGGAGAAAATAGAGAATAAGGATATAATCTGCAGAAGTATAGGAAGAAAAGATATATATACATACAGAAATATAAATCAGTCACCCTCCCCTATATTTATATATACATATAGCAGCAGTCTGGAATTATCAATCAATAAGTCATATGAACAATTGTGACACAGCAAGAGGGGGAGATAAAAGGAATATCAAGGACAAATATGTAGAAGCATATAGAACTGCCGTGAACACTAAAGAAGGAAGACAATCCTTAGATCTCCAAGGATACAAAGGCAAGAATTATATTGGTATGATGTATCTACCCCTATGTTTGTTATGATGAATGCCATGTGGTAAGTAGTGACTAATGCAAGATTATCCTTAGTATCATTACCATGTGAAATTTGCTATGAAATATAGATTCTATTCACAACACACTTGATATGATTGTTTGCAACTATGAGTTTGATTAGTTTATTATGCATTAATGTGAATTCTTGTATGAATGTTATGATGAGGAAATGGAGGGCCTACAACGAGGGGAAACGGTGTTGGGATCATCCTCTAAGTACGCCACCCCATGTTGGATGGCTGAGGCCTGCCACATGTGGGCCAAGAGGGCATAGGAAGCCGCTCTTGGGCTTAGATGGAGTGATTTCTGGGACACCCTGCTGTAGTTGCATTCCCAACCTCCCATCCTAACAATTTGTTGAATCATAAGAGGAACAGAGTGGTTCTGATAAGGGGAACGGTGATAGGACACCTCACTAGGCACGCCACCCAATATGGATAGCAAGAGGTTACATGGGGACAAGAGGGGTAAGGTACCCGCTTTTGGGCCTAGAGTAGAGGGTTTCTTGGGCACCCAATCAAACCATTTTGCTCCGGGAAGAATGAATTAGAAACCCAAAGATTTCAATATATTTATGACATGATATTTGTTTCTTATTATAGATGTTTACTAATCTATTTGCAGGTCTTAAACAGGTAATTGTATCACTAATCTTACTTTCCTTGTTTTCCAATGAGAGCATCATATAATACTATCTTGTAAATACTTTCTAACTCTGTCTTGCAAGTACCCAATTAAGTTATAAACTTACCCAGAACCAAGTTGATTAATTGAAATTGATGTATTAGGGCATTTTTAGGGGTTTTCCAATTTGGGGACATTACAGAAACAGAATGGCACTACATCATGGAGTGCAAAGCTTACAAGGACATTCGGATCAAATACAAGGATATTCTAAATGTGGTATCTCTAATGGCCTTGTTTGAAGAAATGAGGATAGTCAGAGTGGCAGAGTATATGGGTAGAATCCATAGAAGAAGAATGGCGATCAGCAAGGAGATTAAGAGCAGCAGCTAAGCTTAGCTAGGGGCCACTTGTTGGCTCCTCCATGTTTTGTGCGGTCTTCTGTGACTGTGGGTCCCATACACTGATTTGGTCTCGTGGACATCATTAAAAACTTTCAATTCAATTCAATTCAATTCAACCCTCTCCAAACTTCTTATTCAAGAAGAGCAGGTAATGTCAAATGTTGATTCAAAAGAAAATGCTAGTCAAGCATTGTTTATTCAAAATAAAAATACTTTTTCCAAAAATAAGAGTGATCAAAACAATCACCCTAGAAATTATGAAAATAAGAGATCCATTTCTAAACATCATAAGTCTTGGAAATTGTAATAAATGTGGCATTTTTGGTCAGAGAAAAAAATTTACTTAAAGAGAGATAACAAAAGATTTTTCAATAAACAAAACCCTAGGAATAATAAAAGAAGGAAACAACCTAATCAAAATTATAATCAGACATAGAATAACAATCAAATCAAAAACAAAGAATTGTTCTCTAAATAAAGAGATCCTAGGAAGCAATGCATTAAGATTCATAAAGTAAATTACTTGTTTTTTATTTGATTATCATAGAGCCTAATCTATAGATCGTATCTTGTTTATCACTTGAATTTACAGCTCTCTCTCTCTCTCTCTAAAGAATGTTTTATAATTTGGTTAGAAACTAGGGAACCAAACTATGAAGCTATTGCGTACTTGGAATCCAAATGACAGTGGGATTTGGAAGGAATTAAGATGTTATCACACTAAGAAATGAAATATTGAAATGTAAAAGGCAACACAACATAGACTTTTATCCTAGGAAAACCCCTATAAGAGATGAAAAAAACAGTTGCTAGAGGCAATTGCTTTCTATTGGAGTGTATTGCTTAGGATATACAAGTACGAAGTGATATACAATCTTTGTCAAGCCCATCTCTACTTCAGTGTTCTACTTCTGAGAGATACAATATTCAATTCTCCTCCTCCCCTTTGTTTTGGATTCCCAATTGGTTCTTATCATAGTTCCACGGAGATGCGTCCCCCCTAAAATACAACCGTCCCCCACATCTCCCCGTTTCCGAGACGGGGAGACTTCAGGGAAACGTCCCCACTGTCCCCCCGCCGTCCCCCAATTTTGTCGCTGCATTTCTTTGAGGCATTCTGTCAAACAATGCCTTGTCTATGCTTCCACATTTTGCATACATGTCTAACAGGGCACTTGCAACTACAACATCTAACAAAATTCCTCTATCCTTTATGTTTTGATGGATGTACATACTCTATTCCAAAGCTCCCATTTTGACACAAGTAGGGAGGATGCTAGGCTGGCAAAGGTTGTGGAATTTGGCTTTACACTAGCCAATTGCATTTGCTTTAAAATTTCTAAAGCCTTTTCAACAAATCCATTTTGTGCATATCCTGCAATCATTGCAGTCCATGAGACCACATTTCTTTGAGGCATTCTGTCAAACAGTTCACGTGCCTTGTCTATGCTTCCACATTTTGCATACATGTCTAATTTATAACTAATTTATACATCTTATAGACTTCCATAGTTATACATCTTTTTATAACTAATTTTTCAAGTACTATATGTATTTCAGCGCACCGCTCCCCCGCCACCCCCTACCGCCGTCCCCAAAATTAGACCCCCCGTCCCCAAAATGCGTCCCCTGCCGTCCCCCCGTCCCCGAAACTCCGTGGGACTATGGTTCTTATAGAGTGCTAGAAGACTCCCCCTGCATGTACAAAGCCTTTTCTCGAGAACATAGCGACAAAGCTACTCAAACAATTTAGATTCTCTTTATTTTTCCGATTCAGGTGAAACGACAGCTTTCATCAGGAGGCGGTTTCAAAACCACCATTATTGACAGATTTTACCCTCCTTCCGGAAGCCATGACTTTTGCATATGGACTTGAAACGAGGTGCTTTTTTTTTTAAATGCATAACTTTTCAAAAGGGATGTAAATATGTAAACATATTCAATTTCTGATGCCATATAAGTATAGCTTTTGGCCCTGCAACATGCTGAAGTGTCTTTCCCCTCAAGGATGAGCTTTACTCCTAGATCCAATATGGATCAATACATGGCTAGCATAGTGAGTTGATTTCCTTTATACATGGTGTTGTAAAATAGCTTTCTAGTTTGTGGACTAAGAAGCTCCTTGTGACTTATTTATCTTACATAAGATAATCTTAGAACCTTATCTTAAAGGAGATAGATTGATCCCTATACCTAAGAGAGTGTTAGTTGTGGGTTCTTCAAGATGTTCAATGTGCATGGAGCGGTATACCTGGTTGTTGTTGCACTTGCACTAGTGATGTGCTTAGCATAGTTTTCTTTTCATGGCAAATGTAACTTACCACAAGAGTTATAGGTTGAATCATGTAATTAAAGAAAAATGTGTAGTTCAGTTTGGATAAAATTTGTTATTAGCAGTTTTGGCTAGTAGCATAGGGTGGCACTAAACCAGCCTTCTCAACAAAGTGTTAAGAGCCACCATCAGCACCAGAGCCAGCATCAATGCCCAACAGTGTCACCAACTCCTCATGCTAGGGCAGATGAACCATTTTTCTTTCCCAAGATGTTTCCTTCTTCCTTGCCAGGAAATTGCGTATGAATTTGAGAATTGAGTCCTGAAGGGTTTGAGCCTCTATTCTATGAGTTGTATCCAACATTTATTTATAAATTCGGCATCTATAATTGTAGATATCTGTAGTATGTAAGTATTGAACTTTCAATTAATGCAGTCCTGAGTGATAACTCTATATCTAGTGTTTTTGTGCATCATTGGTATCATTTCCTGTTTCTGTTTGCATTTCGGATTTCTACTCTCTGGCTATACACTCTGGATTGGCAATCTTTTTTCTATCTTTTTCCTTGAATCGAATATCTAGTTTGTCCTGCATATTGATATTAATAATCAAAGCATATCACCCTAATATTGTGTAAAGACATCAAAGGAATGAAATACAGTACTCTTCAAACATCAAACTTGAGTACATGCATGCATGCAACATTTCTCTGGATATAACATTCTAGTAATCACTTTTCTATACACAAACAGCCCAGTATGGTAGCAAGTAGCAACTAGGCAAGAATCTTGAACAAACCTATAACCTGGAAGAAAATCACTGTAGAATGTCAAACTCTAATTCAGTGCAATACTCAACACTTTACAAAGTCAAGTGATATGGATATCGTCTTTCCTATGTTAAAGGCTAATCTAGATCATTTTACATGAAATTGCTATTTGTTATCAAACAAACTGTAGAAGGATTTCATTCTCTGTAAGTACACAAAGTTATGCATATAATTTTTTTTCTAAATAAAATGCAGACTGCAAGGAAGTAAACCAAGGAAGATGTAAAACTATTACAGCAAAAGAAGCCTCAGTCACAAACCTTAGTACGTATGATAATATAATGAGAACTACGGTTGCAATATGATGCATTATAGTTAACACAAAGTCCGATCTCCTTGTCTCCCAAAAAATTGCTGCAAAAAAACTGTACACGTAGAAACCCGCCGCATACACATATAATGCCTTTAACTTTGTCCTGCCAAGCATTTCATTGTACAATATCAATCAGACCAAATCTAAGGCAACTGTGACTGGAGTCATGCTCTCAATGCTGTCAACTTTTGAAACCTTCCTTCAATTGATTTTGTTTAGAATAGTACAACTTACTTCACTTTTTGATCAGGCCACACCTGATCACCAGGACCAACCCAAAAATTTCGTGTGTTTGTAAACCATGACTCCTTGTAAAGAACAGCCAATCCAAACAGCTCTGCTGATAAGAAATATAAGCATTTCCAAGCAGACTCTTTAAACTTTTCATTTTGTTTCTTCCACTTCTTTTGTTCATGATGACTTAAACCTTCAAAAGAACCTGGCAGATGCAGTTTACCTATTCTCTGTAACAATATCCACCGACTTGTGTCTCAGAAAGACATAAAAACTCATGACCATGCAAATCATTTCCTCATTAAGGAGTATGTTGAAAATCTGCCAAATAATTCGACTGTGCTTGGAAAAACTGTTTAAGATCCTAATTTGCATTTTCATGTTTCATTCCTACATCAAGATGAAAAAACCTAGTTCAGATTCCATGGATAAGCAAATGCCCTACCAACAGCACAAAAAATATAGCATTATTAATAATTATAATTAAGAATGACACAACAATGCTTTTATAATGGTGGATGCATCATAATACAAATTACCCATAAGCCTATGTCACTTTTGAAACTGTACATATTTGGCCTTTTTCAGAAGATAGATTTGGAAATCACGGATAATTTCTAAACAATTAATTCAAGAAAAATGACAGAGATTTTAACCTCTGCTAACTATCAATTTGAAAGCATACCATACCATCAACTAGGAGAGGGCTATTTTATACTAATTATTTTGTCACCGTTTCCTTGCTGTGACCAAAAATCTACTGATGCCCACAGCTGATTTTGGAAACTCATTCAAACTTCCTCAGTAATTGCTAGGCACTGACTCATTCTTCATGTTATATCGTTAATTTACAGCTTCTCTGTAGATAATATTACTGATCAGCGAATCACTCTTCTTTAATAGCTGAACCTCTATGTCTAAACGTTTACAGCTTTATGGGTGAATAAAATGTAAACACTGAAACCTCTGAAAAATAGTTGGAATGCCAATTATTTGCCATGGATTAGGATCGACGCCGATCTAAAATATTTCTGGCATTATTTAGTTTTTGTTATTGGTAAGCAAAGCATAATTTTGCTGATCCTAATCTCTGTTCCTGTTTTGCAAGAATTTTCAATAAGTGCCAATAACTTATGGCCACCAGCTGCCTGTTGAGCTCCAGGGTGGGGGAATTATCTCCACAATGACTAAGATTTAAAAGGCGGGCTTGCCCCCATGCTAATGCAGCTTGCTGTAGAATGGTGGCATACTTGACTTCTCATGATTCAGAGATCTAGTGGACGTGTGAAAAGTGTGTTAAATTCTCAGCGAACGATTATTGTATTTAAGTAGAGAGGCCCACTCGCCAATAATTAACAGGCCTTCATCTGATCAAAATAAAAACTTATGACCAAGATCTGTCATAACCCTACATGATGAAACTACAACTCAAAAGAATTTAGGCTGCAGAAAACATGGGAACAACTATTGAAGGATACTCTTCACTATACAAATACAAACAGACTCTCCAGATGCTCAAAACATAGTTTCCAACCGATGTGATAAAAATGAAAAGTATGCATTTAGAAAACAACAGAATTCAACCTCAATTTCATAACCCGTATTAAGCAAAAATACCTTTGATATAAAAGTATAAACCCATCCTGTCTGTTGGATTGTGATCCAGTTGGCAATTCAGGGCACCTCCTCTTGAGATAGGCAATCCCCTTAAGATGGTTGACTTTCCTAGGTCAAATTTTTTTTATTGGTGCTCAAAATCAAAACTGTAAGATGCATACAGAAGTTTAGACACAGATGTAGTTCCCCTTGGGAACCTCTGGACAAGCTCCTGTTGTATTAATGCAGCAAAAAGCACACACTATGCGTGCTCAGGGCCACCCATTTCAGTCCCATGGGCTGAGGAGCCAATAAACTCTCAAAAAAAGAAATATTTTTTACCTAATTCACTGGTTACAGACATTAGGGTTTCCAAAAATGCTCTAAATGACCCAAAAATTGAACATATAATTATGACTTTGTGTATTTGTGAGTTGCGTGTCACGATAGATTTCTTGTGGAATGTCCATCATTTGGATTGTTAGACTCCAGGGTCAATCACTTCAATTTCTATTTTAAGACTTTTCATTTCCTAGTAAAAAAGCTATAAAAGAATTGTCATCCAATGTTATTAAATCAGTATTGTAGTTTCACATCTCTTGAGAAAGATTGCTATCTCCTTGTAAATTACCCTTATTTTCAAGAGAGCTTTTAGCTACTTTGCAGTACTGTATGTGTCTGTTGGGTTCACTTCCTTTATTTGGTTGATTGCTTTCAAAACACATTAATTTTGTGCTATTTAGTGTGCTGTCCAACCCATCATCAATTAAATCTGGATGATGACGTTTTCTTGCAATAAAATGAGGCACTTAGTGCAGTGATAACCCTAGTTCATTACTTGTTAGATCATGCCCCAACATTTGAGTGATTTCTACATAATGTTACTTGGTGGCTATGCAAAAGGAGTGCAAACAAACAAATTTGTCCATAAGAGGGAGACCTCTTGACGTGCATAATAAAGGAATGTAAGGCGTATGAGGACATCTGGATCAAATACACTGGAGTGTTAAATGTGGGGTCATAGACAGCCTTGTTTGAAGAGGAGAGAGTAGTTAGAGCGGCTGATTGCGCAGGATTCATAACAGAAGAAAGAGGATCAGCGAAATGGAGAGTAGCCAGGTGTAACATAGGGCTGCATGTGGTCCCTTGGTGTCCTTGTTTGTTGCGGCCTGTTTTACCTCTGGGTCCCATAGACTTTGGTCTCGTGGATGTCATTAAAAACTTTCATTCATTCATTCTTGCTGTACATTGTAATTTTATGAATATTGTAAAGTGACGGGGGTGTGTCAAGGGATTGACTTCTCAGACTAAAAGGGGCATTGTAATGTAATTCATGGACCCATCAAAAAACAAACAGAGCACACCCTACAAGAGTATTTCTAGGAGAACTAAATTAAAACAGCAATTACCCAATAGACATGGGAGGAAACTGTAAAAATTTTAATAGCATGGCAATTCAGAATCAATCCACAGGTAGCTGAAAACAAACAAAAGGGAATGAAACTATGGAGAAACAAAATAATGATGCTGAGTTTTGGAAATAACTAAATCCACAGGGAGCCTTGACCTCAAATTATCCAACATTGGATTGATCGTTATATTTTTCAGCTTACAATTAATTAGTTGAAGGATGCTAAGAAAATGGAAATATAATGAAAACTGTGAGGGTTAATGATTTGGGATTACCTCTAGTAGTAATCTGTCAACTAAAAAGCGGACAATTGCGAACATGACAGCAACGACGGGCACCAGGGCAAGGTCACCCATCTCGGGATAAGCCTCAAATTCCCAATTGATCATACTTGCTGTTCAAAATCTTCAACAGGAAAGTTGCAGTCTGAACTTTTTTAACCAACTGTACTATAGTGCTTGTAGCACATCCAGAGGACATAGTCAATGAATTTAATCTACAACTTCAAGACAAAATTGCAGTCTTCCCTGGCCTTATCCATTTGTCTAAATATATATATTTTTAATTATTTTTCCCTCCGTCGGGGGAAGAGTGCACTTTGCATTAGTCAAAAGCAACGCGGGTGTATCATATATTTTTATGACAAGAGAATGTATTATTTATTGCATGCATATTTAATGACTGAGATCTCGGGGCCATTGTTTTTTAGTTTGTCACGCTAGGGAGGCTATTTCCTCAGCCAAGGCTAAGCTCCGTACTAATCGTACCTATGAGCATGCCTAAGAGATCCGCTTTATATGCTTTTACATGCCTTACATGCATGGGTATCTCAATACCTACCAAACATATAGTCAGCATTTTTCCTAGGTATCACCTTTATTTTTTAAGATGCAGTATATGTCACAATAAATTTATTTTTCATTTTAAGAATAAAAAATAAAGAAACAGTTAGCACCTTGTTTGAAGAGACAAGGTTGTGTAGAATTACGAACCTCTTGATCAAATTGCACAGCAAAAGGGAGGATCTCAAGAAATATTTACAGACGTCTTAGGGGGTGTTTGTTATGTTTCTGACGGGACTGTGTGCGGTTTATGGGTCCCATAGGCTATGTTTTTAATGAGAATTATGGGTGTTTTGAAGAGAATTGTAGGTGCGAGTTGGGGCAATTTGAAGATAATTAGTTCAAGTGCATTCAGCCCGCATGAGTAGCATAGTTGGCTAAGGGCTTTGGGTTCGTCCCATATAGGTCTCGAGGTCGATTCTCGTGGCTCGAGTTAAACCGATGTTGTGTGGTTGCGGGCTCCGCACGCATCCCTAGGGGATTAGTCTCGCCTCTGCTCACCCCTCCTGTGCCCCAAAACTCGGCAATATGTAAGACCGAGGCAAGGCACGGAGGGAATCGTTGGGCTGGGTCACAGGGATACCTCTAGAGTACCAAAAAAAAATAGTTCAGGTGCATTATCCTTTTCCCTTATATTCTTTGTAATTTTTTACATAAATATGACGGTTAATTATCTCTTCGTTATTTTTAGTCTGGATGGTGTTTTAAGACCTTGATGTTTTTAAACATGTGTTGGTTGTGTCGATGTGTGTTTTTGCACACTACAACTTAGATAAAATATTGAGTACTTTATCTCTCCTAAAAGAAATCAAATCCCAATGAATCATAAAATGACTACCCCAAGGTCTCTCCTAGCCAAGTCTTGGCCTTGTAAGATAACTCAATAGTTTGATGTTCTTTGTTGTTTTACACAAATGGACTTACACAGTTGTTCACTAGAATCTAAAAATAGAGTTAGCTATGAAAATAATAAAATTTGAGTTCACTTACAAACCCTATGATGTTTCCTAGATCTTAGATTTTGAATATGATTTATGGCTAGAAACAATATTTGAACATCTGATTTTGCAATTCCTTTCTATGTTGATCCTAATTCTAATTCTAAAACTAATCACCTAGGTTAAAAAATTCAAAAGATGGGTGAGAAAGGAAAGGGTTTCTGAAATTCCTAACTATGAACTTCTATCATCATGACATGAAGGATAAGTAGACAGATCTTAACCAAAAACTAATCTTTGTTTAATCAGGAATCCCACAATGTTGCAAAGACAGTGTGCAATCTTCAGTGGATAATAATTTTTAAAATCATTAAAGGAATCAAAGTTAAACACCCAATTTTGACACAGCTTAATAGGATATTTTCACAATAAGAATATGAAACTCAAATAAGTGTTCAGGATAACTACACAAAGTAACTTACAATGAACAAATCACCAGTAATATGAACACTAGATCCATCAAAATTCTCATAACATTTCATGCATCAACAATAGAAAATTTCACTAAAGCCTGGTGAAGAACCATGAATCAAACTCTGTTATCAATAGCACAACTTCAACAAATATCAACTATCTCTAACAATGAATTGACTAGAAACCATGAAGTAAACTAATGTATTAATTTCAAAAGTTTGACAAGTATCAACAATTCTCAACTCTCAACCCCTATATAAAGAAATGTGACTACCTTTTATAGAGGAGGCAAGTGCACTCAATATACAATTGAATGGTTAGGATTCATCCTTCACCAAAGGTCTAGATTAAATCACATTAAGCATTTGGGCCCAAATTCATCTTGGTCGCCCATCTTCAACTACCTCGCATCCAACGCTAAAAAACAACTCAAGTTTTAAAATCTCAAAATCATGTCAGCCTTGTGAATGACTTTTCATTTTGAAAAGATACAAAAATACATTTCCCTAAGCCAAGTTGACCATCAATAGCAACTAACAAAAAGTACATCAAAATATGGCACAAAACCCGAGGTAGTAATGCCTAGGTTTGAAGAGTCAAAATTTGTTCATGAAAATTGGTATGCTCTAGCAGCATGAAACAAACTCATTTGGCAGTGTTTCCTCCGTCAGACAAGTTGTCCTCAATAGTAATGTGATCCTTTTTCTTCTCTACGCATGTAGTCCATGTATGTAGTGAGAACAGGGTTCATTGAATCCTCACCAAGGCCTTGGACAAAATTCCATATGTTGAGAGAAGGATATCAAACTTATCCTTCTTCTTTGAGGCATCATACTCATAGGCTCTGACTATTGACTTCATCTTTGTCAATTCATCCATCATTTTGGAATTGAAGACATAGTGTACCTGATCCAAACAATCACTAATAAATTGTTTAATTTTATTTTTCAAAATATCAACATCCTTTAGTCTTCATCTACTTCTAGAAAGGTGTTGGTCAAGTCTTGTATGAAGGCAGGATTTTCATATTGTATATTAGTGACTTTTTCTTTCAATGCTTTCAACTCTTTAACACGCTCTTCTATCATATGGTTTCTAAGCCTAATTATGTTGACCTACACCCTTGGCTTATCTAGAGCATTTTGATCCAAAATATTTGTTGTTATATGGAGCCTAATCAGACTCGGAGGTTACATTTTCCCCACTTTTATTGGCGCAATTTCCCCCCAAATTCCTACGAGGTCAAGGGGCAGTGCCCCCAAGACGGGGTCTAGGGGCAGCGCCCCTGGCGCATTCCCTATCACGATACAGGGCGGGGTCGAGGGGCGGGGTCGAGGGGCGGGGTCGAGGGGCAGCGCCCCTGAAACCTCACACGGTTTTTTATTATTTTATAAAGGCACCGGGAGTTATTTTTTATTGACCGACATAAGAAAACCCTATTTTTGTAACTGACAAAAAGCTTGATAAAAGCGGCTAAGGGTTAGGGTTTTGATATATTGTATTGTAGCATTTTGCAGCGGTATTGAGTTGCAGGGATTGCTGATTGTAATCGGTTTGATTTATTGGATAATAATATTGGACTCTCTGTTTGGTGGATGTAGCCCGAGTTTGGGTGAACCACGTTAAAACTTGTCTCTCACTATTATTAATTTTGTGTATTTCCATTTCTTTGTTTAGTATTGAGTTGCAGGGATTGCTGATTGTAATCGGTTTGATTTACTGGATAATAATATTGGACTCTTTGTTTGGTGGATGTAGCCCGAGTTTGGGTGAACCACGTTAAAACTTGTCTCTCACTATTATTAATTTTGTGTATTTCTATTTCTCTGTTTAATCTTTATTTGCATTTAATTGATATCTTCTGCCGGCTAACCCTCACAATATTTTCTTTTACTAGTAGTTGGGAGTCCATATTTCCAATGATGACCATACAAGGTAAATTTTTCTCATTCCTTCTCATCATCATAATCTTCAATTAAGTCTATCATTTTCTTCTTTCGTAGTTTGAATTGTGTCCATAACTCATTAGCCTCGTTTAACATCATGCAAGCATGCTCATTTAACTCCATAATCTAGTCATCAGTTGCTTTAGTAACACATTTCATCCTCTCCAGCATAGAAGCTTCTTGTTGTGAAATAAATATTGGAGGAGAAATGGTTCCGTCTATTGCTTGTAGTGGAGCAACTAGCTATTTTATGTATGCTTGCAATTATACAATTTGTTCTTTGAGCTCTCTCTTTGTCCGTTCATCTTTATGCATTCTTGAAACCCTGAGGACA
Organism: Cunninghamia lanceolata; assembly: GCA_027924645.1. Classification (NCBI taxonomy): domain Eukaryota; kingdom Viridiplantae; phylum Streptophyta; class Pinopsida; order Cupressales; family Cupressaceae; genus Cunninghamia; species Cunninghamia lanceolata. The sequence continues at coordinate 12,985,963 of BSBN01000655.1, forward strand.
CTATAGTCTAGATATCTTTAAGTTCCTGCAATCTTATGGAAATGTCCTAGATTGACAATGGTTATCTGATAGTCTATAGCTTGGAGGTCTTTGTCATCTTTGTCCACTATAGGAGTAGCAATCTCTATGATCTTAGATCTTGTGACATTTGGAACTAGACCCAAGCATGACATGAATCAGTCAAGCCTCGAGGCAACACATAGGGGACCAAGAACCCTTGCAGAGATAGCCCTCTAGTCACTCTCGCTTTGGTGGAAACAACCAATGAAGGGGCGACGACACTGAGGGGCTATCTATCTCCCTCGAGAGCAGGACTTTGCAGGCCTTGGTCAGGGCGATCACTCCCATTGGCAGGGCATCTTCATTGGCCTCATTGCAATCACTATCGTTGGTTTCTTCTTCTCCTTCTTCCTATTGTTGTTGTGTTAACTCATGTAGCTCAAGAGTTAGTTCTCATATTATATTTAGATCTTCTATGTCTTCTTCTCTCGAAAGTTGGAACTCTTGTGTAGCTTCTTGAAAGAATCTTTCAAATATTTAATCCTAGGTTTCAAAGACTTGGTTGATTTGAATCACTATTATGTCATGTCTAATTTGTCTCAGGATATCAATCCATTGTTCAATGTCTTCCTCTAAAGTGTTTTCTTCTTTTGGTTCATCTATGTTAATTGGATTGATGAATTCTTTATCCTCTAATAGTTATTCTACCCAATTCCTCCTCACCCCAGGGCACATCGGATGCTTGGTGAAGATAATATGAGGGTTTGAGAATTTAAGTTGTGCGATGTGGTTTCTCTATGTTTTACAATGAAAATGAGGGCTTAAGTTGCCTATGTTTTTCGGTTGATTGCCTCATAATGAAAATGAGGGCTTAAATGTGAAAGTTGTGTGGTTGATTATGAAGTTTCTAAATGCAGTCTAAACTATATGCATGCATGCAATTCTTTTTGTTCCTTTTATGGATTTTTAATATTGTCTAATTACTACGAAGAAGAAATATGTATGCAATCTAAGTGATTTTTCCTAGATGCAATTTAACTATTTTTTTGTGTTTTGATGTTGATATCACAGTGATTGAAAAATGCAATTAATCTAAGCATGCAAAAAGTAATCTTTTTCCCTATACTAAAACAACTTTTCTTTTTAAATATTACTATGAAATGTAGATCCACTTCCTAAAATAGAAAATTTTCAATGCAAATTAATCTATAAATATAAAAGAAGTAATTTTTTCTTTACACTAAGAACTTTCTTTTTCAAGATTTCAAAGACATGTAGATTTACTTCACCAAATGCAAAGTGTTTTCTAATTACTAATGAAATACTTAAATGAACATGTACTCGATCATGCCAATGCTAGGAAAATAGTCCTTAGAGGTCTAGCTTTTATTTTGAATGTCCTCTGCAACAATGAGGTACTCTGCTTGATGACAAGAAGAAGAAACAAAATGTAAAGAAATCAAAACAAGAAGCTTTGTGGCTTGTATGGGAAATTGAAACAACAAGAAGCTTTGTGGCTTGTATGGGAAATTGAAACAACAAGAAGCTTTGTGGCTTGTGAGGCTAAAAATCAAAAGAGGTTCAAGGCCTGTATGAGAAACTTGGTTGGGCCAAGGCTTCTAGAGATATCTATCCTAAAGGATATCTAATCTAAGAACAATAAGCAAAAGGCTCAAGGCTCAAGACCTATATAGAAGCTTGCAAGAAGATTGAAGAAATTAAGAAGATTTGTGAGAGCACTCAAAAGCAAGTGAAGGCATCCAACACATGAAAAATAATGAAGAGAATAAAAGTATTTATAGGTAAAAATGGGAGGGAATGGAGAAGAGATAAGATAAAAAAGAAAGCACAACTCAAGAAGAAAATGGAAAAAATCCACGAATAGTCGAAGAGATAAATAAGAAAATTAAAGAGATAATTCAAACAAATTAAAGAGATAAAATTCAATCATAAGTTCATAATAGAAAGAAAGCAAGACAAGGAGTGAGTTAGCACAAAAAAATGTGAGTTAAAACGAGCTAAAAATCAAGTTAAATAGCAACAAAGGCAAAATGTCGTGTGGATTTTAAAACAATGGGGGTTACCCCTTTTACTAGTTAGGGTTGCCCAAGTGACCCTAGGAACACCAAGGGAAACCAAGGAACCCCAGAGGTGACCCTAAAAATACCAAGGGTGACCTTAGATAGGTAGAAAGGGGGGGTCATCTAAGCAACACAAAAGGTGAAAAAAGGTTAAACGAAAGGAAAAGCAAGAGGGACAAAAGATGACAAAACAAAAGGGGAATTGATCAAGGCATCAAATTGTTGGGAGAGGTAAAATCATGCCTTCAAGGGTTGTGATTTGTGACCACCATCTCATCATAGGACTGCCATATTGTCCTGAGGCGATTTTAGTACCTACAAATCTCTAAGCATCTTTTGTTATTGAAGACAAAATTCTTGGTTTCTTTCTACCTTTTGGTGTATCCGCCTTCAAAATTACACTGGAAAGATCCAAGGATGTTGGCTTCATTATAGGTTGTATTTATTGAATCTTTACATTTAATCATTGTGGTATCAAGGAGGCACCATCTACCATTTCCATTATTTGTTGTTGTTGTTGTTGTACTAGAGGCAAAGTTTGTTGTTGCGGTTGTGGTTGTTGTGGAACATTATCAATTTAATGCTGGGAATCATCACCAACTTCTTGCCCACAAGACTTACTCAGTTGTTTTATTGGAACCTATGTATTGTCTTTATTGGAAACATCCATAGTAGTTGCATCTATAAGTGTTGTTTGTACATCACTTTTTATTTATGCTTGTTGTTGTGGTCAACTAGATGAACTTTGGTCCTTATTCAATTGTTCTTGTTTACTTTGTCTTTCATAGAGAACTTGCTCCTTATTTACTTGTTGATCAATTGATTGTTCTTGATTTGAAATAGAAGAGGGATCTTCTGACTAGGATACTTCCTTGAGTATATTTTCTCTCAAACCATTTGTTGGACATTTTAACTTGTACATTTTGTCTCGGAGGATTCTCAATCACTAGCTCTTCTATTTGTTTATCGTGTATTTTTTATTGTTTAAGAGTTGCCTTTTCTTTATGTTGAGCTTCTTGCTCCTCAAGTTGTTTTATTACTTTATCTATATTTTCTAGAGTAGGTAGCTATAGTGGTTGATCTAGTGAACTAGGTGGAGTGACCCATTCTTCATTTTTTTATTTATAATGTAGCCTTATTGATAACTGAAAAAAATGGAGTTGGAATAGAGATGGTAGAAGTAGTTAAAGAAACAATTGGAACTTGACAAGTCGATAAAGAGGGATAGTTTATGTAATGGGAGAAATGTGTACAGTGGAAGGAATAGAAGTGGATATGATTGACCGAATAGTGGGTACTATCACCTAGGTCTAAATGGGAATGATGGTAGGAATTTGTTGTAACAATGAAGAAGATGGTTGATAAGTGGAGGTGGAAGTAGCCAAAGTGGGATGGACGATAGATATTGTTATGGAAAATTAAATAGGAGGTGGAGGAACATGAGTTTGAAGAGGAGGAGAATGTTGTGGAGAAAGTGGACTTTGAGGTGGAGAATGTGATGGATCATCCAAAGAAATAAAAAAACCTTGTTCTATAGTTGCAACAAGTTCATCCCTTTTTATCTTTTTCTTCTTCCTTCTTAATTGAGGACCTTCATCCTCTTATGGTTCACTCCCTTCTATCTCTTTCTTTCTTTTATAGACTATCTATATAGGAGGAGGTTTCTTGCTTACCTTGAACTTTGGTGTAGCAATGGCAGCTTTCTTACCTTTGGTTTTACTCTTTGGTTGAGTTAACTGCTCTTCTTCCTCAGTATTTTCTTCTCCAATTTCAATCTCATTTCTTTTTTTCTTTGGAGCTTCATCTTATTTTTCTTTTTCTCTTCCTTTTAAGGCTTCTACTTCAATTTCCTTTTTCTTTCTAATCCTTTTAGATTTTTTTTAGTGTATGTCAATTGGATTCCTTTCTCCTCCATTTGTGCAATATTATCATCAAGCCAAAGTTTACTATATTTAAGCACATCTTTCATTATCTCCTCTAGTGATGTTACTTCTTCTTCTGCTTAATTTGGTGGAGGAATAGGATCATTGTATACTTGATCAATTTCATATTTCTCTTGCAAAACTAGACCATCATCTGAGACCTACTTTCCAAGAACTTGGTAAACATCATATAATTTCATATCAAAAGTAGTTAGCCTGCAATACCTTCTCTTCCTAACTTCATGGTCATCAACACAATCTTTCCAAAAATCTTCTAAGTGTGGCACATGATCAAATTCTTTACCTACCAATTGCTCCATTTTCCCATGGGGATCAAAATTTGCTCTAGCATTATAAAAATGTAAATTGTACCTCTAAATTTTGGTATTTGATTCTTTCGCTGAGGGAAAGAATGTACATGAATACATTCCTCCTCCAAGAATAATGGGAAATTGCACTCTTGTCCTATGCTTATCAAGAAGGTGCTAATGTGATTCACAAATCTACCTTGTCAGTTCTAATAAGATGATCTTGTCAGTAGGGTATTTTGGCTATGTGTGGGTAGGACCAGTAAATCCTTCTATTCTAATGTATGAAAACTTAGGAAACTAGATAAACCAATTCCCAAACTTCTTAACCAATTATGTGGCATCTAAGTATATCTTTTTGTAGAGATCTCCTTCCAAAACTCTTGTAATATACATAGCGAAAGCATCATTCACTCTCTTGTAATGCCTAAGAGATTGTTCCATTTGTAATTGAGGACAATAAAAAACCTTGAATTCCACAAGAGTTGTTCCAACTTCTCCTCTCCTTGTTAAACTAGGATAAAATACATACCTAGCCTACATATAAACCAAATAATATGTCATGAAGAATTTTCTTGAGACTTCAACCTTTTCCAATTGAGCATGTAGGTTATCACTAATCATTTGTCTAATGTATCATCTCTACATTCTGCAACACCTCATGAATGAACTTGAACATCCATGGGAAGAAAATAGAAGCTAAGGATAAACCCATAGCTCTGCTTACTAGAGTTACGATATCACTTATCTCAATTGTAAAATCACTCCTAACGAGTGTCTTAGGTATCTTTGATAGGGCAGCGTTTGGTGTCTTCATCCATCTAGAATTAATGCTTCTCATGCAATTGTTTCCAAACCTTGACTAAAATATGCTAATCCTAGATCTTCATTTAGGTTCACCATAATTGGATGAAAAGGAATGTCAAAAGCCTCTACAATTGCTTGAGTAGAAAGATCAGCCAATGTTATGTTATCATCAGTCATTATTCTTCTCAAACCTTGATGGTAATGCCTGGCACATGCAATCACTAATTCAAAGAACTATACTAAAGAAGGAAAACTTGCAACTTGAGCAATCCCACTATTCGCGATTCGTTTAGCTCTTTCAGTAGGCTTCTCTCCTTACATTATTTGGTTAAAACCTTCTAGGTCCACATGCCCAATGTCTATGTCTAAATTTTCATCCTAAATAGAACTGACCTTGGAAGCAAGAGCAATTTCTTTAAATTCATACCTCATCTTCTTGGCTCAAAACATTACCCTACAAGATCAAAGACACAATAATATTTCTTTTGAAATTTTAGATGATCTTCATTTTACACATTTTAAACATTTGTGGGTTCTGCACGAAGAACCATATATCATGTACTTATTCAATAAATCCTCATGTTTAATAAGATTCCATTTAAAAACAAATTTTCAAGCAAACATTTTGATAATCTCAATTGTGGGAAAACAAAGTGGAAGTGGATGTAGTGTATTTATTTGAATCATCCTACAACAACATAAAACTATGCAAATAGAACATGTGAACCTTTAGTGACAAATAGCCTTCCATGTGAAAACGTGGTAATGGGAGTGGAGATAGGATCTCTTGTTCTTATTGAATTATCTAGTCATTGATTGAAAGTCCACATTTTTACCTTTGTCAAACCCATTAAAACTTTGCAGAGAACTAAAACTAAACAGAATGTTAGAAGTCGAGTCTAAGATGTCCTCTTGATTGATAAAGTTTCGCAAGGATTTCCTTCAGAAATTTGTCCTCCTACCGGATGTGGAAAAGTTTGATGGATCTGGATGTTAAAATTAATACTTGAATTTCACTTCCAGACGAAAGTTCAACAATATAACTTCAATGTATTTTATTACTTGTTTAGACTTTTGCAGGAATTTTGTTAACTTCTGGACATGAATACCAAAGGCAAAAACTTCCATCCTATATTGAAACTCCACAAAATTGGACTTGTTTAACTTTTCATTGTAAAATCTATGCAGAAAATTGAAGTAGGATAAGATATAAAATTAAAAGTCAAAAGTTACCATCCCTATCGAATTTTTGCAAAGAAATTTTGAAAGGCAAGTTTAGAATTTATCATTTTTTATTTTAGAACTTTGTAGGTATTTGATTTAGGGCACAATTTTATATGATTAGGGGATTATTGTGTTTGAATTCTTGTGATGTAATAGTTATACCCTAACTTGTTATTTGTGAATTAGTGACTTTTTCGAATTAGGATTTAAATTTAAAGACAAGATTATCGTTCCCTAACCTAATCCAACAATTAAAATTCAAACTTCACAAGTATATTGTATCAAATCGATGACTCCAAATGAAATTTCATCATATTACAAAGATTATGATTCTAGATATTTCTAATTTGTATTTAAAATCAAAATGGGATGATAAATTGAACCTACTTGTTCCAGTGTTTGATGAAAAATTGAGAATCATTGTAAGAATGTCAGAACCTTAGCTTGTGTTTGTCCTTTGAATATTATTTCAAAGTATCTATGGCAAGTAGCACAAGAGAATGGTCAAATTCAAGCTTGAATTTATAACTAAAATGTCACTTTGATCGTAGGGATTCTCAATATATTCAGAGCTTCAAAAATTCTAAATGCAATGTGTTAAAAAGAACATTCAAAATTGAATTTAAACTCTTGAAATCACCATTAATGAAGACAAAGTGGTAGGTGGATGTTGACATCATACCATGGTCCCATTTTTTTTGGGAATGAGGATCCAAAGTGGATATTTCATGGGAAATGATGTATGTGTTGCAGTAATTTAGGAATCTGCAAAAGGTGGTCAAAAGACTCCGAACTTAGAACTTTATGAGAAAACATAAGGATGTGGACTTAAGTGGGGAAAGTTGAAGGATCCGAATGCACAAGCAAAACCTGCAATATGTAATACTGAATCAGAACTCTGCAAAACAAACTCAAAAGGTTTTCAATGTTGTAAAAGCTTTTGTGACAAAGTGGAAGTACATGAGATATAAAACAAGAAAACCACATATCCTATAGCACATTGAATACCTGCAAACTTGAAATAAGCATAATTGACACTTGAGGGCATAAAACCAACTTCATGGAAGAAAGATATCCTATAGTAACAAGCATAAAATCCACATCTTGTAATGGACCAAAAGTTTGTAAACTTGCAAAAAGGCAAGGAACTTTAAAATTTAACTAAGGGAAGTACTTGGAGCCTTCTACAAATAACCTTGGCATTTTATAAATCAATCACTCAACCATTCATTGCTTCAAAATCACTTCACTTGACACAAAAGAGAGAAAAGCAAAAGTTGACAGAAACCTAAAACTAAGAAAAACAAAAAAGGGGGTCCATATTTTGTCAAAGAAAAATGGGGCATGTGTGCAAGGCACAACAGGTTGTAAAATACTGTGTGTTTTGCAACCTACATTTTTATTTGATTAACAATCAACAAGGGACATGAAAATTTGAATCAAGTAAATAGGGAAAACAATACCTGCAAAATTTAGACACCCTGCTATGATATATATGATTGTCTTTAGGAATGGTGTAACATCTCCAACTGAAATTTGCTAAATAAAACATTTAAAAATTTAAGCAATAATGCCACAATCTCATAATTCTTTTTTTTCTATCATATAAAGTAAAGCAAGTACATTTGCATTTACAAGTTTTTATAATATAATATATCAGTTGATGGTTGTTTTACATGCGACTTACAAATTTTTGCATATTTACATGTATAATATTAGAAGGTCGCATTCCTCACGACTTACAACATTTATCAGTTACATTTACATATGAAGCAATGTTTCCTATTCACAAGTCTTCGACGGTCAACTACAAGAGGGAGAGCATCACCCTGGTGCTTTTCCTCCAACCATAGGACGACGGTCTCCCACACACCTTCCTACTGGAAGTGGCCCTTCCCTTCGTGAGGGTATAGATAATGAGAATCAACTAATTCTTTGTGCCATCTAAGAACTAGTGCAGTGTCCTAGTTAAAAAAATTAGGTTTACAACTTATAATCTAGCTCTAGCTATGTACAATCTCTCTAATTGTTCAGCTATCTGGAGCACAGTGAATTGACAATGCAAGCAGTGACTTTTGCATTACTTTGGCCAAAGTTTCATATAAATAAGTCGTATGTTCACACACTCTTTTTGCGACTTGGAGATAACATTCTTTTATATTAATAATTAATAAATCAACATACTTTGATATGCTTATCCTATATCTACCTAATTGACACAGAGTATACCCTCTACTACAGGTCAATAGGACAAGTATAAGATAAGATCCTAGGTGACTTAAGTAATGGCATTGAGCCGCTCTTTGTATCCTTGTAATCTTGGGTCTATGACAACCTGTCAAACTACTCAATGGCTAGTCTAACCCGATTCCATGCTCATGAATAAATTTGGTATTCATTCTTTCAATGATAATTTATATACTCATCTCGATTGGCCATAAAATTGTCATTTACAATGTATCAGATAATCTTAGCTAAAATATAAAATAGACTCAAGGCTATTCATAGCCAGGATTACACTTATGTAATTATATCAATATTATCTTATTACAAACTACCATAATGTTTTAAATGTTGCTCTCTCAGTTGTTGTCCTTGATGACAAATACACAAACTCTCATGTTTGTGGCATGGCACATGACAGTTGGGTCATGTGGAAGTTGGCATTGGTATTGGTATTCATGATGTTATGATCTCATGATGAACATGATGGGGTTCTGTTCACTTGGTATTGACAGAGGTTATTAGAAATGGTATGGTACTATGATTTACTATGATGACAATCACATATTCTCATGGTTCTTGATATATGACAAGTATTGGTATTCATGATGTTATGATCTCAAGATGAACATGATGGGGTTCTGTTCACTTGGTATTGACAGAGGTTATTGGAAATGGTATGGTACTATGATTTACTATGATGACAATCACATATTCTCATGGTTCTTGATATATGACAGTTGGCAGACTTTATGATCTCATGATGAACATGATATGGTATCTTCCCAGTTGGCTCATAATAGTTGGTATATGCTCTTGACAGTTGTTTTGATTCATATGATATCATGTTACATAGATGTGGTATCTTGACGACACAGTTGCATGGGTATCTTGACACAATTGCATAACAGTTCTACTGATGACTCATATGGTATCATGTTACATTTTCATGATGACATGACAGTTTAATATGATTGGCAGTGGTTTCATTTCTCTAGGCAATCTTTGGTTGCCTTGGTATACAGGTTCAGTTTTATGGTTGCCATTACTGTGGACTTCTACATGTGAAAGTTTCTCCTTGTTGCTTGTTTCAATTTGTAATGTGAGTAATGCAATCATAATCCAAGGTCTTAAAGTCTCTATCATTTCTTTAAGGGGATTTGAGTCACTTATGAGATATACTATTGTTGATCAAAGGTTATATTTTCTTGTGCCAATAAAAGACATGAGAATGTCTTAAGGTATTCATTTGTCATTATACAAGGAAATGTTTGTATGCTGAAAAATATTATGTGACATTATTGAAATGGTCTTCACCAATTATCATGCATTACCTAGAGCATCTAATAAACAAAAATAAACATTTGATTAAGCTTAATGCATCGGGCTCCTATTGAGTTTTACCTGTTAAGCAGGGCTTGGTGTATACAACAGGTAAAAAGGTCTTTTTTATTTTAAGACTTTCACCAGGCCACTTGGGGCACACTAGGATCACAGGTTACATGTTTATCTTCAGACAAAAAGCTTTGGTATTGAATCATTATGCAAAGTGGAAACTTAGGTTATGAAGCTCTCGAGCTAGGGTTTGACATTTCAATGGCAATCATGGAAATTCATGGAAGTAACAGTGAGTATCTTTGTATGTTTGAAAGAGAATCATAGTGATTTGACAAAGCTAGAGCTTGAGGAGGTTTGGCAGTTAAGATTCATGTGCAAGTAACTTTGTTGACTATTGTTTCAGGTGATATTATTCTTTGTCTTATGTTCTTTCTCAAGGTTTTAAGTTGCATAAGGTGAAATAAAGTGCAGATTGGGTTGGTTGTGAAGTTTACTTAAAACTTTCTACATAAAGGGTTAGTTCTTTCTGTGAAAGGTTTGAAGTTGTCACTGTCAAAGTAATGGGTATTCTTTACTAAGCATTATGTAATGAAAGAGTCCTTTCTGTTGAAGACTTCTTAACCTGAAAGCACATTTTTGTTATACTTCTTTTGAGAGCATGGTGATTGTGTTAACTAAACTAAAGAAGTTAGTTTGATTTTCAAGGGTTTATTCCTTCTTTGATGAGAACAGTTAGGGTCTTTGCAAATCTTTGGTTTACCCATTAGGGTTTGGTAGATTGACTCTACCCTAGGGTCTCTTGCATGACTATTGAGACAGATTTTATGGTGCTCTGTTTATGGCATATAGTTTTTCAAAGCATTCTTTATCTCGGCAAATATTTTGAACATGATATGTGGTCAAAAATTTATAGTTTAAAGACTCAAACTATGGTTAAAGTTTTACTTCAAAGGCATTGTATTTTGGCCTTTATGGGTCTATCTGACCATACATCTATGATAGTTTCTTATGCAGTTACAAACTATTTGAGACAGTTGAAAAAGAACAGTTACATTCTCAAACTATTTGATGAAAGAAAGAAAGACTTTGTATTGTATAAAATGGCATTTTGTAAACATCTGAGATGAGGTTGATGATATGTGTTTATTGCGCCATCATTGAGGTTATGTCAGAGTGTTGTATTATTGATGCTTGAGTCTCAAATAATGAGACAGTCAAGAAGTGAGCTTTAGTGAAATAGAGTAACCCTCTATATTGATTCATATTATTCAGTGTATTTGATTGAAATATGCCAGTGCGGCATAAGCACAAATAGCCAGTGAGGCACAAATAGCCAGTGAGGCACAAACAGCTAGTGAGGCATCTGTATTTGCTAGTGAAGCACATTTTGATTAAGCTAGTAAGGCATTTTCTGGAGTGGTTTTTCATCCCTAGAGGGTTTTCCACTCGTCAAATCTTTTCTTATGGTCACTTGTTCTGCTCATGAGTTTATGTTCATTATTCCATGATTTAACTGTTGCATGATGCTCATTTTGGATCAGTATAAATGCATAATATTTTTTATACTTATCTCAGTCCAATGAAGTAATAAATTGCTTCCATTGTCTGTCATGATGTTCATAAATCATTCTGATGATTCATCATAGTTCACCAATAGTTGTTTTGTTCTTTCATGCTCACAAATTGATCTGATAATCCATTACAGTTCATAAATGAATGTCTTGTTTTCATCATGCAAAGCTTGAAGTTCATAGTTGGTAAAGGTTGATTTAATGGTTGCCAAAAACAAGTCTGTTTCATAAGACACTGATTCACCTCCCCCCCTCTCAGTGTCTTTCGTACTCCAATATTAAAACTTTAAACAAATTGGTCTTAAGGAGAGAAACTAATAAGTTCACTTACACATAATGTAAGGATGAGTTCCTACTCATTGACCAATCAGCCTTACCAAAATACTAAGTCCCACATAGCTCTCTGCCTCATGATGTTTGTAAGGACATATCGTTTATTCAACAAATAAAGAAATCTTAGTTAAAGGCTATCGATCATTTAGGTATTCAAATGTAAGTTTATTCTATTGGAGGCTTACTACATAATTACTCATGCATTTATAACTTTTTGCCTTACACAGGCATGCATGAGAGTTGGCCTACTTACATGCGCCACCAAGAGTGAACTACAGTTTATCGACCATATTGTCAATGTAAAGAGTGTATAGCTACACTATGCATATGAAATGCATGTCGACCTCCTACAAGCTCAATAAAGAATGTAATTTAAACAATATACATAGGTTTCAACCTACTTATAAGGCATATAAGAATGCAGAGATAGACTCTATTGATTGGCCTCTTACAGGCGTACGATATAGTGCCATGAAACATAGTTTTATCAGCCTCAAGGCCATAGTAATCATGTGTTTTTTTCTTTCTTATTGCCTCTATTTAGGTGTATAAAAGATACAAGAAACATAAATATAAGTCGATCATTAAATAGTATTTACCCTATACACAAAGTTTATAGCCATATCGGCCTTCTACAAATACTCAGAGTTTAAAAACTTATCGGTCTTCACAGAGTACACCAAGAGTTATAAAATAGACTCCAATGTTTAAGAGCGAGGCTATCAACCTCTTAGAGCTATCGACCTTCTAAGGCCTCTAAAGAATAACACAATCTTTAAAGAATTATGGCCTTTCATTGGCCATTATAAGTAATACCACACTTAAGGACTCTCGGGCTTTATTCAAAGAACACAAAAATATATATTCTTTCAGTCTTCAATAAAATGGATAAACACAGACCATATTCAAAGTATACCTTTCATAAACAAGTTCTAGCATATTTTCATGAACAAGAATAGATAGACTAAGCATGTAAACAATATGAGAGAACCTAAATTGAAGTCTTTACTGCAAGTATAGAAGGTGCAGCTGCTTCCATGATCGCCACTCCTCTTGGCGCAAAGAAACACGAATCTAAATCTCTTTGGTTTACACTTCCGATTAATGAAAACAAAAGATAATATTCATAATGCTATATCCCTTTTTTTCTTCCATCTCAGGTAGGCATAGAATGTTTTGAAAAGAGAGTTTTTATTTCTTTTCCAGAATTGGTTTCCAATCACTTGCGACCCTTAATCCAAGAGAATAGGGAAGTGGAGCTACCGCTCCTTCCCATTCTCCTACAAACTAGGATTGGTTCAGTGGGGAGAAACCTCCCTCAATAAAAAACTTTTAATACGTATAAACAATTTAATCTATATAAACTCTATCCCACGTTCTATACATTTAGTATATAACTTATTTAATCCACAACTTTAGATTTAAATATGTATTGGTTTAAATGATAATAGGCTTATTCATTGACGTCAATGATGCATTAATGAATACTTTCATTATGCGTTCGACGAATAAAATATCGATCTAATATATCAACTTCCTGAGTCATCTTAACACATAGAGATATTCTTAACCTCCTCGTTTGTCGACATGGACAACAAAATCGTCGACAAGACATTGACACCACATCACAAAGATAGTAGCAACATAAAAGCATCACAGTTATGACTAACAACTAAAGATTAAGACTTACTCTAGTTTTGATGAAACCTCTAATGTGAATGTGTGTGTGCGTTCTCTGATGACACAATTATCACTGTATTCACGTGATCTATCACCCTCTCCCTGGTGATACTCTCCCTCCTCATCCTGGAGGGGAAGACACTGTCCCTGCATCCACCTCAGTGGCACAATGATAGTTAGTCTATTACATCATTTAACCACATGCATAATAATAATGTCACATATTCATTGTATATAAAATAATATAAATCAAATGCATTTTCTAATCTAACACAACATTATTTTAATCATAATAATTTCACTAACTAACTATCTGTCTACTTGAAATAAAATGATAAGTATACTTATTTTAGAATGAGGTGTGACATATCTCCCCCCATAGAAATCATTGTCCTCGATGATTGTGTCCATATAAAAATAAAATTTAACAAATAAGTTCTTTTACATCATGCTTGCATAAAAAGATGTGTAAACTTTTGATAAAATTATTGTAATCCTCCCAGGCAACATTTTCCTCCAAATACTGGTCCAACTGGACCTTGCATTGAGTAACCTCTCTGTTACACAAGCGGAGCATGCGTACCTCGAGCACTTTAAGAGGCTCGATCATGAACACTCTTGGGTCCTGTACCTGGAGAGCATTCTAATCAAGTATATGATTAGATCCTGATATATATTTCTTCAAATATGATACATGGAAAACATCATGCATTCTAGCAAGAGCTGGAGGTAGAGCTATTCTATAAGCAACTGGATTGATCACTTCTAGAACTTCAAAAGGTCCCACATATCTAGGGGTTAGTTTGGAGGACTTCCCAAACTTGATAGGAATTTTATGTGGTTTGACTCGCAAGAGAACTTTATCTCCTACTAAAACTACTTGCGAGGTATGCTTGGCGTCAGTATAGCTTTTCTGTCTATCATTTGCTTATGCTAGTATTTATCTGATTAGCTTAACTTGCTCTTCCATTTCAGTTAGTAATTCTAGTCCAAAGTGAATCTTATCTTCTAGCTTATCCCAACTTATAGGAGTTTGGCACTTCCTACCATACAATGCTTTGAAAGGAGCCATTCTTATTGTTGAATGGTATGAATTGTTATATGCAAATTTAACAAGTGGAAGGTACTCTTCCCATTTATATTGTTGATCCATGCAGTACATCCTCAACAAGTCCTCTAATACTTGATTTACTCTTTCTGTCTAACCATCCGTCTCGGATGATAAGCTGAGCGTATGTTTAATGAAGTCCCAAGCGCTGAAAACAAGGTCTACCAAAGGCTTGAGGTCATCTGGGCATCTCTATCTGAGACAATCTTTTCTAGGATTTCGTGCAATTTGAAGACCTCCTGAATGAATTTCTTAGCAATGATATGTGCCCCATCAGTAAGGTTTCCAACAATAAAATGTGCTACTTTAGTTAATTTATCCACCACCACTAGGATTGTATCATGCTTGTATTTTGTCATTGTTAGAAATAAAGGTGCAAACCACACAACAGAAATCTAATTCAAACCTTACAGAAATCTAATTCAAACCTTATTAATGTCCTCTAAATAATGTAGAAGCAATGGAGACTGTAACATAAATAAAACCTACTACATAAAAATAACATGCATTAAAAACTAAACACATAACACGATATGTAACGTGGAGAAAACCATTTCAGGTAAAAAACTTGACTAAGAAAAGAGGCTCTAAGTTGTATTATCTTCAAATATGAGATTACAATACATGCACTTCCTCTTCTTCTTTAGTCTTCAATCTAGCAGTGCATGTTACTCTCAACTCTAATAAAAATGTAGTACAAATATCCTTATAAAAGGGGGTTGTGATCTAGGGCAAGAAAATAGACAAAATATTGATCGTAAGATCTGTGACCTAATGACGAACGGTCTAGATTTACAATGATAAAATATAAATAAAATGAGGGTCCCCGAACCTGCATTGGGGCACGTGGCCCCGAGATCACCTGTTGGGGGGTTGATCCCCCCAGACCCCTCGCAGGGGGGGAACCCCCTGCAACCCTTATCGCGGACAAATTAGCGTCGGGTACTGGATATAAACATACAGATAAAACAAGATCGCTGCTAGTGAAACCTTTCATCCCTTATGGGTGATTTTCAAACAATAATAGGAATAAATTACATAGGATTTACAAGATTGATGGCACCTTAATCCTAACAGTCATAGGCAGTCCTTGGAAAAAATCCATATTGACCACTTGTCATTTCCATTCAAGAATGGCATGAGGGTATAAGAGCCTTGTTGGATGTTGGTGTTCAGCATTGACTTGTTGACATTCAAGATATCCTACTACAAATCTTGCGGCATCATTTTTCATCCCTTTCCAAAAATATAATGGCTTCACATCTGCCAAGAGTTTTGTCACTCTTAGGTGACCAAAATAAGAGGTGGAATGTGCTTATTTCCATACTAAGTTTCTCAAATCTTATTGATTTTAAACATATATCATGTTCTTATACCTTAGAAGTCTATCAGACTCAAAATAAAATCCTTGGTATCTTGTGTCCTGAGGGTTTTCAGATAGAGATTTTAGGATTTGCTTATAATACTTGTCTCCTTTTGAGTTCTTTAGTACTTGATCTCTAAAATTAGTTTGCACAAACACCATGGCTACAATATTCCTTCTACGGCTCAGGACATCTGCAACTTGATTTTCCTTGCCCTTGATGTAACTAATTTCAAAATCATAATTGAATATAAGCTCCAACCACCTTCTTTGTCAAGCATTAAGGTTTGGTTGGGTGAAGATATACTTCAAACCCTAATTATCATATTTGAGCTCAAATCATTTGCCAAGCAAATAATGCCTCCACACTTGGAGAGCGTGTACACTTGCCACTAACTCCAAGTCATGCAGAGCATATTTTTTCTCGTACGGTCTTAATTTCCTAGATTCATAGGCCACTACTTGACCTTCTTGCATTAATACACCACCCAAGCCTTCTTCGGAGGCATGAGTTACAAACACAAAGAGAGCTTCCAAATCTGGAACTCGAAGGATTTGTGTTGAGGTCATTTTCTTCTTAAGGATGTTGAAAGCCTCTTCACACTTTTCTAACCATTCAAATCATTTTCCCTTATGCTACAAAGAAGTAATGGGGTGAGAAATTTTTGAGAAGTTCAAAACAAACTTTCTATAGTATCCAACTAGGCCCATGAAGCTACAAACTTCATGCACATTTCTAAGTGTAGGCCATCCTAAGATAGCCTTTGTCTTCAAAGGATCTACTGCAATTCCGTCTGCAAAAATTATGTGGCCTAAGTATTGAACTTCCTTCTGAAAGAAAGTGCATATGGATAGCTTACCATACAGCCTGTGTGTTGCAAGTATGTGCCTAATCGGTGTTGTCGTTGATGTCAACATATCTGTGTTGTCATTGATGTCAATTGTGCTCCTATCTTGTTGCTTGCTTGTAATGAGTAAGATGCTTTGTATTGACTTATGTAAGTGATCTTGATGTTGAGGATATTGAGAAAATTAGCTTCTTTGGTAGAAACAGTGAGTTGTAGTGGAAACAGTGTATTGCATACAAAAGAACAATTGAGAAGAATGCTCTGCATTTTCTGTAGAATGAATATCTTTGTCTGCGGATGGGAAGTTATTTAGAAGTCTGTCTGAAGATGCTATGTTCCAAGTTTGAGCCTCTAGTATGAAGATTTGAGTGAGTTATGTTCACCAGAGTGAAAATAGCTTTTTCTGTATGTTTGGCAGTGACAGGGAGAAAGTATTATGCTCCGCATTGAAGTATTTTGATCTGCAGTTCTAGAGTTAAGTTTGAGATGATGTTATGTGCCTTCAACTCAACTGTTTCATGATTTGGTGGTCCGCAAGTGATCTTTTTCTTATAACAGTAGCTGGAAGTGTTGTTCTTGTGCTCCGATTTGAAGAATCTTCTTGACAGAGTGATCAGAGATCGTATGGTTGTTCTTGGTGATTATAATGTGCTTGTGGATGTCTCTTGATTGTGTTCCTACTTTCAGATTGGTTTGCAAAGAGAAGTTTGGACCACGAAAGAAGAATATTCTTAGAAGACCTAGTGTTAACTCCAATCTTGGCTGACTTGGTTGTTTTCACTATTTTTTATGAAGGAGACAATTATGTAAAGAGTGCCAAATTGCAGGAACTGAAAGCCAAAAATGAAGGTCTTAAAATGGGAGAAGATGAAAACATAACATCCATGCAAAAGGTTGATGAACTTGTTACTAGAACTAAAGGTATGGGAGGAATTGTTGATGAAACTGAAGTTGTGATGAAAATTCTTGGGTCATTACCTAAATCCTATGCTCACAAGGTAGCTGCAATTGAATAAATAATGACTATGAAAAAGATTAATAAGGATCAATTGCTTGGTAAGATTACTACTTTTGAAATGAGAGAGTTTGGTGATGCTCTGCCAAAAGTAGTAACTGCTTTCAAAGCCAGTACTTTAGAAAAGATCTCCAGAGCAGAAAAGTACAAGGTAGAACCTGATGTTGAGCTTGATGAAATTGAAGCCAATTTTGTTGACAAACTGCAAAGAGGTTCTGGTAAGTTTAAAGGCAAATTACCTTTCAAATGTTTCTCATGTGTGCTTCCAGATGTCCTGAAAGAATTGAAAGGAATAGAAAAAGATTTGAGAACAGGCCTAGAGCTCCAAAGAAATGCTACTATGTTAGAGATTTTGATGATGAAGGTGTGACTGATGATGAATCTAATGATGCTAGTACTAGTGCAAATGAATGCCTATTTATTGCTATTAAAGAAGAACGTATGTCTACTAATACTGCGAGCTATGTGAAGGAAGAAAAACCAGTGGAAGAAAGTGCTTTGGCTGTTCAAGTTGAGAAAGACAAGGAAGAATGGATTATTGATAGTGGATGTTCACATCACATGACTGGTGACAAAAGTAAGTTTGTAAGTTAGGAAAAATATGATGGAGGACTGGTTAGGTTTGGAGACAATGCAACTGTTAAGATTTGTGGAAAAGGATCTATTTCATTTGATGGAAAGCATAATACTAACAATGTCCTATATGTGAAAGGCTTGAAGCACAATCTTTTGAGTGTTGGTCAAATCTGTGACAAAGGTTATGATCCGATATTCAAAGACAATGGATGCAAGATAATGGAAAACTCCAGAACTGTGATTGCTACTGGTAAGAAAATCAGAGGTAACATCTATCAATTAAGACGAACTAATGATTATTGTTTATTAGCCTAAGCAAATGAAAGTTGGTTGTGGCATAGAAGGTCGTGTCATATAAATTTTGATAATCTAGTAAAGATAAGTTTAGGTCAGACTGTAAGAGATTTACCAAAACTTGTGAAACCCACCAATACTATTTGCAAGGAATGTCAGTTGGGGAAGAAGACAAGAACAATTTTCTTCCAATTTGTTGGATCTAGTTCATACAGATCTATGTGGTCTTACAAGGATAAGAAGTCTACAAGGTGACAAGTACTTCATGTTGCTTATTGATGATTATTCTAGAATGACTTGGGTTACTTTTCTAAGAGACAAATCTGAAGCACTGGAGAAGTTCAAATCCTTCAAAGCAATCATTAAAAATCAAATAGAGCTAAAAATCAAATGCTTGAGGTTTGATAGAGGAGGTGAGTTCACATCAAATGAATTCAATATTTTCTATGAAGAGCAAGGAATAAAAAGATAGTTGTCTGCACCTAGAACTCCTCAGCAAAATGGAGTTGTGGAAAAGAAGAACATGGTAGTTCAAGAAGCTGCCAGAACAATGATGAAGGAAGGAGGCCTACTGGAAGTCTTCTGGAAAGAAGCTATACATACTGTTGTCTACATTCAAAACAGAGTTCAAGTGAAAGGTAAAGGCACTAAAACCCCCTATGAATTGTGGTATGGAAGAATTCCAATAGTAAGATACTTCAAAGTCTTTGGAAGCAAGTGCTATATCAGAAGAGATGAAGACCTGGGGAAATTTGATGCAAGATGTGATGAAGGAATCTTCCTTGGATAATCTACCAAGAGTAAGGCCTACTGGTACTACAACAAAAGGTTGAAAAAGATTATGGAAAGTGCAAATGTGAAGGTGGATGAAGGCAAAGGAAAAACATCATATCAGAGTGGCTATGAGTTAGATGAACCTGCTAATATAACTTATGAAGAAAAAGTTGAACAAGAAGACAATCAAAGTAAAGAAGAAAAGACTCCAGAAATTGCTAAGACTCCTAGGTATGTAAGAATCAATCACTCTGAAGATCAAATTATTGGAGACAAAGAGAAAGGAGTACTGACAAGGAAAAGAGTTGCAAAAGAACAAATGAATTATTGTATGCTCTCTACAGTTGAACCAAAAACTATGAATGAAGCCTTCAATGATAAAAATTGGGTTAAGGCAATGGAAGAAGAACTAATACAAATAGAGAAGAATGAAACTTGGGAATTAATTCCTAGACCTGCTGACAAAATGTTATTGGAACCAAATGGGTCTTTAGGAATAAGCTGAATGAAAATGGAGAAGTTGTAAGGAATAAAGCAAGGCTTGTGTGCAAAGGATATTCTCAAATTGAAGGGATAGATTTTGAAGACTTTTCCTCCAGTAGCTCAGATTGAAGCAATTAGAATATTTCTGGCATTTACTGCTCACAAAGATTTTAAAGTGTATCAGATGGATGTGAAGTCTGCATTCTTGAATGGGGAGTTAGAAGAGGAAGTCTACATTGAGCAACCAGAAGGATTCCAACTATCAAATCAAGGTGATATGGTATGCAGGTTGAAGAAAGCATTATATGGACTCAAGCAAGCTCCTAGGGCATGGTATGCAAGTTTGGATAAGTACTTATTCTAGTTAGGATTTAGTAAAGGCATTGCTGACAATAATCTTTATTTCAAGATTAATGGTGATCAAATTTTGATTGTTGAAGTCTTTGTTGATGATATCATCTTTGGTGGAAATGAAGGTATGTGTATAAAATTTGCTGGTGAGATGTAGAAAGAGTTTGAGATGTCTATGTTTGGTGAGATGAATTTCTTTCTGGGTCTGCAAATTAGTTAATTAGATAAATGAATCTTCATATCTCAGTCTAAGTATGTGAAAGAGTTGTGAAAGAAATTTGGGATGGAAGACTCTAAACCGGTATGTACTCCCATGGTGATTGGTTGCAAATTGAGCAAAACTGATGAATCACCCAAGACTGATAAAAAAAGTACAGATCCATGATTGAATGATTTCTTTATCTAACTCAAACCAGACCTAATATTATGCATGCAGTTTGTCTTGTTGCAAGATTTCAAGCTGATCCAAGAGAATCACATGTGATGGCAGTAAAGAGAATCTCAAGGTATTTAAAAGGCACTCTAGATCATGGCCTATGGTATCCAAAGGATAATGAGTTTACTCTTAGTGCTTATACATATGCTGATTGGGCCAGAGATGTTGATGACAAGAAAAGTACAAGTGGAGGTGCCTTCTTCTTGGGAAATAGATTGGTTTCATGGCTGACCAAGAAACACGATTCAATCTCTTTGTCAACTGTAGAAGCAGAGTATATTGCAACAACAAGTTGTTGTACTCAAGTGTTATGGATGAAGCAGACTTTGAGGGATATAAGAGTTGTTTATGGAGATCCAATTACAATCTTGTGTGACAATACAAGTGCCATAAATATTTCTAAGAATCCAGTGATGCACTCAAGAACAAAGCATATATCTATAAGGTATCACTTTTTGAGAGAAAAGTTGACAGAGAATCAAGTAAAGTTGGAATATGTGTCCATAAAGGATCAAATTACAGATATCTTCACCAAGCCTCTGCCTAAGGATACTTTTTAGTATCTTAGAGAAAAGTTAGGGGTCATTACCCCTCCTGCCCTAAACTAAGATGCATGAGAATGCATCAATCCAATGGTGCTCAAAGTCTTATTGTTTGATCTGGATTGATGTTTTGGGAGCTACCTCTCAGGGGGAGTAGCTAGATGTATTGGTAATAGTTTAGTTGGATGAGAGAAGTAGAATGCAAGTATGTGCCCTTTGCCATTGATGTCAAGGGGGAGAGATATCATGTAAAAAACTTAGGAGAAGAAAGAATGTAGATGTGTAAAAAGAAAGGGGGAGAATCTTGTCTTGATGGTCTTTTCAAATTTTCACATCATATGTTGCATTCAATGAGAAAGGGGGAGATTGTTGCAAGTATGTGCCTAATCGGTGTTGTCATTGATGTCCACATATCTATGTTGTCATTGATGTCAACTGTGCTCCTATATTGTTTATTTCTTGTAATGAGTAAGATGCTTTGTATTTACTTATGTAAGTGATCTTGATGTTGAGGATATTGAGAAAATTAGCTTCTCCGGTAGAAACAAGGAATTGCAGTGGAAATGGTGTATTACATACAGAAGAATAGTCCAGAAGAATGCTCCACATTTTCTGTAGAATGAATATCTTTCTCTGTGAATGGGAAGTTATTTAGAAGTCTGTTTGAAGATGCTATGTTCCAAGTTTGAGCCTCTGGTATGAAGATTTGAGTGAATTATGTTCACTAGAGTGAAAATATCTTTTTTTGTATGTTTGGCAGTGATAGGGAGAAAGTATTATGCTTCGCATTCCTCCACATTGAAGTATTTTGATCTGTGCTTCTAGAGTTAAGTCTGAGATGATGTTATGTGCCTTCAACTCAAATGGTTCATGATTGGGTGGTCTGTAAGTGATCTTTTTCTTATAACAGTAACTGACAGTGTTGTTCTTGTGCTCCAATTTCAAGAATCTTCTTGACAGAGTGATTAGAGATCGTGCAGTTGTTCCTGGTGATTACAATGTGCTTGTAGATGTCTCATGATCGTGTTCCTACTTTTGGATTGGTCCGCAAAGAGAAGTTTGGACCGTGAAAGAAGAATGTTCTTAGAAGACCTACTGTTAACTCCAGTCTTCGCTGACTTGGTTGTTTTCACTATTTGCAGAGATGCATTGAAGATTGTAGAAGCATGTTGTGGTGTGGAGGATTGTGTTTGAGTCCCAGCTAAGGCATGGTGTGTGCATCATACTTCTCTACATATTTCCTTAGCAAAATTTTGTAATAGGTCTAGATCTATTTCTTTGTATTATTGTAATGCCGACTTTGGAGAATGTTCCAATGGTTGATGAATGTAATGTCGACCTTGATGTACATTCCAAGGTTGATGAAGTATGTAAAAGCATGTAATAGAGTTGCCGAAATGTGTGTAGTGAGCAAATATGAAGAGATGAGTGTGAAGACCATGTGAAAGAGCAGAACAAAGAAGTTATATTATGCTTCAATGGAACTGAATCCTAGCATGGAGTAGATGCTACTTAATCAGTTCACCACTTTGGCAGTGAGCCACCCCTTGGCAGTGAGTTGATCTTTGCAGTGAGCAATTTGGGAAGTGAGCCTCTATTTTTCGGTATTGTTATAACTCATATATTTCTGTGGGCTAACACCCACTGTGGTTTTTCCCTTTTAGGGTTTTCCACGTAAAAATTTGGTGTCTACTGTGTTGGATGTGTGATTGTGATTAAGTCTATGGTTTCATGCTTTCATGGTTAAATCTGATTATCAGTAATTAAGTTGTTAATGGTTTGATATTCTAAGTTTTTATGACAACTGATTCACCCCCTCTCAATTGTCCGGTGTATTTCAACACTGTGCTCCCTAAGGCATTGTAAGACTATCCAAAAATGTTGAATATGCTCCTCCTCATTGTGGGAGTAAATCAAGATATCGTCAAGGAAAACTAGTACAAACTTATCCAAAAAGTCTTTGAAGACACTGTTCATCAGATTCATAAAGGCTACTAGGGCATTGGACAACCCAAAGGGTAGAACCATGAACTCATAATGCCCATACCTTGTTCTAAAGGATTTTTTATGGATGTCCTCATCTTTTAATCATAGTTGGTGGTAACCTGATCTCAAGTCAATCTTTAAAAATATAACTGCACCACGCATTTGGTCAAAGAGATCTTCTATGCATGGTAAAGGATATTTGTTTCTTATTGTTGCCTTATTAAGCATACAATAATCAATACACAACCTTAAGGTACCATCCTTCTTCTTGACAAAGATCACCGGTGCCCCTAATGGTGGTACACTAGGTCTAATCAATCCTTTTGACAGCAGATCTTGAAGTTAAGCTTTTAGCTCCATTAACTCAGTTGTGGTCATTCTGTATGGTGCCTTTGACAAGGTTCGGAACTAGGAATAATGTCAATCAAGAAATCAAATGCCCTTTTTGGGGGCAAAATTGGGAGGTCTTTGGGAAATACGTCCTGAAATTCTTGAAGATAAGGATGATCTTCCACTGAGGGTCCTTTTTCTTTCCTTAAAATCTCACCCTTTTCATTCAATTCTTCTATCTTGACTGCAAACATCTAACAACCCTTTCACTTAGCTCTCTTTAATTGCATAGTGGAGATCTATCTGATTTTCTTTTCATGCTAAACTCCTTGAATCAAGACAGTATTACCAACATCGTCAAGACACTCCACGGTCTTAGAAAAATAGTCCACTCTCACCCTATGCTACTATAGCCAATTCATTCCTAGGATAATATCATAGGATCCTAGTGGGGCCACATATAAGTTGACTTCGGTAGAGAAAGAGGGCAAACTCAATCTAGCTTCAGATAAACATTTCTCTACCTAAGCTCTTGACTTGTTTGCATATTCTACTATCCATGGCTTCGCCATGAACCCAACTCTTCTTGGTATTCTACAAAGTAAGCAAGGAGTAATAAAACTTTCTGTTGCACCGGTATCTATGAGAATGGTAATTGGATTGCCAAATAAATTACCTGCGGTTTCAATTGGGGTGATCTGGTATTCAACCTATTGGTTGTCCAAAGCGGCATGGGTCCTTTGTTGGAAAGTTGTTTTTTGTGATGGTAGAGGGTTACCTTGATATGGATTCCCTAAGGTTTTAGTAGGACACTAATTAGCATAATGGTCTTCATCACAAGTGAAACATCTTCCAGGAGGACCTTTCTTTACTGAAGATCGATTGGAATTTTCATCATTCTTTTTAGAGGTATTGCTTCCATACTCTTCCTTGTTTTCACTTATGTGGTAACTGAAATCTTTACCATAGTTCCTCCTTTTTGTATCCTTATTCCTATTTTTCTTTTTGGAAAAGGTGGATGGACGATTCCAACTGTATTTCTTGTGGGATATTTCATGATAAGATGAGATAGACTTCAGTTTTTGTTTATGTTTGATGGCCTTCTTAAAGATTTGGTCCATGGTTGTTGGTCCATGAACATCTACCTCACCTCTGATTTGAGCATTCAAGCCCATAATGAATTTCCTTATTCAGAATCTCTCATCCTTTTGATATTGCGGTACATATTTTAACAGCCTTGTGAATTTTTCCCAATACTCTGTAACTGTCATGTGTCGTTGATGCAAGTTTTGGAAATCAGTTAGTTTTTTTATCAAAATATAATTATGGCAACCATCTTTTCCTGAAGAGGTCCACAAACTAAATCTAAGTTAGACTTAGAGAACTCAGTCCCAATTCCATTTTGTTATTCATCCACCATGTGGATGCTTCTGCAACCAGCTGGTAAGCTCCCCAAACTGCCTTAGTGATCTCAGAGTAGTTTCTAATCTCAAAATATTTCTCCATTTCTGTCAACCAAGCCTTGGCTGTGTCACCACTCAGAGTTCCATCAAACTTAGGTGGAGTAATCTTTTTCATATCCCTTGATAACTTGATAGTGAGGCAATTTTTGATTTCACTAGGGACTTGAGAGTTTGGTTTACATCCTCTTGGTTCACTTTGTGAACTATCTCCATGGGTGTTTTCTCCCCCTTTCTCAAAATGGCGTTCTTTAATGTTTTCTACTCCTCTAACTTCCTTTTCTAGAGTTCTAATTTTTCCTTTATTTTGTTTAGCACAAATAAGATTTGATCAAGTTTTTCCATTAGGTTTTTTATCAAAACTGGAACCATCCGGGATCCTTCCTAGGTGATTTCCAGTGTGTACCATGTTACTATTTCCCACACCTATCATCGCATAGGATTTTTATCAAAACAAATAACTTTTACATAAAAAACTGTAAGTTCATAAATGCAAAAATTTAGAGATATCCCACATATGTCATTATTATATAGAAAACCAAAATTGTTTTATTCACATATTGGATTTTACATCCTTATTCAAATACAAAATTTTTCTTTTTTACAAGCATAAAGTGTCTACATATCACTTTCTGACAAAGGAATTTCCTCGGGTTCCTCCTCTCCGTCAGAGTCAACTAACACAAATTTAGAGGGTGGATGTACTCGTGAGTACTCAACCAACACCTCCTTTCCTATTGTAGGTGTATTCCAACCACACCCAAAAGGTAACTCTTGGTGGGCAGATGGTATATTGATCTTAAAAGAAGTAGGAACTGACAACTTTTCTCTTGCCTCCAACTGTTTCCTCCTTTCAAGGCAAATACATTTGAGTGCATCAACCAACGTCTACGAAAGCCAAGCCCAGTTTTTGTAGTTCACTGGATCCTTCATTTTTGGCTCAAGAGAAGGTTTTTTCTTAATAGTGACCTTAGGTATGTTCCTAGGTTTTGTTTTCTTGGCTCACTTATGTATTCTTCTCTTTCTTGCCATTCTAGCACAAGAACAACCATTTTAACGTTAGCATCACTTGCCAATCTGCAAAAACTCGCAATGAGCTCCTAGGTCCAAGTTTTGAACCCAATAGCTATGATAGCATGTGTAACATCTCCAACTGAAATGCTAAAATAAAACATTTAAAAATTTAAGCAATAAATGCCACAATCTCATAATTCTTTTTTTCTATCATATAAAGTAAAGCAGGTACATTTGCATTTTTAAGTTTTCATAATATAATATATCAGCTGATGGTTGCTTTACATGTGGCTTACAAATTTTGCATATTTACATGTACAATATCAGAAGGTTGTATTCCTCATGACTTACAATATTTATTAGTTACATTTACATATGAAGCAATGTTTCTTGTTCACAAGTCTTCGACAATCAACTACAAGAGGTAGAACACCCCCTAGTTCTTTTCCTCCAACCACAGACTGGTGGTCCCCCACACACCTTCCTACTGGAAGTAGCCCTTCCCTTCAAAGGGTATAGATAATGAGAATCAACTAATCTTTGTGCCATCTAAGAACTAGTACAATGTCCTAGCTAAAAACAATCAGGTTTACAACTTCTTGTCTAGCTCTAGCTATGTACAACCCCTCTGATTGTTTAGCTATCTAGAGCATAGTGAACCGACAATGCAAGCAATGACTTTTGTACTACTTTGGCCAAAGTTTCATATAAATAAGTCATATGTTCACACACTCTTTTCTCAACTTGGAGACAACATTCTTTTATATCAATAATTAATAAATCAACATACTTTGATATGCTTATCCTATATCTATCTAATTGACATAATGTATACCCTCTACTGCAGGTCAACAAGACAAGTATAAGGTAAGATCCTGGGTGACTTAAGTAATGGCATTGAGCCCCTCTTTGCATCCTTACAATCTCAGGTCTATGACAACCTGTCAAACTACTCAATGGCTAGTCAAACCTGATTCCATGCTCATGAATAAATTTGATATTCATTCTTTCAATGATAAGTTATATACTCATCTCAATTGGCAATAAGACTGCCATTTACAAAGTATGGGATTATCTTAGCCAAAATATAAAATAGACTCAAGGCTATTCATAGCCAGGATTACACTTATGTAATCATATCAATATTATGTTATTATAGACTACCATAATGTTCTAATACCTTAAATAAATTGGTCTCAAGGAGAGAAAATAATAAGTTCACTTACACATAATGTAAGGATGATTTCCTACTCATTGGCCAATCGACCTTACCAAAAGATCGAGTCCTATGTAGCTCTCTACCTCATGATGTTTGTAAGGACATGCCATTTATTCAACAAATAAAGAAAGCTTAGTTAAAGGCTATCGATCATTCATGTATTCAATTGTAAGTTTATTCTATTAGCGGTTTACTACATAATTACTCATGCATTTATAAATTTCTACCTTACACATGCATACATGAGAAATTCGAGTTGTTGACCTACTTACATGCGCCACCAAGAGTGAACTACAATTTATCAGCCATATTGTCAATGTAAAGAGTGTAAAGCTACACTATGCATATGAAATGCATGTCAACCTCCTACAGGCTTAATAAAGAATGTAATTTAAATAATATACAGAGGTTTTAGCCTACTTATAAGGCATATAAGAGTGTAGAGATAGACTCTATTGATCAGCCTCTTATAGGCGTACGATACAATGCCATGAAACATAGTTTTATCGGCCTCAAGGCCATAGTAATCATGCAGTTTTGCTTGCTTATCACCTCTATTCAGGTGTATAAAAGATACAAGGAACATAAATATGTCGACCATTAAACAATCTTTACCCTATACACAAAGTTTATAGACATATCGACCTTCTACGAATACTCAGAGTTTAAAAACTTATCGGTCTTCACAGAGTACACCAAGAGTTATAAAATAGACTCCAATGTTTAAGAGTGAGGCTATCCACCTCTTAGAGCTACTGGCCTTCTAAGGCCTCTAAAGAATAACACAATCTTTAAAGACTTACGACCTTTCATTGTCTATTACAAATAATACCACACTTAAAGACTCAACCTTTATGTAGAGAACATAGAAAAATATATATTCTTTCGGTCTTCAATAAAATGGATAAACACAAACTGTATTCAAAGTATACCTTTCATAAACAAGTTCTAGCATATTTGCATGAACAAGAAAAAATAAATTGAGCATGTAAACAATATGAGAGAACATGAATTGAAGTCTTTACTACAAGTATAGAAGGTGCGAGTGCTTCCACAGTCGCCACTCCTCTTGGCGCAAAGAAACACGAACCTAAATCTCTCTGGGGTTAATGAAAACAAATGATAATATTCATAATGCTATATCCATTTTTTTTCTTCCATCTCAAGTATGCATAGATGTTTTCAAAAGAGAGTTTTATTTCTTTTCCAGAAGCGGTTGCCAACCACTTACGGCCCTTAATCTAAGAGAATAGGGAAGTGGAGCTATCGCTCCTTCCCATTATCCAACAAACTAGGATTGGTTCGGTGAGGAGAAACCTCCCTCGATAATAAACTGTTAATATGTATAAATAATTTAATCTATATAAACTCTATCCCATGTTCTATACCTTTAGTATATAACTTATTTCACCACAACTTTAGATTTAAATATGCAGGGTTCAAACAATAATAGGCTTATTTGTTGACTTCGACGATGCATTAATGAATACTTTCATTATGCGTTCAACGAATAAAATATCGATCTGATATGCCAACTTCCCAAGTCATCTTAAAACATAGAGATATTCTTAACCTCCTCGTTTGTCGACATGGACAACAAAATCATTGATAAGACATTGACACCACATCACAAAGATAGTTTTACATCGCAATTACGATTGACAACTAAAGATTAAGACTTACTCTAGTTTTGACGAAACCTCTAATGTGAATGTGTGTGTGCATTCTCTAATGGGCACAATGATCATTGTATTCACATGATCTATCACCCTCTCCCTGGTGATACTCTCCCTCCTCATCCTGGAGGGGAAGACACTATCCCTCCATCCACCTCAGTTGCACAACATTAGTTAGTCCATTACATAATTTAACCACACATATTCATTGCATATAAAATAATATAAATCAAATACATTTTCTAATCTAACACAACATTACTTTAATCATAATAATTTCACTGACTAACTATCTGTTTGCTTGAAATAAAATGATAAGTATGTTTTTTTTAGAACGGGGTGTGACAAATGGTAAATGGGGTAATGTTCAACTAATGAACTAAACAACCTAGACTTTCATGTTTTAAGGAATCATAGATTTTGAACTAACTAAATAAGGAAAAAAATAGTTACACAATATAAACAATCCTTAATTGGGTGGCCCCTCATTTGTGCAATATAGAAATCATAAGCTTGGAAAGAAAATAAATTATCTTCTATATTATCTATGGATCCTAAACAAGAGCTCTACAAGGTGAACGCTACAATGTGCCATTCATCTTGTAGTTTTTCCAACAATGAAGTGATGAATTAGTGATGGTAAAATTATTGCAACACAACAAATTGTCTTCTTTACAATATAAGAAAAGTTGATGAAAAACAACTAGTGTTTGTTCAATAGAACACTATGTTTTTACACTTATCTTTTTGTAAGTTGAACAATGAACTAAACAAATCTTTAGTAAGATAGAGATATTGTGTGTCAACTTTTTTTGATAAATGATCAAGTAATTACTATGTTAACATTTTTTTACAAATCATGAACCTTAAACAAATGTTTATTCAATTGAAACGTAGAGTATGTGTTTCAACCTCATTTTTTATAAACGATCAACTAAACAAGAAAACATGAACTAAACACAATAAGTTATCTATTTTATAGTTTAAGAATCCTAAATAGTGCTTTTTCAACCTGCATTTGGAATCAACTAAACATATAGCGTTTAGTAAAACAACAATTATCTCTTTTACTCTCTAGGAATCTTAAATAATAATTTTTTAAAGGAAGTACGGTATGCGGAAAATGCTTCCTACACTGATCTATTAAGGAAAGATTTATGTAAATTTTAACTTTTATAGTTATAGATTAAGATGCACATTAACAGAAAGGTAATAACAACATCCAAATGCAAATACAAATCTCACAATGCAAGATATACGTGGGGAAAACCCTTTTAGGTAAAAAATCCCATACTCCAAAGTTGTCCAATATATTATTCAGGAATCAAGAAGATTACAATATACTTGCAGAGCAAGCTTTCATAGGAGTATAACAAAACCAGAGATCCAGGAGGTAACTCAACATCTATAAGACTCTTACACACAACCTCCATCTCAAGCTCCTGATATATAGGAGATGTAATACAGTAAACCGTCAACGGTAATTACAAAACCATGAGCCAAAACCACCCAAAAATGGCACCCAAATTATCTCCAATCAAAGATGCCTTGTGATGTGCCAAATCACACACCAACATGCATAACTCTCCCCTTTACAGCTCTTTTGAGTGTCCAACACATTTTCACATTTCCCAAAAATAGGAGATCCAACTTTCAGAGGTCATAACTTTTGATCCGGGTGTCCGATTGACGAACTATTTAATGCATCAAAAAGCTCGTGAAGAGATCTATCAAGCTATAACTGACGTTGTCAATTATGACAACTTTTGGGGTGTTTAGGGACCTCTAAGTGCCTCAAAACTATGTTCAAAACTTTTTTCGACAGTTTCAAAAAACAAAAACTTTAATATCTCACAATCCAAATATGATCTTGAGTCAAAACTCACCCAAGATGTTTACTTAGCAGTTCTGCACCTTTTGGAAAAATTTTAGGTCAATCCGAGGTCAAATGTAGAATTACTAAAAATAGTAAGTCCTGCCATTTTTAGCCCTTTTGGAAACTTTGAAAGTTCTAGACCATTCTCCAAGATAAAGGGTATTCAAAAAGACCAAAACTGGGAAGAATAGTAACCTTTCGTAGTTGGAAGGTTGAGACACTTTTCCTAACATTCTCCCACTTGTCAAACACCTTGCAAGAGCAAAGGGAGTATCAACACCATGATTTAATTGCTAGGGGCTGAGAGGCCCATAGACTCTAAACACCATCTAAACTTCTTTGTGCTCACAGGTTTTGTCAAGGAATCTGCAACATTCGTCAAAGTGTCAACTTTCTCCAAGTTTACCTTCCCATCCTCTACCATGTCACGAACAAAATGGTACTGGACATCAATATGCTTAGTCCTCGCATGGAAAGTAGGATTCTTTGCCAAACATATGGCACTCTGATTGTCACAACAAATAGTAATCTTCCCTGCATCATACCCAACATCAGAACATAATCTCTTAAGCCAAATGGCTTCTTTACAAGCATGAGTTACTTCCATGTACTCAACTTCAGTAGTGGAGAAAGCAACCATGGGTTGTCGCTTACTCATCCAACTAATAACACCACCAAACATAGTGAACACATAAGCATTGGTAGATCTCCTGCTATCAATGTCACCTGCCCAATCTAAATCCACAAATCCATGAATACAAAGTGAATGCCGACATCTTGTAGGATAACCATGATAACATAAGGAATACTTGGAAGTGTGCCATAAATATTTGAATACTCTCTTCACTGCATCCCAATGTATCCATCCAGGATTAGCCATAAAGCGACTAAGGACTCCCACTTCTTGGGCAATGTCTAGTCTAGTATAGACCATTGCATAGATCAAACTGCCAACTGCACTAGCATAAGGAACTCTGCTCATATCCTCTATCTCAGAAGGAGACTTTGGACAATCTGCAATAGATAACTTTATCCCCATCATAACAAGAATAGTCAAAGGTATGCAATCTACCATGTTGAATCTCTCCAACACAGTGTTAACATACTTACTCTAGCCTAACCAAAGTTTTCTGTTTGCTTTGTCTCTTATGATCTCCATCTAGAGAATGTACCTAGCTACCCCTAGATTTTTCATCTCAAACTGTGCTGACAACTAAGACTTCAAATCAGAAATCAAAGTTTTACCATTCCCAATGAGTAACATATCATCAACATACAATGCAATAATGAGAATGTGATCATTGTCAAACTTGTAATAAACATAATGATCCAATTTTGATCTTAGAAACCCAATACTTAACACAAAGGCATCAAACTTTTGGTACCACATCCTAGTAGACTGTTTCAAACCATACAAAGACTTTTTCAACTTGTAAACCATATTTTTTTTTTATCTTTCACCATGTAGTGCTCTAGCTGTGACATATAGATTTCCTCCTCCAAGTCACCGTGAAGGAATGTTGTCTTCACATCTATCTATTCCACTTCTAGATCATACACTGCTGCAAGAGATAATAGGAACCGAATAGATGTTAGCTTTGCAATAGGAGAGAAAATCTTGCCATAGTCAATTCCCTCCACATGAGATTACCCCTTCACAACCAATCTAGCCTTATATTTCTCAACACTGCCATCTACACCGAATTTCTTTTTGAACATCTATTTGCATCCAACAGGTTTTCATCCTTCAGGAAAAGGCACCAAGTCCCAAGTATTATTCTTTTCCAAACAAGCCATCTCCTCTTCCATGGCCTTCTTCTAGGAACCTGCATCTTTCATACCCATAGCCTCTTTCATAGTTCTAGGCTTGTCAGTGTTAGAAATGAAAGCAAAAACACAACTGGAATCATGCAATGAATAACCAAACCTATCAGGTTTCTGCCTTATCCGCGTGGACCTCCTCAAAGATTGAGGTTGAGGTTCTTCATCATCTTCTAAACTTTTAGAGCTACTAGAGCTCTCCTCATTATCAGGTCTAATAGATGTTTTTGGTTCGACTTTCATAGGAGTGGAAGGAAGCTGAACCACATCCTCTTTCTTCTCTTCTTTCTTTGGCTGTAAGACAACAGAAGAAGGATTGAGCTCTCTGAAGATCATAAGAGACCACAATGAAGAAACCTTTGGTGTTAACATACTTAATCTAAGGGTGCATCTTTTCAGATAACAATGAAGAAACCACTTCATCCATCTTGATGGTGGAAGTGGTACTCCCAATGGCCATAACAAGGTGATCCCATGAATCTAGTAAGGAACATAGTAATGTAATACATCGATCTTCCTCCTCCATTTTCACACCAATAGAGGTAAACTAGGAAACAAGCATATTGAATGTATTCAGGTGATCAGCGACAGATCCTCTATCTTTCATCCTCAGAGAATACAATTTCTTTTGTAGGAATAACTTGTTCACCAGGGATTTAGCCTGATAAACATCTCCAAGCTTCTTCCAAAGATCCTTTTGCAATCTTCTCTTCATGGATATTCAAGAGCACTGAATCAACCAAACAGAGTCTTATCAAACCCTTAGCTTTTTGATCTTTGAGATCCTATTCTACTTGAGACATTGCCATTAGTTTTGTACCATATATGGCATCCCATAAATCCCGATCTACAAGCATGTCCTCCATTTTGAATTTCCACAACTTGAAATTACTGCCATTAAACTTCTCTATCTCAAACCTCCCAAATGTGCTTGCCATCTCTTTCCTGCAACAAATACTTTAAAATCCTCTACACAAGCTCCCACTCAAATGAAGATCAGCTCAAAAAACCATCTACCCAACAACTAGAACCAAAGGTGATCAGGCTCTGATATCAATTGAAAGGAAGCAAGGTATGTGGAAAATGCTTCCTACACTAATCTATTGAGGAAAGATTTATGCAAATTTTAACTTTTACAGTTACAGATTAAGATGCACATTAACAGGAAGTTAATAACAACATCCAAATGCAAATACAAAACTCACAACACAAGATATACATGGGGAAAACCCTTTTAGGTAAAAAACCCCACTCCAAAGCTGCCCAATATATTATTTAGGAATAAAGAAGATTATAATATACTTGCAGAGCAAGCTTTCACAGGAGTATAAAAAAACTAGAGATCCAGGAGGTAAATCAACATCTATACGACTCCTACACACAACTTCCATCTTAAGCTCTTGATATATAGGAGATGCAATACAGTAAACCATCAATAGTAATTACAAAACCATGAGCCAAAACCACCCAAAAGTGGCACCCAAATCTTCTCCAATCAAAGATGCCTTGTGATGTGCCAAATCACACACCAACACGTGTAACTCTCCCCTTTACAACTCTTTTGAGTGTCCAACACGTTTTCACATTTCCCAAAAATAGGAGGTCCAACTTCTGGAGGTCATAAATTTTGATCCGAGTGTCCGATTGATGAACTTTTTAATGTGTCAGAAACCTCATGAAGAGATATATCAAGCTATAACCGATTGCATTGGTTATGATGACTTTTGGAGCGTTTAGGGACATCTAAGTGCCTCAAAACTAAGTTTAAAACTTTTTTTGACAGTTTCAAAAAATAGAAACTTTAATATCTCGCAATCTAGATATGATCTTGAGTCGAAACTCACTCGAGATGTTTATTTAGCAGTTCCATACCTTTTGGGAAAAAATTTGGGGCAATCCGATGTCAAATGTAGAGTTACTAAAAATAGTAAGTCCCACCATTTTTAGCCCTTTTGGAAACTTTGAAAGTTCTAGACCATTATCCAAGATAAAGGGTAGTCAAAAAGACCAAAACTAGGAAGAATAGTAACCTTTCGTAGTTACAAGGTTGAGACACTTTTCCTAAGACTTTTGTAGGTTACAAAACACATAATGCTTTTCAACGTGCATTTCTTTCATGAAAAATCAACTAGTCAATGAACAAAAAACAACATCAAAGGATTTGAGTTTTTTAGTTTTTCAACTTAGGAATCCTAAACAATTGTTGACTAAGTTGAAAATTACAACCTGATTTTTGTTGATAAACAATCAACTAATAAAAAACTTAAACAATACTATAATACTTTTGCAGTTTGTACTATGTTTTTTAACCTACATTTCTTTCGTAAACAATCAACTAATCAATGAATAAAAAACAATATTGAAGGATTTCAATTTTTTGTTTTCCATCTCAAGAATCCTAAACAATTATTGACTAAGTTGAAAAATCCAACTTGATTTTTGTTGATAAATGATCAATTAAACCAATAACTTAAACAATACTTTTGCAAGTTAAAAAGCACACAATGTTTTTCAACCTGTATTTCTTTCATGAACAATCAACTAATCAATTAACGACAAAAAAGATCGAAGGATTTGAATTTTTTGTTTTCAAAAATCTTAAATAATTATTGACTAAGTTGAAAAGCCCAACCTGATTTTTGTTTCAATAAACTATCAACTAAACAAAAAAACTTAAAATAATACTTCTTTTGTTGGTTAAAAAACACATTGTCTTTTTCAACCTACATTTCTTTCATCAACCACCAACCAATCAATGAACAAAAAATAATATCAAAGGATTTACATTTTTTATTTTCCAACTTAGGAATCCAAGCAATTGTTAACTAAGTTGAAAAGCTCAATTTGATTTTTGTAGATAAACTATCAACTAAACAAAAAAAAAAAAACTTCTTTTCACTGTGTTTTCAACCTGCATTTCTTTCATCAACTACCAGCTAATTAATGAACACAAGAAACATTGAAGATGTTGGTTCCCAAAATAATTGCAACTCAAAACCCTAAAACATTTAACAATCACCAAGGCCAGGGGTTTCGTCAAGGTGATTGAAAGAGGTTTATCAACAGGTTAAGGGCAATCTTGGCTAACTAACAGTAGTGGATATACTCCTCTACACTTTAGGCTCAGCTAGACCTAGGATGGATATTCCTAGAGGCATGAAATAACACACAAATAAACTAACACAATCATACCCAATATACACTTGACCCCCAAAGCTATCACTAGGTCAAGACAAATTGACTGCATGAGCCTCTGGTTAAGCTGATTACTGCACTATGCATTTTCACCCAAATATAACTACATTATATTCCTCAATATGAATCCACTTAACTTCTCATATAGAAAATACACAGTGCAGGCATACATGTACATGATTCACCAATGATTAAAACAATTTTGCATCAGTTCAGATTTATCCCTAGTTACTACACTAAATCATGGACAGCATGAGAAACCCTAAACTAAACCTACTCCTACTCCTATAGCTAACAGGACTGAGTCATAAGCAATAAAAAGGAAATAAATGGACTAAACCAGTATCAATAGAAGACTAAAATATATTCACATATATTTCCTAGATTACATTTTATACACTGGACATACTTATTTATCTAGAGCCAAATGACAATGACCCACTTGCAACAAAGAGATGACCTAACATAAAGCATGTATTTATTTAACTACTATCACACATTATCAAATCCCTATTACAATCACACCAACAACTGTGGTGAAGGCAAAATACATAGCTGCGACTATGCGTTCCCTTGAATCATTACAAGTAGCCATGGGGACATCTCACTATATAAAGATGTGCATTACAATTCATTCCTACACTATATCAAACCCATTCCTCCATTCACTACCTAGATCGACATGATTTGATGTCCTAAAATCTTCCTTAGGTGCTTCTAGACCAGACAATTAGTTCAACGACCAACCCCTTGAAAATAGTTTTGATCCTGCCTTTATAGCCTTCTCAATGCGGACCTGAGAATGAAACAAGTGGGAAAACCCCCAACAACCCCACCAACTTTAATAAAAACATTGATTTCAGCCACCCATTTCGCATTAATGGTAGTCCCAAAAGTTGTTTGTGTGTTCCCAAGCAATGGGAGGAAAATAGAAGGTAGGCATTTGACCTCTGACAAATCAGACTTCAAAGGTTGGGCCTTCGTTAAGAAGCTTGCACCTTGGAGGAGAAGAAAAGAACCTTCTAACTCTGAAAACATAGAAGAAATGAAGAGTGCCAAGTGTCGGGCCTCAGGCCTTCATCCTTTTGCCTTCCTCAACACTTGGAAGAAAAAAGGGCCCGTTCAAGTTCTTCCATGTGTCAACAGTTCGCATCAGTGTGCCCCTCATTGGGTCCCACTTAACTGATGTCGTGATCATGCACACCATGTCCACATGGAACACACTAATACCACTCTTCAAAGTCCTTTGGCTAACCTTGCACATGTGGCAACCTATCACAACAGCACAAAGCTGACTTGGCTCTGACAACTATCCTTTGCGTGAATGCACTACCAATTTAAAAAGTTGAAGGATATGTTAATTAGCATATATCAGAGTTCACGTGCCAGGATTTCTAAGTAACATCTTATTATTTGAATTCAACAATAAACAACTCCACCCTCCGACTCTTGAAAGCAATGACCAATACTCACAAGTTGTCAGAGCTTCACGATCAGGCCTTCTCGTTGATGCATGCTCCGCATAAGATGAAAGGCTGCAAGCCTGACTTCCGACGCTTGATACACAGGCATTTTTGGAAGAAACCAAGGCGGGCTTTGGAGATGATAGACATGGCATAGTGAAGAAGGGAACCCCGAACTCTAAAACTCTGAAAAGGTAGAAAAAACAAGGAAACACTTAGGATTTTGGGAACATATTCAGAATTAGTCACTAAGTTCCTTGAGCACTTTCAAGCGAACATTGGACCTCAAGGCTCCTTGACAGACTTGGTTCATTGGAAACAAGGAACGAAGGAGAAAATAACTAATTTTATGGGGTGCTATCAAGCTCCCTTTTCACAAATCCAATATTCTATTTCGAATGTTGATGTGCAAAGAATCTTTATTCGAAACTTACAACCTCACATTCATGATAGGATATTGTTGATGTGGTATGATGCATTCACTCATCTTTACATGGATCTTCTTGATTATCAACTTTCAGTTAGTCAATAGGAGCATTATCCCTCATTGGCTCCAGTTGGTCAATTTAAAAGCTCTAATAATCATTCTTTTAAAAGACATAACAAGAATTTCATCAAGATAAAGAAAATTTCAGTAGATAACATTAGAAAACATGTGGCGGCAGTGTCATTCCTTGCTTCTACCTCTTATAAATTGAAACCGAAGATAATAAATTTTACACCATTATTTGAATCCCTTCATTCTATCATGACACAACTTTTACAAAACAATATCATCAAGCTTCCACCTGTTAGACCTCTTGATCCAAGTAGGATGTAATCATCCTCCTTTGATGCGAAGGCTTTTTGTCAATTCCACCACTCTGTTGGCCATGACACTGAAAGATGTATGCGTCTTAAACATGAAGTTCTAGACCTCATCGATACCAATGTCATCCATATTGCCAGTGTTAATGATAAAGGGAATAAATCAGTGGTAGATCCTAATACCTTCAGATTTATAACCCTTTATCTCATCACGAATCTAATGTTGTGGATATCCTTCACAACGAATATTGTAATGCAGATATTTACATGGTCAATGCTCACCCTCATAAAGAGCAAGTAAATGTGGAACCTGCTATATCTTTTACTCCACATGATGCTACTATCAATTCTCCTGATGGACCCCTGTACATTACTATTCCAATCAATGATAAACCTATTCGGGGTGCTATGATAGATCCTATATGCATGGTGAATGTAGTAACTGAAGAGTTTCTCTACATGCATGGTTTGCACTGAGATACATATGATGTATCAGAGGTGGCTATTAGAGCACATGATGGGTCTATTTGTCCAACCCTTGGTGCTTTAACTCTCTAAGTTAAAGTTGGGCCAAGAGCCTTGGACGTTCATTTCTTCATCATTCCTACATCAGATCTATTTCATGTGAAGTTAGGCTACCCATGGCTCTACTCCATGAAAGTGATCCCCTCTATGTTTCATAAGTGTTTGAAGTTTCCATTTGAGAGATGGGTGTATGCTGTACATCATAGTCAATATCGCCCTATTGCTCGAAATGGACTCTTTTCACTCAACTACTTCTGGCCACAACTAGTAGGAGTCACTCGAGAGAGAGATGATTTATTCTTCTTGTCATATTAGAAAAGTAAAGCACAGAAGATAGTTGAGTTATCACTTAGTAATATTCCCCCTAGTGATGTTCCCAAACGTCCTTAATCTTCTGAGGCTTTAGCTGTAATTCCTCTTGTACCACAGGTAGAGAATGAAGCTAAGCCTAAATCAAAGTTTCTTCCCCATCCTTGAGCATCTGTAAGATAAGTTGAGGTTCCCCCTCTGCCATCCATTCAAGGACAATGAGGAAACCTTCATGTACAAAACAAACCTCCTCACAACCGCAATATAACTTTTGTTCCACCCACCTCTAAGGAGACCAGTGGTGATCAATCGGTTGCGCGGGTTTTATTTCCTGAGGTTTATTAACTGCTTGAGGATGCTCCTGTACTTCTGTTTGCCTCACAAGTTGAGAAGGAAGAGCATCCCACATTGAGGAACCCTCCCCCCATGGTCTCCCAGCCTTCGATGGTTTCTCCTATTTCTTCTAATGTTCTTGAAACAAAGGAAGAAAAGGAACCCATGTTGGAAGATGCTACGGTTCCCCTCAAGAACATCATGAATAAAGATAAGCTAAATAAAATTTCATGAGAAATAAAGAAGCATCATCATGCTATGACTTGCCTTGCCACAGGAGAGAAGAATCTCCCTCCTCGCAAGCGTTTATCATTGACAGATGCCAAAGAGACAATTGCTACTCTTGTGTCTCTTGCAGAAAAAGAAGAAGCTTCACATGCTGCTATGAAGCCTATTGTACTACATTCTGATAGTGAATTTGAAAATAATACAGGTATGACTATTATACCTTATACCTCTCGTGCTATAGTTCCTCTTGCATCTTGTCCTCCTTTTCAAATGGATGAGGAAATAGATTGGGAGGAGGATGACTTGCTTTAGGTTGACTTGCATGTGAGGTAGCTTGTTTTCTGTGTTATGTGTATGTGATTGTGTTTCTCTCGTGATGTGCTGCTTGATGCTTTATTTATGTTTATGTTTTGTTGTTCTTGTTGTGGTGTTGTTAAGTTGTCTTTGGATGACCCTTGACACCCTTGTAGGTGCAAGGATACAAAGGGAGTGAAATTCATTATGATATTCTCTTTGTTCATATCATCATTCTTCTATCTATCATAATATGTTTTGTTCTTGTGTCCTTTAGGGATGATGCAAGGTGTAGGACATTTTGACATTCTCCCTTGCTAACCCAAGGGGTGTTTACTTTGGTTTCATGTGATACTTTAGCCTTTGTCTCCGTAGTTCTATCAATTGGCGGATGATGACAATTCCATATATACATATATCTATGGTCTTGAGACATCTCCTATATACAACCATTCCTATACTGACACTAGCTAGTAGATCCCTTTGTGTTATTACTTTGTATAATTTTTTTATTTCTGTTATGTTTTGATCTATGTGGCACCTTGTTGCTATGCTCGTCGTCATACCATGACTACACAGGCCATTGTGTATCATGTCTGTAGCATTGCCTTGGTTTGCCTTGTGTGTGGGCAACCCTTGGTGTGATGTAGTTATTTGGAAACACGTATCTTATGGGCATGTGCCTTTAGAAAGCTCTCATGCATGTTTGTGATTTGTTGTACCTTAAATCAATTGCTCCTTGATAGGAGTTAGCAATCACTTTAAGGTGGAGGCATGCATCATACATGCTCTCATTTGGATGCATATTTGCTCATTGGCAGAGAACTCACCTCGTGATTTGGTGGTCCTCACTAGCCTGTGATGCTTACTCTTTGGTCCATGAGCCACCTAGTGCAACAAAGTTGACTAGCCCATGTGCTTCATGTGAATTGTTGTGGTCAACTAGTAATTCAACGGTCCTTACTAGTGTGTGATCCATAGTAGCACTTTTATTTTCACATGACCCCTAGTGATAGAGCAAGCTAGCATTAGAGTCATGTGCCTTGTGTGTTCATTCTATGTGTATTCTTATGTTTGTTCATGTGGTATTTTTTATCTTATGTTTTCATGTGTCTTCATCATGTTTTCCATGTCTTCTTATGTGCATACTTTGTGTTAAGCGTGTATGCCTTCGTGTACTATGTGTCTTCCACGTGTATTCTTGTGTGTGCTTTTAGTCTCCATGTATGTGTTAATTAATTTTGTAATGTCTTGCATGTTCTATCTTTGCTTATGTATTAGCAACCTTAGGATCCTATGTTTGGGGGCTACTTGTAGAACATGACTTGGCGGAATTCTTTGGTCTTCTATTTCTGTGTGTTTTGTCCATCCCTTTAGTATGAGTTCGAATGTAAGCTTGTACCCACACTAAAGTGGGGGATAAATGTAGCGTCGTAAATGTGTACACTAGCATTTTACACCTAGTTTAGCTCCTAGGTTGGACCTATTATGTTGCCTTTGATAATTAAGACCTATTTTAACACCTTTTTGAGATCTAAATGATGAATATCCTGATCCCGACAAATAAAATTGACATAATCAACTTAGGACTAGACTAAGCCCCCATTAAAAGACACTTTGTGAAGTTTATGGGCTAAGGGTCCAGGGCGTCCAAGCACCCTGGTCCCACTTGGGACTTTTAGCCCTAACTTGTGTTGTCAACTTGGGACACTCGTCTAGTTTGTATTTGTTGGCCTAAAGCTGTTTTGTTTGTTGAAGGTGAGCGAGAATGCATATTTAATTGTGTGTTGTAGTTCATTTTACACCTAACGAGATGCATGCGAATTTGCTCTCATATGATGTTCTATGCTCAAGGTTTCTTCATGTGTGGATTGTCTTCTACTTGTGAATGCTATTGAAGTTATTTGCAGGCTTTGAAGGAAGTTTGCAGCCCTCTTCATCATTCTTCTTTGTTGGTGCTAAGTCTTCATCAACTAAGGTTGGACATCTTGTTGTTATTATCATCATTTATCATCATTACTTATCATATTGTTGTAGATCTAGCCTCTGTCCTACTAGGGCACACACTCTTGGATCTTATCAATAGTTGTTATGGAGGTGGGAACACCAACACAGGGTTTGACTGAGGCAAACCCTTAAAACAACAGAACATTTTCCCTCTTTCCATATGTGCAGGTTAGATAGACAGGTTTCAGAAGGTGATACTTGAGAAGAAGGCTGAGCTTGCTGTTACAGATCCGACAGAGTTGGAAGTTCTGCCTAACCCTAAAAAGGCCCTAGGGCACCCAAGCGCCCCTATCCTAGACATATATGCTATAATTTACAGGTTCTGAATTACTTCCTTACCTCTGCTATAGTTGCTGATATCTGTGGTTGTTTCCTGTAGTCTATATTAGCCTATTATTCATTATCTAGTGGTTTAACCATAGTCTTGGCTTGTTTTCTAGGTGTAAAATAGGTCTCAATTATCAAAGGCAACATAAAATAGGTCTCTTTTTGAGATCTAGTAGAAGAGGGATGAACTAGTTTAACTCTTTAGGCTTGTGATCTCTTTTCTACATCATTGCAACATCTTCTTATTTGAATTCAATAAGGAACAACTCCACCCTCTGACTCTTGAAAGCAATGAACAATACTCACAAGTTGTCAGAGCTTCGCGATCAAGCCTTCCTGTTGAAGCATGCTCCATAGAAGACGAAAGGCCGTAAGCTCGATCTCTGACGCCCAATACACTTAGGTGTTTTTGCAAGAAACCAAGGTGGAATTCGGAGCTGATAGACATGGCATAGTGAAGAAGGGAACCCTAAACTTTGAAACTCTAAAAAGGCATAAAACACAAGGAAACACTTAGGATTTTG
This sequence comes from Cunninghamia lanceolata, assembly GCA_027924645.1. NCBI lineage: Eukaryota > Viridiplantae > Streptophyta > Pinopsida > Cupressales > Cupressaceae > Cunninghamia > Cunninghamia lanceolata. The sequence continues at coordinate 13,028,634 of BSBN01000655.1, forward strand.
GGACTTAGCCATTTTTTTGGGGTTTTTTCCCTGCATTTCAAAAGGCAAACACTTCGAAGGCTATTAAAAGAGACCCATGGGAAATATCTTTGATCAGATATCAATGATGGGCTCTTCAATGAAGGCACAAAATGAGATTCCTGATGGATTTGGGGCAAAATAGAGCAAGTTGGGAACTGGTTCTTCAGGTGTCAACATAAGGATATAATTTTTTTAATTTTCCAACTCAAGAATCCTAAACAATTGTTGATTGAGTCAAAAAATTCAACCTGATTTTTGTTGATAAATGATCAACTAACCAAGAAACACAATACTTTTGCAAGTTCAAAAACATGTTGTGTGTTTTTAACCTGCATTTATTTCATGAACAATCAATAAATTTTCAATCAACTAAACAACAAGACATTTAGTAAAACAAAAAATTATGTTTTTTAATATCTAGAAATCTTAAATAATATTTTTGCAGGTTGAAAAACTTGCATTTATTTGATGACTAATTATATGTTTTTATTTTTCATATTTATTTGAATTCATTTTCAATAGGATGATAAGAAAGACTAAATGGGAGATTCTAATCAATATCAAGGTCTAAGATGTAGGGACGAGAAACCTCATTTCTCATTTAAGGACATAGAGTGGTCCCCTCTTAGAAATGAAAATGAGGTGGTCAACATTTGTGAAACAATCCCTCTTCAGATGTATTCTTGATTCCTTCGTATTGGGTGAAGGTTTGCTTGATGATGCAGAGACTAAATTCATCTACTACAATCATAGAATAAACAATAGTATTGATTATAATGACCATACAACAAAAATGTACACATTAAATGTTTTTACAAAGATTCAATTTATGTGATTTGATTAATTTCATGATTATGTTCTTGCAACTATTGGTGTGCATATGGCCTTGAGGGTAAAAGGAACAAATTTCTAGTAAAAGAAAGAGTAGAGAGGTTTTAGAAAAAAAGAGGGTTTCCAATGCAACTTCAATGTCAAGGTGATGGACCTAATGTGGCAATCATTACATACATTCAAATATTTCATTGTGACTCCAATGGTGGGTTTTTCCATGGGTTGTATGACCTAAGAAATGATTCGTGTGCCACATTTTCTCCTAATTTGTCTATTGAATATAAAAGCTACATTGAGTCCCTTTTGTTGAGGGGTGTCTGTATGAGCATAATTTATGAGAGGCATTTCAAGGATCCTATTTTGAAGGGCATGCTAAATAAGAGAGATGGATACATAACAATAAACAATATCACGGATTCCTATAAAATGGTATTGTTGCACCTAAATGTGAAATGCAAGCAAAGGATTCAAACTATATGATCTAAACCCTATTTCACACCTAAATACAACCTCTAGACTAAACATAAAGAGCTTTCATAAAAGGATGAAAGAAACTAGAAATATCTCACCCACAAGCCTTTTTTTCACCAATGGTGGTCGTGCTCAAAGTGGATTTATATTTGAGAGATAGATGTTAAGAGCTCATAATGACAACATAACATAACATTCAAGGTTGTGATGATAATGTCTTAGGTAAAGGTCAATTTATAGATATCCATGGAGGAGGGTTAATGGATGAGATTGATTTAGAAGATTAATTGCTAGGGATGAATGAGAGAAGAAGATGAATGAGAATCCTCCAAGTGTCACCTTGCGGTTAGTGCACATGAAGAGGCCCATGATCTAAGTGATTTGGAGGGCTAAAATTTTCTTGGAGAAAATAGAGGGTGGAGATTCAAAAAGTAGATTTTTGAAGCCTTGTACAAGATTGCCTTGAGTAATCATGATTTGGATTGTGCAAATGATTAGTTAGTTAACTAATTATTTTTAGTCAACTAGAGAATTGAGAGGGAATTTAGGAATTAAATAAACAGGTTGTATTTATTTAATTTTTGGGATTAGAATGGTGAACTTAATTAAATAATTTTTGAATTTATCTAATTAAGGATGGACATTAATGGAAGGATGAAATGATTGATTAATTAATTAAATAAATTATCCTAATTTATTTAATTAATACTTAAAAGAAGGGTCACCTATTAAAGGGTTCGAACGATGGTGGCAAGGACTGGTGTAATTATGAGGGTGGTGTGTGGGAAGTAATGATGCGGAGAGATGGCATCTCCTTTGTATTCATTGAAGTTGGTATAGGTGAAAGTTGGTTCATTCATTCTATGTGTTTGAAGTTGTGGTTTTGACTCTCTATCATGGTGTCTGTAGTAAAAGCGAGACATCTAGGAGGTAGGATGAGGGGTGGCAACTAGGGGAAAAAGAAAGTGTAGGTCAAGTCTCCCAAACAACGTAAGTGTTGTATCTCTAGAGAGGAGGCTATGGTAGATTTCATGGCATTTGTAAATAAGAAAATCTTGGACCTTGCTCTACAACTTTGGATGGTTAGGATTTGGGAACTGGCAAAAAATATGGATGGCTCTCCTAGTGTATGCATTTGCTCAGTGATGGCTAAGCTCTTACTAGACCTTGGTTACACACAGGGAAGGTGGAATATCTTTGATGCTACTCAATCCCTCTCTTGTGCTTCAATGTTTTCGATGGCTACTAGCTCCTATTTGCTTCATGATGATATTGATGACATGGTGCATTAGGCAGAGGTTCATCTTGATTGCTTCCTGGAACATCTACATGTAATTAAGCACCATTAGATTTATCTCCAATGTTCGATGAAGGATATTGCTCTGAAGATGAAGGTGACATTGTCAGAGGATGCTATACCAATGTTTTTGGACCACTATGATGAAGAAGAGGATACAGAGGAAGATGTGGAGAAGAAGTCTATTGATTCTAGAGTCCCATGTGATAAATGTAAGTTAATGCATAAAGGTGATGATAGGCCTATGTAATTTGCCTCAACCCTTTCTTTTATTCTTAGACTTTAGTATGATTAGTAGTATATAATGTTGGGTAGTTAGAAGGTTTTAAACTATGGCTTTGACCTTTTTGTGGAGTTTCTATAGTATTGGCTAGTAAAATAGATATAATGGTTATATTATATCTCGGTCTAATATCTCATCAGAGCTTTTGGACTTTGCATGGGTAGTAGCCTGGTGATATGGGGTTTCCCCCAATTTTTCACGGTTCCTAGATCCTAAACTAGGTTTTTTTTTAATCAAAATAAATACTTAGAAGAAGGGTCAATTTATTAATTAAATAATTAAATTAAATTAACATTGGTAAGAGAATTGAAATAATTAATTAAATAAATACAATTTATTTAATTAATTTAGAAAGTGGTGATTATGGATGAGATTGGTGATAGTGGGAATGTTGAGAGGCGATTTTAGGTGTCTACTTTTTGCCCCTCTTTGAGACAGTGTTATATAACATTGTTTCAAAGAAAAATCAAATATAACACTTTCTAAAAAGGAGTGGGTGACAGGTTTCCCTAGCTAGTTGGAAAAAATGAAATTAGTAGGTGGGAAGGATGATGCCCCTCAAGAGGTTAGTTATAAAAATTAGTATGAGTGAGATCTCAAAAAGAGAAACAAAGAGAAAAAAGATAGAGAGGGAAAATGAGGAGCAACAAAAGAAAATCAGGCGAAAAAGGGTGAAAAATGGATGAATGGGGTGAAAAGAGGTGAAATGGGGTGAAAAGAGGTGAAATGGCGTGAAAATTTTTATTAAGAGGGGAGAATGGGGGTGAGGGCGAATAAATAGGGGTGGGGAGGTGAAAACTATTCATTTTCACCCTTAGTTTTTAAAGCCTTCAGAGCAGAGTAGAGAAAAGAGCTGAGGACCAATGGAGAATGTGCTAGTTGTTTATCATTAGGTGAAGCCAGTGAGGCACTACAGGTGGCCAACAGGGGCGGTGAACTTGGTATGTATTGAAATTTTAAGTTTTTAATGCATATATTACTAGTTTAGAGGGGGAAGTTCAAGCAACACATGTGCTAAACTGTAGAACTCACCTTTCAGCATGCACATGATGTTTTGCAGCACATGCATGAGGGGTTGAGTCGTATGTGGAGCTATGTGGCATATGCATCACAAAGTAACATGTGCATAGTGAAATAACATGTGTGGAAATCTTGGAACATTTTTGCATTTTGGTGCATCCACTATGAACAAGTGTATACATTCATGATGTAGCACATACATTATAGAATGACATGTGCACATAGGATAAAAAGGATGACAAGATCTGATATGGTTCTAACTAGATGTAGGAGTGATTTTTTCTATTGGTGGCCCAAGAGAGGTGGTCGCATGTGCTACGGTTGATTGAGAGGTGGAAGGAGCATGACTTGGGATGCTTGGAGCAAGTTGACCTCTGGCATATAGCTCATATGCTTGTGATTAGGGTTCACAGGGCCCTATTGATAGCTTTGGCAGAGTGATGGAGTGAGATGAGCACTTCCAATATTCTCGTAGGGGAGATGATGGTGATGCTTGACAATGTGTGGAGGATCTTATGAATCCCAATCCTCAAGAGGTTAGTGTATTATAGGGCACAAGACCTAGATGCAATGTTGTTCAAGATATTTGGGAGGACATACGTGCCCCAATAGAGATTATCTCTTGACGTAAATGTGTGTGAAGGGATAGTAGAGGATCTCCCTCTTGTGATGGTAATTATTGTGAGTAGCATCCTATTGCCTAATAAAAACTAGTTTCTTTTTCCCCATTGGACTAGTAGAGTGTGTGGGAGATATGTGGGTGTTGGAGCATAAATTTGCTTGGGGGCTATACATATTAGCCTAGTTGTACAAAGATTTTCACTTGGTGACATATAGGGGTGGCAAGAGCATATCCTCGATGACCTTATTGCAAATATGGGCCTAGCAGCACATCATTGTGCTTAGACCTATTAGGGATAGGGAGGAGAGGGAGGTCAAGGATCCCTATGTTTTTGGATGGGATGGAAAATGAAGATATCAACCCTTGGGAGACCTAGGTCACTAGTGGAGAGTTTTGGATGAGCTAAAGGCTGTGATATGACACCCATGGTTAGCTTGCGAGAGGTGGCTAGAGGACCTATTCTTTTTATAGTCCGTGCAAACACCATGTTACATCATCAGATGCCATTAACACATTATTGAGTGGTATAAGCTAGACCAAGTGCAATGTGAGTTTGGATTGAGATAGTGTATTCTAGCAGAGGGGCCACATATCTTTGCATAGGTAGCATGAGAGGAGGATAGATGGGAGCCTAGATTAACTCACAGATAATGAGGCTAGGGTAGATATATATAGTGGCACTGTCATGGGATTACACAGATTGAGTGGTCAATGCAGGGGTCACTCTAGAGTATACATCATGGTGGGAGAAGCACATGCCCATTATATTGACAATCTTGATATAGGAAAAGGTACAGGAGAGGATCAAGGTAGCCATTGTAGAAGTTCATAGGAGTTGGAGATAGTAGGTGTGCCAAGAGCACCACAAGGGGAGGAGGAGGGGATAGGTAGTAGGTGCCACAACATGGTCCATAGCTAGGACCACAGCAACAGGAGGCCATGTATGCTAATGTATAGGATGTACAGGTGTAGTAGGCATAGGGTGAATAGGGATAGGGGTAGGAAGAGGTATATGATCTTTAGGTTTAGCTTGCAACTACGTTATCGGAGAGAGATTCTCTCTAGGTGGAGAGGGATAGGGTTGCAATGAAGAGAGAGACTCTCTAAGCTAAGAGATATAGCCTCATTATCAAGAGGGATAGCTTGATAATAGAGCAAGATAGGGTTATTGTAGAGAGGGATAGCCTCCAACTAGCACATGACAAGCTACACATGGGTGGAAAATTTAGGTAGAAAGGGCACAAGTGGAGGCATAGAGGTTGAGGTAGGAGAAAGACTAGGCCTGCCTATTACTAGGGCCACAGGGTATGATGCAAGCACTCATAAAGATGGGTCACACATTTAGGGAGGCGATATGGTCAACGAAGGAGGTGATGTATTATATATTTCTATATGAGAAGGCTATACCACCAGAGCATAGGGATATGTCCTACATAGAGAGGACAATGTTAGGGGCTAGTAGGTTAGTCTCCACAACTAGGTTATGTTCGGTGGCTATGGAACCGCCTAGAGAGCCACTATCTCCACCTTCATTAGGGTCACATGGGGATAGTACTAGCTAGGGATAGCTTGGACACTGCTCCATTTTTTTATGTATTTTGATATTGATGTACATTCAATTTGTATAGTCATTTATTATATACACATATATGATGATGCTCTATAGAGCTCCAATATACTTTGGACTAATTTTTTTATTATATGATATATGATGAGTCGATTATGCCATGATGTTATTGTTTTATTGATGTTTACGATGATATGCATGTGATTGATATATTTATGATGTTGATTTGATTTATGTGATGTGATAATATTATGGATGCACATGTGATGATTATGATGATTGATAATGTTATGAATATTATGATGTATGCATGTTATTGGATAATGGATGATGCACATGGTAATTTAATTTATGTGTGTTGCATATGTGTTGTCATTGATGTCAACAAAGTTGTGGTGGATTATGTCAATAGAGTGGTAATCAGAGATGATAGAGTAAGTGATCAGAGCAGCAGACAGAGGAGTAGTTCAAAAGAGTAGACAAAGGAGTGATGATTAGAGGTGTTGTGAAGTGAAAGGGATGGTGATGAAAGTCATAGGCATGTTGTTGGATTAGTATCATCTGAACACCGTTGTACCTTATCTACTAAAGTCCATGGATAAGTGAAAGATGTCAGGTTGAAGGTCTTGTTGACATGAAGAAGTTGTAGTTTCTTGTGTTTGATGAAAAAGAATTGTGATTGTTGTCTATGGTATTGTGAATGTTTCATTCATTGTCTCTTGATGAAATGCATTGCATAAGTTATGAAGGAAAGTGTACAAGGTTTCAATGGACATGAAGATGCACTGAAGAAGCTCAGGAGAATGCTCAGTATTCCTCTACATTTGAAGGTATGGCCTTGTGGTTTGGATGTTAGACAGAGGTAGGTGTGAAGTATGTATATTCCTAATTTTAGAGCATAGAAGTTACCGCAGAAGATTCCAAAGCTAGTAGAGTGAAAACAATGGTTCAGTGTTGTTGCAGACAGAAAGAGTCAGAGGAATGCTCCACATTTCTCCGCATTTCAATATGTGATGTTGCAAGTTGAAGGATAGTTGGATACAGATGAGAGGTATGCTATATTCAAGTTTCAAATGTTAAGATGTACCGCAAAGGTTCTCTAGAGTCAGCAGAGTAAGGACAGATCATGCTGTTGATTAGGGTTGTTAGAAGGAGAATGTAAAAGCCACCACATTTCATCGCATTATAATATTTGGTGCTACTATTTGAAGGATAAGTTTAGAGTGATTGTATGTTTGCTTATTTCAAGTTTCAGGTGTTGAGGAGTACCTTAAGTTTGATTTTCAATGTCCTATATCATGACTGTGTGATCAAAGTTTGTAAGAGATACTAGGTTCAGTGTCTGTTTGTTTGCACCAGAAAGAAGATGCATATTTCTAAGAAAGGAATGTATAAGAATGTTTTTTTAATTCATATAATGTTTTTGAAGTGATCCGCATGATGTTATTTGGTTTCTCTAGTAACGCTTTAGGTCTGGAACTGATATGTGGAAGGATAAGTGTTTGTGAAGCTAACTTGATATATCTAGGTGATTATGTCATGTGTTTAGAAGTGTGTGCTAGTGTGGAGATGTGTGCTATGGAAAAATAGATCCTGGTTATCACTTGGTTTGAACTGCTTTTACTGTTAATGAATTTGGAGCTGACTTGTGGTCGTTTCACGTTTCATGCTACACATTTCATCTTGGTCGACAAAGGAGAAAGTTTTTGAAGCTTGTAAAGGATATAAATAAAAGATCAAGTTTGTTGCAAATGTAGCAGAGTGTGAGAGTGTGTGAGGATGTATGTACGAGTGTGGATGTGGGTATGTGTGTGTATGGAAGTGTATTGAAGACATCAGAGTTTGTTGAGCAAAGGTGTTGAAGTTTCATGTCAGTGTGAAGGATATTGATGCTGCGAAGGTGATTGATTAGTGGAATTTGTCAAGTGATTTGTAAAGAGGTTGTAGCCTCTTTCTGAAAGTGTTGTAGCACTATAGGGAGTTGTAGCTTTTTTTGGTTGAAGCAATAAAAATTGTGTTTCAGGGAGTTGTATCTTCCTTTAGGTTGTAGCCCATAAAACTTGTAAATTTGTTTTATTATTTGTGAGGCTAGATTTGGATAGTAGATCCAAGCAACTTGCTCACCGTGGTTTTTCCCTTCTAGGGTTTTCCATGTAAATCTAGTGTTATGTTTGTGTGGTTGTGTGATTGTGTTTTGAATTGCTTCATTATATGTTTATTTGTTTAAGGCAGTATAAAGTTTTTGAAGATAAAGTTGAATTGGATTAATTTGTAGGATATACTGATTCATCCCCCCTCTTAGTATATCAGAGTGTTCTAACAATTTGTATCAGACTTGAGTTTCTTGGTGCAGCCTAACAGCTGAAGGTAGATCTTGGAGTAGAACACATGGCTGAAAGAGAGTCCTCTTATAAATCATTGATATTTGATGGAAGTAACTATGCCTTCTAGAGTGTAAGGATGGAAGCCTATCTTGCCTCGCTAGGGTATGATGTTTGGAGAGCTGCAAAGGATGCTTATACTAAACTTGCTCATCCTATTACAGATGCAGATGCGAAGAAGGCTCATGAAAACTATGCTAAAGTAAGGAATTCTATCTTAAGTGGTTTAACAAGTTCAAAGTTTTTCAAGGTAGTGTAGTGCAAGACAACCAAGGAAATATGGGATAAGCTAAAAAATCTCTATGAAGGAAATGATGGTCTAAAGCAAGCAAAATTACAATCTTACAAAACAATGTTTGAGAATCTAAGGATGAAAGAAGAAGAAAACATTGCTAGCTATTTGCTCTAGGTGGATGAAGCAGTCAATGAAATTAGAGGACTAGGTGAAGAATTAACTGATTCAGTGGTTGTGAAGAAAGTCCTAAGAACTCTCACTCACATGTTTGATTCAAAAGTCTCTGCTATTAAAGAAGCCAAAGACTTGAAGACACTTACCATGGAAGAGCTATTCGGATCCCTTACTGCCTATGAGATGAGAAATGAAGTCATAGGTACATCCAAAAGAGAAGCTACTTTCAAAGTTGTGAAGAATGAAGGAACATCTAGTTCATACAGTGAATCTACGGAAGAAGAAGCAAACTTTGTGAGAAAGCTAAAGAAGGGTTCATGCAAGTATAAAGGTAAGTTACCTTTTAAATGTTTTAAATGTGGAAGAGTTGGTCATTATGCTTCTAAATGTCCTTTTGGAGAAAATGAAAATAGCAGCAAGGGTTTCAAAAGGAACAAATTAAAGAGGAACCTCCTTTCCAAAGAAGACTACAGCTCCTCAGAAGAAGTAGATCACTACTCATCAGATGATGAAAGAGGAGAATCCCTATTCATGGCCATGGTGATCTCTGATGGTTCAGACAAGACTGTAGATGAAGAAGAATGTGAAGTTGATTTTGAAGGTGAACTTATTTCTACTCTTGAAGACCTAGAATGTGCAAGGAAAGAGAATAAAGAACAAAAAGCCCTAATTGAAGCCAAGACAAATGAATGCACAAAACTTGAGAAAGAAATCCTGTCACTCAAAAGGGAATTGAAGAAAGCAAAGTTTGGAAATTTGGATGACCCTGAAGAAGCATATCTTATTCCAATCATGCCTCAAGGAAGACCTTTTCATGAAAGACAATTCTTCATAAACAAGTTCAATCATACTTTTTTTGGTTATTATTTTATCTGCAATAAATTTGGTCATAAGGCTATGGATTGCAAGTTTGGAATGAATAGAAGAAATCTTGTAAGTAGGAATCCTCTTGCTTCACTAGTGGATGTCAATGTGGTATGTCATATTTGCAACAATTTTGGACATATAGCAAGATATTGTAGGAGTAGATTAGCAAAATTTGAATCTCAGATGACTGATGTTATTGAGAAAGACAAGGAAAGTGACTCTCCCAAAAGATAGGAGACAAACAATGAAGTTGAAAATTCAATGATTGTCCAAACAACATTTCATGCTCAAGGGAAAACAAATCTATGGGTAATAGACAGTGGATGTACAAGCCACATGATAGGTGATCAGAGCAAATTCATCAATCTTGTTAAGTGGAATGGTGGATCAGTTAGGTTTGAAGACAATTCATTTGCAAAGATTTGTGGAAAAGGCACCATAAGTATTGATGGAAAATCTAGATCAGAAGATGCTCTTTATGGTAGAAGGTCTCAAGCAAAATCTTCTAAGTGTAAGTCAGATGTGCAACAAAGGATACAATCTCAACGATAGCCAATGTCAAAAGATGCAGATGTGTGTGCTCATAAACCATAAGTGTGAGCATAACCATGCAATCAAATCCAAAATCCTAAATGACTCAAGCATAAAGGAGATAGATCTACATAATGTTTTACTCAAGGAAACAAACAAGTTCACCTCAAGGAGATGATATCAATGAAGACTTGCAAAACAAGAAGGTGAGGTAGCTATATCTGCAGAGGATAACATTCCAAAAGTCAAGTTGGAGGCTTCAACCCTTCTCCTGATCATGCAAAAGGCTTCACAAACCCTAGGAAGAGCAAGATAGACTCAAGATCTTGATTCCTAATCTTTACAACATCCTTCCAAGATAGCAAAGATCCAAATATTCAATGAGATTCAACACTTTGTAGACCTTCAATAGCAGTAGTAGTAGAATTTTGGCATAATAAGCTTACATAACAATTGTGTGTGATAAAATGATTTTGAGTTCTCTTTAAATATCCAACCTTAGAAACAAAATAAATTGAAATAAAAGGCTGACATCGCACGGGAGGGAAAATTTCAATTCGGAAACACGGAAACCAAAGCATAAGCTAACACAAAAATTCAATTTGCAACCTTCATGGTTCGGTCAAGGACTAGGGCAGTACTGCCCAAGTCCAACCCCCAAATTTAACTCTTGATCATGCTTAAGGGTGTCCTAAATCTCTAGAATCCATAGTTTCTTTCCATGTTTTGTCGGTAATTACTCTAAAATTGTTAGACTTAGGGCACATAACTGAGAGGGGGGGTGAATTAGTTGTTCAAAAACTTTCTTCAATTTAAACACTTAAGTCTTCTTAGTGATTAGCTGTATATTAAGCATAAACCATAATGCATTCAAATCAAGAGCAGAAACATATCAACACAGAAGACACCAAGATTTTGATGTGGAAAACCCGGTTAAGGGAAAAACCACAAGGTGATTAACCCAAGATTGTATTCTCTGTTAGAAGAATAGAAAGAACAAAATGGCACATGCCAATTAGGGCTCACTACCCGAACACACTGATCACAAGAGGCTCACTGCCTACAAGAGACACACTATCTACAAAGTAACAAGTATTACAAACTTGAACTGGAGAATACCATCTTTACCATGCTTGGATCAGTTCCATTTAAGCCCAAAACTTCTGCTATGCCTTTCGCTCTCTTCTTCGCTACCACACTCTCATCTCCGCAAGACACACTTTGGAATGACTTCACAATCCCTTATTTATACAAGGCATCGACTTAGGAACAATCATCTAAGTCAGCAAACACCTATAAGAACATCCACAAGACGTGTAATACATCCGGTCAGCCAGTCTTAGGAAGAACACCAACATCCAATGGTTATTCTTCAAATGCAAACTTTAACTTCAATGCAGACCACCAACATGAACTGGACATGATCCACAAATCACCACAAGCTTTTCTGAATCATCAAGAACATCCGCACTTCATCTACTTACTGGAATCCTTCTCTCCTTCATCTGGAACCTCAAGAACATAGTCTGTCATCACTGTCACAAAGGAATAGGTTCTTCTGAACCTTCAAACCAAGAACCAATCAACTTGACACTTCACAAGGATGTCCTCAACACTTCCTCAAATCCGTAGAATGGGATAATGCATTTCCGGATCTCACCGGACTTATCTGTGTCACTCTATCACCTCTGAACACCTGCCGGAACCGGTTCTACTTGAGCAGTCGTAACTTCTTTAGATCTTCATGCGGACCTCTAAAAACTTGACTGGAGCATCTCAAGACTTATATCTACAAACCCTTTAAACTGCATCCTCTGATCCTCAACCTATCTTGGACTTTTACCTTGTTGTCATCACTGTTCTTCACTGTTCCTCAATATCCTCAGTACACAGCTTATCCAATCCTTCTCATTAATGCAACATGAGTATGTTGACATCAATGACAACACCAGTTAAACCCATACTTGCAACAATCTCCCCCTTTTGTCATTGATGGCAACATATGATGTGAAAAACCATCAAGACAAGAACTTCTCCTTACTGTCACAACTCCCCCTATCAACAAGAACCATTCACATGTCTTCTCTCCCTTTACTGCTCCCTCTTTGATCAGCAACCACTTATTTTTCACATGTCTTCTCTCCCCCTTTGACATCAATGGCAAAGGGCACATACTTACAATTCTGACACTTTAGAATCATACCTGCTGCTCCCCCTGAGTAGCAGCTCCCATCAATCCAGATCACAAGATATGACTGCGATATCCACCAGACTGATGCACCTCAGTGCACCTTAGTTCATCATCGGAGGGGCAATAACCCCTAACTTCTCCCTGAGATACTCAAAAGAGTCCTTAGGTAGAGGTTTAGTAAAGATGTCTGCAATCTGATCCTTGGAGGGTACAAACTCCAATCTGACTTCATTCTTATTCACTTGCTCTCTCAAAAAGTGAAACTTGATGGATATGTGTTTAGTCTTTGAATGCAACACCAGATTCTTAGATATACTTATAGCACTTGAATTATCATAGAAGATTGTGATAGGTTCCTCATACTCCACTTTGATATCTCTTAGCATTTGCTTCATCCACAAAACTTGAGTGCGACTACCTACTGCTGCAATATATTCTACTTCAGTTGTAGATAGAGATATTGCCTCTTGTTTCTTGCTTAGCCAAGAAACCAATCTCTTCCCCAAAAAGAATGCTCCACCACTGGTACTCTTCCGATCATCCACATCTCCTACCCAATCAGCATCTGTATATGCATGAAGAGAGAAATCATGATCTCTAGAATACCACAGACCATACTCAACCATCCCTTTTAGATATCTAAAAATCCTCTTGATTGCCATGACATGGGATTCTCTAGGATCAGCCTGGAATCTAGCAACGAGACCAACAACTTGCATAATATCTAGTCTAGTTTGAGTGAAATACAACAATCCTCCAATCATTGATCTGTACTTTGTCTAGTCTACCTTAGGAGAGTCATCATCTTTGCTCAACTTACATCCAGTTGCCATGGGAGTATTCATAGGCTTTGAATCTTCCATCCCAAATTTCTTCAACAATTCTTTCACATATTTGGTTTGAGAAATGAAGATTCCTTTCTTTGTTTGAGTAAGTTGCAGACCCAAGAAAAAATTCATTTCACCAAGCATAGTCATTTCAAACTCACTTTTCATTTGATTTACAAAAGTTTTACACATACTATCTCTTCCTCCAAAGATGATATCATCAACAAATACTTCAACAATCAAGATGTTTTCATGATCAATTTTGAAATATAAGTTACTGTCAGTAGTACCTTTGTTGAAACCAATCTTCAAAAAATGCTTATCCAATCTTTCATACCAGGCTCTTGGGGCTTGCTTTAATCCATAAAGTGCCTTCTTCAATTTGCAGACCATATCACCATGATTAGACAACTGAAATCCATCCGGTTGCTCTATATACACTTCTTCTTCCAAGTCACCGTTTAGAAAGGCAGACTTGACATCCATCTAATATACTTTGAAATCTTTGAAGGTAGCTGTTGGTTTTTCTTCTGAATTAGCATTAGGGTTTGCCACTTCTAATGCACAGGCAGATTCAGCCAACTGAATACAGGAGGTTGCGTGAGCTCCTCCCCTTCACTTCTGGTTCTGCCGCACCAAGGGGGGTGTCCCTATTTGATAAAAGTATAACCTTGACTAGCTCAATGACAGAAGGATTTAACTTGACGGCAATAGGTAGAATACTCTCATGTATGGACCAAGATTTGTGTAACAAATCACAAGGTTGGCAACATTCTTGGACATACTGTCTGGTTAAGTATGAGAGCATGTAGGGGTTTCCTACTTCTAATCCTACAACTAACAGATGGAAGGATGAAATGGTTTGATTTGATTTTTGGATGCAAAGCTGGACATGGTATATAACCTCAACACAGAGCTAGATTGGTGCCTATCCAGGGCTTGGAGTCAGTAGACATACACATGTGAATGATCAGCATGAACAACTAAAACTGGATTTTAGGGGGATATACATGATATCTGCCTTACAGATATCTCCCAATACAGAGTGTTAAGCTGTCTATACTTATGGCATCCCTATTGCAGTATACCCTTCCCAATATTCAATCTAAAAATAGTTTAATCTACCCCTTGAGCAGAAGTTAAAAGATTAAACATTCAACACAGGAATTCTATGTTCTAGAATCTCAGACATTCCTTGAATGCCTGGACTCAGAAGAAAGATACATGCAAAACTGGAGACAGAATCAGCATAACACATGCAAACATAGCATTATTCATATAAAATTGACCATGAAATCAGTGGATTCATGCACAAACGTACAACAGGAGATACATAAACTCGCAAGTTTTGCTGCACAGAGCAACCAAAACTATCTTATTACAGAGCCAAAATGTCCAGTTTTCAACAACCTAAAATGAGTAACACTTCCTGCTTATAACAGCGAAAGAAGCGTACTCAGCATTAATTACATGGCTTTGACAAATTTTTTTCTAGATACAGATCCTTCAAAGGAATGGCGCTCAAAATTTATTGCTGCAGAGACAGAAAGTAGACAATGGTGGCCTCGAGCCCTGTGCCACCATCTGGAAGTCCTCATGCCAAAAATTGGGTACATGACTGTTCAACAACTCGCCCATGCCCCTGCTACAGTCGCCATTGATGGCTCAACCACCCGCGGCCGCTTGAAAACCGTTGCAGCACTTCAAAAAAGAAATTCCTGCCAAAACGCATTCTATCGCAGTTTCAAATTATACAGGGAGATTAGTCCTACATGCACGGTGAGGAGACTACCTTAGTAGTTTAAAAGCATAGTCACTTGCATAATAGGTGTCGAGCGCTTTTGCCACGCTCGACACATGCTCCTCCACCCAAAGCCCATCGTCGAGATCAACACCATCGGCCAAGCCCACGAATCTCCTGCCGACCTCAATTGTCCTGCCGATCGCTACATTACAATCCCCTCCATCAGCCAGAGATGCACCATCGGGCCAACTCTTCAGATCTTCGCCGATAGTATGAGTCTCTCCGATGACCAGCTTGCACCCCATTAGCAGTTACCATCCTACCACCATCAACCAGACCAATATCATCGGCCAAGCAAAAAACCCCTCGGCGGACATAGCCAATCACACCGATGAACAACTCCTGAAAGCCTCCAACATCCCCATCGGCCAGAGAAGAACCATCGGCCTAGCCAAAAGCTCCTTCACTGACAGACCAACTCTCACCGATGACCACTCCAAATCCTCATCAGCCTGACACTACCCCATCGACGGACCCTCCAACCGCTAACCCGATATGCAACCTTACTCCGATGGCATTCCCCATCGGGGTGACTTCCTTCCATCGGCAAACCATAAAAGACTGCTGCCGATAGAACAACTCCCGCCGATAACATATCAGCTTCCCCCTTCATCGGTCAGACCCTCCACTGTCGGCCCAATGCAATCCATCCTCGCCGACAACACAAGTCACGCCGAAGACCACCTCCGTCGGTGTGACTTACACAGTCAGAGCAACCAAAATCTCCCCAGCCGATCACAATAGTCTCGCCGATGCACCAACGAGCTACACTCTGCTCCTCCATCAGCCAGACACACACTGATGACTCCTCATCGGCCAAACCTCCCGTCGTCGGCACAACCCAAAACACTCAGGCCGACAATACAGCTCTCGCCGATAGACATCCATCAGCCAAACATTGTATATTGGTGAACCCTCCAACGGTTACCCTAATAGAACATGTCACACCGAAACCAATCTTGCAAACCACTAACCTTCCATCGGCCAGAGGCAAACCGTCGGGCCAACACTCCACCGTCCACCCGATGATGAATGTTACGCCAATAAGACCAAAATCATAAGGCTTTGAACCATTGAACCCTGAACCAGTTCAACCCGATGGTTCAAAAGAGAAGTTCAACTGAGAAGTTCAACGCCGATAACACAGATGAACAAAGAATTCACTGACAGGAAAAGATGGAGCCTAAGCCCATGAACCGTTGAACCTTGAACCAAAAGGGTTCAACACGATAGTTCAAAACGATGGTTCAAGCAAAATCTGAGTACCCAAAAAGAAGTTTTGCTGACAGAGAAAATCACAGTGATGAACAAGGAAACTTAGGGCCCAAAAAGGAAAAAACCCTCCAACATCCTGCACTCAGATCCAGACCAAAATTAGTGCTAACAGTAGCAAAGGCAAGAAATAATATGACTACTTCAATTTTTGCCACCAGATCAAAAGCTTCTTCAAAATCAATTCCTTCAATTTGAGAGTAGCCCTTGCAGACCAATCTGGCTTTATTTCTGATTACTTCACCAACATCATTTAGTTTGTTCCAGAAGACCCATTTGGTTCCAATCACATTCTTGTTTCTAGGTCTGGGAACAAGATCCCAAGTGTGATTTTTCTCTATTTGCACCAGCTCTTCCTCCATTGCTTTAGTCCAGTTTTCATCATTGCAAGCTTCATTCACTGTCTTAGGTTCAATCTTTGAAATCAAACAATACTCTTGTGAATCTTGAGCAATTCTCCTTCTTGTTAATACTCCTTTGCTTTTATCACCTATGATCTGATCTTCAGAGTGGTTCTGTCTTACATACCTAGGAACTTTAGGAATTTCTTGCACTTCTGATTCTTGATCAGGCTCATTGAGACTCATTTCTTCTTCCTAGTTTACCAGATTGGCTTGAATCTGACTGACAGATGAGGCTTGGGCTCCTTGAGTCAAAATACCATTCTGATCATCTTCATCATATTCATAAAACCTTGAGGGTTTCTCAATTCCCTCATCAACTTTCACATTTGTACTTTCTATCATCTTTCTCAGTCTTTTGTTATAACACCGGTATGCTTTGCTTTGAGTAGAGTAACCCAAGAATATTCCTTCATCACTTCTAGCATCAAACTTTCCTAGATCTTCATCTCTTTTAATGTAACATTTGCTACCAAAAACTCTGAAATACCTTACAGTAGGAGTGATGCCAAACCAAAGTTCATAAGGAGTCTTACCAGTATTGCTTCTGATTTGAACTCGATTGAGAGTATAGACTGCAGTGCTGACAGCTTCTCTCCAATAGATATGAGGAACATTAGCTTCCATCATCATGGTCCTAGAAGCTTCCTGTAAGGTCCGGTTCTTTCTTTCCACTACTCCATTCTGCTATGGAGTCCTAGGAGCAGACAACTCTCTCTTTATTCCATGTTTCTCACAGAACTCTATGAACTCATCGGATGTGAATTCTCCACCTCTATCAAACCTCAGACATTTCAACTTCAATCTGGTTTCATTCTCTACCATAGCCTTGAATATTTTGAATTTATCAAAAGCTTCTGATTTCTCTTTCAGAAAAGTTACCCACATCATTCGGGAATAGTCATCAATTAGCAGCATGAAGTATCTATCGCCTTGAATACTCCTGGTTCTTGCCGGACCACAAAGATCAATGTGAACTAAGTCCAATAATCTGGTAGAAGACAATTCCTTGCTTTTGAATGTGACTCTGCTCAGCTTACCCAACTGATATTCCTTGCACAAGCTGTTAGTAGGTTTCACCAATTTTGGAAGATCTCTTACAGCCTGAGTATTGCTTATCTTGATGATATTATAAAAATTCACATGACACATCCTTCTATGCCATAACCAACTCTGATCAACTTAAACAAATAAGCATCTTTTACCAGTACCAACCAAGTGGAAGATATTACCTTTAGTTTGAGTATCGGATGCAATCTCTGTTCCGGAACTTTCAAAGATTTTGCATTTTCCATCCTTGAATCGGAGATCATAGCCTTTGTCCACCAACTGTCCAACACTGAGAAGATTGTGCTTCAAACCTTCAATATATAGTACATTACCAGTTTTGTTTCTTCCATTAAAAGAAATAGTTCCTCTTCCTCTGATTCTACCAGCAGAATTATCACCAAACTTCACCACTCCTCCTTCATACCTTTCCAAATCTATGAACTTGTTTTTGTCACCTGTCATATGGTGAGAGCAACCACTGTCAATGACCCAATCATCCTTTTCTTCAACTTGGGTAGCCAGGGCTCTTTCTACAACTTTATGATTGATAGATACAGAGGATATTGGTTCTTCTTCCTTGATGGCAATAAACACCCATTCATTTCCTGATTTGTTTCCAGTCTCTGATTCATCATCTGTTACTCCTTCATTATCATCTTCTTCATGAACATTGTAACAATTCTTTTGGAACTTTGATCTGTTAGGATTTGGCTTTGAAAATCTTTCCGGACATCTTGAGGCAAAATGACCAATCTTATTGCAGTTAAAACACTTAAAAGGCAATTTTCCTTCATACTTACCGGATCCTCTTGGCAGTCTCTTTGCAATGAGGGCTTCAAGTTGAGCAGTTTCTACTTCTTCTTCTTCCAGGCCTTTTCTTGCTTTTTCATACCATGACAATTTCCTTGACGAGTTCTCTCCTAGATCAAATCTTTGTTTACCTTTCACAGAGGCATTGGCTTTGAATGCAGATTCAGTCTTGGGGGGATCATCTCTAAACTCGGTCATTTCAAATGCAGCCAATTTGCCAGCCAATTGGTCTCTTGTGACAGTTGTATGGGCTCTAAATTCATCAATGGTAGCAACCTTGATTTTGTAAGAGGTAGGAAGGGATCTGAGAATTTTGCCAACAATCTCATTTTCATCCAAGACTCCACTAGCATTTCTAATTCCACAAACAAGCTCATTTACTCTTGGCATAAAAGTAGTAATATTTTCATTATCTCTCATCTTTAGTTTTTCAAATTTCCCTTTTAGACTCTGTAACCTTGCACATTTAACATACTGGTCTCCTTCATTCAAAAGTTCCAGTTTATTCCAAATCTCAAAGGCATTTGGTAGGTCAATAACATTTGAGAGCTCTGAGTCAGATAATGCGCTTAGAAGAGCTTCTTTGGTTTGCAGATTGTTTTCAGCATCTACGATTTCATTTAGGGTTTTTGGACCACCCTGTGGAGGTACATATTGTTTTGTAACCATGGACCAGTATGCCATTCCCATACACTGCAAGTGACATTTCATGTGACCTTTCCAAAGAGCAAAGTTGGTTCCATCAAACTTCAGACTATCCTTCTTGTAAGACGACATCCTGGATCTCCTCAAGCGGTTAAGCTCCTTTTAGAGGAACTTAGCTCTGATACCAATTGTTAGACTTAGGGCACACAACTGAGAGGGGGGGTGAATTAGTTGTTCAAAAACTTTCTTCAATTTAAACACTTAAGTCTTCTTAGTGATTAGCTGTATATTAATCATAAACCATAATGCATTCAAATCAAGAGTAGAAACATATCAACACATAAGACACCAAGATTTTGACGTGGAAAACTCAGTTAAGGGAAAAACCACGGGGTGATTAACCCAAGATTGTATTCTCTGTTAGAAGAATAGAAAGAACAAAATGGCACATGCCAATTAGGGCTCACTGCCTGAGCACACTGCTCACAAGAGGCTCACTGCCTACAAGAGACACACTGTCTACAAAGTAACAAGTATTACAAACTTGAACTAGAGAATAGCATCTTTACCATGCTTGGATCAGTTCCATTTAAGCCCAGAACTTCTGGTCTGCCTTTCACTCTCTTCTTCGCTACCACACTCTCATCTCCGCAAGACACACTTTGGAATGAATTCACAATCCCTTATTTATACAAGGCATCGACTTAGGAACAATCATCTAAATTGGCAAACACCTACAAGAACATTCGCAAGACATGTAATACATCCAGTCGGCCAGTCTCAGGAAGAACACCAACATCCGGTGGTTATTCTTCAAATGCAAACTTTAACTTCAATGCGGACCACCAACATGAACTGGACATGATCCATAGATCACCACAAGCTTTTTTGAATCATCAAGAACATCTGCACTTCATTTGCTTACTGGAATCCTTCTCTCCTTCATCCAGAACCTCAAGAACACAGTCTGTCATCACTGTCACAAAGGAATAGGTTCTTCCGGACCTTCAAACCAAGAACCAATCGACTTGACACTTCACAAGGATGTCCTCAACACTTCCTCAAATCCGCAGAATGGGATAATGCATTTCCAAATTTCACCGGACCTATCTGTGTCACTCTGTCACCTCTAAACACCTGCCGGAACCGGTTCTACTTAAGCGGCCATAACTTCTTTAGATCTTCATGCAGACCTTTGAAAACTTGACTGGAGCATCTCAAGACTTATATCTACAAACCCTTTAAACCGCATCCTCTGATCCTCAACCTATCTTGGACTTTTACGTTGTTGTCATCACTGTTCTTCACTATTCCTCAATATCCTCAGCACACAGCTCATCCAATCCTTCTCATTAATGCAACATGAGTATGTTGACATCAATGACAACACCGGTTAAAGCCATACTTGCAACAAAAATATGACATTTCTTCAAAAGGATACACATCAATTAGGGTTTAGATAGGTCCAATGATAAAAGGGGTTAAGGGACACCAAAAGGTAGGAGATAAACTTAGTGAAATTGTGCTAATCCAAGCAAGAGCACAATTTATGACATAATAGGTTCTAGGACATAGAACAACTTGTACAATCTAAAAGGTGTAAATGGAAGGAGTTGTCTTCTGAGACAAACAAATGAATGTTGGTTGTGGTACAAAAGGATGGGACACATCAACTTTGACAATCTTGTGAAGATCAGCTCCATGCAAGTTGAGAGACATGCCAAGGATCATCAAGCCTGTAAGTACCTTGTGTAAAGAATGTTAGATTGGGAAGCAGACAAGGATAAGATTCAAGACCAAGGAGTATTCTTCTACAAGGCCATTAAAACTGATCCATACTAATTTGTGCAGACCTACCAAGACAAAGAGCCTACAAGGTGAGAGGTATTTCATGCCGCTTATTGATGATTTCTCTAGAATGACATAGGTTACATTTTTGAAAGAGAAATCAAAAGATTTCAGTAGGTTTAAGATTTTCAAGTCCATGGTTGAAAATGAAATGAATGCTAGAATCAAGTCTTTAGGGTCTGATAGAGATGGCGAGTTCACATCAAGTGAGTTTGAGGAATTCTATGAAGATCATGGAATAAAGAGGCACCTATCTGCTGCTGGAACTCCTCAACAAAATGGAGTTAAGAAGCTTAGTCCATAATGTTGTCTATATTCTTAACAGAGTACAACTAAGAGTGAACAACACCAAGACACCTTATGAGCTATGGTATGGAAGACCAACATCAGGCAGTATTTCAGAGTTTTTGGAAGCAAATGCTACATCAAAAGAGATGAAGAAGGTTTGCGAAAATTTGACTCAAGATCTGATGAAGGAATATTTCTTGGATACTCAACTAGGAACAAATCTTACAAGTGCTACAATAAAAGATTGAGGAAGATAGTTGAGAGTGCAAATATTAGATTTGATGAAGAGTCACATCAAATCACATATGAGCAAGAAGACTGTTGGTCAGATGAACCCGCTTGTGTAAAATAAGAAGAAGAAGAAAAGAAATAAACACAAGAGAAGGTCACCAAGACTCCTGCCAAGCATGTTCAGAAGAATCACTCAGAAGATCAGATAATTGGAGACAAGAATGAAGGAGTACAGACTAGAAGAAGATTTTCAAGGACAAATGAATAGGTAAACTTCTCTTTGCTATCTAAGATAGAGCCTAAAATTTTTGCTAATGCTAGTAAGGATGAAGGTTGGATACGAGAAATGGAAGAAGAACTAAATCATATAGAGAAAAATTAGACTTGGGAATTGGTGCCAAGGCCTACTGACAAAAATGTGATAGGGACAAAATGGGTGTTCAAAAATAAATTGAATGAAGATGGAGAAGTGGTGAGAAACAAAGCAAGGTTGGTCTGTAAAGGCTATTCACAAGTGGAAGGAATTGATTTTGAGGAGACATTTGCTCCAGTGGCAAGAATGGAAGCAATTAGGATGTTTCTTGCATTTGTAGTTCACAAGGGTTTCAAGGTATATCAAATGGATGTCAGATCTGCATTCTTGAATGGTGACTTAGAAGAAGTCTACATAGAGCAGCCTAATGGATTTCAGTTATCAGAAGACCCAAACATGGTATGTAGACTTAAGATGGCTTTGTATGGTCTCAAACAAGCCATTAGGGCTTGGTATGCAAGGTTAGACAAGTACTTACTATAGTAGGGCTTCAAGAAAGGTATTGCAAGTAGTAATCTTTATATAAAAATTGAGGATGAACAAATTCTAATTGTTGTTGTGTATGTTGATGATATAATCTTTGGTGGCAATGATGAAATGTGTAAGAAGTTTGTAGAAAGAATTTGAAATGTCTATGATAGGTGAGTTATCATTCTTTCTTAGACTCCAAATTTCTCAATCAGATGATGGCATCTTTATCTCTCAAGCAAAGTATGTCAAGGAGATGTTGACGAAGTTTGGTATGGAAGACTGCAAACCAGTGAGTACTCCTATGGTAGCAGGTCGCCATTTGAGCAAAGATGATGAGTCACCTCAGGCTAATCAGACTCTATATAGGTCTATGATTGGGGGCCTACTATACTTAAAAACATCAAGGCCTAACATAATGCAAGTTGTTTGCTTGGTTGCAAGGTTTCAAGCTGATCTAAAAGAAACTCATGTGAAGGCAGTCAAGACAATTTTTAGATATTTGAAGAGCACTCTGGATTATGGATTGTGGTATCAAAGAGGTGATGACTTTTCCCTGCGTGATTATACTGATGCAGATTGGGCTAGCAGTGTTGATGCTAGAAGGAGTACCAGTGGTGGAGATATCTTTTTGGGAGACAGATTGGTCTCATGGTTTAGTAAGAAGTAGGATTCAGTGTCCTTATCAACAACATAAGTAGAGTATATAGCTGTAATATCCTGCTACACTCAAGTGTTGTGGATGAAGTAAACATTGAAGGATATCAAGGTAGTGTATGATGAGCCCATTCTTATTCTTTGTGACAATACAAGTACCATCAATATTTCAAAGAATCCAGTGATGCATTCTAGAATCAAGCACATATCTATCAAATATCACTTTTTGAGACAAGTATCACTTTTTGAGAGAGAAGGTTGCAAGTGAAGAAGTAAAATTGGAATATGTACCTACAAAGAATCAGGTTATAGACATCTTTACAAAGGCACTTTCTACGGACACATTTGAATATCTCAAACAAAAGTTAGGGGTTGTTGCCCATCCTTCTTCTAACTAGATGCATAGATGGTCCATCTGTCCAGGGGGAAGTTCAAGATATATTTTTAGCCTTGGATTGATGGAGGCTACCCCTCAGGGGGAGCAGGTAGGAGGATGACAAGGATTGTTCAGATTGGGGGAGCTTGTATGTTTTTTTAGGTACAACAAAAGACCACTAGCCCTTTGTCCTTGATTTAAAAGGGGGAGAAATGTGCATATTAGGTCAAGTGTTGCCATCAATGCCAAAGAGGGAGATTGTTGCATATGTGTTTTCATTGATATCAATAGAGTTGTGGTGGATTATGTCAACAGAGTGGTAATCAGAGATGACATAGTAAGTGATTAGAGGAGTAGACAGAGGAGTAGTTCAAAAGAGTAGACAAAGGAGTGATGATTAGAGGTGTTGTGAAGTGAAGGAGATGGTGATGAAAGTCATGAGCATGCTGTTGGATCAGTATCATCTGAACACAATTGTACCTTATCTATTGAAGTTCATGGATAAGTGAAAGTTGTTAAGTTGATGGTCTTGTTGACATGAAGAAGTTGTAGTTTCTTGTGTTTGATGAAAAATAATTGTGATTGTTGTCTATGGTATTGAGAATGTTTCATTCATTGTCTCTTGATGAAATGCATTGCATAAGTTATGAAGGAAAGTGTACAAGGTTTCAATGGACAGGAAGATGTATTAAAGAAGCTTGGGAGAATGCTCCACATTCCTCTGCATTTGAAGGTATGGCCTTGCGGTTTGGAAGTTAGATAGAGGTAGGTGTGAAGTATGTATATTCCTAATTTTAGAGCATGGAAGTTACCACAGAAGAATCTAGAGCTAGCAGAGTGAAAATAATGGTTCAATGTTGCTGCAGATAGAAAGAGTCAGAGGAATGCTCCACATTTCTCCGCATTGAAGATATGATGTTGTGTCTTGATGGATAGTTGGATATAGATGAGAGGTATGATATATTCAAGTTTCAAATGTTAAGATGTACTGCAGAGGTTCTCTAGAGTTAGTAGAGTAAGGATAGATCTGTTGAAGGCACAAGACAACTGAGAGGGGGGTGAATCAGTTGTATCAAAAACCTTAACTTCTTTAACCAAAATCACATTCACATTCACTTACTTTAACTTCTTATTCTATTATAAAGATTAAACATGAAGAGCAGAATCAAAACATAAACACATCAACACCATACACACATGAACACCATATTTTTACATGGAAAACCCTAAAAGGGAAAAACCATGGTGTGTGTTAGCTCATAATATAATGTAGTAACAATACCAAATAACAAAAGAGGCTCACTACCCAAATGAAAGGCTCACTGTCAAAGGGTGGCTCACTGCCATGAACTGATATAGTGGCATCTACAACATGCTTGAGTTTAGTTCCATTGAAGCACAATATATCTCTGCTCTACTTTTACACTTCACACTTTATCTTCGCATCTTCACACTATCTCACCTCACTCACAAATTTATTACATATATTTATACCAATCATCAACCTTAGAATGTACATCAAGGTCGGTATTACATTCTACAACCATTGGAACTATCTCCAAGGTCGGCATACACACATAAATCAAATTAGAACTAGACCTAAACAAACTTGCAGAGAAAATGAATGAAAGAGGAACTCTTAATGACTTAGCTCATATCTAGATACATCTTTAAATGCCACAACATGCTTCCACAAATCATGAATCACCTCCGCAACAAGTGTAACTAACCAGGTCAGCTAAAACCAGTGTACACATCAAGAACACTTAGATACATGATTCCACGAACTTCATTATAGCTTGCGGATCAAGCATACACCTTCAATACATTCTGGAGACATCCATGAACAACATAGAATCACTTGGGAGCCAACAAATCCAACCAAAATAGATATCACTTGAAGATAACAGATATCACTTGAAGACACATCACAGACTGCTTCTCAACAAACACTGTCAGACTTTGCTAATCAGTAACTTGCTTTCTGGAGCACCAAATCACAAATCCTTTGGAATGAAGATAGATAAGGACCTTATAAGCTTAAGTCAAGAAACATAAGACCAAAATCCAAATTGTGGAGAAATGCGGAGCAAAATACTTTCTCCCTGTCACTCTGCAAACATTACCAGGCACAGTCTTCAAACTGGTGAATGGAACTTTTTCTGCACAATGATCTGCACCACCAAATTCTGTATTTAACATCTTCAAACACTTTTCTAAAACATATCCAAATCTCATACTCTGGTCTTCAACACAGAGAAAATGCAGAGAAAAATACTCAAATAGTGTTCTTAACATGACGACTCAATCAATCAACAAACAACAATATAAGAAAATACAGTTGGCACCAATGACAACACAAACATGTTGACATCAGTGACAACACCAATTAGCACATACTTGTAACAATATCACCCTTTTTTATTGATGGCAACATATGATGTGAAAAATTGAATAACATGTTTCTTCATCAAGACACAATTCTACATCAGGACTCCCCCTTTCTTTTTACACTTCTGAACTCTTTCTCCCCCTGAGTTTTTCACATGATCTCTCTCTCTCTCTCTCTATCTCCCTTTGACATCAATGGCAAAGGGCATCATATTTCTTCTACTGCACATACTTCCACACTACTACTATGATTAGTTTGAAATCATTGTTTTACTCCCCCTGACTACAACAATCATCTGAAACCACTACCTACTCCCCTTGAGAGGTAGCATCCAACATTAGTCCAAAAAGGAGAAATGTACTTTGAGGTACTTTGGATTGATACATCTTCTTATGCATCTAGTTCAAAAAAGGAAGGGCAACAAACCCTAACTTCTCCAAGAGATATTCAAATATATCCTTTAAAAGGGCCTTAGTGAATATATCGACAACTTGATCTTTTGTAGGCACATACTCAAGCTACACTTCATTCTCTGCAACTTTCTCCCTCAAAAAGTGATAATTGAAATGTGCTTTGTCTTTGAATGCATCACTGGGTTCTTTGAAATATTTATGGCACTTGTGTTATAAAAAAGAATAGGGATTGGCTCATTATACACAACTTTGATATCCTTCAAGGTTTGTTTCATCCACAACACCTGAGTATAGCATGCTGCTGCAGTAATATATTCTACCTCTATAGTAGACAAGGAAATTGATTCTTGTTTCTTGCTATGCCAGGACACTGCCCTGTCTCCAAGGAAGAATGCACCTCCACTTGTGCTTTTTCTTTCATCAACACATCCATCCCAATTTGCATCTGTATAGGCACTTAAACAAAAATCATTGTTCTTGGGATACCACAAGCCATGATCAGGAGTGCCCTTCAAATACTCAAATATCCTATTTACTGCCACAACATGTGATTCTCTAGGATCTAATTGAAATCTGGCCACAAGACAGACTACATGCATGATATCCGGTCTAGTAGTAGTCAGATAAAGCAGTCCTCCAATCATTGATCTATATTTGCTCTGATCATTATTAGGAGATTCATCATTCTTACTTAACTTACAACCAGTAATCATAGGAGTACTTACTGGTTTAGAGTCCTCCATTCCAAACTTCTTCAACAATTCCTTAACATACTTGGATTTAGAAATGAAAATACCTTTATCAGTCTAATTGATTTGCAGTCCAAGGAAGAAGTTCATTTCACCACACATAGACATCTCAAACTCTTTTTGCATCTCATCTGCAAACTTCTTACACATACCTTCATTTCCACCAAATATAATGTCATCAACATAGACTTCAACAATCAGGATTTGATCTCCACTTATCTTGGTGTATAAATTACTATCTACAGACCCTTTACTGAATCCTTGCTACAATAGGTACTTGTCCAGTCTTGCATACTAAGCTCTGGGAGCTTGCTTCAATCCATACAATGCCTTCTTAAAATTACATACCATGTTTGGTTTGTTTGATAGCTGAAATCCATCTGGTTGCTCTATGTAGACTTCTTCTAACTCACCATTCAAGAAAGCAGACTTCACATCCATCTGGTATACCTTGAAATTTTTATGTGCTGCAAATGCCAAAAATAGTCTGATAGCTTCCATTCTTGCCACTAGAGCATAGGTTTCTTCATAGTCAATTCCTTCCACTTGTGAGTAGCCTTTACACATAAGTCTTGCCTTGTTTCTCACAACTTCTCCAGATTCATTCAGTTTGTTCCAGAAAACCCACTTTGTTCTAATCACATTCTTGTCTGCAGGCCTAGGGACAAGTTCCCAAGTCTTATTCTTTTTAATCTGCATTAGTTCTTCTTCCATTTATTTGACCCAATGTTCATCATTGCATGTTTCATATACTGTTTTAGGTTCCACCTCTGAGAGTAAACAGAGGTTTACTTGTTCTTCTGCAGCTCTGCTTCTTGTCAACACACCTTTCCTTTTGTCACCAATAATCTGATCTTTAGAGTGATCTCTTTGCACATATATGGGGGTTTTAGGAATTCTTTCTAGAGCTTTAGCTTGAACTTATTCTTCTTCAAGAGAAGCTTGCACTTTAGTCTAAACTTCCTTTTCTTTGTCCTTTTCAACCCTTTTTGTATCAGTAGATCCATTTGACTCATATCCATCTAGTTGAATATCTTCATCTACCTTTACATTTGCACTTTCAATGATCTTTCTCAATCTTTTGTTATAGCGCTGGTAAGCCTTGCTCTTAGTAGAGTACCCAAGGAATATGCCTTCATCACATCTAGCATCAAACTTTCCTAATTCTTCATCTCTTCTGATGTAGCATTTGCTTCCAAAAACTTTGAAGTATTTGACAGTAGGAGTTTTACCATACCACAACTCACAAGGTGTCTTTGTTTCTTTTGCTCTGATTTACACTTTGCTCTGAATGTAGACAACAGTGTGTATTGCTTCTTTCCAATATACTTCCATTAGGTCTGATTCCTTGATCATTGTTCTGGTAGCTTCTTGAACAGTTCTATTCTTCCTTTCAACCACTCCATTTCGTTGAGGAGTTCAGGGGGCAGACAAATGTCTCTTTATTCCATGTTCTTCATTAAAAGCATTGAACTCACTTGAAGTAAACTCACCACCTCTGTCAGACCTTAAGCATTTCATTCTCAAATCCAACTCATTTTCAACCATAGATTTGAATGCCTTGAACTTATCTAGTGCCTCTGCTATTTCTCTAAGGAAAGTAACCCAAGTCAGTCTTGAAAAATCATCAATGAGAAGCATGAAATACCTTTCACCTTGTAGACTTCTTGTTCTTGTGGGACCACACAGGTTTGTATGCACCAACTCCAGCAAACTGATAGAGGATTATTCCTTGCTTTTGAAAGTAGTCTTTGTCATCTTCCCAAATTGACATTTTTTGCATATAACATTTGCAGGCTTCACAATCTTAGGCAGGTCTCGTACAACTTGAACAATGCTTATTCTCACCAAATTATTAAAATTAATGTGACACATTCTTCTATGCCATAGCCAACTTTCATCTGTTTTAGCCAATAAACAACAATTTTCAGTACCCTTCAAGTGATAGACATTACCATGAGTCTTCTTACCAACAACAATTAAGGTTCCAGAGCTTTTCCTTATCTCACATCCATTATCCTTGAACACAAGATTATACCCTTTGTCACACATTTGTCCAACACTTAGAAGATTATGCTTTAAGCCCTTTACATAAAGAATATCATCTATATTATGCTTGCCATCAAAAGTAATTGATCCTTTTCCACAAAACTTACCAGCTGCATCATCACCAAATCTAACAAGTCCTCCATCATACTTTTCAAACTTAACAAAATTACTCTTGTTTCTTGTCATGTGATTTGAACATCCACTGTCAATGATCCATTCATCTTCCTTTTCAGCATGAAATACAGACAACTCTCCTGGACTTTCTTCCTTCACACAACTTGCAAGATTAACAGAAACATGTTTTTCTCTAAGTGCAATAACAAGCATTCACTACTATTACCATCATCAGAATCAAGTTCATCATCATTTACACCATCATCATATCTAACATGGTAACTCTTTCTTACCATTTTTCCTTTACTTTCGTTGTTTTTGATCTTCAAAGCTCTGCCAGGACATCTTGAAGCATAATGACCAATTTTACCATAGTTGAAACATTTGAAAGGTAACTTACCTTTGAACTTTCCTCTACTGCCTCTTTTTATTCTACTTGCAAATTTTGCCTCAAGCTCTTCAAAATCTTCTTCATTTGATTCCATAGCATATTTGTCTGATCTAGCAGTCTTTTCTTCCTTAGACTTAAAGGCAGTATTTGTTTTCACAGGGCCATCAGTAGTACCAAATTCTCTCATCTCAAAAGCAGTTACCAAGCAATTGATCTTTTGTAAGCTTGCCCATATCAAACAATTCTTCAATGGCAGATACCTTGTGACTATAAGATTTGGGAAGAGTTTTGAGTATCTTATCTACAACCAAGACCCTTGATGCTACTAACAACTTCATCAATCTTTTGTATATAATTTTTTATGTTCTCATCCTCAAAATTTGCATGGTTTCATATGTGGACTTCAAATTCTGTAACTTAGCCTTCTTGACAGATTCGTCACCTTCATAAAGATTTTTCAATTTGTCCTAGATCTCATGACCAGTCTTCAGATCCACAACTTTTGCCATTTCAGTGTCAGACAAAGCATTTAATAGAGCATTTTTAGCTTTGTGATTAGTCTCATAATCCTTAATCTCTTCATCAATCTTTGGACCATGTTCAGGTTCTGTGTATTTATCTTTAACCATTGTCCAAACATTATGACCAATAGAAATAAGATAACTTTGCATTTGTACATTCCAGTAGGCATAGTCAGATCCATCAAATTGAGGAATGCCTTTCTTATGTGCCATCCCAGATCTACCTTAAGCTGTTAGTCTTTCTTCCAAGGAACCTCTCTTTGATACCAATTGTTCAAGGCACAAGACAACTGAGAGGGGGGGTGAATCAGTTGTATCAAAAACCTTAACTTCTTTAATCAAAATCACATTCACATTCACTTACTTTAACTCCTTATTTTGTTATGAAGGTTAAACATGAAGAGAAGAATCAAAATATAAACACATCAACACCATACACACATGAACACCAAATTTTTACGTGGAAAACCCTAAAAGGGAAAAACCACAGTGAGTGTTATCTCACAATATAATGTAGTAACTATACCGAATAACAAAATATGTTCACTGCCCAAATGAAAGGCTCACTGCCAAAGGGTGGCTCACTACTAGGGGTGGTTCACTGCCATGAACTAATATAGTGGCATCTACAACATGCCTGAGTTCAATTCCATTGAAGTGCAATATAGCTCCTCTGCTCTGCTTTGCTTTTACACTTCACACTTTATCTTCACATCTTCACACTATCTCACCTCACTCACAAATTTATTACATATATTTATACCAATCATCAACCTTGGAATGTACATCAAGGTCAGCATTACATTCTACAACCATTGGAACTATCTCCAAGGTCGACATACATACATAAATCAAACTAGGACTAGACCTAAACAAACTTGCAGAGCAAATAAATGAAAGAGGAACACTTCACAACTTAGCTTAGATCTAGATACATCTTTACATGCCACAACACGCTTCCACAAATCACAAATCACCTCCGCAACAAGTGTAACTAACCAGGTCAGCCAGAACTAGTGTACTCATCAAGAACACTTAGATACATGCTTCCATGAATTTCATTATAGCTTGTGGATCAAGCACACACCTTCAATACATTTTGGAGACATCCACAAACAACATAGAATCACTTTGGAGATGACAAATCCAACTACAACAGATCTCACTTCAATACAATAGATATCACTTGAAGACACATCACAGACTGCTTCTTAACAGACACTGTCAGACTCTGCTAATCAGTAACTTGCTTTTCAGAGCACCAAATCACAAATCCTTTGGAATGAATATAGATAAGGACCTTATAAGCTTAAGTCCAAAACCACAAGACCAAAATCCAAATTACAGAGAAATGCAGAGCAAAATACTTTCTCCCTGTCACTTTGTAAACATTGCCAGGCATAGTCTTCAAACTAGTGAATGGAACTTTTTCTGCACAGCGATCCGGACCACCAAATTTTGTAATTAGCATCTTAAAACACTTTTCTAAAACATATCCAAATCTCATACTCTGGTCTTCAACACAGAGAAAATGCGGAGCAAAATACTTAGACAATGTTCTTAACATGACAACTCAATCAATCAACAAACAACAATATCAGAAGATACAGTTGGCACCAATGACAACACAAACATGTTGACATCAATGACAACACCAGTTAGCAAATACTTGCAACAAGATCATGCTGTTGATTAGGCTTGTCAAAAGGAGAATGTAAAAGCCACCACTTTTCACCGCATTATAATATTTGGCACTGTTGTTTGAAGGATAAGTTCAGAATGATTGTATGTTTGCTCATTTCAAGTTTCAGGTGTTGAGGAGTACCACAAGTTTGATTTTCAATGTTTTATATCATGACTATGTGATCAGAGTTTCTAAGAGATACTAGGTTTTGTAAGCACCAAAATCATGCACAACCTCCACGAGGACCCCAATGATGTCTCACAATCCTTGTCTCATACATGAAAGCGTGAAATAACATCCTCTCAACAACAATTCTCTTGGTAACGTGTGTTTTCTTCCTCCTTGTGTTGTTTTACCTCTTTCATCACTTTTGACACTTTTCGACACTTGTAGATTTGCGTTCTTTGTGCTTGTGACTTCATCCCTAAGCCTTGTATTCATCCATTTGTTGTGTTTTCACCTTTCTCCAGTGTTTTTCATCCATTCCCACCCCTAGAGGCCTTCTAGAGGTCCTCCCAAGCCATTTCCCACTTTTGGTTTTCAGTTTCACTCAACCAATCCAAATCTCCCCCTATTATTTCCAGATCTCCCATGGGAGATTGTACTTTTAGAAGTGGAGATTTAGATTTTGAGCCTTGATTGACCTGTTTTTGGAGGCAGATCCCCTTCTTTCTCCTCCTCTTCCATCTCCCATCATGCACTTCCACCTAGGTGTCCTCCTTTGAGGGTCGCCCATGGTTCACCCCTGAGTGACCCTGAATGGTGAAAGAGGTGACCCATGGGCGACCTTGTCGTGTTTTCCAGCCGCGAGTTCACTTGAGTTTTTGGCCCAAAATAGCTCCATTTTTGCCCATTTTTCTTCCTGTTTGCATGGGATTTTGTGCCAAATATAGAGTTAACTATTTCATGCATCCACCCATGCATATTTAGCTCATTTTTATCTTTAGTTATCAACCCATGCATTCCCATGCATTCTTTTTCTTCACTTCTTCTTGAGTGATAAATTATAATTGGTTAGATCACTCCAATTTTAGCCCAAATCACTCTTGTGCCTTCTAAGTTAACTCTTCAATCATATTGAGTTAACTCTTCTTCTTCTTCACCTCTCATCCATTCTTAAAACCTATAAATACCCCTTCCCTCTTCATTATTTCTCAAGTTGGAGAACGCTCTTCCCTTCTTCACAAGCTTTTTCAAGCTTCTTCACAAGCCTTTGAGTCTCTTTCTTCATTTCTTTCTTTAGTTTTCTAAAGCTTCAAGGATTTCATTGTTGCATAGCTTCAAAGCTCCCCCTTTTGGGAGGCAATTTCATTTGTGCACATAGTTCTTGTAGGTTATTGTTCTATAAATCAAGCATCCATATGCTCACATAGGACGTTAGAGCCTTTTGCTTTTATTTGTTGTCTCATCTAGCTTTTCTAAAAGCTCATTTTGTGTCAATACACTGCTCACATCACAATCCACAGTGCTCATCAAGCTCTCATTGAGCTCATATCATAGCTTCAAAAGCTTCTTTTGCTTCTCTTTTCTTATTGTTTCCAAGAAGATCACCCCGCTGCTGCAATAGGGTTAGAGGTTTCCATACAAGGATTTCTGAGGGTAGTGGAGGCTCACACGTCTCTTTTATTCCGGGTTCCTTTATGCTTTTTTTCATTTCATAGTAATTAGATAATCAAAACTTTTCTCTTGGGAATATTAAATACATATTGTTTTTTCCTTGATAGGCTAAGTAGATTTGCATTGTTAAATTAGTTTCCCTTTCCAAAGTTCATAGATTAAAAGCAATTTCTATTTCCTAGATTAAATTGATCCACTTATTCAAAAAATCAAAATAAAAACATAGATTACATTGCATTAGGTAATCTCATACTAGTTTGCATTCATTTTCTAATTCCTAGAATAGAAAAAAGCACTTTCATTTCCATAAACATAAAAAAAAAGCACACAAAAATATTATGCACTCATATAGGCTTGCATGCATACAAAAATAGAAAAGAACAAAAACATTAGCAGCACAGAAGGTTTACAAACCCTTGGTCCCAACACAAGGTTAAGTTTAGTCAATGTTAGTCAAAACCCTTAGTTTCATCACAAGGTCAAACAAAGTTAACAAAGTAAAATCTTAGGTCACACAAACCCTAAGTCGAAACCCTAGGTCAAGTCAAGGTTAGCTTAAACCATCTCTCTCTTTTTTAGGCTCACGAATGTGCCCTGGACTTAGAGGTGAGTGGGTGAAGGCAATCCTCGATGAGATAGAGGAGATCCACCCTAGACAACAATAAGATCAACTGGTAATTCAACAACAACAAGAAAGGTTAAGAGAACTTCAAAGACAAGCAATCATCCAACAACACGAATGCCAATGTCAACTTGAAAGGAACATCAACAAGAACAATGGTCAACACACATAACACTGGAACATTAGAAACCCTAATAGAAGAATGATGACTAGTGACCCTTCGGGTCATATAGCTATCTTCACAACAATGGTCACAGAACACCGCATTTAAACAAATACACAAAAACAAAGGCCCCAAGTCTGGCCGATTACTCTTTGTGAAGTCCAGCTCTCAAATGAGCCATATGTCCCTCGTATATCACCTCATCTAAACTAGCTACTTCCACGAGAGTGAGAGTGATGTGGATGTTCATCCCATGGCAAGGAGAGAGGGTCCAGGTGCGCACCAAAGCTGATTCAACCACCCTAGGCCACTAAGTTGTGATTTTGAGTGTAGATATTTTGGTGAACTCGACGTGAAGCACAAATCCTTGATCATACTCAAAGTCACCATGGGCAATAGGCTGAAGGAGCTCACTATTAAAAACATCCTCATATCCATCACCATTGCACTTAGTAATTTCACCATTAAACTCTTCCTGAAATACTTCAAAAGAAGGCTCAAAAACTTTAGTATATGGCCTATTATAAGAATCCTAATACTGATGGATATTAATGTTTTCCTCTATTGTGTCAATATGAATATCTAAAACTTGTTTATCCTCAACAGAGTATATATTTTATCAAAAGTAAACACTTCCATTTCCACCTTGTGGTCATGATCAGCATAAATAGAAGGGTCAACAAACTGTTCACCTTCAGATAAGTGAGCATCCTGTTCATGTAAGAAAAAAACTTCCATCTCTGCCTCATGTGGATTATCATGAACATCTGAAATGTACTTACCTATGAGTGCATCATACTTCTCATCAATGTCCTCTTTTGATCCTCCAATAACAGTGCCGTAGGTTACATCTTCATGTATGTATTTTACTTCATTATGGATGCAATCCACATTTGCATATCTCTCCTCTATGGGCTAATTATCATCTTGTTCTTCATGTTGTGTCATGAGTTCTTCCTTTTTATGCTTTATGCCATGACCTTGCTCAATAACATGACTGCCATCAATATTTTGATACATAACTATTCCTGCATAATTACTTCTGGCTCTTTCCACAATCCCAATCCAATCAAATATTTGATCAAGATTTTCAGGCTTCAATTCATCAGGCAGAGTGCTCAGACCTAATTCATATACTTCACAAAATAAATCAACACACAAATAATCCTCAGGTTTGCAACACTCTGGGATTTTTAACAAAATATTCATGAATCATGTATACAGAGCATAGGGTGATTCTCCTTCTTGTCTCCTCAAATTAAACAATGGTTGAACAAAGAACATAGGATCAACAACACTTGCAGGTTGTTCACCAATGACTTGGAACTCTTTATGATCTACTGGAGTAGCAGAAACACATTCATCTTGCAAATTATTTTAAAAACTGCAGTCATGTATCTTATTGGCATTCATACTTCTAATTATTTTTAATGCCCATGGCAAATTTATAGGCCTGATGCAATGTGGTGGGCTCTTTATCCATTAGCAAATAACTCATTTCTTCATCAAATGCGGCCAGATAGACAACCAAGCACAATGCATCATTTGGTCTCATGTATTTAGGTATGTCCTTCATTACCTTTGAAAATATCAGGTTGAATGCAGGGACCAGGTCGTCTTCTTCTTTTTGGATGTTCATAAATTCATTGATCACAAAACTTGGGTCAATTCTCTCACCAAATTGCTCCATGAATGCTGCCACAAACTCACCCCAAGAATGAATAGAGCTAGCCGGTAAATAAGAGAACCAATCTCTTGCATCTCCTTTCAAAGACTGGACAAATAGCTTCATGACAACATCTTCAAAATCAAGTTCATAGTCTCCCTTCCCATCAACAAACTCTTGCATATGCCTACTTGCTGATTTAGACCTACTACCACTGAACTTTGGTATTTTATTTCTGATTTCAGTTGGGAGATGATTTGAGAAACCAAAGATATTGTAGAAATTTATGGCCTTATACCTTTCACTGCTGAAATTCCTTTGATAACATGACAGGGGCAGCATACTATGCATTGTTACGTTTGGGTCCATACAAGGATGCAGGGGTTGATGATACATTTTTCCACACCTTAGCAAGCCTTTTGATATTAGCTTTACAATTACACATGGCAACTCAAACTCCTTTTACAACATGATCTTAAGCCTTTACAATGCAAATTTCTATTTCAGCTTGCTTGAGATCCTCTAAATGAGTTTCTTAAAAAATATTGCATACTTATTTTAAAAATACATACTACAATCTTAGCAATGTGAAAGTATGCAAGCCTATCACAATGATTTCCCTTCCTTAGTGCTTAGTTTCACTTAATAGGGAACCTAGATTTTTCTATAATTTCAAATATGGTTTTCAAACACAAGCTTATCCTTCTTGAAAACCAAAATATGAAAAATACCTGGATATGTTGCAGCTGCTACAAATTCTTTTCTCTGTCTAGGAATCTTTATTGGTCTGAAACGTTCTTCACATTTTCATCAGGTTCTTTTGATAGAGTTGCCACCTCCTAGCAGAGGATTGATATGCAAGTAGTAAGGAGCTCCTTACAAACTTTCTTTCACTCTGGGTTATCTCCAATAGCAGAGCCGCAAATAAATTCTTTTAAATCTGCTGCAACAAAGCCTCTTCTAGGTCTACAACTTCAATATCTAAACCAGATGCTTAGAGTGATCAAATTCTTTGACTCTTTGCTCATAGATCTATCACTATCCTTAGTAGAGTTGCTAGTTTTGTTGGTTTCCAAATCTGAACACATTAAACTCTAAAGATTTACCACTTCTTATGCTCAAGTTCAACAACAGACTTGGCCATCAAAGATGGGAGATTGTTTGCACTTGTCTCCCCTACACTTTAGGTTCTGCCGCTCCTAGGGGGTATCCCTCATTCACAACAAAAAGATTTATTCTTGACTAACTCAGACATAATGCTCTCATGTATGGACCAAGATTTGTAAGATAAACCCTAGTCTGACAACATTCTTGGACTATCCTACTGGTTAAATCTGAGAACATGCAACTAAAACCCTACTCCTAAAATCTAAAAGATTGATTGTTATTTTTGTGTTTTTATGTATGTGTGGTTGCTGATTAAGGCTTTGAACTGTGCAATAAACTCAATATCTGATCGGTGCCAATCCTGGGGTTTAGAGTCAATTTAATACATGGAGAATATTACCCATAAGTAAAAGAACATTTAGCATCAGAGGATTCATGTGTTATTGCCTTACAGTTAACAATCCAAGAATGGGTATCCCCAACAACTCATCTTATCAATATCCCTATTGCTAAACATAACTCCCCATATCTGACTTAAATCATTTTAATCTATCCCTTGAACAAAAGCAACATGCCAAACATGCAATATAGCAAATGTATATTTTTGAACTTAGAAACCCTTGGCATCCTCATTCAAAAGAGAAATGTAAACAACACAGGAGACAGTCATTTGGAACACATGCTCAATAGCATTTCTCATATAAATGCAATCTGAAACTAAAAAACATGCTTATAGAAATAACACATTCCACATGCAAAACTGAAACTTACAACCCAGAAGAAATGGACAGCCTCCCATATAACTTCTTTGTATTTCACCATCCAAGTTTTTCCCAATCTTCAACAACAAAATGAATACCCAACCGTTCTCTTATAGGCTCAAAATTTGTTGCCCTAAAATTTACTGCCATATGGAGGTAGGTGAGATAATTTTTTTTATTACATTTTACCTCCAATGAGCCTGGGAAATATAATATTTTACATTAAAAGAGGAGAAGAAAAAAAATGAATAAAATATGTTTTAATCTTCCCCTTTTAATTTTTACACTTTTCACCTATTCCCAATTTTGCACGATAGGCAACTGAAGACTCCTCATTCCTTTGGACTGATGCAAAATGAACCTTGGACCTCCTTCTTCAGCTCTTCCACGATCACATTCAACTTAGAAGAAAAATTGCAGCAACATCCACATTCAATTTCTTGCCCAATCAATCACCTCTGGGTCATTTTTTGTGAAACAAGGGCATTTTCCACTCTTCTGGCAGCCAAAAATTGATGCAAACATGCTAAAAACCTTCTCCAATGCCATAAGAATGATCGTAGGAAGACTTCTGAGCATAGGACAACTTTTTGAGCCCAAAAATGCCCTAAAAAATGTGTTGGAAGTCAAAAAAGTGAACAACACAATACTCTGCAATCAAATCCGCCCATTACAGCTCAAAACCCATCAAAAATGACCTCATAAGTGAAGGAGGCATCAATGTTAACCCTGCAGAGGAGGAAGGAAGGCAAAAGATGCCCTGCGATGGGCATTTTGCACCATCGCAAGG
Source organism: Cunninghamia lanceolata (assembly GCA_027924645.1). Lineage (NCBI taxonomy): Eukaryota > Viridiplantae > Streptophyta > Pinopsida > Cupressales > Cupressaceae > Cunninghamia > Cunninghamia lanceolata. The sequence continues at coordinate 13,067,154 of BSBN01000655.1, forward strand.
CTCTGAAGGTGCACCAAAAGTCACTTCTTCTCCTTTAATAAACTTTAGTCTAAGGTTTAAATAAACTTTTTCTTTAATATTTGACTTCATTTTGTCTCATTCAAAACATTTAAAATGCCATTTAATATTTTCTTTTTAACATTTGCATTTTAATACTTTAGACTTAGGCAAATTTTGAATTTCCTATGCTGGGCCAATGGCATTTTTTCACTACGGGCAAACTAGGCATCCGATGACCACAAAAATTTGCACAGAGGCATTATTAATTATTTCAAGCAAACCCATTTGCTTAGAATCCTCTTCACCGACCAAATTCAGGGACCTCCTTTGTAAACTGACCCGTTGGATGAGCTCGCCGTAGTCGAAAAAAATAAAATGCCACATCATACGGACTCTAATTTTGACAAAATTGGAACTAGAGATGTTTGAGACCAAATCGAGAAATGGGTCGCCCTCAGATTTGCGAGATTTGTAACTTCCCAGAATGCCAATTTTAGCCCAGTTGCAGTCAGAAAACAATTAAATACCTCATCAAAACTCGTCCCGAGAGCTCGAAATTGAACATGCATGTAACCATATGTGCCAAAAAACCTCCCACCAAATGGATTTGCAAGGTGATGCCTTAGTTGCAAAATTTTAATCGGTGAAGGTGGCCTCCGGGGTAGATTGAGCAGCATGTCGACCAAGCCTTTGTCGACACCTCAAAAAAATATTGGCACATCAAATTTACAAAATTTGAGGGTGCCACCACATTCATCCTGTTATGTATGAAAAAAGTGAATGATGAAAGTTAGCATGCAAACTAGATCAAACCCTCTTCCACAATAACATTCAAGGACAAGACCGAGCCAAATCACAACCAGGGAGAGGTGGACTTAGCTACAGATCTTGTGCACTTGTTTGCTATGGAAAGATAAGATTTAACCAAGCCTTTTATCAAACCCTAGGTCAAATATGCATAAAACCCTAGTTCTAAGATAATCAACTTATAACAGACAGAAAACAACTAAAACTGAGGATCTAAATGTACAAAGATGATCAGAGAGATATCAGAACTTGTATCTAGAAAGATAGATTGTTAGAGGATGAAATCAGAACCACCCAAGTCTTGAAAGTGAGAATCTGTTAGAGGTCAGAATTGAGAAAATGCTGTAACTAATGCTCATATGCTAGATCTAGAGTCTGAAAGCCCAAAAGACTAGGGCACCAACTGCTCAAGTCTTTTCAGAGGAATATTTCAGAACTTTCAGATCCTGAAACCCTAATTTCAGCACAGTCTGTTCTAGAAATAAAATAGAAATCAATGCAGAATAATTTCTTAGAATCACAACAACAAGAATTATGAAGAGAGATAAATAAAGAACAAAAATAAAAATTGCACAATATGAAGACATGATTTAATGTGGTTCACCCAATGTGGGCTACATCCACCAAGAAACACTTGCTCAAATTAGTCTTCTCACAATTACAATGCAAAAATATTATTTGGAGTTATGCTCAACAAACTCTCTCGAATTCACACTTGAATTCACACACTCTATTCACCTTCTCAATTATTCCTATATTTAACCTACTGTATGTCCGTCTATTTATAATTACATCAATAGGTAACCGACATAGCAGTTTTGCAAAACAATGGGTACCAAACCATGGGCCAAGTCAACCCATAACAGTTCCCATTAATCATGGGTGATGACTCCACCCATATACAAGTATAAATCAAACACATAACTATACCCACAAAAAAAAGGGGGATCCGCACATATTTGTACCCGCGAAAAAAGAGGGATCCAATATTTTTTTCGGGGGCGATGGTGAGATTACCTTAAGAGTGTATAGTATTTGAAATACATTGTAATATGGAAATAGGCTCCATAACATAACATAGTCTTCTTGTAACTTCACTTTCCCCGAATCCTGTACCTGTAACTTGCACACAAGACGACAAGAGAGGGTTTGGGGGGTTATGGTGTTTAGGGATTTCCCTCAGTCAAAATCTGGAATGGCATTCAAGCCTTCCAACACCATTGATAGATAATCGAGCGTGCCCTAGCAGGGAAGAGGCTAAACCAAATGATGATAGAATGATTCAAATAACAATGATATCACCTCAGAGGTGAATCCCTTAGGAGAATGAAGATCCTTCAACTCATAAAAAGATGGATGATGATTCAAAACCTGCAACAACACACATAATACAAACACAAATATGCTCTAATAACACAATGAACGCTTTGAATGCTCTTTGCTCCAAGATCATAAGTTCTCAATATCCATCTAGGTTCATAATGAATTCAAAAACACACTTATATATGCTTTCCCGCTAACATTCTTGAAATTAAATCACAAGAGTTGACAAAGAGGAACATTTTTAAAATACTTATGCTGACATAGCATTAATTAGCCCTGACCAATCAGGAGAGACTTGGGTTGTTGGTGCCCAAGTCTAGGAGCCCCTTTTTACTCCAGGATAAGATTAAGGAAGGGCCCAATGTCCCAAATTCACATTGGTGCTGAGCAATCTCTTCGGGATGATCAATTATAATGCATAATGTAATTATGGGGACCTAGGAGCTAAACAAGGAGGTAAAAAGACAAGTGTCCACTTTTACTCCATAACATTTAGCCCCCACTTTAATGTGTATGATCTTACAAGATTAGTACATGCATTAAAGTATGGTCAAAGCACATCAAATACATCAAACACAAGAGCGAAGACACACCCTAAGTTTGAAGGACTATTTCTAGCCCCGAAACTTAGGCAAACATAAGAAAACACTTGATAGTCATGAAAAACATAGTGAATATAGTAAGGAAGCACACAATACACATAGAAGATAGTAAAAACACGCAATACATGGAGAAGACATGAATACAGTCATGCAAGGCGCAGAGAAGACATGATTAAACAATTATATATAATCCTAACACAAAACACACAGCATTGAGGGAGCTCATCTCTACATGTGTTTAGACCATGCAAAAACACACAAAACACATGGTGTGGAGGGAGCTCATCACTACACACCTTTAGACCATGCAAAAACATGAAAGACACACAAGGAAGACACATAAAACACATGGAATACATGAGGTCCATAGAGTATGTCTTTGACACACTATACGTCTTATACACAACAAACATGGGTGATAGGGAGGAGCTCATCGCTACGCTCCACTATCTAAAACATGCCAAACACACCTGATGGTTGAGATACGCTACCACAACCGCCAAAGACATGCTTAAGGGTGAACAACACAAGATCCAACCATGCCTTCATAGAGGACTTCTTAAAAAGGATGTGAACCCGCTCAAAGGAAGAGACAATCCCACCTTCCGTAGAAGGGCTTTCAAAATGCAACCCCACCCACATCCTTATATGCCTTATGGTGAAAAGGAAGCACAAAGTATACCACCCCACATGCATCTGTAGACACCTTATAGTGAAAAGGAGGTATATGCAAGGCAAAACAAAGTACACAACCCCCATCTGCATCCGCAGATGCCTTCTGGTGAAAAGGAAGCATACACAAACACATTTTATCAACAATATCTAAAATAATCAACCACAATATATGCCCCCACCTTAAATTGGTTGATCCCGTTTGTTAGTATCAATCACATTTAAGGTAAAGTGAAAACACGCAAGGGAACAAGATATTTCACAAAGCCCATACCCCAAAGGTGACATGTGCTTACGATCACCGAATGATCCCAACAAATACACATGTTAGTACCAAATTCCAATAACATTCATGTATAGAAATAAGGTAACATACCACATACAAGGCTATACTTGTGGGTTTGAATCCAAGTATAACTATTAGATTATACTTCAATTATCTCAAAACTGAGTGTAGCTACAAGGTGATATACAAAACAATCAAAAGTGCATAGAAGCAGATTTAGAGTATTGCAAAGGTTTGTTACAAGAAACTTCACAACACAAATCACAACACGAGGTGATTCTACTAGTCAAGCGTCAGTAATATATCAACTCTATATTCATATATGGACTGGGTCCATTTTTTCTTTCTTGTTGTAGGGACGCACTGTCCTTATTGGTATTTATTTGTTTTCATCATCCGCCGACTAGTAGATCCATTGAAGAATGTAAAAACTAAAAATGAGAGAGGAGACAAAAATGAATTAGGTTCACGTGGGAAAATACTCCTGAGACATCCTCCACAATGCTATGCCCCCAAGGCACCACACACAACAATTACAATAAGAGAGAAGAGTTGAAGAAATAGAGAAACAAATAGAAGAAGTATCACCATAGAGGCGGTCTCCTTGTATCCTTAACCTTACAAGAGTATCAAGTGTCATCTAAGGAGACCTAAACAACATTTAACACAAAACAGGGGAACACAACACAACACATAAGAGGAGGCCACCCATGAGAGAAACTCAAAGAGGTACTACATTAAAGGTGGCTAAAAGGGTGAGAAATACTTACCTGTGAGAAGGTGCAACCGCACTAGCAGTCGTCTTTAAGCAAATCATCTTCCTCTTAATCTTGAATGCAAGAGAAAATAGGTACATAAGGTACTATGGCCCAATTTGAAACTTCATCCTTGAATTCTTCATCCTTTAGCTCTTCTTTTGATTCAATTTCTGTCGGTGGAATGTTTTCTTGTTAAGGTAATACTTGTCAAGCTAAAGCTTGTCATTTTCTCCGTCTTTCTCTTAAATTCTGATTCCTTCTTGTCATGTTGGTGATATTTGCAAAAGGACTGCCATGAGTTTCCACATTCTTTGACATTTTGGAAGAGGAAGCTGGTACAAAATTGATCTTTTGTGATGAAATGCTTTGCTCTTTAAGGTTGTCTCCCGATCCTTGTAAGGATGGCGAAGGAGGAACCTTGGCAAAAATTCCTTCCCCTCTTGGGCGAGGGGATTCTTTTAGCTCGAGTTGCTTTTCACTCTCTATTTGTTCGGTAGGAGGAATTGTAGCCTTAGAGGACTGAGAGGGTCCAGGAGTATTCTTGCCATGTGATAGTTGAGCTATTGGTTTTGCCTTATATTTTTGATATGCTAGGAAAAATTGATCTTCTCTTGGTTGATTTGGTTCAGTGGGTTGTGGCCAAAAGTAGTCCAAGTTGAAGTTTCCACGATTGACCAAAGGTTTCCATCCACTATGATGTACAACATGCACCCATCCTTTATGAGGGAATTTTAAGCATTTATGAATGGTAGAAGGGACCGATTTCATGGACTTGAGCCAAGGGTGGCCTAATTTCACATGAAATAGGTTCAAGGTAGGAATGATGACAAATGGTTGTTCTAAGGCTTTTTCGACCACTTTAATCAAGAGTGTAATCTTCCCAATAGCTGGGAGGAAATATCCATTATGTGCCTTAATCATTATATGTGTAGGATCATAAGTGTCTTGTGCCAAATCATGCATGTATAAGAACTCTTCAGTTATCACATTTGCCATACAATAAGGATCGATAAGGACTCCTCTTGTAGGATTCCCACCTATACATGCTATAATGTAAAGAGGGCCATCAATATCTCTAACTATGACCTCATGTGGTGTGAATGAGATATGGGTTCAGGAGCCTTCCTTTTCTTATTATCTTGAGGAGGAACCATACCACCCTTGTTTTGATTAGAGGCCATGTATGTAAGACTATTGCACACCAAAGTACTAGTTTGAGGAAATTGGATTTTTGAAGATAAACAAAAACTAATTCCACTAAAAACTAAGTGAGTATTATGTGAAGAGTGCTGCACAACAAGGTAATGTAAATGATCTTGAGATTTTGCACAAAGAAGTGTGAGAAAGAAGCTAAAGTTCTTATTGTTGAAATACACAATGTGTAATTGCAAAAAAATGTGATTTGTGAGATGAAAGATGAATGATAATACAACACTTCAAGGAAAAATCAAATATGATTGAATGTTTATGATAGAAGCAAAATCTGAAATAAGATTTTGACTACAAACCCTAGCTTTTGAAAATGACTAGGTTTTGCCTAAAAAATGCAACTTTTTCAACAAAACCCTAGCAAATGAGATTTTCAAATGCAAGGTACAATATCATGAAATGATTATATACTGTAATATGGATTAGATCTGATGTAAAAATCAGAAATTCAAATCTTTCTAGCATAGGAAGTGAAAACAATGCAATACTATGCCTTTTTCTAGCCTAGAATGCTCATTTTTTTCACTTTTTTCAAAATTATGCAAGACTTTCAAATGAATGATTAAAAATATGCTATGAATGTGAAACGAAGCTAGGTGTGCGGAAATCACTTCCTACACTATTCTAATGAGGGGAGAACTATACAAATTCAATTTAATCCTTACAATTACAGCAACATGAAACATATAAATGAGATATTGCAGCAATACACTTGAACTAGAAAGAAGACAGGAGAAGAGAGACAAAGATATAACGTGGGGAAAACCCTTATCAGGTGAAAAACCCCACACTCAGAAACCTGCACAATGTATTATCAAAAATGAATATGGTTTACAATACACTTGCAATGCAAGCTTCAATGGTCTTCAACACTCGTGTTTGGAGTCAATCCGGCAACATAACAGTACCTGTCAATCTCGTAATACATCTCCTCCTCCAAGCACCTGTTTATATAGAATATACAAGGCAATATTGGTCTTATCTTGGAATGGGCGTCCAACTTGGTCTCATGGCCCAAAATCCATGCCTAAGGACACTTGGTCAACATTGTAGAATGTGCTTGACACTTGTCCATAGCTCCCATCCCAAAGAGGTCACCTATTTCCAAAATGGGCTATGACAGATGTTCTTACAACTCTTACGACGGTCATAGAATTTGTCATAGCGGTTACAACTTACAGTTGTAAGAGAATCTATCATACACAGGCTATAAATAGCATATTCTCTTACAACATGTCATAGTCCACCTTGTGGCGCCCAAATATGCCTTTTTTAAAGATGCTTCATGACACATGTCTTCACCTATCTTACAAGTTTCTATTTTCAACTCTTACATGTCATAACTTTGTCATAGGAATCCGTCATAACTGTTTCAGTCAACATTCCCTTACACAACATCTAAGATGCTGACACATGGCAAAATTCTCATACCACAAAGTGGGACACCTATCTCCTCATGTGAGGACAAAATTACAAGTTGTCATCTTCCATGTAGGATGACACATCATCGTGCTACATCCCACAAAATGACAATATGGAATTTACAATTAATTTACAACATAGGCAATGAATTAATAAATACAATCATAAATAATGCAAGGAATTACCAAGGATGAGACAGCTTAATTCCCAACATTCTCCCACTTGTCAAACACCTTGTAAGAGCCAATAGAATAACATGATTTAACTGCTATAGGCCAAGAGGCCCATAGACTCCGAACACCATCTGAACTTCTTTGTGCTCACTGGCTTTGTCAATGCATTTGCAACATTCTTCAAAGTATCTACCTTCTCCAAATTTACCTTCCCATCCTCTACCATGTCTCGCACGGAGTGAAACTGAACATCAATATGCTTTCTTTTGGCATGGAAAGTTGGATTCTTTGCAAGGCAAATCACACTCTGACTGTCACAACTGATCGTAATCTGACCTGCATCAACACCAATGTCTCAACACAATCTCTTAAGCCAAATGGCTTCCTTACAAGCATGAGTTGTTGCCATATACTCAGCTTCTGTCATGGACAAAGCAACCACAGGTTGTTGCTTACTCATCCAACTAATAGCACCACCAAACAGTGTAAACACAAAAGCATTGGTGGATCTCCTGCTGTCAATGTCACCTACCCAATCTGAATCCACAAATCCATGAATATCAATAGAATGCGGAGGTCCTCTAACATTACCATGATAGAATATGGAATACTCAGAAGTACCCCTCAAATATCTGAACACTCGCTTAACTGCATCCCAATGAACCCGTCTAGGATTAGCCATAAATCGATTAAGGACTCCCACTGCTTGGGCAATGTTTGGTCTTGTGCAGACCATAGCATACATCAAACTGCCAACAACACTAGCATAAGGTACTCTGCTCATGTCCTCCACCTCACTAGGAGATTTTGGACAATCCTCAATAGACAACTTTGTTCCCAAAGAAATAGGAACACACAATGGTCTACAATCTGCCATACTGAACCTATCCAACACGGTCTTCACATACTTATTCTGGATTAACCAAAGTTTTCTGTTAGTTCTATCTTTTCTGATTTCCATTCCTAGACTGTACCTGGCTGCCCCTAAATCTTTCATTTCAAACTGTGCTGACAACTGAGATTTAAAATCAGAAATCATATTAACCTTCCCAATGAGCAACATATCATCAACATACAATGCAACAATGAGAATATGATCACCATCAAACTTAAAATACACACAGTGATCCTATTTTGATCTCACAAATCCAATTGACAACACAAAGGCATCAAACTTCAAGTACCACCTCCTAGGAGATTGCTTCAAACCATACAAAGACTTCTTTAACTTGCAAACCAAATTTTCTTTACCTTTCACCATGTAATGCTTTGGTTGTGACAAGTAGATTTCTTCCTCCAAATCACCATGAAGGAAAGTTGTCTTCACATCCATCTGTTCTACCTCTAAGTCATAGGCTGTTGCAAGAGATAACAAGAATTGAATGGATGTCAGCTTTGCAATGGGAGAGAAGATCTCACCATAATCTATAGCCTCCACTTGTGAATACCCCTTTGTAACCAATCTGGCCTTATACTTCTCAACACTGCCATCTGCACCAAGTTTCTTCTTGAACACCCATTTGCATCCGATGGGCTTCCGTCTAGGAGGCAAAGGCACCAAGTCCCAAGTTTGATTCTTTTCCAAAGAAGCCATTTCATCCTCCATGGGCTCCTTCCAGGAACCTGTATCTTTCATATCCAAAGCCTCTGACACAGTTCTAGGTTCATCACTGTTAGTAATCAAAGCATAAGCACAACTAGAATCAAGCAATGTAAAACCAAACCTTTCAAGTTGCTTCCTTATTCATGTAGACCTCCTCAAAAGCTGAGGTTAAGGTTCGGCTTCTTCATCTGAGCTTTCAAAGCTGCAAGAGCTCTCCTCATTATTAGGTCCAACATTGTCTTTTTGTTCAGTCTTCTCAGGAGTAGCAGGAAACTAAACAACATCCTCTTTCTTTTTTTTTTCTTCTGGCTGTAAAACAGTGGAAGAAGGTGTAAGCTCTCTGAAGATGACACTTCTTCTATACAACACTTTTTTAGCCACAGGGTTCCAAAGCTTGTATCCTTTCATACCGACACCATAGCCAATGAAGATACACTTAATAGCCTTGTTCTCCAATTTTGACCGCTTCTCCCTAGGCGCATGTGCATATGCCTCAACCAAAAACATGAAGATGCCTTATTGAAGGATTTCTACCAGACCACACCTCCATGGGTGTCTTACCAACAAGAGCTGATGTAGGATATCTATTTACAAGATAGAAAGAAGCGGCAACAGCTTCAGCCCAAAACTTTTGTTCTAGGCCAGCTCCACTAAGCATACTCCTAGCCTTCGCCATCAGTGTCCTGTTCATCCTCTCTGCAACTCCATTTTCCTGCGGGGTGTATGGAGTTGTCTTGTGTCTTTCAATCCCAAGTTCCTTGCAATATTTATCAAATTCTGTAGAATAGAACTTACCACTGTTGTCATTTCTCAAACATTTAATCTTTTTACCAGTCTATTTTTCAACAAAGGCCTTAAAATCCTTAAACTTACTATAGACTTCAGATTTGCTTCTGAGAAAATAAATCCATGTCCTTCTACTGTAGTCATCTATAAAAGATACAAAATATATAGATTTTGATAACAAAGGAACATTAACAGGACCAAATACATCAGAATGAACAAGGTCCAACACACTAGAAGACTTATGAGAACTCAAGTAAAATTGAACACGGTTTTGTTTTCCATATATGCAATGTTCGCAAAAGTCAAACTCAAGATTACAATCATCTAACCCCTCAACGAGGTTCTCATTTTTCAGGGTATGCAAAGCCTTCTCACCAATGTGGCCAAATCTCTTATGCCATAACATTGTCTTTTCAACAAGAAGCTTACCTTCCAAGGCACGATTACAACCATCAGAACTAGAAATAATAGATTTCTTCACTACTCGTTCAGATGGTGGGGATGAAGTGATTGCTGCCCTCTTCCTTGAGTCAGAAGAACTATTGCATTGTGAAATGCATGCCTCTAGCTGAAACAAAGTACCTCTTCTAGTACCCTTAGCAAGCACCATAGCTCCTCTAGTCATCTTGCATTCTTCTTTCGAAAAGACAACCTGTACACTTGCATCATTCAATATACTTATAGAAAGCAAGTTCTATGCTAATCCTGGGATATACATAACCCCAGAGATCCCCTTCACTCATCCATTAGGGAAGCGAATAGAGACTCTTCCATGACCAACAATCTTCAGACGAGAGTCGTCACCCAGGTACACCTTTCCACCATTGAACTCCTCATACTTAGTGAACCAGTCTTGATGCGAGGTCATGTGAAATGATGCACCAGAATCAATTAGCCACACATCATCAGATGCATGGGTTGTCAGGGCTGCAATGAAGGCATCACCATCATCTTGTGACTTGTTAGAATCCGAATCTGGGTTCTTCTTCTTCTTTTTCTTTTCCTCTTTGCATTCCTTTTAGAAATGCCTAGATTTACCACAGTTCCAATAGAGAGCCTTGGACTTTCTAGGAGATTTGGATCTACCCTTCTCAGCTTTCTTATCCTTCTTTTTCCCTTTCTCCTTGGGTCTTCCACGAACTGCAAGAGCCTCTTTGGCTGCCTCAGAAGACTTTCTCCACATCGCTTCAGACAACAGCGAAGAAACCACTTCATCCATTTTGAATGTGGATGTGGTGCTTCCAATAGCCATGACAAGGTGATCCCACGAGTCCGGAAAAGAACAAAGCAAGGTCATACACTGATCCTCCTCCTCCATCTTCACACCAATGGATGTTAATTGTGCAACCAACATGTTGAGAGCATTCATATGTTCGGCAATAGATCCTCTGTCTTCCATTTGAAGAGGATACAACTTCTTTCTCAGAAAAAGTTTATTAACCAGGGATTTGGCTTGATACACATCTTCCAGCTTCTTCCAAAGCAAGTTTTTAGTAGTCTCCTCATGGACATTTAACAGAACAGAATCATCAAGACTAAGTCTTATGAGACCTTTAGCCTTCTGATCCTTGAGATCCCAATCAACTTGTGACATTGCAGCTAGTTTAGTTCCACTGATAGTTTCCCAGAGGTCTCGGTCAACAAGCATGTCTTCCATCTTGAGCTTCCATAGCTTGAAATTAGTGCCATTAAATTTCTCCACCTCTATCCTTTCGGATGTGCTTGCCATCTCTTTGCTGTAATAAGATTCATAATACTCTGCATAGACTCCCACTCAACTTAAGATCAGCTCAAAAAACCCCTACCCAACAACTAGGACCAAAGGTGATCAAGCTCTGATACCAACTGAAAGGAAGCTAGGTGTGCGGAAATCACTTCCTACACTAATCTAATGAGGGGAGATCTATACAAATTCAATTTAATCCTTACAATTATAGCAACATGAAACATATAAATGAGATATTGCAGCAATACACATGAACCAGAAAGAAGACAGAAGAAGAGAGACAAAGATATAACGTGGGGAAAACCCTTATCGGCTTAGAAACCTGCACAATGTATTATCAAAACTGAATATGGTTTACAATACACTTACAATGCAAGCTTCAATGGTCTTCAACACTCGTGTCTGGAGTCAATCCGACAGCATAACAGTACCTGTCAATCTTGTAATACATCTCCTCCTCCAAGCACCTGTTTATAAAGAATATACAAGGCAATATTGGTCCTATCTTGGAATGGGCGTCCAAATTGGCCTCATGGCCTAAAACCCATGCCTAAGGACACTTGGTCAACATTGTAGAATGTTCTTAACACTTGTCCACAACTCCCATCCCAAAGAGGTCACCTATTTCCAAAATGGGCTATGACAAATGCTCTTACGACTCTTACGACCGTCATAGAATCTGTCATAGCGGTTACAACTTACAACTGTAAAAGAATCTATCATACACAGGCTATAAATAGCATATTCTCTTACAACATGTCATAGTTCACCTAGGGAAGCCCAAATATGCCTTTTTCAAAGATGCTTCATGACACATGTCTTCACCTGTCTTACAAGCTTCTATTTTTGACTCTTACATGTCATAACTTCGTCATAGGAATCCTTCATAACCGTTTCGGTCAACATTCCCTTACACAACATCCAAGATGCTGACACATGGTAAAATTCTCCTACCACAAAGTGGGATGCCTATCTCCTCATGTGAGGACAAAATTACAAGTTGTCATCTTCCATGTAGGATGACACATCACCGTGCCACATCCCACAAAATGACAATATGGAATTTACAATTAATTTACAACATAGGCAATGAATTAATAAATACAATTATAAATAATGCAAGGAATTACCAAGGTTGAGACACCTTAATTCCCAACAGAATGAATGCAAGTTCTGAAATTAACACTCAACAAGATGCAAATGCTTGGAGCTACAGGTTCACCAAAATGTTATGTCTGGAAAAAGTGAATGATGAAAGCTAGCATGCAAACTAGATCAAACCCTCTTCCACAATAACATTCAAGGACAAGACCAAGCCAAATCACAACCAAAGGGAGATGAACTCATCTACATATCTTATGCACTTATTTTTCTATGGAAAGATAAGATTTAACCAAGCCTTTTATCAAACGCTAGGTCAAACATGCATAAAACCCTAGTTCTAAGATAATCAGCTTATAACAGATAGAAAGCAACTAAAACTTGGGATCTAAATGTACAAAGATGATCAGAGAGATATCAGAACTTGTATCCCAGGAGATGGAGTGTCGGAGGACAAAATAGGAACCGCTCAAGTCCTAAAAGTGAGAATTTGTTGGAGGTCAAAACTGAGAAAATGTTGTAACTGATGCTTAGATGCTAGATCTAGAGTCTGAAAGCCCAAAAGACTAGGCCCCACCAACCACCCAAGTCTTTTCAGAGGAATAGTTTGGAACTTCTTTCAAATCTTGAAACCTTGATTCCTACACAGTCTTCTTGTAACTTTACTTTCCTTGAATCCTGTACCTGTAATCTGCACACAAGATGACAAGAGAGGGTTTGGGGGGTTATGGTGTTTAGGGATTTGCCTTAGTCAAACCCCAAAATGGCACTCAAGCCTTCCAACACCAGTGATAGATAAGAGATCATGCCCTAGCAGAACAGAGGCTAAACCAAATGATGATAGAATGATTCAAATAACAATAATATCACCTTGGAGGTGAAGCCCTTAGGAGAATGAAGATCCTTCAACCCATAAGGAGATGGATGATGATTTAGAACCTACAACAACACACACAATACAAACACAAATATGCTCTAATAACACAATGAATGCTTCAAATGCTCTTTAATCCAAGATCATAAGTTCGTAATATCCATCTAGGTTCATAATGAATTCAAAAACACACTTATATATGCTTTCCCGCTAACATTCTTGAAATTAAATCATAAGAGACAACAAAGAGGAACATTTTTAAAGGTCTTATGCTAACATAGTATTAATTGGCCCCAACCAATTAAGGGAGACTTGGGCAGTTGGTGCCCAAGTTTAGAATCCCCTTTTTAGTCTGGGATAAGATTAAGGAAGGGCCCAAGGTCCCAAATTCACATTGATGTTGTGCAATCTCTTCGGGATGATCAATTATAATGCATAATGTAATTACTGGGACCTAGGAGCTAAAAAAGGAGGTAAACAGGCAAGTGTCCACTTTTTACTCCATAACACATCCCTACAAGTCTCTCCGACAAAGGCAAACAACTAGTCGAACTCACACGATCTATGGTATGTTCGTCATTTCAGTTTTCATTATTCATTTTGATATATTCAGATGCTGAACTAATACTAGTTATTGTAGATACAACTATGAAAAAATTGACAACAGGTAAGACCTATTTCAAGAACGATACCTACCTTTCATGTAGACTACCGTCCCCGAGGGGGCAAATATGTAAGCACCAAAATCATGCACAACCTCCACGAGGACCTGATGATGACTCACAATCCTTGTCACGTACATGTAAGCGTGAAATAACATCCTCTCAGCAAAAATTCTCTTGGTAACATGTGTTTTCTTCCTCCTTGTGTTGTTTCCCCTTTGTCATTTTACCTCTTTCTTCACGTTTGACATTTTTTGACACTTGTCAATTTGTGTTCCCCATGCTTGTGACTTCATCCCTAAGCTTTGTATTCATCCATTTGTTGTGTTTTCACCTTTCCCCAGTGTTTTTCATCCATTCCCACCCCTAGGGGCCTTCTAGAAGTCCTCCCAAGCCATCTCCTACTTTTGGTTTTTAGTTTCACTCAACCAATCCAAATCTCCCCCTATTATTTCCAGATCTTCCTTGGGAGATCTTACTTTTACAAGTGGAGATTTGGATTTTGACCCCTGATTGACCTTTTTCCAAAGGCACATCCCATCCTTTTCTCCTCCTCTTCCATCTCCCATCATTAACTTCCACCCAAGTATCCTCCTTTGAGGGTCACCCATGGGTCGCCCTCGGGTGACCCTGACTAGTGAAAGTGGTAACCCTATTGTGTTCTCCAGCCGCGAGTTCACTTGAGTTTTTGGCCCAAAATAGCTTCATTTTCACCCATTTTTCTTCCTATTTGCATGGAATTTTGTGCCAAATATAGAGTTAACTATTTCATGCATCCACCCATGCATATTTAGCTTATTTTTATCTTTAGTAATCAACCTAGGCATTCCCATTCATTATTTTTCTTCACTTCTTCTTGAGTGATAAGTTATAATTGGTTAGATCACTCCAATTTTAGATCACTCTTGTGTCTTCTAAGTTAACTCTTCAATCAAATTGAGTTAACTCTTCTTCTTCTTCACCTATCATCCATTCTTCAAACCTATAATACCCCTCCCCTCTTCATTATTTCTCAAGTTGGAGAATGCTCTTCCCTTCTTCACAATCTTTTTCAAGCTTCTTCACAAGCCTTTCAATCTCTTTCTTCATTTCTTTCTTTAGTTTTCCAAAGCTTCAAGGCTTTCATTGTTGCATAGATTCAAAGCTCCCCCTTTTGGGAGGCAATTTCATTTGTGCACACAGTTCTTGCAGGTTATTTCTCTCCAAATCAAGCATCCATATGCTCACATAGGACACTAGAGCCTTTTGCTTTTATTTGTTGTCTCATCTAGCTTTTCTAAAAGCTCATTTTGCATTGATACGCTACTCACATCACAAGCCATCATGCTCATCAAGCTCTCATTGAGCTCATATCAAAGCTTCAAAAGATTCTTTTGCTTCTCTTTTCTTATTGTTGCTAAGAGGATCACCTCGGTATTGCAAGAGGATTAGAGGTTGTCATACAAGGATTTTTTACGGTAGTGGAGGTTCACACGTCTCTTTTATTCTAGGTTGCTTCATGCTTTTTTTTTATTTCATAGTAATTAGATAATCAAAACTTTGCCCTTGGGAATAGTAAATACATGTTTCTTTTTCCTTGATAGGCTAAGTAGATTTGCATTGTTAAAGTAGTTTCCCTTTCCAAAGTTCATAGATTAAAAGAAATTTCTGTTTCCTAGATTAAATTGATCCACTTATTTATAAAATCAAACCAAAAACATAGATTACATTGCATTAGGTAATCTCATACTAGTTTGCATTCATTTTCTAATTCCTATAATAGAAAAAAGCACTTTCATTTCCATAAAAATTGAAAAAAACACAAAAAAACATTTTGCACTCATATAGGCTTGCATGCAGACAAAAACATAAAAGAACAAAAACATTAGTAGCGTAGAAGGCTTACAAACCCTTGGTCCCAACAAAAGGTCAAGTTTAGTCAACATTAGTCAAAACCCTTGGTTTCATCACAAGGTCAAACAAAGTCAACAAAGTCAAACCTTAGTTCACATAAACCCTAAGTCGAAACCCTAGGTCAAGTCAAGGTTAGCTTAAACCATCTCTCTTGTTTAGGCTCACGAATGTGTCTTGGATTTAGAGGTGAGTGGGTGAAGGCAATCCTCGACGAGATAAAGGAGATCCACCCTAGACAACAACAAGATCAACTGGTAATTAAACAACAACAAGAAAGGTTAAGAGAACTTTAAATACAAGCAATCATCCAACAACACGAACGACGTAAACTTGAAAGGAACATCAACGTGAACAATAGTCAACCCACATAATGCTGGAACATTAGAAACCCAATAGAAGAATGATGACTAGTGACCCTTTGGGTCATATAGTTATCTTTACAATAATGGTCACATAACACCACATTCAAACAAATGCACAACAACAAAGGCCCTAGGTCTGGACGACCACTCTCTGCAAAGCCTATCTCTCAAATGAGCCAGAAAACCCCTGTGTCTTGCCTCCTATCAACTGGCTACTTCCATGAGAGCGAGAGTGACGTGGAGGTTCACCCTGTGGTAAGGAGAGAGGGTCTGTGTGCGCGCCAAAGCTGATTCAACTGCCTTAGGTCACCGAGTCATAATTTTGAGTGTACAGGTTCAGTGTCTGTTTGTTTGCGCCAGAAAGAAGATGCATATTTCAGAGAAAGGAATGTATAAGAATGTTTTTGTAAGTCATATAATGTTTTTAAAGTGATCTGCATGATGTTATTTGGTTGCTTCAGCACCGCTTTAGGTCTGGAACTAATATGTTGAAGGATAATTGTTTGTGAAGCCAACTTGATATATCTAGGTGATTGCACCGTGCGTTTAGAAGTGTGCGCTAGTCTGGAGATGTGTGCTAAGGAAAAATAGGTCCCGATTATCACTTGGTTTGAATCACTTTTCCTGTTGATGACTTTGGAGCTAACTTGTTATGGCCATTGCATGTTTCATGCTACACGTTTCATCTTGGCCAACAAAGGAGAAAGATTTTGAAGCTTGCGGAGGATATAAATAAAAGATCAAGTTTGTTGCAAATGTAGGAAAGTGTGAGAGTGTGCGAGGATGTATGTGTCTGTGTGGATGTGGGTATGTGTGTGTATGGAAGTGTATTGAAGACATCAGAGTTTGTTGAGCAGAAGTGTTGAAGTTTCATGTTAGTGTGAAGGATATTGATGCTGCAGAGGTGATTGATCAGTGGAATTTATCAAGTGATTTGTACAAAGGTTGTAGCCTCTTTCTGTAAGTGTTGTAGTACTGTAGTGAGTTGTAGCTTCTTTTGGTTGAAGCCATAAAAATTATGTTTCAGGGAGTTGTAGATTCCTTTAGGTTGTAGCCCATAAAACTTGTTGTAAATCTATTTTATTATTTGTGAGGCTGGATTTGGATAGTAGATCCAAGTAGCTTGCTCACCATGGTTTTTCCCTTCTAGGATTTTCCATGTAAATCTAGTGTTATGGTTGTGTGGTTCTGTGATTGTGTTTTGAATTGCTTCATTATCTATTTATCTGTTTAAGGTAATAGAAAGTTTTTGAAGATAAAGTTGAATTGGATTAATTTGTAGGATATACTGATTCACCCCCCCTCTCAGTATATCAAAGTGTTCTAACAATGTGATGGTATGTAATGATATGATAATGGATAGTGTGATTTGGTTTGATGTATGATATGATGGATGAGATTTTTATCGAATGGTGATAATTCATGATATGCATATGGATGCAAATGGTTTCATGCTTATAGATTGCTATGCCCTTAATCTTACATTGGTATAGGGTTATGAATAGTCAGCTTGTGGCTACCTTAACTCTAAGTTATATAATTATTAATATAGACTTATATAGGTATTTAGGTCATCCTAGGTGATATATTTTGGTATCTAAGCTAGCTTGGGTGATATCCAAGGCTTGCGTATGGTATATATAAGAGGTAGAGGTTAGTCATTATGATCATATTGCAAATTGCATTCTTCATTAGAGAATTTTGGAGGTTGCCCTTTTGAAGTGGCCTATTATTATTAAGTATTTATGTTACATCCCCAACTTACAACTAGACTTAATCATTAACTTAGTATGATAATCAGAAAGATTAGACATAGTTAATTGATTTGATATTGTGGAAATATCTGATTTAACTCTTGATTATGAAAAAGTTATTGATGATGACTTGCTTTATAAATTGATTAAATTAAGTTATGAAATATGATGATGATGATACACTAATCATGATCTTGTGGTCCTGAGTGTGAATAGGAAAATGAACATCCTTCGAAGAAGGAAGGAGAGTATCATCCTGGAGGGAAGGTTAGATGTTGTGAAAGCAAAGGGTCAAATAGCCATCTGAGTATTGACTATTATATCCTTATTCTTCTCTATGCGTAAGTTGACACATGTCAAACCTATTTTCTTAGTTATCTTGTTCTCTGAGAGTTGTTATGTCCTTGATGCCATTAAGACTAGTCGTGGAGACCAGTCGATGTTCTGGAAGCATCATCTCATGTTGAGGAGACAAACATGTAGAGAGTGATGGAAGCCTCTTGTAATCTTTTGTTCTCTAGGATAGTATTCCTTAGTCTCTCAATTAAGGATGATAGTCAAATTCAGAGAAGAATCTCTCGATGACATTCGACAAATTAGAGGTGTTCTTGTGTGCTTCCTTGTTTTCATTTTTTAATTCTATTAGTAAGGATTTCAAACCCTTTTGTAGGATAAATTGCCATGATAATAATCATTTTATTATCTCTTATGTCATTATATTGGATCTTATTCGAATGCTTTTAACCTGTTTGGTTGGTTTAGTGAAGGATGGAGAGCTTTAAGCTCATCCACCTTTGAGCATGATGCCCGATGGTAGCCACCTTTTGAGGAACCGATCGGGTGAAGAAATGTGGTTACCTTTCTTTTTGGCATGTATAGAATCGTGGGAGGTGGGAAACCAAAAAAAGGAAAGTGCATTCATAGTAGGGATAGTTTGTTTTTGTTTTGGGAAGTTTTATCTTTTTGGTGGGGATAGAATAGGAAAAAGAGTGGGGAGCTAGATATAGAGCCGAGTGCACTTGCAGGAGTGTGGGACTAGTACGACAACTCATTTACTATCGTTGCTTAGGTATTACAAGGATGTCATCCTTTCTTCATTAATGATTTAAACATTTTAACAAAGAACTGAGTTTGTTACTGTTTAAAATCTCTTTCTGAATGAAGCTCGAGGTTGTTACAACTGAGCATTTTGATTTCTAAGTGTTAACATCTGGTGGCTCCAGGCCTTAAGGCTGAGTTTTCCAAATTATCCCTTTAACATGAATGAGCTCATAGCCTTAATGGTCGAGCCATCTTTACTAGCTTGTCGTCGATTGTTGAGCCAAGTTTTGATCCTTTAGAAATCTTTATATATTGCTCAAGGCTATATGGCCGATTATATATCTTCGAAACTCTATTTAAATTGCATTCCAGGTCATGAGGCCAAAGCAGTATTATGTCTTTTTTTTATCGATGGGAAGGCTCATGGCTGGAAGCCGAGCTACAACAACATTTGAAAAGACTGTGTATTATACTCCAAGCTGAGAGGCCAAGTTATATAAAAAGACTGTGTATTATACTCAAGGCCATGAGGCTGAGTTATATAAAAACACTGTGTATTATACTCAAGGCCGTGAGGCCGAGTTATTTAAAAGACTGTGTTATATATACTCTAGGCCGTAAGACTAAGTTATTTATAAAGTCTGTGATTCATACTCAAGGCCATAAGGCCAAGTCTTTTGGGATGACTGTATTCATGCTCAAGGTTGGATGAATGAGCCTTGATAAGAAATTCTTTTTGTGTTGGTGTTAGGGTCGCACAACCTAACTGTAACACTTTTACATCATATACTATGCAAATGATAACTAGAGCTCGAGCCGTATCGGCTCGATTGGTGAAGAAATGATATCTCTCATCATATACTGACTTGAATAGAGTATAAACTCTTGAGTGGAGCAGGTAATAGCTTCTTATTGACTATTAACTAAAGATAGTGATATAGTCTTATGTCTGGGGTTTCATCCGCGAAGGCATTATTGATTTATGATAAGGATATCTAACTATGATGATAGTCGGGATAATGTTACGAATAACAGTGTGTTGACAACACCACAATTAACACCAATTGAGCTTATATGATAAGCCGATTGTGAAACACTTTTTGTGTTATCTTGATTATCAAAATTGTATACTTATATTCTCGAACACAGAGGAGGATGAACCATTGAGAACATATCCTCGATATGAAATCATTGAAATGAATTCATATTAGAATATTCCTACAATCATTATGAGTTTGCATGTAAGACCTTTGTTATATAAGTTAGGAATAGTATACTTTTACTCTATCAAGAGCAGGGTATGCCTTGGGTACATGTATACCATTTTGTCATATGAAATGACTTGTTTCTGAAAATGTGAACCATGTATGGCCTAGGGGTCAAATGGTCAACTAATGTGTAATGAAATAAATTGTGTGACGAGGAGTCACTAGAAACTTATAACCAACCTGAGGAGGGATTTGAATGTCCAAGCATGGATAATGATTCGAATTGATCCCACTTATTCAAGACCTAAAGAATTGGGTCATTATAAACAACTGTAGGACATGACAACTCATAAGTTGAGTTAGGGTGGTGGACATACGATTACATTCATGGTGTAATGTATTTCAATGAAAAATTTGGCCAAAGTGATGCATCCATCTCTATATGCATCGTCGGTCTTCAGTGTTCTAGATGGCCTAGTGTCTCCAGCAGTGTCATATAAGTTAGAGGGGATCTATACTGTGTGACTATGAGACATTAGGAAGGACACAACACCAGATACTTAGATGGCTAACCTTTTGGGATTCTAATGTCTAACCTTTCTGTGAAGGGTAGGGCCTCTTCCAGTTAGGAAGATGAGCAGGGGACCGCAGGTCCATGGTTGGAGGAAAAGAACCAAGATGATGCTCTCCTTCCCAAGCATGAGACAAGCTGAGGCTTATGAAGATAGATGTCATTGGTTCCAGATATGTAGTAATTACATATTGTTACCAGTTGGTCTATTGTGATGTAAAAAATTATTGTAATGCCTAGAGCATATTTTGTATTTGATTAGTGATGGTTACTCACTAAAAGTTGTAATGGTTTACTAGATTGTAAGAATGTTATATCTTGATTTGGTTAACATGCTTAATGGATGGAAAATATTATTATTCCTTGATTCAAATTTGATTATCTCTATCAATTCTTAATTAATGACTTGATTAAGTTACATGTTTTAAGTTAATTCTTGAGCATTATGGAAATTGATGTTACCATTTGTAGCATATTTCCTATTATATTCTTCTATTGTGCAAGTTGTTTCATTACAAGTGGTATTAGAGCATGATCTTGGCACTATGAAAGCAACAAAATAAGGTGATTTTTTTCAATTTTGGAGGTCATGGAAGCACATATCTCTCTCATTTTAGTGAATATTTTCATGTTTTTAGTGGGCTTTTTAAGGAAATATTGAAGATGCTATAATCTAAATTTGAGGTCATTCGGACCAGATTTGAAGAAGTTATTGCAAAATTAGGGTTTCCACCCATTTCACTCTTAAGGTTGCAAATTAACGAATTTCTTGGAGATTTTTTTTGGGAAGTGAGATATAGGCTTTGGTAAGTTACAATAAATTTTTTAGATTAATTAGATTCATTTTGTGTGATTTATTCCAAAATTATTTTTTCTCATCATGTCAGGGCCTGCAACACGAGGTAAAAAGTATGTTGCCACACCTAGAAAATCTCTAGGTAATGAGGATGTGTAAAATGAGGAGATTGTTCATAAAGAAAATGAATATATTTTTGAACACATTCAGAAAGAAACCAACAAGATGAAGGATGAAATATTGTTAATTATATTAGAATGAATGCAAGGGTTGGCTAAGTCAAGTGATATGGAGAAAATGATGGAGAAACTTGTTTGTGGCCAACATCCTAGAGATCCCAAACATAGGGAGTCACACCACCAGGATTGGGAGGAAGATGAGTCTCCTAAGGGGAAGGGTGTTTTTGGGTTTGAAATAGATCTCAAGATGGATTAGCACTCCAATCATTCTATGGCTAGGAACTTCATACCAAATATGGATATGTGAAAGTTTGATGGTCAAGATCCTACCAATTAGCTCTACCAAATGGAGCAATTCTTTGATATTCACCATGTTCCTTGTCAACAAAAGGTGGCCATGGCTTACTTATACTTGGAACCTGACCAATTCATTTGGTATCATTGGCTATGAGAAGAAAAGAAAAAGAAGGGATGTATTGTCACTTGCTCTATTTTCCAAGAGGAACTCACTACACATTACAGTGACAATCTTATGGATAGGTACTTTAGCTAGATTACCAAATTAAGGAAAACAAGTACATGTTGGCAAGAGACACTGCTATGAAGAAGATTGGAATGTTGTCATTGATGTCAACAAGGCAAAGAGGGTACATCAGTATGACAAGAAGACATCATTCTGAAAGACCAACTTGGATTGGCAACAAAGCACAAAAGTATTCAAGTCCGGAAGGCCAAAATGACTAAGTATGGACAATGTTCAGAGTAAGGGACAAAAAGTGAATTAGTATGCCTCCACAAATGAAGACCTATGAATGTAGTTTAGGTATGATGACTCATAGCTATTTAATGATGATACACTCCAGTGTTCAAGTCATGACTTCCTCCAGAAGTCATTTGGAGAAAATGTCTAAGTTTGGATGAACAGAGGTAAGACAAGAAATTTGTACAGTGCAAAGTAAAAGGGTCCACATTTCTCCGCAAGTGCATATTTTGTTCTGTAGTTCTAAGGCAACTAAGAGACATGTCATGACTACCTACATCCAAGATTATAGCTCTTGAAGTTTAATAGATCACATTCTACAAGCTTTCCAGTATCAGCTTCCAGTTTGACAGTATTTCTCTGTGACAGTGCAATAGTTCCAAGATCCGCATTTTGACATACATGTTTATCTGGTTCCATGGATCTAAAGGCTTGTTAAGAGGGTAGTAATGATTGTTGGATATGATTTATTGAGTCTCCTATGGTCCACAATATGAGCTATGATAAGACAGATGAATTGACCAAGTATGTTCCTAAGGAACAAGCTGACAAGCATGGTAGATCCTTATGCAGAGAAGTTATAACATCTGGATAATTAATCTAAGTGATTATATGATTGGGGCCAACCTATGTGAATATTTGTACATGTTTGTTTGAGTCCACAATACAGATTGTACACAAGATCAAGATGATAGAGTACAACTTCTTGTTTACACATTTCAGGTTTAGCTTACTGACCTGATTAAGAGATAAATGTTGTTGTGGATATATATATCCGATGAATTTCATTTTGGTGTTGTGTGAAGAGTGCAAAGAAGTATTGTGGAGGTGATTAATGCGAGCATGAGAATAGCAGAGCAAAGATAGAAGACCAGTGACAATGAAGACTCAGGATTCAATATTCAGTTGCTAAATGACTGTACCCTGGCATATTGATAGATGCTATTGCAGTATTTATATTTCTTATATAATTTCACTTGTACTTGGTAGTGAGCCTGGCTATAAGCAACCATCGGGGTTTAATAGCCCTCATTGTAATCTTTCTAGGTTTAGGGTTGAGGCAGTGAGCCTGCTAGACCTAGTTGTACTTCATGGCAGTGAGCCAACATGTTCTAGGGCTTTGGAGCGACCAAGCTTGAACATCACCATTTGTGAAAGATTGCAATATATATTGAGAGCTAATCCTCTCCATGGTTTTTCCCTTTCTTGGGTTTTCCACGTAAAAATCTGGTGTTTATGTGTCATGTTTATGTGGCTTGTATTTCTATGGTAACTTTACTTTCTGATTATTAAAGTTGGTATTTATTTTAGTTGTTTAAATTATAGAATACTGATTCACCCCCCTCTTAGTATTCAACAATTGGTATCAGAGCAAGGTTCCTTGGAATAAGTCTAACATCTTGAGGAAGATCTGGGGTAGTATAATCATGGCAGCAAGAAGATTTGGAAATTATGAAAGCAACAAGGAACTAGAAGCGACCCTTATTGATCTTGAAAAATCTGAAGCAGAAATCAGGGATCTAAAAGCTAATATTCAAGAAGCTGATGAATGCATCCTAAATATAAGAGAGCAATACAGGAAGTTTAAAGAGAAAAGTAAGGAGCTAAATGATCAATTAGATGAAGCGCATGAGTTTCTAAATGGGTTGACACTGGAAGTTGAAAAGAAGGAAGAAATTGAAAGGCACCTGAATCAAGTTGTTAAGGATAAATCAGAGGAATGTGAAAAATTGGGAAAAGAAGTGCTACTTCTAAAATTTGATTAGATGCAGCCAAGAGCTATGAAGAAAAGTTCAAACTATGTTCTGCACCACTTGATGAGGTGATTTCTAGTTAAAGGAATGCTGATGATAAGCAAGGTTTGGGATTTGAGAAAGGAGAAAGTTCAAAATCTGGTCAAACAAACATTGAGTTAAAGTAAAACAAAGGAAACTAGTTCAGAAATCAAAGAAGAAGACCTAGAAGACCTCTGGTCAAACAACTAGATGCTCAAAGGTATCCATCTTTCAATGGCCATTATTTTAATTGCAATAAGTTTGGTCATAAAGCTACTCAGTGTAGGAGTAGAATAAACCAGAATCAAAATATTCCATCCTTTTTTGGTCAATATTTCAATTGCAAGCAAATTGGTCACAAATCAAATGAATGCAGAAATTTGGTAAGGAATGGTTCCTACAATATGAGGCATAGTCAATCATTCAATGGAAAGTGTTTTGCTTGCAATAGATTTGGACATATGGCTAATCAATGCAGATCAAATCCAATCAATAGAAGGAATCAAAGACAAAGGAATGTTGTGTGCTACAATTGCAACAAGTATGGACATATTGCAAGAGCTTGCAGAAGCAAAAATGTGAAAAGAAACTACCTTACTGAAGAAAGGAAAACATAGCAAAGAAATGAAAAAGGAAAAGAAAAGGTTGATCCAGTTGAAACCAAGAAGGAAATGGGCAAGATTTGGATCAAGAAAGATGTGACTGAAGCCAAGGATGAATCCGCACCATCTTGCGGTACAGATACTTCGTCCGAGAAGTAAATTGGGAGCTCTAGCTCAAGGGGAGCAGTGTTAAAAATCTAAAACCTCCAGCTAGATATTTAGTGCTAGAATCTAGCCCGAAGATATGATAAAAGGAATCACATGACAAATCCTTTGAAGCAAGTTCTGGAAGAAAAGGACCAATTACAAAGATTTGTGGAGTGATCTAAGGTGTCTGTGGCTGTCAGGAAGGTGCTCAATAGATTTTTGTAAGATGACATTAATGACACTTAAGTTTTGGCATGTGAAGGATAAGAGGAGTTGTATCTGAAGGAAAAATCATTCTGCATTCCATGCACTCAAGTGACTAAAGTGAACCAAAGCAAGATTCAAAGCGACTACGGTTTTCTCCAAAGGATTTTAGATCAAGATCAAGGAAACCCTAATCCAGCGAAAGAGGTATTTAAAACTTGAAACCCTACTTTGAAAATTAAATTGCTCTGGAAATGTTTACTCCTCATGTAATCGAGATAGGAAAAATGCCTCGGCCCAAGTTTAAGAAACAATTCTTCAAATATCTAGAAAATGATTCATCAGGGGAAGTTTGAATTACTCCACATGGGGTTATGCATATGGAAGATATCAGAGCATACATTCATATTAGTCTAGAAGAATATGATCACATGAAGTAGGAAAACTATATTTGGACGAACTGACTACTGTGGATATTGTGTTGAAAGATGATTATAAAGTTCTAGGAGAAAAAAAAACTTGACACCTGGTTGGATTTTCCAACAATTTTGATTGATGCATGGGTCAAGCTTATTCTAAGCAGAATTCATGATGAATTTGTATGGCTTGATGAACCCTATTTGATAACTAAAGAAGCCATCAAAGCTGTAACCGATATGAGCTCCTTCAAAAGGGTTCCAGGCATAAAGAAAATGAAGAACAATGTAGTAATGCAGCTAACTGGAGCCAAATTTGAGAAGAATGGTCTTACAGTAAATGATATCAAGGATCTAGCTATCATATTTGCATCAATGATTGTTGGATACAAAGTATACTTCTCCAACAAAGAAAATTTTGTGTCTGCATCAACCATATACATAGCATATGACATGATAAAAAATAATACGGACTGTGACCTTTGTGAACTGCTCCAGAGTGAACTAATGGAGAACTTGAAAAGAACAAAAGAAACTAACCATCCTTTCAAATATGGAACATTGATTACATGTTTACTCTTTTACTTCCTGAGAGAGCTACCTAATTTAGGAAATATTGTTTGGCTTGATCACATACTTGTAGTTGCTCAAATAAGAAATCACTTATAGAGTTTGGGTAATGCAGATAAGCAGAATGAAATCCTATGGAAATATTTCAAAGGTTTTCAAAAGAAAATGTTAAGGTTCTGGATACTTGAAAAAGTAGTGATAAAGTATGAAAAGGATATTGTATTCATGGTGGATAAAGACAATGCTTCATGGAAGCTGTGGAACCAAGAACTGTATGGGCCCTTGCACTAGGTTATGAAGTTGAAGAAGATACCTTGACTGAATTAGCTGATGCACTACTAAGTAAACCTATCGATCCCAAAGAGGATAGATTTGGGACATTCTCAGAATTATCTTCCAAAATGTTGATGGAACCTGTGCAGTCAGAGAAAACATTAGGTGAACAATTGAGTGAGGAAAAAATCAAATCAAGAGGATCAAAGTCCATAAGTGCTCCGGTAGAATGGACATAAAGTACTCCTGAAAGGAAAGATAAGAGATCTGAAGAGGAGAGACTAGCATCTTGTCCCAGAAAAAGAATAAGGACCTCATCTATTACAAAATCCACAACTAAAGAAAAGAAGAGAAAGAAAGTTTCACTTTGTGAAGAAAAAGTGGCAAGAGACACTATTGTAAAACCCTTGGAAAAGCTACAAAGTGCACAAATCCTAGATCCACCCAAGTTTCTTCAAGAACCAATAAATGTAAATTCCTTGTCTCTAGAACAAAAATTTGATTTAGTATCATTTGCCCAAGCAAAGGCTTAGGAAGAATTGATGAAAACTCACATGCACAACAATAAGCTCATTACAACAGTATCTAATATACTGGGAGAATTGATGCCTGAATACCAGAAAGACACTTCAACATCATCTACTGAACAACTAAAAGGTATGATAAAATCAATCAGCAATCATTTTGAATCCTTTGAAAAATCTATAGAAACAAAGGTCAGAAAAGAATTTGATGAGAAAAGATTAGCCGAGTTAAAAACCATGTTGATCAATGATAAAATCTCTTGAGACCAAGGAATAAGAGGTATACAAAGTGCCATAAAAGAAGGCTATGAATTGTACAAATTTTGTTTATCTTGGCCAGAGGTTACAAAGGAATTAGAAGATAAAATTAAGGACATGGAACTCAAACTGCTTAATATATCTAAGACATATAATCTGGAAATTGAATCAATAAGTGCCAAAGAGACACAGGTTGTAAATATTCACAATGATCTGAGCATTCTGATGAAGAAAAGGGAAGAAATCAAAGACAGGTTGTGCCAACTAAGGGGGCCGATAAGTCCAAAAATTGATTCCATGACCAATCTGGCAGATGAAGCCTTGAAATCACAAGCATTAATTGATACACCATCAGATGTGTAAAAGGTAGAAAAGCTAGTCTTTTTGATAAATAGCCACATCCATATTTTGGAGACTACAAGGAATATTTGGAATGGAGAGATAGCTTTGATAAAGACTATCTATAATGATATTCTATCTTCAACTACAAATTAAGATACAAATGTGTATTTGTATGTATGCGGCAAAATATGACAGTTTTGAAAAAAAAAATTGACACAATTTTGCTTGTTCACCCACCTTTGCCATTGATGTCAAAGGGGGAGAAGAAGATCTGTGAAAAATGGACAAACATCTCACAGGGAGAAGAAATAAATAATGTATACAGAAAGGGGGAGCAGTCAAGGCAGTCAAACATTTTTCACTAAGTGTTGCCATCAATGCCAAAGGGGGAGATTGTTGGCAAGAGACACTGATATGAAGAAGACTGGAATGTTGTCATTGATGGAAACAAGGCAAAGAGGGTACATCAGTATGACAATAAGACATCATTCGGGAAGACCAACTTGGATTGGCAACAAAGCACAAAGTATTCAAGTCTGGAAGGCCAAAATGACTAAGTATGGATAGTGTTTAGAGTAAGGGACAAAAAGTGAATCAGTATGCCTCCGTAGATGAAGACCTGTAAATGCAGTTAAGGTATGATGACTTATAGCTATTTAATGATGATATACTCCATTGTTCAAGTCATGACTTCCTTCAGAAGTCATTTGGAGAAAATTTCTAAGTCTGGATGAATAGAGATAAGATAGGAAATGTGTACAGTGCAAAGTAAAAGGGTTCACATTTCTCCACAAGTGCATATTTTGTTTTGCATTTTTGAGGAAACTAAGATACATGTCATGAATACCTAAATATAGGATTATATCTCTTGAAGTTCAACATATCACATTCTACAAGCTTTCCAGTATCAACTTCTAGTTTGATAGTATTTCTCTGTGACAGTGCAACAGTTCTAAGATCCGCATTTTGGCAGACAAGTTTATTTGGTTCCACGGATCTAAAGGCTTGTTAAGAGTTTAGTAATGATTGTTGGATATGATTTATTGAGTCTCCTGTGGTTCGTAATATGAGCTATGATAAGACAGATGAATTGACCAAGTATGTTCCTAAGGAACAAGCCAACAAGCATGGTAGATCCTTATGCGGAGAAGTTATAACATTTGGATAATTAATCTAAGTGATTATATGATTGGGGCTGACCTATGTGAAGATTTGTACACAATTGTTTCAGTCCACAATATAGATTGTACACAAGATCAAGCCGACATAGTACAAATTCTTTTTTACACATTTTAGGTTTAGCTTGCTGACCTAATTAAGAGATAAATGTTGTTGTGGATATATATATATATATATATATATATATATATATATATATATATGATGAATTTCATTTTGTTGTTGTGTGAAGAGTGCGAATTAGTATTGTGAAGGTGATTAATGCGAGCATGAGAATAGCAGAGCAAAGATAGAAGATCAGTGATGATGAAGACTCAAGATTTAATATTCAATTGCTAAATGACTGCACCCTGGCATATTGATAGATGCTGTTGCAGTATTCATATTTTTTATATAATTTCACTTGTACTTGCCAGTGAGCCTGGTTGTAAGAAACCATCAGGGTTTAGTAGCCCTCATTGTAATCTTTCTAGGTTTAGGGTTGAGGCAGTGAGCCTGCTAGACCTAGTTGTACTTCATGGCAATGAGCCAGCATGTTCTAGGCCCGTGGAGTGACCAAGCTTGAACATCACCATTTGTAAAAGATTGCAATATATATTGAGAGCTAATCCTCTCCATGGTTTTTCCCTTTCTTGGGTTTTCCACATATAAATCTGGTGTCTATGTGTCATGTTTATGTGGCTTGTATTTCTGTGGTTACTTTGCTTTCTGATTATTAAAGTTGGTATTTGGTTTAGTTGTTTAAATTGCAGAATACTGATTCAGCCCCCCCTCTCAGTATTCAATAGTACAATCAAGGAATATATTCATCAATTTTGCACTTTGTCTTTAAGAGTATAAAATGTGGCATTAAAAATTTGTTGGAGTTATTCCTCGGAGGCTTAAAGGATCACATCAAATATGAGGTACACATACTTTGTCCAAATTTTATCTCCCAAGCAATGATTATCTAAGGTAGGTAGAGGAAAAATTATGGTTAATAAAAGGAAAGGTTTTGTAAACATAAGAGATAAAAGAACATCTACATAGTCACTTCCTTTTCCTACTAGATTAATGCCACAAAAAATTGAAGAGAAGAGAGAAAAATGGTTATGTTTTAATTGTGATAGAAAATATAGTCGAGGACATAGATGCATTGAAAAGAAATTATTCTATATTGAAGGGCTGAGTGAAGAAGAGGAGGAAGAAATATTAGAGGGTGACAATGAGTTAGATGAGGAATCAAGAGATACTCATATGATCATTTCTTATCACACACTTGCTAGAGTTAGTGCTCCACAAATTCTCAAGATGGTGGGGTTCTTGAAGAAAGAGAGAGTAACAGTATCGATAAACTCGAGAAGCACTCAAAAATTCATCAACAAGAAGTTAGTGCTCTAGAATTTTTGGTTAAAACTACAGACAGAGGTACTATCAATTGTTTATGAAAATTCCATAGTTTTAAATTAACCATGGGAGAATATCAACTTGATTGTCCAATGTTTGCTATTCCCATGGGGGCAATATATATATTGTGTTGGGAGTAGAGTGGCTCACAACATATATTGTGTTGTGTATGTTTATGATTATGGATGCAAATGCAAACGATATGATGGATGTAATGGATAGATTAGATAGAAAGTATTATGATCACATGTGATGTATATGATGGTTATGGATGTATATATGATAATGGAGTTTTTGTTTCTTTTTGTTCACAACATAATATTTAGAAGAAAATGGTGAAAATGATGAAGATAGAAAATGCTTGTTAGAAGAAAGTGATGAATGGTAATTGATAATTAACTAATCATTTGCACAATTGATATCATGAGAAAAGGGAAATGGTTTGTTAAAATGATAGAATGATGAATAGATAGAATTGATTATATGACTAGTGGTTGGTTTGTGAATGTAGGTATTATGTTGACATGTGGTGAGCAACCTATTTTGATATAGCATTAGATGTTATGCACTAGGGTACAAAGATTGAGGTGACAATGTATCCCATGCATAGAGGACTAAATTGCAAGAAAATAATAAATGAAAGGATGTCCTAGCACATCACAAGATGTTTGATGACATTGGTGGGAATTGTGATGGGACAACCAACAAACATGGCACACAAAAATAATAGACGCATGCCTTGGTGTATACTAGTTAAGACATACCATTATATAAGGATCAGGGCGAACTTGAGGAGGTATAGTGTGGGTCAAAGGTGTTAGTTTATGAAGAGGGAAGAAGTATGCGTAGTGGGGATGGTCTGGACCAAACGTTTTGTGAAGAAGTGGTTTCTATGCCTTGTTATCTAGTTAACAGGTCTCCTAAATTAGCTCTTGTTGATAAGACACCTATGGAGGTGTGCTTGGGAAAAAATCCCTCATTGAAACATCTTAAAGTTTTTTGTTGTGTGGAATATACACACGTGCCTAGGGAGAAGAGGTCAAAGTGGGAGAATAAGGATATAAAATGTATCTTCATTGGTTATGGTATTGGTATGAAAGGGTACAAGCTTTGGGATCCTATCTCCAAGAGATTTTTGTATAGAAAAAGTGTTATCTTAAGAGAAGTTAAGCCTTTTTCCACTGTATTGTAGCCAAAAAAGAAAGAAGTGGTCTAGCTAACCCCAAAGAGAAATAAATTTGAACCTGAAGCCCATAAAGGACTTGAGGATGAGGAGAGTTCAAGTAGTTTGGAGAGTTTAGAAGAAGTGATAGAACCTTCACATCAGCCTTTGAAGAGATCCACTCAACATAGGTAGTAGCTAGATAGATATACTCCTTTTGATAAGCGATGTATTTTTTCTTTGATTACTAACACCGATGAACCTAGGACTATAAAGGAGGTTGTGTGTCTAAATGATGTAAAATCCTAGAAAGTGGCCATGGATGAAGAGATAAATGATTTGAAGAAAAATGACACTTTAGACCTATTGGGTCCCAAAATAGCTTATCCTAATCCCTAGAATATTCTTTAATCTTTGAGGCTAGGGTTGTCATCAAGAAGATAGAAAAGAGGCTCATCAACAGGATAAGGATGATTACGGTCCAATGGCTAGGAATGGGTAATCTCCCATTCACTTCTGTCTCAACTAAGCCAAGGAGGGTATTCAAAGAGGTATCCCCTAATAGGGATTAACAAAAATGGAAGATGTTTTCAGACTCATATCATTGCAACAATACCCAAAATGTTGTCTTAATCCATAAATACGGTCACTAGATTAAGACAATCTTGCTGCACTAAAACCTCTTTTTAGCTTATTAAAAGCACTTCCTGCAACAATGGAAGGTGTTAGTATGCATGTTCAGTTTGTTGAAATTAGCACTTTGAAGATTCACTAATAATATTTCCTGGTTATAACACAGAACCACAATAATGCATACAATAGTAACTATTTACTTCACACTTGATAGATTTATTTAATTTATAAAATGTTTTGGTGATCAAAACATCATTCAGACTAGTGCCTTCAATGGGTTACATAGTTTGCATTTAAAAGGGAGAACAAAAATGAAATGATATCGAGTTGCCTAACTAGAACACCCAAATGCATGAAACTTAAGAATAGAACTAGACATACTTATTTATCCTTTCTCACACAACATTCATTCATATGCAATCTTTAAATGGCTATTACAACATATAATATATTATGGACCCATTGAATCCTTTAAATAAAGGCTATAATCACACCACAAATTGTGGAAAGAGGAACCCTGTAACAAATTAGAAATTCCCTAAAACATCTGCAACAATGGAGACAAATGATTCTACTCACAAATTTTGCATTGATTCATCAATACAATTTACAGAAAGTTGCCCCTAAAGGTTTGAATTTTTATAATGATCGAAACCCTAGTCGCATTGCACCAATCATCTGAAAATGCCAGAATGACCAACCCTTTCAAAAGAATCTTGATTTGTTATTTATATCCTTTTTTTGGGTCTGATGGGAGAATGGGTGGGAAAACCCCAACCACTCCACCTACTACAATAAAAACATCATTTTCAACTACCCATTTCGCATTAATGACAACTTGTAGAGTTGGCGGCACGTTTTCTTCTATTTTTCAAGCATTTCTGGGCCATCCTGCAAGTTAACCAGATGTGGATATGCAATAGGATATCTGGTCTAGGAAAAGTCCAGATGAAATGTTTGGTTAGAAGATATCTGGTTTAATCTGATCTTGTCCACCCTTTTGGTCTTGTGTCTGATCTTGATCCAGATTTAATTGTTTGTCTTGGTCATCTAGATATTGTTTTGCATCTTGCCTTTATTTTGATCCACATCCGCTTCTTGATGTTTGACCATACGGATGTGTCACTTCACCTTGATCATTATCTTGATCCTAATGTGGATCCTCTTCATGTTGAACAACCTGATGTTGATATTCTATATGCATACTTCACGCTCCAAGTGCATTCTCCTGTTCAACCAGATGTTAGGAAACATCAGGTTGAATGTTCACTTGCTGAGGCCATTTTTCCTTTTGACCATCTGGAAGTTTTTCTTGGAAGATATCCATTGGAAAGTCCACTTAAAAGATGTCTGGTTGGAAAGATGTGCTTGAAAGATATCCGATTGGAAACAAAAAGTCAACCGAATATGAAAAAGTCAACTAGATATGGAAAAGACAACTAGATATTGAAAGTCAACCAGAACTAGATAGTCAACTGGATGTGGATAGTCAACTAGAATTGGAAAGTCAACCAGATGTGGATAGTGGACATTTAGTTCATCCTGTATTTGACATCCGGTTAGAATTCAACATCTGATAGCGCGCTCGGATGAGTCATAACGTCACACTCCAACCTGACATATTCCACATCAACTTAAGATAAGTGCAATTGGAACCAAATATGGAAACACACTTTACACTCTCCTGATCCTACACAATGGACATTTGGTTCATCCTATGTTCCACATCTATTTGGAAATACAAAGAAACTCAACCGGGTCCAGAAACGAAGGTAACTCGATAGGAATACAGAGAAGTGCAACTGGATGTTTGGACTTCCAGATGGAGCAATGAGCATAACTTAGCCAAAATTCATCAGATATTCACCAAATTTGAACTGTAAGTACCCATTTGGATACTTAACAAGATGCACTCCTTACTTGGGCATAATTCCAATTGGATCCATAAAAAATTTGAACATCGACCCCTTAGAAAAAATTTAAGGAATTTTGACAAGATTTTGCAATTTTGGGGCAGGGTAAATAGGAGTCCCAATAGTGGCTCTAGTTAGGATGTGTGCCAAGAAATGGCACAATGAGAATCACAAATCTCTGAGGTAGACCAAAAAATACCAAAAACAACACACAAGGAATGGAAACATAAACACCATCAAGACCAACAGTGGTCAACACTGTTCAAGGTCAAAATATAACAAATATATCAAGATTTCATCACAAAATTCAAAGGAAATCATTAATTATAAAAATTAATGCTTTAGATGCTGACCATGAACAAGAAGCTCCATGAGTTCTCCTTCTAGGGTCATCAAATGGTAGACGTTGAGCTCAAACTTCTCAGCCACTTCATATGGCCCAAGCCACAATGGATCAAACTTACCATGCTTCCCTTGTGTCCCAAAGGAGAACCAAATTACCAATATGGAAATCCCTTGACATGATACTTTTGTTAGACTTAGGGCACACAACTAAGAGGGGGGGTGAATCAGTTCTCTAAAACATTCTTCAATTTCACACTTAAATCTTCTTAGTGATTAGCAATATATCAATCATGAGACATAATGCAATTAAACAACAAGCAGAAACTCATCAACACATAAGACACCAAGATTTTGACGTGGAAAACCCGGTTAAGGGAAAAACCACGGGGTGATTAACCCAAGATTGTATTCTCTGTTAGAAGAATAGAAAGAATAAAATGGCACATGCCAATTAGGGCTCACTGCCCGAGCACACTGCTCAAAAGAGGCTCACTGCCTACAAGAGACACACTATCTACAAAGTAACAAGTATTACAAACTTGAACTGGAGAATAGCATCTTTACCATGCTTGGATCAGTTCCATTTAAGACCAAAACTTCTGCTCTGCCTTTCACTCTTTTCTTCGCTACCACACTCTCATCTCCGCAAGACACACTTTGGAATGACTTCACAATCCCTTATTGTTACAAGGCATCGACTTAGGAACAATCATCTAAGTCAGCAAACACCTACAAGAGCATCCGCAAGACGTGTAATACATCCGGTCGGCCAGTCACAGGAAGAACACCAACATCTGGTGGTTAT
The DNA here is from genome assembly GCA_027924645.1 of Cunninghamia lanceolata. Classification (NCBI taxonomy): domain Eukaryota; kingdom Viridiplantae; phylum Streptophyta; class Pinopsida; order Cupressales; family Cupressaceae; genus Cunninghamia; species Cunninghamia lanceolata. The sequence goes on from BSBN01000655.1 coordinate 13,102,256, forward strand.
TCTTCAAATGTGAACTTTAACTTCAATGCGGACCACCAACATGAACTGGACATGATCCACAGATCACCACAAGCTTTTCTGAATCACCAAGAACATCGACACTTCATCTACTTACTAAAATCCTTTTCTCCTTCATTCGGAACCTCAAGAACACAGTCTGTCATCACTGTCACAAAGGAATAGGTTCTTCCAGACCTTCAAACCAAGAACCAATTGACTTGATACTTCACAAGGACGTCCTCAACACTTCCTCAAATCCACAGAATGGGATAATGCATTTCCAGATCTCACCAGACCTATCTGTGTCACTCTGTCACCTCTGAACACCTACCGGAACCAGTTCTACTTGAGCGGCCGTAACTTCTTCAGATCTTCATGTGGACCTCTAAAAACTTGACTGGAGCATCTCAAGACTTATATCTACAAACCCTTTAAACCGCATCCTCTGATCCTCAACCTATCTTGGACTTTTACCTTGTTGTCATCACTGTTCTTCACTGTTCCTGATTGAGACTAATTTTCTCAATATCCTCAACACACAGCTCATCCAATCCTTCTCATTAATGCAACATGAGTATGTTGACATCAATGACAACACCGGTTAAACCCATACTTGCAACAATCTCCCCCTTTGTCATTGATGGCAACATATGATGTGAAAAATCATCAAGACAAGAACTTCTCCTTACTGTCACAACTCCCCTTATCAGCAACAACTATTCATGTCTTCTCTTCCTTTACTGCTCCCCCTTTGATCATCAACCACTTGTTTTTCACATGTCTTCTCTCCCCCTTTGACATAAATGGCAAAGGGCCCATACTTGCAACTCCAATACTTCAGAATCATACCTGTTGCTCCCCCTGAGTAGCAGCTCCCATCAATCCGGATCACAAGATATGACTATGATATCCACCGGACTCATGCACCTTAGTGCATCTTAGTTTATCATCGGAGGGGCAATAACCCCTAACTTCTCCCTGAGATGCTCAAAAGAGTCCCTAGGAAGAGGTTTAGTAAATATGTCTGCAATCTAATCCTTGGAAGGCACAAACTCTAGTCTGACTTCATCCTTGTTCACTTGCTCTCTCAGAAAGTGAAACTTGATAGATATATGCTTAGTATTAGAATGCAACACCAGATTCTTAGAAATATTTATTGCACTTGAATTGTCCAAGAAGATTGTGATAGCCTCCTCATACTCTACTTTGATATCTCTTAGCATCTGCTTCATCCACAAAACTTGAGTGCAACTACTTGCTGCTGCAATGTATTCTGCTTCAGTTGTGGACATAGATATTGCCTCTTGTTTCTTGCTTAGCCAAGAAACCAATATTTTTCCTAAAAAGAATGCTCCACCACTGGTACTTTTCCGGTCATCCACATCTCCTGCCCAATCTGCATCTGTATATGCATGAAGAGAGAAATCATGATCTCTAGGATACCATAAACCATACTCAACTGTCCCTTTTAGATATCTAAAAATCCTCTTGATTGCCATGACATGAGATTCTCTGGGATCAGCCTGGAATCTAGCAACAAGACCAACAACCTGCATTATATCTGGTCTAGTTTGAGTGAGATACAACAATCATCTAATCATTGATCTGTACTTTGTCTGGTCTGCCTTAGGAGAGTCATCATCTTTGCTCAACTTACATCCAGTTGCCATGGGAGTATTCATTGGCTTTGAATCTTCCATCCCACATTTCCTCAACAATTCTTTCACATATTTGGTCTGGGAAATGAAGATTCCTTTCTTTCTTTGAGTAATTTGCAGACCCAAGAAGAAATTCATTTCACCAAGCATAGACCTCTCAAACTCACTTTTCATTTGATTTGCAAAAGTTTTACACATACTATCTCTTCCTCCAAAGATGATATCATCAACAAATACTTCAACAATCAAGATGTTTTCATGATCAATTTTGAAATATAAGTTACTGTCAGTAGTACCTTTGTTGAAACCAATCTTCAAAAGATTCTTATCCAATCTTTCATACCAAGCTCTTGGGGCTTGCTTCAATCCATACAGTGCCTTCTTCAACTTGTAGACCATATCACCATGATCAGACAATTGAAATCCATCCGGTTGCTCTATATACAGTTCTTCCAAGTCACCGTTTAGAAAGGAAGACTTGACATCCATCTGATATACCTTGAAATCCTTGAAGGCAACAAAGGCAAGAAATAATCTGACTGCTTCAATTCTTGCCACCGGAGGAAAAGTTTCTTCAAAATTAATTCCTTCTATTTGAGAGTAGCCTTTGCAGACCAATCTGGCTTTATTTCTAATTACTTCACCAACTTCATTTAGTTTGTTCCAGAAGACCCATTTGGTTCCAATCACATTCTTGTTTCTAGGTCTAGGAATAAGATCCCATGTGTGATTTATCTCTATTTGCACCAGCTCTTCCTCCATTGCTTTAGTCCAGTTTTCATCATTGTCAGCTTCATTCACTGACTTAGGTTCAAACTTTGAAATCAAACAATACTCTTCTAAATCTTGAGCAATTCTCCTTCTTGTTAGAACTCCTTTGCTTTTATCACCTATGATCTGATCTTCAGAGTGGTTCAGTCTTACATACCTAGGAACTTTGGGAGTTTCCTGCACTTCTAATTCTTGCTCAGGCTCATTATGACTCATCTCTTCTTCCTGAATTACCGGATCGGTTTGATTCTGAGTACTGGAAGGAGTTTGGGCTCCTTGAATCAGAACACCATTCTGATCATCTTCATCATATTCATAAAACCTTGAAGGTTTCTCAATTCCTTCATCAACCTTCACATTTGTACTTTCTATCATCTTTCTCAGTCTCTTATTGTAACACCGATATGCTTTGCTTTGAGTGGAGTAACCCAAGAAGATTCCTTCATCACTTCTAGCATCAAACTTGCCTAGATGTTCATCTCTTTTAATGTAACATTTGCTACCAAACACTCTGAAATACCTCACAGTAGGAGTGATGCCAAACCAAAGTTCATAAGGAGTCTTACCGGTATTGCTTCTGATTTGAACTCGATTGAGAGTATAGACTGCAGTGCTGACAACTTCTCTCCAAAACATCTGAGGAACATTTGCTTCCATCATCATTGTCTGCTTCAATGATAGTTTCCTTGATGAGTTCTCTCCCGGATCAAACCTTTGTTTACCTTTTATAGAGGCACTGGCTTTGAATGCAGATTTAGTCTTGGGGGGATCATCTCCAAACTCAGTGATTTCAAATGCAGCTGATTTGCAAGCCAATTGATCTCTTATGATAGTTGTATGGGCTTTGAATTCATTAATGGCAGCAACCTTGATTTTGTAAGAAGCAGGAAGGGATCTGAGAATTTTGCCAACAATCTCATTTTCATCCAAGACTCCACCAGCATTTCTAATTCCACAAACAAGCTCATTTACTCTTGGCATAAAAGTAGTAATATTTTCATCATCTCTCATCTTTAGGTTTTCAAATTTCCCTTTCAGACTCTGTAATCTTGCACATTTGACATACTGGTCTCCTTCATGCAAAAGTTCCAATTTTTTCCAAATCTCAAAAGCAGTTGGTAGGTCAATAACATTTGAGAGCTCTGAATCAGATAATGCGCTTAGAAGAGCTTCTATAGTCCGCAGATTGTTTTCAGCATTTGTGATTTCATTTGCAGCTTTGGACCACCCTGTGGAGGTACATACTGTGTTGTAACCACGGTCCAGTATGCCATACCCATGCATTGCAAGTGACACTTCATGGGACCTTTCCATAGATTAAAATTTGTTCCATCAAACTTCAGGCTGTCCTTCTTGTAAGATGACATCCTGGATCTCCTCAAGCGGTTAAGCTCCTTTTAGAGGAACTTGGCTCTGATACCAATTGTTAGACTTAGGGCACACAACTGAGAGGGGGGGATGAATTAGTTGTCTAAAACTTTCTTCAATCTCACACTTAAATCTTCTTAGTGATTAGCAGTATATCAATCATGAAACATAATGCAATTAAACAGCAAGCAGAAACTCATCAACACATAAGACACCAAGATTTTGACGTGGAAAACCTGGTTAAGGGAAAACCCACGGGGTGATTAACCCAAGATTTTATTCTCTGTTAGAAGAATAGAAAGAACAAAATGGCACATGCCAATTAGGGCTCACTGCCTGAGCACACTGCTCACAAGAGGCTCACTACCTACAAGAGACACACTGTCTACAAAGTAACAAGTATTACAAACTTGAACTGGAGAATAGCATCTTTACCATGCTTGGATTAGTTCCATTTAAGCCCAAAATTTTTGCTCTGCCTTTCGCTCTTTTCTTCACTACCACACTCTCATCTCCGCAAGACACACTTTGGAATGACTTCACAATCCCTTATTTATACAAGGCATCGACTTAGGAACAATCATCTAAGTTGGCAAACACCTACAAGAACATCCGCGAGACGTGTAATACATCCGGTCGACCAGTCACAGGAAGAACACCAACATCCGGTGGTTATTCTTCAAATGCAAACTTTAACTTCAATGCGGACCACCAACATGAAATGGACATGATCCACAGATCACCACAAGATTTTTTGAATCACCAAGAACATCCACACTTCATTTGCTTACTGGAATCCTTCTCTCCTTCATCTGGAACCTCAAGAACACAGTTTGTCATCACTGTCACAAAGGAATAGGTTCTTTCAGACCTTCAAACCAAGAACCAATTGACTTGACACTTCACAAGGATGTCCTCAACACTTCCTCAAATCCGTAGAATGGGATAATGCATTTCCAGATCTCACCGGACCTATCTGTGTCACTCTGTCACCTCTGAACACCTGCCGGAACCGGTTCTACTTGAGCGGCCGTAACTTCTTCAAATCTTCATGCAGACCTCTGAAAACTTGACTGGAGCATCTCAAGACTTATATCTATAAACCCTTTAAACCGCATCCTCTAATCCTCAACCTATCTTGGACTTTTACCTTGTTGTCATCACTATTCTTCATTGTTCTTGATTGAGACTAATTATCTCAATATCCTCAGCACACAGCTCATCCAATCCTTCTCATCAATGCAACATGAGTATGTTGACATCAATGACAACACTGGTTAAACCCATAATTGCAACAAATTTTATCAAACAAACATTTTATTGTCTTCTTATGATCCAAAATTTTATCATGTGCAACTCTTCTCTACTCCTCCAACCTAGTCAAGGAAATTGATAACTGCCTTGAAGTTACATTGTGAGTGGGGACTACCTCTACCCACTTGGTGAAGTAATCAGTGGCCACAAGGATCCACTTAAATCCATTGCTAGATTTCTCTTGTATTTATCTCATGAAGTCGATTCCCCACTGCTGGAAAAGTGCATCAACTACAAGGGGCAAAAGGGGAAGTGCTCCAATGGATTTCATCTCACCAGAAAAATGTTGGCAATCATCACACTTTCTTATCTTTTGTGCTACATATTTGAATATAGTAGGCCACCAATACCCAACTCTAAGGATTTTATGAGCAATGGTCTTAGCTTTGAAATATCCCCTGCAAATGACATGGTGACACTCATTCATTACTACTTCATCTTGCTCTTGATCCCAACACTTGAGCAATACAACTTCGTGATTTCTCCACATTAGCTAATTTTGGAACAATACGTACCTTTGAGATCTCATCTTGAGAATCCTTTTCTAATTCCCATCCACACATGGTGGACAATTCATATTTTCAAGGTAGAATATAACATCTTTGTACCATGCATCATCAACCAATCTACAATGAGGATCAACTTCTACATTTGTTTCATTTACTTTTGCTGCTTCAAGATTAGAATTAGCTATCAACTTAGCTAAACCTTGTCCTCTAGCCATTTTTTTCACTTGTATATCCATCTCATATTCTTGGATCCTGTTGATCCATCTGCATCTTTTACCTGAAGCTTCCTACTGCATAAATATATCTTTTACTATTGTGTGTGGAACATATGCTATGCTTTTCACACTTGTGAGACAGGATTTGGAAATTTTTATAGCTTTGACCAATGGGTAGGCATGCTTCTCCATTATGGAATATTTCAACTTAGCTACTTGTAGTGATTTATTGAAAAAGGACACATGCTTCTCATATCCATCTTCATTCTTTTGGAGTAAGACAACATCAACAATATAAAAAGAAGCAAAGGAGAACAACTGAAGGGGTTTGGAATACTTTAGACTTAGCAATACCAGTGCCTCCTTGATGGCTTCTTTGATATCTTTGAATGCTTTAGATGGATTTGCACTCCATACAACTGACTATCCTTTCTTGAGCATTTTAGAAATGGCCTTAGTCTTATCCACAAAATTAGGAACAAACCTCTTGATGAAGTTTGTTTGCTTGAAGAAAGACTAAATTCCCTTGACTAATTTGGGTTGAGGAATGAGGTCAATAGCCTTGACTGATCCTGGATCTATTCTTACCCCATTCTTTGACACAATATGTCCTAGCAGCTTGCCCTCTTCAACACCAAACATACACTTCTTGGGATTAAGTGAAATATTATACTCTAGACATCTTTTGAAGATGATTTCAAGGTGCTTGCAATGTTCACCTCTTTCCTTCAAGAATCTAGTCAAGTCATCTTGATAGACTACATGATCTCATCAATAAGACCTACAAAAGCCACATCCATGGCCCGTTGAAATGTTGACCAACATTCTTCAAACCAAATGGCATCCTCACATAGACATAGGTACCCCAAGGAGTCATAAATGTTGTCTTGTATTGTTCTGACTCCTTAACCATCACTTAGTTGTACCCATAGAATCCATCCATCATGGACATCAACTCTGATCCAATCACTTTCTGTAGCAAATGATTCATGCTTGGGAGTAGATAGTTATCCTTAAGGGATTTGATATTCAAATTTTAGAAATCCACACAACCTAATTTCTTCATTCTTCTTTCTTATCGGGACAAGGTTGGATACCCACTCAGAATGTCTAATGGGTTTAATGATACCTCCCTCTTTGATCTTTAACAATTCTTTTTGCATCTTGGGAGCTATGGTAGGATTTATAGGTCTTTGCTTCTACCTGAATGGTTTTGCATTAGGATGGAGGAGAATAGTATGGTAAAACAAGTCCTCCCTATAGGCCTTGAGCTCATCATATGACCATGCAAAACACTTCTTGAATTTTGTCAATAGAGTAATCAACATCTGCTTCTCATGAGGCTTCAACTTCTTGCCTATGTAAACCATTTTAGGTGCCTCCTCAGTCTCTAGGTTAACACCCTCAACATTTTCTTCTTCAAGTGATTTACCTTTTCTTTTCCAGGGGTTGACATTATTAGACATCCTTTCATGCACTACCAATCCTTTCGAAATGGTATTCATCTTCAGTTGCACGACCTCACTGCCAAACAAGATTTCCTTTCCATCTTTGACTGCTATCATAGGTTGCCAATCAATTAATTGATTTTCTAACTCATCCAGGCAATTGATGAAACTATAAATATGATTGTTGTCATTGAAAACTTGCCAACTGTATATGTTGTCTGGGATTGTTGGCCTTGTAAGCACTTCAACAACATAAAGACCATACTAAAAATTTGACTGAGGGTCAAATTTTGAAGCAACTACAGCCAAGGCATCTACCTTTTCATTCTTATCTCTTTCCACCCATTCAATGCCAACAACATCAAACAATTCTATAGCGTCCCACATCATATTCCTGTATGCTCCTAATTTGTTGTCCTTGGATACAAAAACACCTATGATCTACTGCACAACTAATTTTGAATCACCATAGATCTTCAAACACTTGATTCCATGCTTATGAGAAACATTTAAACCTAAAAACAATGCTTCATACTTAGCTATGTTATTAGTGCATTAGAAAGTCCAAACTGTTCTATCCGGTGTAGTCAAAACTATGCCTGCACCCAAGCCATCTATAGAACATGCACCATCAAAGTACAATGTCCACATTTAAATATTTTAATCATGCACATAGTAGCAATCAAAGGCAGGTCAAAGCATAGCTTATGTTCATTGTCTTCACAAAACCCCATAAAACAATCAATTCCAATGTCAAAGAAGTTCTCTTCTTCATGGGTTTTCTAACGGTCCTCTATGTTTTGGTCTTCTACCTTTTTCTCCTTATAAAGCTTCACTTCTACATCATGGACTAGAATGGTGGCATATGATAGATCCATCTGTATACTCCCAACCATAGAGGCTGTCCACTTTCTAGATAACAACATACCCCATTTAGCAAGACAATCCACAACAATTATATCCATCAAGAAGGACTTGTCTGGATATACAGCTAGCTGAACATAAACATCTTTGACAAGACCAATCACATTTACTTCTCTTGATTCCATATCAAAGTAGCTTCCAAAAGAATTAGACACCTTCAACCCCAAATCATTCATGATTTCGAGTGGCATGACATTGTCATATGATTTCGAGTGGCATGACATTGTTGTATGCTCTTAATTTGTTGTCCTTGGCTACAAAAACACCTATGATCTACTGCACACTAATTCTGAATCACCATAGATCTTCAAACTGTTAGAACATAAACAATCTATTGAGAGGTGGGTGAATCAGTGGATCAATAAAACTTAAAACTTCAAGCCTCTAGAATGTAGATCAAATTAACTTCCAATGCAATAACAACAACAACCAGAAAGCATGCACACATAAACACCAGATATACATGAAAACCCAATATGGGAAAAACCATGGTGAGAAAATGTTGCTAGGATCTACCGTCCTAATTTAGCCTCACAAATGAAACCTTGATTACAATATTTAAGAGCACCAACTCTAAGGAATCACCAAATCCTTGATTTAAGAGCACCAACTCTAAGGAGACTACAATCCCCTGATCTAAGAACCAACCTCACTGGTTCATTACATATTCAAGTATGCAGCCATTTGGTTCTTCAAAAACCTCAATTGCATCAATTCAAATCATATACAGTCTTCTCCTCTCACACTGCTCACACAGATTCACTCTGCATTAAATTCTTCTCACGCCTGCATCAATTTGTCTCTCTATATATTATTCTATTAAAATAGCTTCTATATGTATAGCTATCTCTACACACACTCACACATCTACACTCCAGTCTTTTCGCACTTCTACTTTTTGCATGTGTTTGCACTTATTTCATGTCTACACTCCACTCTGGCTTTTGTACAATTCCACTTTTCTACATGTTAAAAAAAACACTTCTACATGTAGCTCTGCGCATGCATTAAATTTTCTTTTCTGCTATTTTCTCATCGTTAAAATCAATCACAATCGTAGTTCTATTTATATCTTTTTGCATGCAAAAATCTAGCTTTTATTCAATTTTATCCATTGTCATCACCATGCAATTATCTGTTTACACCATCATCACCATGCATACACTATCGGTCCTTATTTGCTAAAAAAGTATTTTGATTTCGCACCAAAAATATAGCCGTTATCCCCTTTTATTATTTTTAATTATCGTCTCTTATCGGTGAATTTGTCCTTTCTCAAACTTTGGCTTTCAACACTTTATCGGTGATTTTCTCATTCTTTAAACTTCGGACTTTTACTCCTTTATTAGAGAATCTTGTCTTTTGAGAACCTTGCCTGTCTTCTCCTTTATCGACAAACTTTATCTTTTTCAAACCTTGGCTCTTGTCGTCTTTGTCGGTGAAAATCACTTTTTCTGAACTCTCCTTGAGTGCTTTATCCATTCTATCGGTGAATTCCACATTTCTCAAACTTTGCCCTCTAATTCCTTTATCGACACAAATGATAAACCACAAACTCACTTCTTTGAGCTCTTTATCACCTAGTTAGTGAATCGGGAAATATTTGAACTTTCAAACTAGTTCGTCATATGCATACTTTCCCGACAACAAGTATTCAAAAACACTTTATTATTTCTTTTAAAACACTTAGCATAGATGGTTGTCGGTGAATCAACGAAGAACCAAACTTCTGAACTTCCAAAGACTTAAGCTTTTCCTTCGTCAACGCCTCCATCAGCTAGTCGACAAATTAGTGAAAAAACTGAACTTGTGAACAAGTTCATAAAAGAAGAACTTTGCCAATATCATAAGTCTTCAATGACAAGTCTTTCTTCTAAGTGTTCACTTATCTTTTTCCTCAGTCGACGAATTGACAAAAATAGAATCGGCAAACCTGCCAGTTTGCGAACTAAAGAAAACTCCGACTAGCTATAACTTAGCCAATTTTTGCCCAAACTTCACCAAAGTGAAACTGGGGATACCCATTTGGGTCTTTAACACAATGAAGTCCTTAGTTTGGTCATATGACCTGAAATGGAAACAAATCAATAACTCTTCCTTTCTTTGCCTTAGACATTTTTCTTCTATGCACTTCTCCTCTGGTAGAGACTCTAACAAACTCTTTTAACATCCAATTTTGACATCAATGACAATATATCAATAATCTCCCCCTTTGTCATTGATGGAAACGCTCATGTATAAACTATTCTTAGTACTGCTCTATCTGTTCTACATTAATGCTGTCTATTAATGTTGATCTAGTGCTGCTCCCCCTTACTCTTACTCTCCCCCTTTTTCATCAATGGCAAAGGGAGGTAATCAACCTCATTTCTGACAACCAACTACCATTATCTGAAATACTTCTCCTCACCATGTCACATGAACTTGTGACATCCAAACTGCCATCTATCTACCTGCTCCCCTTGAGAGGTAGTCAATGTTCAAAATAGGGATAAAAAATATGCCTAGATCTGCTCTCCCTGGACAGTTGCCACAACTGCAGTTCTACTTGTGAGAAGGAGAAATAACTCCTAGATTCTACCTAAGATATTCAAAAGTATCCTTGGTGAGTGGATTTGTGAAAATATCAGCAATATGATCTTGTGTACTGACATACTCCAATTGACTTCCTGATCTACAACTCTTTCCCTCAAGAAATGGTATTTAAGGGAAATGTGCTTTTTCTTGAGTGCATCACACAATTCTTTGAGATATTGATTGCACTGGTATTATCACAAAGCATGGAAATAGGATCATTAAATTCTACCTTAATATTATCTGTGTATGTTGTCAAAGTAAAATCATCATTTCTAGGATACCATAATCCATACTCCACAGTACCTTTTAGGTATCTAAAGATTTTCTTCACTGCTTGAACATGAGATTCCTTAGGAGCAACTTGGAATCTAGCCACCATGCATACTACTTGCATGATATCTAGTTTGGATGTAGTTAGGTACAACAAGCTACCTATTATAGACCTATATACAATCTGATCTGTATCAGCTGATTTGTCATTCTTGCTCAACTTGCATCCTATCATCATGGGGGTACTCATAAAGCATGGAAATAGGATCATTAAATTCTACCTTAATATTATCTGTGTATGTTGTCAAAGTAAAATCATCATTTCTAGGATACCATAATCCATACTCCATAGTACCTTTCAGGTATCTAAAGATTTTCTTCACTGCTTGAACACGAGATTCCTTAGGAGCAACTTGGAATCTAGCCACCATGCATACTACTTGCATGATATCTAGTTTGGATGTAGTTAGGTACAACAAGCTACCTATCATAGACCTATATACAATCTGATCTGTATCAGCTGATTCATCATTCTTGCTCAACTTGCATCTTGTCATCATGGGGGTACTCACAGGCTTACAATCTTCCATCTTGAACTTCTTGAGCATTTCTTTGCATACTTAGTTTGAGATATAAATATACCTTGGTCTAATTGTGATATTTGTAACCCAAGGTAGAAAGAAAGTTCTCCAAGCATGGACATTTCAAACTCTTTCTACATTTGATCAACAAATTCCTTGCTCATCTTGTCATCACTACCACCAAAAATAATGTCATCCACATATACTACCACAATCAACATGTGCTCACCTTCTGATTTGAAGTACAAATTGCTATCTGCACATCCTTTTCTGAATCCTTATTGCTAGAGATAACTATCTAGCTTAGAGTACCAAGCCCTAGGGGCCTGTTTCAGACCAAACAAAGCCTTTTTCAGTCTACACACATAATCTTCTTTCTCTAACAACTGAAATCCTTCAGGTTTCTCAATATAGACCTCTTCATTAAGGTTCCCATTCAAGAATGCAGATTTAACATCCATTTGGTAAACCTTGTGTTATGTCAGAAAATGTCCCCTTGGGGATTTTCCCTCTTAAGGTTTAGCTCTTGGGTCTTGTTTATGCATTTAGAGCATTTTTCATGTTAATTTGACATTCCGATGAGAAAACCCTAAAGTTTCATGGCAAATGGGACCTAGGGGGTGCACTTGACATAAGTCTTGCCTGAAATAGGGGGGAGGACTTGGGTGCACATGCCCTAGTCCTGCCCTATTTAAGGTTAGGACCAATTTCAAAGTGTCAGTTTATGACCGTTATTTAGGACCTATGCCGATACAGTAAGTTTGAATTATGAAATTCTTAGCGGGAATGTTTGTAGTTGCATATATACGCATGTTTAGGCATTCATTTGTAAACTAGATGGAAATTTTGATTAATGAGCTTGTGTAGAAGTGATTCAAGGCATTCATTGTGTGTTGCAAAGTAGAATTTGTGTTGTTCTTATGTTTGTATTTGCAGATTTGGTAGCCATCTCCTCATAGCATGAAGAGCATCTTCCTTCCATGAGATCTTCACTACAAGGTGATATCAATTGTGTTTTCTATCATTTATCATTTGGATTTTGCCTCTATCCCGCAGGGATACACCCTCTTTATTTGACAACACTGTTCGGAAGACTTGAATGTCTCTCCGGGGCTTGACTGAGGCAAGCCTCTAAACACCACAACCCCCAACCCATTTTTCTATGATTGCAGGTTACAGGTTGCGAAAGTGGAAAAAGTAGAGTTGCAGGAGATTAGTACAGATTGTCAGAATTGTAGATCAGAGAAGAAAATAGGGACCTAGACTCGGGCACCCACTCATTAGTCCTTCGGATCCCACAACAGAAAAAACTCTGGAACAATAGGAACAGGTTGCAGACAAGATTCCCAGATCTCGATAGAAATGGTGACACTGGACTAGGGTGCCCACTCATTAGTCCCTAACTTTTCTATTTTCCAAACTTTGAAATATGGTATGCATTTGATTGTCATTTGATATCTTTGTGTGCGAGCATTTTTCGTAATTTGTCCATTTGCTTCCGAATTTGCATAATTAGGGTTTGAGCATAAGTGGACTTAATTGAATAACAAAATCACACAATTCCAATTTTCCCCTATATTCTAAGTGACCAAAGGCCTTTAGTAGACTTCCTACTTGGCAGAAGTCCTTGAATGTTTAGAGGTGAAAGGAGGATTCATACAAACTAGTAAAATCAACCCTAAACACAAACAAATCCTCTTCATCAAATTTCACCTTAAAAATTTTGGTGAACCCATGTTTTTAATGAATTTTGAACCTTGATAAGTGTTGTCCTTCTGATTTACATTCATTTCATTGATTCATATCATTGTTCATCTCATTGCATTTGAAAAATTACAAAAAAATTGAAAAATTGAAAAAATTTGAAAAAAATTGGCATTTTAGCTTGCATTTTCATATAATTTGAATTATTTTGCATTTAATTTCAATAAATTTCTGTCATTACCATCAGATTTGATTTAAAATACATAAAATTTTTATTCATCATTAATTTAGATTGCATTTTCATACTTAAATTGATAAAAATTGCTTGAAATTGTGCATTTTTCCATATAACCTAGTTTTACATTAGCTAGGGTTTGTAGTCAAAATATTATTTTAGATTTTAATACCATTTTAAAACACTCATTAGGATTTATTTCTAACTTTAGTATTGCATCATAGGGGTTTGCTTGCAAAATTTCATGCCTAGGGTTTGAAAACCTCAAATTTTCACTAGATTTTGGCCTTATCGGCTCTCTAGATTTGCACCATAGGAGTGTTGTAAAGGATTTTTCTGCACTAATTGGCTATTATCAGGGTTATTATTTACTTCCCCTACTAAAATTATTTACAACACCTTTTTATTGGCCTCTTACAGTGGAAATTTGGTGAAAAATTGCATATTTTAGCTATATTTTCCCTAGGGTTTGACCTTGAGTTGCAATATAAACATGTTGTGATGGATTTTTTTGGCATTAGGTGGCTGTTATTACTGTTATAATTTTTTTTCCATAATCATTTTCCTCACAACACCCTTTGTCATACTCTTTTGCATTGAAATTTGGTGAAAAATTACATATTTTGGCTATATTTGCCCTAGGGTTTGACCTAGATTTGCACTCCAAGCGTGTTGTGAAATATTTTATGGATTTAGGTGGTTAATATTACTGATATAATCTGCTGAAACTCCTAAAGTTCTTTACAACACCCCTTTTGTTGGGTCTTTGCATTAAACATTTGTGAAAAATTACATATTTTAGTGTATTTTCACTAGGTTTTAACTTGTCATCACTCTAGATTTGATTCAAAAGTGTGTTGTTAAGGATATTATTGATTTATTAGACTGATATCAGACATATTATTTTCTGCCCCTAATCAATTCCTTTACAATACCCTTTCTTTCACTTTTTTGCATTGAAAAAGTCAAAAAATAAAGCATTTTGGATCTTAAACATATCCTGCTCCTAGGGTTTGTTCTATTAGTTTGTGCATTCTGTGTTTCATGCTCTTGCATGAGCCTTATGACCCACTACCCTAATATAAATATCCCTTAAAGAAGAAGCTAGAGACTCATGGGATCTATTGCCCTTGAAGAAAACAATATTCAGACCTCTAAAAATCCATTGAATACCTTCTTTACAAAAGGAGAGACACAAATTTTGCAAGATATTATACCTCCTACAACCACTATGGAAGATCAAGTATTTCATGATGTTGACGACACTATTGAGGTGGTTGCACATGTACCTTATGAGTAAATAAACAAACTTGATAAAGAGTTAGCTAATTTTCAAGCATTTGTTGAAACTGAAAGAATAGCGGAAGAAGTTGTACTTGTGATTCACCACTTAAGAGAATTGACAAAGGAAGGACAAGAGGGCATTGATGTTATCTGGGGTTTAACACAAATTATACACAATAATGTCATGATGGTGACCGAATGTGCGAATGGTATCAAAAACATATCATCGCCGTCTCATACACAAGTATCGACACCTATACCGACTATTGGAATATCTACATTCACATCAAAAATTTTAACAACTAATGCAAATACTTGTAGTAATGCTAACACTAGTATTGGAGTATCTAATGGAACTAGTTCACAAAATTACAAAGATGTGGGATTTAATTATTAGAATTTGGTTTCTAAGGGGACTATTGTGATGTTCACAACACGCCCCATTTTACCCTCTTGCAAAATGAGGACCCTATTTGCTTTTGTTTGGTTGTGGCCTGGTTTGCTTGGTGGTAAAAGGGAATAGGGTAAGTAATGTAAGAAATGCTTGAAATATCAAAAATACCCAATGTTAGAGAAAACAGGGGATACTAAGGAATTCTGTGTGAAAAATGATTGAGGGTTGTTTTTTGAACCAATTGGAAATTCCTAGTATTTCAAGAAACATGAAGGTTGGTGAAATATAGTGTTAAGTTAAATTTGTATGTCATGTACAAATTTATTTGCATGTAAGATGTTAAAATGGTTGCATTATGGTGTAGGCGGTCTTTGTATCTTATCTTTTGCATGTACACTTAGAGTGTTCAAACTTTGAAAGGGCAAAGGCGGACCCGATTGGTTTCAGAGGTTAAGTGAATAAAACATAGATGTCCACACTTGTATTCGAGTGTTGTATTGTATGTTTAAAAGCATGTCTTCAATATACAAGTGGGTGAATATACATGCTGAAACTCAAAGGAAATATGCAATCGGGTTTATAAAGTTGAAGTCCAAATCAATTTAAGTGTTGTTTGTATGTATAAATCTTTGCATTTAAAATACAGATGCAATAATGGATTTCAAAAAGAAGCGAAAAGTGATTTAAGGTGGTGGAACCCACAAAGTATTATTATAAGGGTTTTGAGATACAAAGGAGTTATACATTGGTACATACAAAATGTGGAACCAAAGGTATTTTAAAAGTGATGTATAATAGACTAGGTTCTGTGTCTTGTATGAAAACCTGATATACAAACAAAATGAAGATGCAAAGATACAATGCCAAAATTAGCAAAAAGGTTAAAGTCAGTTGAAACACCGGGTAAGTCTGCATTTGTATGTTGGAATGTATGTGTTGCATATACATTGCAATATACAAAAGGGTAGATACAAAAATGCAAAGATGTTGAAAGTTGAGAATTGTATGCATAATGCAATATACAAGGTTTAAAGTGCAAATGCGGACCCGATAGTGATTTAAATATGGTGTATTAAACTAACTAAGGTCCGTGCTCATGAATGTATGTTAAATTGTATGTGTTGGACATCACGATATTCAAAAAGTAAGGATACAGTACCGGAATTGATGTGAAATCAAAATGAAATGGATACAAATTTCAATTCCGTCGTTGTAGGTTTGAATGTATGTATCAAATGTACATTGCAGAATACAAAAGATAAGTACATGACTGGATGTGAAATAAAGTGCAATATGTTTTATAAACCTGCATAGATCTGAGTTTGTATGTCTTAGAGATTGTATAAATGAAATATACATAGCGACATACAAAGATTGATATACGAATTTGAAATACAAAGAAAAGATGTGGGAATTAATGCATACAAAGTTTAAAATGCAAGATTAAATAGGAAAAATGGCGTAATTTGAATTATATGCATTAATTACTGTATTCAATGCATAACTAATAGTAAAGATGTAGAATTTGAACGAGATAAAAGTAAAAGTCGATGATGTTATTTTTACAATTGCCTTTCAAGAGTAAAAATTGCAGAGTTTCACTTAGTTGGAAGAATGTGATTCAGAAGCTAAATGGAATGGGAATGGTAAATAGTTCAAGGTTTAAATGGTAAATCATTATCAATAGGAGGTTGCAAATTATAGGTATGTACATGAAACGCTGTTGGATTATAGTCAAGCTTAAATAGGGTTAATTACAGTAATTTCATTGAGAAAAGGATGCAAATTGTTAGTCATTACTGTAGTTAATTATGCAAGTAGAATTTGATATTGGTAGATTCTAAAAATCATCGTTAGCAAAAGACAAGAAATAATCCTAGGGTAAATAGTAAAAAATGTGAAACCGTGGTAAAAATCCTAGAACTATACACAACCAGGAGGGTAAAAGGTATAATTTTTCTTTTGACAGGATGGCACCCAGACAAAAGAAGGAAGATACTACAGCTGAGGAAGGAGAGAAAGTAAAGAAAGAGACGAAACTGAGGAAGGAAATGATTAGAGAGGAATTGCCACCGGTCAGAGGATATTCATCGTTGATATTTAGTTCAGGAGGAACAATTACAGATACAAATATTGGGCAATATGATGCGGAGGAAGTGCTACAGAAAGTCACGGTGCCTGATGCTACCACCGACATGAGTAGGATTTGGGAGAAGGGATTGTACAAGGCTGCAGGGTTCCCATTGGCTATGGAGGCCAAGGATTTGGTATTGGAATGCATAGACCGATACAATTTGAGTACTAGAAAGGTAATGCATAATGGCTGAACTATTGGAATGCATAGACCGATACAATTTGAGTACTAGAAAGGTAATGCATAATGGCTGAACTATTGCAGATCTATCTACAGAAGGCATAGCCCGAACTTTTGGGCTGGAGATTAAAGAACAAATGATGGATATTGATATTGATCAATATACTGCTGATTTTATTAAAAATGAGAAGGAATGTAAAACAACTATCTTTTATGGGTGGTATATAGCAGAGAACAAACCTAAAGCTATAGTAAAGGTGCGTAAGAGTTTATACAGAATTGACTTCAAAGAGGAAGTATACTTAATGATTACAATGTTGAGCAGATTGGTGGGATTAAAGATGCCACAAAGTTTGAGCCATGGATGTTTAACATCATATAGTATATTAGAGCAAAGGAGGGAACCATTCATTGGGCTAGGGCCATCACTACATCAATAAATAGACAAATAATGGCATTCAGGAAAAATAGAAGGTTTTCTTTGTCTTCATATGTGATCTATGCGTGTGTTGTTGAAATGCCACCAATGGCTAGAATAGACAGAGTGGGTACCTTAGGGAATGGCCTAGGTCAAAAGCTAATTTATGATCATTATCTAGATTTACAGGAGGAGAATGCTTGGCACAAATACGCTAGAGTTAATGATGTTTTTTATACCTATTTGGTAAGAATTCTAACAAGGGACAAAGATAGGAGGTTATCAAAGGAGGCAGCAAAGGCTATAAGTCTTTTCAGTTCTTATTATATATAATTTCCTACCTTGACTTATATTAGAACTAAGAGATTTGAGGGTAAACCATTCAAACTGCCAAGATATCCTCCAGATCAGCTAATTGTACTAGAGTTCTCAAGGCATATTTTGAATGTATTCAAAATGTACAAAAAATGATTTGGTAGAGGAAACATCAAGTTCCCCTGGGTGATTGGGAATTATTCATGTTATAATGAAGACGTTGCTAAGGAATTAGACAAGGAGTTGAGGTACTATGGATTTGAGGAATTTGACTCGGTCAGACCCTTTTCATAGAATTGAAAATTACATTGATAAGAAGTACAAGCACCAAATCCACATTGAGGATTTTTTCGTTAGATTGTGAGAATGAATAGGAAGTAAGGAAAAGAGCTCATCAAAGATTGACATTAGAGCAGATGAAAACCATGGGGGAGTTCAGTGTGCCCCAAGAGGTTAGAGATGATGATAAAATATTGCATCAAAGTTATGAAAGTAAGGGAGTGGCCATGTTACCCATCAATGAGCCTAATTGGGATGAACCAACAGAGACATCTTTGGATGAAATATCCAAACCAATTCTTTTATTTTCTAAAACATGGTTAAGTGACAGGATGGAGGAGCTAAAAGCTTAGGGTGTTATTGCCACTTATCAGAAAAAAGGAAAGAAAAGAGAAAGAGAAAAGAAGGATGAGTTAATGTGCTTTTATGAAAAGAGGAGAAAATTTGTAGAGACTACAGTCCTTGAAAAAGATGAAAATGCCACATTGTTGGATCCATATGCTCCTGGAATCATAGTTGCCATTCCTTCAGGGACATTTATGGAAGAAGGAGCATCAAGTCAAGCAGTTAATGTGGAATAGTTACAAACATCATGGGTTGCTATAAAACAAGGACAAAGTAAAGAAGTGCCATCAGGGCAGCGTACAATTAAGCCTATGATTATAGATACCCCAAGGGGAAAGGAACAAATTCCTACTATAATAGTGGATGCTCCAACTGTGGGAGTAAGACAAAGGCATGTATCTGAGGATTTCACACCTGAAGAAAGAAGACTAGGCCACATAAAAGTCAAACAGGAGTTGATTGAAGAAATGCTGCAAGAGTCAATAGGTCAAGAAGTCAAGAAGGTAGGTGAAATTGTGAATATTGATGAAGGGAGTAGTGATGAGGAAGAGTCACAATTTGGAACTGATATAGAGGCAGAAGAAGAAGAAGAAGAACAAACATCAAAGACTGCTCCTATCATAGAAGAACAAAGTACTTAGATGGAAAATGCATAGAGTCTAGTAAAAAAGGATGAGAATATACAAGAAAACTTGGAAGTAGTAGATCCTTTTGGTTTATTAGTATCACCTAAAATTATAGAGGAAGTACAGGTTGTTGCACAACAAGTGGAAGAAGTAGAAAAAGAAGTAGAAAAAGGAGGAATGAATATAAAGAAAACAAATGTATCTGCTGGACAGTCAGTACAATCAGAAAAGAAAACTAAAATTGAAAATGTACAAGGTCAAGCTAAGGTGCAAATAGAAGAGGCAATACCAACAGACATTACAGATACCAATGTTTCAAATGTTGCTAATATTAATATTGAACAGAGTGAACAAGAAAAGAATTTGGAGAAGAAAAAATACAGAACAAGATAATGAAAGGGATATAGAGGATGAAGAAGAAGAAAATAAAAATGAAGAGGAGGGACCACAGCATTAGGATAATGCATCTCCTTCAGTACCACAATAGGGTCCACCTCTGTGTCAAAATCCACAACAACAACAACAACCAGAACACCAACAACAAGTAGAAACTGAAAAACCTAAGGAGGAGGTAATAAATGAAGAGAAGAAAATAGAAACATGTAGGGAAGCACCAGCTTGGTTGGGTTTTGAGGTTAGAAGAGAGAAAATAGAGGTACAGTTGGTTCCCATCGACATCAAAAGCCTGTTAGGTGGACATCCACAGAAAGAAAAGAGAAAACCTCGAACCATGTTTGTTATAAAAATGAGTCCATCTGAATATAGAACTTTAGAGCTTGCTATACCACAAAAGGACAAGGCAAAGGGAGAAATGACCCTTGAGGATTATCAATTGTTGAATATAGACCTTGGACATGTGACTAGAGAACAACACATTGCTGAATGGGAGGATATGAATAAAGTGACTATGGAAATAATGAAGAAAGATAAGGATAAGTTTGATTATTTGAAGGGGCATATTGTGCAATTACAACAATTCATATAGGGAATATTTGACCCTAATGTTGGCATGCCTGATCTACCTGAAGATTTACCCATACTATCAAAAGAACAAGTTACTGAATTAGAAAAAAAAAAGGTTAAAGCAAATGTGTTTGAAGAGTGGTCTCATACATTTATTCAAAAGGGAGAAAGCACAATAAGGCAGGTAATTGCCATTTGGGATGTGGCTCTTGCAAAGAAGAATAATTGCAATGTCATTTTACATCATTGCCAATATAGAATGGAGGAGCGCAAGAGGGAGTTGAATCAGGTTGAGGATATGAATGAAAGAGTTGAAGAGCTGATAGGTGAGGGAATATTAACTTCTCAGGTGGCAAATCATATGCCACAATACATATTGGAGCTGAAATTTGAAGACAAAAAGTTAGAGGGTTACCTTATGAATACCTAGGAGCTAGAAGAAAGTGCTGATGAAGTGATTAGGAAACACATGAAAATAATGTAGAAGTTTATTGGGCATGAATGCTAGGACGTACCAGTCTATGATGCAGCTATGGCAGTTAAATAATTCAGAGCTATTTATTTACCCTGCCTGGAGAATCCTATTGCATACATGAGCACTGAAATGATTGATTCCATCATGGAATTAAATGTACGGATAAGGAAATATCAGAAAAATAGAGAAGAAGTGGAAGAGCAAATGAGGATATTAAAAGAAAAAGGTTGAATTACAGAAATATACATGGACAATGAGTCAGAGGAATAATCACAATTCTATTGTAGCATTAATAGCCAAGTACACTGAGTACTTGAAGAAAATAGGAGAAGAGTGAGAGGGAAAAGTACTAGTGGCAGTGGTTGTTTCTTTTGTATCTTCATTTGCATATGCTGCAGTATATTTTGTTTTGTTTTTACGGCCAGAGTCAACAAGGAGAAAGTCAAAGAAGATTCTGCATTTTGAAAGATCCTAATGGCATCCTTTGTGCCAAAAGGAATATTCTTGAAGATATTTTGGAAACAGTTATGGAATTGATTCCCACCATTGATTTTGTAAGTTTAAATTGGGACCATTGATTAAGTTCCTTTGTAACCGTAGTAAGGGGCAATTCAAACTTAGATAAAGAAACCTGCTACTGGAGTTTTGATTACACAAAGTTTGAGAAAGACATGTAATATTTAGGCAAGAGTCGTAATAGGCTTTGAGCATAATTTTATGTGAAGTGGAATGTGCCTGTGTCTACATCAGGATAATGTAGAATGTCCAGTTTCTCCCTGTATCTGTAAAAATGTCTGTGACTTTTGGTTAATCGTTAATGTTTTCAGAGAATTTAAAGTCAAAATACATTGTAAATTTTAAAGGCTTTTCATATGTTAATGAATACAAACATCTATTTGCTGCATCTATTCCAGAGTGCATTAGATTCAGGTATTTTAAGCGTATTTCCTTTGATGATCTCATTTCTGTATGTGAATTCGTGATACTACTCAGGATAAGCATATATGGAATTTACTCCTTTGAAGCATTACAATTGATTGATCTTGTATACATGAGTAGTAGAGAATTAATTCCTACAGAATTAAGTTTTCTAACCATTTCTCTTCTAAACTTTTCTCAAAAATCACAAATAATTAGCATGCACGTAGAAATCTGAAGGAAGTTGTCATATATTTGAATAAAGAATGAGGAATTGTAAAGATTTTTGACAATTTTTATATAAATTTGAAAAGGCAAAGTTTGTTTTATTGAAATTCATACAAATCTTTGTGGTTAGGTGGTAAATACATGCAAAGGATCACTAACTTTAGTGTAATTTGTAGTTATTTGCACAAATTGAGCAAGTCCAGTAGGTCATAGATGACTTTAGTTTATGTAAGGCGCCTTGAATATTATAGCTTCACAATGAACTGCTGACACATCCAACAATGTCAAGACCTGACCATACAAAAACTTGAGATTAAAAATTCTTAGTTAATTCTTCATATCTTTCAAGACAACTAAAGTTCCTTTGTGAATTTTAACTTTGTTGCTCATGTACTTTATATACGTCAAGAATTTTTTGGCACTAGGAGGGCCTGATTGGAATTAAGGTAAGATTTGTGTAAAGCTTGCTCATAATAGTTGTCGAGTGACGAGGTCCAGGTCTAATTTAGCTGATATTTTCATACAACTACCTGATAGAAAGAATAATAAGAGTCCTTTAATTTGGAATCCTAGAGTATTGCAGGTAGGAAGTTCATCAGGGACTCCCCTTGGATCGCCATTCAGTGTACCGAATGTAAGAAGTCCTGATGGTTCTACATTTAGATCGTTAAATCTTGGTTCAAGACCCCCTAGATGTCCTAGTCCTCCTAGAAGTCCTAGCCTACCTGTAAATCTAGGTCTTCCAAGAGGTCCTAGTCCACCTAGAGGTCTAGTCATGGCATACTTTAATGTCAATTCTCCCATATTATTTGTTGATTATCATGAAATGCCTAAGAATCCTGAGAAGATCTGCCCTAGGTATCATTTACATCAGGATCTAGAAGATCATATTAGAATCTTCAAAGAGGATTGCTTTATGGTGAGATTAGAACATCAGGATGTAGTGTGTAGGTTGTTCCTGTTCACATTCAATGAGTAGGCTTCTAATTGGTATGTCAACTTACCAAATGGTTATATCACTACCTGGGAATTCATGGAAGAGGCATTTTTTTCTAAGTTTAGAGGACCAGTTGAACCGTCTTTTCTATATAACAAATTAGCAACAATCAAAAGAGGTGAAGGGGAACTCATTGACAACTTTAATGATAGGTTCCAGAAAGCATACTCTAAACTGGTTGATCTTTACACTGTGACCCCCAAGGCTATCTTAGCAATGTATTACACTGCTTTAGATCCTTTGACCTCAATGTTTGTTAAGAGGCAGGCTAATATCGATAGTTTGTCAAAAGCCTATAAGGATGCAGTTAAAGTTAACCAAGAAATGAGACAAATGACATACAATCCTTTTCTGAGTGTAGGAAATCCAGGAATTCCAAATCAAATGCAACCATGGAATGGTGTTCCAATGCATCATACTCCATTATTAAATTCAGTGCCTACTTATACACCAATGTATAACCCAGTCCCCACTCAGGCTATAGTTCCTTATATAGGTAATAGTGTTAATAGTAATCAAACCAGTGGTCAGTCATTCTTTCAACCTCCTCGGATACATTTATGGCCAAAACACAAGATGATAGGGAGGAAATAAAGGAAATTACTGCACATCTAAGGAGATTAACCACAGAGATGACTCAATTGAGAAATGAAAACTTTTATGGTAGAAATACTTAGGGTCAAAGTCAAAATCAGAATCAAAACTATAACCAAAATCAGAACTATAGTAAAGGTCAAAGTTCAAATCAAAATCAAGGTCATAGTCAAAATCAGGGTTATAACCAAAGTCAAAATCATAACCAAGGATAGGGAATACAAAATAGGGGACATAATGGAGATAATAAGGCTTGGGGAAGAAACAATAGAAATCCAAATCAGCCTAAAGCCTCTAGGATGTGGAATACAAGACCAAACAATAGTACTTTGGCCTCTCCATTTTAGAGTCTAGATAATCAGGAGTTGAAACAGCCTGCTAGAATTCAAATGGCTAATGTAGCATTAAAAAACTAGTGTTGGATTCATAACACGAATGCACACACTGAACTTGATTGTCCTCAATTTCATCTAGCTACTAGTATTTTTAATGTGGAAGTACAAGCCCCTACGTCTGAGTTCTTAATTCCTAAGGGAAATGAAATCGTACCTTCAAGATTTGAGTCTGCTATGGTCTTGGAAAGTTTTACCTTCACAACCAGGGAAGAAGAAAATTAGATAGTAGAAAATGAGCCTTATTATTGTGAGAACTTGTATCCAGAGTCAACCTTAGTACTAGAGGCCTTTCAGTTTCCCTTTGAGATTGAAAATGAGGTGTTATGTGAGCCAGAGGAAGTGCAGGCTTTTCAACAATCTAATAAGAACAACACCTATAATTTGAGAAGCAACAATAAGCCTGAAGGTCCTTTCACCACCTCTACACCTCCTAATAATTTCAATAGCCCACCAGATCAACATGCTAGCAACAACCCAGTGTCCCTAAAAGCCAATAATCATAGTATTGGTGGGATAGTAGCACCAAAGGTTTAGGTAGGGAAGACAGAATCTAATGAAACATCAAAATTAATGAACTACTTGTCTGAGGAGATAAGAAAGATCAAGGTTAATGTACCTCTGTATGAATTGTTGAAAAGCCTAGGGGTACGGAATGCCTTTATAAAGTCCCTAGATGAGTCAACACCAAAAGAGAATTTAGTTGACATAGATGTTCATAACAGGGATGTACAGTCCAAAGATAGGGGTAAGAAAGTTGAACAACCAACAAATACTAATGTGGTCATGTATGTAGAAAAGAAGGAAGCCCCTCCCTTTTTGTTAACCATAAGAATGTTTGGGAAAAATGTGCACAATTGTATGGTAGATTCAGGAGCCTTGACTAATGTTATGCTGCTAGGAATATGAAAATTTTTAGGACTTACTCCCACAAAATCTGCTAAAGTTGTTACTCAGTTGGACAAAACAGAGGTTAATGTGGTAGGTGAACTGGTGCATATCCAAATGCAGTTAGCATCTGATCCTAGGGTAAGCCAATTTATTGACATCCAGGTCGTAGATATCCCAATTAATTATGGTATGTTGCTAAGCTAAGATTGGTCTAAGACTTTAAATGGATACATAACTACTAATTTTTTGCACATGTGGTTGCCTTGGAGAGGTGTCCCAAACCAAATTAGAATAGAGGCTGAACCTAGGATGAAGCATATGATCACAAAATACAATCAAACAAATGAGGTATTGTATGCTTCTGTTGAACTAGGTGTCTATAGAGTGTCAAACAAAGGAGTTCGAATAGAGGAAATCTTAGTTTTAGACTTCAAAACAAAGATTACTAATGATGAACCAACTGTGTTTATTAAATCTAATTATAACTCTTCTGATGAAGAAGATAATGCTATAAGTAGCTTTGGTAGAACCATAAGACAAGAAATGGAGAAATGCATTCAACATAAGTCTCCAATCCAATGTAAGCTGTACAAGGGTTTGTGTAGAGTTCATAACATTGCTCATCCTAAAGAAAACTATGGAATGTGCAGGGATATAATAGAGTATCAGTATGGAAAATGCATAAAAAAGATGGGGTAGCAAAAAGGAGGATTTATTTTTGATAGACCTGAATTGCGTTTTCATGAAAATGTGGATGAGTCAATGCAAGGTCTAAATGAAGAGGTAGGAGTAAAAAGCGTCAATTGTTCTAACTTACACAAACAAATAGAAAGTGCATGGATACCTATAGTTCAGATAGAGACACATGAAAATAGGTATGCCTCTGCAGAACATGCGATGAATAAAGTGATTCCTGTTAAAACAAAATGTTAAGGTCAAAAGAATAAGAGTGACATTTGGACATTAAAGTGCGATGGATCTAAATCCAAAGAAGGGTAGGGGGTTGAGCTTATTGATCCAAATGGTAAATCCTTTTTGGCAGCATATAGACTCCAATTTCCCTGCACCAATAATGTAGCAGAGTATGAAGCTCTGATTTATGGATTAGTTATGGCCATTAAGAAAAAGGTAAAAGTGATCAGGATATTTTTTGATTTTGAGTTAGTGGTTAAGCAAGTCAGGAAGTTGTATGCATGTAATTATAGGAATATGGTTAGTTACAGGCATAGGATATGGGATTTGATTGAATCTTTTGATGCCTTTAACATTGAACATATCCCTAGAGAATTGAATCAAAGACCAGATGCGTTAGTAATTGCTGCTAGTACCTTAGAACCCTTGACATTATCAGGTCTAAAACTATTTGCAGTAGAACTGGTAAATATACCAAGTATACCTGATAATGTCACTGATTTCCAAGTATTTGAAGGAGACCAACAAATTGTAGACTTTCTTACTTGTCATGAGGTGTTTGAAACTTAGATCATTGATGAATAGGAGAGAACTGATGTATCTTGGGATGAGGAAGACATAATAGACTTGAAGAGTAATTTCCTACCTAAAGGGGTGATAACATTGGAAAAGATCTTTGATTTTGATGGGGTAGTTAGACAGAAAGATCTCCCCAAAATGGAAGGAGGTAAATGTGACCCCTTTAACTTAGGGACAAAACATAATCCACAAAATGTTTTAATTGGAAAGTCTTGTTCTAATGAGTTGAAAAAAGAAATTGTATAAGTTTTACAAGAATATAAGCATGTGATAGCATGGACCTATGAAGATTTGAAAACTTATGACACCTCTATTATAACCCATGTAATACCATTGAGATTAGGAGTGAAGCCATTTAGACAAAAGTAGAGGCCGGTAAATGCTATCTTAGAGCCTTTGATTTTTGAGGAAGTTAAGAAATTGTTGTCAGCTAGGATACTTTTTCCAGTGAGGCATTTGACCTGGGTAGCTAACTTAGTGCACGTTAGGAAGAAAAATGGGGAAATTAGACTTTGTGTCAATTTTAGAAACCTGAATAAGGCATTTAAAAAAGACAACTATCCTTTGCCTCCAATAGATGAAGTATTACAGGCAGTAACTAGAGCCAAGATGATGTCCTTTTTGGACGCATTCTTAGGGTATAACCAGGTTTTAGTAGACAAAGAAGATAGGCTAAAAACAACATTCACTTGCAAATGGGGTAACTATGCATACAGGAGAATGTCATTTGGCTTAATAAATGCAGGTGCCACATTTCAAAGGGCCATGGACATTGCATTCCATGGATTGTCAGGTAAATGCATTGTTATTTACATGGATGATTTGACTGTATTTTCTAAGGATGCATCCACACATGTAGAAGACTTAAGGAGAGTGCTAAAAAGGTGAAGGTATGGAATCTCCCTTAACCCAAAGAAATGTTCATTTGGTATAACTGAGGGGAAGTTGTTAGGGCATATTATTTCTGAGAATGGGATATCCATTGACCCAGACAGAGTAGAGGGAATTAAGAAGCTACAATTGCCTAGCAGTAAAAAGGAAATGAAATCTTTCTTTGGTAAAATTAACTTTGTTAGAAAGTTTATCATAGGATTTGCAGAAATCGTGTAGCCATTATATGCAATGCTAAAAAAAGATGCTAAGATAGAGTGGACACCAGTAGCTAAGGCTGCATTTGAAGACATTAAAGAGGCTATTTCTGATGCCCTTGTGTTAGCTAGTCTGAACTATACTAAACCTTTTTACATTTATTCATTTGCATCTGAGCATTTAGTGGCAGCTGCTTTAACACATAAGGGAGAAGAAAATGAAGAGAAGCCCATCGCTTTCATGAGTGCTCCATTGAAGGATGCATAGTTGAAGTATTTAGACATAGAAAGGTAGGCTTTTGCATTAGTGTGGGTAGTGAAAAAATTTAGGCATTACATCTTGAGAAGCCAGGTAAAAGCCATAGTACTTGATGCAGCGATAAAAATGTTATTAAAGCAAAATGAGCCTGGGGAGAAAAGAGCAAAGTGGATCACAGTGTTGCAGGAATTTGATATGGAGATCATTCCTATGAAATTAGTTAGAGGCCAAGCTTTAGTACAAACAATAGCTAATGCTGATCCCAATTTGGTAAAACAATAGTATGTGTTGAACACTAATGATAGACCAGGTTGGTATGACGATTTGAATACATTCCTCATATCTGGAAAGTATCCTAATAAGATGAAATCTTCTCAAAGGAGAGCATTGAAAATTAAAGTGTAGCTCTAGGTATATGGTGCAGGGAGGCTTACTATTCAAGAAGGATCATGAAGGCATATATTTAAGATGCTTGAATAGAGATGAAGCAAATAAAGTACTGTTGGAATTGCATGATAAGTATGGAACGACTCATGGTTCTCATCTAGCCACTGCTCATAAAATTTTGAGGTTAGAGTATTATTGGCCCACAATATTTAAGGATACATAAAACCACATCAGAAGTTGTCACATATGTCAAATTACAACAGACAAAGGGAGATATCAGGCTCATCCATTGCAGCCAGTTATAGATCCAAGGCTGTTTACACAATGGGGACTGGATTTCATCGGGGTTATCAATCCTCCATCCTCTGCTAGACACAAGTTCATACTGACGGTGACAAATTATTGTACTAGATGGACGTAAGTGACATGTTGTAAGTTTTCCACTACTGAAGTAGTCATTAAATTGCTTGAAGATAATATCATCACCAGGTTTGGGGCCCCTTATTCTCTGGTATGTGACAATGGCCCTACCTTCTCTTCTTTGAAATTTTCTAAGTGGGCATTTGAATATGGAATAGTTCTTAAGTTTTCTTCTAATTATTATCCTTAGGGTAATGGGTTAGCTAAATCCACTAACAAAATCTTGCTAGACATCATCAAAAAGCTGATTGCAAAAAACCCCAAAGAATGGAATACATTGTTGAAATATGCATTGTGGGTAGATAGGATGAAAGTTAAGGCAACCTTAGGAAATGCACCATATCACTTAGTGTATGGGACGGATCCCATACTCCTAGTAAACTTAAGGATTCCTACATGGAAATTTACCAATGAGTATCTTGGGTTTGATGATCATAGAGAGGCTAGGCTGGTCCAATTCTTACAATTAGATGAGAAAAGGGATCAACCCATAGACAAGTTTGCAAAACATCAGGTTGTAGTTAAAAGGTGGTTTGATAAGAGAGCAAAAGTGAAGACATTTAAGATATCAGATTTGGTATTGTGTTGGGACAAAGCCCATGAGAAAAAATGAAACCATGGAAAATTTGATAAACTGTGGTTAGGTCTACTACAGGTTTCAGAAATTGTAGGAGACAATACTTTTAGGCTTAAAACTTTAACTGGCGAAGATGTGCCATTACCTGTTAATGGTCAACATATGAAACATTATTTTCAAGCTTAGAGTGTAAGTTAGTCCTATTATGTACCATATTGTAAATGATGTACAATTGTTTGTTGTTTGGTTTGTTTTTTCTTTTTGTTTTCTTGTTTTGTTTGCTGTTTGGTGTGTTTTGTTGTGCTATTCTATTTCTTTTTTTGGGATGTTCATTTTGTTTCAGAGTATGTAGGAGCAGGTTGGCAACCATTTAAAACAACAAAATTTGGGATATTCAGGTGAATCATTTGAAATTTATGCATAATTTGTTAAACTTTCATGAATGGTGAGATGTTGTTTATTTTATAAAGGATTTCATTCAATAATTGTAATTGGAAACATTCGAAGAGATTTTCACAATGACACACTTAACAGCCTTGGGTTTATTGAATGTGCCAGTGTAGGTGTTAAGTGAAAAATTAGAGGTCACCCTTGCTACCATTGCAATTCTCAGCTTAAAGTAGCAAGAGACCATACCTTGCATAATGAGCTTACATGATAATATCTCATGAATTTATATATCATACAAAATCAAAATAAAAAAAAGAGGGATTATACTGAAAATATAGATTAGGACATCTAAGTAACTCTACTGAGGCTATAGACGCCTACTGGCAGTGGGGCTCTACTTAGAAGAATTGCAACGATAACCTTGCCAAGGCTATGGACACTTGCTGGCAGCAAGGCTCTATCTAGTTGGCTATGAGAGATGAACTCAACTATGTAGCTTAACCCCAGTCACTAGTGTTTTCAATTCATCTTCAAGATGAGGGTTATTAATCAAATGCACACACTTAATCTTTTGAAGGAGTTCAGGCACATTATTGAATATATTTCTTTTATGATGAATAACATTCTTGCATATGAGAAAGTTGGAAGTTATGAATTTATTTCATTTTTTTTTCTTTAATGGTTTGAATTTGGTTGTTTTATTTGGTTGCTAGTTGTTGTGATGTTCACAACACGCCCCATTTTACCCTCTTGCAAAATGAGGACCCTATTTGCTTTTGTTTGGTTGTGGCCTGGTTTTCTTGGTGGTAAAAGGGAAAAGGGTAAGTAATGTAGAAATGCTTGAAATATCAAAAATACCCAGTGTTAGAGAAAATAGGGGATACTAGTGAATTCTATGTGAAAAATGATTGAGGGTTGTTTTTTGAACCAATTAGAAATTCCTAGTATTTCAGGAAACATGAAGGTTGGTGAAATACAATGTTAAGTTAAATTTGTATGTCATGTATAAATTTATTTGCATGTAAGATGTTAAAATGGTTGCATTATGTGGTAGTCAAGTTCTTTGTATCTTATCTTTTGCATGTACACTTAGAGTGTTCAAACTTTGAAAGTACAAAGGCAGACCCGATTGGTTTCAGAGGTTAAGTGAATAAAACATAGATGTCCGCACTTGTATTCAAGTGTTGTATTGTACGTTTAAAAGCATGTCTTCAATATACAAGTGGGTGAATATACATGCCAGAACCCGAAGGAAGTATGCAATCAGGTTTATAAAGTTGAAGTCCAAATAAATGTTAAGTGTCGTTTGTATGTATAAATGTTTGCATTTAAAATATAGATGCAATAATGGATTTCAAAAAGAAGTGAAAAGTGATTTAAGGTGGCGGGACCCACAAAGTATTATTATAAGGGTTTCAAGATACAAAGGATTTATACATTGGTACATACAAAACATGGAACCGAAGGTATTTTAAAAGTGATGTATAATAGACTGGGTTCCGCGTCTTGTATGCATGTTATGTTGTATGCAAACATGATATACAAAAAAAGTGAAGATGTAAAGATACAATGTCAGAATTAGCAAAAAGGTTAAAGTCAGTTGAAACACTGGGTAAGTCTGCATTTGTATGTTAGAATGTATGTGTTGCATATACATTGCGATATACAAAAGGGTAGATATAAAAACCCAAAGATGTTGAAAGTTGAGAATTGTATGCATAAGGTAATATACAAGGTTTAAAGTGCAAAGGCAGACCTGATAGTAATTTAAATATGGCGTATTAAACTAAGGCCCGCACTCATGTATGTGTTGGACATCACAATATTAAAAAAGGTAAGGATACAGTACCGAAACTGATGTGAAATCAAAACGAAATGGATACAAATTTCAGTTCCACTGTTGTAGGTTTGAATGTATGTATCGCATGTACATTACAGAATATAAAAGCTAAGTACACGGCTGGACGTGAAATAAAGTGCAATATGTTTTATAAACCCGCATAGATCAGAGTTTGTATGTCTTGGAGATTGTATAAGCGAAATATACATAGCGACATACAAAGATTGATAAACAAATGTGAAATACAAAGAAAAGATGTGGGAATTAACACATACAAAGTTTAAAATGCAAGATTAAATGGGAAAAAGGGTGCAATTTGAATTATATGCATTAATTATTGTATTCAATGCACAACTAACAGTAAAGATGTAAAATTTGAACGAGATAAAAGTAAAAGTCGATGATGTTATTTTTATAATTGCATTTCAAGAGTAAAAATTGTAGAGAGTTTCACTTAGCCAGAAGAACATGATTTGGAAGATGAACGGAATGACAACAGTAAACAGTTCAAGGTTTAAATGGTAAATCATTATCAATAGGAGGTTGCGAATTATAGGTATGTACATGAAACACCGTTGGATTACAGTCAAGCTTAAATAGGGTTAATTACAGTAATTCCATTGAGAAAAGGATGCAAATTGTTAGTCATTACTGTATTTAATTATGCAAGTAGAATTTGATACTGTTAGATTCTAAAAATCATTGTTAGCAAAAGACAAGAAATAATCCTAGGGTAAATAGTAAAAAATGTGAAACCGTGGTAAAAACCCTAGAACTATACACAACTAGGAGGGTAAAAGGTATAATTTTTCTTTTGACAGGATGGCACCCAGACAAAAGAAGGTAGATACTACAGCTGAGGAAGGAGAGAAAGTAAAGAAAGAGAGGAATCTAAGGAAGGAAACTATTAGAGAGGAATTTCCACCAGTCAGAGGATATTCATTGTTGATATTTAGTTCAAGAGGAACAATTACAGATACAAATATTCGGCAATATGATGCAGAGGAAGTGTTATAGAAAGTCACAGTGCCTGATGCTACTGCCGACATGCGTAGGATTTGGGAGAAGGGATTGTACAAGGCTGCAGGGTTCCCATTGGCTATGGAGGCCAAGGATTTGGTATTGGAATGCATAGAACAATACATTTTGAGTACTAGAAAGGTAATGCATGACAGAACTATTACAGATCTATCTACAGAAGGCATAGCCCAAGCTTTTGGGCTGAAGATTAAAGAACAATATACTGCTGATTTTATTAAAAATGAGAAGGAATGTAAACAAACTATCTTTTATGGGTGGTATATAGCAGAGCATAAACCAAAAGCTGCTGTAAGGGTGCCTAAGAGTTTATTCAGAATTGACTTCAAAGAGGAAGTATACTTAATGATTACAATGTTGAGCAGATTGGTGGGATTAAAATATGCCACAAAGTTTGAGCCATGGATGTTTAACATCATACAGTATATTAGAGAAAAGGAGGGAATCATTCATTGGGCTAGGGCCATCAGTACATCAATAAGCAGACAAATAATGGCATTCAGGAAAAATAGAAGGTTTTGTTTGTCTTCATATGTGATCTATGCTTGTGTTGTTGAAATGCCACCAATGGTTGGAATAGACAGAGTGGGTACCTTAGGGAATGGCCTAGGTCAAAAGCTAATTTATGATCATTATCTAGATTTACAGGAGGAGAATGCATGGTGCAAATATGCCAGAGTTAATTATGTTTTTTATACCTATTTGGTAAGAGTTCTAACAAGGGACAAGGATAGGAGGTTATCAGAGGAGGCAACAAAGGCTATAAGTCTTTTTAGTTCTTATTATATACAATTTCCTACCTTCACTTATATTAGAACTGAGGGATTTGAGGGTAAACCATTCAAACTATCAAGATATCCTCCAGATCAGCTGATTGTACTAGAGTTCTCAAGGCAGACTTTGAATGTATTCAAAATGTACAAAAAATGATTTGGCAGAGGAAACATCAAGTTCCCCTAGGTGAATGGGAATTATTCATGTTATAATGAAGATGTTGCTAAGGAATGAGAGGAGTTGAGGTACTATGTATTTGCGGAATACGTTTTGACCCTTTTCATAGAATTGAAAATTACATTGATAAGAAGTACAAGCAGCAAATCCACATTGAGGATTTTTGGTCAGATTGTGAGAATGAACAGGAAGTAAGGAAAATAGCTCATTAAAGATTGACATTAGAGTAGATGAAAACCATGGGGGAGGTCAGTGTGCCGTAAGAGGTTAGAGATGATGATAAAATATTGTATCAAAGTTATGAAAGTAAGGGAGTGGCCTTATTGCCCATCAATGAGCCTAATTGGGAGGAACCAGCAGAGACATCTTTGGATGAAATATCCAAACCAATTCTTTTATTTTCTAAAACATGGTTAAGTGATAGGATGGAGGAGCTAAAAGCTTAGGGTGTTACTACCACCTATTAGAAAAAGGAAAGAAAAGAGAAAGATAAAAGAAGGATGAGTTAATGTGCTTTTATGAAAAGAGGAGAAAATTTGTAGAGACTACAGTCCTTAAAAAAGATGAAAATGCCACATTGTTGGATCCATATGCTCCTGGAATCACAGTTGCCATTCCTTCAGGGACATTTATGGAAGAAGGAGCATCAAGTCAAGAAGTTAATGTGGAACAGTTACAAACATCAGGGGTTGCTGTAGAACAAGGGCAAAGTAAAGAAGTATCATTAGGGCAACATACAATTAAGCCTGCGATTATAGATACCCCAAGGGGAAAGGCACAAATTCCTACTATAAAAGTGGATGCTCCAATGGTGGGAGTAAGACAAAGGCATGTATCTGAGGATTTCACACCTGAAGAAAGAAGACTAGGCCACATAAAAGTCAAACATGAGTTGACTGAAGAAATGCTGCAAGAGTCAACATGTCAAGAAGTCAAGAAGGTAGGTAAAATTGTGAATATTGATGAAGGGAGTAGTGATAAGGAAGAGTCACAATTTGGAACTGATATAGGGGTAGAAGATGAAGAGGAAGAATAAACATCAAAGACTACTCCTATCATAGAAGAACAAAGTACTCAGATGGAAAAGGCATAGAGCCCAGTAAAAACAGATGAGAATATACAAGAAAACTTGTAAGTAGTGGATCCTTTTGGTTTATTAGTATTGAATACACCTAAAAATGACACGGCTCTATCTAAATAAATATTCTTAATATTTATTTTATCTAAATTCCTCTATCAATAAATAAATAAATCAATTTATTTATTTGGTTCATATTCCTCCCATTAATTGAATAAATTACCTTTATTTAATTAATTTCATTAAAGTCAATTTTATTCTTCCAAGCAATTAAATAATCTTAATTATTTAATTAAGTCAAATTCTTCCTCCAAATTTAAATTAATCAACCAAATTTATTTAAATTCTCTCAATCTCTAAAAATAAAATATAATCAAATATTTTATTTGTTCTTCCAAAGCATGCACAAACAATTCAATAAATTTATTTATTTAATTTGCTTTCTTATCTTCTAATTTATTAAAAATCCTCCAAATCTTCTAAAAATAAATCTTCTTCTTCATGCACACAAAATTAAATAAATTATTATTTATTTTCTCTCAAATCATGCAAAAGCAAATCTCAAGTTGAGTTAATAGACTCAATCAATCTTATTTTTATCAACAACTCTTAAATTAGAAAAAAGCTTTCTAATTTATGAAATCAAAACTTATCTTTATAAAGAAAGCAGTTAACTCAAACAAAACAACTTTTGTGTGACACATGTCTTCTTCCTATTCGTGCACATCTCTCAAATATCCTATACCGTTGATCTTCTCATTCTTTCTATATTGTTGGTCTTCTCTCTCACAAGTCTATAAATTGAACCCAATTCCTCCATTTCAATCATCCAAGCTTTTAGTAACGTTACTCTACAGGAATCACAGTGCGCCTTTGGCACCAAATTCCTCCATTGCTTGCGATCAACTTGTTACCATATCATCACTATTGTGGTGAAGCTCATCTTCATTGCAATAAACTATCACAGCCATTCCCACTTGACATCTTGGAAAATAGCAAGGAAGTGCACCTTCTGAGGGCCATATTCATACACAAGATCATTTGAGATAGGCGACCAATGGAAGCCATGAAGTAAAGAGGTTTTCAAGGTTTGAGTTCTTTGTTTTGTTTAATCTTCTTTGTTTCTTATTTCATTGAGTTATTTGGATTACTTTGATATTACTGATAATCATTCCAATTTTTCGATAACATTTCTGGCGCCCACCGTGGGGCCTTGCCCGATTTAACCCAAAAATTGAGTTTTTGTGCATTTGGTTCTGAACACAGGAGGATTCTGCACATCTAATCAATTCTAACATGCATCTGAGCTCTATTTCCATGCATTTGATAGATTGGCGCATCCATGCTCTGTTTTAACACATTTGTGCTCTGAAACAATGCATCTATTTTTCTACACATATACTCTCTAATTTCGTGCTTTTGACCTCGATCTCAGTACTTTTGTAATATTATGCATATATTCTATGTTTCAGCACATCTGATCTCTGTACTTGCGCATCTGATTCTGACAGTGAATTTGAGTTATTCCTTGTGATTTTGCTAACGCTAACACTTGTCTCGCAGGAATATTCTCTGATCTACTTATAGGTTAGGGGCTGGTTTAGTCATATACTTGCATTTGTTAACTCATCTCTATATCTAAAGGAAAGTAAATGGATGTTCTCGCAAATCTCATTTAGCTCTAACTAGGAAGGATTGTAATTTGATCTTGTTGCATCAACAACTTGAATTTAGTCCCAATGCTAGGAGGATAAAATTGAACCATTGCTATCTTGCTTTCAAAGTTAACAAATTGCGTGTGTGCCCAAGTAGCTAACTCATTTAGTCTTTTTCATTTTAGTTAGGCAAAAGGAACCACTGTCTTTCATGTTTTTGGAATAATACTAGGCCTATGCTCTCCCCTATCTTGCGTGACCAAAATGCTAGACATATCATTTTACATGTGTTAAACCTTTAGAGAGGCCTGCCCTTGGATATCCTTTCGTCCAAGTGGGAACGACCTTAAGTGGTAACAAACTAAAGCCAAGCTCTGCCTAGCCACTCTAAATAAATTGTGCTTGGAGCGAAAGCTTCATGCAACGAGTGTTGTTTTGTTATACCGACAACCAACCTCCCCCAAAACCCTCCAAGGCGTAACCCTTGAAGGCTGGGAGACTCCATAACGGAGAGTAGCGCTGCCGCACGTATAACCACTCAAACGGTTGCACTTACTAATCATCCTTTGTTTTTAGTAGCCACGAACCCCTATAAGCCAGTGCAGGGAAGGGCAATTATCACCTCCCAAAGATGCCTCAACTAGAAATAGTGAGAATTCAGTTTATATTGTCCCATCCAGCCTAGGATTTGTACTTGCTTTTTAGTCAAAAAGAGTCCAAAAAATTACAAGAAAAGATAAAAAAAAATCATGAAAACATTCTTTGTGTTTGCTATGTCTTCTTGCCATAATTGAGAAATTAGATCAAAAAGACCAACTTGCAGCCAAGAAACCAAAAACATCAAAAAACTTACCAAGAAAATCACAAAAACAATCAAGAAAACTAGAGTTGCAAATTTACCCTGTAGAGCTGTGCATTTGTGCCGACCTGCTGCACATTTGCATCGACTTCCTGCACATTTGTGATCTGTTATTGTGCTTATAACATTTACCAGAGCTGCGCATTTATCTTGACCTACTGCACATGTACCTTCTGTTTTAGCGCATCTGTAGCTGTGCATCCAAGACAGTGAACTTTCTCGGTCTTTTGAGAGAAACTTTCCAGCGTTTTTGGGTACCCATTTCGATCTTGTGTCAATTTTTGGGGATACGACAAACCAATTGCTCAAGAACTCTAACCCATACAGCAGCAACTGGCAATCTTAGAAACTAAATCTTCCAAAAAGTAATATTTGCCATAGGGCATATCTCCTTATCCATCTGATAAAAGCTTGGCTAAGATACCTTTCTCTTCTAGTTTTGATGAGCCCAAATTTGACAAATATAGGGAAATAGATTATCCACGTATACCAAACCCCTCCCAACATGAGCATGCCAGTACTAGCTATGCCTCGCACCAAGATCGTACATTATTTTCCTGTCTTAATGATACTCTTAACAAGGGAAGCACCACCTTAAGTTTGAAATCGTATACCCCTCCATCTACTAGTCCTCCTTCACCATATCCTAGAAGGCATAGCCCAACGCATACCAGTCCTACAACAACACCAACATCAAGTTCCCCAAGCTCTAATCCAACAAACAAAGAATCCTTGAATAATTTTTTCCAAAGACTTTTTCCAAATTTATGTAGCAAAAGAAAAGCTATGGAGAAATCCAAACCCACCCATCCATCACCTCATTCATCTACCCATGCACCTACGAAGGATGTGATCCAAGGGCTATTGGAAGAGAGTCAACTATGTCCCCAAATTCTGGTCCTTGACCTTACCAAAGATCCTTCCAACAACATATCCTTTCCTCCAACCCCATCATGTAATCCACAACCCGTCAAGCCTATCGAAGAGTTCCCCACCATGAACCAAAGTCAAGGTCCATCGTACCTTCATGTTGTTGACCAAGAGCCTATCCAAGAGTCCTCTACCTCCCCCTCAATTCAAGCACCTCAAGAGTTATGTTAGAGTACACTTTAGAGCATGTGGAAA
Organism: Cunninghamia lanceolata; assembly: GCA_027924645.1. Lineage (NCBI taxonomy): Eukaryota > Viridiplantae > Streptophyta > Pinopsida > Cupressales > Cupressaceae > Cunninghamia > Cunninghamia lanceolata. The sequence goes on from BSBN01000655.1 coordinate 13,140,421, forward strand.
CATCATCCCTTTATCCAAATCAAGATCAAAGTACCCCCTTCCAATCCATCCATAACCTATATCTTTTCCATGATCAAGATATTACCTATGAAGAAGCTATCCATGAGCAACTTGATCCTATACATGAGCAAGAGATCCAATTCCAATCCGTCTATAACCTTTATCTGTTCCATGATCAAGATATTACCTATGAAGAATCCATCCATGAACAACTTGATCCTATACCCATACCTGAGAAAGAAATCCAAATCCGACCCATCTATAACCTATACCTTCTCTATGATCAAGATATTATCATTGATGAAGAACCTCTACACAAACACATTGATCCCATCAAGCTTAATCCTATTTATGATCAAGATCCCATCCACGATCAAGAGCCTATCTACGATTAAGTGAACCATGATGATCCTCTTAGCCAACTTTATGCATTCCATGGTCATGAGCTTATAGCCTCGCCTATCCATCCTCCATCTAGTCCTATCCATGATCGAACAACTTCCACTTCCCTTGATGAGATACTTGCCTCACAAGTGCACATAGATGATCAAACCAATAACTTGGATCTTAGTAAGCATAATGATAATCAAGCTCCTAACGATCCTCCACCATCCATTATTGACCATGCTGCAAATCCACCACCATATATCCTTGGTCTCACTACCTTCATCTATAAATGTTCTTCCTTAGGAGAGCAACAACCATTATCTACTGCTTCACCTTCCTCATCCAATAATGATCTCACATCTAGTATCCAAATCACCCATAATCCTATTATCTGCCGCATATTCCAACATATGAACTATCAAGGTAAAGGCTTAGGCCTTCATGAAAAGGTATTTTGGAGCCCGTCCATGTCAATGTCCCTCCTCGCTCGTATGGCCTTGGATACATACCCTAAGGTGAACAATCCAAAGATGTTGGTACTTCCTCCAATCCTCCTAAATCTACCACTTCCCACCGTACATTTTATCGTATTCCCAAAACATATGTCACCATTCTACCTCCCTTATTGTATACGTCCCAAAAGCATGTGACCATACACCTTCCACCATCCAATCTACCTCTGATACTTCCAACTCGTAACATCCCTCCATACGTTTTACCACCACTTCTTCCAACGCCTTATTCATCCTCTAAAAATCCCAATCATGGCCAACAAATGCACATGTTATCTAGACAAAGAGCTTCCACCAACCTCACTTCCACCATACCGAGGGGATTCAACAACACAAATGTGGATGCCTCTACCTATAAAGTCAAAAATCCTAAAGGTCCTCATGCCTACGGATACAAAATCTAAGAATAAAAAAAACAACCATCTCAAGAGCTGCATACACCCACACACCTCAAAGAAAAAATGAATAAGGTGTGGGTCCCCAAGCAACAAGTAAATTTCTCTGAAATTGCACAAAAGCCACATATACCCAAACCCATACCTTCACAGGTAAAATCTAAAAGCAAAATGGTTTGGGTACCTAAGCAAAAAGCCCTCAAGATAAATGAGACATCCACCTCTCATGAATCCCAACCATCCACACTCTCTTTTTCCATTCAAAAATCTCATTCTATCCACAAATCTCAAATCCATCCATCCCACATGACAAGCAAATATCAGAAAAATGCTCAGTCTATGTGGGTCCCTAAATGCCTAAATCACTCATCCACCAAGCAAAAATTTCCATTGCTTCCTACACCACCTTCCTATCACCCGCTTCAATGTTTATCATGGTATGTGCAACCATTGGTCATGGTTCCCTTCCATCCTGCGACACTTCCACATAACTCCATCTCCCCTCCCTTCCACTATTATCCTATATATCTTCCCCGTCCTATTCCTATGGTCCATGCTTTTGCATAAGCCTTTCCTCCATCCTTGCATAAGTCCTCCATATTCTGCATCATCATCCCCTATCGTACCCTCCATAGTTTGCTATCTACCTTCTCCATCTCACTTTCATGCAATCCCCTACCAACATCTATGAGAAACACTTGACATAGTCCATGCGATGACATCCATCTAACGAGATACTATCACCTTCGTGGAACTTGACTCTTGAGTCCTTCTCGTTTGCTATCCACCTTCTCCTATCCAAATATTCAAAAAAAAAGTGAAAAGAGTAAAGAGAAATCCCTTCGTCCAACAGTGAAAATCTGGCAAACAGGGGCCTTGGATAAGTACCACGATGAAAACCTGGCAAACATGTGTCATGTGTAAGTTGATCTTCTACGTCACCTACACTTGGGGGCACCTTGTCTCATTGGCATATCACTTTCTCCTATTGTTTCCTTCCGTACCATTTCCTATCCTATCCTTATATCCATTTCATACCTATACTGTCAAGTCCATCCATCCTAATCTTCCATTCCTCTATTTTTTTATCTTGATAAAGATTGGGGCACAATGTTAACAAATGTTTTAGATGTCTCCTGACATACCTTATCCCTCCAAACCACACAAATCCTTTATTATCCTCCATCTGCCTATTGTCATAAGCATTATCATGAAAAATTCTAAGTATTCTACCTACAATGGGGCACGTTATTCCTATGCAACTTATTCCTTGGTGATCACATCCTTGCCCTCTTCTGCGTGTATTTTCCTCCACCCACTATAACTCATCCATCTACCTATCCATGGTGTTTCCTTGTCATCAGTATCAAACATTAAGGCTATCCAAAATTCTTCTCCAATGTCATCCCGAAGCATTTCAAAATCCCAACAGTATCAAAACTGCCTAGCGGTAGCCTATCCTTGGCTTTGTACTCTATCCTCATTGTCGCCTTGTCAACTAAGCTCTTATTCGGTATCCTATCCATAGTGTCAGCCTAGTATGGTGTCTGTTGTCAGTATCATAGGGTCAACCCTGAACTACGCTGCCTCTGCATCGTCACATAGGCAAGGCTATTGTCAATGCACCCCTAAGGCTCCGCTTTCCATCCATCCCCTATCTTGTTGTCTATCCTCTAGTCCATCCGTATTCGTGGTCCTAGTCCCGAACTACATTGCCTCTACGTCGTCACGTAGGCAAGGCCATTGTCAATGCGCCCTCGAGGCACTAGGTCAGTCCCTTAGAGTCCATTTCACCAGGCATGCAAGCACAAGCAAACCTCACTTTCCAACATAAATTTTGATGCAGGACATGAATCTATCCAAAAGCAAGGCAAACAAGTACCTAAAACACTCTAAATGATTCTATCTAAATTATGACAAGAAAACACATCTAAATGCAAGAATGTTTTGTGTTTGTGATCAGGTTAGGTCACGTTTTGATTTTTGTTATTATGTCTTCCTATGCTACTCAAGGATGCCAAAAGCTAGAGATGCTATGATGGGGGCATGATCATTTTCTTTGTTTGCTATTTGTGGATCAATCTTTAGTAATGTGAAGCCTTGTCTAACGAAATGATCAACAAAAGATCATCGAGGACATCAGAGGTCTAACATGAAAGGGGACAATCCTTGTCTGTTGATTCACAAGAAATACTCACGTCATCTCGGTCCAATTATACCTAGATGATTGTATTAACTTGCTAAATCAAAATCCATGTAAGTAATACTTAGGTCATCTCAGTTCAATTATACCTAGATGCTTGTATTTTCTTACAACATTTCAAGAACACAAAAAAAAAATCCCAATGATGAAATAAGCACTTCAAAATACTTGCAATGTCAAGATGGCAAAAGCATTCACATCTAGGAAGCATCCACAAAGCATCCATACCCCATGCAATAAAAATTTTGTGTAGAGTATCATTGTTTAGAATCAAAAGCTTGTGAGTCCTTTTGTCGAGTCATTCTTCTGTCAAAAATCAATCTTCTATCTATCATTGTATCTCTCGTCAATAGTTCTAGCTATCAGTCCAGGCAATGATCCAAGTATAGGTCCATCCTTAATCCATACCAATCAAGTCAAGTCAATCTTGTCAAATGATCCAATCACAATCAGTGGTCTTGATCCTTGTCTGGTCGTAAACCAACTCAATCGGTCATAAGTATCAGTGGGATGTATCTTTCCCATGCCTATCGGGTTGCTCTAGGTACCTATCGTTCACCGCCATGACAACACTATCTTTCATGTTGCTCTAGGGATCTATCATTCCCCGCCATGACAACACTATCTTTCATGTTGCTCTAGGGATCTATCGTTCCTCGCCATGATAACACTATTGTCAATCAATATTGATTAATCATTGGTTTACCGCTTGACAGGGGCAATACCTTGTTTGTTCTTGTATCATTTGTGCATACTTGCTTGCTTGCTTGTGTGTGTTATCAATTTATCTTGCATCATGTATCATTCGGCTCTTTCTTCAACAAATTTCTTCACCCTAACCTAACTATTCAACCTTCTTCATCGTGAGATTGTCCGTCTCACACCCTCGACCTTTTCTTCCCATCCAATCTCCTAAGGGGGCATCCTACCGTCGTTAAACCTGTACCAGGGGCAAATTGGGGCATGTATCATTATCAGAAAAATCTATTCTTTGAAATGTGATACAACACATTGCATCAAAGAGGGGAAAAATGTATACACCTAAAAATGACACGACTCTGTCTAAATAAATATTCTTAATATTTATTTTATCTAAATTCCTCTATCAATAAATAAATAAATCAATTTATTTATTTGGTTCATATTCCTCCCATTAATTGAATAAATTGCCTTTATTTAATTAATTTCATCAAAGTCAATTTTATTCTTCCAAGCAATTAAATAATCTTAATTATTTAATTAAGTCAAATTCTTCCTCCAAATTTAAATAAATCAACCAAATTTATTTAAATTCTCTCAATCTCTAAAAATAAAATATAATAAAATATTGTATTTATTCTTCCAAAGCATGCACAAACAATTAAATAAATTATTATTTAATTTCTCTCAAATCATGCAAAAGCAAATCTCAAATTGAGTTAATTGACTTAATCGATCTTGTTTTTATCAACAACTCTTAAATTAGAAAAAAACTTTCTAATTTATGAAATCAAAACTTATCTTTATAAAAGAAAGCAGTTAACTCAAACAAAACAACTTTTGTGTGACACATGTCTTCTTCCTATTCATGCACATCTCTCAAATATCCTATACCGTTGATCTTCTCATTCTTTCTATACCATTGATCTTCTCTCTCACAACTCTATAAATTGAACCCAATTCCTCCATTTCAATCATCCAATCTTTTAGTAACATTACTTTGCAGGAATCACAGTGCGCCTTTGGCACCGAATTCCTCCATTGCTTTTGATCAACTTGTTACCATATCATCACCATTGTGGTGAAGCTCATCTTCATTGCAATAAACTATCTTAGCCATTCCCACTTGACATCTTGGAAAATAGCAAGGAAGTGCACCTTTTGAGGGCCATATTCATACACAAGATCATTTGAGATAGGCGACCAATGGAAGCCATGAAGTAAAGAGGTTTGCAAGGTTTGAGTTCTTTGTTTTGTTTAATCTTATTTGTTTCTTATTTCATTGAGTTATTTGGATTACTTTGATATTATTGATAATCATTCCAATTTTCCAATAACAAGTATCACCTGAAATTATAGAGGAAGTATAGGTTGTTGCACAACAAGTGGAAGAAGCAGAAAAAGAACCAAAAAAAGAACGAGGAATGAATATAGAGAAAATAGATGTATCTGCTAGACAGTTAGTACAATCAGAAAAAGATAAGTGAAATAGAAAATGTGCAAGGTCAAGCTAAGGTACAGACAGAAGAGGCAATACCAGTAGGCATTACAAATACCAATGTTTTAAATGTTGCTAATATTAATATTGAACAGAGTGAACAAGAAAAGAATTTGGAGAAGAGAAATACAGAACAAGATAATGAAAGGGATATAGAGGATGAAGATGAAGAAAAGGAAAATAAAGGGGAGGGATCACAGCATCAGGATAATGCATCTCCTTCAGCACCACAACAGGGTCCACCTCTGGGTCAAAATCCACGACAACAACAACAACAACAATAAGTAGAAACTGAAAAACCTAAGGAGGAGGTAATAAATGAAGAGAAGACAATAGAAACAAGCAGGGAAGCACCAGCTTGGTTGGGTTCTGAGGTTAGAAGAGAGAAAATAGAGATACAGTTGGTTCCCATCGACATCAAAAGCCTATTAGGTGGACATCCACATAAAGAAAAGAGAAAAGCTCAAACCATGTTTGCTATAAAAAGGAGCCCATCTGGATCTAGAACTTTAGAGCTTGCTATACCACAAAAGGACAAGGCAAAGGGAGAAATGACCCTCGAAGATTATCAATTGTTGAATATAGACCTTGGACATGTGACTAGAGAACAACACATTGCTGAATGGGAGGATATAAATAAAGTGACTATGAAAATAATGAAGAAAGATAAGGATAAGTTTGATTATTTGAAGGGGCATATTGTGCAATTACAATAGTTCATACAGGGAATATTTGACCCTAATGTTGGCATGCCTGATCTACCTAAAGATTTACCCATACTATCAAAAGAACAAGTTACTGAATTAGAAAACAAAAAGGTTGAAGCAAATTTGTTTGAAGAGTGGTTTCATACATTTATTCAAAAGGGAGAAAGCACAATAAGGCAGGTAATTGCGAGTTGGGACGTGGCTCTTGCAGAGAAGAATGATTGCAATGTCGTTTTACATCATTGCCAATATAGAATGGAGGAGTGCAAGAGGGAGTTGAATCAGGTTGAGGATATGAATGAAAGAGTTGAAGAGCTGATAGGTGAGGGAATAATAACTTCTCAGGTTGAAAATCATATGCCACAATACATATTGGAGCTAAAATTTGAAGACATGTTAGAGGGTTGCCTTATGAATACTCGGGAGCTAGAAGAAAGTGCTGATGAAGTGATTAGGAAACACATGAAAATAATGCAAAATTTTATTGGGCATGAATGCCAGGAGGTACTAGTCTATGATGCAGCTATGGTAGTTAAAGAATTTAGAGCTATTTATTTACCCTGCCTGGAGAATCCTATTGCATATATGAGCACTGAAATGATTGATTCCATCATGGAATTAAATGCATAGATAAGGAAATATCAGAAAAATAGAGAAGAAGTGGAAGAGAAAATAAGGACATTAAAAGAGAAGGTTGAATTACAGAAATATACATGGACAGTGAGTCAGAGGAATAATCATAATTTTGTTGCAGCATTGATAGCCAAGTACATTGAGTACTTGAAGAGAGAAGAGTGAGAGGGAAAGGTACCAGTGGCAATCGTTGTTTCTTTTGTATATTCATTTGCATATGCTGGGGTATATTTTGTTTTATTGTTATGGCCAGAGTCAACAAGGAGAAAGTTAAAGAAGATTCTGCATTTTGAAAGATCCTAATGGCATCCTTTGCACCAAAAAGAATATTCCTAAAGATATTTTGGAAACGGTTGGGGAATTGATTCCCACTGTTGATTTTGAAAGTTTAAATTGGGACCATTGATTAAGTTCCTTTGTAACTGTAGTAAGGGGGAATTCAAACTTATATAAAGAACCCTGCTACTGGAGTTTTGATTACACAGAGTTTGAGAAAGACATATGTAATATTTAGGCAAGAGAAGTAATAGGATTTGAGCATAATTTTATGTGAAGTGGAATGTGCCTGTGTCTACAGCATGGATAATGTGGAATGTCCAGTTTCTCCCTGTATTTGTAAAAATGTTTGTGAGTTTTGATTAATTGTTAATGTTTTCAGAGAATTTAAAGTCAAAATACATTATAAATTTGAAAGTCTTTTCATATGTTAATGAATACAAACATCTATTTGCTTCGTCTATTCCAGAGTACATTAGATTCAGGTATTTTTAGTGTATTTCCTTTGATGATCGCATTTCTGTATGTGAATTCATGATGCTACTCAGGATAAGCATATATGAAATTTACTCCTTTGAAGCATTACAATTGATTGATCTTGTATACATGAGTAGTAGAGAATTAATTCCTACAGAATAAAGTTTTCTAACCATATCTCTTCTAAACTTTTCCCAAAAATCACAAATAATTAGCATGCACATAGAAATCTGAAGGAAGTTGTCATATATTTGAATAAAGAATGAGGAATTGTAAAGATTTTTGACAATTTTCATATAAATTTGAAAGGCAAAGTTTATTTTATTGAAATTCATGCAAAGCTTTGTGGTTAGGTGGTAAATACATGCAAAGGATCACTAACTTTAGTGTAATTTGTAGTTATTTGCACAAATTGAAGAAGTCCAGTAGGTCACAGATCACTTTAGTTTATCTAAGGCCCGTTGAATATTATAGCTTCACAACGAATTACTGACACATCCAACACGGTTAAGACCTGACCATACAGAAACTTGAGATTAACAATTATTAGTTAATTCTTCATATCTTTCAAGATAGCTAAAGTTCCTTTGTGAATTTTAACTTTGTTGCTCATGTACTTTATATACATCAACAGGGACCTCTTCTTTGAATACTTATTCTCAACCACCTCTCCATTCCACCTATTCTCAGCCACCCATTTCATATAATTATTCACAACCACCTTCCACCTATCACTATGTCCAACCACCACTAACCTATTCACAGCCTCCGCCTATCACAACTCAGGCTCAATCACCCCCTCACTTTGGTTCTAATTCCTCACCGCAAACCACATCTCTTAATGATACCATCTTAAACCAACTTCTACAGAGCATGATTGTTTTACAACAAAAAGTGACAAATTTGACAAATTCTTCACAATCTAATATACCAACTTATCATGCCCGTAATCTCCTATCTTATGCAATCTTGAGAACTCCTATGCCTGAGAGGTTTGAGACTCCTCACTTTGAAAAATATGGTGGAAAAGGTGATCCTAATACTCATGTGGCATCATTCATGACTATGTGTAGTGATTTCTACTTTGAAGAGGACTTGTTAGCAAAACTTTCCCCGTGATCTCTCAAAGATACTGCTTTAGAATGGTTTTGCTCTTTAACTCCAAATTCAATAAACTCTTTTTCGCAATTAGTTGATCAATTTCGACAACATTTTCAAGCAAACATTGGACCTCAAGTTTCCTTGATTGATTTAGTTCATTGCAAGCAAGGTCCAACAGAGAAGTTAACTGAGTTTATTAGTCAGTATCAATCTCTTTATGTACAAATTCAATATCAGATGAAAGATGAGGATGTTTAGAAGGTGTTTATTACAAATCTACAACCTAACATCTATGATAAGATCCTCTTAATGAAGTATAACTCCTTTCAACATTTATGCACCGCCCTTCGTGATTATCAACTTTCGTCTAGTCAGTATGAAAACCAAAACTCATCGACTTAAGTTGGTCAATCCATGTGTGGACTATCGCAAAACAACTTTAAGAAGAACAATAATAGGAGTTTCATCAAGATTAATGGACCCAATTCAAATAACTTTTCTCAAGTGTCTGCTATCACTAGTCTGAACAAAGGCACCGTATCAGCAAAGAAAGTGTACTCCGATATCTGAGTCTTACCATTCTATCATGAATCAAGTTATGAGTAATAATCTTATGAAGCTTCCCCCGATTAAGCCTTTGGATCCTAATAAACCTCAAGGACCTTATTTCGATGCTAATGCCTTTTGTAATTTTCATTAGACACAAGGATATGATACTGAACGATGTATGCGTCTTAACATGAAATACAAGAACTCATCGACTCGAATGTGATACAGGTATCGGGTGTGAATGACAATTGAAATAAGTTGGTTGCTTCGTCGAATTAAAATTTACAAATCTTTACTAATCCTTTCCCTAAGCATATTGATAACAATATGATGGAACAGGGTTTAGTGGAAGTAGATGATGAGGATTATTTGGAATATGACAACATCGTGGGTATAATAGAAGTGGATAAGGAAAAGTTGGATAACCCATCTCATCGACGCAGAAAAGGAATTTATGCTAAGGTTCCTCCTTCATTATCCTTACAAGGATTGAGAGTAACCAAAATGCATCAGAAAAACAAATGGAACAACCGATATAAACAACTATAATAAAGCAAAAGAGTGAGATAGTACAAGATGATTCTTGTCACTATGGTAGATGAAATCAACAATGAAAGTTGGCTAAAAATTAGAAAAGAGTAAGACGATTATCATCAGTGGGAAATAATAGTGGTTCTCCTCCTCAAAAGCAACAAAAGGTCTCACTTACACAAGAATCCAAGAAACAAGCATTACATGGATTTTCTGACAATAAACAAGACTCTCATAAGAACCACTTGACCTTTGCACAAAACTTGATCGAATACCTCTCTAAGAGGTTCACAAGTTCTAAAATTTAGTATGATGGTACTACCAGGTAAGTATTTCTAACCCTTTATCTCTCATGACATGTTTCCCCGTGATGTGTTATGTGTTGTTTAGGCCTTCTGGGATGACCCTTGGTTCTCTTGTAAGGTCTAGGATACCAGGAGACCACCTTTGTTGTGACCCTTCTTCTATTTGTATCATCATTCTTCTATATTGCTTCTCCTCTATTTTTTACTGTTGTGTGTTGTGTCTTACGGACATAGCGTTGCGGTTGGTGACTTGGGGGCACCCTCCTACGTGACTGTCCCTAAGGCACTTGTTTCTCCTCTCTTAATTTATTATTTCCCTTCCTCTAGTGCTTCTATCTAGCGAGCGGATGACAAAAAATATATTATATTGATGTGGACCTAGTGTCCCTTTAGCGAGAAATCAAAAATTGTACTTAGTTCCTATGACGATGGGGTTGATATATATTATCCGATGCTTGGCTAGTAGAATCACTCTGTGCACTTTGTCATGTGATCTTAATGGTGTCTTATCGCACTTACAAAACATAACAATATTACTGCTCCATGCACTTTGTCTATCTTGAATCTTGCATTACGCATTGTTGTTTATCATGATTATATGGACACTAACACTTTTCTTGTAGGAATATGTTTGTGGGAACATTTGGTGATCATAAAGTACATGTCACCTCTAGGGGCATGGGCTTTGTGAGAGCTCATGTTCCCTTGTGTGTTTTCTTCCTACCTTAATGTGCTTGATATTGATACCTAATATCAACCACCTTAAATTGGGGGAATATATAAGGTAAGCTATTTGTTGTAGATGTTGGCAATGTGCTTGTTCTCAGGTGGAGTCTTAAAGACTGGTGGCGATGAGTCCCTCCTACACTCTGAGATTTGTTTACAATAATTTAAGCCCTCATTGTGGGGTGGGGATATCACGTCTCTTTTCTATCTTAATTCCTCATCACAAGGTGGGGATGGTGTATTTCTCATGGGGAGTGCACATCCTGTCATTTTAAAAAATTCCTCATTGCAAGGTGGGGAGTAGTTCTCTGACTAACTCAACCCTTAAGCGTGTCTTCAGAGATTGTTGTGGTGAAGCCCAATCATCGGTGTGTGCTTGTAATATGCCTGAGATGGTGTTGAACCTAGAAATAGGAACACTCCATCGCTTGTTTGCCATTTGTTCTCTGTGTCTTTCGAGTGTGTGTCTATTATGTGTTTGTTCCCAAGCATAGTCTTACAGACCAGTGGCGATGAGTCCCTCCTATGCTTTGGGATTTGTATGGAGTGTTTGATTTGTATGGCATGCTTGATTTGTTTGGCGTGTCTATTGCCCCATATGTAGTCTTAAACACTGGTGGCGATGAGTCCCTCCTACATTATGGGTGGTGTGTTTACTTTTCTTGTACTTGCATCTGCATTTCATATATATGAAAAGAAAAAGAAAAAGAAAAAGAAAATCATCACTGTCTTCACTACATTCACTATATTCATTGTGTTTTGCGTGTCTTCAATGTTGTCTTCTCCAAATTTTACGTGACTGTACCTATCTTCTCCGTGCTTGGCGTGTTTGTTGTGCTTTTTGACCATACTTTAATGCATGTATTGGCCTTGCATTTATACATACATTAAAGTGGGGGCTAAATGTTACGTCAAAAAATGTCCCCTTGGGGGCTTTTCCCTCTTAAGGTTTAGCTCTTGGGTCCTGTTTATGCATTTAGAGCATTTTTCATGTTAATTTGACATCCCGATGAGAAAACCATGAAGATTCATGGCAAATCGGACCTAAGGGGTGCACTTGACATAAGTCCTACCTGAAATAGGGGGAGGACTTGGGCATCCGCACCCTAGTCCTGCCCTATTTTAGGTCAGGACCAATTTCAAAGTGTCAGTTTATGACCGTTATTTAGGTCCTATGCCGACACGATAAGTTTGAATTACAAAATTCTTAGCGGGAATGTTTGTAGTTGCATATATAAGCATGCTTAGGCATTCATTTGTAAACTAGATGATAATTTTGATTCATGAGCTTGTGTAGAAGTGATTCAATGCATTCATTATGTGTTGTAGAGCAGAATTTGTGTTGTTCTTATGTTTGTATTTGCAAATTTGGCAGCCATCTCCTCATGGCATGAAGAGCATCTTCCTTCCATGATATCTTCACTACAAGGTGATATCAATTGTGTTTTCTATCATTTATCATTTAGATTTTGCCTCTATCCTGCAGGGATACACACTCTTTATCTGACAATGGTGTTTGAAAGACTTGAATGTCTCTCTGGGGCTTGACTGAGGCAAGCCTCTAAACACCACAACCCCCAACCCATTTTTCTGTGATTGCAGTTTATAGGTTATGGAAGCAGAAAAAGTGGAGTTGCAGGAGAGTAGTGCAGACTATCAAAATTGTAGATCAGAGAAGAAAATAGGGACCTAGACTCAGACGCCCGCTCATTAGTCCTCTAGATCCTGCAATAGAAAAATCCTTGGAACAATAGGAACAGGTTGTAGACAAGATTCCCAGATCCTGATAGAAATGGTGGCACTGGACTAGGGCACCCTCTCATTAGTCCCCGATTTTTCTATTTTCTGAACTTTGAAATCTGGTATGCATTTGTTTCTCATTTGATATCTCTGTGTGCAAGTATTTTTCGTAATTTGTCCGTTTGCTTCCAAATTTGCATAATTAGGGTTTTGAGCATAAGTGGACTTAATTGAATAACAAAATCACACAATTCTAATTTTCCCCTATATTTTGAGTGACTGAAGGCTTGTAGTAGACTTCCTACACGGCTAAAGTCCTTGAATGTTTAGAGGTGAAAGGAGGATTTATACAAACTAGCAAAATCAACCCTAAACACAAACAAATCCTCTTCATCAAATTTCACCTTAAACACCTTGAAGTTCTTATAAATAGAGAATGCCAAAAACATCCTAATGGCTTCCAATCTTGCTACAGGTGAAAATGTTTCTTCAAAATCTATGCCTTCAACTTGTGCATATCCTTTACAAACCAAATGTGCCTTATTCCTCACAACTTCTCCATCCTCATTTAGTTTGTTTTTAAACATCCATTTAGTGCCTATCACGTTCTTTTCTGCAGGCTGTGGAACCAATTCCCACATTTGATTTTTGTCAATCTGATTGAGTTCCTCTTCCATTGCAATGATCCATCCTTCATCCTCACTAGCATCATTAAATGTTTTAGGTTCAATCTTAGAGAGTAAAGATAAATTTACCTGTTCATTTTCCCTAGCAACTTTCCTTTGTGTTTGCATGGCTTCATTTTTATTGCTGATTATTTGCTGTTATGGATGATCTTTCTACACATATCTTGTAGGTGCCTCACCAGTTGATTCTTTAGGTTTTTCTTCATCAGTATCACCTTCTTTTTCTGCTGATCCATCTGAGCATCTGTCTTTATTCTGAGTTAGATGTGGCTGGTCCTCATCTACCCTAACATTAGTACTTTCTAGAATTCTATGCAATCACTTATTGTAACATTTGGATCTACTAGAGTATCCCAAAAAAAATCCCTTCATCACACCTTGAATCAAAGCTTCCAAGGCTGTCCTTATCTCTTCTAATGTAGCACTTGCTACCAAACACCCTGAAATATTTGACTGTCGTGGATCTACCATGCCCTAATTCATATGACATCTTGTCAGCTTTTACCCTTAGCTGCACTCTGTTCAAAGTATACATTGTTGTGTGTACTACCTCTTTCTAGTAAACATCAGGTAATTTTGCCTCATTTAGCATTGTTCTTGCCATTTCTTTTACCATTCTATTTTTCCTTTCCACAACACCATTCTTCTGTGGTGTTCTAGGGGTGGAATACTATCTTTTTATGCCATGACTTTCACAGTATTTTACAAACTCATTGGAGGTGAATTCTCCACCTCTGTCTAATCTTAGGCATTTGATTTCTAGACCACTCTCCTTCTCAACCAAAGACCTAAAAGCCTTAAATCTCTCAAAGGATTCTGATTTATCCTTTAGAAAGGTTACCCATGTCATTTGTGAGAAATCATCAACCAATTGTTGCAAGTATGTGCTAACTGGTGTTGCAATTGATGTCAACATGTTTGTGTTGTCATTGGTGCCAACTGTATATTCTAATGTTGATGTTTGTTGATTGATTGAAGAACACTGTCTAAGTATTTTGCTCCGCATTTTCTCTATATTGAAGACTAGAGTATGAGCTTTGGATATGATTTAGAGAAGTGTTTGAAGATACTAAATCTAGAATTTGGTGGTCCAGATCATTGTGTAGAAAAAGTTCTATTCACCAGTGTGAAAACTGTGCCTGGCAAGGTTTGCAGAGTGACAGGGAGAAAGTGTTTTTCTCTGCATTTCTCCACAGATTGGATTTTGGCTTTGTAGTTTTGGACTTAAGCTTAGAAGGTCCTTAGACATCTTCATTCCAAAGGATATGTGATTTGAAGCTCCAGAAAGCAAGTTTCTAATTAGCAGAGTTTGATAGTGTTTGATAAGAAGCAGTCTGTGATATGTTCTTCAAGTGATATATGTTGCGGTTGGATTTGTTGACTCGCAAGTGATTATATGCTATTCATAGATGTCTCCAGAATGTGTTGAAGACATGTGCTTGATCCGTAAGCTACAATGAAGATCTTGCAAGCAAGTTTTTTTAAGTGTTCTTGATATGTGCATAAGTTCTAGCCGACTTGATTTGTCACACTTGTTGTGGAGGTGATTCGTGGATTGTGGAAGCATGTCCAAGCATGTGAAGATGTATTTGGGTCTGAGCTAAGCTATGATGTGTTCATCCTTCATTCATTTACTCCGCAAGTTTGTTTAGGTCTAGTCCTAATTTTATTTATGTATGTATGCTGACCTTGGAGAAAGTTTCAATGGTTGTAGAATGCAATGCCAACCTTGATGTTCATTCCAAGGTTGATGATGGATATAAATACATGTAATAAATTTGTGTTTGAGGTGTGATTGTGTGAAGATGCAAAGATAAGTCTGAAGTGTAAAAGCAGAGTAGAGCATAGGAGTTATATTGTGCTTCAATGGAACTAAACTTAGGCATGACATAGATGCTACTAAATCAGTTCACCCTTGGCAGTGAGCCACCCCTAACAGTGAGCCAACCCTCAGTAGTGAGCCACCCTTTGGTAGTGAGCCATCCTTTTGGGTAGTGAGCCCTTTGGCAGTGAGACACCTTTTGATATTCGGTATTGTTACTACATTATATTGTGAGCTAACACTCACCGTGGTTTTTCCCTATTTAGGGTTTTCCACATAAAAATTTTGTGTTCATGTGTGTATGGTGTTGATGTGTTCATGTTTTGATTGTTCTATTCATGGATAATGCTCATAACAGAATAAGGAGTTAGGTTAAGTGAATGTGAAAGTGTTTTTGGTTTAAAGAAGTTAAAGTTTTGATACAACTAATTCACTCCCCTCTCAGTTGTCTTGTGCCTTTCAACACCAATAACATGAAATATCTCTCACCTTTAAGTCCTTGTGTCCTAGTTAGACTACATAGGTTAGTATGAACTAACTCCAAGAGTCTTGAAGTAGAGTATTCTTTTGTTTTGTAGCTTGACCTTGTCTGCTTCCCATGCTAACATTCCTTACAAATTGTATTTGCTGGCTTGGTGATTTTAGGCAAATGCCTAACTGTTCTTTTTGAACTTACCTTCACAAGGTTGTCAAAATTGATATGTCCCAATATTCTATGCCACAACCAACTTTCATCAATCTATCCCATCAAACAACTTTTACCTTGAATCTCCTTGAGATTGTAAAGATTATTATATGTTTTGCTTGCTTCAGCTGCTAACTTACCAGAACTTGCTTTCCTGATTTTGCAACCTTTTGCATTAAAGGTCAGATTGTATCCATTTTCACACATTTGACTTACACTCAACAAATTATGCTTCAGTCCTTCCACATAGTAGACATTATGAGTCTTAGATTTTCCATAAATACTCAGTGTTCCTTTACCATAGATCGTAGCTGTGTTGTCACCAAACTTAACTAAGCCTCCATTCAATTCTTGTAGACTTATAAACTTATTTTTATCTTCGGTCATGTGACTAGAGCAACCACTGTCTATCACCCATGGATCCTGTCTCTTAGCATGAAATGTCGTCTATACTATCAGAGATGCTTCTTTCTTCTGATCATCCTTCTTCTTCTTCCAAATTTTCTTAGTTTTCTTCTCTTTATTCACAAGAGAATCTAATGCATTATCCTCATTAGGAGGAACATTCTCCTTTCTTTCTTGTTTGTTAGTTTTTACAAAGCTTGTTCTATAAAATTTTGCAATATGACCAAAGTTATTGCATTTATAACAAACTATTCTAAAATCTCCTAGAGGTGCAAAAGAAAATTTGCTAATAAAATTAGTTCTTCTCCTAGGAAGAGTTCTACAACTAACAACCCTATGACCATATTGATTACATGAATAATATCCATAAAAGGATTGAGGAAACCTGATTATGCCAGCATAACTTGCAGGAGGGGGACCTTTGAATCTTTTCTCCTTCAAATCTCTGACTTTTGTGAAGCTATCATCTTCCTTCTTCTTCTTCTCTTTAGTATTTCTAGGAGGATCACTAGACTTTGAGTGCTAACCTTCTTCAAGTCCTAAACCAGCCATGATCTTTGGAAATCTTTGACTATCTATCATTTCATCAAGCATGCCACTGCTCTTTTCAAATTTTAGATTTAGGTTGATCTTATCCTTAGCCTTTTCTAATTCTTTTCTCAGAGATACCACTTCAGATTCCAGCTTTAGACATTCTTTTGTTTTATCTTTCAATTTAGATTTAGTAACTTCTATTTCTTGGCTTCTTCCACTTGTGTCTTCAAAATAATAATCAACTCTTCTGATTCAGCAAGCTTCTTAGACATCATATCTTCTTGAAGTTGCAGCTTTAGTTTAGAGCTTATCTTCCTAAGTTTCTCAATCTATTCTAAAGCACATACCAACTCTCCTTCCAAATATACTTCTGCTTCTTCTTGATTCTTAGGATCTTCCAGATTAGTATTGTTTTGATCTATATCAGTAGTCTCCACTATCATGAACAGGTATTCATTTTCTTCAGCCTCAGAAATGCCTTCATTGTTGTCTTCTAAGATGGGGCTATCTTTAGAGGAATTATTGTCACCTTCTATGTATAGACTCTTCTTGTTCTTCTGAAAATTCTTCTTCTTCAGATAGAATTGCTTGTTACTTTTCTTACTATCAAATTCATTACTTTTATCTTTTCCTTCAAAAGGACATTTAGCAGCAAAGTGACCAACCTTCCCACAATTAAAACATTTAAAGGGTAACTTACCTTTATACTTCCCAGATCTTCTCTTTAATCTTCTTACAAAATTGGTCTCTTCTTCATCTGTCTCAGATTTAGGATCTACATTATTTTCCTTCTTTGATGCCTTAAATTCAGCTTCTTTCTTTGAAATCTCAGTACCACCTATCCTCATTTCATAGGTAGTAAAAATACCATGTAGCTCATCAAAAGTTATCTTATTAAGATCTTTTTCTTCTTCTATAGTAGAGACTTTAGAATCATACCTGGAAGGTAAAGATCTAAGTATCTTTTGAACAATCACTAGCTCTTTTACTTCATCTAGTCTTATCATAGCATTCAAAACTTCATCAACTCTGAGTAGGTAATCATCAATCTTTTCTTCCTCTCTCATTTTTAGGCTTTTAAATCTTCCTTTAAAGGTCTGCAACTTGGCATTTTTCACCTTTGTATCTCCTTCATAAATGCTTTGAAGCTTATCTCAGATTTCTTTTGTAGACTTGCATTGCCTTAATTTCACAAATTTAGAGTTAGCTAAACCACATAGAATTGCATTATTAGCCTTAACATTATTCTCACATTCCTTCTTACCCACTGGTTTGTTGAAGGAGTTCCAGGAGCAGTATAACCATCCTTAATAGATTTCCAAACACCAAACCCTATTGATGTTAGGCAGGCTTCTATCTGTATACTCCAGAACGCATAATTCGTTCCATCAAACAATGGTGCTTTGTTTGAGTGAGATCCTTCTTGACCGGCCATGTGTTCAATCTCCCAAATCAACCTTTAGCTATTATGCTTTTTCCAAGGAACCTGCTCTGATACCAATTGTTAGAACACAAGTAATCTACTAAGAGGGGGGTGAATCAGTATATAATAAAACTTAAAACTTCAAGCCTCTAGAATGCAGATCAAAATAACTTTCAATGCAACAACAACAACAAGAAAGCATGCACACATTAACACCAAATATACATGGAAACCCAATATGGGAAAAACCATGGTGAGAAAATTCTGCTAGGATCTACCGTCCTAATCCAGCCGCACAAATGAAAACTTGATTATAATATTTAAGAGCACCAACTCTAAGGAATCACCATATCCTAGATTTAAGAGCACCAACTCTAAGGAGACTACAATCCTCTGATCTAAGCACCAATCAGTCCATAGGAGGCACCAACCTCACTGGTTCATTACATATTCAAGTATGCAGCCATTTGGTTATTCATAAACCTCACTTGCATCAATTCAAATCATATACAATCTTCTCCTCTCACACTGCTCACATAGATTCACTTTGCACTAGATTCTTCTCATGCTTGCATCAATCTATCTCTCTATATATTATTCTATTAAAATAGCTTCTATATGTATAGCTATTGCTGCACACACTCACACATCTACATGTTTACACTCCAATCTTTTCACACTTCTACTTTTTGCATGTATTTGCGCTTATTGCATGTCCGCACTCCACTTTGGCTTTTCTACAATTCCGCTTTTCTGCATGACTAGAAAAAACACTTCTGCATGTAGCTCTATGCATGCATTAAATCTTCTTTTCTGCTATTTTCTCATCGTTAAAATCAATCACAGTTGTAGTTCTATTTATATCTTCATGCATGCAAAAATCTAGCTTTTATTCAATTTTATCAATTGTCATCACCATGCAATCTGTTGTTTACACCATCATCGCCATGCATACACTATTAGTCCTTATCCACTAAAAAAGTATCCTAATTTCGTACCAAAAATATAGTCGTTGTCCCCTTTTATTACTTTTAATTATCCTCTCTTATCGATGAATTTGTCCTTTCTCAAACTTTAGCTTTCAACCCTTTATCAACAATTTTCTCATTCTTTAAACTTCAGCTTTTTACTACTTTATCAGCGAATCTTGTCTTTTGAGAACCTTGCCTATCTTCTCCTTTATCGACGAACATTATCTTTTTTGAACCTTGGCTCTTATCATCTTTGTTGGCAAAAATCACTTTTTCTGAACTCTCCTTGAGCGGTTTATCCATTCTATTGGAAAAATCCACATTTCTCAAAATCCACCCTCTAATTCCTTTATCGGCACAAATGATAAACCACAAACTCACTTCTTTGAGCTCTTTATCATCTAGTCAGTGAATTGAGAAATATTTGAACTTTCAAACTAGTTCGTCATATGCATACTTTCCCAAAAAAAGTACTCAAAAACACTTTGTTGTTTCTTTTAAAACACTCAACACAGATGGTTGTTGGAAAATCAGCGAAGAACCAAACTTCCAAACTTCCAAAGACTTAAACTTTTCCTTCGTCAACACCTCCATTGGCTAGTCGGCAAATAGGTGAAAAAACTAAACTTTCGAACAAGTTCATAAAAGAAGAACTTTTCTGATATCATAAGTCTTCAATGAAAAGAATTTCTTCTAAGTGTTCACTTATCTTTTTCCTCTGTCGGTGAACCTGCCAGTTTGTGAACTGAATAAACTCTGACTGGCTATAACTTAGCCAATTTTCACCCAAACTTCACCAAATTGAAACTGGGGATACCCATTTGGGTCTTTAACAAAATGAAGTCCTACGTTTGGTAATATGACCTGAAATGGCAACAAATCAATAACTCTTCATTTCTTTACCTTAGACATTTTGCTTCTATGCACTTCTCCTCTGCCAGAGACACTCTAACAAACTCCTTTGACATCCAAATTTGACATTGAAATGACAATATATCAACACAAAAACTTGACCTCATGCTTATGAGAAACATTTAAACCTAACATCAATGCCTCAGACTCAACTATGTTATTAGTTCACTAGAAATCAAGTTTGCAAGAAAGTCCAAACTATTCCTTATCCTGTACAGTCAAAAGTATGCCTGCACCCGAGCCATCTCTAGAACATGCACCATCAAAGTACAATGTCCACAAAACATTTCATCATGCATAGGAGAAACAATTTGAGGTAGATCAACACATAGATTATGTTCATTGTCAACACAAAACCCATAAAATAATCAATACCAGTGTCAAAGAAGTTCACTTGTTCATGGGTTTTCTAACTATCCTTTGTGTTTTGGTCTTCTACCTTTTTCTCCCTATAAAGATTCACTTATACACCATGGACTAGAATGGTAGAATATGATAGATCCATCTATATAATCCCACCCATAGAGGCTGTCCACTTTCTAGATAACAACATACCCCATTTACCAAAGCAATCCACAACAATTATATCCATCAAGATGAACTTGTCTGGATATGCAGCCAACTGAACATCAACACCTTTGACAAGACCAATCACATTTACTTCTCTTAAGTCCATATCAAAGCACTTTCCAAGATACTTGGACACCTTCAACCCCAAATCATTCATGATTTCGAGTGGCATGACATTACTATATGCTCCATCAACCTCGTAAATCACCCTTGTAAATCCTATGTAATTAATTACTCCTAATATTGTTTGTAAATCACCCATAAGGGATGAAAGGTTTCACCAGCAGTAGTCTTGTTTCAGCTACATGTTTATATCCAGTCCTTGACACTCATTCATCCGTGACGGGGGGTCACAGGGGGGTTTCCCCCCTGCGAAGGGTCCAGGGGGATCATCCCCCCAGCGGGGGGTTCAGGGGCTACGTGCCTCAACGGGGGTTTAGGGGCAGCGCCCCTGAAACCACATTTTATTTATATTTTATCATTGTAAATCTAGACCGTTCATCATTAGGTCACATATCTGATGGTTGATATTATGCTAGTTTTCTTTCCCTAGAAGGCAAGCCTCTTTTATAAGGATATTTGTACTACATTTTTTATTAGAGTTGAGAGTAACAAACACCGCTGGATTGAAGACTAAAGAAACATAGGAAGTGCATGTATTGTAATCTCATATTTGAAGATAATATAACTTGGAGCCTCTTTTCTTGGTGGAGTGTTTTACTTGAAAGGGTTTTCTCCATGTTACATATTGTGTTATGTGTTTAGTTCTTAATGCATGTTATTTCTATTTAGTGGGTTTTATTTCTGTTGTAATCTCCATTGATTCTACATTGTTTAGAGGATATAAATAAGATTTGAATTAGATTTCTGTTGTGTGGTTTGCACCTTCATTTCTAACATTTGGTATCAGAGCTTAGCCAGTTTTAATTCTTGGGTGGTATTGGAAGGTTTTTTAGCTGTAGTGGGAGATTTGGTTGTTGTTTGTTAGCACATCTTGTGTAGATATCATGGCTTCATCCACTGTTGCTTCTACCTCTCGATTGGACATTGAAAAGTTCAATGGTATGGGGTATAAATTTTGGAAGCTGAAAATAGAGGATTTGCTAGAAGAAAGAAATAAGTGGTTGGCTGTTATGAAAGAAAAGAAACCTAATGATGTTGCTCCTGATGAGTGGGAAAGACTGGATAAAAAGGAACGAGGTACAATCCGGCCGTGCCTTGCAGATTCTGTTCTACTGAATGTTGCAAGTGAAAAGTCTGCACATAGCTTGTGGAAGCATCTAGGTGAGATCTACCAAGCCAAGAGTATGGTAAATAAACTTTATTTAAAGCGTAAGTTATTTTCCATGAAAATGAAAGAGGGTGAATCAGTTGCAGAGCATTTGAATTTATTTAAATTGTTATTGAGTCAACTAGCATCTGTAGATGTGGAGGTGAATGAGGAAGATAAATGTAAGTTGCTTCTTCGTTCTTTGCCTGAGTCATGGGATAATGATATTTTGGCTATCACTACTAGCCTCACAGATCTGAAGTTGGATGCTCTTGTTTCAGTTCTGCTGTCACATGAATTGAGGAATAAAAGTTCAGATAGTTCAAGGGATGCTCTTAGTGTTAGGGGAAGGTCTATGGAAAGAGGGCCAAAAGGAGATTAAAAGGGGTCTAAAGACAAGTCTAAGGGCCATTCTAAGACTCTTGGAAAGAAGAACAGAGTCAAGTGATGGAACTGTGGAAAGAGAGGACATATGAAAAAAGAATGTAGAAACCCAAATAAATAATGGGATTCCTCTACTGATAAGTCTTCGAATGCAGGTGATGAGGTTTTACTTTCTGCATGTAATTCTATTTCTCATGATCATTGGTTGGTTGACTCAAGATTCTTGTACCATATGACCCCGCATAAAGAATGGTTTTCTAGATATGAAGAGTATGATGGAGGAAATGTGTACCTCAGGGACAACTCTTCATATCCTATTGTTGGACGAGGGAAGGTAATGTTGTGTTTCAATGATGGGAGAATTAAAACCCTCCCTGGTGTTTTTCATGTTCCTAGATTGGCTAGAAATTTGATTTCTATTTCAAAGCTGAATGATTTGGGAATGCATGTGACATTTGATAAGCATGGCTATAGATTGGTGAGAGAAAACTTGGTGGCAGTGAAGGGAAAAAGATTGGGAACTTTGTTTAAGCTAGAAGCCACTACTATTTGTAATGCCTCTTATGTATATGAGGCTAATACTAAAAATACATGTATGTTGTGGCACTGTAGATTGGGCCACATAAGTCAGTCTGGTTTAAAGACTATCTTAAATAAAAAATTGTTAGATGGTTTATCCTATTTTGATGAGAGTTTCAAAAATTGTGAACATTGTGTGTTTGGAAAACAGAATAGGCAGTAATAAATCTAATGATAAATTGGAACTTATTCATTTGGATGTTTTTGGTCTAGTGGATGTTGAATCAATTAGAAAATCTAGATATTTTGTTTCCTTCATTGATGATGTTTCAAGGTTTACCTAGATTTATTTTATGCATCACAAATCCAAAGTTTTCACTAAGTTATAAGAAATTTAAATCCTTAGTTGAAAAGAAATCAAATTATAAGATAAAGGTTTTGAGATCTGACAATGGAGTGGAATATTGTTCTAAGGAATTTTATGAATTCTGTAACCATGCAGGTATGGGTATGTGCAAGATCATGATGGGCCAAACTATACCTCTAAGTGGCAATGAAAATACAAAAAATCAGACTTAATCAAGTTCATGTGAAAATTTGAATGGATTATCTACGCAATTTGCAAAAGATGTAAGAATGAAATTTTTAGAGAATTGAATCTAGTTTATGGGCTACTATTTAAAAAAAAAACTAAATTTACTTGTGAAAAATGAATATTTCAATGAACAACTATTAAATTTTTTAGAAATAAATAAAAAAGTGGGTGTCATTCCATCCAACTTAACTATGAGCAAAAATATATATATATTTTTTGAAACTTTCAAAGTAAGTAGAGGACTCATGCCCGGATGTGATGCATATTTTTTTGAATAAAATGATTAGTTATGATTTTTTTACTGTGACTTTTTTTAAAAACTAAAAAGTAATTTTCCAGCCAACCTAACTCGATAAAAAAAAATCAGAATTCAATTTTTTTTAACCTATAGCTAGAAAAGCATAGAGTGTGAAACAACTTTTGGATCTCAAAAAGGTGAAACAGTTTGAAAGTTATGGATGTTTTTCAATCATTGTCCATTAGGATTTCAGACACACACTATATAGAAAATTATTAATAATATTTAATAAAATGATAACCAAACAAATCTTATATTTTTAGAAAGTTGACAATTTCTTCTATAAACCCTTTTCGTTTTATCAATTTTGCATTAAAAAAAGTTGTCAGCATGAAGGGTGAAGTTTGAAGAAGAGAGTGAAACTAGTAAACATGTTAGAATTCAGGGAAAGTCAACTATGACAGTCTTGAGCTTAAATACAAGGCAAAACTGAAGCAAAACGGATATCCATTACTAATGGATATCTGTTAATAACGGATATCCATTTTGGGGAGCCCAGAAACTGATATCCATTTCTGGAACTATAGAAATCTCTCTCTCTCTCTCTCTCTCTCTCTCCTAGTTAAATCCTTTTCCTAGCTTTCCTAGTTTTCCTTTTCCTTTCCAATTTCCCTTTAGATCCCACCAATTTTTACCCTATTTTACTATTTTCCACCTCTCATCTCATCATTCTTCCCATCCAATGAACTTTAGTTTTATCTTGTTTCCATTTCATCCTCCCAATTTATATCCTCATCCCTCTTTGCATGTCCTAGTTTTCTTGTTTCCATTTGCTTTGTTGATGAGAGAGAGAGAGAGGTTCAAATTTTAAAGAGATGCAACTTTGTCGATTGGTTGAAAAGATGTTAACCATGTGACAATAGAAATTTGCAAGTTGAATTGTAGGTTCTATAAGTTCTAAGCATAAACCAATGAAAAGAATAACAAAAATACCATTTGTATAGTTCCAGAAATGGATATCCATTTCTGGAAAATGGATATTCACAAAATGGATATCCAAACCAAAACGGATATTCTTAACATGCCTATGAAAGTCAAAGTTGGCCAATTTACGAATTTGGCTAAGTAAAGATGTGATTTTTTTCTATTGCCACTGTTTGGCCCACGATGATCCTGCACATACCTATATTGTTAGATAGAAAACTACTCTGTATACTCCACAATAGAATGGAGTGGTAGAAAGGATGAATCAGACAATAATGGAAAGAGCCAGAAGTATGTTGAGTGAATCGCAGTTTAATATATATTTTTGGATAGAAGCTATGTGTACTGCAAACTACTTGATTAGCAGATCTCTGTGTAAGGCTCTTGTTTCAACTCCTTATGAAATGTGGACAGGTAAGAAACCTTTTGTTTCACATTTAAGAATGTTCATGTGCCTAAAAAATGAACTAAGTTGGATCCAAAATCTGAAAAGTGTACTTTCATTGGATATGGTGATAATGTAAAAGGTTATAAGCTTTGGAATCCTCTAACCTGAAAGATTATATATTCTAGAGATGTTATTTTTAGGGAACTTAGTGTTATTTCAGAACTTGAACAACCAAAGGAAAAAGAAGAAAAGGTGAAGAGAGTGCATTTAGAATCAGAGCATGAAGATGCACCTCAAGAAGAACATAATGATGGATTGGGGGTGAAAAAGCAGAAGACTTGAGTGAAAGTTCTGATGAGGAAGAATCTGTTGTGACAGAAGAAGTTGGTATAGATGAGCATGCAAAAGAACCTGAAGAGTCTATTACCCCACCTCTGAGAAGATCCACAAGACAATGAAACCCAGTTGACAAGTATAGCCCACCAGATTTTTGTTGTGTATTTGCTTTATTGAGTACTGACAATGAGCCTAGATCCTATAGGGAAGCTATTCATGTAGATGATAGTGAGTCTTGGTAGTTAGCCATGCAGGAGGAGATGATGGCTTTAGACTCTTGCAACACCTGGGATCTTGTTCGTTTGACCAAAGGAAGAAAGGCCATAGGTTGTAAGTGGGTCTTCAAGAAGAAGTTTGGAGCAGATGGTTCATTGGAGAAGTACAAGGCTAGACAGGTAGCCAAGGGCTACTCCTAGAGAGAGGGAGTTGATTTTGGTGAAATTTTATCTCTTGTTGCTAAATTAACTTCTATTAGATTTCTCTTATCCATTGTTGTAGCCCTTGATTGGGAAATAGAGCAAATGGATGTTAAGACTGCGTTCTTGCATGGAGATGTTGAGGAAGAAATTTACATGCAACAACCTACATGTTTTGAGGTAAAAGGGAAAGAACATTGGGTTTGCAGATTGAAGAGGTCTCTTTATGGTCTGAAATAGTCCCCCACAATGTGGTACTAGAAATTTGATTCATTTGTGTTGAAAGTGGGTTTTGTTAGAAGTGAGGAGGATCACTATGTTTAAATTTATTGTATTGATGATTCTATTCTGATCATTGCATTGTATGTTGATGACATGTTATTTTTCAGCAATACTAAGGGTATGATTAGTGACTTGAAAGCCCAACTTTTAGGCGCATTCGAAATGAAGGATCTTGGAGCTACTAGGTATATTTTGGGGATGGAGATCAAAAGGGATAGAGGTAACATAAAGCTTTGATTGTCTCGGAGTAAGTATGTGAATACCATTTTGTAGAGATTTAGTATGTAGGACTGTAACCTAGTTAAAGTTCCTTTACCCATTGGTACTAAGATTTCATTAGAAATGTGTCTAAAGAATGAGGATGATTTAGAGGATATGTCTAATGTGCCATATGCTAGTGCTATAGGGAGTTTGATGTATACAATGGTTTGCACTAGACCAAATATTGCCCAAGCAGTGGGAGTTTTGAGCAGATTTATGTCTAACCTTGGTAGACAACATTGGAATTATGCGAAGAGGGCATTTAGATATTTAATAGGTACTCCTAATTATTGTTTGGTTTATTCTGGTACTGATAGTGCTAATAAAACTTTGGACATATAGGGATTTGTTGATGCAGATTGGGCAGGTGACTTGGATAGTCGAAGGTCAACCAGTGGCTATGTGTTTACTTTGTTTGGTGGAGTAGTGAGTTGGATGAGCAAAAGGCAGCCCATGGTTTCTTTGTCCACCACCAAAGAAGAGTATATGGCTACTACCCATGTCTCTAAGGAGGCAATTTGGTTGAGGAGATTATGTATAGGTATTGGTTTTGATTACAGGATCATTCAAGTTGGTTGTGATAGCCATAGTGCTATTTGTTTGGCCAAGAATCCTATGTATCATGCTTGGACTAAGCATGTTGATGTACAGTATCACTTTGTTCGAGAAATGGTTGCAAGTGGATAGATTGATTTGAAGAAGGTAGACACTCAGGAGAATGTTGCAGATGCTTTGACCAAGGTTGTGAGCACAGAGAAATTTGTTTGGTGCAGAGAGGCCATGGGCCTTGCTTCTAGTGCCTGATTATTTTATGGTTTTCCTATGGGTATTTACAATGTATGATGTCAAGTGGGAGAATGCTAGGATTAAGGTGCCATCAACCTTGTAGATCCTATGTAATTAATTACTCCTAATATTGTTTGTAAATCACCCATAAGCAATGTAAGGTTTCACCAGCAGTGGTCTTGTTTTAGCCACATGTTTATATTCAGTCCTCGACACTCATTGATCTGTGATGGGGGGTCGCAGGGGGTTTCTCCTTTGTAAGGGGTCTGGGGGCCGCACACCCCGGTGAGGGTTTTGGGGTAGCGCCCCTGAAATCACATTTTATTTATATTTTATCATTGTAAATCTAGACCATTCGTCATTAGGTCACAGATCTGATGGTTGATATTATGTCATTTTTCTTGCCTTAGAAGGCAACCCTCTTTTATAAGTATATTTGTGCTATGTATTTTATTAGAGTTGAGAATAACAGATACCACTGGATTGAAGACCGAAGAAACAGAGGAAGTGCATGTATTGTAATCTCATATTTGAAGATAATACAACTTGAAGCCTCTTTTCTTGGTGGAGTTTTTTTACCTGAAAGGGTTTTCTCCACGTTACATACTGTGTTATGTGTTCAGTTCTTAATGCATGTTATTTATGTGTAGTGGGTTTTATTTCTATTGTAATATCCATTGATTCTGCATTGTTTAGAGGATATAAATAAGGTTTGAATTAGATTTCCATTGTGTGGTTTGCACCTTCATTTCTAACACAAGGGACAATAATATCATTTTCATAAGGAATGTAAGGTGTTAATTGATTAGAAGATACATCCATACCTTTTTCCTTCATCTTCTCCTTGCCCTTTTTTGGTTCTTTTGGTACTTGAGGTTGAGCATGCTTCTCACTGCTCTTTGGATTGTGAACCTTCGGAATGGATGCTACAACTAATTGTGCTACTTGTGTCAGACTCTTCTACACATATTTCTTCTTTGTTGCTGATGGTTACATTGGAATTTTCTTCTTTTCTAGCACATTCTTCTTGGGAGTACTGCTGTCTTTCTTCTCCACATTTACCTTTTGCTTTACTTTCTCACCATTCAATGCACCATGGCTTGATTTCTTAGCAGGAGAGTTCTGCATAGGAACTTGCCTATTCCTTAGTTGATAACCTGCCTGAACTTGCATAATAGTTGCATCAGTCAAAGCTTTCATAGCTTCCTCAAAAGGTCAGGATTGCTTGTATTTTTTGTGCATAAGATCCCTCAAGTGCCCAAAATAATGAGTTGGCAGTTGATATCTTTTTGGACCTACATCATAATCATATTTAAAAATATGATCATCCCTTACATAGCTATCATAATCAATATCCTCACTCATCTACTCATAATCTTTAGTATCAAACTAATTTATCTCCTCCTCATAGTACTCAACTACACCTTCTTCATTTGGAAACTCTTCATCTCTGACCATTGAACGAGAAACAACACAATTTGATGAATCATGTGGGAGATAACATGAATCACACCAAGACAATGCATCTTAATAGTTCATTTGTTCTTTTCTCAATGGGTTAGGCGTATCCTTTTCAGGTTGCTTGAAACTAACCTGCCTAGGGGCAATTTGTCTATCATTTTGCTGTTATGGCCTTTTAGGCCAATCGATGTTGTAAGGTATGTTATGCAACCTTTTTCCTTCGTTGAAATGTGTTTCAGCACCTCGTGGAGGCAACCCTTTCTCATTTTGTGCTATCTTATTGGACATGTCCTTCATGACTCCCATAAGTTTATCCAATTTGTCTTCTGTCGTGAGGGGTTTGCTCACAACTGCCCTATCTAGCTGAGGGATCTTCACATTGCACCTCTTAACATGTTTTTCGAAGGCTCTCATGTTACTTTCAATGTTAATGGCTATAACATAGGCTTCCCTCAGTGTTTGAGGACTCTTATCTCTCAAGCAATAACTAATTTTTAGAATCGAATGCCCCACAATACAACACTAAACACATTGATTCATTCAGTCTGAGATTAGTGGGTACCTTTCTCATTGTCATGATAAATCTACTATTGAAGTCAACAATAGTCTCATTGATTCCTTTCTTGATTGTAGTGAGCTCATGGATGACAAAATTGGGGTTGATCCTATCTCCATACTGCAACTTGAACACCCTCATGAATTCTTCTCATGAGTCAATACTATTATCAGGGAGAGCCTTATACCATTCCTTAACACTCTCCTCCAATAAATGAACAAACAACTTCATCATTACATCTTCATCTTCAATCTCATACTCATCCGTGATGTTGATGAAGTTCCTCAAGTGTTCCTCACTAGTGACTGCATTATTACCTTGGAACCTTAGGATTTTCCCCATGATCTCATTTGGAATCAGGTTGGGAAAATTAGAAATACGAAAAAAAGTCCAGCTACCTGTACCTTTCTGCACTGAAGGGTTGTCTAGGAGGAGGAAACCTCTGAGCCTGCCTTTGAACTATGAGTTTGGGATTAGGAACATTCACATACTGCTGCTAAGGTGGATGATTTGGAAATTGATTTTTTTTAATTCTAATTCCCACCCTATTGCCTCATTTGTTTATGTTTTCTCTGATTTTCTATAAGCCTAAGATTAAGAATATTTTGATGTTAAGGATGATTTTGTGCATTTTGAGCAAGTTGGGTCTACAAATCAAGTAGGGCCTGGACTTCTCTCTACCTATTTCTGATATGATCGAGTAAGTCTGAGTCATCATAAAGGGTCCATTCCCTTTCCTCAACATTAGATTGTCTTGTTGATCATTCTCATCATGGACATTGTCTTGCTGGTCCCTCCAAGTGACCTTGTGGGTGAAATATGACGTTGATTATTTTGGCAGGCCTCTTCATTTCCATTAGGCATGCCAAATGTTCTCATGTCTACATTATGAGACTTGTCTTTTCTTCCTTTGCTAATAATATTCTGATTTCTCCAAATCTCATACTCATCTCTATTCATTCTGCTATTAGTTTTAAGTATATCATCAGCAGAGTCCTTGGAAGTATACTGATACTGAATTTTGTAGTCATCGAATGCATCATTGTAACGTCAGAAAATGTCCCCTTGGGGGATTTTCCCTCATAAGGCTTAGCTCCTGGGTCTTTAGCATGCATTTAGGACATCTTAGTTCATATTTTGGCATCCCGATGGAATGAGGTCTAGGTGTCATGGCAAAGTGGACCTAGGAGGACCCCTTGACCTTAACCCTACCCAAAATAGGGGGGGAGGACTTGGGCACCTGCACCCTAGTCCTGCCCTATTTTGGGTCAAGCCCAAAATTTAAGTGTCAGTTTATGACTGCTATTTGGTCCTTTTGCCGACACGGTAAGTTTTGATTTTTGAAATCTTAACGAGAGTGCTTGTAGTTGCATATAAAAGCATGTTTAGGCATTCATTAGTAAACTAGATGATTACTAGCAAGCTATTGTGTTCTCAAGGTGATTCAAGGCTTTCATTGTGTTACAAGAGCAGACTTGTGTGTTGATATTTGTAGATTTGAGCATCAATTTCCTCATGGAATCAATAGCATCTTCCTCCCATGAGAGATTCACTACAAGGTGACATAATATCATGTTTTCATCATTGATTCCTTTAGTTTTTTCCTCTACCTCACAAGGGCACTCACTCTTTATCTGATAATGGTGTTCGGAGGCTTAAGTGTCCTCTAGGGCTAGACTGAGGCAAGCCTCTAAACACCACAACCCCCAAACTAAGTCTTGTGATTGCAGGTTACAGGTGTCGCATTTGGGAAAAGTGAAGTTGCAGGAAGGATTGGTAGGCATCAAGGATTTGGGATCTGAAGAAAAGGACACACGAGCACTTCCAGGACTTGGGTGCTCGCTCTAGTGTCCTCCGCATCCTAGTTTCAAGAAATAGAAGTTACAGGGTTGATCAGTGTCGAAAGGAGGTCTGGGTCCCGTGAAGAACTGGTAACTTGAACTAGGGCGCCCGCTCTAGTGTCCCTGACTATTTTTCTTTGAAACCCCAAAAATAGGTACTCTGTGATTTGATAATTTACTCCTGTCTGTAATAGCTTTTTCTGTTATTTGTCAATTTGTTACCGTATTTACATAATTAGGGTTTTAATGGTCAATTGAGCATAGGAGAAGGAAAATTGATAATTAAATTTCCCTAATCCAAGTTTCCCTACATTTCACAAGTGATCTAGGGTATGATAGTGCTTACCACTCGACCCTAGATCCTTGAATGTATAGTGGAGAGGAGGATTTAAACATTAAAACACTAAAACATTTACAAATCCAATTTTCCCCTAAACATTTTGGTGAACCTGTGTTTTTGGACTTAAATTGCAACTCGCTGAGTGTGTGTCTTCAGATTTGGATTTCATTCATTCATTGATATAGTCATTCATTTTATTGCATTGAGAAAAATTCAAAAAATTAAAAATTTTGAAAAATCCAAAAAAATTGCATTGTTTGGCTTACTAAATTGTGTCAATTCTTTCTAAATTTTCCTAATTCATGATTTTTAGATTAGATCTGATATAAAATATAGAAAAACACAAAAATTTAGAAATTTGCATTGCATTTTTATCATTTAATTGCTAAGGTTTTGTAGAAATTTTGACAATTTTGATATAACCTAGTAATTCCAAAATCTAGGGTTAGTAGGCAAAATCTTTTCTCATATTTTTATACTGATTTTAGAGGCTCATTCAAATTTGAATTTGGCTGTAATCTTGTATTTTAGTGTAAATTTGTATTTAGATTTAAAATATTTGTATTTTTACATAGAAAATGTCAACAAAAACTAGCAATTTTCATGCATTTTCATTAGATTTGCATTGGCATTTTACATGTTCAAGCTTGAAAATCATTTTAAAATCTGAAATTATTTAATTTTTATCATAAATTAGACCTCAAAACATTCACATGACATTTTGTCACAAGATCTCAAACCCAGGGCTTCAAAAACAACGATTTTCACTAAATTTGGCCTTATCGACTCTATAAACTAGCACCATAGGTGTATTGTGAAAAGTATTTTTTCATTAATTTACTGTTATAAGGGTAATAATTTTCTTCCCCTCATAAAAAGCTTCACAACACCCTTTTATTGGGCTCTTGTAGTGAAAACTTTGCAAAAAACTACGCATTTTGGCTATTTTTGCCCTAGGGTTTGACCTAGTTTGCACTCCAAGTTTGTTGTGATCAATTTTATAGATTTAGGTGACTGATATTATCAATATTATTTTATATACCTCCTGAAATTCCTTACAACAACCTCTTTTCTAGGTCTTGGAATAGAAAAATTGTGAAAAATAGCCTATTTTTGCTATATTTTCATTAGGGTTTTACCTTAAGTGGCATTAAAAGTGTGCTGTGTTGGGTATTTTGACATTAAGTGGCTGTTATTACTAAAATTATTTTCTTTCCATCATCATTTTCCTCACAAAACCCTTTGTTATTCTCTTTTGCATTGAGTTTTGGTGAAAAAAGTGCCTATTTTGACATTTTTTCACTATATTTTGACTTGGCATCATCTTAGATTTGCATCAAAAGTGTGTTGTAAAGGATATTATTTCTTTATTAGACTGATATCATACATATTATTTTCTTCCCCTGATCAATTTCCTTACAACACCTTTGCTTTCATATATTTGCATTAAAAAAGTACAAAAAATCAAGCATTTTAAGATCATTTTTGCATATAGTTTGCACTTGTCTTTTGCATACTCTTAGAAAATTGTTAAAATATGATTTTACATTTCATTATGGCATCTTCATGTTATTCATCTCTGAAATCTTTGCATGAGTATATCCTAGATTTTGAAAATTTCTCTAATTTCACTAATGAGAATCCTTATATTCTAGAACACATAGCTTATATCAGTGGTATTAACATTTCTATATGTTCTACATATGAGTTGCAATTACTTTATTATACACATGATTTTAGTAGCTTCACTTTACTCATAGGAGCATATCCTTTGATATTAGAAGATTTAACCAAATTCATCTCTAGGAATACTCATGAGAAAGATGAGAGTGAAAAGCCCTTTTTCGCCATAGAGTATGATGATGATGCTGATGTACCTTCCTTTCATCCCATTGCTCTCCCTGGCCAAGATGTAGCATTAGTGGATGAGAATAGGTCTCTCACATTAAATCCTTTGGAGATGGATATTGGGTGCAATCAAGAGGGAAACAATGTTAATTCAACAATTGTTAATAGACTTCATAGCAATATTCCTAAAATGATTGTTTGAGGGGCACTTAGTGCACCCTCTTGCTTAAAACCAGTGATTATGGTTCAAGGTGTTCAAAATGCATTACAACAACCACACCACAATGTGAATTTTCACACATACAACACCTGTAATAACAAGCAAAGTAATCAAGCACCTCATGTGCCTATCTCTCT
Organism: Cunninghamia lanceolata; assembly: GCA_027924645.1. Classification (NCBI taxonomy): domain Eukaryota; kingdom Viridiplantae; phylum Streptophyta; class Pinopsida; order Cupressales; family Cupressaceae; genus Cunninghamia; species Cunninghamia lanceolata. The sequence goes on from BSBN01000655.1 coordinate 13,174,030, forward strand.
TCCATGTTCTCAACCTATGCTCCCTCCACCACCTCGTCTTACTCATAAAAGTGGTCAAGAGTATGATCTTGTCGAACAGCTTCGTGCTACTCAGGCTAAGATCTCTCTTTAGGATTTGATACAAACATCACCTACATACCATGGAATGCTCCAACAAGCTTTACAAAAGGTGATTGTGCCACCTGCTATTAAGCCGAATGATGTAGCAGCCATATTGGATAGTATGCAAGCGACAAAAATAGATATTCTCTTTCAACCATAGGAATTACCATCAATTGAAGTTCAAAACCAATATGATCCTCTTATAATCTGTCACAATAAACAGAACATTGGTAAAATGAGTTATGATTGACAATGGATTGACTCTTAATGTTTGTAGCATTGACCTACTACACAAAATCAAGGTTGACACATCACAAATCACACCAAATAGCATTAGCATTCGTGGCTTTGATAATGTTGGACGACAATCTGTGGGCACTATAACTCTACTTATACAAGTAGGACCTGTACTTGTGCCTAGCCTGATTCATGTCATGCCTTGTCCTTATCTTACAACATGATTCTTGGTAGACCTTGGATTCATGCATTGGGGGCAGTTCCTTCCACCTTGCATCATTCAATCAAATTTATATTCAAAGGTAAACTTCATACTATTCATGCCAATCCTGAACTAGATAACTATCTACACATTGAAAACCAAAAACCAGTTTACAATCATATGAGATTAAACACTTTACGAGCTGGTTCATCAATGCCTCTAGCCATAAATAATGTTGTGCAAGACTCTCAACCATCGAATGCACTTGTTGGTGATGATTGGGGTTCATTGAATTTTAATCCTTGTAGTATAGGGGAATATAAAATTAATAGCCTTGACACATCAAAAGTGGCATCGATCTCACCTAAGCAATCTTTTAAAGCACCTAAGAAACCCAAAATCCCCTTGGTAGAAAATAAAAACAATACCCTCACTTATACTACAAATTATGATACCTACGAGGCCTCACCTTCTTCTAAGGAACTGGACTCTCTATATGGTCGTGGATTTCAAATTTTGTACAAACATAATGACTATGTAGGTAAGGAATGTGGTGTAAATCAACAAGGAATTAGAGTACCTATAGAATCTGCTTCAACACATTACTCAAGTGGCATTGGATATAATCCTTTTAAAGAAAAGAAAGCCTCTTGTTGTCCTAAACTTAATGTTAATACAATATTAAAACAACATAAGAGATATCCTAAGTGTGTAAGTTCTTAACGATGGTGCTAACAGGTAAGTATCTCTAACCCTTTATCTCTCTCGTGATGTGCTTCCCCCGTGATGTGCTGTGTTGTTTAGGTTTCTTGGGATGACCCTTGAATCTCTTGTAAGGTCCAGGATACCAGGAGACCGCTTCTGTTGTGACCTTGTTCTATTTGTATCATCATTCTTCTATATTGCCTCTCTCTGATTTTATCATTGTGTGTTGTGTCTTACAGACATAGTGTCGCGGTTGGAGAGGGGCACCCTCCTATGTGACTATCCCTAAGACACTTGCTTCTCTTCTCTGATTTATTGTTTCCCTTCCTCTAGTGTTTCCACCTAGCGGGCGGATGACGACAAGCATTTATACTGATGCAGACCTAGTGTCCCTTTCGAGAGAAATTAAAAAAATGGACTTAGTTCCTAATATGATGATGGGGTTGTATATCTTATCCGACGCTTGGCTAGTTGATGAAGGGGATAAATCATAAAACACACAATAACAGAAATTGCACGCAGAAAATAGAATGATATTTTATTAATATGGGCAAAACATTACATTACAGAAGCTCAAATACAATCAGAGGATGAATCCCCTATAGGCTACAACACATTACAACTCCCTCTCTCAAGACTCTGGAATCTTCAGCCTTCTGTAATTCCAAAAATAATTAGGGTTTCTAATTTCCTCGTCTTTCTTGACTCTACACCTTCCCCCTTAACTCTACTACCCTAAGGGTTCCCAAAAATGGTTATATATAGCCCCTTTTGGTGACCACCAGTTTAATTTCAAAATTTGCATCTCCCTCCAAAACTAGGTCAACTTTGCAGGGCCATAACGTTTGATCTGACCATTGGATTTTCAATTATAATACCTTTTCGGAAAGCTCTCGAAAAGACGATAGAGCGCAAGCAGTACCGATAGGTAGACTGCTTGGGTTTCCACAAAATTTTGGGCCCATCCAGAGCCTCTAAGTGCCTCAAATTTGACTTTGAATATTTCAATAGGATTTTTGGAATTTAAAATTTTAATATCTCACAAATGACAAATGATATTGAAGTGATTTCTTCACCATTAGCTTCAATTCACCATTCTGGAGGTCCGTGTAAGATTTTGTATCCAACTGTGCACAAATGCAAACTTACTAAAAATAGTAAGCCTGCCAAATTTAGCCCTTATTGAAAAGAAACAACACATTTTTTATTTTTATTTTTTTTGGTTGATGCAAGATTGCTCTTACACCCTGGATGCTCCTGCATCAGACACCCGGGGTAATTTGAAAAGTGACCTTGTCACTTCTCATGAGTTAGAGGGATACCAAAACGGTTAACCTCAGTCTCAGATAACCATGATGAATCTTCAACAGGCCTTCCTTTCCATTTCACCAAGTATTTTGTATACTTCATGTTTCTTGTACTCTTACCCACACGACTATCCAAAATGCCCTCTATCTCCTCCTCTGAAGTAGATGCTAGAATGTCCCACTGTGTTCCTTTATCAAGTCCATCATCATGATACTCCGTCAGATCTAAAATGTTGAACACTGGTGAAATATTGATGTCATCAGGCAACTCTACCTCAAATGCATTTCCTGAATCATGCTTCTTCAAGATTCTAAATGGTCCAAATTTCCTCATCTTCAGCTTATTATATGTACCAACTGGAAATCTTTCTTTTCTCAAGTGAACCATGACTTCATCACCCTCTTGAAACTCCTTATGTCTCCTCTTCTGATCCGCCTTAGCCTTATACTAAGAATTCATCTTATGGATATGCTTTCTTACCTCTTCGTGCAAATTCTTCATGTGCTCAGCAAAATTTTTAGCTTCGGCACTACTCTTCTCCCCCTTATCCATCCTCCTCAATTCGGAAGCAGTTCTTGGGCTACTCCCATACACAACCTGGAATGGAGATTTACCTGTGCTCCTATTGACATAATTGTTGTAAGAAAATTCTGCCTGTGGTAAAATCAAATCCCATCCCTTGGGCTTATCTCCTACTAAGCATCGTAGCAGGTTACCCAAACTCCTATTCACCACTTCTGTCTGTCCATCAGTCTATGGATGGTGTGCAGAACTGAACTTCAAATCTGTCTTCAACTTCTTCCACAATGTCCTCCAGAAATAACCAACAAACTTGGTATCTCGATCTGAAACTATGCTCTTAGGTAGACCATGTAGTCTCACCACCTCCCTGAAAAATAACTCTACAATATGAATAGCATCATTAGTCTTGTTGCAAGGAATAAAATGGGCCATCTTTGAGAATCTGTCCACCACCACAAAAATGGAATCATGTCCTCTTTGCGTTCTTGGTAAACCAAGAACAAAATCCATATTAATATCATCCCATGGCTTCTCCGGTATAGGTAATGGCTGATATAGCCCTATATTCTGACTTGTTCCTTTTGCCATCTGACACACTTTGCAACTCTGCACAAATTTCCTCACATCTTGCTACAATTGTGGCCAGTAATAATGTTCACCAACAATAGCAATGGTCGTATCTCGACCAAAGTGTCTAGCTAATCCTCCACTATGCTTTTCCTTAATCAGGTTCTCTCTCATGGAACTCCTCGGAATGCACAACTCGCTTCCTCTAAACAGCATGCCATCTTGGATTATGAAATACAACCATTTGTCCTATCCAAAGTAACAGGTTCCAAACAAGCTTTCCAAGCCTCTACAAAATCTGGATCTTCAGGATACAAACTTTTGAGTTCATTAAACCCAACAACCTCTATATTCATTTATGTCAACAAATTTTGCCTTCTGCTCAAGGCATCTGCAACTCTGTTGGACTTCCCACTCTTGTGCTTCAAAACAAAAGCATAACTCTACAAAAACTCAACCCATTTTAAGTACCTTTGATTTAACTTCCCTTGACTATTAAGATACTGCAAAGCCTGATGATCGGTATATAGAACAAACTCTTTTGGCAACAAATAATGTCTCCATTTCTTCAAAGCCTGAACTATTGCATAAAAATTGTGATCATAAACAAAATACTTTTTCTTGGCATCATTAAGATTCTCACTAAAATAGGCAATGGGCTTACCTTCTTGACTTAGAACAGTTCCTATACCACTACCACTAGCATCATAATCTACCTGAAATACGTTATTGAAATCTGGAAGTGCCAAAACAGGTTGTTCTACAACTTTCTGCTTCAATGTATCAAAGCTTTTGTCTGCTCCTTTAGTCCATCTAGACTCTTTTCTATCCCCTCTCATTGTCTCAGTTAGGGGTGCACAAATGCTACTGAAATTCTTGATAAACTTTTTGTAAAAACTTGCCAAACCATGAAAAGATCTGACCTTGAAAGCACTCCTTGGCATAGGCCATTCAATGATAGCCCTCACCTTCTTTGGGTCCATCTTAAGACCTTCCTCTAAGACAACAAATCCCAGGTATACCAACTCCTTCTTTGCGAAACTGCATTTCTTCAGATTGATCAACAACTTCTCCTCCCTCAACTTCTCTAAAACTCTTCTGATATGCATCAAATGCTCATCCCAAGTCTTATTGAAAATCAAAATGTCATCTAAATAAATAATAACAAAACTTCCCAAAAATTCTTTTAGTACCTCGTTCATGAACCGCATGAATGTGCTCAGTGCATTGGTTAGCCCAAATGGCATGACTAACCACTCATACAAACCCTCCTTTGTCTTGAAGGCTGTCTTCCATTCATCTCCTTCTCTGATTCAAATTTGGTGATACCCACTTTTCAGATCAATCTTCGTGAAGTACTTGGCTCCACTCAAACAATCCATTACATCATCCAGTCTGGGCAATGGAAATCTATACTTGATTGTGATCTTGTTGATGGCTCGGTAATCTGTACACATCCTCCACTCTCCATCTTTCTTTGGTGCCAGTACTGTAGGTACCGCACATGGACTTAGGCTCTCCTTTATCAGTCCATTCCTTAATAGCTCGTGAACTTGTCTATTCAACTCTTCATTCTCTGCTGGAGTCATTCTGTGGGCTGCCTTATTTGGCAAACTATCTCCTGATATCAAATCTATTTGATGACTTATCTTCCTCACTGGTGGTAAACCTTCTGGTACATTATCAAAGACAATATCTTGAAATTCTTCCAACATTTCTAAGACTTCTACTGGTACATCTTCACATTTCTCTTGACTAATCTTAGGAATCAATGCAAAACAATGACGCTCATGCTTCATACCCTCCAAAAACTTTCTACCATCTACGAAGCAAATTCTGGAAGTACTACATACCTTTTCCTCCACCTCCTTCAAGGGCTTCAACTTATGACGGACTCCATCCTTTGTTAGGGAGTATGTGTTTACATGGCCATCATGGACAGCGCTCCTATCATACTACCATGGCGTCCCCAATAACATATGACATGCATCCATCGGTATAATGTCACACATCACCTCATCATGGTAGTCACCAATTTTGAACTTTACTAAACACTGCTCATTGACCAAAGCTCTATGGTCCTTCTGCAACCATGCAATCTGGTATGGATGCGGATGCTTTCTTCTTGTCAACTTCAACTTGTCAACCATCTCCTCTGAAACAAGATTATCAGTGATTCCACTGTCAATAATAATATCACAACACTTACCTTCACATTTGCACCTTGTGTGAAATAAACTCTTCCTTTGATTGGGTTCTTTCTCCTCATTTAACAAAGTTCTTTTGACAACTAGGGTTTCTCCCCTTTCTGCATCTTCAGAGCGCTCAGACTGTGCATCTTCATCCACATGTGCAACTCGTGCATTACCTTCAGGTCTTTCATTCATCCTTCCTTGATATTGTGGACAATCGTATGCTTGATGCCCTTTTTCTCCACATTGAAAACATTTTCCTCTGAAACATCCTCTTCCAGGTCCTTGCTCAGGTCTACCTCTTCCTCTTCCTCTTTGCTCACCATTATTCTGGTCACGAGGGTGGTAGGTATTATCTCCTCTCTGATTTTGACTGGTTCTAGCTTCTTCACTTTTCTTTGGATCTTCATTTCAGCCTCCATAGGGTCTTCCACCAGTCCTTCCGCCTTGACCTCTTCCCCTTTGCTTGCTTTCAAATCTCTTATTCAGTTTCTCTTCCACCTTCAGGGAAAACTGGTACACATCTTCTATGGTGGTCATTCTGACCAGGCTCAATTCTTCTTGAATACTTGGCCTCAACCCATTAATGTAATGGGCTACCTTCTCCTTGTTGGCCTCTCCATGGCCTGTCCTGATAGTGATCTTATAAAAATCTTCTGTATACTCCTTAACAGACTTGTTACCTTGCTTCAATCCTTGCAGCTTCTTTAGCAACTCCATCTCATAGTCCACAGGAATGAATTGCTTCTTTAATTTCTCCACCATCTTATCCCATCTGGTAATCTTTGCTTTTCCTCTTCTATTTCTCTCTAACTGGACCTCCTTCCACCAAATACTGGCATGGCCCTTCAACTTTGTCTTTACAAATTTGACCCATTCAGGGTCTTCCACATCTTCATACTCGAAATACTCCTCCATATCATTGATCCAATCAATAAGTTGCTCCAGATTCAAATCTCCAGAATAGGTAGAAATTTTGATCCTGGGCCTTTTTCCAATCTTTGAAATGGCCCTCAACAACCTAACTTCTGTAGGATCTCCCGCAGCTTCTTGTTCTTCCTCAGATAGCTCTTCTTCAACTTCATCTTCACTTTCCTCTCTCCTTCTCAGCTCGAACCCTCTTTGCAGCTCCTCTTGCAATGCATCGATTTGTCTTTGCAGGGCTCTAAAACCCTCTTCCGTCAAAGCATTCCTCCCACCACGGTTTCTTTGTGGAGGCATCTTGATCTCTATAGCAAACCCACAACCTCAGGTCCTGGTGCAAACTGCCTCATAGTCGGCGATCTGTCTACACACTCAGGAACCCTTGCTCTGATACCACTTGATGAAGGGAATAAATCATAAAACACACAATAACAGAAATTGCACACAGAAAATAGAATGATATTTTATTAATATGGGCAAAACATTACATTACAGAAGCTCAAATACAATAAGAGGATGAATCCCCTATAGGGTGCAACACATTACAGCTCCCTCTCTCAAGACTCTAGAATATTTAGCCTTTTGTAATTCCAAAATCAATTAGGGTTTCTAATTTCCCCGCCTTTCTTGACTCTACACCTTCCCCCTTAACTCTACTACCCTAAGGGTTCCCAAAAATGGTTATATATAGCCCCTTTTGGTGACCACCAGCTTAATTTCAAAATTTGCATCTCCCTCCAAAAATAGGTCAACTTCGCAGGGCCATAACTTTCTATCTGACCGTTGGATTTCAATTATAATACCTTTTCAGAAAGCTCTCGAAAAGACGATGGAGTGCAAGTACTACCGATAGGTAGACTGCTTGGGTTTCCACCAAATTTCGGGCCCATCCGGAGCCTCTAAGTGCCTCAAATTTGACTTTGAATATTTCAATAGGATTTTTGGAATTTGAAATTTTAATATCTCACAAATGACAAATGATATTGAAGTGATTTCTTCACCATTAGCTTCAATTCACCATTCTGGAGGTTCGTGTAAGATTTTGTATCCAACTGTGCACAAATACAAACTTACTAAAAATAGTAACCCTGCCAAATTTAGCCCTTATTGAAAAGAAACAACACATTTTTTATTTTTATTTTTTTTGGTTGATGCAAGATTGCTCTTACACCCTAGATGCTCCTGCATCACTAGTGGAAGCACTCGTGCTTTCCGCGTAGTGATGATTTTGATGGTGTTCTATCTCATTTACAAATCATAAACAATATGGTTGCTCTGTGCACTTTGTCTGCCTTGAATCTTGCATACCTCAAACTTCATATGCATTTATATTGTTGTTTATAATGATTTATGGACACTAACATATTTCTTGCAGGGATGTGTTTGTGGGAACATTTGGTGATCATGAAGTACATGTCACCTCTGGGGGGCATGGGCTTTGCGAGAGCTTGTGTTCCCTTGTGTGTTTTCTTCCTACCTTAACGTGCTTGATATCAATACCTAATATCAACCACCTTAAGGTGGGGGCATATATAAGGTAATCTGTCTATTGTAGATGTTTGCAATGTGCTTGTCAAGTGTAGGCTAGTACGATGAGTACTTCCTAAATCCTGAGTTTGTTTGCAATCAATCAATCTATCTATTGCGTATACCTCATTTTCACCATAAGGCGTCTCCGCGATGTGGGTGGGGTTGTATACTTTTGACCTCATACCTCCTTTTCACTATAAGGCGTCTCCATGACGCGGGTGGGGTGGTATGCCATGCTTCCTTTTCACTATAAGGTGTCTCCGTGACGTAGGTGGGATTGCATATTCAAAAGTCCTCTACAGAGGTGGGGAGCTGTTTTGTGACTAACTCAACCCTTAAGCGTGTCTTCGGTGATTGTTGTGGTGAAGCCCAATCATCGGTGTGTGCCTGTAATGTGCTTGAGATGGTGTTGGACCTAGAAATAGGTACACTCCATCACTTGTCTGCCATGTTTTCTCCATGTCTTCAAAGTGTGTGTTTGGCGTGCTTGCTTTGTTTGGAGTGTCTATTGCCCCATATGCATCCTGCATTTTGGGAGGTTTTGCGTGTCTTGCATATGTGTTGCCCCATATATACAAAGACCTGCATGATGAGTGCATCATGTATTATGGGAGGTTTGTTTACTTTCTAGTACTTGCATTTGCATTTCATATATATATGAGAAAAAGAAAAGAAAAGAAATCATTTCTGTCTTCCATGCATTAATGTGTCTTCTATCCATTGACTGTATTCTCTGTGTTCTACATGACTGTAACTATCTTCTCCATGTTTTGCATGCCTGTTATTGTTTTCTATGTGATTGGCGTGTCTTATCTATGCTTGATGTGTTTGTTGTGTTTGTGACCTTACTTTAATGCATGTATTGGCCTTGCATTTATACATACATTAAAGTGGGGGCTAAATGTAACGTCAGAAAATGTCCCCTTGGGGGATTTTCCCTCATAAGGTTTAGCACTTGGGTCTTTAGCATGCATTTAGGACATCTTAGTTCATATTTTGGCATCCTGATAGAATCAGGCCTAGGTGTCATGGCAAAGTAGACCTAGGAGGACCCCTTGACCTTAACCCTGCCCAAAATAGGAGGGGAGGACTTGGGCATCTATACCCTAGTCCTGCCCTATTTTGGGTCAGGCCCAAAATTTAAGTGTCAGTTTATGACCGTTATTTGGTCCTTTTGCCGACACGATAAGTTTTGATTTTTGAAATCTTGGAGGGAGTGCTTGTAGTTGCATATAAAAGCATGTTTAGGCGTTCATTAGTAAACTAGATGATTACAAGCAAGCTATTGTGTTCTCAAGGTGATTCAAGGCTTTCATTGTGTTGCCAGAACAGACTTGTGTGTTTTGTGTGTTGATATTTGTAGATTTGAGCATCAATTTCCTCATGGAATGAAGAGCATCTTCCTCCCATGAGAGCTTCACTACAAGGTGACATAATATTGTGTTTTCATCATTGATTCCTTTGGTTTTTGCCTCTGCCTCACAAGGGCACACACTCTTTATATGATAATGGTGTTTGGAGACTTAAGTGTCCTCTGGGACTTGACTAAGGAAAGCCTCTAAAGACCACAACCCCCAAACCAAGTCTTGTGATTGCAGGTTACAGGTGTTGCATTTGGGAAAAGTGGAGTTGCAGGAAGGATTGGCAGGCATCAAGGATTCAGGATCTAAAGAAAAGCAAGATACATGAGCACTTCCAGGACTTGGGCGCTCGATCTAGTGTCCTCCACATCCAAGTTTCAAGAAACAAAAGTTACAGGGCTGATCAGTGTTGGAAGGAGGTCCAGATCCCGCGAAGAAACTGGTACCTTGGACTAGGGCGCCTGCTCTAGTGTCCTCAACTGTTCCGCTTCGGAACCCCAAAAATAGGTACTCTGTGATTTGATATTTTACTCCTGTCTGCAAGAGCTTTTTCTATTATTCATCAATTTGTTACCGTATTTGCATAATTAGGGTTTTAATGGTCAATTAATCATAGGAGAAGGAAAATTGATAATTAAATTTCCTAATCCAAGTTTCCCTACATTTCACAAGCAATCTAGGGTATGATAGTGCTCACCACTCGACTCTAGATCTTTGAATATATAATGGAGAGGAGGATTTAAACATTAAAACACTAAAACATTTACAACTCCAATTTTCTCCTAAATAATCATCTCTACCAGAAGTATCTACCTGACCTTGGGCATTAGGATTGTTAGAGTTGGCTATGATTGGAGCCACCTAGGATCTAGGACTTCATGAAAGCACAAGAGAGATCAAATAAAAGAATAATGCTATTCTATCATTGAATGCAAAAGAAGGATTGTTATTTGGATTGATTATATAATACATGAAGAGAGCCTTGCTTATAAAGGCAAGGTGAGAGCTAGAAGGTGGAGAGAAAGGTGGAGTGGAAAGTGGAGATATTCCAACAACATGTGCTAATTAGAAGATGATAGCTAATTGCACATGTGGAGGATAAGACAGCTCACTCCAACTATCAACAACTCAACACACAACTAGATTTAACTAGACACAACTAGACATCTAGAAGACTCACTAAGTCAACTTAACATGTGTGATATATGTGTGATGTGTGAATATTATTTAACTAGTAAATAGTTAAATAAGATGAATTATCCACACTAGGGTAAACCAGTTAGGTGAAAACCCTGTTCACACCAACAGCCCCCCTTAAGTGCAACTTAGGGAGTAGCTGACTAAAGCAAGATGGAAAGATGGATGGGTCCCGGCTACTAGGCCATGTTAGGTACCCATGTACAACAAATCTCAAGTGGAGAAAAGGAGAAAACCTCATGGGACAAAACTCCTCTCCAAAAGCGAGAATGCATGAAACATGAAAGTGAAGAAGAAGTGATAGTAGGAGGACTCAACATGACCCCCCAAGGACAACTTCTATCACATATGTACAATCAAATACCCCCCCATAGGAGAGCAAGTGTGAGACCATAGGTCCCCCCCACAATGAAGTAGCTCCTGTGCTGATGGTGGATGCCTGAAGAAGAACGCTGGAAAGTGTCCTGAACCTGCAAACAACATTTCTTCCCTTAGGAAGAAACAAGTCCAAAGGCTGATGTTGAAGAACTCCATCTCAAGGAATGAGGGAAAAAGTCTCATGAAGGATGCTGTCTCTGAAAACTGCTCAAGTGTCCAAATGTCAGAATCAAAGAATGGCACAATGCAATGATGTGTGTCCAATCCAAAATCCTGTGTAGACTGATGAAGAACAACCTCCAAAGACGAAGTAGATGGGATAACAGTTGTACTGTAACTATCATCAAAGAGGAGAGATAACCCCTCAAGTGTGTCCTCCAAATCTGCAATATGAGACTCACAAAACAAGTTTGATATACCTGCCAAGAAAGTATCCCACAAAGCTGTGTCTGAAAGACCTGAATGATCCTGCTCAACTGGAGTAGATGAACCCATGTCGATGTCAATCTCTGAAGAAGCAGGAGGTTGAGGTGATGGAAGCTCAACACTAGTCTCATGAACCAAAGTGGGTGAAAGAACACCAAGGTTCAAGTGACCAAACTTCTCCTCAGAAACATGATTCACACTTGATGCATGAGTGTGAATATCCATCAATGGATCTACATCATTAGAAGAAACAAAATGGGAGAGGGTATACAAGTGAGATGCATGATCAGCCATCCCAACTGCAATGATATCTCTACTCTCCAAGTCTCGAATGATCACAGAATCAGGAGTGAACTCAACTGTCTTGCCTACACCACAATGAGTAATCTGATAGATGGAAAGGAGATTGGATGTCAAGGAAGGTACACACAACACATTGTTGAATGTATTCTCTCCAACATCAATTGTCCCTTTTCCAGATGCATGCATGTATGTATTGTTACCCATCAAGGTAGGTGTCGAAGTACATGACTCAAATGAAGAGAACATCTCCTATGAAGATGCCATATGATGAGAAGCCCCTGAATCAAGAAGCCATCTCTCTGACTGAAGACTTGTTGAAGCAAAGAGTACATGTCCTTTTCCTTTGTCTATCCCATTTGCAATGCCTGCTGTCCCTGTCTGTGTAGATGATGATGGTGTCGAAGAAGAGGTTGTACTAGGTGATGATGATGTCATTTTGATATTGTGCTTTTGAATAATGTGAGTCAACTCATCAATTTTCTTCTCATAACACTTATGCTCATCATGTCCTAGTTTCTTGCAATATGCACACTTTGGTCTCTCCTTCTTAGATGATTCCTCCTTGCTAGAGGATGAGGACTTAGGTGATTTGGTTGATTCCTTTGCTTGCTCATTGTTCTTGAGATTCTTATTTTTCTGTTTCTTACCTTTGCTAGTTGAAGCCTGTTGATCCTTAGAACCTTGATTAGCAAGAAGTGCTTGAGGTTTAGGAGACTTCAATTTGCCCATGTGTACTAACTTAGCTTGCTCCCTTGTGAGTGATGCAGCAAACTCATCAAGTGAAGGCATTGTGAAATCTTTCCCAAGTGCATCCATTGTAGCATAGAAGGTGGAAACAAAAACTGAATAGTCAGGACCAAGCTTGGCAAGGATTGAAAGAATCAATTGAGTGTCCTCTTTCTCAATTTGACATTGTTTGAGCTGCAATCTAAGTGACTTTAGTTTTGTGAAGAAGTCTTGGATGCTTGCAAAATCGGTTGGATTCAAACCAATTAATTCATTCTCCAATTTGAAACCTCTCATTGTATCTTGTTTACCAAAGAGATTTTCTAAGGTAGTCCACACTTCATTAGGTGTTTTACAAGATTCAATATGAAAGAGAAGATTAGAAGAGATAGACAAGCATAGTGTTCCATAGGCTTGATCACATCTATTATACCACTTTCTCTTTTCTGCAGCTGCAGTTGTTTCAATTTCTATACCCATTGTTACTCTATGAATTTTCAAACTTCTTAAATGAATCTCCATTTTAGTTTTCCACTCATGATAGTTATATGGTGTGAGTAGAGGAAGTTTGTGTGAATCCATGATGCAAGAATACAAAAAAGAACACAAGACACCCCCTTGTTACTCAATCAAAGAGATCACCCCCCAAAAATGAAGGATTGTGGCACTTTATACTTAGTGCGATTTACAATTGTCCTCAAGGGACCAAAATTGGGAAAGCATGAAAATCTCTTAAAACTAAGATTAAAAGGAGATTACAATTGCTCACAATGATTAACCACAGCAAATAGATCCCTTCAAAACAAGTTTCACTATCTCAAGTGCTAGAATGCCCAAGTTATCACTCAAAAGCCAAAAAATTGACAAATGAAATAAAATAAACTTAGAGTAGAATCTAAGAAAAGTGCATAGATGGATTTGAAGAGCTCCTGAATACCTTTCCGATGCCGCAAGAATTACGAAAATTGGAGATCCTGGCAATAAGTTGCGAGCTCGGAAGTGAAAAACGAAGATCTATCTTCAAACTGCTGTAGCAGTCACCTGCATCAGAATTTCAGAAAAATACTAACACCACTACGAAGTGCTCTTTGTCAGCTTTCCGACGATATCTTGTTTGCCCAATTTCGCCTCTGTGGGCAAAAGTTATGTAAAAATGAAAAAAAGCCCCCTTTTAAGGCTTTGAGGGGCAAAAATGGCCCCCTGGCGCTGATGCAGTGATGATGTCAGCAAAGAATATGCTTGAAATATTCCTTTTCAGCGGAAAAAATGCCCCCTCTTGGAAAGCAAAAAATGTCGTAAAACCACCTTGTTGGGCCCGAAACCGCCTGTTGTACAGGAAAACCATGGGCTTGATTGCAAAACCGCCCGTGTTTCGCGACGGTGGTTTGACTGTCAAAAATGTTGGGTTTCCCACCACTGGGCAGTAAAGGATTGCTAGGGTTTTGTTGCCAGCCACTGAGGGTTTTGGAGCACAGGGCGGTTAAGAGATTATTGCCGCTGTCGATGAATGCAAACCACCATTTTCTTCATGAAAACCACCTTGGCAGAGGCTCGAAACCACCTTTGAAAGTCGAAAACTGCCAGTTTTCAGTTTGAAACAGCCAGTATATGTCGAAAGTTAATATGGAGAGTTGCCACAAACACCGGATCTATAGATTTTTTGGAACCGCCTGCAGGAACAATCGACAGTTTAGAAATGTTTCCTGCTTGAATTTCTTTTTTACCGCGTGAGACAAATCCGATGACCGTCGAGCTTATTTGCCTGCTAATGAATGCGAACCGCCGTCAGAATATTCAAAGGCTAATGATCTCTTACAATGGACGCCGAGATCTTGGATGCCCCCTATAGACTGTCGAAACCGCCATGATTTGGGATTTGGCCGTCGACTGTTAAAGGAGTTTTGTTTGATTATCTGCAGAGGACCACCATTGAGTAGAATGGCCGCCACTAATATGATCGCCGTTGTCAGAGTGTTAAGGAATCTCAATCCATTATGAGGGATTTGATATTGCTAAACAACCATTTGTTGTTTAATGATTGTCTAGGGTCACCGAAAATGTGAAGGCCCTGATTTGATCTTGCCGGGTATCGGATGCCACTGCAGGAAATTTTAAGACACTCACCAGTGAAAATTGATAGCAGGCCGTTGAGAAGTATGTGGATTGTCCGCAGGGTGTTGTGGATTTGATTGCCAATCGTGGATGTACGAATCTGTGACCTTTGATTCAGGTACTGATACCTGTGACAGGGTACAGTACCCTGCGAAAACACAGAAAAATACTTTGAAACCTGAAAGAAAATTAAGACATCAATTTTTAATTACCCGCTGGTCGAAGACAATGTACGCTAAATCCTCTGCCTGCGCAATGCTTGCGTGAGGAATCTAAGATTCTGTAGGAATATGCTCTGTAAAGATTCCGTACAGTGTCGATTTGCAAAAAAAAATTTGCCTTTCGGTTCAACTTTGTCCGATTTGGATGATTTTATAGTCGATCCCTACTGATTTGGCCACTTCGGACGCAATGGAGATGTCCGATTTGGACCAAATTGCTCCAAAACTACTGGTACCTTCTAGATCACGCCACGAAGCCCCAAATTGAAACCCTCATCAATTTTGCCTCCGATGTCAGATTGTGATGAAACGAAAGGTGATCTTGACTATTTCAGCTGCTCCGGACGCAATGGTGAAGTCTGATTTGCAACAACATGCACTGAAATGCACCTACAATACAAGAGCAAGAAGGGAAACCCTCACAAAACTGATGTT
Organism: Cunninghamia lanceolata; assembly: GCA_027924645.1. NCBI lineage: Eukaryota > Viridiplantae > Streptophyta > Pinopsida > Cupressales > Cupressaceae > Cunninghamia > Cunninghamia lanceolata. The sequence goes on from BSBN01000655.1 coordinate 13,189,478, forward strand.
TCTATCAAGTCTTTCTGATTCTCCAGGTCATCATTCGATGCAAGAGAAGAGCATACTCAACCATCAAGATCCACCATGAATTGCACTCAAGATCTCTCAAAAATTGACTAACACAAAGTGATTCTTCCTAGAGCTTTGATACCATGTTAGAGTTGGCTATGATTGGAGCCACCCAGGATCTAGGACTTCATGAAAGCACAAGAGAGATCAAATGAAAGAATAATGCTATTCTATCATTGAATGCAAAAGAAGGATTGTTATTTGGATTGATTACATAATACATGAAGAGAGCCTTGCTTATAAAGGCAAGGTGAGAGCTAGAAGGTGGAGAGAAAGGTGGAGTGGAAAGTGGAGATATTCCAACAACATGTGCTAATTAGAAGATGATAGCTAATTGCACATGTGGAGGATAAGACAACTCACTCCAACTATCAACAACTCAACACACAACTAGATTTAACTAGACACAACTAGAAATCTAGAAGACTCACTAAGTCAACTTAACATGTGTGATATATGTGTGATGTGTGAATATTATTTAACTAGTAAATAGTTAAATAAGATGAATTATCCAAACTAGGGTAAACCAGTTAGGTGAAAACCCTGTTCACACCAACAAAGATTTCTTGTTCTCCACCTATTATGTTGGCTTCTTGAGTGGTCAGAAGAGCTTTCTTGTGTTGACAGATCTTCTAGTCTTCTTCTACGATCCATTCTAACCCTGTTCTTATCTAAAAACTAATTTTCTAGGTTTGACTAACAGAGTTGCCACTTCCCTGCTGGGAAGTGTTGGCACCCAGATTTTCAACCTCATTTTTGCACCATCTTGTCAAATTCGTCAAATTTTACTAAGGGGTCCTTGTGCTTTTACCTTGGTGCATGTTACTAGACCCCTGATTTTGGCTAAGTCTAAAACCTTGAAAACCTTGAAAAATTGGCTAAGTTTGAAATCTGATGGATCCTCCAAATTCTAGTTTCTACATTTCAACTCCTATGGATCCCAAACCCCTCTCAAACATCATGATAGTATATTTTAAAATAATTTAAAGTATAAGAAAATAAAATTTCTTATACTTAAATATTATTTTAAAATATAGTGATGTGAGGGAATATACTGATTCGACGACATTTCAGGACCTGAGGAAATTTCAGGACCTGAGGGAATTTCGAGACCTGATGGCATTTTGGGACCTGTAGGGATTTGGGGACCTTTTCCAAAAAGCTCCAAAAGTTCTTGATCCTCCCGCAAACTTGGTCCTGCTTTCTCTCACCTCCCACAGTATACTAAAGAAGTCTTGGCAGGACTCTAGGGCTTGATGGGACTTTTGGTCCTAGTCCAAAATCCCTTTGCGCCCCTGACACCCACCAAAAGGTCCAAAATCTTCTCAGACCCCTTGAATTTTCAAGATCAATTTGAACGTGCACAAATTTGAGTTTTCAAATAATGTTTTGAGGAAAGGGCTATGTATTTCTTGCAATTTCGGGTCAAAATTTCAGTTTTGACTTTCACCAATTTTGGTCCTGTTGGGATTTCGGGACCTGATGAGACTTTTGGACTTTTTCCAAAAGGGTCCAAAAGTCCTATGTCCTCCCACCAACCTGACACCTGCTGAAGGCCCAAGAACGTCCAAAAGGTGTAGAAACATGCCAACAACTTTTAGGATCACCATTAATGCAAAATGGGTAGCTGAAATTTATGTTTTTATTACAGTTGGTGGGATTCTTGGGGTTTTTCCCGCCCATTTCATCCTTAGATCTGAGTTGTGAAGGCTATAAAGGCAATATTGAAACTCATTTCAAGGGTTGGCCATTTTTGGGTAGTTTTTCTCTACAAGTGCAGAGGTCTAGAGGCAGTTAGGGCAATGACCAATGATCAATTTCTATTCTTCAGTAAGCCATAATCAGAAGTGTATGTGAAATATATTGTAATGCTGATATCAATCATTGTTTTTTCTCTAATATTGTGAGTGTTCTTTCAGGAAACCTCTATCGTAGTTAGGGTTTTCTCTTGCCACATTTAGTGATATGATTTTAAAATTTGATTTGAATGAATGTGATAGTTGTTAATCCATTTTAAGGCTTTGTAAATGGTCATTTCAATATTACATATGGAAGAATGTTGTATGGTGTTGGATTGCTAAATATTTTCATGGTTTTATATTGATTTTTATGCATTTGAATCTTCAAATAGGAAGTCATACATTTCCTTGTAATTGTGTTCCTTTGATGAACATGAGACTCTACAACCCAATGGATAGGCACTGACCTGAAAAGCCTATGATCACCCAAACTCATTAAAAATCAAAACAATATATCAACTTTTAAATGTAGTTATTAAGTGTAACAAGTGTGTTTTAGTTTAGTGACAGTATTTGGGATTAAGACAACGATCTAGGTATTGTTGCAAAGTTATAACTGAGATAATATAATTTGTTGATCCCAATCCCTATTGAGGGATACCTTCAGGATTACCCTCCTAAGCCTAGCTAAGCTTGAAGTGTAGAGGAGTTTACCAACTCTTGTAAGTTGGCCAAAATCACCATTAACCTATTAATAAACCTCTTTCAACCATCTTGAAGACACCCCTGGCCTAAGTGGTTGTAAAATGTTATAGGGTTTTCAGTTTGAGTAATTTTGGAAATGAAAATTTTGGTGCCGTTGCCGGGATCCATTGAATCAGTTTACTTCTGGTTGCTATAGTATTGAAGTACAATGTTTGTTAAAAAAATTTCTTCCCAGTACGGGAGTGGCGACTCTGTTTTTACAACCCAGAAATTATTGTAGTTTGAAAAGAGAAGAGATTTACAATGAATAGAGGAAGAAACCAGGAGCAACCTCCTCTAGTAGTACAAGAAATAGGTGTAGATGGAGGGAAAGAAACCCCAATGTGATGCCTCCATTGAATACCCAAGACCAAATAGGTACCTCTAGCATAAATGATACATTTAATGATTTCAGAAGCAATATCAATATACTTCTGAGGAATCTGTTGATAACATACTCAGAACAAATAGAAGGATGAGTAGAAATGGTGCAGGAGCACCTACCTTACAATGGCATCCATGAGGTAGTTAGTTAGTTTTAAATCTTGTTGATGTTTCCAAGAAGGTCTTATAAGACCAATGCATGTAATAAGGTCTGAGTTGACCATGCTTTGCTATTTTTAGGTAGTTTGTTTGGACAGCTGTTTAGTTTGTTAGTTCGGTTGGGTCTCCCAGCCACTTGGAGGCAAAAATAGTACTACTGTGAGTAGTTAAATGCCCCCAGAATTGGGTCATTTTAGACATAGAGAGACATACTGAGAAGTTTCATTGTGCTGTGGGAAAGCAGAGTATTGTAATCGCATCCTTTGAAAGCAATAAAGAGATTCTGTTTTGTGTCATTTCTCTATTGTGATCGCACTGTGTAATTGAATTACTGTTCTGGTGGGTGTATGGATTCTTCATCCCATTCCTCCGGTTGATTTTGTGAATCCAAGGAATGGTCATGTACAATAGTTTAGGTTTTAGTTGTGTGTTATCTGTTCGCATGCATGCCTGCAGGATCGCAGGCCAGAGATGTTGAAGAACCCTAGCATGGGTATGTGCTAGGTCGTGCAGGTTGTTAGAGTCTGGAAGATCGTCCAGGAAGTGGATCGGGTCACTCTAGGAAGCTCGGCAGATCAGAACGGTGAAAATCCACTAAGTAGATCGCATAAGGTGAATACACATCGGGGTGACAATTGCAAGGTGTTGCTGACGAAGGAAGCATCGGCGTGAGATTCAGCATCGGTGTGTCAGAGTTATGTTCAACCGACGGTGAAAGTCTCACCGAAGGAATAGGTCAGGGTGACCGTTGGCAAGTCTCACCGATGATAGTATGTATTAAGTCCATCGGGGTGAAGCAAGACGTCGGCAGAAGGACTTCAAGTTAGGTCGACAATGTTATGTTTGGCCGATAAGCAAAGTTATTAGAGAGAGAGCAGCCATCGGGGAGACTTCAAGCAAAGTGGCCGATAGATAGAGTGTTGCCGATAGGTAACCAATATTGAACCCTCTATCGGCGAGAGAAAGGTGTCAGGAAGACTCCTGGCGGAGAGGCTGATGGGCAATGTGTTGCCGATAGGCAACCTACGGTGGGTCTAGTGGCATCGGTGTGAGGTGACTGTCGGGGAAACTCTGCGTAGATCGGCTGACGGTGGAAGTGTTGCCGATAGGCAACTAGTTGATAGGGGATATCGGTGGGACTTAAGTGATCGGAGGAGCAAAACTTCACTTGGCCAATGGGTGTTCTCTCGTCGACGGTTAGGTTAGTAATGTGTGTGCGACGGTGAGTACAGGTCAACGGAGGTTGACTAGGCCATTCCATGTGTCCCAACTGCGGCTCTGCATCATCGTGGTATCAGAGCTTAGCAAAAGGTCTGGGCTGTTTATGTGTTGATTCTATCACTGAGAAGACAGAGGTAGAGGAGTGAGAGGTTGACAAAATGCCTCCGAAAGGTAATGGTACTACAAGGGAGTTGCAGGAGATGAAGGAGCTTACTGAAGCACTTCAGGCAAGGCTTGCAGCCTTGGAGATGAATAAAAAAAGAGAAGTGGAAGACAGTGAATCAGAAGAAGATGAAGATGCTGTTGAAGAGTATGAAGAGGTAGCTGAAGATCTGAATGCTGAAGACTAGAGATTTGCAAAACTGTTAAAGGCAGTGCAGAGTGATAAACCTAAGGTAAAGGTTGATGTTTCCAAGTATAATGGAAGTTTGAATGAAGATGAGTTACTTGATTGGATTGCTGCTTTGAACAATCACTTTGAATGTGAAGATGTTGCTGAGGATCAGAAGGTAAAGATTGCAAAGACCAAGTTAGGAGGTCATGCTTTGGTATGGTGGGATTATGTACAATCCGAGAGAAGGAAACAAGGCAAGTCAAAGATCACTTCATGGGACAAAATGGTAGCAAGGATCAAAGGTAAATTCTTGCCCAAGGATTATGAAATTCAGATGTTTAAGAAGCTACAATTTTTAAGGCAAAAGGAAATGGATGTGAAGGCATATATTGAGGTGTTTTATAAGTTGAGTATGAGATCTGGTCATCATGAGAATGAGGTAGAAAAGGTCGCTAGATATTTGGCTGGCTTGAGATTGAACATATAGGATGAGTTAGTTTTAGCTAACCCAAGGAGTGTGGAGGATTGTTATCAAATGGCAATCAAGATTGAAGAAAAGATGAATAGAAGACAAGATAAATCCATGAGAGGAAGAGGCAGCAATATGAGGGGAAGAGGATCAGCCCCTACAACAAGGCAAACCAATGAGGGTCAAGAAGACACTGGTAAAGGACAGGACCAGTCTGATTTTAGAGGTGGATGGAAGGGTACTAGAGGCAGATTTGGAGGTGGTAGAGGTTCTACTACATTTTCAGGAAAGTGTTACACCTGTGGTGAGTTTGGTCATCCATTTTTTAAATGTCCAGAAAGACCATCATCCAGAGATGATAGAACGAATGATAAGAGAGTACAACTTGTGCAAGAAGAGAAAGTAGAGGAAAGTGTGCAAAGTTCAACCACTTATCAAAGAGATAGAGCTCCTGACAATTATGGATATCCTGAGGAGGGAGAAGCATTGATGTTAAGAAGGACAGTCTTGAAGATATCAAAGGATATGATGCAAAGAAAAGCTCTTTTCAAGACCACATGCAAGAGCAAAGGTAAAGTATGTAAGGTTGTAATTGATACTGGTTCAACAGATAACATGGTATCTCAGGAAATGGTGGATAAACTAAATTTGGAAAGGATTCCACATCAAAACCCTTACAAGGCATCTTGGGTGAGTGATAGTCAATCACTTTTTGTATATGAACAGGCATATGTTGATTTTCAGATTGGAGCATATCATGATAGAGTTTTGTGTGACATTTTGCCCATGGAATGTTATCACCTACTGTTGGGTAGGCCATGGCAATTTGATAGGAGGGTACTGTATGATGGGTATGCGAATACCTACAGCATCCAGAAAGATGGGAAAACCATTGTGTTGATACCATTGCAGGAGGATGTTGTATAAATGAAGACAACAAAGATTATTTTGGTAGCTAAGAAGGAATTTGTGAATATGCCTACAGCCCCAGGCATAATAGCAGTTGATGATATCTCAAGGAAAGGAGATCAAAGTTTGAAGAAAGGTTCAGTTTTGACTGACAGAGGTCAGCCACAGACCAAACAACAAGTTTATGAGCAGCCACAAATTGATTGGCAAGCCAAGGAAGTGATTGTAGTTGGGACTATTGTTTGTCCTATAAAAGTTGAAAGGAAGACAGATTTGAACATTGCAGAAGTTCAAGAAGCAATTCCTGAGGTTATTCAACCAGGTATTCAGACAAAGGTGCTGGTAAGACAAACTGGCAAACACAGGGTATGCATGAACATAGCCTACATTGACAGGCAGGAAGTTTTACTTGCCAGACAGCAAGTTACAGTTCAGAACTCTTGGAGCAGCCAAAAGACAGCAGAGTATAAAGCTGGAACAGGTCAGAACATTGAGATGGCAAAGAGTAAAGGTGGAATTCTTCCACAACCTAACTCATGGGACATGAGTTCTTTTTCTATTGGGGAGTATGGTGCAGGAGCACCTACCTTACAGTGGCCTCCATGAGGTAGCTAGTTAGTTTTAAATCTTGTTGATGTTTCCAAGAAGGTCTTATAAGACCAATGCATGTAATAAGGTCTGGGTTGACCATGCTTTGCTATTTTTAGGTAGTTTGTTTGGACAGCTGTTTAGTTTGTTAGTTCAGTTGGGTCTCCCAGCCGCTTGGAGGCAAAAACAATACTACTGTGAGTAGTTAAATACCCCCAGAATTGGGTCATTTTAGACATAGAGAGACATACTGAGAAGTTTCATTGTGCTGTGGGAAAGCAAAGTATTGTAATCGCATCCTTTGAAAGCAATAAAGAGATTCTGTTTTGTGTCATTTCTCTATTGTGATCGCACTGTGTAATTGAATTACTGTTCTGGTGGGTGTATGGATTCTTCATCCCATTCCTTCGGTTGATTCTGTGAATCAAAGGAATGGTCATGTACAATAGTTTAGGTTTTAGTTGTGTGTTATCTATTCACATGCATGCCTGCAGGATTGCAGACCAGAGATGTTGAAGAACCCTAGCATGGGTATGTGCTAGGTCATGTAGGTTGTTAGAGTCTGGAAGATCGTCCAGGAAGCGGATCAGGTCACTCCAGGAAGCTCGGCAGATCAGAACGGTGAAAATCCACTAAGTAGATCGCATAAGGTGAATATGCATCGGGGTGACAATTGCAAGGTGTTGCCGATGAAGGAAGCATCGGCGTGAGATTCAGCATCGGTGTGTCAGAGTTATGTTCAACCGACGGTGAAAGTCTCACCGAAGGAATAGGTCAGGGTGACCGTTGGCAAGTCTCACCGATGATAGTATGTATTAAGTCCATCGGGGTGAAGCAAGATGTTGGCAGAAGGACTTCAAGTTAGGTTGACAATGTTATGTTTGGCCGATAAGCAAAGTTATCAGAGAGAGAGCAGCCATCGGGGAGACTTCAAGCAAAGTGGCCGATAGATAGAGTGTTGCTGATAGGCAACCAATATTGAACCCTCTATCGGTGAGAGAAAGGCATCGGGAAGACTCCTGGCATAGAGGCCGATGGGCAATGTGTTGCCAATAGGCAACCTACGGCGGGTCTAGTGGCATCAACGTTAGGTGACCGTCGGGGAAACTCTATGTAGATCGGCCAACGGTGGAAGTGTTGCCGATAAGCAACTAGCTAATAGGGGATATTGGTGGGACTTAAGTGATCGGAGGAGCAAAACTTCACTTGGCCAATGGGTGTTCTCTCATCGATGGTTAGGTTAGTAATGTGTGTGCGATGGTGAGTACAGGTCAACGGAGGTTGACTAGGCCATTCCACATGTCCTGACTGCGGCTCTGCATCAAGAAATGAGTATGATGTTCAAAGAAATGAGAACATTATTGGTAGAGGAAGTAGAGATAGGTCTCATGATGCTCATTTGAGAGCATTTAGAATGCCCAATGAGAATGAAGAGATATTTCATAATACTCAGTATCCTACTTCTCCCACAAGATCACTTAGAGGCCGACATGATAACATTCCCAATGAGAAAGATCAATAGGAGCAATTTGATGTTGATGAAAGAGAAAGGACCCTCTAGGATGAGCTTGACCTACTTGATCATATCAAGAATAGAAAAAGAGAGGTACAAGCCCTACTTGACCAACATCAAGCTCAAATTTTGGAGTAGGCCTAGGGAAATCAAAATGCACAGCAGTAGGGCCATAATCAACAGTATAACCAGCAGAACAACCAAAGAAAACAACAACAACATCAACAAATGGGACAACAAGGTATTAATCATGCCCATGCTCAAAATGTTCATAATTAGCTACCATAGAATCAGATGAATAAATAGTATGGAAATGCTCAGAATCTTAGGCCTACACAATGAAGACAAGCACAAAGATTTCCTCCACTGAGACAGCCACTGGGAGTTGAAAGGTATAAACAATTTGATTTCTTTGGCATTCCTAATTTTCCCAATCTAATTCCAAATGAGATTAGGGGAAAGATTCCTAGGTTCCAAGGCAATAATGCTATCATAGGTGAAGAGCATCTTAGACATTTTATTAATGTCACTGATGAGAATGAAATTGAGGATGAAGATGTCATGATGAAATTATTTGTACATTCATTGGAAGAAAGTGCCAAAGAATGGTATAAGGCTCTCCCGGATAGTAGTATTGACTCTTGGGAGGAGTTCATGAGGGTATTCCAATTGCAATACGGGGATATGATTGACCCAAAGTTTGCCATCCATGAAATCACAGCTATCAAAAAGGCAATAAATGAGCTAGTAGCTGATTTTAATAGTCACTTCATCATGACAATGAGAAAGGTGCCTCCTCATATGAGATGTAATGAGTCTATGTGTTTGGTGTTGTATTGTGGTGCATTTGATTCAAAGATTGGTTATTGTTTAAGGGACAAGAGTCCACAAACACTAAGGGAAGCATATGCCACAACCATTAAAATTTATTAAACATGAGAGCTTCAGGGTAGCACATTAAAAGATCTAATGTAAAACTATCCCATCCAGACAAAGCAACTTTCAACAAGCCCCTTACAATTAAAGACAAACTAGATAAACTTATGGGGGTCATGAAAGACCTATCCTACAAAGTTGCAAGAAATGAGAAAGGCTTGCCACCTCAGGGTGTTGTAGCACATTTCAACAAAGGTCAAAGATAACTTACAACATAGATTGGCCTAAGAGACCACAACAAAATGACAGACAGGTAGCCGCTATGTAGGTAGTTTTAAGCAACCAGAAAGAGACACATCTGATCCATTGAAAAAGGATCAAATCAATTTTCAAGATACATATTCATGGTGCTAGGTGTGTTTCCTTCTCCATGATCCAACAAATTGTGTTGTTGCTCTTTCAATGGAAAGAGATGAAGAATTTCCAAATGAAGAAGGTGCAACCAAATACTATGAGGAGGAGATAAATCAATTTGATACAGAGGAGTATGAGCATATGGGTGAGGATGTCAATTAGGATAGTTATGAAGAGGATGATCATATTTTCCAATATGATTATGATGTAGGTCCAAAGAGATATCAACTGCCAGCTCATGATTTCAGGAACTTAAGGGATCTTATGCAAAATAAGTACAAGCAGTCTCGACCTTCTAAGAAAGATTTGAAAGCTTTGACTGATGCAACCATTATGCAAGTTCAAGGAGATTATTAGCTGAGGAATAGGCAAGTGCCTATGAAAAACTCTCTTGTAGAGTCAACACATGGTACATTAGATGGCGACAAAGAAAAGCAAAAGGTAAATGTGGAGAAGAAGGACAATAGTACTACCAGAAAGAATGTGCTAGAAAAGAAGAAAATTCCAATGCAACTAGCATCCACCAAAAAGATGTTGGATGTTAGTTGTCATTGATGTCAAAGGTAAAAGTGAAAGGTAGGTTGGATTTGTCATTGATGTTCACTAGAGTTTAGTATACTAAAAGGATGTAAAAGACACTTGTTCTATACTTGCTCTCATGACTCTCATGCCAAGGCACTTGCAGATCAGTCAGAGGTTTGGTCAATGATGATGCTTTGTGTTCATTCTTGATAGATAATGTTGATCATCCTTGCTGAGTTGATGATGTTGATAATGTATGATCATACATACATGCATAGTTGTTAATCCTCTCTATCTCATGGTGATTGATGTTGGATGTTTGATACTTGTTAGGATTATGCTTCATTTGCTTCATATTTAAGGTGTTCATCTTTTTGTCATGTTGTTTGAGTTGAGTTGATGTTGTGGCATTGATTGGTCTTTACCATCAGGAGGGGTCTTCACCATCAGGTGGATGTCACATTTGGTAGAGCACATCATCAGGAGGACAATGGTCTTTGTCTTTGGTCTTCATATGTCAGAATGTCAGTGTTCATGCTTCATGTTTCAGGATGATCATTACCAGGTGTTGAGAGTTGGATCAGGATTTGTCATGGTTTGGATCAGGATAGATGACATGTAAGGTTGAATGGATGTACCATCTTCAAGAGGTTATCATGGTGTTTCATTTTAGGTTGGCACATTCACAATGCAATATATCATGGTGTTTCATCCTTGTTGATTGTTTATTATCTCATGATACTTGATTGGGTTGTTGCATGAGATCACAAAAGATATCAGGTGATGAAGGTACAGTGGTGATAAAACTGATTTTAGGATGCCTTCATGATGTGGATGCATGCTTATGACATGCTTAAGGAAGTTTGTATGTTGTTGCAGTGTTGTTTGTTCTTTGGTGTCAACTTTATAACAGTGTGCTATTGGAAGTCTTAGGGTTTGAGAAATTATCTCAAAAGACCTATATTCAAAACCCTAAGTGGTAGGCCTTTCAAACCCTAGGTTCCCTTGACAAAGTCTCTCTTCCAAAATCAAAGATCCTATCTGATTTCTATCCTCTGCTATACAATTAGGGTTTGTATTTTTTCATGTCAAAGGGTTGTGTTTGAAATTAGGGTTTGAACCTAATCTTCAAGTTTTTAAACTCTAAATTCCTAATGGTCTAAAAAAACCCTAAACCCTATACCAAGTGCTAAGCCTAACCATCATGCTTAGATGCACTTTTTGTTATATTTAGCAAGTGACTTTCTATAATAGGTCAGCATAACTTAAGTGACCGATTAGAAGGGTTTTAAGTCATCTTTTTAACCAGCCCCTTACCTTATAATACCGATCTATCAGGTCACCTGAGTGCCATAAAAGAAATCTAAGGCTGAGTTTAAAAGTTTGTGAGGGTACAAAATGAAGATCAATGGTTATGTTTTAAAACTATTTCAAATTTTAATGGCCCCTTCATGAGACCCTCCTTCGACGGGCATTTGACCGTCCCACATGCAAAGCTACAGAGAATTTCAAAGGTTAAAATTAACTAGTCTAAGAATAGATTCAAATGTTAGACATGAACAAAGCATGTAGCATCTATTTCTTCTAATAATAGATGCACTTCTACAACTGAATGTCAATGCATGTAGTGGAGACATTAAAAATATACATGGAAGTTAGTGGATAGTGCATAAAAGGGGTGTATTTTTATGAAGTTACCAGTGTGTGAATGCATAGTGGGTGTGTTGATTAAAAAGGGGAATATACAAATGAAAGTGTGGGTTTTTCTAGAAAGAGTGATGACTATGCAAAAAAGATATATATTGTTGAAGGAAGATAGAGTTTTTAAGTAGATGAAGAATGAATGAAAGGATATGATGAAAAATAGAAGAGATAAACTAATTGCAGAGGAAGGGTTTTTAAGATTTGTCTATTTGTTTTCATGAAATATGTTCATAGCACAGATTAGTTTGATCTAAATGATGTCACAAGTGGCTGAAGGATGATTGATAGCAAGAATAATGAGATAAGACATAATATGCAGAGAATGTGTATCAGTGTGGAATGAAATGGGCAGATGGTGAAAGCCTTTTTGACTGAGAAGCATGAAGAGGAAGATATGAAGAGCATGATAGATTTTGAAGTGAGGTTTTTTTTTAAATTTGAGAGGACATTATGCAGCAGATATATAGAGTATGAATGCAGATGAATGGACTTCTAGATTGAAGAAGAATGATATGCTGATATGAGATTTGAAGTGAAATAGAGTAACCCTCTGTATTCTTTCTATTTTTCTGAGATTGTTGTATGTACTACTATTGCCAGTGAGGCATAGGATTTGTGATCAGTGAGATCCTATCTTTATCAGTGAGGCATGTATATGTAACCAATGAGGTTTGCTAGTGAGGCATTGTCTATAACTAGTGAGGTTTGCCAGTGAGGCACAAACTGTAACCAGTGAGGTTTGCTAGTGAGGCTTAATAGAGATTAAAGTTCATAGTGGTTTTTACCCTTTTGGGGTTTTCCACTCAATCATCTATGTTATTTGATGTTCATTTATGTCGCTTGTGCTTTTTTAATGCTTTCATGCCCTGATGCATTTGTTATGTGTTTCATGATTATGGTACTATTGTGAGTAGATCTTGTTTGAAGAATTAGTTTTATTAGATCATTGATTCACCCCCCCTCTAGTGATCCTTAATATTCCAACAGAAGAAATATGTACAAAGGGTTCCAAAACATGTGGTCCAACTATTTTCTATACCTATTATTGATACTCACAAGCCAAAAGATGATGACAAAGAGAGCTAGCCTAAAGCATTAGGTAAATAGTAAAAGGACAAAGACAAGAAAAGGAGGTGAAAGGTATTGATATCTCTTCCAGTCAATTGATACATTATATTCTTGATGTAAATGATGTTACAATTTCATGTGACACCCCTGTTGCAAATATATGCCTAAGTGGTGTTGTCATTGATGTCAACATATCCTTGTTGCCATTGGTGTCAACTATATCCTATTTTGCTATCTGTATAGAAGACCGGATTGTTGAGGATATTGAGAAAATTAAAGACAATCAATGCATGTGGACCATATGGCTATATAGAGGTTGCTCCAGTTAAGGATTGAGAAGTCCGCACGAAGATTTGAAGAAGTTATGGCAATCTGAGTAGAACCAGTTTTTGTAGTATTCAGAAGAGATAGTGGGACAGTAAGCTGGTCTGGATTGCTCTGCAGTGAAATATCTTGGTCTGCGGATCTGAAGGCATGTTTGGGAAGTTAGTGTGTATCATCAACTCCAGTGGTTCATGGTTTGGAGGTCCGCAAGCTATCTTTCTAGTTTGACAGTCATGGCAGATAGTGTACTTGAGGTTCTAGAGGAAGATTCAAATGTTTTTGGTAATATGGTTTAGAGTGAAAGTTATTGGTGATTTTAATGTGCTTGTGGAGGTCTCTGGAGCATATGGCTACTTTTTTGGAGGTCCGCATTGAAGTTTGATCTTGTTGATTGAAGATTTGTTCTTTGAGGTTGATGTTCTTCCTAGTCTTGGCCGACCGGATGTTCCTAGCATGTTGTGGATGCTTTAAGAGCATTTTTATGAAGTGTGGAGTGGTTGTAGAAGTAGATTCAAGTCTCAGTCATGTTTGGCCAATAGTGTGATGAACCATGTCAAGTTTTTTTGACCTTGTTGATCATTCCAAGGTTGATGAAGCATATAAATGCTTGTTGAAGAGTTGTTGAAAAGCATCCTTGTGCAAATCAGATAAAATCTGAATAAAGGATCAGGAGTAGAGCAGAGAAGAAAAGGAGTGAGAGTAGTACAGAGTGTGAAGAAGAATTTGGGGCAAAGCAAAAGTTCTTGAGCATTCATTGGAACTGAATCAGGCATGAAGTAGATGCTATTTTTTAGTTAATTCTTTCTGTTCTAAATAAATTTTGTAGGCAGTGAGCCTCTCTTTTGAGCAGTGAGCTCTGGGTAGTGCGCTCGAAGGAAAGTGCCTTCTATTTTTCTAAAGTACTTTTAATAGGGTACAAATTTTGTGGGTTAACCCCAACTGTGGTTTTTCCCTTAACTGAGTTTCCACATCAAAATCATGGTGTCAAGTGTGTTGATTATGTTTCTGCTCTTATGTTGTTGATCTATGCTTTAATGTTTACATCATTAATCTAGTAGTAAGATAATAAAGAAGGTTAAAAGTAGAAAAAGTTTTTATTGTGGGACAACTAATTCACCCCCCCTCTCAGTTGTCTGGTCTAATTCCAACAACCCCTTTACCTCTTTATCATCCCATTGACATGGCCCATATTGAGTCAGATAAGAATTTCAATGCCATTAGGGGAAGCTCTTAGGATTCTTGAGCATAGGGATAGGGTTGTCTCATTTATCACAGCCTCTAGTGCACCTATACAACCCATTGTTGCTCCTTAAAGATGATGAAATAATTGAGGTTTATTTAGGGTCATCTATGGGAAATAGCCGGATGGGTGTGGATCCTTTCTACACCACATTAATCATAATTGCATGCTTGATTTTGGAGCATCTAGCAATGTCATGCCACTTGAAATCATAAATGATTTGGGGTTAAATGTGTCCAAGTCTTTCGGTAATTTTTTTCTATGGATTCTAGGGAAGTAAATGTTCTTGGTCTTGTCAAATATGTTGATGTCCAACTGGCTGCATATCTTGAAAAGTCCCTTTTGATGGATATAATTATTGTGGACTGCCCTGCTAAATGGGGTATGTTATTATCTAGGAAGTGGGAAGCTTCCATAGGTGGAAGTATACAGATGGATTTATCATATGCCACCATTCTAGTCCATGGTGTTGAGGTGAAGCTTCATAGAGAGAAGGTAGAAGACCAAAACATAGAGGACCGTTACAAAACCCAAGAAGAAGTGAACTTCTTTGATACTAATATTGATTGTTTTAAGGGGTTTTGTGATGCCAATGAACATAAATAGTGTGCTGATCTGCCATAGATTGTTACTCTTGTGCATAATGAAAATGTGTTATGGACATTGTACTTTGATTGTGCTTGTTCTAAGGATGGCTCAGGTGCTAGTATTGTTCTAATAGCACCAGATGGAGAACAGTTCAGGATATCTTTCAGACTTAATTTTCAGTGCACTAACAACATAGCTGAGTATGATGCATTGTTGTTAGGTTTAAATATTTCTCATAAGCATGGAGTCAAGTGCTTGAAGATACATGGTGATTTAGAGTTAATTGTCTACCAAATTAGAAATGTTTTTTCTGCCAAGGGCAATAGGTTAATGGCATACATGAATGCAGTGTGGGACACTATACAACTATTTGATGGTATTGGCATTGAATGGGTTGAAAGAGTTGAAAATGAGAAGGTAGATTCCTTGGTTATAGCTTCTTCAAAATTTGATCCTTAGTCAAAATTTCCTTATGGCCATTATGTTGTGGAAGTGCTTACAAGGCCAACAATCCATGATAACATATGTAGTTGGCAAGTTTTCATTGACAATAATCAGATTTTTAGTTTCCTCAATTGCTTGGATGAGTTTGACAATTAGTTAATCGATTGGCAACCAATGATAGAGGTAGAAGATGGCAAGGAAATATTGTTTGGGAATGAAGACAAATACTATTCCCAAGGTTTGGGTTGCACTTGAAAGAATGTTTGATAATGCCGACCGATGGAAAAGAAAAGGTAAACTAGTTGAAGAGGACAACATTGAATGTGCTAACCTTGGCACCTAGGAGGCACCTAGGATGGTTTACATTGTTAATCAGCTCAAACCACATGAAAAGAAAATGATGGTTGTTTTGTTAAGAAAATTCAAAAAATGTTTTGCATGGTCCTATGATGAGTTGAAGGTATATAGGGAGGATTTATTTCAGCATACTATTCCCCTTCAGCCTGATGTAAAACCCTTTTGGTAGAAGAAAGACCTATAAACCCAACCATAACTCCCAAGATGTAGAAAGAATTGTTAAAGATGAAAGAGGGAGGTATTATAAAACCAACTAGACATTCTAATTGGGTATCTAATCTTGTCCCAGCGAGGAAAAAGAACGGGGAGATTAGATTGTGTGTAGACTTCAGAAACTTGAACATCAAATCCCTTAAGGACAACTATCCTCTTCCAAGTATGGATTATCTTTTGCAAAGGGTTGCTGGTTTAGAACTGATGTCTATGATGGATATATTCTTAGGCTATAATTAGGTATTGGTTAAGGAGTCAGAATAGTACAAGACAACATTCACTACTCGTTGGGGAACCTATGTCTATTTGAGGATACCATTCAGGTTGAAGAATGTAGGATCAACGTTTCAAAGAGCAGTGGATGTTGCCTTTGTAGGCCTCATTGATGAAATTATGGTAGTATACCAAGATGATCTCACTACATTCTCCAAAGATAAGAAAGATCATTGCAAGCATTTGGAATTGATCTTTGAAAGATGTTTGGAGTATGGGATCTCTTTGAATCTCAAAAAATGTCAGTTTGGAGTAGAAGAAGGAAAGTTGCTTGGGCATATTGTGTCAAGGGATAGGGTTAGAATAGATCCTGAAAGAGTTAAGGCCATTGATCTTATCCCTCAGCCTAAATCAGTCAAGGTGTCCAGTCTTTCTTTGGACAAATAAGCTTTGTGAGGCGGTTTGTCCCTAACTTAGCTAAGAAGACCAAGGCAATCTCCAAGATGCTATAGAAGGGGCAGTCTATCTGATGGGGCACGCAAGGAACTAGCTGAAGCCTTTATTGACATAAAGGAGGCTCTCAAGGATTCACGAATGTTGGTGAGCCTAGATTATTCCAATTCTTTTCAGATCTTCTCTTTTGCTTCATATTATACTATTGCTGTTGTATTGTTGCAAAAGAACATGGATGGATTTGAGAAACCCATATGATTCTTTAGCATATCCTTACAGGCTGCTAAATTGAATTATTCAAATATGGAAAATCATGCATATGCTTTGGTTAAGGTAGTAAAAATGTTTAGGCCATATATTTTGGGTGTAAAGACAATTGGATATGTGCCCCATTTAGGTGTGAAAGATACTTTCATGCAGTAAGAAGTTTCTGGGAGAAGATGTAAATAGATCAACAAGATCCAAGAGTATGACATTGAGTTGTAAGTCACCAAACTGGTTAGAGGCCAAGGTTTCGCTAAGTTGATGGATAATTCCAACTTAGAGGTTGCTGAAATAAATGAGGTAGATGTTGTTCCATCTACTAATGTGTGTACATTGACAAATGATCCATGGTACAAGGATATCATTTTCCATCTTGTCAACATGCATTGTCCCCTAGGTATGAATGTAACTCAGTAAAGAACACTTAAGCTCTAGTCTTAGAAATATATTTTAATTCAAGGTGTTTTAATGTGGAGAAATCATGAGGGACTGTTGTTGATGTGTTTGGACTAGAAAAAATTTGAGAAAATCATTGAAGAATATCCCCAAGGAATATGTGGCGAGAACTTCCATGCTAAAATCACAACACATAAGCTTATTAGGGCAGGTTTTTTTTGGCTAAGCCTCTTTAAGGATGTTGTAAAACAAATTAGAAAATGTGATGTCTGTCAAAGGTTAATAAGTAAGTTAAAATTTCAAGGTGCTCTTCCCCTTATGAATGTTACCACTGAAGCACCATTTCAACAATGGGGCATTGATTTCATAGGGGGATTCAAGAAAGATCAAGCAATGGATATAGATGGATATTGGTGGTGACTGATTATTTTACAAAGTGGGCTGAGGTTGTTCCAACTCGCAATGCCACGTCCAAGGTAGTGATTGAGTTCCTTTTGAACAATGTGATCACCAAATTTGGTGTGCCATCCAGAATTGTTGCAGACAATGCCGTGTGCTTCAGATCTCAAGACATTGTAGGTATGTCTTCCAAATATGGGATAAAGTTGAATCATTCATCACCATACCATCCGTAGAGTAATGGAAAAGATGGGTCCAACAATAAAAGCCTCATGAAAATTGTGAAGAGGACACTAAATATGAACAAGAAAAGGTGAGATGACAAGCTAAAATATGTAGTTTGGGCTGATAGGATCACCTAAAAACATGCTACAAGAAAAAAGTCCTTTTGAGCTAGTATATGGGTTAGAGGCCAAAATGCCAATGTCATTAGAACTGCATGTGTATCAACTGCTACAACAAATAGGAGAAGATGGGATGATGCTTTGGCATTAAGGATGCATGAGTTGATAGAATTGGATGAAGCTAGAAGGGTGGCACATGAAAAAAAAAATTGCTACAATAGTAGAAGGTTGAGCATTTGTTCAACAAGAGAATGGTTAAAATGTGTTTTTAGACCGGTGATTTGGTTCTCCTATGGAATGTAAAATCAGAGGGCAAGGTCAAGCAGGGTAAGTTTGAACCACTATAGATAGACCCATATCAGATTGATGAAAAGGCTGGCCAAAACACCTTTTATATTAGAAATGTGGAAGGAGAACTTTTGGAGCTACTTGTTCATGGACAACATTTGAAACTTTACTTCTCGTAAGTAATGTGGTCCTTCAAAATTTTGTGATGCAATCTTGATATATTTGTTATATTTTGACATCGAGCAGTCTTGACCATTGTTGGTCTTGATGGTGTTTGTGCTTCTACTCCCGCTGTGTTGTTTTTGTTGTCTATTGGTCTACCCCAGAGGTCTGTGATTCTTGTTATGCCATTTCTTGGCACACGTCCCCAACTAGAGCTAGTGTTGACACCTAGGTTTTCAGCCTCATATTTGCACCATCTTGTCAAATTCATCAAATTTTCCTAAGGGGTCCTTGTGATTTTACCCTAGTGCATGTTGCTAGACTCTTGATTTTGGCTAAGTTTGAAACCTTGAAAAATTGGCTAAATCTAAAATCTAATGGATCCTCCAAACTCTAGTTTTTGTAATTCAACTCCTATGGATCCAAAACCCCTCTCAAACATCCTGACAGTATATTTTAAATAATTTAAAGTATAAGAATAATTTCTTATACTTAAATATTATTTTGAAATATACTGACCTGAGGGAATTTTGGGACCTAAGGGCATTTTGGGACCTAAGGGCATTTAGGGACCTAAGGGCATTTCAGGACTTGGAGGGAATTTTGGGACCTGAGGGCATTTTAGAACCTAGTGGAATTTTGGGATCTGAGGGCATTTCGGGACCTGAGGGAATTTCAAGATCTAAGGGCATTTTGAGACATGAGGACATTTTGGGACCTAAGGGAATTTCGAGACCTGTAGGGGTTTCGGGACTCATCGAGATTTCAAGACTTGAGTGGATTATTGGAACTTTTCCAAAAAGGTCCAAACGTTCTCAATCCTCTCGTGAACCCGGTCTCTGCTTTCTTTTGCCCCCCGTGGTATAGTAAAGAGGTCTCGACAGATGTTGAGGCCTGATGGGAGTTTTGGTTCTGGTTCAAAATCCCTTTGTGCCTCCATGACTTGCCAAATGGTTCAAAATCTTCTCGGACCCCTTGAATTTTCAAGACCAATTTGGAGGTGCACAAATTTGAGTTTTCAAATAATTTTTTGAGGAAAGCACTATGTATTTCATGCAGTTTTGGGGTCAAACATTCAGTTTTGGGGTCAAACGTTCAATTTTGACTTTCGACACTTTTGTCCGTCAGGATTTTGGGACCTGACGGGACCTTTGGACTTTTTCCAAAAGGGTCCAAAGTTCTATGTCCTCCCACTGACCCGACACTCACCGAAGGCCTAGGAACACCCAGAAACATGCAGAAACACGACAACAACTTTCGAGATCACCATTAATGCAAAACAGGTAGTTGAAATTTATGTTTTTATTATAGTTGGTGGGCTTGTTGGGGGTTTTTACCTCCCATTTCATCCTTAGATCCAAGTTGTGAAGGCTATAAAGGTAAGATTGAAACTCATTTAAAGGGTTGGCCATTTTTCGGTAGTTTTTCTCTTTAGGTGCAGAGGTCTAGAGGCAATTAGGGCAACGATTAGCGATCAATTTCTATTCTTCAGAAAGCAATTATCAGAAGTGTATGTGAAATATATTGTAATCTTGATATCTATCATTGTTTTTTCTCCATTGTTGTAAGTGTTCTTTCAGGAAATCTCTATTGCAGTTAGGGTTTTCTCTTGCCATATTTAGTGGTATGATTGTAAAATCTGATTTGAATGAAGGTGACAGTTCTTAATCCATTTTTAGGCTTTGTAAATGGTCATTTTAGTATTACATATGGAAGAATATTGTATGGTGTTGGATTACTAAGTATTTTCATGGTTTGATATTGATTTTTATGCATTTGAATATTCAAATAGGTAGTCATACATTTCCTTATAATTGTGTTCCTTTGATAGACATGAGATTCCACAGCCCAATGGATAGGCACCAGTCTGAAAAGCCTATGATCACCCAAACTTATTAAAAATCAAAACAATATATCAAGTTTTAAATGTAGTTATTGTTCCATAAGTATCCTCATTCTATAGGTTTGCTCCCATTAGCTTAAAATGGAGGTTATTAAGTGTAGCAAGTGTTTTTTTAGTTTAGTGATAGTATTTGGGATTAAAACAATGATTTGGGTATTGTTGCAAAGTCATAACTGAGATAATATATTTTGTTGATCCCAATCCCTATTGAAGGATATCTCCAGAATCACCCTCCTAAGCCTAGCTGAGCTTGAAGTGTAGAGGAGTCTACCTGTAGACACCCAAAATTGACCTAATTATCGTTAGCATTCAAATATTGCATTATCCATCATCTGCATTTGTCTAACACACTTAAGCAATTTCCCTAACACGCCTATTTCTTCTATTAATTAAATAAATTTATATTTATTTAATTAATTCATTAGCTATTTCCTCTAAGCTATAATTAAACTATCTTTAGTTATTTAATTATCTTCTTTCTATCTATTTTAATTAAATAAATTTTATTTATTTAATTAAAATTCCATTCACAAACCCACTTTCTAATTCATTAAATAAATTTTATTTATTCAATTAATTCGTCTTATCATTTATCTCAAAAGCTGACATGTGTGCCTCTTTCATTTAAAAAGATAAATGGTACTACATCCTTTATTTAATATCTTTCACATGTAGTACTTTTTATGTACACAGGCACACATAAGCCTTATCTTCCCTCCACTTGTCATCTATACATTCACCTATGATCATCCTTTAATCTTAGCCTTATCTTCCCTCCACAGTGGTTGCTTATGCCTTTATTTGAATCACTTTTAACTTGATAGTGATCGCCTTTAGCTATCTGGATCGTTTACTGCAAAACTAGGGTTTTTGTTATATTCTATTTTTTTGTAGATATGAGTTGCTTATGACTCGTAACCAGTCGCCTGTTGCTTTTTTACATCACTTATGAGCTTTATCATTCCACATCTGACATTATTGGCATCACTTATGATTTGTAACATTTCTCTTGCGGTAGAATACAGTTCGCTTTTGATCATTAGTTGATCGCCTCTGGTAAACTATGTCATTTTTAGTCTTTATCATTTACAGTTTGGTTTTCTTGGCTACTAATTGGGTATTTGTGCAGCATCTTATTGATTGTCTAAGAAAATGAGGTTATCAAACTACTAACATATCTGTTGCAGCTTCGATCGATCCAAGACTTGTGGTTTTTCACTAATTTAAGAACATTTGGGCTTGGTGCTTAAAAAGAATCATTGCTTGCTCCATGCTTGATTTATCTTTCTTGATTGCTTGCATGTACTTGATTGTAACCCAAATTTAATAGAAAAAGTATCCTCTCCCCTTACCTATCAAATAGATCTTAGCTGTATGAGAATTTGTTATTATCTTTAGAGGGCCTGCCTTCCCAGTGTGAGAAGGGGTACGACCCAAGCGGTAATGAGCTAAAGCCAAGTCCTTCCAAACTGCTATATAAGAAAAGTGTTTATGTCAAAAGCCACAAACAATGGGTGTTGTTGTGTTATACTAAAAACCAACCTCCCCCAAAACCTTCCAAGGTGTAACCCTTGAAGGCTGGGAGACTCCATAACGGAGAGTAGTGCTGCCGCATGTATAGCCACCCAAATGGATGCCCTTATTAGCAACTTTATGTAGTAGCCAAAAACCTTCTATTTGTTGACACAAAAGGTGGGACCTTTGAAGCTGCCCTGATTCACGTGGTTCTTATAAGAGATAGCAGGGACAATCCTAAGGTTTGGTGGGGGGACAAGCCTTGGGAAACCCAGATCTTGGTATGCATGAGAAGTGTGTGCCGTGGAGAGGAGCCAGTGCTACCAAGGTCCTGAAGCTATCTGCTTTGAATAAGCATGGCTAGGGAACTCAACAAATACAGTCCTTTCCTAGCCTAGGTTGTACAAGTTTGTGATTTTTGTGAGTGTGAGTGACTGAAATTACTATTTTCTTGTCAAAAAACACAATTTAGACATATTTCCTGACATACATAGTCGCCTTTGAGCTTAAACTATTCGCATACATACCACTAAATCACTTTTAAACAACAGTCAATCACCTTTTGCCTAAACTAGATCGCTTTTAAACAATAGTCAGTCACCTCTGATCTAAACTACGTCGCCTTTGATCAATAGTAAATCACTTTTGAGTCAATATTGATCACCTGTAGCAAATTGTCTCGCCTCTGGCTAACACTATACCTTGTTACCCAAACCAAAACTGGATTGCATTTAAGCTATTACCAGCCACTTTTGGCCTTTTTTGAGTCACATTTGAGCTATTACCTGTCGCCTGTGGTCAATTACTAGCAAATCTTAGTGACTCAGCTGAATCAACTACACTTCCAGCTTGCTTAGCCTCAACATTAGCTTTTAGACCTGTCTCTGACCATTAGAAGATACCTAGACTTTGTCTCCTGCTTTGAGCTTCCCAACCAACTGGACTTTGTGAACTTTTCATCTTTTTGAGATCCCAAACCAGCAAACCAAACATCCAATCAATCAACTCGATCATTTAGCAAAACATCATCTTTTGGCTTTAGCTTTAGCGACATTAGCAAAACAACAATCTTAGAAAACAACTTTTCCCTTGAGTGTGTGAGATATTCTCTAGGGAAGTCCAACCAACAACCAACAACCAAACAATTAGCAAACCATCATCTTTTGGGTCTCAAAACCTTGACAAGCTAAAATCCAAGTTTCAACATCAATAATCATGCCTCAAACTAGGAGTCAATATAGAGCTGAAATGGAAGCCAAATTGCCAACTGAGATGGAAGCCAAGATGCAACAATCTAGATCAACACCTCTTAGAGATGCGACTTAATTTACGACCGGTATGCCTCCTCCCATGTTTGTGCCCCATGGGTACACCATTGGAGAGTCATCTTCACAACAAGTGCAAAATCAAACATTTTCGGAGAATTATGAAGAACAATCCCAAGAAGACTTATCAAAATTTAGAGATACACATGTATGGGATCAATTTTAGAGACTTGTTTTATCCGATCCTAATCGATACTTTTTGCAAATTGCCCGCATGGGAGCTAAATTACCAAGAGATTTTGACATATCTGCTATTAGAGAACACGATCCAAACACTCTCACTGTTGTTGCAAAGGGACCATCCACTATAGTCACACCATACCATACCATATTACAAACTCCATTTTCCAACCCATCTCTTTTATTGCCTATTGTTACTTCATTTGATCCACCACGCTCGGAGTACACTTTAAAACCTTTGATAACTCCAACCAATGTACTCCCTTTCATTTCACAAAATCTAAACATTCCACCTTTCCATGTTTCCCAACATACTCCTTCTCCGACCATGACCGTTTCTATGCCTCAAGTAATGCAAGCTGTCCATTTTGCCCAAGTGCAAACTCCTCAAACATCACAAGCTATCCCCATATCCCATATTCTGCAAGCCTTCCAAGCTATCCAAACAACACCAACACTCCAAGCTTCACAACCATCACAATCCCCTACCCCCATTGCATCACATGTGGACAATACATCCCATATTTCTACCGATGCTAATATGATCTCCACTATCTCCACTAATCCATTCAATACATCCTACAATCCCAATTTTAGCCTTATTGACATGAGTGACCCGCCTATTGTTTCTCAAGCTAATCCTAGCACTACAGTCTCTTATGTTGATCAACTTACATCTGTTTTGTCATCTTCTTATAATCCTTCACAAACCATCAATCCGTCTTATACTACCCAAGGTTTGCCCATTGTCACCCAACACATGACATATACCAATCCTCATGTTGTCCAAAATACAAACCCAAATGTCCATCCTTCTTCTGTATCCACCAATCCTTCCATCACTTACCATGTCACAAATCCAACTTTAAATTCACAACCATTAACTAACGCCAATCCATCTTCCACTTCCCATGTGATGCAAAATCTTGGTGCTAATTCATCACAATATACCCAAACACCACTTGTGTCTTAAGGATAGCAATCTTCAACCACATATGTGTCGCATACTAATCCTTTGACATACATTGTGAGTACACAACCTCAACAAACGGTCATGGCTTCATATATTCCACAATAGCAACCTCAATATATATCATACCATGCTTCACTTCCCAACCAACCACCCCCTTTGCAACAACAACAATTATCTCCAATGGATGTTCAACAAATGATTAACCAAGCGGTAGGACAAAGCAAGAAGACATTTTCTATAGAAAACATATGCGCTTATCCATTTGACAAGTCACTTCATATGACGCCTTTTCCACCACACTTTGAAATTCCACAATTTGACAAATACAAAGGAAAAGGAAATTTGGAAGACCATCTTAGAGCATTCTTTGTGGCATGTCTCGATGTTGCTCATGACGATACATATCTTTTGAGACTATTTCCCCGAAGCTTAGCGGGCTAAGCTCTTGAATGGTTCTCTCATTTACCTCTAGGAATTAAGTCTTTTGCGGAGTTAGCAAATAAGTTTCGATCACACTTTACTTTTAACATTGAACATGAGGTGAACATGAATGACCTTGTCAACAATAAGCAACGCAATGGTGAAGCCTTCTCTTTATTTACTCAATGATGATGTAACATGGCTAGCAAACTATCATGGGAAATACCTAAAAAGCAACAGCTCGATATCTTTGTTCAAAATCTCCATCCCAAGTTGTTATTCCAACTACAATTACAAAGTGCTAGCACCTTTGATGAACTTGTTTCCAAAGGAACCATCATTGAATGAGATTTAATTACTAAAGGCACTATCAAGATTTTTTGCGATAATAAAGACTATCCTCAAAATTCCAACGATAAGTCTCGCTTTTGGAACAAAAAGAAGAATGTTGTCAATGACAGTGTTGTGGATGCAAAGAACATACAAACTATGAAAGATCCCATTAACATTCAAGCTGCATCTACAACAACTCAACCTTTTCAACGAACTCGACAACGACAAACTTCAAATCCTCATCGACAATTTACACCATTAGTGGAACCTATGGAAGTTGTCTTTCGAAAGCTTCTCCAAGTGAGTGATATTATGTTACCGGATGCACCACCCAATGGTGAACCGCTCTTCAAAGCTCCTTGGTATAAAGAAAATGAGTACTGTGATTATCATAGAGTTAAAGGACACAAAACAAATGGTTGTATGTGCTCAAAGCATGTTATCCAGAATTGCATCGATCAAGGTTTAATCAAAATTACACCTTTAACAACTCAACCTGCATAGCAACCAACATCGAATTATGATCTAGATGCTTTCAAGAATCCACTTCCAGCTCATGACAAACCAAGTAACCCTCATGCTAGGAATGCCATTCAGTACAACTATGAATCAGCTACTATTGTTCGCATTGACCATGCTCGCATTTCTACCATTACCATCCAAGGTAAAGTACCTGACTACGTTGTAACTACTCGAAGAGGTCGCGTTACCATTCAAAGAGCACCTATCCATCCTCCTTGACCGTCCTCTAGCTATAATATCCTTGATCACCTTGGCAAAACACCTGCACACATTTCCATTCTTGAGTTGCTTCGCATATCCCCTACTCACAAAGCTATCCTTGACAAAGCTTTGCAAGAATCTTTGGCACCCAATGATATTGATATCACACAATTCCAATCTATGGTAGCTAGCATTACAGCCCCTTGTCATTTAACCTTTTCTAACAAAGATCTTCAGCCCATCCTCCTTCACACAACGAAGCCCTCCACATTGAAGTGTTTGTCAAATGCCATATTAAATGAATCTTAGTGGATGGTGGAGCTGGTCTTAATATATGTTCCTTGAAATTAATAAAACAATTGGGATATTCTGAGAAAGATGTTGACACCTCCAAGGTCATTACTATCAGAGCATATGATGATGCCGAGAGAGATACTTAAGGGATTATTTACTTGCCTATCCTACTGAAACTCATTGTCAAGACCTTGATGTTGAGCTTCCTTATAACATCATTCTTGGCCATCCATGGATCCATGCGCTCAAAGCAGTTCCTTCTACATACCATCAATATCTTAAATTTCCACATAACGGTGTTGAGATCACTATCCATACTAATCCCAATCCATTTGAATTTTGTCGTGCCTTTCAAGCTAAATATCAGAGTCCAAACCACATTCCTATCAACACTAAAGCATATCCATCTTGATCATATGTAGATCTATCTAACCTACTCAAGCCATCATCTAGCAAAGCTGCTTCCAATCTCCATATCAAGTACACCGAACATGGCCCGGGTGAGTACACATTGCAAGAATCTTGTTGTGTGGGCACTCTTCCCTTGTCTCCCAAATCTCATGGAAAACCTTCTACATCCAAGCCACCTTAATCTGCAACTATCATCAAAGCCCTAGCCACAGTATTTATTAAAGGTGGATTCCTGGATAATGAAGACATTGATGATATCGACTCTTGGATATTCTTTGATGAGAACGACCAAGTCCAACTTGAAGTGGAGAGATATAATAATGGGTTCCACATTATAAAGAACATGGGCTACAAAGGACATGGTGGATTGGGATCATAGGAACAAGGACCTATTGAACCCATTGTTGTGTCTAAGAAGTTTAATAAGGAAGGCCTTGGCTATCAGCTGGAGGTATCGCGTTCGAATTTCATTAAGTGTATTTCTGATATGGATGCTGGACCTTCCTCGGTAGGAGAGACTTCTAGTTTGAATACCATCGACGACTCCTCCCTTCATATTACTGACTGTTTTCATGAAAATTCCATCTTCATGATTTCCACAACCTCCTCTAGCCATAACCATTTGTCCATTACCCTTTCACTCATATATCCTGACCTTGTCGATTGGGACCAATAGGGGGCACCGATATTAAATACATTTGAGAATGATGAAGCTATCATAGAATTCATGGGTTTACGACAAGACATTTCATTAGGTGATCACAAAGCAGGTTTCATGATGGATCTACCTAAACAAGCATATTTTGGCGGAAGTATCAAATCCTTCAGTCACAAAAGTGAAATAAACAAAATCAAACAAAATAGGTCACTAGGTGAAAACCGAAAGGCGCCTCTTGACCTTGAAAAAGTAAAAATAAAGGACGTATCCGAAGGTGAAAACCTCTCCGAGGTGCTTGAGGATGGGGAATTTGATCTTCTTGTTGCCATAGACTATCATGAGAAATCAACAGTGCTAGTTGAATAATCACAAGACATGAACTTGGGTACAGAGCAGAATCCAAAGATCACTTTTTTGGCAGCATCACTATCAGAGCAGGAAAGAAGAAACTTCACAGCATTTTTTATAAAAAGAGCTATAAATTTTGCATGGACTTACGCTGACATGTCGGGTTTAGATCCATCACTTGTGGTACATCATCTAGCAGTATCTCCTAATGCAAAACCTATCAAACAAAAATTGCACAAAATGCATCCACAAGTAGCTCTATTGGTTAAGGCAGAAATTTAGAAGTTGTTAGAAGCGAAGTTCATAAAGCCTATTGATTATCTAGAATGGATTTCAAACTTGGTACCTGTAGCAAAACTTGATGGATGAGTTCGCTGTTGCACAGATTTTAGAGATCTTAACAAAGCATGTCCTAAGGATGACTTTCCACTACCAAGCATAGACAATATTGTAGATCTCATAGCTGGAGATGAAATGCTATCTTTGATGGATGGATTTTTAGGATATAACCAAATTAGAATAGCAGAGGAAGATCAAGATAAAACATCATTCATTTGTCCATGGGGCACATATTGCTGGGATGTAATGCCTTTTGGTCTCAAGAACGTTGGAGCTACTTATCAACGAGCCGTGACAGTTATTTTCCATGGCCTTTTTCACACTATCATGGAAGACTATGTTGATGATATCCTAGGGAAATCCAAGACAAGAGAAGGACATCTGCAGGTATTAGCACAACTTTATGATCGACTAGAGAAATATCAAGTCAAACTGAACCCAAAGAAATATGTATTTGGCATAACATCTAGAAAACTATTGGGATACATTGTGTCTCGATGAGGGATAGAAGTGGACCCAGCCAAAGTAAAAGCTATCATGGAAATGCCTCCACTAGCAAATCTCAAGCAACTTTGTAGTCTACAAGGAAGGTTACAGTCCATTCGCAGATTTATTTCACAACTAGCAGATAAATGTCATCCTTTTCAATGTCTTCTTTGCAAGGGTGAACTTTTTAAGTGGGATGAAAAGTGTCAACAGGCCTTCGAAAAAATAAAGGAATATCTGGCAACACCTCCTGTGCTTGATCGCCCATTATTGCTCTACATATCATCAACAACAACAGCATTGGGTGCCCTTCTAGCTCAACATGATGATTCAGGGAAAGAACAAGCCATGTACTACATCAGCATGACTCTTGTGGGATATGAACTTAATTATTCATCTATGGAAAAATCATGTTTAGCATTAGTGTTTGCTTCCCAAAAGTTGCAACATTATATGTTGAACCAAACAACAAAGCTCATATCTAATGTTGATCCACTCAAATATCTTCTCTCCAAAGCAATCCTCACGGGAAGACTAGCAAAATGGGTTATGATCCTAAGTGAATTTGACATACAATATGTGGATCAAAAAGCCATAAAAGGACAAGTCATCACTGATCAATTAGCTACAGAACCCATCACAGATATTCATCCAATATATCCAGAATTCCCTGATGAAGGATTGTTCAATTTAACTTCACCAACGTTGTGGCATCTATATTTTGATGGATTTTACACTCAACATGGATCAGGAGCAGGGATATTGTTTGTTACCCCTCAAGGAGATTGTATACCCAAATCATATAGAATTGCATTTCCATGTACCAATAACATAGCTGAGTATGAAGCTTTAATCACAGGATTACGCATGCCAGTACAATGGGCTATCAAATAGTTACAAGCCTTTGGTGACTCTCAACTGGTTATCAAACAAGTCTTAGATGAATATCAAACAAAAGATGAGAAGCTTCTTCCATACAAGGTAATGGTTGATGATTTTAAAAAGTACTTTGACAATATCACCTTTGAACAAATCCCAAGGCTACAGAATAGAGCAGCAGATGCCATGGCTATTATTGGATCCCTTCTAGACATGCCATCTAATACACATAAATGTGAGTTTCTGGTTAAACAACTTCTGATTCTAGCATTTGAAGTATCGTAGTCTGAGCTTATATGTGAAATTGTTGGTCCCAATTCACCGTGGTATGAGGACTTATATGAGTATCTCTGCAATCAAACCTTTCCATTCCAAATATCTAACACCCAACGTAAAACCTTTATCCATCGAGCCTCTCGTTACACTATCTTAGGAGACACCCTTTATCACCGGAGTCTTGATGGTATCCTTCTTAGATGTCTTGATTCTGAGGAAGCAAAAATGGCCTTACATGATGTACATGAAGGTGTCTGCGGCTCGCATTCAGCTGGCCCTGGCCTTGTTAAGAAACTTCTATGAGATAGATATTATTGGCCAACTATGGAAAAAGATGAATAGCAATTTGCAAAGAGATGTCTATAATGTCAGAAACATGGAGATTTAATACATGCACCAGCACATGAGCTTCAACCTATCACTACTCCATGGCCCTTCTCGTAGTGGGGACTTGATCTCATAGGTAAAATCCATCCTACTTCATCAAATGGTCATAAGTTCATTATTACCGCCACTGAATATTTCACAAAGTGGGTGGAAGCCATACCAATGACTTATATTATTGGCAAACAAATATCCAAGTTCATCCTACACTATATCATTTGCCGCTATGGAGTTCCTCAAGCTATTGTCACTGATAATGGTCATCCCTTTAAGAACCAAGAGGTTAGAAATCTTTGCAACAAGTTCCATATCCAACATCAATTCTCTACCCCTTACTATCCTTAGAGCAATGGCCAAGCTGAGGCTTCTAACAAAACAATCTTCAAGATTCTCAAAAAGACAGTCAATGAAGCTAGTCGTGATTGGCATTTGCAACTTTATCCTGCATTATGGGCATATAGAACAAGTATCATAACTCCCACTGGAGCTACACCTTATTCTCTTGTGTATGACACTGAAGCTATCCTACCTATTGAGGTCGAGATTCCCTCACTACGAGTATCTCTATATCATACCATCTTAGAGGAAGAATATCAAGTATCCAGAATCCATGATCTTGAGCTACTAGATGAATGGCATCTTACAACACTCAACCACCTTCAAGTCTATCAAAATTGTCTACGCCACACGTACAACAAAAAAATTAGAGAACGTAGATTTCAAGTTGGAGATCTTTTCCTTAAAGAGAATCAAAGGAATCAACAACATCGTGAGAAACAGGGCAAGTTTGAACCAAATTGGCTTGGTCCTTTATCATCACAGCAGTTTATGGATCAGGTGCATACACTCTCTCAACACCTGAAGGCAATCCCTTGGATGAACCAGTCAACAGCATCCATCTCGAGAAGTTTTATCCATGAATCTCAGCGATCCTAAAAAAAAAGTATAAGATAAATAATCCATCCTCTGGTGAAAACCTGGTAAACAGGTGCCCTGGATAAGTACCATAGTGAAAACCTAGTAAATAGGCACTATGTGTAATGACTAGTTCTCCTCATCTGCTTCATTTTTTTGATCACCACTCTTCCTATAATACTTTGCTATCTTATCCTACATAATCCATATCATAATCCGCATTTCACTTTGTATAAACATCATAACCCGTTTCTCCATAATAAAAGCCTTTCCAAATTCGCCTCTGTCAATGCTAGCTATCATACTTTGGACATTGTTGCGATAACTAAATCATTTGGCACCCTTAGCATCTTGTCCGCACGCGCTATCCATTGCCGCTTCTCCATAATAAATCTCATCCCACACTGGGGGCACTTGTTAAGCCTTATTTGGAAGTGGATACCACTAGCTCTAGCTCATAACACAATGAACACCTTAGCTTACAACATAGCAAACTTTCAACTTCAACCATAGCGTTCATCCAACATCAAACATGGAAAACATTTGCAACCAGGATTCGTATCTTTGCAATCAATTCAAGCTCAAACAACATCGAAAAACATCAAAATATTGCCAAAGACAAAATCCAAGCAATAAAGTTGATTCTCTCGACATCAATCATCAGCATAATAAGTAAGAACTACATCGCCATTTCTATCGTTAAAGCCTTGATCCCGTGGAAACAAGGTATGCACACAATCTAAGATGCGAAGGAAGAACTCTGATTCAGGCAAAGATGATAGCCCCTCTTTTCATCTTCCATCCTTCATCTTTCTTCTAATCATCCTCCAATCTTTCATCTCGCTTTCTTCTATTTTTTATCACTTACATCATCAATAAACCCAGAACTACATATTCATCATGTCTCATCATCATCGTAAATGTGCTTTGATCCTGTGAACACATGGTATGTAGGCAGTCTAGAATACGAAGGAAGTATCCAGTACTCAAGCACAGATGATCCACCCCATCTTCTTCATCTTCTTTCATCTTCCATCTTCTTCTCTTTGATTAGCTCAAACAGGAAGTAGACTATCTATATACTGAAAGCTCAAGCACTTTAACCAATCAAAGTAAGCCCAAAGCTATTTGTCTGCATGCCTTAAGACAACATTTGCTATAGCATTTTATCAATATCTCTAGCCTTCAACATGATACAACTTTCCTCTCAACAAGGCCCTAGCTTAAATCCATCTAAGAGCACCTAAATTTGGCAAGAGAATGTGATGACAGTATCTTTTGCTTTTATCTTCTGTCCCTTTTCTATGCCTAATCAAGACTGCCTTGATCTATCATATCTTGGTACGTTGCGATGAAGTAAGGAATGGGGCATGGTCATATTGTTTTCATATGCCGTGTCTGCGGGATGATCTTATTCTCTTCCTATGCATATTGGTATCTTGTATGTGTTGGGATTAGCATCTTACATATCAATATCTCTAGCATCTGAAAAGCTAAACAGTCTCTTATGCACATGAGACTATTCTATGTCAAGACTAGCTCCATACATATAACCAACAAGGTGTCACTATGTGTAGTGGAGGTAAGCTCAAACCATTGCTTGTAGCATCAAAGTCCATCTCAAAACACTAGCTGCTATTCATATCTTATGTATGTTGTCTCAACATCTTGACCTCATACGTTCAGACAAGATTGTAGTATGCTAGTTTTGCATTGGATATCTCAACACCTTGGTCTTCTATACCCTGGTACATAACATCCACATGCTATATCAAACATAAGAATTGCATTTCTTTTCATTCTTGAGAAATTACTTTTAAAGCTGCCCATCGCATCATTTATCCATTTCATTACCATCCTATATAGTCCTCAACCAAGATCAATCATCCCATTCACCCCACCCAACCCCCATTTTCTTCGTGTGACCCTTGTTTCTAGCCTTTCATCTTACCACGAGCCAACCTAGCCCTTCCTAGTCAGCCTGGCTTACCTCTCGAGGGGGCATCACCTGCCAGTTACACTGGGGCATAATCTTATTTATCAAGCGAATATCATATCTTCTTTGACACAACGCTCTAACGAACATTGTATCAAAGAGGGGCAAAATGTAGACACCCAAAATTGACCTAATTATCATTAGCATTCAAATATTACATTATCCATCATCTGCATTTGTCTAACACACTTAAGCAATTTCCCTAACACACCTATTTCTTCTATTAATTAAATAAATTTATATTTATTTAATTAATTCATTAGCTATTTCCTCTAAGCTATAATTAAACAATCTTTAATTATTTAATCATATTCTTTCTATCTATTTTAATTAAATAAATTTTATTTATTTAATTAATTCCTCTTATCATTTATCTCAAAAGCCGACATGTGTGCCTCTTTCATTTAAAAAGATAAATGGTACTACATCCTTTATTTAATATCTTTCACATGTAGTACTTTTTATGTACACGGGCACACATAAGCCTTATCTTCCCTCCACTTGTCATCTACACATTCACCTATGATCATCCTTTAATCTTAGCCATTCACATAGCCACCAAATCTCCACCGTTGATTGATTTTGGTTGAGTTCTATATACACACCCTCTCATTCCATACTACATCTATCCGACATTCATATAGCGTCTACATTATCATCCTGAGCATATTGAGCATTTTAGCATCCATTGAGCATATTAGCATTATCATTCATCCATTATGGCAGCTTTTATCTTCATAATTGTTCATTCTTGAAGAAGCAATCCACATCATAAAAAAAGAATCATACAATCTAGGTGATATTGTTCTTGAATTGCATGCTTTTGATTTCATTTGGATTAGATTCTTTGATGATGGTAGGGTTAGGTTTCCATGGCTATGCTTGATCTTATTAACCTGATTTTTACCTATCACACTACCCACTCCTGTAAGTTGGCCAAAATCACCCCTAACTTATTGATAAACCTCTTTCAATCATCTTGAAGACACCCTTGGCCTAAGTGGTTGTCAAATATTTTAGGATTTCAGGTTGTAGTAATTTTGGGAACCAACATGAAGAACTACTTAGATTTTTCACTATGTTAATAGTGTGCAATAATTCAACCAAAAATAAAAAATTTCTGGCAACAATGCCAATCTGTTGGGTCCCAAAATAGTTTATCCTAATCCCTAGAACATTCTTTAATCTTCGAAGCCAGGGTTGTCATCAAGAAGATAGAAAAGAGGCTCATCAACAGGATAAGGATGATTAAGGGCCAATGGTTGGGAATGGGTAATCTCCCCTTCACTTCTGGCTTAGCTAAGCCAAGGAGGGTATTCCAAGAGGTATCCCTTAATAGGGATTACCAATAAGGGAAGATGTTTTCAGACTCATATCATTGCAATAATACCCAAATTGTTGTCTTAATCACTAAATATAGTCACTAGATTAAGACAAGCTTGCTGCACTAAAACCTCTTTTTAAGTTGATGAAAAGAACTTCCTACAACAATGGAAGGTGCTAGCATGCATGTTCGGTTTGCTAAAATTAGCACTTTGAAGATTCACTAACAATATTTCCTGTTATAACACATAACTACAACAATGCATACAATAGTAGCTATTTACTTCACACTTGATAAATTTGTTTGATTTATAAAATATTTTGGATATTAAAACATCATTCAAATTGGTGCCTTTAATGGGTTACACAGCTTACAGATTAAAAGGGAGAACAATAATGAAATGATATTGCATTGCCTAACTGGAACACC
Organism: Cunninghamia lanceolata; assembly: GCA_027924645.1. Classification (NCBI taxonomy): domain Eukaryota; kingdom Viridiplantae; phylum Streptophyta; class Pinopsida; order Cupressales; family Cupressaceae; genus Cunninghamia; species Cunninghamia lanceolata. Next base: position 13,223,978 of record BSBN01000655.1, read on the forward strand.
TAGATGATGAAACTTAAGAATATAACCAGACATACTTATGTTGGCAAGAGACACTACAACACATGTCAGGTGTTGTCATTGATGGCAACTAAGTCTATCTTACACATCCACATTACATAATTTGTTCATACTGGAAGTCAGAGTGAAGATTTGTCTAAGTCCGGGTAGTCAGAAACATAACATGTGATAGGGTCCAATATCTTTGTCTGGATCTCTTTGGTGGTAAATCATAGTGTACTGCAGATCTGAGGGAGTGATAAGGATTGTCAGGACTATATAAATCTATTAATTTAACCTCTGGTGATGAAGGATTCAAAAGTTATAAGCATCTGAGTATCAGGTTCCAGTTAGTCAGTACAGTCAGAAGAAGAACAGGCCGACCTAGTATTTGATCTTGGTCTAGATGAAGAAAAGTTGTTGGTTAAGAAATTTGTGATAATCAGTGGTATTGGATGACATGATTGATGATTTGAAAACACAAGTTTTTGGTCCACATTGTTGATTGTGCATGGATTCAGCTGACAGAACAATGTTCTTAAAAAAGACTTTAAGTTTTTCTCAAAGCTAACTGCAGTTGATGATATTTCATGTATCGGATATATATGATCGATGGATTCAAGCATTTGAGTGTGTTGGTGTGTGAATATGAAGAGATAAGTGCAAAATATAGTAGAAGCAAGTGCGAAAGGAAGAGATCTAAGCTCTGGATCATGGAAGAGCAGTGAAGCAAAGCAAAAAAAGATGAAGTGTGTAAAGTCAGTATATTGTGCATAACCAGAACTATATTTCTGCATTGTTAGATGTTGTTTCTCAGTTCAATCATTCCAGTAAACTCTTGTAATTAATTTTGTAGGCAGTGAGCCTCCTTGAGTAGTGAGCTTTGGGCAGTGTGCCGCAAAGGCATGTGCCTTATCCATTTGTAATACTTTTAACAGAGTATAAATTCTTGTGGGTTAACCCCCACCGTGGTTTTTCCCTTAATCAAGTTTCCACGTAAAAACCCTGGTGTTATGTGTGTTGATTTTGTTTCTATTCATGTGTTGTTGAATCATGCTTCAATGGTTATATCATTCATATGTTAATAAGTGGTAAGGAAGTTTAATTGCAGAAAAGGTTAAAAGTTTTTGTGACAACTGATTCACCCCCCCTCTCAGTTGCCTGCCCTTATTTCAACAATTGGTATTAGAGCTTGGTTCCTTATAAGAAGTTTAACAGCTTGAGGAAGATCTGGGAAGGTGCTTTCAATAGGTTCATTCAAGCATTATGATGGTATCAATCAGCAACTACAAGTAGCGTTAAATGATCTTGACTTGTCCAGAACTAAAATCAAAGATCTACAAGAGAACATTAAAGATGCTAAAGATTTCATTGAGACCTTAAAAGAAAAATTGAGCAAATTTAATGAAAAGAGGAAGGAGCTACTTCTTCAACTAGCAAATCAGAATGAAGACAATGACATGGATGAGGCCCTAAAAGAGAAGACAAAGGAATGTGAGAAGTTAGCTAAAGAAGTTGTTGTCCTAAAGCATGAGATGGAATCTGGGGTGATGAGGCTAACCAAGGAAATTGAAGAAAGGAAGAAGACCGAAGAAAAACTGAATCAATCTCTGAAAGAAAGAATAGAAGAACACTGTAGATTGGACAGAATAATTGGCCATCTAGAGTCTAATCTACATGAAAGCAGGGACAATGAGGAAGAACTTGAAAGGCAAATTGTCATTCTCAAACATGACCTAGAAGTTGTAAATGAATATAAAGAGAAATTCAAGATAAGCTCAGCTAAACTTGAGGTGTTGCTTGATAGTCAGAAGAAGGCAGATGATAAGCATGGTCTGGGATTTGAGAAAGGTGAAAGCTCTGGATTCGGTCAAAGAAATCTTGATGCAAGAAATCAAAGAAGGAATCCTAAAAGACCTCCGGTAAGACAACCTAATGCTCAAAGGTATCCATCCTTCAATGGAAATTGTTTCAAATGCAATGAGTATGGTCATAGAGCTAATCAATACATAAGTCAAGTGAATCAAAATGCATCATCTTTCTCCGGTCAATGCTTTAACTACAAAAAGATAGGTCATAAGGCTGAGGAATGCAGAAGTGGATCAAGGAGCCTTCCTAAGAGCAAACAAGTGTTCAATGGAAGATGTTTTACTTGCAATAAGTTTGGGCATATTGCAATGCAATGCAGATCTAAACTTGCTCCAACATGTAATTGTTAGAAAAATAAGATTGTGTTTCAACTGCAACAAACCTGGACACATTGCTAAATTTTGTAGAAGCAAAATTAAGAACTCATAGGCAGGTAAAAGAAAAACAAAGCAGAAGTTGGACAAAGGCAAGGGCAAAGTTGATATGAATGAGATCCAAAATGAATGAACAAAACATGGGTGAAGAAAGGTGAGATGAAAGTTGACAATGGATCCACACCGGAATCCAGTGCTGATAATTCCTCTAGGAACTAAATTAGGAGCTCTGGCTCAGGAGGAGCTGCATTGAAAATCTAATTTCCCTTGCCAGTAAGTGGGTGCCTGAATCTGGAACGATGAATGAAGATAAAAAATCCTATTATAGACCTGTTGAAGCAAATTCTGGAAGAAAAGAAGCTAATCTAAATGATTGCGGAGCAATTGAAGATTGACTATATGTAGAAACAATGTAACTGGATATATTAGGGCAGAACATTTATTACAATTAAGAATTAGGTTTTGTGGAGGATAAAAGGTCATTCATTCAAACACTTGAATCACTTTGCATTCGAAGAGAACAAGGAGAAGAGCACCTAAGCTGAAATTTCAGAGAATTAAAGTGCAAAGAATGAACTTGGCATCTAACCCTAATTTCATGAAAGAAAAAGGTATTTTTCTATGAAGCTTTGAACTTGTAATCTTTTGAAATGGCTACTCCTTTGGTTGTGAACATCACCGAGCGGCCTAGGCCAAAATTTAAGAAGTATCCTTTCAAGTCCACTGAAGTAGATATGATGGGAGTGTTTTCTGGTGTTCCATATGGAGTTCTTCATACAGAGGACATTAGGGCTTATATTCACGCACCTCTAGAAGAGCAGGGTGACTCAAGGTTTGCTGATCTATTCATGAATCACTTAAAAGGTGATGATTTTGAGCTTGAACTAGAATACTAAGCCTTGAAAGACAAGAAGTTCATACAATTTGTTGAGTTTCTGTGTTTTGTGGAGGACAAGTGGGTCTGGTATGTCTTGATCTGTATCCATGATGAGTTTCTATGGTTAAATCATACATTCAAAATCATAAAGGATGCAATAAGGGCAGTTATAGGACTGAATTCAACTAGTACCTTGCCTTAGTTGAAGGCTGTGAAGTATCAAGAAGTCACTAAGGCAACCGGATCAAAATTTGACAAGAGAGCCATGACTATAAATGACATAGAGGATCATGGGGTCAAATTCGCATCAATGGTGATAGGATACAGGATATATTACTCTAGCAGAGAAAATTTAGTTTTTCATCTATGCTGCATATAAGATGATAAAAGAAGGTTCAGACCATGATATTTGTGAATTGTTACTGAACCAGCTTATGGAGATCCTAAGCAAGACAAAGAAGGACAAGAAGTACCCATTCAAATATGGTACGTTAATTATGTGTCTCTTCTTCTATTTCTTGAGTGAGCTTCCGGGAAACAAAAATATAATTTGGATAAGTGACAAACCGGTAGCAGTCCAGATTAGGAATTATTTGAGTAATTTGGGTAGTCATGATGCACAAAAGATTGCACTTGGGGATTCTTCAAAAACTTCCAGGGTATGATGTAGGCTAGGGATAGAATACCTAGAACTGTTGTTGAAAATACAAGGACACCATCTATTTTATGGTCACTATTGATCAATGCAAAATGGAAGCAGTAGAGCCTAGAGTTGTGTGGATCATGCCCATGGGGTATGAAGTGGATGGGCATGTGTTGGAACTGTATGCATAACATTTATTAAGTCAGCCTAGGGATCCGGCTGAAGAGATATTTGGAACTTATGAAGAAATTTCACAAAAACTGCATCTTGAATTCAAGGCTCCTAAAACCAAAAGGAAAGTAAGGAAAGAAGTTAAACGGTTGGCTGAGAATCTAGGCCTTACTAAGGAAGCTATGAGGCAATTCAGGGAAAGAACAGAAAAGGTTGAGAAGGAGAAGTAGGATAGGGAAGATGAAAGTGTTCCGATAGAACCTCCTTCCATGTCAAGGTCTACTAGGAGTACTAGTTCAACCTCCAGTGCATCAACTTCTCCTGTTACAGAGAAATCCAAGGAAAATCCTACCGATAAGGAAAGAAAAAGAACAAAAACAATGGCTAAGAGGTCATATGGCAGTATGGAGAAGGAGGATGAAGAAAAGACTGATTTAGATGATGAGGTTAAAGAGTTGATGGCCTTTAGAACTAAAGTTGCTAAAGTGTCTAAGGAGAAGCCCTCTGGAAGCACAAAGTCAAGCAAAAGGCATAAGCTAGAAGCCGACGTTAAGAAGCCAATTCCTTTTGTCGAGGACATTGTTAAAAAAATCACTATAGATGGAAACCTAAAACCAATGACTAAATTCTATGATCATTACAGTGATGCTGACAAAAGAATTTTGGAGGATGCTACTATAAAATATTTGAATGTATTCAATTGAGCACTAGTAGAGATCTTGTCAGAAGTTCTAAAGAGCCTAAGAGACATTCTAGAAATGAGAAAAGAAGCTACCAAGTCAAAGGATATGGAGTTGAGGGAACATGTATTATCTAGTCTATGTCTGATGATCTCTAATAAAGAAGCAGATAAAATTTTTAAAGAAGTCAAAAGTGAATTCAGAAGCAAGAAAAGGATGAACAAGCTGATGATTGGAGACATTGATGAAGTTGTCCAAGAAATAGAATAGATTCTAAGGAAAGCTTTAGACAAGAACAAGTTTTTTGTTATTTTAGAGGACTCCATTCTAGAAGAAGAAGCATTGAACAAAGAATATGAAGAAATGATGAAGGTTGATCAAGAAAACGAAACTGATAATGAAATTGACTCCTCCATTCCAGATGTTGAGGAATTTGATAACACTGCTACTGAGGATACACAAAATCCTTCAGAAGAGAAGGTAGAAGATATCTCTGATTTAGATAAAAGCAAGGAAGCCTCTAATAATGATGTAGAAAAGGTAGAAGCTGAGGAAAAGAATGAAGATGATAAACAGGACAATGTGGTTCACTCCCAAAAGGGAGAAGATGAAGGCCCTGAAGAGCATAACTATGAGACATCATTTTGGGCAAGAAACACTGCAGAAGCAGTGAGAGAAATTTTGGAAAGAGACAAACAAATTGAAGAAGATCAAGATATAATTCAGGGACCAATCAATTTTGATACTTTATCACTGGTGCAAAAGATAAAATTGGCCTCTATTGCTCAAGCTAAGGCCCGAGAAGAAATCTTAAAGTCTCATATAGAAGATAGTGAGCTGATTGGCCTTGCATCTAGGATTTTGGAGAAAATCATGCCCACATTTCAGAAGCATTCTTCAACATCTCCCTCCGGCCAATTAAAAAGTCTAATAAACTCAGTAAGTTCTCATTTTGAAACTCTAGAGAAGTCTACAGAAGTTAAAGTAAAAAATGAATTCAATGAGAAAAGGTTTGCTGAGATAAAGAAAATAATTAGCTATGATAGATCTGGGCTTGATACCAGTGTAAAGAGTATTCAAAATGTCCTATTTGAAGGTGCAGAGATCTATAAGTTTTGTCTAAATAGATCTAAAGTTGTTGAGGATATTGAGAAAAAGATTAAGGACATAGAGCTCAAACTGTATAATATATCTCAGACATATTGTCCTTTAATTGAGTCTGCTAAATGAATTGAGTGACCTGGAGAAGGAAAAGGCCAAAGTTCTGGGCAGATTGGATGAGCTCCGGGGACTAATCTCCCCTAAGTTAGAAACTATGTATGATATATTGACAGAGTCCCAAACAACAGCTGCTACTAGTGATCCTACTGACCTTCAAAAGGCAGAATTACTGGCATTTTTGTTCAATGGGTACATATCTATCTTGGGCAGTATTAAAAATAACTGGGACAGTGAATTGACAAAGTTGAAAACCATTTTTGGTGATATCTTTTTGCTAATGAACAAAGCCTAAGAACTGCATGCGGAAGTATGTAGAGTTTTGACCCTTGTACATAAATTTTTTGCAAAAAATTTGGTATGCGGATCCCAGCCTTTGCCATTGATGTCAAAGAGGGAGAGGAAAAGCAGTGAAAAATGAAGAATTAATCTAAGGGGGAGCTTTGGAAATCATAAGTGTGTAAAGTAAGGGGGAGCTGTTCTAACACTTAGTCATTTTTCACTAAGTGTTGCCATCAATGCCAAAAGGGGAGATTGTTGGCAAGAGACACTGCTACGCATGATAGGTGTTGTCATTGATGGCAACTAAGTCTATCTTAACATCTGCATTACATAATTTGTTCATACTGGAAGTCAGAGTGAAGAATTGTCTAAGTCTGGGTAGTCAGAAATAGAGCATGTGACAGGGTCTAGTATCTTGGTCTGGATCTCTCCGGTGGTAAATCACAGTCTACTACAGATCTGAGGGAGTGATAAGGATTGTCAGGACTATCTAAATCCAAAAATTTAGCCTCCGGTGATGAAGGATTCAAAAGTTATAAGCATCTGAGTATCGGGTTCTAGTTAGTCAGTACAATTAGAAGAAGAACAAGCTGACCTAGTATTTGATCTTGGTCTAGATGAAGAAAAGTTGTTGGTTAAGCAATTTGTGATAATTAGTGGTATTGGCCAACATGATTGATGATTTGAGAACACAAGTTTTTGGTCTGCATTGTTGATTGTGCATGGATTCAGCTGACAGAACAGTGTTCTTAAAAAAGGCTTTAAGTTTTTCTCAAAGACGACTGCAGTTGATGGTATTTCATGTATCGGATATATATGATCGATGGATTCAAGCATTTGAGTGTGTTGTGCAAATATGAAGAGAAAAGTGTGAAATATAGCAGAAGCAAGTGTGAAAGGAAGAGATCTAAGCTCCAGATCATGGTAGAGTAGTGAAGCAGAGCAAAAAAAGATGAAGTGTGTAAAGTTAGTACATTGTACATAACTAGAACTGTATTTCTGCATTGTTAGATGTTGTTTCTCAGTTTAATCATTCCAGTAAACTCTTGTAATTAATTTTGTAGGCAGTGAGCCTCCTTGAGCAGTGAGCTTTGGGTAGTGTGCCCCAAAGGCATGTGCCTTCCCCATTTGTAATACTTTTAACAGAGTATAAATTCTTGTGGGTTAACCCCCACTGTGGTTTTTCCCTTAATCAGGTTTCCACGTAAAAATCCTGGTGTTATGTGTGTTGATTTTGTTTCTGCTCATGTGTTGTTGAATCATGCTTTCATGGTTATATCATTCATATGTTAATAAGTGGTAAAGAAGTTTAATTGCAGCAAAGGTTAAAAGTTTTTGTGACAACTGATTCACCCCCCCTCTCAGTTGCTTGCCCTTATTTCAACAACTTATTCATCCCTTCTCACACAACATTCATTCATATGCAATCTTTAAATGACTATTACAACATGTAATATATTATGGACCTATCAAATCCTTCAAAAAATGACTACAATTGCACCACAAATCATGGCAAGAGAAACCCTATAACAAATAAAAAATTCCCTAATTGAACATCTGCAACAATGGAGACAAATGATTCTACTCACAAATTTTGCATTGATTCATCAATATAATTTACATAAAGTTGGCTCTAAAGGTCTGAAACTTTTAGAATGATTGAAACCCTAGTTGCACTATACCGATTGTCTGAAAATGTCAGAATGAACAACCCTTTGAAAAGAATCTCGATCTATTATTTATAGCCTTTACTATTCAGCTCTGATGGGAGAACGGGTGGGAAAACCCCAACCACTCCACCTACTACAATAAAAACATCATTTTCAACTACCCATTTTGTATTAATGGCAACCTATAGAGTTGGCAACACATTTTCGAGCATTTCTGGGTGTTTCTGGGCCATCGTGCAAGTTAACCAGATGTGGATATTGTTAGCAGGTTACTTGGCATAGAACAAAGTTGACTTGAGGAGACTACACAGGATGCAGAGGCTGAAAGCCGACTAAAGAGGATAAACAACACATCCCTAGATATATTAGATATAGTATATATAGAGACATAGGAGATAGTAGAAGTAAGAGAAGATTGGAGAATAGGAGTATGTTCTGATGTAAACAATGACATATAAGTCGTGTATGTAATTGGTGAGGTAGAGACTTAGACCTGCCAGAGGATGGATCAATGATGTATACATTTGGTTGCTTCTTATATATATATATATATATGAAAATCTGCCGATACCAGTAATTGTGTGTGTTATCTTATTTTGATATGTATGTGATGCTCTGTTTGGTTATGTAATGTCAGAAAATGTCCCCTTGGGGGCTTTTCCCTCAAAAGGTTTAGCTCCCCAGTCTCTAGTGTGCATTTAGGACATCTTGCATCATAATTCAACATCCTGATGGAATGAACCTTAGGTATCATGACAAATGGGGCCTAGAGGGACCCCTTGAACCTAACCCTACCCAAAATAGGGGGGAGGACTTGGACGCCTATGCCCTAGTCCTACCCTATTTTGGGTCAGGCCCAAATTTCTAGTGTCGGTTTATGACTGTTATTTGGTCCTTAGGCTGACACAGTAAGTTTGAATTTACAAAATCTTGGCGGGAATATTTGTAGTTGCATATAAAAGCATGTTTAGGCATTCATTTGTAAACTAGATGATTACTAGCAAGCTATTGTGTTCTAAAGGTGATTCAAGGCTTTCATGGTGTTGCAAGAGCAGATTTGTGTTGTCTATGTGTTTGTGTTTGCAAATTTGAGCAATCATCTCCTCATGGAATGAAGAGCCTGTTCCTCCTATGAGATCTTCACTAGAAGGTGATATCTATTGTGATTATTGAGTATTTATCATTTGGTTTTTGCCTTTGCCTCCCAAGGGCACGTACTTTCTATCTGACAACAATGTTTGGAAGGCTTGAATGTCTCTTCGGGGCTTGACTGAGGCAAGCCTCTAAACACCACAATCCCCTCCCAAAGTTTTCATGATTGTAGGTTACAGGTTGGAGTTGCAAACTAAGTGAAGTTGCAGGAGGGTACAACAGAGTGTCGAAATTGCAGATTAATGTAAGAAACAACTCCCTGGACTAGGGTGCCCACTCATTAGTCCTCAAAGTTCTGCAATAGGAAAATCTCTGGTATAGCAGATACAGGTTGCAGATTGAGTTTCCAGATCTTGACAAAAAGTAGGGCATTGGACTTGGGTGTCCGCTCTTTAGTCCCTGACTTTTCTTCTTTGGAACCCCAAAAATAGGTGCATAATTATTTGTCATTTTACATCTTTTTGTAGCAGCATTTTCTGTTATTCGTCTGTTTGCTGTCATATTTGCATAATTAGTGTTTTAAGGTACAATTAAGCATAAGAGAAGGAAATTGTGAATCTAATCATAAAAATCCAAGTTTCCCTACATCTCAATAGTGACCTAGGGTATGATAGTACATTGCAACTTGACCCTAGGTCCTTGAATGTAAGGGTGAAAGGAGGATATACACACAAAACTACCAAAAACTAAACTATCCAAATTTTACCCTTTACATGTTATTCTTTATGTTTTACTATCTCTAGCTACCTGACCAGGGTATAAACTAACTACAAGGACTTGACTGAGGATCGGATCTCCAGACCGGTATCTCCTCTACATTTCTTGCTAACATTTGGTTCCATTGCCGAGACCCTTGAAGAGGGTAGTTAAAGATTGGAAGGGAAAAACATTTGAAGAAGCAGCGCAGAGTTTTGGGAAAGAGAAAGGGTGAGGCTGGTTGGAAAATTTTTCAAATTGCAGAGAAATTCTAATCTCCTTAAGTTTCTACCTCTGTGAGAGGGGGCAGGCACTTAAGGGGATGGCAAGTGGGAAGGGGATAGGGTCTGCAAGGACCTTTCAAATGATGTGACTCTTCAAATAAGGACTCCATGGGATATAAGAGGACTAATGGAACACCAATTCTAGGCAACCCATGACAAAAGGGGAACAACGGAAGAAAAAGAAGATCGGTGAAGAAATCCATATTGCAATGGAGATAAGAAGAGAAGAGAGATTGAAGTAAACTCAGAAAAGACAAGAATGTTACTGCAAAAGAATGGAAAAGGCACAAATGATGGAGAAAGGAAGGATGATACAAGATGTAGAAGAAAAGACCAAAGAATTTGAAGGGCGCTCCAATGAGGGTGTTGTCAGAAAGAAGGAAGAGAACAAGCGCATCATGATGGATGCTGATGAGCACACCAAGGAGGGTGCTGCAGGAGAAAGGAGATCAGAAGGTGAAGACATAGAAGGTGTTATGGAGAATGTAGAGGAGAACACCATTGGGGGTGCTGCCAGAAAAGAAGGTGGAAGGGAAAGAGAAGAAACAAGCGAAATAGGGTTTATACCGCAAACTGTCGGAACATATGAGCTAACACAGGAGATTTTGAAGATGGATGAGGAGAATATAGAGGAGTTAATTTGCCAAAGCATAAAGGAGATAAGAGAAGGAGGAGAAGATGCAATAAACGTTGAGAGGAATTTTGAGGGTTTTGGAAGGTTATTTGATGCCGACAGGATGTCATTTACAAAGAGAAGAGATTCCCCTAACTTGAAGAGACACTATGAAGAGACACAATCCTTGGACCTTGAGCCACCCCAAGTGCCATATAAAGTCAATAGAATTTTAGTTGAGAAGGAAGATATTTGAGAAAACAAAAAAGTAGAGAAAATAGTAGAGATCTAGAGCAATTTTGTAGAAGTTTTAAGAGAGTACTTTGAGATTTGACTACAAAGAGATAAGGGAAGAGAAGGGAAGCAAGTTGATAGAAGACACTATAACTAGAGGAGCATACTAGAAGAAACTCATAGCGGAGTACTGGAGATTGTGAGAAGATCAGTCATGGATACACCTATCAAGTTACCTGTATTTGAGAAGGATACTACTGAAGTAATCAAACAAATTTTTGTACTAGAGTCAATTTGGAATTAGAAGGGAGAAACAAGAGATGAAATCAAGCTATTTGACTTCATAGACACCTTGCGGAATGAAGCATTGAAATGGTATAGGAAGACATACCCGAACAATGACAAGGAGTGGGATGAGATCAAGAAGGCATTTTTGGAGAACTTTGGAGTTCTAGATGTTCTAACAAAAGGGGTAAGTAAGATGAGAGATTTGATGCAATTGGAGAAAGAATCAATAAAGGAGTTTGATAAAAGATTGAAGGAGACAACTAGGAGATTGGAGGAACCACTGACTGAAAAGCAGAAGATAGAATGGTTTATTTCTAGAAAAAGCCCTGAAATAAGGTCAACCCTAGATGAAAGGATTTTTGAAACATATGTAGAAGTAGTGACATTGGCTTGCCAGATAGAGTCTTAATCTTGGCATAGATAAGATAACATGAAGGAAAACCTAGAATTGGAGAAGCTAAAATTGGAATTGGAGCAATTGAAGCTGAGACAAGAGATATTGGTTAAACAGGAGGAGAATACACAAAAGAAAAAACCTAATGTTTGGTGCTCATATTGTAAAAGGGAGGGCCACTTAAGAAATGAATATCTTAGGATGAAAGGTGAAAGACAAGCTGCCACAATAAAAGCAGACACCAAAGCAACAATGAAAAGAGTCAATTCAGTATATTGTGGATTATACGGAGAATGAGATGACCATGAGACACTAGATTTCCCTTCACAAAACTTCTAGAGGAAAAGAGACTTTGTTGACGAAGAAGATGAAGCATGGTATGGTGGAAACACTACAAACTATGTGGAGAGCAATAACATGACATGCATGAAAGAAGAAACTCATATGATCATGACTATAAGTAGCCAAGTTGGAGAAATTAGAGGAATATCAATGCAATACAAAATTCAAATTCTAGTGATCCATCATATGGAAATAGCTATAATAATGACGACAGAGAATGGTTTGGAGGCTACAGAGGAGGTAGAGGCCATAGAAGAAGTCAAAGAAGAAGGGAGGATGCAACATGCTTCAATTGAGGTAAGTTAGGACACTTTGCTAATGAATGTTGGGCCGAAAAGAAAACACAGTGTTCATTTTGTAATAGCACAGAGCATGATATATTCTCTTGTGAGAGAGCACAACAATACTTCCGGAATGCACAACCACAATCCAAGAGTGATGAGTTACAAAACTTGAACAATCAAAAAGGAGAAAGGGTCATAAGAAGAGCACTAAAAGACCAAGGAGCAAGAACTTACCGAAAGAACAACAGAGAGGAGACAGACATATCTTCAACTAAATCTATAGAAGAAGAACACTACTAGAGAAGTATACCAAAACATACCGAAAAAGAGAGAAGGAAAAGGAAGGAGAAAGCTTCGGTAGTGACAAGACAAGGAATAAATACTAGAAGACATTATATCATTGAGACTAAAGAGGAAGATAGTAAGGAGGATAAAGAATTCATCCCTACTAAGAAGCAACATGAAGAATTGGTGAAGGAGGCTAAACAAACTATAAGGAAGGAGCAAGAAAAGGAGAAGCAATACAAGCAATTTTTCATCGAAGGAGAAGTAGATACTCTCAAGCAATTAGCCCAATTGACACAAAAACACAAACTGATTGAAAAACTGAAGTAATTCTCTATGTATTGGAACAAGGAGAAAGGTTAGAAAGGTCAACTCCGGAGGATGGGAAGGACAAATAGAGAATGGAAGACAAAACCATTGATGGCAGATGTTCACATCAATTACAAAAAGGTCTGGAATGTGATGATAGATTTGGGAGTAGATGTCAACATGATCACAAAGAATATATGGGAGCAGTTAGGAAGACCTAAGCTAATAGAGACAACCTACAATATTATTTGGGTAGATGGATCTAACATGAAAATAATGGGAACTTGGAAGCAAGTGGAAGTTAACCTAATGGGAGTCAAACATGCCTTAGATTTTATTGTGGTAGCCATGAAGGATCAAGGTGAAACTTTCAATGCACTCGTAGGGTTGAGATGGTTTGTAGATGCAAACAGTGTTATAGACTCCTAGAGAGAGGAACTATCATTTGCAAATGAGAATAAGATTGTTCACATCCCTCTAGGATCGCCAATGGAGGAAGCATATATAGAAGAAACCAATCAGGATGAACACAGTGACAAGGATGCAAAGAATCTATATACAATTACAAGGTTGGATGCAAAGGGGACAATAGAAGAGCCTAATTCTGAGGGAGAAGTGGAGATAGAGGAGGATTACAACAATACAAAGAATGAGGAGGTTTAGAAGCCTAGATGAGAGAAGAATTGGAACTAAAAACAAGAAAAATGTTGGGCTACCAGAGCATATGCATGATCAGGACTAGCAAGGAAGACATACTGCAATCCTCCTCATTTCATCAAAACCCACTGTGCAGACCACTTGCGACATATATAGGGAAGACAAGGAAGCTATATCTCAGAAATTTTAGAAAATGAAACAAAAGAAGCAGAAAAATCAACATACCTAGATGACTGAAGTACCAAAGATACAAGAAAGATAGTCACAAGTCAAGAAAATGAAAAAAGGGAGAAAGAACACAAGGAAAACTATGGAGAGAGGTTGCTTAGCATATTAAATCACTAGATCATCCATCTCTGGAAGAAAGAAATCAATTGCGGAAAGATTCTGCCAGGACAACATACTGTATTAAAGCCCAACTACTAACAAGGAGAAAAACTTAATTTACCAGGACAAAAGAAATAAAGTAACAAAGAAAAAGAAGGGAAAAGCTAAGCAGGAAAAATTAGGGAAAAATAGAAAGGTATTTAACACTAATCTCACCAAAGAAACATCACTTTACATTCATAATTTGGCGAAATCAGAGCTCCAAGAGAAGAAGAAAGTGGAGGATTCAGTTGCAAAGAGAAGAATCACACAGGAAACTAGCAAAGACACAATGGCAACTCCTAAGCTAATCAACATGACACACAAGCCTCGACTGAAATTCAAGAAATATCCCTGGAAATCCCTAGATGTGGATCTAGATGGTGCATTCTCAAATGTACCAACAGATGTCATGTATACAAAGGATGTAAGGAAATATATTCATAGTACTTTGGTAGAGATCAACCACATGAAGTTTGAAGAGTTGAGGGACACATTGTTGGGAGATACAAGGTATCTACCAGAATACACAAACATATAGGCAAAGAAATTGGATATATCGAAAGACTACCCCAACTTCATAGACATCCATGAATGGATAAGGATCATCCTAAGTAAAGTGCATGATGAGTTCATATATCTAGACAAACCCTATAGAATAACAAATCAGGCTATTAGGGTAGTGATAGGGTTAAGTGTCGTAGGGCCCCTACCGACAATGAAAGTGATCAGAATAGATCAAGTGAGGGAGGTGATTGGAGCCACAACAAATGGGAGAAATATGCATGTAAAGGATATCGAAGATCTTGGGGTGAAGTATGCCATGGTGGGAATTTCTTATAAAGTCTATTATGCCAACCAAGAGTGTTCGACCACAGCAACTGTAATCCATACTGCTTACCAAATGGTGAAAGAAGACAAGGATTTTGACCTCTATGAGGTAATGCACCAACAACTCTTGGAGAACTTGCAAAAGACTAAGGATTCTAGCTATAACTTCTGGTATGGTACTCTAATCATTTGCCTTGCATTTTATTTTTTGAATGAGCTACTAGGGTACAAGTGGAAGCAATGGCAATAGAATATATCAGTAGGGTTAGAGGTCAAACGACACATAGCTTAATTTTTTGATACCAAATCATATAGTGCCACATATTGGGGGTTTATCAAAACCCTATAGGAAGAGATGAGGGCAATGGATAGAATCCCTTATGGAACAATGAGGAAATATAGAAAAGATATCATATTTTTGGTGGATAAGGACTTTACATACATGGAGGCAGTAGAGCCAAGAATAGCATGGGCACCTCAATTACCATATGAGATAATTGCAGCATAAGCTGATGCTTATGCCAAACATTTATTGAGTAAGCCAAAAGTTACAAGTGTGGAGATATTTGACACTTACTTAGAAGTGATGGACAAACAACATAAGAAGCTCATGGAGGAACATCTCGAAAAGAACAAAGAGAAGATGCATAAACAGGGGAGAGTTCTAGAGGAAGGAACTACCTTAGATCCAAAGATGGCCTCATCAACTCCCCTGCCTACCAAAGAAGCTCTGATAGTAAGAAGGTCAGAGAGGACCACATCACAAGCGCCTTCATCATCGACCATATCATCTAGAGGGAGAGCAGCATCATAAATGCTATTAGGGATGAAGAAGAATACAAAGAAGAAGGCCCCCGATAGAAACAACAAGCAAAAAGGAAGAAAAATCAAGACACTCCAAAGGAAGTTGAGTCAAAAGAAGAAGGAGAGGAGTAGGAATCAAAGTTGAAAAGAAATAAGAAAGCATAAAAGAAACTTGGAAAAAAACTGGCATATCAAACAACAAACGAACTGATATAGGAGCATTATAATTTGGAGGCACTGATCAATGCAATGGAAAGTATAGGTATGTTAAAAGAAATTGCTCTTTTATATGAAGATTCATTGGAAGAGAATAAACAAATGATAGTAACTGCCATGATACAATACATGAGAGACAAGAATAAAACATTATATGAAATAATGGAAGGATTCCCAAAAAGGTTAATAGCAGCATTGAGGGAAATGAAAATAAGGCACTCCAATTGGAGGAAGAAATAAGGCAACATGCCATTAATAATCTTAGTGACACATTGTCACCAGAAGAGAAAAATAAATTGATACGACAAGAAGCTTTAGAGTTAAGGAGAAAACAGAGGGTAGACACCCTTATGAGTGGAGATAAAAAGGAATAAGAGTAAATACAAAAAGAAACAGATGAAGTAACAACAAATATATACCAAACTATCAAAGAGAAAGAACAACAACAGTCAGCACCTTCACCTCCACATAACACTGAGATACCGATAGGAGAAGAGAACAGAGCAAGGGACAGTTTGCCGGAAGCTCCAACATAAGGGTTACTCCATCCAGAGAACACAAGGATGTTAGAACACAAGGATATACTGAGAGGGGGTGGTGAATCAGTAAATATCAAAACTCATTTCAGTTTATCATTAATAGTCAAAGCTTCTAACTTGTTTTAACCAAAAGATCAACAAAAATCACAACACATAAACATACAGCCACAACACCAAATTTATGTGGAAAACCTGAGAAGGGAAAAACTATGGTGAGCAAGCTGCTTGGATCTATTGTCCAAATCCAGCCTCACAAATAAAGATAAAACATGATTACAATATTATTTATGGGCTACAACCCAAAGGAAACTACAACTCCCTGAAACACAATGCAATGACACTTACAAAATGAGGCTACAACCTATGGATATTACACTCAATGGATCTTACTCAACAAAACCCGTTCACATCATCCGCACACTTTACTTTGTCACAAAACTTCACTTTCTCTGCTCAACGAACATTGCTACCTCCAACACACCTTCACAAACATACTCACATCTGATCACACATTTTTGCACACCCTCACACTCTCATACTATCCTCCACAAATGAGATCTTTCATTTATACCGTCTACAATTTTCAAATTCCTTCTCCCAAGTCAGCCAAGATGAAACATGTATTCATGAAATGTGCAAGGCCACACCAAGTCAGCATCCAAAAGATGTAGAAAATCAATGCATCTCAAGACAAGTGATAACCAAGACCTATTCTTGACTATCACATTCTTCCAAGTTGGCATACACTTCAAGTCATAGGGTGGGAACATTGAAAACCTATGAAGTTGGCCCAACAAACACACATCCTTCCGCCTACTAGCTCTAGACCAAAAGTAGTATCGGAGGAATCAATTTACATCATGCAGACCCTAACACAAGCAACATAAGACTTACACAAATCTTCTAAATCAATCCTTCTTTTGAAATATATGTTTTGTTTTTGGTGCAAGCAAATAGATACTGAGCCTGGTATCACAAACAAACACTAAACACATAGTCTTAAGATAGAACATTGAAAAACCAACTTGTGGTGCACTTCAACACCTAAAACCTAAATTGAATAATCTATCTAAATATCTAAAATTATCCTCCAAACATCAAATCCAAAAGATTGTTGAAATGAACTTGACAACTGAGAGGGGGGGTGAATCAGTTGTCTCAAAACTTGAACAATTCTGCACCTTAAAACATTAAACAGTTGTCCACTATTTGTTATGATTAAGTCATGAAAGCATAAACTTAGAAACATAAACATAATTGCAAGATCATACACAAGTTACACTAGATTTTTTACGTGGAAAACCCTGTTAAGGGAAAAACCACGGTGGATGTTAGTCCACAAGATATATAAGTTATAACAATACTGAAAATTAAAGGTTCACTGCCCAGAAAAAGGCTCACTTCCAAGAGGTGGCTCATTGCCAAGGGGTGGTTCACTGCCAAGGGTTTTGAACTAAGATAACAACATCTACTCCATGTTTGAATTCAATTCCATTGAAGCACAATACTCTTCCTCTGCTCTACTCTGCCTACTACACTTCTTCACTTAACTTCACATTTTCAATCACAAGGGCCTCTTTTCCATGACCAAATTACAAGTATATATCATTCATCAACCTTGAAATGTACATCAAGGTCGGCATTACATTCATCAACCATTAGAACAATCTCCAAGGTCGACATTACAAACATTTACAAAATAGGTCTTGACCTAATGCAAAATTATGCTAAGGAGAAGACACAAAATTATAAACGAAACACATCACGCCTTAGCAAGGGTCCAAATACAATCTTCTACAGTGCTACATGCTTCTACAATCTTCTATGAATCTCTACAATTAGTGGAATCATCCGAGTCGGCTAGACTAGAGCTTGCACTATGTTATCTGGGAACAATCTTCAACTCTGATCCGAAATACTCCTTGCAGACCAATGCAAAGGTAGGAACATGATCATGACACATCCACAAGCACGTTGTAGTCACCAGGAACATTCGCACAACATCTAACCACTCGAACCATGAGATTTCTCCAACCGAAGCATAAGAACTCAACTGTCATCAATTGTCACTAAAGAAAGATTGCTTGCAGAGTGTAAATCATGGACCATTGCAATTGTAGGTGCATATCATCATCCCAGACAATACTCTAGAACTGCAGACTGAAATACATAACTGCAGAGGAATGCAGAGCAAAATACTTTCTCTCAGACACCAGTGAATGAACAGATAAAGCAGGTTTTACTCTAGTGAACACAACTTCCTCAATTCTTCATACCGGAGGCTCAAACTCAGAATGTAGTATCTTCAGACATGCCTCTAAATATCTTCCAATCCGTAGACTGAGATATTCAATCAACAAGAAATGTAGAGAAATCTTCTAAACTATTCTTTTATCAGCAACACACTTTCTCTTCCAGAGGGGCAAATTTTCTCAATATCCTCAACATATAAAGCTTCTAAACAAATAACAAAATTGGATATAGTTGACACCAATGACAACAAAGATATGTTGACATCAACGACAACATCGATTAGGCACATACTTGCAACAAAGATAAATTGTGGTGAAATGTGGTGGCTTTTGCTTTCTCTTCCAGGCAGACCTAGTCAGCAGCAAGATGTATCTTTGTTTTGTTGACCCTGGAGAACCTCTGTAGTACACCTTAGTAATTGAATCTTGAATATTATCATCTTCTCATCTATAAATGATCATCCTTCTAACTGTAGGACCTCAACTTCAAAGGCTGAGAAATGCGGAGCATTTCCCAGACGCATCCTGACTACATCAATTTTGAACAATTGTCTTCACTCTACGAGCTCTAGTATCTTCTACATTAATCTTCAAGCTTTGAAATTAGGAACATATAATCTTTGCATGTGTCTCTGACCAACTCCCAAACTACAAGGTCGTACCATGAAATGTGGAGGAATGCAGAGCATTCTCCCGACCTTATTCTGTGCAAAATTTAGTGCTTTGGACAACTTGAATCTTTCTTTCAAAACTAAAGAAATGCATTTCCTCAGGAAACAATGAATACAATATTTACCACATCAGAGACTTCATTCTCAACAACAAACTCTTTTCTCAAAGAAAGAATCTTCATGTTAGCACACTTTTTGTCTATACAACTTCAGGAGCTATTGATGAGATTCATTGTCTTACCCTTCTCATCTCTAATCTATCTTCTTTTGTCTTATCCTCTGATCATACTGCCACAGACTTTCTTTGACATTAACCTCTTATTCACTTTACTTCCAGCCTTCTTCATTCCAGCACTACTAAAAACACACCTGAATCTCACATTGTTGACATCAATGATAAGTGAAACAATCTCCCCCTTTGGCATTGATGGAAACACTTGACCTGATATGCAATTCTCTCCCCCTTTGACATCAAGGACAAAGGGCTTGTGGTCTTCCTCTGAACTGCATTCTTCTTGATTTTCCTTTTACTGCCCCTTACCTGTCAGCTCCCCCTAACTAATCAATTCTTGTTATTCTTCAAAACCTCTTTCCTACCTACTCCCCCTGAGAGGTAGCCACCATCAATCCAGGGATAAAAATATATCTTGAATTTCTCCCCCTAGATAGATGCATCATCTATGCATCTAGTTAGAAGGAGGGAAACAACCCCTAAATTCTATCTAAGATAATCAAAAGAATCCTTAGAAAGTTCCTTGGTGAAGATGTCTGCAACTTGATCCTTTGTAGGCACATACTCCATTCTGACTTCTTGATCTGCAACCTTCTCTCTCAAAAAGTGATACCTAATAGATATGTGCTTGATCCTAGAATGCATTACTGGATTTGATAAAATATTGATAGCACGTGTATTATCACAAAGAATATGAACGGGCTCATCATATACAACCTTGATATCCTTCAATGTTTGCCTCATCCACAACACTTGAGTACATCAGGCTGCTGCAACAATATATTCTACCTCTGCAATTGATAAGGACACTGAATCTTGCTTCTTGCTAATCCATGAGACTAGTTTGTCTACCAAAAAGAAAGCTCCTCGACTGGTACTTCTCTGATCATCAACACTACCAACCCAATTGGCATCAGTATAAGCACTCAGAGAAAATTCATTGCCTTTTTGATACCATAATCCATGTTCTAGAATGCTCTTTAAGTATCTACATATTCTCATGACTGCCTTCACATGTGTTTCCTTAGGATCAACTTGAAATCTTGAAACCAAACATATAGCTTGCATAATGTCATGCCTTGATACTGTTAGGCATAGTAGGCCCCCAATCATAGATTTGTACTAAGTCTGATCAGCTTCAGGTGACTCATCATCTTTACTCAAGTGACAACTAATTTCCATAGGAGTACTCATAGGCTTGCAATCTTCCATTCCAAACTTCTTCAACACTTCCTTAGCATACTTTTCTTGAGAGATAAAAATGCCCTCATTTGATTGAGATATTTGAAGTCCTAAAAAGAATGACAACTCTCCTAGCATAGACATTTCAAACTCTTTCTACATCTCTCCTGCAAACTTCTTACACATCTCATCACATATACAAAAGATTATATCATCAACATACACAACAACAATTAGAATTTGTTCACCTTCTATTTTGATGTAAAGATTACTATTTGCAGTACCTTTCTTGAAACCCTACTGAAGCAAGGACTTGTCCAACCTTGCATACCAAGCCCCAGGGGCTTGTTTGAGACCATATAAATCCTTCTTGAGTCTGTACACCATGCTTAGATCTTCTAATAACTGAAAACCATGTGGTTGTTCTATATATACCTCTTCTTCCAAGTCACCATCTAGAAATGAAGATTTAACATCCATCTGATATACCTTGAATCCCTTATGTACCGCAAAGGCAAGAACCATTCTAATTGCTTCCATTCTTGCCACCAGAGTAGATGTATCCTCATAGTCAACCCCTTCAACTTGTGAATATCCTTTGCAAACCAACTTTGCTTTGTTCCTGACCACTTCTCCATCTTCATTTAGTTTGTTCCTGAAAACCCATTTTGTTCCTATCACATTCTTGTCTGCAGGCCTTGGTACCAACTCCCAAGTTTGATTCTTTTCTATCTGATTCAGTTCTTCTTACATGGCTTGTATCCATCCTTCATCCTTGCTGGCTTTATTAAAATTTTTAGGTTCTATTATTGACAACAAAGCAAAGTTTACATGTTCATTTGTTCTTACAAATCTTCTTCTTGTCTAAACTCCTTCATTCTTATCTCCAATGATATGATCTTTTGAATGATTTTTTTGAACATACTTAGCTGGGGTCTTCGCAGTCTTTTTTGGAGTTTCTTCCTTTTCTTCAACTTCTTCAATCTCTTCTATGCAAGTAGGTTCATCTAACCAACCATCCTCTTGTTCAACTAAACTTTGATGTGATTCTTCATCCACTTTTACATTTGCACTCTCAACTATCTTCCTTAGTATTTTATTGTAGTATGTGTAGGCTTTGCTTGTAGTTGAGTAGCCAAGGAAAATACCTTCATATGCTCTAGAGTCAAACTTTCCCAAACCTTCTTCGTCTCTTCTGATATAGCATTTTCTTCCAATAACTCTAAAATACTTGACTGTTGCAGGTCTTCCATTCCAAAGTTCATAAGGGGTCTTGGTGTTGTGCTTTCTTAGTTCTCCCCTATTGATAATATAGACTGCGGTATGAATTGCCTCTTTCCAGCATATATCAAGTAGTTTAGCTTCACTCAACATTGTCCTGGCCATCTCCTGGATAGTCCTATTCTTTCTCTCTGCAACACCATTCGACTGAGGAGTTCTAGTAGCTGCATAGTGCCTTTTGATTCCATGTTCTTGATAGAACTCTATAAACTCATTTGATGTGAACTCACCACCTCTATCAGATCTTAAGCACTTGATTCGAGCATTCATTTCATTTTCAACCATATTTTTGAAGATTTTGAATCTACTGAAATCTTATGAGTTTTATTTCAAAAAAGTGACCCATGTCATTCTAGAGAAATGATTTTTATGTCCTAGTTGATCTGCACAGGTTTGTATGAACCAGCTCCAAGGGCCTTGTAGTAGAGTCTTCATTGGACTTGAAGGTTATCCTTTCTGTTTACCAATCTAACATTCCTTGCATATTATGTTTGTAGTCTTGATGATCTTAGGCATGTTCCTTACTGCTTTCATGGAACTGATCTTCATCAGTTTGTCAAAGTTGATGTGCCCCACTCTCTTATGCCATAGCTAGCTTTCATTTGTTTTCCCTAGTAGGTAGGTCTTCTCACTAACCCCTTTTAGATTATACAAATTGCCTTCTATCCTAAAACCTTCTGCCACCAATTTTCTAGCTTTTTTGATTTCACACCCTTGATCATAAAATGTGAGTTTATATCCTTTGCTGCACATTTGACTCCCACTGAGAAGATTATACTTAAGACCTTTTACATAGAAAACATCATGTGTCTGAGACTTTCCATCAATGCTTATAGTGCCTTTTCCAGTGATCTTTGCAAAAGAGTTATCTCCAAAACTAACCAGTCCACCATCCCACTTGCGAAGACTAATAAACTTGCTCTTGTCACCTGTCATATGATTTGTACATCCACTGTCTATTACCCATATATTGGTTTATCCTTGAGCATAAAATGTTGTTTGAACAATCGTTGAGTTCTTAATTCCATTGTTACTTTCCTTGTCTTGCTTAGTGACATCAGTTACCAGAGGCTTTGAATTTACAAGACCATATCTATAGTATCTTGCTATATATCCAAATGTTTTGCAAATTTGACACACCATATTGACATCCACGATATTTCTTTCATTCATTAAAGACTTGCAATCCATAGCCTTATGACCAAATTTATTGTATATAAAACAACAACCAAAGAAGACATAATTTAGCCTGGTCATGGAGAATTGTCTTGCATGATGAGATCTTCCTGAGGCAAGATAAGATCTATAATTTTTGTATCACCCAGACTTCTAAGATTTATCATCTTCAACTCCTTCTTGAGTAACTAAATTTCTTTCTCAAGTTTTATACATTCTTTTGTCTTGGCTTCAATCATATCTCTTTGTTCTTGGTTTTCCTTCCTTACACAGTCTAAGTCTTCAAGAGTAGAAACAAGTTCACCTTCAAAATCAACTTCACATTCTTCTTCATCTTCAATCTTGTCTGAATCATCTGAGATCACCATAGCCATGAATAGAGATTCCCCTCTATCTTCATCAGATGAGTAGTGATCTACTTCGTTTGCAGAGCTGTAGTCTTCCTTTGAAAGTAGGTTCCTCTAAAAATTATTTCTCTTGAACCCCTTGCCGCTATTCTCACATTCTCCAAAAGGACATTTAGAGGCATAATGACCAATTCTACCACATTTGAAACATTGGAAAGGTAGCTCACCTTTTATATTAACCTAACCCTCTTTTCATCTTTCTTACAAAATTTGCTTCTTCTTCCTTAGCTTCATTGAATATGTCAAATGTTCCTTCATTCTTCGCAGTATTAAAAGTAGCTTCCTTTTGGCATGGACCTATGACTTCATTTCTCATTTCATAGGTAGTGAGAGACCCAAACAGTTCTACCTGGGTTAGCTTCTTCTATTGCATAAACTTTTGAATCAAATATGTGAGGGAGGGATCTCAAGATTTTCTTTACTACCATTGATTCAACAATATCTTCACCCATGCTTGTGATTCCATTCACAACTTCATCAACTTGGTGTAAGTAACTAGCAATGCTTTCTTCTTTCATCCTTAGATTCTCAAATACTATTTTGTAGGATTGTAGTTTGGTTTCCTTTAAGGTGTCATCTCCTTCATAGAGACCTTTGAGCTTATCCCATATATCCTTTGCAGTCTTGCATTGCACAACCTTGGCTAACTCTGAATTGGTCAGACCACTTAAGATTACATTCTTGGCTTTGGAATTATTTTCATGGGCCTTCTTCACATCTAAATCTATAATGGGATGATTGGGTTTAGTATATTCAGTCTCAATTGCCCTCCAGACATCATACCCTAGTGAGGTAAGATAAGCTTCCATCCTTACACTCCAGAAATCATAGTTATTTCTTTCAAACATAGTAGCTTTAGAAGAGGACTCCTTTTGAGCCATGTGTTCTATTCCAAGATCTACCTTCAGCTGTTAGGCTGTGCCAAGGAACCTTGCTCTAATACCAATTGTTAGAACACAAGGATATACTGAGAGGGGGGTGAATCAGTATATATCAAAACTCATTTTAGTTTATCATTAACAGTCAAAGCTTCTAACTTATTTTAACCAGAAGATCAATAAAAAGCACAACACATAAACACACATCCACACAACCAGATTTACGTGGAAAACCCAAGAAGGGAAAAACCACGGAGAGCAAGCTGCTTAGATCTACTATCCAAATCCAGCCTCACAAATCAAGATAAAATAGGATTACAATATTATTTATGGGCTACAACCCAAAGAAAGTTGTAACTCCCTGAAATACAATGCGATGACACTTACATAATGAGGCTACAACCTCTGGATATTACATTTAATGGATCTTACTGAACAAAACCCCTCCAGATCATCCATACACTTCACTTTGTCAGAAAACTTCACTTTCTCTACTCAGAGAACACTGCTACCTCCAACACACCTTCATAAACATACTCACATATTCTCACACATCTTTACACACCCTCACACTCTCATACTATCCTCCACAAACAAGATCTTTCATTTATAGCTTCTGCAATTTCCAAATTCCTTCTCCCAAGTCGGCCACGATGAAATGTGTATTCATGAACTGTGCAAGGCCACACCAAGTTGGCATCCAAAAGATGTAGAAAATCAATGTGGTTCAAGCCAAGTGATAACCATGACCTTCTTCCAAGATGGCACACACTTCAAATCATATGGTAGGAAAATTGAAAATGCATGAAGTCAACCCAACAAACACACATCCTTCCGCATAATAGCTCTAGACCAAAAGTAGTACCAGAGGGATCAAATTACATCATGTAGATCCTCACAAAAGCAACATAAGACATACACAAATCTTCTCAATCAATCCTTCTTCTGAAATATATGTTTTCTTTCTAGCACAAGCAAATAGATACTAAGCCTAGTATCACAAACAAACACTAAACACACAGTCTTAAGATAGAACATTGAAAAACCAACTTGTGGTGCACTTCAACACCTAAAACCTGAATTGAATAATCTATCTAAATATCTAAACTTATCCTCCAAACATAAAAGCCAAAAGATAAATTGCGGTGAAATGCGGTGGCTTTTGCTTTCTCCTCCAGGTAGACCTAGTCAACAATAAGATGTATCTTTGTTCTGCTGATCCCAGAGAACCTCTGTGGTACACCTTAGCAAAGGAATCTTGAATATTATCATCTTCTCATCTCTAAATGTTCATCCTTCTAACCACAGGACCTCAACTTCAAAGGCTAAGAAATGCAGAGCAATTCCTAGACGCATCCTAACTGCATCAATTTTGAACAACTGTCTTCACTCTACGAGCTCTAGTATCTTCTGCGTTAATCTTCAAGCTCTGAAATCATGAACATACAATCTTCACACATGTCTCTAACCAACTCTGAAACTGGAAGGTCACACCATCAAATGCAGAGGAATGCGGAGCATTCTTTCAAGCTTATTATGTGCAAACTTTAGTTCCTTGGACAACTTGAATCTTTCTTTCAAAACTAAAGCAATGCATTTCCTCAGGAAATAATGAATACATTATTTGCCACATCAGAGACTTCATTCTCAACAAAAAACTCTTTTCTCAAAGAAAGAATCTTCATGTTAGCATACTCTTTGTCTATACAACTTCAAGAGATATTGATGACATTCATTGTCTTACCCTTCTCATATTTGATCTATCTTCTTTTGTCTTCTTCTCTGATCATATTGCCACAGACTTCCTTTGACAGTAACATCTTGTTCACTTTACTTCCAACCTTCTTCATTCCAGTACTACTGACAGCACACCTAAATCTCACATTGTTGACATCAATGACAACATAAGTGCAACAAGGGATGGGTGAGAGGAATATAGAGCAACAAATAGAGAATCCAGAGGATAAGGAAGAAGGAAGAGAGGATAATATAGAGGAACAAAGGGAATCAGAGCAAACTGATATTCTGGAGGCCTCATCTTCCATTGAGTCTATAAAAGAATTTTTGGAACAACAAAAAAATAATGCCAATTTTGACCCCACAATTGCTATAGTTGCTAGTGGTAGAAGGAAAAATAAACCTTGCCGAAATATCTCCACTATAGAAGCTACAATTGGGAGATGTGTTTCATTCCTCTGCCAGAGCAAAATTCTGAAGCAATATGTGGAAGGAAGTGAACTCCTACAGGATGCAGTGGACACATTGGAAAAAGAGATGCCAGAGACACTGAGAGTTACTACCTTACCCTTGTTAGAGCAGTTGAAATAGTTAACACGGGGGTTTAAGGAGTACTCTAGCCAATTGGAGAAGAAGGTCACTAAGCAATTGAACAAGAAAAAACTGGCAGAAATGACTAATAAGTGTGCCAAGGCACAAACTCAGTTGGAGAAACAAATAAAGAACATACAACAAAACATAGCGGAGGCTAATATACTATACTAGTTTTGTCTAAAATGGTCACAATCCACAAAAGCAATAAAAGATTAAATGGATGCTTTAAAACTTCAGATCACAAATGTGGCATCATAATATGACCCTTTGGCGAATAAGGATGGAGTGATAAGAGCATAGGTGGAGACATTGCATAACTAGCACCAATAGATCTAGGATCAAAGGGACCAGATCAAAGGCCAAATAAAACAACTGAGGGAAGTAGTTAATTTGAGATTGGCCAACCTAACCAATAGTTTTTCAAAGGCTAAACAAACTACTCAGACCATAAAGATACCGAAAAGTATAGAAGAAGCGGAGGAAACATATATAAAAGTAGAAGGACAGATAGCCATGGTGGCTAAGGCCAAGAAGTAGTGGGATACCAGTCTAACTCAGCTTAAGCAAATCTACAAGACTATCCTACCTAGCAGCTGATTTTGCATGTCTTGAGGACAAGACATAATTTTGTGGGGGGATGATGTTAGAAGGTTACTTGGCATAGAACAGAGCTGATCGGAGGAGACTACATAGGATGTGAAGGCCAGAAGCCGATAGAAGAGGATAAACAACACACCCTTAGATATATTAGATATAGTATATATAGAGAGATGTGAGATAGTAGAAGTAAGTTAGAGAAGATAAGAGAATAGGAGTATGTTCTGATGTAAACAATGACATAGAAGTCATGTATGTAATTGGTGAGGCAGAGACAGACCTATCAAAGGATAGATCAATGATGTATACATTTGGTTGTTGCTTATATATATTGTTATGGAGTAAAAAGTGGACACATGTCTTTTTACCTCCTAGTTTAGCTCCTAGGTCCTCGTGTTAACACTTTACAAGTTAAATATACATCCCGATGAGAAGTCCCCCAAAACCCAGGTCAAATGGGAAATAGGGGCCCATTGAATGCTTAGGTCCCAATAAAAAGGTGTTAGACACACAAGAATACTGAGAGGGGGGTTGAATCAATATTCAAACAATTTTCAATTTTAACAACTTCAACTTATCCAGAGTAGATTTAAACCTTAAGCATCACAATATCAACATGAAAGAATAACATAATGCACATCAACACATAACACCAGATATACGTGGAAAATCCTAGAAGGGAAAAACCATGGTGAGGATTAACTCACAATATATGAAGCTCAAATGATAACTTTGTTTTAGGGGCTATAACCCAAGGAAGTTGCTACTCCCTAATTACCTTTGATTTAGGGTCACTCCCAAGGAATATTCTACTCACTAAGTACTTTTGATTTAGGGTCACTCCCAAGGAAGCTTCTACTCCCTGATGAATTTGTTTTAGGGTCACTCCCAAGGAAGCATCTACTCCCTGAATAGAGAATACACTTACAAAAGATTATAGTATGATAGTCTCTCTACTATCTGAAAACTAACCTTGAAGCTCACACCTTTGATGATTGCACTTCTACCTCTTCAAACTTTCTTCTGATGATCTAATTAGTTAGGGACACTCTATGATTAATCACTATCGCACATATGTCTTCAAAATGAATCTGGACAACATCAACAACTTCTGTTTCTCCTTTAGTCACTCATCAATAATGCATTTATTCTACCTTTTATCTGCTTGCAAGATTTTCAATAAAATTGCAATCACACTTCACCTTACTCACTTTGATTCATTATTTATACATAATATTGTATTGATTACATTTCTTGTCAGCCAGATACAACATGAATAATACTATTACAAGTCGGCCATACATCACACAATATGAAACATGTAGAAGATAGGTCCTAAGTGAACACACATGCTACACTAGCAGAAGATCCAAGCCTTGCAGACCCCAACACCTTCTTAACCATGTCCAAAACATCCTTCATAGGTTCAAGCATCAATGAATTACATCTGTACACTCTGCTCATTTGGAAATATGACAGCTTTAAGGAAAACACATGAAAACTTGAAGTGTAACAACCACATTAACTTGAGAAACCTTGTGTGGTATAGGAAACAAGAAATATCATCGTGAAAATTTTCCATATGAGTCCACATGACTCATAAAACATCCCCAAACACTCCTTTGCCATCGCACATCAAAGAATTGTGCCGCACAACTTCAAACATTTACTCTGAAAACACTCTGTCATTCAGAACATACTACAACATGCTGTCAATTGAAAAACTGAGCTGCAAACCACCAAGAAGCTTGAAACTAAAAAGAGGCATGCAATGCACATCCAAGAACATATCCACAAAACCATAAGGGTAGCCATTCACTTTTGGAGGAATGCAGAGCATTCCAATAGGTCTTCATTACTACTTCATTCTACCAAAGCACATACCAATGTTCTATCATACATAATGTTCACAGTGGAGAGAAACATAATCTGAAACTTTGGAAATAACACCTTCACTACCCTCTTGACACAATTCCAGAATTGCATAGCCAAATCTATAACTACGAAGGAATGCAGAGCATTCCATCACCCTGCTGGGAACACCTTCACAGAGCCAACACTATCTTCAAGCTGTTAGCAGAAAAACATCCTTCCGATGATCAAAACATCATGAAAATTGGAACATACATATAATGATAATGTATGAAGCTATGTTCCAATCTGTAAAAGTACAACATCAATATAATGAGATTGCGGAGCAATCTCCCAGATAATCTTCAAAGAGTAGTCATTCTAAAACAGAAACTGTCACCAACTTCTGGAGGCCAAATCTTCTTTGCCTTAACACATGCATTCTTAGGGATAGTAGAGAAGAGCACACAACATATCTTAATCCATTAGTATCATATCTTAGTGCTTCTGATTCCCATATTAATGTGTCTTCTTCAGGAGCAAAACATCCAACTATGAAAACTATTACACATTCATAACAATGTTGACATCAATGACAACCTTGTGATAGTGTTGACATCAATGACAACCAATACAACCATTGGAACCATATGTGTAACAAAAAGCATCTTTTCCCAAGTCCACCCTAATTGGTCAGGGTGAAATTTAAGGGATGTCAACATAGGACTTTTAAATGGGTCATCCCTTTTCGGCTCTTTCAATTAATTTGTGAAAGTTTAAGGGGATAGCATATATAAACAAGTGTTTGAATTCATTTTGTAACAAGTTGATGATAGCAAGGTTATGATATTGAGCAAAGGAGCATTCAAGACATTCATTGTGTTGTTATTGCAAATTTGTGTTAGTATTGTGTTTGTTCTAGATTTGGAATCATCATCAAAATCCTTATGAGTTGAAGAATCTTCATCCTCCTAAGGGCTTCACCACCAAGGTGACATTATCATTGTGTTTGAATCATTTCATCATCATTTGGATTATGTTTAGCATCTATCCTATAAGTTCACACACTCTCTCTCTAACAATGGTGTTCAGAAATCTTGAATGCTAACCCAAGATTTGACTAAGGCAAATCCCTAAACACCACAACCCCCAAACCCCTTTTCTTCATGTGTGCAGGCTATAGGTATGAGAATTGCAGAAGTAAAGATAAAGGGAGGTTATTCAAGAGATTAGATTTCAAGATCCAAAAATAGAGTGCCTAAATTCCTCTGTAGTAGACTTGGGTGTGAGCCTCAGTGTCTAGTAGCTAAATCAAACCTTGGATACAGTATCAGGGCATCGTTTACGACATTTTTCCAGTTCTAAGTTTTCAGAGATTGAGACTTTTTGGACTTGGGCACTAGCCCCGAAGTCTTTTGGCATTTCAGCTTCTGAGGAATAGGTTACCACATCTTACTGATCATCCTGGTACTTTCAAATCCTATCTTTCCATTGTTGTTTGTCTTTAATAAGCTGATTATCTCAATTCTAGGGTTTAGTGCATTAATTAGCTTAGGGTTTTGATAAAAAACTTGATTGAATTACATCTTTCCATAGAAAACAAGAAAACAAAATCAGTAGCTGAGTCCTCTTTCATCTTTTAGTGACTTAGCTCAGTTTTGTCCTTGAATGTTGTAGTGAAAGAGGGTTTGGTCTCGTGTACTTACATGCATGCATTCATCTCTCTTTTCCTACTAAACATTTTGGTGAACCCATGTTTTAAGAATTTGCATCTTTTTGAGTGTTGAAATTAGATCTTGTATTAATTCATATCATACTTTTCATTCTTCATTGAAAAATCTTGCATACATTTGGAAAAATTAAAAAAAAAGCATTCTAGGCTTGCATAAAGACATAGTTTTGCATTATTTTCCTTGCATATCAATGGAAACATTTAGATTTTTTGATTTTCACATCAAATCTTATCTAAATTGCAGCAATTAATCATTTCATAATATCACACCTTGCATTTGCATATCTCATTTGTTAGGGTTTTGTCAAAAACTTGTATTTTCATATAACCTAGTTTTAGCAAAACCTAGGCTTGGTAGTCAAAATCCTATTTCAGATTTTGTTTCTCTCTGTAAACACTCATTCAAATCTTATTTTGAGTTGTAGTGTTGCTTTATTGTGTGTTCTTGCATTTAAATTTAAAATTTTGCAATTACACATTATATATTTCAACAAACATAACTACCTTAGTCTTGTTGATTGTACTCTTGGTTAGCACATTGAGTGTTATAGGACTTTGCATGAGTTGTATAACCTACTTCCCTACTAGAAACATCTTTGTAAGGAGAAGTTGTAGAGTAATGGGTTCTAATGCCATTGATAGCAATGGTGTGTAAACATTGGAAAATCCATTACACAACTACTTTACAAAAAGGTGAATCAACACCTCTACATGACATCTTAAATGATAACTTGGAAGAACCAATCATTCCTCCTTTTGAAGATATGGGTAAAAAAGACATACTTGGAAGAACCGATCATTCCTCCTTTTGAAGATATGGGTAAAAAAGACATACATGTCCCTGATGAAAATCTTAAGAAATTGGACAAACAACCAGCTGAATTTCAACAAATTCTAGAACAAGCCCATCTAGCTCAAGAAGTGGTACCTATTGTTGAAGGCATAAGAGGATTGTTACAAGAAGGAAAAGAAGGTGTTGACATGCTCCATGGATTAGCCCACATAGTGGATCATAACATTATGCATATGGCTAGCCACACGAATAACATTGAAAATGTGTCACCACCGAGGTATATAAGCTCACAAGTATTAGCACCCATACCGATTACTGGAATATCCTCTTTTACACCATGAATCCTCACCACTAATACACAAGCTTGTAGTTATGTTACCACTACCATGGGAACATCTACTAGAAATTACAAAGCTATGGGATTTAATTATCAAAACTCTGCACCTTGTGTATCCATACCAATGCATAGTTACTCTCAACCACCCATCACATCTACTTACTCCCAAGCACCTCTCAATTTCACAACTACAGCATTTAGTGCACCCATCTCAAATCCACAAACCACCTCTTCATCCAATGATACTATCCTAAATTAGTATTTGCAGAGTATGCCTTTTTTACAACAAATGCCAACATATCATGTTCGCAATCCTTTATCCTATGCAATTCTAAGAACTCCAATGCCTGATAAATTTGAGACTCATCGCTTTGAAAAGTACGGTGGTAAAGGTGATCCTAATACTCATGTGGTAGCATTCACATCAATGTGTAGTGACTTCTTCTTTGATGAGGCATTGTTAGCAAAACTCTTTCCTCGATCTCTTAAAGATACTGTTTTGGAATGGTTTTGCCCTCTACCTTCTAATTCAATAAATTCCTTCTCACAGCTAGTTGATCAATTCTTGCAACACTTCCAAGCAAACATTGGACCTACTATCTCCTTAATTGATTTGGTTCATTGTAAACAAGGTCCGAAAGAGAAATTAACAGAATTCATCGGTCAATATCAAGGTCTCATCTCACAAATACAATACCCGATTAAAGATGAGGATCTTTAGAAGGTGTTCATTATGAATTTATAACTGAACATACGCAACATGATATTGTTTATGAAGTATAGTTCTTTTCAACACCTATGTATAGCTCTCTGAGATTACTGATTTTTAGCTAGTCAGTATGAGAATCATACCTCATCGGCTCCTGTTGGTCAACCCGCAACTGGCTCATCTCAAAATTAATTTAAGAAGAATAATAGGAATTGCATCAAGATCAATGGGAAACATTCAAATAATTTTCACTCTCAAGTGTGTGCTATTACAAGGCCTCCTTGGGCACCATTTCAATTTAAACAGGAACAAAGACAATTCACTCCATTATCATATTCTCTTCATTCGGTAATGACTCAAGCAATGAACAACAATCTTTTGAAGCTTCTGCCTACTCATCCTTTTGACAGTAGCAAGCCGCAAGGACCTTCATTTAATGCTAATGCTTATTGTCACTATCACCGCTCACCGAGACATGATACCGAAAGATGTATGCGTCTTAAACATGAAATTCAAGACCTCATCAATTCTAATATGATACAAGATACTGGTGTGAATGATAATGGAAATAAGTCAGTAGCGCGTCCAAATCAAAATCTACAAATATTTATTGATCCTTTTCCTAAGCATAATGACAATAATATGGTGGAACAAACTACACTGGAGATTGAAGATGACTATCTTGACTATGATGGTATATTTGGTATGTTAGAAGTGGATAAGATGACAAATGAAGATTCACCTCGCCCATGAGGAAAATGTATCTATGGTAAGGTTCCTCCTCCATTATCCCTTTATGGATTAGAAGATAACCAGCATTCACATGATACACAAATGGAACAACCTATATGTAATCACTCGAAGCAAGAAGTGGTGACTGTGAGAAGTATCCCATTTCATCGTGAAAGGCTCCTTAATCATACAAAGCATAATAATAAAGAAAAAGGAAGGAAAAGAACAAGGTGTAAATCATCAATGGGAAAAAGAAATGATTCCCCTCCCCGCAAGCAACATAAAGTTTCAAACATACAAGGTCTTAAGAAACAAACATCACAAGACTGTTCTAGAAATAAGCATCAATCAGGTATGAGTTCCTCACACATTTTTCCACACTTGATGGAGCACCTCTCTAAGATGTTCGCAAGTTTGGCCTCCTCTTAAAAAGATATGATTTTACTTTGTCGTGCTGTGTTGTGTTAAATGTTGTTTAGGACTCTTTGGATGGCCCTTGATACTCTTGTAAGGTCAAGGATACAAGAAGACTGCCTCTGTTGTACACTTCTTCTATGTGTTTCTATATTCTTCTATTATCTTCTCATCTACTTTATTGTTGTGTGTTGTGCCTTGGGGGCATAATGTTGTGGAGGATGTCTTGGGGGCATCTTCCCATGATGTAAAGCCAAGCCACTTTTGTCTCCTCTCTCATTTTAGTGTTTCTATTCTTTAGTGGCTCTACTAGTCAGCGGATGATGAAAACAAACAAATATTGATAAGGACCATGCATCCCTTCAACAAGAAAGCAAAAATGGACCTAGTCCATATATGAAGATGGGGATGATATATATATTACTGATGCTTGACTAGTAGAATCACTCTGTGTTATGATTCGTATTGTGATATTTGTTGTAACAAACATTTGCAATACTCTAAATATGCTTCTATGCACTTTGGATTGTTTTGTATCTCACCTTGTAGCTACACTTGTTACTTGCAGTATAACCTTACGGCTATAGTCAGTATGATAGAATTTACATTGTTATCTTTTTTATTACGTTCAACATCCATCCCCAAGGGATTCAATGTGAGGGAAGGCTCTTCATTCACTAATGCTTCATCTTTCAAAGAGAGAGCATTGGAATGAATAGAGGGTAGAGTTATGTTAATAAATGTATCAATGATTATCTCCTCTTGTGCCAAAATATCCTCACAAGTGGGAACCATTTTGGGAGAGGGATCCAAAACATAGGATGACATAGGCAAAGCTAGGTCACCATCATATGCATTAGAGGGGAGATCCATGGGAATATACATGGAATTATCATGGCTTGTAATAGAAGTAGAAGAAGAACTATCACCATCATCTTTCTCATGATAATTCATGGAGATGAATTTAGTAAAGTCTTCTAATATCAAAGGATACACACCCATGATAGTTATGAAGCTAGAAAAATCATATATATAACAAAGGATATCATTTATGGAGCATATAGAAATATCAACATCATACATGAATTCTATATGATCTAAAACATACAGATTCATATTAATGAATTTAGAAAAAAATTCAAAATCTATAATATATGCATGCAAAGATTCCAAAGAAGAAGAACAAGAGTCCATAATGATATGTCTTGTCTACTATATGAAAATTTGATATGGAATAGCAATGTATAATCAGATTAATTCATTAATCAAGTACCACCAATATCAAAACAAGATTGCAATCAATGACCTACAAGTGTAAGAGAAGCGGGGTTTTCCAAAAATGTGATAGTCTTGGTAACCACAACAATTAAGTCTTGTGAATGTAAGATGTGTAGTATGTGAAAAAGGAGTGCCTAAATGATTTATCCACTTAAATGTAAAAATATTTAGAGAAATTTGATTTGATGAAGATGCACAAGTGCCTAATGAGGTATGCAATTTGAGAGTTTTTTTTATGCTTTTTCTTTCAAAATTTAGAGGGAAGATAAATGAATGAGTTTTCTTGCTTTCTAAATTCAATAAATATGACAAGTATGATATGTTACAACAACCCCAAATCTGATTTAGCAATCAGTCAACATAGAAATATCTGAAAATAAGATTTCAAATATAACCACTAAATGTGTCATGCCCAACCTGTAACACTGGAGCATGAACCTCAAAACATAGATTATTGTCATACTTTAATGCCAAATATTAGCTATAGTCTTAAAATGGAAAAAGACCACAACACAAAAATTATAAAATGATAAGTAAAAAGAACAACCAACATTAGATACAATTATACATTAGACTTAAATTTTGTATCATACACAATAATAATAACTAGGGTTTAACATTTCTTATACAAATATACACATTTATAGTAAGCTCCATATAAGCATCCATTCACAAGGCCCTAAGGGGCTGACCTAATGCCTCGGGGGCTCATCCATGATGGCCTTGATTAACTAATCCTAGTAAATCTTAAAAGTAACTTAACCTCTTTCTAAGATAATTCATTTTTAAATAATTTCATAATCAAACATTTAGCTAAAATTCATATATGAAAGATAAATCATTTTAAATATATTCATAATTAAATACTTACCTAAAATTCATATATAAAAGAGGATGAAATCATTACAATTTAAACCCCACTTAATTAATTTACCCATAAAATTAGTATTCTAATAATTATAAGAAATTTTTAAGAATAAGGAAAATAACTTAAAATAAATTATTCTTATATTCTTATCACTACATTTACTTCCTAAAAAGATTATAATTTATTCTAACTTAAGAGGAGATTAGGATATATTCTAATTTAAGAGAAAGATTAAGATTTATTCTATCCTAAGTTAATCTTAAACAAAATAGAAAGAAGAATTTCTTACAGTGGAAAGAAATTTATTATTAAAACTTATCTAAAGGAAAAAGTAAGACTAATTTAGACTTATTTTTAATCTTAAACTTTTCTCATATGGATGTAATAAAGTGAAACCTCATATATGAAGTAATGCACCTACATTCAAATCATATTAGGATTATGATTATGTCATTGTGTTGGCATTTAAAATCATAACAAGGTCATCCACCTAACCCGACGGTAACATTACTCTATAGCAATACAAACAAGGGCTGCAAGGCAGCATCAGTCCCTGCCAAATGCTGTAAAGAGGAAACACAATGTGAAAAGCTTGTCAAAGCTTTGTACAAGTCAGAGTTAGAGTGGTTAAACAAATGACAATGATACTACAGTAGTTGAATGCAAGACGCATCTTGTATATGAAACTGCATTTAGATTGTACTATTGAGTTTTAGAAGCATTGTGCATTCCATAGAGTGATAACAAATAATCTCAGAATTAATGTAGCAAAGCACTAAACTAAATCAATATGAATGTCATATATTTTTTAGATTATTGCAATGTATTTACAATGTTTTGTCTTTTGAGCACTAGAAGCATTCAACATTCCATTTAGTGTAAACAAAGAGATTTAGCATTTCTACAAGTTATGATTGAACAAAATGAGAGCTACACATAATTCAACTAGAGCTTTTCTTGCAAGTAGTTCATCTAGCCTGTGCCCATGGGGATTATTCACTGCCACCCCTTCCTCGTGTGATGCCTTTGTTCATTTGCTGTATAGTGCAAATGTGTATTGTGTTACTATAGAAAATCAATTTTGAGTTGGAAAATCAGCCATAACAGCCAAGTAAAAAGATATGCTTTGGTGCTTGTATGTGCAACATGACTTTGTCTTGCCTAGACAAAATGCATATTCCTGTCTTTACTTTAACTATAATCTGCAACACTGTAATTATTCTAGGTAATTGCAAATAAAGTTTAAGGTATCAAATAAAACATTCAATTTTCAATATGTTCTATTAATAATTAGTTAGAACTAAAGCAAATTGGGGTTTGAATTCAACTCTGGTACAAAATTCAAGAATTACTGTCAGATACTGATGTCTCGACAATAGTCTTTGTGTTTTTCCCCTGGCAGTGCATTTGCAGAGTAGGGATAGGAACATGTTATTGTTTAAACATAACAAAGAATGTTAATTGCATAAGCAAGGACCAGACCATGTCTTTACTTGTGATTTGGGTGTCTTGAGCCATTCAACTTGAGTGTTGCAAGATGTGTTTGTAGTGTTGAAGAAACTACCTGTCGAGATAATTGCTTTTGAAATGCATTTTAATCAAGCTAGTCATGGAACTACACTAACCCAAATAACAACATCAATAAAAGGAGATGCCAAAAGACTGCTGCTAATGAAGACAAATAGAATCCCACTCACCAGAATTTATGATAGGAAGAAAATACTTTAGTAATGACACAAAAGAATAACTTGACGCTGAAATTGCTGCAAGATATCCATTGCTTGATGTTTCAAGGAAAGGATTTGATTTTGCCTGTAGTATAAAGGAATGAAAGATCATTGCATTAACTAAAGACACTATGCTTTAAACAAATCAAAAAATGAATCAAAGCTTTAAAAAGGATGTAGCACAATCCAATTGGAAGCTCCAGCATATCTTTTATTTGATTTTGCCTGTAGTATAAAGGAATGAAAGATCGTTGCGTTAACTAAAGACACTAAGCTTTAAACAAATCAAAAAATGAATAAAAAGGATGCAAACAAAGAAATCTAATTGTTGTCATGGCATCACATGAAGTTTGCATGTTCAAGAGCATCCTCAGGTGTATTATAAACTACATCCATAGGATAAATCTTAGAGATCTCCATCAACGAGCCATTTGGCAATTTGCATTAAGAATTGGGAAATCAGTCACAACAGATAGGCAAAGATATGGCCTGGTGCTTGTAGGTGCAATGTGACTTTGTTTTGCCTAGACAAAATGGATGTTCCCGTCTTTACATTGTTTGAGAACCAACTTGCAGCTAAACTCTCTGATTGCATAGTCAAAGTGTGATTTTGCAAAAACTAAGCTTTTGTACCTAGGGCATATTATCCGTAAGGAGTGAGTAAAAGTTATTCCAACAAAGATTCATCTCTTCCTTGACTTGCCCACCCACAAGAACTGACTCAGGTGAGGGAGCTAAGTTTTCCAGGACTCTAGATAGCTATGGTATGAAATGCATTATAGGTCGTGATGGCATTGCTTACTGATTTAACCAAAAAGGGACCAGTTCAAATGGACAAAGCAAGCAGAGGCTACATTTCAAACCATGAAGAAGGTAATGACATTAACCCTTGTACTCATTCTCACAGATTTCCACAGCCATTTGTTAAAGAATGTGATGCACAAGCCATGGATGTAGAGGGATTTCTCATGCAAAATCAGTGACCAAATACCTTTTAAGAGAAGAAAACTCAATAATAACGAAGATATTATGTATTTATGACAGGGAAACGTTGTTTCTTATACATGCGAAAAAAGTTAAGTAATACCTATTGGAATAGCACTTCATTCATCTACACTGATTGCCGAAGCTTGAAGTATTTCTTATCCCAACAGACCTTCACAAAGCAACAAGCAAAGTTGGTAAGCAAGCTACAGGGATTTGACTTTGAAATACATTATTCCTTGTCTCAAACACCTGAGATATAAGCACTTTCTTTAGCTAAACCAATATAGAAAGAAAAGATTAAGATATCAAAGGAATATGCCAGGCATGAAAAAGCTGTTGCTACTCTACTGAACAAAGACAAAATGCATGAAGAGGACACAAAATATTCATTTTCAGGTGACATGATTTTATACAGCAACTGTATATATGGTGTTAGATTCTGGATTGAAATAAAAGATTCTATCTAAGTACCATTATGCCCCACACTAGTGACATATTTTTCCAAAATCGTTTACAATAATGAAGTTAATTCTTCTGGAAAGGACTCAAATCAGATGTTGAAACCTTACTTGCATCATGTGAGACTTGCTACTGGAAGCCTACTTCAACCACTACCACATTCCTGAAAAAATGTGGCAATCCATCAAAATGAATGTTCTTACAAGATTAAAAAGACAGACTAGAAAAACTCGGTAAATATGCCCACTTTATTGCCATCAATTTCACTGATGCCCTCACAACATGAGTTGTTCGTGCAACATATATAGAGATTGCATGGGCTTACAAAGAACATTGTTCATGATAGAGATCCAAAATTCATGAGGAACTTTTCAAAAAAAAAATTTAAACTTGTGGGAGCCACTATAAAACCAAGCACCATGAATCATCCTCAAAACTGATGGGAAAACAGATATTGCTAGTAAATGTCTAGATTGCTACTTACTATATTATGTTGCAAAACAACAAATGTCCTGGCAAAAATAACTATACTTCGTAGGTAATGGGTCATTGGGTACAATGCACACTTACATTGGAAGATCATTATTTAAATCTCTTTACAAATGGAGAGACATGTGTACCAACAATAAAAGATTTCCTTGAATAAAATCAGAAACATTAAAGAAACCAATAAAACATCTAAAGAGTGTTTGAAAATAGGATGAAGGCTCCGCAAGACGATCACCATAGTGAAATCGAGTTACAAGTTAGTGATAACAATTTCTTTAAAGCCACAAACGCATATACAAATATTCCTTAGAGGGAAAGAAGTCCAAAATCATGAACCAAAGTACCATGGACCTTATAGTGTACCAGAAAGAGTAGGACAAGTTGCATGCATTCTTGAACTTCCAGCAAGTGCCTGTGTACAAGATATATTTCATGTCTCATGTTTGAAAAAGTAGTAAGACAAAGGGCTCAAATCTCAAAGACCCTGCCGCATGTAGATGATGACAGGCACCTCACTTTATCCTTGAACAAGTTCTAACCGCAATAGATAAGAAATAGAGACAAAATATTGTTTGAGTACCTTATTCCCTAGCGGAGGGAGCCACATGGGAGGACCCACAAAATATTCACCACCCAGCATTAAAACTGCTTTGTGACAAAGCAATTCAAGGAGTAGGCAACTATTGGGATAACCATTATAAGTTAGAAGGTCAACTGACCTTCTAGGCAATGGATCAACACATCTTTTTAAGTGGTAGTTTAGTCTATGGGCAATTTATAGGACATAGATATGACTGACTGTGTTGAATTCATTTGCATTTGGAAAAGCAGATTGATAGGTGTGGGGTATTTAAAAAAGCCAACAATTACATTCGAAGACTGCAGGATGAAATATACCAATTGAAGGGACACAGAGACAATCTCCTTGCAAAACAAAAATGTGGGGAAACAGAAAAAGAAGGCAGAGAGATTACTAAGGTGGACATGGAGGTTTATGGAAGGGAGGTTATAATTATCATTTGCAGCAGTCCAAGGGCGAAGTGCTTTTCCAAGTTGATTGAGGAGGAAAATTCACATCCAATGGTTGCACAGGAAAGTGCTTGCATTCCTCTCTCCTCTGGAATAAAAAACCCCAGGAAAAATCACACCCAATGGTTACACAGGAAAGTGCTTTAAGTGTCAGAAAAAAAAAATACTATAGTAGAAAGATTAATATTTCCATGTATGCTAACCAGGACAACTAATATGGTTTTAGTGAGGTGAAAACTAAAGTCTCTGTCTAGGCAATTTTCTCCTACAGAGCAATCTGAAAAGTTGTACATTTCTGTCATCAGGATAAAAGCTAATGGGTAACGAGTAATCAATATGAGTCACAAAGTGCAGCTTGAAATGTAGATTTAAACTTGTCTAGAAACTTTTCTCACGAAGCTTGTTTTTAAAAACAATCATGGATTGTGTAAACTTGAACTCTGCTGAACTTAGGAATATCGTTTTGCATAGGTTGAATCTGAAAATAATTAATCTGCAAACATTATGGCTCAAATTGTATATGCAATGTTGTTGTTCCATGGATCCTACATGGTCTTCTGCTATTAAAAGTTTTGAATTAATTTTTTCATTAAGCAGTTTTTACAATGTATCTAATTGTAGATACAGATCGGCTTATGCCCTTGGAGGGTTTGGAGGAGGAAGATGAAGAAATCCGACAAGATCTTGCTTGCCCCTTTTGCTACAAGTATTTTGATGCAGACACGCTTTGTCGCCATCTGGAGGATGAGTATTGCTTCCAGGCAAATAGGAAACAAGTATGTCTTTTAGTTAATGCCCAATCAGGTAGCATCAATCCTCTATGGAGCGAAGCCTATCAGGCTTTTACTGTTGCTACAATGGTTTCTTCTACAATTACATGTAATCCTTGGGTTACAGAGATCATGTAGCTTCCAGCAATAGGTCTGTACCCATTCCTTTTCCCCACAGCTGGGCTCTAAAGTAGGTCATTCTGATAAGCTCAAGAAAATATCTGGAGCCCTGAGACTAACTAGCTCAATACAAACCCAAAATATCATTTTTTCTTCTTATTTCTGATACAAACAATGCCCAAGGAATTAAGTTAATAATAACCAGTAGAATGTTATAATATATACCAAAAATGAAACTGGCAGTGGCATCTACGCTTGTGTTGGTGTAAGCTTCAGTCATTTCAGTATGAATGATTGATGTGCAGGTATGTGAAGGCCTTTCAATCTATGGTTGTGTGTGTCTTCTTTCTTACATACTTCTGGATAAAGAGCATATGCTATTTATGGTTCATTATAAATTACGCCATATGCCTCCAAGGACATTTCAGTTTTAAACTTTCTGCAGCTCAATGATCTCTCAGCATTAGCTGGTTCCTTAGTCCTGTATATTCTGTACCTTTAGGCTTTCATACAACCACTATACATAATATATCCACTCTTTTATTGATGAAAAAAAAATAGTATCATGATTTATTTCCTTAGGATTTTTCTGCATTAGGTGCTTCTGCAGGGACCGTTATGTAATATTCTTTTTTTTCTGAATCAGCTGCGGGCAAATGACAAATTAATCTTCATGACCCATCATTCATGAACAGATTTGAATCCACTTGGCACTACTTGCATCTGCATTATGCTTATGCTCAGAAAGGTGAAACAGTCGGAGTGAAACTATAGAAATGAATTGTTGCATAGCCTCCACTGCAGGGACTTGCATACAGGAGGTTACCCAACCAAGTAGTATTTTGGCTCAAGAACACTTAACCATGAAGTTTCCCCATGATCAAGTCCACTTAGCTTGCTAGCACATTTGTGAAACCTTTAGCAAGTATTATCCACAATGAATGTTTCGTAAAGCATGGTACTTGCTGAATGTTTTGCAAATAGGATGGTAAGCTAAGTGGGCTTGATAATTGGTAAACTCTATTTTTAAGCATACTTGATCTCGGATAGTATTGGAATGGGTAAACTCCTGGGAAGTGTTGCTTACCAATTTCAAGCCCAGACAGTTTTTATTGATGCAATGCAATAATTCATTTCACTTGTTTCAATCCCATTACATCACCTGTGAACATCATCTAGATGCAGTGAATTCCAAGTGGACCTTTCAAGCTAGTTAGAGATGGGTTCTTGTGAGCCACTTCTAATGAAAGATGGGGCACTAAGAGTCTAAGACTGACATGATATTAGGATTTGTTTGTCTAATTTACTGACTCCTAAAGTTTTATCTGAATTGATTTCTGGAAGCATTTTCATTTTGTTTCTTCAATATAATGGAATAGAATTGCAAGTTATTACTCCATTCTTACAAATCTCATAGAAAGTGTATCGCAAGTCCATGGGTGCTTGTGTTATTAAATAATGAGGAAAGTGAGTAGCTTGCTAAAAACCAGGTTTAGTTTTTGATTAAGAACCCATATCCACACGTATAAAATTTGTTCTGTGATGGATGTTTACGTGAGAGTGGAATGGAAAGGATGCATTATAGACAAGAAGATCATGGCTTTGAAAAACACTGCATTGCACATGCATATCTTGTACTTGGTAAAAAAATATAAGCGTTATACTTATTGGACTCTGGAAAAAGAATTTGGTTT
This sequence comes from Cunninghamia lanceolata, assembly GCA_027924645.1. Lineage (NCBI taxonomy): Eukaryota > Viridiplantae > Streptophyta > Pinopsida > Cupressales > Cupressaceae > Cunninghamia > Cunninghamia lanceolata. The sequence continues at coordinate 13,267,049 of BSBN01000655.1, forward strand.
CTTGTAGAGTACACAGATATGTTGAAATTGGAAGAGGTTGGCCTTTCAGAAGTTTTTCTTTCTCTCAAAAGATTTGCCCATTTTGATCTTTTCTAGAGATGTACATGTAAATATAATGTTTTGGTTTGACATAGTGATTTACTTTTAAAGGTCCCTTTTAACTCGTTTTCTTTCACATTTAATGCAGGTATGTCCTATATGTACAGCTAAAATTGGTAAGGACATGGTTCGACATATTACTCTTCAACATGGCTATATGTTCAAAATATCCTATCTAATATTACAAGTTATACCCTTGTAGTGTAGGCTACAGATTTTAGTTGCATTTCTATTGAACAGGTTATAACCAGGTACATAGATCACTTGTTACATACCTTATTCTTTATTTTTTTGGTGCTTCTGAAAATTTGAGTAAAAATATATCTGAACATCTCTTCTATGGACCATGAGTTTTGAACTTTTGACTATTTATTTCATTTTAACAGGCAAATAAATGAGATGTAGAGAAGGCAGGATATAATAGTTTCATTGTGCCTTTGCAAATAACTGGATTTCCTTTATTTTATTTTTTCTCTGTATCTTGAGGAAGGAGGGAGAAATTTGAAAATGAACAGCATGTTTACTCGTATCTTTGTCAGTTGAAGAATGTCCCGAGAAAAGAAAAATGAAACATTATTTGGTAGGTGAAACACATTGCCCAATTTGACTAATAAGAAATATCATCAGGACTGCCTAAATATATAGACAGATAAGTGTTCTTCAACAGAAACATAGAATCACCCAGACCTATAGCATTGTTCTTTAATCAATAAGATTTCTGCTTCACTCGTAAAATTCAAACTATTGGATTTTGACCAAATTTTAGTACCAATACTCAGATTTTGAGTTGTTCTTAATTTTGATCTGGTATATCATGCACAGAGAAATGTTATCCTTGATGCTTTGTGGAAAAAATAGGCAAGAATGTGATTTTTTTATCCTTTTAGAATATGTCCTGCTCTGATGTTTTGGGTCAATCGATAGTTTCAGTCACCAACATTACAAGAGGCAATAATTAGGGAAAAACTTCTTATATTGTACATAATCTTGGTACCCTGGAATGGAACAGGAGATGAAAACAAACTTTTAAGGCATGCAGACAGAATAGGGAACCTAAAGCATTTACAAGCCACATGGTACCATTGTTGAGAGAAGCAGGGGACTATAGAGGGAGACAGAGGGTGTCCCTGCATGAATTATAGGTTCAGAAAAAGGTGACCTGGTAAGCTTGAAGTTTTGGTATCTTATTGAAGTGCAATTGATTGGAGGAGTCAAGAATCCATGAGGAAATTGAGTAATCACAATGCTAGTTCGAATTCAGTGAAAAAGGCACACAATGAGGTAAACCCTTTAAATTCAGGGCCTTGCCTTGAAGCCACGTTGATCATCATTGTAGGACTGCTATAGGGACGAGTTTTTTTTTTTGATGAATAAATGTCTATTATATTACTTTAGAAAAGAGATATATTACACTAATTCACAAAAAAATGTGGGTGGAATGGAATCAAACCCCCAAAAGTCTAGGCAAGGCAAACCATTAAACAGACTAAAACAAAAAAACACAACTGCAGTCAAACATCTATGTAGTAAGAGCTATTGAACCATTACGAGGAGGTGGTGGATCAGGATTAGAGGGCTTCCCTGGCCATTTAGGAGGCCCTAGTCTTTAGGAATTGTCTCCCATCCTATAATGGCTCCTTCTTCATTTTGATGCCCATCTCATTCCTTGCAAGAGAGATAGCCAAACTCAAACGAGGGACCTTGCGATTGCCTGGTCAATCTAAGGCACCCTTATACATGGATGAGAAGTAACAGAAGCCACACATGTTTGCTAGCACCTTCCACGTCCTCTTTGCTGAGGAGAGCCATGTGAACCATGAGAATGGTGCCTGGTATGATCATTGTGACTACAACCACATCTACATTCTCGGGGAGGAGATGGGTCCCTATGAGAAGTTGAAGGTGGCACATGTGCATTAGGACAAGGAGCATTAGCCCAATGTTCAATAAGAGTCTTAAAATTGGCAACTTCTAGGGCAACCTTGTTAGCTTGCATTTGAATTTGTCTAACATTAGAACAAAACATAGACTTAGTATACGAGGAAAAATGAGAGTCAACAAAAGATTCTAAAAAAAGAGTTGAGTTTCTATCTTTCCAAATACTAAATTAGAATCTCCACTCTGAAAGTATGCCAAATTTGGGTGAACATAGCTGGCATTCGTGGCCAGTCACCTAGAAGAATCATGTGGAATATAAGATGTAGTAGTTTTATATTGTGATAATAACTTCAAGATGCAAAGCAAAAACCAATTCCCAATATGATCATTAGAAATATGCATGGATCCCCAAAATGGTCACTCGAGATATGCATGAGTGAACGTGAAGCTCACATCATTTAAAACAAATATATAGTACATATATTAAATAAATTGATAGTGGTGAATAAATAATATTCCAATGGCCACAATATAAAAAATCAAGTCAAGCACAGATGGAATATGAAAATGCACTAGGAAAAAAAGTAGTGTGTGATATTATGGGAACTCCATGAAAGAGAATGTTAGGTCTTCGTACTTCTGTTAATGTGGATAGATTATCTTCATGCTGCTATTAATGTGCACACTATGTTGCAGCACCATGCTTGTGAAATCAAGAACTTTATGAGGCAAAAAGAAATACTAAAACCAAAATATAACCAATGAAAGGTTCAGGAAGAGGTAACTAATCTATGGTTGGGTCCACACAAATTGTTGATTACATGATGCAAAATGGTTCTCATTACAAATTTTCTCACAAAATTCCTCTTGACTATGATAAATAGCAAATATATAGCACGAGACATAAAATATTATATTCCAGAGTGTTTCAAGAATCAAGATCTGAGACAATTTTAGACCAAAGCAGGATAAATCATGAATGTCTGAGATATACAAAGTGCTTCCTGGAACTAAATTCTATGGGAGTGGACAGTAACTAGGATGTACACCTAAAATATGATGTAGAGGTTGAGGATAAATGAGCCAGAGACGTGGGCTTTGTTGCCAAAAACATTGCAGTGTATAGGCACACGGTACTGAAACTTGGGGTCTTAAACAAAATGAAAAATCCGTTAATAGCTTGTGCAATCTTGTGAAACTGCTGTGGAAATGCATGAAAATTAACACAGTTAGAGTTAAGCTTCAAATAAGCCTAGAATCACAACAAAAGACACTCAAATATAAGTGGACAACCTAGATTAGAGTGATATCTAAAGACTATTTAGATAAACTAGTTTATGCAATTATATGAGTTCAAGATAGTCATAAACCTGCATGTATTTTTGTGTCAAGAAATAAGCATCTAAAATATCGACAGTCCTTACCTTACCATGATCACTTGCAGCTAGGTGAAAAAATACTGACAATCTTTGCGATGAGAGCTAACTAGAAGGTTGAGATCACTAACTATCCTTGCTAGGTAAATATTAAGTAGTCTGATTTTGGGCATTACAGAATCAGATGACAGAAGTAATGAATACTAGTGTAGACACCCAAAATTGTCCCAAATTTGTCCATGTCTTGTAACACCTAGTCATAAACATTATCTAGACATCATGTAGCATTTTGTCTTAATCCCACTCTTAATTCCACTTATTCTATTAGCCAATTAATTAAATAAATCTTATTTATTTAATTAATTTCCCATTCATAATCCCATTTATCCTTCCATATTTATTTAATTAATTTCTACTTTTCCCTCATCTAAATTAATTAAATAAATTAAATATTTATTTAATTAATGTATTACACATCATTCCTTTCCAAAAATAGAAAATTCCATATTTGTCTCTATCTCCACATTTGTCTCCATGTAAGGTGGAAGCCATTTGTCTCTATCTCCACATTTGTCTCCTTGTAAAGTGGAAGACCATTTGACACTTGTCAGACTACAACTCCCTTGAAGAGTGGGAATAACTAATCAATCCTAGCCGTCCACATCAATCATGTATCCTTTTAATCTCAACCATCCATTTGAACCAAGCATCTCCTATAAATCAAGCTATCACAAGCCATTTGGGAGGCATCTATTCTTCAAGTATCCTCATTCTGTCAAAATCACTCTTGAATCTTCTCATCCATCTCCATCTATCATCATTCATCTATCATCCTCATATCATTGTTATGCTGCAGAAGTGAGCACCCAACATTCCTCCAACAATCGTTCTTCAAAATCTTGCATGCTCATGTGAGGTGGAGAAGAGCAATGGAGATAAATCGAGCATTGCATGGAGATCGGTTTGCATTTACATTTATTATTTTGATTTTCATGTTGTCTTGTGATTCATTGTGCAATTGTTACGGTTTGATCATTGTTGTTTATTCATTTACCCTATTTGCAATTTTACCCTAACTAAATTTGGTATGCTCGGTGGGACTAACCCTCGCTTTTGCAAGTTTGTGTGTTCAAAATTTGCAATTTTAACATCATTTTTGTCTAGTTTTGGTGGTCAAGTTTTGCAGGTTGCATCTTATGCTAGATCTAACCTCACCATTGCATTTGAAAGGCCTCGTAGATGAAGATCGACATAAAATACTCCATACCGTTTGTCGAAGACAATTTTCTTAAACAACTCACGACTTGCAGATTTTGCCTGTCAAAGATATATCATTTGAAACTTTGTGCTTGCTTTATCTTGTGGACCTAATCGTGGCTTGCAGCATGTGCCTCATTATCAAACTTGACAACAACTTTCTAGGTGCACTCGACACAACTTTTACTTTTTCTAAACAACTTGTTTGCCATCACACTTGGATTTGGGCTCCTAAAACGAACATTGTTTGCTATCACATCATCGAAAAATTGGGATAAAATGAACAAGTGTCTTCCATCACATTTTGGACTTTGGATCTAAAAAGAACAAGTGCTTGAATTGTCTTCCACACATTTCATTTTCTAAAGGGCCAATTAACAAGTGCGAGTGTGAATCAAGTGATAGTTCACTTGGTTTACTTTTTTTACCCTATTTAGGAGGCCTACTTGGAGACACTCCACTCCAAGGGATGACCTCAATCGAGGCTGAATCGAAAGACACCCTCCTTTGAGAGTTGGAATCTTGTCACTCTTGGCTAAGCCCCAAAGAACTTTATACCTTTGGGAAGTGAAGGTGAAGGGTGGGTTACCCCTTTCTCCTGGCTGTGTGGCAGGATTTCACTTTCATTGCATCCTTAGTCAACCTTGTGCAAACTAGCCTAAGACCTAATTGGCCATACCTACTTGACTAGTCTTAGGGCTTGTTGATGTGTTTTCATGTGCTTGCTTAATAATCATCACATTCTCCATATTTGAAAGTCAAAATTGCTTATGTGTCTTGCGTGAGTGATTCATATTTGTACATGTGTGATCATTTGTTTGAATATTGCCAATTCAAGTTATAAACACACACATTCCACATCATCCTCAACATCCTTGTCATCACATCCATCATACACCAAGTCATCTTCATCGTAATCCAAATCCTAATCATCCTACTTGTCATATCCACACCATCATAATCATTATCCAAATCACTTCGTTTCGAGAGTCTACCTGTGTCTTTCACCCCCGCCTATCCTCTTGAGGGGGCATCATTCTACATCATCCTAACAATTCTTGTCATCAAATCCATCCTATATCCACATCATAAGTCATTATTCACTTTAATTCATTTGTATTTTAGAACAATTTCAAGCCATGGTTGTACATATTGCATCCCCTAATCATCTAGTCTTTCACTGAAAAGGACATGCTCAACAATGATTCATCCCATAATGAACCCTTTTACATAGAAGTTGTAATTAAAAGGCATCAAGTCAAAAGGGTCCTAATAGATTGTGGCTCAGTATTAAACTTGTGCACTCTAAAGTTGGTTAAACAATTGGGATACTCCACTACAGATATTGAAAAATACCATTTCATCACTATTAAGGCCTATGATGAAATTGAAAGTAGATTTGAAGGTACTATTTAATTGCCTGTTCAATTAGGTCCAACCCTAGTGGAAATCACTTGTCAAGTCTTAGACCTCGATCTCCCATATTGGATTGCCATAAGGGCTTTTCCTTCCACCTATCATAGATGCATCAAATTTCCATGTAATGACCAAGAGGTTACCATCCATGCCGACCCAAATCCTTTTGAATATTACTCCTGGTTGGAAAGACCGTATCGTAGACCTCATTATTCCCCATCAATGACATGGCCCAACCATCTACCTCATATATTGATTCATCCACTTTATCCTCTTCATCTAAGTCACCACCATCATCCATACAACATCAACAACCAATGCCACCTCAACCTTACATGTCATCACCCTCAACTTCACACCAACCATTATCCTATGCAATCCCTCCACACCACCATCAACCAATTCAACAATTTCAATCATCACATCAACACATTCACCAACAACAATAAATCATATCACAACAAATCCAAACACCATCCCAACCTCAACAAATCCCATATCGATCCTATGTGTCACTCATCCAACTTAATCCATCCACATCAACCTATGCCACATCAACATATCAACCTCCACCCCAACATTATCCAATTTCTCATTCCAACATTCCAACACATCACCAAACATATTCACAAGGCAACCAAGTATCCTCACAAGAAGCACCGTTGATTGACCTAAGTCCACTATTGCAACAAGAAGCACAGGCAAGTCCAAGTGGCCCCTTGTACATAAACCAAATGAGTCCAAGTTATCCTATGCAAGACTTAATTACCTTTGATAAGGGAGATACCAATCTAGAGTGGCCTCCACCATCCAATCCCATGCCAACACATGAGCCAACAAGTCCTATCCCAGCACCACCATGTGATCCCATTCCTAGTCCATTAATCCCTCTACCTTCCAAACCACCAAGCCCTCCATTACCTTGATCACCATGTCATTTTAATCCTTCACCAAAGGTTGCGGTTGAGATAGTTTTACAAAAGATGCTTGAAGCAAAACTCATTGAACTTCCTGAAGTCAAACCATGTGAAGAAAGTTCGTATGATGAACATGATTATTGTGCATACCATAGGACCAAAGGCCATAATACAAATAAATGCTCAATATTTGTCCCAGTTGTTTACAAGGTGTATCAACATACATTGGAAAATCATACCACATCATCCAAATCCCATGTGTCACCCCCCTCTAATCCTAATCCTAATCCATCCAATCCAATTAGCCCTCAACCTAATCATATTCCTCAATCTACAACTCCATCTACCCTTATTGTCCATCCACTATATTACCCATCCACCTATACACTTACAAAGGATGTGACCCATTGGCTACTAGCATGGAATAGAATACCCCCATGTCAAACATCTATTCAAGAGTCCTACACCATGCCTAGCCCTTCAAGCCCATCATGTGACCCACAATCCATTAAACCTATTCAAGGACCTCCCATAAGTCCAAGTCAAGAGCCATCATGCCTTCATGTTGTTGACCAAGAGCCTATCCAAGAGCCTTCCACTTCCATTCAAGCAAACCAAGAGGTATGTCAAGAGTTTAATCCTAAGCATGTGGAAACATTAAGCCCTAGTCCAAGTCAAGATCAAATCACTTTCAGGCAACCTATCCATAACTTATATCTTTTCCATGATCAAGATGATATCCATAATGATGAATCTATCCATGAGCCACTTGATCCTATCCATCTCCCAATAACCATTCATGAGCAAACTATCCAAATTCAACCTATCCATAACATTTACCTTCTTTATGATTAAGATGATACCTATGAAGAAGCTATCCATGAGCACCTTGATCCTATCCATAATCCTATATCTATCCATGAGCAAGATATCCACATTTCTCCTAGTCATCTGCCATCTAGCCCTATCCATAATGAGCAAACATCCACTTGTCATGATGAGACAATTGTCTCCCAAGAACACATAAGCATATAAGATCAAACAAATAACTTGGATCTAAATGAACATAATAAAGATCCTAATGATCCTTCCACATCCACTATCAACTCCATTTCAAATCCACTATTATGTCCTATTGGTCTTACCACCCTTATACATGAGTGTTCATCTTTAGGACAACAACAACCTTTATCCACTTCACCTTCTACATCCAATAATGAACCCAAGTCTAATGTTTAAAGCACACCAAGTCCTATAGTCCATCGCATACTCCAAAACATGAACTACCAAGGTAAAGGCCTAGGCCTTTATGAACAAGGTATTTTGGAGCCAAACCATGTCAAGATTTCTCCACGCTCATATGGCCTTGGATACACACCCCAAGGTAAACAACCTAAAGATATTGGTAATTCCTCCATCCTTCCTATGACCACCACCACTTCCTATCACAAACCACATCATATACCCAAAAAATATGTAGCTATTCTACCTCCCCCATCTTACAAATCGCAAAAGCATGTGACCGTACACTTGCCACCATCCAATTTACCTCCACTCCTTCTAACTCCTAATATCCCTCCATCCACTTTGCCTCCACTACTTCCAACTCCTCACATCCCTCCATCTTCCTTACCTCCATTACTCCCAACACCTAATTATCCATTTATCCATAAACCCCCTCATATTCCTTATCATGACCAACAAATGCACATATCATCTAAACATGAAGCTTTCATGTATTCCACCAAATCCATTCCCAAGGGATTCCAAAATAAACATTTGGATGCCTTTACTTATAAAGCCAAAATCCTACCAAAAATCCTAAGGACCCTCATGCCTTAGGGCACAAACATGAAAAATCAATGCAAAGAACCAAAGCAAAGCAATCCAAAAAGCTACCCAAGCCCATACCTTCACAAGAAAAACCCAAAACCAAAATGGTTTGGGTCCCTAAGCAAAGAGAAAGCAACTCAAATCAGGCATCCACATCTCAAAAATCCCAACCATCCCCTTCCATCCAAAAATTCCAACCATCGCCTTCTATCCAAAAATCCCCTTCCATCCAAAATTCCACTTCCATTCAAAAGTTTCAACTTCCTAAATCCCACAAGCAAATCAAAAATCATAAAATACTAAGTCTATGTGGTTACCTAAATCACTCAATCACCCATCTCCTAAGCAAACATCTCCATTGCTTCCTACACCACCTTCCCATCAAAAGCTTCAATGTTTATCACGATGTGTGCAGCCATTGGTCATGGTTCCCTTCCATTCCACAACACTTCCACATACCTTCATCTCCCCATCCTTTGTCTACTATCCTACATATCTTTCCCATCACCTTCCTATGATTCATGCTTTTGCATAAGTCCTACATAAATCCACGCCATAAGCCACTAGCACACCCTACCATAAGCCTCAAAATCCACTATCGCCTATCCATCCATCCTTGTATGAACCTTTCATAATCTATATCATAATCCACTATCCACCTAATCCATCTCTCTCATGCAATCCCCTACCAACATCGACGAGCATAATGACATGGTCCATGCGATGACATCCATCTCTAATGGGACACTATCACCTTTCATAGCACTAGACACTTGAGTCCCTCCTATCCATTACCATGGTAAAAACTTGCTTGCAGGCGCCATGTGTAATTGTGTCATCCCATAAAAAAAATAAAAATAAAAATAAAAACAAACAAACAAAAATAAATAAAAAAAGTAAAGAGAAAGCCCTTCGTCCAATGGTGAAAACCTGGTAAATGGGCGCCTTGGATAAGTACTATGATGAAAACTTGGCAAACAGACGTCACGTGTAGGTTGATCTTCTATGTCACTTACACTTGGGGGCACATTGTCTCATCCAAACTATCTATTCCATCTTACCATACTATCCTATCCTACCATCCTTAGCTATTACACTTGCATACCTATCATAATCCTCCATCCATCCTCCTTCCTCCTTTTGATCTTGATAGAGACATGGGGGCAAAATGTTGAATATGCTTTGGTTATCTCTTGGTATACCTTATCCTTTCCAAACCAATTCTATCATAAGCCTTGTCATGTAAAATCCATCATGTCATCCTATTGTCATAAGCTTTGTCATGTAAAAATCCTAAGTTTACCACCAAGAATGGGGCATGTTATTCCTATGTGACAAGTATTGAGGGTCTCTTAATTTTGGAAGATAATTTTGGACTTAATTTTACCCTAACTACAACTAGTCTTGAGGGGATAAATAGAACAACCCAAAGTTCTATAGCTTGTGACGTCCCTTGCGTCATTTCGATAAGAAGGATATAAATGATTAAACTATCTGGTTATGCAAAAAAGAGATTTGTCCTTTATTTGGGAATTGTAAACTTAATATTAAATAAAATGTACCTACAGTTAATGGAAATTTCAAAAGATTAATAAGACATTTCTATCATATGTTGACAATCACAAGGACATAGATCTTCAAATTTTGCCTTTGCTATAGCCTTCCTTATCTTAACTGGTTGTAGTGCTGACCTAAAATTGGATGAATGATATATGCATGCCGTTTGAACCTATTTTCCACTTCTTTTCTCCTTGGATTTCAAAACTGAAGGTAAAAAGTAAAAGCACATCCTTCATTCAATACTTATAAGCTATGCAGACTTGTAAGCTCATTGGGTTTCAGAGCCAACCCTACTATTCTTGAACATACATTATGGCTACTTCTGGCATATTAAATTATCACGTAAGATTGATGGGTGCCCCTTCCAAATGTTCTGTTAAGAAAAAAAAGAGCACTTGCAATAAAACTTAAAACCCTAACTTACGAAAAAAAAGGAGTAGTGATAGAATTAGAAACCCATGAAGAAACTAACCTAATCTTGCAAGGACCCTTTATAATGTCAATCCTCTACACGTTCCAAGCATCAGGCTGGTGGGCATTCACGGAGTGGACACGGCCATGTTAGGCATAGGGACGGGCATGGAAGAGCCTTGGCGCTCGCATGGATAGAGCACAATGGGATTGTAGATGGCCTCACCTACATTCACATTTGAGTTGCGGGGCTGCAGAGGCTTCACCATTGTCCTGCTCTTGGCAGGGCTTCCAAATAGCCTCTGTTCAATGGCCAGCTCCTCTTTGTTTTGGGGGCAGCCATTGTGCTTGTATTGCTCGACAACACGGTGCCGAACTACCTCTTCCTACCTGGCATTTCTGTCAACAAACGCAGACGGCAAAGCATTAATAATCATTGTAGAAGAGACTTGGAAGTCAAGAGAAGTACTAGAGTGCAGAGCTTACCAAAGGGATACTTTGCGTTGTCCTTGGTGGCCAGCCATTTAAACGCAGGCTTTCTGTTCTTGGCACTATGAGTCTGTTTGAGGTGTCTTCTAAATAGAGGACATTCATAAGTATGCAGATTAACTCAGTCTCATTAAGCTAATAATAAATAAAAAGAAAAATATGGAGAAAGATTAACTCCATACTAAGAAGATTCCAATTCTATAGCCTTCCAAGAGCACCTCAAAATAGCTAGGGTGCACCCAAAAAGTGCACTAAACTTGAAAGAAGTAATGTTGAGGGTGTAAATTAAATAAATATTGAAAGGGCTTCTGGAGAATGAATGTATCAAAAAAGACACAAATTTTAAAACAGTTTAAACTCCTTTGGCCTTACTACAAAATGACATTGATTAATGGCATGAAGATAAATAAATAAATGAAATTAACAAATAAATTTGGGAAATTCTGATTCAAACCCTAAATAAATCAATGCAATTCCATACCATCGTAGAAATAGGTGACTCTATCTTTGGAAAGTATTGTGAAAAATTTATAAAAGGATGCTACTTACAACATGCATTTGTTCATGGAAGGAAATGAAAGGAACTTTACATATTTCCCTTCAAAAATTGAATTTTGCATTCAAGAATTTATTCAACAACACAAGATAGCCCTAGCTATGCAGAGGAGCAAACAATAGTCACAAACCTAGGTCAAGCATCAAGCTACCAGCCAACAAAAAAAATTAGATTCACAGGGAAATTTTATAAATTATCATAATTAAAAGTCAACTGAGATTGAACCAAACCATAATGCGGATGCGCAGCGCCCATCTAAACCACTATCTACATTTATCTCCATTTACAGAAGAGCAGATGTGAGAGCAAAAACAAGACGAATAAAATATAATAAAAAAAATCTTACCATAGAAACGCTGAAATGTCTTCCGTTGAGCGCAAACAATGAAAGCAAACCATTGTCATCAACATATGGCGGAAATAAAGATTTTTTTCTCTTTTTTTTTGGAAGACACCTAGTACAACAGGTGAGGACACTTGTTCTTGACCACCCTTGCACACAGACAGGTGGAAAATAGAAAACAGGGACTACATGAGACAGGTGGCTCCTCTGCAATAAAAAATCCACCCAAAATAAACCTTTGGACACGTTCAAACCCATCAATAAAAAAACCTCAGGAAAAATTCACATCCAATGGTTGCAAAGGAAAGTGCTTGCATTCCTCTCTCCTTTGGAATAAAAAACCCCAGGAAAAATCACACCCAATGGTTAAACAACAAAGTTCTTGCAGTGTTAGGAAAAAAAAATAAAAAATACTATAGTAGAAAACTCAATATTACCATGTATGCATGAATAACGAGGACAACTAATATGGTTTTAGTGAGGCGAAGTCTCCTGCTTATGGCATGGGACTAACAAAATAGCTATTAAATTGTAACCGTGATCACATTAGGAAGAAGAATAAAGACAATGACTTTATAAATACTTGATGATACTTGACGATGAGAGGAGAACATAGCCTGAGCTTATCAGACATAATCTAGACATTAATATAAACAACTTCCTGAGCAAAATTACATACTCATGATATGCCCTAGAGACGTCACCTAAACAAAGCGTTGATAAGAAGTATATAATGGTATACTCTTAAGTTAAAATCCAAGATTCCCAAAGATCAGAGTTACACTATCTCAGAACAAAAGACTAACAAATGTAATTAAGAGGAAAATATTTCTATAGCATAAATCAAAAAGGTCGTTGGCTAACATGTACGACTTTAAGACCTACAGAAGGATTCATCCAGATGGTCAAGATTTCCAAGGAACGGTTCAGCCGCTCGAGGAAAAACACAAAATGGATTGTAGAAATTTATTTAACAGAATGTCTCAATGAGACGTCACCTTATGGAAAACAATAATGTAGGATATTCACAAAATGGATTTGTAATCTGCAGGCGTAGAGCGAGCCTCAAGTGGATCTGCATGCACAATGTGAAGCGCAGAAAAGGCACACACATTGTTTGACAGAATGTCTCAAGGAGAAGTTATCTCATGGACGCAAAAAATAGAAATGAAGCACCCACTAATTAAATGATATGAGCCCCTCTTGTATATGGCACAGCTAAGAAACATTGTACAAGCATGACAAAGAAAAGTGCAGGCATTCTAAAACTTCAGGCAAGCCTCCAAGTCTAATGTCAAGCATATTGGTATGCAGAAGTTACTCATATCTCCATCCTCGACCCTCTCTGACTACCATGAAACTCAGAATAATGTGTGACCAAGCAAATGGAGAACCTGTACACATCTACTCCCATCTCAGACATTATTTAAACATCTTCCTTATAGCTATGATATTCATTAATTGGCACAATCACGTTATTTTCATCTACCATATTTCATTGATTATTTTTCTTTGACCACTTCCTGTTAGGGTTCAGGCAGATCAAAGCAATAAACACTAACAATTATATGCAGATTAAATAACTCAAATATAACAATGAGGAATAACACAAAAAAGATCAACACAGAAATTTAACATGGTTCACCTAATATGGGCTACATCCACAGAAACTTAGCCATCTAATGATTTTATTATCCAATGCAAAACAAATTACAATCTCACGAATACATCGCCGTAACATACATCCCAGCTGCTTATAACAAGTTTTTTGGAAGCTTCTAGAATTAGGGTTTTGCAATGTCATTTTTCTTTTGTCGGTTAACAAAAATTAACAACTGACTCCGATTGTGCAAAAAGAAGGAAAAATTAGGATACATAACTAGTGTATAGTACTTGCATGATCAGTCGCCACATACCAACACCTCCCTCTGTAACAATCTTCTCCCCCTTCTATAGAAAGCCTGTTCCCCACAAAAATAGCAAGAATAAAAATGAAAAGGCATATTTCCCATCAGTGAAAAAACAAATCCATTATTTTAAAAGCTCGACTCCTTAAAGAATCAAGATTTAGGTAACACACCAAATTGATTTTTTTAAAAATAAAACTTAGAAACTTTCCTACTTTTCTAGTTTCCTTTCTTTAAAAAAAAAATCTTAAAAGCATAAAGCATAAGGAATTAAAAAGAACTAAATAAAATATATGATAAGATCTAAAAAAAAGCTAAATAAAAGATATGATTAAGGATTTTTTTTAATTTAGAATTTCTTTATTTCAAAATATCTTATACGTAATTATTAACTATATATATATTTTTAATATTTGCTTTAAAACTTTAAAGCATAAAATCTTTTTTTTTTCTTAAAAAAAAAATAACTTTTATTTGCTTTAGTTAATTAATTTTTATTGAATTTTAATAAGAAAGGAGAACTATTTTTTTTTTTAATTTAATTTTATTCTATTCTTTCTCATTTATCTAAAATATGTTTTTATGATTAAATACTAAAATTATAGAATGCTTGTGTGCTCCAATGTGAAAGACAAAGTACCAAGATGTCTAGAATTCTGACTAACAAGGACTTTGAGCTTCAACTATGCAATAGGTTATAGATCCCTAGGAAACTTACAAGAACGTAATCCAACCACAGTCAAATGAATTAGATCCTTGTTGGTTTTGTGTATAAAATGTTTTGATCTAGGAAATCTTTCTTCTTTTTATAATTTCTTTTTGTATAATCTAGAACATGACAATGTATGCATTTATTACCAAAATTATGACTAACACTAATATAATAGGAAATTAAGAACACTCACTCACTTCATAAGGAAAGTTACTCATGCCTTCTCACACATGATTTACCTTATCATTATAGCATGTTCCCATGACAAGGTTGTTGATTCCTTCAGTCTGATGAGGTTTAGGTGGCCTTACAAATTGCAAGACTAGCTAGGGTTTACCATCAAAACCCAAACACAAATGATAACTATGATATACTATAGAAATGCTAAATAAGATTTGAACTAATAATCAACATCACCAAGATTTGAAATAAGATTTTGCTCAATAAACCCTAGGTGCAAGACTAGCCATGTTTACTAAAAATGCAAGATTTTTGAAAACCCTAATAATGAAGAAGTGAAAATGGAAAATGTGCAACTAGGAAATGATTAATTAATGCAATACTAATCATATCTGATGCAAAAATAAAAAAATTGTTAGATGTACGATATGTCGGGTTCACCAAAATGTTATGTCAAAAAAGGTGACTTAGCTTAAAACCATAAACTAGGTCAAACCCTCTTCTACATGAACATTGGAACAAAAGTCAATGAGACTCAATACTCAGCTATAGTCCTCAAAGAATAGCTAAGAGGTCTATTGATTGGCACCTTTGTTTCTAAGGAAAGAGATCTTATGACTGATTATCAAATCTAGGGATTCTAGGGCTAAAATAGAGAAAACAAGAGTTATAGACCTAAAACCATCGAAAACCCAAAACCAGTGGTAGGGAGGGGCTGAATAGAGCTAATAAAACCTAATTCCAGAAGGTTTTGGTCATCCAAACAGAGGGTCAAGGGTTCTAGGCACCCTGGTTGTAATGTCCCCAATTTCTTGGTTGTCAAAAGCTGTTCTAATTCCCAACTTCCACTCTAGAAACTTAAAATATCCTACAAAATATGTTAGAGCAAATTTACAACAATGTCTTTTTATTACAATTAGCATATTTAGGTGAATAAAATCTAGTTACCCAAGAACTCAATCATAAGAGAAATGAGGGAAATGGCTTTGATAGGGTGTCCTGGATCCTCTACCCAAGGCCCAAGAGCGGATATACCATCCCCCTTGGCCTCATGTGGCGCATGCCATCCATATGAGGTGGTGTACCTAATGAAGAGCCCGTTGTTCCGTTCCCCTTCCTTCTTACCATCCCCTTTCCTTTCTTTATAATTGGATCCTTGAGTGTGAGTACTTATGATAGGAAGATGGAGTCACAAAGGGTGCCCCGAAAGTTATCTCTCCTAAGCCCAAGGGCGATATTCCATTATACCCCCTTGGCCCCAATGGGATTTATTAATCCCCCCTTAAGGGGTGGTGTACTTAGAAGGATATCCCATTGTCGTTCCCCTCTTGAAACACATCCCTTCATCACATACTCTTATACGATTATTCCTATAACATATTTATTCCATATATTCAATTGTAAATAACTACTCATGTTAACCATTTAGTTTAATATGTGAAATTATACACAACATTCATACTAAGTTACCAGCTTACTAATGGTAAACATTAATACTTAGATTAGATTATTAACGTGGAATTTTAAGTAACAATCATAGTAATTTACTTGTTAAAATATTAGATCCTACTGATACAATATTAATTACCACGATACCTCTGTTGCTACGGACTGAGTGAATTGCACATACAGATCATTAAACAATCTTCGTCAGATTCTTTTCCTTGCTGCCCGATGCCTCTTTTGCTCACCATTCGCTTTCTATTTATAACCCCCAATTGCTTGAATGGGCGCGATCATTCTTTAGTGACGTCTTTCCCTTGTGAGGGATCGCGTCCCTTCTAACCTTCGTTTGATATTTGTTATCCTTGCTACCTTTCGGGAGATAGCGCTAGGAGGTAGTTAATATTGGGTTTTGATATCATATTCAATATTAATAGTATTGAATTAAATATATTTATATATGTATATTTCCTAATAATGATAATCAGGTTTATATTAATATTTGATAGAGAATGCCTTTATTCCATTTTATATTTACAATTGTTTGCAATAATCATTATTATTTAGATTGATGTATAATATCATTATTTTTTCTCTATAATTATGGGGGCATTACAGCCCTCCCTTCCCAAATTTGCTTGTCCTCAAGCAACTTAAGATTTGGATGATCAATTATTTTAGCTCCTTCCCAAGTTGCATCTTCAGTTGGTAAGCCTTTCCATTTGATAAGATATTCCTCAATGATTCTATTTCTTAATCTTTTCTCACGTACACTGAGAATCACTTCCGGCTCCAAGATTAGTTTCCCTTCATCATCCAGTGGTGGTAATTCTTCACAGGGAATAATGTGTTGCCCCAAGACTTTCTTAAGACGGGATACGTGGAATACATTATGGACTCAGCTATTTGTAGGTAGATCTAGTTCATAGGCGACTTCTCCTATTTTTCTTATTACCTTGTAGGGCCCATAGAATCGGGGTTTAAGATTTTCCTTTCCACTAGCCTTGAGTGATGATTGCTTGTATGGTTGCAACCTTAAGAAGACTAGGTCTCCGACTTCAAATGTTCGTTCAGTTCTTTTCATGTCTGCATATATCTTCTGTTGGTTTTGGGCTTGATGGAGGTTGTCTTTAAGGGCATTTATTATATCCATATTTTGTTGCATGAAATCATTAACTCCTTGTACACGGCTATCTGCTCGAATCAAATCTCCAAAAGATGTCGGGGTGTACCCATATAATGCCTGGAATGGGCTCATTCTTATGGACATGTGATGAGTGGTATTATAACAATATTCTCCCAAATGGAGCCATTTAATCTAAGTGTTTTGCTGTCCCGTCACATAGTTTCTTAGATACCCTTCTATCCATTTATTGATGATTTCTATTTGCCCATCTGTTTGTGGATGGTAACTGGTGCTGGGGTTTAGCTTTGTCCCCACTAATTTGAATAATTCCTGCCAAAATAGACTTAGGAATCGGCTGTCCCTATCACTTATAATGTTTTTTGGAAGACCATGCAACCTGAAGACTTCCTTGAAAAAAATCTCAGCTACTTGAGGTGCTCTAGATTCTGTGGATATAGCCATGAAATGGGCATATTTGGTTAGGTGATCAACTACCACATAAATGCAATCTTTCCCTTGTACCCTGGGGAGTCCTGTGATGAAGTCCATTGATATACTTTCCCATTTTTGGTTGGGTATGGGTAAGGGTTGGAGTAGTCCTGCTGGATAAGTATGCTCTTCTTTATTCCTTTGACATGTCATACATTCTCTTACGTGTTTTAAAACGTCCCCTTTAAGGCCTTTCCACACAAACCTTTCCCTGATCTGTTTATAGGTTTTGCAGTACCCCTGGTGACCTGCGATTGGGTTGTCGTGATAATTCTTTAAGATTTCTTTCTTTATCTTTGACCCCGGTGTAATGTAAATCCGTTCTTTGTAAAGGATGAGGTCATCAATCATCCGATATCTCTCATCTTCTATTTTTCCTTCCAATAAGTCGTTGGAAAATGAATCTTTAGCATATTCAACGAGTATAGATGTTTTCCAATTGGTAGATATTGTTGTCATTGTTCTTAGGTATGGCCTTCGGGATAGAGCATCGGCTACAATGTTGTTTTTTCCTTTCATGTACTCAATGTCAAAGTTGTATGCTTGTAATTTACTTACCCACTTTTGTTGTCTATCATTTAAGTCTTTTTGGTTTAGAAAAAACCTTAGACTATTGTGATCAGTTTTGACAATAAATTTCCCACAAATAAGGTATTGCCTAAATTTTGCTAGGGCGTGCATAATGGCAAGCATTTCCTTATCATAAACTGAATAGGTCCTCTCTATATCTTTAAGCTTTCTACTTTCAAATGCTATGGGATGTTTGTTTTGCATTAATACTGCTCCAATGCCTTCTCTTGAGGCATCACAACATAACTCAAAAGGTGAATTGAAATCTGGTACTGCTAGCACAGGGCAAGAGCTCATTACTTCCTTAAGTTTCTCAAAAGTTGTTTGTGCTTCTTCATTCCATTTGAAAGCTCCCTTCTTGGTGAGGTCCGTGAGTGGTGAAGTTAGTCTTGAGAATCCTTTCACAAATCTTTGATAATAACTACATAATCCTAGGAACCCTCGAAGATGTGTTAGTGTTTTGGGTTGTGGCCAACTCCGGATGGCCTCAATTTTTTCTTCATCCACCTTCACCCCTTGAGCACTAATTTTGTGACCTAAGTACAGAATCTCCTCCATGCCAAATTCGCATTTGGATAATTTGGCAAATAGTGATTGTTGTTCTAGTATTCCCAATACTTCGTCTACATGCCTCAGGTGTTCCTTCCAAGTTTTTCTATAGATTAATATGTCATTGAAGAAGACCAATAGAAAATTTCTCAATTGTCCTCGGAAAATATGATTCATGCAAGATTGGAAAGTAGCCGGGGCATTAGTTAACCCAAAGGGTAGAACAAGAAATTCAAAGTGGCCATAATGTCATCTAAAGGCTATTTTCAGAATGTCCTCTTCTCTTAACCTGATTTGATGATATCCTGACCTTAGGTCAATTTTTGTGAAGTATATTGCACCATGGAGTTCATCAACTCTAGGGATTGGGTATCTATTCTTTATGGTTTTCTTATTTAGTGCCCTGTAGTCAATGCACATCCTCATCGTACCATCTTTTTTCTTTGAAAGTACCACCGATGAGGTAAAAGGGCTGGAGCTTGGCTGGATATGTCCTAAGTCTAATAACTCCTTTATGGTTCTTTCAATCTCCTCCTTGTATTTGTGAGGGTGTCAGTAGGGGGTAGTGACTACTGGTTTTGATCCTTCTTCCAATTCAATGGAGTGTTCAAAGCCTCTTTTAGGAGGGAGACCCTTTGGAATGTCGCTAAAGACCCTCTTATGTTTTTTCAATATTGGTTGGATATCCACATGTAAGGCCTTCCCTTTAGGAGTGGATTTATCTAAAATTAAACATTGGGCTACCCATTCGACTTGGTCATGCCTAAAGATCTTTTCCATTTTTTTGGCTGAAATGACTCTAGGGGATCCATCCGATAGGCCTTGTAATTTTACCTTCTCCCTGTTGTGTTCAAAGTTAATTTCCAACTTTTGGAAATTTATGTTGACATCTCCTAGCGAGTGTAGCCATGGAGTTCCTAGAATTATATCGGCATCTCCTAATTTTACCACATAGAACTTGTCATTTAGTTTGTATTTTCCCATAGTGATGTCGAGTTGGGGAATTTTCTTTGTGCATGATCTAGAGCCTCCATCCGCCAAGGCTACTTGAAATCCTTTAAAGTCTTCCATTTTTAGTTTTAGTTTAGCAGCTAGGCCCTCATCTATAAAATTATGAGTGGCCCCACTATCTATGAGAGTTGTTACCTTTTTGCCTTTAATTACACCTCAGATTTTGAAAGGACGATGCTTTGTTGTTTTTGAGATGGAAGCCAAAATTCCTCCTTCCTCCATTTCTTCCTCATGTCTCGCTTTTTTATTTGGTCCTTCTTCATATTCATTTCTTGTCATTTGACTTGCTTCCATTTTGTGGACTTGGCTCCTTTTTCCCCCACATGTGTGTCCTGGTTCCCAGTCCTCTTTGCATTTAAAGCATGCTTTATTTTTCTTTAGGCTCTTCCGGTCACATCTATGTCCTACTTCAAATATGTCTTTGCACCTAAAACATATTTTTTCTTTTTGGGTTTTATCTTGGCCACAAATGTGCCCTTTTTCCCACTTGCCTTTGCAATCAAAGCAAAGGCCCTTCCTTCTTAGCTCTAGTCGGTCCATGTAGGGGAGGTATGGTCTTTTGTGTCTATCTTCCTTTCTTGTGTCTATCTTCCTTAGAAGGTGTTTTGTTTCTGGATATTATCTTTTTTGAAGGTTGTCCTTTATTTGTTTGGGCATGCTCAAGCCTAGTTGCTTTAATGATTGCTTCTTGGAGAGTAGAGGTCGAGTGGCATCGGATAGTCCTTCTATGAATAAGTAGACAAGTCTTTTTTCTGAGATGCCTGGCACCATGATGGATAAATCTTGAAATTTGGCTATGTATTCTTCGATAGATCCCTCTTGTCTAACATCTGTCAATTCTCTTAAATATACTTCAGGTTGTTTGTGGTCAAACCTCTCAATAAGTTTTTCCGTAAAGGTGTCATAAATTTTTATGCTTTGATGATCTTGGGTGGTTAGTCCATGATACCACCATCTATAGGCTGGTCCTTCCAAATGTAAAGCAACAAATTTGATGGCATCTTCTTCTGTCATTTTGTCTAGAGATAGGTAGGTGTCTAGTTTTTGAATCCACCCTTGGGCTGTGATTTTGTTTGACCCATCGAAATTTGGTATTGATATTTTGTCCACCTTATGTTTTAAATTTTTGTTTGTTTGGTTCCTTGGTTCCCTATGTGAGCTCTTAGTCCTAGCTTCACAATATGCGGGAAAAGAAATATCCTTCTTAGTTTGTGGATCAAGTCTTGTATATGCATCTATCAAGTAATCCCAATCTTGATTTTGTACCCCTATTTCCTCTTCTCTCCCTAAGAAAGAAGGTCTAGTTATTCTAGAGGTAGATTTTAGTGGGTTATCATTTTCGGACTGACTTGGAGTGGTTTCTCTCCCATTTTCCTTATGAGGTCTAGTGTTGTTTAGGTTGTTGTTTATATTTTCTAATGCTTCTAGTAATGCTTGGTTAGTTTTCTGATTTTGTTCTATAAGAGCTTGAATTTTTTGGTCATTGTTTTCCATGATGGCCCTAAGTTCTCTCATTTGGTCATTCATGGTATTGTCTTGAGTGTTGTTCTTCCTAGTTTGCCTCTTTTGGTAAGTTTGCATAGAACTTCTTCTCACAGGATGGTAGGATTATGCTCTGATACCACTTGTAATGTCCCCAATTTCTTGGTTGTCAAAAGCTGTTCTAATTCCCAACTTCCACTCTAGAAACTAAAAATATCCTGCAAAATATGTTAGAGCAAATTTACAACAATGTCTTTTTATTACAATTAGCATATTTAGGTGAATAAAATCTAGTTACCCAAGAACTCAATCATAAGAGAGATGAGGGAAATGGCTTTGATAGGGTGTCCTAAATCCTCTACCCAAGGCCCAAGAGCGGATATACCATCCCCCTTGGCCTCATGTGGTGCATGCCATCCATATGAGGTGGTGTACCTAATGAGGAGCCCGTTGTTCCGTTCCCCTTCCTTCTTACCATCCCCTTTCCTTTCTTTATAATTGGACCCTTGATTGTGAGTACTTATGATAGGAAGATGGAGTCACAAAGGGTGCCCTGAAAGTTATCTCTCCTAAGCCCAAGGGTGATATTCCATTATACCCCCTTGGCCCCAATGGGATTTATTAATCCCCCCTTAAGGGGTGGTGTACTTAGAAGGATATCCCATCGTCGTTCCCCTCTTGAAACACATCCCTTCATCACATACTCTTATACGATTATTCCTATAACATATTTATTCCATATATTCAATTGTAAATAACTACTCATGTTAACCATTTAGTTTAATATGTGAAATTATACACAACATTCATACTAAGTTACCAGCTTACTAATGGTAAACATTAATGCTTAGATTAGATTATTAACGTGGAATTTTAAGTAACAATCATAGTAATTTACTTGTTAAAATATTAGATCCTACTGATACAATATTAATTACCACGATACCTCTGTTGCTGCGGACTGAGTGAATTGCACATACAGATCATTAAACAATCTTCGTCAGATTCTTTTCCTTGTTGCCCGATGCCTCTTTTGCTCACCATTCACTTTCTATTTATAACCCCTGATTGCTTGAATGGGCGCAATCCTTCTTTAGTGGTGTCTTTCCCTTGTGAGGGATCGCGTCCCTTCTAACCTTCGTTTGATATTTGTTATCCTTGCTACCTTTCGGAAGATAGCGCTAGGAGGTAGTTAATATTGGGTTTTGATACCATATTCAATATTAATAGTATTGAATTAAATATATTTATATATGTATATTTCCTAATAATGATAATCAAGTTTATATTAATATTTGATAGAGAATGCCTTTATTCCATTTTATATTTACAATTGTTTGCAATAATCATTATTATTCAGATTGATGTATAATATCATTATTTTTTCTCTATAATTATGGGGGCATTACACTGGTCCTAAATTAGGGTTTTGTGAAATGTTTTGATCTGGGTGTCTTCATATATCTACCTTCCAGCTTCTTATCACTTGTTGTCATCTGATTCTACTAAATATGACCTACACACATGAAAAAAGAAAGAATGTTGGGTGCTATTTAGGAGCTTGCCTAAGTCAAGCTCCATGAATGGTGTTTCCACCTCCACAATAGCTATGAGAAGAGATCAAAGAGTGTGTGCCCTAGGAGGGTAGAGGCAAATCTAAAGTAGAATGGAATGCTACAATAAAGCATGAAGGAAAGGAGTCACCATGAGCATGAAAACCCTAGCTTTCTTGATGTGGCATCACAACTTGACTCAAGAAGTTGGTGTATCCCATAGAAGTAGAGAGATCTTCACAAGACCTGTAAGAAGTTAGTGCAACAACAATAATCCACCATAGAAAGCTTCCAAGATCAAAATAGATAAAGGAGGATCATGAACAGAGTGAGAAAATAAATAAAGTCATGAATGTTGATCTTCTCTCCCAACTACAATTGTAGAATCATTGTGTGATTCACGAATCATCACGCAATTAGGAGTGAACTCAACCCTCTTGCCTAAACTTGTGTGAGTGATCTGATATACTGAAAAGAGAATAGTTGATAGTGAGGGTACACAAAGAACATCATGGAATGTGTCATCCCCCACATCAACAGATCCTCTCCCACACACCTCAACAGGAGTGTCATCACCCATCAAAATAGAAGGCATAGTACACAACTCCAAAGATGTAATTTCTTCCTTAGATGAAGCCATGTGGTGTGAAGCACTAGAATCAAGAACCCAAGTGAATGGTTGTGAAGCAACTACTAAAAGGGCCTAGCCCTTTCCTTTCCCCTTGTTTTTATCCTTTGCCTTATTATACCCTTCATTATAACTCTATTTTATAGATTCAGGAATTGTAAGCACAAAAATCACGTACAGCCTCCACGAGGACCCCTATGATGATTTTAATCCTTGCCATGTACATGTAAGCGTGAAATAATGTCCTCTAAGCAGAAAACCTCTTGATGACGTGTCTTCTTTCTTGTCTTGTGTTTCCTCTTTGTCAATTTCTCTCTCTCCCGGTTTGTGATGCTTTTCAACACTTTTTGTGGCACTTGTCGATTTGCATTTTTTGGGCTTTCAACCTTGCTCCTAAGCCTTGTAAGCATCTCGTAGGTGAGTTTTCACCTTTCCCCTATGTTTTTCATCCTCTGCACCCCCTAAAAGCCTTCTAGAGGTCTCCCTATTCATCTCCCACTTTTAGTTTTCAATTTCACTCAGCCAATCCAAATCTCCCCCTATTATTTCTAGATCTCCCCTGGGAGATCCTGCAGGTGCAAGTGGAGATTTGGATTCTTTCACATGACTAACCTATTTCTAGAGGCAGAACCCCTCCTTTTCCTCTCTTATATCATCTCCCTTTTGTTGTTCTTTAGAAAACCTTATTTTGCCTGGATCTCCCTCGGGCGACCCTACTAATGAAAGGGGTGACCCTGTTGTGTTTCAGGTCGTGGAAAAACTTGAGCTTCTCACTCAAATTAGCTCTGTTTTCACCCATTTTTCTTCCAGTTCTTATAATTTTTAATTCTTAATACGGAGTTGACTATTTCATGCACCTACACATGCATAATTAACTCCATTTGATCTAAAATTAACAACGCAATCAATCTCATGCATCCTTTCAACTCTAATTTCCTCTTTAGTGATAAGCTATTATTGATTTATCACTCCATAGTTAGCTGAGTTCACTAGGTAATCAACCTTGTTAACTCCCTAGTCAATCCTTGTTAACTCATCAATCAACTGAGTTAACTTCTCAATCAATCCCATTCTTCAAACCTATAAATACCCCCCTCCCTCAAGCACAAAGGGAGGCAAATTCATTGTGCACACAGCTCTTGCCAGTTTTTGCTCTCCAAATTAGCATTCTAATGCTCTCACAAGATGAAGGTGTCCTTTACTTTATTGATTGTTCAACCAAGCATTGTTACGCTACTTCATTCAACGCCATTGTGCTCATCCAAAGCTCCCATTGAGCTCTTTCAAGCTTCAACAAGTTTCTTTTTTCTTCTTTGTGTCATTTTGTTGTCAAGAGGTCTTCTTGCTACTTCAAAAGGACTCGAGGTTGCCAACATCAAGGATTTATAAGGGTAGTGGAGCCACACAAATCTTCATTCTTTCAGTTTCCTTCATTGCTTTATTCAATTTATAGTAATTAGAAAACCAAAAATTGCTCTTGGGAATAGTAAATCTTTGCTTTTTCCTTGATAGTTAGATCTTGCATGTTAGAATAATTGTTTTCATATTTCTAGATCTAGACTATTTGTAGAAGCAATTTCCTTTCATAGATTAGATTACTTAAAAACAATCGAAAACCCAAAAACATAGATTAAACTTGCATTAGGAAAAGTCATATTAGCTTGCATCCATATTTCCATTTCATAGATTAAAGAGTACTTTTCATTTCAAAAATACTAAAAAAGCACAAAACACGTTTGCATTTCATTTAGGTTTGCATGCATATAGAAATCCTAGGAAAAGACAAATTTGCAAACCCTTGATATCATCACGAGGTAAACCATGATCAAAATGATTCAATCAAACCCTTGATCACATCACAAGGTAAACACAAGTCAAAGTATAGCTAAACCCTAGGTCAAAAACCCTAAGTCTAGTTAAGGTTGGTCATTACACATTTATCTCTATCTTGGCTCATGCATGTACGTAGGAGTGAGAGGTGAGTGGGAAAAGGCTATCCTCAACGAGATTGAGGAAATCAATCCATGACAACAAAAAGAGACATTTACTTTACCACAAAAAAATCCATTTGTCCTCTTATTAACAGAAGAACAAAGACAACTCCAAATACAACGAGAATTCATTCAACAAATTGAGAGGCAAGAGGACATAAATGAATGAAATTTCTTACCCACACAAAGGTGGAATAGAAGAAACCCCAATAGGAGAAGAGAAACTAGTGACCCTTCGGGTCATAGGGTTATCTCTACAACAACTTCCATTGAACGAAACATTCAACTTAGCACACAACAAACAGAGGCCACAGAACTTACCGACCCCTCTCCACAAGGTCCAGCTCTCCAATGAGCTAGACCCCCACCGTGTCTCGCCTCCTCTCAATTGGCTACTTCCACGAGAGTGAGAGTGACATGGCAAATCACCCCATGGCAAGAGGGAAGGGTCCGTGTGCATGCCGAAATCTGACACGATAGCCCCAGGCAACCAGAGTCATGATTTTGAGCGTACAGGAGCACTAATATTATTCTTCTCAAGAATATGTGTTGAGTGATCAATTTGTTTCTTCAAACATTTATCCATAGCCAAATGAATCCGTAGCCCACTTTATTACTTGGAGGCAAGTCCTTTACTCCTCGACTAGTGCTCCAAACATGGATCACCGAGAACTATGCAACCTCTTCTTGCATGCCCTAAACAAGAACATGAGAGAAGATGTTTCAAAAATGCCATGCAAATCCTATGAAGAAGCATTGGAAAGTGCTTTAAGGATTGACCAAGCCGCCATTAATAGTAGTAGAAAGGTCTATGGGTCAAATGGAAAGCTGACAAAGGAAGACACTGGAAATAATGCCTT
This sequence comes from Cunninghamia lanceolata, assembly GCA_027924645.1. Lineage (NCBI taxonomy): Eukaryota > Viridiplantae > Streptophyta > Pinopsida > Cupressales > Cupressaceae > Cunninghamia > Cunninghamia lanceolata. The sequence continues at coordinate 13,293,685 of BSBN01000655.1, forward strand.
TGTCATTAAAATCCTTAAAAACAATAGGAGTGCAACCACAGATGGGGTGATAGATCAACCCCCAAACAAGAAAGTAAGAGATGATTAAAATGGGAGAGATTACTATCCTCCTAATGTAAATGCCATAGACTGACCTAGGAACAATGGGTACTAGCCTATAGACAATTACCAAAATTAGAACCACAACGGAAACAGGAACAGAAATGATGGAAGAAATGAAAGACCCCCATACGAGTTCAATCAGTTTTGTTCTTTTCATAAAAAAAGGGGGCACAACACAGAATCTTGTAGAGAATATAATAGATTCATAGCAAGACTACTAGAAGACCAGCAATGTTTGTTCATAGAGATGTTCTTGAACCCATAGGAGGTAACACCAGATAACAAGGACACAAGACAAAATCAACCTCCAATAGCCCTACAAAACACCAACATGAGAATTTATCAGGACCCATTCCCTGCACATAAAGACACAAAAACAACAAACCAAAACAAGACAACTCAAAGTAGTAACCTTGAAATCCCACCGCAGCTAGGAAAAAAAGGAGAAGCTAGGATGATGGGATTGGTCAAGATTATGCACAATGAAGAGGAAGAGGAAGACCATGGTGACAAAAATGAGCAAATAGAACCATATGGAGGTATCATATTGGTAGTGGAACCTATACCAGCTCCGATTGGACCTTATGAACTAATAGAAGATTTAAAGAAGACATATGCCCACATCTCGTTCATTGACTTACTCAGGAACTCCCCTTCACATCGCTCAGCGTTACTAAAAGCAATAGGTCTAAAATACCTCGACCAAATTACCCCACCACCTAGTGAACAAATCAATCATGTGGACTATGACATCAGTCCACCAAACTCAGAGCTCAAAGATCCAGGGTTCTTTGACTTACATTAGATGCCTTCCGAGGTAGAATTAACCAAAAAAGGAGACCCTACCCTGTATCTTCAAGTATGGATCTATGATACTTGCATCAAGTGGACCTTAATTGATGATGGGGTAGTTGTTAACATAGTTTCTTTCTCCCTATTAGAGAGGATGGGCTATGGGCACACTAATATCACTGCTTCACGAGACACTCTAAGCGGATACGACAATCTAAAGGCTACCACTATAGGTAAGATTACCTTGCTAGTGACCTTGGGACCTAAAACCATTCCTACCACATTCTACATCATAGAAAAAGACACAGGATATAATTTGATTCTTGGAAGACTGTGGATACACAGAATGAAAGTTGTGCCATCCACATTATTTCAAGAAGCTCGATTCTTACACTTAGGGAAGGTATACATCGCAAAGGGAGACCCAGAACCTTTCAGCATGTTGAAATCAAACACGCCAAACAAATGTATAGGTATCCCCATAGACTATGAACTCCCTACCAACAAATTGACCGTCTCCAATCCTACACCTCAATCGATATGCATCAAACGAATGGAAATCCTGAAAAAGACCATAAACACTGCCAAAATCAAAACTTTAGAGAATGAGGCCTTGCCAAAACAAAAGGAAACGGTTCCCAAAGAAAAGACAATGGAGATCATGGAATGGGTAGAATAGGATGGACCACTCCAATTCCCCCTGGAAGTACTCATGATCAACATCCAAGAAGTCTACAAACTTTTCCCTTGCATAGGAGAAAAAATGCACAGAACTGAAGGTCTAGTATTTGAGACAACCACATTAGACTTGAGAAAAGTAGACTTGCACGCTTTCTCAGATGATAAGGAAGACATAACACAAAGTTACAGTCCATCGACACCCTTAAGTAAATCACATGTCCCTGAGACACCAGAAGAAATAGAATCTTATGAGCCTCTCACCCCAATAGAGGATTCATAATGACCATTAACACCCATGGAAGAGGCGCATTCTATTGATAATGAGTTAACTAATTCCATAGGAATGCTACCTAGGATGTTCATGGTGTCCCAACTGCAAGAGAAGCCAACCATCTCTGCCTTGGTTTAATCAAATGAACTCAGCGAGTGGGAAGTGTAGGAGTCCAGGACAACACTGAGAGGGGGGGTGAATCAGTGTTGTATAAATTTTAACCTTTTGCAAATTTAACTTTCAAGACATGAAGAAAGAAAGATACCATTGAATTGTTACACACATGTGCACATAACTAAGAATGAAGGAAGAGAATAAAACCTTATGAGTAAATCATACACACACACAAAGAGAAGATCAATATGAATCAAGACACAAGATTTGCACGAGTGGAAAACCCTCCAGGGGAAGAAAAACCACTCCAAAACTCCCTCACTGGCTTTATCAAATACCTCACTGATTACAATATTTAGAAGCACCAACTTCAAGGAGCACCAACCCCTAATACAGAACAAATTAAAAACAAGAACTCAGAGGGTTTCTCTATTTCAATACAAAACACTTCTTCTTCTTTCACATGTGTCTATCAAAATGACCATTCTTCTTATCAACCCAAATCATATACAAAACTCATGAATTTTCTCTTCAGGAGGATATTCAAAATAATCAATCCTATATTCTGATCCACTCAACAACACACTTATCAATCCACCTGCAAAGCCTATATATCTGAAATGACTTCCCACATTCTTTATAATCATTTTCATCTTCTCTTAATGAAGAACCTGCAAACAAAAACTTTTCACCTTCTTTCTGCAAATTTTCTTCTTTCAAAAATCAAAACCCTTTCATCTGCAATAATAAAAACTTCAAGGAATCCAAACAACAATCCATTTGCAAGAAGAAAATCTTATTCACAAAATAAATGATCAATAAAAAAACATTTTGTCCCTTCAAAGATTCATCTTCTCTGCAAAAGAAAATCTTCAAAAATTTCTTTCAAAATTAAATGATCAAACTTTGATATTCTTCTGTGTGCAATTTTATCTTCATCTCCGCATAAATAATTTTTTCAAAAAAAATCTTTCAATGACTTCAATATTTCATCTATGAAAACTTTTTTTATATAAATCTTTTCTTCAATTTTTAATCTTCCATATTCCCTTCAATCTCTTCAAAGATGCTTCATATTCCTGCAAAAATATCTTTAAACTGATTTAATCAATCTGCCTTGAAAAATCTTTCATTGGGATCCTGAGAAAACTCTTAAGCTTCCACAATTTCCTTAAAAAAAGAATCACTATTATAAACTCTCTCCATAAAAAGAATTAATAATATATATAAACTTCTTAAAAACAAATTTCCTTCTTTGAAGACATATGTCAAGAGAGAGTTTAAAAATAGAAAGGATTTCCCTAAAAAAATGGCTTTAAAGATTCTTTCACTAAATGCCTTTAGAAACAAAGCCATCAACCCTTCGAATTAAATGATGCTCATTCGATGGTTTCTATATAATTTTATTTCCTTAAAAAATGCTCTATAAACAAGGCATAACTCATGCCCATTAACATGTGCATTTTATGCTTTATATAAACAAAGCTTTTCATCGAATTGGTAGATGCCTTTTTAAAACATAGATCACCTTCATAGAAATCGGGCTGCAAATATAAACATTGACTTTCTTATAAAGTAATGTTCATTTTAATAAAACATTCGATGCCTTCTTAAAACTTTAAGATCAAAACATTCCCACTTATGTCGAGCAAGGTATTTGAAAGTCTTTTAAAACGTGCTCCATAGATTTGCCACCCATTCACAAATAATGAAGATTGATTTCACCGGTGGTAAGGAGAGGAGGGGCCAGTGGTTCACATTGCCTAGACCCTTCAAGACATAACTTAAGTTATGTCTAACCTGACTTCTAAATAGAAGATAAAGTAGCATAAGACATGACAGTCTATAGTGTTTAGAGAGGATTTACTATCTAGTGTTTAGAAAGGGTTTTTAGGATAGTCTTATGTATTTAGAAATTTGTCACCTAACATAACTTCTCAAAGCATGAGCTCTTCAAGACCCAATGATGTAATATCAAGATGACCCCAGATGTCATGACATCATTTGTGGTTGGAGAACAAACTTTACATAGTAGACAATTCCTATTAATACACAATATAATCTGCATTAGTACACACCACTATCAACAAACTCTGTGTAAAACATCAGTAACTCTATCATCTTATGACCACCAAACATCAAATGAGACCACCATAGCATGAAGCATAACAACATATGACTGTCCTGATTCTCTCATGGCATGATCATCAAGGCTGATAGAGAACATTGCAAATCCCAATTCCTTCCAACTGTGATAAAAGAAGAATAACCATTGTCATGTACACCATGCATGTATATGTTCATAAACTTACTACATAACACTCTTGAAGCACTTGTTCCAACACTTGTCTCAACATGACTCAACATGAGGATCATAAGAGCACATCATATCAACAACAAGCATAACCTTTGATCTGTGTTCCCCATATTAATGTAACCAAACCAATTCAAGAATATTAGCTCCATCTTCAAATGAGTAGCACACACATTACTTATTCTTAGATTACCTTTGTCACTATCAACAATAATCATAAAGAGAATATATGATGATGACATCCATAATGAACCTGATTGAAGACCACATCAGAATTTGCCTCAACTATATGAAGTTCATGATGAATACCTGATCAACCATCTTTTGAACAATGATGCATATGAAGCAATAACAAATCAACTGACAAGAAGCTTGATCGGCCAATACTTAAACTACATCCTAAAGTATGACATCTTGTCATATGAAGACCAAACACCTTTTTGACATCAATGACAATCAATCACCATCAGGAAGAACCTCTAGTACAAATTGAAATGGTTGAGAGACTTCACGATGAAGATGAAGAAAGCGAAGGTACTTTTCATAGAGAATGGAAGATGAGAGTGACAGTCGGCATTGATGACCCTGTCATTTTTGAGTTGCCAAAGAGCTATGTCAGATATACCATGGACTTAAGACCAGAACCAAATGGGAGGACAAGTATAAGTTTTGTCCCTCTTGATGAGCAAAGGGAGCTGCAAGCTTCCCTTTAATTGTTCCAATTTTTGCAAAGAATCCAAGAGAGACCAGATGTGAAAATCTACATGCAAGGACAGTTCAACCTATTAGTAGAATTATTAAATTGTGATGGAGTCCTATATTGGACCCCTTCTCATCAACAAGCCTTTCGAGACCTACTTCATCTCACACTGCCAAGAGAAACCACTGAGTTGGTGCCAATAGAATTAAATGACAAACCCTATAGAATAGGAGAACTCATCCTAAGAAGAGGTAGCACGAAGAATAAGAAAAGAAGACAAAAAAGAGCTTTTTTAGAAGATTGGAAAGGTCCTTACATGGTCAAAGAAGATGTCAGAAATGGTGCCTATCTCTTGTGCACAATGGAGGGGGATGAATTTGGCAAAACAGTCAATGCCTTTCACCTCAAGAAATACTATATCTAAAAACCAAAAAAATCATAAAACATAAAAATACAAAAAAATAAAAATGTCAAAAACAATTTATTTCTTGCATTTCAGTATCATTCTGTTCATCTTGCATTATTGTCAGTGACTTGTTCTCGTACTATTTTCTTTTCAGTAAGGAGTCTAATGTTGCCTAGATATATGTCATCCTTTCAGGACCTAGAGATTCCCCATTTTTCACAATCGTCATTATCCCCTTTTCATTCCCAGTGATTCTAATCAAAGCCCAGCTCTTAGCTTTACACTGATCCCAGTCTTAATGAGTCAAGATGTTAGGTCTAAACAAGGCCAATATTCAAACCTACAGTGTTCAAAGGAAGCTTGCAAGTAGACCTTCCCAATTCTTCCCTAGTAGTAGAGAAGTCCGACCAGATTATGAAAACTTTAGGTGGTGCTCAGGCCCTTCTCTTTCCTAGCCAAAAATGTCAGGAGGATCAAAACTTTGAAGGAAGCAATCTAAAATTCAAGTGAATAAAAAAAATGATTGATCAAAATAAGAGTATTGAGAAAAGTGAGTATTGAGAGATCAAAGTATTGCATATCAAAGTTCCAAAAGCATTCATTTCCTAAAAAGTAAAAAATCCAAAAAAATGAGAAAAATCAAGTGAGGAAAACACAAAAAAAGTGAAAAGCAAAAAAAAAAGAGAGACACAAAAAAAGAGTGAAAGAGAGAAGAATGTTGAATGTCTGTACTTTTGGGTGGAGATCAGTCTAAGCTCGAAGCCTCAAGAGTGACATTCTAATAGAGAAGGAAAGGTACAAAGCACACTCATGCACTAGCTGAGAAAAATTGAAGAGTCTAGTAGTTTCTAGGATCATCTTCTACCAAGGGACCCTTGTTCTTTCCTATTTATCCTTTACCCCGGGTCTACCTTGCTTTCCATCTATGATCTAAGTCTAGTGAACACTAATAAAATTTGTTACTTGTCTAAGTTAAAAACTTGTCAGATTGTTTAGCCTTTAGGAAAGCCTAAAATCAGAAGCATTCCATTTTCACTACCACTCCCCATTTGAGTTCTAAATCCCATCTCATAGTCTTGAATAGGTTTCTTATATCAGGACAACTCACAATCCCCTAAGTTGAAAATCATATTTAAGAGCAGTCACATTATTTTTTCCACATTGCATTCATGCCAAAATCAAAAAAAGAGTCTCAAAACAATAAAGTCAAATGTCATATCTCATGACATTCAGTAGAAGTATGTGTTTCATTTCAACATTTCTTGTGTTCTTGCATCTGCATATCATAAACTGCATCTCATATATATGCCATAAGAAAAATTACAAAAACGTGTCATCGTTATCATACTTGCATTGTTAAAAGAGTTGAAAATGTCAAAAACATAATCAAAAAGTTCTAAAACTTCCAAACATGCACAAGAGATGAGTACAAATCCAATATGTGAAAACCATAAAAGGATAAATCTTCATAGATACATCCTAAGTTTACATGTAAAAGAGCATCAAAGAGCTAGGACAAAATGTTCTGAAAAAGAAGTAGAGGCTCCCCATGCAAGGGGGCACGAGTTCAAGAAAGGAAGTCAAGGTCGGTTCCCTCCAACAGAACCCTCAGGATGTCGGCTCCTCTATCTACAAATACCACTCATCGCTCCATGAGACCTATGGGAGCGAGGCACCCCACTGTGAGCATGTGACCCTGCCATACTAGCATCTCGTCATCCAAAACTAAGATGAGCCATGTCTTGGAGAACCTAATTCTCACCCTTAAGGGTGTGAATCTCGGTCTTCAAGTTTGTATTCTCCTGACATCCATGATAGACAGGAGAGAAAATGTCTGTGTGTCACCCAACAGCAGGGGGCATACTAGGATCATCTAAAAGACAGTCTCGAGTCATCCTAGTGAAGGGAGAAGCCAAACCAACATTAATCTCGTGAACAAAATCCCTCCACTCTCTGACATTACCTGAAAAAGTGAATCGAAAGAGAAAGACAAGTTAGTTCCCCATGAAAAGAGAAAGGACAAAAGTGCAAAAAATGAACAAACGAAACTTACGTGGATCACCTGGCTGCTAATCAAGGTCAAGTAGTTGCATCACCTCATCTGAATGAGGAGGTCGGGGAACAATGGGAGGACCCTCGGGGATGTTAGGTGCATCATCTGCGTCATCGGTAGCATCAAGACCCTCATCCTGCACATCCTTGGGTAAGCCTTCATCTGACGATCCATCATCATCTAGAATATAGTCCTTGTCAGTGGACTCTAAATCCACAACAATAATGAGAGATATGGAAGGAGCCCCTCTCCCTCCCTTCTGTCCTCCTCTAGGAACTCTAGTAATGAAGACTCTAGGAGTCAAAGGAGTCCAAACAACTGACCTCTGTCCAATCTCACCCATCTCCTAAATAGTCCTGTAGCAAGTGGACATTAGGGGAAAGTCCTCACCAAAGTGCTATGAAACACACTCAACATGATGGGCCTCAACTAGACCATTATGGTCTAAAATCTTGGATACTCCACGACAGTATTCTCTGATCTCACCATCATGAGCCTAGGATCCCTCCATGTCACGATAAGGATCAAAGATCGCATCCTCATCTATAAGAGTAGCGATAGTGGGTAAAGAAGCATCAAAGTGACCCATATGCATTCATTTGGCTACTCTCAACAAACATTTATCTAGAATTAGAATGAGCTTCTGATAGGGCCTAATGTGCTCAAATATCTATGTCATGATAAAAAAGAGTGGCTAAAAGCTAGAGCCCCTCGTCGTGAAATACAATAGAAGTCCCTATAGACCATGGACAAAATATCTAGTCCCCAAGCATAGACTGTGCCCTCCTCAATACCATGAATGATGGGTGGCCAACACCATCTCAGATGAGCTGAAGCCTTGTCTCCCAACAACCTTGACGCAATCAAACCGATCAAGAATCTCCTCAGAAGTGGGATGCAAAGTCGAGGCACAAAAGTGAGCTGGACTCTTGTCTGATCCTCAGGGTGACTAACCCCCATGAATTTTGCCCAGGATGCCTTGTCCTCAAAGGACTCGCTAGCTGGAAGCTCTAGAGGATGCCCTCTCACAAGAACTCCAAGTATACAATAGACATCATACAGAGTGATGGTCCACTCTCCAGAGATTTGTGGAAACCTAAATGTGTTTTTGTCTGCATCCCAGTAGGTCAGAATATCATAGCATATGTAGGATACTGGATGAATAACAGGCACATGACAAACTCTAGCCAGATCTGCTCTCCTCAAAATAGCAAGATCCTCATTGCTTAGTGAAGCAAATATCCTTGAGAGCCATCCTTGATCTTGATAGGCATTCAATCAAATATGCATGTCCTACAAAATCAGAAGAGAACTTTAGATTAGATCTCGTAAACTCGTAAAAATCCCTAAAAATTGTAAAATTGCAAAAAACCTTACACAAAAAAGCATATAACCCCTCAAAAATTGCAATAAATAGGCGAATATAGTAGCCAAAACAAGTTGGATTAGAGTGAAACAAGTGTCAAAAAACATGAAATTTTAGTCAAAATCAACCCAACAGGGTCGCCCCCTAGTGACCCAGGTGTTCTGTAGGATCTCCCCCGAAAGACCGTACTGTTCTGCAGGATCTCCCCCAGGCGACCTTGTTGTCAAATAGGATCTCCCCCAGGTGACCTTATTGTCAAACAGGATCTCCCCCAGGTGACCTGCCTGAAAAAAGGGGCGACCCTAGAGGGAGATCCCTTGATAAAAAAAAGTGCTCTAAAAATCTCATTTTTCGGCTGATTTCAGAAAATAAAAAACCTATTTTGCTCTAAACGATGAAATAGAAATAATGTAACAAGAAAAATTGACAAAAATAGACAATTTCAAGAGATTTTTCGTAAAATTAAAACTAGGGTTTAGAGAAGGGTTTTTCACTATTTACGTCCCTGATTCTCTATAGCTGAAGAAGAGGCAGCCATCTTTACGATCTCCTTGACGATACCTTTCCAACGACTACTCACATGATCGATTTTGTCACTGTTTCACTCTGATCTCACAATTTGGTTTGCTTTGTTTGCCCTTAGCTTAGTTTCATTTATACATTTTTAGATTAGTTCTTTGCTTTTGTGCATCTTTTTCATGCGTCATTTTATGTGTAATCATTCCTACAGGTCTAAACCGACAAAGGCAAACAACTAGTCAAACTCGAATGATCCATGGTAAGTTTGTCATTTCAGTTTTCATTATTCATTTTGATACATTTAAATGCAAGACTAATACTAGTTATTGTAGGTACAATTGTAGGAAAATTGACAATAGGTAAGGCCTAGTTTGGGAATGCTACCTACCTTTCATGTAGACTACCATCCCCGAGGGGGCAAATATGTAAGCACAAAAATCACGCACAACCTCCACGAGGACCCATATGATGATTTTAATCCTTGTCACGTACATGTAAGCGTGAAATAATGTCCTCTAAGTAGTAAACCTCTTGATGACATGTCTTCTTTATTGTCTTGTGTTGTTTCCTCTTTGTTGATTTCTCTCTCTCCCCGTTTGCGACACTTTTCAACACTTTTTGCGACACATGTCGATTTGCAATTTTTAGGCTTTCAACCTCGCTCCTAAGCCTTGTAAGCATCTTGTAGGTGAGTTTTCACCTTTCCCCTATGTTTTTCATCCTCTACACCCTCTAGAAGCCTTCTAGAGGTCCCCCTTATCCATCTCCCACTTTTGGTTTTTAGTTTCGCTCAACCAATCCAAATCTCCCCCTATTATTTCTAGATCTCCCCTGGGAGATCCAGTAGGTGCAAGTGGAGATTTGGATTCTTGCACATGACTGACCTCTTTCCAGAGGCAGAACCCCTCCTTTTCCTCTCTTCTATCATCTCCCTTTTGCTGTTCTTTAGAAAACCCTATTTTGCCTAGATCTCCACAGGCGACCCTACTGACGAAAGGGGTGACCCTATCGCGTTTCAGGCTACAGAAAAACTTGAGTTTCTCACTTAAATTAGCTTTGTTTTTGCCTATTTTTTTTCCAATTCACATGGTTTTTTATGCTTAATATGGAGTTGACTATTTCATGCACCCACACATGCATAATTGACTCCATTTGATCTAAAACTAACAACCCAATCAATCTCATGCATCCTTTCAACTCTAATTTCCTCCTCAGTGATAAACTATTATTGATTTATCACTCCATAATTAGTTGAGTTCATTGGGTAATCAACCTTGTTAACTCCCCAGTCAATCCTTGTTAACTCATTAATCAAATGAGTTAACTTCTCAATCAATCCCATTCTTCAAACCTATAAATACCCCCTCCCTCAAGCACAAAGGGAGGCAAATTCATTGTGCACACAACTCTTGCCATTTTTTGCTCTCCAAACCAACATTCTAATGCTCTCACAGGATGAAAGTGCCTTTTTATTTATTCATTGTTTATCCAAGCATCATTACACTGCTTCATTCAATGCCATTGTGCTCATCCAAAGCTCCCATTGAGCTCTTTCAAGCTTCAACAAGCTTCTTTTTGCTTCTTTGTGTCATTTTATCATCAAGAGGTCTTCCCGCTGCTTCAAAAGGACTCGAGGTTGCCAACATCAAGGATTTCTGAGGGTAGTGGAGTCACACAAATCTTCATTCTTTCAGGTTCCTTCATTGCTTTATTCAATTTATAGTAATTAGAAAACCAAAAATTGCTCTTGGGAATAGTAAATCTTTCCTTTTTCCTTGATAGTTAGATCTTGAATATTAGAATAATTGTTTTCATATTTCTAGATCTAGACTATTTGTAGAAGCAATTTCCTTTCATAGATTAGATTACTTCAAAACAATAAAAAACCCAAACACATAGATTAAACTTGCATTAAGAAAATTCATATTAGCTTGCATCCATATTTCCCTTTCATAGATTAAAGAGTACTTTTTATTTCAAAAATACTAAAAAAGCACAAAAACACGTTTGCATTTCATTTAGGTTTGCATGCATATAGAAATCCTAGAAAAAGACAAATTTGCAAACCCTTGATATCATCACAAGGTAAACCATGGTCAAAATGATTCAATCAAACTCTTGATCACATCACAAGGTAAACACAAGTTAAAGCATAGCTAAACCCTAGGTCAACTAAACCCTAGGTCAAAAACCATAAGTCTAGGTAAGGTTGGTCATTACACATTTATCTCTATCTCATCTCACGAATGTGCCTAGGAGTGAGAGGTGAGTGGGTAAAGGCTATCCTTAATGAGATTGAGGAAATCAATCCATGAAAACAACATGAGACATTTACTTTACCACAAAAAGATCCATTTGTCCTCTTATTAACAAAAGAACAAAGACAACTCCAAATATAATGAGAACTCATTCAATGAATTGAGAGACAAGAGGACATAAACGAATGAAACCACTTACCCACACAAAGGTGGAATAGAAGAAACCCCAACAGGAGAAGAGAAACTAGTGACCCTTTGGGTCATAGGGTTATCTCTACAACAACTGCCATCGAATGAAACATTCAACTTAGCACACAATAAACAAAGGCCACAGAACTTGCTGACCCTTCTCTATGAAGTCCAGCTCTCCAACGAGCTAGACCCACGACGTGTCTCACCTCCTCTCGACTGGCTACTTCCATGAGAGCAAGAGTGATGTGGCAGATCGCCTTGTGGCAAGGAGGGAAGGGTCTATGTGCATGCCAAAATCTGACCCGACAGCCCCAGGGAACCGAAGTCACATTTTTGAGTGTGCAAGAACACAAATATTCTTCTTCTCAAGAATATGTGTCAAGTGATCAATTTGTTTCTTCAAACATTTATGTTCATCATGACTGGGTCTTTTACAATAGGCAGACTTGACCTTCTCTTTCTTAGGCTTGTCACCATTAGAAGATTTGGTCGCATTAGCTACTTTTGGAGTAGCTTGTTTCTGATCCTTCTTCTCCTTGCTATTCTTTTGTTTATTATCCTTATTGTTGCTACTTTGTCCTTTCTATTCTTTTGGTGACAGCCAAGGAATGTGACTTAGATGATTTTAGAGTGCCCATTTGGATTAGCTTATCCTACTCCCATGTGAGAGAGAGAGAGATAGAAAAATCATCCAAAGATTGCATAGTGAACTATGTCCCAAGTGCACCCTTAGTAGCATAGAAGGTAGAAACAAACGCTAAATATTCAAAACTTATCTTAGAGAGAATACTAAGAATCAGTTATTCATCTTTCTTGTCAATTCCATACTGTTTAACTGCAGCCTTAGTGATTTCAATTTTGTGAAAAAATCTTGAATTGTGTTGAAGTTGCTTGGACTTAAACTAATTAGTTCATTTTCCAACATATGACCCCTCATTGAATCTTGTGTGCCAAATAGTTTTTCTAGCTTTGTCCAGATTTCATTTGGAGAATTCAAAGATTCAATATGAAAGAGAAAATCAGGAGAAATAGACAAACACAATGTTCCATAGGCCTCATCACATAAATCTTCATTTTTAGCAGGTTCAGTTTGTAGTCCCATTGTTATCCTATGCAAACCATCTTTTCTTAAGTAGATTTTCATGTGTGATTTCCACTCAAAATAGTTGTAAGGAGTTAGATGGGTATTGTTGTTTGATCCATGAAGAAATGCAGAAATGAAGTGCTAAAAAGAAGAGAACACAAACATGACAACCCCCCTTTTCACTCAATTAATGAACCCCCCAAGAAAATATGGTTTGACAATTTATATTTAGTGTGTTTACAATTGCCACTAGAAAGAGATACTTAGTGGTCTTAATCTCAATACTTTACAAAATCCTCAACAAAGAGGTGTATGTTGAAAGTACAATACAAGAATATAACCAAGTGAAACTAACAACACCATTGCAAAGTACTAAAAAAATCATGAACTTTAAAAAAAAGAAGTATCTCAATCCAAGGTCACATGTGAAAGTTATGAGTCTCTGAAGTTCCCAAAACAAGAACTTTGCAATGTCACCTGTGAGAATATGCAATATTTGGAAAATCCACGCACTAGAATAAATAATCATCTACACCAGCATGTAGAACACCAAAAATTAGCCCAAATAAAAAAAAAATTCACTGAAAATGGAGGTCATGAGCTCAAGTTATCAGTCTTTAAAGTTCAACATCCAAAACAAAAATTGCAATGGAAGGGGGACTGAGTTGCAAAAATCGAGCCTCCGCCAAATTTAGCAGAACTGTCGCCAGAATAGGGCACCGTCAAGTTTAGAGCCTGCCAGATAAAATTTCTCTACAACCAGTTTTAGAAAACCTCTAGATAAAGATAGTGAAGGGCCAGATTTGGCCGAATTGCCAAAGTTTTAGAGGAGGTACCAAACATAGAACTTTGCTAAATATGACATTAAAAATGGCACAGAGGCCAAGTAGGGAACGCAGGCTGAGGCATTTTTTTTTAAATACAGTGAAGGGCCAAATAACAAAGGGGTCTGGGGGTTGAAGGTCATACCCCACGACCTACCTTAAGGGGGTTTGCACCCTTAAGCAAAGGTCCATGACCTCAGAAGGCTCACGACCTTGCAGAGAGGGGGCTCTACCCCTTAAAGGAGGCCAAATCCTTTAATGAGGGTCGGGGCCCTTGTTACAAGTCAGTGCTTGAAGCACTTGAACAAAGTGCTCAATATAATTTTTATTTTGAAAACTTTACAATAAATCTACAAAATTTTGCCTTGAACTACATGTTGTGAGGCCAAAAATGGCCTCTGGAAATTTTTTTTGCCTTTCTACTTCCCAACAGCAAAACTGGGCAAATTATATATCAAAATTCATCTTCTTAGCCTCCTGGGTGCACTGGAAAGGTCCTTTTGGCCTGAAAATCCTTTGATTGAAAATTGCATTCCAGATTTGAGCAAGAAACCCTCGTTCGCAACTTTGTCCAAATCTGATGAAACGAAAGCCATTTCTAACTTTCTCAAGCCTCTTGGACACATTGGAACATCTAGAAATGTTGCTAGTATAACCAGAATGCTGTAACCAACTAGATCTCACAAAAAACCACATGCAAAATAAAGAGATTAATAGGTCTTGTTAAATCCTTTCTGATTCTCCATATTGTTAAAAAATGCAAGAGAAGAGCAAATGAGATTCACAAGATCTCACAAAGAACTCACTCTCTCAATCAAGAATATATGAACTTAAAACTCTCAAAACAAATGCTCTGATACCATGTTATAAATCTTGAACAATATGTAAAAATTAGGAACTTTATAAGAGAGATTCAAAGTTACATAAACTAAAATGCAAAGTAGAAGCAAACCAGTGATTTTGAGAGATATGCAAAATTTGATGTGATAGAATTGCATTAAGAGCTCAAAGCTACATACAAAGAATGGCAGAGTAACTAGACAATGTATTCAAGATGAAAAATACAAGCTAGGAGGTTAGCATGACAAGAATATGAGAGAGGGAAGAGGTGGAAATCACAACCAATGAGAAGAGTCCACCACAATAGCCTAAAATAGGCAAGTGTAACTCCCATGGAAGATGTCAACACCTTGCTCCCACTCACACTAATACTCACTTAATTAACCCTAAGCAAGCTTAATTATATGTGTAGGAAAAACCTAGGAATAGGAAATTAAATAACCAACTAGGAAAATAAAAACCTACACTAAAAAATTAACTATTAATTATTTAATATTTATCCTCCATATTTGGGTCATGGGGTTTCTTTATGGGGCTTTGTAATTCCCAAGGAAAAATTAGTAGATTTTATGAGAAGGTGTAAGTGGGAAGTTGCTTTCATATTTTTTAGACATTTATGGTCTTGGAATAAGTGGATTCTAATTATGTTTATTATTCCAATATGAGGTGTTGGAGATTTTGGGTGCCTAAATTTGAGTTGCAGACATCTATTAATATGTGGGAGTCTTCATACAGAAGGACTTTTTGATGATATTCTTAGAATTTCTTCTATGGATAAAAACCCATAGGAGATTAGGATCAATGGAAAAAATCTATTGATTTTATGTATTAGAGGATGTAGACCCTTTGATCTAGGAGAACAATCTCACTCAGACGTTGTACTGGAGCTGATTGGAGTAGTTTGTAGATTTTGGTGTGTTTATTTGTATGTTTTTGGGTGTTTATTGTGTGGATTGATTTCTAGATTTTTTATGTTGTTTATGTTTTTTATAATATTACTTTCCTATTTTTGAGAATTTTCAATATGCATCTTTCATATTTGTGGGAAGTTCAAGGTATTTTGGTGCAAAAATTATCAAATATGGAGCATTAGAAGCATCATGTTTGTAGTAGTATGTGTGGGTTTGTTTTCAGATTTGGTGTAGCTGTTGTATTTTCTATTATTACAACATATATTAGCATTTTAAAGATTTTCATAGGTTCAATTAAAGTATTGAAGGCTTATTTTTCAATTGGTGCACAAATTGCCAATTCTGAGTGGTTGTTGTATGCATTGTATTGACAGATTTTATGATAATTTTGGAGTTTCTATTATTTATCATTTCCATAAAGTTTTCTATATTTTGTGGTTTTTTTATAAGTTTATTTACAAGATTTATAATTTTAAAAACATTTCTAAGTGTTTCAGAGAAAAAATGCCAAAGTTTGAGTTGCATTGTTATGAGAAAATTGTGTAGAAATTTGGGAAATTTTATAGGGTCTTAATAAATATTCCAAATATAAAAATTATTTGTTATATTATTTTGTAGAGGACATTAAACTACCTATTTTTTCTTGAATTCCTCCTTGATCAAGGGTAGGCATGTGAGTTATTGTTACTTGCAACATAGTGTTCTTCTCCCTTTGAGTTATGAATGTATAAATGAGATGTCTCCTTCTTGCATACATGAATAATGTTGTAGAAAGAAAGAAGATATTTATTTATCTATTTGATCAAGTATTTATTGTATTCAAGTTCATTGTAACAAAAGAAAAGTAAATAAATGATGTATTTATTTTAATTGTTGAAACAAATCTTTACTCATCATGCATTCATTTCTTTTGAAACTATTTTGAAAAGAATAGTAAATGTTTTCCTTTAAATTCACAATTATAAGTAATGTGTGTGTGAGAATATAAACACATATATATTGATTTTATATATAGTTTTTAATATGTGTGTGTAGTGAAATAGGTTGTTTATATATATATTCTTTTAAATTTAACTACATCCTATGCCACCTAATTCTACCCACATTCCCATGTCTTACCATCACTTAATAATTTTCTATCCTTAATTAAAAAAATTATGATTAATTAATTAATTAATCATATTTATTTAATTAGTTAATTATCCATTCATATATCCCATTCAATTTCTTTCCATCTTTAACTCATCTACATCTAATTAATTAAAATAATTAGATAATTTCATTAATTATCTTCTAATTATCCTATCTTATCCCTTTCAATTTCTTTCTATTTTCTAACTTATGTGCAAATAGTTAAATAGAAACAAATCAAAAATATTGTCCTTATCCTCCTTCAAATCTTATCCTTATCAATCCATCCATAAAAAATATATAAATTGAACATCTTGCAAGCCATAATTATCCAACATTTGAATGCAAAATTATGTTGCTGAGCTAAGCACCTTATATCCTCATATTCTCAACCAAATTGATCTTGGAGCACAACCTCCATCGTTGGTGCAACAAGGAAGAGTTGGGTGATATTTTGTGTATTATTTCACTCAATATTGTTTATTTTTCCTTATGCTCTATCTGGGGTTTGTGATCAAGTTTGAAAGCAAGATTTAGATTTCCTTTTTGAATTTTGTATTTATTATTTCAAATTTTCTTGCATACATTTTGGAACACTTAGTGGGACTCTTGTCCCTCTTTAATCTTTGTTTTTGCAGGTTTTGTTATTCTAATATTGTAGGTTTAAAGTTATTTTTTGGAGGAATCTAGGGGTGTACTTTTGTAGGAAGCCTCTTGGGACAAAACGGACCTCATGGTTGCATCTGGAAGGCTCGAGAAACAACGATCGATATAAAATTTGATATATTTTGGTCTAGGTCAAGTGGAGGCATTTTTTTTGGCCTTAGGCATGCAACCCATGGTTGTACAATCGTACTTGCAAGTATAATTTTCTAAAAAAAATATTTTATTTTTCAATTTAAAAAAAATCAAAAAGCAAAAGAAAAAATTAAATAAAAATTAGAAAACATAAAAAACTTTAAAAACCAAAGAATTTATTAACACAACCAGGATATAGGGTACCCTGTACCCTGCCAGCCTTACGCTTGGCAAGATTGGGGCCCAGGACCCTACTGCTAGGGTTTATAACCCATTTTGGTGGCTAACCTTTAAAAACTGGCAAACAAACAAAAAATTGATAGAAAATTTAAAAAGTAAAAAAATAACTCTATTGCCCTTATGCCGCCCCTATGCTACCATCTCATCGCCTCCTCCACCCTAATGCTGCTTGAGCAGTGTTGCCCTTTTTTCCATCCATTTTGCCACCCTTCTGTCACCCACACAAGACCCAAATGGTGGTGCTTCCCTAGCACCACTAGTCCCCCCCTCTTTTGCCTTTTAATTTCTAAAATAGGCATTATTCAAATGGATGCAACTTTTGCATACTGAGGCATATTTCACATTTTAATAGGTGTTGAAAAGCTAGTTCAAAGCGCTATGTTGTGAAAAAAAATATTTTTCTATTTTTAGCCTATTTTTGTGTATACTTGTTTGAATTCAATATTTCTTTATAAACTTCAAACAAGCATAGCTTTCACGTACGAAATCAAAATTTAGCAGGTTTTTTAAAAATTACATAGAAAATCGTAACGAACGCTATGGTGACATCTATTTTTTGTGTGCTCACAATTTTTTCTAATTTTTATGAGATTTTAAATTTCATGCTAACACATTTGTCTTGTAGCAAGACGCTCATCAAAGACTCATACTTTTGAAACTACTAACCTTTTTGTGTAGGTACATTTGTTGAAGACTAAATTCTAATTAGTAGTTTAGTTGAACATATCTAGTGCAGTCACGGTCTGAGGGTTCACAGAGTGAACTGTCTAGGCCGTACAATAAGAGTAAACACAAAAAAGCAACTCAAATATATAATTCAAAGAGTGATTCAAATGACCAATATATCATAGATTCAAAATGCTTATATGCCAGCAACATGTGAGCTACAAAA
Organism: Cunninghamia lanceolata; assembly: GCA_027924645.1. Lineage (NCBI taxonomy): Eukaryota > Viridiplantae > Streptophyta > Pinopsida > Cupressales > Cupressaceae > Cunninghamia > Cunninghamia lanceolata. The sequence continues at coordinate 13,312,173 of BSBN01000655.1, forward strand.
CAAGAGCTCACAACCCTGATTCTCTAGTTACAACAGATATGCAAGATATGGCAATGAAGCACCTATCCATAAAGAACCAAACCATCTATCTTATGAATTATGCTAACTAACCTCCTAATACATCCTAGATATCTATATATATCATATCCAAACTCAAGAAATCCTCCGCGTCGGCCAAAGAAGGTTACAAACTCCAATGAAAGAGATGTAACATGTAGGAATGAATAGGTCGGCCTTAAATAGCTGGTACTCCTCCAAAAATGAATGAAACAAAGTGTGGAGCTCAAGGAAGGTCTATCTGATCTTTATGTGCCATGTGATATGCTTCATTTAGCTCCACAAGTCACATAAGTGCTCTAGAAACCTTCTCCTTCAGTTGACTATCTATATGCTATGTTATGTGAAAACAGGTGATCTTCTGATAGTGATAACTTTTAGTAGACAAATCCAAATGCCCTAAATTTTGGATATGATGTAGATGATGATGTCTAGATGCTAAGTCCTGCTCCATGTGCTCTAAAATGAAAATGCAGAAAAATGTGGTACAAAATGTTGAAACTGTTACTGACTGAACTGAACTGGAAAATGAAAGAAAACAGAAGAATGCAAATATTTTTGGTTGATGCAAGATTGCTCTACAATCTGGGATGCTCCTACATCAGACACCCATGGTTGTTGAAAAAGTGAGTCCCTCACTTTGTTGGGGCTAGAGAAAAACCAAGACAGTCCACCTCAGCTTGGAAAATCCAAGTTGAGTCTTCTTCTGGTCTGCCTTTCCACTTTACCAAGTATTCCTTGTATTGCTTGCCTCTGGTATTGCATCCAATTCTGCTGTCTAGAATGTCTTCTATTTGTTCCAGTTGTTGCTGTGGTAACTGATCCTTCAAAGCATCTTTAATATTGCCATTGGTTTCTCCTTCATGATACTGATATAGGTCTGCAATGTTGAAAATAGGTGATATACCCAATGTCTCTAGTAACTCCACTTCATATGCATTTCCTGATTCAAATTTCCTAAGTATCCTACATGGTCCAAACTTCTTCATCTTCAACTTGTTATATGTGCCTACTAGAAATATATCTTTTCTCAGATATACCATCACTTCATATCCAACTAAAAATTCTTTATGTTTCCTCTTCTCATCTGCTTTCTCCTTGTACTTAATTTTTATCTCCTCCAAATGCTTCTTACCCTGTTTATGCACTATCTCCATGTATCCTACAAATTCTTCTGCTTCTGCACTTCTCTTATTCTCCATACTAATGTCTCTCAATTCTGTAACTTCTCTAGGGTTTAATTCAATTACATTCTCAAAAGGTGTCTTTCATGTGCTTCTATTTACTGAATTATTGTATGCAAACTCTGCTTGTGCTAGAATTAGATCTCAACTTCTAGTCTTCTCTCCTACCAAACATCTCAACAAGTTTCCCAAACTCCTGTTTACAACTTCTATCTATCCATCTGTCTGTGGATGAAATGTTGAACTGAACTTCAAATTTGTCTTCATCTTCTTCCACAATGTTCTCTAAAAGTATCCAATTGAATCTTGTATCTCTGTCTAAAATTATACTCTTAGGTAATCCATGCAATCTCACAATCTCTTTGAAAAATAGGTCAGCAACATGCACTGCAACAGTTGTCTTCTTACAAGGTATGAAATGTGCCTTCTTTGAAAATCTATCCACCACTACAAATATAGAATCATGTCCTCTCTGTGTCTTCAGCAATCCCAATATGAAATCTATGCTTATGTCTTCCCAAGGTCTCTTTGGTACTATCAAAGATTTGTATGACCCAGTATTCTGACTACTCCCTTTTGCAACTTGACATACTCTGCAACTCTGTACAAACTTCCTTACATCCTTATGTATCTGAGGCCAAAAGTAATGTTCACTTACCAAAGCCACTATCTTGTCAATTCAAAAATGTCCTGCTAATCCACCACAATATTTCTCCTTTATCAAGTTGTCTCTCATTGAACTCCAAGGTATACATAACTAATTTCCTTTGAACAACATATCCTCCTGAATGAAATATTCCAACCACTTACTTCTATCTGTCACAACATGTTCCTTACATGCTTTCCATGGTTTTGTAAAATCAAGATCTTCCTCATACATGTGCTTCATCTCCTTAAAACCTAATACTTCAATTCTCATCTCTGTTAGCAAATTCCTTCTTCTACTCAATGCATCAACAACTTTGTTTGATTTCCCACTCCTATGCTTCAATACAAAGGTATAACTCTGCATGAACTCTACCCATCTCATATGTCTCTGATTCAACTTTCCTTGACTATTCAGATATTGTAAAGCTTGATGATCTGTATACAACACAAATTCTTTAGGGAAATAAGTAATGTCTCCATTTCTTCAAGGATTGAATTATGGCATAGAATTCCTAATCATAAACTGAATATCTTTTCCTTGCATCATTCAACTTCTCACTGAAATATGCTATAGGTCTACCCTCTTGACTTAACACTGCTCCTATTGCATTTCCAATTGCATCACAATCTACTTGAAATACTTTGTTGAAATCCAGTAATGCTAACATAGGCTGCTCTATTGATGAAGGGGGTAAATCATAAAACACTCAACAATAGAAATTGCACATAGAAAATAGAACTTTCTTTATTGATTTGGACAATTTATTACATTACATAAGCTCAAATACAAGAGGAATCAACCCTCCACAGGCTGCAACACATTACAACTTCCTATTCCTAGACTCTAGAATCATCTACCTTCTGTAATCCCAAATCAACTAGGGTTTTTGTTTTACCACCTATCCTTGACTCTATACTTCCCCCCCTTAACTCTACTACCACCCAGGGTTCCCAAAAATGGCTATTAATAGCCTTTTTGGTAGCCAACAACCTAATTTCAAAATTTGCATCTCCCTCCAAAAATAGGTCAACTTCCGGGAGCCATAACTTTTGATTCGGGTGTCTGATTAATGAATCGTTTTATGCATCAAAAAGCTCGTGGAGTTCTCTACGTGCTAAGAACTTGCTTTTCTGGTTCTGGCCATTTTTGGGCTTGTACAGGGCCATTTAGTGCCTCAAACCTGAGTTTAAATAATTTTTAGGCATTTTTCAGGAAATGAAAACTTTAATATCTTTCAGCTCACAAATGATCTTTGCATGATTCCTTCGTCAAAGGTCTTATATTTCTGTTATGTAACTTCCTATAAATTTTCACTTCAGCCCATACCCAAATGCAAACTTTCTAAAAATAACAAGTTACTATTTTTAGCAGTTTCAAAAAACTGAAAGTTCTACATCATTATTCAAGCGATTATGGAACCAGAACCACAAATTTTGAAAAGAAATGGAAAGAACATCAACAATTTTGAAACACATCTTTTTTTTTTGGGTGATGCAAGATTGCCCTTACACCATTGGATGCTCCTGCATCAGACACCCAAGGTAATTTGAGAGGTGACCCTGTCACGTCTTAGGTGTTTGTGTGAAGAAAACCCAAATGGTCAACCTTTGTCTTAGACAACCAAGAAGAATCTTCAACAGGCCTTCCTTTCCATTTCACCAGATATTCTTCATATTGCCTGTTTCGAGTACTTCTTCCCACATGGCTATCCAAGATCTCTTCTATCTCCTCTGTTGAAGTAGATGCCAGAATACTCCACTGTTCTTCTGTTGGTCCATCCTCTATTCCACCTTCATGATATTTTGATAAATCAACAATGTTGAAAACAGGGGAAATGTTGATGCCACTCGGCAACTCTACCTCATATGCATTTCCTGAATCATGTTTCTTTAAAATTCTGCATGGTCCAAATTTCTTCATTTTCAGCTTATTGTATGTTCCAATTGGGAACCTTTCTTTTCTCAAGTGAACCATGACTTCATCTCCTACCTGGAATTGCTTATATCTCCTCTTCTGATCTGCCTTAGCCTTATACTAAATATTCATCTTATTAATGTGCTTCCTCACCTCTTCATGCAAATTCTTCATGTGTTCTGCAAAGTCTTCAGCCTTGGCACTTGTCTTTTCTCCTTTGTCCAGATTCCTTAACTTTGAAGCATTTCTTGGACTATTCCCATATACAATTTAGAATGGTGATTTACCAGTACTCCTATTGACAGAATTGTTGTAAACAAATTCTACCTGTGGTAAAATCAAATCCCATCCTTTGGGCTTATCTCCTACTAAGCATTGTAGTAGGTTACCCAAACTCCTATTCACCACTTTGGTCTGTCCATTAGTCTGTGGATGGTGTGCAGAACTGAACTTCAAATCTATCTTCAACTTCTTCTACAGCGTCCTCCAGAAACAACCAACGAACTTGGTAGCTCGATCTGAAACTATGCTCTTTGGTAGACCATGTAATCTCACCACCTCTCTAAAAAATAATTTGGCAATATGAATAGCATCATTAGTTTTCTTGCAAGGAATAAAATGTGCCATCTTTGAGAATCTATCCACCACCACAAAAAATGGAATCATGTCCTCTCTGTGTCCTTGGTAAACCAAGAACAAAATCTATATTAATATCATCCCATGGCTTCTCTGGTATAGGTAATGGCTGATATAGACCTGTATTTTGACTTGCTCCTTTCGCCATCTGACATACTCTACAACTCTACACAAATTTCCTCACATCTTGCTACAACTGTGGCCAATAATAATTTTTACCAATATTAGCAATGGTTTTATCTCGACCAAAGTGTCCAGCCAATCCTCCACTATGCTTCTCCTTAATCAAGTTCTCTCTCATGGAACTCCTTGGAATGCACAACTAGCTTCCTCTAAACAACATGCCATCTTGGATTATGAAATCCAACCATTTTGTCTTGTCCAAAGTAACAGGTTCCAAACAAGATTTCGAGGCCTCTACAAAATCTGGTTCTTTAGGATACAAACTCTTGAGCTCATCGAACCCAACAACCTCTATCTTCATTTCTATCAACAAATTTTGCCTTTTGCTCAAGGCATCTGCAACTCTGTTGGACTTCCCACTCTTGTGCTTCAAAACAAAAGTATAGCTCTACAAAAACTTAACCCATTTTAAGTGCCTTTGATTTAACTTTCCTTGACTATTAAGATACTGCAAAGCCTGATGATCAGTATATAAAACAAACTCTTTTGGCAACAAATAATGTCTCCATTTCTTCAAAGCCTGAACTATTGCATAAAATTCCTGATCATAAACATAATACTTTTTTTTGGCATCATTAATCTTATCACTAAAATAGGCAATGGGCTTACCTTCTTGGCTAAAAACAACTCTTATACCACTACCACTAGCATCACAATCTACCTAAAATACCTTATTGAAATCTGGAAGTGCCAAAACAGGTTGTTCTATGACTTTCTACTTCAATGTATCAAAGCTCTTGTTTGCTCCTTTAGTCCATCTAAACTCTTTTCTATCCCCTCTCATTGTCTTAGTTAGGGGTGTACAAATGCTACTAAAATTCTTGATAAACTTTCCGTAAAAACTTGCCAAACCATGAAAAGATCTTACCTCCATTGCACTCCTTGGTGTAGGCCATTCAATGATAGCCCTCACCTTCTCTGGGTCCATCTTAAGATCATCCTTTGAGACAACAAATCCCAGGTATACCAACTCCTTCTTTGCAAAACTACATTTCTTCAGATTAATCAGCAACTTCTCCTCCCTTAACTTCTCTAAAACTCTTCTGATATGCATCAGATGCTCATCCCAAGTCTTACTAAAAATTAAAATATCATCCAAATAAACAATAACAAAACTTCCTAAAAATTCTTTCAGTACCTCGTTCATGAGTTGTATGAATGTGCTCGGTGCGTTGGTTAGCCCAAATGGCATGACTAACCACTTATACAAACCTTCCTTTGTCTTGAAGGTTGTCTTCCACTCATCTCCTTCTCTGATACAGATCTAGTGATACCCACTCTTCAGGTTAATCTTCGTGAAGTATTTGGCTCCACTCAAACAATCCATTATGTCATCCATTCTGGGCAATGGAAATCTATACCTGATTGTGATCTTATTGATGGCTCGAGAGTCTGTACACATTCTCCATTCTCCATCTTTTTTTGGTGCTAGTACTGTAGGTACCGCACATGGACTTAGACCGTCCCTTATCAGTCCCTTCCTTAATAGCTCTTGAACTTGTCTATTTAGCGCTCACTTTCTGTAGGAGTCATTCTGTGGGCTGCCTTATTCGAAAAACTACCTCCTGGTATCAAATCCATTTGGTGACTTATCTTCCTCACCGATGGTAAACCTTCTAGTACATTATCAGAGATAATATCCTAAAATTCTTCCAACATATCTAAAACTTTTGCTGGTACATCTTCACATTTCTCTTGACTAATCTTAGTAACCAATGCAAAGCAATGACACTCATGCTTCATACCCTCCAAAAAATTCCTACCATCTACCAAGCAAATTCTGGCAGTACTACATACCTTTTCTTCCACCTCCTTCAAGGGCTTCAACTTGTGACAAACTCCATCCTTTGTGAGGGAATATGTTTTTGCTCGGCCATCATGGACAACGCTCCTATCATACTGCCATGGCCTCCCCAACAACATATGACATGCATCCATCAGTATGATATCACACAACACCTCATCATGGTAGTCCCCAATCTTGAACTTCACTAAACACTGCTCATTGACCAAAGCTCTATGGTCCTTCTGCAACCATGCAATCTGATATGGATGTGGATGCTTTCTTCTTGTCAACTTCAACTTGTCAACCATCTCCTTTGAAACAAGATTGTTAGTACTTCCACTGTCAATAATAATGTCACAACAATTACCTTCACATTTGCACCTTGTGCAAAATAAACTCTTCCTGTGATTGGGTTCTTTCTCCTCATTTAGTAAAGTTCTTTTGACAACTAGGGTTTCTCCCCTTTGAACATCTTCAGAACGCTCAGATTGCACATCTTCATCTACATGTGCAAATCGTACATTACCTTCAGGTCTTCTATTTGTGCTTTCTTGATGTTGTGGACACTCGTATGCTCGATGCCCTTCTTCTCCACATTAGAAACAGGTTCCTTTGAAACCTTCTCTTCTAGGTCCTTGCCCAGGTCTGCCTCTTCCTCTTCCTCTTTGGTCAATATTGTTCTGGTCACGAGGGTGGTAGATATTATCTCCTCTCTGATTTTGATTGGTGTTGGCTTCTTCAATTTTCTTTGAATCTTCATTTAAGTCCCCATAGGGTCTTCCACCAGTCCTTCCGCCTTGACCTCTTCCGCTTTGCTTGCTATCAAATCTTTTATTCATCTTCTCTTCCACCTTTAGGGAAAACTGGTATGCATCTTCTATGGTGGTCATTCTAACCAGGCTCAGCTCCTCTTGAATACTCGACCTCAACCCATTAATGTAACGGGCTACCTTATCCTTGTGGGCTTTACATGGCTTGTCCTAATAGTAATTTTATAAAACTCTTATGTATACTCCTTAATAGACTTGTTACCTTGTTTTAGTCCTTGCAGCTTCTTCAACAGGTCCATCTCATAGTCCACAGGAATGAACTGCTTCTGTAGTTTCTCTACCTTCTGATCCCATCTAGTGATCTTTCCTTTTCCTCTTCTATTCCTCTTTAATTGGACCTCCTTTCACCAAATACTGGTGTGGCCCTTCAACTTTATTTTTGCAAACTTGACCTGATCTGGGTCCTCCACATCTTCATATTCAAAATACTCCTCCATGTCATTGATCCAATCACTAAGCTGTTCCGAATTCAAATCTCCAGAATATGTAGAAACTTTGATCCTGGGCCTCTTTCCAATCTTTGAAATAGCCCTCAACAACCTAACTTCTGCAGGATCTCCTACAGTTTCTTGTTCTTCCTCAGATAGCTCTTCTTCAGCTTCATCCTCACTTTCTTCTCTTGTTCTCGGATCAAACCCTCTTCGTAGCTCCTCTTACAATGCCTCGATTTCCCTTTGTAGGGCTCTAGAACCCTCTTCTGTCAAAGCATTTCTCCCAATACGATTTCTTCGTGGAGGCATCTTGATCTCCGTAGCAAACCCACAACCTCAGGTCCTGGTGTAAACTGCCTCATGGTCGGTGATCTGTCTACACACTTAGGAACCCTTGCTCTGATACCACTTGATGAAGGGAGTAAATCATAAAACACTCAACAATAGAAATTGCACATAGAAAATAGAACTTTATTTATTGATTTGGACAACTTATTACATTACAGAAGCTCAAATACAACAAGAGGAATCAACCCTCCACAGGCTGCAACATATTACAACTTCCTATTTCCAGACTCTAGAATCATCTACCTTCTATAACCCCAAATCAGCTAGGGTTTCTATTTTCCTACCTATCCTTGACTCTATACTTCCACCCCTTAACTCTACTACCACCCAGCATTCCCAAAAATGGTTATTAATAGCCTTTTTGGTGGCGAACAACCTAATTTTGAAATTTGCATCTCCCTCCAAAAATAGGTCAACTTTCGGGAGCCATAACTTTTGATCCGGGTGTCTGATTGACGAACTATTTTATGCGTCAGAAAGCTCACGGAGTGCTCTACGCGCTAACAACCTACTCTACTAGTTCTGGCCATTTTCAGGCCATACGGGGCCGTTTAGTGCCTCAAACCTGAGTTTGAATAATTTTCAGGCATTTTTCAGTAAATGGAAACTTTAATATCTTTTAGCTTGCAAATGATCTTTGCGTGATTCCTTCACCAAAGGTCTTATATTTCCGTTATGTAACTTCCTGTAAATTTTCACTTCAATCCATGCCCAAATGCAAACTTTCTACAAATAGTAGGTTACTATTTTAAACAGTTTCAAAAAACTAAAAGTTCTACATCATTATTCAAGCGATTATGGAACCAGAACCACAAATTTTGAAAAGAAATTGAAAGAACATCAACAATTTTGAAACACATCTTTTTTTTTTGGGTGATGCAAGATTGCCCTTACACCACTAGATGCTCCTGCATCATCTATCACTTTTTGCTTCAATAATTCAAACCTTCTATTTGCTCCTGATGTCCACTTGAAATCCTTTTTGTCACCTCTCATTGTCTCTGTCATCGGTGTGCATATTGAACTAAAATTTCTAATGAACTCCTAGTAGAAACTAGCTAATCCATGAAATGATTTGACTTCTCCAATGCTCGTAGGTGTTGGTCATTCAATAATTGCTCTAACTTTCTCAGGGTCCATCTTCAATCCTTCCGCAGAAATCACAAATCCCAAGTATACTAGTTCTTCCTTCATGAAACTATATTTCTTGATTTTATCAACAATTTATCTTCTCCCAGTCTTCATAATACTTGTCTCAGGTGCCACAAATGTTCTTCCTTTGTCTTACTGAAAATAAGAATATCATCCAAGTATACAATAACAAACTTACCCAAGAATTTCTTCAAAACTTCATTCATCAACCTCATGAAAGTACTCGATGCATTTGTCAATCCAAAGGGCATCACTAACCACTCATATAATCCTGCATTTGTATTAAATGCAGTCTTCCACTCATCTCCTTCTTTGATTCTAATCTGATGGTATTCACTCTTCAAGTCTATCTTTATAAAATATTTCTCTCCACTCAGATAGTCCATAATGTCATCCATCTTGGGCAATAAAAATCTATACTTAACTATGATCTTGTTGATTACTCTAGAGTATGTACACATTCTCCATTCTCCATCCTTTTTCGGTGCTAGCACTGTAGGTACTACACAAGGGCTCAAACTTTCTTTGACCAATCCTTTCCTCAACAATTCATGTATCTATTTATTTAGCTCTGCATTCTCTACTGGTGTCATCTGGTGTGCTACTTCGTTAGGCAAACTAGCTCTAGGTATAAGATCCATATGATAATTGATACTCCTGACTGGTGGCAATTCTTCAGGTACATTGTCTAATATGATGTCTTCATACTCTATCAACAATTCAGTTATCTCCACTGGTTGTGATTCTTCAGTCTCTGTACTTAGGGTTCCAAGCTTCTTAGGAATCAAAGCATAACACATATTCTCATGTCTCAAACCATCCAAAAATTTCCTTCCATCTACCAAATAGATTCTAGCATTCCCACATATCTCACTCTTAGGTTCATCTTCGAAAGGAATCAAGGTGATTTTCTTTCCATTAGATACTATAGTGTAAGTATTCTTTCTCCCATCATGTATAGCTTTTCTATCATAAATTGCCATGGTCCACCCAACAATATATGACATACATCCATAGGCATAATATCACACAAGACTTCATCATGATAAGATCCAATATGAAATTTCACCAAACATTGTTCACTCACTAGTACCTTGTGTTCATCCTGAATCCATGTTATCTTGTAGGGCTTAGGGTGTTTCAATCTCTTCATGTTCAGCTTAGTCACCATCTCCCCTAAAACCAAATTATCAATACTACCACTATCAATGATAACCTTACAACATTTACCTCATGATTTGCATCTAGTCTAAAACAAACTTTTCCTCTGCGGTGGTTCCTCAATTGTCTCTACTTGAAATAGTGCTCTCTTCATGACTAATGATTCTCCTTTCTTAGGTTTTCCAACTAAATTAGGTGATCCAACAGGTTCTTCTTCTACACAAGTTGTTCTTCAACTATTCTCTGCCTTCTTGCTTGTACTCCCTTGATGACATTCAAATGCTCGGTGTCCTTCACCTCCACACTTAAAAGAAGTTCCTCTGAATGTTCCCTTATCAAATCGTTTTTCATCTTTTCTGTATCCTTCACTTCGATAGGAATTATGATTCCCTCTATGGTAGAAAGTCCTATCATCTCTTCGGTATGAATTGCTATCTCTGCCTTCCTTATTGAGTGCACTATCTTGTTTATTCTACTCTGGATATGATCTTTCTCCTTTAGAATAGGTTCTACCTCTCTAAAATTTACCTCCTCTTCCTCTCCATCTCTGCTCATGCTTCTTATTCAACTTCTCGTCAACTTTCAAGGAAAACTGTGTCATCCTTACTAGACTCACTTCTTCTTGAATGTTCAATCTCAGTCCATTGATGTATCTTGCCACTTTCTCCTTGCTTGCTTCACTATGTCCTGTCCTTATGATCATATGATGCAATTCTTCAGTATACTCCACAGATTTCTCCTTTTGTCTCAGGTATTGCAATCTCTTCAACAATTCCAACTCAGTTAACAAGTATAAATTGATTCTTCAACTTTGTCACCATCCTATCCCATTTTGTGATCTTTTATTTTCCTCTTCTATTTCTATCCAACTGAACTTCTTTCCACCAAATAGCAACATGTCCTTTCAACTTAGTCTTCACAAATCTCACCTTCTCCAGATCTTCAATTTCCTCATATTCGAAGTATTCCTCCAAGTCATTTATCTAATCAATCAATTCCGCCAGATTCAAATTTTTAGTGTAATTCAGTACTTCCACTCTAGGTCTCTTCCCAATCTTTGAAATAGCTCTCAACATCTTTACTTGATCTGATTCTTCTTCTTCTTCTTCTAGGGTTTCTTTGTTTTGGTTAGCGGATTGAATTTCTTCATCATCACTTTCAACATTAGGTCGAGGTGTTAGTCCTCTTCTTCGATCTTCTTCAATAGTATCCAATTGAACCTTCATTATTTTCATCATTTCCATCATCTCATCCATTTTCTAGTCATAGTACCAACAACAGGTATTCTCCTTGGTGGCATCTCTTCCTAGGATCAAGTGTAACTGCCTCAAATTTGGCGATCAGGATACAAGGTGACAACTACCTCACAATCGACGATCAGTTGAAAACATAGGTAGACTGCCCCAAGTTAGTGATTTGTTCACAATAAGATCTTATGGAATGCCTTCACAAACCTTGATCCAAAGGATTCAAACTTCGCTCTGATACCACTTGGTGCAGTCACAGTCAGAGGGTTCATAGAGTGAACTGTCCAGGTCGTGCAGCAAGAGTAAACACAATGAAAGTGACTCAAATATAGAATGTAAAGCATGATTCAAATGCTCAATATATTGAATAGAGTCAAAATGCTTATATGCCGGCAACATGCGGGCTACAAAACAAGGGCTCACAGGCCTAATTCTCTGGTTACAACAGATATGCAAGATATGGCAATGAAGCACCTATCCGAAAAGAACCAAACTATCTATCTTATGAATTATGCTAATTGACTTCTTAATACATCCGATAGATCTATATATGTCATCTCCAAACTCAAGAAATCCTCCCCGTCGGCCAAAGAAGGTTACAAACTTCAATGAAAGAGATGTAACGTGCAGGAATGAATAGGTCGGCCTTAAACAACTGGTACTCCTCCACAAATGAATGAAACAAACTGCAGACCTCAAGGAAGGTCTACCTAATTTTTATGTGCTATGTGATATTCTTCATTTATCTCCACAAGTCACAAAAGTGCTCTAGAAACCTTCTCCTTCAGTTGACTTTGTTATGTGAAAACAAGTGATCTTCTGATAGCGATAACTTTTAGTAGACAAGTCCAAATGACCTAAATTTTGGATGTGATGTAGATGATGATGTCTAGATGCTAAGTCCCTCTCCATGAGATCTAAAATGAAAATGCAAAAAAATGCGGTACAAAATACTGAAACTACTACTGACCGAACTGAACTAAATTGAACTAGAAAATGAAAGAATGCAAATATTTTTGGTTGATGCAAGATTGCTCTGCAACTTGGGATGCTCTTGTCAATATCTATTTGTTTAATCAAGAATGGACAAGTATCTATTGTGTCTATAAGAGCTTCTAAGTGTGTATTGTCTTCCCTCACATTGAAAAGTGATCTTGGGAATTAGAAACACTTTTTAGTTCTTTATTTTGTATTAATCCCAAGAATCCAAGTTTTATATCCTCTTCCTTTGCACTACAAAGTGATCTTAGGAATCAGAAACACTTGGATTTCTTTCCCTTTAGTAAACCTACCTAAATATCTCATCACCTTAGGGGATGACCTAAACCACATGTTCTAGTGAGGTATACAAAGGAAGGAGAGTGAAATTTGTACCTTAAAAGTGGAGCTATCATTTTGGGTGCACATTAAAAGCTTGTGAGACTTGGTAAAGTTAGAAATCACATGGCTTAGACAACACACTAGTTCAAGGATTTTGGCCTCACATACCTAGCATATAACGAGGACATCCCCTAGTAACATGTATAGCCTAGGTTAAAACCTTTCATCCATCTTGTTTCATGGAACACTAATAAGCAGTTGACCCCAAGAATTTACTCACATTGTACTTTTGAGTTTGTAGAGATAGAGCTCACTATGGGGAGGGCCTTGGCCTCCATGGTAAGGGGTGTATAGGTGGTACATGACCTTTCATTCCCTAGCTATCTACAACTTGGTAGATAGTACATTTGTGGGCCCATAGAGATTGATACTCCCACTTGAATAAAGATAGGTTTGTTCGTGTATTTGGTGTGTTTTCCTTGCCAAAACTAGTAAATTTCCTCTCACTATCCCAAAAACCAAAAAACCAAATAAATCTTTGTTTCAACTTTAGTTTAAATCTTTTGAAGATTTAAGAGAAACCTTTTAAGACACAATCCTTTTTCTAAGGTAGAAAATCCAATCATATCTAAATCAAATCATCCACATTCAAGTTATCTTCCTTAATCTAATCAAACCCAATCCACCCATCATCCAACTATCTTTGATAAAATTATTAAACTTTAAATTAAGAACTTTTATCAAATCTAGTCATCTTATTCTCACTTTCTTGAGAACTTAGCCTATCTCAAGTAGGTAATCCTCATTTCTCACTTAAGAACTTTACCTATCTTAAGTGTAGAAGATTTAGTTATCCAAATAAACTTTTAAGGTCTTTCTTTTTAGTTTTAGGACCAAGTCAAACCATATTTTTCATTCCATTTAAATCCATTAATCCCAAATCACATAACATGATCATCCATCCCACACAACACCATCTACCTTCAGAACAATTTGATCATGGTCCTTTGCTTTTCAAAAATCCAAAACAAATCAAAACATTTTGAAATCCAAAAGAAATACAAACACAAAAAAATAAAACAATCCTCATTTTATGTGTCACAAGATAAAAATATTATGGATTCACACAACAAAAATCCTTTTGAAGCTAGACCTAGCCATATCACATAGGGTGAGCCTTCATCCCCTCATCATTTTCTCGACAATGTAATTGAACTTGAAAGTCTAGTTAATTAATCCAAGTATTCTCCAAGGCACCTAGACTTTCTCAACGCTCAACATTTAGCTAATCAAAGGAGTGCTTTTATTGTATTCCTTATCAAAGAAGGGTCTAAGATCCCTTATGACTTTGGTATGTCTAAAGTACAACACATCTTTTATCATGAGTCACTTATACCTCCAACCTCTAATAATCCATGGGGCCAACCATTTTCTAATCCTATTTATGATCATACACTCCATATCACTCAGCAAGTGGATGATAGTATACCACCACCCCCTCCATCTCATACCATTACACTTTCCTCTTATCCCATTAAACATGATTCATCCAACTTCAAATCTGAAGGTTATACTTATTATTCAACTTCTCATCCATCCTTTGATCAAAATCCAACTTCTTTCAATCCACCAAGAATAAAGATCCACTCTACCATGTCTACACAACCCATCCCTTCTTCTAATCCACCTATTTCATCTTCCATTACACAATCATCCTTCTCATCCATGAATAGTATTATCCATTCTATTCCACCTTTAACCATCCCCCAACAAATAAATCAACCTTCATTGACACTTCCTCCTTACATTCCATATCAGCCCATTTCCTATAAACCCAGTTCATATCATCCCACACCATCTTATCAACCCACTTTTATACTTTTCATTCTTCACCAATGCATTTATACATCAAATATAGCATCATCTCACCCACATCCACATGTGGGTCAACCCCCTCTATCATATGGATAAATACATATTACTCATCAAACACATCACATGGAATGCCATTTGCACAAGAGTGGCAAGAGATTAAAGATGCTTTGAAGGGGTTACAAAGAAAGGATACTAATCAAAGAAAACAATTTAATTTTAAATAGTTATGCCCTTACCCTTTTGATCATTCCATCACCATGGTCCCCTTTCTCGCACACTTTGAAAGCCCAATTTTTGATAAATACAAAGGAAAGGGTGACCCTAGAGATCATGTCAAGGAATTTTTCATGGCCTACTAGGAAGTTTCTTAAGTGACATGTATTTGTTGAGACTTTTTCCTTGAAATCTAGGAGGGAAATCTTTGGAGTGGTTCATGCATCTCACTCCTAGATCTATTTCTACATTTGTCAAATTATCAAAGAATTTTGTTGCACACTTCTCTTACAATGTCGAACATGAGTTAACAATGTTAGATCTTTGTAAAGAAAAACAATGTAATGGAGAAAGTTTTTCCTCCTTACAATGGTGGATGAGTCTCGCAAGTTATTTTCCTTGAGAAACAACTTGTCAATATTTCTTTTCAGCCATGAAATGGTATTCTATCTACAAGTTCATTGTATCTCCACATCATTGAAATCATTGAAAAGGGTGTTACTATTGAAAAATATCTTGTAACTTAAGGTTTGATCAAACTATACAGTAAAGAAAAAGACAATAATAGCTCAAATGACAAACCAAAATTTTGGGCCAAAAATAAAAATGTAATCAATGATGGAGTCACTGATAATAAACATGTTCAATCCACCACATCATCACAAGATCCATCTAAGGTTTAGAATGTATAACTAACTAATGCCTCAATTCTATGTAGAAAAAATAAGCATCCAAATCAACAAAGACATAAGTTTACCTCCTTGAGGAAACCCATTGAGGTTTCTTTCCAAAAACTTTTCAAAGCAAACATGGTCACATTCCCATCCACAAGACCATTTGATGACTCAAAACCAAAACCTAATTGGTATAAAGATAAAAATACTATAAATACCATTGCGTCAATGGTCATACAACTCACAAATGTATGAAGCTAAAAAATATATCCAAGATGCATATTTAATGCCAACTACTACAGTGGCCTATGCCAAAGAATGTGCAGGAAGGGTGCAGTTTCATGGGGTTAGCTGGATATTATAGGAATTTTATTTTAAAATTTTCTAAGATTCCAAACCCAATCAATTCACTTCAGAGAAAAGTAAAGCATTTTGATTGGTCAAAAAAAAATTAGGAGGCATTTGATCAGTTAAAAGAGAGGTTGACAACTGCACCAATATTGAAAGTTCCTGATCTGGAAAGTCAATTTGTTGTAATCACTGATGCCTCAGGAGAAGGTTTAGGAGGAATGCTTATCATAATGGGTGAGTAGTAGTCTATGAATCTAGAAAGATAAGAGCATATAAGTAGAATTATGCTCCTCATGACTTAGAGTTAGCAGCAGTTGTGCATGCTTTACAAGTGTGGTGACACTATTTGCTAGGAAAGCCTTTTGAACTAAAGTCAAACCATCAAGGTCTTAATTATATATTTTACCAACCTCATCTGAATGCTCAAAAAAGAAGATGGTTGGAATTGATATCTGACTATGACTTTGAGATAATTTATATCAAAGGCAAGGAGAATCAAGTGGAAGATGCTCTGAGTTGATGGATGCATATCTCTTCAATTGTCTCTATCCACTCGAACTTCAAGGATTTCGTGTTACAAAATTCTACACATGATGAGTACTATGAGCAAGTTAAGTAGAAAATACTCTCTCAGTAAATCCTCAAGACTCAAGGCATGATGGGTTCTATTTTGAACTAGATGGGATTTTAAGATACATAGGAAGGATGTATGTTCTAAATTTGATAGAATTAAGAAACCTTGTGTGGAAGGAAGTTCATTCTGCACCATATTCAAGTCATCCTGGAGTAACCAAACTCCTAGCCAATGCGAAGCCTCTTTATTTCTAGAAATGAATGAAGAATGACACTACAAGAGTTGCTTAGAGTGCCAAAGAGTCAAGGCTAAGCATCAACATCCAGTAGGACTTCTGTATCCACATGGTATTCCGGAGTGGAAGTGGCAGATCATTAGTATGACTTTGTGCAAGGTCTCCCAATGTCTCAAAATAAAGATGATTCTATTTTAGTGGTGGTGGACAAACTCACCAAGGTAGCTTATTTTATACCTAGGAATCTAACGAATGGAGTACCAGTTTTAGCTCGCAAGTTTGTGCAAGAAATGTTTAGATTGCATGGAGTTCCTAAGAAGATTATCTCAGACAAAGATGCATGCATGACATCAAGATTTTGGTAAAATTTGTTCTCAGTGCTAGAAACTCAACTCAATATAAGCTCAGCTTATCATCATGAGACTGATGGTTAGACTGAGATGGTAAATCAAGTTCTAGAAGATTTGTTGAGGCTGTATTGGATGGATCAGCAATACAAGTGGGAAGAGAATCTACCACTTGTGGATTTTGCTTATAATAACTCCTATAATTCTACTATCAGGATGGATCCATTTGAAGCATTGTATAGAAGAAGATGCCAAACTCCTATAAGCTAGGATAAGCTAGAAGATAGGATTAGCATTGGTCTAGAAATGTTGTCAGAAATGGAAGAATAGATCAAGCTGATCAGAAATAGATTAGAGGAAGAAAATGATGGACATAAAAGTTATGTTGATGCCAAGAATACACCAAGGCAGTTCTCAGGTGGAGAAAAAGTTCTTTTGAGATTTAAACCTTAGAAGAGTTCCATAAAGTTTGGAAAGTCTTCCAAACTATCTCCTTGATATGTAGGACCCTTTGAAGTTCTCAAAGTGATCAATCTAGTTGCCTACAAAATCACTCTACCACTAGTTCTTGCCATAATGCATAATGTTTTTCATGTTTCATATTTGAAAAAGTATACAACAGGTGATAATCATGTTCTTGATTGGAATTCCTTATAGGTATAGGACCCGGGAGTGGTCATGATCGAGCCTCTCGAAGTGCTCAAAGTTCGCAAGCTCTGCCTGCATAATAGAGAGGTTACACAATGCAATGTCTAGTGGGACTGATATGTAGAGGATAGTGCCACATGGGAAGATTACCACAATTTTAATTAGAGATTTCCTAAATTGTTTTATTCTTTTCAAAGTTGAACAAAAAATTTATATTATTGTTTTAGATACATTGGATCATCGAGTATGATGAATCTTATGGGGGGAGATATGTCACACCCCAAATTTTGACTATGTTTTACTTTCTACTTGCATGAAGTTAGTAGTTGATTATGCATGATTTAATGATTTGACGTTAAGTGAAAATGTCAGGAAAAATCAATGATATCATGAGTTTATGTTTATATGTTTAGAATTTAGACATGTGATTATATGATGTCATGATTATTTATTCATAAGGTTTATGGATTGACTAACAATACACTAATCCTAGTTTGGTGAATGCAAGCTATAATCAGGAAATAGGTTTTCTACCCTTTGAGAAAAGAGATGGAGATCATCATCAGAGAGAAGAGAATAGACATATGGATAAGAAAAGGTTTTTTCCATCTAAGTCTCATGATTTCATAGTTTAGTGAACCCTCATTGAGTTTGGTAAGTAGTGTTCAACCCATTTGGTCTAAGTTTGGTTTTGACTCAACAATCATCAATTTTTCATCAAGATACATTAGTGTAGGTTTTTGTCAAGAATTAAGTCAAGAAAGTATGACTGTTGACAAGGATTGGTTGATAGTCATTAGTTCTTGTGTGATACGAATATAGATTATACTCAACAGAGAATATTTATTAGTGGTTAAACTATTTCATTATTGGTAATTTCTAGTTAAAATTCCATTATGATAACCTATCTAATTTTGGCGTTTACACAAGATTGAGAGGGAAAGAATACCTTGACCCCATTCTCATATCTTGTCAAGTGATAAAAGCAATGTTAGTTTACGTTGTATATGTAAATATTATGTTGATATATATATATATATATATATTTATATATATTTAATATGATCTCTAAGTATAAACTCATACTTGGTAGATGTTGAATTTTTAGAAGGTACGTGGTAAAGATGTGTATTTAATGCCAATTACTACGTGACCTTATGGACACTTAATTTCCTATATTCCATGATGGCTTGGAGAATATGGAGGAGTGTTTCAAACTATTTAAGAAGTGGTCTTTAATGACCATTAACCTCTTTATTATCTACATGCCGCAGTAGAGAGCTTTAATATGCTTGATTTTGGGAACATAACTGTGAGGATGGAGTGGAATAAAGACATTTAAGAGGCTATGAGAGGAGGCAGGAAGATATGTGTGAAATCCATCTTAGTAGTGGGGAGATCTGTTACCACACAGAGAGAAAGAGCTCTGAGACTTCAAATACTTGTAGGGATAGCAATGAGAGTAAACTTAGTTATCATATCCACAGAAGTTGTGATCTTCGAGCATATGAGAGAAGGGAGTCTAATGCATAGGAGATTCTCACAAGACCTGACAGTAGACACAAAGATTATTGCAATAAGCTTTTCTGTGAGGGACATCGACATAGAAAAAGATTGTAGCTCATCATAGATAGAAGGAAAGAGATTGTTGAAGGATCATAAACCTTGCTTACTCCAATCTCAAACAGGTTCATTCTTTCTCTAGAAAGCTTTGTAATAGTTTGAGAACCTTATGAATGTATTGGGCTCTGTAGTTATGTGTGTATAAGACCGATAAGCTTTGTTTATTACTATATGTGTAAAAGGTCGAATAGCCTTTACATTCTGTATATTTTGGAAAAGACTAGCTAGTTTTGAATCCTATTGGTATTTAGCGGAAGGCATATCACTATTTCATATTAGACACTATGTTTCTTTATTTTCTTCAATGCCTAGAAGGCTAAGATCTTAGTGGTTTTTCTATAGTTTATAGAATGGTAAACGTATATAGGCCGTAGGGTCGTTGAACTGTAGTAGGTCGAAAGGCTATTGATCTCAGTATGTTAGCTACTGTTTATTGTTTATTAAACCTTTGAAGATTGAAAGGATGGATAGAATTAATATTTAGAATGTTTTAGTTTTAGCAGAGATACTAAGGAAAGATAACTCTTTTTGTGTTGTCGTTGTAACTTTGAATTCTTAGAGTGGTTGTGCAGTAACTTGTCAATTGTTAGACATCGAGATATGGAAAAAAGGTTTGATGACTTATTTCTATCTTTTAGATCTCAAAACTAAGCCTCCTGAGAACTCTGTTTAGACTTAGTAGTGAAGACCGGTGAGTTTAGATAAAGATAGTTCTTTTTATCTCAATATATATTTAAGTTTTATTATTTTCAATCAAAGACTTTGTGTTAGGTTTTCACTTATTCTAAAGTATGTAGAAATGATTTAGATATCATTGGAAACACCTAAAGATATGATATATATTAACATATATGCATTCTTCAACCATGATGAGTATTTTTTTTTATATTCAAGGATGTGGTGCATGAGTTCATAGCATTTCTATATCTAAAGTCAGTGGACACAAGGAGACTCAAAAGGTTGAAAACATTATTTTATTTTTAGATTCAAAACCTATTCAGATTGAAAGATTGAACTTAGTCAAGAGTACTTATGCTACTGCTAGTATTCATTAAGACCTTATATGAATGAGGATAAACCTTGTGTTTTATGTTTTTACGTGATATGAGAAATGTGAATTCAATCAATGCTCAAGTAGTCAAGACTAGATTAGTGGTTATCATATTCATGCTATATTATTATTACAACTTATTAATTTTGGAAGAATAAGGGTATTTTGATATTTCAAAGTATTGGGTTAGGGAAGTCAAAACCCTATAATGAACCCCGAAGGTTTTAGAAAACTTTAACTCTTAAGTTAGTAATGATATTGATTTAGTCTATTGCATATTATGATTGATAGTGAATAATCAAGAAACCATAGATCAAGACAATATAACTTAGGAAGAATCTAAGAAGCACTTTGTTAATTTTTAAACAATTTCTTCTTAGATTTGAAGCATGTTATATAACACATGAGTGTTTATTATTTGAGTCAGTGAGTAGAATGATAGGAAGTCATAGACCCTGATATTTGTAGGTATGCAATGAGGGACTCTTTGAAAGGATAAAATTACCTAAACTTACATATTGTGTATATATATATCCTGGATTAAGGATTAAATTCTAAGTTAGATTGACTAGAAATTGAGTTTAGTCAAGACAATTCATGTCTAGTGTTACTAGTCAAACAAGTCAAAACTGTAGAATGAGATAGTTTCCATGTCAAGTTAGAGGTGTGTGAACACACACCTACATTTATTGTAAACATCTATTTATATAGAAACTTTGGCCAAAGTGATGTATTTGTCTTTGCATACATCAGTCAGTTCACAGTGTCTAGATGGCGTGACATGTCAGAATGATCATACTTAGCTAGCCGATTGTCTAGAGTTGTATGGTTGATTGTGTTATGTAGGACACAATACTAGGACTCAGATGGCAACCTATTGGTTCCTTCTTTCTATACTATTTGTGAAGGGTAGGGCCACTTCTAGGAAGGAAGGTGTGTGGGGGATCACCAGTCTATGGTTGGAGGTAAAGCACTCGGATGATGCTCTCCCTCTGTAGTAGAAGAATCGCCGAGACTTGAGTGATAGATATCGAGATTTCAAATGCAGTACACTTCATGTTATGACTTATGATTGACTTATGATGTAAAATTATTCTTTTTTCCAAGTGCAACTTATTTGTAAATGTAAAGTGAAATGTTTTCACTATGATTTATCTTTGGATATATTGTACTTTCAAGGTTGAAAAATTATTTAGAAAATATATGCATTTAATTTAATGTGATTATGTAAATGTAAAGAAAAAAATTCATGTTTAACATGTTCATTTACTTTCTTAGTAAATTTTTTGTGTAATTCCAAGTAATATGAGATGACATGTTACATATGGTATCAGAGCTATCGGGTTCAAGACATGGACCTAGGATCTCACTACAAGAAAACTTGTCAACATTTAGTAGATTGGCTAATGTTTGAAAATTGGTTTTATGCTAGAATGGCATGGAGAAGAACCAAGAAAACTACCAGAAAGTCTATTCATTAGAATTTACCCAAGATAGTGGTTATGAAAGAACCATCCAAGGAGGTAAAACTCCAAGAGCATATTAACTATGCTGAGGGTACATGGCTGGAAGACTCTGAAACATTGGTTGATGCTCTTAAGTGTATTTGACTAGAAAGGAAACAACGCAAAAAACTGGCCAAGAAACCCATTATTCCTACTCATGTAGTTAAACTGAGTAAACTATCTACTAGTCACGACATGCCATTTGGGTGTGGTCATGATACCCCTTTTTTAGGAAAAGAGGTGATGGAGGAGTACTTGTGTGTACATCCACCCTCTAAGTTTGTTTTATTGGATTCCAATGGGGAAAAGGAACCTGAGGAATATCCTTTCACCGACAGTGACATGTAGTCTTGTTGAGTTATCTATCTGAATAAGGATGTATTTATACCCAGAATAAACTATAATACAGATGAGATGTTTGTACAAATATGAGTTTTTTGAATAGATTTATTGATGAATTTTCAATTAATGAGATGCATTATTTTTGAATTCTAATCTATAACTTGATATGAATATTAGGTGTGATATAGAGTATCATCATGGTTCAAACTCGAAAAAATCTTGAAGATAGTCAAGGAGAGTCAAATACCTCTGAAAACCCAATGGTTAAGCTGGATTAGATATTGACCATGCTGAATGAGACCAAGGAAAGGCTTGGATACTTGGAACATGAAGTTAGGGGTCAAGGCAGATCTAAAGGAGAAAAAGAGGACTCACATCAAGGGGATTATGATTATGTCCATGAACCTAGTATTCATAGTGAACAAAGGGAGGATGTTGATAAGACTAAGTCTCAAGAAGAGAAAAGAAGTAGACTTGCCTTAGAGATATCAAGAGATATGAAGAAAGTGACACCACCCAAGTTTGATCGAACAGTAAGTGGTGATGCTGCAGAAGCTTGGTTGACAGAGATGGAAAAGTATTTTGAGATCATAAATTACTCTAAGATAGCCAAGGTAGTATGGGGTGCCTACCAGTTGGTAGGTGAAGCCTCCACTTGGTGGATGAATAAGAAAATGGAATTGGGGTTAAGTTCTCTAAGCTTAACTTGAGATCAATTTATGGTCATATTTCGACAGAGGTGGTTACCACAACTTTTCTTTGACCAAATGCTAACAGATTTTTAGAATCTGCAACAAGGAGAAATATCAATGGTTGAATATTGGGAGAAGTTCATTGGTCTCCTAAAGTATGTGCCACAATATCAGAAAGATGAGAGGTTTAGAATTAGGAAATTCATCATGGGTCTGAATTCCCAGATAAGTGGAGAAGTGGATGTGCATGGTCCTACCAGTATGGACCAAGTTTTTGAGAAGGCAATCAAACAAGAGCAAAAATTGAAGACAATTTTTACATATCACGAGAAGAATCACAAGAGGTTTAACAAGTCACCAACTTCTCAACCTTTCAAGAAAAGGAATGACAAACAAGATGTGAGTAAGAAAAGTGACAAGGGCTCCAAAAATATCAGGAATGGACCTAGAAATGAGAAGGAGAACAATAGCAATTTCTAGAGGAATGATAATAATTCTAGTAAACCTATGTAAAAGTGAGGACGTCTTGGAGGATGTTTCTCTTGTGGTGGAGATTATTATGCAAATCAATGTCCAACCAAGAACCAAGGATTTCAGTAGTGTAGTAACACATTACCTACTCAACAAGCAACTTTTCAATAGAGGATCCATGCAGCTTTGGACAATCACCAGGTGGAGTACTAGATTACTCCCATAGAGATACTAGGTACTTTGTTTGGAGTTTCTATTTATATTTTATTTGATAGTGGAGCAACTAAAAGTTTTATTTCTCTAAGAGTATTGAATAAATTTCCTAGAATAGCTAGATATATGGATAAACCATGGTCAGTTGAATATGCTAACTAGACTAAAGATCAGGTAGAGCAATGCCTATTTGAAGACAAGATTGATCTTCCTACTTTTTTGACTGAGGTGAATTTGTATGTAGCCTCGTAGGTTCCTATGATGTTATCTTAGGAATAAATTGGTTATGGAGACATAGGGCCAATGTTGACTATTTACAAAAATAGTTGAGTGTCTAGATGATGTAGGAAACAAAGTCTGTTTGTAAGGCATGCAAAGAGAAGTCAAGATTAGACCAATCTCTTCTATATAACTAAAGAGGGATAGGCAAAAAGGTTGTCAACTTTTTGCAGTCAAGAGAACAAGTTGTAGAGGATCCTAGTAAGCAAAATGAAACCATGGAGAACTACCCTTTCCTTTGAGATTTTTGGGATGTTTTCCTAGATGAACTTCCAGGGTTACCTTTGAAGAGAGCTTTTGATTTCTCAATTGATATAATACCTAGATCTGAGTCAATTTCAAAGGCGCCATACCGTATGACTACTACAGAGTTGATGGAATTGAAAGCCCAGCTTTAGGAGCTATTGGCTAAAGGGTTGATTAGACCTAGTGTTTCACGTTGGGGAGCACCTATGATCTTTGTCAAAAAGAAGGATGGAACCTTGTGTTTCTATATAGACTATCGTTTGCTTAACAAAGCAATGTTAAAGAATAAGTATCCTCTACTACGTATTGATGATCTTTTTGATCATATGCGTGGCACATTAGTATTCTTTAAGATCGATTTACAATCCATATATTATTAGTTGAGAATAAAAGATGAAGACATTCATAAAACAACTTTTAGAACAAGGTATGGACATTATGAGTTCACATTCTTACCTTTTGGACTTACGAACACCCCTACAACATTCATGAATTTGATGAATAGTGTTTTTTGAGATTGTTTGGATAAATTTGTTCTAGTGTTTCTAGATGACATTCTTATTTATTTTAAGAATGAGGAAGAGCACTTGCAACATCTGCAGTTAGTTGTGCAACAGTTGAGATAACATAAGTTGTTTGGGAAGCTTTCTAAGTGTACCTTCTTTCATAAAGAGATACAATATCTGGGACATATAATATCAGCTGAAGGAATTTCAATAGCTCTTGTTGAGATCAAAGATATACTTGAGTGGCCTTGTTAGAATGCACAGGACAACTAAGAGGGGGGGTGAATTAGTTGTATGTTAAAAATTTAAATCCTCAAAGCAATTTCAAACATCATCCACTAATAATGCATTAGTAAAATGTAAACAAATGAAGCATCAATGTAAACACATCCAAACACATAAGAACACCAGATTTACGTGGAAAACCTAACAAGGGAAAAACCACAATGAGGATTAGCTCACATATATATGAATAACAACACCAAAAATCAATAGGCTCACTACCCAGAAGAGAGAAGAAAGAAGAAGACTATTTGATGCGGAGCGCACAGTGGAAGCGGACACCTTATCAAATTTTTTTGAACCTTTGAACCTGTCGAGCCTATTGAACCTTCAAACTCACTATTAGTAGGACTTAATACCATCGGCAAACTCAAAAAATATTCCACCGACACTCTGATCACTCCGATGTCACCTTCGAACCACACTCGTCGGCAAGACTTAGATCATCGGCGAACACTTATGAACATTGGCCGATGTGCCGATACACTTGACTTTGTTTGACTACCCCTGACATTTCAGTGTGACTACTCCCCATCGGTGAACTCCTTGTTTATTCTCCCAATATGCCAATATATGTTGTCTTCAGTGAGATCAAAACCATTCTACACCGATGCACCTCTTATCGGTCCAACACCGTTGATCGATATAACTTCCAAAAGCTTCCCTGAGGGGTTGTATTACACCGATGACAACTTCTATAACTCTGCAACTACACAGACACTAAACAAGTATACAGAAACAAAAACTCAATAGAACAGAAAATAATCTAACTCTAAGGAAGTCATTCCATTGATTTCAAAGAAATCTCAACCAGTGGAATGCTTCTGATTTACATCTCTGCAATTAAACCGAACAAAATTTTTTATTGCTTCTTCTCAGAAAATATATACATACATCAATCTTCTCTGCCTTTGTGTCTTTGTGTCCCTTAATGAACACAACCCTGCTATATAGAATCTCATATCAGCAGTTACATAAGGTGGAAAGTGAATCGCCCTACAACTGCCTCTGCCATTCGGTTACATCCATTCAAATCGGTTACAATCTTTAATGACATGTATACAGACTCAATATTATACTACTACTCGGCCAACTATGATTCAATATGGCGCTAAGGCCTTACAGACATGAAAAGACAACTTAGACAAAAAAAAAAGTAGGGATCCTCCTGATCCTCAGTGTCTCGGGGTGCTCCTGCATCATACAACCAAACAACAAAGATTTCCAAGTCCCTTGGAATGTATATGCAAAACAAAACAATTTTCATCTTCATCTCTATTTGTCCTGGTCTTTATCTTTCACTCTGCCATTTTAGCTTCAGGCTTCAAATCTTCACATCAATGGAATAGTGGCGACAAACCAACCAACAATTGCAAACTACTATCAACATTTCAGAGTATCTTCAGGCTCCTTCTACTCCTAGCAATGGAGTACTCTCAGACTGATCAAATCCTCAATGACTACAACACAATGCTCAATTAGATGTCCATCCTACATGCTGCTACAGACTAATTCCTCTCGTCCAACAGCAGATCCTAGAGATGCACTACCACTCTCTCTCGCAGTGGCCTTACTTTGCACCCTTTTCTAGCCAAATCTCTATTGGTGAATGGTCATGACAGACCTCATCATCGTCTACCCACACACTACAGGAATCCTATTCCTTCTCGCAACCAGATGGTATGAGCATCTGCAATAGTCTAGCAACTACTGTCAGCCTTCAAAATACTTTCTATGATCTATGTTTTCAAAATGGTCACCAACCAAACATTTTGCTTCAACTCTTCATCTACCTTCTTAGTGACAGAAATTAAATACACAACTACCTAGACCTTTCGCTATCTTTGATACCAATTTGATACAGAGCGCACAGTGGAAGCAGACACTTATTCAAAAAAATTTTGAACCTTTGAACCTGTCGAGCCCTTTGAACCTTCGAACAAACTATCGGCAGGACTTAATACCGTCAGCAAACTCAAAAACTATTTTGCCAACACACTGATCACTTTGATGTCACCTTCGAACCACACTCATCGGCAAGACTTAGATCATCGGGCGAACACTTATGAACATTGGCCGATGTGCCAATACACTTGACTTAGTTTGACTACCCCCGACATTTTAGTGTGACTACTCCTCGTCGGTGAACTCCTTGTTTATTCTCCTGATATACCGATATATGTTGTCTTCGGTGAGACCAAAACTGTTTTGCACTGATGCACCTCCTATCGGTCCAACACCATTGATCAGTATAACTTCCAAAAGCTTCCTTGAGGGGCTGTATTACACCGATGATAACTTTTGTAACTCTACAACTACGCAGACACTAAACAAGTATACATGAACAAAAACTCTATAGAACGGAAAACAATCTAACGCTAAGGAAGTCATTCCACTGATTTTGAAGAAATCTCAACCAGTGGAATGCTTCTATATTACATCTCTACAATTAAACTGAACAAAACTTTTTATTGCTTCTTCTCAGAAAATATATACATACATCAATCTTCTCTGCCTCTGTGTCTCTGTGTCCCTTAACGAACACAACCCTACTATATAGAATCTCATATCGACAGTTACATAAGGGAAACCAAATCACCCTACAACCACCTTTGCCATTCAGTTACATCAATTCAAATCAGTTACAATCTTTAATGACACGTATACAGACTTAATGTTATACTGCTACTTGGCCAACTATGATTCAATATGGCGCTAAGGCCTTAAAAATATGAAAAGACAACTTAGACAAAAAAAAGTAGGGATCCTCCTGATCCTTAGTGTCTCGGGGTGCTCCAGCACCACTATTATAGAGAGATTCACTATCTCAAAGTAACATGAGAGATCCACCACTGCCACTCCTTGCCATCCACAACCTTTGGCTCACTACCTCCAGTAACTGTTGGCACACTAAAATATGGACACCTTCTGCTCACTGCATTCTGGAGTCATAAGCATTTAAGTTCACACTTCACTACCCTTGATTCACATTCACATGTTCTTCTCTGCCTTGCTCCACTTATCTTCATCTTGGATTTATACCATCTACAACCAAGACCTATCTCAATTAGGTCAGTCCTAATGAAGCATGTGCATTACACACATGTAAAATTAATTAGGTTAGCACTAAACACTTCCATGGTGGAAAGAAGTGAAAGTGGACCATGTCAAGGGATAAATAGGACTCAAATTTGTATCACCAAGCTACTTATCACATCCACAATCCATGAGGTACCTCCGCAAATGATGCTAGTAAGTCAAGTTGGCCAAACCTGAGCTAATGACCATATTTATGCTTCTCCAAGTCCAAGAACATCATGTGGACCAGAGAGACACTCCAAAGCATTCACATACCTTCCCAAAATACTCATCATCATCATAAACTTCTACAAAACTATTGCAACCATCTAAATCAAAGAATGTCTTCATTATGCACATTAGGACACACTGTTACTGATTGCCAACACAAGAACTAAACTTGCAGAGCATCCCAACACTAGAAAATCCAAAGGAAGGTAGATACAGATAATATAAGTACTCTCCTAGATCGATAAGATAGGAAAGCTCAATGTGGAGCATTCTCATTTCTCCCAGAAACCTTCTTACATAGTCAAATATTCTATCAAACACATCTACTTCTGTATGATCTAGAACTTGAAACTCTGGATATAACAGCTCTGATCAACACTTCCAAACCACACAAGCATATCTTCAAATAGGAAGAAATGCAGAGCAGAATACTGAGAGTACCTCTGTTAGACTGCACATCTTTTTATCAAAATTTCTCAAAAGCACTTGGAAACCAAGTGAACCATCTACTAGGAGTTGACATCAATGACAACACCAGCAAGTTTCTAATAATCTCCCCCTTTTTCATTGATGGCAACACCAACTCTTTGAAAAACCATCAAAACCTACAATATCTCTTACTCCCCCTAACAGAAACAACTCTTACTTTTCACACACCTTTCTGCACAATGGTTTTTCAATCACTTCTACTCTCTCTCCCCCTTTGACATCAATGGCAAAGGGAAGCAACTACAATACCAACAAGTATCTGCTTCATCTCCACTATTCTCACTTTTCTACACTCTCTCCCTTAATATCATAGGATATGCTCCATATGACTATACCAACCAATAGTATCTCTACCTACTCCCCTTAGAGGTAGCCATCAACATCAGTCTAGGTCAAAAAAATTGTATCTTGAAATGCTTCCTAGATAGATGCACATACTTATGCATCTAGTTAAGAGGAGGGGCAATAACCCCTAACTTCTGCTAGATATACTTAGAAGTATCCTTAGAGAGAGCCTTTGTAAAAATGTTTGCAACTTGATCCTTGATATGCACATACTCCAACTTCACCTTATTCTCTGCAACCTTTTCTCTTAATAAATGATACCGGATTGAAATATGCTTTGTCCTTGAATGTATCACCAGATTCTTTGAAATGTTGATAGCACTTGATCACATAAGATAGGAATAGGTTCATCATATGACACTTTGATATCCTTCAATGTCTACTTCATCCATAACACCTGTGTATAGCAAGATGCTGGTGCAATGTATTCTGCCTCTACAGTAGATAATGACACTGAGTCCTACTTCTTACTTAATAATGAGACAAGTCTACTTACCAGAAAGAAAGCACCACCACTTGTACTTCTTCTATCATCTGTACATCCTTCCTAATATGCATATGTGATGCAGGAGCATCCGGAAGCATTCAAAACAATTGAGACAGTTGATAGTGAAGTTGTAGAGTACTGAGAGGGTGACCTTGGAGAATACCACATTTTACTGCATTGGCATATCAAAGGTTGCAGAGCTGGAATTAGCATCTAGGCATAGTCATCTACAACATATCCAAAATTTAGATCATTTGGGCTCAATTTCAGAGACATATCGCTATCAGAAGATTACCTGCCTTTTACCTATTTTCACAGAGTAGAGCCAACAATGTTCAGTGATGTGTAATTAGCTTGCGGAGCAATTCTGTGATTTGTGGAGCTAAAAGGAACATTATTTAATGAAGTTTAGGGCCTGGCTAACTTTCCCTGAGATCCACATGCAATATCATTCATTTGTGAAGGAGTTCTAAACAATTAGGTCTGACCTACCCATGTACACATGTTTCATACTAGCCGTTGCAATTAGGCCAACTTGATAAGGATTTGAAGCTTGCGAAGGATATAAATGAAGGAAAAAAGATTTGTTACAAGGTACCAATGATGGAATGAACAAGTATGTGAAGACATGAAGAAAATTCATAAGTGTTTTGATTTGAAGAAGAAGTTGAAGTGAAGTAGAGTGCAGAGTAGAGAACAAAATAAATTGTAGAGCAGAGAATCAAGAAGCTGGTGAAATAAATCATGAAGTAATGTTGTTATATGAATGTTTGTAACCCTGGGCTGCGACCTAGTATTTGTAAAAGCCTGAGTGGCATATATAATGTGTTTTGAGACCTTAATATAAGAAGAATGAGCTTTGAAGGCTAGGTTTTTCCTTGTTACGGTTTTCCCAGGATATATCTAGTGTCATGAGTAGATGAATGTCTCTTTCTATTGTTAACTATTTACTTATGTTGTATCTTTGATTAATCATGTTGTTAATAGTATAAGGCTGCAAGGTTGGATAGTACCTCACTGGACCCTCCTACCTTGACTGCATTAATCTATGTATGTACTCAAGGAGAAATCAATATCCCTGGGATACCATAGGCTAAACTCTAGAGTGCCTTGCAGTACCTAAATATCCTCTTTACTACTAATACATGTGACTCTTTGGGATTAACTTGAAATCTAGCCACAAGACAGACTGCATGCATGATATCTGGTCTAGTACTAGTCAAGTATAATAGTCCACTAATCATTGATCTGTACTTGCTCTGATCAGTCTTAGGAGATTCATCATCTTTACTCAATTTACAATGAGTAGTCATGGGAGTACATACCAGTTTGGAGTCTTCCATTCGACACATCTTCAACATTTCCTTAGCATATTTTGACTGTGAAATGAAAATGCCCTTTTCTGATTGACAGATTTGTAACCCAAGGAAGAAGTTAATTTCCCCACACATTGACATTTCAAATCCTTTCTGCATTTCTTCTGCAAATCTCTTGCACATACCTTCAATTCCTCGAAAGATTATATCATCAACGTACACTTCCACAATCAAAATTTGATCTTCTTCAACTTTGAAGTACAGATTGCTATCTGCAGTGCCCTTTTTGAATCCTTGCTACAAGTACCTATCCAACCTTGCATAACAAGCTCTAGGATCCTATTTGAGTCCATACAATGCCTTCTTCAATTTGTAGACCATATTTGGATCATCTGATAACTAAAAGCCTTCCGGTTGCTCAATGTACACCTCTTCTTCCAACTCCCCATTTCGGAATGTAGATTTCACATCCATCTAATAAACTTTGAAGTCTTTGTGAGCTGCAAAGGCCAAGAACAATCTAATGGCCTCTAATCTTGCCGCTAGAGCAAATTTTTCTTCATAATATATTCCTTCCAGTTGTGAGTAGCCTTTACACACAAGCCTAGCCTTATTTCTGGCTACTTCTCCATTCTCATTCAACTTGTTCTGGAAGACCCATTTAATTCCTATCACATTTTTTTTGCTAGTCTTGGGACAACTTCCCAAGTCTGATTCTTCTCAATCTACATCAGTTCTTCCATAGCCTTGATCCAGTGCTCATCTTTACTTGCTTCAGTCACTGTTTTGGTTTCTATTTGAGAAATTAAGCACAAATTTACCTATTCATCTACCATAGAAACACTTCTCCTTGTTAAGACACCTTTGTTCTTATCTCCAATGATTTGATTTTTAGAATGATTCTTCTACACATACTTGGGGGTCTTAGGAATCCTTTCTGGAGTGTCTTCTTCATTAACTTGCTTCTCCTTTTACTTTTATTCCTCTCTTTCATCTTCTCTACAAGGGGTCTCATCAGATTCATAACCTTCTAATAGCACTAAACTTTGACATGGTTCTTCATCTACTTTGACATTTGCACTTTCCACTAATTTCTTCAGTCTCTTGTTGTAGCACCTGTAAGCCTTGCTCTTTGTAAAATATCCAAGGAAGATTCCTTCATCTAATCTTGTATCAAACTTTCCCAAGTTCTCTTCATCTCTCCTAATGTAGCATTTACTTCCAAACACTCTAAAGTATTTTACAATAGGAGTTCTTCCATACCATAGTTCATATGGAGTCTTTGAACTGTTGACCCTGGCTTGCACTCTATTTTGTATGTAGATTGCATTATGAATGACTTCTCTCCAATAGATATCTAGTATATATGCTTCTTTCATCATTGTCCTTGCTACTTCCTAAACTATCCTATTCTTCCTTTCCATAACTCCATTCTACTGAGAGTCCTAGGTGCTGTCAAATGCCTTTTTATTCCATGATCTTCACAAAAGCAATTAAACTCGTTGGAGGTGAACTCACCACCTCTGTCAAACCTCAAACACTTGATTTTCAAATCAATTTCATTTTCAACCATAACCTTGAATGCTTTGAACCTATTTAGTGCTTCAGATTTTTCTTTGAGAAACATTACCCAAGTCATTCTAGAATAATCATCAATCAACAACATGAAATACCTATCACCTTGAAAGCTTCTTACCCTTGTAGACCCATATAGGTCTGTATGTACTAACTCTAGAGGTTCGGTGGTAGAATACTCTTTGATCTTGAAGTTCTTCCTTGTTTGCTTCCTAATCTGACATTCCTTATAGGTTGCATTGATAGGCTTTGTAATTCTTGGTAGATCCCTCACAGCTTGAGTAGAGCTGGTCCTCACTAGGCTATCAAAATTGATGTGACACATTCTTCTATGCCACAACCCACTTTCATTAACTTGAGTCATAAAAAACATACCATTAGCACCTTTGAGCTGATATATATTTCCTTTTGTTCTTGTTCTTGTAGCAACCAAAGTTCTAAAGTCTTCCTTTCTGATTTCACAACCATCATCTTGAAACTCAAGATTATATCCTCTGCTACACATTTGTCCTACACTTACAAGATTATGTTAGAGGCCCTTGACATAAAGAACATCATCTATATTATGCTTGCCATCAGAATTGATTGAACCTTTTCCACAAATCTTAGTAGATGCATCATCTCCAAACTTAACATATCCTCCATCAAACTTCTCAAGCTTAACAAACTTATTCTTATCACCTATCATATGATTTGAAAATCCACTATCAATTAACTAGTGTTTCTCCTCTTCTCTTGCATGAAAGACAGTTACCAAGGCTCCTTTGATATTGTGCCCTATGTCTAGAGCAATTTCCTTCATACATATTTCAGAGTTAGCAGAATTAGTTCCATAGCCATGAACAAGCATTCATTACTTTCATCATTTAGATAGTCAGACTCATCATTAGATATGTTAGCATCTTCTTTAACATAATAACTCCTCTAGAATGATTTACCCTTGTTGTCCTCGTACTTGTCATTTGAAATTTTGATTGGACATTTTGAAGCATAATGACCTATTTTTCCACAACTAAAACATTTGCAGAGTAACTT
This sequence comes from Cunninghamia lanceolata, assembly GCA_027924645.1. NCBI lineage: Eukaryota > Viridiplantae > Streptophyta > Pinopsida > Cupressales > Cupressaceae > Cunninghamia > Cunninghamia lanceolata. The sequence continues at coordinate 13,345,754 of BSBN01000655.1, forward strand.
ACCTCTATATTTTCCAGAGCCCTTTTTCAATCTGCTCACAAAATTTGCTTCCACTTCATCAAAGTCATCTGAATCAAATTCAACATTCTTTTCTGTCTTACTAGCCTTAAAAGTAGTTTCTTTTCTTGGCTCATCTTGATGAAATTGTCTTATCTCAAAAGTAGTTAGAGCACCAAACATTTTATCCCTAGAATAATCATCCAAATCTTGAGTCTCTTCAATAGAAGAAACTTTAACACTATAAAATTTTGGAAGAGTTATTAGTACCTTCTTTACCACTTCTTTTTCCTCCAGTTACCCACCTAGACCATTGATAGAATTGAAAATTTCATCCACTCTCTACATGCAATTTGCAATATTTTCATTCTCTAACATCTTTAGAGTTTCAAACTTGGCCTTCAAAATCTACATCTTTGCTTGCTTGACCTTGTCATCTCCTTCATAGGTACTTTCCAACTTCTTCCACATCTCATGAGTAGTTTTGTAGCACATTACCTTCACTAATACAGAATCAGAAAGACTATTCAGAAGAGCACTCCTTGCCTTGCCATTATTCTCATATTCTTTAATCTCATCTTCATCCTGTAGACCATTAGTAGGTATAGTGTACTTTTTGTCATCTATCTTCCATACGCCATATCCTAAAGACACAAGAAAGCTTTCCATCCTAGTTTTCCAAAAATCATAATTTGTTCCATCAAACACTAAAACCTCCATACCTTTCCTATGCGCCATCCGGATCTACCCCAAGCGGTTAAGCTTCTTCAGGGAACTTGGCTCTGAGGGCACAAGGGTGGACATCCTTGTCTAGGAAAGGAATATTCTTCACTATTTTCTTCAGATCCTAAATATTTATCCTCTACTTTGATCTCCTGTAACTCCTCTCCACAAGATTATGCACCTATAACCTGCAATCAAAAGAGAGGGGTTGGGGGTTGTGGTGTTTAGGAGCTTGCCTTAGTGCAAGCCCTGTAAATAGCATTCAAGCCTTCCAACACTATTGTTAGATAGAGTGTGTGTCCTTGGTGGACAGAGGCAAAAGCAAATGATAAGATTGATTGATTGAAACACAAAGTAGATATCACCTCAGAGGTGAAGCCTTCTCGGGAAATAGAGATCTTTCACACCATGAGGAGATGGATTGATGAAGCCAAATCTGCAACAAAACACATACAAACACAACACAATACTTCTCTACAACACAATGAAAGCCTTGAATATCTTTAGCTCAATATCACATGTTCACATTATCCATCTAGGTTTAAAATGAAGTCCTAAACATGTTTATATATGCATTCTTGCTAACATTCATAATTCAAATTGAAAAGGCAGACAAAGGGAAACCTTTTAACGGTCACTTTGCTGATAATTTAAATTTGGGTCCTGGCAAAATAGGTCTGGACTACGGCATGGGTGCCCAAGTCCAGGGACCTATTTTTAGTCTAGATTAACATTAAATTGGACCCCTAAGCCCCCTTTTAAATGGGTTTCAGGGGATTTTGCTTCAGGACAAGTTTTACACATGAATGATTAAACTAAGGAGACCTAGGAGCTAAACTTAGGAGGTAAAAGTCCTAGGGGGACATTTTACGACATAAACAATAGACTACATCACCACATAACTTTAGACTACACCGTAAACATGCAATACAAAACCCAAAGTGTAGGGACTCATAGCTGTACCCTTTATACTACACCAGGGGGAAGACACGCCAAACAAAACCCAAGTGTGGGGGGGACTCATTGCCACACCCTTGATACCACACATGGGGGAAGACACATGGAATACACAAGTGCCGTATAGCATGCCATAGATAAACTATACGTCTTAGACACAACAAACATGGGTGATGGAAGGAGATTATTGCTAAGTCGCTACCATCTAAAACATGCTATAGACACACATGATAGTTGGGCTTATGCCATAACAACCACCAAAGACACACTTAAGGGAGGATAGCTCAAGATCCAACCCCGCCTCCTGATGAGGACTCTATATAAAAGGATGTGCACTAGCTCAAGAGATACACTATCCTACCTCGCGATGAGGGCTTTGTATAAAAGGATACACACTAGGTCAAGAGATACGTTATCCTGCCTCGCAGAGAGGGCTTTTTCATTGCAATGAACTTGAGTGGCAGTCAATTCATGCTAATGATTCTTTGTTGGTTTTTCATTCACTTGAGCAAGTAGTCACTTGAAAGTTATTTTGGCAAGTAGTTCTTCACACTACTTTCATCTTGACAGTAATTTGGTTGGCATTGGTATATACATGGCTTGGTATATTTTAGTTCATACATAATTTGCCCTTTGCAAATTTGTTTTGCATTTGGATGATCATATCTTTGACAATGGTGATTGGCATACATGACAATGGCTTTGTTTGTGATTAACATTTGGTTTTGAAAATGTTGATGCTAATTCAATACAGCAAGATGGTACTCATGCTCATTTCTTGACATGCTCATGCTTTAATTATAGTGTTATCTCTGTCTCGACAAGATGAATGTAGATAATGAAGTGTCAATATTACATAGCATGGTGATATTTGTACTAACTATGTTTGAAGTTGCAGTCTGTTCACTTGCTCGGTGATGATCAATATTTGGAGACATTTCCTTTGAGTCTTCACATTCATTGACATGATTTTGTAAGTATTTGTAGTCACTATTCTCTAAAAAGGTTAGAGTCAGCATAGACAGTGAAGAGTATTCAAAAAGTTTTCTCAATGCACATAATGGTTTTATAGTTGGAGTAGCATAAAAGAATGAAGTATCTATATATATACACCCTCCTTGTTTCATGAAGGCACGGTGAAGTATATTGGATGTCACATTTGTTTGTATTTTCTTACACATGTGTGTATCTTGAACAATATACAGTGTCTATCGTCAAATCTCAGTTGAAATGGTAATGACAATGTTGTTCATGAGTTGATCACATTTGGTGTGACTGTGTGCATCTTGTTTATCAAAAAGACAATTATTTGATGTTGTGATGAATAGTCTTGCATTAACAATGTTGTGGTATGGTGATCATGAGTATTGGGGATAGTGCTATATCATAGTGAACAACCAGTGACATATTTCTAGTTATAGTAATGGAATTTATCTTCAGTGAGTCTAATTTAAGTGCTTTACTCATGGTTGTTGTCTTTCTATGAAGCCTATCTACAAGGGGAGCATTAAGAAATCATTTTTAGGGGGATCTTTCCATGAATATTCTCTACCTCCATTTCAACTTGGCATTATTTGTGACAGTCTCCTCAGTTGTTGTCTATCTTTGCTACATGCTCTTCATGATGCTGATATTTCATTATGGTGCTGACATTTCAGTTCTTATTTCAAATGCTCTTGATAGTTCTTATTCATGGGACAGCCTTGGTATGATTGGTATAGTTTTATATTTCTGACTTTGTTTCACATTTCAGGCTTTATGTATATATTGGAGGCATTTGCATACTTTCACTCCATTTGCCTTGATGCCAAAAAGGGGGAGAGGAAGTTGTGTTTTGCCATCATGGACAAAGGGGGAGTTTGTTGCCCTCAGTTGTTGTCCTTGATGTCAAAGACACAATCTCTCTTAGTTGGATATGGTACCTTGACATGCACATTAGTTGGATATGGTACATTGACATGCATAGTATGTGTATCATGACAATTGGTTGAATGGTGTTTACTCCTACTGGCATATATTGTTGACATGCTGGCATTGTGACATTATGTTGATTGGCATACATGATGTTGACAAATACACAGTGGTGATATGTCCTTAGTCTGGCATATAGTTGCTTATCATTATCATGGCAGTTGATATATAGAGGTGACAGTGGTATTTGACAGTAACATTGGTATATGTATCATACTATATGTTAGTTGCTCTTCATTGTTTCAAATTTGAGGTGACAGTTTGTTTTCTTAGCTTGTTCATATGTGAGCATATACATGATGATGGTTTGACATACATGAGCATATTGATAATGATTGATACTCTAGTTACCATATGTTTGTGTGGTGTCTTTTTGGTGATATCCTTGGTATGGTATTCTTATGATAAGAGTTAATGATTCATACTCTACAGGACAACAATTTTTGGCTTTGATTCCTACATGTGACCTATGTAGTTGACACATATTTGGTATTTGCTCTCATGATCATGTTGTTGATACTTATGCTCTTTGATGCAGTATGTGATGTTATGGTTGTTTCATATCAGGTGCATATTTGGTATGCTACAGGTGCATGATTGATCTTTGTCTTCTCTTTGGCATCTTTAGTTTCATAAAACAAGGATGATCACATTGTAATCATTGTTCAAAGGGACACTAAAGGAAAGGAGACATTTGATGGCTATTTTGTTTTATTTATTTTTCCAAGCAAAATTAAAAGGTTCTATCACATATCTCACAATTTTAATTTATCATGTGAGTAAAGTCTTAGAGAGGGGCTTATGTTGTGTAAAGGTTTTTTATATAGTTTGAAATGTTTCAAAAAGCACCATATGAAAAAGGCATGATGTCAGGCTTTTTTGTAAGTGTATAACCTGGTGAATAGGTTTCAAAGGTTGCAATTAGGTAACAGGCTTGAATTAGCCATTAGTTTTCACCAGCCCTTTTAGGGCTTACAGGAAGTTCAAGTCATCGGGCAAAAATATTTTTTTTGGATCATTATGCATTGTTTAATCTTGTGATATGAAGCTTCGAGCTAGGGTTTTCTACTTCTGAGTTCATCATGAAAATGCATGGTATCAATGGTACAATGAGTGGAATCCTATTGATGAGACAATGTTGGACGTTGCAGTTGTTTCTGGTAAAAGGTGTTGACTTAATTTTTAGCTGTTATAGTCTTCTAGCTGACCCACAAGGTGATATTACTTTCAACTCTGCACTCAGTTTGCTAAATCTTGGTATAAAGCATGATATGAGGTTTCAAATGCATGGAAGTGTTCTTTATTTCCACAATGATAACTATTACCGAGATGGCTAGGGATTCAAAAACTAAACAAGGCTTTTGTCTCAGATGTTTAAAGGCATCGATAATTATACTTCACTGTGATGGTATGGCAAAGTGTTTAACATATTTCTTGTGGGTTTGTAATACTCTTTTGTAACTTATCTTGCATAGTTATAACTGATCCCTCGGTGATATGGTCATATGAGACAATTTCTTTGATAAAAGGGTTTGGAAGTTATCAACTAGGGTTTGACAGTTTACCTTAGGGTTTCTCATGACCTTGAAGGCAGTTTTTGGTTTTGGCATTCATTTTTTGATAAAGTCTTACTTTGGTTCATTAAGTAGGTTGAGATTATAGTTTCATATTGTAATGCTCCAAAGGTGTTGAGTTAAACCATTATGGGTCTATTTGACCATACATAAAAAAAATTATTTTTTCATGTACAGTTACAAATTATTTTTAGATAGTTGATACAGAGTAGTTGGAAATTGGTTAAGACAGTTGCTTTTATACAGTTATCTCTCAAACTGTCTGTAGAGAGAAACAAGGGCTTGAACAGAATGTAATATGTTGTGTATAAAATCTAATATAACATTGATAATGAATGAGAGAGAGTGAGTGCATGAATTGTTGAGGTTATATCAGTCTGGTGCAAAGAGAAATAGAGTGCCCCTCTGTAATTTAAATTATTCAATTCATTGTAATGGTTGAGATAAGCCAGTGAGGCGCTATTGTTAGTGAGACAATGTTGAAAAGCCAACGAGGCACAAAAAGCCAATGAGGCACTATTGTCAGTGAGACATTGTTGAAAATGCTAGTGAGGCACAAATAGCCAGTGAGGCACAAATAGCCAATGAGGCATCTATATTTGCTAGTGAAGCACATTTTGATTAAGCTAGTGAGACATCTTTCCTGAGTCATTTTTATTCCCCAAGAGGGTTTTCCACTCATACAATTTTCTGTGTTATGGTCTCTCTATGTGTGATCCATTGGTGTTTTATGTCTAAACTTTCCATTACATTCATTGTTCAGTGTTTCATAGTTTAACTGCTGCATATGTGACATAATGTTCATTATGGGTCAGTACAAATGCACAATATATCTAATACTTATCTCTATACAATAAAGAAATAAAATTGCCCTACTGTTTGTCATAGTTCACCAACAGTTGTTTTTTTCATTCATGTTCACAAATTAATATGTCAATACACTACAACTCATAAATGAATGTTTTTCTTTCATCATACAAGGGTTGAAGTTTATGGTTGGTGAAGTTTATTGATTGTTGCCAAAAACAAGTCTATTTTATGAGACACTGATTCATCCCCCTTCTCAGTGTCTCTCATACTCCAACACTTACCACTCTTTACCATCTCATAAACAAAGTGATACTAAACATCACCATTCTTCATACAAGCATGGTATATGGGGTCCCTATCCAAACAAATAGCACTCTGACTATCACATTTGATTTGAACCATCCTAAAATCAAAATCATCTCCTAAACACAATATCTATAACCAAACTGCCTCTTTACAAGCATATATAGAAACCATATACTCTTCTTTGATAGGGGACAAAGAAACTATAGGCCCCCTCTTACTCATCCAACTAATATCACCTTGAAATAAAGAAAACACATAGCCACTAGTGGACCTTTGACTATCCAAGTCACCTATCCAATCTATATCAACAAAGCCTTACATGTTTAATAAATTTCCGATATCATTCAAACCGTGATAACATAAGAAATAATGAGAAGTTTGTTGGACACACCTAGATACTGAGAGGGTGGGTGAATCAATATTTGAACAAATCTCAAACCCTTCGGAGCAAATCAAAACTTAAACTTTACAACATTAATAGAAACATGAAAGATCAACATAATGCACAACACCACACATCACCAGATGCACGTGGAAAAACCTAAAGGGGAAAAACCATAGTGAGGATTAACTCACAATATATGAAGCTCATTGGTATAAAAGATTACAACTTTGTTTTAGAGCTACAACCCAGGGAAGCTACTACTCCCTGTTGACTTTATTTTAGGGCTTCAACCCAAGGAAGCAACTACTCCCTAAAGAAAGGTTTTAGGGTCACTTCCAAGGAAGCTACAACTCCCTATAGACTTTGTTTTAAGGCTACAACCCAAGGAAGCCACTACTCCCTGAACTGAGAACAAACTTAGAAAATATTACATCATGATAGTCCTTCTACTATCTGAAACTGACAATGAAGCTTGCTCCTTTTGATGATTACAATTCTACCTTTTTTATGATTGAATCAGTTAGGCACACTCTTCACTTCCCTTCTATCACAAAAATATCTTCAAGATGAATACAGGCATGATCTATCACTTCTGCTCTTTCTCCTTCAGTCGCACATCATAATGCATTATTCATCCATATTCTACTCCTTACATTTAATTTGCAATCATACCTCACCTACAATAGCTAGGCTTACAATATATACATGATATTACATTGACTACATTACAAGTTGGCTAGAGACATTAAGAATATTACAATTACAAGTTGACCAAAGTTTAAACAACATGAAACTTGTAGAGGGAAATCCCTATCATGAACCACACACAACAAAAGGAAGAGGAACACATCCTGTGGATCCAAACACATGCTTAACTTGGTCCTAAACATCCTTAATAGCATCATCCTTCATAGAATAACATCTAAACACTTCACATAATTGAATTAGGTCACCCTTAAGAAAGAAACATGAATCTTGTAGCACATCATTCATTACAACTTGGCGGTACTCATGAATGATTAAGCATTACTTATGCTTCTTATTGATGAGTCAACATGACCCATACAACATTTACAAACACTCCTTGAACTCTGCACAACAAGAACTTTGTGCTACACACCTTCAACATACTTTAGTCAACCAGGAAAAAGCATAATCTAGAAATACCTTCATTCTGACCACAACCTATTTCGGAGAAACTAGAAAACACCTTGTAGAGCAATAAGAAACATCACAAGATCATTAGGATCATTCTTCATTAGCCAATTCACCATTTCATGTAGCAAGAAGTTGGCACAAGCCAACAAACATTGAAACTAGTCACTAGATAATATAGTCCTGCACTCTATCACTCACAACTTTCTATGTAGAGTAACAAATGATGTGAAACTTTGGATTTAGCACCTTTATAGCATACTAAACTTAACTTCTAAACTACATGACCATATCTTCAAATGTAGAGGAATGCAGAGCATTCTCCCAAATAGTCTTCCAGACAACTTCCTACAGTAGAAACCTTCACCAACATCCAGAGACTAGAGCCTCTTTGTAGCAACACATACTTCCTTAGGAACAATAGGAAAGATCATACAACATGCTACAGGCCATTAGCAACATCCTCTCAACATCAGCATTACTTCTAATAATCATCTTAATGCTTTTAATTCTCATCTTAATGCTTCTAATTCCCATATTAATATATCATGATATCATCTCTGCTGACAAAAAGCATACTAAATACAACCTTAACAAGGCATGACATCCAACCATGAACATCAACAACATCACTATTAGCACATCATCATAATATAACATTAACGTAAGCATCCAAGCTAAGTGTTGACATCAATGACAACGACATCAATGATAACCTTGTCAGCAAGAGACACATTGGAGCTTCATGATTGTTGTCATTGATGGCAACAAAGTTCATCCCACACATCCGCAGGACATGGTGTGCCTATACTAGAAGTCAGATTGAAGAGTGTTGTGATCCGGTAAGCAAGAACAGAGCATGTGGCAAGGTCTGACAGTCAGGTCCGGATCTCTCAGAGGAAGTATCTTTGGAAAGTGCAGACTTGGGGAAGTCAAAAGCAGTACCTTGACTGATAGATTCTAGGAATTGAGCCTCTGATGATGAAAGAGTGAATAGATATGAGCATTCAAGTATTGGGGTCCTATTTGGTAGAACAGACAGAGGAAGAACTGACTAGCAGAGGATTAGACATTATTCCGGATGAGATGTTGATGGTGATCAAGATTCTTAAGGTATCATTCATGATTGACCGATTTGTTAGATAACTCTTATAAGTATCTATTTGATCTGCATCACTTGGTAAGCAAGGATTCAACCGACAGAGTAAAGTTTGGGAAATACTGACTATTCCGGATGCCGACTAGAAAGAGGATGAAATCCTTTGTGCGGATATATATACTGTTGACATTTCTTCTGAATCAGCATTAGGGTTTGCCACTTCTAATGCACAGGCAGATTCAGGCCAACTAAATACAGGAGGTTGCGTGAGCTCCTCCCCTTCACTTCTGGTTCTGCCGCACCAAGGGGGGGATCCCTATAACTCAAGATGTAACCTTGACTAGCTCAAAGATAGAAGGATCTAACTTGACAACAACAGGCAGAATACTCTCATGTATGGACCAAGATCTGCATGATAGATCACAAGGCTGGCAACATTCTTGGACATGATGTCTGGTTGGGTATGAGAGTATGCAGGGGGTTCCTAATCCTACTCCTACAACTAACAGGTGGAGGTATGAAGTGTTTTGATATGAATTTGGATGCAAAGCTGGACATGGTGTATAACACAAGAACACAGCATGATTGGTGCCTATCCAGGGCTTGGAGTCGGTAGACATACACCTGTGAATGATCAGCATAAATAGCTAAAACTGGATTTCAGGGGGATACACATGATATCTGCCTTACAGATATCTCCCAATATAGAGTGTTGAGCTATCTCTACTTATGGCATCCCTACTGCAGTATACCCTTCCCAATGTTCAACCTGAAAATAGTTTAATCTGCCCCTTGAGCAGAGGTTAAAAGATCAGACATTCAACATAGGAATTCTATGCTCTAGAATCTAAACATAAGCAAACATCCAGATCCAGAAGAAGGATACATGCAATACTGGAGACAGAATTAACACAACACATGCTAAGACAGCATTACTCATACAAGATCAACCATGAAATCAGTGGATTCATGCCAAGTCCTACAACAGGAGATACATAAACTCACAAGATAAAATGTACAGAGCAACCAGATCAGCTGGTTATGGATTACAGGGCCAAAAATCCATAGCTTTCAACAACCTTGAATGAATAACATCGTCTGCATTATATAGCAGGAGGATGTATTCAGCATTAACTACCAGGTTGACCAAAAAGCCCGCCAGATATACAGTATGATAAAAATGGCGCCCAAACATTAATGCAGCAGGTAGGGGAGGAGACAGGAAGATTTTTCGAGCCTTGCGCCGCCGCCTAGGGATTCAGATCTTCAATCAGGTACTAGACCAGCCCACGCCATCGCCCATACCTCTGCAACAATCGCCATTAATGGCGCACCAACCCGCGGCCTTGGGAAGAACATCAGACAGTTAATCGCAACCACTTCCCGCCGATAATCATCATCATGATATTTGAATATGCAGGATAACATTATCCCACATGCACCCCGCAGCAACCTCATTAACACTTTATATACTAGGTCATGAGCATATATCATGTCGGTGCTTTTGCTCCTGACGACACTAGTATAAGACTTCATCATCATCATCCTCCAGCAGCATGATATCCTGTTGCCCGAAATATCACCCTGACGTCATCATCATATTGCAATACAACCGCATGATATTCGCCTTCACCCGCACAACCGGATCCATCAGAGAAACATCCTCCTGCTGAGCTTAAACCAAAAGTCTGGCCGATGAACATCTTGATGACGTCATCATCATATCCTGCTGATGTCATCATCATATCTGCCTACTGCGCACCTCCTCATATCCGGATGACGTCATCATCATGTTTGCAAATATCGGGGGACCTCCTCGAGATGATCAGTGTTAGGAATATGACCCCCCCGGGACCTCGATGACGTCATCATCATATTAACATCATCATGATATTCGGAAGACAACCGGATATTTGGAAATATCCTCCTGATGCACAAATATCAGGTTGCACTGTAGCTCCTCTATAAGATCGGGGCGATAGATGAATATGATGATGCTCGAAAAGATCACCCCCACTAGATAGCGCACGAAGCCGGCAGGCGGATATCTCCTGATATCAGCATCATCATGATGCTGGAACAAACACACTCGAGTGATATGAAAATATCACCCCCTCCTTCGGAAATATCATGATGCAAATAGGCAGAAAGAAAGATATCACCCTGATATAAGGATGACGTCAGCATCATCAGGATGACAAAACAACGAACAAGAAGTAATACAACATCATCAGGATGATATTGACTAAGATCATCCTGGCATTCAAAATATGATGACCCTAGTGAATATCGGGTCGCACTTAGAACTCTTCAACAACATCATCAGGATGATCATAACCAAGATCACCCGATGATAGAAATATCACCCCGGCGAAATATCATGAAGGCAGAAAATATGATGACCTCCACAAGCAGCAGGATGATAACTGGAAATATGATGATGATGACGATGACCCTTAAGAAAGAACAAGTTAGGTCAAGCAACTCAAAGAATAACCCCTTCAGAATAACGGGGCAACATCATCATCATGCTTGGGCAAGGTGATAAATGGAAGATCACCGGAGACTTTGAAAAATCACCCTCGCAAGCAGATCAGGGCGCACTGTAGCTCATCAGCATCATCAGGATAAAAAACCAAACATCACCTGATGTGTAAAATATGATGATGACGATGAGAAACCGGTCGACGGAGAACATGATGATGCAGACCTTCATCGAAACAAACATGATGATGACGACCTCCTCCTCAAGAAAATATGATGATGTAGCTGAAAAATGCTGAGGAGGTCTATTACTTAGAACATTTTTTTGGATACTTAGGGAGAGTGCCTGAATGAAAAATGCTCAAAAAACTACCAGTCAATTCAGGCACTAACAGTGGCTCTGTCTGGGGACGTGCAGGTGAAAACCTGCAGCGAGAACCCCAGATCTCTGGGATGCAGACCAGTGCCTTATCCATTGGGCACAGAGTCAAATACTGCACTGACCTGCATCACCCAACACACTTGATGGCCTAAGGCCACCAAGAAAAGAAAAACATGTATCTCCCTTTGTCAAATATCTTGTTTTCATCTGCATGCACTGGGTCAAGCTTGGAGATACAACAGACACCCACCCACAAACAAATCTTGTCATCTGCATATTTAACCTTTTGATTCAGCTTGTCATTGTCACCCTTGTGCAGATAACCCTCAGCACCATGTGACATGTGGGTGTAGAATGTATCAAACAATGCATGTTCATATGGCATATAGCACTTATCACCTATATCATCATCATGCATTGCAACATGATCTCCTAGCTGGACTGCAAATAGGAAACACTCGGAGTCCACCACAAAACTAGGAAGATCAAGGCTCATTGTATTATATGCTGGCTCATCAAAAGAAAAGCTTTCAAAATCACAATTGTGCACATCATGTACACAACCATCTGGTACACCAGGCTGGAAAAGATCAGGCTCTGGCATCACTTTCAAGTCAGGCACACTTTCACAGTCATTTGCCTGATGTATGTTGTTTCCTCCTTCATCAAGATGAGAAACAGAATCCAAGCCAAAAATAATGTCTAGATCCTCCCCATACTCAGACAGATCCTCATCACCATATGTGTCATAAATGGGTGACCCAGGTGCATCAGTTTCATCATAGTATGCCATTTGTTCATGGGCAGCAGAGCACACCTCTTCATCATCAATGGATTCAGTCTGTGGAGGAGTATCAGCCTGTGTGTCATAAGCAAAACAGCCATCAAATGAAAAACAATCATGCTCTGAACTAGCACTTATTTCAATTTCTGACTGCTCTTCATGATCTCCATGTGTTTGAAAGGTAGGCAATGGGTCACACATAGGACTGCTTCTCTGTTCACTTATATCTTCTCTGTCTTGAGTACAATACTCACAATTGTCTCCACAGGTCCATTCTAAAGATTGCTCATTGCTGTCCACAACCTCGTTATTGTTTTCATGCTCAGCTGTCTCATCATTGCAATGGGAATCCTCATTAGTCCTTTCACTGGCATCCTCAACTGGTGAACAATCCAGTTGAGCAGTATTGTTAGCATTATATTCAAATACAGCAGTCTCAACCTCTATGCTTTTATTTTCATTTTTATCTGCATATGATGCCATAATCATTTGGTCATTTGCAGCTTCACAACAATTCCTCACACCAAGGCCTGGGGACAGGGGTTTCAACAGGTGCACATTTCTCATTTCTTCTACATTTTCTAAAAATTTGTATGCCATCTGCATACTTGTCACCTTGAAATCCCTGAGTAATGCACTAGAGCCCTCCTCAAAAGCTTCAAAGAATATGCCAACACAGGTTGAAATATCAGGTCTGAAACTTTCAGGGACATGTGAAAGGGCTACTGCAAACCTATGACTGAAATCAACACATGGCTCTTCATCTTGTTTTCTGATTCTCATTAATTCTGCAACAAGATCAGCCGGTTCTTTTGCAAATTCTTCCTTGAAACAGTCAGCAAGCTCATCCCAACAGGCAAAAAATTTCTTTGGAAAGCTCAAATACCAGTCTTTTGCTTTTGCATCAAAGGACCTAACAAGAAACCTCATCCACATATCCTCATCTCTGAATGAATATTTTCCCATAAAACTTTGAAAATTTTGGATATGTGCATTCCCATCACATACATTGTGACCACTAAATCTAGGCATCTGATAGTATATCCTAGCAGGCATAGTTTCTACTTTGTAATCCACCCATGACAAATCCAGTTGGTCATACAAAGGATCAAAAGGGCTGACAGGAGGTTTAGCTTTATGACTGGCAGACACAACAGGGTTACTGCTTCTTAACTGGGCCTGCTCAGCCTCTAAGAATATCAACCTATTTCTTATCTCTTCTATTCCTTTATCCAACATTTCACCACTGAGTGTGGGATAACTCATACTTGGATTCATTAAAATCTTACTCTTAGACATCCTTTATCTGTCTAAGACCTAAGGCTTCCCCTGGCATCTAACCTATGCAGTAAAACAACAAATAAAGGGGAAGGAAGGAGGTACCTTTTCTCATACAGATGCAGAAAAATGTACATCTTTCAACCAATAACATACATCTATCTTTCATGTGCATTTGGATCTTTGTTGCAGAGTCGCCACCTCTCCAGAGAGGACAAAATTTTCAATAGCTGAAAGCTACTTTTCCAGGTTCATTCCACTAGCAGAGCATCATTTTGTTAGTGACTCGGATGGGCCACAAGTATATCATTTTTTAGTCTTCCCCAGCGGAGTCGCCAATTTGTTGACATTTCTTCTGAATCAGCATTAGGGTTTGCCACTTCTAATGCACAGGCAGATTCAGGCCAACTGAATACAGGAGGTTGCGTGAGCTCCTCCCCTTCACTTCTGGTTCTGCCGCACCAAGGGGGGGATCCCTATAACTCAAGATGTAACCTTGACTAGCTCAAAGATAGAAGGATCTAACTTGACAACAACAGGCAGAATACTCTCATGTATGGACCAAGATCTGCATGATAGATCACAAGGCTGGCAACATTCTTGGACATGATGTCTGGTTGGGTATGAGAGTATGCAGGGGGTTCCTAATCCTACTCCTACAACTAACAGGTGGAGGTATGAAGTGTTTTGATATGAATTTGGATGCAAAGCTGGACATGGTGTATAACACAAGAACACAGCATGATTGGTGCCTATCCAGGGCTTGGAGTCGGTAGACATACACCTGTGAATGATCAGCATAAATAGCTAAAACTGGATTTCAGGGGGATACACATGATATCTGCCTTACAGATATCTCCCAATATAGAGTGTTGAGCTATCTCTACTTATGGCATCCCTACTGCAGTATACCCTTCCCAATGTTCAACCTGAAAACAGTTTAATCTGCCCCTTGAGCAGAGGTTAAAAGATCAGACATTCAACATAGGAATTCTATGCTCTAGAATCTAAACATAAGCAAACATCCAGATCCAGAAGAAGGATACATGCAATACTGGAGACAGAATTAACACAACACATGCTAAGACAGCATTACTCATACAAGATCAACCATGAAATCAGTGGATTCATGCTAAGTCCTACAACAGGAGATACATAAACTCACAAGATAAAATGTACAGAGCAACCAGATCAGCTGGTTATGGATTACAGGGCCAAAAATCCACAGCTTTCAACAACCTTGAATGAATAACATCGTCTGCATTATATAGCAGGAGGATGTATTCAGCATTAACTACCAGGTTGACCAAAAAGCCCGCCAGATATACAGTATGATAAAAATGGCGCCCAAACATTAATGCAGCAGGTAGGGGAGGAGACAGGAAGATTTTTCGAGCCTTGCGCCGCGGCCTAGGGATTCAGATCTTCAATCAGGTACTAGACCAGCCCACGCCATCGCCCATACCTCTGCAACAATCGCCATTAATGGCGCACCAACCCGCGGCCTTGGGAAGAACATCAGACAGTTAATCGCAACCACTTCCCGCCGATAATCATCATCATGATATTTGAATATGCAGGATAACATTATCCCGCATGCACCCCGCAGCAACCTCATTAACACTTTATATACTAGGTCATGAGCATATATCATGTCGGTGCTTTTGCTCCTGACGACACTAGTATAAGACTTCATCATCATCATCCTCCAGCAGCATGATATCCTGTTTCCCGAAATATCACCCTGACGTCATCATCATATTGCAATACAACCGCATGATATTCGCCTTCACCCGCACAACTGGATCCATCAGAGAAACATCCTCCTGCTGAGCTTAAACCAAAAGTCTGGCCGATGAACATCCTGATGACGTCATCATCATATCCTGCTGACGTCATCATCATATCTGCCTACTGCGCACCTCCTCATATCCGGATGACGTCATCATCATGTTTGCAAATATCGGGGGACCTCCTCGAGATGATCAGTGTTAGGAATATGACCCCCCCGGGACCTCGATGACGTCATCATCATATTAACATCATCATGATATTCAGAAGACAACCGGATATTTGGAAATATCCTCCTGATGCACAAATATCAGGTTGCACTGTAGCTCCTCTATAAGATCGGGGCGATAGATGAATATGATGATGCTCGAAAAGATCACCCCCACTAGATAGCGCACGAAGCCGGCAGGCGGATATCTCCTGATATCAGCATCATCATGATGCTGGAACAAACACACTCGAGTGATATGAAAATATCACCCCCTCCTTCAGAAATATCATGATGCAGATAGGCAGAAAGAAAGATATCACCCTGATATAAGGATGACGTCAGCATCATCAGGATGACAAAACAACGAACAAGAAGTAATACAACATCATCAGGATGATATTGACTAAGATCATCCTGGCGTTCAAAATATGATGACCCTAGTGAATATCGGGTCGCACTTAGAACTCTTCAACAACATCATCAGGATGATCATAACCAAGATCACCCGATGATAGAAATATCACCCCGGCGAAATATCATGAAGGCAGAAAATATGATGACCTCCACAAGCAGCAGGATGATAACTGGAAATATGATGATGATGACGACGACCCTTAAGAAAGAACAAGTTAGGTCGAGCAACTCAAAGAATAACCCCTTCAGAATAACGGGGCAACATCATCATCATGCTTGGGCAAGGTGATAAATGGAAGATCACCAGAGACTTTGAAAAATCACCCTCGCAAGCAGATCAGGGCGCACTGTAGCTCATCAACATCATCAGGATAAAAAACCAAACATCACCCGATGTGTAAAATATGATGATGACGATGAGAAACCGGTCGACGGAGAACATGATGATGCAGACCTTCATCGAAACAAACATGATGATGACGACCTCCTCCTCAAGAAAATATGATGATGCAGCTGAGAAATGCTGAGGAGGTCTATTACTTAGAACATTTTTTTGGATACTTAGGGAGAGTGCCTGAATGAAAAATGCTCAGAAAACTACCAGTCAATTTAGGCACTAACATATACCAAATGTATTTCGATGAGAAGTGTTGTTGGTGTGGTGTTGTATGTGCAAAGAAAAGCAACAGAGCAGAAGGAAAGTAGTAAGGAAGGTCCAGTATGTGAAAGGACAGCAGCATAAAAGAAGAGAAAGGATGAAGTGCAGTAGATCAGTATACTGAGCCTAACCGGAATTGAACTCCAGCATGTGTGGATGCTTCAAATTAGTTAAAGGATCCTGTTATTCTTCTTACAACTTGTAGACAGTGAGTCTTTTGTAGGCAGTGAGCCTCTTGTGAGCAGTGTGCTCAGGCAGTGAGCTGTAATTGGTAAGTGCCGTTTTGTAATTCTATTCTTCTAACAGAGAATACAATCTTGGGTTAATCACCCCGTGATTTTCTCCCTTAACAGGGTTTCAACATCAAAAATATTTTGTCATGTGTATTTCCATTTCATGGTTATGTTTACTTCTTTGAATTAATGTTGCATTAATTATTAAGAAAGTTCAAAAAGCTAAAATAATTAAGATAACTGATTCACCCCCCCTCTCAGTTATCAACAATTGGTATCAGAGCCAAGTTCCTCCAAACAGAGCCTAACAGCTTGAGGAAGATTTAGGAATTAAAATGGATGTGTATGGTATGAGGGAGCAACTTCATTTTGCCCTAGATGATCTTGAGCAATCTAATTCTAAAGTCAATGAACTGAAGGAAAGACTCAAACAGGCTGATGATTTCATAAATGAACTAAAAGGGAAACTAAGTCTCTCTATGAAAAAGAGAAAGGATCTACTTTAGAAATTGACAAGTCAAAGTGAAGCAAATGATACAAATGAAGATCTGAAGGAGAAAACCAAGTTATGTGAAAAGTTATCAAAAGAGATCATTATGGTAAGACATGAAATGGAATCAGGAGTTATGAAATTTACTAAATAAATTGAAGAGAAAAGAAAAACTGAAGATGATCTAAGACAATCTCTCAAGGAGAAATCAGAAGACTGCCACAAGATGGATAGAATAATCAGACATCTTGAATCTGATCTTGAAGATGCTAAAGAAAATGAAGAAAAACTTGAGGATCAAATTATCTCTCTTAAAAGGGATCTTCAAATAGCAAATGAATATAAAGAGAAATTCAAGATAAGTTCTGCTCAACTTGAAGTTCTTCTTGAAAGCCAAAAGAGGGTAGATGACAAGTGTGGTTTGGAATATGAGAAAGGTGAAAGCTCTGGATCTGGTTAGAAGAAGTTTGGATCAAAAAATTCAAGGAATAGGCCTAGAAGACCTCCGGTAAGGCAACCTAATGCTCAAAGATATCCATCCTTCAATGGATACTGCCACAACTACAATAACTTTGGTCACAAAGCTAATCAGTACAGAAGGAGAATGAATTAGACTAACACATCCTTCTCTGGACAGTGTTTTAACTACAAAAGGTATGGCCAAAATCTTATGAATGCAGAAATATGTAAATGAACAATTCATTCAATGGTAGATGCTTTGCATGCAATAGAATGGGTCATATGGCTAATCAATGTAGATCAAGAGGACATCAATCAAATATGCAAAGAAATGTTGTTTGCCACAATTGCAATAGATTCGGTCATATTGCCAAATTCTGTAGAAGCAAGAATCAGGACAAAAGAGGTCTGGTACATCATAATCAGAATCAAGACAAGGGAAAAGGAAAAGTGAATGCGGATGAAGTCAAAAGTGAGATGAACAAGATTTGGGTGAAGAGAAGTATAGAAAAAGTAGGGGATGGATCCGCACCAAAATTTGGTGCTGATATTCCTTCCAGAAATTAAAAGGTGAGCTCTGGCTTAGGGGGAGACACAAAGAAAAACATTTTCTCCCAACCAGTTAATTGGTGCCGGAATTGGCACAAGGAGAGTTGCGGATTAAAGGGTTCACAAAGGGACATCCAAATAAGGTTTGGTTAAGAGATGAAAGATCCGCAATAAGTTTTGAACAGGTTGAAGACTAATCCAGTTCATCAGTCATCCGGTGAGTAGTAGGTTTTTCACAGTTAAATTTGACATGATTCAAACTATGGAATCTTGATCTGCGGATAAATCAAATGATTAAGGAAAGGAAGATAGATTATCACTATTCTCCAAGAATAACTCTAAGTGTATCTCAGTGATCCGGAAAAGATCTATCTCAAAATAAGATGAACAAGGCAACTAGAATGACTTAGGTTGCGCATTTATTGTAGTATGAAATTAGGGCTTTCCCAGAAATAAAAGAGTTCATTCGTTCGTCATTTGCACATTTGCACTCAAGAAGAAAAGAAAATGAGCTCTGCAACAAATTGTCTCAAATTCTCAAAGATTAATCATTGAAGTCGATTCATCCAGCAAATTAATCCATCTCATTTAGCGAACCCTAGAAGCGTAAAAGGTATTTTCCGTTGCTGAATATCTCTGTAAATCTTTTGAAAATGGCTACTCTGAATGTGGTGAAGATTTCTAATACGCCACGCCCTAAATTTAAGAAGCATCCATACAAATCTCTAGAAGTGGATCCCTCAGGTGCTTTTTCCAGCATTCCACATGGTATTTTGCATGTAGAAGATGTTAGGGTTTACATTCATGCAAACATTGAAGATTTTGGAGAATCCAAGCTGGCAGACATCTATCACAATCATTTAATAGATGATACTTTTGAACTCAAACCATAGTACCAGGCCATCCGGGATAAACATTTTGGTCAGTGCATTCATTTCCCCTATTTTGAGGAGGATGAATGGGCCCGGTATGTGTTGAGCAGAGTACATGACAACTTCTTATGGTTGAATAGACCATTTAAGATCACAAAGGATGTAGTTAGGGCAGTAACTGGCTTGCACTCATCTGGAGGGATACCAGTTCTCAAATCTGTCAAAAACTAAACTATGAGTGAAGCTACCAGATCAAAATTTGATAAGAGAGCAATGACCATAGAAGATATCTCTGATCTGGATATCAATTTTGCATCTATGATAATTGGTTATAAGATATATCACTCCAGCAGGGAGAATTCAGTACCCGGAACTGCTGTGTATACTGCCTATGAGATGTTGAGAAAGAATGCAGATTATGACCTCTGTGAATTCCTTCTAAGCCAACTGATGGAAAACTTACAGAAGATTAAGAAGGACAAGAAGAACTCTTTTAAGTATGGTGGACTAATATTGTGTTTGTTTTTCTACTTTATGAATGAGCCGCCTAGATCCAATGGTTGGGTATGGCAAAAATGACAGACCTGTTGCCATTCAAATCAAAGACTACCTGCATGGGCTTGGGAATACTAAGGCAAGAAATAAAGCTCTGTGGGGTTACTTCAAGAACTTTTAGAGTATGATGCAAGCAAGGGAGAGAATTCCAAAATCTCTAGTTGAAAAGTATAAGGATACAGTTTGCTTTATGGTAGCAACTGATCAGTGCCTAATGGAGGCTATGGAACCAAGGATAGTCTGGATCATGCCCATGGGGTATGAAGTAGATGAGAAAATTATTGAGCTACATGTTCAACACATGCTTAGTCAACCCAAAGATCCTAAGGCAGAAAGGTTTGGAACCTTTGAGGAATTAAGTATAAAAATCCATGTTGAGCTCAGACAACCGAAGATGAAGAGAAAAGTGAGAAAAGAGGTAGAAGAATTTGCCAAGAGGCATGGAATCTCAAAAGAGGCACTTGATGCACATAGAGAAAAGATGGAAAGGGTAGAGAAAGAGAAGGAAGAAGCAGAAAAGGAAAGTGATCCGGTAGAAGCCCCCTCCCGGACCAGATCCTCTAAGAGGTCTGCATCTACAACTGCTAAGACCTCAAAGGCATCAAAACCAGAAGCAAAATCATCCGATAAAGCAGAGAAAAGGACTAAGACAAAGGCCACAAGGTCTTATATCAGTCAGAAGGATGAAGAAGAAATAGAATCAGATGAGGAGGTAAGGAAAATGAGGAAAAAGAAGAAAGTATCTGGTAAACCCTCTACCGGTGAAGACAAGGAAAAGATGGCAGAAGAGTTTGTTGAAGGCCCACTCTGTCCATTAATAATGTAGTCAAATTAGTCACTGTGGATGGGAACTTGAAACCAATGACTGAATTTTATGACTACTACAGTGAGGCTGATCAGAAGATCTTGCAAGAAGCCACAATCAGGTACCTTAACATTTATAATAAAGCATTCATTGAGATTATATCTTTAATTCCAAAGAGCCTAGAGAAAGAACTAGAAATCAGAAAGAACAATGCCAAGGCCAAGGACCTTGAGATCAAGGAACAAATAGCTATTCAACTCTATCCCTCAATACGTAGAAGCAAATGAATATGATTTTCAAAGATTGCAAGGATGAGTTTTGGAGCAAAGCTAGAATGAATCAGCTTATGCTTGGAGAGACTAACAAAATAGCTAAAGAAACTGAAGAAATCCTCCGGAATGCCTAGAAAAGGTTCAACATTCCTATCATAGAGGACATAAGTGATGGGCCCTCTGCCATGGACGACAAGGAAGAAACTACTGAGATAGTAGTAGAAGAGGTAAAGGAGACAGGTGAAGAAAAAGGTAAGGACTTAGATTCCTCTACTCTGGAAGAGGAAGTCCAAGGAGAAATAAATCCAGACTCTCCAGTAGTCTCTGGATCTAAAGGAGAAGAAAGTATAAAAGAAAAATCCAGTCAAGAAGAACAAGGAAAGGGAAGAGAAGAAGAGTCAAGGACAGAAAAAGCTACAGATGACAGTGGTAAGGCTGCAGAAGGTGAGAAAATTCTGTCTCCGGCAAGAGACACAGCAGAAGCAGTCAAGGATTTCTTGACCAAAGAGATGATGGAATTTGATGAACCAGAGTTACTTCAAGGTCCATTCAATTTTGATTCCCTCTCTCTAATGCAAACCATGAAGCTAGCTTCCTTCACTCAAGCAAAGGCAAAAGAAAAAATGCTGAAGTCTCACATTGAAGACTGTGAACTCATAGAAACTGCATCCGGTGTACTGGAAAAGATCATGCCATCCTTTGAAAAGGATCCTACAGCATCCACATCTGGTAATCTAAAGTCTCTTGTAAATTCTATTAGTACACATTTTGATTCTTTAGAGAAAGCAGTAGAAGAGAAAGTCCAGAAAGAGTTTTTGGATAAGAGATTCTCAGAGTTACAAGGACTTATAACCAATGATAGGAGAAATATGGATATTGGGACAAAGAGCTTAGAAAATGCTCTTAAAGATGGCGGAGATATCTATAAATTTTGTGTATCCTGGCCTAAAGTGACCAAGGATATTGAGAAGAAAGTAAAGGAACAGGAGGATAAACTGTCAAGCCTCCCTTAGAATTTTGATCCTCTCACTGTATACATAGTAAACTAGGAATTTCAAACTATTGTAGTCATGAATGAGATCAAGAAACTTGAAAAGGAGAGGAAGAACATAATAAGCAGGATGGGTGAACTTAGAGGGATCATTATCCCTAAGTTAGAAGCCATGCATGAGGCTCTAATTGATGCTTAGACCACAGCCTGGACTAGTGATCTGACAGATCTTAAGAGGGCAGAAGCTTTTGCATTCCTGTTGAGTGGTCACATCTCAATTTTGGACTGGATGAAGCAGAGTTGGGTGACAGAAGTTGTACAGTTGAAGACAACTTTTGCAGACATATTACAGTATATGTAAGTATAACCTGTTTATATACTTATGCGGCTAAGTATAGTTGAATTTTTGGGCAATTTTGGTGTGCAGACCCTACCCTTTTCCATTGATGTCAAAGGGGGAGTGAGGAATAGTGAAAAATGTGGAATCCAGCTAAGGGGGAGCTCCGGTAAAGTGTACATTAGAAGAGAGCATCAACCAAGGGGGAGTATAGTATAACACTTAGTCATTTTTCACTAAGTGTTGTCATCAATGCTAAAGGGGGAGATTGTTAGCAAGAGACACATTGGAGCTTCATGATTGTTGTCATTGATGGCAACAAAGTTCATCCCACACATCCGCAGGACATGGTGTGCCTATACCGGAAGTCAGATTGAAGAGTGTTGTGATTCGGTAAGCAAGAATAGAGCATGTGGCAAGGTCTGACAGTCA
Organism: Cunninghamia lanceolata; assembly: GCA_027924645.1. NCBI lineage: Eukaryota > Viridiplantae > Streptophyta > Pinopsida > Cupressales > Cupressaceae > Cunninghamia > Cunninghamia lanceolata. Next base: position 13,368,728 of record BSBN01000655.1, read on the forward strand.
GGTCCAGATCTCTCAGAGGAAGTATCTTTGGAAAGTGTGGACTTGGGGAAGTCAAAAGGAGTACCTTGATTGATAGATTCCAGGAATTGAGCCTCCGGTGATGAAAGAGTGAAGAGATATGAGCATTCAAGTATTAGGGTCCTGTTTGGCAGAACAGACAAAGGAAGAACTGACCGACAGAGGATCAGACATTATTCCAGATGAGATGTTGATGGTGATCAAGATTCTTAAGGTATCATTCATGATTGGCTGACTTGTTAGATAACTCTTATAAGTATCTATTTGATCCACATCACTTGGTAAGAAAGGATTCAGTCGACAGACTAAAGTTTTGGAAATACTGACTATTCCAGATGTCGACTAGAAAGAGGATGAAATCCTTTGTGCGAATATATATACCAAATGTATTTTGATGAGAAGTGTTGTTGGTGTGGTGTTGTATGTGCGAAGAAAAGTAGCAGAGCAGAAGGAAAGCAGTAAGGAAGGTCCGGTATGTGAAAGGACAGCAGCATAAAAGAAGAGAAAGGATGAAGTGCAGTAGATCAGTATACTGAGCCTAACCGGAACTAAACTCCAGCATGTGTGGATGCTTCTCATCAGTTCAAGGATCTTGTTATTCTTTTTACAACTTGTAGACAGTGAGTCTCTTGTAGGCAGTGAGCCTCTTGTGAGTAGTGTGCTCAGGCAGTGAGCCCTAATTGGCAAGTGCCATTTTGTAATTCTATTCTTCTAACAGAGAATACAATCTTGGGTTAATCACCCCATGGTTTTCTCCCTTAACAGGGTTTCCACGTCAAAAATATTGTGTCATGTGTATTTCCATTTCATGGTTATGTTTGCTTATTTGAATTAATGCTACATTAATTATTAATAAAGTTCAGAAAGCTGAAATAATTAAGATAACTGATTCACCCCCCCTCTCAGTTATCAACAAACCTTAGGTAACATATGTGCAACAATCTCCCTCTTTGGTATTGATGGAAACACACACCTGATCATTCTCCCCCTTTGACATCAAGGATAAATGTAAACTACTTCTCCTCCTTAGGGCACAAACTCTCCTTTTCAACCTTCTCCCCTATCAGTAACAACCACTACCTACTCCCCCTGAGAGGTAGCCACCATCAATCCAAGAAAAAGATATAGCATGAATTACCCCCTGGATAGATGCACCAAGTATGCATCTAGCTAGAAGGAGGGGAAATTACCCCTAACTTCTGCTGGAGATACTCAAAATTATCCTTTGCAAGAGCCTTTGTGAAAATAACTGCAATCTAATCCTTTGTTGGAACATATTCCAACTTCACTTCCTTATCTGCAACATTCTCTCTCAAAAAGTGATATTTGATTGATATATGCTTGGTTCTAGAATGCATCACTAGATTCTTGGAAATATTGATAGCACTAGTATTATCACACAAAATAGGAATAGGATCATCATACTGTATCTTGATATCCTTCAATGTTTTCTTCATCCACAATGTACTCATGTATAGAAAGATGCTGCTACAATATACTCTGCCTCTGCAGTTGATACAGATAATGAATCTTGTTTCTTACTATGCCATGAAACTAATTTGCTTCCTAAAAAGAAAGCACCACCACTAGTACTTCTTCTATCACCAACACAAATAGCCCAATCAACATTAGTGTAAGCACTCAGATCAATGTCATTACCTCTTGGATATCATAAGTCATAATCTAGAGTTCCCTTCAAATATCTGAATATTATTTTTACTTCCTTCTCATGAGTTTGCTTAGGATTAGCTAGGATATCTGGCAACCACACATACTACATGCATAATATTAGGTCTAGAAGTGGTCAAGTACAATAATCCTCTAATTATAGATCTATAAAGAGTTTGATCAACCTCAGGTGACTCATCAACCTTTCTCAAGTGACAACCAGTAACCATAGGAGTACTTACTGGTTTGGAACCCTCCATACTAAATTTCTTCAACATCTCTCTAACATACTTAGCCTGAGAAACAAAGATACCATCATCTAGTTGAACAATTTGAAGCCCCAATCATAGACATCTCAAACCCTTTCTACATCTCTTCTACAAACCTCTTACACATACTATCATCTCCACCAAAGATAATGTCATCAAAATATATTGTAACTATCAAAATCTTGTCTCCCTCTTCCTTAATATAAAGATTACTATCTGTAGTACCTTTCTTGAAACCTTGCTAAAGTAAGTACTTATCCAACCAAGAATACTGAGCTCTAGGAGCTTGCTTGAGTCCATACAAAGCTTTCTTGAGTCTGCACACCATGTCTAGATCTTCTGATAGTTGGAAACCATCTAGTTGCTCAATGTAGACCTCTTCCTCTAAATTACCATTCAAGAATACTAACTTGACATCAATCTGATAGACCTTGAAGTTCTTGTGAGAAGCAAAGGCAAGAAACATCTTGATTGCCTCCATCCTAGCTATCAGAGCAAAAGTCTCCTCAAAATCAATACCCTCAACTTGTGAATAACTCTTACACACCAATCTTGCTTTGTTCCTTACAACTTCACCATCTTTATTCAGCTTGTTCTGGAACACCCACTTTGTTCCTATAACATTCTTAACTGCTGGTCTAGGAACCAGTTCCCATGTCTAATTATTTTCTATCTAACTCAATTATTATTCCATTGCCTTCATCGATCCATCATCTTTGCTAGCATCAACAAAGGTTTTGGGCTCCACCTTTGATAGTAAACACAGATTCACTTGCTCACTTGCTTTTGCAAACCTTCTCCTAGTCTGCACACCTCCATTCTTATCCCCAATGATCTAATTTGTTGAATGATTCCTCTGAACGTACTTTGGAGGAGTCTTAGGGATCTACTCTGATTCTTGTTCCTTCTCTTCTTTCTCCTCTTCTTCTTCTTCAATGTAGGGAGGTATATTAGATTTGCAGTCCTCTGGTTCTTGTGAGATTTGATACAAATCTTCATCAACTTTAACATTTTTTCTTTCAATCATCTTTCCCAAACTCTTGTTGTAGCATCTATAGGCCTTGCTTCTGGTTGAGTAACCAAGAAAGATCCCTACATCACATCTTGAATCAAACTTTCCAAGGTCTTGGTCATCTCTCCTGATGTAGCATTTGCTGCTAAAAATCCTGAAGTATCTAATAGTGGGAGGTCTTCCATACCATAGCTCATAAGGGGTCTTAGTGCTATTGACTCTCAATTGTATTCTATTAGGTAGGTAGACAGTAGTGTGAATTGATTCCTTCCAATACATATCAGGCATATCTATATCTTTCAATATTGCCCTAGCCATCTCTTGCACAGTCCTATTCTTCCTCTCCACTACCCCATTTTGCTGAGGGGTCCTAGGAGTAGACAGATGTCTCCTAATACCATGGTCTTCACAAAACATAAAATTTGAAGTGAACTCACCTCCTATATCAGATCTTAATCATTTGACCTTAGCATCCATTTCATTCTCAACTATTGCTTTGAAAATTTTAAACTTATCAAAGGCTTCTGATCTTTCTCTTAAAAAAGTAACCCAAGTCATTTTAGAGTAATCATCAATAAGAAATATGAAGTACCTTTCACCTTGTTAACTCTTTTCTCTTGTAGGTCCACATAGGTCAGTGGGAATTAGCTCTAGTGGCATTGTAGAAGAATACTCCTTGCTCTTGAAACTTGTCTTAGTCTACTTTCCCATTTGACATTCCTTGCATAATGTGTTTGTAGGTTTGGTTATCTTAGGCATGTCTCTCACTGCATGAATAGATATGATCTTCACCATATTATCAAAGTTGATGTGTCCCATTCTCTTGTGCCACAACCAACACTCAATAGATTGAGCCAATAAACAGGTTCTTCCATTTACCTCCTTTAGATGATAGATATCTCCATATGTCTTAATACCTTCTACAACTAATTTTTCAGACCCTGCCTTCCTGATCTCACAACCTTTGGCATGAAATGTAAGATTGTATCATTTACTGCACATCTGACTAACACTAAGGAGATTGTGCTTCAGTCCTTTGACATTGAGGACATCCTTAGTCTTGTTCTTTCCATCAATGGTTATATCTCCCTTTCCACAAATTTTTGCTGACTCATCACCACCAAACTTAACAGCTCCACCATTCCACTTCTTAAGGCTGATAAATCTCTCCCTATCACCAGTCATGTGGTTAGAGTAACCACTATCAATTACCCAAGCATTGGATTCTTCTCTTGCATGAAAGGTAGTCCACACAACCATTGGTTTTTCATTATCTTGGTTAGCCTGCAAGGTATCAAACTCTTTACATTTCCCAACATCACCCTTTTTGTCACCAACATTCAAGGCCATGAAAAGTGTTTCATCATGATCCTCATCTTCTAAAGAACAACTATTCTCTATGGAATAAAGACCCTTTTTTAAATTCTCTCTCTTGTTACTACCCCCTGATTCTTTAAAAGGACATTTAGAGATAAACTGACCAACTTTCCCACAATTGAAGTATTTTAAAGGTAACTTACCTTTGTATTTGTTGGTGTCATTCTTCAATCTTCTCACAAAGTTTGCCTCTACCTCATCAAGGTCTCCATCTTGATCAATTGTTTCATCTTTTGCCTTCTTACCGACTTTGAATGTTGCTTCCTTCTTTGAATCCTCTTTGTAAAATTCTCTCATTTCAAAGGTTGTGAGAGAGACAAACAATTGATCTAATGTATAGTGATCCAAATCCTAAGTCTCCTCAATAGTAAATACCTTATGAATGTAAGATTTAGTGAGAGATATCAACACCTTCTTCACAATCTCATCTTCTTTCACTGTTCCACCAAGACCTCTGATCCCATTAAATATTTCATCCACCTAGAGCATATAACTAGCAATTTCTTCATCTTCTGTCATCCTCAGGGTTTCAAATTTGCTCTTCAAGATTTGCATCTTGTCTTGCTTCACTTTACTATCTCCTTCATAAATGCTTCTAAGTTTTACCTAGACATCCTTAGCAGAACTGCAACTCATTACCTTCAGAAGTTTTGAATTAGCTAGCCCACTCATGATAGAATTCTTTGCCTTGGCATTGTTATCATACAAATTAACCTCATCTAGATTTGTAGAATCAACAGTAGAAGTAGTGTAACCATCCTTGATAGATTGCCAAACATCAAACCCTAGAGAGGATAGATAGTTTTCCATCCTTAGCTTCCAAAAGGAGTAATTTGTTCCATCAAACATAGGTGCCTTGTGAGATCCATTATGAGCCATCCCAAACCTTCCTCAAGTGGTTAAGATCCTTCTAAGGAACTTGGTTCTAATACCAATTGTTGGACATGCCTAGATACTAAGGGGGGGGTGAATTAGTATTCAAACAAATCTCAAACCCTTCAGAGAAAATCAAAACTTAAACTTTACAACATTAACATAAACATGAAAGATCAACACAATGCACAACACCACACAACACCATATGTACTTGGAAAACTACAAAGGGAAAAAACCATGGTGAGGATTAACTCACAATATATGAAGCTCACTACTATAAAAGATTACAACTTTGTTTTAGGGATACAACCCAAGGAAGCTATTACTCCCTGCTGACTTTGTTTTAGGGCTTCAACCCAAGGAAGCAACTACTCCCTAAGAAAAGGTTTTAGGGTCACTCCCAAGGAACCTACAACTCCCTGTAGACTTTGTTTTAGGGCTACAACCTAAGGAAGCAACTACTCCCTGAATTGAGAACAAACTCAGAAAAGATTACAACATGACAATCCTTCTACTATCTGAAACTGACAATGAAGCTCACTCCTTTTGATGATTGCAATTCTACCTTTTTGATGATTGAATTAGTTAGGCACACTCTTCACTTCCCTTTTGTCACAAAAATATCTTCAAGATGAATCTGGACATGATCTATCATTTCTTCTCTTTCTCCTTTAGTCACACATCATTATGCATTATACATCCATATTGTGCTCCTTACATTCACAAATTCACAATCATACCTCACTTAGATCAACTAGGTTTACAATATATACATGGTATTACATTGATTACATTACAAGTCGACCAGAGACAACAAGAATATTACAATTACAAGTCGTCCAGAGTTCAAACAACATGAAGCTTGTAAAGACCAAGCCCTATCATGAACCACATGCAACACCAGGAAGAGGAACACGCCTTGTGGATCCCAACACATGATTAACCTGGTCCTAAAAATCCTTCACAGCATCATCCTTCATAGAATAACATTCGCACACTTCGCACAATTGAAGTAGGTTTCCCTTAAGCAAGAAAACATGAAGCTTGTAGCACATCGGGCATTACAACTTGGTGGTACTCATGAATGATTAAGCATTACTTGTGATTCTCCCAAATGAGTCGGCATGACCCATATGACATCTCCAAACACTCCTTGAACTCTGTACAATAAGAACTTTGTGCCACACACCTTCAACATACTTCAGTCATCCAGACAAAAGCATAACCTAGCAACAGTTTCATTCTAGACCACAACCTGTCCTAGAGAAACCACAAAACACCTTGCAGAGAAATAGGAAACATCACAAGATCATCAGGATCATTCTTCATCAGCTAATTCACCACTTCATGTAGAAACAAGTTGGTGCAAGCCAACAGACATTGAAACTAGTCACCAGACAATACAGTCATGCACTCTGTCACTCACAACTTTCTTTGTGGAGGAATAAATGATGTGAAAATTTGGATTTAGCACCTGTACAACATACTGAACTTCACTTTTGAACCACATGACCATATCTACAAATGCAGAGGAATGAGAAGTATTCTCCCAAAAAGTCTTCTAGGCAACTTCCTACAGCAGCAACCTTCACCAACATCCAGAGGCTAGAGCCTCTTTGTAGGAACACATACTTCCTTAGGAACAACTGGAGGAAAGATCATACAACATGCTACAGTCCATCAGCAACATCCTCTCAACATCAGCATTACTCTTAATCATCATCTTAATTCTTCTATTTCTCATCTTAATGCTTCTAATTCCCATCTTAATATATCATCATGATATCATCTCTGCTGAAAACAAGCATATTGAATACAACCTTAACAAGGCATGACATCCAACCATGAACATCAACAACATCACTGTTAGCACATCATCATAGTATAACATTAAGATAAGCATCCAAGCTAAGTGTTGACATCAAAGACAACCACATTAGTGATAACCTTAGGTAACATATGTGCAAAAAATTTCCTCACAAATATCTAAATACTCTCTTACCACAAGTCTAATGCTCTCTACCAAGGATAGAAATAAACCTACTAAGAACTCCCACTACTTGGGTAATATTTAATCTAGTACAAACCATTGCATACATGAGTCTACCAATAGCACTAGAGTAAGACACATTAGACATATCCTCAAAATCGTCATCTTAGGATACATATCCAAGAAGGCTTAGTGCCTACTTGTAAAGGAATACTCACTATTTTACAATCATGCATAGCAAAACATTGTAAAATAGTGTCAACATACCTACTCTAACTAAGACAAAGCTTTCTATGAACTTGGTCCTTATTTATTTCCATTCCTAAAGTAAATTTTGTTGCCCCTAGACCCTTCATGTCAAATGCACCAAAAATTTGAGTTTTAAGCTCCTTAATCATCACCTTACCATTAGAAATAAGTAACATGTCATCAACATACAAGATAATGATTAAAATTTATCATCAATGCATTTAGCATAAAGACAGTGATCCTCTTCCCTTTTAACATAACCCAATGTGATTTTTTCAAACCATATAATGATCATTTTTTCTTTCAAACTAAATTTTCTTTCTCTTTTACCTTAAACCCTTTTGGTTGTTGCATATAAAATTCCTCTTCAAGATCTCCATACAAGAAAGTAATTTTTACATCCATTTGTTGGGTGAGTGCATAGAAATGAGGGACACAAAGGGGGTCAAAAGTGGCCACTTTTTTTAAACTGGCTAAAGCTAAACTTGGATGAGAAATTTAAAATGTGTACACTCAAAGTTTGAAGATATGATAAGAACAAGAATTGTAGTACTCTGAATCTAGTTTCTAAACTACTGAAGATTTTTTAAAATGGTTAAGGTTAAGGGGATGAAATGTTGAAAACACACAAAAATGTTTTTGTTTTTATCATTAAAATATAATATAGTGTCTAGTGTGCACCTCCCTATTTTTTTGCTAGATTAAGTATTTTAAAAAACTAGTTGGTGGAAATTAAGACAAGAGTGAGTATAAAGTTGTATATATTTTATATTTTTTTATTGAATTTATTTTATGATTTTTGAATTGGATGCATCTTGAAAATTATATCACATCACATTTAAGGGTGATCCCACAATAGTGGGTTACACTTTTTGGCCAAAGTTGACATTGAAATGAACATTTTGAAAAAAATCTTCACTTTCAGACACCTATAGTTGCTAAATCGTGAGGAATTTGAAGATGATGTAAACTAGTCATTTGTCACATTTTGTCTGTAGATTCTAAGTATATATTTTTTAAATTTTTTGGAATCAAATTGCATTTCTATTTCCATCTCCTTCAATAACTAGTTTTTAATAGTAAACACCATTTTTAAAGAGTGATGTGTACTGTGTAAAACATAACTTTTTTCTATGAAGGATAAAATTCTAATTTTTTTTGAATTTAGATTTTTATCTATGATATCTAGAGGATGCATTTAGTTTCATAATGTTTTATTGAATATTTTTCTTTTAATTAACTTTTGAAGTCAAACCAATTACAATTTAGACATAGGTGTACTGTGTAAAACATAACTTTTTTTGTATGTATCAGAATTCAATTTTTTTTGTTGGATCAAGGACATGAATATCAAGAGGATAGATATTTTTCATAATTTTTCTTTGGTAATATACTATTTTTCCACATGTGCAGAACAAAGAGCTTGATTTTCGATGAAAAACCTATGTTTAATTAAACTAAAAAAAATAATTATAATAAAACCAAAATATATTAAATTTATACTCAATAGAAAGCTCGTTTAGAGGACTATAATCCTCCAGATGGGTTTGTCAAGTTGCTTCCATTTTGATCCCCAACCTAAGCTTTGAAACCCAAAAATCTGTATAAAATTGCAGTTGGAGAGGGGTAAGGGCAAAATAAGGGGGTTCGAATGAATGGGGGTTCTAACGAACCCCCCACGACCCATTCAAATGAATGGGGGTTCATTCAAACCCCCTATTCATTTGAACCCTATTAAAAAATGTTAAAAAATCAATTCAGGGGGGTTTGATCGAACCTCGTCGGTTAAAAATCAATCCAGGGGGTTCGATTGAACCCCCTAATGAATTGAGCTAATGTTGGGTTCAGTCGAACACCCCCCATTCGATCGAATCTGTTCATTTTTTTTTAGGCCGGGCAATTTTCCTTCCTCAATGCAATTGTAACCTAGTTATGTCGGTTCACCGATAACTTGCACAAAACTAGTTAAAAATATAATTTTTATTTATTGAATGTTATAGAATGAAGCATAAAAGAATCTTATATTTAAAAAAAATGGATGAGTGAGTCAAAAGTTATAAAACAAATCAATACATATGTACTAGAGGAATATGAAGACACTCTTCAAAGAAAATAAAAATTTATACCTTAACTTATTCAAAATATTAAAAAATTTGTATGGCTAGAAAGCTAAGAAGTATCTCTTTATTTTGGTGGTGGTTTTGTAAAATTTTATTGCAAAACATGTAAACGTAGATGATGTTGAAGTTTGAATTTGAGTTGTTTTATGTTAAAAACATGAAATTAGGAGCCACAAAAGATGTCCAACCCTTAGGCTTGAAAATCCAAGCCTAAATGGGTAGTCTAATTATAAAAAAAATAAATTCAAGGCATTAAAAATGTGTATGCATTCAAAAATGTATAAATCATATTTTTCATAATGTAAATGCATTTTGTAGAAAATCTCATGGTTGGCCACTAATTTGTCCCTCATTTCCATGCACTTACCCTACTCTACTTCAAAATCACAAGCAATAGTAATAGAAAATAAGAATCTAAAGGAAGACAATTTAATAATAGGAGAGAACTCCTCTCTAGGAGTAGCCCTTAGCAACCATTCTAGATTTATACCTCTCTAACTTACTATGTACTATGAATTTATTCTTAAACACCCACTTACAACCAATGGGCTTCCTTACCTTAAAATAACTTACAAGATCCTAAGTGTTACATCTATCCAAAGCCATCATCTCATCCTACATGGCCTCCATGTAAGAATCATGCTCATTTGAAGAGAGATTCTTTGAAAGATCTTGGTTCATCATGAGTACACAATAAAGCAAACACACAACAAAAATATGGTAGGCTATACCTACCAATTTGCTTTCATTGTCTTTTAGATCATCTCAAGGGTGGATTAAGTGACTCTATGATGAGGAGCCAAAACTACCCTAAACCCTAACAAGACTATGCACTGTCGGCCAAGTAAAATACCATTCCTCCGATATACTTTCTCATACCGATGGATATCCTGTCTCATTGCATATTGGCAACACTTCCTTCATCGGTCACCCTGCTTATAGTCTCTTCGATGCTTACCTTATGCCGATGTAAGACTAAACCCTCGTCGCTGAGACTTCCTCCGTTGGCATAGCTCCAACCCTTTCCGCCGATCTATGTTCTCTCTCCGAAGTATCAAGCCCAATGTATGTTTCAACATACATACAATTGCAACATGCATAACATGACCTACTACTGCTGGCGACCCGAATGTATCTGCCACTCCACCTTTATGCCGCTCACTTGTGCATACATCACTTGACTTGCAATCGCCAATTTCCACTACCCTCGCTACCGGTCGCCCTTTGCATCTAACCTAATGTATGAGCGCAATGTATATTATCATTATACATTCAAAACATACAACCTGAACATGCATCTACGGGATACACACAGTGTTCAACTACGGGATACACAGGAAATGACCCTAACATACCTTAGTGATATACTCACAAATTGTATATCAACAATGTACATCCACAACATGCATTTGATGGGTTTGACCGAGCCGTTGACTTCCTTGTATGCCAATACCCTTGTATCTTCACAATGTATGTTCACTTCATACAATCGAGACATACAAGCCTAAAGATGCATTCCTCCCACATGCATACAAACCCTTGACCGATGTTGACCACCTTGCATGTACCTGAAGCTGTCTCTCTCCCTTGTATATGCGACAGACTTATGTGTTTACGATGTGTGTTTCCCACATACAATTGCGATGGACAAATGCGATATACATAGGAACATGTGATAGCAATATATACATAGAATGTATATCCGACATGCAAATATGATATACACACAAATTGTATGTCTGATGAAACAAAGCAGAATTTTGCCAATTTGGTCTGCTGTAAAACTTGGGATTACTCAAATCTGTTTCCTTAACAATCTAACATAGATTTTAGACTTTCCCAACCTAGCACATAACAGCGCTAGGATCTATCAAAACATATTGCACCAATCCTGCAAACACAAAGCGAACAAAATAGAAAACCAAAATGAAAACACAAATTGATGATGTATAGCCATTCCACCAATTTCACATAAATCAACTGGTGGAATGGATTAAGAGATCCATCTGGCCACAAAACAGCAAGTCGATTGCACAATGGATTTGAATGCCAGAAAGATGCACAATACAGAACTTGTTTATTATGCTACTGCAAAAATGTGAATACAGATGCTTTGTTTTTCATTCAACTACAACTCAACTACAACTGATTACAATATCTCAACTACTCTCTCCATTCGATCTGCACTAGGGTATTTATCTCCTTACCCTCAGTAGTACAGAATTGTCTCCAAGCGGCTGGGAGATCTAACAACCTCTAACTGATCTACAACTTCCTAACTGTCTAACAACCTCATGAATGCAAATTTGCCAAGTGTCCTGTGGGACTTACAATTGAACCTAGATACAACTAAAATGCACATGCATTGGTCAAATAGACCTTATTACATGGATGGTCACCTTAGGACTTTATTAAAAATAGTAAAAATAACATAAAACAATTAAATTCCTTAAGGAGGCCACTGTGGTTTAGGTGCCCCTGCACCATACTCCCCACCTTGAAAAGAACTCATGTCCCATGATTTAAGTCTTTGACTAAATCCACCTGTAGCCACTGTTGTCGCATGGCTGCCCCATGACCTCTGTACTGCAATCTGTTGCCATGGAACCAAATACTCATGCCTATCACTGTAGGCTCTTCTCACACCTTGCTGTTCATTCTTGCTTACCATCATCTCTGTCTGAACATCAGCATTGGGAACCTTGGTAATTGCTGCTGTTATGGCAGAACATGTTTGCCTTTCAACTCTTAGAGGACAAACAATAGTCTCTACTATGATTGCATCCTTGTCTTTCCAATCAACTTGTGGCTGTGTAAAAACTTGCTCTTTAACCTTCTACTAATCCATCTGATCTCTATCAGTCAGAACTAAAATCTTCTTCAAACTGTGATCTCCACTCCTTGAGATATCCTCAACTTCCTTTGACTCTGTTGTAGGCATCTTCACAAACTCTTTCTTACCCATCAAAATAATCTTTACCGCCTTCTTTGCTTCAGCATCCTCCTACAATGGTTGCATTACAAAAGTTCTCCCATCCTTCTTGAAGGTATAGGTGTTAGCATATCCATCATACAATGCTCTTCTGTCAAATTGCCATGGCCTACCCAACAGTAGGTGACAACATTCCATGGGCAATATGTCACATAAAACCCTATCCTGATATTCCCCAATTTGAAAATCAACATATGACTATTCATATACCAAAAGTGATTGATTTACCCAAGATACTTTGTAAGGATTTTGATGAGGAATCCTTTCTAGTTTTAGCTTATCCACCATTTCCTGAGATACCATGTTGTTTGTTGAACCAGAATCTATTACTGCCTTGCACACTTTACCTCTACATTTGCATTTAGTCTTGAACAAGTTCTTCCTTTACCTCAGGTCTTGCTACTGAGATGTCGACAATGTCCTTCTAATCATCAAACTTTCTCTCGTTTCTGATTCCAAATTTACTTCAGGAGATGTCATAATCCCCTCATGTTCTTGCACAATTTGAACTCTCTTTTCACTTCTTTCACTTCCACTTGATGTGGCACCAACCTTTTCAAGACACTTGAAGGATGGATGACCATATTCACCACAAGTGTAACACTTCCTTGAGAATGTAGTAGAACCTCTTCCAACTCCAAATCTGCCTCTTGTACCTCTCCATCCACCCTTGAAATCAAACTGTTTCTGTCCTTTACCAGTCTCTTCCTAGTCCTCATTGGTTTGCCTTGTTGCAAGGGCTGATCCTCTCCTCTTTATATTTCTGCCTCTTCCTCTCATGGACGTATCCTGTCTCCTTTTCATCTTCTCCTCAATCTTGATTGCCATTTGATAACAATCTTCTACACTCCTAGGGTTAGCCAAAACTAATTCATCTTGTATGTTCAATCTCAAACCAGCCAAGTATCTAGCAACTTTTTCAACCTCATTCTCATGATGACCAGACCTCATACTTAACTTATAAAATTCCTCAGTATATGCTTTCACATCCATTTCCTTTTGTCATAAAAATTGAAGCTTTTTAAACATTTGAATTTCATAATCCTGGTGTAAAAATTTACCTTTGATCTGACCATCTTGTCCCATGAAGAAATCTTTGACTTACCTTGCTTTCTCCTCTCTGATTGTATGTAATCCCACCATACCAAAGCATGACCTCCCAATTTGGTCTTTGCAATCTTTACCTTTTGCTCCTCAGGAATTTCCTCACATTCAAAGTGATTATCCAATGCAGCAATCTAATCAAGTAACTCTTCCTCATTCAAACTTCCAATGTACCTTGGAACATCAATCTTTACCTTAGGTTTATCATTCTGAATTGCCTTTAACAGTTTTGTAAATCTTTGATCTTCAGGATTTAGATCTTCATCTACCTCTTCATATTCTTCATTATCATCTTCTTTTTTTGATTCACTATCTTCCACTTCTCTTCTTTTATTTGTCTCCAAGGCTGCAAGCCTGGCTTGAAGTGCTTCTGCAAGATCTTTCATCTTCCTCATCTCTTTAGCATGTTTTTCCTCCATCTCTTGTAACTCTCTGGCCATACCATTACCTTTTGGGGGCATCTTGTCAACCTCTCAATCCTTCTACTTCTGCCTTTTTAGTGATAGAATCAACACAAAATAGCCCAGACTTATTGCTGAGCTCTGATACCAATATGATGTGGAGCCAAAACTACCCTAAACCCTAACATACATTTCTTATTGTATGTTTATACTTTAATTGCCTATTGGCAAGAGTATGCACTGTCGGCCAAGCAAAATACCATTCCTCCAATATACTATCTCATACCAATGGATATCCTTTGTCTTGTTGCATATCGACAACACTTCCTTCATCAGTCACCCTGCTTATAGTCTCTCTGACGCTTACCTTATGTCAATGTAAGACTAAACCCTCATCACTAAGACTTCCTCCATTGACGTAGCTCCAACCCTTTTCGCCGATCTATGTTCTCTCTCCAAAGTATCAAGCCCAATGTATGTTTCAACATACATATAATTGCAACATGCAATATCCAATGTACATACAACCAACTTATACATGCATAACATGACCTACTATTGCCGGCGACCCAAATGTATCTGCCGCTCCACCTTGATGCCGCTCACTTGTGCATACATCACTTGATCTGCGATTGCCGGTTTCCGCTACCCTCGCTACTGGTCGCCCTTTGTATCTAACCCAATGTATGAGCGCAATGTATATTATCAATATACATTCAAAACATACAACCCAAACATGCATCTGCAGGATACACACAGCCTTCAACTATGGGATACACAGGAAATGACCCTAACATACCTTAGCGATATACTCACAGATTGTATATCAACAATGTACATTTGCAATGTACATCAACAACATGCATTTGATGGGTTTGACCGAGCCATTGACTTCCTTGTATGCCGATACCCTTGTATCTTCACAATGTATGTTCACTTCATACAATCGAGACATACAAGCCTAAAGATGCATTCCTCCCGCATGCATACAAACCCTTGACCGACGTTGACCACCTTGCATGTACCTGAAGCTGTCTCTCTCCCTTGTATATGCGACAGACTTGTGTGTTTATGAAGTGTGTTTCCCACATACAATTGCGATGGACAAATGCGATATTCACAGGAACATGCGATAGCGATATATACACAGAATGTATATCCGACATGCAAATGTGATATACACACAAATTGTATGTCTGATGAAACAAAGCAGAATTTCACCGATTTGGTTTGCTGTAAAACTTGCGATTACTCAGATCCATTTCCTTAACAATCTAACACAGATTTTAGACTTTCCCAACCTAGCACATGATGGTGCTAGGATCTATCAAAACATACTGCACCGATCTTGCAAACACAAAGCAAACAAAATAGAAAACTAAAACCACAACATAAATCGATGATGTACTGCCATTCCACCGATTTCACATAAATCAACTGGTGGAATGGATTAAGAGATCCATCCGGCCACAAAATAGCAAGTCGATTGCACAATGGATTCGAATGCCAGAAAGATGCACAATACAAAACTTGTTTATTATGCTACTACAGAAATGCGAATACAGATGCTCTGTTTCTCATTCAACTACAACTCAACTACAACTGATTACAATATCTCAACTACTCTCTCCATTCGATCTGCACTAGGGTATTTATCTCCTTACCCTCAGTAGTATAGAATTGTCTCCAAGCAGCTGGGAGATCTAACAACCTCCAACTGATCTACAACTTCCTAACTATCTAACAACCTTGTGAATGCAAATTTGCCAAGTGTCCCATGGGACTTACAATTGAACCTAGATAAAACTAAAATGCACATGCATTGGTCAAACAGACCTTATTACATGGATGGTTAGCTTAGGACTTTATTGAAAATAGTAAAAAGAACATAAAACAATTAAATGCCTTAAGGAGGCCACTGTGGTTTAGGTGCCCTGCACCACTCTACCTATTCCTCTACATTCTCAAATTGCTTGGAACTCTCACCTGAATCCTCTTCTTCCTCTCTATCCTTTCATCCATCATTGTGTTCTTTAACATGTGCATCTTATTTCTTTTTGACCTTAGTCTCAAAATGCACTATTTTCTTTCCTTTATTTTCCTTTGGCTACACAAGATCTAAAAATACTCTAAATTCACTAAATATCACATCCTTAAAATAAATCATTTTCAAGGTTATAGGATTCCAAAGATTATAACCTCTATCATTCTCACCATAACCAATGAAGATGCATTTTTGTACTATTATATCCAACTTAGATCATTTTTCCTTAGGCACGTGAGTGAAATCCTCATAGACAAATACGTTAAATGTGAAATAGAATGTTTCTCACATATCCACAATTTGCAAAGAGTCTTTTCAATAGGAGCCAAAAATGAATATTGATTAATCAAGTAACATGCAATAATCACAACTTCTACCCATAAGCACTGATTCAACTATGTACCACTCATCATGCTTTTGACTCTTTCCATTAATGTTCAATTCATCTTCTTTGCAACATCATTTGTTGATGCATAAGGGGTAGTCTTTTGCTAAACAAAACCTATAGGTCTATAGAAATCATCAAGAAATTCTTTGAGCAATATTCATCACCACTGTTAGATCTCAACATCTTTATTTTCTTATTTGACTGTTTCCCTATAAGTGTCTTAAAATCATCAAATTTAGAGAAAACTTCATATTTAGAATGTAGAAAATAAACTTAGGTGTATCTAGAGTAATCAGCAATGAATGTAACATAATAACAAGATTTACCCATTGAACCAAGATCCATTGGACCAAGCACATCCAAATCAATTTAATTTCTAATAATCTCTTTATTCTATTACTTCCAACAAAAAAGGAGACTCTATTCTACTTTCCAAACATACAATTCTCACAAAAATTAAAATACTCATCAAAGTAAATAGAAAAACCATCAACCATGTTTTTATTAATCAAGATTTGAAGACCTTTCTCATCATTGTGGCACAAATGTTGGTGCCACAACATACATGCATTTACAGAAGTGCTAGTTATATTGGTAAAATTACAAAATGTGGAGGCACCAAACCTAAATAGAGTCCCATACCACTGTGAGGAAGCTAAGTTAGCACAACAAATTCCTACACTAATCTTGAGAGGAGGGTCATGCAAAACTTTTCAGATCTTTACATCACTTAAAAAAATTATATATAAATAAACGTAAATAGCAATCATACTAGAACATAGTGATTTACATGGGGGAAACCCTTTCGGGAGAAAAAACCCACACTCCAAAATCTGCCCAATATATTATTCAGAAATCAACAAGATAACAATATACTTGTAGGGCAAGATTTCACAAGAGTATTACCAATTAGAGATCTAGAGGAAACTCAACATCTGTATGACTCTCACACACAACCTCCATCTCAAGAACCTAATATATAGGGGATACAATACATGAAAGCGATAAAAGATAATTACAAAACCATGAGCTAAAACCACCCAAAACTGGTGCCCAAATTCTTAGGGTTTCATTATCTCCAATCAAAGATGCCTTATAATGTGTCAAAACATGTATCAACACGTGTAACTCCCTCTTATAGCTCTTTTCTATGTCCAACACATTTTTACATTTTCCAATACAGGAGGCCATAACTTTTGATCTAGGAGGTCGATTGGGCTTCTCTTTATTTAAATTGAAGATCTCGAAGAGGTCTACACATCAGGAACCTCCTAGAAATTTTATTTTGCCCAAAAACCAACTCTATAGCCCATAAATTAAGTTTTTATGTTGTTTTTTATAACAAAAAAATTACACTTTTTGTAATTGCAAGGTTGAGACACCTTTCCTAACATTCTCCCACTTGTTGAACACATTGCAAGAGAAAAGGGAGTATCAACACCATGATTTAATTTCTAGGGGCTGAGGGGCCCATAAACTTTGAACAATTTGAACTTCTCTGTGCTCACAGGTTTAGTTAATGAACCTGCAACATTTATCAAATTATCTATCTTAACTAGCTTCACCTTACCATCATCGACCAAATCTTTGACAAAATGATATTGTACATCAATGTGCTTGGTCTTGGTATGAAATGACAGTTTCTTAGCTAGACATATTGTACTCTGACTATCACAATAAACTATCACTACACCCTATTTTATTCCAATATCTGAACATAGTCTCTTAAGTTTCAAATGGCTTCTTTACAAGTGGTAGTTGCCATATACTTAGCTTCCATAGTGGATAAAACAACCACAATCTATCACTTACTCATCCAACTAATTACAACACCAAACAAAGTAAACACATAAGCACTGGTACATCTTCTACTATTGACATTACATGCCTAGTCTAAATCCACATAACCACGAATATCAAGGGAATGCTTGTCTCTTACCAAATTACCATGATAACACAAGGAATACTTTGAGGTACCTTGTAAATATCTAAAGACTCTTTTAACTGCATCCCAATGAACTCTACCATGATTAGACATATATCTGGAAAGAACTCCCACTGCTTAGGTAATGTCTAGTCTGGTATAGACCATAACATACATCAAACTTCTAACTACACTTTGGTAAGGCACTCTACTCATGCCTTCCATCTTTGATGGGGATGTTGGACATTGTGAAGTATATAAATTCATTCCAACTGTAAGAGGAAGACACAATTGTCTACAATCCTACATGTTAAACCTTTGTCAAATTGAACTGACATACTTACTCTAGAATAGTTGCACCAAGGTCTTTCATTTGAAATTTAGCTACAATTTGAGACTTTAGTTCTGAAATAATTCCTTTCCCTTTACCAATAAATAACATATCATAAACATATAATGCAATAAATAGGAAATGGTCACCATCAGATTTATAATAAACACAGTGATCTGATTTAGAACACTCAAATCCCAAACTCAACACAAATGTATCAAATTTCTAGTACCACATCCTAGGACTCTATTTGAGACCAAATAAAGATTTCTTTAATTTACAAACTAAATTACTTTTACCTTTCACCACGTAGTGCTTTGGCTATGTCATATAAATATCCCCCTCTAAATCACCATGAAGCAAAGTCATTTTCACATCCATTTGCTCAACCTCTAGATCATAAGTTGTAGCAATAGAAATCAATAATCTAATGGATGTCATTTTTGCAACAGGAGAAAATATCTCACTATAATCAACACCCTCATCCTAAGAGTAACCTTTTGCAACAAACTATGCTTTTGTACTTCTCAATACCTTCATTCAAACCAATCTTTTTTCTTGAACACCCATTTGCAACCAATAGGTTTTCATCCTTTAGGAAATGGTACTAGATCCCATGTATCATTCTTTTTCAAAGTTGTCATTTATTTATCCATAGAAATCTTCTAGGACTTTGCATCATTCATACTTAATGTCTCTTCTATAGATATGGGTTCATCCATGTTAGTATTCAAAGAAAAAATGCATCTCTAGTCATCAGGGGAATATCTTTTAGGTGGTTTTCTATGCCTTTTAGACCTTTGAATAAGTTGAGTTGGAGGTTCTTCCTCCTCTTTTGAAGATTCAAATCTGGATGAGCTCTCCTCAGCTTGTTGTCTATCTAGGGGCCTCGATTCAAATTTCTTAGGCATAGAAGGAAACTTTGATGTAAGGAAAGCTAAGTGCAGAAATGCCTTCCTAATGCCAATTTGTAGAAGAGAAATGCAGAAAATACTTTCAATTTCAATTATAGTTCATTTAAGGATGCACATTAATCAGAAATACAGAATAGACAATTCAAGAGACATACACAGATCAACACTAGAGTTATGTGGGAAAACCCTTATGGGAGAAAAAACCCACACACCAAGCAAAATCTCTTTGTATTACAGTAAATGAAATTTACATACAAAGTTACAGTCTTCTACTTTCAGATGTTAATTCACTTTAACCACAAAGGGCGGCATAAGATTTCTCTGATCCGCCTCTCACCTCTCTCTTCTATATATTTTAGAATGTTCCAATGATCTTTATATCATACATTCTTCAACAGTCATTACAACTTTCTACAACTAGACAAATGGTTCAGTTCAACTTCCATATGCAATGTCACAAATGGTTTAACTGATAAATCCATGTTGAAGTGTCAGAGAGACTCATAAACTTATCCCACTAAATTTCCTTCATCCCATCATCATACACATTTGATGCCAAGTCATTTGTTTACAACTCGTAGCCAATCCTCGCTTTCCCTCAGAGTCTATCTAGGACCTACCACCAATGATACGGGCCAGCAGGTTGAAGAGTCAAACAAAACATTCTGGGGGGCTTCATAACACTTCCCACCAACATTAAAAGATTCCCCAAAATTATGCTGAACTGTTGGATTTTTATAATCTCAAGCATTGATTACCACTGCCAATAGTGCACTCGCACACGACTTTGATCAGGCTCCACCATTGACCCTGCGGGCTTGCGAAACACTGACACTTGGCACCCCTACACTATCGTAGAGGTAGGAGTGGGTCCCACCAATGGTATTACAGGGCTGCAAGGAATACATTGTATCGGCATATCGGAGAGACTCCTTAGAGGCTCTCACTGATATCACCACATCTCGCCGATGCAACCAATGCTCACAAAGGTATCAGTTTTTGAAGGGACTACACATAGTCTTCCACTGAAATGATCACCTCCTGCTGACATGGGGACATAACACCAAGGCATGAAGGAAACAATCCATTGAGGAGATTATAAACAAGTCCCATCAAAAGAGAACAATCAGGCCGAAGTGGGAATATCAAGCTAGTAATTTGAGGCACATTTTCCAACATGCTCCCACTTGATGAAGAACTTACTAGCTTCTTCCAATGCTTAAAGTTACTGAATGTAATGGGTCCCAAGGCCCATTGAACTCACACACCATCTATACTTATCTGTGCTCATAGGTTTAGTCAATGCATTAGCAAAGTTCTTTGGAGTATCCACTTTTTCTAGATTAACCTTTCCATCTTCCACCATATCACGAATGAAATGGTACTGAACATTGATATGCTTCATCCTGGCATGGAAAGTAGGATTTTTTGCCAAAAAAATAGCACTCTGGTTATCACAATAGATAATAATCTGCTTTGCATTAAAACTAATATGAGAACACAGCCGTCTAAGCCAAATGGCTTCCTTACATGTGTGAGCTGTTACCATGTACTTAGCCTTGGTAGTGGACAAAGCAACTATAGCCTGCCTCTTGCTCATCCAACTAACTGCACCACCAAACATTGTGAATACATATCCATTGGTGGATCTTCTGCTGTTAATATCCCCTGCCCAATTAGAATCCACATATCTAGGAATGCTAACTGAACTTTTAGATCCAACAGAGTTACCATGATAACACAAGGCATACTTAGTAGTATCCTTCAAATATCTAAGAACTCTTTTCATAGCATCCCAATGCGGTCTTCCTGGATTAGCCATAAATCGACTAAGTACTCCCACTAGTTGGACAATGTCTGGCTTGGTATAGACCATTACATACATCAAACTGCCAACTGCACTCACATAAGGCACTCTAGTCATGTCCTCCATCTCAGTAGGAGATTTTGGACAATCTTCAACAAATAGCTTTGTTCCCTGCAACACTGGAACAACTAGTTGCTTGCAATCTGTCATTTTAAACCTCTCTAAGACAAAATTAACATACTTGCTGATGCAGAGCGGGCAATGGATCGTGGGAAACTATTTTACCAATCGACTGCTAACCTACATTTCTTGCGTATATTTCCCATCAGTGAGATCCACTTAATCAGAAATCTTAAACCCTGTCACGTCGAATCCCTTCCTCTAAGCGATGGAAAATTGACTTTGCGCCTATCAGCAGGACTGTCACTATCGATGAACTCCTTTTAACTCCTACCGATAGGCCGATGTGGGTACTTCGCTTTTGTTGAACCTCTGAACCTCACTTACCTTTAAACCAATGCTATCGGTTCAATTACTTAGTTTAAAGTGTTATTGGCAACTCACAGTTGCACTGTTGAACCACAGGAACCATTGGCTTCACTAAACCGTTGAACCGTCGGCCCGTTGAACCGTTGAACCGGTTCAACAAATGGTTCAATTGTCGCTAGCTCTTTAGCACTATCTCCATCACCGAACAGGTGAACCAAACGGTCGGTTGAACCATTAAACCATTCGCCAAAGGTTCAATCAAATACCTTCCACCAGATTTTGGCTAACTGCGGAACTCGATAATAACAACTTATATCGACGCTTCCTCCATTGACTCGAAAGACCATTGAACCTTTGAAATTGGTTCAAACGTAGAAATTTTAATTGTCTACAACACCGATCTGCCTAGCTAAACCCCTCGTGACTTCGCGAAAATGTTCCTCCTAAAAACATATATATTTTTCTAACTTTAATAACCTAGCACATGAGGATGCTAGGGGTTCATATTCAATACATGCTACAAATCGATCCTGTAAACACAAAAACAAAACAAAAAATCTAAACTACTATATACAGCCATTCCACCGATTACGAAGTAATCCAACCGGTGGAATGGGTTAAGAACCCATCTCAGCTGTAAACCAAAAAATTGACTACACAAGGAAATCAAACACAAAACATGATCTTCTTTTATTGCTTCCAGAAATGAAATACAAATATTTGATTTCACAGTTTTAGAACTTAACTACACACTATTGCTTTGATCCATATCTCTCTCTATAACAATTTCAATCGATGTCTCCAATCGATCTAAGCTGAGCTATTTATCTACTTGCCAACAGTAGTACCAACATGATTCCCAGCAGCTGGGAGACAATTCCAAGTGGCTGGTAGAGATAACGAACAAACAAACTTCTAACAAACTAACAACCTTATCATGATAGATCGATAAGTGTCATAGGGACTTACAAACAGAAACTGAATTACAAACATTAATGACAAGTTTGGTCAAACAGACCTTATTTCATTAAATATAGAAAATGCATAAGACTCTAGTCTTCTTGTTGAAGGGGTGCTCTTGCACCACTTGCTCTAGCTAAGCCAAAGTTTTCTATTTGCCCTATCCCTTCTGATTTCCATTCCCAGAATATACCTAGCTGCACCTAAATCTTTCATTTCAAATTGTGCTAACAACTAAGATTTTAATTCAGAAATCATACCCTTACCATTCCCAATGAATAACATATCATCCACATACAAGGCAATAATAAGTACATGACCATTTTTAGTTTTATAATACACACATTGATCTAATTTTGATCTCCCAAATCCCAATGACAACACAAAAGTATCAAACTTTTGGCACCACATTCTAGGTGACTGTTTCAAACCATACATAGATTTCTTTAACTTGCAAACCAGATGTTCTTTACCTTTTTCAATGGAGTGCTTAGGCTGGGACATATAAATTTCTTCTTCCAAATCTTCATGAAGAAATGTTGTCTTCACATCCATCTACTCAATCTCTAAGTCATATGCTGCTGCAAGTGACAAAAGAAATCTAATAGATGTCATCTTACCTACAAGAGAAAAAATTTCTCCATAATCAATTCCCTCTACTTGGGAATACCCTTTCGTGACCAACCTAGCTTTATACTTTTTAACACTGCCATCCAGACTAATTTTCTTTTTAAATACCCATTTATAGCCAACAGGCTTTTGACCTTTAGGCAAAGGTACCAAATCACAGGTTTCATTCTTTTTCAATGATGCCATTTCTTCATTCATAGCTTCCAACTAGGAATCTGAATCAGACATATTAATTGCCTCTTTTATAGTCCTAGGCTCATCAGTGTTAGGAATCAAAGCATAGGCACAACTAGAATCCAACATGGAATATCCAAACCTTTTAGGTTGTCGCTTCTCTCGTGTACACCTCCTCACAGGCTGACACTGAGGTTGTGGTTCTTTTTTAGAACTTTTAGAACTGCTTGATCTCTCCTCAGTTTCAGGTACACTAGGAATTCGTTGTTCTTCCTTCTCTGGAGTAAGTGGAATTTCAGCAACATCCTTCTTCTTGTCTGCTTCTTTCATCTCTGACTGCAGATCCACTGAAGAAGGTTTCAGCTCATGAAAGATTATACTTTTGTTGTACAATACCTTCTCAGTAACAAGATTCCAAAGCTTGTATCCTTTTACACCAATACCATAACCAATGAATATACATTTTACAACCATATTTTCCATTTTAGATCTCTTTTCATTCGACACATATGCATTTGCTTGATAGTCAAAGACTTTAATGTTTCTTAAAGAGGGCTTTTTACCAGGCCATGCTTCCAAAGGTGTTTTGTCAACAAGTACCAAAGAGGGAGATCGATTAACCAAGTAACATGTTGTAGCCACAACCTCAGCCCAGAACTTATGCTCCAGGCCAGCACTACTCAACATACTTCTCACCCTTTCCATCAGCGTTCTATTCAAGCTTTCAGTAACTCCATTCTATTGTGGAGTATAAGGTGTAGTTTTATGCCTTTTAATCCCATGGTCTTTGCATTACCTTTAGAAATATATAGAACAAAGTTCACCACCATTATCCATCCTCAGGCATTTAATTTTCCTACCAGTCTGATTTTCTACCAAGGTTTTAAATTCCTTAAACCGAATGAACACTTCTGATTTACTTTTTAAAAAATACACAAATGCCCTTCTCATATAATCATCAATAAAATAAACATAATATTTAGACTTCGACAATGAAGGAACATTCATTGGACCAAAAACATCAAAGTGAACATAATCCAGTATACCAGAAGATTTATGAGGACTTGAGTAAAAAGAAACAAGGTGTTGCTTTCCATAAATGCAATGTTCACAAAATTCAAACTCAAGGTTACAATCAACAAGCCCTTCTACCAGGTTTTTGTTTTTCAAGGGTTTTAAGCCTTTTTCCCCAATGTGGCTGAGTCTGTGATGCCACAGCATCATTTTCTCTACTAGGAGTTTCACCTCCAAGGAATTCACACCCAGAGGAACAATGTTTTCTTTCCTAGCGTTGGCAGCTTTGTCTGATTTTGCAAAGACGCTGTTATAGTGAACAACATGTGCGTCTAGCCTGAACAAAGTACCTATGCGTGCACCCTTGGCTAGTACCATTGAGCATCTTGTCATTTTACAGCCGCCACTCACAAAAGAAACTTGCACACCAACATCATTCAACTTACTAACAAAAAGCAAATTTCAAGCCAAACCTGGTATGTGCATTACATCATTGATTCCTTTTATTCTTCCATCAGGAAACTTGATTTTGAATCTTCCATGGCCAACAATTTCAATGTGAGAATCATCACCCTTCCACCTTTGTATTCTTCATTCTTCGAAAACCATTCTCTATGAGATGTCATGTGAAAGAACACACCTAAATAAATCAGCCAGACATCATCCAATGCCTATGTTGCCAAGGCTGCAATGAAGGCATTTGCTTCACTCTGAGAAGAATCATTATCAGAAGACTTATTCTTCTTCTTCTTTTTCTCCTCTTTGCAATCTTTCCAGATATGACCTTTTTGCCCACAATTTTAGCATTTCACCTTGGACTTTTTACCATGAGACGTTGATCTCCCATCTGACTTGGATCTAGATTTCTTATCTTTCTTCTTACCTTTCTCCTTTGATCTGCCCTGAACAAGGGCCTCCTTGGCCATCTCAGAAGATTTCCTCTACATTTCCTCTCAAAGCAGCAAAGCAACCACCTCTTCCATCTGAAAAGTAGTTGTTCTACTCCCAATAGCCATTACCAGGTGATCCCATGTGTCAGGCAATGAACACAACATGAGCATGCGATAATCCTCATCTTCAATCTTCACACCCACAGATGTCAACTGAGCAATGAGCATGTTAAATGCATTCAGGTGATTTGCAATAGATGCTCCTTCCTCAATTTTCAAAGAGTACAACTTCTTTCTCAAGAATAGCTTATTTATTAGAGATTTACCTTGATAAATGTCACCAAGCTTCTTCCACAAAGATTTCATAGTCTTCTCTTCATGGACATTCAGGAGAACTGTATCAGCCAAGCACAGTCTGATTAGACCCTTGGCCTTCCGGTCCATTATATCCTAATCATCTTGCAAGGTTGCTGCAGGTTTGGTTGAGGACACTGTAGCCCATAACTCATGATCCACAAGAAAATCTTCCATTTTGAGTTTCCACAACTCAAAATTGCCACTGTTGAACTTCTCAATCTCTATTCTTCCAGATGTGCTTGCCATCTCAAATCTGCAATCAAGACAAATCAATTTCTCTGCAAAACTCCCACTCAACCAAATTAACACAAAAAAATTGACTCACCCTCAAGGATAACACAACTGGCCAAGCTTTGATACCACTTGTAAGGAAAGCTAAGTGTGGAAATGCCTTCCTAATGCCAATTTGCAGAAGAGAAATGTAGAAAATACTTTCAATTTCAATTACAGTTCATTCAAGGATGCACATTAATTAGAAATACATAATAGATAATTCAATAGACATACACAGATCAACACTAGAGTTATGTGGGAAAACCCTTACAAGAGAAAAAACCCACACACCAAGAAAAATCTCTTTGTATTATAGTAAATGAAATTTACATACAAAGTTACAGTCTTCTGCTTTTAGATGTTAATTCACAGTAACCACAAAAGGCAGCACAACATTTCTCTAATCAACCTCTCACCTCTCTCTTCTATATATTTTAGAATGTTCCAATGATCTTTATATCATACATTCTTCAATAGTTGTTACAACCTCCTATAGCCAGATGAACGGTTCGATTCAACTTCCATATGCAATGTCACAAATGGTTTAACTGATAAATCCATGTCAAAGTGTTAGAGAGACTCATAAACTTGTCCCACCAAATTCCCTTCATCCTGTCATCATACACATTTGACACCAAGTCATTCATTTACAACTCGTAGCCAAACCTCGCTTTCCCTCGGAGTCTATCCGGGACCTACCACCAATGATACGGGCCAACGGGTTGAAGAGTCAAACAAAACATTTCGGGGGCTTCATAACACTTCCCACCAACATTAAAAGATTCCTTGGAACTGTTGTTGAATTGTTGGATTTTTATAATCTCAAACATTGATTACCATTGCTAATAGCACACTCACGCACGACTTTGATTGAGCCCCACTGTGAAGCATGCAGGCTTGCGAAACACCGACACTTGGCACCCCCCGCACTATCGCAGAGGTAGGAATGGGTCCCACCAATGGTACCGCGAGGTTCTGAGGAATACACTGTATTGGCATATTGGAGAGACTCCTTAGAGGCTCTCACTGATATCACCACATCTTGTTGATGCAGCCAATGCTCACAAAGGTATCGGTTGTCGAAGGGACTACACATAGTCTTCCACCAAAATGATCACCTCCTACCAACATGGGGACATAATACCAAGGCATGAAGGAAACAATCCATCGAGGAGATTATGAACAAGTCCTATCAAAAGAGAACAATTAGGTTGAAGTGGGAATATCAAGCCAGTAATTTGAGGCACATTTTCCAACAGTTGAATCACATCTTTGTATTCACATTGTTCTGGCTGTAATGTAACACAAGGCTTAGTTTCTCTAAAAATCACACTTCTACTATATATCACCTTATGTACAATAGGATCCCAAATCTTGTATCCTTTCACACCATAATTATACTCGATGAAGATACATTTCATAGACTTGTTCTCTAACTTTGTTCGCTTCTCCTTTGGAACTTGTGTATATGTCTCACAACCAAAAACTCTACACTGAAGGTTTGTGACTTGACCATGCCTCCATAGGCATTTTATCAACAAGGGTTGATGTAGGAGGCCTGTTAATTAGGTAGCAAGAAATGGCAATATCTTTAGCCCAAAACCTTTGTTCTAGACTAGCACCACTAAGCATACTCCTAGCCTTCTCCATCAATGTCATGTTCATTCTTTCTACAACTCCATTCTGTTGTGGAGAATACAGAGTTGTCTTTTGTCTCTGAATTCCACAATCTTTATAGAATCTATCAAAATCATTAGAGCAAAATTCACTGCCATTGTTAGTCCTCAAACATTTTATTTTCTTTCCTTTCTATAACTTAACCATTTCTTTAAATTCTTTAAATCGACTAAAAATTTCATATTTACTCTTTAGAAAATATACCCATGTCCTTCTACTATAATCATCAATAAATGAAAAATAATATGTGCATTTTCCAATGGAAGGATCATCTACAGGACCAAAAACATCAGAATAAATAAGATCCAATACACCATAAGATTTATAAGAACTTGAGTAAAACTTAATACAGTTTTGTTTACCATAAATACAATGCTCGTAGAAATCAAAATCAAAATTACAATCAATCAACCCTTCAACAAGGTTTTTTATTTTTTAAAGTCCTTAGGCCCTTTTGTCCAATGTGGCCTAATCTCTAGTGCCATAACATAGTCTTCTCTACAAGCAACTTTGATTCAGAAGAAAGAGCACCCTTAGGTACCTAGAAGCCACAACCATCCTCTAAAGGTGAAACCCTCTCCTTTTCCAATTAAGTAGTCACATACTTGCTTTTCACATAAGTACTATTGTACTCAATAGGGAATGCATCAATCTCATACAATGTGCCAAATCTAACACCTCTAGTGATAACCATAGAACCTCTAACCATCTTGCATCATGTATCAAAAAAGACTACCTACACACCCACATCTATTAGTTTACTCACAGATAATAAATTTCATGCTAATCCAAGGATATGCAACACACCATTAATCTTTTTTACTCTACCATCCATAAATTTCTGACATTAATTTTACCATAGTCAATAATATTTAAATGAGAATCATCACCCAAGTACACCTTACCTTCATCAAATTATTCATATTTAGAAAACCAATCTCTATTAGGGGTCATATGGAAAGATGCACCCGATTCAATTAACCATGCATCATTACTTGCACGAGTGGCCAAAGATGCAATAAACACATCACCATCTTCCTTCTCAAACTCAAAATGAAAATCAAATTTCTTCTTTTTCTTCTTATTTTCTTCTTTGTACTCCTTATGGAAGTGTCTAGGCTTATGACAATTCCAAGAAATAACTTTTGACTTTCCAAGAGATTTGGATCTCCCCTTGGACTTGGATTTGTCACACTTCTCTCTCTTCTTGTCTTTTTCTTTAGGCCTTCCACGAACATTTATGGCCTCTTTGCAATTGATGGATACCTTCCTCCTCATCTCTTTACAAAGCAAAAAACCCACAACATCTTCAACTTTCAAGACAATAGAAGTACTCCCAATATTCGTAACAAGAGAATCCCATGAATCAGGTAAAGAACAAAGAAGGATCTAACATTTCTCCTCTTCATCCATTTTTACACCAACTGATGCTAATTGAGCCACCAACATATTTAATGCTTCCATGTGGTCTACAATTCGTCCACCCTCTTCCATTCTCAATGAATACAAATTTGTATTCCTTTCTCAAGGAATATAAATTTGTCTTTATAGACCCTTGGCTTTAATTTATTGGCCACAATCTAATTAGACCCTTGGGTTTATGGTCCATAACATCATATTGAGTAGCCAAAGTAGCATGTATAGGCCTTGAAACATTCTCATTAACAACATCCCACAAATCTTGATCAATTAACATATCTTCCATCTTAATCTTCCACATCTCAAAATTGTTACCAGATTTTTTTCTACCTCTATTCTCCCTAATGTGCTCACCATTTGAAAATTCCTGCAACAATACCACAAAGTATCTTCTACACAAGCTCCCACTAAAAAATGGATTAGTTCAAAAAACCCAACAACCAACAACTGAAACCAAAGGTGATCAAGCTTTGATACCATTGTAAGGAAGCTAAGGCAGCAGAATAAATTCCTACACTAATCTTGTGAGGAGGGTTATGCAAAACTTTTTAGATCTTTACAATAGTTATAGAAATTATATAGAAATAAACCTAAATGGAAATCATACCACAACATAGTAATTTACGTGGGGAAAACCCTTTCGAGAGGAAAATCCCACACTCCAAAACTACCCAATATATTATTAAAAAACCAACAAGATTACAATATACTTGTAGATCAAGCTTTCATAAGAGTATCACCAACTAGAGATCTAGAGGCAACTCAACATCTATATGACTCTCACACACAACCTCCATCTCAAGAACCTTGTTGGCACCTGCAAAAATTCTATTCCCATTTTTCCATGTTTTCCCCCAAAAGCCCTATGTAAATTTCATAGCCAAGGTCACCATTGGATTGAGAATTAAATTTTGAGCAACTTTGCCTTTTGAACCATCTCAAAATTCCTTGAAATGAAGAAGTTATGCTTGTTCAAAGTTTGGTTTTTATGTTTTGCCTTGGTCAAAAAGTGGTTATGTCTTGTTCCCATTTCTCCCTTAGAAAAAACATCATATTTTGCGTTTGGTCGGCAAATCAGCTTTTTCCCAAACTTCCTAACTTTTCAAGTTTGGTGATTTGCTGATTCACCGAAAAGGTGTTAGCAGTAGCTAAGGTGGAATCACACCAAAAAGAAAAAAGTTCAAGTATGCAGCTAAGAGAATGGCCTACTATCGGTGAATCGGCGAAAGTCTGAACTAGAGAACTAGTTCAGAGTTTTGTAAATTTATCAATTTGCTGACAAGGCAATGACAAGGCATGTAAGCTAAGCAAGAATAAAGACCCATGGAAAAGGGGAAGGATAAAGCCTTTATCATCGATGTTTTAAGTTAGTGAACTCAGAGGTTTGTCGATGGTGGATTTCACTGATAGAAGAAGAAGGAAGTAGCGCGGAGTGTAAAAGTTTCTAAGGTAGGAAGAAGACAAAGGAAAGGCTTTGTTGATGAAGTTGGAGGTTTGCAAATCCCTAGGTTCGCCAACAAGGGGTTTTGCCGATGACCATTTCACTGATAGTGAAGAAAAAAGGCAAGGTTCACAAAAGTGCCTTTTTGCTGATAAGGCAAAATGCAGAGAAAATGACAAGGAAGAAATGGTTCTAAAATTTGAGAATTCGCCGATAAGGAAGTTAGTTCAGCGTGGGTCCTTTTTGCTGACAAGATGAATAACAGTAATATTTTGCTAAGGCGTGAAGAGTTTGGCAAGTGGCATTTTTCCCAATAAAGGAGAAGTGACGCTCAAGGCCTTTGGTTCTAAAAGGAGCTAGTTTGCCAATAAGGAGAAAAAGGACTAAGGCATAGATTATCGGTAAACTGGCTAAAGACCAACTTTTCAAAAGTTCATGTTGTTCGTTTTTCACCAATAAGGCGATAGAGAGGGCTAAAAGGGGAAAAGTCAAAGGTTCGTGATGAGGTGTTTTCACTAACAAAAGAAAGATATTGGCTAAGGGGTGAAGTTCTAAAATGAAAGAATTGGCCGATAATGGAAAATTATCTCAAGTTTGGCAAAAGTGAAAGCTGCCAATAAAGTAGAAAAGAAAGCAAAGGAGGCCTAGTTCACAAATGTTGACATTTGCTGATAAAGCATGAAAAGGTGTCAAGTAAAGTTTGAAAATCATTAAATTTGCCGATAAAAGGGGGGATGGCCTAGTTATGAAATGACCAAATTCACCGACAAAGGGTAGAGATAGAGGAAGAGGGCATAGTTAGAAAAAGTGAAAACTTGCCAATAAGGGAAAAGGCTGCTTAATTCGGTATAATCACATTTTTTTGACTGATGTGTGAAATAAGGAGAAAATGGAGGTGGCAAGCAGAGTATGAAATTTGCCGATGGTGCAGGTAGAGGCGAGTCCCCACTGGATGACTTTTGTTGATAAGGCAAAATTGAAATGTAGAATTAGATGTAAAGCATGTATTTGAAAAGTATAAAGGCTTTAAAATTTTTAAGTATTGTAAAAGCTTTACAAACACTATTGGTGGGCTCGTATTTAAAACATTCTTCTTCCCCCTTGGCTGTCATGAATGCAGCTTTGTTGATGTCACGCTGGTGGTTGGAAAAGTGTATGTGTAGGTACCAAATTTAATATGAGGATGGTGTGTTCCAATATTTGATATCTTTTATAGGTCCTTCCAAGGACGTGAATCAGTATACAAGGTATGGGTGCCTAGAATTTTTGTCAATTCTTTTGACAGAGGCCATGTGCCACATTTATTTCTGCTCTGTTACTTATTGACTAGGATTTCAAACATCTGGGAGTTGTACGATTACTATATATACATGTTTGAAAGACATTCTCAGGGTTGGTCTCTGAGCCAATTGTCTAGTCTGGGATTACATAAGGAGTTTCTCTAGCATCAACACATGATCTGTCTGGTTTGTTAGTGAAGGGATTTATTCAGCATAGAGCAAGAAGGATATGTAATGCAGATTTGATTGTAATGGTATGTCTCCATGGGAATTTGTATTAATTTTGGTAAATATATAATCACAGTTGTATATTTTCCCTTGCCACATTTGCTGGTATGATTGTAACAGAGGTTTGGAGGTGTGTGACAACATCTAAGTTAATACAAGGCTTTGTAATTTCCATTTCTTTGTTGCATATGAATCATTGCAGTTCTCTTTTGGATCATTAAGTATGTCCGTTGTATGAAGATCTATCCAAAAGTCTTATATGTAAATGTATGCTTGGTTCTATTGATCCTTTGTTATGTATTTCCTTTCCTCCTTGCATTCTATGACTCTGTTGCCCAATAGAATAGGTACCGGTCCATATTGGAGAGGGACAAAACACTTTTTATAAATCAAACAAATCATTCATCTATGGTTCAGGATAAAAAACCATCTTTCCTGTGCATGTACATTTGCATAGTTGAATCAGCTTAATGAGAGGCCTGTGCAGCTAGTTTGTCTTGATCTAGTGATAGCTTTAGGATCAAGTGTACAATTGGGTATGGTTGTGTATGTTTATTAGCATTTCATTTCATGCCTCTAGGAATATCCCTCCTAGGTCTAGATGAGCCTAAAGTGTAGAGGAGTTTACCCACTCCTGTAGTTGGCCAAAATCCCCCTTAACTTGTTGATAAACCTCTTCTTTTCACCTTGATGATAATCCCTGCGCCTGTGTGTTTTAGGAATGTTTTAGAGTTTTAGGTTACAGTTATTTTGGGAACCAACATTCTAGTGTCATTTCTGAGGACAATATCTTTGTTAAAATTTTGAAGACCTTTGCAACACATCTTTGGTAATAGTGAGTTTGTAGTGGTTCAGTTTGTTCTTGTGTGTAAGTGGGCAGCCTGTCAACTTATGCCAACACTTTGGTGCCACTACTGGGGATAGTGATTCTTTGTTCAGATTTTCAGACCCCTGTTTGTATGTTGTAGTTGTGTAGTCTGTTGTTGTGGGTAAGTTGGCATCCTTTCAACTTATGCCAACAAGTTGGCACCAATGTATTGCTGGGTTATAAATATTTGAAGACTCTGCTGGTGTGAGCAACCCAGAATCAATTTTGAAGTCTTGGAGATCAGTCATGCTTAAGGGATTTCCTCATTCATTAAGGTGGTGACTCTGCTGTCAAAAGAAAACAAAGTGTTGCTACTGTGTGCACATTTAAAGGAGGTTACAGTTGCTTAAGTTACATTTTTTTCTTTCTACCCTAATCATGGTTTCTTTCTTAGTAAAGGAACATGTTGTTTGCTTTCCTTTGTCCTACACAAGTGGTTTGTAGTTGGTCATGGCCATCTGGTATGAATATGGATACCCTAGGGAGGATTCTTCCTATGCATCTTCTTATGTTGAATACCTTAGGAATTATATGGCCTTTGACCATCTTGGTGATGCATTTTTTGATCGTAGCCCTTCCAATTTTACAAACCTAAAATTTTTTTGGCCCTTGCATAATAGAAATGAGTCATCTAGGCTACAGTATGAAATTGAAAAAGAAAAGTAATTGTTAGTCTTTGCTGCAGCAAGAAAAAGAATTAGAAAGTTGAATCAAGCTGCATCAGTCCATGCCGCAGCCTGATTTTCCTCTTGTTGTTGCCAGTTGTTCTTTTCCTCGTCCTCCCCCTATTGTAAATGAAAAGACTTATAGACAAATGGACCTCTCATGGGTCAGTTATGAGTAGCAATCCATGCCCCAAAAGATTTACAATCATACGCCATTATTTGATGGGTGTGAAGTTTTCAATGGGAAGGCACACATTGATGCATTTTCAGACTTCATGGATAAATTTCAATTTGGAGATGAGGATATGTGGATGAGATTTTTTGTAAGATCTCTATGTGGAATAGTGCGGAAGTGGCTGGTTGGTTTCCCTGATTAGTATTTTACTTCCTTGGATCAGTTGGTGGCTACTTTTGAAGACTTTGCAAGTAGTCTAGACTTTGTTTTTCTTGTCCAAGAACTCAAAAATATTAGAAGGCAAGAAGGAGAGTCTAGCATGGAGCTCAACCATAGATTTGCAGTGACTTTGTCTCACATCCCATAAAAATTTAGACTTGATCTTCCTATGTGTATTGATATGTATTTGATATCTTATGATGATTCTATAAGCTCAAGTTCTATACAGGAGGAATTTAATTTAGTGGGTTTCCAACAGGCCTATGTGTTCATTGATTATGTCAACAAAGTCAAGTAGGATCAGATTGCAAAATCTATATCCTCAGATGCAAAGGTAGTTGATAATGAACAAACTATTGTAGACAACAAGGATGTGGATGTTTCATATGATCCAGACACAATATCAAGTGATGATTGTATATGCAGAAGGGTAGAGGAAGGTGCTGGTGTAATGTATGACAACAATTTAGATGAAGACAATAGTGACTGCACATACCTTAGTTCAGATCAGTCATTAGTGGAAGATGAAAATGAGAAAATTAATGATGATTCCCAATTTAGTGAAGAGAATTTTGACCCTGATGCTTGTTGTAGTATTGTAGACTACCTGGAAGGTATGTATGCAAGTGAGGCATCGGATGAATCAACTCAGGTGATTGATTATATAATGCATGCATATATTGATGAAGCAAATGATAATGGAGAGATGAGCATAAGAGATAATGCCCTCTATGAGGAGCATGCAAGTCTGTCAGGTAATGGCACTATTTATGATTATGATTGGTGCATGGATAATCCTCTTTTTGAAGATGACTTTGTAATTTTTGTAGGTGCCAACACTAGCTTTGGTTGGGGACATGTGACAAGCAATGTCATAGAGAGGATCCAAAATATCTCCATGTAGACCAACACACAAACACATGAAGGGTCACACACAAAACATATTTACAAAGAAACACACAGTCAAAAAATGACTGCAGCCAAAATTTTAGAACACTGCAAGCCACCCTTGCAGAAAACTTGATTAAACTACTTGCCTCTGTTCATGATGAGGTGTGTTCACCAAAATCTTGATGAAATTTGTCGATAAAGGCAAATTAGCTCAAGTTCGGTAAAAGTGAAAGTTGAAAAGAAGGCAAATGAGGCCTAGTTCGCAAATGTTCACATTTGCTAATAAAGCATGAAAGGCGCCAAGTAAGTAAAGTTTGAAAATCATTAAATTTGCTGATAAAAGGGGGAGATGGCCTAGTTCTAAAATGACCAAATTCACCGAAAAAGGGTAGAGAGAGGAAGAGGGCACAGTTAGAAAAAGTGAAAACTTGCAGATAAGGGAAAAGGCTGCTTAGTTCGATATAATCACATTTTTTTGGCTAATGCATGAAATAAGGAGAAAATGGAGGCGGCAAGCAAAATATGAAATTTGTCAACGATGCAGGTAGAGGCGAGTTCTCGTTGAATGACTTTTGCCAATAAGGCAAAATTGAAATGTAGAATCAGATGTAAAGCATGGATTCACAAAGTATAAAGGCTTTAAAATTTTAAAGTGTTGTAAAAGCCTTATAAACACTGTTGGCAGGCTCTTATTTAAAATGCCCTTCTTCCCCCTTAGCCGCCATGAATGCAGATTTGCTAATGTCACATTGGTGGTTGGAAAAGTGTATGTGCAGGTACTAAATTTAATATGAGGATGGTATGTTCCAATATTGGATATCTTTTGTAGGTCCTTCCAAGGACACGAATCAGTATGTAGGGTATGGGCACCCAAGATTTTTGTTGATTCTTCTGACAGAGGCCATGCATCACATTTATTGCTACTCTATCACTTGTTGGCTAGGATTTTAAACATCTAGGAGCTACATGATTACTATATATACATGTTTGAAAGACATTCTCATGGTTGGTCTCTAAGCCAATTGTCTAGTTTGGGATTGCCTAAGGAGTTTCTTTGGCATCAACACATGATCTGTCTAGCTTGTTAGTGAAGAGATTTATTCAACATAGAGTAGGAAGGATATGTAATGTAGATTTGATTGTAAAGGTATGTCTCCATGGGAGTTTGTATTGATTTTGGTAAATATATAATCGCAGTTGTATATTTTCCCTTGCCACATTTGCTAGTATGATTGTAACAGAGGTTTGAAGGTGTGTGATAGCATCTAAGTTAATACAAGGATTTGTATTTGTCATTTCTTTGTTGCATATGAATCATTGCAGTTCTCTTTTGGATCATTAAGTATGTCTATTTTATGAAGATCTATCCAAAAGTCATATATGTAAATCTATGCTTGGTTCTGTTGATCCTTTGTTGTGTATTTCCTTTCCTCCTTGCATTCTATGACTCTTTTGTCTAATAGAATAGGCACCGGTCCATATTGGAGAGGGATCAAACACTTTTTATAAATCAAACAAATCATTCACCTATGGTTCAGGGTAAAAAACTATCTTTCCTATGCATGTACATTCGCACAGTTGAATCAACTTAATGAAAGGCATGTGCAGCCAGTTTGTCTTGATCTAGTGACAACTTTGGGATCAAGTGTACAATTGGGTATGGCTGTGTATGTTTATTAGAATTTCATTTCATGCCTCTAGGAATATCCCTCCTAGGTCTAGCTAAGCTTGAAGTGTAGAGGAGTTTACCCACTCCAATAGTTGGCCAAAATTCCCCTTAACTTGTTGATAAACTTCTTCCTTTCACCTTGACGACAATCCTTGGCCTAGGTGTTTTAGGAATGTTTTAGACTTTTAGGTTGCAGGAATTTTAGGAACCAACACACCTAATATATAGGAGATACAATACATGAAACTGTCAAATAGTAATTACAAAACCATGAGCTAAAACCACCCAAAAGTGGCACCCAAATTCTTAGGGCTTCATTATCTCTAATCAAAGGTGCCTTATGATGTGTCAAAACATGAATAAACATGTGTAACTCCCCCTTACAACTCTTTTCTATGTACAACACATTTTTACATTTTCAATACGAGAGGCCCAACTTTTGGAGGCCATAACTTTTGATTCGGGAGGTTGATTGGGCCCCCTTTTTTAAAATGAAGATCTCAAAGAGATTATGCATCAAGCACCACTTGGAAATTTTATTTTGGACAAAAACCAACCCTATATCACAGAAATTGAGTTTTTATGTTGTTTTTTATAACCGAAAAATCACTTTTTGTAATTGCAAGGTTGAGACACCTTTCCTAACAACCATGAGCCTCTTGCTACCACTATATTCTATCTCACCAACTTGAAACCAAAATTGTCAATGTCACATTCACTCCAATATCATTCAACTTGCAGATATAGAAAGAATATTTCTTACAAGTCTATGAATATGCAAAATACCATAAAGAGTTTTTACCCTCCCATCTTTGAAACACAATCGTACCTTTCCCTTTCTAATAATATAATGTGTGTTGTTCTCACCAAGGAAAAATCCTCCTTCATAATAAGCTTGGTATGATGAAAACCACTCCTTGTGAGGATTCATATGATAGGAGCAACCTAAATCAATCATCCAAGATTCATCACTAGTAACATAGCATAAATAAATAATGCATCATTATCACCATCATCAAAGGATTTCTTTGTGGAGGAATCATTGAATCTCTTCTACTTGTTTCTACATTCCTTCTTCACATGTCCTCTTTTTCCATTATTCCAACACTTTACTCTTCTTAGGGATTCGGACCATCCTTTTGAGTTGGATTTAGATCTCTTTTGTTCCACTTTAGACCCATCTTTATCCTTGGCCCTTCCCTAAACATGCAAGGCATCCTTAAAACTTCATCATTGGACTTTCTCCTCATCTCTTCACTAAGCAATGTGGTAATAAGGGAGTCCATCTCTATCTCTACAACACTACCACTAATAGCAACAAGTAAATTCTCTCAAGATTTAGGAAAATAGTTGACTTAATCAAATTAAAGGCATTCAAATGCCCTACAATAGAATCATCTTCCTTCATTTTTAAAGAATATAATTGTCTTTGAGATATAACTTATTAGTCAAACTTTTAGTTTGGTAAATATCACCTATCCTCTTCCATAGTGCAAATTTAGTGATCTCCTCTAATACATTCAAGAGGATGGAATCTACAAGACACAACTAAATGGTTTCTCATGCCTTCTTTTCCAACCTTTTCCAATCTTCATTAAACATTTCAATGGGTTTTCCTTTTCTTGCTACAACTTTCCACTAACCCTTTTCTTCTAAGAGATCCTCCATCTTTAACTTCCATAGCTTATACCTAGAGCCATTAAACTTTTCAATCTTTGAACAAGAGGTAGAGTCCATGGTTTCAATCAGTCACAAATTTGCAAAACCATCAAGTCAAAAGTTCCCACTACAACCAAAAAACCCACAACTCCCAAGAAGGTGTCCCCTTCTAAACAAATCCAAAGCTCTAATACTAAATGTTGATAAACATGGTAAACTACTGTTAGGGTTAGCCGGCAGAAGATATCAATTAAACACAAATAAAGATTAAACAGAGAAATGGAAATACACAGAATTAATAATGGCGAGAGACAAGTTTTAACGTGGTTCACCCAAACTCAGGCTACATCCACCAAACAGAGAGTCCAGTATTATTATCTAGTAAATCAAACTGATTACAATCAGCAATCCCTGCAACTCAATACTGCTGCAAAATGCTACAATACAATATATCAAAACCCTAACCCTTAGTCACTTTTATCAAGCTTTTTGTCGGTTACAAAAATAGGGTTTTCTTATGTCGGTCAATGAAAAAATAACTCCCGGTGCCTTTATAAAATAATAAAAAATAGTGTGAGGTTTCGGGGGCACTGCCCCCGAGCCTCTGCGAGGGCGCTGCCCCTCGACCTCGCCCTGTATCATGATAGGGAACGCGCCAGGGGCACTACCCCTTGACCCCATAGGAATTTGGGGGGAAACCACGCCAATGAAAGTGGGGAAAATGTAACCTCCGAGTCTGATTAGGCTCCATATAACAACAACTACAATAGTAAAAACTTGTTCACTTAGTATGAAAATCTAAAATACCAATTCCCTCATTTATGGGAAGCATATTTTACAACCTTGTCATAACCTGAGAGACAAAGCTAGATGGATTCTACCCGACACTGGATGTGTCAAATTGAACTTTGATGGGCTTCTTAGGGCAACCCTAGGCCCTAAGGTGTTGGCATCATAATCTGAAATCATAGGGGGAAACATTGGTGGCAATAGCGAAAAAACTTCAAGAGGGATAGAACAATGAAGCAAAGGCCTAAGCGATTCTGTTGGGCCTCCAAGCATGCATCAAATAAGGTTTTTCAAAACATAAACGTAGAGGAGGATTCATAGGTTATAATCAATGCAATAAAGAACCACAACACTCCTAGTTGGAAGATTCCAAATATTCTCCTATTAGTATGGGAAGCTTTGTCTAAAGAGGGAAATTATAAAATAAACCATATCTATAGGGAGGCCAACAAAGAGGTAGACTCCCCTGCCAATATGGCAATAGATATGAAAACAAATATTTTTGAAGAGTGTCAAAAAATAAACATGGATGACGAGAGTCGAGTGCATAAAATTTCCAAATCTCACGAAGGCATTGATTGAATGGTAAGCGAAGGCATATGGCTCATGTGAAGATTATGTAAATTGGGATGGTGCAATAATGGTCAGGCATGGATCCTTGGTCCTCACTATATGTTGGAGATGTCAAATAGGCAAAGATATGGCTTTTAGCTCAATATTTACACTCACTTTCACAATGGAGACCACGGTGAGACTAAGGGAAAAGAAGAGACATGCAACTTTCTTGGGTTCGATCTCAAACTTGAGGTTGTAGAAGGTGTTCACATCTAACTCTCCCTTTGTACTACATGCTAACCTAATGGCACTGGGTGATGTGTTTTTGGGAACACCTCACAGAGGGTCAATTGTGACATTTCCTCCATGTTGATAAGGGTGCTCCTAGACATCGAGGAATTAAAAGATGTGATAAGGGAAGTCGTGAGGGACATAATCAAACCACAATGGAGGAGGGGCCTAGAAAATGTATTGGATGATGTTGTGATAAGGTTAGGTTTTTGCCTAAACCAAGGGGTATGGCTTGTCATCTTAAGGCCATATAATGGCCTGTGGATTCCCTTCATTATTGAGATAATCAGGCATTTTGCTGAAGAAAAGAGGAGAAAAGTGAGATGGGGTGTGGAGTTCATCAAAATGTTGGCTGGGGTGGTGGATCCAAGAGGCGTAGACTAGAGTGAAGCTATCAACAAGGAGGTAGAGACAGAGCTGAGTGAGATGGAGATGGACAAGTTGGTGCAGGAGAAGCTCTTGGGTGATAGCAATGTTTGAATATTTCTATTTTAATATGCTATGATATTATGTATAGGTGATACCTAGCGACTAGTAGAATAGAGTAATAGTAGACTCTGTATATGTAAAAAGACTTATTATAATAAAATTCCATAATGGAAAATTTTGTTTATGGCCCTCCCCTAGAGTAGCACTGGTTCATTTTTTGTTTATCCTTTTAGCAATGGGTGTGACCAAAAGGTCACGATTCATTGATAAAAAAAATATGAAATACCAATTAAGATATCATGTGATTAACCATTAGATTAATGTGATGAAGTTTAAATCAACAAACACATGATAAACACATAACACCAGAATTTACATGGAAAAAACCTTTCAAGAAAAAAACTCCACCACCAAAGAGACCACAAATCTATATTAATCTAATAACAATGTGTTACAATAATACATCCAACTTCTCCCTTCAATCTAGTAGCATATCCTTACTTCACCTACAAAAGTCCCATAAAACAACTATTTAAGGCACCTAATTTATAGAGAACTAGAGAGGGAAAACCATGAATGTTTTCATAAAACCAAAACTACCAAAACCCATGGTATGACAAAAATTCAATGCCCCCATGACCAATCAAGCAATGGTCTATGAATAACAACTATTACTAACATCTTTGACCCATGTGAAGAGTGGGCACACATTCCCAAGTATGACACTCCAAAATGGAGTGGACAAATAATGTGCACCTCATATATCATAACAAGATGCTCCACTCTCTCTCCTAGTGTATAGGATAAGAAAGTGGTGTAAGTGAAGTCAAGTCAATTTGTAACTACCACTGTCATAAGTAACATCCCTCATGAATTCCACTACAACTAATATTCCAAGTTACAATAAGAATAATAAAATAATCTCCCAACCACCTACATGGGTGTCCAAGCACCCATTCCCAAGATGTTGGAGGTTAGACATTAGACATAGGATTGTAAGGTTAATATAAACAAGTGATCTTAAAATAATTATGAGTTCACCTTAATGATTTTACCTCACTCACCATACTTGAATGAATCTAGAAGTGTGGAGTCTATCTCTAGCTCTTTTGGTGTGATGATACTTCTAATCATGCCATGGGCTCTTGTGGGTCTCACATCACATTTGTTTATACTTATAAGTTTTCTTGCCACTTTTCTTTGGTGTTTACTTTTGTAGTGAAGTATCCTTACTTTGTGATGCAGGAGCATCCGGGTCCACAAGAAATCCTCATCGACCAAAAAGATTTATTACTTTATTGTTTGTTATTTTCTTATTTTTTGCAGGAGTAGAGGATCATATTTCCAAAGCATTTCCATTTCAATTCTATTAGAAGTTGTTTGCCCTTCCCGTGCGATTTATCTTATGTTTTGTCATTGACCGCCTAGTCCCAGTTATTAGTTAGTTAAGTGACAACTTGAGCCTTCAAGATTCATGTTTTACCAATCCCTTTCCCTAGAATGTCAATTGTGTGTGTGTGTGTCAAAATGATATGGATTGGACACTTGGCACCTCAATGCAAGTGTGCAAGTTTCCCAGCATTGTATTTGGTCAAGGTTGTGCTGCCGCGCTATGTGCCATTTGGTTATGGCCCCACCGACTCATGAAGGAAGGGATCTAATGGCGTGTTTTCTATTCGTTATGCAACATTACATGGACAACCTATCAGAGGTGACTCGACTCTGTGTTATTGCAAAATTGTGACATCTGTCTGGTGGACCCTCAGTCACAGTCAACAAAAGAAAGGTCCAATGTGCACTGTTTTAATTGATAGCACATCCGCACAGAGGGTGGTTGTCAGAACCAAGTCAACCCTATGATGCTATGATAGGTTGCCACGTGTACAAGGTTAGTCGAAGGATTTCTAAGGGTAGAGTTGGTGTGTTCCACGTGGAGTCAAGCGCATGAGCACATAGGAAGCATGGCGAGACTCGATGAGGAGTGCACTGGTGCAACCTGCTGACACATGACCAGATCTGAATGAAGACTTGTTAAGTCATTTTTGTTGGGTTGAACCTGATCGGTCGAGGATCTTCTTAGATCTCCCAAACTATTCTAAACCAATGATTTAAGTTGAGATTCGTCAGTAGATTAAAAGTGTTGATTGTCAATCATTGGTGGGCACAAATCTCATTTGTTTCAGTGGATGACTCAAATGCATATAATTGTGGCATTTCTTGTAGAGAATATAGAGGCTAATGGGGTTGAATATGGGGTAAACATTTTCAAGATGTTGTATAACGAGTTTTTGAGGACTGATCACTAGTTCTTGGATTCAGTCATGTTTTCTTCTGCAAATCTCTAATTTGAGATGAATGTAAGGCTTAGTCT
Source organism: Cunninghamia lanceolata (assembly GCA_027924645.1). Classification (NCBI taxonomy): domain Eukaryota; kingdom Viridiplantae; phylum Streptophyta; class Pinopsida; order Cupressales; family Cupressaceae; genus Cunninghamia; species Cunninghamia lanceolata. Next base: position 13,411,625 of record BSBN01000655.1, read on the forward strand.
AACGCATGTGTGTATATCATTGTACTCTTGTTGTAATATTCTATTGCATATGAATAAGAGTTGATTGTTCTTGACATTGTGTGTTGTTCATTTTTGCTGCTTGGTTCAGTAGCATGATAGGGTTCCTGAGCCTTGACCTACATCAAGTGGTATCAGAGCCAGGTTTGGATTTCCTTGAGGCTATGGGATTGTTGTGCAAGGACCCTAAGGATATTGTTGTAGGAAAAGTGAAGAGAAAGACATGCAACTACAGAGAGTCTATAGACATGGCACACCAAGCAAGAGGAAGAAGAGGAGATGCTCCAAGAGCTGGAGATGCAGCATTGGTAGAGATGTTAAGGGGTATCATAGCTAGACTGAATATAATGGAAAGAACACAACACATAGGGGTACCTGTTGAGGATGTGAGTGATATTGAGGAAGAATTTAGTGAAGAGGAAGTAGCAGAAGAAGAGGATAGGTATGAGGGAAGGTTTCTAAGTGCAAGGACAAAGATTGCCAGTAAACCCCGTGTAGAGCTACCTAGCTATAGTGGTAGTCTGAAACCAGATGAGTTGATAGATTAGATCTCAGAGATGGAAATGTACTTTGAATTAAAATCTATTAAAAATCCTAAGAGGGTAAAACTTGTAGCTAGAAAGCTGAAGGGACATGCATCTCTATGGTGGGATCATGTTCAAGTTGAGAGATAGAGAAAGGGAAAGGAAAAGATTAATAGCTAGGAAAGAATGTTAACTAAGTTGAAGGTAAAATTTCTGCCTGTAGACCATCAGATCACCAAGTTTAAGATCTTGTAGAACCTCAAGTAGAGGGAGAAAAGTGTACAAGACTACACTACAAAATTTTACAGATTGAACATCAAGGCTAGTCACATTGAGGATGATGTAGAGAAGATCTCCAGGTATGTAAATGGTTTTTATTATTCTATCCAAGATGAAATTAGCATGGTCAGATTTACCAGCAAACAAGAAGCCTATCAATTTGCATTGAAGGTTGAAGAAAATATCTCTAGAAGGCAGAATAACTCTAGGGGAAGAGGTAAACCCTCCAGAGGAAGAGGGCCATCAAATTTTGGACATGGGTCTCAGGAGAAGCAAGTTCTTCTCAAAATAGTACCCAAGGAAGTAGAGGAAGGAGTGATTACTCCAGAGGTAGAGGAAATCCTAGAAGAGAAAAATGATTTAATGGGACATGTTTCTAGTGTGGATAGACTGGACATAGGGCATTTGAATGTCCTCAAGGACAATAGAGCAGTGGCAAAGGAAAAGAGACTAGAGTGCATATAGCAAAAGCTAAGGAGGGAAGTGTGGCAAGTGTAGCCACCAAAATTTGGAGAAGGACCTAAGGATGGAGAATCCTTGATGCTAAGGAAATTTTTGCTAATACTGGAGAAGGTACATGAGGAACCATTACAATGAAGAAATTTGTTTAGAACCATATGTAAGTCTAGAGGAAAATGCTGCTGGGTCATTGTGGACAATGGTAGCACTAACAACTTAGTGTCAGAAGAGATGGTCGAAAAGCTAAACCTGAAGAGGTTGAAGCACACAACTCCCTACAAGGTCTCCTGGCTACAAAAGGGACATCAACTACTGGTAAGTGAGCAATGCCTTGTTAAATTTCATATTGGGAATTACAAAGATGAGATACTATGTGATGTTATGCCAATGGATGCGTGCCATATTTTGTTAGATAGTCCTTGGTAATATGATAGGTTGTGCTATTCATGATGGCAATAGTAATTGTATTAAAATCAAGAAGGATGGGGTTGAGTATGTGTTGAATCCTTTGCAGGATAAGGATGAGGAAGTTGATAAAACCAATAGGGTTTGTCTAGTAACTGGAAAATAGTTCCTAAAGCATATCAGGAAGGAGAAGGTATGTTATGCCATTCTACCTCAAGTTGTAGAAATTATGATAGCAGAGAAAGGGATAAAAGTTCCCATAGAAGTCCAAGAAATTCTGAATGAATTCAGTGACATCCTAATGAAGGATCTACCTAATGGATTACCTGCAACTAGAAGCATAAGTCATTGCATGGACTTGATACCAAGTGCAAGCATACCAAATAAGGCACCATATAGAATGACACCTATGGAGAGTGAAGAGCTGAATAGACAAGTGCAAGAGCTGTTGGATAAGGGACTAATTAGAAGAAATCTTAGTCCATGTGTTGTACCTACTATACTGGCACCTAAGAAAGATGGTAAATGGCGAATGTGCATTGATTCAAGGGCTATAGATAAGATAACCATTAAGTACATGTTTCCATTACCTCGTATGGATGAGTTAATGGATTTTTTGAGTGGAGCAAGGTACTTCAACAAGATTGATTTGAAGAGTGGATACCACCAAATCAGAATTAGAGAAGGGGATGAGAGGAAGACAACATTGAAGACCAAGGATGAACTGTATGAGTGGCTAGTGATGCCATTTGGGTTAACAAATGCACCCAAAACCTTTATGAGATTGATGAATGAGGTAATGAAGCCTGTCCTTGGAAGATTTGTTATTGTCTATTTGGATGACATTCTAATTTTTAGTAAAACAAAGGAGGAATGCCTATTGCACCTTAAGGCAGTTTTGCAAAGGTTAAAAGTAGAACAGTTGTTAGTAAACTTGGACAAATGTAGTTTTATGTAGAAGGAACTGGTATACCTAGGTTTTTTATGTCTGAAGAAGGATTGAAGATGGATCTTGAGAAGGTTAAGGAAATATTGGAGTGACCTTCACCTAATAGAATGTATGAGGCCAGAAGTTTTCATGGCTGGTGGGCTTCTATAGGAAGTTCATTAGAAATTTTAGTGGGATATGTGTACCAATCACCGAGACAATGAAGGGTGTTAGGAAGGAGTTCCAGTGGAATGCTGTAGTAGAAAAGAACTTTTAGTTGTTGATGAAGAAGGTGACATAACAACTAGTATTGGTATTGCCAGACTTTGGCAAAGTATTTCAAGTGGATTGTGATGCTAGTGGTAGTACAATTGGGGGAGTGTTAAGTAAAGAAGGTAGACCCATTGCCTACTTTCGTGAGAAACTAAATGAAGCAAAGAAGAAATACTCAATTTATGACAAAGAATTCTATGCTATAGTGCAGGCCTTAAAGAAATGGAGGCATTACTTATTGTCAAACGAGTTTGTATTGTACATAGACCATTGATGAGTCAAATCCATGACTCATTTATTTTTTATATTTCTTGTTTCAAAAGACTTTTATAAAACATTATGGCATATACATATATATTATTATAATTATATTTCTCTCTTGGATGGATTATTCACATGTTTAGTATTCATTTTATTTTGATGCAATCTCTTAACTTATTTACTTGAATTAAATTTTCAAAGAGAATATCTCATGAATTGTGGTATAAGTGGTTTGTGTTTGCATTAGGATTATGGTGGTGAGAATACTAGTGGTCTTCGGATCCCTCTGACGCCCCTTTTCCTGTGAAGAGCCTAAACTCCAGATGGCTCTAGATGTTGTTACCCTCTAATAGAGCCATCCTCCCCTCGAGTCGATGACTATTACCAACCGATTCTAGGGCTACCCAAAAGGTCCAGAAATGCAAACATGACCCATGCCTCAATTAAAGCAGTTGTTATGATCTAAATCTCCATATCACTCCATTTTAATGACTAACCAACATAGTTGTTAATTAGCATCAGTTCCAACTGAAGTCACTGCCACCAAGCACCATGCCATTCCAGGAAATCACTCAAGTTCACCAACAACCAAGTCGATACAAATCTCTGATCTTTAGTAACCCACAGTGGAATCATCAATGTAATAAATAAGCAACTGGCTTTAATTCTAGTTTGCTGTAGTTAGGACTGCTGATAGTTATTTCCTTTTAATAAAGCTTAATTGTATAAATAGGAACAAGTCATCTCTTTAAGTTAGTTCCAGATTTTGATAGCAAGTTGTAATCCGTATATATTTCTAGTTAGAGGAAAACTCCTTGTTTTTCAAGTTTTGTATCCATGTCCATTTCTGGACTTTGATTTAATGCAAATGAAGGGGGAATTCTTCTAAAAGTTTTTTCAAGCTTAGAGGATCATCTCTAGCTGGGAAAGTAGGGCCCGCTTCCCCAACTAGAGGAGATCACTCAGTATCTTATGCAATTCTATTTTGTCTTTCTATTTAGTGAAATTATCTATGTATGTTAATCTTGTGATGTGTCCTCTCTTTTCTGTATAACTTTTTAGCTATTTGTCACCTGCAGGTTTGTTTTATAAATTCTGAAAATACCAAAAATAGGATTGTGATTTCAACAAAACTAATATATTTAGAGTGTTTCTTTGTTGTGATTTGACAATGGATTCAATTACCTTGAAGTTTTGTTTCAGCATTTAAGATAGTTTCCTTCTAGCAATTTAACTAATTTCCCTTCAAGCAAAGTGTGTTTATTTCTTCAGCAATTAGACTAGTTTCCTTTCAAGCAATTTAACTAAATAGGATTGTGATTTATAAATTCTGAAAATACCAAAAATAGGATTGTGATTTCAACAAAACTAATATATTTAGAGTGTTTCTTTGTTGTGATTTGACAATGGATTCAATTACCTTGAAGTTTTGTTTCAGCATTTAAGATAGTTTCCTTCTAGCAATTTAACTAATTTCCCTTCAAGCAAAGTGTGTTTATTTCTTCAGCAATTAGACTAGTTTCCTTTCAAGCAAGTGTGTTTATTTTCAAAGCAATTAGAATTGTTTCTTTCCAAGTATGTGTGTTTCCTTTCAAGCAAATAGATAGTTTCCATTCCTTGCATGTGTGTTTCTTTCTACAAGATAAGTAAACCGGACTTTGTCTACCAATCACTGATTTGGATTCACTCCAAAATCCCCCACACTAAGAGTCTTATCGCAGATCACTCTAGACACCTTTGGATTGATAATTAAATGATGATGAATTAATTAACACTACTATGACCTCATCATTTTTGGCGTCATTGCTGGGGAGTAATCTACAAATCATTGTAGGTGTATACGCCTAAAAATGACACAATTTAGTCTAGATAAGTATTCTTAATATTTATTCCCTTCTAATTCTTCTATCAATAAATAAATAACCAAATTTATTTATTTGAGTCATATTCTTCCAACAATTAAATAAATTTTTTATTTAATTCAATTCCCTTCAAACAATTAAATAATTCTTAATTATTTAATTAAATCAAATCATTCTTCCAAATTTGAATAAATCAAATCAAATTTATTTAAATTCTCTCAATCTCCAAAAATAAAATAAATCAAATATTTTATTTATTCTTCCTAATCATGCACAACAATTAAATAAATTTATTTATTTAATTTTCTTTCTTATCTTCAAATATTCTTCCAAATCTTCTAAAAATAAGTCTCCTTATCCATGCACACAAAATTAAATAATTTACTATTTAATTTCTCTCAAAATCATGCAAAAGCAAATCTCAAGTTGAGTTATCTATTCAATCAACCTTGTTTTTATCAATATCTCTTAAATTAGAAGAAAGCTTTCTAATTTATGAAAAACATGTCTTATCTTTAGAAAAGAAATCAGTTAACTCAAATAAAATAGCGTTTGTGTGACACTTGTCTTCTTCTTATTCGTTGCACGTTCCTCAACTGTTCTCAACCATTGATCTTCTTACTTCTTCTATACCGTCGATCTTCATTCTCCCAAGTCTATAAATTGAACCCTGTTCTTCCATTTCATTTGTCCAAGCTTTTAGTATTGTTACTCTGCAGGAATTACAACGCGCCTTTGGCACCCTCGTTATTCCTTTGTTTCTTGTGATCACCCTTGTTACCATGCATTACACATCATCACCATAGCCATTCACACTCGACATTCTTGAACAAAGTAAGGAAGTGCTCTCTGAGGGCCTCATTCAGACATTCGAAGAACGATTTGTGATAGGTGAACAATGGAAGTTTTAATCTGAGGAAGGTTTGCATTGTGTTATTCATTGCTTTATCTTGTTTGATCTCCTTAGTTTCACTATTTCATTGAGTTTGGGTATCTGTTATTGTTTATTTATTGATATTCATTGTTGACCCAATTTACCCTTATATTTTTGGAGCCCACCGTGGGGCCTAGCCCCAAATCTAACCAAAAACTGAGTTTTTGTGTTTAAGAAGGCCGTACATAGGATGAAACAACACATATATTCTTTGTTTCGGCACATCCATCACCTATCATGGCGCATTCATTCCTGTAGTGCATACAATCACTGTTCCAATGCTTCTGTTACCTATTCCAGCGCATTCATTTTTGTGGCGCGTACACACTCTGTTACGGCACTTCTGTCCCCTGAAGCAGCGCATCTGCCAAGCCAGCGCATATACTCTATATTCAGGTGCTTCTATCCTCTATTCCAGCGCATCTGTATTTATGCGCTTCTATTGATTGTTTCTGTGCATACAGTCTCTGAAGCTGTGCATCTGTTGTAGGTAGTAGTTTTAGGGTTTTCTAGGAGATTTTTGCTGACACTGACATCTTTGCAGGAATTCTCTTATCAGTTTTGTAGGCTAGGCACTAGTTTAGGTTCATATAGTTGCATTTGCTAGATCACGTTTTGATTTCTAAAATGAGCAAGTAAAATGGATGTTCATGCAAAGTCTCAGATAGTCTAACTAGGAAAGTGGTAACTGAACTTTTGCTTTCTTGCATTGCAACATTGCTATCTTTTCAAAGTTATTGCTATCTGGATTAAAATTGAACTCACTATTGCTATCTGGGTTAAAACTGAACCACTGCTATCTCGATTGACCAAAATTTCAAAGTTAACAACTCATGCTATCATGGATTAAAACTGAACTCATCATTGCTATCTGGGTTAAAATGAACCATTGCTATCTCGATTGACCAAAATTTCAAAGTTAACAACTCGTGCTATCGTGGATTAAAATTGAACTCACTATTGCTATCTTGGTTAAAATTGGACCACTGCTATCTTGCTACTCACTTCAAAGTTCTGTGCTTGCCCAAGTAGATAGCTCATCTAGTTTTTTTTACTTTTAACTAGGGGAAAAGAATCATTGTATACTGTGTTTTTGGGAATGATACTAGGACTATGCTCTCCCCTATCTTAGGTGACCAAAATGCCCGAAGTATCATTTTCACATGTGTTTTTCCTTTAGAGGGGCCTGCTCTTGGATACCGCTTATCCAAGTAGGAATGACCCTAACTGGTAATAGGCTAGATGCCAAGCCCTTCCAAGCCACTATAAATAAATTATGTTTGGAGCGAAAGCTTCAAACAACGAGTGAAGTTGTGTTACACCGACAGCCAACCTCCCCCAAAACCCTCCAAGGCGAAACCCTTGCAGGCTGGGAGACTCCATAACAGAGACTAGTGCTACCGCATGTGTAACCACTCAAACGGTTGCCTGCATTAAACACCTCTTGTTTTAGTGGCCAAAAACCCTTGTAATCCATTTCGAGCCTAGGATTTTGTACTTGCTTTTTTTCTTTTAGTCCAAAATGAGTCGAGAAAATCACAAAAAAATAAAAAAACCATAAAAATATCTTTGTGTTTGCTGTGTCTTCTTGGCATAAATTTAGAAAATCAGATCAAAAAGGGGCTTTTCTGCAACCAAAGTACCAAAAAATGTCAAAAAATACCAAAAATTGCAAAAATACTGAGAAAAAGCCAAAGCAGCGCATCTGCCCTCTATTCCTGCGCATCTGTGCTGACCTGTGGCACATTTATAGTGACTTTCATCACTTTTACACCCTATTCCTATGCATTTGCACTTTGCCAGTACATCGCATATATCTTGACTTATGGCGCATCTGTCCCTTTCTGCTGCACATCTATTTCGGTGCATACACGATAGTGAGCACTTGCACAGTTTCCAAGAGAAGAATTTCACTAGTTCTGGGTACCCATTTCAGTCTAGTCCCAAAATTAGAGATCAGGTTCTACCTTGTAGTCAGTTTCCCATCCATTTCACGCCAAACTCTCTCTTTCGTTAATCGTCTCACTCACTTTCCGTCAAGTCCTCTTATTCCAAAGTCAAAAGAACGTCCCATATTAGGTTAGCATAGGTCCCCTTTTTCGTATCACTTTGGATTCAAGTAAACCTAGTAAGTCGCAGAACTTCACTAGTGGTCTTGGTGCACGACTAGTCCCTACATAGTAAGACAGGTATCGAGTACCCTTACTAGTGACTATCATCTTTGTATTGGCCGTCTTACTTGGAATCATTGATCGAGAAAGTCCTTTGCCTAAGTCTTGTCACAAGTATCCCATTCTTAGCAGTCTCCATTGGCATCTTGCCAAAATCTCTTATCCCATTCCACCTCATCCCACATCACCTTGCATGGTTCTTACTAGATCTCAATACAAAAAACAACTTGAAATGGTAGGTTCGTCCAACAAAATCTACACACTTCACGATAGTGATGAGGAAATCTCTAAAGAAGAATATCAAGGAACCATCCAAGATTAGAAATTCAAACGCTTAGTAGAGAAAGTGCTCCATGATGACCCTCATAAGTATTTCCATCACCTTGCTAGTCTTGGAATTAAACTCACCTCGGATTTCGATATAAGCACAATCTTGGAAAACATAGAGGATGATCATGAGAAGGGAAAGAAAGCCATAGACCCAAATGAGGAGGATAAAGGAAAGAAAGCCACACATCCAAATACTCCTATGGAAGAAATGAGGAAAGAACTCAAGGGTCTAAAACAACAAATGTCAGATCTCAAGACGGGTACAAGCACCAAAAACTACTCCTTGGAAGATATTGCACCGTACCCCTTTGATAAAAGTTTGATCATGAAACTGTTTCCTTATCGATTCGAAGTTCCTAAGTTTGACAAGTACAAAGGGAAAGGGGACCCTAGAGATCACATTAGGGAATTCAACGCATCATGCTTAGAAGTAGCTCACAACGAGACCTACTTAATGAGACTATTCCCTAGATCACTAGGCAGTCAAGCTATGGAGTGGTTCTTGCGGCTTCCACCGGGCATCAAAACTTTTGATGAACTAGTCAACAAATTTATCACGCACTTCTCTTACAATATTGAACATGAAGTCTCTATGCTCAACCTATGCAACACCAAGCAAAAGAGTGGTGAATCATTCGCCACCTTCTTACAAAGATGGAGACAACTAGCAAGCAAATTCTCATACGATCTACCTGAGAAGAAACTAATGGAGATGTTTGTCCATAGCTTCAACACCGATCTTGGCTACCAAATACAAATACAATGCCCTACATCATTCTTAAAAATCATCAAAATGGGATTGTTTATCAAAAAAGCTATGATCGCCAAGGGGCAAATCAAGTTATACAAGGACACACCTACCTCCAACTGCATGATGGACAAATCAAAGTTTTGGACCAAGAATAAGAATGTTGTCAATGATGGAGTGGTGGACACCAAAGCGGCAGCTCCCAAGCAACAACCCATACTCACTCTCAAAGGAGAAGCAAACAATGTTACACCCAGCAAAATGTTCACTCGGGAGCCAAGACCATGGTTTAGTACCAATCCAAGATGAAAGTTCACACCGCTATTGGCTAACAATGAAATCTCTCTACCGCCAACAAGTGATTATGAGCCTATCATCAAACCTCCCTATTGGAAAGACACTGACTATTGTGAGTATCATAGAGGAAGGGGACATACAACCAACAATTGTATTCATCTCAAACATGTTATCCAAGATGTGCTTGATCAAAATCAAGGAGGAACCCAATAGCATACCTCCAATGAGACATGTGGCTTACAGGGATCCACTTCTCAATGATGACAGGCCATACAACAACAATAACAACAACCATGGCAACAACAACAATGGTAACAACAACAACAATCACAACAGGCCAAATCAGAATAGTGGGAATAGTAATGCCAACTATGCAAGTGTGCCATTCGACTATACCATCAATTGCCTATCTGAGCATGTCCCACAAATCAATGTGGTCACGCCCAATCAACAATCAGAACCTAACAGAACCGATTGTAGTATCATTACCCACAGTGGTAAAGCCACCTTGAATACTATCCCTCCAAGGTCGTCACCTTCTCAATCCAACTTCCGTCAGTATAGCGTCATAGACCAACTACAAAAAACTCTAGCCCACATTTCTATCTTGGAGTTGTTGCGTCTATCTCCTTCCCATAAGGAGATTCTCAATAAAGCCTTAGTGGAAACCACAGTCCCCACTAACTTGGCCCAAGAGAAGTTTCAAGCCATGGTAGGTAATCTGACCTCCTCAAGTAACATATCATTTACCGAGCAAGATGATCTCTCAATCTCTCAACCTCATAACACACCTCTTCATATCATCGCCTTCATCCACAAGCACCACATCAAGAGGGTTCTCATTGATGGGGTAGCTGGTTTAAATATTTGCACGTTGAAGTTGGTCCTTACATTGGGGTTCTCTGAAAACACAATTGATCAAAGAGGATAACTATCAAAGCCTATGATGAAGAGGAAAGAACTACAAAAGGAACAGTGGTGTTGCCCATACAAGTGGGACTGATAATCAAAGATGTTGTGTGCCAAGTCCTAGATAGGGAGCTCACCTATAATATTTTGCTAGGAAGACCATGGATTCATGTCATGAAGGCTGTGCCCTCTACTTGTCATCAATGCATAAAATTCCCTCATAATGGAAAGAAAATCACCATCCAAGGTGACCCTGACCCCTTCCAGCATTGCAACTCTGTCCTTTCAAAACCCGAGTGCATCATACAAAACAATAGAGCATCCACATCCCTTATCCCACAGCTTGATTCTACCACTGAAGCTTCTTCATCAAGGCCCAAAGAGCAGAAAATTACCATCAAAGAAAAAGGAGTGGGGGAATACTCCATAGAGCACAGCCTCAATCTAGCCAAGCTACCTTTATCTCCTATATCCTTTGGTTGACCCATGCATTTTCCAAAACCATCTTCTCCTCCTACGCCTCCCACAGCTCCCTTTGTAAAATGGGGGACTCTATCAGATGAGATAGAGGAAAGAGATGTCCTACAATGGCTTTATACCAAAGAAGAGAACACACAACATGAACCACCTAGACTCCCAACAGAGGTCTATGGGCCAGGTGAATCTATCCTACATAGAATGGGTTATGAAGGACAAGGCCCCATCAGCCTAAGAAAAGAAGGAATCATAGAACCCATTCAACCTTCTTCATCCTCATTGGCTAGAAATACAAAAGGCCTAGGATACACAGGTAAGGGCAAAGCTAAAGAAAATGCTTGTCTAGTGGAAACAATCCATACACTTCAAGTGGATAGTGACAAAGATTGTAATGAATATGAGTGGGATGAGCTGACAGAGCATTCCTATGATGAAAAAGAATGTGATACCATTCAAACTTATAGCCCCTACCATGAGGGACAAATGCTATCGAATAGACCACTAGAGTCTGATTTGCCTATCTCTGAGAATACGACTTTCGAGGAAGGTTCGAGTTCTATCGCAATAAACAATTTGGAGGAAAGTACCATCCCGAACACTCCCCCTCCCAATATTCGTAGCATATCTATCCAAACTATCAATGAATCAGATCTATCCTTCGACTCCCTTCCCCTTGTACATCCTAAGCTTATCAACTGGGATCTACGAGGAACTCCTCAACTAGTTATGTTCCAAAACGACAATGCCTATATTGACTACATGGAACTTAGGGACCACCTACCCAAAGGGGATCATAAATCTGGTTTCTCTATTGAACTTAATACCATGGCTTACTTTGGAGAGGGTGCCAAACCTTCTAGTCGCAAAAATATCAAAATAAAAACTAGATCTAACGGTGAAAACCACTCTGTGGCAGTGTCAAATCCCAAAACAGTAAAAAGAAAGGATGCATCTGAAGGTGAAAACCCAATTGTGGCACCTGATGATGGAAGGTTTGACACTCTCCCTAATGACATGCACCAGGAGAAGTCTTAAATCATTGTGGAACCCATAGAGCCAGTTAATATTGGAACAAAGGAACAGCCCAAGATCATTCACTTCGCTAAATCTCTCACCCCACCAGAGAAGACCAAGTTTGTACCATTCTTCAAGAGAAAGTAAGTCAATTTTGCTTGGTCATACATAGATATGCCAAGGTTAGATCCAGATTTGATTCTACATCATCTTCCATTAGATCCAGGAGTGAAACCAGTGAAACAAAAGCTTAGAAAAATGCATCCACACATAGCACTGCTTGTAAAAGAAGAACTCAAGAAATTATTAAATGTAGGATTCATCAGAGCTATAGACTATCTAGAGTGGGTCTCCAACATAGTACCAGTGTCCAAACTAGATGGCCAAGTTAGACTATGCAATGACTTCAGAGATCTAAACAAAGCTTGCCGCAAGGATGATTTTTCATTGCCAAATATAGATATCATAGTCAACTTGACAATAGGGCATACCATGTTGTCTCTCATGGATGGCTTCTTGGAATACAATTAGATCAGGATAGCACCAGAAGACCAGCACAAAACAGCTTTTACTTGTCCATGGGACACTTTCTATTGGAATGTCATGCCATTTGGGCTAAAGAACACAAGAGCCACATATCAACGTGTTATGACCACTATATTTCATGATATGATGCATGTCACCATGGAAGACTATGTAGATGATATCCTAGCAAAGTCACTCACAAGAGAATCACACTTGGATGTGTTAGAGAAAGTCTTTTAAAGATTAGAGCAATTCAAAGTCAGGTTGAACCCAAAGAAGTGTGTGTTCGGAGTCACCTCAGGCAAACTCCTAGGTTTTATTGTTTCAACAAATAGAATAGAGGTGGATCCCACCAAAGTCAAGGCTATCATGGACATGCCACCACCTAAGACTCTTACACAACTCAGATTGCTACAAGGCAAGCTACAAGCAATCCGTAGATTCATATCACAACTGGCAGACAAGTGTCAACCATTCAGTCATCTCCTACACAAGAACATTCCATTCAGATGGGATGACAAATGCGAAGAGGCATTCAATAAACTGAAAGAATATCTTATGAATCCACCTATTCTCATGCCTCCCATCCAAGGGAAACCATTGATACTCTACATATCTACTACACCTACAGCTCTTGAGGCTCTTCTAGCACAACAAGATTATGAGAACAAGGAAAGAGCCGTCTACTATATCAGTCGCACATTGGTGGGGTATGAATTACAATACTCTCAGATAGAAAGGTCATGTCTTGCGGTAGTTTTTGCTTCCCAAAAACTCTGACATTATATGCTTGCACATCCAGTCAAACTCATTGCAAAAATAGATCCACTGAAATACCTACTAAGCAAAGTAGCTCTCACAGGTCACCTAGCCAAATGGGTAATGCTCCTAAGTGAATACGACATTGTGTATGTAGACAGAAAAGCTATCAAGGGATAAGTCATTGCTGATCAGCTAGTAGATGCACCAATACAAGATACCACACCAATGCAATTTGAGTTTCTGAATGAATCATTATTCAATGTCTCAACACATTCCTGGACACTTTACTTTGATGGATCCTACACAAACCATGGATCGGGGGCAGGAATCTTGTTTGTAACTCCTCATGGTGACACTATACCGAAGTCTTACCGATTGTTATTTCCATGCACCAATAACATAGCAGAATATGAAGCCTTAGTCATTGGCCTTAAGATGGTGGCAGATTGGAAAATCAAAGAGTTACATGTCTACGGTGATTCTCAACTAGTGATAAATCAGGTCAATGATGATTACCAAACCAAAGATGAGAAGCTTGTTCCATACAAGAGAATGGTGGGTGATTTTAAGGAATACTTTGTGATTATATCTTTTGAGCAGATACCTCGTATTGAGAACAAAGCAGCAGATGCCATGGCAACCATTGCCTCTCTTCTTAAGATACCAAAGAATGAGTCATGGTACGAGTTCTTAGTGGAAACTATTCGACAACTAGCTTATGATCTTCTGGAGACCCATTCCATATGCCTTTTAGTTGGATCTAATTCACCTTGGTACGATAAGGTTTATACTTACCTCAAGGACAATATCCTCCCACCTGACTTATCTTCAAACCAATGACGAACCTTTATATGCCAAACTTCTCGCTATACCATTATTGCCGATACCCTATACCAACGTGGTCTAGATGGTACTTTACTCCGTTGTTTAGAACAATAAGAATCTGTAACCGCCTTACAAGATGTACATGAAGGGATTTTCTGGACACACTCTAGCAGTCCTTTCTTAGGCAAGAAACTCATGTGTTTAGGTTATTACTGGCCGAACATGGAAACAGATTCATATCAGTTTCTAAAGAAGTGCAAGCACTGCCAAATACATGGTAACCTGATGCATGCACTAGCTCAAGAGTTGAGACCTTTAACAACACCTTGGCCCTTTTGCCAGTGGGGACTTGACCTTGTGGGAAAGATCCATCCAACCTCATCCAACGGCCATAAATTCATCATAACCGCCACTGAGTACTTTACCAAGTGGATTGAAGCCATTCCCCTCACCACCGTCACAGGTAAGCAGATCTCCTCATTCATCCTGAATTACCTCATCTGCAGATACGGAATACCTTCATTCATTATCATAGATAATGGAAGACCATTCAAAAACTAGGATGTCCAAGAACTCTGTGACTGATTCAAAATCCAACACCATTTCTCCACACCTTATTACCCCCAAGGCAACAGTCAAGCTGAGGCATCCAACAAGACTATCTTGAAACTCCTCAAGAAGACTGTCAACGATGCTGGCCGTGATTGGCACATCCAACTCAATCTTGCTCTGTGGGCCTACAGAACCAGTATACGCACTCTCACAGGTGCTACCCCTTACGCCTTTGTCTATGGCTTAGAAGCTATCCTTCCCATTGAAGTTGAGTTACCATCCCTCAGAGTGTCGTTAAAAGGTCTCATATCAAATGAAGAATACCAAATTTCTAGATTGCAAGAACTAGAGTTGCTAGAGGAAAGGAGACAGAAAGCCTTTGACCACCTCAAAGCATATCAACAAATGATGTCACAAAGCTATAACCACAGAGTTCACCCAAGAGTCTTTAAAGTTGGAGATCTAGTCCTTAAGGAAAATCCCCGCAATCAATAGGATAGGGAAAAGAAGGGCAAGTTCGAACCCAACTGGCTTGGGCCTTATGTCATTGTAGCTGCTTATGGATCGGGGGCATATCAGTTAGTAACATCAGAGGATGAGCTATTATATGACCTAATCAACAGCATGCATCTTCGCTGGTTCTATACCTAGGAGAACCCCAATGTAAGGGGGGCATAAAATACAAAAAAAATCAAAAAATTAGAAAAATACAAAAAAAAAGAATCAAAAAATTAGAAAAATACAAAAAAATCATCCTTTGGTGAAAACTTGGCAAACAGGCACCTTGGATAGGTATCATGAGGAAAACCTAGCAAATAGGCGTCATGTATACTTTCTAGCTTTCGTGCAAATAAAAGCAAGTGGTGAAAAACCTAGTAAACAGGCGTTACTTGTGATAAACCACCTTCTCCATCTTTGGGAAACCAATCACCTTGTGTCCATTCTACCTCGTGTCCCATTCGATCCATATCTGTCCCATAATAAAAACCCATCGGTAACCTATCATGGCTTGATACTCTATCTCTTTGTTGCCTTGTCAACCAAGGTTTTATCCCATATCCTATCCATAGTGTCAGCCTAGTATAGTGTCTCTCATTGGTCTCCATGGTCCAAGTTCATGAACTACGTTGCCTCTACGTCATCACATAGGCAAGGCCATATTTCTATGCGCCCCCAAGGCTCCCACAGTCCCGTTCGTCCCATTTCTTGTCATCTTTCTTGTCGTCTTTCTTCTAGTCCATCCATGGTCCATTAGAGTTTACCCTGAACTATGGTGCCTCTATGTCGTCACGTAGGCAAGGCCATTTAGCAATGAGCCTCTGAGGCACTAGGTCAGTCCCTTAGGGTCTGTCTCACCAATAAATATTGTGAAATCTTCTCACCAGGAAAGCAAGCACAAACAAAGCCCACTTCCAAGCAGAAATTCTGACACAAGACATTAACCTATCCAAAGCAAAGAAAATTCCTAAGGCCTTCTAAATGATTTTACCCAAATTATGGCAAGAAACAAACACACCTAAATGCAAAAATGTTTTGTGGATTGGAAACATGGTTAAAGTACAGAGTCTTGATTTTTGCTACCATGCCTTCCTATGCTACTCGAGGATGCCAAAAGCTAGAGATCCTATGATGGGGGCATGATTCTTTTCTTTGTTTGTTGTTTGTGGATTAAACTTTAGTAATGTGAAACCTTGTCTAAAGATATGATCGGCAAAAGATCATCGAGGACATCAAAGGTCTAACATGAATGGGGGCAATCCTTGACTGTTGATATGCAAGAAATACTCAGGTCATCTCAGTTCAATTATACCTCAATGCTTGTATTAACTTGCTAAATCAAAATCTATGTAAGCAGTACTCAAGTCATCTCAGTTCAATTATACCTAGATGCTTGTATTAACTTACAACATTTCAAAAAAGTACCAAAAAAAAATCGCCCAATGATGAAATAAGCACTTCAAAATATTTGCACTGTCAAGATGTCAAAATCAAAGCATCTCTTATACATGCATCCATCCATCCATCCATCCATATCCCATGCAATAAAAGATCAAGGCCATACAGAGTAACAATAGAAAGTCAATCTTATGAATCTTTCTATCGAGTCATTCTTCTGTTTATTCTACCTTCTATCTATCATTCTGTCATTTCTGTGTCAATAGAGTACATTTGGACACCACAAAAACATAGCATATAGCTGCATATCATATCACATGAGATAGTCATTTACATGATTAAATCAATTGCATACATAGTCATTGCATTAGGTCATCCATATACAATCATCATATAGTGTCAAAACAGAAAACAACCAAAAACATAGATAAGTGCATCACATATAGATACCATTTGCACTCACAAACATTAGAAGCATGTCAAGTAAAAAGCATCTAAGTTTGCATTAGGTCATATAGCACCACATAACATCATATCAAAAGCTGCATCTAGATAACATCTCATAGCATCAAGTAAAAACATCTAAGTCTGCACATACATCGCATCATACAGTAGGAATGCATCATAAACTCATACATATAGAGAGAATCACATAGCTGCATCATCATATAAATATCATGAAAATGTGTCCAAATGTACAATAGCAAAATCTTTGTCTCTAAATCAGTGTCGTATACAAAAGTGCATCCCAACGAATGGTGATACATGTCTCAAAATAAATAGGTGGTACAAGTCTATCCGACTATCTGAGCCATCAAGAAGGTACATAGGTCAAGTCTCTACTACCCCTGCTATTGTGGACCACCACTGCCAATAGTGTCTCCTCTGCTAACCCCTGACTGCTGTGGGCCCACCACAGAGGCCCCTGACCTCAATGGACCTACTCTCTGGGAAGCCCCCGACTGGCTCCTGTAACTGGAAGCCCTTTGACTCGCCGACACGGCACCATGATATAAACCTCGATAACACTAAGCCTGAGCTTGTGCTCTAGAAAGCTCACCCTGCACCTGTGTTAGCTGTGTCTGTGTGTGTGCTAACTGTGCCTATGCTTGCTACACCTGCCCAACCAAGAAACTGGTCACTACGTCTATCCCCAGGGCTGCCACTGCAGTATCCCGCTCTACATGGATAACTAGTATCCGTTCATCTACCATATCTCTCTCTCGGGCCAAGGTACCATGATATAAACCTCGATAATACTAAGCCTAAGCCTGCACTCTAGAAAGCTCACCCTGCACCTATGCTAGCTGTGTCTGTGTCTGTGCTAACTGTGCCTGTGCCTACTGCACCTGCCTAACCAAGAAACTGGTCGCTGCGTCTATCCCCAGGGCTGCCACTACAATATCCCGCTCTACACAGATAACTCATATCTGTGCATCTACCATATCTCTCTCTCGGGCCAATCCTACAATCACCTCTGCATCTGTCTCTCACTGACTGTCAGCTCTTCTGAGCTGTGCCCTTAGCTGTCTAATCTCTCCCCTCAGGGTGGCTATCTCCCTCTCCTACACATCTGACTGTGCTGGACCCTGAGCTGTCTCTACCTATCTCTACCCCTGTGGCTGAGGTCCCCGCTGTTGTGCCACCTGCTGGGGTGGCAGCATCTGTGCCTACTGTGGTACCTGTTGTGCAACTTGTGATGGCACTGCCTACTCAGCATGGGTCCGTCCCTCCTCACCTCTCCTCCGCTGTCTAGGTCGACCTCCATCATCTCCATCATCTCTGTCGTCTCCCCCATCTCTGCCTCCTCCTCGTCCTCCTCTACCCCTCCCCCTCCTCCTCCTTTGACCAACCTTGCCATCCTCATCTGAGTTTGCCTCGTCTATCCACGACATCAACACCCAGGCCCTGAGTATCTCAGAAATGGGTGTGCAGTAAACTAGTCCTCATAATCCTGTGTCACCACTGCATCTGCGATCATCTTCCTCATATCCCAGGCAACGTATGGTGTCTACCGAAACTCAGCCAGTGCCTCCTCATAGGATGCCATCAGCCCCCATTTGTACCTCTCTGCATGTGTCCTGGAAAACTGTGCCTACCCCTGTGGCATGCCCTGTCTCCGCCCAAACTGCCTCTGTACCTAGCTGACTATCTGCCTCTCCAGGATAAAGTGTGTCCGTCCTATCAGCCATCGCGTCTGGCAGCAATAGGGAAGCTCGTCTGCCTCATCATCCCATGGCTCATAGTCTAGATATGGTCGCCACTCGACCACATCTACTTCATCTAATGCATGTCACCAATACTCCAGCTTCCCCAGCCTATGCTGGGAAATCACTCTTGCATAGCCATAGTTGTATGGCTCTCCTCTCTGTCTCTCGAACAAACGGATCGGTCTAGTGATCGCTATGTGCTCCCATAGCCAAAACTGTAGAAGTGACACCCCTGCAGATAGGCTCATACTACTGTGATATACCACCTGGTGCATATCATGGTATAAATGAGCAAGTACACAAACTCCCCATGCATATCGAGTCCCCTCTGTAATCATCCTCTCCATGATCCTACCCCATCCAACGGGGAACTCGTGTGATCTCCTGTCGTGGCATACCACACCTCTGATTAGTCTTGCTACAATACCAGGGAAGTAGTCATAACACTCATAGATGTCCTGCCATGGGATAACCTACCCTACCAGCTCAGGGTCATCAAACACTCACCTGCACTTAGCGAGTCCTACGCCTCTCTGTGGATCATACTCCACCAAGTCACCCTGAATAGGCAAGTGTAGAATCCTGTAAACATCCTCCAAGGTGATGGTCATCTCGCCAGTAGGGAGGTGGAAGGTCCCATCCTCACTGTGGAATCTCTCCACTGCCGTAGTTAGCAATCCGCGGTTCACCCGAACCTCAGGCATGAAGCAAACATAGCAAGCCCCATAGCGCCGAGTGCCTCTCTATCTATCTCCGTCAGCATATATCTCTATAGCATAGGCATAGGGAACTGCTCCCTAGACTGAAGTGTATCTCGTATATCCTCTTGCAAGCATGCAAAGCAAGGCATCAATCCAAAACTGCAAGTCCCATACTCAACATATCTATAGAAACATATCAACTAACTTAGCGTTTCAAATTGATCAAAATAGCACACTACATCTCTTGACTAGATTCTGGCAATCTAGAAGATAGCTTATCAATTGACATGTCAAGCAGGACACCAATCGAGTCAATTTGCTAAGTCTTTCACTTATCTATGTCATATGTGCCACAACAAGTGGTAAATGCACCATTTCATAGTAAATGCGTCATTTCTTGACCTATCTGCCACTTCTGGTATATGTGCTACAGAAACACATGTATGCACCACCCTATGCTACACATGCGCCACTCTGGTGTATGCGCCGTTACATTTCACGCATGCGCATCAATAATATGTATGCACCGGATTATGCTACATATGCACCGATTCTATGTATGCACCGTCCAATTGCATACATGCGCCGCAAAACTACAAATGCGTCGTTTTGCGTAACATATGTGCTGTACTGGCTTTCAGCACATCTGTTTTCCCTAACTTTCTCCTAGCATTTATGACCCTCAAACATGACCCTAGGGAAAGTTTTTCAAGCTAGATACTGGCGGTCCTACCTCTGGTGGCCGGTCGAATTGACGAACGCGCGCTCGAATCGATGCTCCTCGCATGGAATGTCCATCCTCATGCTGACTGCTCTATGCTCTGACTGCTCTAAGCCCTCCAATGCAAATCAAACCAAGACAAGTGTGCAAATGAATTGTCTTGTGGACCCAGCTCCTATTTATAGCGTACAAACCCTAATCTGGCTAGGTGGTGACTACGACTACTTCCCCTATCCGTTTCTTCCAGTTTTCTTCCCGTTTCTCATAAACGCGTCCTATTTTATTCAAACCCAACCTAGTTTCCCTCCATCTTTGTGAGATTGTCTGTCTCTCGTCCTTCTACCTTCTTCCTGTCTAATCTCCCGAGGGGGCATCCTATCGTCATAACCTGTACCAGGGGCAAATTGGGGCATGTATCATTATTCAACAATCGATTTCTTTGAGGCAACGCTGTAAACTGCATTGCATCAAAGAGGGGCAAAATGTATATGCCTAAAAATGACACGATTCAGTCTAGATAAGTATTCTTAATATTTATTCCCTTCTAATTCTTCTATCAATAAATAAATAACCAAATTTATTTATTTGAGTCATATTCTTCCAACAATTAAATAAATCTTTTATTTAATTCAATTCCCTTCAAACAATTAAATAATTCTTAATTATTTAATTAAATCAAATCATTCTTCCAAATTTGAATAAATCAAATCAAATTTATTTAAATTCTCTCAATCTCCAAAAATAAAATAAATCAAATATTTTATTTATTCTTCCTAATCATGCACAACAATTAAATAAATTTATTTATTTAATTTGCTTTCTTATCTTCAAATATTCTTCCAAATCTTCTAAAAATAAGTCTCCTTATCCATGCACACAAAATTAAATAATTTATTATTTAATTTCTCTCAAAATCATGCAAAAGCAAATCTCAAGTTATCTATTCAATCAACCTTATTTTTTATCAATATCTCTTAATTAGAAGAAAGCTTTCTAATTTATGAAAAGCATGTCTTATCTTTAGAAAAGAAAGCAGTTAACTCAAATAAAACAACTTTTGTGTGACACTTGTCTTCTTCTTATTCGTTGCACGTTCCTTAATTGTTCTCAACCGTTGATCTTCTTACTTCTTCTATACCGTCGATCTTCATTCTCCCAAGTCTATAAATTGAACCCTGTTCTTCCATTTCATTTGTCCAAGCTTTTAGTATTGTTACTCTGCAGGAATTATAGCATGCCTTTGGCACCCTCGTTATTCCTTTGTTGCTTGTGATCACCCTTATTACCACGCATTACGCATCATCATTATAGCCATTCACACTTGACATTCTTGAACAAAGCAAGGAAGTGCTCTCTAAGGGCCTCATTCAAACATTCAAAGAACGATTTGTGATAGGCGAACAATGGAAGTTTCAATCTGAAGAAGGTTTACATTGTGTTATTCATTGCTTTATCTTGTTTGATCTCCTTAGTTTCACTATTTCATTGAGTCTAGGTATCTGTTATTGTTTATTTATTGATATTCATTGTTGACCCAATTTACCCTTACAATAGGTTTAAGGTGGTTATAAGACTTCTTGAACGAGCACATTCCAGATTCATTAGTTTATGAGAAGGCCTAGGGATGCCTTAGGTTAATTCATTGAACAAACCACAACTAGCACATCTCTGGAACTTAATCATCTGAGTGATCAGGGATCTCCTGTAACATCAAAATCTCCCATTCTCTCTGATACAACTTCTACAATGGGTGATAATGGTGATCATGAGGAGGCAGCTAATAATAGAACATTCTCTTATCCAATCTCCATCACTCCTAAGAGAAATGAACCCCCCATGAAAATATATCTCATGCATTCCTACCCACCTTTTGAGGGAAGACTTCTGAAGACCCAGACCAATTCTTGTTTAAATTTAAGGTCCTATGCTAGACCTATGATTATGCCATAGACAACCAAAAATTAAAACTTTTTCCTTCCACTCTTAAGGAGTCAGTGCTCCGATGGTTCATGGGCCTGAGAGCAGACTCTATCTCTACTCGGGACGAAATGGAAACCACTTTCCTTGATAAATATTAAGATTATTATAGAGTCAGCGATAGGAAAGATGAACTCTTCCACATGAAGTAGATGGAAGATGAAAATTTGGAGGATTATGTGGATAGACTCCTATTTGTCCATAGGAGATGTGGAAATAATTTAGATCAGGAATTAAGTAAGACCATTTTTCTAAGAGGAATTGATGATGAAATCAGGGAAGCCTTAAACCTAATGGGAAAAGGAGATATTAATAAATAAGATTTTGTAGAAATTGTGGAAGTTTGTAGGAATTACTCTTGCACCCGTGTAGGTAAGAGAATATTGAAGAAAGATAGTTCTAGTGATGTTACAAAAGTCATGGAAGAGCTAGAAAATTTAAAAACTGATATTCTGATTCATCTGAATACCACTTTGGATGGTATGCAAGCTAGTAAAAGGAACACAGAACCCTTAGCCATTTATTGCCCTCGTTGTAGAGAAAAACATTTGCTTAGAGAGTGTCCCTTGAATCAAACTGAGTTATGCAAAATCTATGAGAAAAGTCATCCAACAAATGAGTGTAGCATGCTCCCTGAAATCAAAAATAGATTGAAGAAGGTACTAACAGACAAGGAAGAACTAAATTTTATTGGCCAGAAACAACTAAATTATGGATTCAATCAATTTTCAAACCAATATGCTCCAAAGGGCCCATCAAATTAGGGCCCAACCTCTTGGAATGGACCTTGGAGAGGTCCACTTCCTCGAATACAAATTCCACCCCAGTGGGGACTAGCATGGCCTCATCCAGACTGGACAAATCAATCTTGGACCAACCCTCAGTGGTCAAATCAACAACAGTATCAACAACAGTGGGCACCTCAATATAACCAAGGAATGAGGTGATTTGGGAATCAACCTCAAGCCTTACTTCCTGGACCCTCATAGCCTATAAACCTAAATCCAAATGATCAAGTAAATCAACGTCTAATGCCTGCTCAGCCAGTTCCAAATCCTAAAAATAACAGGCCACAATAACAAGTGTATAACACAGATCCAAATATAGCCACCCTGAATGTTGTGGAAATAAAAGACATCTAGCTTCAATCTCGAAGCATTCCTATAAATATTCTTGTAGACCATTAAGAGCTTATGCCTAAAACTTCCAGGTAGAAAATGAAAATTACCCAACACCATATAAGTAGAAGGGAAACTTGCCAATGTTCTGTCAAGCAAGATAATTCCTCAAAAATATGGGGACCCTGGAAGTCCTGTTATTTCAATAGAAATAAAAGGAGTGTCAGTCTCTAATGTATTGATTGACCTATGATTTGCTATCAATGTGATGACTTCAGAAACTGGAGAAGCCCTAGCATTAACACATATTCAACCAACATCAACTATGTTACAACTAGTAGATTTATCTATCACCAAACCAAGGGGAATTTTGGATGATATCATAGTCACTATCAATACCTAGGACTACTTAGTTGATTTCCCCATCCTTCAGACTAGAAAGAAACATTTAGGGTACCCAATAATACTTGGTAGACCTTAGCTGGCTACCGCAGTAGCCCTTATTGACTATAGGTTAGGAAACATGACCATTTCAAATGGGAAAAAGCTGAAGGAACTTTCCATCTATCCCGGTGCCGAACCATTCTTACAATATGAGAATAAACCATGGATAGATGATCCGATGGATTTGGATGAAGAAGATGCCTCCTCATTGGCAATGGTAAGAATTGTAGAACATTTGAAGAATGCAATCAGGAGTATAAATAATTGGAATCAAACAATGAAACCTCCTTGTACAGTGTCGCCCAACAAGACGTCTTTGGATCACTCTAGAGAGATCCGAAGGGATCTTTCAAGGCATTCCACTATCCATATTCTAAACAAATTGCTTCCCACTTAAGTTATCAACAAGAAAAAATGTTACACCAGATTGTGCCTCACCCTTGTCTGCTAAATACTCTATTAAGTCCTTACAAAGACCTTTTTTTTCATAATGGCACAAAGTAGATCACTGTCCAAACCAACAAACAACTCTCTATCAGTAGTTGGTTAATAGAAGTAGAAGAAATTTGATTGACAAAATTGTTGTAAAATCATACCCAAGATTTCGCATGGGAATACAAAGACATGAGAGGAATCCACCCTAGTGTATGCACACATCATATCTACATTGAAGATGTTCATCCTGTTAGACAACCACAGAGGAGATTTAATCCAGCCTTGAGGGACATAGTGAAGGAAGAAATAGAGAAACTATTACAAGTAGGATTCATCTACCCCATTTCTGACAGTTAGTGGGTATCACCATTGGTTATAGTACCAAAGAAAAATGACAAGTGGCGAGTCTGCATTGACTATAGAGAATTGAACAAAGCCACTAAAAAAGACTATTTCCCACTTCCCTTCATCGACCAATTGTTGGATAATTTGGATGGTAGTCGCTACTTCTCCTTTCTAGATGGATTCAATGGCTACAACCAGATCCAGGTGGCTTTGGAAAATTAGGACAAGACTACCTTCACGTGTCCATGGGGGACATTTGCCTATAGAGTTCTACCATTTGGATTATGCAATGCACTAGCCACATTTCAACGGGATGTGTTGGCAATTTTTGCGGCCAACACATGTGTGGAGGTTTATATGGATGATTTCACGGTGCATCAAAATTTTTTTGATGAAGCATTGAATAGTTTGAATAAAGTGCTTGAAAGGTGCAAAGAACATCAGTTATCCCTGAATCATGAGAAGTGCCTTCTTATGATGACTGAAGGGATAGTCCTGTTGAAATGCATAAGATAACTAAGAGGGGGGTGAATCAATTGTCTCAAAAACTTTAACTACTTATGAATATCAACACATCAAATGTTTAATCACTGTTTTTAAGATTTAACCATGAAAGCATGAAACAAGAAGCTCAACACAATAACACATTCAACACATGAGACACTAGATTTTTTACGTGGAGAAACCTATAAGGGAAAAACCATGGTGGGTGTTATCCCACAGAAATAAATATGTTATAACAATACTGAAAAATAGAGGCTCATTGCCTTAGGGCTCACTGCTCAAAATGCTCACTGCAAATCTTGGGGCTCACTACCAAGGGGTGGCTCACTGCGAAAGGCTGGTGAACTAATTTGATAGCATCTACTCCATGCCTAAGTTCAGTTCCATTAAAGCACAGTATAACTCCTCTACTCTGCTCTTCTTATACCTTTTCACTTATCTTCACATTTTTGCACAAGGACATATTTTTTACAACTTCATTACATGCTTTTATACAATTCATCAACCTTGGAATGTACATCAAGTTTAGCATTACATTCGTCAACCATTGGAACAATCTCCAAGGTTAGCATTACAAACATACATAAAAATAGGTTTGGGCCTAAACAAAACTAGCTAAGGAAAAGATGTATGAAGATCACATTATGCCTTAGCTGGGACTCAAATGCAATCTTCCACGTCACAACACACTTCCTCAATCTTCAATACATCTCTGCAAGTAGTGAAAACAACCAAGTCAACCAAGACTAATGTTAGCACTAAGTCTTCTATGAATAGTCTTCCTCCACGATCCAAATTACTCTTCACAGACCAATCAAAAGATAGGAACATGATCAAAAGATATCCACAAGCACATTATAATCATCAAGAATTTATGCACCACCTCTGATCACTTTATTCATAAGATTCTTCAAACCGGAGCACATTAACATAACTGTCAGCCACTATCATATAGAAAGGATCACTTGTGGACCACCAAATCATGAGCCATTAGAGTTGAAGGTACTTATCATCCTTACAAACTAGATTCCAGAACCATAAACTTAAATACGTAAATGTGGAGGAATATAGAGCATAATACATTCTCCTTGTCACCACCAAATATACAGAAAAAGTAGTTTTTACTCTGGTGAACATAACTCACTCAAATCTTCATACTGGAGGCTCAAACTTGGAACATAACAAATTCCGACATGTCTCTAACTAACTTCCAATCTGCAAACAAAGATATTCATTCTACAAGAAATGTGAAGCAATCTACTGGACTGTTCTGCTATGAAGAAAGATACTCTTCAATACACTTTTTCCATTGGAGGGGAAAATTTTATCAAAAGCACTTGGAAATTTAGTATCAGGAATACTTATTCATTATCTTCAACATCTAATTCATTACAAGCAAACATCAAAACAAGATTATAGTTGACACCAATGACAACACAAATATGTTGACATCAATGACAACACTGGTTAGGCACATAATTGCAACAAGTCCTAGGTCACCACATCTCACAAGAGGGAATGAAAGTGGACCCCAAAAAGGTTGAACTTATAGTTCAAATCCCCCCTCCTCAAACTCAAATAGAAGTGAGAAGTTTCCTAGGACATACTGGGTATTATCGAAGGTTTATTGCAAACTTCAGTAGAAAAGCTAATCCTTTGTTTACCTTTCTTAAAAAGGATTCTAAATTTAATTGGACACCACAATGTCAAGAATCCTTTGAAGCCATCAACAGTGCCCTCATGACAACACCAGTCATCAAAGGACTGAATTGGAGTGAGTCATTCCATATTCACACTGATGCTTCCAATCGGCCATTGGAGCAGTCTTAGGACAGGCTAACTAATCTGGAGGGATGCATGCAATTTATTATGTTAGAAAAAACTTATACCCTACAAAGAAAAACTATACCACTACAGAAAAATAATTCTTAGCAATAGTTTATGTAATCAATAAGTTTTGCCACTACATCACAGGCTACAAAGTTTTTATACATATCGATCATGCAACTATTGGTATCTGATGAATAAAGTTGTGGTAGGTGGTAGAATTATTCGGTGGTTGTTATTGCTGCAAGAATTTGATAAAACCATTGTTGATAAACCTAAAAAGATAATGTTGTCACTGATTTCCTATCCAGATTGACTATGGAGGGAAGTAACAAACCAGTGGATGACACATTTCTAGATGAACATCTCTTTGCCATTTCCATGCAATTGCCATGGTTTGTAGATTTAGCCAACTATTTAGTTTCAGGAAGATGCCCACCACATTTCAATCAGAAGGAAATCAGGTGACTGGTTCGAGATAGCTCCAGATACAAATGGGTAAATGGTATCTTGTTTAAAAATTGTCTTGACCATGTATTACGAAGGTATGTGTAGGAAACTAAAGTTTATGACATAATCTGAGCATGTCGTGATGAACCTTCTGGTGGACATTTTTTAGCCCTTCGAACGGGACATAAAATTCTTGGAGCAGGGTATTTTTGGCCAAAAATGACCAAGGATATCCAACATTATGTCGAGCACTGTGACCAATGCCAACAAATGGGATGTCTAACTTCTACCACAGAGATGCCACCCCATCCTCAAGTAGTTCTTGAACCATTTGAAAAATAGGGAATAGATTTTGTGGGGCCGATAGATCCACCTTCTAGAGGAAATCACTACATTCTAGTCTGCACCGACTATCCCACTAAATGGGTCGAAGAAAAAGCACTACAAGCAGCAAAGGAGGAGAAGGTTGCAGATTTTCTATATAAGCACATTTTGCAAAGATTTGGAGCACCTAGAGTCCTTGTTTCATATCAAGGACCACAGTTCATGTCTACTATGATCAAAGGATTCCTGGAAAGATATCAAATCTATCATAGGAAGTCATCTCCATATCATCCTCAAAGCAATGGTCAAGTAGAAGTAACAAATAGAGAACTGGAGAACATCCTCACAAAAACTATTCCAGGTAAGAGAACAGATTGGCCCAAAAGAATGACAGAAGATGTTTGGCCCTACAACACCACATGGAGGACCACCACTAATTTCACACCATATGAATTAGTCTATGTGTAACCATAGAATATAAGGTGGAAACATTGAGAACAACACTTGAAGTTGGTATTGACTTAACTGAAGCATAACAACATAGGATGATGCAACTAATTAGATTGGAAGAGATGTGAATGAAAGTATTGCAGTACACAAAGTTAATTCAACAACAGAGAAAAGAATGGTATGATAAGCACATTATTAGTAAGCAGTTCAAACAAGGAGATTGGGCCTTGCTGTATGATTCCAAGTATCAAGATCTAAAAGGGAAACTACACACCAGATGGTTGGGGCCCTATGAAATTCAAGAAATCTTTAGCACTGGGGCCATTCAGCTACTTCCCATTGATGGAGATCATAGAGTTCTTCTGGTAAATGGACATAGATTGAAGTTGTATCATAAACTAGCTTCAAAAGAGGAGTTCTCTGGAAAAATTTAGTCTTGGATAGAGCATTTCACACTGGAGGATCTCTCTTCCATGGGACTCATGTTCTAAATGATGACTTTGGAATAAATAAAGGAGTAAAGGCTAAAAACCAAAAATGGCGGCCTTTTTTGTCAGAAAAAAAATCGGGCAAAGTTGAAAACCAGAAATGGTAGCTTTGTCTAGAGGGAAGATTGAAAACCAGTAATGGTAGTCTTTCCTTTGAATTCTCCATTTCCTTCAATAAAATTCCCTTTTGCAGTTCTGCAGGTCTTTGTGTTGAAATTTTTTTAAGAGCTCCAAATAGCTACCAATAGCTCCATATCGCTACGGATGGATCCATACAGATATTGACGGATGCTTGCTTTCTAAAGTATTGTTGGGCACTAGGTTATGTTGCATCATGAAAAGTGATTCCGTAAAAGTTAAGGCGAAACCATCTTAGGGATACATTCTAGATAAAGGTATATTCCTACCTTGAAACTTGTATTATTATTTTAATATATGTATATATGCCACATGTTTCCCCAAATGATCTGCATGTAGTCCTTTGTGAGGCCTACCTTTTCACTCCCTTATTTTGATCATCTCATATTACTGTTCGAGACATATTTTAGACTTTTGGGGACTGTTGATCCCGATATGCAGGATTATTAGACTATATGCTTTTACTTTTGACTTATTATGTTTAGCATAATTGTGATGAGACTAGAGTTTGATTCGATTCATTGATGAGGATATTGACATGTGATTTGCATTATGATACTATTTGAGATACTAGTTATGTGATTATTTTTATGGATTTATTATGTGATGTTATCTTGAGATAGATGATGGAAATGCAAATTATGAATCTAATTATGATATGATTTTATGATTGTTTTATATGATTATGTGATGGTGTGAGTATATACAACTATTTACTTTGCTTCAACTATGATATACATGTTGGATTAATCTTTTGTTTAAGTGCACAGGTGTTCTAACCAAGCCATGGATAATTAGAGATCATCCCACACATTTTGTGATTTTCTGTGTTGAGTTGATCTAGTTCCAAGAGGAACCAAGATCAACTATGTTATGCATGATGAAATTTCGTAATGTTATTGTGTGGTGTTGTTTGGGATAGGTCTACCCCTTTTATATTTGATTTTATTTTGGTGTTGTAAAGGTGTAATGTCTATTTAATTTTATTTTTGAGTTTTTATTTTTGTGACCCCTTTTTATGTGATTTTACTCACCTTATGGTGCTCAAAATGGGTTAAAAGTGACATTGGGTTGTACCCCTAGGGTCTAGGGACCATTTGAGCTTGTCTAACCTTAGGTAAACTCCTGTTTGGTCACTTAAACTTTACCTTGAAGTAAAGTGACGAAAATAAAAGTTTGGGAAGGAGTGGAAGTGATGCAGAGCATCCACCACTCAAACCCTCATATACATCCACAGATGTATATCTATACATTAGTTAACATGCATACAAACTTTATTTTATAGAAATTCACTTCACTCACCTATCGCAACTCATAACACCCTCAGCTTCACAAACTACCTCATTTCTTGATCACTGTAGCACTTGTATCTTTCACAAGATACATTCTCAAATATACATGCAAACACTTACCTGCTGTGCCCATGACTCATTTGCATTTGTCACTCCTATACTGAGCATACAACACATGACCTCTGATCGCCATTTTCCACCACCCATTCTATCGGTCGCCACTTGCACATAGCCCTTTGTATTGAGGAATGTATATTCCAATATACAACCGATACATACAACTCTTAACCTACTCTCCCGGTGCCCTTACCTACTATTGTTGGTCACACCTTGTATCCATAGACCAAAAACTCTTCGAACCTACATGCGAGTTCCCACTTCGACCAGTCAACCTTTGCATCATTTGGCAATGTATCTTTCATTGTATCTTCACCACATACAACAACAAAATGCAATTGATAGATACATAGAAATTGTCTCACCCATACAACTGTAGTATATACACAAACTGTCTTCGACATACAAGACATATACTCATAAACTATATAACCTGATGTACATTTGCGATGTACACTCATCACATACAATCTGCTAGATGCAATTGACAGATACTCACAGACTTACAACTATGGGATACACATAAACTGTATCTGACAGACATTTGCAGTATATACAGGAATTGTATATTCAACCTTGTATATTTCCAACATGCATTTTCAAATATGCATTTGGCCGAATCTTGACTTCTTTGTATGTCGACTGGGACTCCTGGACCTTCTCTCTCCTTTGTATCTGTGATAGACTTGTATATCTTCGATACAACAACGATGGACCAAAAGCGATATACTCACAACATATAATAGTGATATACTCACAGATTGTATATCCTTCATACAAAAGTGATATACACACAATTTGTATGTCTCTCCAAACCACACAGATTTTCGCTATTTTAATCCACTTTTTGCATAGCGATTGCTTCAAACTGTTTCACCTTCAAATATGCAGCTCTCTGCACTTCAACAATCTAGCATATAGCCATGCTAGAATCCTTTAATGCATTTCCTTGCCTGATCCTGCTGTTGGTTTTTTCCCAGACTGGATGCTTATTCCCAGATTTCCCTACAAGGTAGCCATCAGTGATCAACAGGATCTCTGGGCCAGGGGCCAACAGTGTAGGAGATAGACTCTATATTTTATCTCCTCTTCTTCTTCAGGCTCTGCAAGACCTAGGGGGGTATTCCCTACTCAACATCCATGAGATATGCATACAAGGATTGGGATGCTGTCAGAAAGCAGATAAGTCCTCCTGTAAGTAGACCAAAACTGAAAGATAAGAGCAAAGGGGCTAGCTTTGGGCCTATTTGCAGTTGTAGACAGAGGACTGAGGATCCTAAAACTAATTCTAATGTCCTAATGGTTGTTTTAGAGTTTGATTATGATTTTAAGTTTGGATGCAAAGCTGGACATGGTTGTAACACAAGCACAAAGCAAGATTGGTGCCTATCCAGGGCCTGGAGTCAGTAGACATACACTTGTGGATGATCAGCATGAACAGCTAAAACTGGATTTCAGGGGGATATATATGATACCTGCCTTACAGATATCTCCCAATACAGAGTGTTAAGTTATCTCTACTTATGGCATCCCTACTGCAGTATACCCTTCCCAATGTTCAACCTGAAAACAGTTTAATCTACCCCTTGAGCAGAAGTTAAAAGATCAGACATTCAACATAGGAATTCTATGTTCTAGAGTCTCAAATATTGCTCAAATATCCAGACTCACATGCTAAGATAGCATTTCTCATATAAGATTAATCATGAAATCAGTGGGTTCATGCCAAAACATACAACAAGAGATACATAAACTCACAGGTTTAGCTGTACAGAGCAACCAGATCAGCTTGTTTTGAATTACAGAGCCAAAAATCTTCAACTTTCAACAACCTAAAAATGAGTAACACTTCCTGCTTATAACAGCCAGAAAGTGTACTACAGCAATTAATTACATGGCTATTACAAAATCTGCCAGATGCAGATCCTTCAAAGGAATGGCGCTCAAAATTTATTACAGCAACAGACAGAGGAACCTCGAGCCACACGCCACTATCTGGAAGTCTTCATTCTCAATCAGGCAGCCTGATCACTTGTACCATCGCCCATACTCCTGCTACAGTCGCCATTAAGGGCCTCAACCACCCGCGGTCGCTTGAAAAACTGTCGCTGCAGTCAAAAAGAAGTTTCCCGCCAAAACACGTTCTACCGCGGGTTCAAAAATAATGCAAGGGGATTAGTCCCATATGCATGGTGTGGAGACAACTTCGGCGCTTCAAAAGCATAGTAGCATACATACCAAGTGTCGAGCATTTTGCCACGCTCGACACATGACCCTTCGCCCACAGCCCATCGCCATGACACAAACCATCGGCCCAACCCACGAATCCTTCACCGACCTCATCAGTCTGGTTGATACAACACTACGCTCCCTTCTGTCGGCCAGACATAGACCATCGGGCTAGCCCTCCAGACCTCCACCGACAGACCAACTCTCACCGATGACCAAAAGAAACACATTTCCCCATCGGCCAGAGAAAGGCCATCGGAGCAACACCAAGCCCCTCCGCCGATAACATAAGTCACCCCGATAGACATCCTCCAAGTTCTCATCGGCCAGACACATACCGATGACCCCCCGACGACCAAACTCCTTGCTCCCATTGGCGAGATCAACACCATCAGCGGAACCACAATATCCTTCGCCGATAAACCAAGCTCTTGGCGATATACAAAGAACACACCATGCTATTGATATGATCGCCAAGACACATGAAAAATCATGCCGATGGGCAGAACATGATGACCCCTTCCATCAAGAAAGATGATGAGGATGCTACAAAACACTGAAGGGGTGCCAAAACTGAAAAATTTTTTTGGATTTTTTGGGATGGTGCCTGCATAAAAATTGTTCAAGAACTGACAGTCAATTCAGGCACCAACACCTGCAAGCATTAACATAGACAAACATAAAAACAAAACAAAACCCTAAACTAAAATATACAACCATTCCACCAATTCAGAGAATCAACCGGTGGAATGGATAAACGAATCCATTTGACCTCAGGACAAAAAAATGGTTTGTTTAGAAAAACCCAATGGTAGAGAGATGTATAAACTTAAAACAAGATTTTATTTATGCTTTTAGAAATGTTTATAGATGCTCTATTTACACTTTCACCATTGAATTGAACTACAACGGACCACCCCACTGAACTGTACCACTCTGCTCTATTCATTCGATCATCTGGGGGGTATTTATCTACTTACCCTCGGTAGTACAGACTTGGTTCCTAGCGGCTGGGAGACACTTCCAATCGGCTGGGAGATCTAACAGACTAACAAACTCTTAACTAACAACCTAAAAATAGTAAGCATTGGTTAAACTGACCTTATTACATTGAAGGGTCATTTAGGACCTTATTGCAAATAGAAAAATAAACATAAAACAACTAAATGCCTTAAGGAGGCCACTGTGGGTTAGGTGCTCCTGCACCATACTCCCCAATTTGAAAAGAACACATGTCCCATGAGTTAAGTCTTTGACTGAATCCACCTGTAGCTTCTGTTGTCGCATATCTGTCCCATGATCTCTGGACTGCAACCTGCTACCATGGAGGCAAATACTCATGCCTAGCATTGTAGGCTCTTCTCACACCTTACTGGTCATTCTTTTTGACCATCATCTCTGTCGAAACATGGACAGGGGAAACCTCATTTACTGCTATGGTAGAATGAGTTTGTCTTTCAACTTTTAGAGGGCAAACAATAGTCCCTATGATGATTACATCCTTGTCATCCCAATCAGCCTATGGCTGTGTACAAACCTACTTCTGGACCTTCTGCTGATCCACCTGATCTCTATCAGTCAAAATTGAAATCTTCTTCAAACTATGATCTCCTCTCCTTGAGATATCCTCAGCTGCCTTTGACTCTGCTGTAGGCATCTTCACAAACTCCTTCTTACCTACCAAAATAATCTTACCTGTCATCTTTGCTTCAGCATCCTCCTGTAATGATATCAACAGAATATTTCTCCCATCCTTCTTGATGGTGTAGGTATAAGCATACCCATCATACAATGCTCTCCTATCAAATTGCCATGGCCTACCCAATAGTAGGTGACAACATTCCATGGGCAATATGTCACACAAAATTCTATCCTGATACTCTCCAATCTGAAAATCAACATATGCCTATTTATATACCAAAAGTGATTGACTATCACTTACCCAAGATGCTTTGTAAGGATTTTGATGTGGAATCCTTTCCAGTTTTAGTTTATCCACCATTTCCTGAGATACCATGTTGTATGTTGAACCAGAATCTATTACTACCTTGCATACTTTACCTTTGCTTTTGCAACTGGTTCTAAAAAGTGCTCTCCTTTGCAACATGTCCTGGGATGTCTTCAAGATTGTTCTCGTTAACATCAATGCTTCTCCTTGCTCAGGATACACATAATTTTTATTAGTGTTTGAGCTTGTCCCATTTTGATCATTAGATTCTTGGACCAAATTTGTCCTCCTTTCTCCTACTGAGGTTGTTGCTTTTTCTGGACATTTGAAAGATGGATGACCATATTCACCACAAGTATAACACTTTCCTGAGAATGTATTGGAACCTCTTCCATTGCCAAATCTACCTCTTGTGCCTCTCCATCCACTTCTGAAATCAGACTATTCTTGTCCTTTACCAGCCTCTTCTAGATTCTCATTGGCTTGCCTTGTTGTAGGAGCTGATCCTCTTCCTCTGAAATTGCTGCCTCTTCCTCTCATGGGCTTATCTTGTCTCCTTTTCATCTTCTCCTCAATCCTGATTGCCATTTAATAACATTCTTCCACACTCCTAGGGTTAGCCAAAACTAATTCATCCTGTATATTCAATCTCAAACCAGCCAAATATCTAGCAACTTTTTCAACCTCATTCTCGTGATGACCAGACCTCATACTCAACTTGTAAAATTCCTTAGTATATGCCTTCACATCCATTTCTTTTTGTCTTAAAAATTGAAGCTCCTTAAACATTTGAACCTCATAATCCTTGGGTAAAAATTTACCTTTGATCCTTGCTACCATCTTGTCCCATGAAGAAATCTTTGACTTACCTTGCTTTCTTCTCTCTAATTGTACATAATCCCACCATACCAAAGCATGACCTGTCAATTTGGTCTTTGCAATCTTTACCTTCTACTCCTCAGGAACTTCCTCACATTCAAAGTGATTGTCTAATGTAACAATCCAATCAAGTAACTCTTCCTCATTTAAACTTCCAGTGTACTTTGGAACATCAATCTTTACCTTAGGTTTGTCATTCTTGACTGCCCTTAACAGTTTCACAAATCTTTGATCTTCAGTATTCAGTTCATCATCTACCTCTTCAAATTCTTTAGCATCATCTTCTTCCTTTTCAGATTCACTTTCTTCCACTTCTCTTCTTTTGATTTTCTCCAAGGCTGCAAGCCTGGCTTGAAGTGCTTCAGCAAGATCTTTCATCTTCCTCATCTCTTTAGCATGTTTTTCCTTCATCTCCTGCAACTCTCTGGCAGTACCATTACCTTTCGGAGGCATCTTGTCAACCTCTCAATCCTTCTACTTCTGCCTTCTCAGTGACAGAATCAACACATAATAGGCCAAACTTTTTGCTGAGCTCTGATACCACTATGATGCAGAGCATCCACTACTCAAACCCTCATATACATCCATAGATGTATATCTATGCATTAGATAACATGCATACAAACTTTATTTTATAAAAATTCACTTCTCTCACCTATCGTAACTCATAACACCCTCAGCTTCACAAAATACCTCATTTCCTGATCACTGTAGCACTTGTATCTTTCACAAGATACATTCTCAAATATACATGCAAACACTTACCTACTATGCCCATGACTCATTTGCATCTGTCGCTCCTTCTATACTAAGCATACAACACATGACCTCCGATCGCCATTTTCCACCACTTGTTCGATTGGTTGCCGCTTGCACATAGCCCTTTGTATCGCGGAATGTATATTCCAATATACAACTGATACATACAACTCTTAACCTACTCTCCCGGTGCACTTACCTACTACTGCCGGTCGCACCTTGTATCTGCAGACCAAAAACTCTTCGAACCTACATGCGAGTTCCCACTTCGACCAGTCAACCTTTGCATCATTTGGCAATGTATCTTTCATTGTATCTTCACCACATCCAACCACAAAATACAACTGACAGATACACAGAAACTATCTCACCCATACAACTGTAGTATATACATAAACTATCTTTGACATACAAAAGACATATACTCATAAACTATATAACCTGATGTACATTTGCGATGTACACTCATCATGTACAATCTACCAGATGCAATTGACAGATACTCACAGACTTACAATTACGGGATACACATAAACTATATCCGACATACATTTGTAGTATATACAGGAATTGTATATTCAACCTTGTATTTTCCAACATGCATTTGACCGAATCTTGACTTCTTTGTATGCCGACTGGGAATCTTGGACCTTCTCTCTCCTTTGTATCTGCGATAGACTTGTATATCTTTGATACAATAGAGATGGACCAAAAGCGATATACTCACAACATACAATAGTGATATACTCACAGATTGTATATCCTTCATATAAAAATGATATACACACAATTTGTATGTCTCTCCAAATCAAGCGGATTTTCACTGTTTTGATCCGATTTTTGCATAGCGATTGCTTCTAACTATTTCACCTTCAAATATGCAGCTCTCTGCACTTCAACAATCTAGCATACAACCATGCTAGAATCCTTTAATGCATTTCCTTGCCCGATCCTGCAAGCGTTAACACAGACAAACAGAAAAACAAAACAAAACCCTAAACTAATAAATACAACCATTCCACCGATTCAGAGAATCAACCAGTGGAATGGATAAATGAATCCATCCGACCTCAGGATAGCAAAATGGATTGTTTAGAAAAACCCGATGGCAGAGAGATGTATAAACTTAAAACAGGATTTTATTTATGCTTTCAGAAATGTTTACAGATGCTTTGTTTACACTTTCACCACTAAATTGAACTACAACTGACCACCACAGTGAAATGTACCACTCTGCTTTGTTCATTCGATCATCTGGGGGTATTTATCTACTTACCCTCGATAGTACAGACTTGGTTCCCAGTGGCTGGGAGACACTTCCAATCAGCTGGGAGATCTAACAGACTAACAAACTCTTAACTAACAACCTAAAAACAGTAAGCATTGGTCAAAATGACCTTATTACATTGAAGGGTCATTTAGGACCTTATTGAAAACAGAAAAATAAACATAAAACAACTAAATGCCTTGAGGAGGCCACTATGGGTTAGGTGCTCCTGCACCAAGAAGGTTGGGTCAAACACTCAACCTCATCCACACCTCTTTCTGAGGCTTGGGGAGTCTTCAAGACCCCTAAATTGTGGAGGACTCAATTCCAAGGCTCTCCCATATTGGTGAGGGTACCTTGGGGTTTTGTGGGCTTTCATAGGAGGATATGATTGGGGCACTTGTGGTAACCACTTCCTTCTTTGGCTCCACTTTTCTCTCCCACATGTGTGAGAGAGCACAAGTGGAGGGGACAAGACTTGGTGGAATGGGAGGGTGACATGTGTCACTCCCACATTCCATGAAGCTTGCAAGTG
Source organism: Cunninghamia lanceolata (assembly GCA_027924645.1). Taxonomy (NCBI): domain Eukaryota; kingdom Viridiplantae; phylum Streptophyta; class Pinopsida; order Cupressales; family Cupressaceae; genus Cunninghamia; species Cunninghamia lanceolata. The sequence continues at coordinate 13,449,232 of BSBN01000655.1, forward strand.
GATTTGAGGAGGAAGGAGGAGGTGACATGTGTCACCTCCCCATTCTTCAAGGCTCATGAGGAGGGCCTATTTTAATCCCTCTTGAAGAGAGGGAGAGGGTTGTTGATTTGTTTTCAATTTACATTTTTATTTGAATTTGGGGAGAGAGTTAGAGGAATTTTTGGAGGCTCATTTGGACGACTTGGAGGTGGAGTTGGAAGGGCTCTTCTTAAACTATCTTCCTTGTGGGCTATTTAAGGTAGGATTCAAAGCGTGATACCTTTCCTTATGTAATTTACATTTCTTGTGTGATGGTTTGTGTGTGTGTATTTTAACATTTTGTGTTGTGGGGATTTTTATGGGTGTTGTGAGAGCCTCTCCATTTGGAGAAAATGCTCAACATGTGTGGGGTGGGGGAGGAGTGAACCTCCTTGAGGTCACATCTTAGTTCTTTTGGTATTTTGGCCTTAAGGGCAAGTTGTGATTATGGACATTTTTTAATGGCTTGAGAGCCATAGAGAAATATGTGAAAATTGTTATATATGTGATGGCTTGAGGCCTTGTGAAAATTGGTTTTTGAGACATTTGGAGTGGCACTCTTGAGTTGAGTGATGTCCACTCCCCTACCCCTTTAAACTCATTTTTATGAGTTTTGTTTTATGCAAGCCATGAGAGTTTCTTCATGTTTATTTATTTTGAGTGTTTTATTGTGTTGTGGAGTGGAAGTTCCTTGTGTGTGCATGACCTCCAAGCTCGGGGGTGACTCATGAGTGAGTCTATGGTAGGAAGGAAAGCGATATTTCGTTGCTTTTCCCCCCTTCCCATATTTTTTATTTGTAAGTTTATTATAGCTATGGAGCTTGGAAGAAAAAGACTATTTATCCTTAAGTTTTGCCATTTTGGCCTTTGAGTGCCTTGGCCAAGTTTGGCCTTGTGTATTTGTTTTCAAGTTAGGAGAGGAGAATTTTTTCTCTTGATATGTAAAGTTTCATGTTTTAATTTTTTAGTTGTATTTGTCTTATTTTGAAGTGGAAATAAAAATATAGTTGCTAATTTAATTGTGATGTGATTGGAAAAATGTGCATTGAAAGAAAAAAAATGTATGCTCAAAATTATTAGTAGTTTCATATGTTTCCTTCAAGTAAATAAAAAGAAATGTTGTTGTTTGTATCTTGATTTAAAAAAAAAAGGTTGTTGTTTTTATCTCTCTCTCTCTCTCTCTCTCTATATATATATATATATATATATATATATATATATATATATATATATATATATATAACTTACCCTTCCTTCAAAATAGAAAATGGTTGTTTTGTCACTATGAGATTTTCATTGGTGTATATGTTTATAAATATATATGTAGAGAAAGAGAGAGAGAGAGATGTATATATATAAATATATTTTTATCCATTTATATTAATTTTTCATTATTTAGCTTGCTGGAAAAACTTGTGAAATAGAGAAACTGGGTATGTGTGTGTGTGTGTGTACATATATATTTATTTATAATAGTTATTACATTTTAATAAACTAAAAAAAAAGTGATATTGAGAAAACTTTATGTATATATCCTTGAGTATATATATATATACTGAAACTGTTTTTATACAGAAAATAAATTTTAAACAGAAAATAAAATTTGAAAACCATATTAAACTTTGAAAAGGTTGTACCATTTAGTGACAGGCTATTGTTTTTAACTGTTAGTATTTTGATGGAAATGAGGGTTTCAAATGGGGGGGCGACGGCAGTAATGTTGCCGCCCCATATCCCTTTTTGTTACTATGTGGTGGAGTGGGGGTGGGGGGGATGTCCCACCCACCACTCCATTTTATATGGAGTGGCGGGTGGGGTATCCCCCCCCCAAATATTTTTGTTGTTCAAAATAAACAAGATAAAACTCAAATTTAAATCTAAAACGGCAGTGCAACCACCACTAAACACAATCTGCCGTATCTCCATTTTGGCCATTCGGCCCTCCAAAAAAAAATCTGCAGCCTTTAAATATTACTTTATAATAATATATATATACACAGAATGTGTATACACAATTTGCCTTACTGAGAGATGGATCTATAAGGCAAACTGTGTATACACATTCTGTGTATATATATACATGCAAAAAAAGGGGGCTTTTCAAAAGAATATGGGTATATACATTGTATATACCTCTTCTTGGGAGTGATGGCGATGGCTGCCTAGTTCTCAGACCTACAAAACAATGAGAAAAAAAAAGAGAATGAGAAAAATGGAGAGAAATGAAAAAGATAGAAAATAAAGAATAGGGTTAGGGTTGGAAAGATCCCCCATAAGGAAACTAATATTTTATTGGTGAGACTTTTAGGACAAGTAGGATTTTAAAATCTGATTTATTCTTTTTCCCTCTCACTTAACTCATGTTCTTTTATTTAAATTATTTAATATGTGTTGTCGTTAAAAATTAAGATGAGGGGTAATTTTAATTTATAAGTGGGTTATTTAATATAGCAGTGTTATTTTCTCTAGTTGTTATTTATTTACCTAGGGATGGGAAATTAAATTCCTTTAATTGAATTCTTTGGCTCTTAGAGTTTAATTAATTGAACTAGGGGAAAATATATTGATTTAATTTAATTATTAGTTTTGAGGTTTATATTCTCTTATAAGTTACCCTTTGACTTTTTTAAATAATGTAATTTCCTCTTTCCTAAATCGATTTAAATTAATTTAATCGAAGAGGTTAATGTTATTTTATTTTATTTAATTTAGTTGCTTTGATTTATTTAATCTAGTGTGTAATAATTAATTAATTAATTAGGTTGTTTAATCAAATTTGGTAAGCTTAGGGGAACCTTTGGTTAAATTTTAATTATTAGAATAATTCCTATTCACACCCGAGAGGCGTTATGCTGCTAGATTTTTGTGGGATTCAAGGATAACTTTCCTTAGCAATTTAAACCTTGTGTAGAGTAAAAATTTAATGTTTCCGCAAACTTGATGATTGCAATTAAGTGGTTATTTAATTATGTTATGCTTTTAGATTTAGGTTTTGGATTTCAACTCGTATTGAAATCCGTCACTCACCTAGGACAACTTAGGGTTTTGATCTTTCGATCCTAACCCTAGTGGCGATGCTTCTCATGTCGCATTGACCCCCTTAGTCGGCTCTCATTTCGTAGGGGAATGCGCATGTGATCTCATTACCTTGAATTTGACTGACATGTTATACCTTATGTGTATTGCCACTGAGCACACTGATGCGTGCAAGGGGGTTTCTAGGGATGCGTGAATTTTTTTTGATATTTCATGTCATGACCACATGACAAATGTGGACATGACACGTGTGTTGCGTGTCGTGACCATATGGGAAATGTGGGCCTGATATTTGGTATCAGAGCCCAAGTTTAAACACTGGGCTTGTCTGGGCATGTTACTTATTTCACAAATTCTTCTGATTCGTGACTACCTTGTTCTTGTAGGATGCCACCTAGAATGAGGTGAGCGCGTTCATGCCACACTGCATCCGCAGCGGTACATAGCGACTCATCATCTGAGGGTCAGGGACTGCCAGCACCACAGGTACCACTCGCACTTGATATAGGACCTCAGATCTTACAGGCATTACAGGCAATGTTAGATAGGTTACCACCAGCTGCAGTTGAACCGCGTATCGAGCTACGTGTCAAGCCCCGCATTGATCTGCAAGAGGAACCACATGCTGAGTCACATGTGGAACCATGTGTAGAGCTCCGTGTCGAGCCGTGAGCGACGCCACGTGTACAACGTTATGTTGAGATACTGACACGATAGTGGAGGAGGTTGGGCCAGCTTACAGATCTCGTAGCAAGAGCCCTCTGCATCATCCTAGGTGAGAGGAGGCAATGAGAGTAGAGCAGATTTTTCACGGGCCTTATGGTTATGGTGTGGATGAGCCTATCCGAGGACACAAAGACCATGGGGAGCCTATTAGAGATTTACTGAGGCTGAATCCACCTACCTTCATAGGGACCACAGAGGGAGCCGAGGCGGAGGCTTGGCTTATCAGTTTAGATAGGTACTTTGTGATGCGTCCTTATGAGGGCAACACGAAGGAATGCATGGTGAATCACCTGTTGAGAGATGCAACAGTGACTTGGTGGCGCTACTAAGGAGTGCAAGCACTACTTATCTTTGGATACACTTTCATGGGACACTTTTATTGAGCACTTTAATGTGCGTTATCTATCAGACCACTACAAGTAGCGTCGTATTGATGAGTTCCATGATTTACAGTAGTAAAGTTCTACTGTAGCACAGTATGAGGGTAGGTTCACAGAGCTGTCACGTTATGTGGAGTATCGCCATGATGGAAAACTTTTGGTTCACAAGTTTATCAGAGGTTTGAATTAGGGGATATCAGGGCTAGTGCGCATGGCAGACCCCCAGACCTTGAGTGAGGCTGTCTAGAAGGCATACATTGCTAAGGAGATACAGGGATGAGGTTAGAGTTCACGCCCTTAGTTTCAGGATCATAGCCAACAACAGCAGTAGAATTTTCATAGACCACCACCACCTCAGAGAGGAGGGTTTAGTTCTGTACCTTTACCTCCTAGGCCTCCACAGCAACAACAGCAGTTTGAGCAGAGGTCTAGGCCCCAACAAAGGGCATAGGGAGGATAGAATCATGGTTGGCATCAACAGGGCCTACGTAGGGATCAGAGATAGCATGGACCACCTACGGGACTTGCGAGATCATAGCAGTCTTACAGGGGTTCTCAGGGGTCCACCGGTCAGACTGGACAACAGCAGAGTAGTAGGACACAGACTAGACAGGTTCAGGCTCGGGGCCCATGCTATGTTTGTGGTGGGGCAGGACATTTGGCCAAAGAGTGCCCATAAGGCTTTATGGTAGGGGGACAACCTTGTGTAGGAGGTTTAGAGTAGACAGTTGGTGATGTGGGTAGATCCCACCATATGTTTGCAGCGGTTGATAACCGCCAAGCTGACTTCTAGGCCTCAGTGATTGAGACAATAGGTATGATTGGGGATGTCCCCATTGCTATTTTATTTGACTCTGGTGCTACTGATTCATTTATATCTCCATCGTTAGTGGAGCGTTGCAGGCTGGTGGCCTCTAGGCAGGGCAATAGGTGGGAGGTTGAGTTGGCCACTGGAGCCAAGATGTCAGTAGATACTTTGGTTCACGAATGTGAGATTTCTTTAGAGGCCTTCACTACATTATGTGACCTTAGGGTCATGCCCTTAGGATCCTATAGTGTAGTTTTAGGCATGGATTGGCTTGCAGCTCATAGAGCCAAGGTAGATTGTCACCAAAAGGTGATTAGCTATTTAGATGATCATGGCACGTCAGTTGAGGTAGTGGGCATTTAGAAGCCCATGGTAGTTCGTATGATATCCGCTCAACAGCTTAAGTGCTACATGTGGAGGGGATGTCAGTTATTTGCCATCACTATTAGCGATAGATTAGAGGATGAGCCAGAGGCATCATTAGATGACCATCATATCTTGAGGGAGTTTGCCAATGTCTTTCCACCAGAGTTACCAGGTATGCCTCCACGTAGAGAGGTAGATTTCCACATTGATCTAGTGCCGGGTGCCAAGCCAGTGTCTCATGTACCCTATAGGATGACCACACATGAGCTCATCGAGCTCAAGTTACAGTTAGAAGAGTTGATTGAGAAGGGGCACATCTGACCTAGCATTTCACCATGGGGCGCACCAATCATCTTTGTGAAGAAGGATGGGTCTCTTCATTTGTGCATGGACTATAGGCAACTTAATAAGGTGACGGTGAAGAACCATTAGCCTTTGCCTAGGATTGATGACCTTTTTGATCAGATGTAGGGAGCCAGAGTGTTCTCTAAGATAGACCTGAAGTCTGGATATCACCAGTTGCACATCACAGAGGTAGATATCCTTAAGACCACCTTTCAGACTCGATATGGCCACTATGAGTTCACTGTGGTACCCTTCGGCTTGACGAACGCCCATGTAGTGTTCATGAGTCTCATGAATGGGGTGTTCTGCACTTACTTGGATCAGTTCGTGATCATTTTTCTTGATGATATTTTGATTTACTCATGGACCGAGGAGGAGCATGAGGATCACTTACATCAGGTTTTGTAGTGCTTGAGAGAGCAGCAACTTTATGGTAACTTGGCAAAGTGTGCCTTTTTTAGAACTGAGGTGCAGTATTTGAGATACATCCTATGTGGCGATGGTATCTCCATAGATCCATCGAAGATCAGGGCTATCATGGATTGGCCAGCACCCACCAGTGTGACAGAGGTCAGGAGTTTCATGGGCTTAGCTAGTTACTACCATAGATTCGTAGAGGGATTTTCTAGGATAGCGCACCCCATCACTTCCCTTCAGCAAAAAGGGAAGAGCTTCACTTGGACTGAGCAGTGCGAGAGGGCCTTTGGGGTCCTCAAGGAGGATTTTATCAGTACTCTCATCTTAGCAGTTCCTGATCCTGTAGAGGATTTTGTGGTTTGTACAGATGTATCACTTGAGGGTTTGGGAGTTGTGCTTATGTAGAGTGGTAGGGCGATCGCTTATGAGTCACGAAAGCTAAAGACCCATGAGCTAAACTACCCTACTCAAGACTTAGAGCTCGCTGTAGTGGTTCATGCTCTTGTTCATTGGAGACACTTTCTATTGGGTTGTTGCTTTGAGCTTGATTCGGATCACCATAGTTTGTAGTACATATTCACACAGTCAAATTTGAATGCCCACCAGCAGCATTGGATGGAGTTTCTTTGTGAGTATGACTTTGATGTCCACTACATCAAAGGGAAGGAGAACATGGTTTCTAATGCATTGAGTTGGAGGTGCCACGAGATCCTGACCTTGACCTTGAGTGTGGACTTGAGAGAGCGCATCATCTAGCATTTTCCTGAGGATGAGTGGTTTCTTGAGGTGCAACAAGAGATCCAGTCTCAGAGGGCCCTTGTGGGCAAATTTGTAGGTTATTCTCTTGAGGTAGATGGGTTACTTAGACATAGACAGTGCATCTATGCACCCCATGCAGGCAACCTACGTGCAGTAGTTCTTTCAAAGGCTCACAGAGCACCTTATGTAGCACACCCAGGGGTGAAGAAGATGCATACTGACTTGTGACATTTGTACCATTGGGCAGGTATGAGATGAGATATTGCATAGTATGTTGCTCATTGCCTTGAGTGCCAGAGGGTCAAGGCTGAGCATCAGCATCCAGCGGGTCTTTTATACCCTCACAAGATACCTAAGTGGAAATGGGACACCATTTCCATGGATTTCATTGTTGGTCTTCCTATGTCATCTCACCGCCATGATGCCATTATGGTGACAGTTGACAAGTTGACCAAGGTGGCGCATTTCTCACATGTATGCATGACGTACAATGCACCATCAGTGGTGAGAGTATTCTTGGATGAGATTGTTAGATCACATGGGGTACCTTGCCATATCATTTCTGATAGGGACTCGGTGTTCACATCAGCCTTTTAGAGGGCATTACAGTAGGCGTTGGGCACACAGCTCAACTTTAGTTTCACTTATCATCTTGAGACAGATGGTCAGATAGAGAGGGTGAATCAAGTTCTAGAGGATATGCTCTGTATGTATGTTATGGATCACTAGACTAGATGGGAGGAGTATCTGTATCTAGTTGAGTTTACCTACAATAATAGGCATCACAGCTCGTTGGGTATGCCTTATTTTTAGGCCTTGTACAATAAACCTTGCAGAACACTATTGAGTTGGGACTGTATTGAGGACAGGGTTGCTATTGGGCCAGAGTTGGTGTAGGATATGGAGCAGCAGGTGACCTTGATCAGATAGAGACTTCAGGAGGCATAGGATTGGCAGAAGAAGTATGTCGATGCTAAGAGATTAGATCGGAGCTTCTTAGTCAGTGACAGAGTATTCTTGAGAGTACGATCGCACAAGAGTCCAATCAATTATGGAAAGGGCTCTAAGCTCGCACCATAGTTTGTTGGGCCTTTTGAGATCTTGGAGCAGATAGGACCCGTAGCTTACCATCTAGCTTTTCCACCTAGCCTGTCATGCATCCATGATGTTTTTCATATATCTATTTTACGGTGTTACATATCTGATTTATCTCATGTATTGGATTGGAGTGCTCTACAAGTAGAGGCAGACGGATAGTTGGATTTGGAGCTAATTCGCATATTGTCTCATCGGACGCTGGGCCTTTGAGGTCGAGAGTTGGACTAGGTTAGGGTCCAATGGGACAAGTACAATGAGGTCACGGTGACTTGGGAGGATGCAGCTAGATTGAGGGCACTTTATCCTCACCTCTTTGATGACTTTCAGGAGGAAGTTTAGTCTTAGGGGGGAGGATGTGAGGCCTACCTTTTCACTCCCTTATTTTGATCATCTCATATTACTGTTGGAGACATATGTTAGAGTTTTGGGGACTGTTGATCCTGATATGTAGGATTATTAGACTATATGCTTTTACTTTTGACTTATTATGTTTAACATGATTGTGATGAGACTAGAGTTTGATTCGATTCACTGATGAGGATATTAACATGTGATTTGCATTATGATACTATTTGAGATACTAGTTATGTGATTATTGTTATGGATTTATTATGTGATGTTATCTTGAGATGGATAATGGAAATGCAATATATGAATCTAATTATGATATGATTTTATGATTGTTTTATATGATTATGTGATGGTGTGAGTATATGTTTACTTTGCTTTGGCTATGATATACATGTTGGATTAATCTTTTGTTTAAGTATGCAGGTGTTCTAACTAAGCCACGGATAATCAGAGATGATCCCACACATTTTGTGAATTCTTGTGTTGAGTCGATCTAGTTCCAAGAGGAATGAAGATCAACTATGTTATGTATGATGAAATTTCGTAATGTTATTGTGTGGTGTTGTTTGGGATAGGTCTACCCCTTTTATATTTGATTTTATTTTGGTGTTGTAAAGGTGTAATGTTTATTCGATTTTATTTTTAAGTTTTTATATTTGTGACCCCTTTTTATGTGATTTTACTCACCCTATGGTGTTCAAAATGGGTTAAAAGTGACCCTGAGTTGTACCCCTAGGGGCTAGGGACCATTTTAGCTTGTCTAACCTTAGGTAAACTCCTATTTGGTCACTTAAACTTTATCTTGAAGTAAAGTGACGAAAATGGAAGTTTGGGAAGGGGTGGAAGGTTGGGTCAAACACTCAACCTCATCCACACCTCTTTCCAATGCCTGGGGGAGTCTTCAAGACCTCTAAATTGTGGAGGACTCAATTCCAAGGCTCTCCCACATTGGTGAGGGTACCTTGGGGTTTTGTACATTTTCATAGGAGGATATGATTGGGGCACTTGTAGTACCCACTTCCTTCTTTGGCTCCACTTTTCTCTCCCACATGTGTGAGAGAGCACAAGTGGAGGGGGCAAGACTCGCTGGAATGGGAGGGTGATATGTGTCACCCCCACATTCCATGAATCTTGCAAGTGGATTTGAGGAGGAAGGAGGAGGTGACATGTGTCACCTCCCCATTCCTCAAGGCTCATGAGGAGATCCTATTTTAATCCCTCTTGAAGAGAGGGAAAGGGTTGTTGATTTGTTTTCAATTTGCATTTTTATTTGAATTTGGGGAGAGAGTTACAGGAATTTTTGGAGGCTCATTTGGAGGACTTGGAGGTGGAGTTGGAAGGGCTCTTCTTCAACTATTTTCATTGTGGGCTATTTAAGGTAGGATTCAAGGTTTGATGCCTTTCCTTATGTAATTTACATTTCTTGTGTGATGGTTTGTGTGTGTGTATTTTAACATTTTGTGTTGTGGGGATTTTTATGGGTGTTGTGAGAGCCTCTCCACTTGGAGAAAATGTTCAACATGTGTGGAGTGAGGGAGGAGTGAACCTCCTCGAGGTCACATCCTAGTTCTTTTGGTATTTTGGCCTTGAGGGCAAGTTGTGATTATGGACATTTTTGAATGGCTTGAGAGCCATAGAGAAATATGTGAAAATTGTTATATATGTGATGGCTTGAGGCCTTGTGAAAATTAGTTTTTGAGGCATTTGGAGTGGCACTCTTGAGTTGAGTGATGTCCACTCCCCTACCCCTTTAAACTCATTTTTATGAGTTTTGTTTTGTGCAAGCCATGGGAGTTTATTCATGTTTATTTGTTTTTGAGTGTTTTATTGTGTTGTGGAGTGGAAGTTCCTTGTGTGTGGATGACCTCCAAGCTCAGGGGAACTCATGAGTGAGTCTATGGTAGGGAGGAGAGCAATATTTTGTGGCTTTTTCCCTCTTCCCATATTTGTTATTTGCAGGTTTATTATAGCTATGGAGCTTGGAAGAAAAAAACTATTTATCCTTAAGTTTTGTCATTTTGGCCTTTGAGTGCCTTGGCCAAGTTTGGCCTTGTGTATTTGTTTACAAGTTAGGAGAGGAGAACTTTTTCTCCCTTGATATGTAAAGTTTCATGTTTTAATTTTTGAGTTGTATTTGTCTTATTTTGAAGTGGAAATAAAAATATAGTTGCTGATTTCATTGTGATGTGATTGGAAAAATGTGCATTGAAAGAAAAAAATGTATGCTCAAAATTATTAGTAGTTTCATATGTTTCCTACAAGTAAATAAAAAGAAATGTTGTTGTTTGTATTTTGATTAAAAAAATGGTTGTTGTTTTTATCTCACTATATATATATATATAATGTGTTTGTAGTCATTTAAAAAAAAAAAAATATTTAACTTACCCTTCCTTCAAAATAGAAAATGGTTGTTTTGTCACTATGAGATTTTCATTGGTGTATATGTTTATAAATAAATAAATAAATAAATAAATAAATAAATATATATATATATATATATATATATATATATATATATATATATATATATATATATATATATATATAGAGAGAGAGAGAGAGAGAGAGAGAGAGAGAGAGAGAGATCCATTTATATTAATTTTTCATTATTTAGCTTGCTGGAAAAACTTGTGAAATAGAGAAACTGGGTATATATATATATTATTATATTTTAATAAACTGAAAAAAAATGATATTGAGAAAACTTTGTGTATATCTCCTTGAGTATATATATACTGAAACTGTTTTTATACAGAAAATAAAATTTGAAAACCATATTAAACTTTGAAAAGGCCGTACCATTTAGTGATGGGCTATTGTTTTTAACTATTAGTATTATGATGGAAATGAGGGTTTCGAATGGGGGGCAATGGTAGTAATGTCGCCGCCCCATATCCCTTTTTGTTACTATGTGGTGGAGTGGGGGTGGGACGGATGCCCCACCCACCACTCATATGGAGTGGTGGGTGGGGTATCTGCCCCCCCCCACCCCACCCCAAAACATTTTTGCTGTTCAAAATAAACAAGATAAAACTCAAATTTAAATCTGAAACGGCGATGTGGCCACCACTAAACACTGTCTGCCATATCTCCGTTTTGGCCATTCGGCCCTCAAAAAAAAAAATTTGCAACCTTTATATATATATATATATACAAAAAACAAGGGCTTCTCAAAAGAATATGTGTATATACATTGTATATACCTCTTTTTGGGAGTGACGACCATCGCTACCTCCTTCTCAGATCTACAAAACAATGAGAGAAAAAAAGAGAGAATGAGAAAAATGGAGAGAAATGAAAAAAGATAGAAAAGAAAGAATAGGGTTAGGGTTGGAAAGATCCCCAATAAGGAAACTAATATTTTATTGGGGAGACTTTTAGGGCAAGTAGGATTTTAAAATCTGATTTATTCTTTTTCCCTCTCACTTAACTCATGTTCTTTTATTTAAATTATTTAATATATGTTGTCTTTAAAAATTAAGTAGAGGGTTAATTTTAATTTATAAGTGGGTTATTTTATTTAGTAGTGTTATTTTCTCTAGTTGTTATTTATTTACCTAGGGATGGGAAATTAAATTCCTTTAATTGAATTCTTTGGCTCTTAGAGTTTAATTAATTGAACTAGGGGAAAATATATTGATTTAATTTAATTATTAGTTTTAGGGTTTATATTCTCTTATAAGTTACCCTTTGACTTTTTTAAATAATGTAATTTCCTCTTTCCTAAATTGATTCGAATTAATTTAATCGAAGAGGTTAATGTTATTTTATTTTATTCAATTTAGTTGCTTTAATTTATTTAATCTAGTGTGTAATAATTAATTAATTAAGTCATTTAATCAAATTTGGTAAGCTTAGGGGAACCTTTGGTTAAATTTTAATTATTAGAATAATTCCTATTCACGCTCAAGAGGCGTTATGCTACCAGATTTTTGCAGGATTTAGGGATAACTTTCCTTAGCAATTAAACCTTATGTAGAGTAAAAATTTAACATTTCTGCAAACTTGATGATTACAATTAAGTGGTTATTTAATTCTGTTATGCTTTTAGAATTAGGTTTTGGATTTCAACTCCTATCGAAATCTGTCACTCACCTAGGACAATTTAGGGTTTTGATCTTTCAATCCTAACCCTAGTGGCGACGTTTCTCGCATCACATTGACCCCCTTAGTTGGATTTCATTTTGTAGGGGAATGCACATGTGATCGCATTACCCTAAATTTGACTGACATGCTATGCCTTATGCGTATTGCCACTGAGCATGCTGACGCGTGCGAGGGGGTTTCTAGGGAAGTGTGGAAATTTTTTGATATTTCATGTCATGACCACTTGACAAATGTGGACATGACACGTGTGTTGTGTGTCATGACCGCATGGGAAATGTGGGCATGACATCCTTATTCTTCACACATGCCAAGGCAGTTGCATGATTGATGGTAGTGAGATAGGTGGCAGCAACAGGATCATCCGCAGATCTTGCGTACCTTGGAATAAGATGCAAGTACTTGGTCATAATGATAACAACATTTTCAATAAATACCATACAAAGAAATTAGTACTTGCTTGAGAAATAATGATTACCGGTAATTATGACCATAAAAGGGAAATGCAATTGAAAAGATGTGAGAGCTACGATTGCTGGCATCAGCTCCGAATGCGCATGGAAAAACAATTAAGGTGGCGGCTATGAATTTCCACTTTGCACACTTCCACTCTGGTTTGAACCTCTGAAGTACGTGCCATGAATGCTGAAAAGACAGGTAGGGTAATTGCCAACCTGTCCATCTTGCATGTGATTATTTCCTCACTTAAACCTACCATTGACAACTCAAAATTCACATTACTTCATGTTATGAGAAACCATAGAGCAAAAAAAAACTAGAGATCCATTGTGACATTTTTCTGCAAATTCATACAAAATCAGCTGAGCAGATGGACAACAAAAGGAAAGTTAAGCTAGAGAACATCACTTTTGACAACGCCAGTGCACAAATCTTCCAGCAGGCTGGATGGTTGGAGTTCTTGCAAAAGTTTGAGGGGTATGAAGCAAAATTGGTTAACGAGTTCGTCATAAACTTCCACAGGACATTCACCATAGTTAAATGGGTAAAGATACAAATAAACCCTACTGTAATTAGTCAACTTTCTAGCATACCTGTAGTAGGTGTTGATTTATTTTCAGGCAAACCATCATATGAAGAGCTAGTTCAAAATTTTCATGTTGCTTCAGAGCTCTTCCTTCGATATGTTGTAAGTAAAGGAGCAACCAAAGGAATTGAGAGGACCAGTCTTCCGGACCCATGGAAGACTGTTGTCCTGTGGATCATAAAATTCTTTACATGTGATGGCCAGTATGGTATGGTTTTAGGGCCAGGAATGAGATTAATTACTCACCTAAGGCATGGGGCCAATGACCCCAGATATTTGATAAATTTGCCTTCTTTCTTGCATACAAACCTAGTTCACATGATGACAAAAAGGAAGAGAAAAGAAGGGTAGATTAGCCACCCCAACTTAATACATTTTATCATGAAGCACCACTTCCTGTAGCAGGAATATGACCAATAGAAATGGGAGGACTTTCTTCCCTTGCAACCTAGAAGGAAGAGGATGAAACACCACACTTCCATTGTCTCTATTTCAGGAGACCCTGTTGCAGTTTCTTCCAAATCCTCTGAAGTTCGGTTCAGACGACTCTGGAGGGGGATGGAACAACCTAGTCAAATAGATGAAGCAGTAGGTTCCACCCCTTCCAAGATATGCCACCCCCATCTGTTAGTTATTTCTTCAAATGAGGAGGATAGAGGAGAAACAGAGCAAGGCCATACCGCCATCTCAGGAAAACATTCATCTCCTGCTGCATAGCAAAGAGAAGAAACTCATGAAGACATGAGGACTAAAGAGACTGGCAGTGGTGAAACTCTTGAGGAAGTTGGTAAAGAGGACACCCTTGAAGAAGCAGAAGAGGATATCTTGCAACGCGGCCACAGGAAAGGGAAAGAGTCCCTCATGGAAAGCTTTAAGGATACAACAACCCATGCAACTTGGCATGCCTTGGCTTTATCAAAAGTCAAGTTTGATTTGAGGCAATGCAGGGCACAATTAGATTCCATGGCTCAATAATTAAGGGCCAAGGAAGAAGAACTTGAGTAGCAGAAGGCAAAGGCTACAATGGAGAGAAGAAAAAGAAAAAGAAATTTTTGTTTTTAAGGAGGTAGATAATCACAAGGCTATGATGTCCCAAAAAGACACTCAGATCATGCAACTTCGACAAAAGGTTTCTCAGTAGACCCATGTGCCTACATCACTGAATGTCTATGCACAAAATTTATAGCTAACACTGGACAACAGATAGCTTAGAGGTGAGATCATAAAGCTTCAGAGAGATCTGGAGGCCCTTAGAGAAGAGAAGGTGGCGGTGGAGAAGAACTTGGATTTATCTTTTGAAACAAGGGAGACCATTTTAGCTCAGCGTTTGCCATCAAGTGTGTATGCTATGTTCCTCTGAGAACAATTTTTGAGATGGAAATTACTCAGGATCAGTTGCAATCTTCCATTTGATTTTGATAATGATAGAGATTTTTTTTAGTGTTATTTGCAAAATCCAAAGGACCAACAAAATCTCTTGTGTGAGTTCTTCCAACATGGCCACATTATGGGACATGTAAATACTTCAATGCTTAATTTATATGTGGGAGAACTCCAGATCCAGAGCTATCTGTCTCTACTTAGAAATAACAGGCTATGGGAGGAAAGGATGGAAGAATATAATGTTGCAGTAGGATCCATAGGGTTATTAATGAGACATGAGTGCTCTAAGACCACATGGTTCACCAACGCCTTCAAAGCAAATGCTTACAGGTAGGGAATCACAAATCAATATGTGAGAAATTTAAATTATTGTATTGCTAATTTCTTTGCAATAGCAAGTTATCTTCCAAATGCAGTAATCTCAAGCTGCATATTCAGATTTGAGGACTTGCCTAATATTTTCAAGAGAAGGGAATCTATGTCCCCTACAAACATCAGGTGGATGACTGAAAAAGTAAGAAAATTGATACCCCTGATTTAGTAGAGGCAACAAAAATAGATTGGAATGAGGTGCAGGCCACCGTTGATTCTGATGCCAACTCCATGCCTCAATCACCCTCCAGGAAACCCAATGAGAGAAGGCAAATTCAACAAATGGTTCAACTGGTTACAATAAAATGATGGATTCCAACCAAAGGGTAGAAAACTGTTTCAATACGAGGATGAGGACTACAATTGCAGTACTATCATTGAAGGAAAGAATATAATTGATGAAGTAGATGGTGCAGGACAGCCATGAGGACATGGCATAGTTTCAGTCGGGGGGAGATGATGAGTCAAATCCATGAATCATTTATTTCTTTATATTTCCTATTTCAAAAGACTTTTATAAAACATTATGGCATATATATATATTATTATAATTATATTTGTCTCTTGGATGGATTATGCACATGTTTAGTATTCATTTTCTTTTGATGTAATCTCTTAACTTATTTACTTGAATTACATTTTGAAAGTGCATATCTCATGAATTGTAGTATAAGTGGTTTGTGTTTGCACAAGGATTACTGTGGTGAGACTCCCAGTGGTCTCTGGATCCCTTTGGAGCCCCTTTTCATGTGAAGAGCTTGAACTCCAGACAACTCTAGATGTCATTACCCTCCAATAGAGCCATCCTCCCACTAGTAGAATTTGGCAAATAAATGACTAAGTGCCTAAAACGTTTAGTCACAACAACTAAAAATGACTAAATTGTACTAATTTTTGGCAACTCAGCTATAAATGAGTAAATAAATGACTAATTTGGTCATTGACTAAAAAGTTATTTAGTCACGAAAATAAAAATGACTAAATAGTTAGCCACGCAAATACAAATTAGACAAAATTTTAAAAAAAACTTTTCAGGAAATTATTGGCGGGATGTATTGCGCGTGATTCATTATTTGCGTTCATTGAATTCCTCACTTTGTTTGTAGGTTTCATCTCTTTGGGCATTGAACTCAAGACAAACTCATAGGCCTCATAGATTAAATCAACAACTACTTCACACTAAGGCATTTTACAGAGACATTATAGCAGCTACGTGCATGGGTGATAAAGATTGTTTTGAGAGGACTTGGAGACTTCTAAAAAGGCAGGCAAGGAATTCAGAGTTTTCTGCAATGAATTTGAATTCGGTGAGGCCCTTTGCAGTGAAGTTAGATTTGGGGACACCCTCCACAATGAATTCAGAGGTAATTCAAAATCCTCATTACATTTATAAACACAAAATCTATAGCTTTGTGATTGGCAATTTACAATACTTACAATCTACTGCTCTTAATAATGTTCTTTTACAATCTTGCCACTATTCTACTTCATAATGTGTTTGAGTTAAATATAATAAAATTTGGGTGTCATTGCCAAAATAGAATTTCCTCAAACAATTTTGATACATTTTCACTGCAAGCACAAACTGTCCTTGTGCAAAGTAAACATGTGCTAGATTTACCCACACATCAGGCATCTAAACAAAGATGTTTCCTGCTGTAGCTTCTTGTAGCTATGTAAAAATTTCCTTTGCAATATCAAATTGACCCCTTTCAGCTAGCACAATGGTTGTCCCATTTGCAGAATAAACATTTCCTGGTCTCTGTGCCAACACTTTACAATATAGTTCTCTAGCCTTCTCAAGATGTTGTGCCTCCACCTTTGGATCCCTCCTCTCATTGTGAAAAGCTAAAAAATAATTCCAATTTCCAATTGAAATGTCAACATAAGAATTCTTTGCATCTGATTCACTTTGTGTAGCTTTAATTATTTCTTTTGCTTTAAGCTAGTCATTTGTTTTTAGTTCCATTTTTCCAAGCATATATAAAGAATTTGATGAGTTTTTATCCACCTTAAGTGCATCCCCAATCAATTCTAGGCTTAGTTGGATCTCATTCTGAGCCTGAGCCATGGTTGCAAGACGTAGATATGCATCCACATAATCAGGAAACTTGAACAATATTAGCATGTATTAAAGATTTTCTTTTTTAGTATCATGTAGTTGTTCAAACAACCTAGCAATATTAAATAGTGTTGTGACTTTATCCTATGGTAGCTCAAGTGAAACACCACCTTCTTCTAGGTGATGGAAGAATTCCATATCCTTAAAGAGCATAGGAAAAATTACAAAATTGGTACTGGGGCTTTTATTTATGAATTCAACCCAAATGCTCTTTCTTAATGCCTCCATAAAAGTTTGTTGAGCCAACTCTAGTTCATCACACTCAAAATGAAGAACCCCAATGTTGTTTAACAATTGAATGGGTACTTCTTCTTTGCTCTTCTTCATAAGAGACTTTGCTATCTTAAGAGAATCTAAGGCTGCACTAGGGTCTGATGATATTAATAACTCACCCATCTTGATAAATGTATGGGCATCACGTGGATCTATGCGAGTTGACTTTCTTAAAATTTCCAAAGCCTTCTCTGCCTGCCCTTGCTGAGCATATATATGGCCTACAACTTTTAAGCTCTCACAGTTCTCAGGGTGGACCTCCAGAACCTTTTCAAAATTTGAGAGAGAACTCTTAAGATCTCCCAACTTCAATTGAACTTGTCCACAAAATCCTGTGGCCTCTGGCTTTCCTTGACTGATTCCATGTAGTAGCGGCCAATGGTGTCATAATCACCTTTACTATCATAAGATCGTGCAAGATTATAATATGAATGAGATTTCGTGAGAGGGTGGTCAGTTGAAACAAGAGCTGTCTCAGTCAACTGTTCCACAAGAAAATGCTGCCCTGTGAAGAAAAAATAGTTTGCTAAATAATTCAATGTCATTGCATAGTATGGGTATAATTCAAAGGCTATACACATCTTTTCCATTCCTTCATGAACACTACCTTTTTCACTAACTGTGAGAATCCTACAATTAAAAAATGCACAAAGCTGACCATAAAGATTTTTCCCCATTTCAAACATCAAAATTGCCAAAAAAATGCAAATAAAATCAAGCTGATTTTTGCGCCCAAAAAAAACCATGAGACCATAGCTTGTTGCTTACTATTATGCTTTGATAGATTTTTTCCAAGCATCCATAGCTTGTTTGAGATCACCTGTTTTAGGCTTTTAGCCATAGCAACAAGGCAGTGAACTATTTGATAAAAGGCTTTGGTAGACATGTATGAAAAATGTGGTAGCATAGAAAATGCAATGAACTTTGGAAAAAATGCCTCAAATAAATGTATCTCATGGTGATGGAATGCCATGACAAGTGAATTGTTATGGATTGTCATGGCATTCCATCACCATGAGACCACATTTCTTTGAGGCATTTTTTGAACCAGTTCACTGTCTTGTCTATGCTATTGCTTACTATTAGGCTTTGATAGATTTTTTCCAAGCATCCATAGCTTGTTTGAAAGTACTTGTTTTAGGATTTTAGCCATAGCAACAAGGCAGTGAATTGTTTGATAAAATGCTTTGGTAGACATGTATGAAAAATGTGGTAGCATAGACAAGGCAGTGAATTGTTTGAAAAAATGCCTCAAAGGAATGTGGTCTCATAGAATGCCATGACAAGCAAATGTAATTGGCAACTACTCCTAGTTATTAGTTATGGAATGTGAAGTAATTGCATAACTGCTTAGGTTGACTTTGTAAAAACTATATTGTAATTAAAAATTTGTCATCTATCAGCATCTAGTTATTAGTTATGCAATGTGAAGTAATGCTTTGAGTTTGAAAGATGTGCAATGCAATGTAATCAATAATTTGAATATAAACTACAAAAATCTATTTTTTTTACAATTCATTAGTTAAACTCTCTATTTTATTTGCTCTCTATAACTCTATTTCTATGGAAATGCCTTTCAATTAAAAAAAATAGTTTTTGTCTCTTATTCTACAATTTTTTACATTTTTTTAAAAATCTGATTTTTTCAAAAAATCTTTGAACTTTTGGTTTGCCGATTTTTCCCCAAAAGATTTTTGTTGCTATGTGTAGATCATTACAGATGGATCAATGTCGAAGGTTGACTATGGATCAATACAATGCATTTGATGAGAGAGTAGCCGACAAGAGGGACATGGACAAATATCCATGTCCATGTAAAGACTGTCTTGGTGGAAAGGTGAGAAAAAGAAACCTGATTTATCAACATATGATAAGATATGGGCATAGTGGTATAAGCCCTTGGGATTACAATTATTATGAAGATATGATAGAATTATAGAGTGTGAGAGATGAAGAGGCAACAAACATAGACGAAGTGACATCAAACATAGATGAAGAGGCAACAAACTATAAAGGGTGGAATTTTGGATGTTTAGATTTTGATAGTTTGTGTGTGTATCCTCCTTTCACCAATTACATTCAAGGACCTAGGGCCGAGCTGCAAAGTACCATCATACCCTAGGTCACTACTGAGATGTAGGGAAACTTGGATTTTTATGATTTGATTGCCAATTATCTTCTCTTATGCTCAATTAAACCTTAAAACCCTAATTATGTAAATACAATAGTAAACAGGTGAATTACAGAAAATGCTTCTATAGAAAGATATAAAATAACAAATAACTGTGCACCTATTTTCGGGGTTTAGAGGCAGAAAAGTTAGGTACTAAAGAGTGGCCACCCAAGTCTAAGGCCCTGCTTTTTGTCGAGATCTGGAAACAAGGTCTGCAACCTATATCTGTTGTACCAGCAATTTTCCCATCATGAAACTTCGAGGACTAATGAGCGGGCGCCCTAGTCCAGGGAGCTATTTTCTTCTCTGATCTACCATTCTGACACTTTGTTGTACCCTCCTACAACTTCACTTTGTCTACAACTCCAACCTGTAAATTGCAATCATGAAAACTTTGGGAGGGGGTTGTGGTGTTTAGAGGCTTGCCTCAGTTAAGCTTCAAAGAGACATTCAAGTCTTCTAAACACCATCATCAGATAGAGAGTGCATGCCCTTAGGAGGCAGAGGCAAAAACCAAATGATAAATGCTCAATAATCACAATAGATGTCACCTTGTAGTGAAGATCTTTATTCCATGAGGAGATGGATGCTCAAATCTATAAATACAAACACATAAAACAACACAAATCTGCTCTTACAACACAATGAAAGCCTTGAATCACCTTTTGAATGCATAAAGCTCACAATGATCATCTAGTTTACAAATGAATGCCTAAACATGCTTTTATATGCAACTACAAACATTCCCGCCAAGAATTTTGTAATTCAAACTTACTGTGTCGACCTAGGGAACAAATAACGGTCATAAACTAACACTAGAAATTTGAGCCTGACCCAAAATAGGACAAGACTAGGGTGCGGGCACCCAAGTCCTCCCCCCCATTTTGGGTAGGGTTAGGTTTAAGGGGTCCCCCTAGGTCCCATTTGTCATAAGACCTAGGGTTCATTCCATCGGGATGTTGAAATATGATGCAAAATGTCCTAAATGCACAGTAAAGACCTAGGAGCTAAACCTTTTGAGGGAAAAGCCCCCAAGGGGACATTTTCTAACATTAAATTTAGCCCCCACTTTAATGTATGTATAAATGTGAGGCCAATACATGCATTAAAGTACGGTCAACAAGCACAACAAACATGCAAAGCATGGAGAAGGCACGCCAAGCACATTAAAGACAATGATAGGCATGCAAAACACAAAGAAGACAGTTACAGTGACACAAAACATGGAGAATACTGTAAATGCATAGAAGACACATTAATGCATAGAAGACAGGAATGATTTTCTTTTATTTTCTTTTTCTCATATATATGAAATGCAGATGCAAGTATAGGAAAGTAAACAAACCTCCCATAATGCAGGATGTACTCATCGCACAGGTCTTTAAACTGCATATATGGGGTAACACACATGCAAGACACACAAAACCTCCCAAAATGTAGGATGTACTCATCGCACAGGTCTTTAAACTACATATGGGGCAACATACATGCCAAACAAAGCAAGCATGCCAACACACACACTTTGAAGACACATAAGACAAGCGATGGAGTGTCCCTATTTCTAGGTTCAACACCATCTCAGGCACATTATAGGCACACACCGATGATTGGGCTTCGCCATAACCATCGCCGAAGACATGCTTAAGGGTTGAGTTAGTCATAGAACCACTCCCTGCCTCCTGATGAGGGCTTTTTGAAAATGATAGGATGTGCAATCTGTTCTGAGAAATACACCATCCCGGCCTCCATAGAGCGATTAAGATAAAAAGGATATACATGATATCTCACCTCCACAGAGGGCTTAAATGATTGATTGATTGTAAACAAACTCAGCGTGCAGGATGTACTCATCACACAAGTCTTTAAACTGTACCTAAGGACAAGCACATTGCTAACATCTACAATAGACAGCTTACCTTATATATGCCCCCACCTTAAGGTGGTTGATATCATGCATCGATATCAAGCATGTTAAGGTAGGAAGAAAACACACAAGGGAACACAGACTTTTCAAAAGCCCATGCTCCCTAGAGGTGACATGTACTTTACGATTGCCAAATGTTCCACAAACACATCCCTGCAAGAAACATGCCAGTGTCTACATAATCATGATAATGCATATGAAATCTGAGGCATGCAAGATTCAAGATAGACAAAGTGCATGGAGCAATAGTATTGTTATGGTTTGTAAATGAGATAGAAAACCATCAAAATCACTACGCGGAAAGCACGAGTGCTTCCACTAGCCAAGCGTCAAATAAAATATACAACCCCATCATCATATTAGGAACTAAGTCTAATTTTTGATTTCTCGTGAAAGGGACAAAATCGTGAAAGGGACACTAGGTCCGCATCAATATAAATGTTTTTCATCATCCGCCCGCTAGATAGACACACTAGAGGAAGGGAAACAATAAATAAGAGAGGAGAAACAAGTGTCTTAGGGACAATCATGTAGGAGGGTGCCCCCAAGTCACCAACCACAATGCTATGTCCATAAGACACAACACACAACAATGAAATCAGAGAGAGAGGCAATATAGAAGAATGATGATACAAATAGAAGGTCACAATAGAGGCGGTCTCTTGGTATCTTAGACCTTACAAGAGAATCAAGGGTCATCCCAGGAGGCCTAAACAACACATAACACATCACGGGGAAAGCACATCATGAGAGAGATAAAGGGGTAGAAATACTTACCTGTAGGATCTTCGAGGCTAGTGGTCATCAAGTAAATCATCGTCATCTTCCCACTCCCAAATTTTAGAGGAAAGTGGGACATAAGGTACCATAGCCAAAGGTTGTTGATTGTTAGGATCATCTTTATTTGGTGCAATGTTTGGATCAATGTTTTCTTGTTGAGAGGCAAGGTTTATGGCATAAGCTTGTCTTCTTCATCTTCTTTCTCTTGCTTTTCTATTTCTCTTTCTTTTACCACTTATCTCTTGTAAGATAGGGATTTTTTCTTTCATAGGTTTTTGCAGTTTAGAAGAGGAAGCACCAGGATCAAATCTCATTTGTCTAGGTGGAATATTTTGTTGTCGATAGTAACCTCTCGATCCTTGTAAGGATGTCAGGGGAAGGACCTCAGCATAAGGACCTTGTCCTTTCGGTCTATGGTTCTCTTCAAATGCGAGTTTCTTGTCGTTTGTTATGTCTTGCATAGAGGGTCTGGTTGTTGGATGTAATAGTTTTGCTTTGAAATTTCTATAGCTCAAGAAGTTAAAGTCTGTTCATGGATCAAGTTTCTCTTCAATTTTGTCCCAAAAGTAATCCATTGTGCAATGTTTTTTTCAACCAAAGGTTTATATTTATTTTAGGAGATGGTAATCACATGTCCCTTAAAAGGAAATTTTAGACAATTATGAATTGTTAAAGGGACAACTTTCATTTCCTTTAACCAAGGTTGTCCCAATTTTATGTGAAAATGGTCAGAAACAGGGACAACATCAAACCATTGTTCTACATGTTTCTCAAATATAGTTACCAACAATGATATCTTACCCAAAGGTTTTATAAAGGCTCCCTTATGTGTTTTAATCATCATGTCCAAAGGGTCATAAGATCTTTGCATCAAATTATGTAAAAAGAGGAACTCTTTCGTGGCAACATTAGTCATGCAATTAGGATCAATAACTGTTCCATCCATGGGGTTTCCCATTATTTTCACAGTGAGGTAAAGAGGTCCTTCAGTGTCTCCAGTTGTTCTATCATGAGGTGTAAACACAATTTTGGGTTCAGGGACCTTTCTCTTCATGTGAGGTCTGGGAGGGAACCTATTGTTGTTGTTATGATTAGAAGCCATGTGTATATGCTCAAATCAATTCAAAATTAGATTTTGAAATATTTTCAAAATTGATACAAAAGACAAGTGCAAAGATGACCTAAATGCTTGATTTTATTTTTTTGTACTTTTTCAATGTAAATGAATGAAAGCAAAGGTGTTGCAAGGATTTTGATCAGGGGCAAAAAATTACATGTCTGATATCAGTCCAACATAGCAATAATATCCTTCACAACACACTCTTGATGCAAATCTAGGATGACGACAAGTCAAAATATGGTGAAAATATGCTAAAATATGTGATTTTTCACCAAATCTTAATGCAACAGAGCATGACAAAGGGTGTTGTGAGGAAAATGGTGATGGAAAGAAAATTATATCAATAATAACAACCTTTTAATTCCAAAATATCTGCCACAACACGCTTTTAGTGCCACTCAAGGTCAAACCCTAGTGAAAATATAGCAAAAATAGGTAATTTTTCACAGTTTTTCACTTCCAAGACCTAGAAAAAGGGGTTTTGTAAAGACTTTTAGGAGGTGGAGAAAATAATAGAAATGATATCAGTCACCTCAATCCATAAAATTTGTCACAACACAATTGGAGTGCAAACTATGCCAAACTCTAGGGCAAAAATAACAAAAATGTGCAATTTTAAACCAAATTTTCAATACAAGAGGCCAATAAAAAGGTGTTGTGAAGGTTTTTAGGAGGGGAAGCAGATAATTACCCTAATAACAACCAATTTGTGAAAAAATAATCTTCACAACATGCCTATGGTGCAAATTTAGAGAGTCAATAAGACCAAATCTAGTGAAAATCAATGTTTTTCAAGCCCTAGGTTTGAGACATTGATGCAAAATGCTATATGAATTGTTGATGATTGTTTTAACGTAGTCATAACAATTAGTTAAAATTTACATAAAATGAACCTAACTGACTTGAAAGATATGAAGGAATCGATTAAAATTCGCTTAATCCCAAGTTTAATATGGTCAGGTCTTGATCTGTTGGGCAAATTCAGTAGGTTGATGTGAAGCTGTAATGTTCAAGGGGCCTTACGTGATTTAGGATTTCTTAATGGTTTGCTGGGCTCAAACTATGTAAAAGATCATAAATTTCATCATTTTATTCATTCTTTTGCATAAAAGTGTTATTGTTTTATAAAGCTTTAAATGATTTATATTATTGCAAGCTTTCTTCTCTTAAATATTATGAAAACTATCTACTTTCAACTCTGCTATTTATGCTTTTCAAATATGAGACATATTTCCTTCAAATTTCTGCATTTTAGGCTAAGTATTTTTAGATGGGTTGGGAAAAGTTAGAAAGATCTATACTAAACTTCATTCAATCTAATAAAAGGATCTAGTTGTTCTGTTATGCACTTTGTAAATCATACAGTAACTTGACCAAATCCACAGACAAAAACCTTAAATGTAAGTTCTGAGCATTTTCACAAACATACATTTAAGATTACAAGCTCTAAGAGAAAATGTTTCAAACATAATGAAGAGCTAGAAAACACTTAGAAGATAGATGCAGAATTCTAGATTCAATTGTATTAGAAACAGACATTCATATAAGATTTACAATGTTTGAATGACTCTTAGCTTCACTAATCAAATTACAGAAAACTTACAAGCTTTACAGATATAGCAAGGAGGCAGGATGTTCCACACGCTCCTTGTTGTAGACACAGGAGACCTCCTTCTATTTCTAAACTAAAAGATCCTTCGATTCAAAATGTTATGCTAAGTGCTACAAAATTCTTGCTGCTACAAATCCCTATGTAGCCCCTATGTAAAGTTTTACAGTGTAAAGAGGCACAATATATAGACTTTGATTGTCCTCAATATAGCTCAAAACCCTAGTTTAAACCCTAGTTCAAATGTCTGGTTATAGCAATAAATGTTGGAGAACAAGTCTCCCAAAATATCTCTGAGCATACATCAAATCTGGGTGAGATATGTCCTTCTAGAAACCCTAGCATCTCAATAATAACTTATGTGGTCTATTGTAATAATGTCTTTAGCTGCATTTTGTCCTCATTAATGAAGACCTCTTGACTTCCTCACCCTTCATCCTTATCTTCCTCTGCTCCTGAGATCGGATCTCCTTTCCATGATGTCATCGTCATCAAGTTTCAGTTCCTCCTTCAACTGCACACCTGCAAAAATAGACCAGCAATAAATACTTATTTCATCTAATAAACCTGTAGGAAGATAAACATTTACTAAATCCAGTCATGATTGTGTGATTGCAAAAATCAGGCCCTAAATTTATGAAAATCACGAGTCCAAAATGCATAGTTAACATTAAACTGGTCGGGTCAACCATCGTTGACTAGAAACATGCATTCGGGCCCTAAATCAGCCTCGAAATTTCATCACTTCACTTTCCTGCTTGTTTCTTTGTTTAAGTCTTTGTATTTTCTAATATACAAGCCGAGCGTGATACATTCAATATATCGGATTTGAATCCGCTTTAAATTCTGGCTTGTATGTTTAACTTTGCATATCGGTTTGTATATTAGAAACATACAAACGCTTAAACATACAAGCATTTCCACCTTTTTAATTTCTCTTTCAAGTCCGCACTATGTATGCTATTTTGTATCATTCAATATGCATTGTTCAAAACATACAAGGACTTGACCTTGTTTGATAAATTTTCGGTTCCGGCACTTGTAGATGTGCAATGTATGTGTGAAAATATACAAGTCCGAAATGTACAAAGACTTAACCTCATCCATAATGTTTTGATTCTGGTGATTGTATAAACTATTGCATATCGCAATGTATGTATAAATATACAAGCCAGAATTATACAATGATTCAACATTGTTTAAAACCCCCTTTCAAGTCTGCGCTTGTATATGGACGTTGCATGTTTACTTTTTATATCTCGCAGTCATCAAACATACAAACCCCAAGTATACATGGATTTAACGCTATTTCACCTTTCTTTTAAGTCCGCGGTTTGCATAATGTCTTTGTATATCCTCAATATACAAAGCACAAAATATGGAACGAATTAACCATGTTCAAAAACCTTTTCCGGTCCGCACGATGTATAAATGCATTGTATCTTTTAGATATTCAATTCGGACGTGATACAAGCATTTAGTCAGGTTTTACTTTCTTTTTGATTATGCGTTGTATCTTCCAATGTATGAAGTGCAATGTATATTCCGTATTGTATATCACTCAAACATACAAGCGCGCATATATACAAGGATTTAACCTTGTCTTATAACCTTTTCGAGTCCACCACTTGTATATTTCGTTTGTATGTATCTTCTGATAGACATTAAGTATGATACATTAACTGAACTAAATTTCAATCTTAATTAAGTTCCACCTTGTATGTATTGAAATGTATGTCTCGACAGCATGCATACAAGGTGAAATATACAACGATAAAACTTCCTTTCATAATTTTTAGATTATGCTGTATGTATGTAGTATATGCATAATTGTCTTGTATGTTTCGACCTGCTAAATATACAAACATGAGATACATGCAATGGACTTTAAACATTTATCCATTTCAATAATAAATCATTTCAGGTCCACCTTGTATGTATATGTAGAACCTTTATTAAATCCATACAAGGAAAAGGATATACAATCGACCTTGTATATGAAAGCGATTGCAAATGTGACTTAGTATAAAAATGACCCCTTTGCATATACAAATGACCCTGTATATGAATAGCGATATACAAAGGCCTTGGTATACAAGCAAACTTGCATACAAAGGGCCTTGTATATGCAACCCGATATACAAGCAGGCTTGTACATACAAACAACAAACCCTTCCCTTGTACATTTTACCAAAATGATCATATCTTGCAAAATATGGCGAATTTTAAGATGGTTCAAAAAGCAACCCTAGCTCATTTTTCACAAGGAATCCAACTGTATCATGCCCTGGTACTGAAAATGTATTTTTTTCTCTATTTTTAACAAAGTTTGCAATTTTAACCCCCTTTCCCTTTTCCCGTTACCACCAAACAAAACAAAACACACACAAGCAAAAGCAACAGCCACAACAGGGGTCCTCATTTTGCTAAGTGGTAAAATGGGGCGTGTTGTGAACGTCACAACAACTAGCAACCAAACAAAACAATTAAATTCAAAGTATTTAAGAAAACAAAATGAAATAAATCCATAACTTCCAACTATCTTTCCTGCAAATTATTATTCAACTTGAGACCTAAGGTATTCAATAAGGGTGCATGAATTTTTATTTTCAGTTTAAGTGTGTGCACGTGATTAATTATCCTCATCTTGAAGATCAGTTGAACAAACTAGTGACTGATGTTAGCCTAGGTAGTTGAGGATATTCCCTCATAGCTGACCGGATAGAGCCTTGCTGCCAGCGAGCGTCGATAGCCCCAGAAAGGTTATCATTACAATTCTCCTAAGTAGAGCCCCACTGCCAGCGAGCGTCCATAGCCTCGGTAGAGTTACTTAGATGGCTTAATCTGGATTTTCAGTATAATCAGCTTTATTTATTATTATTTTTATTTTATTGATATTTGATAGAAATTTTTCATAAGATGATGCAATTGTAACTTCATGATGCAAGGAATGGTCACTTGCTAGAATTAAGCTAAGAATTGTAATGGTAGCAAGGGTGACCTTGGATTTTTCACCTAATATCTACACTGGTAGGTTTAACAAACCCAAGGATTTTAGGTGTGTCATTGTGAGAAACATCCCCTGAATTTTCAATCACTTGTATTGAATACGAAATTTAACAAGTAAAACAATCTTCTACATTCATGACAGTCACAACAAATTATGCATAAATTGCATATGATTAACTTGAATATTCCAAATTTTATACTATTTTCAATGGTTGTTAGCTTGCTCCTTAATACTCTAAAGGAAAACAAAGATCCTTGCTAAGGAGACAACAACAAACTAACAACAGACTATACAAGAAAAAACAAAAAAAAGCAAAAGAAAACTGTACAAACAACAAAACAAAAACAAAACAATAAAACAAAAAGAAACAAAAACAAAAACTATACAAGCAACTAACCTACAAAAGGAAACAACAAAAGAAAACTATACACTACTTACACTATATTACACAAAATATGGACTATCCTTTTACCTCAAGCCTGGAAGTAGTGTTTCAAATGTTGGCCATTAATTGGTAATGGTACATCCTCCCCAGTCAAGGCCTTGAGTCTAAATGTGTTGTCTCCTATTATTTCTGAGACTTGTAATGGACCTAACCATAGTTTGTCAAATTTTCCATGACTCCCCTTCTTTTCATGTGTTTTATCCTAGCACAGCACTAAGTCTGATATCCTAAAAGTTTTAAGTCTTGCCCTCTTATCAAACCACCTCTTAACTACTGCTTGGTGTTTAGCAAATTTTTCGATGGATTGACCTCTTTTCTTGTCTAGTTGTAGTATTTGTACTATCCTGGCTTCCCTATGATTATAAAAGCCTAGATACTCATTAGTAAACTTCCAGATTGGTATTCTCAGATTTACTGGAAGTATGGGATCCATCCCATAAACTAAATGATAAGGTGCACTGCCTAATGCTGTTTTAAACTTGGTCCTATCTACCCACAATGCATATTTTAACAAGGTATTCCACTCTCTAGGACTCTTTTCAATTAGCTTCTTGATTATATCTAATAAAATTTTGTTTGTAGACTCAGCTAATCCATTACCCTAAGGGTAATAATTTGAAGAAAACTTTAAAAAAATCCCATATTCAAACATCCATTTAGAAAATTTCAGAGAAGAGAAAGCAGGGCCGTTGTCACATACCAATGAATAGGGAGTTCCAAACCTGGTTATGATGTTTTCTTCAAGAAACTTGATAACTACCTCAGTCATGGAGAACTTGTAGCATGTGGCCTCAGTCCACCTTGTACAGTAGTCCGTCACTGTTAGTATGAACTTGTGTCCTGGAGAAGATGGAGGATTGATAACTCCAATAAAATCTAGGCCCCATTGTGCAAATGGTCTTGATTCAATCACAGGCTAAAATGGGTTGGCCTGATTTCTTCCCTTATCTGCTGCAGTCTGACAGGTGTGGCAACTCTTAATGTGACTCTCTGTATCTTTGAACATCATGGGCCAGTAGTAGCCTGCTCTCAATATTTTGTGTGTTGTAGCTAGATGGGAACCATGGCTAGTTTCGTAATTGTCATGCAGTTCTGTCAACACCTTATCCGCCTCAGCTCTGTTTAGACATCTCAAATAAATTCCATTGTGGTTCTTCCTGAACAAAAGACCTCTCTGCACCATATGCTTTTGTGCTTTAATCTTCAAATCTCTCCTCTCGGAAGCTTTTATCCTACTTGGGTACTTTCCAGATATCTGAAAAGTGTTTAAATCGCCATACCAGTCTGATGTGTTATGGGAATTCAATACATACTATTGCTTTATCAAATCTGGGTCTGTGTTTGCTATTGTTTGCACCAACACCAGCCCTCTAACCAGCTTCATGGGAATGATTTCCATGTCAAACTCTTGCAGCATGGTGATCCATTTGGCCCTCTTTTCCCCAAGTTCGTTCTGCATTAGCAGCATCTTTACCGCTACATCTGGCACTATGGCTTTGACCTGGCTGCGCAAAATATAATGCTTGAATTTCTTCATGGCCCTCATTAGTGTGAATGCTTATCTTTCGATATCCAGATATCGCAGTTGTGCATCTTTTAGCAGCGCGATCATAAAAGCTATGGGCTTTTCTTCATTGTCTACACCCTTCTGCATTAAGGCAGCGATGATTGAATTGGAGGATGCAAAGGAATATATGTAAAACGACCTTGTGTAGTCTAGGCTTGTCAGTACAGGGGAGTCAGAAATGGCCCGCTTGATATCTTTGAATGTAGCCCTAGCCACAAGTGTCCACTCTATTTACGCATCTTTTTTCAACATGGCATTCAATGGCTGCATGATTTCTGCAAAACCTGTGATGAACTTCCGAACAAAGTTAATTTTACCAAAAAATAATTTTAACTCTTTCCTACTATTTGGTATTTGCAAATTTTTTATTGATTCTATTCTATCTAGGTCAATCGATATTCCAGTTTTAGAAATGACATGCCCCAGTAATTTACCTTTAGTTACTCCAAATGAACATTTCTTAGGGTTAAGGGAAATTCTGTACCTCTCACATCGCTTAAGTATTTTCCTAAGATCTTCAGCATGAGTGGATGCATCCTTGGAATACACAATCAAATCATCCATATACACAATAATGCACTTACCTGATAACCCACGGAACGCAATGTCCATGGCTCTCTAAAAAGTGGCACCTGCATTGATCAGACCAAAGGGCATTCTCCTATATGCATAATTTCCCCATTTACAAGTGAAGGTGGTTTTTAATCTGTCATCTCTATCAATTAAGACCTAGTTATAGCCTGAGAAACCATCTAAAAAACATATCATCTTTGCCTCGTTCATTGCTTACAGCACTTCGTCTATTGGAGGCAGAGCATAATTATCCTTTTCAGATGCTTTGTTCAAATTTCTAAAGTCTACGCATAACTTGATGTCTCCGTTTTTCTTCCTTACTGGTACTAGGTTAGCCACCCAGGATGAATGTCTGATCAGGAAAATTATTCTGGCAGACAATAACCTCTTTACTTCTTCAAAGATTAAAGGCTCTAAAATGGCTTTCACAGGCCTTTGTTTTTGCCTAAATGGTTTAAGATCTGGTCTCAAAGGTATCACGTGGGTTATGATGGACGTATCATATGTTTTCAAGTCTTCATACGTCCATGCTATAATGTGCTTATAGTCTTTTAGAGCATCTGTAATTTCTTTTCTAATCTTCTCAGAATAGGCCCTTCAATTTGTATATTTTGGGGATTCTGCTCTGTTCCTAAGTTGTACGGATCACATTACCTCCCTCTATTTTAGGCAAGTCCTGTTTTACTACTCCATTAAGGTCAAAGATTTGCTCTAACTCAATTACTCCTTTGGGTAAGAAGTTACCTTTTAAGTTGATTATATCCTCTTCATCCCATGTTATCTCAGGCCTTTCTTGTTCGTTAATGATTTGAGCCTCAAATACCTCATTACAAGTCAGAAAATCAATAATTTGTTGATCCCCTCCAAATACCTAAAAGTTTGTAACATTGTCTGGGATACTGGGAACATTAACTAATTCAATAGTAAATCGCCTCAATCCTGACAGTGTCAAAGGTTCTAGTGTGCTAGCAGCAACTGCTAGTGCATCCGGTCTATGGTTTAGTTTTCTAGGGATATGCTCTATGTTGAAAGCATCAAGTGAATCTATTAAACCCCATACCCTATGTCTATAACAAATCATTTTCTTGTAATTACATGCATATAGTTTCCTTACTTGTCTAACTACTAGTTCAGAATCTGAAAATACCTTAATCATTTTCACCTTTTTCTTGACGGCCATGACAAGTCCCAAAATTAAGGCTTCATATTCAGCAATATTGTTAGTACAGGAAAACTGCAGTCTATATGCTGCTAGATATGATTTACTCTGAGGATCTATGAGTTCAACACCTACACCCACACCCTATTTTGATTTGGACCCATCACATTTTAGTGTCCACATGCCATCTTTACTTTTTTGACCTTTTACCTTGGCATGCTTTGTCCCTTCTATCATTTGTGAGGTGCTGGTCTATTTATTCATGGGTATTTCTGTATGGTCAACTTGCATATGTGTATTTTCAGCTTGTAAATCAGAAAGATAACTACCCTTGTCCTTTATTCCTTTTCCTAAACTTGAAACCAGAGCATCCATATTACCCTGAAAGTATCTCTGTGGTTAATCAGGATTCACATTTCCCTCTTGTAGTCCTACTCTCTTTGTACATTTTTTGTATTCATATTCAATGATGTCCTTGCACATTCTACAACTCTCCTCAGAATGTGGCCTATTGTGAACTCTACACATGTGCTTATACAGTTTACATTGGACTAGCAGATTTTGTTTAATGCACTGTTCCATCTCTTGTCTAATGGCATGACCA
This sequence comes from Cunninghamia lanceolata, assembly GCA_027924645.1. Taxonomy (NCBI): domain Eukaryota; kingdom Viridiplantae; phylum Streptophyta; class Pinopsida; order Cupressales; family Cupressaceae; genus Cunninghamia; species Cunninghamia lanceolata. The sequence goes on from BSBN01000655.1 coordinate 13,481,799, forward strand.
AATTTGTTCATTGCACTGTTTTCTTCATCCGAAGAATTTCCATCAGACTCAATGAATAATGTTGTCTCACTGCTGGCATATTTTTCTCTAAAGTTAAACATCATCATCTCTTCAATTTGTACCCCATTGTTAGTAATCCTATAAACACCAGGTTCAACAGCAGCATATAATATTTCATTAGTTCGATTATACTCTGTTATCATATGTTTCATCCTGGGTTCTGCTTCTATTCTAATCTGGTTTGGGACACCTCTCCAAGGTAGCCACATATGCGAGAAATCAGTGGCCATATATCCGTTTAATGTCTTGGACCAATCCCTACTCAGTAACATTCCATAATTTATGGGTATATCCACTATTTGAATGTCAATGAATTGGCTTACCCTAGGGTCTGAAGCTAACTGCATCTGAATGTTCATTATTTCTCCTATCACACTAACCTCAGTTTTATCTAACTGTGTGACAACCTTGGCAGACTTGGTGGGGGTCAGCCCTAGAGTTTTACATATCCCTAAGGGAATTACGTTGGCTCATGCACCAGAGTCCACCATGCAATTGTGTATGTTCTTCCCACATAATCTAGCAGTTAGCAAGAAAGGAGGAGCATCCTTCTTATCAGCATACATTACTACATTTGTATTGGAAGGGTGCTCAACTTTCTTACCCTTCTCTTTAGGTAGTGAATCTCTATTAGGAACAGCTATATTAGCAGCAACCTCATCTGTTATGGATGTATCCAGAGATTTTATAAAAGCATTTCTATTCTCTGGGGTTTTCAATAATTCATTCAGAGGTATACTGACCTTAATTTTCTTTATTTCCTCTGACAAGTAACTCATTAATCTTGTTGTCTCTATCATTTCAATTTTACTTGTTTGGACCTTTTGTACTGTTGTTCCACCGTTTGTATGATGATTAGCTTTAAGTATGGCGGGATTGTTGCTAGCATTCTGATCTGGGGGTGTATTGAAGTTGTTAGGAGGGATGGAAGTGGTGAAAGGTCCTCTTGGCCTAGTGTTGTTCCTTAAATTGTAGGTGTGGTTTTTATTTGTTTGTTGAAAATCTTGCACCTCTTCTGATTTAGTCAATACTTCATTTTCAGTTTCAAAGGGAAACTGAAAAGCATTTAACACAAAGGAAGATTCAAGATAAAGATTTTCACAGAAATATGGTTCATCTTCTAACAATTCATCCTCTTCCTCTTCTGTAGTTGCAAAGGTAAAGGTTACTAAAACTAAAGTTGTATCATACCCTGAGGGTACTACCTCATTACCCTTGGGAATGAGAAATTCAGAAGTAGGAGGTTGCACATCTATATTAAATATGTTGGTTGCTAAATGGAACTGTGGATAGTCAAGCTAAGCATGGGCATTGGTATTGTGAAATTTGCACCAATTTTTTAGTGATGTATTGGCCATTTGGATGCCAGCTGTTTGTTTTGCATCATGATTATCTATATTCTCAAAAGGAGAAGCTAGAGTACCATTGTTTGGTCTAGTGTTCCATGCTTTGGGTGGCCTAGGCTGATTCTGATTTTTGTTATTGTTACCCCAGGCCCTATTGTCTATCACTGGCCCTCTATTTTGCAATGGTTGCCCTTAGTTATGACCCTGATGTTGATTATAATTTTGGCTTTGATTTAAATATTGGCCTTGGCTGTTATTTTGGATATGGCTCTGATTGTAGTTCTGATTGTGATTTGAATTATAGTTCTAATTTTGGCCTTGGTTATAATTCAGATTTTGATTGTATCCTTGGTTGCCTCTTCCATAGAGATTCTCATTTCTTAGTTGTGTCACTTCGGTGGTTAATCTTTTCAAGTGTGCAATGATCTCTTTGATTTCTTCCCTTTCTTCTTGTGCCTTTTCCACAATTGTGTCTCTAGGAGGTCAGAAGAAAGGCTAACCACTATTCTGACTATTATTAGCAGTGTTACCCGTATAAGGAGCTATAGCTTGGATTGGGGTAGGACTATACACAGGTGTGTATGTAGGAATTGGATTTAATAAAGGAGTGTGATGCATAGGGGCTCCATTCCAAGGCTGTGCATGATTTTGTACCCCAAAATTTCCTCCATTAACAAATGGACTATAAGTTGTATGCCTCATCTCTTAGTTTACTGAGGCTGCCTCTTTATTAGCTTTGGATATTGAATCTATGTCAGGTTTTCTTTTGACAAACATGGTAGTTAAAGGATCCAAGGCTACATAGTACATAGCTAACAAGGTATCATCATCCATGGTGTAAGGGTCTACCAACCTAGAGTAGGCCTTCTGGAATCTGTCATTGAAATTATCAATCAACTCTCCTTCACCTCTTTTTATGGTAGCTAATTTGTGATACAAGATGCAAGGATCAATGGGTCCTCTAAATCTAGATAGAAATGCTTCTTCCATAAGTGACCAAGAAGAAACATAGCCATTGGGTAAGTTTACATACCAGTTAGAGGCTTGTTCATTGAAGGTGTAGGGAAACAATCTACACACAACGTCCTCGTGCTCTAATCTGGTCCTAAAGCATGCCTCCTTGAATATTCTAATATGATCTTCTGGATCCTGATGTAACTGGTATTTCAGGCATATTTTCTTAGGATTTTTGGGCATATCATGATAATCAGCGAACGCTATGGAAGAATGAACATTAAAATAAGCCATTGTAGGTGCTTGTGCCTAACTTAGACCTGTAGAAATACATGGATTTACTAGTGGGATAGGATCTCTAGGAGGACTAGGACCTCTAGGAGTATCTGAACCAAGATTTAAAGATCTAAATGTAGAAATGTCAGGACTCACAATATTATGGATAGTATAAGGTGATCTAGGAGGTGTGTTGGATGAGCCTCTTGGGTGAGTTATTTTAGGGTTCCATATCAAAGGACTCTTACTTTGCCTTATATCAGGTAATTGCACAAATATATCCCCTGAACTAGATTTAGATCTAGTCACTCTACTGCTGTTATGAGCCAGCTCTACTTGAAACAAGTCCTAACTCAAACAGGGCCCTCCTTCTAGCGCTAGGAAAACTGTTGATGATTGTTTTAACACAGTCATAACAATTAGTTAAAATTCACATAAAATGAACCTAACTGACTTGAAAGATATGAAGGAATTGATTAAAATCCACTTAATCCCAAGTTTAATATGGTTAGGTTTTGACCTGTTGGGCAAATTCAGTAGGTTGATGTGAAGCTGTAATGTTCAAGGGGCCTTACGTGATTTAGGATTTCTTAATGGTTTACTGGGCTCAAACTATGTAAAAGATCATAAATTTCATCATTTTATTCATTCTTTTGCATAAAAGTGTTATTGTTTTATAAAGCTTTAAATGATTTATATTATTGCAAGCTTTCTTCTCTTAAATATTATGAAAACTGTCTACTTTCAACTCTGTTGTTTATGCTTCTCAAATATGAGACATATTTCCTTCAAATTTCTGCATTTTAGGCTAAGTATTTTCAGATGGGTTGGGAAAAGTTAGAAAGATCTATACTAAACTTCATTCAATCTAATAAAAGGATCTAGTTGTTCTGTTATGCACTTTGTAAATCATACAGTAACTTGATCAAATCCACAGACAAAAACCTTAAATGTAAGTTCTGAGCATTTTCACAAACATACATTTAATATTACAAGCTCTAAGAGAAAATGTTTCAAACACAATGAAGAGCCAGAAAACACTCAGAAGATAGATGCAGAATTCTAGATTCAATTGTATTAGAAACAGACAGTCATATAAGATTTACAATGTTTGAATGACTCTTAGCTTCATTGATCAAATTACAGAAAACTTACAAGCTTTACAGATACAACAAGGAGGCAGGATGTTCCACACGCTCCTTGTTGTAGACATAGGAGACCTCCTTCTATTTCTAAACTAAAAGGTCCCTCAATTCAAAATGCTATGCTAAGTGCTACAAAATTCTTGTTGCTACAAATCCCTATGTAGCCCCTGTGTAAAGTTTTACAGTGTAAAGAGGCACAATATATAGACTTTGATTGTCCTCAATACAGCTCAAAACCCTAGTTTAAACCCTAGTTCAAACCTCTAGTTACAGCAATAAATGTTGGAGAACAAGTCTCCCAAAATATCTCTGAGCATACATCAAATCTGGATGAGATATGTCCTTCTGGAAACCCTAGCAGCTCAATAATAACTTTGGTGGTCTGCTGTAATAATGTCTTCAGCTGCATTTTGTCCTCATTAATGAAGACCTCTTGACTTCCTCACCCTTCATCCTTATCTTCCTCTGCTCCTAAGATCGGATCTCCTTTCCATGATGTCATCGTCATCAAGTTTCAGTTCCTCCTTCAACTGCACACCTACAAAAATAGACCAGAAATAAATAGTTATTTCATCTAATAAACCTATAGGAAGATAAACATTTACTAAATCTAGTCGTGACTGTGTGATTACAGAAATTGGGCCCTAAATTTGTGAAAATCACGGGTCCAAAATGCACAGTTAACGTTAAACTGGTCGGGTCAACCATCGTTGACCAGAAACATGCATTCAGGCCCTAAATTGGCCTTGAAATTTCATCGCTTCACTTTCCCACCCATTTCCTTATTTAAATCTTTGTATTTTCTGATATATAAGCCGGGGGTGATACATTCAATATATCGAATTTGAATCCGCTTTAAATTCTGGCTTGTATGTTTAACTTTGTATATCGGTTTGTATATTAGAGACATACAAACGCTTAAACATACAAGCATTTCCACCTTTTTAATTTCTCTTTCGAGTCCGCACTATGTATGCTATTTTGTATCATTCGATATGCATTGTTCAAAACATACAAGGACTTGACCTTGTTTGATAAATTTTCAGTTCCGACACTTGTAGATGTGCAATGTATGTGTGAAAATATACACGTCTGAAATGTACAAAGACTTAACCTCCTCCATAATGTTTCAATTCCGGTGATTGTATAAACTATTGCATATCGCAATGTATGTGTAAATATACAAGCCAGAATTATACAACGATTCAACATTGTTTAAAACCCCCTTTCAAGTCTGCACTTGTATATAGACATTGCATGTTTACTTTGTATATCTCCCAGTCATCGAACATACAAACCCCAAATATACATGGATTTAACGCTATTTCACCTTTCTTTTAAGTCCACGGTTTGCATAATGTCTTTATATATCCTCAATATACAAAGCACAAAATATGCAACGAATTAACCATGTTCAAAAACCTTTTCGGGTCCGCATGATGTATAAATGCATTGTATCTTTTAGATATTCAATTCAGATGTGATACAAGCATTTAGTCAGATTTTACTTTTGTTTTGATTCCGTGTTGTATCTTCCAATGTATGAAGTGCAATGTATATTCCGTATTGTATATCACTCAAACATACAAGCGCACATATATACAAGGATTTAACCTTGTCTTATAACCTTTTCGAGTCCGCCACTTGTATATTTCATTTGTATGTATCTTTCGATAGACATTAAGTAATGATATATTAACGGAACCGAATTTCAATCTTAATTAAGTTCCATTTTGTATGTATCGAAATGTATGTCTCGACAGCATGCATACAAGGTGGAATATACAATGATAAAACTTCCTTTCATAATTTTTAGATTCCACTGTATGTATGTAGTCTATGCATAATTGTCTTGTATGTTTCGACCTGCCAAATATACAAACATGAGATACATGCAACGGACTTTAAACATTTATCCATTTCAATAAGAAATCATTTCAGGTCCACCTTGTATGTATACGCATAACCTTTATTAAATCCATACGAGGAAAACGATATACAATCGACCTTGTATATGAAAGTGATTGTAAATGTAACTAAGTATAAAAATGACCCCTTTGCATATACAAACGACCCTGTATATGAACAACGATATACAAAGGCCTTGGTATACAAGCGAGCTTGCATACAGAGGGCCTTGTATATGCAACCCGATATACAAGCAGGCTTGTACATACAAACAACAAACCCTTCCCTTGTACATTTTACCAAAATGATCATACCTTGCAAAATATGGCAAATTTTAAGATGGTTCAAAAAGCAACCCTAGCTCATTTTTCACAAGGAATCCAACCATATCATGCCCTGGTACTGAAAATGTATTTTTTTCTCTAGTTTTAACAAAGTTTGCAATTTTAACCCCCTTTCCCTTTTCCCGTTACCACCAAACAAAACAAAACAGACACAAGCAAAAGCAACAGCCACAGTAGGGGTCCTCATTTTGCTAAGGGGTAAAATGGGGCGTGTTGTGAACATCACAACATGAATGTTTTGAAATTTGATTTATGATGAAAATTAAATACACTCAGATCTGAAAATTATTTCCAAACCCTAAGATGAAAATGAAAGTGCAAATCTAGTGAAAAATCAATGAAAATGCTAGTTTTTTGTTGAAAATTTCTATGCAAAAATGCAAAGTTTTGAAATCTAAATGCAAATTTGTACTAAAATACAAGACTATAGCCAAATGCAAATTTGAATGATTCTCTAAAATTAGTAGAAAAATCTGAAACAAGACTTTACCTAGAGAAGCCCTAGATTTTGGAATTACTAGGTTATATGCAAATTCACAATTTTCAACAAAACCCTAGCAATTTTATGATGAAAATGCAATGCAAACTAATGAATTTTTGTAATTTTCTATAATTAAATCAGATCTAATGCAAAAATCATAAATTTGATGAAATTGAATTTAATTAATGCAACATGCAAACCCTAGCATGCAAATTTGAATGATTCTCTAAAATTAGTAGAAAAATTTGAAACAAGATTTTACCTACAAGCCCTAGATTTTGGAATTACTAGGTTATATGCAAAATTCACAATTTTCAACAAAACCCTAGCAATTTTATGATGAAAATGCAATGAAAACTAATTAATTTTTGTAATTTTCTATAAATTAAATTAGATCTAATGCAAAAATCATAAATTTGATGAAATTGAATTTAATTAATGCAACATGCAAACCCTAGCATCTAATTTTTTTTTCTAATTTTCCCAATTTTTTAATTTTTTTGTAAATTTTCTGATGAAATAAAATGAATGACTATATGAATGAATTAAGATCAATAGAAATCTAAAGAATAATACTCAACAAGGTGCAAACAAGTCCAATAACATGGGTTCACCAAAATGTAAAGGGTGGAATTTTGGATGTTTAGATTTTGATAGTTTGTGTGTGTATCCTCCTTTCACCAATTACATTTAAGGACCTAGGGTCAAGTTGCAATGTACCATCATACCCTAGGTCACTATTGATATGTAGGGAAACTTGGATTTTTATGATTTGATTGCCAATTATCTTCTCTTATGCTCAATTAAACCTTGAAACCCTAATTCTACAAATACAGTAGTAAACAGATGAATTACAAAAAATACTTTTGTAGAAAGTTATAAAATAACAAATAACTATGCACTTGTTTTCAGGGTTTAGAGGCAAAAAAGTTGGGGACTAAAGAGCGGGCGCCCAAGTCCAAGGCCCTACTTTTTATTGAGATCTAGAAATAAGGTCTGCAACCTATATCTGTTGTACCAGAGATTTTCCCGTCACAAAACTTTGAAGACTAATGAGCGGGTGCCCTAGTCTAGGGAGCTATTTTCTTCTTTGATCTGCCATTTTGACACTCTATTGTACCCTCCTACAACTTCACTTTGTCTACAACTCCAACCTGTAACCTACAATCATGAAAACTTTGGGAGGGGGTTGTGGTGTTTAGAGGCTTGCCTCAGTCAAGCCTCAGAGAGACATTCAAGTCTTCCAAACACCATTGTCAAATAGAGAGTGTGTGCCCTTGGGAGGTAGAGGTAAAAACCAAATGATAAATGCTCAATAATCACAATAGATGTCACCTTGTAGTGAAGATCTCATGGGAGGAAGAAGATCTTCATTCCATGAGGAGATGGATGCTCAAATCTGTAAATACAAACACATAAAACAACACAAATCTACTCTTGCAACACAATGAAAGCCTTGAATCACCTTTTGAATGCATAAACCTCACAATTATCATCTAGTTTACAAATGAATGCCTAAACATGCTTTTATATGCAACTACAAACATTCCCGCCAAGAATTTCATAATTCAAACTTACCATGTCAGCCTAGGGACCAAATAATGGTCATAAACTAACACTAGAAATTTGAGCCTGACCTAAAATAGGGCAGGACTAGGTTGTGGGTGCCCAAGTATTGGGTAGGGTTAGGTTCAAGGTGTCCCCCTAGATCCCATTTTTCATAAGACCTAGGGTTCATTCCATCAGGATGTTGAAATATGATGCAAGATGTCCTATATGCACACTAAAGACTTGGGAGCTAAACCTTTTGAGGGAAAATCCCCCAAGGGGACATTTTTGTCATGCCCACATTGTCCTTGTGGTCACAACACACATCACACGTGTCATAGCCACATCTGTCATGTGGTTATGACACGAGATATGAAAAACTTTTCTCACACTACCCTAAAAGCCCCCTCGCATGCGTAAGCATGCTCGATGGTGTTCTCTCAAGGCGAAAACACTACAGTTGTCGGCGGGGTACAAGTACAATTGCATGCAACCAGACGCAAGTAGACTAACAAGGGGGACTCTACGACGCCGTTATCGTCACTGCAAGGTTTAAAATATCAGGGTTCCTAAATCTAAATCTCGGCAAAATTCTGACAGCATAACGCCTTACGGCGTAAGTGGGAATTACTCAACACTATTTTACACACGTGGTTCACTGATAGATTAACAACTTCCCACGACGCCTTGTTCCGACTAAACCTACTCGTGATCTCCCTATGTAATCATTTTTCAACAAGGCACGGTTGTCTGTCTCCTCTCTTGCTTCCTGAAACATACTCCTCCTTCGACTTAGCATTCTCAACAAGGCGCTTCGTTTGCTCTCTCTTCCCTTTTTTCTGGGTCTTAATTTTGATTGTTTTTTTATCGCGCTCACCTTAACTATTTCTGTGATAATTTAGTTTGGTTATATTTCGGTCTCTCTCTCTTCCGTTTTCCTTTCTACATATTGGGCATCAATCAGGGTTATCACTGTTTCTATTGTTAATATTAAACCTAACTTCTGGATGATCCAGGTCACATAGGCTGGTTTACTACTTCGCTGGACTCGGTCTCCTAGTCTTCTCCGATCTAGGTTTCTTCTCTTGTATGTATTAATTAAACTTGTTCCTAAGCAAATTTTGGCTGGAGGGTCCATCGACTTAGTTCTCTTATCCCATGTGGGAATTGTCGCGCATTTTCTCCTCTGTGTTTTTCCAATGTTACTTTTTCTTCTTCTGACTCTCTTACAGGTTTACTTATATGGACGTTTACTATAGTTGAGATTAAAATGGCCTCACATGGAATTTCTGTGATGACTCCTTAAGTTTATTTCCAGTGACCTTTTAAGCATGGTGACGTGTAATTTTTCCTCTTCATTTTCCCGGTTATTGGACCGCGTTGATAGTGAAACTTCCGAGAAACTCTTCCCGGGTAACACAGTATATTCCTTTATGCTCTCATTAAATTATAATTTTATTTTCTCTTATCTATAATTACTGTTGTTATTATTACTAATCAGTATTATTAATACTCTTATTGTAAATCATTTACCATTGTTAATACATGTAGGAGGCTCTCCACTTTATAAAACCCTTACCATGGAAATATAACAAAATCCCTGTTTAATTACGTTTGTACTCCACTTAAGACGAAAACATAATTCCCATATCTTGAAACCTCATTTTTTTTTTTGAATTAATTTTACACATCTCCTTGTTATGAATGATAGAGAGGGCCTCATAAAATGGCCCAAGACACCTCGTCTATGTATATACCATATAGATAAATATATATATATGTAATATATATATATATATATATAACTAAATATACAATTCCCTTTCGAAACATAATGTGTATATATATATATAGATATATATGATATATATATATATATATATTTATATATATATATATATATATGACATATATTATGCCAACCTATTGGAATGGCATCATATATATTTTTTTGTTATTTAAATGAACCCATGCATATATGTTAGGGCTAAATAGCCCTAACATTTTTTTTTTGCTTAACATTTTATGTTTGGCTGTGATAGGGTAATGGCGGCAGGGGTCAGGCCGCACAGAGGGACGGAGGAATGGACGGGCGGCGGAGCGGAGTTTCCACCGCGGTGGGCAATACTCAGTGGGTGGCCGCGGACTCCACCGCGGACTGTGGTATCAAAAAGGGGGTGTGGGGAGGGGCGGAGCCCCCACCCACATCCCACTACGTGGGGTGTGGGTGGGGGCTCCGCCCCTCCCCACACCCAAACTGCGAACCGACGGGGGTGGTGGGGGGTTAAACCCCTCCCACCACCACTTCATATTTCATTTGTTTACATGCTGTGTAGTGCACAGCGAAATACACAGCGATTTAAATTTTATTTCATTTAGAACCTCTGTCATTTTAATATAATTTTCCAGTGGTCATTTATATATGGAAATATATATATATATATATATATATATATATATATATATATATATATATATATATATAACATTTGCATGATATCACTCAATTTAACAACTCAAATATATATATTTATATATATATATATCTATAAATATATATTTTATTTAGATAATACCATTCAAATTTCTCCATTTCAACAAATAGTTAGTTTCTCATATTCGGTAAAAATGGTAAATAAATAACAACGAATATATATATATATATATATATATATATATCCCATTTTCATAAATCACTTAATTTTCTCAAATTGACCAACAGAAAGATATACATAATAGATTTCCCCTAATCTCTACAACTTAACTGAAACCACTATTTATGGAGTTTAAACTTAAACATTTAAAACTGTCTAATTCATTATAATAATGAATCGTAAAACTGGCCTTTTCAACTAGTTAAGCAGTTCTAATTTTATGATTATATAACAAGCTCAGATTAGATTGCAAAGAAGTAATGAACTCTTCCTTTTCATAACATATTAAACACAATAAATTTGCCATTTAGAAGGAGTTTACAAAGCAACTTAACTTGAAAATTTAAGGCCTTTGTTTACAACATTGATATTACAGAAAAGTTAACTCTTCCACTACAAATAGCAAGAGAATTTTTAAACCATAGATACAAACAACTAACTTCCCAGATATGAACTTCCTTCTCCCAAAACAATAGACAACTGATAGCTTGTGACAACCAAGTAAAAGTCCATCAATAACAAGATCAGGGAGGTGATTTCCTTCACTCCCAGGGTAACAATAAATTACAACATTAACAAGAGAGGTGCTCTCTCTTCAACTCTTATGAAATGAACCTGGCCTAATTCTCATGACAAAGAAGAATAAGCCGTTTCTTCATAAATATCCAACCAGAAGCTCCAAGAGACAACCTGCGTATCAAAGACAAACAAAGAAGAAAACACCACTCATCTAGCTCTCCTCCCTTTCGTAGACCCGCAAGAGGGTCACCCCCGAGCTAGGGAGACCATACTCACACCTGGGTAACTCAAGCACTCCACTTCACAACAGTAACAACAACAATCCCAAAGCACACAAACACCCGTGGGTAATTTACACAACACGGAAACTCAACTACAGTGAGTTTCATAAGGGGCAGGAGAGTGGACACACTCGACTCCAGAGTGTCACCCTGACAGATAAGTTAACCAATACAATTTCTCTTGGTCTCAAACCAAGTTTGATCACAAATTTTTAAGAAATCTGTATTTGACTCTCAAGTCAAAGATACAGTCACAGATACATGCCCTCAAGGCTTTCAACATCCCAAAAGATGGAAACAGGTATGCACCTGAGGAGGATCTCTCCTCCCCTACCCCAAACTTGATGAGCATTTCTCCCAAGTGGGAGGAGCTCTGTCAAACAACCCGACAACAAACCCCACAGAAAATAAATCTAAACACAAATTCACACACTTTACATACACATTCAGCAAAGGTAAAAATCAAACCAACCTTACAAAGCCCTCCTGGAATGAAGCTGTTGCAAAGCCCACAGAGTTCTCTTCCAACCTTAGCCACCAACTCCCTCTCCCTTCTCTCTCCTGCAAGCTAACTTTTCTATTTTTTTGGTAAAACAGAATGAAAGTTTCCCCACAATTCAACTCACTCCCTCCCCTTCCAAAATTGGAAACAAATAACCCCATTTCTTTTTAGTTTCGAGGAATGGGGAGGTGACACTTGTCACCTCCTCACCCTTCCCCAAAACCACTATTCTGTCCTGGTGGCTTATGTCACTCACCCATCCCTAGAGTACTCCTTATCCCTTTCCTCCTGTCATTTCTCTTTCGCATGGGAGAAATAAAAGGAGTTAAAGGAGTAAAAGACAGGTGACCCATTCCTCTTCTTCCCTCCTTCACATGGGTGGCCCCACTTCACATGGGGGAATCTCACTAATGGAGTAGGTGACTTCAAGTCAATCCTTCAATAATGGATGGGCTTGTAGTCATCTCTTACCTTGGGGATTGTAGAGGGATGGGTTGGGTGTTGGTACAACCCATCATGTCCCCTCCATACCCCAATTTTCGTCACTTAACTTCAGGGGGAAGTTAAGATGACTAGATGGAGGTTACTCAAGGGTTACCCATGCCAAATGGGCCCCTGGACCCATGTGGTATAACCCAGGGTCAACTTTAACCCATACAAGACACCCCTGGTCAAGGTAAAGCACAAGAAAAGGCCTCATAAATTTAAATAAAATAAGGAAATTCAAATTCAATCTTTTTTTTTTACAACACAAATTATAAAATAATGTTACATGAGGGTAACCTAACCCACCCGACCATACAAAAGACCACATTACATCATCACATCAAACATAAAGAGATCTTGGTTCCTCGTGGAACCAGATCGGCTTAACAGGGAATAACAAATAACGAGGTGCGGAATGATCTCTGAAATCTGTGGTTCGATTAGTAATTCCTGCACACTAAATTACAAGATCAGTAACCACATAAAATCATCATAGCCGAAGCAACTTAAAAATATGCATTATCATGACATAGTACTAATTAACATAAATGAAATCATATTACAATTTTCCATCATCACCTAATTAATTTTTTTTTTTTTCTGAAATGTAAACTTATCCAAACATCACCCAATTAGTTTTTCTGAAATCATAATAAAGTTTAATAGTTTGACAATTCCGGGAACTGCTATCCCACAAACATAAAAAGTAACAATAACAGTAATGTAAATAGTCATAACAACAGAAGTAAAAAGGGCGGTCCTCACAATTTTCTAATGTTACACAAACATAGATGAAGTGGCACCAAACATAGATGAAGAGGCAACAATGTTAGATGAAGGTTTTGAAGTTGATAAAATATTGAATGAGGGTCTAGACGATGATTGGGCCAAGTTGATGGAGGATGCTTTAAAGCATGTGTATGCTAATTGCAAGTTAAGTTGTTTAACACCAATCCTTCAAATTATTAACTTGCAAGTTGTGCATGGTTGGACAAATGAGAGTGTAGATCAGTTATTGGCATTATTAAGTTCATTGTTACCACCTGACTCTGCATTGCCAACAAAATGAAGTCAATGTAAAAAGCAAATCACTAAGCTAGGCTTAGGGTATGAAAACATCCACACATGTGTGAATGGTTGTGTATTATTTCACAATAATATTGCAAGTGAGAGTGAATGTCTGAAATCTCATGAAGCGAGGTATAGACAAGGGTTGAAATCAGCTGTGGTTCCTAGAAAGGTTCTTCACCACTTTCCAATAATCCCATGATTACTCCGAATGTATAGGTGTAGAGACATTGCTGAACTTATGTAATGGCATGCCCAAAATAAGAGCACCAATAGAAAACAATGACATGTGCCTGATTCTAATATGTTGATGGAATTTGATAACAGATGGACTAATTTTTCTCAAGATCCTTGTAATATAAGGTTGGGTTTGGCTCTAGATGGGGTGAACCCATTCTCAAATCAAAGTACTAAATGGTCAACTTGGCCAATGTTTTTAATAAATTATAACTTGCCTCCATGGTTAGCAACTAAACCAGTTTTCTTAATGCTATCATTGATTATACTAGGAAAGAAAAGTGTGACTTCAGATACAATCATTGCTTATCTAGAGTCATTATATGATGAGCTAATGGAATTGTAGAAAGGAATTGAAGCAATTCAATCTTTAAGGGATGGTCATTCAATCAAATTCACTTTAAGAGCTTCCATATTGTTTACGATTCATGATCTTCCTACATATGGAACATTATCTAGTCTTAGTGTTCATGGATACCATGAATGTCCTACTTGCAACTTTAAGGATTTTGTGAGGCACTCAAGAAGTTTGCATAAGTGTATTTATTGTGGACATTGTTCTTACCTTAAAATGGATCATCCATATCATCCACAAAAAACACATTTCAATGGTCAAAAAGAGAATCGTGAAGCACCATTGCTAATAACAAGTGATTACATTGTTGAGAATGGACAAAAAAGAATTTCATTTATTGAAAATGATGGGATTGTTGGTGGTAGATATGATCCATGTAGTGAAAGCGGTGTAAAACAGTTGTGCATATTCTATAAGTTGCCATACTTTAAGGATATAACCATTAGGCATACTGTTGAATTTATGCATACTAACAAAAATATAGCCTATGCTATTACAGAAACTCTTTTTGGTGCTTTTGATACTATTTCATCATGTGAAGACTTTCAACAACTAAAGATTTATCGAAATCTTTGGGTTGAAAAATATGTTGATAAAAAATATAGAAAACCTAGTGCTCCTTATGTCTGAACAAAGGATCAATGTGTACAATTCTTACAGTTATTGCCTCAGACTCTCTTTCCCACTAGATATGTAAGTAGTAGTATTAGAAGACAAACTGACATTAATGGCTTAAAAGGCCTCAAAACCCATGACTATCATGCCATAATTGAGAATATTTTACCTATTGTGGTAAATATATCAAGTTTGGCAAAGGGGCCAAGATTGGTAGTTATAAGGTTGGGCCTAATATTAAAGAGAATGAGTTTACATGTATTAGATCCTTCAAACTTTGATACTTTAAGGGAGGAGGTTGTTGAAGTCCTTTGTCTAATGGAACGGGAATTTCCACCAACAATCTTTAACATTTCTATGCATCTTTTGATACATCTAGAATATGAACTAGAGCATTGTGGCCCAGTAAGAATGAGATGGATGTATCCTATAGAATGATATATGAAGGTTTTGAAAAAAATTGTTCATACTAGGGCAAAACCAGAAGGCAGCATGTCTGAGGGATATTCAATGCAAGAGGCCATGGGATTTTGCACAGAATATATGAAGGATTTTAAAAATATCAATCGACATGTATGGGATGTTGACGAAGATGAGAGAGTTGCAGGTGAAAAATTAGAAGGCAATGGATGTCGCTTCAAGCTATCACATAAAGAAAGAAGTGTAATACATGCCTATATTCTTCAAAACACATCTTCATTTGATAAGTGGCATAGGTAAAAAAAAATTTACACAATAATTTATTTACTCAATTGCATTTACACATTTATATTATTAATCTTACTATTTGTACGTTAATATTCTATGTAGAAAATATGAAGAAGATAATCAAGCTTGGATGCAACATCAACCTCAAAAGCGTAGCCATCATGATTTGATTTGAGGTGATTCTTTTCCAAAATTTGAAGAATGGATTTCTAATGCAGTCAGTGATGCAAAAGAAGAAGGTCAAGATATAACAATGGAGGAAAGTGAGATTTCACAATCTCCACATTTATGGGCTATGCGTTTTAGTGGAATGTGGGCCTATGGTAGTCATTTAAGAGTGGAAGAAAAAGACAAAGGAAAGACAAATTGTGATTGTGTTGTTAGTGCTAAATTTCTTCACAAAATTGAGAAGAAATTTTATGTTGGATTCATCCAAGAAATTATTCAAGTGGATTTTGGTGAAAATAGTCCTATATTATTAAAATATAAATGGATCTGACCATCCATAGTACAATTTGATGAGTATGGATTTGTATGCTCAAATACAGGGCAATTTTTATCAGAGATGGATGAACCGTATGTTTCCCCTCTTCAAATTAACCAATCATTTCTAATTGATGATGTAAGAACCCTAGGATGGTCATATGTCATTCAAACAGAGTCTCATTCCAAATGAAAATTCATGGAAGTTGTCGATATAATGCCTAATGGGTAATATGTTAATTTACAAGAAACATTTGAAGAAGTGGATGAAGACGATGACAAATTGTTTGAAGAAGAGATTTTGATTACTAATGAAGAGATTGTGAGAGAGAATGAGCAGCATGTCTTAGATGAGGATGAGGAAGGAAATCAAGAAGATGCAGACACGAGTGATCAAGATTCTGATCTTACTGGCAATGCAGATGATTATGATGATGTTTTGTCACCTTAACTAGCCTGTCACCTTAAGAGGTTAGCTTCTCACCTAAACTTTGGTTATATGTATGGTGTAATTTATTATTGAATGTAATAAAGATATGAGTATAGGTATGCTTATTCACTGTTGTTTTACTGATATATTTCTGAATGTAATCATCATTATTCTGTTGGTACATTGTATACAAAACCTAAGATGTTCACTGTTAATTTGAAGTGCATTTAAAGTTAGGTTCAATCATTCTTCTTAGTTTTATTACTTTGGTTGAAATTAATTTTGTTTAGTTAGAATATAATTTCTTGTATGTCCTATATGTTTTCTAGTTGCTAGACTTCTCTTGTATGTTCTAGATGATAGGTTTAGCTTGTAATACAACTTCTAGCCTCCACATGCATTGAATATGCTTATGTGAAGGAAACAATAATGAACATTTGTGATTTAATAATACATATAGATATCTTAACATTAGGTGAACTAAGCCTCCTCATTACAAACAAAGAAATGATCTCTTAGATATCTTAACTAGAATTCGAGCACTAGATTAAATCTTCTTCTCCATTGATTGCTTCAAATAGATATTACAATATAATAGAAGTCTCCTCATATATGTTTCTATAAATGCCTATGATGATGATATCAAAATTCAGTCTTGGTTTCTCTTTTATAAGAGAAGAAACAAGCTTCAGACCATTACAAAATATGACATCTTTTCAAAATTCATGCCTCTTAGTATAAACTAAACATTAGTTTTGCTTAAAACATAATTAAGAGAAAACAAAGAAAGTAGACAATATTGATTGGAAGCCCACAACACTTGCAATACACTTGTAGTCCATTAATCAACATAGGAGACCTGTGATTATCCTAATCTGGAAAAGTCCCCCTCTCCATGATAGAGTGTTTGAAGGCTCAGTTCTTCCACTGCAATATCTTCAAGGCCCTATTCTTCTGGAGGAGCCAAATACTTTTTCTCCCATTGGTCTACTATGAAGTCATGAGGCCATTTGTATTCTTGAATCTTTTATATATTTGTTAGGTGATTCCTCCATCTATTGTTGAGTAACCCTTTGCCATCTGTAATGAATTTAGAATATCTGGTATCTAAGGCTATTATTCCATCCATGATCAAATTGAGGCTTTGGACATTTAATTCACCATCCTTTTGTACATGAGAAATGCAATCAGGAACAATTTGGCCAAATTCCTTTCTCCATTCACTGAGATTTTTCAATTGGTCATCATCCTTTAATATCCTTGGCACAAACCACTGCTTCAATGTATGAAATGATCCATCCTTGTTTTGATCTTCTAATCTTCTCCATTTATATACTGAGATTCATCTATAACTATCTTAACCATCTGCTCAGTTTGCTTCAAAGTTGAAGGAGCTTCCACAGTTCTCTATAATAGCCTACATAAAGTCATCAAGGTATGATTAATTGGCTGCCACTTCTTGAAAAGAGGATCCAATATAAGTGCACGGGCTTTCATCTGGTCAATTGCTTGGGATAATGAAGTGTAGCAATCATACACACTTTCCAATTTGTCCTCAATCAGTTTGATCTTGTGATCCAAGATTTTTTCCAAGACATTGATGATCTGGACCCTCACCCCCTCGACCTTGGTTTCATTATTGGCTTTTTTCAACTCTTCGATCTCTTGTCTTAGTACATTCATTTGTTTAGAGGATGAACTATCTATATCGGTTGATTGGGTAGTAGGAGGTTGATACAATACTATTTCTTTACTCTGTGAGGGCCCTGCTCCTTTCAATTGTTCTTTTAGTCTTACATTTTCTATGAATAGTTTATTTACCTCATCATTTAAGAATTTATGTTCCTTTTCATATTCTGTCAATTTGTTTTCCATTCCCTTAACAATAGCTCGAGTGAACATGGTCGAGTGCATTGTCAAGGTTACAGCTTCTAAAGGAGATGTGTCTTGCAATGTTTTTACCATAGTTGTTCCTCTCATCTCTTGTACCACATCTAACAACCTTGGTTTTTGTGTATTTCTTTGCTTGGCCCAAAGTTCTAAGGTCTCAATCTTAGGGTTGTACCCTGTACCACTTATCCCCTCATCAGAATCAAATTCAGCAATCATCATTGGGTCTTCTTGTGCTCTTACTTGGTCAAGTAAGAATATTTTCTTTAGTTCCATACCCAGGATAATGAGTATATTACTTTCAAAACCATATCCCTAGCTTCTTGTGGGCTAATATCAATATTATCAATTCTTAATTCATTGAAAGTCTGGGCTACAATTTGATTGTACTGAGACTCTTCAGCACCCATCTTGTTTATCTCTACCCTTTCTTCAAACTCTCTCATTTTAATTTTAATCCAAAAATCCTTAAATTTAGGGGTCTTAATGAAATCATCTTCAATAAATCTGAGAGATGTATTTTCCCTCTCATCATCCTACATTTCCCTTTCTCCCTGCATATGGATATCAATTCTAGCCTCTGGTTTATGAGCTTCAATTTCATGGGCTAGTTGATCTACCTCAAAGCATCCTTCAAACTCCTCAGTACACTGGCCACTTCTTCTGTATCTCCCACTCCTTCACTCATTGCATAGGAGACCAATCCATATGGCTCCTGTGTCTTCTATTTCTTAGGAAGTGGCTATTCAGGAGGTGAGTCTTAAAGAACATGACATACTGAAATAGTGTCAGGAGATGGCTCTGAAATTCCAATACCACTTGGCCTTTTGGGAGATAATTTGGTGGGCCTCTCCTGCTCTATTGCAGACTTATTATACAATTCCTCAAACTTATCAATTATTAAATTTATCCTCTTAAGAGGATCTACTTCTTGTACAAAATACCCTAAGAAGTCACTGTTCTACTTCTTCATTTCTTGCTCAAGTTTCATCATGATCTCCCATTTTCTTGTCCTCTGATATACCTCTTGGGAAGTGAAGTAGTTTCTAATCAAATCCTCTTCATAATCCACTTGATGAGTGATTGTGGCCTTTGTGAGGAGGTTTTGTCTTATAAAATTCATATTAAGGTAATGTTGTAATTCTTCAAGGGTGTCAGATCCAACAGATAATTCTTCACATGTTGTCAAGTTAGGTAGAAATGTACCCTTCTTTTGTTTGTGCATGGCATCCTTTTCCATCCACAACATCTGCCACATAAATTCTAAAAAGTCTAGCCAAAGAGGAACAAATTTTGGCAATATATGTGTGGCCTATTGGCACCCATAAATCCTGATTATTGTGACATCTTGTAGAGAAAACCAATCACCAAAGTTATGAGTATGACCTTTGTTAGGGTTAGCTAACAGAAGATATCAATTAAATGTAAATAAAGATTAAACAGAGGAATGAAAAATAAACAGAAATAATAACAGTGAGAGACAATTTTAACGTGGTTCACCCAAACTCAGGCTACATCCAACAATAGAGAGTCTAATATTATTATCCAGTAAATCAAACTAATTACAACCAGTAATCCCTGCAACTCAATACTACTACAAATGCTACAATACAATATCAACAGAAACCCTAACCCTTAGCCGTTTTTATCAAGACTTATGTCGGTTACAAAAAATAGGGTTTTTTATGTCAGCTAATAGAAAAATAACTCCTGACGCCTTTATAAAAGTGGGGAAAATTTAACATCTGAATCTGATTCAGCTCCATATAACAACAATCTCCCACTTTGAGACTGATCAGACTCCACACCATATCATCTCCCACTTGGAGACTGATCATAGCACCGTTGACCCTATAGCTCCCACTAGAAATAAACACCCTAGACTCTACTATTCTAAATTTATTGTTTTCAATCTTGAAGACTAACTGAAGTTGAAGAGGAGCTCAGCTTCTCCCTTGTCACTACCTTTGTAAACATATCCGCTGGATTTTCATCTATATATATCTTGTCCAACTGTAACTATCTATCATCCAACACTGATTGAATGAAGTCATACCTCAACTGTATGTGTTTGGTCTTTGAATGCAAGGCATAATTCTTTGCAAGATGTATGGCACTCTGGTTGTCTGTAAACAAATAATTGTTAGCCTATTATTTGCCTAATTCTTCCATGAAATATCACAGCCTTATCATCTCCTTGCTTGCCTCTATTGCAGCTACATACTCTGCCTTCGTGGTGGATAAAGCAACCACCTTTTGCTGCAGTACTCCACCTGGTATCAATATCCCCTACCAAATCTGAGTCTACATAACCTACTAAATTAGTATTAGAGCCCCCAAAACATAAGTGTTTATTGGATGTACCTCTCAAATATCTGAGGATCTATTTTACTGCATTCCAATGCTCCAATCTAGGATTACTCATATACCTACTTACGGCTCCTACAGCATGTGCAATATCCAATCTCGGGCATACCATGGCATACATTAAACTTCCTACAGCTGAAGCATATAGTACCTTGAACATTTTTTCTTCCTCCTCTTGTGTCTTAGGACACATCTCCTTAGTCAATTTTAAATGACTAGGCAAAGGTATGCTGACAGCTTTTGCATTCTCCATATGGAATCTCTGCAACACCTTTTCAACATAATCAGCCTGAGATAGAGTCAATTTTTTGTTCTTCCTATCTCTACAGATTTTCATACCAAGGATTTATTTTGCTACCCCCAAATCCTTCATAGCAAATGATTGTGCTAACTGTTGTTTTAACTCTCTTATGTGATCCGTGTTAGACCCTGCTACAAGCATGTCATCAACATATAAACATAAAATAATGTAGTTGTCATTATCCAACCTCTTAAAATAAACACAATGGTCAGAATTACACCGACTGTAGCCTTGGTCAACCATAAAACTATCAAATTTCAAATACCATTGCCGATGTTCTTGTTTCAAGCCATACAAACTCTTCTTCAATCTGCACACCAGTTTCTCCTTACCTGTTACCTCAAATCCTTGGGTTTGTTCCATATATATCTCCTCCTCCAAATCACCATGGAGAAAGGCAGTTTTCACATTAGCTATTCCAAATGCAAATCTTTAGCAGCCACAATACTTAACACAATATGAATAGAAGTCATCTTAACAACCGGAGAAAAAATCTCATCAAAATCAATGCCCTTTTGTTGTACAAATCCTTTTACAAATAACCTAGCTTTAAATCTTTTCTTACCTCCATCTTCCTCTTTCAGCCTATAAACCCATTTGTTTGGTAAATCTTTTTTACCTGCAGGCAACTTACATAATTCCCAAGTTTGATTTTTCAACAAGGAGTCCATTTCTTCTTTCATTGCAAGCTCCCACTGAACCTATGTATCCACCTGCATAGCTTCATCATACCCTTCTAGTTCACCAACATCTATTAACAAAATAGAATACAAAGAGGGAGAAAACCTTTCAAGAGGTCTACTTAGCCTTGTTGATCGTCTAACATTCACTGGAGTTTGTGGTATTTCTTGTTGTTGTTGCAGAGCATGAGGAACCACTAGAACATCATTATTTGGAGTATCATCCAGAACCACATAACCCTTTTCTTTCTTCTCATGCTGCTGCAACTGATCTTTGTACAACACCTTCTCATTGAATACAACATCCATGCTTCTCACAATTTTCTAATTTTTAAAATCCCAAAGCCTATAACCAAATTCATCAATTCCATAACCAACGAAGGTACATTTTTTTGATTTTGCATCTAGCTTGGTTCTATTTTTAGAATCTACATGTGCAAATGCTTCACATCCAAAGGTTTTGAGAAAAGAATAACTACCTTCTTACCTGTCCATGCTTCCCCTAGAATACCACAACCCAAAGGAACTGAAGGACCTTTGTTAATTAAATATACAACAATGTTGATAGCCTCTACCCACATGTTTAAAGGCAGTCCAACATGCAATCTCATGGTCCTTGCACGCTCCATTATTGTCCTATTCATGCACTCAACCACTCCATTCCCCTGTGGAGTCTCTGGAACTGTTTTCTACCTACAAATTCCATTAAAGGAACAATAATCCTCAAATTATTTGTTGTAATACTCACCACCATTATCAGATCTGAGAGATTTTAATCTTTTACCTGTCTCATTCTCAACCAAGCTTCTCCATTTCTTAAATATTTCAAATACATTAGATTTCTTTCTGAGGAAATAAATCCAAACCTTCCTAGTTGCATCATCTATGAATGTAACATAATAGCAAGAGCCACCAAGAGAAGATACCTAAGCTGGTCCCCATACATCTGTATGCACAAGCTCCAACTTTTCATCTTTCTTTTGCTTACCATCCTTGAGAAAACTAACTCTCTTTTGTTTTCCATACACACAACTTTAACAGAAATCTATATTAATACATTTCAGACCTAGTAAAACTTTCTTAGAATGAAGTACCTTCATACCTTTTTCACTCACATGCCCAAGTCTGTTATGCCACAGTGTTGTCTCAGAACTTGTAGCAACTATTTCAGTCTCTTCCTGCGAACCTGTAGCAATTGTTCCTAAACCTGTTTGGTTTTTCTCTACAGCAACTAAAGTAGAAGGAACAGTATGACCTGTACAAAGATATAAGGTGCTACTTTCACACCTTTTGCTACTATTAAGGCACCTCTTGTAACCTTCCAATTTTTATCAGTAAATGTAACAATGCAACATTCATCAGCATGCTGCCCTGCTGAAATTAAATTCCTACTCAACCTTGGAACATGCCTTACCTCTTGTAGTAGTCAATGATTCTAATTCTGCAACTTAATCTTGATTCTTCCCTTTCCAACAATCTGATAGGGTTCGTTATCTCCCAAATAAACCAGCCCAAAATCCCCTTGAACATAATCAAGAAAATAACTTCTATGGGGCGTAGCATGAAATGAGGCCCCTAAATCTAAAACCCATGAATCATCAACATTATCTAGGGAAAGAATCAAAGCATCATCTTCAAATTTATTACTTACCACATTTTTGTCCTTATTGCTTTCTTGTTTGTCTCCTTCTTTATTCTTCCGAGACCAACAATCTTTCTTCAGATGACCTGGTTTCCCATAGTACCAGCAATCTTTCTATCCTCTGGATTGGGACCTCTTGTCCTTTAATTTTCCTCATGACTTCCCATGACCTCCAAAACTTTTTCCTCTCTCCTTTGATCTGCCCCTACTTTCTGCATTCAAAACACTACCTAATGTGGACCCTCCTGAGCTTTTCCATCGCATTTCCTCGCTAAAGATAACACCAATGACATCATCAAATTTGAAAGTGTTTGAACCAGAGATAGAGTTACTTACAACCATTACCAAGCTATTCCAGCTTTCTGGCAAAGAACATAAAATTGAGAGAGCCCTCACCTCTTCATCAAATTTCACTTTTACAGAAGTTAACTGACTGGTAATCATATTAAACTCATTTAAATAATCTGTCATAGATCCACCTTCAATCATTTTCAGATTAAACAAATGCTTCATGAGAAATACCTTATTTTAGGCTGAAGGTTTTTCATACAATTTAGCCAAATCTTTCATCAATTCACTTGTTGTATTCACTTTTGTTATATTGAATGTCATAGATGGTGCCAGGGACAACCGAATGGTTCCCAGTACCTTTTTGTCTAAAAGTTCCCAATCCTCATCAGTCATTGTTGCCATTTTCTTGGCTATGCCTTCCAATGGCCTCCATAAATCCTTTTGATAGAGATAATCCTCCATCTGCATCTTCCATAACTGATAGTTTTGCCCATTGAATTTGTCTACCTTCAATTTACCCTCGTCCTCCATTGCTCCCACTCAATCATGAGACCTTCCTGCAAATGGTAATTGATCACAACCCACTTTGATACCACTTGTTAGGGTTAGCTGGCAGAAAATATCAATTAAATGCAAATAAAGATTAAATAGAGGAATGCAAAATACACAGAAATAATAACAACGAGAGACAATTTTAACGTGGTTCACCCAAACTCACGCTACATCCAACAATAGAGAGTCCAATATTATTATCCAATAAATCAAATTGATTACAACCAGTAATCCCTGCAACTCAATACCATTGCAAATGCTACAATACAATATCAACAGAAACCCTAACCCTTAGCCATTTTTATCAAGACTTATGTTAGTTACAAAAAATAGGGTTTTTTAATGTCGGCTAATAGAAAAATAACTCCCGACGCCTTTATAAAAGTGGGAAAAATTTAACATTTGAGTCTGATTAGGCTCCATATAGCAACAACCTTGTTTTGGTTTCAAAGACAAGGGCCTCAATAGTTGTAGTATAGGTGTGTGTAATCTTGGCGATGAGTGGCCAAGAACTCTCATAACTCTGTTCACAAAGTCATCATGGAACACTAAATAATCAGAGTTTTTGCATCTATTATCCCATATATAACACCATCATTACACATGCAATGACTTCCCTTGTTGATCAATCCTACCCAAGCACATCCTTTCTATCCATCTATCTTTGTTCTGGTACAATATCAAGTGACACAATAAAGAATATTGCCTAAATGTTATAGGGGCCATGTTCTCTTTGACTTGCAAGAAGCCTTCATGTAATGCCTTCTTGAGATATGAGGCAAAGTCATATTCAATGTTTGTCTCATGGTTCTAAATTCTCATAGCCATCATCATCAAACTAACTGGTATTTTTTCTTCTACATCTATCCCAAGTACTTGACACAAAGCAAAGTGGGTTTTCTTGAGATAAGTCTGAAAATCTTCTACATCAAACGGTTCGGTGGCAGAGGGGCAGATAGGTATCACCTTATTGTTAACACCCCTTTTCATGTATATGGGGAGTTCATCACTTCTGTGTGTTCTCCTTAACCTAGTATATTCTTCCTCACTCTTTTGCAAGTCAACCTTAATGAGGGCATGTTTGTTTAGATTGAAGCATTCAATGATTGCAACTTTTGTTAATAGTACCAACGGTGACCCATCTCTTATCCTCATGGTCCTAGTAGTAGGGTGGTAATTCTGAGCTAGAACTCTAATGAACTCCACATCTATGAAGACATTCAAGACAATTAGTTTAGCTAAGTCTAATGTCCACAAATTTGATACTGGAATTCTCCCTTCCCTCTTTTGATAGAAATACCAAAACAATTCCCACCCTGAAATAGGAATAAGGGCTTCCCTACAACCATGAGATGTATCCTAGAAAACCTTCTTGTATCCCTTTTCAGTCGAGTTAGGCAAGATAGCTAAGATAGATTGTTGTAATGATCTCTTTTTACCCTTACGCTTTTCCTTCTTAGTATTAGGTTCTTTCTTTTTAGGTGGCATGATATCTAATGTCAACCTCTACTTGAGCTTTCTAAGTGTTTTGTGTATGAGGAAAATCGATTAAATTAAAACTAACAAATCAAAAACCCAATAACATAAATAGAACCAATCTAAATAAAAGCCATTACCAATAAATCAATGAAATATGAAATCTTTTACTGAGATTTGTATTGTTCTCTTTGGATGAATCTAGATTGCTCAATAGTGCTGCGAAACCATGTTTGCAACAAGCAAGTAAAGTGCTCAAAGATCAATGTCAAAAGATCGTGAAGTTGCTCAATCAATGCGATGTATGCTCAAAACGCTGTTAAAGGATGCCTGAGAATAAGTGATCGAAGAGGATTTGTGAAGGAGATGAGGGGGGTTTATATAGGTTTCAACAGAGCTCGATCAACGGTCCAGATAATTTAGAAGAATCAATGGAGGAGATAAATCAAATAACCATGATGAACATGCACACGACACGTGTCAATCCATAAGGATATTTTTAGTAAAAATATGATGAAAACAAGATTTATTGAATAGATAACTCAACTTGTAATTTTGCATTTTTTAGAGTTCTAAAAATAAGATTGATTGTGCACGAGTTAACAAGATATTTTAGGAGGCATTGGAAGATAATTGAAATTAAATAAATTTATTTATTTATTTAATTGTGAATGAGAGAGGAATAGAAGATTATAAATAAAATATTTGATTTTATTTATTTTTAGAGGATTAGATAATTTAAATAAATTTGCATGATTTATTTAAATTTAGAAGAACAATTGACTTTAATTAAATAATGTAAATTATTTAATTGTAGATAAGGTAGAATTGGATGAATTAATTAAATAATTAGATTTATTTAATTAATGGAGACTTGAAATTTGAAAGAGGATAATGATTTAATTAAATAATCAAAATTATTTAATTTTGGAAGAATAAGGTTGATTTTGCCGAAATTAATTAAATAAAGAGGATTTATTTAATTAATGTTAAATTTTAGAGTTTTGGAAGAATTTGATGAAATTAATTAAATAATTAGATTATTTAATTAACATTGAATGCAGGTGATTAGACAGATTAGACGAAATACAAGTGATTCGAAGACATGGTCATTTTTGGGTGTCTACATTTTGCCCCTCTTTGATGCAAAGCAGTTTACAGCGTTGCATCAAAGAAAATGATTGTTGAAGATATGATACAATTTTTTATGCCCTAGTGTAGGTAGTTGCCTGAGCGTATGCCCCCTCGAGCGGAAAGACGGGGAAGCGATAGGAGAATTGGGTCAACACTCGACTAGAAGAGTGTGTGACGAGGTAGAAGGAAAAGCAGAATGGGTGGGGAAGAAAAAATGTGGGAGGGACACTATAAATAGGTCCTAAGGGGACCACACTCCTCATTTGCACCCTAAGAGCTTCTAAATTTAGAGAGTAGAGCCTCCAAACTTAGGGTGAGAAAGTTGTGTGGAAGGAGTGGACAGCGAGGAGAGATGTCGATTCTAGCGCACAGGCATCGGGCAGAGCTAGTGCGGACGTACGGGAGGCCAGCAGGAGCTCTGGCAGCGGTAAGTGTCCAAAAACCTCATGTTAATTTGATGTTTTAGGGCAGTTTAGGGCTAGATTTAGAGAGGTAGTTTAGGTTAGCCAAAAGCGCTGCAGGCTAGAATGGTGCATTTGGTAGTCGTCTTAGGTGCTTTTGGCGTGCCACAGTGCGTTTGGTAGGAAGGTATAGCGCTATTGGTAAAAACATAGTGCTATTGGCTTTTAGGTCATCGCACTGCAAAGTGGTTGGTAGAGTCCCGCAGCGCACCTGGTAGTGCAAGGTAGTGCAGATGGTAGGGTAAGTTAGCGTGGTTGGAAGAGGAAATAGAAAATCAAGCCGCCTCTGGTAGCACAGTGAGGCGCGGTTGGTGGTATAGCGAGGCACACTTGTAAAACAAGTCGCCCTTGGTATAGGGTAGTGCAGCGCATCTAGATATAAAGTGTGACACGTTTGGTAGGTAGGTACAACTCCTTTGTAGAGAACAAATCACTTTTGGTTAGGTAGGAGAATACAAGAGTTAGGGTTGACCAAAGGGTTGACTACCCTAGTTTACAAAAGGGGAGAGTTTGGTCTGAGGGTGCACAACATAGAATAGATGTAGGTAGGATTTGAGGGATATGGTATAAAAGAACTGACAAGTGGTTGCTTGGATGCACAGGATTATGCCGCCGTTGATGTCGAGAGAGAGACAACACCCTATAGCACATGAGGTAGTACAACTGACGTGGGAGGAGGATGCATTCCTAGAGCACGCAGGATTATGGCACATGGCACACTTGACACACATTAGGGTGAATCTCGCCCTAGTGACAGTAGTGGTAGAGAGGTTTCATAGTGAGACATGCTCATTTCACTTTCCAACAGGGGAGGTGACAGTGATGCTGGAGGATGTGTATTGCATCCTTAGGATTCGGATAGACGGAGAGAGAGTGGACTTTAACCCAACATGGGGTGAGGCAGGCCTGGTAGAGGTATTCTACATAGATAACTTGAGGATAGATGACGGGGAGATTCGGTGGGCAGACTTCCCATGACTCTGTGATAGGATTAGATGGATAGTTACGTCACTGATTGGCAGCTTCCTGTGAACAGACAGGTGATCCAGAGGACTATCTGTTGGATGGGGCATGGTGCTATCGGGGATGTTTACACATGGGACACAGTACGCATGGGGGCCTTGTGTGCTTGGACAACTGTATTGAGACATGCACGATTGTGTTTACAGGAGAGGCTGGAGTCTCTCAGTAGGGGTGACTCCTCTACAGGTGTGGGCGTGGGAGCATATCCCATTGATCAAACCCATGACACAGCATTGTCAAGAGAGGGGAGAGCCATATGCGTTCCTGTATGAGGGCGTCATCACACATCGGCGATTGTGATATGTCAGTCGTTGGAGGTGACAGATCGATGAGATGGACCTATTTGTTTGGAGGCCCTGGTTACTTTACGAGGAGTGGGAGGATGAGCATGAGTAGCTGATGTACTGCAGACAGGCTCGGTACTTATTTAGGAGACAGACTGACACCATTGAGAGATACCTGCTAGAGCAGGTACTCAGACAGTTTGGGCTACCACAGGGACTACAATTGGTGAGGCAACACATGCTAGGACGCGATGGGAGGTTGGGGACTGGGATGCAGAGATTCCAGTAGCTATAGCTTTGGCAGAGGTACAGGGACTTGTCCTTGTGAGATGGGACTGGGATACAGGACTGGTAGATCCAGGGACACTGCCAGAGTATGACAAGTACTAGCAGACACATAGGCCAATGCGACTGACGACACCAGGTGTGGCAGGGGCAGTGGGGGAGGTACTGGTTCCAGGTGTGGAGTCAAGGATGAGGTGACAGGCCAGAGGGGCCAGACAGCAGATAGGTGGGGAGGCCAAAGGCACACAAGTAGATGCAAAGATGGTGGAGGCTAATGATCCAGTCATAGAGACCGATTTACAGAGGGCTGAGCAGCTGCTACAGGAGGAGATAGCCCGGAGGATGCGATTAGAGCTCCGGATGGTGAGGCTAAGGAGAGATAGGGATGCAGCCAGGGCTGAGGTGAGACAGGCTGAGGCACTAGCACAGGTGCAGACACAGATAGCCATAGTAGCACAGGCAGCCCTGGCACAGGCACAGATCTAGGTACAGGTACAGGCACAGGCGTAGTTCACACCCGCACCAGTAGTGGATGACAGGTAGTTACCCTAGGTGACTCGAGAGAGAGATGCAGAGGCCCAACTACAGCTGACAATAGAGGCCACACTATAGAGGGTGAGACAGGAGAGAGATGAGGCATGCCGTGCACTGGGTGCAGACTAGAGGACACTGTATAGTGAGCTCTTCCGTGTGTAGGGAGAGCTAGTGTCAGCAGGTAGAGAGGCTAAGTACTATAGGGGTCTTTATGTTGGCACAGTACTAGCAGCTCAGTAGGCATCTAGCTATAGAGTTAGGAGCAGGTCCAGAGCATCCGGGTCCCGCAGGATAGGGCAGTCATTGTCCTCAGTGACATGACTAGTTGTGCCGCTAGGGGGAGGAGGATCAGCAGGGGGACCTACACTGAGCGCAGGTGGAGGACAGGGGCCACAACAAGAGGGCAACTCTACCCACTAGAGCATGTACATTTGTATATTATATCATTTTGTATCATTTTGTATCATTTTGGACTGATGCCTGCATGCATCCTTATGTATATTTTGTGGGCTCTTTGATAGCTTTGATGTACTATATTGATGTATATCTGGATGTATACATATGGACTATTGATGTAGACACATACATTTTGTATTATGATGACCTTCACATGATATATATGATGACAGATTATGTGCATTGATGTTCATGCTTTTGTGTATGCACTTCTTGATGACATGGATGTGATGATATGTATGTATGATTATGGATTTATGGGATGATGTATATTGCTTATATGATGCTTATAGATGTATGACATATGATGACATGATGTGTAGAGATGTATGATACTATGATGACACGATGTAGATGCTATGACTAGTGATATCTAACATGTGGGTTTTGCAGATATGCACCAGAGAGAAGAAAAGAGGAGATGGAAGACAGAGACTATTGATTGATCTTTGTAATGAAAACAATATAAGGGTTGTTGTGAATGGATGAATGATGAACTTGTTGCAGTGGTTTCACAATTGTATATAAAGAGCAATCCTTATTTTTGATATAGCACGTGGATAGTTCACTACCAAGGTATAAATAACCAAGGTGTTGTAATATCCGAGTGCGTGGACGTTGACTCTGCAAGCAAGCAGTTTGAACTTAGATCCCTTAGACATGATATAACCTTGTTGGAATATGTGAATGAGCCCTAGTCTTGAACATAAAATAAACTTCAATACATGTAAATGCAAGAAGAATTACTACTATGTAAGATGCTAGGTTGTAACACACACAAGATAAATATGATGCTAGGAAAGATACGAAAGATCATTCCTCAAACACGGCACATAGAAAGCAATGACTATGCCCCCAATCCGTACGACATCGCAACATACCAAGATTATAGATAAACTAAGGTAGCCTTGAATGGGTAATGGAAAAGGAACAAAAGATAAACCAAAAAGTAAATTGACTGACCTACAAAGTAAACATACAGCCAACATTATCTTTTGCCAAAGAGGTTGCTCAGGATAGATTGGATAGGAAAGATAACAGCCTTATTGTAGGAAATCTATGTCTATTAAAGGGGGCCATCTACCTAAATAGACAATGTCTTGCTGTAGAAAATGTTAGATGTCGCAGGAGACACATGTGTTGGTCTCGACAATGGAACACTTGGCAGAAGACAAGCTTGTGGATC
This sequence comes from Cunninghamia lanceolata, assembly GCA_027924645.1. NCBI lineage: Eukaryota > Viridiplantae > Streptophyta > Pinopsida > Cupressales > Cupressaceae > Cunninghamia > Cunninghamia lanceolata. The sequence goes on from BSBN01000655.1 coordinate 13,512,761, forward strand.
TGGTGCTTTGGTTAAGCGGGACTTAGCTAATGCTGGAAATTGGAACAGTAGGACAATAGATGACTCTGGAAGAAAGCTGCTTTGCTGCAGGTTTGCTAAGGACCTTTGCTTTGAAAGGATGCGCTAGCTTGCTGTTGGAGTTAGTCAAGTCGAGGCGAATGGATTTTGATAAATGGAAGACTAGAAGGATGACAGTGCTAGTGGGTTGAGATGGGTGAAGAATGATGAATCGTATGTGCCTGAGTACTGGATACATCCTTCGTACTCCAGACTGCCTACATACCCTGTATCCACGGGATCAAGGCACATTACGATGAAAGATGAAAGTGATAATATGTAGTTCTGGTTGATGTGATGAGATGGATCGAGGTGATAGGGGGAGATCTTATGTACCTGAGTACTGGATACTTCCTTTGTATTCCAGACTACCTACATACCCATATCCATGGGATCAAGGTACTATAAGATTGAGAAGAGATAATATGTAGTTCTGGTTGATGTGATGATGTAGGAAACGCATTGGGAAGATAACAGTCTGATCATAGGAGCGATGTGTCTGTTAAAGAGTGTTATCTGCGGAAAGGAGAAAGATTGAAGAGTTTGCGAACCATGAACAAGGATCCATTCCTAGACCTAGGTTAAGGAAAGAGTTGCCCCCATTCTGGTAGAGGAATTTTCATAGGTGACTAACGAAGAAGACATAGAAAGCTTGACTTAGGACAAGACAGTGATAACTGCTGACACAGATCAAGGCGTGGGATGATGATGATGGACACTGACAAATTTCCAAGCTATACTAGATAGGGAGATGGAAATGCAAACAAGGTCAATGGTTTTATTATGGATGGATGGATGAACCTTGTTGCGAAATGGACATGGAATGAACAAGACTTGATAGATGATGGATGTTGACTCTACACATAGCGCCTGTTTGCTAGGTTTTCACTATGGTACTTATCCAAGGCGCCTATTTGCCAGGTTTTCACCATAGGATGGATTTTTTTTTTGGATGTACTCTAAGGATTAGGCATAGAACTTCTTAAGATGAACACTGTTAAGTCGCTCATCCAGAGGAATGCCGTTAGGTGTAGCTAAAGTATAAGCTCCTGATCCATATGTGGCTATGACAATAAAGGGACCTAACCAGTTAGGCTCAAACTTGCCTTTCTTTTCTTGATCTGCTTGATTTCTTTGATTCTCTTTGAGTACAAGATCACCAACTTGAAACCATCTTTCTTTGATCTTTTTGTTGTAATTATGCCGGAGGCAGTTTTGATAGAGATGGAGATGATTAAGCGTGGCAAGGCATCTTTCATCTAGTAGCTCTAGCTCAGCTAATCTGGAAGTGTGATACTCCTCTCTGTCGATCAGGTCCTGCATGGATACTCTGAGGGATGGGATCTTGACCTCTATGGGTAGGATGGCTTCAGAGCCATAGACCAAGGCATATGGTGTGGTACTAGTTGGTGTTCTGATATTAGTGTGGTAGGCCCTGTTAGTGCCTGAATTGACTGGTAGTTTTTTGAGCAATTTTCATTCAGGCACTCTCCCTAAGTATCCAAAAAATGTTCTAAGTAATGGACCTCCTCAGTATTTTTTAGCTGCATCATCATATTTTCCGGAGGAGGAGGTCATCATCATCATGTTTGTTTCGATGAAGGTCAGCATCATCATGCTCTCCGTCGACCGGTCTCTCATCGTCATCATCATATTGAAATATCGGGTGATGTTTGGTTTTTATCCTGATGATGCTGATGAGCTACAGTGCGCCCTGATCTGCTTGCGAGGGTGATTTCTCAAGTATCCGGTGACCTTCCATTTATCACCTTGCCCAAACATGATGATGATGTTGCCCCGATATTCTAAAAGGGTTATTCTCTAAGTTGTTCGACCTGACTTGTTCTTCCTTGGGGGTCGTCATCATCATCATGATATTTCCAGTTATCATCGTGTTGCTCGCGGGGGTCATCATATTTTCTTCCCTCATGATATTTCGCCGGGGTGATATCTTTATCATCGGGTGATCTTGGTTATGATCATCCTGATGATGTTGTTGAAGAGTTCTAAGTGCGACCCGATATTCACTAGGGTCATCATATTTTGAACGTCAGGATGATCTTAGTCAATATCATCCTGATGATGTTGTATCACTTCTTGTTCGCTGTTTCTCATCCTGATGATGCTGACGTCATCCTTATATCAGGGTGATATCTTTTTCTCTGCCTGTCTGCATCATGATATTTCCGAAGGAGGGGGTGATATTTTCATATCACCCGGGTGTATGTTTGTTCCAGCGTCATGATGATGTTGATATCAAGGAGATATCCGCCTGCTGGCTTCGTGCATTATCTAGTGGGGGTGATCTTTTCAAGCATCATCATATTCATATTTCGCCCTGATCTTATAGCAGAGCTACAGTGCAGCATGATGTTAGTGCATCAGGATGATATTTCCAAATATCTGGTTGTCTTCCGAATATCATCCTGATGTCGATATGATGATGACGTCATCGAGGTCCCGGGGGGGTCATATTTCTAACACTGATCATCTTGAGGAGATCTCCCGACATTTGCAAACATGATGATGACGTCATCAGGATGTTCATCGGCCAGACTTTTGGTGTAGGCTCAGCAGGAGGATGTTTCTCCGATGGATCAGGTTGTGCCGATGAAGGCGATTATCATGCAGTTGTATTGCGATATGATGATGACGTCAGGGTGATATTTCGGGCAACAGGATATCATGCTGCTGGAGGATGATGATGATGAAGTCTTATACTAGTGTCGTCAGGAGCAAAAGCACCGACATGATATATGCTCATGACCTAGTATATAAAGTGTTAAGGGGGTTGCTGCGGGGTGCATGTGGGATATTGATATCCTGCATTTTCAAATATCATGATGATGAATCTCGGCGGGAAGTGGTTGCGATTAACTGTCTGATGTTCTTCCCAAGGCCGCGGGTTGGTGCGCCATTAATGGCGAATGTTGCAGAGGTATGGGCGATGGCGTGGGCTGATCTGGTACCCGATTGAAGGTGTACATCAGTGGCGCAGGGCTCGAGAAATCTTCCTGTCTCCTCCCCTACCTGCTGCATTCATGTTTGAGCGCCATTTTTATGATACTGTATATCTGGCGGGATTTTTGGTCAACTTGGTAGTTAATGCTGAATACACCCTCCTGCTATATAATGCAGACAGTGTTATTCATTCAAGGTTGTTGAAAGTTGAGGATTTTTGGCTCTGTAATCCAAAACCAGCTGATCTAGTTGCTCTGTACAGTCTAACTTGTGAGTTTATGTATCTCCTGTTGTAGGACTTGGCATGAATCCACTGATTTCATGGTTGATCTTATATGAGTAATGCTATCTTAGCATGTGTTGTGTTAATTCTGTCTCCAGTATTGCATGTATTCTTCTTCTGGATCTGGATATTTGCATAATGTTTAGATTCTAGAGCATAGAATTCCTATGTTGAATGTCTAATCTTTTAACTTCTGCTCAAGGGGCAGATTAAACTGTTTTCAGGTTGAACATTGGGAAGGGTATACTGCAGTAGGGATGCCATAAGTAGAGATAACTTAACACTCTTCATTGGGAGATATCTGTAAGGCAGATATCATGTGTATCCCCCTGAAATCCAGTTTTAGCTGTTCATGCTGATCATTCACAGGTGTATGTCTACCGACTCCAAGCCCTGGATATGCACCAATCATGCTGTGTTCTTGTGTTATACACCATGTCCAGCTTTGCATCCAAAATTCAAACTAAAACATTTCATACTTCCACCTGTTAGTTGTAGGAGTAGGATTAGGAACCCCCTGCATGCTCTCATACCCAACCAGACACCATGTCCAAGAATGTTGCCAGCCTTGTGATCTATCATGCAGATCTTGGTCCATACATGAGAGTATTCTGCCTGCTGTTGTCAAGTTAGATCCTTCTATCTTTGAGCTAGTCAAGGTTACATCTTGAGTTATAGGGATACCCCCCTTGGTGCGGCAGAACCAGAAGTGAAGGGGAGGAGCTCACGCAACCTCCTGTATTCAGTTGGCTGAATCTTCCTGTGCATTAGAACTGGCAAACCCTAATGCTGATTCAGAAGAAATACCAACAGGCCCATAGGGTGAGATTGAGTTGCAAGTGCCAATCACGACCAGCTTCATTGACTATTTTCTTGAGGATCTTGAGAATGGTTTTATTGGAAGCCTTAGCTTGGCTGTTACTCTGCGGATAGTAGGGAGTTGAAAAGTGATGTTGGATATTGTATTGTGTGCACAAGGCATGAACATCTTGGTTTTTAAATGGTCTCCCATTATCAGTGACAATGGCTTGGGGAATACCATACCGGCATATGAGGTAGTTAAGGATAAACTTGGCTATTTGCTTATCGGTGATATAGGTCATGGAAATGGCTTCAACCCACTTCGTAAAATACTCAGTGGCGGTAATGATGAACTTATGGCCATTGGATGAGGATGGGTGGATTTGTCCTACGAGGTCGAGACCCCATTGAGAAAAAGGCCAAGGAGTTGTCACAGGTTGTAATTCATGAGCTGTTGCGTGAATCAAATCTCCATGCTGCTGGCATTGTAGACACTTCTTAGCAAATTGTATAGTATCTTGCTCTATTGTAGGCTAGTAGTAACCTATTCTGAGTATCTTTTTAGTGAGATTAGGACCGGTGGAATGTGCGCCACAGACACCTTCATGTATGTCTCGTAAGGTAGCTTCGGCTTCTTCCGCGTTAAGACATCATAAGAGAATACCATCGAGACTCTGGCAATATAGTGTATCACCCAGAATGATGTAATGGGAGGATCGATGGATAAAGGTTTTGCATTGGGTGGATGATAGGTCAGAGGGAAAGGTACTGTGTTTAAAGTATTCATAGATATCTTCATACCATGGGGAATTGGGACCAACAAGTTCGCAGATGATTTTAGTAATGGGAACATCGATGGCTGGTATCAACAATTGCTCGATCAAGAATTCACATTTCTGTGTATTAGCAGGTATGTCAATCAGTGACCCTACAAAAGCCATAGAATCTGTAGCCTTGTTATGCTCTCTTGGAATTTGCTCAAATGTGATGCTAGAAAAATGTGGTTTGTAGGCATCCACTAGTTGCTTGTTGGGGATCAACTTATCATCTTTTGTTTGGTACTCATCTGTGACTTGGTGAATGACTAGTTGTGAGTCTCCATATACTTGTAATTCTGTGATGTCCCATTGAACTATTGTATTGAGACCTATAAGGAGTGCTTCATACTCGGCAATGTTGTTGGTGCAAGGGAATGCAAGCCGATATGACTTTGGAATATAGTCATTTTGAGGTGTGATAAATAAGATGCCGGCCCCTGATCCATGTTGTGTGTAGGAACCATTAAAGTACAACTTCCACATTATTGAGTTGGAAAGAGTGAAGAGATTCTCGTCCAAAAAGTCTACTACCATAGGATGTGTATCTGTCATGCGTGATTCTGCTAGTTGATCTGCTAGGGCTTGTCCTTTGATTGCTTTGCGATCCACATACTCAATGTCAAACTCACTAAGGATCATGACCCATTTAGCTAGTCTTCCTGTAAGAGCTACTTTGGATAGTAGATACTTCAATGGATCAATTTTGGCTATAAGATTTGTGTGTTGGTTTAACATGTAATGCTGCATCTTTTGGGAAGAGAACACTACTGCTAAACAAGCTCTTTCCATTGGTGAATAATTGAGTTCATATCCCACCAAGGTTCCACTAATGTAATAAATTGCATGCTCTTTTCCCGTTTCATCATTTTGTGCTAGAAGGGCCCCTAGGGCCGAAGTTGTAGTAGAGATGTATAATATCAAGGGTTTATCAGCAACTAGTGGAAACAATACAGGAGGTGTAGCTAGATACTCTTTGAACTGATCAAATGCTGCTTGACACTTATCATCCCATCGAAATGAGACATTCTTTCAGAGCAAGTGTTGAAATGGTTGACATTTATCTGCTAGCTGTGAGATGAAACGCCTAATGGACTACAACCTTCCCTAAAGGCTCCTTAATGCTTTGAGGTTCTTTGGTAGAGGTATCTTCACTATAGCCTTTACTTTTGCGGGGTCTACTTTAATACCTCTATGAGATACAATGTATCCCAACAGCTTCCCTGATGTTACACCAAAGACACACTTCTTTGGATTGAGTCTTACTTGGTATTTCTCGAGCCTGTCAAAGATCTATCCTAGAACTTGTATGTGTTCTGCCCTAGAAGATTTAGCTAGTATGTCATCCACATAGTCCTCCATGATGTGATGAAAGAGGTCATGGAATATCACTGTCATTGCTCTCTAATAAGTAGCCTCTGCATTCTTTAGACCAAACGGCATGACACACCAATAATAATTACCCCAAGGACAAGTAAAAGTTGTTTTATGTTGATCTTCTTCTACCATCCTTATCTGATTGTAGCCAGCGAATCCATCCATTAGAGAAAGCATTTCATGACCCGCAGTCAAGTCTACTATGAGGTTAATGTTTGGTAATGGAAAGTCATCTTTGGGACATGCTTTTTTCAGATCTCTAAAATCATTCCACATGTGGATGCGCCCATTGGGTTTAGACATAGATACAATGTTTCAGACCCAATCTGAATAGTCAATAGGTCGTACGAACTTTGCATCTAACAACTTTTGTATTTCCACTTTTACCAAGAGGGCTATATGTGGGTGCATCTTCCTCAACTTTTGCTTGACTGGTTTAACTTTTGGATCAACAGTGAGATAGTGAACAACTAGCTTAGGGTCTAACCCTGGTATATCAGCATAGGTCCACACAAAGTTGATAGTTCTCTGTAAGAAGAATTTGTTAAGATTCCTGTGCTCTGTTTCTGATAATGATGCTGCTAGGAATGTGGTCTTTGGATTTTGCTCTGTGCCAAGGTTTATCTCTGTAGAATCTTCCACTAGGAGAACTGACTTCTCTTGATACTTAGATGGTAGGGGAAGGTCAAATCCTCCATCCTCAGGTGCCACAATTAGGTTTTCACCTTTGGATACATCCTTTGTTTTTACTATTTTGTGATTGGGAGGTGCCACAGTGTGGTTTTCACCTAGAGATCTTTCTTTATTTTTACTTTTATGACTGGAGGATTTGGCATTCTCACCAAAATAAGCTATTGGCTCTAGTTCCATTACAAAACTTGCTTTATGATCGCCCAGAGGGATACCATCCCAGAGTCCCATGAACTCAGTTAGAGCTTCGTCATTCTGAAATATATCTATAACGGGGGACCCTTGTTGGTCCCAATCGATAAGTTCAGGGTAGACAAGTGTTACATTCTAGGTGTTTGTGGTGGAGGTTAAGGATACGAATGATAGCATAAAGACGGAGGATTCTATAAATAGGTCATTCATATGGAGGGAGGAGTCATCGATGGTATCCTCATTAGATGTCGAATCTACGATAGAAGTTTCAACCACCTTGTCGAGGATACCCTTGATGTCCAAGGTGCGTGGTACCTTCTTACCAAATCCTAAACCCTTCTTGTCTAGTTTCTTCATCACAATGATGGGTTCCATTGTGCCTTGATTCTATTTACCAAGGCCACCTTTGCCTTTATAGCCCATGTGTTTGACTATCCTTAAGCCATTGCCATATTGCTTGACTGGTATTGTAACTAGTTATTTCTCTTTATAGAGCCAAGAAGAAATGTCCTCAATAGTTTCCTCTTCCAATAATTGTCCCTATTGGAATTGGATTAGAAATGCTAGGGGAGGAATAGCTGCTTTTTTATTTACTTTGGCAATGGGTGGTTGGTCGTAAGATTTAGGGGATAAGGGCATTTGCCCTACACAATAAGATTTGGAGATATCATAAGTTCCAAAGCCTATATCACGGATGTGAGCTTTGATTTTAGGCAGAGGATTAGGGTTACTTGTAGAGGCTTGTGTCAGAGTTTTAGGATCAACATATAGTGGGGATTCAAGGGCTTTTTCATTTTTAGGCACTTGGTTGCAATTATTATAACTATCTTCCAAGACACGACAGAATTCAAAATGATTGGGGTCTCCTGGGATAGTGATCTCCGTACTATTGAATGGGAACTTTAGAGACTGATGGTATGTTAAGGGGACAACTTTCATTGCATGGATCCACAGGCGTCCTAGGATAATGTTATAAGGCAGCTCAATATCAAGGACTTGGCACCTGGTTTCAAGCATGACGGGGCCCAGTTGTATAGGCAAATGGATAACACCTTCAGAGCGGCGTTCAGCATAATCATATCCCTTGATTGTAATACTTTGATCAATGTTGACATGATCCTCAGAGTATCCCAAATGATTAAGTAACTTTAAAGAATAGATGTTGAGACCAGCACCACCATCTATGAGTATATGTTTGATTTTGTGCTTATGGATGAGAACTTCAATATGAAGGGCATCATTGTGACACGAATCATGGGAAGGGAGGTCTTTCTCAGAGAAGACCACATTGTAGGGTGAATCAATGTTACCTACTATAGCTCAAAAATCTACGACCGCTATGTTGCTAGGAACCGAAGACTCTTGCAGGGCTTTTTCGAGCACCACTTTATGTGTGGGTGACGACTGAAGAAGGTGTAAGATAGAGATCTGTGCTGGCATTTTCCCTAGATGTTCAACAAAATCATAATCGGATTGAGTTGGAAGACTAGGTGGAGGACCACGAATGGTGACATGACCATGAGGAGTTGTAATAGCGCAATCCATATATTTGCCTTTGATTGTGAGGGTAGACACTTGACTTTCTTTAAAACGGCCCACAATGGAGTCAAAGGAAGTGGATGCATGATTGACACCTTTACCTTTATCCTGAGGAGGACGCGGACCATGGTGAGGGAATGGTTCCTTGTACATGTTGAGGTCTTTGTTCGTGTGTTGAGCTGGTGGTTCATCTTCAAAGAGATTTGGTTGCCTTTGATTAGATTTTGGATTAGATGCTTGAGTTTCATGCATGATGTAGTTCTATGCCCTTTGCTCCTATGGTACTCATAATATTCATTGTCTCTGTAACATGCGGTTTTGTAAATAGGTTTGCCATATGGGGGAGCATCAGGTAAGGTGATGAGCCCTTTGTGTAACATCTTCTGTAAGACAGACTCTATGGGCTCTCCCAAGGGAGTGAATTGACACCGATGTTGTTGGTTTTGATAAGGTTGTCTGTGTTGTTGCTGTTGTTGAGGTGGAGCTTGACTTGGTTTGGAAAGCTACAGTGACATTTGCAATGTTTGGACATGTTTAGAGTCGACCACCCCATTGTTGACCACGTTTTTGTTTTTGTTCCAATATTTGGGTTTATCATTCATTTGGTGTTGAGGAGCATTATCTTTAGTTTCTTTGAAGATTTTGACCACACCCTTAGCAATGAGGGCCTTTTCGATGTTGATTGCCTTGTACATGATTTTGTCAAAGGTTGTAGCACTAAGAATTTGCAAATGGAAACCTAACTCTTGGTTGAGGTTCTGCGCAAATATGCTAACAAGCTATTTTTTAGGTATCTTGAAAGGGAATTTGCTAGCCATTTATCTCCATCATTGAAGGAAAGAAATGAAAGTTTCTCCATTCTTCTATTTGTTGTTGCATAGATCAGTCATGGAGATTTCATGCCCTGTGTTGTAGGAGAAATGGGTGGCAAATTTCTCTTCTAGCTCGTTAAAATATTTGATTCCCATGGGTAAGTGTGAGAACCATTCTATAGATTGACCTCCAAGACTGTGAGGAAAGAGATGAATAAGATATGTGTCGTTATGTGATACCTCGAAGCAAGCAAGATAGAATTCCTAAGATGGTCTTTTGGGTCTCCTTTTCCTTTGTATTTATCAAATTTAGGAATGGTGAAATTTTCAGGAAAAGGGATCATGGGTAATGACCGATCAAAAGGATAAGGACACACTTCCTCTAACAAGAAGGTCTTCTTGGTGTGGCCAAACGTAAGATCAGATAGTTGTTGTTGAACTTTCATGATTTTTAGCTCCATCATTGTGGGAGGGGTCAGAAACATCTCCTGTTGTCCTAGAAGTGGTTGTTGTTGCTCGTACGGAAGATTGTATTGTAAGCCATGGGTATTGGTATTATAAGGGTCGTAAGATTGGTTGGGGTCGTATGCATTGTATGTTGGGTCGAGATTGGTTTGGAATTGAATGCTTTGATTTGGAGGAGGTGGAGGTGGTGTGAGATAAGAATGTAGGCTTTGTGATGGTTGAAGAAAAGAGTTTGGTGGAGGAAAGCTAAAGTTCGTTGGGTTAGGTTGCGATTGCGGAACATAACTTTGGGAAGTTAGGTTTTGGGAATGTTGAGGGTGGCTAGGCAATGTGTGAAAGAATTTTAGCGTCGATGAACGTAGTGGATGAGGGCCATAGGTAGATGTGTTTTGCGATGGTTGGGGTTGATTGAGGATGAGCATAGAAGAATGTTGTGGTTGGGATTGCATGACTCTAGTTGGTTGAGAGACATGAAGGTTTGACAAAATAGGAGGTGGTATTTGTTGAGACCCTTGTTGCATGGCTACATAGTTGTTCCCTAGATTGTAATTTGGTGGGAAACCTATTCATGATGGGGTAACCAAAATTCCACTTGTAATTGGTGTGGACACTTTAGGAGTTTGTTGTATATTTGATCAAGCTAAGGTGGCTTGCTTAGCTAGCTCCGCTTGATGTTGGAGGGTCTCCTGTTGGTGTTTGTAGATTTCCATAGGAGTCAGAAGCAGTGATATAGCCCTCTTTCCCATTGGGTTTTGATAAAGGGGATTCTCATATTGTGCAATCATTCTCCCTTGTGAACCTTGTTCGGGTAAAGGTGTGGTCACTGTTGACATGGTTTGCACTGCTTGTATGGTGTCTTGGGTGTTATTAGGCTCTCTAAGCATGGATAGATCAAAACCTTTGGGTAATTTGGCTCCTTGCTCTGCAAGCAAGCAAAATAAATGATCTTGGTTCTCACTAAGGATTTTGTCAAAGGCGGCTACAACTCTAGGATCTTGTATGAATTCATCAAGATCTTGCCCATCTTCTTGAGAGGATTGACCTATTTCAAAGTGTCACTTTTCTTGAGATGGGGGTTGATCTGCGGTATAACCTTGTGGGACAAAATCCGGAGGCATGCCGGTGGTATAGTGAGGTGTACTTACCAAAGGGACCCTACCTTCTAGAGGATTGTTTGGTTGATCAAGGTGCAGCATGTTGGGAGAGTTGGTAGATCTTTCTGCGAGTGTCCTAGGAGTAACCTTGGGAGTAATGTTGAGACAGCCTGATTGCGGTGTATGAGGAGGTGATTTGCACTTCCTAGGGACAACTTGCTTGGACTTCATAGTTTCCTGGAGCCTAGTGGTTACCATAGAATACACTAGGACAAAAAGTAATGCTGGGATTCTGCTTGGTGTTTTGAAAAAGACAAACTCTGATGTATAATTTACCAGACCAAAGGCGCTATACTGTTTGACTAGAGGCGCAGGACTGTGCAACCAAAAGTGTGATACTATAATACTAAAGGTGATGGACTGAGCTACCAAGGGCGAGGTACTGTTATACCAAAGGTGAGCTACAGTGACCAAAAGTGAGCTACTATACCACCAAGGGTGAGCTGCTGTAATACTAGAGGCACTGAAGTAGTGTCTGATGCTTGAAAAGGCAAATTTTGATAGATTTGGTTTTGGTTATGAGTGGTTTTGCTTTGGCAAGAGAAAACACAACAAACAAAGTGGCAAAAAGGACTGACACAACAGATAGTGTATGTTCGAGGCTCACAAAAAAGCCCAATGTTTCCATAGGTATGAGAAAATTGCAAACAAATATCAAGCACTTTTTATCCCTAGAGACAAGGTTTCATTGTAGTAGATCAACTCATAGCTTAATACTCCGTCGATAAAAATGTCATTCCATAAAGGTGTCAGACATTTTGTATCTTTGCGAGAGATGATAGGTAGGGATATCTCACCCTCCCCTTGGAAAGCTCAAGTAGGTCACAAGAGCTTTATGGCCAAGGCAAAACTATCTCTTCTCAAGGGAGCCAATGGTGAGTATCTTAAGGGCTTAAATCGATTCCCCTTGCACTAATGATTACTGCAATGTTCAGAGGTAGATCGGGTAGTCACTATCTAGAATGGTTCTTAGTAACTTTGAGGGACCAACACCTTACGAGTAATACGACAAGCTACTAAAAGCTTTAACCAATCCTACTAAGAGTATCAAACACTTCACTCAATGTCAAAATCGTTTCCACAAAGAGCTAGTACACCTCTTTTCAGTTTGGCACCACAAGGTAAGGCTGACGTCGGTTAGGACTTGGCTTTCACCTTATCCTTCTTATAAAGTGGTTCAAAGGAAAACTCTACTTAGGGTCATCCCTTTTGGATGAAGTGCAATCCAAAAGTAGGCCCTTCTAAATGAAGTACTGAAATGTAAGAGCAAACACGTCAAACAAAGGTCCAATTGTCCCGTTATAAGAAAAATAAGGTGCAACTAAATTAGGCACACACACATTTGTAGTTATCAATTGTCCCTTATGAAATTGAAGTGTTTGGCATTCATGTCCATTGTCCCTTAGAAAATTGAGGTGTTTTTGCATTCATGTCCATTGTCCCTTAAGAAAAGAAGTATGTTCCTAAGACTTAGATTACCGAAATGATTTTACTCAATTATCCCTTAAGAAGGCAATATGTTTCTAAGACCTAGTGAGATAAATCAAGATTTCTTCAATGCTTGTCCTACATGAACATATTAGAAAAACCAATTTGCTTTGTGTGAGTGATAAGAAGCTGCAAGAAGTCAATTAGTTCCACCAAAACTCACAAGTTAGCAAAAACAAATCAATTTGACCAACAGTGATGTACTGTCTTACCGAAGGCGATTGACTGTGATACTAAAAGTACTGTACTATGTTGCCGAAAGTGATTTGCTGTAGACCAAAGGTGACTCACTGTGCTACCAGAAGTGCTGCTTTAGATCCAAAAGTGATGTACTATGCTACCAGAAGTGCCGTCCTGAGCTACCAAAATCGCTTTACTATGTCAGATTTTAAAAAATCTATACCTTATCAAAGTGAACTAGGTCCAAACATGATTCCATGGTTGTTTTGAAGTTCTGAGATGTAATATTTGATAGATCTATATTCTGGAATCAAGAAAACTCAAAGGATGTTGCAAATAGATAGGTTAACTCAAATATCAAAAATATCCCTAAATACGTCAGCTTAGGAAGTATCAAAGACAATTGAAAGATAAATAAATCAGCTTGTTAGTCAAATCAATGATAGGTCTATGAGTAAAACCCTGTAAAAATCACCCAAAATAAGATCAAAAAAACCTAAATTTCTAAAAGCACTTTACGATACTACCAATAGCACTGGACTATGTCACCAGAAGCGCTCTATTGTGCTGCCAGAGGTGCTGTAGTATCACCCAAGGGCGCTATACTGTGCCTCCAAAAGTGCTTTAAGATACTGCCAATAGTGCTTTTCTATGTCTTTTGCACTGTTCCGTACTGTACTTTAAAAAAATCAATTTCTTAAAGAAAAAGAGGGATTAGTGGGTCCCACTGGGCGTGCCAGAATGTGTATGAGGAAAATTGATTAAATTAAAACTAACAAATCAAAAACCCAATAACATAAAGAGAACCAATCTAAATAAAATCTATTACCAATAAATCAATGAAATATGAAAGCTTTTACCAAGATTTGTATTGTTCTCTTTGGATGAATGTGGATTGCTCAATAGTGCTGCGAAACCATGTTTGCAACAAGCAAGTAAAGTGCTCAAAGATCAATGTCAAAAGATCGTGAAGTTGCTCAATCGATACGATGTATGCTCAAAGCGCTATTAAAGGATGCCTGAGAATAAGTGATCGAAGAGGATTTGTGAAGGAGATGAGGGGGGTTTATATAGGTTTCAACAGAGATCGATCAACGGTCCAGATAATTTAGAAGAATCAATGAAGGAGATAAATCAAATAACCATGATGAATGTGCACATGACATGTGTCAATCCATAAGAATATTTTTAGTAAAAATATGATGAAAACAAGACTGATTGAATAGATAACTCAACTTGTAATTTTGCCTTTTTTAGAGTTCTAAAAATAAGACTAATTATGCACATGAGTTAACAAGATATTTTAAGAGGCATTGGAAGATAATTGAAATTAAATAAATAAATTTATTTATTTAATTTAGCATGAGAGAGGAACATAAGATTATAGATAAAAAATTTGATTTTATTTATTTTTAAAGGATTAGATAATTTAAATAAATTTGCATGATTTATATAAATTTAGAAGAACAATTGACTTTAATTAAATAATGTAAATTATTTAATTGTAGATAAGATAGAATTGGATGAATTAATTAAATAATTGGATTTATTTAATTAATGGAGACTTGAAATTTGACAGAGGATAATGATTTAATTAAATAATCAAAATTATTTAATTTTGGAAGAATAAGGTTGATTTTGCCGAAATTAATTAAATAAAGAGGATTTATTTAATTAATGTTAAGTTTTGGAGTTTTGGAAGAATTTAATGAAATTAATTAAATAATTAGATTGTTGAAAGTATGTGATTTAGAAGAAATAGATGAAATTAATTAAATAATTAAATTATTTAATTAACGTTGAATGCAGGTGATTAGATAGATTAGACGAAATGCAAGTGATTCGAAGACATGGTCATTTTAGGGTGTCTACATGTTTAAATGTAGGATTTCAAACAATTCTATGCTTGTAAAGCTACTTCAGTAAGTTTAGTGTACTTACCCAATATGTGATAGTTGTAGAACTTCGCCCTGTTGAACTCCTAGCTTCCCACATGACAATCCTTGCAAATGAATGCCAAAACAATGTCGAGTTCAGTCATGGCATCATTAATATCAACCTTACGCTCATATTTCAAGTTTGAATGTGTGCCATTGATTTCCACAAGATCTGAGGGCTGTTAAGAGTTATGCATTTAATACCACAACTAGTAATAATGCCCTGACAATTTGTACCGCAACACCACTGCCTCTTTCTTTAATTGGTGCGGGATAGCGAGGTGTATATTGCTATACCGTAAGCTTCCTTATGCTTCATCATGGGGTAGAAGGACTCTTACCGCTATACCACATGTCTTAGAAGTCTTCTTCACAGTACTGCAATTCTTACCACACTACTGCTCTTTATTATCTCATTCCTTATGGGGTGGCGGGTTGTTCCCCACTATACTGCAAGCTTCCTTATGCTTCATCGTAGGGCAGCAAGACTCTTACTGCTATACCGCATGTCTTAGTAGTCTTCTTCGCAGTACTGTGGTTCTTACTATACTACCGCTCTTTATTATCTCCTTCCTTGCGGGGTGGCGGGTTGTTCCCTGCTATACCACATTGTTCACTTTTCCTTACCATGGTACTACAGTTATAATGTAATTAATCTCTTTTATACCGCCCAACCACACCTTTATTATAATACCCCCATGGTATTGCGATGAATACTTTTATGTTGTCTATTATATATTGCCAGCCCACTAAGGGTTCAATTGTTGCTGCGAGATTGTGGTAAAGGACTTTTATGGATGTAAAATAGCTAGACATGTTTTTTCTTAAGTATATATGATGAATTTTTGGCTTTGTATAGGTCTTTCAATGTTAGTTAGACCTAAAAAGTTTATATGTTTATTTATAGTAGGGAGGCTTAGTCAAAATTAAAAAGGAATATAAGGGTCAAGGCTCAGGTCATGGAGCTCAAGGTTAGTTGTGATGATGGAACTAGGCAAAATTTTAAGGTTCTAACACACCTCATGATGAACTAGACTATGTTTTTCCTTCATCCTGCTTGTGTTATGTTTTTATGAGTTATTTTCTTGTGAATATATCCCTAAGGAAAATTTGTCTGATACCTGTAATTGTAAACATCTTCTTAGTTTTTGACTACAAATTCTTTTTAATCTGTAAACTGAATTCTATTTTAAGTTTCCATTTGCAGTTAACAGTGGATTGGAAAGTCAACAGTTATCAACTTATGAACTCAATAAAGTTTTACTGATTCAAGTTGCCGATGTATACATTATTGTTTATTTGGACTTTAGGAAATGAAGACAAGGGCTATAAGGTGCAAATTAGATGAAAGTGATCATAATGCTGAAACTTCAGTGACAGATTATGAGCGCCTTCATAGAGAAAAAGTGGCCAAGAATAATGAATATTTATTGAGTCTTGGTTTGACAAGCAGGCAAGTTGTAAATCCACTAAGTAGTATATTATTTGTTTAATAGTGTTTAATGAAATTTTATAGGCAAGAGATGTATGTATTCAAGACATAATATGATATTTTTTTGTTTTATAGGCAATGAAAAGAGTGCAAAGAAAATGTGGAGAAAAAACAAAAGGAAAGAAAAGATACAGTGACACCATCTTGTAGAAGCCTACGCTTATGTGGTTTAACAAATGCAGTTGGTGAAAACAATAGTTGTAGTGATGATCATGTGTAACCTAATATAGCACATGGTGATATGCAGCCTAATATAGCACATGGTGATCATGTGCAGCCTGATATAGCACATGGTGATCATGTGCAGCCTGATATACCACATGGTGATGTGCAACATTGTGATGATCTCTTAGCACAAAGTCTAAGAGAGATTATTGAAAAACATTAGAGCAAAGGAACATCAGGTCTGCAGATGATTTATTCAAGATTAAAGGATGTGTTTGAAGTGAAATCTGTGGAGACTAGTACTCATGATCTACCTACGCATGCCATATCTAATGTGGCCAAGGAGCATGAAGTTCCAGTTAATGAAAGTCATGAAGAGAGACCACTTGCATATGTTGTGCCTTAGAGTGCACCTATTGCATCTAGAACT
Source organism: Cunninghamia lanceolata (assembly GCA_027924645.1). Classification (NCBI taxonomy): domain Eukaryota; kingdom Viridiplantae; phylum Streptophyta; class Pinopsida; order Cupressales; family Cupressaceae; genus Cunninghamia; species Cunninghamia lanceolata. The sequence continues at coordinate 13,529,599 of BSBN01000655.1, forward strand.
TTTGATGGAACTAGTGGATCAGCCAGAAATATTGGTAGTGGTTTAATAGAAGATGTGGATGCTTTTGTCAAAAGACAAAGATTGAGTCAAGATTTGTACAGATCTACAAAGAGGAATGCAAAAGAAATAAAATTAGAAGGCAAGAAACCATTCTTGCTTGAGGCATCGAGAGATGGTGAGCCCATTGGGCCAAATGCTGCAAAGTGGGCCTCCGAGTTGGGTGTAAGATGTAGGGCCCATTTGGATATTTGCAAATCAAGTTTTGCAGAGCAAGATCCATGAATTATGGAAAATGTTATACAAAAAGTGGAAAATGCTTTTGAGACTACTAGTGGACAAATCTCTAGAAAATATTACAAGAAAAGAATGAGAATTTTGATGAACAATTTTAGATACAATTGCATAAAAATAGTCATGGAGGGAAAAGAGAGGTTAGACTCCACTCTATCTCCCATACAGTGGGAGGTATTGAAAGAAAGTATGTATTCCGAAGAATATTTGGCAAAGAGTAACAGAGGAAAGAGAGCAAGAGATAATGTGAGGGCTGGATATACATTTGGCTGAGGTGGGTTGCATGCCAAAATGGACAAATTTGGAGTAAGTGTATGGCTTTTTGGTTTAATTTACATTGTGTTATTTATTTCAATTTTTTATTGAACTGACTATATGTTGAAATTGACATTATATTTTAGGTGGAAAATAGTAATAGAGAAGTAGGTGCAGAAGATATTGTCAATTATATGGCAGCACTAGATCCTAGTAAATCTAAGAGTAGGATGAAGTGGAAATCTAGTTCATAAACAGAGATTTCACAGCCATCTGTTACCTGGCTAGTAGGATCAGCCTCTCCAGATCATGTCAACTCAAATGAAGGATACCAACATGTAGTGAATTGCATATACAGTCTCAGTTAGCAAGTTTCACAATTGGTTGCCTCCGTTAACCCTATAGTTTCTGCATGGAATGAGCATAAATCCATGAATTCAGATGAGGTAGGAGGCTCTATTGATCTCATTTCTTGTTTGGTAATTTTGTGTACAAATGCCTCTTAATATGTAGATTATTGAAATCTGAGCGTAGGAGAATCCAACCTAGCTTCTTTATTGTTGGAATGATATAGAAAATGTTCTTTTGGATAAATTTATAGCTTGCATTCTTTACTTGACTATTGAATGCTTTGTATGTTTTTTTGCATGATGGTTAAACCACATGCAGAGCAATTTTATCAAAGCAACAAGAAAATGAAAATGCCTTCATGATGTCAACAGAGCTGCCGATATTGATAGTGATCATGATGAATTGGACAAGAATGTGCAGCACAGTCATCATAGTTATGCTAAAGTTGATAGTTATCAGTTATATGTCCCAATGTTTTGTTATTCTTCATTCTTAAAATGTTCTTTTGGACAAAAAATTATAGCTTTTGTATTCTTTAAGTTGTAAGTTAATATGTCCCAATGTTTTTTCATTAATTCTTCATGCTTAAAATGTTCTTTTTGAAAAACATTTATAGCTTTTGCATTCTTTAATTGACTTATATTAATTTTTGCATGATGATTAAACCACATGCAGAGCAATTATATGAAAACAAAACGAAAAGAAAAAGGCCCTGTCAATAGAGCTCTCTGCAAAACTGTACAACTTCATGTCAATGTTAATAGTGATAATTATGATGATGAACTTGATGAGCATGCACATGATATTTATAGAAGTAGTCGTGCTGAACTCGAGGAGAGTGCTATGAAACCACGTGCAAGTAAGTACTATTCAAGTAAGTAATGGTTGTTTTATTATGAAATAAGGGTAATCATTACCTTTTTGATAGAAGTTGGTTAGAATAGTAGTGAAGTGTAATTAGCTAGTATACATAGATTATGGAAATAAGGGAGAACATATAACTTACATATGGAAGCTTAGAGCTTAGTTGTAATAGAGTGCATACATAGATTTTGACAATGCATTAGTGCATTGTGTTTGGGGATGTCATGGTCCTTAGTTGGGGGGAATTCATTGCCAATCCATGTCTCTTTCTGGAGTACTTGTATAGTCTAGCACTATTGTAGTCTTGCCCTCCATTTGTTTGTACCTCACAATAGGTTAGTTTTTTTTTTTTCAAAGTAAAAAGTTGCTTCTTTGTTATTCAACAGAATAAAAAAAGCACATACAAAAACTAATTTGTTCCAAGACATAAGACATTACATACAGCTGTCAAAAACAATATAATGTGTATTTTATTTATTTTTGCAGACATTTAATATTGATAAACTCCAAGAAGAGGATAAAGTTGGGGTGTTGGATCCATTTGATGGTGTTGCTGTGGGCATTGGGCGAATTCACTCATTATCTATTGTACATGGAGTTAAATTGAAAGGAATAGGAGATGCAAATGTAAATATTTTAAAGGTCACAAGTAACATACCCCTTGCTTATGAAGACAAAATAGATGGAGTTGTCCATCTGAAAGAGAAAGAAGGGACTTTCACACGGTGGCCACTAAAATATTTGAAAAAAATGACATAGTTGATGCTTATCATGTACGAGCTATTAGACAGCTTGGCCCACTGCTTTATGCAATAGTTTGAATGTGTTGTTCAAAGATCTTAGTGTTTTTTTGTCTATTTTAGATCTGTATAAGCAAAAAAAGGCATTGTAACTCAGTTTTCTCAGTCACAACACTAAGAAACACACTTTGTAACACATATTTCAAAGCAAAGACACATATTTAAGTCTTATGGGTTTTTTGGACTTGATTTTATGTTTCTTTCCTCCCTAAACATTCAGCATCATTGCCTTATATGCCTTTATGAAAAGATTCTAGGGTTATTATTGGCTGCATTGAAGGATAGAGCTTCATATATGAGATGTCATGAAGACAGTCATGAAGACTCAAGGAGCATAAATGATAGTGAGAGAGAGATAAAGTACACAATTCATACCATAGACAAAGTGAGATGAGTCTTAAGCTATTGTAATCAAGGGTGGTGTGTTATTTTTTGAGAAAGGAAGGGCAGTTGGCAATGCACAAAGATCAATGAGGAAGATTACAGTCATAAGGTGATGATGTTAGCATTTCATCAAGGCTTTGGAAGCAACCAATAGACAAATTTATAGAAGTCTTAAATAGCAAAAAGGACAACTACTAATAATGCTATTATTACAAGGCATATATTTTACATGGCAGTATAGTTGCAGGAATATAACAGTTTCATAAACCTATGACAGTCTACAAATGAAAGTCTAAATTATGTATACTTATGGGTGACTGTTCTATAATAGAGAGATAATGAGTGCATAGAGGTAAGATGTTCATAGTGAGTGGAAATGGTCAATGGTTCCCAGGGATATAGGCATAGTAAGCATGGTTTCAATGGCATGAACAAAGGAATAGAGGACTACAGTGTTAGAATTAAAAGGCAAGTATACGAAAGTTGCAGGGCAATCATCTAGAAAGTAAGTATGCATAGTTTAGTCACCACAATGAGTGAAGACCAAGGACACTAAATATGTGTGAGGCTGATTATTTTACCTTCCTTATTTTGATTGTTATGCATTTCAGTTGATGACATTATCAGACTTTTAGTGACTATGGTTTCATTATGCAGACTTGATTTTATCTCCTGATTATGATAGGACAATGATTAGACATATGTGATTCGATTTGATTAGATTTGATGATATTTTTGTGATTCGACATATGAGATATATTAGATAATGTTTTGTGATGAGGTTCTAGTTATTTATGTGATGTGGACTATTTGACATGTGATTGAAAAATGCAGTTTAATTTGGAATTATGTATTGATGATTATTGTTGTATTCGATTGCGTGAATTTAATTCCAGTTGCTTCGGCTATGATTATTCATGATATGATTGACACTTGATCGAGATGTGCAAGTTTTACATTCCCTGGCCACAGGAAATTGGAGGTAGAATTCACACCAATGTTATCCCCTGTGAAACTGATTCATTCCTAAGAGGGATAAGGATCATGTTTGAAATTGAATGTGATTTAAGTGCTTGATTTAATTTTAATCTTTTGGCCTAGTACCCTTTGTTTAAATTGATTAATAATAAGTGTTGTATAAATTTTATTTGACTTACGCCACTTGGTATTTATTTTATTTTTTTTTAGGCCATTTAAAGTGGATTTATGACCCCTTTGTGAACCTTAGTGTCCCAAAAGTTACCCTAGTTGGTTACCCATGGGTTTAGGGTCAATTTTGACCTACTAACCCTTGGATTAACTCACTTTTGGTCACTCTAAACTATGGTTTAGTCAGAGTGACGAAATTTGAAATTAGGGAAGGTGGGAGATGAATCATGCCTTGGGAAAGACTCATCTCCCTTCCCAAAGTTTGGGAATCCTTTCCCAAGGAAGACTTGGGAGGTCTCCAAGACTCCCAAGTGTGTGGGAACTTCCTCCAAGACTCTCACACACATGTGAGAGCATCTTGGAGGGAGATGGCTCTTTGAGAGAATAAGAGGATGCCATATGGCATCCCTTATCCTCTTGGAGGTTTGAGGGGGAATGCCACCTCACCACTTGTCCTCTCACACATGTGTGAGAGCACAAGTGGATAAGGTGAGGATTGAGATGGAATGGGAGGATGACACTTGTCATCCTCACACTTCCTCTCCCTTGCAAGTGGCATTGGAGGAGGAAGGAGAAGGTGACAAGTGTCACCTTCTCATTCCTCAAGGCCAAATTGATGGCCTATATTATCTCCTCTTGTTGAGGAGTGTGGGGTTCTGGCATTTTTGGAGTTTCTTTTCTATTTTAGAGGAATTTGGGAAAGTTGAAGGAATTGTTGGAGATTGGAAGGTTTGGGAAAGCTTGGAGCTCTTCACCAAACATGCTTCCATTATAGGGCTTTGAAGGTAAGCCTCTTAAACTTTGTTTCTTCACCCTTGCTTATTTAATGTGTTGTGTTGTAGTTTTTGGTTGTTTTGTTGTTTGTATTATTTTTGTGTGGGATGGAAGTATGTTGAGAGCACCTCCATTGGAGGTAATGCTCAACTTGTTTGGGTAGGGGAAAGGAACCTCCTTGAGGTCACTCCCACATTGTGTATTTATGCCTTGAGGGTTTTTTTGTTGAGGAGATTATTGAATGGCAAGAGTGCCATGGAGATTATTTTTGTAATTTGTGGAGAGTGGTGGTTTTAGGAGATTTTGGCTTGAGGCCATGAGATCAGTATTTCATCATTTGGGTGGTTTTTGAAGTAGAGGGGTCCATTCCCTACACTCATTGAACTCATTATCATGAGTTGAGTTTTGTGTTAAACCTTGGGTCTGTTTTGTGTTGTTGTGTTTGATTTTGTTGTGAAGTTGTTGCACCCGTCTGAATCCCTACCTCCCTAGCTCAGGGGTGACCCACTTGCGGGTCTACGGTAGGGAGGAGGGCATTTCGAAGTGGCTGGGTTGTTTTTTTGTTGTTGTGTTAATTGCAGGTTTTGAGTGAAGAAATGGAGTTGTTGTGGAGCTCATTTTGGGTGGCTTAGTTGTATTTTCTTGGCTGTTGAAGCCATGGCCATTGTGGCCTTATTGTATTTTATTTTTGTGAAAGTTTGCTAATTTATTTGCCATGGGGTTAGCTGTGATAGATAAGGAAATGTAAACATTTTGTTATTTTATTTAATGCTATTTTCTTCCTATTTTTGTGGAGTTGAGAAGTTGTGAAATGCATGTGAAGCTAAATTTATTTCTCTATCATTGTTCCTTTCCAAAAATATACATTAGATGCTAAATAAATTTTGTGGTATCTAAAGAAAGAAGAGAGAGAGTTTAAAGAGTTTTTTTTTTTAAATTTCTTGGAATGTTATGTTATTAAATTACTGTTCTAGAATTTAGGTCACTGCATATTTATTGGAAAGTAAAATATTTACCTTACAAACCCTTTAAAAAAAAAGGGGATACATATATGAGTGCTATTAAATGGAATGTATTGTAAACAAGAAAGAGAAAAAAAAATTGAGTTTAGTTTTCTGTTTGTAGGACTGAAAGTTATTTTATATTAATTGTTGTTGGGAAGAAAACAAAATTCAGATTACAAGGCATTCTCTACCTTATTTGCATTCTTTCAAAAAACAATATGATAGGGTTATTCATGAATATTTATACTCAAAAAAATAAAATGGAGGAGTGTTATTGGTTATCCTATGTTAGATTTGCAAGATAGTATTCTATTTTAAACTATTGTTTTGTGTAGGTGAGTGCAAGGTGAATTTGTATGAAGCTATTTGTTATTTTGTTATTTAGAAGTCAAGCTCACTGTTTTTTTTAATTTCTATGTATATACTGTGCATAGAAGAAGTCCCAAGGATAATACATTTTCTGTATGCTTTAATATACACTTATATATACACATATATATATGTATATATAAGAGCATATATAGATTTATATATAATAGCAGAAAATAGTATTATACTATGATGTAGTGTTATGGCTGAGCATATATTTCTGAGTATATATATATATATATATATATTACAACTGATGAAATTTGGATTAAAAAAAGGAGAAAATTGTGATTAATAGATCCGTCGGCAAACTGCTTGTACAACAAGCAAGTTACTAAGAAAAAAAATGTAGAGGGTCTAGGATGGGCGACGGCGCCCATCCTAGCCCCCGTTTCCCTATCCACCGTGGCCAACCTTGTATTATGGGTGTGGGGAGCTCCCCACACCCCCTCCCCCTTCTCCACGAATCTCCCCATCACATTCCCCAGGCAACGTAGCCTTACCCCTCCTACGGCACTTCGGCCCCAGCGCCCTCACTATAGTTCCGGTGCGCTTCTTCAAACATCCCACTCCCCACAATCCCCCTCGGCAGCAGCATCCCCATTACCTCCAACAGATCTCCACCATGAGTCCCTTCCACCGTGGCCTCTTCACATTGTTCGGCCCTCCATTGCCTTCAAACCCTGCAACAGATTCTCAACCTTAACATTTTTTTATTATAATCTCTACTCTAGAATATATATATATATATATATATATATATGCTATCACACAAACACAAAAGAAAAGGGGTTTAAACAATAAACTATGATTGTATATACCTCTGGATACCTTCCATGGCCTCCATTGTGGCCTTCAAACCCTAACCTGCATGAGAGGGAGGCAAAACAACAAAGAACTAGTAGAAAAATGAGATAAGAGGATTAGGGTTCCTCTTAGAGATAACTTATTAAAAAAAAAAAAGAATTAGGACAAACATTAAAATTAGAAAACAATGAAAAGTAATTAGGGCCTCTATTTTAGAAAACAATATCTTTTTTTTGTGAGGGAAATGTGAGGAGAGGGTTTATTTCTCATTTCTTTTAAAATTTGCCTTTTTGCTTTTGTCCATTTCACCTTTGGAGTTTTATTTATCCTTGTTTTAAAAAATTCAATGGGGTTTGCATTTGAATTAATTGCCTTGTGAAATTATTTTATCTTGGGGATAGATTTTATTCAATTTGGGAAGAATTTTTATTCCCCTTGATTTAAATTTATCTTAGTTGGGACTTTAATTTTTATTTTTCCCTAGCGGGATTTTGATCCTTTATTTATTATCTTTTTTATCATTATTTTATGGGATGAGTTATTTAAACTCTCCTCCTTCTATATTCAATATTTGAGTGAGTTATTAAATATAATTATATTTAATAACGGACTCGACTTTTCTTTTTGGTTTTATCTGATGTCTTGTCATTTAATTTTATTTATTTATTCTTAAATTTTATTTATTTACTTATTGGTGATTTATTTTAAAATTTATTTTGCATTTATCTAAAATGCGTTATGCTGTCAAAATTTTGCTAGATTTCTAGGGTTTGATTTTGGTGTTATTTTATTAGCTTTTCATCCACCATCCCACTTGAATCATGCGCCCATCAATTCCATCATTTACTTAATCATTTTTCAATTTTATTTTAACCGGAGTTGAGATAGGTTTCGAAGCTGGCAGATTCATCTTCACACCTAGTAAACTAGGGGTTTAGCTTTAAATCAGTCTAACCCTAAAAGTGACACACTTCTTGTCGCATATCCCCTAGACGGTTTTCATCATCGCGGTTATATTGACATGTTTACGCCTTATGCGAATTGCCACCGAGCATGCAGACACGTGCGAGGAGGTTCCTAGGGATAGGTAGAAAAGTTTTTCGCAGTTCGTGTCATGACCACATGGTAAATGTGGGCGTGACATGTGTGTTGTCTATCGTGACCACATGGGAAATGCGGGCATGACAATATGACTACCTACCAAGTGTTCAATGTAATAGAGGTAGGGTAAGTGAATAGTTTGGACTCAAAAAGAGGCTTTTGAAGATGCATTAATGAAGGAAGAATCTGATTACATGCCCTAAGAGGACCTGATATCTTTAAACTCAATAAAAACATGTCCCATAAGCAGTGCTGATGATAGTACAAGACACAAGAATACAGTGATGTTTCATTAAGGAAGCCTAATCTAGTCCATGTTTCACATTATGAATATCCTATCATAGACTTGAATACATATGACAGTGCATTTCCTTTGGTTGCAGTTAAGAAGGACAAGTGCTAGACTGATGGGGCAGCTTAGATGACCTATGGTAGTAGTTAGGTTGGTTGAGAATTAGTTACTGATAGTTCACTTTTTGGCAAAGCATTGTAAACTTGGAGAAGTTTCTTTTTTTTCATTTATGTGCATTGTAACTCATATTTTCAATCTTGTGACTGAAAATAAATATTGTAATACTCTATTTCTAAGCATTTTTCAAGAAAGATAGATATTTCAGAGTTGTACAAGTTGTAAGAACTGTTGGGAATTAAGGCGTCTCAACCTTGGTAATTCCTTGTATTATTTTCATTGTATTTATTTATTCATTGCCTATGTTGTAAATTAAATTGTAAATTCATATTGTCATCTTGTGGGATGTGGCACATTGATGTGTCATCCTACATGGAAGATGACAACTTGTAATTTTGTCCTCACATGAGGAGATAGGCATCCCACTTTGTGGTAGGAATATTTTGCCATGTGTCAGCAACTTGGATGTTGTGTAAGGGAATTTTGACCGTAATGGTCATGACAGATTCCTATGATGAAGTTATGACATGTAAGATTCAGAAATAGGAGATTCTATGATAGGTGAAGACATGTGTCGAAGAGCATCTTTGAAAAAGGCATCTTTGGGTGCCCCAAGGTGGACTATGACATGTTGTAAGAGAATATAATATTTATAGCTTGTTTATGACAGATTCTTTTATAGCTGTAAGTTGTAACTACTATGACAGATTCTATGACGGTCGTTAGAGTCGTAAGAGCATCTGTCATAGCCCATTTTGGAAATAGGTGACCTCTTTGGGATGGGGTGTGTGGACAAGTGTTAGAAGCATCTTACAATGTTCACCAGGAGTCCATAGGCATGGGTTTTGGGCCATGAGGCCAAGTTGGATGCCCATTCCAAGATAAAGGCAATTTTGTCTTGTATTTTCTATATAAACAGGTGCTTGGAGGAGATATATTATAGGTTTGACAGGTACTATTATGCTACCAGTTTGTCTCTAGATATAAGTGTTGAAGACCCTTGAGAGCTTGCATTACAAGTGTATTGTAAACCATTTCAGTTTTGTTAATACATTGTGCATGTTTTGCAGTGTGGGGTTTTTCACCTGATAAGGGTTTTCCCCACATATATCTTGTGTCTCTCTTCTTCTGTCTCACTTTCTTGTTTATGTGTTTGCTACAATATCTCTGTTCTCTTTGTTAGTGGGTTTAACATTGCTGCAATAGTAAGGATAAAATTGAATTTGCACTCTCCTCCCCTCATTAGATTAGTGTAGGAAGTGATTTCAACACACCTAGCTTCCTTTCAAGAACACCTTTCTTTTAATAAAGTTCAGCGATTTTGCCTTCTCAATGGTTGTCTTTATATTCTGTGCAATTGATGATTGATGTATATTTCTATGTTTTATGTTTATATCCTCAAATATCAGTCAATTAAAATGACTAAATATACTACTAATTGATGTCAATTAATAATTAAATTGACTAAATATACTAGTAATTGACAAAAAATAGTGACCAGTGAATAAATATGACTAAAATACTACCAATTGATAGAAATTAGTGAACATCAAATAAATATGACTAAATATACTACCAATTGATAGAAATCAGTGAACAATGAATAAATATGACTAAATATATGACCAGTGTTAAATCGGTGAATAAAAATGACTAAATATACTACCAAATTGATCAAAATGATGATTAAAATTAATGACTAAATACACTACTAATGGACATAAATCAGTGAATAAAAATGACTAAATAAGTGACTAGTTAACAACAATTAATGACTAAATATATCAGTGAATAAAAAATGACTAAATAAGTGACTAGATTACAACAATCAATGACTAAATATACTACCAAATCGATCAATCAAAACAACCAATAAATGACAAAATGGTTTAGTCATCAATTTGGTTGCATTATAAATGACTGGCAATAAACTACTAATGGTCACGTGACCATGTTTTGTCATTTATAAGCAGTTTTTAGTAGATTTTTGTCATATATTGTTGTTTCTCTACTAGCATCCCCTCGAGTTGATGACTATTACTGGTTGATCCTAGGGCTACCCAAAAGGTCTAGCAATGCAAACATGACCCACGCCTCAATTAAAGTAGTTGTTATGATCTAAATCTCCATGTCACTCAATTTTAGTGACTAACTGAAATAGCTATTAATTGGCGTCAGTTCCAACTGAAGGCAATGCCACCAAACACCACGCCATTCCAAGAAATCACTCAAGTTCACCAACAGCCAAGTTGATACAAATCTCTGATCTTCAGTAAACCATAGTGGAATCATCAATGTAATAAATAAGCAACTGGCTTTAATTCTAGTTTGATGTAGTTAGGATCACTGATAGTTATTTCCTTTTAATAAAGCTCAACTGTATAAATAGGAGCAAATCATCTCTTTAAGTTAGTTGTAGATTTTGATAGCAAATTGTAATCCGTTTATATTTCTAGTTAGAGGAAAATTCCTTGTTTTTTCATTTTTGTATCCATGTCGATTTCTGGACTTTGATTTAATGCAAATGAAGGGGGAATTCTTTTGAAAGTTTGTTCAAGCTCAGAGGATCGTCTCTAGCTGGGAAAGCAGGGCTCGCTTCCCCAAACTAGAGTAGATCACTTGGTATTTTATGCAATTCTGTTTTGTCTTTCTGTATAGTGAAATTATCTATGTATGTTAATCTTGTGATGTGTCCTCTCTTTTCTATATAATTGTTTAGCTAGTTATCACCTGCAGGTTTGTTTTATAAATTCTAAAAATACCAAAAATAGGATTGTGATTTCAACAGCACTGATATATTCAGAGTGCTTCTTTGTTGTGATTTGACAATGGATTCAATTACCTTGAAGTTCTATTTCAGCATTTAAGATAGCTTCCTTCTAGCAATTTAACTAGTTTCCCTTCAAGCAAAGTGTGTTTATTTCTTCAGCAATTAGACTAGTTTCATTTCAAGCAAGTGTGTTTATTTCCAAAGAAATTAGAATAGTTCCTTTCCAAGTATGTGTGTTTCCTTTCAAGCAAATAGATAGTTTCCATTCCTTGCATGTGTGTTTCTTTCTGCAAGATAAGTAAACCAGACTTTGTCCACCAACCACCAATTCGGATTCACTCCAAAATCCCCCACACTAAGAGTCTTATCACAGATCACTCCAAACACTTCTAGATTGATAACCATCATGCCTTGCAGTACATCAATAGTCAAGGTAAGTTAAACTAGAGACATATGAAATGGGTGGAATTCTTACAAATTTATTATTTTGTCTTGAAAGATAGGAGTGGTAAGTCAAACAGGGTCTTTATTGATGACTGAGTTAAGGGTCAGTGTTGTTGGCTTTGATGCAATGAAATAATTGTATCCTGATGATCTTAATATAAGGAAGCATGGAAAGTTCATAGAAATCCAGTGGAGGGAGATAGGAAGCCATGGTTAGACTATTTCATCTAGGATGGCTTGTTGTTCAAAGGACATAAATTATGCATACCTAGAGGTTCCATGAAAGAGAATCTAATAAGAGAAAAACATAGTGGAGGCTTGAGTGGACATTTTGGAATAGATAAAACCTTGGCACAATTGATTGAAGGTTATTTTTGGCCTAGAATGAGCATAGAAGTGAGGAGATCGGTACAAGGTTGCAAAATTTGCCAGTATGCTAAAGGAGCAAGACAAAACACAGGATTATATCAGCCATTGCCTATACCAAAAAGATTGTGGGAGCACTTAAGTATGTATTTTGTTTTGGGTGTGCTTCAAAAACAGAGAGGTAATGATTCTTTTTTTGTAGTGGATAGATTTTCAAATATGGTTCATTTCATATCATGTCAAAAAACTAGTGATGCATCCCACATAACTGCATTGTTTTTCAAAGAAGTAGTTAGGCTGCATGGATTACCTAAGAGTGTAGTCTCTGACAAGGGTAAAAAGTTTGTTAGTCATTTTTGGCATACATTATGGAAGAAGATGGGCACTAAATTGGGATTCAGTTCAGCCTATCATCCCCAGATTGATGGACAAACCAAGGTTGTGAACAAAAATTTGGGAAACTTGTTAAGATGTCTAGTGGGAGACAAACCACATCAATGGGATCTTATCTTGGCACAATCAGAGTTTTCTTACAATAATTTAGTAAATAGAAGTACAAGAAAGAGGCCATTCCAAATAGTTTATGGTTACAGCCCAACAAGTGTTGATGAGCTGTGAGATAGTGCAGACTTGAACAGGAAGAGTGTTGTCATAGAAGATTTTGTAGAATACACTCATGAGGTTCACAAGGAAGTAAAGAAACAGTTGGAAAAGAGTTCCAGGAAATACAAAGAAAATACTGATATGCATAGGAGGGAACAAGAATTTTAGGTAGGAGACTTAGTTTTGGCACATTTGAGGAAAGAAAGGTTTTCACAGGGAACATACAATAAGCTAAAATTCAAGAAGCTAGGCCCATGCAAGGTGATAAGGAAGTTCTCATCCAATGCCTATGAAATTGAGTTAACAATAGGGATAGACATATCTCCTATTTTTAATGTTGCTGATCTATACAAGTTCCATGAAGGTGAAACAAGTTCACAAGGAAGTAAACATTCACATTTTCCTGATGCCCAAGGCTGGATAGATTACTTGTCATAAAAGATGGATGAAGTGGATAGAGTGATAAACTCTAGAGTGGATAAACAGACTAGAGGCAAGGACTACATGGAATATCTGGTTAGATGGAAGAATAAACCTACAGATGAAGCTTCTTGGCTAAGTGTTGCAGAACTTGTCAAGTATGGGATTCAAGTTCCAGACTTGCCAAAATGTTCATGAGTTGTTCAACTCTTGGAACATTTCAGTTACCTAGCATGTTTGATGTAGGAGCATCCAGGTCCACAAGCAATCCTCATCAACTAGAAAGATGTTTTTCTTTCTTGTTTGTTGTTCTTTTTTTTTTTGCAGGAGCAGAGGATTAGATTTGCAGATCTTTTCCATTTCAATTATACTAGAAGCTATTTATCCTTCTCATGCACTTTATCTTATGTTTTATCAATGACCACCTAGTCCCAATTGTCAGTTAGTTAAGTGACAACTTGAGCCTTCAAGTGTCATGTTTTACCGTCCCCTTTCCATAGACTTTTGGTTGTGTGTGTGTCAGGATGATATGGATTGGACACTTGGCACCTTAGTGCAAGCTACCTAGTGTTGTACTTGGTCGAGGTTGTACTGTCACACTATGTACCATTCAGCTATGGCCCCACCACCTCATGAAGGAAGGGATCTAACATCACATTTTCTATTGGTTGCACACCATCACAAGGATAGACTATTGAAGGTGACTTGACTCCACACTGTTGTGAAATTGTGACACTTGTCTGGCGGACCCTTAGTCACAGTCAACAAAAGAAAGGTCCAACATGCACTGTTTTAATTAGTAGCACATTTGTGCAGAGGGTGGTTGTCAGAACCAAGTCAACCTTGTGATGTTGCAATAGGCTACCACATGTACAAGGTCAGCCAAAGGATTTCAAAGGGTAGAGTTAGTGTGTGACCTGCTAACACATGGCCATATCTAAACGAAGACTTGTTAATTCATTTTTGTTGGGTCGAATTTGATTGGCCGCAGATCTTCTCAGATCTCCTGAACTATTCTGGACCAATGATTTAAGTCAAGATTCATCAGTCAAAGTGTTGATTGCCAATCATTGGTGGAAACAAATCTCATTTGTTTCACTGGCTAACTCAAATGCATATAACTGTGGCATTTCATCTGAAGAACAGAGAGGCTAACGGGGTCGAACAGGGGACGAACATTTTTAGGATGATGTATAACGAGTTTTTGAGGACTAATCATGAGTTCTTGGATTTAGTCATGTTTTCTTTTGAAGATATCTAATCTGAGATGAATGTAAGGCTTAGGCCGATGCATGTGTGTAGATCATTGTACTCTTTTTGTAATGTTTTGTTGCATATGAATAAGAGTGTCACATCTCATTTTTTTGACTTGATTATAAATAAGATCTTTAGACTTTTTACTATGATTGATTTACTATGAGTGATTCCACGTGTGTGAAAGTAACTGTCATGAATGTTATAAATGCATGATTTTGAAATTTGAGTTAATAATTGAATATTATTGGTACGATTATGGATGTACATTTTGTTTAGCTTCAACTATGATTTTGGGGAACTAACCTATTAATAGAAATCTAATTGTGACTGAGTACAGGAAGAATGTTGAAGATGAGAAGATGGTTGAGGTAGAGATGTTCTAGCTACCTGATAAGAATTGGCATGATGGATAAACCTGATGCATGCACACACTCACTTAGCATCATATCATATTACATTTTTGATTTGTTTATTGTGCATCTCTATGTGGTTGCTAGTCTGTTTGAGTATTTTATAAAGTAAATAAATGTGATTGATGCTTAATGGATAGATAAATATGTGTTTAGTTGCTTCATTAAGTCCTTTTGAATGCATAAAATTAGTCATGTAAATATTATGTTCCTTCAAATCATATTTAGTAGAGTTGTGTTTATGATATTATGTAAATATAAATAATAATAAAAGTGTTTTCCTATTTATATAATATATATTATTGTTTGAAAACAATATCTTGTTCAGACTAAGAATAAATAAGTTTTATTAAAGATGAATAAATTATATTAATAATATATATTATAATTAGATATCTAAATAAAATAATTAAAGAAAAATCTTTTGTCATGCAAAACTGGGAAGCGATAGTAACAACAAAGTTTAATATTTCAAAGGAGAAATCATGGGTATGGAATGCCAAGGAGCATGCAAACTAGAGGTAACTGAAGTGAAAACAATAAAAAGCCAGCTCTAAATTTGCAATGATAGGAATAGAGGAGGTAAGAGGAATAAAAGAAAAAGCACAGTAACGAAATCTTCATCATGGCTTTCAGCGTCAGAAAGAGAGGAGATTCCCATGTTTTTGGAGTGTAAGGAAGGAGAGAAGGAGGTCTATGACTAGTGACAGGACGAAGGAGAAGTACAGAGAGGAAGGAAAGACCAGCGTTAGGAGGCAGAGATCACTCCTTTTGAAGCCAACAAGGAAAATCGGGTATTTTTCTGTGTATTATATTGCTAAAAGTTGACTGTTATACTATTTAAATCTGGCCTGTGGCTTGTCTATTCTCTGGTATGCATGATAATTTGATTGCCTTATCTATTGGACACTAATTATGCCTTTTTTTACCTTCCTGATGTCTCAGAATTATTCCTGATATCTGTTAGTTGATACATCGTGTCTGAGCATTCATTTTTCTGTGTCATCATAAGATCGCTGCCTCCAAACTATGGAACGACCTGCATATCAATTATAGATTTTGGGTCATTATTTTGAGTGCCTGAATTAAACCTATCTTTTCTAAATATTGGTTAATCTGTATTTTCTTTCTCTGTGGTTGTTTTGGCTTTTCTATCCGTTGGGCATTAGCCTCTTAAAATCAACCTGTTTGGCCAGTATCCATTCGGCCTGCTTGACTGTCGCTGCTCTGAGTCTCTTTGTTATGTCCTCTGTGTCAGATAAATGATTGACCACCTCCATGTTTTATTTGATTTGGTCTTAGATCACCTTCTTTATGCCTTTAGCCTAGACTACCTTCTAAATGGCCTGAAATGGCCTCATCAAAGGTTTAAAATTGTAGTTGTGATCAGCCAACACATAACCACCCTGTAATTTTCTTTCTGTGTGTTTATTAAATTATAGCTACATATATTTTATATCGATAGAGTTAGTATCTTGATTTACCCCATTGGCCAAAATATAGATTTGTCGACCTCTGTTACATTCTTATGTAAATTAGCCTCATTGTTAACAACATGAGTTACTCCTTTATCGTCGCTGGATTTTTCTACTAATTTTGTCTATGTTTCTCCTCTATATCTGTTAAGTTTATCCTCGTATTTTTTTAAAACTTAAGTTGTCGACATTCAATCCCTCTTTGCAATTGCGATATTCAAACATTGTTGGTTATTTTATTCCCTATAGTAGTTAGTTAAAGATTCTTGTCCTTGTTTTAGTCATTCTTGTTGCAAACTATTGTATCTTTCCTGTCACATCTGAATTGTGTTCCTGTAGCGAACCAGACTATGTTTCTATGGTAGATTTAACTCTGTTCCTATAGTAGATAGCAAGGTTCTTGTAGTAGATTAGGATATATTTTCATTATCCTTCAATTGCCTTGTTGTGATTGGTGTTTTAATTGGTAAACTTAATGATGTTAAATAAGCGTATTTCATTTTAATCCATGTTGCGACCTTATTAAGAGGAATTATAAACTTGCTTGCAGATTGAAATTCATAGTTTTAGATTCAAACAGGATATTTATGAAAGATATAGGGGATAAAGAATATACCTAGTTTTGTTGTTCCATGTGTAACTTGAATGTATCTCTGTAGCAGAGATATGATATATCTATTTAACCTACCTTCTTATGATGTCGCTTAAAGATGTTCAATTTGCAAATATGACATTGTTAAACTATATATACATATTTGCATAAATTCCTGTCATCATTTGATTGTATGAAGTCATTAACTTGATTTTTGTTATTCAATTCCAGATTTAGCTTTATCTAAGAAATTATGAGTGAAACATGAGTTAGGGATTATAACCAACTTTACCGCTTTCTATATATATCTTGAATGATTAAATGCAACACTTTGATAGAAATTCTAGTTGATAGAGCAAAAGTAAAGAAGGTGTAGTCGTATCTAGGAAAAAGTATGTGATAAAAGATCTAGACACAAGATTCTTTTGAGGTAATTAAGAATGGAATGAGTTAAGTTATCTTCAGTTTATGTCTCATTATGCATCTTGAATAAACACATGCTTAATCTTTTTCATTGGAATTATTGCTTGAAAGAGAATTCATTTTTGTTGTGCAAAAGAAAGAATTAGTTTGCTTTGAAAAGAAAGCAGTTTCTATTTTATGTGTGTTTGGGGTTAATTCTTGGGCTAGGATGCCGAATGTGGGCAAACAGAGATGGATTTTCCTCTTTTTGGGATTTGACCTTAAACTATTTGAATTGCTTGGGCCTAAGCTGGGAATTCATTGAAATAGATGAATATTTGTGTAGCAAAACTTTATTTATATATATCTCTGCCACATCCTGTTGTGAGACATTTGCATATCATCATTTAGATTTGCATTTAGACTTTAGTTGCATCAGGTGTTCCCTCCTGCTAGTTGTTTCCAGGTTGCTAGACACTTTGTGCAGGGCTGGGTTTCCTTCGTGTCATGAAGGGATCCGGGGAAGTGTAATTGCTTCATGGTTGGGTGGAAAAGCGCCTGAGCCATGTTCCCGTCTCTCAGCTTGTGGATGATCATGTGGGTCAGTGGCGGCTGGAGAGTGTGATTGATTTATTATTTTACTTGATTATTGTACCTTGTTGGATGATTTATGGCAAGAAAGCCAAATGGACATTGTATATTCTTTATAGTGCTAATACCTAGATTAAGCACGTGATTTGTAAGATTTAATGATATTATTGATTAATGTTTATGAGATCTATCTTTTACTTGAGTTGATGTAAATAAGTGGATTATTCACTTCAGTAACTTTTGTTATGGAATGCATACTTTACATTTGGTATCAGAGCGTAGTTCCAACATTGCGAGCTCTAGGGTGTGTGTTTCTTGGTTTATTCGAGCATGTGTGGGTCCTTGTGTGATGGTGTGCGGTGAGTTTCATGTGCCTTCTTTTGTTATGTCTTCCTTGCATGTGTGTGGTGAGGAATACATTGTTTCAGCGTTAGATAGACCCTGGTGGTTGTTGAGAAGTTGCTTATGTGTATTTTCTTCTGGATGTCCTGAAGGCTTGGCATGAGCCTTTACAGTGTATGAACGTACTCGAGTGACCATTGTAGGGTCATGTTCATTCTTGTGTGACCACCTTTTGATAGTGAAGTTATGATAACCTTTGTGTGAAATAAAATACTATGTTCTTGAGTATGATTGAACTCGGTTTACTCTTTTAAGAGTTATGCATTAGTATGTGCAAGAGGATGTTTGATCATTTGCTTGACATATTTAATAATTTCCTCTGCATGGTGACTGGTAATGCTTTCTTCAAATACATATTGAATTGTCTTATTGAGAGCATTTCCCTGAATATGGATTCATTCTGCAGTTGTAAGAAAGATAGTATTGCATTACATTGCTAGATAGATCATTTAGGGTAAGGACTTATGTTCCTAGATTGCATTCCCTAGGATTCATGTGGGAACCTGGGTGTAATTATTATGTTGCATTATTTGAAGAGTTATAGAGAAAAGGGGTGTGAAAAGGGTCATTTGAATAGACCTTGTGATGTTGAGGTGTTAGAATCTTGAGTGAAATAACAAACCCTGCATCTTGTGACCTTGAGTTGTCATTTGCTTAGTGTGCATTTAGTATGCTTGTCATCATGTTGTGAAGAAATTTAGTCTCATGAGAACATTTCATTAATGCATTATCCATATGATTGGTGAATCCTTGATTGTTGAGAAGTATTAACCATCGCTTGTTGGAAAGATTGGTGCATTGAGATATCTTGGTTTGTGAACCTAAGTTTGTCCTAGCTTAATCTTGGTTGATGGATGTTTGTGTGGTTAAGTAGAAATGATCTTATGTTATAGATGTGTTTGGAGTCTTAAAAACTCGTATGTTTGGTGTAATTGAGTATATTCTCTTACTTGCCTCAGCTTGGGACCCAGGAATAGTGCAGCATCGTACTCCCTCTCTAGTGATTAGAATTAGTCACATAGTTCATGTAATGTGGAACTTTTAAATTTTGATATTTCATTCATTTGACTATGGTAATTTCTCTAAACGTTGTAAGGACCAATATTGAAATTTTATTCTTATTTATGAAAAAGTATAGCCATAAAAATTTAATATTTACTTATCTTGTGACCTTGATGGTCATGTTGAATTTACTGTTGAAATTGTGCGCATTTTATGCCTTATTGTTGGAATTGACTTTTTCTTTTCTTCAGAATTTATTTATTATTTATTATTGGAGGCTATGCTTGAATATTTTAAACTGTTGGTCATGTATCATGTTATGTTTTCTATCATGTCCATGGTGGGCCTTTGATGGGTTGTATAAGGGAGTAGGATGCAGAGAATATATTGTTTCGTGGCGTGCATGTTACTAAGAGTTTTGGTAAGATTGAATTCATTAATTGTTGTTAGATGTAATAAACATTGTTTGAAGTGTTGAGGAAGTTTTGAAATGGATTTTTTTGTGTCACTATGGATCACTTACTATGAGTTGAATTTTGTATGAGATTAAATGTTTTCTATGAGAACGAGATGTAGAGAACTCATTGGATTGATTCTTGTTTTTTGAGAGTGTTGTGTTGG
This sequence comes from Cunninghamia lanceolata, assembly GCA_027924645.1. Taxonomy (NCBI): domain Eukaryota; kingdom Viridiplantae; phylum Streptophyta; class Pinopsida; order Cupressales; family Cupressaceae; genus Cunninghamia; species Cunninghamia lanceolata. The sequence continues at coordinate 13,549,512 of BSBN01000655.1, forward strand.
TGGGTCCTTTGTTTAAGAGTTTCATAAACTACGCTCATGTCCTAACATAGTGTAGGGTGAGATGGAACCTCAGTTAGTGCACGGGCATGTAATGTATATATTTATGGTATTATAGTTGTCTTCTTACTTTTGAGTTTTCCAACCTTAGGAATTTGGGATGCTTTTAGAGTTTCTCCTTAAGTAGTTGGAGGTTTCCTAGCTTGATGTTGGAAGGGATACAAATTTTTGTGTTATAAAGTTGTTGCCTTTTGTATTCCATTTTATGGATACTTGGTGTTAGGCCACAAGGAATCCTTGTGTTGTCTAGTTGATCATGGATTCGTAATCATGTTGTATTGTTGACCTTTAGGCCTAGCTTAGTTAAGAGTTGAAGTCACGGTGTTGCGAGTAGCCTTGCACCTTGGTGGTGAGTTGTGGTAGCTTAGATGTTCTCTTAGTGAGTAACAAGTTGATAAGCCTTGCTTGATGGAAGTGCTTATGTTGTTAGAGGGTGTGGTTAGTGTTACCTTATTTTTGAAATTTTGCTAAACATTTATGTGTTAAGTCATTCACATTCTTTATTCATCATTATTCATACTTTGTTTTTAAGCCTCGTCTTCATAATTAGTCATTTTTCATCTAGTCAGTAGTTCCTTGTGTTTTTTAACCCCGATCGGTAAGTTTAGAAGTTCATGAACTCCCTGATTCCCTGACTATTCACAAAATTTGCGTCATAAAGTTTGTCTCATTAATCTTGTACCGCTTTGTTAAAAGAAGTCTTCATCGTCGGAGGGTTAGAAGTTCTTTGAACTTCCAAACCTTCAAGTCTTGTGGTTCAAAGTTATGGAAATCTTCGACTTCCTGACTGAAAGAGCATATTACTCCCACGACACCTCCTACTGAGCTGGCAATTAGTACAGCAAGGTGACACCTGTCAGCCTATATTAAATTTGGAATGTGTGAAAAGGCGTGGGCACACTTTTCAGAGGGAAATAGAGGGAGATATTATGAATTTCAAAGTACAATACGCCACCAATTATAAATGAAAATTTATGAGGGAATTAATGATATATGATATGAGACCTGGATAAATTGGTCACCCCATGAAGGAAAGTCTCATAATATCATGAAGAAGATACACTATGGAGAGTTACCAGTTCAACCACTCACAAAGAACTTGCAGGATTCCTCGTATACAGGTTAGCCCATTGGCTTTCTCTTTCGTTTCTCTCTTTTTCTGTGGAATCATAATTGTTTATTGGTTGGGAAAAACAATATATCTTTCATGAATGTGTATAATTTTTCTCCTGTGAATATATTGTGGACCTTATGTGTCCTTGAATGTTTCAGAGTCTTTTGCTTTGTGGATTCTCAAATTGGTCAAGATGAAATATAAGTTTTAAGGGGCTCCATTACTTCTTGTGGTTGAAAATGGTCTGTCAAGTGTAAAAGATACAGAGCTTGGTCATATAGACTTGAAGGATTTTTGGAAGAGAATACAGCTGAAGCCAGGACTTCTATTGTTGAGAAGATTGTAAGTAGTGGTTTGGATAGAGATGGAGTCTTTCCACTTGTTGTGCCTTGTACTGATTTGGTCGTTGCATGTGCTAACAATTATTTTTTAGATTCACAAGAGATACGAGCCCCAGACGGCTATGTGGTAGCTAAAATTGATTCAGAGGCCATTACTCTTTCCTTGGAACTGGTTGATTATGAGAAATTTGCTGATGTTTCCATCTCTTCTAGTTGGGGACTTTACCACAAAAATAAAGATTGGTGTCAAAGCCTCATTGCTAAGAGCTGGTTGGAGGTGGAGAGGAAAGGGAAGTCTAGGCTCCCTACTCTCCTAAAAAGAGGTCATTTCAAAGAAGAGATTTCTAATATGATCACCTTGCTGCATTGTGTGGTTGGAAGTGTGGAATCTAACTCTTTTGAGTATTGGATGTGTCAGTTTATTCTACTCATTTGTGGTGACCATCACATAGATTGGGCAAAACTGATAAGTGAAAGCATGCACAAGTAGTTGGTAAATTTTCTGCAGAAGGTGAGTTTTCATATGTGCTCTCTATTGGTGTATGTGCTAGCTACTAGAGAGGTTGTTTGGCTTGGTTTAAGAGCCCATGGTGCTCCCACCCCAGATACACCTGTGTATCAAATTTTTCTGCAATTGTAAAGAAGTATTGGGATGAAAGAATTCCAAAGGGTGAACGACGCTTTCTTCATGTTAATTGCCAAGAAAATTGAAGGTACCTTAGAGTAGAGGTTCTCTCCAGAAGTGGCTACCCTAGTGATGAATTTTGGAAGATTTTACATTCAGTTTGATTGCTTTCTTACTTGAGAATATGGGGTTATGAAAATGCCCCACTAAAATTGCCAAGGTACCCATCTGATTTTATTGTGTTTTTAGAGGTTTTCCATCAAATGGTAGTTGTGAATACCAAGTATCATACCAAGAAAAAGAAGGGATATTCATTCCCTGTGACTCTTTCTTTCTATTCATGTAAAAGCAATGATAATGCGAAGAGTGTAGATAAGCTGCTGGCAGAATATAATTTTCACAGGTTACCTACGCGGACAACTTTTGATAGAAAAAAATTTATAAAGAGAAATATGCATGGAGGAGGTTCGTATTCACATAAATCTCAACTTGAGGATTTTTGGGAGGACTTCTTAGATGATAGGGAAGTTCAAAGGAGAAGTTGGATGTGGTTAACCATTAACCAAGTCTGAGCTTTCAACTTGTGACTATAGACCCCTGAGATGATAGATGACAATTTAGATATATTAGATGAAGATTATCATAATGCCTCTCTGTAACCTCTACCCTCGATGTGATGGTTTGAAAAGGAGACTACTTATGTAATGTTTCATTCTTTTCATGTGATTAGGAGAACTGAAAAATGGTTGAATAGAAAAATTAGAGAATAGGCTAGTTCTATAGCTCCAAAGGAATCGTCTTCTCAAGAACAAAATAAGTCCCAAGCTACTCACACTCCCAGGAGATCATTGAGTTTGGACCCAACTCTACATAGAGTTGGCTCACAATCAGGTGGAGATGGTGAATAGCCCGGGGACATCAGGAAGTTAAAAATGACTTGTGAGCATGATGGTCAATCTTTGATAATAGACAATAGATTGGCTGCTTCGCAACCACAAGTAGACCATGTGCCCCCTTTAAATCCTCTTGTTAATGATAGTGATTTTTTGATTTTTAATCAGCTTGGAGAAGACAATATGCTCTAGTCTCTATTTGGTAATCCAGTTTCTCCCAGTTTGAGTAATCTTCTGGAGCACAATTCCCCACCTATGCATTCAGATGGTATAACAATGAATGTTGCAAACACTAATGTTGCTTCTTCCTCTCCTACATGGTTGAGGAAAGCTATGGAGAAAATGAAAAGATATACTCCAATGGTGGACACTAATATTGATATTATGGCTAAGCTCTTATAGGAAATGCCCAAACCAAAACAAGCTAGAAGAATGTCAAGGATGGTGGCAAACCCTTCCATAGGGCACCACATCTTGGAGATTGTTGACCAAGTGTGTGACAAGAATGAGGATGAAGTGACTGAAGCCAAATTTAACTTAAGTCAAGTTGATATGGGACCCTCAACTGTGGAGGGAGAAATTTACCATGGTAAATTCTCCGTTAGTACTTTATCGAAGAGAATCAAGGAGCAGCAAGAGAATGTTAAATTGCAAGCACAAGAAAATTCTTTAACCCTGTTTATTCAATCAATTTTGAAAATTACTGCCCAACTAGCTAGAGAATTTCCTGATATAAGTGTAGATGGCCCAAATCCCAACCTCTTGCAATAGATTAAACTATCTCAAGCTTTGAGTGGTGTTGTAGATCAATGGATTGAAAAAGTAACTTTGGATGGCCTAATTTATATAGAAGAATCTACCAAGTTATTTAATTCTATCTCTAGCAAGAGGGATGCATTGATCACTGAGTTGCAAGCTATAAAGAAGGATAGTGGTAGCCTCTTCACAGTTTCTAAAGAAGTACAAGATATGGCTAGCATGGATATAAGTATTCTTGTGACTGAGAAGATTTTGAGTGATCCCAAGGAGATGGACTCTGTTGTGTGGACAGACATGCTTGAATGGAAAATGTCTGTATTAGGAGTGGTTGAGGAGGAAATAAGGAGAACCCTAGCTCACTATTACACAGATCAAAAGGATCCTAGAAGCAATTTTGCAATCTTGGAGATAGAATCTTTTTGTGATGATGAGGATAAGCTACTTGAAATTAAGGAAATTAAGCAAAATTTTAAGAAGATGGTGACTGAAGAAATGGTAGATTTTGATATTATCACTGGTGATTCACTTGGAAAACTTGGGAGGATAGCCACTTATATCAAATCATTCAAAAATGAAATAGATAATGTGTATAAAAGAGTGGTTGATGCTGACAGGATGATAAACAAGAAGAAACTCTGAGTCAGTATGACTGGTAGTCAAAGCAGCGTGTCATTATCACCAATCATTAACATGTATCTAACATATAAGGTGAAGCTAAGAGCACATGCAAGTCAAGCAACACAAGTGGATGCAAGTATCGAAGATGGACAAGCTAAAGAGAAGGAAGTGGTGCAAAAAGAAAATGCTATGGATGACGACGTGGCAATCATTAATTGAATGATTTTTCTAATGCTTTAGTAATTTTCATTTGTTGCACAAAAACTATTGGCTCTGGAGATCTCTTTATTAAAGTTATGCTTATTTTTAAAGACTTCTTTAAATTGGTTGTCCTCAAGAAGCCATTATTTTCAAAGATAGTTATTGGTGACAAGGCTATAAATTCATAGAGCCTGTCAATGCTGAGGATCTTTTGGGAAAACTTTGTTTTAGTTGGAGATCAATTTTGGTGTGTGACTTTTATATTCATTTATTTTAATATATGAATTGAAATCAATACAATGGAGTTCAGTGATCATAGACTTTGTGTTATGGTTATTTGAATATTTATTCTTCCTATGTTGAATATATTGTTGGTGGTTGGTTATTGATTCTATATTGAATTGATTGAATGTTGTAAATTCTTGCTCACTACTGTGAAATATTTATCTTTCGTTGAATGGTTTATGGTGGTGATTGTATAACATATGGTATAATTCTTTATTATTTGATTGAAGTTATTGTTGCTGAAGTATTTGTACTTCTTTAAATTTAGTTGATATTGAGATATACTACCTTTATTGCTTTTTGGTTAAAAGTACCACCTTTTCTTTGCTTTCTAGATAAAAGCAATCCAAGTTATCATTCATTGAGTATCATAGGAAGGTAGTTGCGCTTTGTTAAACAAGCATAGAATTGTTGTAAAACATCATTACAATTGATTCAACTGTTGGTACATTTGTCACTTGTGTGGGTGTGAGAATATAGAGTTAGGTGGCAAAATCTATACACCAACAGTTAGATTCTTCCCTCTAAGAACCTATTTGGGTGATCCTAGATTGGTAGTATAGAGCTAGAGTGTTAGAGAAACCCTCTCTTTTAGGAATGAAACACGAGGAAGTACCTCATGTAGGGAAATCATGTCTAGAGTTAAGGCATGCTTTTGATCAAGATAAAGGTGCAGTAGTGATGCCTATAACCTTTTTGAGTTAACTTTTCATGAACCTTGAGTTCTTTTCTTGCCGGAAGTGCCTATGAAAGACTATTGAGGGAGTAATATTTTGTAATTATCCTTGAGAATGGGTATGGTAGCCTGGCGAGTTTCCTTAGACTTAGTTGATAGATTAAGAGGTTATCCTAGCATAGTTGTGGTCTCGAGTTTTGCGAACTTGACTTGCATAGTTGTTGCACCTTTTTTGGCTAGAGCATCTTCTCATTGCAGTAGCAATTGGAGGATGGAGTGGAGTAGCCTTAGAGGAGTTGTAGGCACAATGGTTGGTTATGACATAGTTGGTGCACCTTTGGAGATTTGTTTTGTTGTTTTGTTATTTTGTGATCTCAACCTAGTGCTGGTTAGGAGGACTGATATTTTGATATTATATTGTGTTACCATGAGATTGTATGTGCATTTTGATGTTGATTCATGCTTCTATGTGTCTATGATGAATTGATTTTTGCCTCATTTGGTGTACATTAAATATGTGATTATTATCCTTATGCTAGAATGAATGCAATTGAGTGGTAGTTGTACCATGTGTTAGATTATATACATTAAATTGGTAGTTGTGCCATGTGAATTGATTAATTGATTATATACTTGAATTTTATTGATAGACGCAGTGATAAAGTGCGAAATAGAGATATTGTTCTGCGTAAGGTTGAGTAGGATCAATATTTTGTGGATGGTGCCACATAGGAGGTTGTAAAGGGAATTAGTAGAGATACCCTGTTTGATTTGATAATACTTTATTGATACTTTGATTGTTATAAGTGATATACTTCTATTACTTTAGTATGTGTGCGATAAGACATTGGGACGATCTCTCTTCCTATGGGGAAGGATGTCACATCTCATTTTTTTTTTTTTTAACTTTATTATAAATAAGATCTTTAGACTTTTTACTATGATTGATTTACTATGAGTAATTCCATGTCTGTGAAAGTAACTGTCGTGAATGTTATAAATGCGTGATTTTGAAAGTTGATTTAATAATTGAATATTATTGGTACGATTATGGATGTACATTTTGTTTTGCTTCGGCTATGATTTTGGGGAACTAACCTATTAATGGAAATCTAAGTGCGATTGAGTGCAAGAAGAATGTTGAAGACAAGAATATGGTTGAGGTAGAGATGTTCTAGCTTCCTGACAAGAATTGGCATGATGGATAAACCTCATGGATGCACACACTCACTTAGCTTCATGTCATATTGCATTTTTGAGTGGTTTATTGTGCATCTCTACATGGTTGCTAGTCTATTTGAGTATTTTATAAAGTAAATAAATGTGATTGATGCTTAATGGATAGATAAATAATTGTTTAGTTGCTTCAGTAAGTCCATTTGAATGCATAAAATCAGTCATGTAAATATTATGTTCTTTCGAATCATATTTAGTGGAGTTGTGTATATGATATTATGTAAATATAAATAATAATAAAAGTGTTTTCCTATTTATATAATATATATTATTGTTTGAAAACAATATCATGGTTAGACTAAGAATAAATATGTTTTATTAAAGATGAATAAATTATATTAATAATATATATTATAATTAGATACTTAAAATAATAAAAGAAAAAGCTTTTGTCATGAAAAACTGGGGAGCGACAGTAACAATAGAGTTTAATATTTCAAAGGAGAAATCATGAGTATGGAATGCCAATGAGCATGCAAACTGGAGGTAACCGAAGTGAAAACAATAAAAAGTCTGCTCTAAATTTGCAATGACAGGAATAGAGGAGGTAAGAGGAATAAAAGAAAAAGCACGGTAAAGAAATCTTCACCATGGCTTTCAGCGTCAGAAAGAGAGGAGATCCCCATTTTTTTTGGAGCAGAAGGAACGAGAGAAGAACATCTGCGACCAGCGACAGGAGGAAGGAGAAGTATAGAGAGGAAGGAAAGACCAGCGTTAGGAGGCAGAGATCACTCCTTTTGAAGCCAACAAGGGAAATCAGTTATTTTTATGTATATTATATTGCTAAAAGTTGACTGTTATACTGTTTAAATCTAGCTTATGGCTTGTCTATTCTCTGGTATGAATGATAATTTGATCGGGTTGTCTATTGGACACCAATTATGCCTTGTTTTACCTTCCTAACATCTTAGAATTATTCCTGATATCTGTTAGTTGATGCTTCGTGTCTGAGCATTCATTTTTATGTGTCATCATAAGACCGCCACCTCTAAACTGTGGAACGACCTGTAGATCGATTATAGCTTTTGGGTCACTATTTTGAGTGCTTGAATTAAACCTATCTGTTCTAAATAAATTGGTTAATTTGTATTTCCTTTCTCTGTGGTTTTTTTGGCTTTTCTATCTGTTGGGTGTTAGCCTCTTAAAATCACCCTATTCGGCCAGTGTCCATTCCTCCTGCTTGACTGTCGTCGCTTTGAGTCTCTTTATTCTATCCTCTATGTCAAATACATGATCTACCACCTCCATGTTTTGTTAGATCTGGTCTCAGATTGCCTTCTTTATGCCTTCAGCCTAGAGTGCCTTCTAAATGGCCTGAAATGGCCTCATCGAAGGTTTAAAATTGTAGTTGTGATCAGCCAACACATAACCACCTTGTAATTTCCTTTCTATGTGTTTGCTAAATAGCTATGGATCTTTTATCTAGATAGCATCAGTATCTTGATTTACCCTGTCAGTCAAAATCCTCTTTGTTGACCTCTGCTATGGTCTTTCTCAACCAACTTATGTAAATTAGCCTCATTGTTAATAGCCTGAGTTACTCATTTATTGTCACCGAATTTTTTTGTTAATTTTATCTATGTTTCTCTTCTATATCTGTTAAGTTTATCCTCAGCTTTTTTTAAAAATTTAAGTCGGCAGCATTCAATCCTATAAGGAAAGCACAGGTGTGGAAAAATAGCTTCCCTAATGTTAATTTAAAGGGGATAGTGTAGACAGGTAATTTTCAATTCGAAAATACAGATGAATACAACAAAGCAAAACAGAATACACAAAGAAAATACAGAGTATGACACCAGATTTACATGGGAAAACTCTTTCGAGTAAAAAACCCACCATCACAAGAGAACAACCTTTATTACAGTAAAATTCATTTACAATAAAGCTCCCAGCTTCTTGCTCTGGTATCGATTGTCAAAACATACACCGTTCATTACCACTATACATTTACAAAATGAACTATATATTCGAATCTCATCATCAATCCCTCTTCAGACTACATCATCAGATTTCTATATGTGATTCCAAGAGTAGAAGAACCATTTCTCAACTTCTGCCCTAACCAATCAAACCAACTAATTCATCATAGTTACCTACCAACCATCACAACTGTTCACATTCCAGTGAGACCTTTAGTCCCACATGTATCAAGTCGCAAAGGACACTTCAGTTTATAAATGCCAACCAACTATAAGACTATCGTCGGTAATTTTGTTGCCAACGATAACAAGTCAAAGGCTCATCGGGGTAACCATCACTATCAACGAAGCAATCAACACTTATTCCGATGAACCTTGTCTCACCGACACCTACAAGAAACCTTCATCGAAGTGACCACCGTTCATCAGCCCAAGAACTTTAAGTTTCACCGATGAACATCCTCTTGCCGACACCCAAAGCTTCGCCAAACTCCATCAGTGAGACATCATACATCGGCCAAGGACTTCAAACTCTCGCCGATAGCAGTTCTCACATCGATGCCAAACATCATCGGTATGACGGATAACATCGGAATAACATCAGAGTGCTTAGCCGACAATAGTTCTCACACCAATATATCCATATTGGTGAAACCTTGTATCATTGCCCAAACACTCCCATCGATAGTGTGAACGAATGAATATATGAGGTTCCAAACAATAATATGAGACATTAATCTCTTCAATCTCCCACTTGTCGAAGATATTATTGCTACCTTTTTGGTCTCATTCGATTACTGTGAATTATGGGCCCCCAGACCCATTTCATTTGAACACCATTTGAACTTGGCTATGCTCACAGGTTTAGTTAAGGCATCAGCGACATTTTCCAAAGTGTCAACCTTTTCCAGCTTCACCTTCCTGTCTTCCACCATATCATGAACAAAGTGATATTGGACATCAATATGTTTTGTCCTAGCATGGAATGTAGGATTCTTCGCCAAACATATAGCACTTTGACTACTGCCCTGCATTAAAACCAACATCAGAACATAACCTCTTCAACCAAATGGCTTCTTGGCATGCACGAGTAGCTGCCATGTACTTTGCCTCTGTTGTGGACAAAGCGACTACAGCCTGCCGCTTACTCATCCAACTGATAGCACCACCATTTAACATGAATACACATCCACTGGTGGATCTTCTATTGTCAATATCCCCTGCCCAATCAGAATCCACATATCCCTGAATGCTAACAGATCTTTGTGATCCAACTGAGTTTCCATGATAGCAAATAGCATAATCAGAAGTTCCCTTCAAATACCTCATAACTCTTTTCACAACATCCCAATGTGATCTGCCTAGATTCACCATAAACCGGCTCAAAACTCCCACTGCTTGGGCAATGTCTGGTCTGGTACAGACCATTGCATACATTAAACTACCAACAACACTTGTGTGAGGCACTCTTTTCATGTCATCAGATTCATTCGAAGATTATGGACAATCTTCAACAGATAATTTTGTTCCCTACAAAACTGGAACAACTAACTGTTTAGAATCAGACATATGAAACTTATCAAGAACATTGGTAATATACTTGCTCTGGTTGAGCCAAATCTTTCTCTTAGACCTGTCCCTTTTGATTTCCATTACCAAAATGTACTTCGCTGCCCCCAGATTCTTCATTTCAAATTTCAAGGACAACTAAGATTTTAATTCTGAGATCATCCCCTTACCATTGCCAATGAATAACATGTCATCCACATACAGTGCAATTATAAGAATCTGATCACCTTCAATTTTATAATAGACACAATGATCAGATTTAGATCTCACATACCCCAAGGATAAAACATACGTATCAAATTTTTGATACCACATTCTGGGAGATTGCTTCAAACCATAAATAGACTTCTTAAGTTTACATACCAGATGTTCTTTACCTTTTTCCACAAAATGCTCTGGTTGGGACATATAGATTTCTTCTTCAAGGTCTCCATGAAGAAATGTTGCTATCACATCCATCTGCTCAATTTCAAAATCATATGCTGCTGCAAGTGACAACAGAAATCTAATGGATGTCAGTTTAGCTACAGGAGAAAAGATTTCTCCATAATCAATACCTTCCTTTTGGGAATACCCCTTAGCAACCAGTCTTGCCTTGTACTTATCAACACTACCATCTGGACCATATTTCTTTTTAAATACCCACTTACAGCCCATAGGTTTTCTACCTTCAGGCAGGGGCACTAGATCCCAGGTTCCATTTTTCTCCAACGATGACATTTCGCTATCCATGGCTTCCAACCAAGAATCTGAATCAGGTAAGCTAATAGCTTCTTTCACAGTCCTAGGCTCATTAGTATTAGTAAGTAAAGCATAGGCACAACTTGAATCAAGTATTGAAAAACCATACCTATCTGGTTGTCTTCTTTCATGTGTAGATCTCCTCATAGGCTGAGGTGCAGGTTCAGGTTCTTGCTCTGGATCTGAATCTTCAGAGCTACTCAAACTCACATCTGAACCATCTACACTTAGTGTTTGTTGTTGTTCCTCTTTTACAGGGGTCAGAGGAATATTCACAACACTCTTTTCTTTCTTCTCTTCTATCTTTTTTGGCTGAGAAATACTAACCAAAGGTTTCAGCTCTCTAAAAATTACATTCTTGCTGTAAATTACTTTTTCAGTTTCAGGATTCCAAAGCTTGTACCCCTTAACACTGACTCCATAGCCAATAAAGATACATTTGACTGCCTTGTTATCTAACTTAGATCTTTTTACCTCAGGAATATGAGCATATGCCTCATAGCCGAAGACACAAAGATGTCTTAGAGATGGTGTCTTTCTAGACCACACTTCCATAGGCGTCTTATCAACCAATGCCGAAGTAGGAGAACAATTTAGCAAGTAACAAGTTGTAGCAACTGCCTCAGCCCAGAACCTTTGTTGAAGACCAGCATAACTCAACATACTTCTTGCTTTCTCCATCAATGATCTATTCAACCATTCAACAACTCCATTTTGCTGTGGAGTATAAGGTGTAGTTTTGTGTCTTTTTATACCATGATCTACACAATACTTATCAAAATTTGCATTGCAATATTCACCACCGTTATCTGTTCTCAAGCATTTTATTTTTCTACCAGTCTGGTTTTCCACAAGAGTTTTAAATTCTTTAAACCGACTGAACACTTCTGATTTATTTTTCAAAAAATATACAAATGCCCTCCTTGAATAATCATCAATGAACGATACATAGTATCTTGATTTAGATAAAGACAGAATATCAACTGGACCAAAAACATCATAATGTACATAGTCCAGAACACCAGAAGATTTTTGAGAACTAGAATAAAATGAAACACGGTTCTGTTTTCCATATATACAATGTTCGTAGAAATCAAACTCCAGATTACAATCAATTAGTCCATCTACTAGGGTTTTGTTTTTCAAGGTTTTTAAACCTTTTTCACCTATGTGACCAAGTCTATGATGCCAGAGCATTGTTTTCTCTACAGGAAGTTTAACTTCCATAGAGTTTGCATCATGTGTTACAATAGTAGTTTTTTCAGATTTTACAGAGACACTATTATAGCACACTGGTTTAGCATCTAATCTATACAGAGTTCCAATGCGTTCACCCTTTGCTAGTACTATAGAACCTCTAGTCATTTTACAGCCACCATTCACAAAAGTAACTTGCACTCCAACATCATTAAGCTTACTAACAGAAAGTAAATTTCGAGCCAGACCTGGTGTTGGTAATTATTTATGTCTAGGGTTTTAAACTTGAATGTTTGCTAATTTTCTCCTTCAAACCCTAAAATTTTTGAGTTGTGGGATCTTGTTTTGTTGCTAAAATTACTATCGGCCCTTGAAAATGATAAAAGTTTGAGTCAGATGCATTTTAGATGCGTATCAGGTCTTAGTTTCCTGTGTCTAAAATTGTTTCTGAGTATGGCTATGAGCGTTTCCCTTTGCTAGTATCGCGGCATCCACCAAGTGTCGAGCCTTGATTCATCCCGCACTTTTCTTTCTAACCGATAACCGTAGCGCAGAGCGTGCCATGTGGCAAAAGTTGTTTCTAGTGTTGCTTTAAGTTGCTAGCTGCGGAACTCGACATGTGTCAGTTTCCGCCTGAGTCTCAAAGAGCCTTTAAGCATTTCCTTTGTGTTTCAAGTTGAATACGTGGAAGGCGCCATGTGTCAGGTTCTGCCAAAGTTTCATCGAGTTTCTTATATGTTTCGAGAGTGGCGCGGAGGGCACCACGTGGAGGCACCCGAGGGACACAAAGGAAAGTAACTAAAGGCCCATAGACTGTGCCAAGCATATGTTTCTAAAAGATCCTTAATGTTTCTCACGGCAACACAGAGCTTGCCATGTGTCGCTATCCACTTGAGTTTCTAAAAAGTTTCTAAGCTGCCGCGGAAAGTGCCATCTGTCCCTTGTAGCTGCTGTGGAAGCTGACAAGTGTCAGCTTCCGCATTTGTTTCTATTTGTTTCATAGTTTGGCATAGACATGGTGGGTCCCATTAAAGTTTGTAAGCTGTAGCAGATGATGCCAAGTGGCTGCCTCAGCAGGAGTTTCAAAAGTGTTTCTCAGTTTCTTTGGTGGTCGCAGATCCTGCCAAGTGTCGACCTCCGCTTGAGGTTTCATGTGCCCTTTTATAAAGTTTCATTGATCGCGCGGAGGGCGCCAAGTGTCATTCAGCTGGAGTAGTTTCTTTATGTTTCAACAAGTGTGCAGAAAGTGCCGTGTGTCCCTCATAGTTACTGCGGAGTGTGACAAGTGTCAGCTTCTGCAAGCTGTTTCTGTGTTTTTCAAAGTTAAGCGAAACACTGAGGTGGGCCCCAGCATATGTATCAAATGTGTCAGAGTGCGACACATGGCGGAGGCTCCCGAGACTTCAACCTATTTCTCTCAAGTTTCTACATGTTTCAATATTCAGTGAAGACGATGGTGGGTCCCAGTGAAGTGTTTCTCAAGTGCCACAGACAGCGCCAAGTGTCTGCTTCCGCATAAGTTTCAAAGAAGGGCCTTAAGGTTTCTAAGTGTGGTGAGGCTGGAGGTGGGGCCCTGCATTAAACATCAAGTGGGGCGGAGGACGCCAAGTGTCAGCTTTCACCAGAATGTTTCGAAGGAGGGTCTTTAAGTTTCAGGAGACCGCGAAAGGCGCCATATGGCGGCTTCCGCGGGAGTTTCAAGGGTCTCTTGTGTTTCAAGGGTTTTCACAGGCTATTTCATTGGGTCCCTTTTATGTCTCTCAGCGGTGAAGTGGAACTCGCCACGTGTTGGTTTCTGCCTGTGTTTCAAAAGGATAAAACGAATCAGCAATAGAAACTTGAAGTGCCTACGTGGCATGATTTGGTTGGTGGGTGACTTTTCAACCTTTTTTGGGGCCGTGGATCTTAGTGACTAGGAAATTATCGACGGCCAGGTTTTAAAGTTGCATTGTGGGTTTTTTCCCGTGTATCTACGACCATTTTTGGCAGGAGAAACTTGCTGCGGCTGCATTTCCAGGGGTTGCAGGTTGGTGAAGCAGTAATGGCGATCTTGTAGGGGCGCGATGGGACGATGATGGATAGGTCAACTACTAGTTTTAAGAGAAATGTCCCTGAGTGGCAGCTCAGATCCTGATCTCACCTACTCTGTCCTCTGTTTCTGGCTATTGCATTCAATTTTGAGCGCCACTTTTCAGTGCAGTGTATCTGGTGGGATTTTTGGCCTCCCAAGTAATTAATGCTGAGTGCACCTTCCTCGCTATATATAAGGGACTGTGTGACTCATTTTTAAGGTTGTTGAAAGTTGGACATTTTTGGCTTTGTAATACAATACGACTGGTTTTGGTTTGCTCTTTGCAAGAATCCTTGTGAGTTTATGCATCTCCTGTTGTATGTTTCTTGCATGAATCTACTGATTTCATGATTAATCTTATATGAGTAATGTTGTTTTGCATGTGTTTTGTTAATTCTTTCTCCAGTGTTGCATGTGTCCTTCTGAGTCTAGATATCTAAGGGGTGTTTGGTTTTCTAGAATACAGAATTCCTGTATTGAATGTTTGATCTTTTAACTTCTGCTCAAGGGGTAGATTAAATTGTTTTCAGATTGAATATTGGGAAGGGTATACTGCAATAGGGATGCCATAAGTATAGATAGCTTAACACTCTGTATTGGGAGATATTTGTAAGGTAGATATCACGTAAATCCCCTTGAAATCTAGTTTTAGTTGTTCATGCTAACCATTCACAGGTGTATGGCTACTGACTCCAAGCCCTAGATAGGCACCAATCTAGTTCTGTGTTGAGGTTATACACCAAGTCCAGCTCTACATCCAAACACAACATCAAAATCAAACTCCAAAACAACCATTAGGATAGTAGAATTAGTTTTAGGATCCCAAGTCCTCTGTCTACAACTGAAAATAGGCCCAAAGCTAGCCCCTTTGCTCTTATCTTGCAGTTTTGGTCTACTTACAGGAGGACTTATCTGCTTCATGTCAGCATCCTAGCCTTTGTATGCATATTCTCATGAATGTTGAGTAGGGAATACCCCACTAGGTTTTGTAGAGCCTAAAGAAGAAAAGGAGATAAAAATAGAGTCTATCTCCTATACTGTTGGCCCCTGGCCCAGAGATCCTGTTGATCATTGATGGCTACCTTGTAGGGAAATCTGGGAGTAAGCATCCAGTCTGGGAAAAAACCAACACCTGGTATATGAAGAACTCCATTCATTCCCTTTCTTCTACAATCTGGGAACTGGATTATGACTTGACCTTGGCCAACAATTTCCAGTGTTGAATCACTAGCTAGGAACACCTTCCCACTAGCATACGGTTCATACTTTGTGAACCACTCTTTGTGAGATGTCATATGAAACGATGCTCCTAAATCCACCAGCCACACATCTTCAGATGCAGGCGTTGCCAAGGTAGCAATGAAGGCATCAACATCACTCTGAGAAGAATCATTGTCAGAAGAGTTCTTCTTCTTCTTTTTTTTCTCCTCTTTACAATCTGTTCTGATGTGACCTTTTTGCCCACAATTCTAGCACTTCACCTTGGACTTTGTGCCAGGATATTTTGATTTCCCCTCTAATTTGGACTTAGACCAGTTGTCCTTCTTCTTGCCTCTTTCCTTTGATCTACCTTGAATAGACAGGGCCTCTTTGGCTGTCTCAGAAGATTTCCTCCGCATATCTTCAGATAACAACGAGGTAACGACCGCTTCAGTTGTAAATGTGGTTGTTGTACTTCCAATAGCCACCACAAGATGATCCCATGAGTCAGGTAAGGAACACAATAGAAGCATACAGCGGTCTTCCTCTTCTATTTTTACACCTACAGACATCAACTATGCAACAATCAAATTAAATGTGTTCAGATGGTCCACTACAGATGCACCTTCATCCATCTTCAGAGAATACAACTTCTTTCTGAGGAACAGTTTATTCACCAAGGACTTGCCCTCGTAAATATCTCCCAACTTCTTCCACGGATCTTTGGTTGACTTCTCTTCATGGACGTTCAATAGAACAGAATCCGCAAGACTTAATCTTATCAGTCCTCTGGCTTTTCTATTAGCTAGGTCCCAATCTTCTTGTTTCATGCTTGTGGGTTTCACTCCAGACACAGCAATCCAAAGATCTCTATCGACTAACAAATCTTCAGCCTTAATCTTCCACAACTCAAAATTTGTGCCATTGAATTTTTCAATGTCTATTTTTCCTGATGTACTTGCCATCTTATTTAATAGAAAAAACCTCTACAGAACTCCCACTCACTGAACTAACACAAAAAACCCAACCTACCAACAAGGATAACACAATAGGCTAGGCTCTGATACCACTTGTAAGGAAAGCACAGGTACGGAAAAATAGCTTTCCTAATGTTAATTTAAAGGGGATAGTGTAGACAGGTAATTTTCAATTTGAAAATACAGATGAATACAACAGAGCAAAATAGAATACACAAATAAAATATAGAGTATGACACCAGATTTACATGGGAAAACTCTTTCGAGTAAAAAACCCACCATCACAAGAGAACAACCTTTATTACAGTAAAATTCATTTACAATAAAGATCCCAACTTCTTGCTCTGGTATCGATTCTCAAAACATACACTGTTCATTACCACTGTACATTTACAAAATGAACTATATATTCGAATCTCATCATCAATCCCTCTTCAGACTACATCATCAGATTTCTATATGTGATTCCAAGAGCAGAAGAACCGTTTCTCAACTTCTGTCCTAACCAATCAAACCAACTGATTCATCATAGTTACCTACCAACCATCACAACTGTTCACATTCCAGTGAGACCTTTAGTCCCACATGTATCAAGTCGTATAGGACACTTTAGTTTATAAATGCCAACCAACTATAAGACTATCGTCAACAATTTTGTTGCCGACAATAACAAGTTAAAGGCTCATCGGGGTAACCATCACTATTGGCGAAGCAATCAACACTTATTCTGATGACCCTTGTCTCACTGACACCTACAGAAAACCTTCATCAGAGTGACCACCATTCATCGGCCCGAGAACTTTAAGTTTCGCCAATGAACATCCTCTTACCGACGCCCAAAACTTCACCAAACTCCATCGGTGAGACATCATACATCGGCCAAGGACTTCGAACTCCTACCAATAGCAGTTCTCAGATCGATGCCAAACATCATCAATATGATGGATAACATCAGAGTAACATCAGAGTGCTTAGCCGACAATAGTTCTTACACCGATATATCCATATCGGTGAAACCTTGTATCATTGCCCAAACACTCCCGCCGATAGTGTGAACGAATGAATATATGAGGTTCCAAACAATAATATGAGACATTAATCTCTTCAAATCCCTCTTCGTAGTTGCGATATTCAAATGCTCCTGGTTATTTTACTCCCTATGGCAGTTAGTTAAAGATTCATTATCATTGTTTTAGTCATTCCTGTCACAAACTATTGTATCTATTATGTCGCAGCTAAACTGTGTTCCTGTAGCAAACCAGACTGTGTTTCTATAGCAGATTTAACTCTGTTCCTGTAGCAAATAGCAAGGTTCTTGTAATAGATTAAGATATATTTTCATTTTCCTTCAATTACCTTATTGTGATTGGTGTTTTAATTGGTAAACTTAATGATGTTAAACAATTGTATTTCATTTTAATCCCTATTGTGACCTTATTGAGAGGAATTATAAACTTTCCTGTGGATTGAAATTCATAGTTTTAGATTCATATGGGATATTTATGAAAGATATAGGGGATAAAGAATATACCTAGTTTTGTTGTTCCATGTGTAACTTGAATGTATCTCTGTAGCAAATATAGGATATATCTATTCAACCTACCTTCTTATTATGTCACTTAAAGATGTTCAATTTGCAAATATGACGTTGAACTATATATATACATATCTACATAAATTCCTGTCATCATTTGATTGTATGAAGTCATTAAATTGCTTGTTGTTATTCAATTCTAGATTTAGCTTTATCTGAGAAATTATGAGTGAAACATGAGTTAGGGATTATAACCAGCTTTACCACTTTCTATATATATATCTTGAATGATTAAATGTAGCACTTTGATAGAAATTCTAGTTGATAGAGCAAAAGTAAAGAAGATGTAGTTGTATCTAGGTAAAAATATGTGATAAAAGATCTAGACACAAGATTCTTTTGAGGTAATTAAGAATGGAATGAGTTAAGTTATCTTTAGTTTATGTCTCATTTACGTATCTTGCTATAAAACACATGCTTAAGATTTTTCATTGGAATTATTGCTTGAAAGAGAATTCATTTTTGTTGTGCAAAAGAAAGAATTAGTTTTCATTGAAAAGAAAGTAGTTTCTCTTTTGTGTGTGTTTGGGGTTACTTCTTGGGCTAGGATGCCAACTGTGGGCAAACAAAGATGGCTTTTCCTCTTTTCAAGATTTGGCCTTAAACTATTTCAAATGCTTAGGCCTAAGCTAGGAATTCATTGAAATAGATGAATATTTGTCTAGCAAAACTTTATATATATATATATATATATATATATATATATATATATATATATTTGCCACATCCTATTGTGAGACATTTGCACATCATCATTTAGATTTGCATTTAGACTTTAGGTTGCATTAGGTGTTCCCTCTTTCCAATTATTTCCAGGTTGCTAGATATTTCATGCAGGGCTGGGTTTCCTTTGTGTCATGAAGGGATACGGGGAAGTGTAATTGCTTCATGGTTGGGTGGAAAAGCGTCTGAGGCATGTTCCCATATCTTGGCTTGCGGATGACCATGTGGGTCAGTAGCGGCTGGAGAGTGTGATTGATTTATTATATTACTTGATTATTGTACCTTGTTGGATAATTTATGGCAAGAAAGCCAAATGGACATTGTATATTCTTTATATTACTAATACCTAGATTAAGCACGTGATTTGTAAGATTTAATGATATTATTGATTAATTATGTTTATGATATGTATCTTTTTACTTGAGTTGATGTAAATAAGTGGATTATTTACTTCAATAACTTTTGTTATGGAATGCGTACTTTACAAAGAGTTGATTGTTCTCAACATTGTGTGTTGTTCATTTTTGCTGCCTGGTTCAGTAGCCTAATAGGGTTCCTGGGCTTTGACCTGCATCACTTTGTTTCTTTGCTAGGAACCTATTGTGTTTTGTCTTTTTTAATTGACACCTTCAAAAGAGTCAAATTCTTATTCTTGGGCCTAAATTTATCTTCAATTTTTACTATGTAACAATAAGAGTTCCGGGTAAATGCAAGAAGTTGTGTCCACTTAAGGTGGAAGTATCGGAGTTAAAAAAAAATATGAAATCGGGTAACTAAAAATGGGATCCCGAGCCTAAAATCCAGAATGGGATCCCATTCCTTAGCGGGATCCCGAACCTAGAACCAAAAAATGGGATCCCGTTTCACAACAGGATCTCATTTTTTAAAAGTATTAAATTTTTAAAAAATGGATGCGACCCCATTTTTCCTAGTGATAGGTGACTACTGAGAATGGGATCCTAAGTTGAGGAAGACAATTTTCACCATCAAAACATTAGGTAAGTGGATTTTTCCACTTCTATAATTTGGCAATGAATCTTTTGAAGTTTCCCTTTCTTTTTTTAGTGTAAAATACAATCAAAATTTAAAATGTAAACTATTATTTAGGGTTTTTGTTTATGAATTCAATAGTTGTATTTTGACATTTTAGTTGTAAAATACAATTGAAATTTTGAAAGACTATATCATATAAAAGGATAGAATTTGAACAAACTGTCAAAATTTTGTTTAAATTTGAGAATTGAATAGCTGTATTTAGACATTTTAGCTGTAAAATACAATTAAAAATTTAAAAATATTGTATCATATGAAAGGAGAGATTTTGAACAAACTATCAAAACTTGATTTCAATTTGAGTGTTGAATAGCTATATTTAGACATTTTAGCTATAAAATACAATTGAAATTTTGAAATGACTGTATCATATGAAAGGAGAGATATTGAACAAACTGTCAAAATTTATATAGCATTGGGATGATATATATATTTGGTTTTTATAAAATTTACTTATATCAATGTATGTCATTGTATTTTAAAGGCATTATTGAATAAGTAACTGTCATGTAAAAAAATTACAACAAACCATAATAAAACCTTTATCACTTCCTTCATAATCAAACCTTTAGAGACAACCAACTAATCAAGAATTGAGAAGATTTTATAGTTTTTGTGATAGCCAACTAATCAAGAATGAAATCAAGCCAACAAATATAACTTTAGAGACACTTGTAGCTGTCCTCACTAGCTAGGTTATGCCCCTAGGATGAACATCATGATGTTAATTGTGATACGAGCCTAACCTCATTGGTAATGCTTCCCCTAATCTTAATGACATTGATGTAGTCCCCACTCATGATCCTTACGAAGATCTTGCCACCACTAACCTCTTTCATGATAGGTCACTATCCTCACCATCTCCTTAGACCTATAATACATTGAGCTTATCGATTGGGACCAACATGACCCTTTATGATTTGACGTTTTCCAAAATGATGAAGCCATCATGAAACTTATGAAGTGTCAAGACCACATCCCCATGGTAATCATAAGAAAGACTTTTCCACCATACTTAACACCTATGCTTATTTTGGAGAGAAAGAAGAACCCTTTAGTCCTAAGGCACCCTAGTAGGCAGAATAGAAACAAGATATAAGAAGAAACTTGTGATCGATTAAAATGATACAATAAAAATGGACACTTCCCAAGAGCTCCTCAATGACAAACTTCACCTTCCATTAGATACCACTCAAATACAAGATGACTCCCCTCTCCTTGTTGAGGATGCTATAGACATCAACCTGTGAATAGAAGAGGACCCTAAACTCTCTAAGATAGTAGCTCCACTAGACCTTGACATCAAAGAAGGCATAACCATCATCCTTATTTCTTCATGTGGTCTTATGGTGATATGCCTTGAGACTCCATCTTTAGTCATGCATCATCTTGTGGTTCACCTCAATGCCAAACCTATTCAATAAAAGCTATGCAAAATGCACCCCCAATTAGCCCTCTTGGTCAAAGAAGAATTGTATAAACTCTTGGATGTGGGGTTCATTCAGACTATTACTTATCCTAAATGGGTCTCTAATGTGGTCTTAGTTAGCAAGAAAACCAATGGAATTCATGTTTGCACTAACTTTTGAGACATCAAAAAAGGATACCCTAAAGATAACTTTTCTCTACCAAACATTGATATCATCGTGGATCTCATAGCCATATATAAAATGTTATCATTAATCTGGATATAATATCCCTTGAAACATTTGAGTTAGACATGGAAACACCTAGATTATGGAGAGGTCTATGTAAGAAAACACCTCCTGTAGACTCAACACAAACTTATCCCTCAACCCTCGAAATTCTGACTTACATCATTTGATTACCCTAGAACACACTATAGATAACTCTATACAAATTTGGCAAAAGATATTTTCTCCTAACAGAAACTTGTATATGTAGAAGTAGACTACTACATAAGATCCTCTAGGATAATAACACTTGTTGTGATTGTTATCACCTAAATGTCCACCCTAACTAATTTGCAAAAATTAGTCTATTTGGTGAGACATGGGAAGACCTCTAAAGTCACGGGTTACTCTATGAGAAGAGGTCAACCTCCGGAGAAGGCTGGCTTCCTAATGGGCTTCACCTATACTAACTTGCTTGGGAAAAGGATAAGAAAGATTTGCATAACTGAATCTATAATCTAATGGGTGATGCACCAAAATGACCTTGGACACAACCTAGATAATCAACACTTGCTTAAAAATAATTGAAATAAACTTACGCAATTCATTATTATATGTCTTTGCATAAGTATTTCACAACAAGGTCTTGATGTTCAAACTTTTAGAAGGAAGGTGACTTCACAACTACAAGCCATTCACAAAAACTTGACACAAATTATGACTCGCATAACAAATTCCTGCATAAAGGTGCTAAACATGAGACATAACTATAAGGAAATGACAGTACCTCACAGATAGCTCGATCAAATCATTTAAATGCACACAATGAAGAAAGGAATGAAGAAGGAAAAACTCCAAAAGTCATTAATAACCAAGGTCTTCTCTGCTATTCATGTCCAAAACGTGAGTTACAAACTGTCAAAATCTGAGCAAGGATGATAAATCACAAGTCTCTGAAATCTACATGTGAGAACTAACTGTAATGAGTCAATAAAAAATGACTATATCCCTCTAAGTGGTTCCACCAAAATAGTAAAACCCAACTGATTTGGGTCAGATGCCCAGAAAAACCCTAAAATCCAAGGCCTATATCCTCTCCAAACATGCCCAAACTACAAGAAAAAGTCCATTAGGACTTAACCAAACATTATGGCTCATGAGAAAAAGTCTAAAAAGGACTCTAAAAAGTAATAAAGCCCTCCTATATACTCTCCAAGTAGTCAAGACAACTACTAACTGTCAATGTGACCTAGTCAAACTCATCCCATTTGGCAGCAAACAAATGGCTATAACCATGGCATGTGCTTGCCACATCTCCACAAACTCAACTACATCCTCTCAAGGACACAAAGAACTCTCAACCACTCTCCTACCTTCTCTCTTGCAATAAAAGATAACAATCACCTTTAAGGGATTTATAAAGGCACCACCTTAAGGCTATTGTTTTACATTGTATAGAATTTGCAAAAGAAAAACATAATTACAAGGTAAATGGCACAAAGTGCTCAGCCCAATATATGAAAGAAAACTCAATCATAAATCAAGACACCTTGTGGCACATCCCTAAGGATCACACCTTGCAAAGTTTTGGACCACAGGCTATTTCAAAGATATGCAATGAGAAATAAAAATGCAAAAAAGGAGAAAAGGCTATCAAGTACATTAGGGCTTTGAAACCCTAATGAACAAAAAGCAATTTGGAACTTCACTTTTTTGCATTGTTGTCTTCTTGAAAAGTTGCTCTGCCATTTCGAGCTGCCATGAGGGTTTGTAGCTAAGGCTCCTGAAGATGTCTTTATGTTGTTTTCTCTAAGCTTTTTGACTGAAAAATGCATGGAAAGACTCTATAACTCAAGGTGAGATGGTTAAACTTCCATTTCTAAAACAAAACTACAAAAAATTTAAGATTTCTGAAGCTTTTAACTCACTGCATTGCTATAAATTCCTTTTCTGTGAGACTATCTCGTTCTGAGGTATGGCAAAAAATATATTTTTCTGTATCTGCTATTATTTTTCTGCCTCTTCAGTTAGGGTTTCAAGAAAATAATAAACCCTTGCTCTGTAATGAACGGCCATGGTAAAAAACTATCTTTCTATGTATATATGAGTGTTTCTTTTTGTCAGGAAAATCTCACTTCTGTATACATGAAATTTTCTATAGGATTCCTCTGTATTTTGTGTGGTTATGATAAGCTCTGTTTCTTTCTGGACCTCCAAAAATGGCTATTACTATGCAGAAAATGATACAACACAGCAAATTCTTCTCTCTTAACTTTTGTGATGAGGGTTTCTAGGAAACACAAAAACTTTATACTTGGATTGAACAGCCATGGTCTGAACTGCTCAATTTAGTTTACTTCTGCAATGACAAAGCATTTTTGAAAAATGGAAAACAAGGGTTTTCCTGTAGGTGACTTTTGTTGCTTTCTCCATTGTGTTTTGTTACCATTCTGAGGTGAACACTTGACACTATCATTGTATATGTTAAAAGCTTCATTCTTTTATTTTCTGTATGAGATAGATATTTTCCAGTTTATACATAAATGAGTGTCTTTCTTCAATGCATAAGCTACAAAAAGTATGAAAATTTGCATTTCTCTCTACCTTTTCCAATGAACTTTACACCTTAGGGTTTTACCAAAACCCTCACTGTATTTTGAATGGCCCTGACGAAAACACTTGCTCAGGTCTATTTTTGCAAGAAAAGAGCATTTTGGAAAAACAAAACAATTTCCTTCAGCTACGGTTTGTAGCTGGTATGTATCTTTGACAACTCCTATACCGTTGCTTATCTCTTCTCTGTCAGTTGTTTCTTTGTTCATTATTACTTTGACAGTGACTTCTATGATGGTCTTATAAGTTATCATAGCTATTTTCATGCTTCTATACTTCATAATGGTCAACAGTGCCATATGATGACTGAGTGATGTTCTCTTTGTTTTGACTACTATGGATGCCTTTTGATGATGGTCTTAGAGACCTTTGAGCCTTCATGACACCTCTTATGATTGTTGACTGTCAAGACTACCGGCAAATACTTGAAAACCACGAAGTTGTTCCATTTCTTCCTTGATTGCTATCCTTCAGTACATGACTACTTTTGAAGATTTTGCTCACTGCTGTAACTGTTTCTATAGATGTAACATCAGATATTTGCAAGTGCACATTTGACTGCTCCTGTTGATTATTGACAGCCAGTAGAGGATGTAGAGGATCGTTTCTAATGGTGATTGCTTTCATCCCCTTCCCTGACCTCTGACTGCCCTCTATGATGATTCTTATGTAGACCTTCACCACTAATTTTTTTTTATTTCTCTTGTCATAGAGAGTTTTGTCTATCTTTGCAAGGTCATTGCCTTAGATCATTGCTTCCTCAATTTTTTTATTTTTTTTGTTGACAGTCCTATCTAACTGTGAACTATTTGATACCTCTGTATGATTATTGACTATCATAGATCTGTTTCTAACTCTCCATGGTGATGCCTTGATTGTAGCATACTTCATCTATGATGGCCTTCTTGAATATGTCACTAACCTTTTGTCCAAACTAACTGCAGGTCTAATGATTTCTTTGTGTTAAGATCGTCATGTCCATTGATAAGTGAATCTTGAAGGCGTAAGATGGAATAATACAGGGTTATTTCTCTTGATCTTGATCCATAATACCTAAATGAAAGTACCTCATACCACTGTAGCCAATCCTGGCTTTGTTGACTACTGCACTTCATGACTGTTGGTTATCTCTATGTTTGATGAAAGTCACTGTCCATTGATACTCTAACTGTGACTGTTGTACCTTCTCTCAAATCTTTGAAATGACCACCTCTATGTGGTGTTGTCATGCTATTGGCAGTCATCTTTGCAAGGACTATTATGTATCTTCTTACAAGCCAAACTTGCTTTATCTTTGCTAGTTGTTCTGTCTGTAAAAGTCCAGATTGACTATTTTTCTCAATCTACTAACTGTCTACACTTTGTCTTTTATCACATTTGATTGTTCTTTATGTTGATCCTTAGGGCTTGTAACAATCATTTCATCTTATGATTGTTCCTCAACTCTAACAAGACTGTTCCTGTAGGCTGATGTTGTCTCTTCTTACATATGTTTTCATCTTGTACTCAGCAAACAAATGAAGATACAAGTCCTTCTGTATGCTATCTTAGTCAAACTAGTTCACATCCTACCTTGACAGATCTAAGGCCTCTGTATTTGTTTGTTTCTTTATTATTCTAGACCCTAGAAATTTTGATTGTTCAATCATAATGCTCAGAAAACTCAAGGCACCTAATGCATTTGTTGATCCACTTCTGTGACTGTCTCCATGACTATAGCTGTCCTAAAAATTGAAAACATTTCATTTGTCTTGTTTGATGTCTGCCTTATTCATGCTATTGATAGATGACAGTCAATGACTGACTATCTTAGAAAATTCAACTGTCCCAACTGATAGTGATGCTATTATCTTTTGATGATGTTGTTATAAAGACACTATGATGAGCAACAAGTTCCAATTGCATTATATCATGAAAATTCACTTGTTTACATAGACCATATCTGCTCCTTATAAAAGTGTATAAATAACTCTTAGTATACAAGTTGATCCTTGTTTCTGTTGAACATATATGAGATCTTCTGCAATGTTTATGAGCTGGGCTCAACCCTTGTGGGACCCACATTTTCACCACTCATAATGTAACTTGATGAATCAAACAGAAAATTAAATATACCTGTATCTGCACATGAAGCAAACTTGTTAATAAAAACAAATGCATACCCTAGATGCATTAGACAACTTTAGTAGTTCTCTGGTACATACATGGTATGCATGACTGATTTTATGCATCTTGTTGAAAAGCCTATACATGCATAATGAATGTGTATATAATGAATGTAGTCAGTCATTTCTTAGAGCAACATTGCTCTAACATCTTATTCTCATCTTTTGCAGAGAAACAGGACAACAGACTAAGGAAGCTCGAATGAACAACTCCACCAGCTAGACAGACCAGTTATTCAAGCAATGACTAATTACCCTCATTCTATACTCCCTTATTTACTTTCATTACTTATTCATGTATATGCTTTTCTCAATTTGTATTGAATAAGTGAAAGCTAATCTCACGGCTTGTGTGAGACAAATGGATATTTTTACATTCAATACAGATTACTTTTCTCTATTATATGTACTTGTGTCAATGCAATAATCCATTACAGCTTTTGTAATTCATTTTTTCTGATTTTGCTTATACAATTGAATGTAACATTGGAAAGTATAAAAAATGAATCTCACTTCCCTATTTAAAATAATAAGCTCTACCTGATTGAGCTATAGTGAAAAATTAGGGTAATGTTTCTCACGACATCTGCTATATGTTTGCCTCCTAAACATCAGACTAGCTGCCTAGACCTTATCCATTGCGCACAGAGTCATACAGAGACTTAAAAACACTTTTGAAAAATAATCTTTACCTCAGTAACTCAGCATGTCAACATTGAAGAACACTTGGAAAACCAAAACCAAAATAGAAATGCTGAAAGCAACTCACCTAACTGTGCTAGACAGCACTTAGGGAAAACAAAAAGGCATCTAAACTATTGTACAATAGCACTTATTGAAAGCAAGAATCCTAATCTACTATTTTACAAGGTAGCTCATACCTCAAAACACATCTTCAGGTGTATCCCATTGACTGGGATAGGCAAATTTTCTCCATCCATGTTTGATAATTGAAATGCATTGTGCTCCTTGCATTTAGTAATGATAAACGGGCCACTCCACATGCTGTCAAACTTGGAGTGCTTCCCTGGCCTACTTTTCAACTCATCCCATTTGAGTACCATATCACCTTCCCTAAAATTTCGAGGAGTGTCCTTCTTATCAAAAACTCTTTTTGTCTAAAGCTGATGATACTCCATAGCTTTCATAGCTTTATCTCTAATCTCTTCAAGCTCCATAAGTTGAGCATATCTAACAGCCATGGGATCTTCTTCTTCAAAAATCTCCAATTGATTCATGATATCAAGAGATGGCAGCTCTATAGATATAGGCAGTCTTGCCTCTTTTCCATAAACTAACATATATGGGGAGTTTCCAATAGATCTCTTGGGAGTTATTCTATCTGCCCATAATGCATATTTTAGATTGGTGTGCTAGGTCATCTGGTTATCTTCCATTGATCTTTAGATAATCCTTATGAGATTCTTATTTGTGGATTCAGCCAAACCATTACCCTGTGGGTAATAATTTGATGAAATGTTCAAATAGATTCCATTCTTCACAGCCCAGTCAGTTACCTTCAATCCAACGAAGGCTAAAGCATTGTCTAAAATTATTGATTCAGGTACTCCAAATCTAGATACCAAATCATAATAAAAGTGTAAAACAACATTCTCATTGGCTTCCTTCAAAGCCACTACTTCAATCCACCTTGTGAAATAGTCTGTTGCTGTAAGTACCCACCTATGGCCTGCACTTGACGGTGGGTTAATGGGACCTATAAAATCAATGCCCCATCTCATGAAGGGTTGTTCTACTTGAATTGGTTGCAGAGGTAAAGCTAGCAGCCTCTCTTTGCCTGCAAAAATGGTACATTTTACACAATTTCTAGCCCATGCATGGGCATCCTTGAATAAGTTGGGCCAGTAATAGCTAGCTCTCATTATTTTCCAAGCAGTAGTCCTTGGGGCAAAATGACCCCCTGTTGTTCCATCATGAAACTCATGCAGCACCTTGTCAGTTTGATAATTATCAATGCATCTTAACAACACACCATTAAAATCTTTTTTGAAAAGGATGTTATTAACTAAAACATAAGGAATAGACTGCAGTCTAAAATATCTTCTTTTAGCTCTATCTAAACCTATTGGACATTCACCAGTTTGTAAAAAATGAGTCATGTCATTAACCCAACCTGTTCCAACTGCTGTTATAACATTCTGATGCTCATCTTCAATGATCAGAAGTGCTTCTTCCTCCACTGTTTCATTTTCAAACCTAGTAGCAAGCTGTTCACTGAGTCTTCTACCTCTGATGAGCTTGGTTATCTTGATATCTACGTCATATTCCATGACTTTGGTAATCCAACCAGCCCTTTTCTTGTTAACATCCTTACCTAACAAAAACTCTTTCACACCAGGGTGGGCAACCATCAAACGTACCTTGTTGTTAGAAATAAGGTGCCTAAACTTCTTGAGACTCTTGACCATTGCAAGGACATGCTTTTCAATGAAACTATACCTCTGTTCATACTCCTCCAGTCCCTGGCTAAAGAAAGTAATTAGCTGCTCAAAACCTTCACTTTGTTGTTGTACCAGAATTGCAGAAATTGTATCTATACTGCCATAAGCATACAAAATAAAATCTTTTGAGAAATCAGGATTTACTAGAGTTGATGCAGCTAATAATGCCTCTTTTATGGACTCAAAGCTAAGTTTGTCCTCTTTTGTCCAATTGAAAACTGCATTTTTCTTTAACATAGAGGTCAATGGCTTCAATAAATTTGCAATGTCAGGTATAAATCTTCGCAGAAAATTAATTCTGCCAATAAAACTTTGTAGCCCTTTCTTGTGACTGGGTAAAGGTAGCTCCAAAATAGCTCTCACTCTTTCTGTATCAATGTTAACTCCTTCTTTCGACACAATGTGTCCTAAAAGCTTGCCTTCATGCACAACAAAAATGCATTTCTTGGGATTGAGAGATATCCCAAACTCTTTACATCTCTCAAATACTTGTTTCAGGTGGGATAAATCTTCAGCTGCATCCTTAGAGAAAAATGTGATGTCATCAAGGTACACAAGTACCAATTTATAAAGAAAACCTTTAAAAGCCATATCCATAGCTCTCTGAAAAGTAGAGCTAGCATTTGACAGACCAAAAGGCATCCTTTTGTAGGCCATGGTGCCCCATTTTGTGGTAAAAGTAGTTTTAAATTGATCTTCCTCCTTGACTAATACTTGATTATAACCAGAATATCCATCAAGTAAGGAGAATCTTTCTGAACTAGCCACTACTTGCAGAATTTGCTCCATTGAGGGCAGTGGGTAGTGGTCCTTCAGGGAGGCTCTATTAAGGTCTCTAAAGTCAACGTACAGCCTAATCTCTCCATTCTTCTTCCTCACAGGAACAAGATTGGAGACCCAAGAAGTATGCTTGATCAGAAAAATGATATTTTCCTCGATCAGCTTGGTTAATTCCTTAATCATCAAAGGCTCAAGTTTTGGATTTAAAGGCTTTTGTTTCTGCCTTACAGGTTTTGCACTTGGCTCTAACTCTATAGTATGTTGGGCAATATGAGGGTCAAACCCATTTAAGTTTGAGTATTCCCAAGCAAACATAGCCTTAAATTCTTGACAAAGAAAAATAAAAGCTTTCCTATCCTCAGGTGAACAGATTTTACCAATTTTGAGAAGCTTACCTTTGAAAATTTCCAGCTCCTCATAATGTTCCTCTTTGACCTGCATGCTAGTTTTGCTATTTTTCAGCTAATCATCAGTACCAAAAATGGATTCCAAGGTTACTAATCCTCTGGGCATCTTATTAGTCCTTAACTGAACAACCCGATCATCACAATATTATTGTTTTTGTTTGTTCTAATTCATCACAGAGAACTCATCCTCTTCTAACAGAAAATGCAAAAACTATTCATCACTCTCAAAAACCTGCCAATGAATGTTATTGTCAGGAATAGAGGACCTATCAACTATCTTCACATGAGGCTGTACCTTTTCTCTTTGAATATCACTGGGAATATCGAATTGAGCCCCAATTGTAGCCAACCTATCTGCATGATTGTTCTAATTTCTTGGAATAGAGATTAGATTGAAAGCATCAAACTGCTCAATCATATCCCATACTCTATGTTTATAGCATTTCAAAACATCATTATTTGTAACATGCAGTCCCCTCACCTGATTCACAATAAGTTCACTGTCCCTATATACCTGCAAATAGCTGATTTTCCTCTTCCTTGCCCACTGCAAACCTTCAATCAACCCTTCATACTCAGCAGTATTATTTGTACATGAAAAAGCAAAATGAAAAGTAGAATAATATATCTCTCCTTGTGGAGACACAAGCATTACACCACCTCCAGATCCATTCCTATTTCTAGAGCCATCAAAGTACATTTTCCATACATCGTCTTGATGTTCTATCTACTTTTCTGCACTCTTTACAAGGTTTGGAATTGTTGTTTCAGGTTCATGCAGCATGTAAACCCCCATACCAGTTTCTTGAATGTGTCCCTCAGGATCATCTACAATATTTTCTAATGCCCACTCCTTTAACAACACTTCTGGTATACTCTCAGCTTGCAATTCTTGAGCAGCAACAAGCTCAGGATCATCAAAAATAATGCAATTTGCATTAACAACATTTGGGACATAAAGCTCTATGTGATCTTTGGCAAGCAATTCAGATTTTATGGTCACTTTTGTACCATATCAAGTCCTAAAAAACATGTGGGACCAATCTGAGGATAAATATCCTCCTATCTTGGCTATGAACTCTCTTGACAAACACATGACAAAATAAGGAAGTAGATCTATGATGAACACCTCCTGAGAAATGGAAACATTTGGACAGGTATGCAAAGTGAGACCTAGATCTTTTATCACACCTACAGTGCTAACAGTTGTGCCATCTAGCTGGAGCACACTCTTCTCAAGGGGTTGGTATTTCAATCCTAATTGGTCTGCAATCTGTTTTGGCATTATAGAACTACTTGCACCACTATCCACCATGCAGTTATGTACTAACTTGTCTCCTATTATTAATGACACATAAAACGGAAGTGGTTTAGCACTCTTATTTGGTTGTTTACTGTTGTCTTGGGATGCATTGGTAAGGACAGCCCTAGCTGGGTCAACAGTTGCATCATTTGACACTTTTAAATCAGATAAGGTAGATTGTAACATGTCCTTTTGACCTGGAATGGCTAAGGAATCCCACATAGATATTGTCACATTCATTTTCTTCATATTTTCAATGATATTAAAAGGTGAAGTGACGTTTACCTTCTGATGTGACTTTGTAGCAGCAATATCAGCCTAAAAATGAGGTTGTTCCCTGGCAGTTGCTTGAGTGTTCCTTTGCAAAATATGGGGAATCTAGGATGTAGAAGGATCAGCGGGTCCTTTTCCTTTGTTTGCTGCTTGATCTATCTCATAACCCCTCTTTTTAGCTCTCGTATTTGCTGCAACTAGAGTATCATCTCTGTTTACGCCACATAACTCATCTCCCTGCCAGTTTAGGAAGGCAGTATCATTCTGAGGTTACTCTTGCTACTGTACATCCCCATCATTAGGTGTGTTTAGATATGAAACTACAACATTTTGTACCATTAGAGCCTGATTTATCACTCCATTTCAACAGGTTGCCTGACTGTGTGGCTGATTGCATGGAAAACACCATTCATACTCGGCTGCAAGGTTATTCTGAACAATGACAAGGTCTCTAACTGCATTAATGGGTGCAAGATTGTAAGGTTAGAAAGGCCTCTAGTTCACATTCTGCCTAGCACCTTGGTAATTGCTTTGATATGGAGGCCTATTAGCTTGGTATGGCTGGTTTTGCCCTTGATAAGGCTGATTTTGCCCTTGGCTGTGTGGCTGATAAGGCTGTCTGCTCTGGGACTGCTATTTTTTTATGTTCACCAGCTCATTCCCAAAAGCTTGTAGGATGTTCTCTATTTTCTGTTGGCTATTTTTAATCTCTCTTTACTCTTGTGAAGAGCTGGAAATAGTAGTCTCAGGATTGGCAGTACTTGTCAATACTGCTGCACCAGGTAAAAGGGCAAAAGATGGGATTGGCAAAGGCATTAAAGCTTGAATCTCGAGAAAAATAGGCACTGATGGTCTAGGTACTATTTTCCCAGCTTGAATCAAGCTATTTTCTGCTCTAATAGCTATTTCATATGCATCAGGTAAACTTGGACCTCCCATTGATTGTATCATTACTGAAATATCACTATTAAGAGCTTTCAAAAAATACAGAAATGCATATTCTGATGAAGGTCTTACTGTGGTAGGAATTTTGTTCCATGTCTTTTGAAAATGGAAATTGAAATCCATCATTTTCTCCTGGGGAGCTCTCTTTATTATAGTCAAATGTTCAACCAAAGATAAGTTATCAGACTTATCTTGAAATTGCTTGTTCAACTTATCACCCAGATCATCCCAAGTTGCAATGGTTTGCACTAGTAAACTCCTGAACCATTGTAATGATTTACCTTTAAATGAGGCAGCAGTAGCCTAATGGCTACATTTTCTTGAGTTACATGATGAACACCACATAGAGAAGCTACGTCTCTGATGTGTTCGATTGGGGTAGTTTGATCCTCCCTAGTGAAATAGGGTAGGCTCTTCAAAGATGCCATGGGTATATTATCATGCACTGTCAAGTTCAATGGGTTGCCCCCATCAAAAGCCACAAACAGTTGATTCCTTGCCATTGGAACAGCTGGAGGTGGGTTTGCCTGGACCGGTACAGGTACTACAGGTACTACTGGTCTGAAACTTGGTGGGGTTGATTAGATTCTCTTTGAAACTAGAGTCCTTACCACAATTCTACTCTGTCTTCTAGATAGAGATAGCTGCAAATGATCAAAGGAACTCAAACTTTGATTTTGTATTTTTCTCATAAAAACATGTAACAACACTGATCTACTCGTCCTTTCTCAGTATGAGTCACCAAATATGCAGAAAACTGCCTCTTAAAGGCCTAGTAATGCTGGTAGCATATCAAAACCAACAATATGATTGTAACATAGCATTGTTCAGAATCAAACAGTCCCACCAGGCGTGCCAAAAACTATTATCACCTAAATGTGCACCCTGACTAATTTGCAAAAATTAGTCTATTTCGTGAGACATGGGAAGACCTCTAAAGTCGTGGGTTACTCTATAAGAAGAGGTCAACCTCCGGAGAAGGCCGGCTTCCTAATGGGCTTCACCTATATTAACTTGCTTGGGAAAAGGATAAGAAAGATTTGCATAACTGAATCTATAATCTAATAGGTGATGAACCAAAATGACCTTGGATACAACCTAGATAATCAACACTTGCTTAAAAACAATTGAAATAAACTTGCACAACTCATTCTTGTATGTCTTTGCATAAGTATTTCACAACAAGGTCCTGATGCTCAAACTTTTAGAAGGAAGGTGACTTCACAACTACAAGCCATTCACAAAAACTTAACACAAATTATGACTTGCATAACAAATTCCTGCATAAAGGTGTTGAACATGAGACAGAACTATAAGGAAATGATAGTACCTCACATATAGCTCGATCAAATCATTTAAATGCACACAATGAAGAAAGGAATGAAGAAGGCAAACCTCCAAAAGTCATTAATAACCAAGGTCTTCTCAGCTTTGCATGTCCAAAATGTGAGTTACAAACTGTCAAAATCTGAGCAAGGATGATAAATCACAAGTCTCTGAAATCTGCATGTGAGAACTAACTATAATGAGTCAATCCAAAATAACTCTATCCCTCTAAGTGGTTCCACCAAAACAGTAAAACCCAACTGATTTGGGTCAAATGCCCAGAAAAAGCCTAAAATCTAGGGCCTAAATCCTCTCCAAACATGCCCAAACTACAAGAAAAAGTCCATTAGGACTTAACCAAACATTATGGCTCATGAGAAAAAGTCTAAAAAGGACTCTAAAAGGCAATAAATCCCTCCTAGATACTCTCCAAGTAGTCAAGACAACTACTAACTGTCAATGTGACCTAGTCAAACTCATCCCATTTGGCAGCAAACAAATGGCTATAACCATGGCATGTGCTTCCCACATCTCCACAAACTCAACTACATCCTCTCAAGGACACAAAGAAATCTCAAACACTCTCCTACCTTCTCTCTTGCAATAAAAGATAACAATCACCTTTAAGGGATTTATAAAGGCACCACCTTAAGGCTATTGTTTTACATTGTATAGTATTTGCAAAAGAAAAATATAATTACAAGGTAAATGGCATGAAGTGCTCAGCTCAATATATGAAAGAAAACTCAATCATAAATAAAGCCACCTTGTGGCACATCCCTAAGGATCACACCTTGCAAAGTTTTGGACCACGCGCTATTTCAAAGATATGCAATGAGAAATAAAAATGTAAAAAAGGAGAAAAGGCCATTGGATACGTTAGGGCTTTGAAACCCTAATGAACAAAAAGCAATTTGGAACTTCACTTTTTTGCATTGTTGTCTTCTTGAAAAGTTGCTCTTCCATTTCGAGCCACCATGAGGGTTTGTAGCTGAGGCTCCTAAAGATGTCTTTATGTTGTTTTCTTTGAGCTTTTTGACTGAAAAATGCATGGAAAGACTCTATAACTCAAGGTGAGTCGGTTAAACTTCCATTTCTGAAACAAAACTACAAAAATTTCAAGATTTCTGAAGCTTTTAACTCACTGCATTGCTATAAATTCCTTTTCTATGAGACTGTCTCATTCTAAGGTATGGCAAAAAATATATTTTTCTGTATCTGCTATTATTTTTTCTGCCTCTTCAATTAGGGTTTCAAGAAAATAATAAACCCTTGCTCTATAATGAATGGCCATGGTAAAAAACTGTCTTTCTATGTATATATGAGTGTTTCTTTTTGTTAGGAAAATCTCACTTCTATATACATGAATTTTTCTGTAGGATTCCTCTGTATTTTACGTGGTTATGATAAGCTCTGTTTCTTTTTGGACCTCGAAAAATGGCTATTACTATTCTGAAAATGATGCAACATAGAAAATTCTTCTCTCTTAACTCTTGTGATGAGGGTTTCTAGGAAACACAAAAACTTTATACTTGGACTGAACGACCATGGTCTGAACTGCTCAATTTAGTTTACTCCTGCAATGACAAAGCATTTTTGAAAAATGGAAAACAAGGGTTTTCGTCTAGGTGACTTTTGTTGCTTTCTCCACTGTGTTTTGTTACCATTCTGAGGTGAACACTTGACACTGTCATTGTATATGTTAAAAGCTTCATTCTTTTGTTTTCTGTATGAGATAGATATTTTCCAATTTATGCATAAATGAGTGTTTTTCTTCAATGCATAAGCTATAGAAAGTATGAAAATTTGCATTTCTCTCTACCTTTTCCAATGAACTTTACACCTTAGGGTTTTACCAAAACCCTCACTGTATTTTGAATGGCCCTGAGGAAAACACTTTCTCAGGTCAATTTTTGCAAGAAAAGGGCATTTTGGAAAAACAAAACAATTTCCTTTAGCTAGGGTTTGTAGCTGGTATGTATCTTTGACAACTCCTATACTATTTCTTATCTCTTCTCTGTCGAGTTGTTTCTTTGTTCATTATTACTTTTACAGTGACTTCTATGATGGTCTTATAAGTTATTATAGTTGTTTTCATGCTTCTATACTTCATAATGGTCAACAGTGCCATATGATGACTAAATGATGTTCTCTTTGTTTTGACTACTATGGATGCCTTCTGATGATGGTCTTAGAGACCTTTGAGCCTTCATGACACCTCTTATGATTGTTGACTGTCAAGACTACCGGCAAATACTTGAAAACCACGAAGTTGTTCCATTTCTTCCTTGATTGCTATCCTTCAGTACATGACTACTTCTGAAGATTTTGCTCACTGCTGTAACTGTTTCTATAGATGTAACATCAGATATTTGCAAGTGCACATTTGACTGCTCCTGTTGATTATTGACAGCCAGTAGAGGATGTAGAGGATCGTTTCTAATGGTGATTGCTTTCATCCCCTTCCCTGACATCTGACTGCCCTCTATGATGATTCTTATGTAGACCTTCACCACTAATTTTTTTTATTTCTCTTGTCATAGAGAGTTTTGTCTATCTTTGCAAGGTCATTGCCTTAGATCATTGCTTCCTCAATTTTTTTTATTTTTTTTGTTGACAGTCCTATCTAACTGTGAACTATTTGATACCTCTGTATGATTATTGACTATCATAGATCTGTTTCTAACTCTCCATGGTGATGCCTTGATTGTAGCATACTTCATCTATGATGGCCTTCTTGAATATGTCACTAACCTTTTGTCCAAACTAACTGCAGGTCTAATGATTTCTTTGTGTTAAGATCGTCATGTCCATTGATAAGTGAATCTTGAAGGGGTAAGATGGAATAATACAGGGTTATTTCTCTTGATCTTGATCCATAATACCTAAATGAAAGTACCTCATACCACTGTAGCCAATCCTGGCTTTGTTGACTACTGCACTTCATGATTGTTGGTTATCTCTATGTTTGATGAAAGTCACTGTCCATTGATACTCTAACTGTGACTATTGTACCTTCTCTCAAATCTTTGAAATGACCACCTCTATGTGGTGTTGTCATGCTATTGGTAGTCATCTTTGCAAGGACTATTATGTATCTTCTTACAAGCCAAACTTGCTTTATCTTTGCTAGTTGTTCTGTCTGTAAAAGTCCAGATTGACTGTTTTTCTCAATCTACTAACTGTCTACACTTTGTCTTTTATCACATTTGATTGTTCTTTATGTTGATCCTTAGGGCTTGTAACAATCATTTAGTCTCATGATTGTTCCTCAACTCTAACAAGACTGTTCCTGTAGGCTGATGTTGTCTCTTCTTACATATGTTTTCATCTTGTACTCAGCAAACAAATGAAGATACAAGTCCTTTTGTATGCTATCTTAGTCAAACTAGTTCACATCCTACCTTGACAGATCTAAGGCCTCTGTATTTGCTTGTTTCTTTATTATTCTAGACCCTAGAAATTTTGATTGTTCAATCATGATTGCTTAGAAAACTCAAGGCACCTAATGCATTTGTTGATCCACTTCTGTGACTGTCTCCATGACTATAGTTGTCCTAAAAATTCAAAAACATTTCATTTGTTTTGTTTGATGTCTGCCTTACGCATGTTATTGACAGATGACAGTCAATGACTGACTGTCTTAGAAAATTCAATTGTCCCAATTGACAGTGATGCTATTATCTTTTGATGATGTTGTTATAAAGACACTATGATGAGCAACAAGTTGTTCCAATTGCATTATATCATGAAAATTCACTTGTTTACATAGAGCATATCTACTCCTTATAAAAGTGTATGAATAACTCTTATTATACAAGTTGATCCTTGTTTCTGTTGAACATATATGAGATCTTCTGCAATGTTTATGAGCTAGGCTTAACCCTTGTGGGACCCACATTTTCTCTACTCATAATGTAACCTAATGAATCAAACAGAAAATTAAATATACATGTATCTGCACATGAAGCAAACTTGTTAATAAAAACAAATGCATACCCTGGATGCATTAGACAACTTTAGTAGTTATTTGGTACATACATGGTATGCATGACTAATTTTATGCATCTTGTTGAAAAACCTATACACGGATAATGAATGCGTATATAATGAATGTAGTCAGTCATTTCTTAGAGTAACATTGCTCTAACATCTTATTCTCATCTTTTACAGGGAAACAGGACAACGGACTAAGGAAGCTCGAGTCAACAACTCCACCGGCCAGACAGACCAGTCATTCAGGCAATGACTGGTTACCCTCATTCTATACTCCCTTATTTACTTTCATTACTTATTCATGTATATGCTTTTCTCAATTTGTATTGAATAAGCGAAAGCTAATCTCATGGCTTGTGTGAGACAAATGGATATTTTTACATTCAATAAAGATTACTTTTCTCTATTATATGCACTTGTGTCAATGCAATAATCCCTTACAGCTTTTGTAATTCTTTTTTTCTGATTTTGCTTATACAATTGAATGTAAAATTGGAAAGTATAAAAAATGAATCTCACTTCCCTATTTAAAATAATAAGCTCTACCTAACTGAGTTGTAGTGAAAAATTTGGGTAACAGTGATCTCCAACACTATGATCCATATGTACTCTTGAATTTGTTGATACTTGGTCCTCTTGATGAAAATACATCGAATTAACTTCAAAATTTTGTGCATATATTTATATTTGATATACTTCTTAAAAGGAAAGAGTTGGGACTAACAACTAAATAGAAAACAATAATTTTGTAAATAGGAAATAGGAAACAAAATCAAGCTAGAACCATCTTGACTAATATCTTTTTCTAGCTAGATTGAATCCCTACAATCACAAGTTAAAAACAAAGCATCAAATTCTTGATTAAATTTAAATCATAAATCATCATAATAGATTCATATTCATACTCAGATTAGTCAGGTAGGCAACTAGTAGTCAATCCTATCTCCATTATCAAATTTGGTTGCCATAGGCAACTTCCCCAAATTTAGGTTTTCAGATCATGTGGCATGCACAAGATATCCACCTCAAGGTAGTTTTCCAAGTCTAGTTATAGTCTTGCAGATGTTCATTATGATTCTACCTAGGGGTAAGTGTAGGAAGATGGGGGGCCAAAAAGGGGTCTTAAGTGGCCACTTTTTTTCTGAAATCAAGAAATACTGGCCTTGGATGAGAAATTGAGCATAGTTACACTCAAAATTTGGAGATGCAACCAAAACAATGTTCATAGTTCTCCGAGTCTACTTTCTAAACTACTATTTTGTTTTGAAAATGGCATAGATTAAGGGGTTCAAAAGAGGGAGCCATAGAAATTGGTGTTGTTTCTATCAAAAAAACATAACATAGCATGTTTTGTGGCTCCCTCAAAAGGTCAACTTTTTTTTGGTATTTTTAAAATCGCTTCAGTGAGAAATTAGCTAATAGCATGTAGTTTATGCCTGATTTTTTTGATAATTTTTTGATGAATATTTGATTTTTTGCTAATTTTTAAAGTGGACACATCCTAAAAAATAGAATTTTGGCCGTGCTACCCCTATAAATTTTGAAAACTAATTGAAAATCATTTTTTTATTTTTTTAATATTTGTAGAATGGATTCTAGTTTCTAAATATGTAATTTTTTTGAAATTTGAATGAATAGTTATTTTACAATGAAAAAAAGACCAAACAGTGGTTTTTGCCTAAAAACGGACACACAAACAAAAGAAATTAAAGATGAAAGGCTTAACATTGTTAAAATGTGAAAAAAATCACATTGTCAAATAGCTAAGAGAAAGACTAACATTACCCATGTGTTCGATTTGTTCAACCTTGAAACACGTGCAAATCTGAGGGTTAGCACGAACAAAATTATGTGAAATTTTGAAGAATATAGAAAAACACATCTGTGACTGTTCATAAGGCACTCCAAGCCTTTGGGTTGGAAATCCAAAGCAAATCCCAAGCCCAAGGCTTGGGATTCCCAAAGCAAGAAATAACGTGAGCGCATTATAACGTGCTCGCGTTATGTTTTGCCTTGCATTTTTCTTTCCCGCAAGTCTGTCTTTTGTCATGTTTGACATAACGCGAGCGCATTATAATGCGCTCACGTTATGTCCCACTCAAATTTTTTTACGTTCAAGGCTATTAATCATGAGAGTTAAGGGATAAGGGATAGAGTTGGAGGGTTTAGGGATAAGGGATTAGCGTTTAAGGTATAGTATCGAGCCCGTTGAGGGTCTAGGAATAGGGATAGCGTTTAAGGTTTAGGGATGAGGGATGACAGATTACGGTTGAGGGTTTAGGGATAGGGTTGAGGGTCAAGGGATCAAAGTTAAGGGTTGAGGGATTAGGGTTTGACATTGAGGGTTGAGGGTTGAGGTTCAAGGGTCAAGGGTTTAGGGATAGGGTTTAGGGTCGAGGGATTAGGGTTAAAGTAGAGTGTGGAGGGTGTAAGGATTAGGGATAGGGTTGGAGGGTTTAGGGATAAGGGATTAGGGTTTAAGGTATAGTATCAAGTCTGTTGAGGGTTTAGGAATAGGGATAGCATTTAGGGATTAGGGATGAGGGATTATAGTTGAGGGATGATGGATTAGGGTTGAGGGTTGAGGGATTAGGGTTTAGGGATAAGGTTTAGGGTTGAGGGTTGAGGGATTAGGGTTTAAGGTATAGTGTTGAGGGTTGAGCGTTAAGGGTTTAGGATTAGGGTTTAGGGTTGACAGATTAGCATTTAATGTCGAGGTTGGGGTTAGAGTGTCGAGGGTAGAGGGATTAGGGATAGGGTTTAGGGTTGAAGGTTTAAGGATTGAGGGTTGAGGCTTTAGGGATGAGGGTTTAAGGCTTAAGATATAGTGTCAAGTGTTGAGGGTGTAGGGATAGGGTTTAAGTTTTAAGGGTTAAGGGTTGAGGGATAGGGATTAGGGTTTAAGGTATAGTGTTGAGGGTCGAGGGATCAGAGTTAAGGGTTGAGGGATTAGGGTTTGACATTGAGGGTTGAGGGTTGAGGTTCGAGGGTCAAGGGTTTAGGGATAGGGTTGAGGGTTGAGGAATTAGGGTTAAAGTAGAGTGTGGAGGGTATAAGGATTAGGGATAGGGTTGGAGGATTTAGGGATAAGGGATTAGGGTTTAAGGTATAGTATTGATTCTGTTGAGGGTGTAGGAATAGGGATAGCATTTAGGGTTTAGGGATGAGGGATTAGAGTTGAGGGATGACGGATGAGGGTTGAGGGTTGAGGGATTAGAGTTGAGGGATGATGGATGAGGGTTGAGGGTTGATGGATTAGGGTTTAGGGATAAGGTTTAGGGTTGAGGGCTGAGGGATTAGGGTTTAAGGTATAGTGTTGAGGGTTTAGGGATAGGGTTTAGGGTTGAGGGATTAGGATTTGATGTTTAGGGTTTAGGGTTTAGGGTTAGGGTTGAGAGATGAGGGATCAGAGTTAAGGGTTGAGGGAATAGGGTTTGACGTCGAGGGTTGAGGGTTGAGGTTCGAGGGTCAAGGGTTTAGGGATAGGGTTGAGGTTGAAGGGATTAGGGTTAAAGTAGAGTGTAGAGGGTGTAAGGATTAGGGATAGGGTTGGAGGGTTTAGGGATAAGGGATTAGAGTTTAAGGTATAGTATCGAGTTTGTTGAGGGTTTAGGAATAGGGATAGCATTTAGGGTTTAGGGATGAGGGATTAGAGTTGAGGGATGCGGGATTAGGGTTGAGGGTTGAGGGATTAGGGTTTAGGGATAAGGTTTAGGGTTGAGGGTTGAGGGATTAGGGTTTAAGGTATAGTGTTGAGGGTTGATGGTTTAGGGATAGGGTTTAGGTTTGAGGGATTAGGGTTTAGGGTTAATGAATTAGGGTTTAATGTTGAGAGTTAAGGGTTAAGGGTTGAGGGTTGAGGTTGAGGGATAGGGTTAATGGTCAAGGGATTAGGGTTAAATAAGAGTGTCGAGGGTAGAGGGATTAGGGTTTAAGGTATAGTATTGAGCCTATTGAGGGTCTAGGAATAGGGATAGCATTTAGGGTTTAGGAATGAGGGATTAGAGTTGAGGGATGACGGATGACAGATTAGGGTTGAGGGTTGAGGCATTAGGGTTTAGGGACAAGGTTTAGGGTTAGGGTTGAGGGATTAGGGTTTAAGGTATAGTGTTGAGGGTTTAGGGATAGGGTTTAGGGTTGAGGGATTAGAGATAAGTGTTGAGGGATTAGAATTTGATGTTGAGGGTTGAGGGTTTAGGGATAGGGTTGAAGGTCGAGGGATCAGAGTTAAGGGTTGAGGGATTAGGGTTTGATGTTGAGGGTTGAGGGTTGAGGTTCGAGGGTCAAGGGTTTAGGGATAGGGTTGAGGGTCGAGGAATTAGGGTTAAAGTAGAGTGTGGAGGGTATAAGGATTAGGGATAGGGTTGGAGGGTTTAGGGATAAGGGATTAGAGTTTAAGGTATAGTATCGAGTATGTTGAGGGTTTAGGAATAGGGATAGCATTTAGGGTTTAGGGATGAGGGATTAGAGTTGAGGGATGAGGGATTAGGGTTGAGGGTTGAGGGATTAGGGTTTAGGGATAAGGTTTAGGGTTGAGGGTTGAGGGATTAGGGTTTAAGGTATAGTGTTGAGGGTTGATGGTTTAAGGATAGGGTTTAGGTTTGAGGGATTAGGGTTTAGGGTTGATGAATTAGGGTTTAATGTTGAGAGTTGAGGGTTGAGGGTTGAGGGTTGAGGGTTGAGGGTTGAGGTTGAGGGATAGGGTTAATGGTCAAGGGATTAGGGTTAAATAAGAGTGTCGAGGGTAGAGGGATTAGGGTTTAAGGTATAGTATCAAGCCTGTTGAGGGTCTAGGAATAGGGATCGCGTTTAGGGTTTATGAATGAGGGATTAGAGTTGAGGGATGACGGATGACAGATTAGGGTTGAGGGTTGAGGCATTAGGGTTTAGGGACAAGGTTTAGGGTTAGGGTTGAGGGATTAGGGTTTAAGGTATAGTGTTGAGGGTTTAGGGATAGGGTTTAGGGTTGAGGGATTAGAGTGAAGGGTTGAGGGATTAGAATTTGACGTTGAGGGTTTAGGGTTTAGGGTTAGGGTTGAAGGTCAAGGGATCAGAGTTAAGGGTTGAGGGATTAGGGTTTGATGTTGAGGGTTAAGGGTTGAGGTTCAAGGGTCAAGGGTTTAGGGATAGGGTTGAGGGTCGAGGAATTAGGGTTAAAGTAAAGTGTGGAGGGTATAAGGATTAGGGATAGGGTTGGAGGGTTTAGGGATAAGGGATTAGAGTTTAAGGTATAGTATCGAGTCTGTTGAGGGTTTAGGAATAGGGATAGCATTTAGGGTTTAGGGATGAGGGATTAGAGTTGAGGGATGATGGATTAGGGTTGAGGGTTGAGGGATTAGGGTTTAGGGATAAGGTTTAGGGTTGAGGGTTGAGGGATTAGGGTTTAAGGTATAGTGTTGAGGGTTGATGGTTGAGGGTTTAGGATTAGGGTTTAGGGTTGACGGATTAGCATTTAATGTCGAGGTTAGGGTTAGAGTGTCAAGGGTAGAGGGATTAGGGATAGGGTTTAGGGTTGAAGGTTTAAGGATTGAGGATTGAGGCTTTAGGGATGAGGGTTTAAGGCTTAAGATATAGTGTCAAGTGTTGAGGGTGTAGGGATAGGGTTTAAGTTTTAAGGGTTAAGGGTTGAGGGATAGGGATTAGGGTTTAAGGTATAGTATCAAGTCTGTTGAGGGTATAGGATTAGGGATAGCATTTAGGGATTAGGGATAGGGTTGGAGGGTTTAGGGATAAGGGATTAGGGTTTAAGGTATAGTATCGATTCTATTGAGGGTGTAGGAATAGGGATAGCATTTCGGGTTTAGGGATGAGGGATTAGAGTTGAGGGATGACGGATTAGGGTTGAGGGTTGAGGGATTAGGGTTTAGGGATAAGGTTTAGGGTTGAGGGCTGAGGGATTAGGGTTTAAGGTATAGTGTTGAGGGTTTAGGGATAGGCTTTAGGGTTGAGGGATTAGAGTGAAGGGTTGAGGGATTAGGATTTGATGTTGAGGGTTGAGGGTTTAGGGTTAGGGTTGAGAGATGAGGGATCAGAGTTAAGGGTTGAGGGATTAGGGTTTGACGTCAGGGGTTGAGGGTTGAGGTTCGAGGGTCAAGGGTTTAGGGATAGGGTTGAGGTTGAAGGGATTAAGGTTTAAGGTATAGTGTTGAGGGTTGATGGATCAAAGTTAAGGGTTGAGGGATTAGGGTTGAGGGTTGTAAGGATTAGGGATAGGGTTGGAGGGTTTAGGGATAAGGGATTAGAGGTTAAGGTATAGTATCGAGTCTGTTGAGGGTGTAGGATTAGGGATAGCATTTAGGGCTTAGGGATGAGGGATTAGAGTTGAGGGATGACGGATTAGGGTTGAGGGATTAGGATTTGATGTTGAGGGATGACGGATTAGGGTTGAGGGATTAGGATTTGACGTTGAGGGTTGAGGGTTTAGGGATAGGGTTGAGGGTTGAGGGATTAGGATTTGATGTTGAGGGTTGAGGGTTTAGGGATAGGGTTGAGGGTTGAGGGATTAGGATTTGACATTGAGGGTTGAGGGTTGAGGGATCAGAGTTGAGGGTTTAGGGATTAGGGTTTGACATTGAGGGTTGAGGGCATTTTCTATCACGAACTTGATTATGAGGGCTTGCCCCTTCATTGTTATGCCTATCATATGGCAGAGCATCTGGCAAGCCCTTGCAGGAAAAATATGTGATCAATGCAAAGGATGTGATGAATCTCTAGCAGGACAAAATGCGAGCGCGTTATAGCGTGAGCGCGTTATAACGTGCTCACATTTTGTATTTCTATTGAAACGGTAAAAAAGTGGTTACCCCCGTTATCTAGGCCCACATGCTCTATTTTTTTACTGATTCTGCGCATGCTCTGACAAAAAAGAAGTGCTTTCATGCTATTGGAAAGTTCACATGCACATTTGACACATTGTACCACCTTTGCATGATCTTTCCACCACCTTTTCTGCTTTGCCAACTTGAGAAGGAGCAAATAACATAGTTTTCACACCAAGTTTGATACATATCTATTCAAGTTTCAATTTTTGTAGTGTTGCAATGTTAATTGTGATTCAATTTTAGGAATTTAACATTGAAAAGGAAGCAAGTGGTGAAAAACTCAAATTGTTGAGGAGTTTGATGCAAGAAGATAAAAACACTACATAATTAGGTACT
Source organism: Cunninghamia lanceolata (assembly GCA_027924645.1). Lineage (NCBI taxonomy): Eukaryota > Viridiplantae > Streptophyta > Pinopsida > Cupressales > Cupressaceae > Cunninghamia > Cunninghamia lanceolata. The sequence goes on from BSBN01000655.1 coordinate 13,594,422, forward strand.
CTCTCCATTCAAAGCTTCATTTTTTAGGTATGTCAAGTCTTTACATGCATGTTCTTTACATTTTCCTTATTTCAGATTGAATTACTTTATCATGCTTTATCATACATGTTTAAAATAGACACATTCCCAATCAAGAAAGCAACCTACAATCTCACATGATGCCATGTATATTTTCTACACTTGGGCTCTTTAATAATTATGTGTACTAAACAAACCTTAGTTCATACCATGATGTCAAACTATACAAGAATAAATCCTTACAACATAAAAAAAATACAATCCCACTATTATCATGTATTCATTTCTTAGGAACTAATATTGGTCTCTTTATCATGCTACAGACAAATTCTCTGTCATGCCGAGGAAACGATCAAGAATTAAACCAACACAGGAAGAGATAGAAGCTAAGAATGCAAAGAAAGCAATGGCTATGAGGTAACTTCGTGAGAAGAGGAAATTGGACACGATAAATGAAGACATACCAATTGAAGAGGAACCACAACCATCACAAAGAGATATGGTATTGGCGGCACAAAGAGAATGAATGCAAAAACTTCGTGGTACGAGAGATTTGAATACCATAGTTGGAGACACGTCCTTTACTGCAAGTCAACATGTAGGGACACCATCTACCACATCTCAAGTTGAGAGTACATCATCACTCACATGTGATGAAGGAGGTACGCCATCATTCCCACCTCAACCTCAAGGTATGTCATCTATTCCATCTTCGATCGAAGGTATGCCATCTAACCCATCTCATTTAAATATTGATAAAATTCCTAATGTTAAGATGAATTTACCTAACTTGACACCACCTAGAATTTTGCATAGAAAGCCAAAGTATTTGATTGATATTGATGAGAATATTTTGCAGCCAATGGAAGGTAAGATTCCAAAACGCACTTGTAGAAGATATGCTAATAAGATTTGAAGATTGTTCTTTGAAAAGTTAAATGAGACTGCAAGATGTCAACTATTCGTTGAAATGATGTGAAGTATAAAGTATAGGTCTATCATGAAGATTCTTGGGTTGAGAACATCAGAGGCTTTAAGTGAAAAATCTATTGTCAAGAATCTAATGAGTGCGTATGAGAGTGTGGGTAACACCTCACGCACAAAAGATAGTAATGCAACACGGCGTGTGATTACATCGACTATAGTAAGTAGTCAAATGAGGAAAGCTCATCTCATTAGAAAGACAAGTCAAGAATTAAGAATTAATAGGAAAACTTTATCAAGAGCCATTGGAAGACACCAAAGAATTGAGGACACTAATGCCAATGAATTATGGCCGTTCTCGGGGAGACTACCACGAAAAGATAAACCAATTGTTGAAGCATTGAGATCACTAATTGAAGACTTTGGAAGAATTACACAAGGGTATCTCTGAATCAAAGGGATGTGGTAAGAAGGAGAATCAGTAGTCAGAACCGCGAGCCACATCCAAAGCATTTTTTGGATGAGACTCAAACATAGTTTTATGGTAAATTTCTAGAGAAGTATCCTCAAATTAAAATTTGTCAAAGATATTTTGAAATGCTAAAACCTTTCTATGTTAAGATAAATCACACACGCACTACTTGTTGTTGTAGATTACATATTGAATTTTCTAACCATTTTGATGCTTATAGGTCTATATGTTTAGATATGCATACTAACAATGATTTGCAGGGTTGTGCCATATGTGCCCCACCAACATCTTCAAGAGACTTCATATCAAGAATTTTATGTGAAAGAGAGGAAGGTCAAATATTCTACAAGAAATTATGCTTGGATGGCACATGTCATCGTTGCGGTGGCTTGCGACATTTGCCAATATGTGAACATATGGAAATAACACATGCGGTTGGAAATGAACTAGTAGAGTTTGGCAAGTATAAAATAGTGGCATACAATACAAAAGATGGTAAAGAAGCAAAGATGTGTGAATTAGTTATTGAAAAGATTCTAGTGTATCAATTTATGCCTATATTTCATGACAGCATAGTGTATGAGTATGCAAGACATGCCCATAGAGCTCGATGGTTGGACTTGCAATTCAAGTTATGCAAGGACACATTTCCAGTTGGTAGCATTGTTTCAGTCATTGACTTTACAGAGAACTACAGTCTATAGGCACAGCGTGAGGTGCAATCATAATATAACAACTCCACACAGGTTTCTATATTTGTGCACATCGCATTCATTCATGTGAATGATAGTACAGAGGATGACAGAAAGATCATAAGGGAGTATAATTTCTATATTAGTGATGATCGCACGCATTCTACGGAGTTCGTGCAAGGTTGCTTTTAGGTGTTCTACAATAATTTGGCTAGAAGGGGCATATCATTCAGTCAGCATATCATATGGTAGAATAATTGTGCGTCACAATTCAAGAACTCGCAGAATTTCTATTGGCTGAGTAGGAGGCATAATTTTATAGGTATTCAACATATGTGGAACTTTTGTGAGGCCGGGCATGGAAAGGGGGAGAATGATGGTGTAGGAGCATGTATCAAAAGAGCCATAGCATGAGAAGAGTTAAAGTATAAAGACAATGCAAAGTTGACAGATGCAAAATCGATTGTCGAGTGGTGTAATGCTTCCATGGGTCTAGGTAATGAAGGTAAGTCTTTAGTTCATAGATTTTTTTGGTTGATAGATGATACTAACATTGCACCATATGAGGATTGTTGTACACTGACAGGATCAAATGAGATGCACTCTTTCAAAAGCTCAATTGCAGGTACATGGAGTATCCATACACGAAAGATGTCATGATTTTGTTCTTCCTGTACAATTCAAGTCTGGGATGAGTGCGAGTCAAAGGAGTGGGTTGACGAATGGCAATTAAGTTATCTTAGCCCACTTGACACGTATCGACCCCCGACGGCACTGGAACTAACACAGATGGAATCGTCAGTTGACTTTGACCACATATCAGATTTAGTTCAACCAGGTAATATAGGGCACGTATATGCATCTAATTTCATCTAGTTCAACCAGGTAATGTCATCTTACTTTGTAGTGTTTTTGTAATGTTGACTAATTTCATCTAATTTGCTACACATATCAATGTAGGGCACGTATATGCAGTTATTGCAGATGAAGATAATGAAGAGGGAACAGATTATTACTTATGTCGTGTTGAGGCCAAAAATAAATTGGAGGCCCCTGTTACAGATGGAGAAAACATCGAATACCCTACAGGATCAGTGGTTATTACTGGAACATGGCTTAGAAGGTACCCACATAAGAGTGTTAATATTTGACTATTTCAGGACTTTGACATGCATTAGAAGATTCTTCATTACTTGAACTTTGTCGTGGCATCCAATGTTCATTTGATAAAGTATCAGGGTAGACCTTTGAACAAAATATTGTGGAAGGTGCGTGAGTCTGACCATGAAGCAATACTTGACACAATAAAGAGTAGAGCAGACCCGAATGGTTCATTGGATTAATTTGTAAGTATTCACATTGATTTTGTAAAGTTATGTTACATTGAGTTGTAAGTATGCACATTAATTTGTAAGGTTTGTCTTTTTTTATTTCCTCCTGCATTTTTACACATATGTACACATTTTTACATCATCATGTTATGCATTTTTGGTGTCCTACTCTTGATGCGACCAAACTCATAACTCACCCTACTAAACACCATTTGATGATCTCTCCAACACTCTGGGTCCAAGCTACCCAATCATGATGATGACCTATATACCATTCTCCCAAGGTGCTCATAATGAATGAAAAGAAGACCAAGGGCACCCAAGCTTAATAGACTTATTTCTTTCAATTTTGATGATCCAAACTCTTGCAATATGACATCCACTTTCATGCCTTTAGATCTTCCTTCACATATAGGGTGCCAAATCAAGTTGAAAAATCTACATAAGGGCACCAAACTGGATGAAAGGAGACATGAAATGTGCCCTTTGACTCCATGCTAAGGTTTGAGCCATTGAAGTCTCTTGATATTAGGCGCTCATGATGATGAAACTTAGAGCTTTTTCCTTTCCTATGCGCTCATCTAAGATGTTTGAATGATAAGGAGCACCTTGAACTCTATAATGTACATTGGGCACCAAATCAAGGTGATTTTAAGTCACTTTGAGTCATTTGGGGTCAGTTTGAGTCTTTGAGTCATGTTGCAAAAAAGTGTCATTGTTGTCAAGTTGCACAAAGCAACTTTTGCATTTTTGGTGTCTTGCTCGTGATGTGACCAAACTGACTATTCCAACGCGTCTGGATGGGTACATTTACACTAGGCATGGTCCTTTTTTTCACCCAAACATGTCGAAACAGTCTAAGCTACATTGTACCAACGATATCCCTGAAGAGTCCAAAGTGCAAAAAAGCAGTAATCTTTGACAAGATGTTACTTGAAAACCGTGTCACTTAGAAACATTTCGTCTGAGGCAACGCGATCACGTAAAGTGCCTCTACAATAACCTCTCTCAGTTTTTTATATCTCTGAGGCATTTGCCTGTGGTGAAAGGTTTTCTGCTGCCCCAAAAATCGTCAGAAGGAGGCAGTGTAAAGTTGCAAAGGGGTTTAACTTTCATCCTGCTCCTGATGCGACCAAACTAACTATTCCAATGCGTCTGAATGGGTACATTTACGCTAGGCATGGTCCTATTTTTCACCCAAACATGTCAAAACAGTCCGAGCTACATTGTACCCACGATATCCCTGAAGAGTCCAAAGTACAAAAAGGGTGCAATCTTTGACGAGATGTTACTCAAAAACCGTGTCACTTAGAAACATTTCGTCTGAGGCAATGCGATCACGTTGAGTGCCTCTACAATAACCTCTCTCAGTTTTTTATAGTTCTGAGGCATTTACTCGTGGTGAAAGGTTTTTTGCTGCCCCAAAAATCATCAGAAGGAGGCAGTGTAAAGTTGCAAAGGGGTGTAACTTTCGTCCTGCTCCTGATGCGACCAAATTGATTGTTCCAACGCATCTGAATGGGTACATTTATGCTAGGCATGGTCCTATTTTTCACCCAAACATGTCGAAACAGTCGGAGCTACATTGTACCAACAATATCCCTGAAGAGTCCAAAGTGCAAAAAGGTAGCAATCTTTGATGAGATGTTACTCGAAAACTGTGTCACTTAGAAACATTCCATCTAAGGAAAAGTGATCATGTAGAGTGCCTCTACAATAACCTCTCTCAATTTTTTATAGCTCTGAGGCATTTGCCTGTGGTGAAAGGTTTTCTGTTGCCCCAAAAATCGTCAGAAGGAGGCAGTGTAAAGTTGCAAAGGGGTGTAACTTTTGTCTTGCTTCTGATGCGACCAAACTGACTATTCCAACGCATTTGAATGGGTACATTTACACTAGGCATGGTCCTGTTTTTCACCCAAACATGTCGAAACAGTCCGAGCTACATTGTACCCACGATATCCCTGAAGAGTCCAAAGTGTAAAAAGGCTGCAATCTTTGACGAGATGTTACTCAAAAAATGTGTCACTTAGAAACATTCTGTCTGAGGCAACACGATCACGTAGAGTGCCTCTACAATAACCTCTCTCAGTTTTTTATAGCTCTAAGGCATTTACCAATGGTGAAAGGTTTTCTGCTGCCCCAAAAATCATCAGAAGGAGGCAGTGTAAAGTTGCAAAGGGGTGTAACTTTCATCCTGCTCCTGATGCGACCAACTGACTGTTCTATTACATCTGAATGAGTACATTTATGCTAGGCATGGTCCTATTTTTCACCCAAACATGTCGAAACAGTCGGAGCTACATTGTACCGACGATATCCGTGAAGAGTCTAAAGTGTAAAAAGGCAACAATCTTTGACGAGATGTTACTCAAAAACTGTGTCACTTAGAAACATTCCATCTAAGGTAACGTGATCATGTAGAGTGCCTCTACAATAACCTCTCTCAGTTTTTTATAGCTCTAAGGCATTTGCCCGTGGTGAAAGGTTTTCTGCTACCCCAAAAATCGTCAGAAGGAGGCAGTGTAAAGTTGCAAAAGGGTGTAACATTCATCCTGCTCCTGATGCGACCAAACTGACTATTCCAACATGTCTTAATGGGTACATTTACACTAGGCATGGTCCTATTTTTCACCCAAACATGTCGAAACAGTCAGAGCTACATTGTACCGGCGATATCCCTGAAGAGTCCAAAGTGCAAAAAGGCAGCAATCTTTGACGAGATGTTACTCGAAAACTATGTCACTTAGAAACATTCCGTCTGAGGCAACGCGATCATGTAGAGTGCCTCTACAATAACCTCTCTCAATTTTTTATAGCTCTGATGCATTTGCCCGTGGTGAAAGGTTTTTTGCTGCCCCAAAAATCATCAGAAGGATGTAGTGTATTAAGTCAGGATGAAAGCCTATTCACTCTAGGTGCCTGTTTTTGACCAAATCACACATGCGCCTTGAACAAGTGATGCTACAAGTGGTGAACAAAATGGGCACCTTGAAGAATTGAGCCCTCCAAGACATCTTGCAATTGCCTAAAAGTCTAAAATTTACATAAGTGAGTTAAGGCGCCATTTTCCATCTCCAGAGCCTCCTTTGAGCGCCTTAACATGGAGTGAATGTTTTAGTCTATGAAAGATTGTGCCTAAAGAATATAACAACCCCTTGAGTCACAAGGATGAACTAAGTTAACAAAAGGAACTTCATTGAGGGAGGCACACTTGTGCATCTAGACAACTCCAGTTTAGCGCTTGAGAAAAAGCATGTTTAGAGACACCCCTCGAATGAACCCTCTAGAACCAATAAGAATCTTCTCTAGGTCCATAATTAACTCACGCCCATATCCAAGTGAAAGTCTCCTTGGTCTTCCTGCTAAAACCTCTAAAGGGTAACCATCTCAACAAGTGTCTCTAATCCTAAGAGAACTCTAGCCTCACCCAAGTCTTGAAGTATGTATGAGAACCTACAACCAATCAATCAATGTTGAGCTCCAAATGCAACACCACATTATCATGAAGCTCCCAAGCACATGACCAATGTACTCAATTCCAAGAGAACCAACAAGACCACTGTCAAAACTCCAACTACAAAATTAGGTATCCAAACATGACATCATGATCTAACATCTCCTCCTAGAAGATCACATGCACCAATACAGACATCCTAGTCTCAAGAGAACTTGTATCATGCTAATACTCTAATCTAGAATCAAGAGTCCACCAAGACACACTACCAAACACCTCTAAACCAAGGATCAACATCTACAACCACATGAAGATAACCATTACACCCAACCACTATATAAGATCATCCATCACTAGGTGACGAATACACATCACTATCAAAGCAACATCCATCCTCTCATCCCAATGCAACATACCAATGTGCAAATGAGCATAGACAAGGAAAAATAACAAAGTCATCCCATGGATATAGGCAATATGCATTCAAGTCATCCCACTACAATCAATGAGGTGTGCATCCCAAAAAAATGCATAACTTGTAGATCCCAACCATTGAAAACATGCAAAATCATCATCACATTAGTAATCATCATCACATTAGTAAACATCCTCACATTAGTAAACTAGTAAACATCATTTGCATCCATACTTAAACCAATCTTATTGTTGTGTTTGATGTGTCCTCTTTCAAACAACCATTTAACAAAATTTGAGTCCAAACAATAAATATTTACAACAATAAACATCTCAAAGTCCAAAATCCAAACATTCTATCATCCTTAATCATTTCCATCATGGACCCTTGGTTTGAAAAAATCATTATGCAAGATAAAAACCCTATGCCTATAACCTTGTCCGAGGCTCATGCAAAACCCAAAATGATTAGCCTAGTACCATGTGTCATGTCCTCGTTCCCGGCTTGATCATCAAGTGTATAATGGATTAGCCTATTCCTCATTCCTAGAGGCTAATTCCAAATGATGAGGGAATGAATTGGTTTCGGACTAACTCTATCTGTTTGTTTTGCAGGAACAAGGTCAGAACCCTAAAATTTGACTAAGTATGGAAGCTTGGGAGCCTAGGCGCCCATTTCACTCCAGTTTTCCTTACTAAGCGCCTAGCACAAGGATCATCCAAATTAAGTGCCTAAGAACCTCAAGGTGCCTATACATGTTTCCAGGGATCCTCCAATTGAGCGCCTAGCATAGATGGATGAAGATTGAAAGTTTTCAAGTTAAAGATGTCCTTTGGGTGAACTCACAGCACTAGGCACATGTGTTGGTTGGAACTCCTTGGATCTGGCACCTAGGATTGAAAGCCTTTGATGAGGAGAGAAGTCTCAAGGCTTGGTCTAGCACCCTCACTTGCCTACCCCACCCTCAGAATGCGCCTAACATTCATAAGGCGTTAACACTCTATTTTGAGCACCTAGTAGGGGGTAATGGATAGATTGAAGGCTTGGGAGCTAAGGAAAGTCACCTAGATGAATAATCAAGATTGAAATGAGAAACTCCTAGCCAAGGCACAAAATTTCTCAATTCTGGCATCTAGAAATCAAATCTAAGTAAGGCGCTCTTTCCATTTGCCAAAGGCTCTATTAGCGCCCTTGGTTGATGATCTCTCTAGACACCTGAAATGGTGCCCAGTGGATCTTTCAACTTGTATCAGGAAGAAGGGAAGCATTCTCAGTGTTGTTCAGATAATCTAAGTTGTAAAGTTAACAAGGAATAGAGCCAGAGGACAAGGCACACTTATTAGTCTCCATCACCTCAGAAATGAGCCTAATGCAGTTGGTGTCAACTTCCCTCTTTCTAGCCTCCAAATGGCGCCTAGAGTCAAAAAAGGATTTCACTGAATAATGTTAATGTTTTGAGCATCAAACTCTACTTGGCGCATACCTATGCTCTTGCAACCTCAAATTGGCACCTAGGGTTCAGTCATCCTCCTAAGGCGTGGTTCTGCTCCTCCATAACCCTATTTTGGCGCCTAAACTTGGAAGTACCTTGAAGACTTGGATTAAGATGGAATTCACCTCCAAAATGTTAGGCGCTTGATAGAAGATAAAGGTGCTAGGGTAAAAGAGCTTCAAAAGTTTGATGTCAAGTGTGAATTGAGATAATAGGCGCTAATACTAGTTGACATTACTCCAAACATGCACCTAAGAGAGATGCAAGTCCCCAAGACCAATTTTGGAACAAGGCGCTCCATCAGAGGGTAAGATGATAATCCTTGGAAGTCAAGTGTTTCAAAGATTCTTTGAGAAATTGACAAGTTGTAACCTAGGCACCAAAACCCCTGAGAATCCTCCTATCTGGCGCCTAGTTAGAAGAACACTAATATTGCACCTAAGTGAATTTGAGTGTCAATATAGAGTCATCAAACCCCACCAGATGTTCATCCATGTCTCTACCACCTCAAGGAAGCGCCCAGCTTAGGATGGCACCTAGTCTGGTCTCTACTACCTTCAGTTGGCGCCTAACCCTAAGAGTCTTGCAACTATGACGTTCATCCATGCAACAAGCAAGGTGATGCTCCCTTGTGATATTGTGAGGTGTTGACATTCAGTTGACATCATTGAGTTTGATTGAGTTGATCAAGTGTAGACGCCATTGTAAACATCAAGGCTTCAAGGCCTTTCTTTTGTATCTCCATTGAATAAGTTGTAACTTCATGCTATTGAAAGCATTATCCATGTAATAAGACATTGCAAGTTGATTGAGTCAAATAACTAGACAAGTACCCAACTCTAAGGTTGATTCATTCAAGTAGTTATCTTTGATGTATATCTTTGTGTTGTTGAAGTAGTTGATGAATTGATAGCAAGTAAAATTGTTTAAGGAAAAATTTTCATAGAACTAGTTGGGTATCTTACACCATGCCTATCCATCAAACATCACAATGCAATCAAAATCCTAACAACATGCCCATGATCCAAGATCAAGTGCAATCATGCAAAGATATTATCAATCACAAGCCTATTAAGAATGAACTAAAGTCTTCTAGTACCATACTTTTCCATCAAACACCATCATGTAATCCATGGCCTATCAAGCCTATCAAAGAAAATGCAAACATCCTATGTAATACAATCGGACTTTAAATATTTGAAGTAGCCATCTACAAATATCCATTCAAAAGTGGATTTATAATGCAAGTATGGACGCCATCAATAAAAAAGATTTGTATTAACCAAATATCCATATAGGCATACATCAATATCTGTTGATATAAGTATAACATATATGCAAAATAGCCATATAGGCTTACAAGAATGCCATATAGGCATACAATGTCAACTATGTACAATACAAAATATATGTCCACAAATGCCATATAGGCATACAACAAAGGAACACAATAAAAAGTCATTCCCCTCTGGCTGGTGAAGAGAATAAATCACGAGCAGCCTTTGATCTTCTAGGGGATGGAGACATGCATGTGGGTGGTCTACTATGAACCCGAGGGCTACTCCTCCTATTTAGTTCTTCCTGCACCTTTACCTGTTACAAAAAAAAGTATAGACATTAATATATAGAAATTACATGTTATAAAAAATGAAACATTTAACAAAATAATCACTTACCGCTAACATATAATCTGTCTCCTCGCTTGCCTCAGTAGCAGGAATAGGCCCTGGTGATGTCATGTCCTATAGAAACCATCTAGATAGAAATTAAACTTCAAATCAATAATCTTTTAATTTTTCAAAAATAGACAACTATAACAATGAATGTAAATTGAAATTTACTAATCTACCTCATACCTCTGTCAATGCCATGGAGCTATGAATCGCAGAGTCCACACCCTGCTCCATTGCCCTATGAACATGGGGAGGTGTCTCCGCAGCCTGCATCATTTGGAAATAAAACAACATTATTCAATTACAAAAACTATAATAGTGATGCAAATCATGGCTCCTAACATACACACATGTTCATCTAAACATGGAAGTACACACAATAAAACACACAAATCACATACAAAAATTTAGTAAGTACAATTCATTCATTAAACTATTTATTTTATTACCTCCGTAAAGCTTTGAAGTCCACCACCGCTGGCAAGTGTTGCCATGAAATCTACAGTATTAACCTATTCAACATCCAAAATTAGAAATTAGAATACCATTCATATAACGATGCTATTCACATGTAATATTTATAATTGTTTACTAGTTACATACCTCGACAGTAGATGATCTAGTGAAAAATGTAGGTGGAGAACCACTGAAAACTGCATCGATGCTATGACCCTGAAATTTTATTAAAATCATCAATTTAAATTAGTTAATATTGTATTTCAAAAATGAAATTTAATAAATTAAATTCAATAAACTTACTAATATTTACCTAAGTATCAAGGCTGAAAGTCTCACTCAGGAGGGTATCTTCATCACCATCTGCTCAGCTGCAGATGTAGCCTGTGCACCTGCATCCTGACTATCCATGGGGTCATAACCACAGGCTGAACCGCAAGCCTGGCAAGTATGCGATGGGACCCTACTCCTCGCACTATCTCCCAACCCACTCTGTGTTGTAGGATCGGCATGCTCTATGATGCTCTGGGTCAAGGCACTAATCGACCTCAGTGTATCGACCTCAACACTCTCCTTCACAATGGAAGGGATAGAAACATGCTCATGGGCTGGTCTGTTGATTACTCATCTCACTACCCGCTGTGGGTCAAGACGTGCCCATGGTCTATCTTGTGCTGAGCCCCCACCTCTACCCTGGAAGTCCTGCATATCAAAATAGTTTGGCACTTTATTGAGGACAAACTCGCAATAGAGTTTTCTCAAAAAGTATTGCGGGACCTCATTATTATTGCATGGAGGATGGTCAAAAACCATCCACCACCTCTGCCCAAAATTGTCCCTTATCGCTTGGTTGTTGCACCAATGGATAGGGAACCTCTTGCATGTAATGGGTGGAGGTTGATTTGTTTGTGGGTTTGTGAAAATTGAACACAAGTCTAATTTTGTAATTTGTAATTTTTTGACATCTTGGTATGACAATTTATCTGCATAGTAATCTCTAAATTCTCTCTTTTTATTGATCCAACTAGTTATTTGCTTGCTAATTGAATTTACATTTGATAACATAGACTCAAGAGATTCGGCAAGTGTGGACCTATGCAAGGTTGAAGTGGAAGGATCTTTCAACCTTGCAATTATATCTTCAATTTGTTTTTTGTTGTTTTCAATTTGCCCCATTATATTATCTTGTGTTCCAGGGGCATGTCAAGGAATGAATGGAGGAGGTTGTTGTTCTGTAGGTATTTCCTCCTCAGGATTTTGTGGATTTTGAGGAGGAGGAGGAGGAGGAGGAGGTGCATTAACATTTCCTGACAATTAACGAAATATACATCAAAAATTAACAAAAACCTACCTATTTAGAAAGAAATTCAAAAAAAAATAAAGATAACTCACCCCTTTGGCGTGCTCGACGTCGCGGCAACATTTTGGCGATGAATTGACAAGCTTTTTGTGTTGGTTGGCATTTTGCAGAACGCGAGCGCGTTTTTGAGGGTTTGGAAGCCGCGGGCAGAGGAGAAAATGAGAGTGAAATGAAATTCACTTGCTTTTTTTTTCATTTATACTCGGTCATAACGTGCTCGCGTTATGACTAAAATTTTTTTGAAATTATTTTGGCCACTTTATGGCCCCCCATCTTCTTGCACTTACCCCTAGGTGGTATGATAGTCCATTGGTTTCTAGATGACATCATTCAATAGTATAGATGCATCTAAACATTCACCCTTCATTGATATATATTGACAATAAAATAGAGTTTTAAATTGTTCTTAAGGTTTGGGACAATCATAGTGTTAAGATAGTGCAAATTTTAAGACTATTTAGACTAATTAAATGGGCTTAGTCTCAAATTAAATAACACACATAAGAGTTGGGACTAACAACTAAATAGAAAACAATAATTTTGCAAATACGAAATAGGAAATAAAATCAAGCTAGAACCATCAACTAATATCTTTTTCTAGCTAGATTGAATCCCTATAATCACAAGTTAATCAAAGCATCAAATTCTTCATTAAATTTAAATCATAAATCATCAGAATATATTCATCTTCATACTCAGATTAGTCCTAGGCAACTAGTAGTCAATCCTAGATCTCCATTATCAAATTTGGTTGCCATAGGCAACTTCACCAAATTTAGGTTTTTAGATCATGTGGCATGCACAAGATATACACCTTAAGGTAGTTTTCCAAGTCTAGTTATAGTCTTGCAGATGTTCATTATGATTCTACCTAGGTGGTATGATAGTCCATTGGTTTCTATGACATCATTCAATAGCATAGATCTTGCATCTATTCTAATTCATTTCTTTTGTCCAAAATGGTTGTAACAATAAAAAAGAAGATTATTGAACTCATAATCAATAGGAAACCCCCGGTCATAATAGGAGGTCTTGAATTTGGTACCAATGATTGCGAGGTCCTTGTAGAATATGATGAACCTTTTGAACAAGAGAACCTTGTAGACCATGATGCATATCTTGATAAACTTGAACATTATCATCATGTGAATGCTTTTAGCCATCCTACAACCTCCTATCACCCTTCATCCTCTTATAGGGATATGCCACACAACCTCTCCAAGTTGTCCATGCCAAACCCAAAGTCAAAATCCTAAGAGGTCCCCAATTTCCTCCCAATGATCATGAGAACCTTGTAGATCATGATGCATATTTTGAACAACAAGATGAAATACAAAGACTTCAACATATGTGGAAATCCATCCCAACACAAGAGAAAAAGATCCTAGCCCAACAACAATTTAGAGCACAACAACAAGACCTCATTCAACAACTCCTAGCCACCCACCAATCCCAAACCCAACAAACACAACCACAACATCAACAAATTCCACCTCAATCCTACGTGTCACCTCCATCATCATACCAACTTAGTCCATCCACATATCATGTCAATTATACATCAACCTATCCCACTTATTTTAATATCAACCAATATCCATATCAATCCATACCCAAGATCATCCAACTACTTATTCCAACATTTCAGCTCATCATCAAATCCATTTACAAGACTATCAAGTTCCTTCGCAACAAGAATGTGCAAGTCCAAGTTACCCTTTTCACCAAGATCAAGTGTCCTTAAGTCCTTGTGTTACCTTTGACAAGGGAAACACCACTCTAGATTATGCATCCTATGGGTATCCTTCATCATCATCCAATCAAATGCCTATCCAAGAGCCTACTAGTCCTATCCCAACACCACCATGTAATCCCAATCTTAATTCATTGGTCCATCCACCTTCTAATCCATCAATCCCTTCATTACCCTCACCACCATCTAATCCTCCAACTTCACATCCTAAATTTAAATCACCTCTCTTAAATGACCTCTATAGATACTATGAACTATATTACAAAGACAAACCTATATGCCATCCCTCTCTAGTACTTGATCACTTCCAATCCTAATCCATTTCCTCCTATTATCCATCCACCTAATCCTAGACATTCACCCTTCATTGATATATATTGATAGTAAAATAGAGTTTTAAATTGTTCTTAAGGTTTGGGACAATCATCTAGTGTTAAGATAGTGCAAATTAAGACTATTTAGACTAATTAAATGGGCTTAGTCTGAAGCTAAATAACACACATAAGAGTCAAGTGACTAACAACTAAATAGAAAACAACAATTGCAAATAGGAAATAGGAAACAAAATCAAGCTAGTTCACCATCAACTAATATCTTTTTTCTAGCTAGATCATCCCTACAATCACAAGTTAAACAAAGCATCCTAACCTTCTTACCTCATCATCTATCTTAAAAGTGGAAGATTTAATCATTACCACATGGTTATGTCTCTTTGATTATCTAGATAATGGAATTGAATCTCTAGAGGAGTCTTACATCTTAACAACAATTTCATTGTCCCTTTGTAGTTCATTGTCCCTCATGACAAGTTTGTTATTGGTTTAAGGCTATCTTAAAGGTCCATATAACAATCTAGGAATTTAATAACAATTAATGTTCAGTCCTTAATGGTCATGACAACATTATACAAGATACTATTTAGTTCACATGATGATTTCCTCTTTCCTATCAAATGGTAAGGATTCACTCAAATTTTCACATACTCAAACACATATCCAATTTATGAATTCATGATTGATCCAATGCTCAAACCAATGCAAGCATGACTATTGTTTGTTGACCAAGCTTATTAGTCATATTTAGTTAGAGAAATTCATCCAAAACCATTACAAACTATTTGTAGCTTTGCCATAGGAAATGTTGGATCTCCTAGAATGAGTACTTAACATCAAACCAATAGCCAACTCCATAGAAAAATTAACAAAATTGAAACCTTGGACCTAACATATGATAACAAACCTTGAGAACAAATTCATTATGGTAGTCCTAATAGCCCTACTATTAAATTGATCTATATAGTATTAAATTGATCAATCTTTCTTGTCTCCCTCACTATAAGAATCAAAATTTAGGTCTCAAATGAAAATCCCTTGATTTCAATTTGAAAATTACATCTAGTTCACTATATAATAGCTCTCTTACATTTTGAAATTTGTACATGCATGTATGTTTAATTTAAATTTATTTCAAGTGTAATTTCTTGAAACATACATATAATTTATAATTTTTGAGTATGTACATTATATGTTTATTTATAATATATATATATATATATATATATATATATATATTCTTGATTTAATTTTAAATTTGTACTCAAGTTTGTATGTTTATATGTATATATGCAGGTTCATATCTATTTTTATATATATCATGAATCTAGATGATAGTCACTTTGTTGTTGAGGACTTCCTCAATGCACAAGATGATCGGGCCCCACGCCCACGCCCACCCCCACCCCCACCTCCACCCCCACCTGGAATTGACCAAGATCGCTTGCGAGCCATAATTAATGAAAATGTGGATTTCATACAAGAAAAAATAAATTCCATTCACAATGAATAATTCATGCCACCTCATGTGGTACGTTTTGTAGTTTTGATGCAAAACATTGTAGATCCTGTGAGGTCTATTGACTCGGACTTTGATGGATTCTGGAAATGGAGAGAGGAGAAGTGCCAATTTTATGCTGATGGCCTCTCCTATAAGGATATTTTGGATCTTAAAATCACAAAAGGTCATTTAGCACAATATTTTAGACATCCCATTACAAATGAACCTATTCCTGTAAATAAGAAAAGAATATCAATCAGGTGGTGTAGGCATGAAGGAATGTTTACCAATTTTTGGGATAGATGGTGGATGGTGTTTGATTATCCACCTCATGCTAATTGTGAGGTTCCTTTATATTTTTTGAGAAAATTATATGCAGAGTTTGTTATGACTAAAAAACCCAACTACTTTGATTTTAGATCATTCCAGGGTATTGGTGGTGGCATGCCACAATAGAGGTTGGGAGTACGGGTTGATCCCCAATGACCTGTGCCTATTCAACCTCTTATTGACCCTCATGTTGCTGCCATTCCTTTGTCCTTCCATCATCGTGCAGTGGTATCCACACTAGGCACATTGAGTGCACTCTCAGGTAGCCTAGATGAGCAGACTTCTATTAGCTCAGGTTAGAGACCATGGAGGAGTTGATGATGGAAGTGGTCCTAGTACCACTCCACATGTGTTGATGCCTCATACATGTATGAGTTGCAATCAGTTGTGTTATGGACCTTATCAGGTAGCTGCAACCACTTCAGCTACACATGCATCATCTGATAATATGGGTGAATCATTTGTTGATTATCTATTTGTTGAGGATCATCCCACTGATCATTCTACACGGGTATATATAGGTTACACACATTATAAACTATTTATGGAATGGAGTAAAATATTGAGATGTGTGATCATGATGTTTTTTTAGGAATGTTTTTAAGACTTGATCACACTATATAAATTATAGTCCTTTTGAGCTCTCATTCATAAAAGAGTTTGAACCTTAGGCCCAAAACATAAGGTAAAATGACATAGGTATGTACAGTTTTCCCTATTACAATGTTATAATTAAAATATATCAAGTATTATTGTGAAAGCATTACCCTTCCACAAGAAAGAGTGAACTTGGAGAGTGTTAATTTCCATCACTATATCATTAGGCAAGCACTTAATATCCTAAAGGGATGCCTCACTTTGATTTTAGAAAGGCTCATGAAGTGTAGGGTAGATGGGTCAAAGGATCTAGACTGAGGAGTGATACTAACACCCTCAACATCATGTTTCAAACCCTAGCATAAATCATAGATCTACCCATTGAAGATTCAACCAATATAATGAAACTTTGGAATCTATTAACTAAACATCTAGACCTTGATCATTTATTCTTAATCTATATGAAACCATTGAACTATATCCTAGGTTTGTAGCTACCCATGATCATTATCCAAATAAAAACCAAATCTCAAATGTGTAATTTGAATCACAACAAAATCTGTATGTCAAGGTGCACTTGGGTCTCAACATAAATTTAATGTATATTTACCAAGCCATGTGGGAAAAGTACATGGTAGGGTATATGTGATAGAGACACATATGATCATCATTGAGGATGATATTTTTCTCAACCTAGATATTTTATTGGTGAAAGGATGCATACATGTTTACCCCAGGTTTTAAGTATACATTGTGGTTAAATTTCTTACCAAAGGAAAGTAATTGAGGACCGATACTAATCAATTACATCATTCTAGATATGATGTATATTATTAGACTTGATGAAGGTATATTAGGTGATATCCATGTAGTTTTGAGTCCCTCTTTTAGATGTAGTGACATATGTTAATCATATCATTGCTAAAATAGAGAGATCCTATATATCACCTCATCAATGCACACCCAATCTACAAACATTGAAATATCCTTGGTATTTGGTGGATAAGGCCTCAATTTAACATAGATTTTTGTCTTCAAGTTCCATTCCCTCTCACATTCATAGTCCATTGAGGTCATTATTAATGGCCCAAGTGTTGGATTTGAGATCAAAGTCAGTAGTGGAGACTTCTATTTGTGATGTTATTAACACATATCTACCAAAATATGGTGATTTAGATTGACATAAAGATCCTTTTGCAAGTACATAAGAATAATTTATAATTAAGCTTACATATATAATAAAATTTACTCTATACACAAACTTGTGGATGTCTAGAAGTTAATTTAAAAAAAAAATTTCCACACAGCCTAGGTCAACACTAGATATTCTTAGTCTGAGCTTAGGGAACATATACATGCATGATTCACATCATGCTAGTGATTGGGTGATAATTTATGTATATTGTTACATTAGATTAACTATGTGTTCTAATTTTATTATAATGCTCATGTTCTAATGTATGTGTATATTTTTGTAGGGATCCATTCATCATTCTTAGCACAATAGTTGTCACTTTGAGGGTCACTTAGCAAGGACATAGGATTCACCCATATTATGATGTATTTTGAGTAGTTCATGTACTTTGATAGATAGGACATTTGTATACATATTTTTAGATCCACGGTGTTTATATACTTTAATCTACCTTACATTTGCATACTTTAATTAGATACATTATATTTATTTAATTAATTAGGATTAGCCTTTTACATGCTTTCCATCATCAAATTAATTAAATAAATCATTGCTAACATAGAGAGGACATATACATGCATGATTCACATCATGGTAGTGATCAGGTGATAATTTATGTATATTGTTAGATTAGATTAACTATGTGTTATAATTTTATTATAATGCTCATGTTCTAATGTATGTGTATATTTTTGTAGGGATCCATTCATCATTCTTAGCACAATAGTTGTCACTTTGAGGGTCACTTAGCAAGGAGATAGGATTCACCCATATTATGATGTATTTTGAGTAGTTCATGTACCAAGATAGATAGGACATTTGTATACATGTTTCTAGATCCATGGTATTTATATACTTTAATCTACCTCACATTTGCATACTTTAATTAGATACATTATATTTATTTAATTAATTAGGATTAACCTTTTACATGCCTTCCATCATCAAATTAATTAAATAAATTGAATATTTATTTAATTAAACTAATTTCCTACACCTTCCCCGCTAATTAATTTTGGATAATCTTACTATTTGATTAATTAACTTCTAATCTCCACTAATAAAATAAATCAAATATTAAATCATGTCTTGAACTCACAAATAAATAAATTCAAAAACTCACATGACTAGCTAAAAGGAAAAATTCAAACTAATTTTACATCTCCACCATACATTTCCATAGTTTTAGATAAAGCAAGATTCCAGGCCTAGTTGATGCAAACCCATTCAATGGCTCTAAAAACATCCACGCAATGAACCATTAACTAGAATCTAGAAGGGAGAAATTACAAATTCCAAAGAGATAACATTAAGGCATGGAGTTGTATCTATGTATTGAAAATTACTAACCTAATCTATAACGCTAAGTACTAGTTCATCTTCATTATTGAGCATGTCAAATAAAGAAGAAATTTTAAGGATAGAATGAAGATGATAGTGTAATTGTAATGCCCCGCCATGCAACCCTAAAGATAAGTTTAACTAAGCAATAAAAAGGGTGAAATATATATTTTTTTAGGTAGAAGTAATGATAACAAAACATAACATAGACTAATAGAAACAAAGTTAAACTAACATCTCTAGGGATTACACAGCTGCATTATTGAAATTAAACAATAATCAACAACATACATAGTTTATTCAAATAACTCAAACTAACAAATTGATTACATCATCAGATACATATATCAACATCTTTGCAATAATGTTTACAAGTGCAGAATAGTTTATCTTACAAGAGGAATTACATAATTTTGATACAAAAGCTCTTTCTTTCTGAATACATCAAATTACACAATGAGTTCCACTAATACACAGGTCTAGATACAAATAGAAGAATTATCTATCTTCACATACAGGTGCACTATTGAAATCAAGTGAGATACATCTTCTTTATACACGAACCTTGACGCCAGAGAATCAATGGAATAAAAGCACAACCATCTGACCATGTGGAACCCTAAGGTCCACCTCTCATGCTAGGAGATAACAATAAGGTCCCACAAGAAAACATTCAAGAAAGATAGTAGACTAACAGGGGCAAGGACTACACATGACTCCAAAATAACACCAGTCAATAAGGACATCACAAGTAACTCAAACATCACTTCCAGAGGCATTCACAAAACAAAGGGGAGAACATAACTAGAGAATGCTAGACTACAGTAGGGATGAGTATCATCGCATGGTCCTAGCATGGGTTACCCTGACAATCTCTAGCTAGACATCGGCCCCCATCCATGGGTTACTCTAACAGTCTCTCGCTAGGTACCAGCCCCCATCTATGGTTACCCTGACAGTCTCTCATTGGACATTGGCCCCATAGGGTGACACATGCGGAATCAACATTCCTTTCATGAGGACAAGGAAGTTGATTTTGCCAACCATGGCCTTCTCATCTCATCCTTAGCCTGAACGAGCACTACAGGCATGAGTGAGACATCTGATTATCTTGATTAGTGTAAAAACTACCCAACCATCTAAATTTATTATTAAGTTATCACTGGATTAACAACTTCCAATGGGTTACCCTGACAAGCCACTTTGGGCACCGATCCCACATTGAAAGCCACTCCCCCTTCACTGCATCTAAATTCTCAAAGCCCAAAACAAAACCCAAGCATGAACTATCACATTTCTCATCATGATACATTTACAACACCAAATATACATCATTTCACATTACACAGACCAAGGCATTATCCATCTTGCATAGTTATCATAACCACATGAATCCATAAACAAAGGAGAGTCAACATATAACCAATACATATTCAACCATTAGCAAGATTACATAATCACAGGAGTCATACACATGACTACCCCTCTTGGCCTCTGGAATCAACTTTCCCAAATAACACAAACACTTGACACTAAACACTATGGTCTCACATCACATTCACTCTCAAATGCACATCATCGCCTAATAGACCAAACTAAGATCCTTCATCAATAATTCAAATACAACACCACAATTGTGACATATGACATAATGCACTAATTATAGGTCTTGAAGAATGTAACATTAATTGAATCATGATTAATAATCTAACAATCATAAAGTAAATCTTCCTTAACAATATAGAACTATCATATTCCAACCACTAGTAATAGTTACTTTTAAGATCATAAGATATAAGAGTCTATGAGTAACAATGTTTTAACTAATAGTTCCCAAGACGTATGTTAATTTCATTTAATTAAAATGACTACGAACAAACTGCAAATAACTCTAAGGCACAAATTAAACACAACAATTATTTACACTATTTACATTGATATAGATTTCATTAATAATCTAGATAATTGCAAATACTATTAAATATAATTGTAAAAGCATGGCTAAAAGCCTATAATATTATAATGCTATAAATATCTTACACTAGTTAGAATCACAAGATACCAAACACGAAGCTACAATGAAAGAACATTGTTCTAAGGTTAACTTGAGAGAAAAGAAATATAGAATAATAAAACATTCCTATAGATCTAACATCTTCATCAAATCTACCACACTTTTAACCACATGCATAAGATAAGATTATCACAAAATAAATTTGTTGAGAAGGCTTTAGAAGCTACTAACAATGTAAAATGTGAAAGCATAGACAAAGCATGCAGACTGATTGATGGAATGCCTCAAAGAGAGTCATATGATAGAAAGCAATGATCATAGGATATGTACAAAATAAATTTGTTAAAAAATCTTAGAGAAACCCAATTCAAAAATATAGAGTTATTGGTAACGCAACTAACTGTTTTAACAGAGACGAAATGGATGAGAGGTAGACAGTCACAAAATATTTATATCTCCAAAATGACAAACTGGGTACAAACTATTTTCAGATATGATTTAGATAACTAGGTCATGCACCATATATAAAAAACTTAGAGAACCCCAGTTCGTAAAACTAAAGTTATGGCTAGCGTAACAGACTACTAAAACAGAGACGAAATGGCTGAGAGGGTAGACAGTCACAAAACATTCATATCTCCAAAACAAAAAATTGGGTATGGACAATTTTTGGATATAATTTAGAAAACTAAATTGTACACCATATATCAAAAATTTAGAGGAACCCAGTTTGTAAAACGAAAGTTATGGCTAATGTAGTAGCCTGCTAAAACAAAGATGAAATGGCTGAGAGGTAGACAATCACAAAACATTCATATCTCCGAAACGACAAATTGGGTATGGACGATTTTTTGATATGATTTACACAACTAGGTCATGCACCATATATAAAAAATTTAGAGGAACTTAGTTCATAAAACAAAAGTTATGGCTAATGCAACAGCCTGCTAAAACAAAGATGAAATGGCTGAGAGGTAGACAATCACAAAACATTCATATCTCCAAAACGACAAACTGGGTATGGACTATTTTTGGATATGATTTAGACAACTAGGTCGTGCAGCATATATAAAAAATTTAGAGGAACCTAGTTCGTAAAATTAAAGTTATGGCTGTCGCAATAGAATGCAAAAATGGAGATGAAATGGGCGAGAGATAGACAATCACATCAATCAGTGATTCCCAGAAATGCAATGATATAGACATTCACAATTGGATCTAATAACAAGGTTTCTAAGCTCTCAATAAAATTACAATCAACAAGAAAAATTATAAATCAAATATTTTCTTCAACAAAAAAATGAGACAGAAATTAGAACCAAAGGAACTTGATTTCGGTTGCTTGACTGGGCTGAAGATTCGACGCCAGGGTCAACTACTGCAGCCACAAACAAGTCTCTCCCCAAAAAGTTTCATCTGCTAAAGATTCTTATGAGAGAGAAATCCCCCCTAAATATAGCCCAAAAACTCCCTATTTAGAGAAAGAAATCCCCTAAAATCTTCCAGAAGATTCCCCCCACAAGAGGTAATAACTCCTGCATGAACAATATCTTACAATTTGCTATTTTTAACATTTTACAACCAGACCAAGATAAATATATTTTATGGCAACACATAAATATTATTTATTTATTTATCTCTAGATGCAATTACATTTATTACTATTATTATTATTATTATTTATTAACTTAACTTCTAAAATAATATATTTTTCATAAACTAAATTTACATAAGGAGATTTTTATATTTATTTATTTAACAAAAAAATGCTTCATAACTAATTATTTTATTTTAAGGCAACAATAACCAAAACAATACCAACAAAATAACCCAACTGTCAAACCATACTTGACTACTATGCAAGATCGGAAAGCAAGACCACCACAACAATGACTGACTATCATGACCAAACCGACAACATTGACAGGGTACACAACCGGATACTCATCCTCTTCAAGGATGATGGCTAGGCTAGCGGACCATATGTTATCTCCATTCAACAACTTTCATTGGTATGAAGGCATGCTCAGACCTACTAATTTAGGTAGAGTCGATGCCTGGTACCTGCAACCTATAGCAAACAAAAGTGTCGAATACATACATATAATCATCTAAGCAGGCACATAGTGATAGGGAATCGCAGTGTAGTAGGGTACTCATTATGAGTAATACTACACTGTCCCTTCACAAAACACATCATAAGTATCCACATTAAATAAATTCATTAGTAACTAAACAACCAGATAATACATAGATAGATAATTGCATTAATCACGTAGTAAAACTAATTGACATAATCAATTAACCTATAACTGATCACAACGTAAGCATAATGTATTAATCATAAAGTATCAACAATGTCATCATAATAAACATCAATGAGTGTCATCAACTATATCATAACAGTAAGCTTACCATCAACATATCCATCATACCCTACGTATTCTGAGTATTTTACCTCCATGCTCCTTAGCTTGACCACCTGCGCATCCAGGGTGAGAATGGAGGGGCACTACAATAATGGTTGGATTGAGAGATATATGGTTATTGAAACATAGAAGTAACATAATTGTGTAGGATACTGTGGTCCATTAACAACTTCAAATTGGCCATTAATTAACCTACAAAGATGCTAACTTTTTGGATGTCTTAAGAGGTCCTAATTTACGATGTCTTAAGGGGACGTCTTAAGTTCTCAAAATTTGGTGAAGTTGGCCAAGGCAACCAAATTTAACAATATAATAAAATCAAATTTAAAGTAAATTCAAAGTAGAAAAACATGTGCATTTAACAAATAAAATATATAGAATAATAATTTTGATATATAAAAGTGTAGAGTATAAAATTATGTACATACACATGTATACAAATTTGTGTACAAAATGTGTAATAATGTAATTGTGTATGTACATATATGCCAACTCAAAATAATGTTTACAAAATGTGGTTATGCCATCTCAAGAAAATCCAAAACTTGTGGGGAATGTAGCAGGTCTTCACGCCACCTGATATAAAAATAATACAAGCAATTTATCAATATATCATCAAAACATGTATTTTAATTTATATAAAACTATCTAGATATACACAATTTGTACCTGTATTTACAAGTGCCTCACACATGTGTATATATAGGTTTAATCGACATCCTCTCAAGTTTTTGTTTCAAAGTATGTGATGAATTTGTGATGATGGCCTAAGGATATAAAAGGACAATTTAAATCAATTTCAACTAATAACGCACAAGAAATATCAAAACATGTATTTAATGTATTTAAAAGAACAATATAAATCTATTTAACTATATTTACCTATATTTACTTATTCCATTGTACCATCTCCATCCTCTCTTTTTTCCAACGCATCGATGATTGTCTCATGGTCTTCCATAGAAATTATCCATAGCTCTTTATTTGCAGGTTTTCCATGATACCTCTCTAGTTTTATATTTGTTGCCAACACCAAATGTGAGTAGTGTATAATCTTCTTATGTGTTTCATAATCTTCGAATGTAGGCAAACCATTCTTCCTTATTAGGTATTTCTGTAGCTAAGTGCCAACAACCACCACCGAACCTATTGGATAATGATAGCCATCATCAAAGAAAATCTTAAAATTTGCTTAAGGGGATCAAAGAAGTTCTTAAAATTTGCTTAAGGGGATCAAAGACTTGTTATCAAAATTTGCTTAAGGGGATGTCTTAAGGGGATCACCAAACTTGTTGGATAAAGAAAGCCATCATCATCTTTTTGAGGTGTTGTTAACTTATGTTTAGTCTCCACACAACGAGCCAACCAATATTTTGTTTCCTCTTCATTCTTCTTTGGTGCAACAACATCATACACATGTCCTACAAACAAATTTTGATTCAATAACTTGCACATGTCCATAAAATTTGACCAATCAACATACATGCATTCATATGTACACATATAAATAAATAAAAGCACTACAAATTAGTAATGAAGTGAAATAAAATGAAATAATTTGAATTAAATTACCTTCTTGTACAAGGTTTGAAACACGGTCATAATCGTCTGATGCAAATAGTTGATCATTGTCTTCAATTGTTGTTTCACTTTGATCGTGTGCTTGTGCAAGTGTCAATGGTCTTTGCTTCCACTCTTCAACCCATTCTGTATTCTCACATGCTTCCCAATCTCCTGAAATACAAAACTGACAAAAACATGCAAGCTCCCTTATCCAGATAGTCCATGTACTTACATTCGAACTCCTAAATGAATGCCATTTAGTAGATCCACTTATTGTCTGGCAATCAAGTCTAGGTAGAATATTTTCTTCTTCAACCAACCAAAAGAATCGACGAACTGTAGAGTACTCACTTGATCCAGGTGTACATAATCTTGTATTGCACCAATCTACAATCCCACGTGCATCTTTAAATTTTACTGCATCCTCAAATTTCAATTATTGTCTAGCAAGAATTATTTTAACACACGCACTAGCTCCATCATGTTCTCCTTTACCATGTCCAGCTTCAAAAAAAAAATAGATATGTTGGACATTATTCTCCTTGTGAACCCTACTTAATCAACAGAACATTTGAGCATTCTTGAACTGCCCCATACAATTATCTGACCATATAAGATGTTCAGTCATCTAGATTCCTCTTTCTCTTAAATTTGTATAAAATATATTGAAACAATATTGAACAAACTCTGATGAGTGTAACCAGTTGTCACTTAAATAGAAATGATACTCTCTTAAAGCTTTTCTATCATTCTCTGTGCTATCATCTACATGTCTATAAACAATATGAACAAACATAGCAACATGCACTGAATTGTAATATTGTGATTGAATTTCCTCTTGCGGAGCTAAAGTATAGTTTTCCGCAAAATCAACCACTGATAGTATAGTACCAATTGGAAATGTGTTTCTATATTCACAAAATTGTCCATCAAGCCATCGAGCTTGTTGAGAGTGCTTGACATATTTTGGTACAATTTTACTCTTAAATTCTGATATGAATGCATGCACACTAACCTTTTCTGTAATTAAATCACAACGCTTTCCAAATTTTCTATCTTTTAAAGAATATTCAACATTCTTAAATCTTTTAACATCCACTAATTGTTGTCCAAAATCATTTTCAACACTTTCATGCATACAAACTCTTAACAAAGAAAGATTGCCAAAACTAGTGCATTGTCTAGAAATACATGAACTTAAATAAAATAATTTTTATTAGATCTTTTATAGAACAAACTTGATATAAACTCTTTTATTGCTTCAGTTGGCATATTAATAGCACATTCCTATATAATCATGTTATTATGTAAAGTACAACATATATATTGAAACACATCATAATAATAACGAAATTGAACATGTGTTTTACAACAACAAGATATTTGTTGCTTATTAAACTTTACATACCATGGTTTACATTTTTCAAAAGATCTTTGACTTATTTTAATATTACCAAGTAACACTAATTCATCACAAAATTTTCTATAAAATTCAGTTTGTGTTGTATCTAATAGGTGTTTTGGATGAGGATCGTGAACTTTGGACCCCACTCTTAATTTTAAAACATCTCTAGCATTAGATGATACCCTAGTATTATCATGCCAATATTTTTCAATCAAAGATCTGATTTCAACATTCAGTTTCATGTCAGATCTTAGGAGTTGACCACTAAAACTCTAACATTGGTTAATTGGATCATTTTCTATACTTTCTCTTCTTTTTTCTGCTCTTACCAATGTTTTAGGATGTATTTTTAGAATTCCACTAATATTGCTTACCATTCTTCTATTTAAAGTTGTTTTATTCACTATAGCAGTTGTTATAGCCTATCTTGCTGCATTCGTATCTTTGGATCAACTATTATTTCCAATAGACTCAATGGCACTAGTAACAGTAGACATAGCATGTTTTAATGATTGATCTTTTCTTCTTGGTTTAACAAAAATGCCTAACATTTTCATTACTTTTCTCATTTTCCACATTTTCATTAATTGGATCATTAGTTGACATTGAAATGATAGTTTTTCATGATAAAAAAATTCCTTGTATAATCTATTGGCATGTGTTCTTATTTGTCTCCAAGAAATTTTACCAGGAAGATTATCCAAAACATCTCTTTCAATTTTGAAAAAAAAATCATATTTTCAACATCACATCCTAGATTTTTATTTTCATTTTCAACTTCAAAACGATTTTCATTTTCAACTTCAAAACGATTTTCATTTTCAACAACAAAACGGTTTTCATTTTCATTTTCAACAAAAAGATTTTTGTTTTCATTGTCAACAACAAAATAGTTTTCATTTTCATTTTCAACAAAAATATTTTTGTTTTCATTTTCAACAACAAAACGGTTTTCATTTTCATTTTCAACAACAATTTGTTTCAAATTTTGATCTCTACGAATATTATCAATCTCAACATTGTTATATCTAGCTTGTTTTAAATCTCCTATCAACACCATTTCCATTTCATTCAAAGGTGGATTTGAAGAAGTACCTGGATTTGTGCCTATTGAAACATTTTCCATAGCATTGAAAGAGGGATTTGAAGACATACCAGGAGTAGTTTGTATAATCGTATTAATTTTCACATTCACCTCTTGCAAATTTGCATCGTCTACATCCATGGTCTCCTCAATGTTTTTATCTTCAATAGTTGTGGAATTGGATGCTTCAACATTATTCATTGATTGAATCTTTATTCTTCTATCTCTTTGTCTTTTTGCCTCCTCTCTCTTTGCTTCAATTTCTTCAAAGGTTAATAGCTTCCTATCTTTCCTCTTATTATGACTTTGTGATGCCATGATTAAAAAATTTATGAAGCATATACAAATGAATGTCAAAAACTTGAAAGCCTTTCTTCTTTGTTCAAGTCCTTCAAACAAGTAGCAATTCAACAAAATTTCACTCAAACAGTGTCTCAATGATGGCTTCTATCAAAATTCAAACAATATTCCAAGTTGATGGACCTGCAAAAGAAAAAAAGATGGTAGAGATTGCTGCAAATGTCGATGTCGTCCGTATTGTAGAGCAAGTTGCAGGGCTAACAGTCACAGTCACAGTCTTATTAAAAAAATGGACAAATAATAAACAGGATCTCATTTAAGAAATGGGATCCCATTCTACAAAACAAGATCCTGTTTTATTTTGCACCGATGCGGTAAGAAATGGGATCCCATTATTTAAAATTTGAATTTTAAGCTCAGGTTTTGCTTTGTAACCCGGTTCGGGAAATGTTTTGGGGACCCGAACCTAACCTCTGGACCTGGTTTGACCTGCAACTTGAAGGTCCTGTCAATGTCACAACAAAATAGTGACTTTGGGCATATATTTGAAGGTCTATTTTGCAGAATATTTGGATGAAATTAAAACCCATTATAGATGAGACAGTGTAGATTCCAAATATATAATTTTTTTTACAATTGGATTATTTTTTCTATTTTTTAGTCAATTTCTGATGAAATAAGTCCATAAAATTGAATTATCAGGGTTTTTTTAGTATTTTAATAACTTTTTATTAAAATATTTTTTTGTAAAAAAAATTGTACGAAAATGTACTTTAGACAATTCTTTTCAATTTATTAAAAAAAATTTTAAAATGTTAATTTTAGGTCATCTTATGCGTGACATACGCGATGATTTTTTAAAAGACCAAAAATGGCCAATAAAAAATTAATTAAAAAAATATTCAATAAAAAATTACAAAAAAATATGGAAAACATGCTTCACTGAGTTACAAATATTTTCCCAAAAGGATTTAGAAAAATATGATTATTTAGGTCAAAATATGGATGATGTACACGTACACAATATAGTAAAAAAAAGTGATTTTTAAATAGTGGTTTTTAGAAACACCTATTCAAAATCAATTTCTATCATCTGGGTATTGAAAAAAATTACATATTTAGAAACTAGACTCCGAGTACTACATTTCATATTTAGTGACTTTTTCCAAGATTCCACCTTTACATGCTTCAAATTTTTAGGTCAAATGTGACAAATTCTGAAAATCAAGGAAAACACTTCCACTTTTTGGCAAAAAGTGGACTCAACTTCTTGCACACACCCTTCCCTAGAGTTTGGATATTTGGAAAGTTTCTTTCCTACAAACCTATTATTTTTGTCTTTTTTTTGGATTATAGCTTCAAAAGATTCATCCTTACCTTTGGGACTCAAAATTCTCTTCAATTTTCACTACATCGCTTTTGGCAATCCCTAGGTTTTGAATACTTATTGCTTCCTAGAGTCATTGATGTTGATTTTTTGCAAAGTGTGGTTTGGTTATGACTAGTCCTTCTATTGCATTAGTTACCACTAAATTTACTTCTCTTCATAAGCATCCTTAACAAAATATTCTTCTGTGATGGCCTCGATGAAATCTTCCTAGATGGGATTCGTCTTCATTACTTCATTGAAGTGGAGTTGCCAATCTTACTTCTTGGATAGCAAGCCTGCTTCTCAATATTTTAAACATGTGGTTTAATTTTAAATAGAGAATGTGATTTTCTTTGATTTTGTAAAATTATTTTTAAAGAAATAACTTTCTAATTTAAGCATCCAATCACCCTATTATTTCCTTCAAAGGTGGAGATGTCAAAGATTACCTAAAATTTAAAAGGAGATTAACCACCAAATGGTCTCTTCATTATGAATCACAATGTGCTTGGGGTGCTTTGAAGAATTTGTGCAAACTAGAACATTAGTTTGATCAACATCTTTCTAGATCCACCTCAATCAACATTCTAAAGGGATATGTAGAGTTAGTAGCTCATTCTTTTTTAGCTATCTGCAATCATTTAGTCTATTAGGAAAATAATTTGATGTATCTAAGTTATCTTCAAGTTATGTTTCTAATATTTAGACCATATTTGACAATGCATGCAAGAGTGGATAGCTCTAATACCATTGATCTAAATTCATCTAGTGATTAGAGAATAATATACTAGTTGAGGAACTTAATACATTATAAGAAACAATTGAACAAAACTTAAATTAAACAATTTTCAGTCACAAATATACTTAAAAGCTAGATCTTGATTTCAATTGAGAGCTTATAAAACATTGAAAAACTATTTATGAAAGATAAATATGTATTCTACTTTGCATGCCTACTTTGAATTTAGTTATTATATAGCTTTACAATTAAAAAAATAAAATAGTTACTAAGAATAATAAATTAGGGTTCTCAATGAGAATTGAAGAGTTACCACACTTTGTAGTGATCCATGTCATTCTTGGAAGTTGAAATGGATATTTTGGACAATGAAAACATATGAGAAAATAAAAACGTGAAATTATTCAATTTTGGCATTCCTACTTGTTAGGGTCATAACACCTAACCTGTCTGTTGAAATTTAAAGTTTAGAAATATTAGGTCATGAACTACTTAACATTCCTTGGAGAATAACATAATAAATCCCCAAAGTGGTTCATCACTAAGTTCCACTCTAGAGAGACTTGAAATTGCAAAATACAAACATGTAGAAGATATTGAAAAAAGGCTTTTAAAAATTTTGAAATTTTGTTAGAAAATTCTACTTAGATGATGTGAGATTATATTTGGATCAAATTTTTACTTAACATTGATATTTAAATCCTAACATTATTCCTTTATTAAAGTTAACTTAATATTGACATTAAATTTGTTATTTTCTTTAATTTAGCTTGTCATTAGCTTATGATATTACCACTACATTATCCTATTATTATATTGTTATGAGGCTTCAATGTTATTTTGTGGCATTAGTTCAAACATTACTATCAAATATAAAGTGACATTAGTTCTAACATTACTATCAGTCCAAACCTCTCTTCTTCCCTTTCTCCCTTTCCTCTTATCTTCTCCTCATTTTCCCAAAACCTAATAATAAAAATTAATAACATTGTTAGGTTGATTTGATTATCACTAATATTAAATTCTATGTCTAGTCATGTGCTAGGATATTTCTTATCCAATGTCTCCCCTAGACTATCCTAAATTAAACCATATTCAAAGGCATTTAAACTTGGGTAAGCTTGTTAAATTATCATAAGCAACAAATCACACATTCTTTATTTTTAAAACTTTATCTCTTCTATATAACAACACCATGTTAATATGGAGTACAAACTTAAAAATATAACCAAGATTATTAAATTATCATACTCAACAAATCACACATTTGTTATTCTTGAAAATCTCCCTCATCCATATAATAACACCATGTTAATACATAATACAAACTTAAAAACATAACCGAAATTTCTCTACTCTCATATTACTCAATATCTGTCTATGAGCTCCTTTGAAGAGAAAAGGGGTAATATAAGATTAAATCATATACAAGAAAATAAAACATTGTTGCTCTAATATTACATTATTACATTAGCCTTTTCAAATGTAGTTTCTTGTAAATTAGAAGTCCTTTTCTTAAGTTAAATATATGAAACTTTCCTAAATACATTTGTAATCTAACACTTGATATTAATATCACCAAATATAGAGTTGAATTCTATCAACTCTTTAAACATATATGGAATTAAGCTTTATTATCTTTAAATAACCACTAATAAAAGTTGTTATTAAAACATGTATAGTTTCAAGAATGTAAAATTTTAAATAGATTAAATTGATTATGTCATGGTCTCTATTTAAAAATATTATTTATATACATTCCATCCTCAATATTAATTTAACACAACACTAAAATAATTCACACTATAAACAAAACATAATAAAATCTTACTATATCTTGTCTCCATGATTTTAACTTTTTCACTTAATAGTTTTTCTACTTAAAAGGTTCAATTCACACCATTAAACTTCCTCTCCACTTGCAAGTATAGCACCATTACACTTCCACTCCATAAAAACTATTTAATACCACCATCACTAGTAATTTGATAAAAGAAATATTCATCAATCTTAAATGAAAAGGTTCAATTCACCCCATTAAACTTCCTTTCCACTTTCAAGTATAGCACCATTACACTTTCACTCCATTAAACTATTTAATACCACCATCACTAGTAATTTGATTAAAGAAATATTCATCAAACTTAAATGAAAAGGATCCATGATGTAAACCCATACATCTTGAGGTGACATTATTAATATAAACAAACTATATAACATATATTCACACCACTAAATTCATTCAACACAACTAATACAATAAATAAAGCATGCCCCACATTAGTAACCTAAATTGATCATTCATATTCAAAAACAATATAAAATATTTCTTTTTCCTAAGTTACCAAGTTTAATATTCATATTCTTAAAGGAGGCTTAAATTTAATGTCAGTGTTATCACGAATGAATAAATTTTAATATATATACTTGTTTATAATGTACGCTTACAAACACTAAGTCAATTTTAAACGTTTCCTTCAACAAACACATAACTATTAAACAATTTTCCAATATATTGGAGTTATATTTGTAACAACATTGCCTCAATAAAGCAAATACTCCGCTCAATGTTTTCATTTTTCCAACATTTCAAACTGAAACTTCGCTGATAACATTGCTGAATGGAAGTATTCCTATGTTCTTAACACCAGACCGGGAAATCTTTACTGTATGTTAACGAAGAGAAACCTACTTTGTTTGACTGAAACTAATTCTAATTCTAAATTGGGTAAGAGTTAAAACTAAGAAAGCTGCCAATAATGGCAGCCGACACGAGAGCTGTATATACGTTATAAGGAGTTAGTCGTTTTTTTGCAGTAATTGCAATAGCTGTGTAACTCTTGCAAAAGAAGTTATCGACACTCAGAACGTTGGACGAAGAGAAACCAGACTTTATAACGGTTACCTGCTATTTCCTGTCATGTACAAATCAATTTAAGTTTTATATTTCTTTCTGCAGATCCGGTTTCCAATGGTTTCAAAAAAGAATTTGTTACAAGTTACAACAATTTAGTAGATACCAATCGATTCACTTTAATGACGTTTTTTGTTATCTTCTAAGCCCCTCTCTAGTGATAAATTGGATCATTTGATACCTTATAATTCCAGAAAAAAATATCTGATCACCTGTGTTAATGTGATAGCCTGCTTTCAGTTAAGTTTTAGCTTTGTTTTTGGGTTTGGCAGAGTGATTCGGAGCCATGTAAGATTCCTCCTACAGAGTTGAATGATATTTCAACCACTGAAAAACACAGGTGAACATAGCAACCTAGTAACCATTAGTTGAATTAGCTGAATCTGCTGTATTCTACAATTCATGATAATAACTCTTTTCATCCTGACGATGAATCATTAAATATCATCGTTGAAGCAACAACATATACATTATTTATCTTAGCTTCTGTTACACACAAAGTTGACAAACCTTTTCCATATCAGTAAAAGGCAGTGTGTTTTGTGTAATATAATTATTTGTTTTTACTGTCATACTGTCTTCAAGAGGTATTTTGATAAGTGTGTACTTACTATTTTAGAAGTTTTCATTTTTGGCTTCTATAATAAATAAATCAATCAATCTCAAGTGTAACTAGTAAGAATCCCATTTGTTTACCTTCAAGCTAGCATCGAAAGCCTGTCAAAACAACATTGATTCCACTGCCAACTCATCAATATTATCAACTAACCACAATTTGGTGACAGTTGAACTAAAGCAAAATGGACCTTTGAATACCTAATTTTTTTTATATTGTGTAGTGAAAGATTGAATTTTTAATTGAATTAACATTAAATTTAAAGTTTATTGAGAGTGTTTTTGGATTCAATCATGTAAGTTTATTTTGTATTAATGTTTTGGATTATGTTTTATGATTTATCATCAAGATAAGGATTAGAAATGAAATGGAATGCAAACTAGTTCCCTTAAATTCTTACTCTCTCTTAGTATTTAGTGGGACTAGTCTCCATTCCATTTCATTTCTAATTCTTATCTTGATAATGAATCATAAAGTGTGATCTCAAACATCATACAAAATAAATGTACTTAGTTAAGTTCAAAAACACTTCCAATATCTTCATACATTGTAGAAAAACCATAACTATAATTAAAAATTTATCAAATGTTTTAAAGTAATATTTAAAATAATGTCATAGAAAAAATTATTATATATTATAATTTATCTTATATATCAAAAATTAATAAATATAATCTAAATTTCATTAATTAATTATATATAAGTAAATGATTTAAATTCTACTTAAATTTTAATAATTTTAATTTTTTAAATATTAATGTATGGTAAAAGAATAGATTTCTTGAAATTTTATATGGACTTAGTCACTATTAAATAACTATACAATTAAAATATATTAATAACTATATTCATATATAATTTTATAATTAAAATAAATTAACAATTATTATAATTTTAATTGTAAAAAATAATTATATTAATATTTATATTTTCGTTAATGGGAATAGTAGGTTAACTCTTTAAAGATAAAAAATAAGGTTAATCGGACTCCTCCATCCAATGGATGGTTTAAGTTAAACTTAGATAGATATTCTAAAGGAAAACTTAGGGCATCTAGTGTTGGGTGCATTATCAAAGATGAAGTGGTTAATAGTATAAGGGCTTCTTCTAAGAAACTTATTGATGACACTAATAATAAAGCAGAAATTAGGCACTCATTTTTGGTCTTCATATTTGTAAAGCTTTCAATTGTAGAAAAGTGGAAATAGAAGGTGACTCTCTTATTATTGTGAATGTAGTTTTTAAAAAGAAGTCTCCAAATTGGAAAATCAATAACCTTCTTCAGCATATTTGGCCCCTTCTCGATTCCTTAAAATGTTTCTCCATTCACCATATATTCAGGAAAATCAACAATAAAGAAGATGTCTTAATGAATTTCATAGTGTCTATGAGTGAAGAATCTTTAATAAGTTCTAATATTGAATATTGTGGCCTTTCTTAAAATCTAATATAGTTCAAACTTCATAACAATTTCATAAAAGATCCTTTAGTCATCATTGATCTTTACATTTCATGGATATGCTTTTAGAATCATCCATTTATGAGTTTTGTGCCAATCTTTAATTCATCCTGTGCAAAGGCTACAGAACTAGAGGATATTGATTTTCATAATGATGGACCCTTTTTCCTCCACCTATATTAATAATTTGTTGTCTTCTTTTCACTTCATCACTTTGCATTCTTTGATGGATTATCCTATTTGTTTTCTCTACCATAATAGGAAAATGACATTTAGTGGGGCTATCTCAAAAATAAGGTTAAAAATTGTTTTCAAGATTCGTAGTGTTATTATTCTTCATGCAATCTAACTTGGGTTTTGGGGGATGAATTATTGGTGACAGAGCATTAGTATAGGGTAAATTTAGACATCTCTTTTATTTTTGTGGTTACCCTTTTAGACCTAGAAGAAAACAAAAATGTTGTGAAAGTTATGGCAGAGAAATTAGTTTTTAGGCAATTTTTGGGAAGTTTCAATAATGTTCTCTAATTCGCAGTGCATGTTACTGGTCCCCCCCTCTAAATGACAAACTCCTGGTTAATAATCGAGTTTCTATTGGGCCTTGAAGATCCTTCATCTCAACAAGTCTACCACTCAAAGAATTTAGGCATCGAAGGAAAGATGCTATGGGCATCGACTTTCTCAAGAAGGTGTTTGGTCTAGTTCCATCTAAAGAAAATCTATGGTTACATTTCCTTCTATATGATGAAGATGAAAATGAAATGTAGTTTCATCTTTCCTACTCATAGTTCCATTCTAGGCTGATATATAATTGTTATAGGGTATCTAGAAGTCTATTGTATAAAGTATCATTAGGGCTTTTGTAATATGTCCCTATTTGACTTTAGTATTCTAAGTTTTTCTCCATAACCCATGAACTAGAATGTAATATTTTATTTTATATATAATATAAAGGGAACGGTCCCCAAAATCATATTTTATTGATAAAAAATATTTATATTTAAAAATATATTATTTATTTAAGTTAGACTAAATTTTAATCTTAATTAAATATTTAGATAATTAATTCAATTAATATTTTATCTTTATAAGCCCATAAGGGTGCAACATGGTGGTTAGTTTACTTGGTTGTTATGATCTCCACCAATATTCAAACCCCTACTGGGCCAATGATCTCATAGGTCATGGGCCTTTGTTGGGTTGCCATGCTTGCAGGATATGTGCCTTCATTGGGTTGGCATGCTCGCAGGCTATGTGCCTTCGTTGGGCCAATGATTTCGTGGGTTTGAACAAGGCAATAATGCCTTAGGGACTAAGACTTCCTAGTAGTGGTCTCGATGATAAAATTGTGGGAAGAAATCCTCGTAAGTGATCTCTCTAGGCTCAGACTAGGCCTAAAACTTGAGTTTCCTACATTAAAAAAGAGCTTTATAATCTTATAATAATTTATTAATTTTTATAATTTAAAACAATAATCAATAACATATTATTTAAATTTCAAAATATTATCAAGTGTAATTTTATATCTAAAATAATTTTTAAATTTTATTTTTTTTCAAGTACTAATTGGTAATACAGATAATATCTCTTTTTAGTTATAAAGTTTATTTCTCTTTATATTAATTATTTTTATTATTATATTATTATATTAATCTCTTTTTAATTATAAAACTTATTTTTCTTTTTTATAATTTTTTTCTCATTAAAAGAGAATTTTATTTTCAATAAAATCAAATAATATCTAATTATTAATTATTAAATACATTTCAAATAATTTTTAATTTTATATTGCATGTTATAATTGAAATTAAAAATATTTTATAAAAATAATTAAAAAACAAATTTAAATAAATTTATAATTATAATCTAAATATTTTTAAAATATTGCTCAATAAGGGGCAAATCTTATTTACACAATACCTATTTGGATAGTTGGCATGTGTTCTCCTTAATGGGTTGCCTCAAGTTACCCATAGATATACACATATGTTTAGTTGGCTAGGCATTATGAATTAGTAGGGCTTATGGATGTTGCATGCTATGAATTAACAGACATATTGAACAATCATTTCCCCTATATGTGAGATGAACGGAGGACAAGCAAAGGGACGGGCTAAGCATTGTGAAATGATTAAATTATTTCATTTATTGTTGTCAAGTTTCTATATAAGATGGACTTTGTTAAGACTATGCATCCTCATTTTGATATCTCATTCAAAAATGGTGGATGTCTAAAGTAGCTCATGAAGGGAAAGAAGAGTGTGAGAGACAAGGAAAAGTGCGTAATTAAGAAAGAAACATGGAGAAGTAGGGAGGACATTAGCAAGCTAGTAGAGAACTTCGTAGAATACATGGATAAGGAAATTTCCAATCCTGACCTATGCATTTAGATGCTTCAAATGTGGAGTTTGGTGAATGATATGGATGGGATGCCATGTGTAGGTTTGAGGGAGGCCATGGATTCATCGCTTCTTAACTAGGATAGTTTATTGGTAGAGAAAATGTTTTTGACATGGCATAGATGCTCAACTATACAACAATTCTCTCTATGGTGATTGGAGCCTTCATGCATCATGAAGATTTTGCAAGGGTTAAAAATCAAAATGAATCTTTTCATGATTGTTACTTGGACCACTTCCATCACCTCATGGTTGGGCTTGGAAAGTTACAAAAAGGTTTAAAAGAACTTGTAGCCACATTGAAGGTGAGTTTGTCTGATGGTGCAAGGTGAGGTAATACATAATGTTGTGACACTTCTTCAGAGGAGGAGTTGGATAATGTCATTAACTTAATGTCTAAGCCTACGTAATCCATTGAGAGCCTATGTAATTTTCTCCCAGTGGCTTGATAAATTTTGGTAATAAGCTCAATAGACCCTTTTCGTATATATGATGGTCTACTAACAAAATTTATATAATAGAAGAAGTTTTTATGTTGATATATGACATATGTCTTAATGATAGATTTGGTGTACTATATATATCAAATTATATAAAAAAATATATGTTTTTTAAATAAAATTAATTATATAATTCATAAAGAAAATAAAAATGGAATAAATAATTAAAAATATTAAATAAATAAAATATAGTAAACTACACAATCTAAGATATTTATATAAAACATATTAAAAAAATTAACTTAAAATTTTGAAATAATTTTAAAATAATTTAATCTAAAGAGAAGTAATAACATATTAGCAATTCATACATAAAAATATAACTAAATAAGTTTTAAAAAATATTAGTTTTTCTTAAATCAGAAAAGATTGAAGTAATAACATATGAACAATTCATACATAAAAATACAACTAAATAAATCTTTAAAAATATTAATTTCATTTCTTAAATAGAAAATATTATAGATATAAAAATAGATTCATATATTTTTTAATTATATAATAATTTATATATTTAGATATCATCAAATAGTTCATATATTAGTTTTTATTTTTTTAAAATTAAAAATAAAAATACTTCAAACTCTTTATTTATATTATTAAATTTTAATTTCAAAAATATATAATTTATAGAAATACAATTATAAAGGAGAAAAGTGAACTCTTTTCTTCTCTTACTTTCAACTTATTTTAGTAATGTCTTAAATACACTCTTTTAATACTTAAATTTATTTTGTTTCATATAAGCTAACCTTTAATTCAATATTTACACACTTTTATTTATATGTATCATTATACAAGTTTGATTAGTCAAGACTACTAGTTCTAAAGTTTAAATTTTACTATTCTTGAAGGTGATATTCTTTGAACTTGATATTTTTTTATTGGATTGTATGCTAATTTTTTTTATTGAGCATCTAGAGTTGTGTATCTATAAAACAAGCCTTAGGTAATTAGTAGCACACAAATGAGAGAGAGAACAAATTAGAAAGGTATATAAAGTATTGTTGATCAATATTAGCTTGCATTGGGATTGCATGGATAGATACTAAAACACCTCATCATAGGGATTTTGTATTCTTGGCTTGTGTAATTTTGATCTTGTGAAACCAACGATGAAAGTCAATACTTCAATCTTGGCATAGCAAAGCCCCAAGAGTGTTCTATAACACTACAGTTTACGAAACAAATACTATCCATAGGTGCATAGGTTTTAGGAGTTTGTGATAGTCATAGATATAATCAAATGGACAAATCAAACAAAATCACACCACATATAATATGAACTAATTAAAATTAATTTTATAAAAAATTAAATAATGTCAAAATAAATCCTATAAAATTCATCAACCACAACATTACCATATTTATTATGAACTATCGCTAAACCATAATAAACTAGAGATAAAAGATATGTATCAATGATCCTTAGCCTAGTTTTCATATAATGGTAGTTTCAGTGAACTCAAACCTAGGACCTCAGACCATGTGCATTCTAAGTCTCTATACTACTAAGATATTTCATAAACTCAATAAAGTTGTTTAGATGCAACTTATTAAAATTAAAATTTTAATATTATAGTTTTCAAATTATTATAAATCATAAATCAATTTTATCTAACAATTAGTTAGTAGATAATCTAGATAGATTATAATTTTAAAATCTATATTTTAAATGTAAAAGAAATTTATATACTATGTAAAGATATTATTATTTTTTATTAAAAAATATCAAATAAATATATGGATATATGGTGTTTCCACAGTTCATGAATATATATATTTTTTTGGATTCAACTGTGTAAAATTTATTTGATCATCGACATTTGGGATCATACTACATGATCCATCATTAGGATGAAGAATAATAGAGAGAGGAAATTGCATATCAGCTAGTTTAAAATAAGAGGGAGGTGTGAGAATGGAAGAGGATAGGTTAGACAAGAGGGGAAAAAATTAATTAAAGATGAAAAAAAAAAAAGAAGAAATTAATAAAATAAAAGCATATAAATAATTAAATTTTTATTATTTAACAATTTAAAGTATCAACAAGTTTATAAAGAAGGCAGTCTTATCATTTAAGTCCATCAATTATTGTTCAAAACTACTTATGAGAAGCATTGATTTTTTTTCTAAAATCCTTCTTTAAAATCAATAATTTTTATAATTTTAATTAAAATAAAATTTTAGAACTCATTAGTTCCAATTTTGAAGTTACCATGTATAGAATAAATAGAAAAATGTATAATTAGTAATAAACCTTAATTTTTAACTTGTAAAGTGTATATTATAAGAGTTTAATTATTTCAATTTAATTTGTTTATAAATTTTCTAATATTTAAATTAAAGTATTATATTTGAGAATAAAAATTGGTTTAGACATTAAGTTTGTAATGTTTTTAAGCCTAGCCTAAATTTAGCAATCCATCTTGCCCTGTTATATATATATAGCATGCTTGAAATCTTTCATTTTAAGTGATACGTCTTCTCAAAATTATAATTATATTTTATGATTAAAATAGCTAAATACGACCATCAAATTTAAACCCTAGTGTAAAATTCTACAAGTAATGTAATGAAATACAATAGGGAGGCAAATATAGTAAAGCAATAGGCTGAAAACAGATCACTCTTGAAGCAAAAATGGCAAATTTTTAATATTATATAAATCCTTTTTTGGTAGGAATTACCTTAACGAATAAGAGTCTCAGCCTTTATCTAGGCCAGAGACTCAAACCTAGCTGGCCAGCATAAACTCTGACAAGATTTATCACCGAACTTGGGGATTGCATGGATTGTTTGATCTACACACTGTCGTGCAGAGTGTGGGAATATGATTAGGCTGCAGAATGCGGGAAAATAATTCCAGCCTAATTATATGAAAACCTAATAAGATTAAGTAAAATTATTCTTGGTAGGAAAGCTGAATAAAGGCTTGAAGCCTGCTCACTCAGAGAAATATAAGCCTCAGCGGATTTGAAATCCATTTTTGGCTGGAACATTGCATGTGGGCGGGGCTGTTCA
The DNA here is from genome assembly GCA_027924645.1 of Cunninghamia lanceolata. Lineage (NCBI taxonomy): Eukaryota > Viridiplantae > Streptophyta > Pinopsida > Cupressales > Cupressaceae > Cunninghamia > Cunninghamia lanceolata. The sequence continues at coordinate 13,635,573 of BSBN01000655.1, forward strand.
CGTGAAACACCATGTGTATAGTGTTCGCCAAGATTTCGATTCGTTTTAGATAATCCTTGGGGCTTACATCCATTTGCCTGAATCCTCAAACAAAGAATATTTTTTTGTCAAGCTAAGTGTCACTATGTTTGTAGACTCAATTTAATAAACCAATAAGAAACTAAGTTATGTTCCCAACGTATGCGAGCAGGTAACTCACCTCAACGACTACATTATGAAAATTCCTTGTCGGTCCGTGACTCAGTTATTTACATATGCTCAGACATCACTCGCCACTGAAGATTTGAATATTATTGTGGTAGGAAATTCAGAATGTGAAAAGAAAACTCAAAAAGTATGATCTGTTCGTCAACCTTACAGATCTGAGCAGAATGAGGACGTGGTTAAGATAACAATGATTTTATTGGGATCTAATTTGTTTATTTACAATGTATATTGAAGACCAGATGTCGATCATATACTTGCATCTCTTCGATTGAATTTCACGATAGCTATGATGAGTAACCAGGTATTTTGGAACTTATTATTAACTCCTAACGCCAAAATTGATTGAGTTGGTGAGAGCCCATATTTCCGGAGCGTTTTAGACTTAGACTCATCGGCCAAGAATCACATAAATGTAGCTGTTATTTTTTATATGATATTTCAAAACGCCCACCGTAAACAGGTAAATTTTCAACCCTATCCAACTGCTGTTTAGTCCACTTTGATCGACCTGTTCAATCACGTTGTAAAACGTTGTAAATTCATACAGTCAACGGTGAGTGACCAGTCGTTAAGATTTCGATCAGCCGGCAGTTTTACAACGTGCCCACTGGTTAAATTTTACCTCAACTCAGATGATGCTTGTATAACTGGTATTTTTATATCATATTTCAAAGACAGCTTGTGTGTTAAATTGAAGACATCAAATCTCCATGTTCATAATATTGTAAATTGAATGTTTCTGGATTTAATTGTGTAAAGATTTTTCCATCTACAGATCACACTCATTGATTGATTTCATATGCTTCCTGACTTACGGGCCTAGTATTTCATCGGGGCAGTGTCGACGATATTATCAGTGATCCATCATCAGAATATAGAGAACAAGAAAAAAGATTGTATATTTATATTCAGTTTATCTTCGTAAAGCTTGCCAATCTGAGACAAAAATGGTAGATTTTAAAAGTTTTTAAAAGCATGTTCAGATAAATTACGTTCCGAATCTGTATAGAGAAAAACGAGAATTGTTTGTGATCCAGTAATCACAGTGCAGGTTATACGTATAAATTATATAGTATGGCGTATAGAAACATTTTCTTACTTTCTGAAGTACGTGAAAATAGTTCCTTCCCCTTGGGTTTTCTAAGAATAGACAAAGCCTTCTTATTAAGCTCAACGGAATTCAAATGCGAATATTTTATGGTTTGCTTTTGTTTTTGCGGCACAAATATTGTCTCATACGTTCCAGTACGGCCATAACCATTTACCTGCTTGAGCGGATTAAGTTTGACCCAGAATTTTGTTTGCTTTTCGTGATTAAATGTGAAAAAGGTAATGCAGTTTTCTTCAGGTCACCGCCAAGGAATCTACCTCAATTTGAAAGAGAATATTCTAACAAGACCAAGTGGTGCATCTATTCATAGACGAATTTAACCTATATTGAATCGCCTTTTTCCAGCTGAACCCAATAAATCATAAGTCACAGTTTCATGGTTCGCTTCAACGAATCCACTATACACTGAATCCTTTTCTCAAATGAAGGCAATTAATCATATCACCTTAAAAGATGGTATAAATAGAGTTTATTGGTTAAAAATTGCTGTTAGATTCTTCTAACTATCCCACTGGAGAACTTGAATGGAATTCGCTCTAAGCTATTTGCACGCAACGATTCCAGTAAGTTGGCTAGCCAGGTAGACGTAGCGTAAAATAGATCTCACGGTGCATTCTATGAGCAAAGCAGAACTTACACAGCCAGTACATTGTGTCCACTATTTTTTCAATTTTCGTAGAAATTTTGTCGACTAACTCGTTTTTAGTTGAAATTCAGTCGACTGATGCTGTCGAAAGCATGAAGGACTGTCGATTAAACATGTCCGTAAAAACTGTCAATTGAACAAATCGATCGAAAATTGAAAAAAATAATCCACACAACATGCCCGCTGTTTACTAGGTGGATCAAATATATAAAGAGGTTTTGTAACCTAGATTACGTCTGGATAAGTTTATTTTTACATAATCCAAAGATAAACCCGTGGTAAATGACGAAATAAGTAAGCGTAAAGACATGTAAAACAAAAGGTATTATACAATCTAGTAATGGATAATGTTTAGATAAATGCAAAAAGAGCTGTAAAGCCTGTTCTTTCCTTTTATAAGCATTACAGATCAAGAAAGTTGCAGGTACGTGCAAAATATTAACTTAGAAAAATAACAATGAGTTTACATGACAAAAATGAATTTTTCCAACTCTAACCTGTTTGCTTCTCATACCGAGTGCTAATTTACAACTAGAGAAATATATAAGGAAGGTTTTTTTTTTTGTTTTCTATTTGTTTCTTAAGAACTTACTAGAAGTGAGATACCAATGATGAATAACATTGGCCAACAGATGTTGTTTTACTTACCATATTGTAAATCTTCTTTCTGCGAAGGAGTTATCCCCGTCGGAGCGCCACTGCTACCAAAATTGAATCTGCTTGTGCAATTTTCCTTTGGAAAACGGTGGCTTCAGGAGGCATCCCATGATCTGGGAGGAGAAAGGCCAGTATTTGCAGTGCCCACTGTGTGTGAAAGTGAATTTTCCCTTTTGTTGTTGTAAGACACTAAATCGATCCCTGAGCTGAGAGAAGCAATGTTAAGCGTCCTTCCGAGCTCTTCAGCAGGTCCACCCACGCCAAGAAAATCTCTGGTTAATCCATCTCCACTGTCTTTAAGGTTTCCTACGCCTAAAACATTATGACCACCACTCATTCTTCTCTGCATCATCTGTTGAGCTTGATTTCGAGCTCCCCCAGCACCCAATGGAGACTGTCGTACAGAAGGCTGCTGGTTGCTATCATTAGTCATTCTCATACCATAACTTGTACTGTAATCTGCTCCGAAAGGAAGCCCATTTAGGGCACCACCTACAAAATATCCTCCACCAGAGAGAGGGTTCATCAAATCTTGCAGCCCGGCAGCTTGTTCCGAGGGTCTGAAGTTGATAGGTTGAGGAGAAGTCATGGAGTCCAGGGGCCTGAAGGGATTCGAACCCTGGTGGTCTAGTCCTGAAACCATGCCGGAGCGGTGTTGATTTGCAGAGTCTGGCCAAGATAAACCCAGTCCTACATGATGAGAACCTGTGTCTGATCCAGCCATGCCGAATGCTGAAAACATTGGCGGATTCCCGGCGGTTGCACCCATTTGTGCCGCTTTCTGAAGCAGTGCTGTGGCCGACATGTAAGGATTCTGCTGCTGTTGGCCACTGTTATTTTCATTACTGCTACTGTATAGGCTGCTGTTGTCGGTGTTGACATTATTACAAGAAGAGGTCGTCAAAGAAGCAGAAGTTGATAGAGAAAGGCGTGCGGCAGACTGAGTGTGATGAGCCTGATGAGCCTGAGGATGAGCCTGAGCGGATCCTGTTCGATCTGGCCAGTTTACCACCCCGAAATGATCGGCAGAATTCGAGAAAATGTTTGAATAAAGAGCAGGATTTGGCAGCAGAGCTGATAAGTTACCGCCTTTCCCTGCCGGAGAATCATCATAGTCTGACAGGCCAAGCATACTTTGCATGTTTTTGGGGGAGGGTGTAAAAGGATTCACGTCCATTGAACCGAATTGATGGCCCCCGGTCATATGGTGAGTCGAATTTTCTGGGCCTTGTCCGACCCATAAGGATAATCCGTGCCTGGAGCTGCTTCCATCCCACCTGGGGCTCAACAAATTCGTCTGAGAAGAAGGTCTCATGGGAAAGGAGAATTGATGGTGTTGCAGTGAGGGCGAAGAAGAAGCTGAAGCTGAAGCCCCAGCCCCTCTTATGACACTCATATGACCGGTCGCTCCGGCTAAGAGATTGGTTTCGGGCACAGGACCGTCCGCTACGGTTATTCCCGCCGACATTCTTGCGCTCTCTTCAGCTAAGGCGTCGCAGAATGCTCGGTGCGTGATAAAGCTGTCTCTCCTGTGAACACAAAGACAAAAAACTTTGCATTAAAAGATCTTGCTATTTAAAGAGACTTCGCCTAAATTTAGCATCCCCCATTAAATCAAATTCTTGAGCTTTAGTCGTTCGTCTGGCGGCTTCATCAGTCTCCAAATTAAGCACCTCTAAACACAGTATCCCGTTTTCATAAACAACAAAACTCATGCCCACAAAATTATAAATGAACTGTTGACACTAACAAACACTTTAATATTCCTGCGAATTCTCGCACTGAACGAGCGGCCATTGATAGAGCTCGCTCGCTCTAACGCCTGCCACGTGAAAAGCTCACGATAAAGTGCTTATCAAGACCATTTAAGGACCCGGTGGACTCAGAATTCAATGCAGGTAGCTCAAATTTTCAAACTTTGGTAAAACTTGAACAGACAACAAAGCCGTACTGGAAAAATCCGCAAATCAGAATTTGAAGAAAGATAATACGAATAAATTTTGAAGAAATCAGGAAATTTGACAACAATGTGAGGCGTTATTATACCTGGAGAAGAGCGTTCCACAGTCGCATCTGTACTCGCGAGTGCCGCAAGTTTTAGAATGGGCTTTCCAATCGGACTGAACGGCATAGCGTTTGGAGCACTTATCACACTTCCATTTTTTTTCGCCATGTTTTCTACAGTAGTGCTTTTTCACGCCAGTTAGGTCTCCGAGAGCCCTCGCCGGATCGTGATGAACACAGCTTTCTTCCGGACATATGTACACTCTTTTCCTGATTTCTTTGCTGCTCCTTTGCTTCAATTTCCACGGCAAGTTATGCCCTCGCCTGTGCAACTGCAGGTTCTGATCTCTCTGGAAACCCTTGTTGCAGATTTCACAGATGAATCTGTTTGTGGTCATCAGAGTCCTCGGAGACAGCGCTATCACTTCCGCATCCGGGTCTGCAAAATCAAACAAAAAACATCACTATTTTACAATTCAAATCCAAAAACTTTGTATAAAAACTTTGTCTCAAAGGACGAAACCCTAATCTCTCGATAAACCAGAGGGCAAACAGTAGAAGAGAATAATAAAGCTTAATGTGATAAGGCCAGCACAACAAAACATACGGGGACTATGCCAGTCCCTTGCCGTGTATGTCACAAAGTTATAATAGACAGGTACAGAAGAAGATGAGGAGGAAGAACAAGAAGAAGAATAATAATATTAGTCTTGCATCGAAAAACGCATCGAAGTTGAGTAGAGATACAAATGATATATGTATATATATTCATGTATGCATATGTGTAATGCTTGCCTGGAGTGCCAGGAAGGCTCCGTTTTCTTTTCTGGGCGGAAATAGTAGTAGCGGTATTACTACTGTTGTTAGCTGCTGGCTGCACCGCCATATTGTTTACATCTCCTTTAGTTTCAGACGAGATGCTTGCTTCTCCCGACGCCGATGTTAAATTCGACATTTCTCTACTCAGATCCACGAACACTCACTGATATCACCAAAAAAATTCAATTTTTATCCTCCCTTTACATAAATATTTGCGATCTATAACCTATGGATGCTTCTTCCACCAATGGATCTCCAGTTACTGTCAACTTAACCTTACAAAAACTTCAACCTGAAGAAACAAAGATTGAAAAATTGATTTCTGCTCAACCTGAAGAAAGAAAGATTGATTTCTGCTCAACCTGAAGAAAGAAATATTGAGATTTCTGCTCAACCTGAAGAAAGAAAGACTGATTTCTGCTCAACCTGAAGAAAGAAAGAAACAAAGATTGATTTTTTCTCAACAAAGATTGATTTCTGCTCAACCTGAAGAAAGAAACAAACAAAGATTGATTTTTTCTCAACAAAGATTGATTTCTGCTCAACCTGAAGAAAGAAAGAAACAAAGATTGGATTTTTCTCAACATATTACAATCTCCTCAAGCGCCATAGCTATCTAACCCCATGAATTCCACTCAAAACAATCCTGACCAATTTCTCTACCAAAATCCGTCGTGCATGCTTCAAATGCATACCAAAAACAACTCAAAGTTTCACAATTTCCTCATTTACTCAAAGATTTTCACAATTTTCTCATTTCCCCACTGAAATCTCAATCCTCCGCCGCCTGAATCATCATCGACCAGAAACCAGAACTCAAAAAACTCAAAGCCGCCGCTTGCTAGATTCGCTGCAAGACACAACATGCACACGCTCTCTTCCACCGCGCTTTCCGTATGATCTGAATTAAACGACCGCCTGCGCCGAAAAATCTGCACAATAACAAACCCCAAACCTCAAACCCCTTTCCAACTCTTCCCCATTCATTATCCGTTTTTTTCCTTATTTCAAATATGCAGTTTTTATCTCCTCCTCACACTGTAAACGGCTTGCGCGCCGCCCAGCCCAAAACCACAAAACCATGACTTTTAATTAGAAAAACCAAGACGATAAAACAAATAAACAGCAGCCGGACTTCTCCTTCTGAAAACTATTGCAGAGACGAATAGTGCGAGGCAGCGGCACAAGAATGCATTAGATTAGAATAGAATGGCATTTGTCGTTTCTCCTTGTTTTGTCCCCGGTAAATTTTTTCTCGCCGGTAAATTTTTTCTCGCCGGTTTCCCAACCCATCTGGTTTTCCGATATCCACCGTGTGGCACTTCGCCAAAATAGTACGTCAACAATTGTTGGCTAAGTCTGGTTATATATTTTCATCACATTCCACATGACACTGCTGCCTCCACGACACTTTGAAAACTTAACTGCGTAACTAAACTGGCGCAAATATCACATCCTCTCTGGCAAAGACTCCAACTACTTCGGACTCAATCTCCACCTTACACGTTTTAAAATTTGCGCCAATTCTACTGTGTAGAATCCCTCCTTACATTCACGTGTATGCCAAATATTCGTTTTTTTTCTTTCTCGATTCTCGAAATTTTATTTATTTGTTTGTTTTATTTAAATACCCCCTCTAATGGGTCCGTGACTTCGTAATCAAATCTCTTTCAATCTGCATATCCAAATTATATTCAATAAATTTTAAAATAACTTTTGTCAACCTCACCATTTGTTTTTTAAAGACTACTCCCAGTTTTAGCTATTGTCCTATTTTAGTTTACACCTTTTATATAATTTGTATTAGTTGCATTTTTTTTTTGGGCTTATTTTTCTCTTTGCTTTTGGATGTTTTAATTTTCGTTGCCCATGAGTTAAATTAAGCTAATGGTTTGGCTAGGCGGACTTGACAATGTAAAGTATCAATTAGTCCACACAAACGTACGGAGAACGGAATAGGTGGGCATTTACACAATAAATTATATTTTTATGCAAACCCTCTTCCTTAGTTGCCATGCATTACTCATTCCCTTCAAAGCTTTCCTTATTTGAAATTTGAAATTTGATTAAAGAAGAATTTTATATTCCTCAGAATTTCTAAGATGGATCACTGTGTGACTCAAAATGTTGATGGAAAAAAATACACAGTTGAACCTTTATTCACTGTGTGATTCAAAATGTCGAAGGAAAGAGATACATAGTTGAACCCTTACTCACTGTGTGTGATTCAAAATGTCGATGGAAAAAGATACACAGTTGAACCCTGACTTACTGTGTGTGATTCAAAATGTCGATGGAAAAAGATACACAGTTGAACCCTTACTATCTTAATGGACTTTGGAAAACTCATGCTTACAACTCACAATAATGTATCGCTACATTTAATTATAAACATTTTTTTAAAAAATGAACATTAATTATAAACATTTAATTTATCGCTACATTTAATTATAAACCTTTTTTAAAACTGAACATTAATTTTATTTTTTAAAAAGATAATGCGCCCGGTAAACTTTTTAACGTGACCGACAATGCTGGTGCGACACACCCTCCGACTCCACGCGAATGCTTTTGCTCGGAGCAATGAACCGGTGAGGCCACAATATGGGGAACCTCATCCCCTAGCAAGAACACTTCAAACCCGCAAGCTCGTTGGCCCAATGAAGGCGTAAACCCTGCGAGCTCGTTGGCCCAGCAGGGGTTTGAACTCTAGTCGCTGCCACTACAACTGAGCGACTTAACCACCGAACCACGCCCTTATCGGCAAAATTGAATATTAATTATATATATAGCTCTTCCCTCAAACAAAAATGATGAATATGACAAATATTATATATTATGGATTTCCTTTATTAATAGGTATTTTGTAAAAAGAATTATTCATTTTGTTTGCTATTTATCAAGATTAGTAGAAAGAGATGAAGCCACTTTCTCAACGACTTTAATAAAACAATATCTCACGATGCTTAAGTCTTGAGGGAAGAAATATCAACAATTTATCGCTACATTTAATTATAAACAGTTTTTTAAAAATTGAACATTAATTATATACATAGCTCTTCCCTCAAATAAAAATGATGAACATGACAAATATTATATATTAGGGATTTCCTTTATTAATAGGAATTTTATAAAAAGAATTGTTCATTTTATTTGCTATTTATCAAGGTTAGTAGAAAGAGATGAAGTCAAGATGCTTAAGTCTTGACCGAAGAAATATCAACTTAAACTCTACTTCCAGCACCAATAAAAAAAATTACCCATTTCAAAAATTTTCAAAGGAAAAAAAGTTCCTTTTTAATATCATTATTGAATTAGATGACGTCAAACCACAAAAGTGCTTTTGACGTACAAATATCTCATAATTACATCGAAATAGTGGAAAGCTGCATTACGTTTACTCTTTGCGAATCCATTTTCACTCGCGAAATTGAATCACAATTTCATTAGGACTCAACCAATTCCTTATCCATGTGAACTAAAATGAAAATAAGAATAATAATAATAATAAATTAATTTTAGTGGTTGCCTAGTAAGATCTGAAGTAAAGTACTTTGGGGTTCTACCTAAATAGAAGCAGCTAGAATTACATGACAAATATCGTTTTGTGGCCTCTTCTTTAAGAGTAGATTACCAAACCAATAAAACCTACTTAAATGCCTACTCTACTCGAGGTAGATAGATTAAATGCATACTTTTCTCCTATTTTGAATGGTTATATATGTGGGGCAATAAAGATGTTTATATTTAAAATAGGGTTGTAGACTAAATAAGTTAAATAATAGTTAATATTTTAGAATAAGAAGTTTGGATTGAAAGTATTTAGAATAAATGTATTCAAATAAATATAAAATTTATTAATAAAATAAAGGTAATTAGTTGGAATCTAAATGATGAAATGTGCATTATAAGAAGTTTAGAAATGATTTGTTGATTATAGAAAAATCAAAGTTAGACAAATTTTAACTTATGTAATCTTCTTGTCTTAATGTTTGTACTTTATAATTTATCTGACTAGTGGTGTTTAGGAACACCTTTTAGGAGTTAGATAGAGGGATTCTTGCTCGGTTAAACTCCCAAATTTAATAGTATTTAGAAATGATTGAAAACAAACAATCATGCATAGATCCTAATGCAAGTAGATCACGTAGTATTGATGGTCTATTAATGATCATTGAATGATAATGTTATGATGTAGGATGAATGTTACAATTGCTTGAAATGAATTTAGACCTTAGTCTTTAAATGCAACTCCAAAGGCTACAAATGAAATGTTTTACACTTCAAGTCACCACACCATAATCAATTATGATGAGGTTGGCTTAGACCCAAATTTGAATTTTAAAAATTGAATTGGTTTGGGCCATTTCTATAAATTGTGAAACTTAACTAGTTTAGTTTAGTAATTGTGGATTTGAATTTGGGTGATGGATGGATAAAATGTGGGTCATGACTAGTCCTTCGGAATTAATACAATGGAATCAAGTTAAGCTCAATTTATGTGCCAACTTTTACATATAAATCATGCCACATGTACATTTGTCATTGCATAAAGGACAACTTAGTCAAAGCAATCCCAAAATTAAGGGGAAAAACTTATAAGGTATGCAATTTTAATCATTACTAAAGTAAGTGTTAAAATTTTATGACATGAAATGATAATATGCACATAGAATTTAGAGTAACATAAAAATAACTTGCTTGCTAACATTTTACCCCAATTTTCATATTCACTCTTATCCTTCTCTTTCCTTGAATTGAATAAATAATAGTTTATATTATTTCTAGTTATGATAATAATTAAAAAATGAGTGAATAAAAGATAACTAGATGAGTAAGTTTTAGTTTATTTTTTGGATTATGAATAAGTTTATTTTATTATATGTTACTAATATTTTTTACAGCCTTTTATGAGGAATGGGAAAATTAGAATATTATCAGTGGTTTACCTTCTTGTTGAGATAAGTCAAGTTATGTTTTGGGTGCATTTGATAAGAGAAATAAAATAAAAGTACATTATGAAAGAGAAATACATAATCAATCACATTGTAGTTTACATGTGTGTCAATTTGCTTTAAGTTGTATTAATCTTTTATATTTTTTTAATTACATCATATTAAATATAAAGATGATGAAATAAGAAAATAAATTCTATGAGAGGGAATATTAGGTCTCTAAATTTTTATTTCATAAGTTTACAGTTTTTTCCTAATCTTTACAAATCATTCAAAATGTAAAAGAGATACATTTAAAATATTCACACACCCTTTATTGATTTGAAAAGAGACGTTTAGGATTTTTGAACATCAAATAATCTATGTTACAAGAGTAAATATTTGATATTTTAGATTTGAGAAGATTGATAACATTCTTGTGTGAATTTTTGTGAGGAGTGATACTAAAGAAGAAAATTTTGAAGTGCAAATTTAATGAATATTTGGTCAGTCATAATTATCATACATATTAGAAACGCATCTAAAATTTCTAGTTAGAAATTTGTTGGTGGGGTTCAACCATGTATAGTTGAATTTGAATGGGAAACTATAGGCTTCCCAATCTTAATAAATCTAATTAGACTTTTAGAAGGGTTTGAAATTCCTAGTGTTTATCCTCACTATCATGTAGACATTTCTATATGAAAAGAATCTAATTATTTGGAGCATTCAATGAAATGAAATTGGAGGTTCAATATAGAGATACTTGGGGAGTAAGTAGATCATTTCAAATCCTCTAAGTGGGAATTATGCATCATAGTTTATTTAAAAAAACCCTTATTACATTCCCTTTTCTATGAATGTTATTTGTAGCATTATCCTTATTTTTTATGGAGATCATCTACAAGATCATTTCTACTACTCGATATGAGAGCATGAGTCTTAGAATGAACCTCTTTGGCTAAGAGCCAAGGACTAAGGGATATCCATTCCACCAAATTTGTCTGAGACATGATCCCGACCTCATCCCTTATGGTGTCGAGAGCCTTGCACTCCATAAGACTTGATCCCTGGTGGGCTCATTTAGAACCTTTCAACTTCACCCGTAGACCAAGGGTCCTTTGACATAGTCCCTATATTATTGATTCCATAATTTAAACTATTAATCTTTCTAACTAAAATACTACTTTTTTATATTGTACATGACATGTCACAAATATATACATAAAAAAATGCATCAATATATATGAAATATAGTTATTTAAATTTATAATTGAAAAACTTGATTTTTTTATTATTTTTTTGACTTAACATACTTAGTCATCATTATTCATTCCTTGTGGTTTCAAACCTATAACATCATAAATGTTCAATAGACCTTATTACGAGAGAATTATTAATTAAAATTAATGCATACATTTTATTTTTTTAGACACCTAAATTTTCTAATAATTACATGACTTCCATATTTTAATATTTGTATTAATCTACTTGAAGACATGAATGAATAATATACATAAATATATATACACATATATTTATATCCCTTTTAAACTCCTTCATACTAAATTTTGAATACATTAATAATAAAAGTACTCTAACTTATTTTAAAATTCATTTGTATTTTTTAAGGATATACATGGGCCCTTTAAACTAATAATTTTATTCATCCTTTCTATATAAATCCTTTGAGTATCTATTTCTATTTTTCCATGATTTATTATTAAACCTTATAAAATGATGAATATATGTTAGATTGTTCATATCCTATATCATACCTACATATTTCTATAAAACTCCATGATCTCACACAATGGAAATTAAAGTGGTCTAAATCACTAGCATACAATATATTATTTGTAGTAGAAAGTATGTCATTGACCACCCTAGCTTCCACCCAAAGATTACACACCAGCTTACTCAATACCCAATGCAAACCAACACTCTTTTGCCAAATGTTCATCAATATCATGTGTTCATGCATACATTTGTATATGTGTACAATTCTATGCATTATTGGTGTTGATAATTACTTTAAAATTCTCTTGTTGTGGAGTGTAATCATTTTATTCATTTCATAAAAATGTAAAGATTCATCAAACAATGCATTATCATCAAGAATTGATGACATTTATAATCATTTCATGAGGATTTATCAATATTTATATGTTATTTTTACATTCTTAGCATTTCACAATTACTATATAAATCTCACGAGTTTTAGATCATCTCACCATTTTTGGAAAATTGATAGCTAAAGCACTAATAATCTCAAATATAGACCATAATATTTCCTAGATATAAGTGCTTCCTAGGTATTATGACTATGAACTATCATATCACAAGACAATACAGTTATAGGAAATCTTATACATTGTTGTACATGTATATATGGATGCACATATCTTAAGGAGAACATAAAAGAGGAGCCTACTTACATTTAACAATATGTCATTTAGAGGATGTAGCTATTTGAGGTCACCAACAAGAGTAATCAATCTCATCCAAAAATATTTTTTACTTTCTTATGGAAACACCTCTTTCATTTAATATTTAAAAGTAGTTTGATACATAAAATCATTTTAATAAGAATATAGAAAATATTTTTCAATTATTGCTAAGTAGTAGCTAATGATTTTCCTCTTAAAGAAATCATAAGCATTCTCAAATATGTGTGAATGGAATTGAAATATTTTTTAAAACTCTAATAATTGTATGAAACAACTAAGAGATTTTACCCGTGTGTTTTACTTGTCCCAATGGGTTTCACATATTTGTTCTATGACTAAATAAAATAAAATACACTTATTTTCACAAAAGTTATATGAAGAACATGTGAATGTAACTTAAAAAAAAAATTGATAAAATGTATGGTCAAAGGATTCTTAATATTACCCCTAATTTTATAAACTTACCACCACTTAATATTGTACTTGGAACACCCTTTTCCATTAATAGCCACTTTTACCATTATATTGGTGTAAAATATGCAAATAAAAATCACCCCTAGTATAGTAACACATGTGATAAAGAATAGAAGGCATTGTCAAGAAGTCAACATAGCCTAGCATCCATTATGGACTAAAGCTATGAAATGACAAGACTTTATGAACATTTAGTTTTTCGTCCAAAATATTTGGAAATACAAATCGGACCCCATATAAAAAGATCATCCATCATGAATATCAATGTTAGACAAGTCTACTTGTGATATATAAAAATAACCCAAAAAATCAAATAAATGAACCAAATTGTAATATTTTTATAGATCTTACCCCATATTTTATTGAAATAAACCACCATATGTACCCTCCATTCTAAAAAAAATTGAAACTAAAAAATATCTTGTCTATTAGCATTATTCAAGTACCACACATTTACTATGTTGGTGACCTTGCATATGATAGTCTATCCTCTTAAGAAGGGATGCCACACTTATTGAAATACAAGATAAATAAACATATCTCCCATATATATTTACCTAATGTATGTAGTTGCATTAACATGTACACATCAATGAATCTTGCGACATTTAATGAGGGTATGCAACTAGCTCAACATTGTGGGGGTTAAACAGTTAAAAAATACACCATTATTTTCATTACCAACATCAACCATGACATTGACTACTTCAACAACTACAATAATGATTTAAATGTTGAAATTAATCATCTAAATACAATAAATTAAAACATATATTATTATAAAATGCATAGAACGTATTTCTAATCACATGAACTCATAAAATACAAATTTCCTAAATTTGATTGTGGGTGAATTGCAAACATAGTCATTTACCTATATGATCATCCCTTACACTAATCTAGCTCAATTACATGATTATATAATCTAATTTTGAAAAATGTTGGATCTTTGTATAAACCATCTAAAAATATCACTCAAAATCAATCTTGTGCATTATGTACACCCAATATTTTATCAACAACTAGGATTTGAAGTACAAGTTTGAAACCTACATTGACATTTTTTTAACATTGCAGTAATTCCTTTTAAAATAGTCATTAGCCTACTTCCGAATAAAAATTGCAAATTCTAAATGACATGGAGACAATTAATATTTACGGGCATAACATGATTTAATTTTCATTTGAATTTTTTACATTTGGTAACTATAATTTAAATTTAACAAAGATTGAGGCAACATGAAATTAACATACTACGGATAAGATTAACATTACATTCACACGAAGAAGATTCAAGATGAAATTTAACATTGAAAAATGATTATTATAGATAAATATAATGTTATCCATTTACATATAATGGAAACAACCACAACTCTTTGAATATGCTTAATTTCAAGTCATATAAAATTGTTTGTACATACAATATATACAAAAGATTTTCTAATTAGTGCACAACATAATTATATACTATTAAGGTAAATATTAATGGATTTCATCTCATAAAATCTTAACCACTAGATTCATAATACATGGGGAAATCAGTAGGTGGGAAATAGTATACCATGTTCATTCATATTAAGGTTTTATAAATAAAGAAAATGGAGATCAATATAAGGAATGGATATTTTAAATTTTAATTAGATAATATATATTGAAGGTGGGATGCATGAGGTCCATATAGATAGTATGTACATATACACACTCCAATGTAATATGCTATTTTCAATCAAGAATTTTAGATATTTTCATAAGGGACAAATAGAATAAGTATAAAAGGGTGTTTAATATGTTTTTCTATAAGATAATTTAAAAAACAAAATTGAAGACTAACTAAGTTTCTAATATTTGTGAAAGTAAATATTATAAGATGAATGCAACACAATAGATCTCTTCCCATATCTCAAGCATATGTAAGAAATTTGGACACCTTCCAGATTTTAAAATGGTCAAAAAATGACACACTAATACTAACATTATAAACAAAATGGATAATATATTTCATGTTGTTGGACATGATGAACATATATTACATGTATCATGAGTGTATTTGACATGATATAGATTTATCATTAAAATGAAAATTGATCATCCTATATTAAAATATTTATAATTTATATTTTTATGTTATAGTGTTTCAATAATTACATATTATAATGGCAACAATGACATGTACTAGACACCTTCCAAGGATTAGATATAAAAGGGATATAAGTAATGTCTCTAGAAAAATGGGTAGCTATAATATTTAGTCAATATTAGTGGATATATTTTTATTAAAGAGGTGTATTGAGAGGGATTTTCTTGATATAATAAATTAAGAGGTAGAAAATACCTTAGAAGTATTATAATTAGTTCCCTACAACCAAATGTGATATGACATGTTTACTGAGTGAATATGTGTCATAACACTGATCACATAAATGACTTCATGAGAATACTATATGTTACATAAAACTTTTTGTAAGTATTTTATGTCTTCTGTCATTTCATGCTATCATAATGATTTACACTCCCTAAATATGATAAGGAAGAAGAGGCTAGTTTATCTAAATTTTGAGGAATTTCTCAACATGCACTTGACATATCAAAACTTGTGTACCATATGAACAAATGACTTCCTTCTATTTATTTTTTAAAATCTTTTTTATTCCTCGTCTCAATCATGTCAATTGTACACCATAAAATCGCCACTGTATATAATATTAAATTTTAACCTTTATTTCTTTTTAATCTAATATTTCTTTTTAATCTAATCTCATATGATAAAAAAAACTTGCAATAGTCTAAATATTATCTATTCTACTATAGACATAATATATACCAAATTCGAATCCATAATTTAAAAATATATATTAAAATATTAAAAAGTTGTTTTAATGTAATTATTGAATTAGCCGTCAAACCACAAAAAGTGCTTATGACGTACAAATATGTCATAATTAAATCGAAATAGTGAAAAGCTGAGTTATGTTAAATATATTAACTTATGACTTATGTTTTATCTCCGAATCCATATAAATTAAAATGAAAAAAAATAATAATAATAAATTATTTTTAGTGGTTGCATAGTAAGATAGGACGTAAAGTACTTTGGGGTTCTATCTAAATAGAAGCAGCTAGAATTACATGACAAATATCGTTCGCCTCTTTCTTAAGAGTAGATTACCAAACCAATAAAAACTTAGGTAGATTAAATGTGTACTTTCCTATTGTGTAGAAAGATATTTCAATGTTTATTACCCTAATAATTTGGCTTTTAGTGGGTGATTAATTTGTTGATTGTTTCATTAATATAAATGAATGATTTAAAAAAAAAAAATTGTCATAATGTTTAAAGAGTTTATTACGTAGAGAAGTGTGTACTGCTTAATAAAGAAGAATAAAATATTTTGTTAAATGTTAAATTGTGATTGACTCTTAAATTTGATTTCTTATCATTTTCCTAGTTTTACAGTAAATAAGATTGATTTTTTTGGCATCTACGCTAAAAAAATAGTAAATAGAGATTTCATAATCCTATGATTGGATATTGTTGTCATATTTATGAAAGGAAGTCCTTGTGTGGAATATGCTTCCTACATTAAACTTTGAGGGGAGGTATATGCAAAAATAATTAATCTTATAGTTGCATAAATCAATAGACAAAGAGATTATACCATAACAAGGTGATTTACATGGGAAAAACCTTTTCAGAAGAAAAACCCCACTTCAAAACACAAAGCAAAACAAATTGTACTATTCAACAACTATGAGGTTACAGTACAAATCTCATGCTATGTCTTTATAGGAGTGCTCGTATGAGGGGATGCAAAGCTAAGGTTGTTGATATCCTGATTGTAGATGCCATGAGCAACCATCTTCAGGCCTTACAAGATGAGTGGGAGGTTGCCATAGCCTTGAATGAACTTTAGTGTTTCCTTTGTGTTTTGTCTCTTGTCTATCATGGCTTTATTTTCTAGTTGTCTTCTAGTTGGTGTTTTACTATAATTTTGATAAGTTATGCTATCGTTGAGCTGCCTCATAGTTGCTTTATGGTGTCTCTAGTTTTATCGGTTGTAAAAGGGTTGGGGCCCCTTTAAAAAACCCCTCTTTACCTTTAAAAAAAATAGTACCTACAAGTCAATCATACAACAATACTTGGTTCCAATCCAAGCACCCAATACAAAGGAAATCTAATAAAAGAAACTATCAGTGGTAAACCACAAACCATGGACCAATACCATGACCCAAATATGGTGCCCAAATCTAGGGCCCAAATTTCAACACCCCCTCCATGATGAGTTAACATGCTAATAATAGTAAATGTTCCTATGATGTCATAATGCTTAATAACTCCATCATAATCTATTCACCAAATTAGGTGCTCCATTTTGACTCCATAATCTCCCTCAAAAGATACTCTATGACACGTCATAACATGTATCATAAATATGGTCAAGATTTTAAATGCATAATGTAACTCCCATTCAATCATGATCTTATACATCTTAATATCTCTTTACACCACTATCTTTGTCATAGATACTCTAACACATCCTTCATGATAAGATATTCTCTTACACACCATTACTCATGTCATAATAAGGCATACACATGGCATAATAGCCTTGAGTTGTAAGTGGGAGACCCTTTTCCATGTGGGCTCACAAATAATAAATATTAAATTAATTTCAAACATTTGAATTACAAGGTGTATGACACACCTATCCAAACATTCTCCCACTTATCATATACCTCGCAAGAGCAAAGGTGAACACCCAAAACTATCTACTAACTAATAGACATCATGAAGCCCATACACTCATTGCACCACCTAAACTTCTCTATGTTCATGAGCTTCATCAATGCATTTTCAACATTTGTCAAAGTATCAACCTTCTATAGAATCACCTTCCCATCGTCTACCATGTCATGAACAAAATGGTACTAAACATCTATGTGCTTCATCCTTGGATGAAAGATCAAGTTCTTTACTAGACATATGGCACTCTAATTGTCATAAAGAACTCTGATAACTCCTTGACTCTACTCTGGACATCTGAACCTAATATCTCAAGCTAGATGACTTCCTTACATTTATGGAATAGCTTCCATGTACTCAATTCCATTGTAGTGTTCAAATTATGTTGAAAGCTAATACTTCAAATCACAAATTACTTCCCTACCATTACCAAAGAATAACAAGTCATATACATACAATGTGATAACAAGGAAATGATCACCATCCATCTTGTAATAAATACAATGATTTGTTCTGGATCTCAATAATCTCAATATTACAAACATAAAAGAGTTAAACTTTTGATACCGCATCCCATGAAATTGCTTGATACCATGTAAAGAATTTTTTGTTCTATAAACCAAATTTTATTTAACTTTGTACACATAGTGATTTGGATATGTTATGTAGAACTCTTCTTCCAAGTCACCATGTAGGAATATTGTCTTCACAACCATCTATTATATTTGTAAATCAAACATTGTTGCTATAGATAATAAGAATTTGATAGATGTCATCTTAGCAACAAGGAAAAAATCTCACCAACTTTTATCCCCTCAACTAGGGAAAAGCCTTTTGCAACCAACCTTGCCTTACACTTTTTAATACTACCTTCAGAACTAATCTTCCTTTTGAATACCCATTTACATCCAACTAGTTTTCTTCCTTCTTACAATAGTACCAAGTCTCACATGTCATTCTTTCTCCATGTAACCATCTCCTCATCCACAGCCACTCTCTAGGACTTAGAATCACTCGTATTCATTACCTCCTTCATAGTTCTAGGCTCATCGATATTAGTAATCAAAGAAAAATACATCTCTAATTAGGAGCATACCTAATTAGTTGTTGTTAATTCCAAGTGGATCTTTTCAAGAGTTGAGGTGGAGGTTCTACCTACTCTTTAAAACTATCTAAATTGCTTGAGATCTCCTCCTCTTTAGGAGATTCAAGAGATTTTGGTTCAACCTTCTCAATATTTGGTAGTAGCTATGTTGAATGCACAAGACAACTGAGAGGGGGGGTGAATCAGTTGTAACAAAACCTTCAAACCCTTACAAACATTCAGATCCACATTAACCAAGTTACACATGTTATGATGTTTAAGCAAGAAAAGAAAATAACTGAAACTAAATCTTAACAACACCACACACAAGAGAACACCAGATTTTATGTGGAAAACCTTAAAAGGGAAAAACTATGGTGAGGATTAGCTCACAATATAAAGTAGTAGCAATACTGAATTACAAAGGCTCACTGCCAAAGGGCTCACTACCCAAAAGAGAAAATGCTCACTACAGGTGGACTCATTGTCCAAGTGGACTCACTGCCCACTGAGAAAGAAAGAAAGAAGAGAAGAATGGCTCATTGCCAGGCTTTGAATTGATATAGTTGCATCTAACCTATGCATGAAGTTTAGTTTTGGAATGAAGCTCAATATCCATCACAACACAAACAACATCTTTGCAGCATCACTAAAAATAGTAGACACCTTCTGCTCACTACATCCAGTAGCCTAACACATGAAATCTCTCACTACCCCTAATCAAATTCACATCATAAACATCATATCTCCTCACGCACACCCATTCACGAATTCTTGACACTTATTAATAACATCATCATCCTTGAAAACATTCTCCAAGGTTGGAAACACAACTTAACCCATAAAATTCAAATTAGGTTTGGACCTAAAAATTCCCATGGAGGAAGGGAATGAATGCAAACAACATTACACTTTAGCATGGACCTAAATCCACTCTTACACGCTTCAACACGCTTTCACTTTCACCAAAGCACAACCGCAAATAGTGTAAACAACCAAGTCAGCCATCCTTGTGTTAATACTATGAACTTTTAAATGCACACTTCCTCAAAAACACACGATGACATGCAGACCACACACCAAGCTTGAACATGATCTAGAAACATCATCAAGCACCTGAAAACCAACAAATTCCTTTACAACATCTTTCACCTGAAGAAACTTCACACCAGAGTACTTAACCAACTATATCATGCTCTATCATCATCTGCAACTTAAGAAAAGTACTTGTGGAGCATGAAACCATGAACAACTTGAATTGAAGAAAGATATAGACCTTATAAACATAAATCCATAACCACAACACTTGAAACCATTCTGCGGAGAAGTGTGGAGCAAAATACTTTCTCCCAGACACACTACAAACACAATCAAACACTGTTCTCAAACTAGTGAACACAACTTCCACTACACCATGATCCAGAGTACCAAATTTTGGATTTATCATCTTCAAACACTTCTAAACAACATATCAATGTTGCAAGTATGTGTTTCATTGATGTCAACTAATCGGTGTTGTCATTGATGTCAACGTATCTTTGTTGTCATTGGTGTCAACTGTATCCTATTTTCTTATTTATTTAGAAGCTTTATATGAATTAAGGATATTAAGAAAATTAGCCCCTCCAGAAGAATCAAAAAGTAAACAGTGAATCACAGTGAAGACAGTGAGTTGCATAGTGAAGAATAGTCCAGAAGATTGCTTCACATTTCTTGCTGACGGAAGATCTTGGTCTGTGGATTGGAAGTTATTTAGAAGCATGGATGAAGATGCTAAATCCTGAGTTTGAGCCTCCAGTATGAAGATTTGAGTGAGTTACATTCACCAAAGTAAACCCTACTTTTTCTAATTATTCACTGGTGCCTGAGAGAAAGTATTTTGCTCTACATTCCTCCGCATTAAAGTGTTTTTCTCTGCAGCTCTAGAGGAAAGTCTGGAATGATGATACAATTGCAATGGTTCATGTTTTGGTGGTCCGCAAGCTATCTTTCTTTTATGACAATCGAAGACAATGAAGTTCATGTGCTCCAGTGTGAAGAATCTCATAAATAAAGTGGTTTGAGTTTATGTGGTTGCTCCTGGTGATTTCAACGTGCTTGTGGATACCTCCTGATCATGTTCCTACCTTTACATTGGTCCACGTTAAGGAATGAGATTGTGTTTGAAGATTATTCCCAGATAACGTAGCGTGTAACCATTCTTAGCTGACTTGGTTAATTCTAGTGATTGTGGAGATCCCTTGAATATTATGGAAGCATGTTGTGGCATGGAAGATCATGTTTGAGTCCCAGCTAAGGCGTGGCATGATCCGCATACATCTATACTACAATTCCTTAGCATAATTTTGTATTAGGTCAAGACCTATTTTGTAAATGTTTGTAATGCTGACCTTGGAGATTGTTCCAATGGTTGATGATTGTAGTGCCAACCTTGATGATCATTCCAAGGTTGATGAAGTGTATAAATACTTGTAATTGAGTCGTGGAAAAGATATCCTTGTGCGAAGATGGGAAGATAAGGAAAAGAAGTGGAAAGGCGGAGCAGAGCAGAGGAACTTTTGTACTTCAATGTATTAATCTCAGACATGAGGAAGATGTTGATCTTGGTAGTGAGCCTGGCAGTGAGCCGCTAGTAGGGTTTAATAGCCCTTAGGGTTTAACAACCCTCATTGTAATCTTTCTAGGTTTAGGGTTGGGGCAGTGAGCCTGTTAGACCTAGCTACACTTCATGGCGGTGAGCCAGTATGTTCTAGGCCCATGGAGTGACCAAGCCTAAACATCATTTTTCAAAGATTGTGATATATTTTGAGAGCTAATCGTCTCTGTGGTTTTTCCCCACCTTGGGTTTTTCCACGTAAAAGTTTGGTGTCTCTTGTGTTTAATGTTCCATCTGTGTTTAAGTTTCTGATTTCATGCATTCATTGTTTAATCATAATAACTGTGGACAAGTGATTAATGTTTAAGTGCAAAAGTGTTTGAGTTTTTGGGACAACTGATTCATCCCCCCTCTCAGTTGTTTGGCGCATTTCAATAATTGGTATCAAAGCCACGTCCCTTCAAAAAGAGTCTAACAACTCGAGGGAGATCCTAAATGGAGCCTCAAGAAAAATAGTTACCTATTGATGCACCCGAATGCTCATCAAGAGATAATAAAGTTAGTTTGTCCAAGGAAGCATTTTATGAAGATAAGAGTGTCAACAATCTAAGGTGTTTTGATTCAAAGGTATGCACCAGCAATGAAGTTGTGTTCCAAGGTGAGAACTGTTGGGTGATTGACAGTAGTTCAAATCACATGACTGGTGACAAAAATAAGTTTGTAAGTCTGGAAAGATATGATGGAGGGCTAGTTAGGTTTGGAGATGACTGCATTGTTGAAATATGTGGAAAAGGTTCAATCAATCTTGGAAATAGACAAATTACTGATGATGTTTTTTATGTTAAAAATCTAAAGCAAAGTCTCTTAAGTGTTGGATAGTTATGCAAAAAGGGATTTAGTCTTATGTTTGAGAAGGATATTTTTGAAATCAAAGAGAATTCTAGGGCTACAATGGCCATTGGAAAGAGGACAGAAGATATTCTTTATCATCTCAGAAAAAGTGACATTCTTGGGCTTGTTGATAATTGAGAGGGGGGGTGAATCAGTTATCCTAAACTTTCTTTCAACTCAAAACAATCAGATCCACTGTGTTATTTATTAGCATAGCAATTTAACCATTCATGAAAGCATAAAGCATAAACATCAGAGCAGATAAACATCAACACATGAGACGCCAAGATTTTTACGTGGAAAACCCAGTTAAGGGAAAAACCATGGGGTGATTAACCCAAGGATTATTCTCTGTTAGAAGAATAAGAAAAAGATGGCACCTGCCAATTAGGGCTCACTACCTGAGCACACTGCTCACAAAGAGGCACACTACCTACAAGAGACATACTGTCTACAAAGTGATAAGAATCACAATCTTGAACTGGAGAATGACATCTTTACCATGTCTGGATCAGTTCCATTTAAGCCCAAAACACTTGCTCTGCCTTTTGCACTTCTCTTCGCTATGCCACACTCATCCACACCACACACACTTCAAACTGAATTCAAAAACCCTTATTTATACAAGGCATCGACTTAGGAACATCCATCTAAGTCGGCAAACATCCACAAGATCATTCGCAAGGCGTGTAATACATCCGGTCGGCCTGTCTCTGGAAGAACACCAACAACGGTGGTCATTACATCAAATCCAAACTCTAACTTCAATGTGGACCGCCAACATGAACTGGACATGATCCAATGATCATCACAACCTTCCCTGAATCATCAAGAACATCTGTACTTCATTAGCTTACCAGAATTCTTCTCTTCATCATCTGGAACTTCAAGAACATAGACTACCGCCACTGTCATAAAGCAAAAGGTACTTCCAGACCTCCAAACCATTCACACATCGAGATGACACATCACAAGGACATCCCAAACACTCCTTCCAATCCGCAGAATAGGAAGATACAATTTCAGATCACACTGGACCTTTTTGTGACCCTCTGTCACCACTGAACACCTATCGGAACCGGTTCCACACAAATATCCATAACTTCTTCAGATCTTTATATGGACCTCTAAAATCATAACTAGAACATATCAAGACTCATATCTACAAACCCTTTAATTCGCATCCTTTGATACTCAACCTATTGTCTTCTTCTCATCACTGTTCTTCACTGTTCTGGATGGAGACTAATTTCCTCAATAACAACAGCACACAACTCATCCAATCCTTCTTACCAATGCAATATGAGTATGTTGATATCAATGACAACACTGGTTAACCTCATACTTGCAACAATCTCCCCCTTTGTCATTGATGGCAACATATGATGTGAAAAACCATCAAGACAAGAACTTCTCCTTTCTGCCACAACTCCCCCTATCAGTAACAACTCTTCACATGTCTTATCTTCCTTTACTGCTCCCCCTTTGATCATCAACCACTTGTTTTTCACATGTCTTCTCTCTCCCTTTGACATCAATGGCAAAGGGCTCATACTTGCAATTCCAACACATTAGAATCATACCAGCTACTCCCCCTTAGTAGCAACTCCACATCATCAATCTGGATCACAAGATATGACTATGATATCCACCGGACTGATGCACAACAGTGCATCCTAATGCATCACTGGAGGGGCCATGACCCCTAACTTCTCCCTGAGATACTCAAAAGAGTCCTTGGGAAGAGGTTTAGTAAAAATATCTGCAAGCTGATCCTTGGAGGGCACAAACTCCAATCTAACTTCACCTTTGTTCACTTGTTCTCTCATAAAATAAAATTTGATAGATATATGCTTGGTCTTAGAATGTAATACAGGATTCTTAGAAATACTTATTGCACTTGAATTATCACAGAAAATTGTGATAGGTTCCTCATATTCTACTTGAATATCTCTTAACATTTGCTTCATCCACAAGAGTTGAGTGCAACTACCTGTTGCTGCAATGTATTCTGCTTCTGTTGTAGATAGAGATATTGCATCTTGTTTCTTGCTTAGCCAAGAAACCAACCTTTTTTCCAAAAAGAAAGCTCCTCCACTTGTACTCTTCCTATCATCCACATCTCCTGCCCAATCTGCATCTATATATGCATGAAGAGAAAAGTCATGATCTCTGGGATACCATAGACCATACTCAACTGTTCCTTTCAAGTACCTAAAAATTCTTTTGATTGTCATAACATGAGATTCTCTAGGATCAGCTTGGAATCTTGCCACAAGACCAACTGCTTGCATTATATCCGGTCTAGTCTGAGTGAGATACAATAATCCACCAATCATTGATCTGTACTTTGTCTGATCTGTCTTAGGAGAGTCATCATCTTTACTCAACTTACATCCGGTAGCCATAGGAGTGTTCATTGGCTTTGAATCTTCCATTCCAAATTTCTTCAATAGTTCTTTCACATACTTGGTCTGAGAGATAAAGATTCCTTTCTTTGTCTGAGTGATTTGCAGACCCAAGAAGAAATTTATTTCACCGAGCATTGACATTTCAAACTCACTTTTCATTTGGTTTGCAAAAGTTTTACACATACTGTCTCTTCCCCCCAAAATGATATCATCTACAAATACTTCAACAATCAAGATGTTTTCATGATCAATTTTGAAATATAGATTACTATCAGCAGTACCTTTATTGAAACCAATCTTTAAAAGATGTTTGTCCAGCCTTTCATACCATGCTCTTGGAGCTTGCTTTAGACCATATAGTGCCTTCTTCAATTTGCAGACCATATCACCATGCTCAGATAATTGAAATCCATCTGGTTGTTCAATGTACACCTCTTCTTCTAGATCACCATTCAGAAAAGCAGATTTGACATCCATCTAATACACTTTGAAATGTTTGAAGGCAGCAAATGCAAGAAATAGTCTGACTGCTTCAATTCTTGCCACTGGAGCAAAAGTTTCATCAAAATCAATCCCTTATATTTGAGAGTAGCCTTTGCAGACTAATCTAGCTTTATTTCTGATTACTTCACCATCTTCATTTAGTTTGTTCCGGAAGACCCATTTGGTTCCAATCACATTCTTGTTACTAGGTCTGGAAACAAGATCCCAAGTGTAATTTTTCTCAATTTGCATTAACTCTTCTTCCATAGCTTTGGTCCAATTTTCATCATTGCAGGCTTCATTTATTGTCTTAGGTTCAATCTTTGAAATCAGACAACATTCATCTGGATTTTGAGCAACATTCCTCCTAGTTTGCACACCTTTGCTTCTGTCACCTATGATCTGATCTTCAGAGTGGTTCGGTCTTACATACCTTGGAATTTTGAGAGTATCTTGCACTGCTACTTCTTGATCATGCTCAATCAGACCTATTTCTTCTTCCTGATTAACCGGATCAGTCTAACTCTGACTTACCGGAGAGGATTGAGCTCCTTGAACTTGAACATCATCTTGATCATCTTCATCAAACTCATAAAATCTTGAGGGCTTCTCAATTCCTTCATCAACTTTCACATTAGTACTTTCTATCATCTTTCTCAGCCTCTTATTGTAACACCGGTATGCTTTGCTTTGAGTGGAGTAACCCAAGAAGATTCCTTCATCACTTCTAGCATCAAACTTTCCTAGATCTTCATCTCTTTTAATATAACACTTGCTACCAAATACTCTGAAATATCTCACAGTAGGAGTGATGCCAAACCAAAGTTCATAAGGAGTCTTACCGGTATTGCTTCTAATTTGAACTTGATTGAGAGTATAGACTGCAGTGCTGACAGCTTCTCTCCAAAACATCTGAGGAACATTTGCTTCCATCATCATTGTCCTAGATGCTTCCTGGATGGTCCGGTTCTTTCTCTCAACTACTCCATTCTGCTGTGGAGTCCTAGGAGTAGACAACTGTCTCTTTATACCATGCTTCTCACAGAAGTCTATGAATTCACCGGATGTGAATTCACCACCTCTATCAGACCTTAGACACTTCAGTTTCAATCTAGTTTGATTCTCTACCATAGCTTTGAAGATTTTGAACTTTTCAAAGGCTTCTGACTTCTCTTTCAGAAAGGTGACCCACATTATCCGAGAATAATCATCAATTAGTAACATGAAGTATCTATCACCTTGCATACTCTTAACTCTTGTCCGACCACATAAATCAGTATGAACTAGTTCCAATAATCCGGTAGAGGACTAATCTTTGCTTTTGAATGAAACTCTGCTCTGTTTACCTAGCTGACATTCTTTGCACAAACCATTTGTAGGTTTTACCAATTTTGGAAGATCTCTAACAGCTTGAGTATTGCTTATTTTGATGATGTTATCAAAATTTACATGACACATCCTTCTATGCCATAACCAACTCTGATCCACTTGAACAAACAGACAACTTTTATTAGAACCAACCAGATGGAAGATGTTACCTTTTGTTTGAGTACCGGATGCAATCTTAGTTTCAGAGCTTTCAAAGATCCTGCATCTTCCATTTTTGAACTGGAGATCATAACCTTTGTCTACTAACTGTCCAACACTAAGAAGATTGTGCTTCAATCCTTCAACATATAGTACATTACTAGTTTTTCTCTTTCCATCAAAAGAAATAGTTCCCCTACCTCTGATTCTACCAGCTGAATTATCACCAAACTTTACCACTCCTCCTTCATATCTTTCCAACTCTAAGAACTTGTTCTTGTCACTGGTCATATGGTGAGAGCATCCACTGTCAATAACCCAATCAGTTTCTTCAACTTGGGCAGCCAAAGCTCTTTATACAACCTTATGATTGACAAAATCAGAGGATATTGGTTCTTCTTCCTTAATGGCAATAAACACCCATTCATTTCCGGATTTGTCTCCTATCTCTGATTCATCATCTGTTACTCCTTCATTATCAGCTTCTTCATGAACATAATACCAGTTCTTGTGGAACCTTTGTCTGTTAGAGTTTGACCTTGCAGATCTTTTCAGACATCTTGAAGCAAAATGACCAATCTTATTGCAGTTGAAGCACCTAAAAGGTAACTTTCCTTCATACTTACCGGATCCTCTTGGTAATCTCTTTGCAATGACGGCTTCAAGATGAGTTGTTTCTGCTTCTTCCTCTTCCATGTCTTTCCTTGCTTGATCATACCATGATAGCTTCCTTGAAGAGTTCTCTCCCGGATCAAATCTCTGTTTGCCTTTCATATAGGCACTGGCTTTGAATGCAGATTCAGTCTTGGGGTGATCATCTCCAAACTCAGTCATTTCAAAAGCAGCCAGTTTGCTAGCCAATTGCTTTCTTGTGACAGTTGTATGGGCTCTGAATTCATCAATGGCAGCAACCTTGATTTTGTAGGCAGCAGGAAGAGATCTTAGAATTTTGCAAACAATCTCATTTTCATCCAAAGTTCCACCAGCATTCCTGATTCCACACACCAGCTCATTTACCCTTGGCATAAAGGTAGTGATATTTTTATCATCTCTCATCTTCAATCTTTCAAATTTCCCTTTGAGACTTTGCAATCTTGTACTCTTAACAAACTCATCTCCTTCATGCAGAAGTTCCAGTTTAACCAAGATCTCATATGCAGTTGGTAGGTCAATAACATTTGAGAGTTCAGAGTCAGTCAAGGCGCTTAGAAGAGCTTCTCTGGTCTGCAGATTATTTTCAGCATCTGTGATTTCATTCAGAGTTGTCGGACCACCCTACGGAGGTACATAGGGTTTTGTGACCATGGATAAGTACGCCTTTGCCATACACTCCAAGTGACATTTCATGCGGCCTTTCCAAAGAGTGAAGTTGGTTCCATCAAACTTCGGACTGTCCTTCTTATATGACAACATCCTAGATCTCCTCAAGCAGTTAAGCTCTCTTCAGAGGAACTTGGCTCTGATACCAATTGTTGATAACTGAGAGGGGGGGTGAATTAATTATCCTAAACTTTCTTTCAACTCAAAACAATCAGATCCACTGTGTTATTTATTAGCATAGCAATTTAACCATTCATGAAAGCATAAAGCATAAACATCAGAGCAGATA
Source organism: Cunninghamia lanceolata (assembly GCA_027924645.1). Classification (NCBI taxonomy): domain Eukaryota; kingdom Viridiplantae; phylum Streptophyta; class Pinopsida; order Cupressales; family Cupressaceae; genus Cunninghamia; species Cunninghamia lanceolata. The sequence continues at coordinate 13,664,220 of BSBN01000655.1, forward strand.
AACATCAACACATGAGACACCAATATTTTGATGTGGAAAACCCAGTTAAGGGAAAAACCATGGGGTGATTAACCCAAGGATTATTCTCTGTTAGAAGAATAAGAAAAAGATGGCACCTGCCAATTAGGGCTCACTACCTGAGCACACTGCTCACAAAGAGGCACACTGCCTACAAGAGACACACTGTCTATAAAGTGATAAGAATCACAATCTTGAACTAGAGAATGACATCTTTACCATGTCTGGATCAGTTCCATTTAAGCCCAAAACACTTGCTTTGCCTTTCGCACTTCTCTTCACTATGCCACACTCATCCACACCACACACACTTCAAACTGAATTCACAAACCCTTATTTATACAAGGCATCGACTTAGGAACATCCATCTAAGTTGGCAAACATCCACAAGATCATTCGCAAGGCGTGTAATACATCCAGTCGGCCTATCTCCGGAAGAACACCAACAACGGTGGTCATTACATCAAATCCAAACTCTAACTTCAATGCAGACCGCCAACATGAACTGGACATGATCCAATGATCATCACAACCTTCCTTGAATCATCAAGAACATCCACACTTCATCAGCTTACCAGAATTCTTCTCTTCATCATCTGGAACTTCAAGAACACAGACTACTGCCACTGTCATAAAGCAAAAGGTACTTTCGAACCTCCAAACCATTCACACATCGAGATGGCACATCACAAGGACATCCCAAACACTCCTTCCAATCCGCAGAATAGGAAGATGAAATTCTGGATCACACGGACCTTTTTGTGACCCTCTGTCACCACTAAACACCTGCTGGAACCGGTTCCACACAAATAGCCATAACTTCTTCAGATCTTTATGTGAACCTCTAAAATCATAACTAGAACATCTTAAGACTCATATCTACAAACCCTTTAATCTGCATCCTTTGATACTCAACCTATTGTCTTCTTCTCATCACTGTTCTTCACTGTTCCGGATGGAGACTGATTTCCTCAATAACAACAGCACACAACTCATCCAATCCTTCTTACCAATGCAATATGAGTATGTTGACATCAATGACAACACTGGTTAACCTCATACTTGCAACAGGGCTCACAAATCAGGCCAATGAAAGCTGGGTTTGGCATAGAAGGCTATGTCATGTAAATCTTGATGATTTAGTAAAGACAGGCTCAGTTCAAATTGTAAAAGATCTACAAAAGTTGATTGCTCAGATAACATCATTTACAGGAAATGTCAAGATAAAAGGCTATCAAGAAGAGTACTACAAAAATCTTCCACTGAATGACTGGAATTGATCCATGCAAGCCTTTGTGGTCCTACAAGAATATGAAGCCTTCATGATGACATGTACTTTATGTTTTTCATTGATGATTATTCTAGAATGACTTGGGTTAGCTTTTTCAAAGATAAATCAAAAACTCTAGGTGCACTCAAAGCTTTTAAAGAAATAGTTGAAAATGAGATAAGCATGAAAATCAAGTGTTTGAGGATTGGTAAGGAAGAAGAGTTTGCCTCTAGCAATTTCAATATGTTCTATGAAACCCATCGGATAGAGAAACAACTCTCTGCTAAGAATAAAATAATGGAAGAAGCAAGCAGGACTATTCAAGAAACTGCAAAACTAATAATGTAAGAGGCAAATCTGTTAGAAGCATTTTGGAGGCAGGCAATTCAAACTAGTGTCTACACACTAAACAGAGTTCAGGTAAAAGCCAAAAATGAAAATACTCCTTTTGAATTATGGTATGGAACAATACCCACTGTAAAATACTTCAAAATCTTTGGAAGCAAATGCCTTATCAAAATGGAAAAGGATGATGGTAAGTTTGAGGAGGGCATCTTTCTTGGATATTCATCTTGGAACAAAGCCTACTATTGCTACAACAATAGATTGGGAAAAATTGTTGAAAGTACAAATGTCAAAATTAATGAGAACACTCAAAAGTACTCTGATTCAATCAATAAGGAACTGCAGAATGAAGCACAAGAAGGTTCCTAGACCATCAGTGATAAAATAAAATGTGATGTATGCTTGATTTCCAATGTTGAATCTAAAGCAACTGATATTGACAGAAAAGGGCACCAAATTTCTCCGGAAGACATTAAGAAGTTCGAGGAAGAAAACTTGGACTCAAAAGAAAATATGGTAGAAGTAAATAGTTGCCTCCAAGAGCTAAATAAGGAAATCAAGGAACTCCAACAAAGTCTTAAAAGGAAAGGTGAAGAATTAAGTCTAGCAAATGAAGATAAAAAAAGAATAGAGGATCACCTGAGCCAAGTTGTGAAAGAAAAGTTAGAAGAATGTGAGAAATTGGCAGAAGAAATTGTACTTTTGAAGTCTGATTTAGAGGCAGCCAACAACTACAAAGAAAAATTCAAAATAAGCTCTGCAAAACTTGATGAGTTGCTATCCAGTCAAAAGTATCCAGATGATAAGCAATGCTTGGGATTTGAGGGAGAAAGCTCAAATTCTGAACAAGTCAGATCTAGAGAAGGAAAAGGCAAAAACCATCTGGTGATGAACCAAAGAGGAGGACCTAAAAGATCTTCAGTCAGGAAACCAAATGCTCAAAGGTACCCATCTTTCAATGGTTATTGTTTTAAATGCAATAAGTATGGTCATAGGGCTACTCAATGTAGAAGTAAAATAAATCAAAATGTTCCATCTTTTTCTGGTCAATGTTTCAATTGCAAGAAAATTGGTCATAAAGCAAATGAGTGTAGAAGTGTGTTAAGAAATAATCAAATCAATCCAAGGAATGCTAAATTATTCAATGGAAAGTGTTTTACATGCAATAGATATGGGCATGTGGCTAATTAGTGCAGATCAAGGCCAAATTCAAATAATAGGAGAAATCAAGGTCAGAGAGATGTTGTTTGTCTAAATTGTGACAAGCCTAGACATTCTACCAGATTCTGCAGAAGCAAAAATACAGAGAGAGACTATCCCATAGTAAAAAGTAAAATAGAGCAAAGAGTAGACAAAGGTAAAAAGAAGATTGATCCAATAGAAACCAAGAAAGAGATGAATCAGATCTAGATCAAGAAGGATGTTACTAAGATCAAGGATGGATCAACACTAGTCTCTGGTGCATATACCTTCTCTGAGAAGTAAATTGAGAGCTTTGGCTCAGGGGGAGCAGTGTCAAAAATCTAAATCCCCCAGCCAAAAAGTTGGTGTTGGAATCCAGCATGAAGATATACCATTCAATCTGACAAGACAAACCCTGTGAAAGAGAAACTAGAAGAGGATAAGCTAATGCGAAACATTACAGAGAAATTACAATCGACTATATCTATAGAGAAGGGTAGTCAAAAGAAACTTGACCCCTTATTGATGTAAAGGAGGATGATGATAATGACAATGATGATGCCATTATTCTCTAGAAAGAAGAAGGCTAGAGGTAAGAAAAATGTAGAAGATGGGGAAGGAGGTAAATCAGTGGACAATTTTGCATTGGAGGAAAAACATGAGGACAACAAAGTGGATGATGTGATTCAATTTATAGGGAAAAAGAAAAGAAAAAAAGGCAAAAAGAAGACAGTACAAGGCAATGCAAATGTTGATGCAAATAATGATGTGTTCATGAATGACGAGGGTCAAAAGCAAGGAGGACCTGCAATTCAGCTGCATCTAAGAAGCAAAAACCCAAGAAGAAAAACCCAAGGAGCTTAAAGGAAAGGCTCTGGTCAAAAAGGAAAGTTAGGAAAGGTTGGAAAGATCAAAAGAAGAGGAAGAGCAGAGTAAAAGGCTAAGTACAGGAAGGAAAAAAAGGGGGGGAGAGTGAAAATCTTCAGAAGAAGAAGGCAGAAGGCAAATTGCTGGCAAGCAGAAGTAAGAAGCTCTCAGATTGGCTTTAATGAGAGAGCAGTTCCCTGCTAAAAGTTAGGGGTTATTACCCATCACTCTAAACTAAGATGCACAAGAGTGTATCAGTCTGGTTGTGCTTAGAGTCCCTTCTCCAGATCTAGATTGATGCTTTTAGGGCTACTTCTTAGGGGGAGTAGTCAGAGAGTTCAGAAGAGAGATTGGATCATAGCAGAAGAGTGCAAGTATGTGCCCTTTGCCATTGATGTCAAAGGAGGAGAGAAATCATATGAAAAACTTAGAGGGAAAGCGTGTAGATGTGTAAAGAGATAGGGGAGAATCTTGTCTTGATGACTGTTGCAGTTTTTCACATCATATGTTGCCATCAATGATAAGGGGGGAGATTGTTGCAAGTATGTGCCTAATCGGTGTTGTCATTGATGTCAACTAATCAGTGTTGTCATTGATGTCAAAATATCTTTGTTGTCATTGGTGTCAACTGTATCCTATTTTTTTATTTGTTTAGAAGCTTTATATGTTGAGGATATTGAGAAAATTAGCCCCTCCGGAAGAATCAGAAAGTAAATAGTGAATCATAGTGAAGACAGTGAGTTGCATACTGAAGAACAATCCATAAGATTGCTCTGCATTTCTTGTTGACTGAAGATCTTGGTCTACAGATTGGAAGTTATTTAGAAGAATGGCTGAAGATGCTAAATCCTAAGTTTGAGCTCTGGTATGAAGATTTGAGTGAGTTACATTCACCAGAGTAAAACCTACTTTTTCTGATTATTAACTGGTGCCTAAGAGAAAGTATTTTGCTCCGCATTCCTCCGTATTAAAGTTTTTTGCTTTGTGGTTCTAGAGGGAAGTCTGGAATGATGATAAGTGCCTACAATTGCAATGGTTCATGTTTTGGTGGTCCGCAAGCTATATTTCTTTTATGACAATCGAAGAGAGTGAAGTTCATGTGCTCCAATGTGAAGAATCTCATAAATAAAGTGGTTTGAGTTTGTGCGGTTGCTCCTGGTGATTTCAATGTGCTTGTGGATACCTCCTAATCGTGTTCCTACCTTTACATTGGTCCACATTAAGGAATTGAGATCATGTTTGAAGATTATTCCCAGATAACGTAGCATGTAACTGGTCTTAGCTGACTTGGTTAATTCTAGTGATTGCGGAGATCCCTTGAAGATTATGGAAGCATGTTGTGGCATGGAAGATCATGTTTGAGTCCCAGCTAAGGCATGGCATGATCTGCATACATCTATACTACAATTCCTTAGCACAATTTTGTATTAGGTCAAGACCTATTTTGTAAATATTTGTAATGCCAACCTTGGAGATTGTTCCAATGGTTGATGATTGTAGTGCCGACCTTGATGATCATTCCAAGGTTGATGAAGTATAAATATTTGTAATTGAGTCATGGAGAAGATGTCCTTGTGCAAAGATGGGAAGAGAAGTGTGTACTACTTAATAAAGAAGAATAAAATATTTTATTAAATGTTAATTTGTGATTGGCTCTTAAATTTGAGTTCTTATCACTTTCCTAGTTTTACAGTAAATAAGATTGATTTTTTTGGCATGTAGGCTAAAAAAATAGTAAATAGGGATTTCATAATTCTATGATTGGATATTTTTGTGTCATATTTATGAAAGGGAGTATATGTGTGGAATATGCTTCCTACACTAAACTTTGAGGGGAGGTACATGCAAAAATAATTAATCTTATAGTTGCATAAATGAATAGACAAAGAGATTATACCATAACAAGGTGATTTACATGGGAAAAACCTTTTCAGAAGGAAAACCCCATAATTCAAAGCACAAAGCAAAACAAATTGTATTATTTAACAACTATGAGGCTACAATACAAATCTCATGCTATGCCTTTATAGGAGTGCTCGTATGAGGGGATGCAATGCTAAGGTTATTGATATCTTGATTGCATATGCCATGAGCAACCATTTTCAAGCCTTACATGATGAGTGGGAGGTTTCCCTAGCCTTGAATGAACTTTAGTGTTTCCTTTGTGTTTTGTCTCTTGTCTATCATGGTTTTATTTTCTAGTTGTCTTCTAGTCGATGTTTCACTATAATTTTGTTGAAGTTATGCTATTGTTGAGCTTCCTCATAGTTGCTTTATGTTGTCTCTAGTTTCATCAGTTGTAAAAGGGTTGGGGCCCCTTTAAAAACACCCTCCTTACCTTTAATAAAAAATAGTACCTGTAGGTCAATCATACAACAATACTTGGCTCCAATCCAAGCACCCAATATAAAGGAGATCTAATAAAAGAAACTATATGTGGTAAACCACAAACCATGGACCAACACCATGACCCAAATATGGCACCCAAATCTAGGGCCCAAATTTCAACACCCCCCTCCATGATGAGTCAACATGCTAATAATAGTAGATGTTCCTACGTTGTCATAATGCTTAATGACTCCATCATAATCTATTCACCAAATTAGGTGCTCCATTTTGGCTCCATAATCTCCCTCAAAAGATACTCTATGACACGTCATAACATGTATCATAAATTTGGTCAAGATTATAAATCAACAATGTAACTCCCATTCAATCATGCTCTTATACATCTTAATATCTCTTTACACCACTATCTTTGTCATAGATGCTCTAACACATCCTTCATGATAAGATATTCTCTTACACACTATTACTCACGTCATAATAAGGCATACACATGGCATAATGGACTTGAGTCATAAGTGGGACACCCTTTTCCATGTGGGCTAGCAAATAATAAATAAAAACAATATTAAATTAATTAATTTCAAACATTAGAATTACAAGGTGTATGACACACCAATCCCAACATTCTCCCACTTACCATATACCTTGCAAGAGCAAAGGCGAACACCCAACACTATCAACTAACTAATAGATGTCATGAGGTACATCATGAGCAGGGATAAGAAGCTGTTCTGCCAAAAATTCACACTAATGGCTACTCTGTAGCATGTCTAAGAGAGATCCAATGGTAGCCATTACGTTGGTAGCTTTGTTATTAAGTCTAAGTACTTACATTCAAATTGGATATCCGAAAAGTACTTGAAATCATCTACCATTTTCTTATATGGGAGAAACTTGTCATCTTTTGTTTGGTATTCATCATTAATTTGTTTGATGACTAGTTGTGAATCTCCATAAACATGCAATTCAGTGATTTTCCATGAGATGGCCATTTTCAACCCAGTGATGAGAGCTTCATACTCTACAATGTTATTGGTGGATGAAAATGCTATCTTGTAAGATTTTGGTATATATTCCCCTTGTGGAGTGATGAAAAGGATTCTAGCCCCTAAACCATGATGTGTGTAGGATCCATCAAAGTACATTTTCCAGGTTGCAGGAGGCGTGATAGAAAAAATAGCTTCATCTAGAAACTCTGATATAAGCAAATGATCGGCTGATATAGGTGCATCCACTAGTTGGTCAGCTATCACCTGTCCCTTGATGGCTTTGCAATCCATGTACTCAATGTCAAATTTGCTTAAAATCATGAGCCATTTAGCTGTGCGACCTATGAGAGCAGCTTTGGAAAAGAGGTATTTAAGTGGGTCAATCTTGGAAATGAGCTTGGTTTTATGATTGAGCATGTAGTGTCAGAGTTTCTATGAACTAAAGACAATAGCTAAGCATGCTCACTTAATTGGTGTGTAGTTAAGCTCATAACCACTAGAGTATGACTAATGTAATAAATGGCCCTTTCTTTTATTGTATCGTCATGTTGAGCCAAAAGTGTCCCTACTGTTGCTGAAGTGGTGGAGATATACAATAACAGGGACTGTCCTGCAATAGGTGGTATCAATACAAGAGGTGACACTAGATATTCTTTTAGTTGATCAAAAGATTTTTGAAAATTAGAATCCCACTTGAATGCCACATTTTTACGAAGGAGATGCTAAAATGGATGGCATTTATTTGCTAATTGTGCTATGAAGCATCTTATGGATTGGAGTTTTCCCTGGAGTCTACGCAACTAATTCAATTTTTTTGGTGGAGGCATTTCTACTATAGCTTTGACTTTGGATGGATCCACTTCAATGCCTCGTCTGGATACTATGTAACCCAAGAGTTTACCAGAAGTAACCTCGAAGACACAATTTTTGGGATTTAGGTGCACCTGATATTCTTTTAGGTGATCAAAGATGTTTGCTAAGACATGAAGGTGGCCTTCTCTTGTTTTTGACTTTCCTAGGAGGTCATTGACATAATCCTCCATTGTTTTGTGCAACCTATCATGGAAAATAATTGTCATGGTGCGTTGATAGGTGGCCCCAACATTTTTAAGGCCAAAAGGCATGACCTGCCAACAGTAGGTACCTCAAGCACATATGAAAGTGGTCTTGTGTTGATCTTCCTTAGTGATTCATATTTGATTGTACCTGAAAAAACCATCCATAAGAGATAACATCTCATGTCTAGTAGTTAGGTCTACTATGATGTCAATGTTTGGCAACAGGAAGTCATGTTTAGGACATGCTTTGTTAAGATTACGAAAATCTATACAAACGCGTATGCCCCTAGTGACCTTTGCTACTAAAATAATATTTGACGCCCATTTAGGATAGTCAATGGGGTGAATAAATCAGACCTCTAGTAGTTTTTAAAGCTCAGCTTTGACCAGAAGTGTTATCTAAGGATGCATTTTTCTAAGCTTTTGTTTTACTAGTTTGGCATCAAGATAAATTGTGAGATGTACTATTAGTGACGGATCCAAACCAGACATGTCAGCAAAGGACCATGCAAATTTTTGAGCTCTTGCTTTGAAGAATGCTGAGAAGTCTATTTGCTCTGATGGGGTTAATGATGCTACCATGAAGGTGATTTTAAGTGTGTCTTCAGTTCCCAGATTTAGTTCTTGTGCTTCTTCAACCAATATTATAGATTTATCTTGGCAATATTTTGGTACATCAGGAAGGTCAAGTTCCTCATCCTCTGTCACCTCAGAGAGGTTTTCACCAGAGGATACATCCTTTATTTTTACTTTTTTATCATCTGAAAGTGTCGCATTGTGATTTTCACTAGGGGATGTTATTATTTTTATATTTTCAATTTTGCAACTAAGGAACTTGGTGGTCTCCCCGAAGTACGTAGCTATGTCTAACTCAATGGTGTACCCTACTTTTTGATCTCCCATGGGTATGTTTTCTCTTATTCCCATTAGTTTTGTGATGGCCTCATCATTTTGGATGATATCAAGGATAGGGGGCCCTTGTTCGTCCCAATCTATGAGTTGGGGGTAGACGAGGGGAAGATCATTAGATGTGGATGGTGTGGATGAAAGGCTATATATGGTACAAATGGACATTTCTTGAAAGAGGCTGACAATATGTTTGAAGGAGTATTTGTAGGTCTCTCCATTGGTGCTCTCAATGGTGGGAAAGGCTTTGGATACCTCACTAAGTATACATTCAAGTTTTGAAGATATAGGCTCATGTGTTCCAAACCTAAGGCCTTGGTGGTGATCTATTTTTGTGTTGCTTTTATGGGTTCAATAGTACCTTGTTCATGTAGTCCCAATCCTCCATGACCTTTGTAACCCATGTTTTGGATGATGCAAAGACCTTTGCCATATATTTCTAGAGGTAAGGAGATGATCTTTTATTTTTCATATTTAAAGATCCATGATGAGATGTCCTTGAGAATATCTTGATCCATAAGATGCCTACGTTTAAATTTTCCTTTTATGAGCACTCTAGCCACTGAGTCAGAAGGTTTTGGCTTTCCATATGATTTAGGAGATTGTGGTAGTTTCCCTACAAAAAAGGCACCATGTAGTTTATACTCACCACAACCTATGTCGCTCACTTTGATCTTGACCTTAGGGATGAAGGATTGTGATTTAAAGGATTATGCGAGTGTGGATGGATCAATATAAGATGGAGATGGCTTTATGGCATCATTTGTGGGACATTGATTAATTTTTTTGTATTGTCCTTCCAGGAATCTACAACATTGGAAGGGGCAGAGATCAACATATATGGCGACTTCAATCCCAATGTGGGGAAATTTAAGACATTGATGAATTGTAGATGGGATAGCTTGCATGGCATGAATCCATGGGAAGCCGAGGAGAATGTTATATGGGAGGTCAAGGTCAAGGAATTGACATGTGGTTTCTAAAATCATAGGTCCCACTTGGATAGGTAGCTTGATTAGTCCTTCTGATTGACACTTGGTGTCATCATATCCTTTTATTGTGATACTTTTATGAGAATCTATGACACCATCAGAATATCCCAATTACTTTATTAATTTGAGAGTGTAAAGATTTAAGCCAGACCCACCATCTATCAGGAGTCATTTGATTATATGTTTGTGCATGCAAACTTCAATATGTAGAGCATCGTTGTGGGATAGGTCAGATGTTGGTATCATCATTTTCTGAGAATAAAAGGTAATGTTGTGAAGATAAGTTCCCTATCATGGCTTGAAATTGATTGACATTGATGTCATTCAAGACACGTGTTTCTTGTAATGCTTTGTCAAGTATATCCTTATGGATTGGTGAGGTGCGAAGCAAATCCAAGATAGAAATTTGGGTGGGAGTTTTACCAAGGTGATCAAGGATATCATAGCTAGTGGGGGATTTGGAAGAAGATGAGACTCCTTGGAGAGTACCACGATGGTGCAGCATGTGGTAACAACACAATTAGGAGATTTTGATTTGGTGGTAATGGTGGCTATGTGGTGGGAACATTCTTCTATATAAAACACAAAGGAGTCATAAGAAGAAGAAGGCGCATTGACATTATTGGTATTATTTGGATCAGAAGACTTCCCTTTACCATGATTAGGATGAGGATCTTTGTATGCACCTAGATCTTCATTAGGTGATTGATTAGGAGAATCATTATCAAAAATTTCATCTCTATCGATGGGGTCTTGTATGAAATTCTTCAATCTCATACAATGAGATGTTTTATGGCCCTTGACCCTATGATATTCACAATAAGCATTTTTGTTGAACCATGAGGGATTAAATTAATTCTCATCATACCTTGCCTAATGGCCGGAAGCTTGATTAGGTTTTCTTGGACTAACTTGCGCAAAACTGACTTTATTGGTTCCCCTAATGTGATGAATTTTCATCCAGGTGCAGATCTTTGTTTAGGTTAGCCCTTAGGTATGCTTATGTTGTTGTTGTTGGTTTGGATTTGAGATGGTCTAGGTGCTTGGAGATTTTTAACATTCTTAATATCTATTACACCATCATTGATAACATTTTTGTTCTTTGCCCAAAATTAGGGTTTGGCATTAGATTGGGTGTCATTATTATTATTGTCTTTGTCCTTGTTGTGCCTTTGTCAATAATTTCCTCAAAGGTAGAGGTACATTGGATTTGAAGGTGAAATACCATCTCCTGGTTTAGATTTGCATGAACATGTTAACAAGTTGGTTTTTGAGGATGGGCCATGGGAGTTTACTTGCCAAGCTTCTCCATCATCGCAAAAAGGATTCAAAGGCTTCTCCATTCCTTTGGTGTTATGAAGGTTCGTTATGGATACCTCATGATTGATATTGTAGGAGAAATGTTGAAAAATTTCTCTGTGAGTTCACTAAATGTTTTGATGCCATGAGGTAAATGGGTGATCTGCTCTATAGCTTTTCCTCGTAACCTCCTAGGGAAGAGTCACATGAGATAAGTATCATTATAAGTGACATCAAATCAAGCAATCTAAAATTCCCTTAGATGTTCTCTAGGATCATCCTTCCCCTTATACTTGTCAAATTTAGGTGTTTCAAAATTCAGGGGGAAGGGGGTCATGATAATGGATCTATCAAAAGGATAGGGACATATATCTTCAAAGGAGTATTGTTTCTTTTTGTGTCCATTTTGGATGTCATCTAGCCTTTTGGTTATGTCATGAAGTTACTGTGCCAAGTCAGAAGTGGGTGGTGTTGGAGTTGTGTTCACTTGGTTTTGGGTAGAAGTTGTTGTAGAAAGGATGAAATTTGTGTGTGGGAGTTATTGGGTGGGGGATTGTAAGAGTTGAGGGGTGGGGATGTTGTGTTTAACTGAATATATGTTTGTGTATAGTTTTTGGGTTGTGTGTGGGTAGATGATGTTAGGGGTTGGGACAAGAATTAGGACAAGAATGATATGGTGTTGGGATCAAGTTGTGGGATGCTTGTGGTGGTACTATATAGGTTTGTGTTGGTTGGGATATATATAGGAATTTGTGAAATGAGGATGCTAGTTGTTTAGGATGAGGATGGATGTTTAGGGTGTTGGAGATTGAGGTTGGGAAGGTTGAGGTTGCGATCCCCCTATGGTGTTTGAAGTGGATGGATTTTGTTGTGGGGTGTTCATGTCACTAGGAAATTGGGCACCATGTTGAAGTAGATAGGAAAGGTAGCAATTTGGATTGGATTTAAGGATTTAGTCTACCATATCCATGCATTTAGGATTTTGGGAAAATTCAATCATCTCTTGATCTTGGTTGGGTTCATTTGTTCCTTGTGGAATTTGGGGAGGAGAAGAGAATGTACCCTCCCCTTGGTCATTTGTATTCCAAATATATATAGATATTGCACTTGGTTGACATGACCCCATTTTCTTTGCTTGTAACCTTGTTATGGGCATACAAAGAAAATGACCTAGGATATGGGATGAAAGGGATGATAGGATCAAATGTTTTGAGGATGGATTGATTTGGATAAGTGTTTGTACTTGGAAATTAGATATGTTTAGATTAATTGGATAGGATTTTGGACCAAAATGATGAAAAAAGGATGATAAAGAAAGGATGTTGAAAAAGATAGGATATGTTGTTGGGATGGAACCAAAAATGGTTCAAGTTTTCACCAAGATCTTTTTTGTTGACAAGGATAATATCCCCTTCACTACTTAGGGTTGACAAATGCCTAAGAAACAAAAGGAATAAGGATGATATTCTTCTACTTGGGATAGAAAAGATCCCAAGCAAAATAAGATAGGATAAGGATCCACTAACTCAAGATTAGTCAAAGCTCCTAAGCTAATTGATCCCAAGGATGACTTAACACCTTACTTGAAGGAGACAAGTTCTTCAATCAAAATGCAAGTGCTGAGGATAAAAGGATGAAAAGATATAGGCTAGGCTTTAGCAATTTTTATTTTGGATGGGTTGATTTGATAAAAGTTTTGGATAGGTTGATGTTTGGATTGACAAAAGAATAGGTCCAAGATAAATGATGGTTGGCCAAAAGGATTGATAGGTACTCACAAGTCCAAATCCAAATTGGTGAGAGTGAAAATGGTTGAGGATATTTTTTTTAGGGATGCAAAAGGTAAGGTTGAGGGCTGGGATGATAATGGGATGATTATGGTGAACAGTATGATGGTACTAGGTCACTGTTTGATAGCTTATAACAAGATCAAAAGCTACAGATTTAATTTTGGATGCCTACAATTTTCCTCAAACAAAGGTGCCGAAGTACAGTCAAGGGTGTGCGAACATATCATAGAGGCACTTTGAATAGAAACAAGGGTGTGGTGACAAGGAAGAAAGGTGCCTAGAGACAGTCATAGGTGTTTTTCTGAGTCTGGTTATATGTTTTAGGTAGATTTCATGAAATTTGGCAAGAGAAATACAAGCACAAAGACAATGGATGCGTGTGACTTTTCAGGGTGACAAAGGTTTATTGGCTTATACTGGTTTAGTACATAGAAGACACACCAAGCACATTAACAAACCTAGAATGAATTAAGCGAGATTGATTCTTAGTGGAGGCCCATGCTCAATTCCTCTCAATATTCCTACCTAGCTAGGAATACCTTTTAGAGGGAATAGCTAAGGATCAAGTGGCCTTCACTCACCCTTTCCCTTTTCCTTGGAGGTTTTGATACCTTACCCAAAGAAAAATTCTATTTCCACTCCATGAGGAACATGGTGAGTAACTTCAGGCTTTGATGAGTCGTAGGTAACACTCATCACACCCTTATGTTCCCTGTTTCCATTTCACACACCACCTTATCTATTGATTGTACTATGAAAACTGTAAAACCTTGTTTAAATTATGTTAATTAAAGATGAAATAGTGAAGTTGCTTTTGTGATGAAAAGACTCTTGTTTTGGATTTAAATTGACAAAATTGTGGAGAAATGTCTTCTTTTTATCACAAGTATCTATCTATCAGGTGAGGAAAGGTTTTTGAAGACTCCGAAGATGTTTTTAACTATATCCGTAGCTGAGTAGAAGATACACTACAAAGCACTCCAACGTTTTACAGAATGCTTGGAGGATCCCTGAAGTTGGAGTGGCAGGACAAGAAGGGTTTCTGATCACTAGACCTCTGGAGTTGTATCCTAATGAGCTATCTGGTGATCTCTAGAGCTATTGTTGACTACACAGAGTCTCCAGAGTTGCACATAATCTTCAAAGTTGTTTCACTGCCAGAATCTCTGGAGCTATTGTAAAGCTCCAGAGTTTCGCATATGAAGGTCAGATTTTTTGAAGAAGACAACTGCGATAGCTTGTGGGAGACAAAGGACACCTACCATCTGATTTTTTAATGAATTAGTGACTTCTAGTAGTATGTTGTTTAAAGTTAATTCTTTTTTATCAGGGCCTTAATGAGATATTTTATCAAAAGTCAAAACTCTAGATTTAAGGACACCTCCAGTGTAACTTAAGTCTCTTTAAGTTTTGCATGGTTATAGTTTTATATAGGTAGTTTCATGTTTAGTCTTTAGAATAAAGATCTTTTGTATCTCAAGATGAACTGAGAGTAAAGATGATAAAGTCTGGAGATATGATATCAACGACAAAATGATATATATTGAATGGAGACAACATAATAAGTATATAATTTTTATATAGTCTCAGATAGTTGCAGAGACATATACTTTTGAAATATGCTCTATTTTGGAAATACTGGATTAAAGGAAGGCCATTCTTCTATTTGTGTTTTCTAAAATCTCTGTTTAGTCTTGAATTCTGAAGGTGTGGAGCATGGGCCCACTCCCACTGATAGAAGGGAGGCTAGTATTGGTTATTGCTTTCTTATATTATTACAAATTCCTTAATTTAGTTTTTCCTGCTTTCCTAGAAATAAATCAGAGTCTTCTTAATTCAGTTTTGCTTATGTTTTAATGTTTGTTTTAGCTTTTGTAATTAGATAGATCATTTCAACATTGTACTGTTCCAATTCCTAGATTAGATTTCCTTCAAAACAGTTAGTTAGAAGCATAAATTTGATTTAATAGGTAGGTTTCATTTCAGTAGATAGTTAAGGACTGCTAATTGCTAGTTTCTATTACAGACTTCCATGGACACAACCCTAGATTTGACAAATAAACATGATTAAATGCCAAGGTACAATGACCGTTGTCATTTTTGGCACCATTGCTGAGGAGATTTTGTGTTAATAGTAACTCTAGTTAGTAGTCCTAGTTAGGGTTAGAATAATTTTTCATGGTTAGACCTAGAGACCTAAGAGGTAGATATATCAAACAAACACCCCAACCACAACCTATAGGTGAAAACAGTGGGGTAGGTCAATATATTATTAAGGAAGAAGATCATATAACACACACCTTGGAAATCACACAAAAACATGATATTCCCACAAGAGCTCAACACCTTAAACTCTCAAAATACATCTAAGAATTGTAGGAGAGACACCAAACTGATCTACTAAAAGGATCCACCTTCCAAGAGACTCAGCCTGAACTTTGGGAAGAATAAATACCATAGGAAGATCTATTAACCATGGGGGACAATCATGATCAACCATATCCTCTGTAAGAGAATGCAAGGACTTTCTCATATCCCATAGTCCTCAATCTTGAGGAAAGTGCACCTATGAAAAACATCTCCCCCTCAAATCTTCCAACATTTAGGGGAATCCCTTATGAGGATCCAAATTAGTTCCTCTTTGAATTTAAAGTCTTATGTCAAACATATGACTATGGATCAGACAACCAAATGCTAAAACTCTTCCCATCTAGACTAAAAGATTCTACCATGAAATGGTTCATGGACTTGGCCCCTAATTCTATACACTCATGGGAGAAAATGGAGATAGAGTTCCTAGATAAATACCAAGACTACTACAAAATCAGTGATAGGAAAGAAGAACTATTTAGAACTAAGCAAAAAGAAGAGGATAGCTTAGAAGACTACTTGGATAGATTCAATTTTACCCTTAGAAGGTATGGTAACCCTATAGCACATAATCTAGCCAAAAATTTATTCATAAGAGGGTTAGATAAGGAACCAAAGTAAGCATTGGATCTGATGGGAAGGGGGAATATAAACAAGCTGGATATGCCTGCAATTGAGGAAATTTGTAGAAACTATTCAAGGACACAAGATGGAGTAAGAGCACAAGGTCTCTCAAAGGAAAGGAAGATATAGGGCAATTGATGGAAGAGTTTGCAAACCTAAAGACATACATTCTAATTCAACTGAATACCAACTTAGATGGGATTTAGGAAAAAAACAAAACTAGTGAACCCCTGTCAATTTACTGCCCTAGGTGTAGAAACAAACACCTTTTAAGAGAATGTCCATTAGATAAATCTAAAATTTGTGACATCTATGATAAAGAGCATCCTACTAACCACTGTGATCAACTCCCAACTTTAAAGAGGCTGACTAAAAAAAATATTCAAATAGAAGAGGAGTTGAACTATGTAGGACAAAAACAAATTGGTCATTTTCCTTACAACCAATATCCAACTCAAGATTCTTATAAGGGCTCTTCAAATTTGGGGAATAACCAATGTAATTCATCATGGCATGGACCTCAAAATGCTCCTCTATGGGTACCACAAGAATAGAAAAAATAGTAGTGCCAAAGCCAACAATAGCCAAACCAACCTTGGGCCAATCAACATTGGCCACAATAGTTTCCATCTCAATTTGGACCACAAAATATGTAGCCACAGTGGGGTCCTTAGCAGAACTATAACCAAAAATTCCAATGCCAACCAAGACACTTCCCAAACCAACAACAAGCACTTCTAATTGGGCCAACAAACACACAAGGACAACCTCAAAATGAACTAGTTAGCCAACCACCTCTACCAGCTCAACCTATAGAAAACCCATGCAATAAACAAGGAGTAGTTGTATATATGACTGAGCAAGAAAATATGGCTGGTATAAATGCTATTCATTTGAATAACCTCTAGCTGCATTCTGGGAAAGCTCTCCCAAGACCATCTCCCCTAATTATTGTTGAAATCATAGATGAATTGGAACCTTAAAATCCATCCCATCAACCCAAGATGAGATTACATTTGAAAAGGTGCCACAAGAACAACCCTCAGGCCACTCTACAGATCCTCCTAAAAGAACATCTCTAGAGATCACCTTCGGGGCTGCTTCATACCCGCACTTCGGAGCTGCTTTGGAGATTGACAAATAGGCATCATACCCAAAATGGTTCAAATAACATGCTTCCCAAAAAATAGTTCCACAGAAACAAATCCAACCCACCATTGAATTTGAACTTCTTCAAGAAATTAGACAACTAAACATTGAGATTCCACTCCTTCAGGCAATTAGAGATGTTCCTGAAATAAATCAGTTTATCAAACAAAATTGTGTCAAAACTCAGGGTAGGAAGAAAAACTTTCCCACCACTATTCAAGTGGAGGGGAAAGTGGTGGATCCTAGTGGGGAAAATGCTCCTCTCAAAGTATGGGGACCCTGGAAATCCTGTCATCACAGTCCACATCTCAGGAGTAGAAATATCCAATGTCCTAGTTGACTTAGGAGCAACAATAAATGTCATGCCAGTTCACACTTTGGATAAGTTGGATCTTACAGGCATTCATGCCACTTCCACAATTTTATAATTGGTTGATTAGTTAATAACAATTCCAAAGGGGGTGTTGACTTATGTCCCAGTTATTGTGGAATCATGGGAATTGCCGGTTGATTTTCTAATCTTAGAGAAAAGGAACCAAAGAAATGCTTACCCTTTGATTTTAGGCAGACCATGGTTGGCTATTGTAGCAACATCCATTGACTGTAGAACCTGAGATATGGTCATATCCAATGGCATAGACAAGAAAAAATCTCTTTGTATCCCTCGACTAAGCCATCCATACATTATTAGGAAAAAGTGTGGGTAGATGAGCCCAATAACATGGAAAATAGTGCTTCCCTAGCTATGGTCACCATCATAGAACACTTAGGGGAATTGGAAGAAGAGATAAATTATGATACCCTCAAAGACATAAATCACATCCTCATTGAAAAAGATACAATGGACTTAGCTCAAAATTTAATGAAAGAACATCTGATTGCCGCCATTGTACCCTTGCTAATGTCATCCCTCGTGGAGAAACTTTTGATAGAGACCTAGCCACTTTTCATTTACTATTCCCGTATTCTTGCACTCTTAAAACCATGAGTACAAAATATGGGGTAGGAACATCCATGGAACAAATCACAAAGAAAACCATGGTCTTACCTGGAAAAACACTTAACATCAATACTTAGTTGACAACACAGCAAGAAAGAGAACTTCTTGATCTTCTTATATCCCATTTGGAAGCTTTTTCTTGGGAATATAAAGACATGAAGGGAATACCCCCTAAAATTTTCACCCACCATATATATACAAAGGATGTTGAGCCTGTTAGACATCCCCAAAGAAGATTGAACCCTACACTCAAAGAAATTGTAAAAACTAAGATAGAAAATTTTTTGCAAGCTGAATTCATTTACCCCATCTCAAATAGCTAGTGGGTTTCCATGTTGGTTATAGTGCCCAAAAAGAGTGGGAAATGGAGGGTATGTATTGATTATAGGGAGCTAAACAAGGCCACAAAAAAAGGACTATTTCCCCTTGGCATTCATTGACCAAGTACTAGATAACCTAACAGGAATGAAATACTTCTCATTCCTAGATGGATTTAATGAACACAATTAGATCCAAGTGGAACCATAAGACCAAGATAAGACCACCTTCACATGCTCATGGGGCACCTTTGCATACAAAGTCCTCCCATTTGGCCTGTGTAATTCTCCAATTACTTTTCAAAGGGCTATTTTAGCCATTTTGGCTGAACTAGCTAATGAGTGTATGGAGGTTTACATGGATGACTTTACTGTTTATGGGAATAACTTTGAAGAAGCCCTCAAGAATCTAGAAAAGGTGTTGTAAAGATGTGAAAAGAATCAATTGTCTTTAATCCATGAGAAATGTTTTATGATGGTGGAACAAGGTATTGTCCTTGGGCATCATATATCAGCAGAAGGAATCATGGTAGATTAAAAAAGGTAGAAGTGATTAAACAATTGCCTCGACCTAAAAACCCAACTGATGTTAGGAGTTTCTTGGGTCATGCATGATACTATAGAAGATTCATAGAAAATTTTAGTAAGATAGCTGCCCCAATGTTTTCCTTGCTAACCAAGGATACTGAATTTCATTGGACAAAAGACTACCAAACAATATTTGAGACCATAAAAAAACTTATAGTCACACCTATTTTAAGAGGACCTAATTGGAATCTACCATTCCACATTCAGACAGATGCATCAAATGAATCAATAGGAGCAGTCTTAGGACAAAAAGAAGAAGGGGAAGGTATGCATGCGATCTATTACATAAATAAAAACCTTACCCTTGCTGAAAAAAATTACACAACAACTGAAAAAGAATTCCTGGCTGTCATCTATGCTATCAACAAATTTAGAGATTACATCACAGGATACAAAATTTTTGTACACACTGATCATGCAACCATTAAATTGTTGCAAGTATGAGGTGAACTAGTGTTGTCATTGATGTCAACATACTCATATTGCATTGGCAAGAAGGATTGGATGAGCTGTGTGCTGAGGATATTGAGAAAATTAGCCTCAGTCAGGAACAGTGAAGAATAGTGATGAGAAGAAGGCAAATGTATTGTATAGGTTGAGGACCAGAGGATGCAGATTAAAGGGTTTGCAGATATGAGTCTTGAGATGTTTCAGTTAAGATTTCAAAGGTCCGCATGAAGATCTAAAGGAGTTGTAGCTGTCGGTGTGGAACCGGTTCCGGCAAGTGTTCAGAGGTGATAGAGGATCATAGAAAGGTCCGGTGAGGTCCAGAATTGTGTAATCCTAATCTGTGGATTGGAAGAAGTGTTTGGGATGTCCTTGTGATGTGTCATCTCAAGTTGTGTATGATTTTGAGGTCCGGAAGTACCTTTTGCATTGTGACAGTGATGACAGACTATGTTCTTGAAGTTCTGGATGAGGAAGAGAAGAGATTCCAGTAAGTAGAGGAAGTGCGGATGTACCTGGTCATTCAGGCAGGCTTGTGAAGGTCCTTGGATCATGTTGAGGTTGTGTTGTTGATCCGCATTGATGGTAGAGCCCAGAATTGAAGATATTCTTCCGGATGAAGTTCTTGCTCTGACTAAGTTGACCGGATGAGTTGTTCATCTTGCGAATGTTCTTGTGGTGGCCGACCGGATGTATTAATCATCTTGCAAATGTCCTTATGGTTGATTGCCGACTTAGATGATTGTTCCTAAGTTGATGTCTTGTATAAATAAGTGTTTGAGAATTCATTTTGTGTGTGTATTGTGGAGATGAGTGTGGCATAACGAAAAGAAGTGCGAAAGGCAGAGCAGGGGTTTTTGGGCTTAAATGGAACTGATCCGGACATGGTAGAGATGTCATTCTCCAGTTCAAGATTGTGATTCTTATCACTTGTAGATAGTGTGTCTCCTTGTAGGTAGTGGGCCTCTTTGTGAGCAGTGTGCTCAGGCAGTGAGCCCTAATTGGCAAGTGCCATTCTTTTTCTTATTCTTCTAACAGAGAATAATCCTTGGGTTAATCACCCCGTGGTTTTTCCCTTAACCAGGTTTTCCACGTCAAAATCTTGGTGTTTAATGTGTTGATGTGTATCTGCTCTTGTGTTTATGTATTATGCTTTCATGGATGATTAATTAATATGCTATTAACTAACAACGAAGAATCAAGTGTTTGAAGTAACAAGAAGTTTTTATACAACTGATTCACCCCCCCTCTTAGTTGTATGCCCTAAATCCAACAATTGGTATCAGAGCCAAGTTCCTCTGAAAGGAGCTTAACCGCTTGAGGAGATCCAGGATGTCGTCATACAAGAAAGATAGTCTGAAGTTTGATGGAACCAACTTCACTCTCTGGAAAGGTCACATGAAATGTCACTTGGAATGTATGGGAAAAGCATACTTGGCCATGGTCTCGAAACCATATGTACCTCCACAAGGTGGTCTGACAACTCTGAATGAAATCACAGATGCTGAAAACAATCTACGGACCAAGGAAGCTCTGCTAAGCGCATTAAATGACTCAGATCTCTTAAATGTTATTGACCTACCAACTGCATATGATATCCTGACTAAACTGGAACTTCTATATGGAGATGAGTTTGTCAAGAGTGCAAGGTTGCAAAGTCTGAAAGGGAAACTTCAAAGATTGAAGATGAGAGATGATGAAAACATCACTACCTTTATGCCAAGAGTGAATGAGCTAGTATGTGGAATTAGAAATGCTGGTGGAACTCTGGATGAAAATGAGATTGTTTGCAAAATCCTCAAATCCCTTCCTGCTACCTACAAAATCAAGGTTGCTGCCATTGATGAATTCAGAGCCCACACAACTGTCACAAGAGAACAATTGGCTGGCAAACTAGCTGCATTTGAAATGACCAAGTTTGGAGATGATCCTCCCAAGACTGAATCTACTTTCAAAGCCAGTGCCTATGTGAAAGGTAAACAGAGACTTGATCCAGGAGAAAACTCTTCAAGGAAGATGTCATGGTATGATCAAGCAAGAAGAGACATGAAAGAAGAAGAAGCATAAACAGCTCAACTTGAAGCCCTCATTGCAAAGAGACTGCCAAGAGGATCCAGTAAGTATGAAGGAAAACTACCCTTTAAGTGCTTCAACTGCAAGAAGATTGGTCATTTTGCTTCAAGATGTCCAAAAAGATTTGGAAGGTCTAATACTAACAGACAGAGGTTTCAAAAGAACTGCTATTATGTTCATGAAGAAGATGACAATGAAGGAGTAACAGATGATGAATCAGAACCAGGAAGCAAAACTAGAAATGAATGGGTGTTTATTGCCATCAAGGAAGAAGATTCAATATCCTCTGAATCTGTCAATCACAAGGTTGTGGAAAGAGCTTTGGCTGCTCAAGTGGAAGAAAAGGATGATTGGGTTATTGACAGTGGATGTTCTCACCATATGACTGGTGACAAGAATAAGTTCCTGGATTTGGAAAGGTATGAAGGAGGAATGGTAAAGTTTGGTGACAATTCTGCCGGCAAAATCAGAGGTAGGGGAACTATTTCCTTTGATGGAAAGAGCAAAACAGGTAATGTACTATATGTTGAAGGATTGAAGCACAATCTTCTCAGTGTTGGTTAGTTAGTGGACAAAGGCTATGATCTCCGGTTCAAGAATGGAAAATGCAGAATCTTTACAAGCTCCGGAACTGAAATTGCATCTGGTACTCAAACAAAAGGTAATATCTTTCATCTAGTTGGTTCAAATAAAAGTTGTCTGTTTGTTCAAGTTGATCAGAGTTGGTTATGGCATAGAAGAATGTGTCATGTAAATTTTGATAACATCATCAAGATAAGCAATATTCAGGCTGTAAGAGATCTTCTAAAATTGATGAAACCTACAAATAGTTTGTGCAAAGAATGTCAGCTAGGTAAACAGAGCAGAGTCTCCTTCAAAAGCAAAGATCAGTCCTCTACTGGATTGTTGGAATTAGTACATACTGATCTTTGTGGTCCGACAAGAATCAAGAGTCTGCAAGGTGATAGATATTTCATGTTGTTAATTGATGACCATTCTCGGATGATGTGGGTTACCTTCCTAAAGGAGAAATCAGAAGCCCTTGAAAAGTTCAAAATCTTCAAAGCTATGGTAGAGAATCAAACCGGACTAAAACTGAAGTGTCTAAGGTCTGATAGAGGTGGTGAATTTACATCTGGTGAGTTCATTAACTTTTGTGAGAAGCAGGGTATAAGAAGACAGTTGTCTGCTCCTAGGACTCCATAGCAGAATGGAGTAGTTGAGAGAAAGAACCGGACCATCCAGGAAGCTGCCAGGACAATGATGTTGGAAGCAAATGTTCCTCAAATGTTCTAGAAAGAAGCTATCAGCACTGCAGTCTACACTCTCAATCGAGTTCAAATCAGAAACAATACCGGTAAGACCCCCTATGAACTCTGGTTTGGCATCACTCCTACTGTGAAATATTTCAGAGTATTTGGTAGCAAGTGTTATATTAAAAGAGATGAAGATCTAGGAAAGTTTGATGCTAGAAGTGATGAAGGAATTTTCTTGGGTTACTCCACTCAAAGCAAAGCATACCGGTGTTACAATAAGAGACTAAGGAAGATGATAGAAAGCACTAATGTGAAAGTTGATGAAGGTATTGAGAAGCCCTCAAGATTTTATGAGTTTGATGAAGATGACCAAGATGGTATTCAGGTTCAAGGAACTCAATCCTCTCCGGTAAGTCAGAGTCAGCCTGATCTGGTAAATCAGAAAGAAGTGATAGGTTTGAATGAGCCTGATCAAGAAGCAGCAATGCAGGATACTCCCAAAATTCCAAGGTATGTAAGACTGAACCACTCTGAAGATCAGATCATAGGTGACAGAAGCAAAGGTGTGCAAACTAGAAGGAATGTTGCTCAAAATTAGGATGAATGTTGTCTGATTTCAAAGATTGAACCTAAAACAATAAATGAAGCCTGCAATGATGAAAACTGGACCAAAGCAATGAAAGATGAATTGATGCAAATTGAGAAAAATCATACTTAGGATCTTGTTCCCAGACCTAGAGACAGGAATGTGATTGGAACAAAATGGGTCTTCCGGAACAAATTAAATGAAGCTGGTGAAGTAATCAGAAACAAAGCTAGATTGGTCTACAAAGGCTACTCTCAAATAGAAGGAATTGATTTTGAAGAGACCTTTGCTCCGCTGGCAAGAATTGAAGCAGTCAGATTATTTCTTGCATTTGCTACCTTTAAAGACTTCAAGGTATATCAGATGGATGTCAAGTCTGCCTTCCTAAATGGTGATCTGGAAGAAGAAGTTTACATTGAACAACTGGATGGATTTCAATTGTCTGATAATGATGATATGGTCTGCAAGTTGAAGAAAGCATTGTATGGATTAAAGCAAGCCCCAAGAGCATGGTATGAAAGGTTGGATAAACATCTTGTGCAGATTGGATTCACCAAAGGTACTGCTGACAGTAACTTATATTTCAAAATTGATCATGAAAACATTTTGATTGTTGAAGTATTTGTGGATGATATCATTTTTGGAGGAAGAGATAGTATGTGCAAAACTTTTGCAAATCAGATGAAAAGTGAGTTTGAAATGTCTATGCTTGGTGAAATGAATTTCTTCTTGGGTCTGCAAATTACTCAAACAAAGAAAGGGATCTTCATTTCTCAGACCAAATATGTGAAAGAATTGTTGAGGAAATTTGGTATGGAAGATTCAAAGCCAATGAATACTCCCATGACAACCAGATGTAAGTTGAGCAAAGATGATGACTCCCCAAAGGCAAATCAGACAAAGTATAGATCAATGATTGGTGGATTGTTGTATCTCACTCAGACTAGACCAGATATAATGCAGGCTGTTGGTCTTGTAGCAAGATTCCAGGCTGATCCTAAAGAATCTCATGTTATGGCAATCAAAAGAATTTTCAGGTACTTGAAAGGAACAGCTGAGTATGGTCTATGGTACCCTAGAGATCCAGATTTCTCTCTTCATGCTTACACAGATGTGGATTGGGCAGGAGATGTGGATGACCGGAAGAACACCAGTGGTGGAGCATTCTTTTTGGGAAAGAGATTGGTTTCTTGGCTAAGCAAGAAACAAGATGCAATATCTCTGTCTACAACTGAAGCAGAATACATTGCAGCAGCAGGTAGTTGCACTCAAATCTTATGGATGAAGCAGATGCTAAGAGACATTAAAGTTGAATATGAGGAACCTATCACAATTTTCTGTGATAATTCAAGTGTAATTAATATTTCTAAGAATCCGGTATTGCATTCTAAGACTAAGCATATATCTATCAAGTTTCACTTTTTGAGAGAACAAGTGAACAAGGAAGAAGTCAGGTTGGAGTATGTTCCCTCCAAGGATCAGATTGCAGATATCTTTACTAAACCTCTTCCCAAGGACTCTTTTGAATATCTCTGGGAGAAGTTAGGGGTCATGGCCCCTCCGGTGATGAACTAGGATGCACTGATGTGCATCAGTCCGGTGGATATGACAGTCATATCTTGTGATCCGGATTGATGATGGGGAGCTGCTACTAAGGGAGAGCAACTGGTATGATTCTGATGTGTTAGAATTGCAAGTATGAGCCCTTTGCCATTGATGTCAAAGGGGGAGAGAAGACATGTGAAAAACAAGTGGCTGATGATCAAAGGGGGAGCAGCAAATGAGAAGAAGACATGTTGCTGATAGGGGGAACTGTGACAGAAAGGAGAAGTTCTTGTCTTGATGGTTTTTCACATCATATGTTGCCATCAATGACAAAGGGGGAGATTGTTGCAAGTATGAGGTGAACTAGTGTTGTCATTGATGTCAACATACTCATATTGCATTGACAAGAATGATTGGATGAGCTGTGTGCTGAGGATATTGAGAAAATTAGCCTCAGTCAGGAACAGTGAAGAATAGTGATGAGAAGAAGGCAAATGTATTGTATAGGTTGAGGACCGAAGGATGCGGATTAAAGGGTTTGCAGATATGAGTCTTGAGATGTTTCAGTTAAGATTTCAAAGGTCTGCATGAAGATCTGAAGGAGTTGTGGCTGTCGGTGTGGAACCGGTTCTAGCAAGTGTTCAGAGGTGATAGAGGATCACAGAAAGGTCTGGTGAGGTCCAGAATTGTGTAATCCTAATATGCAGATTGGAAGAAGTGTTTGGGATGTCCTTGTGATGTGTCATCTTGAGTTGTGTATGATTTTGAGGTCTGGAAGTACCTTTTGCATTGTGACAGTGACGACAGACTGTGTTCTTGAAGTTTCAGATGAGGAAGAGAAGAGATTCCAGTAAGTAGAGGAAGTGCGGATGTACCTAGTCATTCAGGCAGGCTTGTGAAGGTCCTTGGATCATGTTGAGGTTGTGTTGTTGATTCGCATTGATGGTAGAGCCTGAAATTGAAGATATTCTTCCGGATGAAGTTCTTGCTCTGACTAAGCTGACCGGATGAGTTGTTCATCTTGCGAATGTTCTTGTGGTGGCCGACCGGATGTATTAATCATCTTGCGAATGTCCTTATGGTTGATTGCCGACTTAGATGATTGTTCCTAAGTCAATGTCTTGTATAAATAAGTGTTTGAGAATTCATTTTGTGTGTGTATTGTGGAGATGAGTGTGGCATAATGAAAAGAAGTGCGAAAGGCAGAGCAGGGGTTTTTGGGCTTAAATGGAACTGATCCGGACATGGTAGAGATGTCATTCTCCAGTTCAAGATTGTGATTCTTATCACTTGTAGATAGTGTGTCTCCTTGTAGGCAGTGGGCCTCTTTGTGAGCAGCGTGCTCAGGTAGTGAGCCCTAATTGGCAAGTGCCATTCTTTTTCTTATTCTTCTAACAAAGAATAATCCTTAGGTTAATCACCCCGTGGTTTTTCCCTTAACCAGGTTTTCCACGTCAAAATCTTGGTGTTCAATGTGTTGATGTTTATCTGCTCTTGTGTTTATGTATTATGCTTTCATGGATGATTAATTAATATGTTGTTAACTAACAATGAAGAATCAAGTGTTTGAAGTAACAAGAAGTTTTTATACAATTGATTCACCCCCCCTCTCAGTTGTATGCCCTAAATCCAACATAAACATTTAATGAACAAACCTGTAGTAGGTGCAAGAATCATCAGATGGCTGTTACTATTGCATGAATTTGATATCACTATCGTAGATAACCTAGGGAAGTTTAATATGGTTGTTGATTTTCTGTCAAGATTGCATAGAGGTGGAGAGAACCAACTAGTGGAAGATAGGTTCCTAGATGAAAGTTTGTTTGCTTTTTCTTCTATCACACCTTGGTTTGCTGATATAGCCAATTTTTTTGTCTACAAGCTTGTTCCCTTCTCACTTTACTTCCAAACAAAAAAAGAGATTAGTAAAGGAAATCTTGCCTTATAAATGGTTGAATGGTTTGTTATTCAAATGTGGCCCTGACTTTATGTTGCATAGGTGTTTAATGGATGATGAAATCTTTAATGTGTTGAGAGCATGCCATGATGAACCCACAAGAGGACATTACTCTTCATAGAGGACAATCCACAAGATTCTTGTAGCTGGTTATTATTGGCCATCTCTCCATAGAGATGTGAAGAGATATGTGGAACAATGTGATCAGTACCAAAGGATGGGTCAGCCAACCTTCACACAAGAGATGATACTACATCCTCAGGTGGTTTTAGAACCATTTGAACAATGGGGCCTAGATTTTGTTGGACCCATCTCTCCAACATCTGTAGGGAAAGAATACATCTTGGTATGTATTAAGTATGTGACCAAATGGGTAGAGGTTCAAGCATTACAATTTGCCAGAGAAGAAAAAGTTGTTGATTTCCTATATAACAAAAGTTTTCTAAGATTTGGAGCCCCAAGAGCAATAGTTTCATATATACGTCTACAATTTACCTCTCAAGTGATAAAATCTTTCATAGATTTGTATTAGGTCAAGCATAGGAAATCCTCACCTTATCATCCCCAAGCAAATGGGCAAGTGAAGGTGACAAACAGGGAACTAGAAAATATCTTAACAAGGACAGTAGCAATGAATAGAAAAGATTGGGCCAACAAATTACATGAAGTGGTATGGGCTTACAACACAACATGGAATTCAAAAAAAAATTTCTCACCTTATGAACTTGTCTATGAAAAGAAACCTATATTGTTAATAGAGTTTGAACTACAAACAATCAAGACATCACTGGATATTGGATTTTCATTATCCATAGCACAACAAGTTCAAATTCTACAACTCAATGAATTGGATGAAATCAGGATGAAGGCCATACATTAGACATAACTCATTCAACACCAAAGGAAATAATGGCATGATCAACACATTAAGAAGAGGACATTTCAACAAGGAGACTGGGTTCTCTTATATGATTCCAAGTTCAAAGAATTCAAAGGGAAATTGCAAACCCATTAGATGGGGCCTTATGAAATTAGAGAAGTCTATGACAACGGAACAATCCAATTAGCACCTATTGATGGAGGGGAAAATACATTTTTGGTGAATGGTCATAGGATTCGCCTCTACTAGTGGCCAACCACAAAGGAGGAATTTGTCAAGGATCTGTGCTATGTGAAAGAGGTCACACTCTCTTGCACAAGCTGAAAAAAATATAATAAAAAGAAGGGTTGAAAACCAGTAATATGGCAGCCTTTTTCAAAAAATGAAAAAATAAAAAATAAAAATTAATAATAAAAGAGGAAGACTGAAAACCAGTCTAATGACAGTCTTTCTCACCAAGAGAATTGAAAACCAGTAAATGGCGGTTCTTTTTTTCATGCAGGTATCAAGAAAGAGCACCTCTGGAGCTAATTAGGAGCACCTCTGGAGCCAATTAGGAGCACCTCTGACGCTCTAGCAATAAAGGGGATTCAAGACCTCCAGAGCCTACCTCCAAAATGTCTAAGGACACTCAGAAAAAGGTAATGGATTCATTACAAATTTATCCACCTCACCCTCAAAAAGAGGCTAGGTCATGAGCACTCATAACAATTAGCTATTGGCGACCCCTATTTTCAAATCATTTTGATGACGCCATCTGTTAACGACAGAGATGTCCCATCAATCACTAGTTCATACAAGGATCCTATCACTTCACATCCCGTAGATATCATGACAGCTAATTCTGAAGGCTACACACAAAGGAGTGGTTGTGTCACATCTTGCAGAGGCAGTAGCATGAAACCCTAAGCATGATGCCTAATTATTGCAATGGTAATCCAAGTATTGATCTTAATTAACTAATTATAGAAAGTATTTTAATTTTTTATTTTATGCAATCTGGACTTCCATACACTATCATTTTTTCAAATAAAGCTTGATGCATGTCACCCCTAACTATCCACCTGTCACGTCAGCCTTACAGCTCCAGAGTGACATAACCCCTGCAAAACATACTAAAACATAATTTCTAACTTTACAAGCCATAATTCCCTCACAATCTACTCAGTAGTCTACAAAACAAGCAAAAGAAACCTTACTGCTAAAATCACCATCTGGAATGGTCAAAAATTCAAGGAAATTTGAACTCTATATTTAAGAATCAGAGAGCTCTAGAGGTGGGGTAGGTCTATTGTGGGAGGTTTTAGAAATGTAAGTAGACAAAGTTGAGGGTTTGCAAGATAAAGGGGGATAAAACACTAACAAGTTACAGTCTATTTGGAGGTATGGGGGTCAAGAAAAAATTAGAGTTGGAGACACCAGAGGAACTATTACAAGATCAAGCATATGCTGATATACTGAGGAGTGTAGGATGGCTTGAATTCCTAGATAAATTTGAAGGGTACAATGAAGATATTATAGAGGAGTTCTTCTCTAACCTGTAGAACAACAAAACACAAGTATGAGGGGTTACCATTCCTATCTCTGCATCCATCATCAGCAAGATCTCCAGACTCCTAGAAGAAGGTGAGAGGTTCTACCACCTAAAAACCCTGTATACTGATTTGATAAAAGCTTTCTCTATACCCAATGAAGATGCAATACAAACACACACTAATAAGGGAGAAGTAAAATGAATTGTCAGAAACACCCTTCCTCAGCCATGGTAGTCCTTGGCCATGTGGTTATTGAAATATTTCACCTGTGATGGCCAGTTCTCCCTCCTATTAGGGCCCATTATGAAAATGTTAATTTTTCTAAGGCATGGTCACACACACCCTGAATATAGGATAAATTTACCCAACTTCCTATTTTTCTGCAATCACTTCATTAGTAGAAAAATATCAATAGGGAAAGGGTCTACTTAAACACCATGGCCTTATATACCTCATTGTCAAACATCATTTTATCTCCAAGAGGGGAGGGGAGGCCCTATGACAAGCCTTTCTAAATAATACTCATAGGCCCAAGAAAAAGGGGAAGAAGGCAGTGGTAGAATCACCATACACCACTAAAGAAATGGAGGAGGAAAGGTCAGTTCCATCCACTTCTTCCCCATCTGCTAAGAAGAAGAAAAAGGGTAAAGGGATTTTGGGAGAATCATTTGCTGCACTAGTGCATGAAGAGCTCATACCTGAGGAAGAGTCCCACAAAATACCCCACAAAACAAAATGGAAATTAACATTGACTGAGGAATCTACCCTAGCATAGAAAAAGAGGGGTTTTATAAGTTCTCCCCAGATTCTAGAAGGCGTAAATGAAGAGGAAAAAGTAGAGGAGCCTACAAAGATTCCCAAGCCCTAAAAACATTAGAAGAAAAAGAACGAGGACCTAACAAGTGCAGACACTCCTCCCATTTTGAGAAGGAGAAAAAGAGGAAGGGTAATTGAGGAGAGCACTCTAGAGATACTTGTTCCACAAACTACCAAGGCACTTGAGGTTGCAACTACTGAATCTCAAACAATTTCTTTAGATTCAAAAGAAGAGACACCAACATTGGAGACACAAGAACAACACCTGTGCTTTGGAGAAGCCAATGAAAAAGACATAAAACTCAGATGGAGAAAGAAATTATGCTCCTTGTTGAAGTACTTGTTGGCTTCTAGACCTCAATGATCCCTCCTAAGGATCAGGTTGGGCCATCACATCCCCAAGAGTCTGTTAAAGACACAGGAACATAAGAATAGAGGGAATCCGCTCAGATGGAAGGGTTAGAGAGGGAAGAAGAATAGGGAGGTTTTGAAGAACAAGGAGATATTGGAGTACAGGAGATAGAGATGACAGAGGGGTTAGAGACAAGAAGCTTTTCTCATCCTTATGATCAGGAGGATATTGAAATCTCCAAAGAACAACAAATAATGGAGGAAATTGATAACTTGAAGAGACAGTTATGGGGTAGTCAACTGATCATTATAGATCTTAAAAAGGTCATGCAAGAAAATGAATCAACAAAGGACTAGGAAATCAATGACCTAAAGGAACAAATGGAGAGGAAAGAAAAGGTCATTTAGGAAAAAGGAATTGAGATTAAGAAGAA
Source organism: Cunninghamia lanceolata (assembly GCA_027924645.1). Classification (NCBI taxonomy): domain Eukaryota; kingdom Viridiplantae; phylum Streptophyta; class Pinopsida; order Cupressales; family Cupressaceae; genus Cunninghamia; species Cunninghamia lanceolata. The sequence continues at coordinate 13,695,213 of BSBN01000655.1, forward strand.
GGATGCAGAGATAATACAGAGAGACATTCACATCTTTGATGTTGTCAAATCCTGGGATAATAGTATCACCTTCATCTCAGCCCTAATTGAGAAACTACACAATTAGGCCTAGGAGTTGACCAAGGCCAATAACAAAGTTGATGACCAGGTAGAGTTGATTAAAGAATTGGTTGTTCTAGTACCAACAGTTGATCAAGGGGCACAAAATGAGGTCTCCCTGAGGACATTTTAGTTGGAGGTCCCTAGGGCATTGATGAATTGGGAAAGGAGGTGTCAAGAGCTGTCTGGTACAATTATCATGCTCCAGTGACAATCACTATGATGACTAACAAAGTAAAAACCCTAGAAGAAAAAGTAATGATAGTAGCCAATCTTTCTTCATAAATACTCTCATGTAGGCCACCCAATGGTAGTTATGTAGTGTTCTTAAAAGAATGGGTCCTTTAGAGAAAACTCTCATTGGTCCTCTTTGACCTCACTGAGACCATTAAGGATGGTAATGATTTCCTTAAGGTGTATATACAGAGTAGTGATGAGGATAAAAAATTCCTCTGTGAATTGTTTTTGCATAATTTCTTTATTAAGACCATACATTCTTTATCAATCTTTTTGTGGGGGAATGCTAGTTAAGGACATTCATGTCTTTAATGAAAAATCACACAATCTGGCATGAGAGAATGGAGGCATATATAGAAAAGTGGTAGAAATAGACCTATTCCTCTAAAGGGACTGTCCAAATCAAAGGCTTTTGAAATTCATTTTAGATTATAAATCTATTCTCCCAGAGCCAAAATATTGCCCCTATATCAGCAACATCTACAAGAATGTGTTATAGAGTTTGGTTTGTTCATGTACACCTCAGCTAACTAGATTATGACAATTTGCAAGAAAAGGTGGAATACCTTAAATTAAGGATCAGAAAATGAGGGACCTAATATCTCCAGCTAACCTCAAATGGTTCATGAAGAAGGCAAGGGCTATGGTCAAAATGATAGATAAATATAAACAAGAATGGATAGGGGGACGCTTTAGGTTGTTACATCCCCAACTTATGATTAGACTTAATTTCACTTTTATGTGGTAAACAGGCCAATTAATCTTAGATTAATGATTTGATGTTTGTGGAAAATATCAAGTGAAATCATTGATTACATAGATGTTGATTTATGTTTATATTAAGAATGAGATTACTTATTGCTAAGATTATGTTATCATAATGGTTTATGAATTAAATGATGATACACTAATCATGATTATCTGGTTGTGAGTGTAACTAGGAAAAATAATCTCCCTTTGACGATGGAAGGAGCGTATCACTGGGGAAGAAGGAACTAGATGTTTAGAGCATATCAGAATACCATCTGAGTACCGAATTGATTATTTGTGAACTGAGTAAGTCAGGGTGAGTATAAGTCTTTTTATCCTTGCAAGTTGATTTTGATTTGACTAGAGTCGGTAAAGTCATGTTTGGGTCTCTTGACATTATTTAAGTCAGATTGACTAAGCGATGTTCTTAGAACATCCTCATAGTTGATAGTAATCTTGTGTGATGTCGAGTTTACCTTTGTTTACGTAACTTTCCTTTAATAAACCTTGTGTTTATCATTTAAATATCCTATCTAAGTATAATATAGTGAATTGGGGGAGTAAGACTTGACCCCATAATCACATGGTTGTGTTACCACCTTTACAATGATAACATAGTGTTGATGATGATTGTTAGTCATAACAACATGCATAAAAATTTGTACATCAAACCTTTATTATCTTGTAAAGTACGATCAACTTAAGATAAGTTGATGACTCCAAGTCTCCGTTGATCAGGTCATGATTGTCTGACGTTACTTAGAGGTTGATGTGACATTATGTTTTACATTTTCAAGGGGCCTTACATCTGTCTTGATGATCAGTATTGTTCCATTTCCTGTAAATTTACTCCACATTGAGGTTAACTCTACTCTATTTCCAAAGATATATGGTATATTTGTAAGTTTGATCAATTCTTCTGATTATTGATCATCATGACCTTGTTCTTTCTTTTACACTATATATTTATTCAGATGATGTGTCTATAAGTGGATATTTGCATGTATCTCATGAATATTTATGTGAATTTGCACGATATTTGTCAATTTAACATGCTTATACTCTAAATATGCTCTGCATTTTCAATTATCTACAGGATATCAACATATTTCATGTTATTTGCTTTTAATTCTTTGTTATTTGCAATTATGGTGATGAGTTGTTATGAAATTGAAAGAAATTTAAAAGAATGCTTCTAATTTTAGTGAATCTTTAGCCATTGAACCACATACATACAAGATACATTCATGAGGAGAAGAAATCAAACCATATTGTCACCAGGATGTTCCACAGCTATGGATGATGCTAACTTCAAAGGATAAGGAATGAAAACAACACATGCAGACTGATAAGCACTCCAAGAGACGTAGCTGATCAATGCATGTATCCAGATTTGAAACATAGATTACTCAAAATTTATGATGATTTGTAATCAAATTGTCTTCTCTTTCATTCAGTATGCATAACATGTACATTTACAACAACTTTGAAATGAGTCCTGATATTTTAGTAATCAAATTTCAATTATGTTTTGAATAATCAAAATATGGCACTCCTACACCTTTTATAGAATAAGGTGAGGAGGCAGTTACAAATGACATACGGTCAGGATTTGTCAATTAACTTCTACGGTTGATAACAAATCTTTAACTCAGTCAACCTTTTCCTCGTGGCACAGGTTGCAAGTTGGCAACCATCTAGATGACTTATTACCTTATGAGGGTCTTATGCATATGTCTTCTTTGTAATGCATTTTCATTCATTCTTTGGGTTCCTCCTCTTCATCTTCTTCTTCTTCATCATGATCATCATCTTCATTACATTATGTGTTGCTGTCACCTTGATGAACATCATCATGTATATGGACCTTCATGGCCATCCTAATATTCTCATATGCCTGCACTATTTTATGTACCTCCTCGCCATCTTGGGTTTTGGCTTTTGTTATGGCATGCTTATGAGATTGGAATTTAGCTTTGATCGCATCTAGCTTACTCCTTCTACTATTCAAAGTCTCATTGTAAGTCTCCACCCTAACCTTTATCCTCATGATCTTGTTCATCACCTCTTCGGTCAGGTGGGTGAGGGGGTCATCTGCTACCGGCTAGAAATTATCATGCAGAGCTTTGATAGCAAAGTTTGCATCTTGATTTTCAATCTTTCCCTCTAATTTCCCTTCTAATGCCTCAAGGATCTCTGCTTCGTGTGCCATCATGTTGTGCAACTTTATATTGATATCCCTAAGCTTGCCACTGCATTTCTTTAGGCTATCACAATCAAACCTGATATCTTCATACCATATTTATATCAGCAGGGCAGTGTTATTATTCAACAATTGATTATTTATTAGGATTTGAGGATAAATCCTCTTCATCTCGCTCAAAGTAGTTAGGTCCTTTTCCAATTGGAATGACCGTCTTCTTATTTCATTTTGCATTTTATCTACTTTTCTCTTCAAATTGCTTAAAGAATTCCACCTCTGTAAAGAGGTTCTCAATACATCCTCAGCTCCTGTGAGGGCTAACAGTATCCATTTCTCCATGATCATGGCCTCATGCTTCATGAGGTCCAACTTGGTGACCTCCTCCTGGGATATGACAGTAAATGGGACTGCCGGATCAACTGGTGTATTATTAGAGTTAATCAACCCCTTTGTATATGAATGCAGCTGAGCAATGTGCTCTTTATGCTGTTTATTTTTCTCTTTCTCCTTCTTTACCCTTTGGGTCAAAGAATCAATGATATCCTTCCCTTCCTGACCTTCTTGGTCCTCATTAGCAAGACCCAAATCAATAGTAGTGATTTGGAACTTTTCAAGGGTGATCTTGCCCTTCTATTTCTCTACCGTGGGAAGTGCTACCTGGGCAGTCCTTCTGCCTGTAGCAGGATATCTTCTAATAGTTGATGTCAATCTCGCCTTCCTCTTGGGCTTCATTATTGTTTTTGAAAACAAGGTGGAAACATCAAATTCATGGATTTTAGAACCTTGTTCCATACCTATTTCTTTCTCCAGCCACTAAGGCACTTCATCTCCAGATCCGTGACGTCCTTTATCATCATCATACCCACCTTGATCTCTAGTATCTATCTCTATTCTGGGTGGAGAAGGTGACTTCCTAGTTTCCTCCTCATGGAGTTCCTCATGAGGGGGATCTTGTTGCATCTCCTCTTGCTGAGGGGTCTATTTGTGTGGAGGAGGATCTTGTAGAATGTCCACATTATGATCCTGCACTTGATCCTGCACTCCCTTGTCCTTACTTTCATCTACCTTAGTATTTTCCTCATCTTGAGGCATATTAACATCCGTGATTGTCTATGTGTTTGGGCATGGTGCATCACCCAGATCTTGGGTACCTCTTGTTCTGCACCTGAGGCACCGACATCTTGTGTCTTAAGGTCCTCATGACCTGGTTTATCTTTTTCTCCTATGGCATCTCCCTGAGTCCGAGTAGCAGCATCACCTAATGTATCTTTATCACCCTCATGTCTGCCTTTTTGTTGGACTTCCACTATCTTTGGCTCAGCGGGTATCTCATGCTGTTGCTGGCCCATATCCAAAGCATTGCTCTCTTTTTTTGCCTACTTGGTGACTCCAACCTTATCTATCACATCAGGTGCACCTGCTTTGTCTTTGGGCTCACATCCTCCCTGTATGTTAAATCTATCACCGCAGGGCTAGTCACCTGATCGACCAACTTATCAAGCTCGATTTGTTGGGCTGCCCTTTCTAGGCTACCTTCTTTCTCTCCCTCTGTTTGTTTTATCTCCTCCAATACCGCCATTTTTGCTAATGGGGTCCCATGTGGATTCATGCAGGTACTGGAGGTGAGGGTCTCCATCTTTTGAGAAGCCACATTTTGCACTACTTCATCATCTGATAGGTCCACGGTGTCCTCTGAGGAGAAAGGACCACCCTGACCTGCTTCAGAAGTCTCTTTTGTTTGCTTCTCTACCCTCTTAGTTTTAAACTTGATTATGGTGGGAAGTGGCACATCATGTTGCATCTCCTTCCTAAATACTTCGCCACCAACTCCTCTTAATACTATAGGATTGGCCTTGATATCACTCACATGGATGTCCTTTGCTTCTTGGGTGGTGACGTTAGCGGCGACGCCCTCCTCTTCTTGCTGCCCATCATCAGGTCATCACCTGCAGGCTCTTTATTTACCAGTTCTTCCTCATAAGGGATATCTTCTTCCACTTCTTGTTGTGAGGTCTATCCTTCCTCCTATATTTCTGTAGTTTCTACAGCTGGCCTCAAGATCCTCTTTGTCTTTGGTTTGTCCATCAGAGGCGGTGCAGATGATGCAGATGCTTGTCCTGTTGTTGATGCACCTACAGCTGGTATGACGATTCTTTCGATTATCACCCCTTTAGGCTCATCTTCGGTCTTCTTACCTCTAGGGGGACCCTTCCTCTATTTCTGGGTGGGTAACCTCTCCCTATTGGACTTTCTCTTCTCATTGAGGAAGTCATCATACCCTCATCAGTTAGTTCTTGCCTTTTCCTTTCGGCATCTACAGTAAGGGCTACACCCCTTTTCTTCAATCTATTTATCTACTCATCTATACAAGCTTGGGTTAAATGCAATACCCCCCCTGTAAACTAATCCAAGGAGATATACTTTAGCTGTGTTAGATCAGGGGCTGATATGGTGTCATTGTACACTTTTTTGCCTTCATATTCATTTGACATAGTTTTTCCATCATCCTTCTTCAGCTATGCTGGCACTAGGATGCAGTCAAATGTCCTTATCTAGTTCAAGGTGAGCCTCTAATATTTTCTTCTCCTTACCTTAGCTTCATCCTCACAATCAGTCCAGAAATCTTCCAGATGCTTCTGGTGAATAGGTTTTCCTATTATTTTGTGCATCCTACCATAGGGGTCATAAGATCTAGCCAAGGGAAATGGCTGTAGATACATCAGCTTCAGACCCCCTATGGCATGCTTTATGCTCTATGAATCTGAGCACATATACCAGCCCGTAGACATTGGGAATAGTATAGGAGTTATCTTCTTTTGTGCTTTGTATGCCTCCACTATGGTAGACACTTGTCTAAGAAACTCCATCAAGACCACCCCATCAATAGGGTACCTTGGTAGTATAAGGGGTTGTCCTTCAAATCCCTCTATTCTTATATATGAGAAGGTGGCATACGGGATGAACCAGGCCCCATGTCTGTAAACAACTCCCTTAGCCTCCATGCCTAGTCTCTTGGGTCTGTCCTCCTCCATGGTCCTAACTAGATGCATAGAGAATGCATCATTCACCAATTTGTAATCTAGGAGGTAGTTCTTTCTCTGTAGCTGAGGATAGTGATCCCATATGTGGGCATCATCTACATCACCCCTAGCCTTACCCACTGTAGTTAGAGCATCAAATGTTGCTTTGTAAGCACATGTGTACACGACATATGAGTTCATGTGAAACATGCATGCCTGACCTCCCAGGTTCCTCATGCTTTCATCTAGTGCATCACTGGTGACCTTGGCCCATAATGGCTTATTATCTATGTACAAGACCATCTGGATGATTCCAAACATCCAATTCTCAAAATTTCCTACATGAAGTTTACCTGTCATCTTGCTTTGCAGGGCAATGATGTATTGGTACTCATCATCAAAATAAAATTTGAGCAAGTGCACGAGGAATTTAGCTGAGGCAGTGTAGGTACTGCTCTTCGACCTCCACTGATACATCCTCTTCCTTGCATTCTTTTTATTATTGTTGTATTCTGTGTCTAACTTACGTAAATCCACACTGACCATGCTCTTTCCAACTGGAAGATTGAAAGTAGAGGTGATGCCTTTGACTAAAAATTTGGCATATACTCTTATGTGCTTCTCCACCCACCTAGTCTGAGGGTTATAGTTCCTGGCACACTCTACTACCAGCTCTGTGGTTTCCATGGCATACAGAAATCTAGCTGCATGCCACATTCCCGACACATATATTGCATCTAGAAGGGTATTGTCTTTATCATGATCTATTCTAGTTGACCATACTGCTAGATCTTTATCTCCCTGGTGAGTGTCACCAATGATGCCATACTTAAATTGTACCCCTTCAGGCTGAACAAACATGGGCTTAAGAAATTCCTAATTAGACTTGTTCTATCTAAGTTCGGCCATGGATTCCTACAATAAACATGATCTGTCTTACTTTACAATATCCATATGCATTAATACAACACTATATACTTCTACAGCATCATGCATACTATATCTATCATCTTTTAGTTCATCATGATATGCACATTTACAGATTCAAACCATAAGAAAGAACATACTATCTGGACATGTAGAAAATGACAACAGGAGGGTTTTCACTTACTTACCTGATAACGCTTTCCTCCTGGGTTAAATGAGTGATTACGAAAAAGGGTCATAAATGTTGATGATCACCTGTTCCGTTACGCTGGAAGATCTAGTCCGTTCACACGTAGCTCGTATGAGGGTTTGATGTCTCTGCTCTGTAATTTCTTGTTTTTTCACAAGGTAAATGAAAATAACCTTGGAAGTTACCTTTAAACCATCCATAGGGTGAATTAGGGTAAAATTGAGTCGGGATGGTTAAGTCTGTTGATTTTCTACAGAGAATCCATGGATGATGCCAAGTGTTTGAATTGTATTCACAGTTGGCGGGAATCCATCTACTACATTTATGTCCATTTAATGTTAGGAAACAGGGGGTGATCTTTGAAATATTAGGTGATGTTAAAAATATGACCCCCTCCTGGGTAAAATGAACCCCCGCCTTTGAGCGGCAAAACCTATGCAAAGGAATCGGGTGATGTGGTCAACGTTGACCACATGTAAATCGGGTCATGAATTTAAGATCAGGGGATGTTTAAAATATAACCCCACAAATAAAATGACCCCCCTTTGGGAAAGATCAGGGTGACATCAGGATGTCGATGACTTTGTTTAAGCATTGTGTTGTAATGACGTCACTGTCATGTTTATTGAATATGGTGGGCATCAGATATATATCTCTGTGAGGTAAAATAGAATGATGACATCATCACCAGGGTGATTTCCTTCATTCGTTGGTTTTAGATGATGTCATCATCATATTGGCATAGGGTGATATTTTGCAAAGAGGGTGATATTCGTAAGATGACAGATATTAAAAATATGACCCCCACAAAATATATGAAGTTGTTTGACAGGCAGATAACAGCTACTACGTAAAATTGACATTTGGACTTTGCAGACCAAGTGAGTATCAGGTGATAAACTTATATCAGGGTGATCTTATATAATGTGACTGATGTTTGAAATATGACCCCCCTCCTCAGAATATCAGGTTTGACCGAAACTTTGACTTAAACATAACTTTCTCCCCTTAGAGAATTTTGGGGTAATTCAAAAGGCAAACCTACATGGAATTTCATGTACTTTCCAACTATGAGGTTAATAATGTGAAATAATGACTTGGCAACTGACCTCATCATGGTGACCTATCTACCCTCTTGCAAGATTACCTGCATGAGTTACTTTTACTAGACCACCCAAAGTAGAAAAACAACAAGCCAAAGCAGCAAAAAAGTTGGGTCCCTGTTTTGTCAAGTCAAAATGGGGCGTGTTGTGTAACCACACAACTTTCCACCAAAGAACATAACCAAATTCCAATGATTCAAGTGATGGGATCACATTCTAACATAGTATTTTAACTCTTTCTGAGTATAAGTATTATAATCTTTCTGAATGATAAGATTTTATCATGGCAACAATGCTAACAAAGGATTAGGTGTGTGCAGATGATTAATTATCCTCATCTTGAAAGTAAGTTGAAAACATGAGTAACCGATGTTAAGCTACATAGTTTAGGAGCATCCCTTATAGCCAACTTGGATAGAGCCTTGCTGCCAACAAGCATCTATAGCCCCAACAAGGTTATCTATACAATCCCCCTAAGTAGAGCCCCACTGCCAGTAGGCGTCTATAGCCCTGGTAGAGTTACTTAGATGGCCTAATCTTATTTCTTTTTGGATTTTCAATATTTATCTCTATATTCATATGATGTCATCATGTAATATTAATGTGCAAGGCATGGTCACTTGCTGATTTAGGTTGGAGATTGCATTGGTAGCAAGGGAGTCCCTTTAGATTTTTCACTTAACACCTATACTTATGAGTTCCACAAACCCAAGGCTGTTAGGTGAGTCATTGTGAAAGAATCACTTTGGTCAAGAAAAGGCACCCTGATGAAAATATATCACAGACCTGATCACCAACACTTCTCAAAATGAGTCATAACCTATATATGAATTTGTTCTCATCACTTGAATCTTAACAATTTGGTTATTTTCTTAGGGTGATGAGTTGCATCATCTTGACTAACCAAAATAGAACTCAACAAGCAAACAAACAAAACAAAACAAAACTATACAAATATGCACACTATGATACACATGACCTACATGACACTATTTCAGGCTTGAAAGTAATGCTTGAGAAATTGTCCATTAACTGGTAATGGGGCATCCTCACCAGTTAAGGTCTTTAGCTTGTAGGTGTTGTCTCCTAAGATTTCTGAAACTTGAAAGGGACCCATCCATAGTTTATCAAATTTACCATGATCACCTTTCCTTTCATGTGCTTTGTCCCACATAAGGACTAAATATGAGATTCTAAAAGCCTTAACTTTGGCTCTTTTATCAAACCAACACTTGACAACAACTCGATGTTTAGCAAATTGATCAATTGCTTTATTTCCTTTTTCTTCTAGGTGCATCAACTGAATTAACCTAACCTCTTGTTTGTTATCTATACCTAGATATTCTTGTCCAAACTGCATTGTGGGAATCTTTAGGTTAACAGGGAGGATGGGATCCACCCCATATACTAGGTGAAAAGGAGAATTTCCTAATGCAGCCTTCATCCTAGTTCTATCTACCCACAAGGCATACTTCAATAGGGTATTCCACTCCCTTGGGTTCTTTTCTATCAATTTCTTTATGATGTTCAATAAATTCTTGTTTGTGGATTCTGCTAATCCATTCCCTTGGGGATAGTAATTTGAGGAAAATTTCAAGATGATTCCGTGGTCAAAAGCCCAACCTGATAATCTTATTGAAGCAAAGGTAGACCCATTATCACATACTAAAGCATAAGGAAACCCATACCTAGTTACTATGTTGCTTTCCAAAAACTTGATTACATCCTCAGCATTGCATGTCTTCCTACTGATAACTTCAGTCCACCTGATACAATAATCAGTAATAGTCAGCACATACCTGTGGCCTGAAGATGATGGAGGATTGATAGGTCCCATGCAATCCATTCCCCATTGAGCAAATGGGCGCATCTCCATCACTGGCTGCAAAGGCTGAGCAACATATCTTTCTCTATTTGCAACAACCTGACACATATGATAGCATTTGATATGTTTAGCAGTATCTTTGAAAATAGTGGGCCAATAATACCCTACTCTGAGGATAGCATGAGTGGTAGCTAAGTATGAACCATGTGTAGTTCCAAACATATCATGTAATTCTGCTAGCACTTTATCTGCTTCTTGCCTTTCCAGGCATCTAAGGTATATTCCCTCATAGTTCTTCTTGAAAAGGATTCCTCCTTTTATCATGTATTTCTATGATCTCATTTTTAAGGCTCTCCTTTGTGAAGCCTACAATCTTGAAGGGCATCTTCCAGTAATCAAGATGTGCCTGATGTTTGAATACCACCCTCCATCTTCTCTTGTATTTATGACATATTGTTGGCTCATGATGTTGGGATCAATTTCAGATATCATCTGACTCAATGCTTGTCCTCTCACTAATTTCATGGGTGTTATGTCCATATCATACTCTTGGAGGATAGTAATCCATTTGGCTCTCTTTTCACCTAGTTCACTTTGCATTAAAAGCATCTTTACTACTGCATCAGGTACTACAACGATCACTTTACTTCTTAATATGTAATGTCTGAACTTCTTGACTTCTTAGACCAAGGCAAGTGCTTGTCTTTCAACATCCATGTATCTGAGTTCCGCATCTCTGAAAGGACAACTCATGAAGGCTATAGGATTTTCTTCTTTAGCCTCATTTCTCTGTGTTAATACTGCTGCAGATGTATGCTCCGAAGAAAATTAGTAAATATAGAAATCTTTGGTATAATCTAGAATAATTAGGATTGGAGCATTAGATATGGCTTTCTTGATATCTTCAAAAGTTTCTCTAGCTTTAGGTGTCCACTCAATTTTGGCATCCTTCTTGAACATGACATTCAATGGTCTAACAATCTCTGCAAAACCAGTAATGAACTTCCTAACAAAATTGATCTTACCAAAGTAAGATTTGAGCTCCTTCTTACTTCCAGGAAGTTGTATCTTCATAATTGATTCTACTCTCTCAGGGTCAATGATGATCCCATTCTTTGTTATCAGGTGACCTAGTAACTTCCCTGTGGTTACCCTGAATATGCATTTCTTAGGGTTTAGGGATATTCCATAATGTTCACATTTCTTAAGTACCTTCCTGAGGTCTTCTACATGATTCCCTCTTTCTTTAGAGAAAACTGTCAAGTCATCCATGTATATGAATATACATTTACCAATCAGGCCTCTGAAGGCTATATCCATCACTTGCTTGCTCCAGCATTTATCAATCCAAAAGGCATGCGCCTATAGGTGAATATTCCCCACTTTTTGGTGAATGTAGTCTTCAATCTATCTATCTTGTCTACCATCACCTGGTTGTAACCTAAAAAACCATCCAGAAATGACATCAACTTTGCACCATTTACAATCTGCAAGACCTCATCTAGAGAAGGCAAAGAATAGTTATCCTTTTCAGAAGCTCTATTTAAATTTTTTGAAGTCTACGCACAACCTAATGTCACCATTCTTCTTTCTTATTGGGACCAAATTAGCCAACCAGGTGGAATGCCTCACAGGAAATATGATCCTGGCATTAAGCAGTTTCTTAACTTCTTAAAAAATGATGGGCTCCAGCAATGCATTGATAGGTCTTTGTTTCTATCTAAAAGGCTTGACATCTGGCTTTAAAGGTATAGTATGAGTGATGATTGATGTATCATAAGTTTTCAACTCATCATATGTCCAGGCAATGACATGGATATAATCTTTAAGTGCTTGGGTTATTCCTTCCAGTTCTTCTTCTATACATACTTTTCCAATCAGGACATTTCTTTTTTCATCATGTCCAATGTTAACTTGAGAATACTCTCCTCCATCTTCTATAGGGAGATCTTTCTATTTCAGCATGTTGTCTAAATCAAATGCTCTTTCCAATTATATCATTCCTTTAGGAATCTTGTTGATAGGCAACTCTAGGATCTCCTCTTCTTCCCAGATATGATCTTCCACATTCCTTTCATCTATGATCTGTGCATCAAAGACATCTTTGTTGGAGATGAAGTCTAAAATATGCTAGTCATCATCAAACACTTGAAGGTTGACTACATTATTCGGTACAGAGGGTACTGATACTAATTCAACTAAAAATCTCTTCAAACTAGATATGGACAGTGGTTCTAAAGTACTTGCGGCTTGGGCTAAGGCATCTGCCTTGTGATTTTGTTCTCTAGGTACATGGGTGATGTTAAATGCATCAAAATCTTCTATCAAGTCCCATACCCTATGTGTGTAATTAGACAGTTTCTTGTAATTATAAGAATGTATGCCTCTTACTTGTCTTACTACCAATTCTGAGTCTCCAAAGACATGTAGAATCTTCACTTTCTTTCTGAGTGCAAATAATATCCCATGAATCATGGCTTCATACTCCATCACATTATTTGTGCATGGGAATTGTAATCTATATGCTGCTAGGTAGGATTTACCAGCTGGATTAATAAGATCTATTCCTACTCCAGCCCCTTATTTTGACTTGGATCCATCAAACCTGAGGATCCATGTCTTATCTTCAGTTAAAGGCTTATCTAGGCCTTCTCTTTTCTTTTTAGCTCTAGAAGCTGCACCATTTGATATCCATTTCAATTTTGGTGCTTCAATCTTCTCAAACTTCTCCTTATCTGGCTGATGTGAAGCCACTATTTCTTCTTTTTCTTTACCATCAGAAGGAAGATCTTTTGAACTAGGCATTATCTGCCTATTCAGAATATGCAAACACAATGAACAAGTGGTTTCTGAATGTGGTGCTTCATGTAACCTACACCATCCCTCAATTAGGGCATCTTGTGGGGATCTTTGCTGTTGTATTATCTTTTGAATCCGTTTTAACAAAAATTCTTCAAACTTGGATAAATTATTGCCCTATCTTCTTCAAATAGTTCATAATCTGATTCAACTGAGCAATCACTCCCTGGGGTAATCTTCTTGTTACTCTTAGCATTACTCTTGCTACACACCAAAATCTCTTCTATCATCTGAATAGAACCTTCATCATGATATGTGTCTTCTTCTATTCTTGTGGATGACAAACAAAAATCAGTGTCACTATCACTATCTGTAGAACTTACCGTGGATGATGATGATGATGCCTCACTGCATGCTTGTTCTAGTTCCATCATGTCTAAGCAAGCATCATAGGTTTTTTCAGAATGCGCTTGATCATGTAACCTACACCATCCTTCAATTAGAACATCATGAACATGCATTCTTAACAATTGACAACGTGCATTTCTTTGGACAGGTGCATCTCAAAATTCTTGAAGTGATCTACCTCTATCTTATTTTCAGGACTACAATCAAATTCTAAAATTATTTTGTCATCCCAGAGATTATCATCATGAACATAACATCATACATGAGGATCTTCTCTATCCTGACTGTCTAGGGTCTAATGGAGTAAACTCCGGGTTCAACATCCACATACATGATCTCATTGGTTTTATTATATTCAATGATCATATGTTTCATATAAGGCTCAACATCTATCCTTATTTGATTAGGTATTCCTTTCCAAAGTAACCACATGTGGCTAAAATCAGTAGACATGTATCCATTGAGTGTTTTTGACCAATCCTTGTTGAGTAGCATCCCATAGGTATCAGGTATATCCACTACCTGAATATCAATGTAGTATTGGATTCTTGGATCTGATGCTAACTGCATATGAATGTGAGTTAGTTCTCCTACCACGCTCACCTCTATTTTATCTAACTATGTTACTTTCTTTAATGACTTAGTAGGATGCAACCCTAAGGCATTGCATATGGATAGGGGCATTACATTGGTAGATGCTCCTGAATCTACTAAGCAATTATGCAAATTTTTACTAAACATCCTTACAATAAGGAGAAAAGGAGGTGACTCAGTTTTATCTCTGTAAAGAGTCATGTGTGAAGTCTCTACAGCTTGAACAGTGGCTGGAACTTTGTGTTTAACATTAACATCCCTAACAGCATGATCCTTATTCCCAGTCTGACTTGAGGTATGATTATCCTCTTTCAGAGCAGGATCATCTAAGGATTTCATGAAAGCTTTTTGGATAGTTGGGGTTTTGAGTAATTTTGATAATGAGAGACTGATTTTGATCTTTTTCATTTCATCTGCTAAGTATGTGACCAATTTATCAGACTCAGGAGGTAGATTACCAGCTTTTGATACTGTATTTTGTGGTGCTAAGTACTGAGCATTAACCTTAGGAAATCTAGGGTTATTGCTTGGCTTAGGATCAGGAGGAGTGTTGAAATTATTTGGAGGCAAGGATGTAGTCAATGGACCAGCAGGTCAGTTGGAATTGTTCCTTAGGTTGTAATTATGCCTACCCTAATACTGCTGTTGATAAGCATGTACTTCTTCATGCTCAATTAATGGCTCATTCTCATCTTCAAATGGAAAAACATAATTAGTCTCAAAAGCCATGGCTGATTCTTCACATGCTAAGGTGTAAATCTGATGAGGTGACATTGTTTGTTGATAAGGATGATTGATGAAACTTTCTAGCACTAGGGAAGAATCACATCCACAGGGGACAATTTCATTTTCTTCAACACAAGGTGGATTACTTGCAATGTTGGATACTTTAATTTGGAATATATGGGCAGGAATCCTAAACTGAGGATAGTCTAGCTCTCCATGAGCATTGGTGTTATGTATCCTGCACCAATTTGTAAGAGTTGCCTTTGCCAGGTTCACTCTAGTGGTCTGCTTAAGTTCACTAAGAGGCTAATTATCTAGGGGTGAAGGTAGAGAACCATTGTTTGTCCTAGTGTTCCACACTCTAGGCTATCTAGGGGCATTATTGTTACCATTGTTGTTATTGTAATTGTTATTGTATCCCCTATCAGGATAATTAGGTCTATCATTGGCATATCCTCTATTCTGATTTAGTTGAGAATAGAAATTCTGACTCCTCAAATGAGTGATCTCAGTGGTGAGTTTTCTTAATTGTGCTGATATCTCTTTAATTTCTTCCTTCTTTTCCTGAACCTTGGCTACTACATTCTCTGTTTGAGGTTTGAAGAAGGAAGATCCATTGTTATTGTTATTGGATTGTTCTACAACCTGAGGTACCTATGTTTGTCCTGGATATTATAACATTTGACCATTTCCATTTGGAGGTGGTAGGATATTGAGTGGAGGTATCTGCAAAGGACTTGGCATTACTGCTAGAGGTATCATGGCTCCATTGATTTGTTGTTGAGTAGGATATGTAGGATAAGCAGGGAGTGTAGGAAATGCAATATTAGGTGTTGGAGCAGGGATCAGTTGCTGACTGACTTTGACAGCGTCTTCAAAAGCTCCTGTCAAGGTTGTAATACCAGGATGTGCTCTCCTGATAAACATAGAAGTTGAGGGATCTAAGGTTGAGTAGTATATGCTCCTAGCAGCTTCATCTAGTATAGTATAAGGAGAAACTAACTTTAAGAGCATCTTTTGGAATCTTGCATTGAAATTAGCAATAGGTTCTCCTTCAAATCTCTTGATTGTGGGAAACAAATGATAATTCATTGAAGGATCTATAGGTATTTTGAATCTATCCTTAAAGGTTTTCCCCAAGGTAGCCCATGAACTGACTGAACCTTGACCAAGACTGATATACCAGTTATATGCCTCTTCCCCTAAGGAAAATGGAAATAACCTGCACACCACATCTTGATGTTCAATTCTAGCCCTACAACAAGCTTCCTTGAATGTTCTAATGTGATCATTGGCATCCTGATATGGATAATATTTAGGACAAATCTTGTTAGGATTTTTAGGTAAAGGATGATATGTAGTAAAAGTAAGAGGTGACTCTGCAGTAAAGAATGACATTGTGACTAGTGGAGGTTGGACTTGAAGTGTGACAAGTGGTCCTGTAGGTGTTTACAACCTGATAGGAGTTATAGCAGTGTATTCTGGTGAAGCTCCTAATGCACTAGAACCAGGAGAATGATGAATATCTACTGTTCTAGGTCTAAATCCCTGAATAGGAAGTTCTTCAAAGAGTCTGCTGGATCTGGACCTGGTATTTGGCCTGAGAGCTAGGATTTCCTAAATTTTAGGAAATTTGGCTTGTTTGTTGTAAAGATTGGTTAAAACACCCTAGCAAAGGCTGTATTTATGACCAGAATCTGAAACTGACTGGATATTTATGCAATATTTACAGAAATGATGCAAATATGGGGTGATATGAGGTTTTAGAACACGAGTAACCAGATATCAGGTCTCTAAAGCAAACTACCTCAAAGTTTTGGCAAAAAAACTTGAAATAGAGTTAATCTTTGAAACAACATGATGATCGACCACAAAACTTGAAATATTTATGATGATTTTGAAAAATTTGGAATGGACAAACATGCATGGACTTAGAACCACAAATCTTTGCGTATGACTTGAAATACGGAGCTGCATGAATATTACCTTTCTGTCTGCGTCATTAAATCAGACAAATCTACGGATGAAGGCCCTCCTTCTAGTACCAATTTATGTTGATGATGATTGTTATCATAACAACATGCATAAAAATTTGTACATCAAACCTTTATTATCTTATAAACTATGCTTAGCTTAAGATAAGTTGATGACTCCAAGTCTCCGTTGATCAGGTCATGATTGTCTGATGTTACTCAGAGGTTGATGTGACATGTTGTTTTCCATTTTCAAGGGGTCTTACATCTGTCTTGATGATCAATATTGTTCTATTTCCTGTAAATTTACTCCACATTGAGGTTAACTCTTCTCTATTTCCAAAGATATATAGTATATTTGCAAGTTTGATCAATTCTTCTGATTATTGATCATCATGATCTTGTTCTTTCTTTTACACTATATATTTATTCAGATGATGTGTCTATAAGTGGATATTTGCATGTATCTCATGAATATTTATGTGAATTTGCATGATATTTGTCAATTTAACATACTTATACTCTAAATATGCTCTGCATTTTAAATTATCTATGGGATATCAACATATTTCATGTTATTTGCTTTTGATTCTTTATTATTTGCAATTATGGTGATGAGGTGTTATGAAATTGAAATAAATTTAAAAGAATGCTTCTAATTTTAGTGAATCTTTAGCCATTGAACCACATACATACAAGATACATTCATGAGGAGAAGAAATCAAACCATATTGTCACCAAGATGTTCCACAGCTAGATATAGATGATGCTAACTTCAAAGGATAAGGAATGAAAATAACACATGCAGACTAACAAGCACTCCAAGGGACATAGCTGATCAATGCATGTATCCAGATTCCAAACATAGATTACTAAAAATTTATGATGATTTGTAATCAAATTATCTTCTATTTCATTCAATATGCATAACATGTACATTTACAACAACTTTGAAATGAGTCCTGATAATTTAGCAATCAAATTTCAATTAATTTTCAAATAATCAAAATATGGCACTCCTGCACCTTTTATAGAATAAGGTGAGGAGGCAGTTACAAATGACCTATGGTTAGGATTTGTCAATTAAGATCTACGGTTGATAACAACTCTTTGACTTAGTCAACCTTTTCCTCGTGGCATAGCTTGCTAGCTGGCAACCATCTAGATGGCTTATTACCTTATGAGGGCCTTATGCATATGTCTTCTTCATAATGCATTTTCATTCATTTTTTAGGTTTCTCCTCTTCAGCTTCTTCTTCTTCATCATGATCATCATCTTCATTACTTTCTATGTCGCTGTCACCCTGATGAACATCATCTTGTATATGGACCTTCATGGCCGTCTTGATATTCTCATATGCCTACACTATTTTATCTACCTCCCTGCCATCTTGGGTTTTGGATTTTGTTATGGCATGCTTATGAGACTGGAATTTAACTTTGATTGTGCCCAGCATACTCCTTCTGCTGTTCAAAGTCTCATTGTAAGTCTCCACCCTGAACTTTATCCTCATGATCTTGTTCATCACCTCTTCGGTCAGGTGGGTGAGGGGGTCATCTGCTACCGGCTGGAAATTATCATGTAGAGCTTTGATAGCAAAGTCTGCATCTTGATTTTCAATCTTTCCGTCTACTTTCCCTTCTAATGCCTCAAGGATCTCTGCTTCGTGTGCCATCATGTTGTGCAACTTTATACTGATATCCCTGAGTTAGCCACTACATTTCTTAAGGATAGCACATTCAAACCTGAAATCCTCATACCATATTTCTATTAGCAAGGCAGTGTTATTATTCAACAACTGATTATTTATTAGGATTTGAGGATCAATCCTCTTCATCTCGCTCAAAGCAATTAGAACCTTTTTCAATTGGAATGTCTGTCTTCCTATTTCATTTTGCATTTTATCTACTTTTCTCTTCAAACTTCTTAAAGAATTCCACCTCTATAAAGAGGTTCTCAATACATCCTCAGCTCCTGTGAGGGCTGACAACATCCATTTCTCCATGATCATGGCCTCATGGTTCATGAGTACCAACTTGGTGACCTCCTCCTAGGATATGATAGTCAATGGGACTACCGAATCAGCTGGTGTATTATCAGGGTTAATCAACCCCTTTATATATGAATGCAACTGAGCAATGTGCTCTTTATGCTATTTATTTTTCTCTTTCTCCTTCTTTACCCTTTGGGTGAAATAATCAATGATATCCTTCCCTTCTTGACCTTCTTGGTCCTCATTAGCAAAACCCAAATCAACAGTTGTGATTTGGAACTCTTCAAGGGTAACCTTGCCCTTCTCTTTCTCTACCATGGGAAGTACTACCTAGGTAGTCCTTTTGCCTATAGTAGGATCTCTTGTAATAGCTGATGTCAATCTAGCCTTCTTCTTGGGCTTCATTATTGTTTCTACAAACAAGGTGGAAACGCCAAATTCTTAGATTTCAGAGCCTTGTTCCATACCTATTTCTTTCTCTAGCCACTGAGGCACTTCATCTCTAGATCCTTGACGTCCTTTATCATCATCATGCCCTCCTTGATCTCGAGTATCTATCTATATTCTAGGTGGAGAAGGTGACTTCCTAGTTTCTTCCTCATGGAGTTCCTCATGAGGGGGATCTTGTTGCATCTCCTCTTGCTGAGGGGTCTCTTTCTGTGGAGGAGGATCTTGTGGAATGTCCACATTATGATCCTGCACTCCCTTGTCCTTACTTTCATTCACCTTAGTATTTTCCTCATCTTGAGGTATATTAACATCCGTGGTTGTCTGTGTGTTTGGGCCTAGTGCATCACCCTAATCTTGGGCTACCTCTTGTTCTACACCTGAGGCACTGACATCTTGTGTCTTAAGGTCCTCATGACCTGATTTATCTTTTTCTCCTGTGGCATCTCCCTAAGTCTGAGCAGCAGCATCACCTAATGTATCTTTATCACCCTCATGTCCACCTTTCTGTTGGACTTCCACTATCTTTGGCTCAGCAAGTATCTCATGCTATTGCTGGTCCATATCCAGAGCATTGCTCTCTTTTTCTATCTTCTTGGCCACTCCAACCTTATCTGTCACATCAGGTGCACCTTCTTTGTCTTTGGGCCTCACATCCTCCCTGTATGTTAAATCTATCACCACAGGGCTAGTCCCCTGATCAACCAACTTATCAAGCCTGATTTGTTTGGCTGCCCTTTTTGGACTGCTTTCTTTCTCTCACTCTGTTTGTTTTATCTCCTCCAATACCACCATTTGTGCTAATGGGGTCCCATGTGGAGTCATGTGGGTACTGGAGGCAAGGGTCTCCATCTTTTGAGAAGCCACATTTTGCACTACTTCATCATCTGATAGGTCCACGATTTCCTCTAAGGAGAAAGGACCACCCCAGACTACTTTGGAAGTCTCTTTTGTTTTCTTCTCTGCCCTCTCAGTTTTAAACTTGATTATGGTGGGAAGTGGCACATCATGTTGCATCTCCTTCCTAAATACTTCACCACCAGCTCCTCTCAATACTATAGGATCGGCCCTGATATCACCCCACATGGATGTTCTTTGCTTCTTGGGTGGTGACGTCAGTGGCGGTGCCCTCCTCTTCTTGCTGACCATCATTGGGTCATCACCTGTAGGCTCTTTATTTACCGGTTCTTCCTCAAAAGGGATATCTTCTTCCACTTCTTGTTGTGTGGTCTGGCCTTCCTCCTATATTTCTGTAGTTTCTACAGCTAGCCTAAGGATCCTCTTTGTCTTTGGTTTGTCCATCAGAGGTAGTGCAGATGATGCAGATGCTTGTCCTAATGTTGATGCACTTATAGCTGGTATGGTGATTCTTTTGATTATAACCCCTTTAGGCTCATCTTCAGTCTTCTTACCTCTAGGGGGACCCTTCCTCTATTTCTGGGTGGGTAACCTCTCCCCATTGGACTTTCTCTTCTCATTGAGGAAGTCATCATACTCCTCATCAGTTAGTTCTTTCCTTTTCCTTTTGGCATCTATAGTAAGGACTACACCCCTTTTCTTCAATCAATTTATCTGCTCATCTATGCAAGCTTGTGTTAACTGCAGCACCCCACCTGTAAACTGATCCAAGGAGATATCCTCTGGCTGTGTTAGATCAGGGGTTAATATGGTGTCATTATACACCTTTTTGTCTTCATATTCATTTGACATAGTTTTTCCATCATCCTTCTTCAGCTGTGCTGGCACTGGGATGCAATCAAATGTCCTTATCTAGTTCAAGGTGAGCCTCTGATATTTTCTTCTCCTTACCTCATCTTCATCCTCACAATCAGTCCAAAAATCTTCCAGATGCTTTTGGTGAATAGGTTTTCCTATTATTTTGTGCATCCTACCATAGGGGTCATAAGATCTAGCTAAGGGAAATGGCTATAGATACATCAGCTTCAGACCCCCTATGGCATGCTTTATGCTATGTGAATCTGAGCACATATACCAACCCATAGACACATGGAATAGTACAGGAGGTATCTTCTTTTGTGCTTTGTACGCCTCCACTATGGTAGTCACTTGTCTAAGAAACTCCATCAGGACCACCCCATCAGTAGGGTACCTTGGTAGCATAAGGGGTTGTCCTTCAAATCCCTCTATTCTTATATATGAGAAGGTGGCATATTGGATGAACCAAGCCCCATGTCTGTAAACAACTTCTGAGCCTCCATGGTCAGTCTCTTGGTTCTATCCTCCTCCATGGTCCTAACTAGATGCATAGAGAATGCATCATTCACCAATTTGTAATCTAGGAGGTAGTTCTTTCTCTGTAGCTGAGGATAGTGATCCCATATGTGGGCATCATCTACAGCACTGCCAGCCGTACCCACTGTAGTCAGAGCATCAAATGTTTCTTTGTAAGCACATGAGTACACAACATATGAGGTCATGTGAAACATGCATGCCTGACCTCCCAGGTTCCTCATGCCTTCATCCAGTGCCTCGCTGATGATCTTGGCCCATAATGGCTTATTATCTATGTACAAGACCATCTGGATGATTCCAAACATCCAATTCTCAAAGTTTCCTGCATGAAGTTTACCTGTCATCTTGCTTAGCAGGGCAATGATGTACTAGTACTCATCATCAAAATCAAATTTTCACAAGTGCACGGGCAATTTAGCTGAGGCAGTGTAGGTGTTGCTCTTCAACCTCCATTGATACATCCTCTTCCTTGCATTCTTTTTATTATTGTTATATTCTGTGTCTAACTTATGTAAATCTACACTGACCACCCTCTTTCCAACTGGCAAATTAAAAGTATAGGTGATGCCTTTGACTGAAAAGTCAGCATATACTCTTCAATGCTTCTCCACTTGCCTAGTCTAAGGGTTATAGTTTCTGGCACACTCTACTACCAGTTCTGGGGTTTCCATGGCATACAGAAATCTAGCTGCATGCCACATTCCCAACACATATGCTACATCCGGAAGGGTATTGTCTTTATCATGATCTATTCTAGTTGACCATACTGCTAGATCTGTATCTCCCTGGTGAGTGTCACTAATGATGCCATACTTAAATTGTACCCCTTTGGGCTGAACAAACATGGGCTTAAGAAATTCTGAATTAGACCTGTTCCATCTAAGGTCGGCCATGGATTCCTGCAATAAACATGATCTGTCTTACTTTACAATAGCCATATGCATTCATACAACACTATATACTTCTACAACATCATGCATACTATATCTATCATCTTTTAGTTCATCATGATATGCACATTTACAGATTCAAACCATAAGAAAGAACATACTACCTGGACATGCAGAAAATGACAATAGGAGGGTTTTCAATTACTTACCTGATAATGCTTTCCTCCTGGGTTAAATGAATGATTACGGAAAAGGGTCGCAAATGCTGATGATCACTCGTTTTGTTACGTTGGAAGATCTAGTCTGTTCACAGGTAGCTCGTATGAGGGTTTGACGTCTCTGCTCTATAATTTCTTGTTTTTTCGCAAGGTAAATGAAAATAACCTTGGAAGTTACCTTTAAACACATCCGTAGGGTGAATAAGGGTAAAATTGAGTCAGGATGGTTAAATCTGTCAATTTTCTATAGAGAATCCATGGATGATGCCAAGTGTTTGAATTGTATTCGTAGTTGGTGGGAATCCATCTACCACATTTATGCCCATTTAATGTTAGGAAATAGGGGGTGATCTTCAAAATATCAGGTGATATTCAAAATATGACCCCCTCCTGGGTAAAATGACCCCCCGCCTTTGAGCGGCAAAACCTATGCAAAGGAATCGGGTGATGTGGTCAATGTTGACCACATGTAAATCGGGTCATGAATTTAAGATCAGGGGATGTTTAAAATATGACCCCGCAAATAAAATGACCCCCCTTTGGGAAAGATTGGGGTGATGTCAGGATGTCAATGACTTTGTTTAAGTGTTGTGTTGTAATGATGTCACCATCATGTTTATTGAATATGGTGGGCATCAGATATATATCTCTGCAAGGTAAAATAGAATGATGACGTCATCACCAGGGTGATTTCCTTCATTCTTTGAGTTTAGATGATGTCATCATCATATTGGCATAGGGTGATATTTTGTGAAGAGGGTGATATTCGTAAGATGACAGATATTAAAAATATGACCCCCGCAAAATATATGAAGTCGTTTGATGGGCAGATAACAGCTACTACGTAAAATTGATGTCCAGACTTCACAGACCAAGTGATTATCGGGTGATAAACTTATATTGGGGTGATCTTATATAATGTGACTGATGTTTGAAATATGACCCCCCTCCTTGAAATATCAGGTTTGACCAAAACTTTGACTTAACAGAACTTTCTCCCCTCAGAGAATTTCAGGGTGATTCAAAAGGCAAACCTACCTGGAATTTCATGCACTTTCCAACTATGAGGTTAATAATGTGAAATACTAACTTTGGAAATTGAACTCATCATGGTGACCTATCTACCCTCTTGCAGGATTACCTGCATGACTTACTTTTACTAGACCACCCAAAATAGAAAAACAACAAGCCAAAGCAACAAAAAAGTTGGGTCCCTATTTTTATCAATTCAAAATGGGGCATGTTGTGTAACCACATAACACATAGCTATGTAATACCATAGATTATTTGATATCCCCATAGTATCATTTCATTATGAATATTAGTATGTGAGACATGTTTATGTTTTTAGGTGGTTGAGCACCTTGGTGATGTAATCTTTTTTATCATGTCACCAACTGTATCACTATCCACGATGAGTGGAGGGAGTGGTAACGGTGGAAGAGCTTTCCATAAGCTCAAATTATGGTCTTAACTTCCGAATGGGAAGTAATTTTTGGTTAATTTGAAGTCTTTACCTACGGGTGACAAGATGCCACTAGGGATCAACCCACATCCCACTTCGAAGGTGGTAGATTTCGTGGGGTGGTGGGAGTCTAACATGCAAAGAAGAGCCTTTTCGAACAACAGAAGGCTATTGTTATTGTCATTGTAATGTTATGCTTGGAAAAAGCATCGACGATCAGAGGCAAAGAGAGATTACAAGGAAAGATACAGAAAGAGTATCACTTCATTGTTGGGAGCCCGCAAGGAGAATGAGTAGTGAATCCTATAGCTGCGTCAGCTGGTCATAACATATACACTATATAGTGTTGAGGTAAGACTATTTTCACAGTCATATTATTTTCTTTGTGGAATACAGTAGCATTCAAGTGTTATCGTAAGGTAAACATGGTGGTTGTAGGCCAACCATGTATTCTTTTCAATGGTGATAATAGTTGTATAACCACTTTATAGCCTTCGAGGCCGAAGGGTTTAAAAGAATGTGTTTTAGTCTATTTAAATAATTGTATTCATTGTTTATTTGTTGAGGCCGAAAGGCTAAATATCTATGATTATTGTTGCAACAATCTCAAGTCTCGAAGCTGATAAGGCTGAGACTAAGTAACATTTGTTTATAAGTAGCGTGTTATGATTGCATTCAAGGTAGGCCGAATGCCATAACCACAGATGATTATCATTGAGTAGACTATGAGCCTTGTAATACCAAACCCTAAGCCTAGCATTAGGCCGATGGCTAGTGCCTTGAGGAGAGGTAACATGATTTAAAAGAAGGTCGATGGCCATACATTTGAACATTGAAATATTCTGTTAACCTTGTCTTTGACAGTTTTTAAACTACAAGACAGTCAAAACACTTAAAAGGAAAAAGATACGCCTTATGTTTATGAAAGATAATGCTATACCTTCAGGTATAGGCTATGGTGATTTAAAAGAGTAACTAGATTTGTCTTTCCATGGTGCAAACCTAGTTTATTATTGATAAACCTTGCTTAAGGCTGCATAGAGTGCATGCTAGCTTACACATGTCAATGAGTAAACCCCAAATCATTATTACTATCTTTTCCATGAAGGAAAGAATTGAAAATGAGTGTGATAACTCTGTAGTAGAGTACGCATTATGTATATGTCTCTTTTGTTGTGGAAAGATTCATGAATGAAGCTAAGGGTTTCAAGAACCCATTTGAATTGCTTTGACAAACGGATGACTATTGGCCTATATTGGCAAGTCGTATGATCGATATGAAATTGGTGAAAACCTTGAACACAAGTAACCATAGAAAAATTATACGGAGGATGGTCTTATGAGATTTGGAAACTATGAACATGAATTTGAAAGTAAAGAAAAATGAGAATAGAGTGACGTGGAGTCACAGGTTCCCTATTTTACAGACAACAAATAATCACTAGATGTACTCCTGGAGACCAGAGTAAAAAATCCAAGAAAGATGGATTGAGGGTGAATTAAACCCAACTTTTCTACTATGACCTAGGAATGTTGAAATTGGACACTATAGGATGAGACAGCTTCTAAGTTGAGTCGAGGTGTGTGAACATTTAACTATGTTCAATGCAAAATGTCATGTATATAAATCTTTGGCCAAAGTAATGCATCTATCTCTGCATGCATTAGTCAGTTCACTGTGCTCTAGATGGCACAATGCTTCCAGTAGTGTCATACATAGTTAGAGTGGATCTATAGTTGTTTGACCATGAAGTATTGTGAAGGACACAACACTAGATACTCAGATGCCAAACCAATCAGTTCCTTATATCTATTCCCTTCATGAAGGGTAGGGCCACTTCTAGGTAGGAAATTGTGTGGGGGACCATCGGTCTGTGGTTGGAGGAAAAGCTCTCAGGTGATGCTCTCCTTTCCAAGCAGAAGACTAGCCAAGGTTTAAGAAGATAGATGTCAAAGTTCCAGATACAATACATTATCTTATATGACTTGGTAGTCATCATTATGTATAATTTATCAATGATGCTATGAGAAAAACATTGTAAATGTATAGTGAAAGTAAATCACTAATATGATATCTTTGGCATAATTGGAAATTTTAGTTTTGATGTGTCCTAAAAAGATATGCATATCAATTTTGATTATCATATGGATTATTATTTGTTTCATTTTGATTATGCTAATCATGATTTTTTTTGACTTAAAGATGATTAAGTTGGTTAATTTTGGATTAACAAGAGTTGGCTTGTTACATAGGCCACCCTTAATCATTGAGCTCCTACCCATGTGGGCTGAACAGTTGGAAGATACAAGGTTTCAGGTATGGATAAAGTAGATTAACGAATTCAAAGGAAATGTTGATACCAACACAAGAACTTGGACAACCTATGAACAAGAATACAACATTTCAAAAAGGTTGTACAAATTAAATAAATCCAGGCTTTGAACAATGCAGGAGGACTTACAAACCTTCAAGCTTGGTGGGATGATGAGTGGTATGTAGCACTCATCCAAGCACACCCTTATGTTCCCTTTTTCCATTTCATGCACCACCTTATCTGCTGATTGTACTATGAAAACTGTAAAACCTTGTTTAAATTATGTTAATTAAAGATGAAATAGTGAAGTTGTTGTTGTGATGAAAAGACTCATGTTTTGGATTTAAACTAAAAAAAATATGGAAAAATGTCTTCTTTTTATCATAGGTATCTATCTATCAGGCGAGGAAATGTTTTTAAATAATCTAAAGATGTTTTTAACTATCTCTGGAGCTGAGTAGAAGACACACTACAAAGCACTCTAATGTTTTGCAGAATGGTTAGAGGATCTCCGGAGTTGGAGTGGTAGGATAGGAAGGGTTTCTAACCATGAGACGTCTTGAGTTGTGTCCTAACGAGCTATTTTGTGATCTCCAGAGTAGTTGTTGACTGCACAGAGTCTCCAGAGTTGCATAGAATCTTCAGAGTTGTTTCACTACCAGAATCCCCGGAGCTGCTATAAAGCTGCAAAGTTTTGCATATGAAGGCCAAAGTTTTTGAAGACAACTGTAGTAGCTCATGGGAGACAAATGACACCTACCATTTGATTTTTACATGAATTAGGGACTTCTGGTAGTATGTTGTTTTAAAGTTAATTCCTTTTTATCAGGGCATCCATGACCTATTTTATTAAAAGTCAAAACTCTAGATTTAAGGACACCTCCAATGTCACTTAAGTCTCTTTAAGTTTTGCATGGTTATACTTTTATATAGGTAGTTGCATGTTTAGTCTTTAGAATAAATATCTTTTGTATCTCAAGATGAACTGAGAGTAAAGCTAATAAACTCTAGAGATATGATATCAACAACAAACTGATATATATTGAATGGAGACATCAAAATAAGTAGATAGTTTTTTATATAGTCTCAAATAGTGGCAAAAACATATACTTTTGAAATATAATCTATTTTGGAAATGCTGGATTAAAGGAAGGCAATTCTTCTATTTGTGTGTTCTGAAATCTCTGTTTAATCTTCAATTCTGAAGGTGTGGAGCAAGGGCCCACTCCCACTGATAGAAGGGAGGCTAGTATTGGTTATTACTTTCTTATATTATTGCAGATTCCTTAATTTAGTGTTTCCTTCTTTCCTAGAAATAAATTAGATTCTTGTTAATTCAGTTTTGCTTCTGTTTTAAAGTCTATTTCAACTTTTGTAATTAGAGGTATCATTTCAACATTGTACTGTTCCAATTCCTAAATTAGATTTGCTTCAAAGCAATTAGTCAGAAGCATAAATTTGATTGAATAGGTAGGTTTCATTTTATTAGATTTTTAAGGACTATTAATTGATAGTTTCTATTACAGATTGCCATGGACAAAACCCTAGATTTGACAAATAAACATGATTAAATGCCAAGGTACAACGACCCTTGTTAGGCTTGATTAGCTGAACCCTGCACCACACTAAGAGATTGACCAAAAGGTCTTATCTAGGCTTGTACAAGCTTCTAAGGGAGTCCCAATACACACAAGGTATGATAGGGCACAAGTCCATGAACACTAGTCCATTGAAAGCATGTGACATAATTAAGTATCACTTCACCTTGTGTCTGGAATTACTCAGGGCCCCAAGGTTGTGCCAGTGACTACGAGACTAGATTGAGATGCAACTTTTATTCTCCTTCATTTGATATACCCCACTAGGATGTGTGGTTGAGATCATCTTTTGGGGTGATGAAATCCTGAAGTAGGCATCCTAAAGGGAAGGAATGTTATTCACTTTTGATCTCCAAGATCGCACGAAGCGCGAGGAGAGAGCATACGTGAGATAACATCCCTGGGATTAACAAATAACACAAAAGGATGATGAAAGGACTTTTGATCCCCAAGATCACCCAAGGGTATGAGGGGAGAGCATACATCCAATCAAAATCCAAAGACACAACACAAAAGTTCTTTTCCCACTCTTTAACTTAGTGCAACTAAACTAGTGGAAAAAATAGTCTTTGATTGTGGTGCTACAAGAAAATTATTAGTAGTCTCATATTATGTCTTTGGCTAGTGGATAACAGGCTATACAACTAGGTTAGTTCCAACAAAAACCCTAAAAGTTATTGCTATCACTTGGAATTGCACCCTACTTGAAGCTTTTTCAAGCATTCCAATGACACAATGGGACTAATCTCAAGGTGTGGGACCTTGTAGATGAGATCAGACCTCTAGAGAAGGTTAGTTCCTCATTTTTAACTTAAGGTTTAGATAGAAATAACTAAACCTATGTTACTAATCACCAAGGAAAAAGGGAAGACGGAATACAAAAAAGGAATGGTGATGCACCCAGATTTAGTGTTTAGTCAACCCTGAATTAACACAACAATGATCTCAAAATTGAATAGACTCATATAGACTCATAGAAGCTATCAAAGAGGTTAGGGTAGAAGACTATAGCTACAAAAGGGATTGCTTTGTCCACAAGATAAGCCTACCATCTTCAAAAAAACATAGTATAAATCTTTGGGGAGGCAAAATAATAGTTTATATTGATCATGAAGGCTAGAAAGCCATTATAAAAGAAGAAAGATTCATTACAAAAAAGATATAAACACAAAATTAGAACTCCCATTCATAGGTGAGCTGAAATTAGAGACATCAAAGGCTCTAAATAGAGCACAATGCATCAAATCCACTCAGTTCTAGAAGATATCACAAGGTTTTCTGTTGCAAAAGAATCCCTCTACCTGTGTGATGACCCAAGAGAAAAACCAACCTCTAAAAAATACATCTTAACATGATTATATAGCTTTTACAAATCACTATGCAGCCCTAAACACTGAAACTTAGTCAACACATTTTGTAAAACACCCATGTTGCATAAAATTCTGGCCTAGAGGCCCATGTCAGAGAACTACAGAATTTGAGTGTTGATCATGTCCTAACAAGTTTGCAAAACCCGCAGAATGGAAAACCCTCATGCCCTGGTTCTAGCGACTTGAATGCAAGAGGTCCCACTTACAAGGAAATTCGTTAATTTGAGGAACCTACACACACTATATCATTCATTTCTTTTACTTTTGGTATTAGTGCATTAAAATCAAGCATTGTTTGAACTACTTGCGATGACCTCAACCTGCAACATAACGTCACTTGTAGACGTGTGATTTTAGGACATCCATAAAATTGCACCTTTTAGAAGCTTGTACAACACTTTAATATTGTTTAAATTTTTTCCATCAACAACATTTTAAATTGACGAACTAATCAGCAAGTTCACATGTTCACAAACCTACTGAGTCACATGTTCGCAAACTTGTTGATTTGCCAATGTACACTTTGTGTCTTCTTTCTTTTTCTCTTTCACTTTATCAACCCCTTCTCCAATCAATGAACTCCTTAGTGAAAGAACCATCAAGTTTGCGAACTATTTGTTTCGCCAAAAACTTGAACTCTCTGCTTGTCTTTCCTATTCTTCTTTATCCAACCTTTGCCTCTTCATCGACGACTTGGCCAATTAGGTGAACTTCCCAATTGGTGAACTTATTAGTTTGTGAAAGACTAAGTTTGTCGATGAGCACTTAACTTTTCTTCTTTTTTTTGTCGGTGAGTTCACCTATGCTCAAACCTGGCGATTGGTGAACCGACAAGTTCACGAACCAACCACTTTGTCAATATCTTCAACCTTTTGCACTTTGTTCTTCCCTTAAAATATTTTTCTTCTATTTTGCTTTCCCTCATTGGCTGACTCGTCGATCGACAAAATCAGAGATTCATGAACC
Organism: Cunninghamia lanceolata; assembly: GCA_027924645.1. Classification (NCBI taxonomy): domain Eukaryota; kingdom Viridiplantae; phylum Streptophyta; class Pinopsida; order Cupressales; family Cupressaceae; genus Cunninghamia; species Cunninghamia lanceolata. The sequence goes on from BSBN01000655.1 coordinate 13,725,583, forward strand.
TCCTTTCTCGCTGACTAACACTTAGTTCTCTTCTTTTTGCCAACATCTTCTCTTTCCTTCACCCATCGATGACTTCTGTGATTAGCAAACCAATAGGTTCATGAATTGGCTACTTCACCAATAAAACACTTTTACTTTGCCTTTGTTTTTCCTTTAAAAAATTTACCTCCACTTTTCCTTTGGTCAGCAGGTTTTCTTGTCAACGAACTTGCCGATTGGCGAATTGGCAGGTTTGTGAACCTTCAAGTTTGCTGACAATGCAAAATGGGCTAAGGAAAAACACTTAAAAAATTTTAAGATTTTGGGGGGGGGGGCAATTTTTACAAGGAAAAACACACAAAAGGCCTGCAACATATTGAATGAAATTTTACAACATTCTGCAAGATTCAAGGGATTCTTGGGCTATTTTGGCCTAGGGAAAAATATGACAACATTTTGGTGTCTATGCAGGGGTGTTTACTTGCTAAACACAAGAATCCAGTGCCCTTATCAATCCATTGGGCATAGAGTCAAAGACAAGTGCAACAAATGAAATAGGGGTTGGCTAGACCAACATAAAACTGAGCATGCCTCCAACAACAAAACAACAAATGGAACACACAAAATAAACAAGGCAAACAACCTCCTAATGAGGATGCAACCTATGCTAGAGCACTTGGGGGAAAGGAAAACTACACAAAACAAACCCATCCTAAACCTAATCTAACCAACCAAAAGAGGAATTAAACAAAGCCATTAATTGGTTTTTCAAAATAACTTCCCTTTCTTAGTAATTTACAATACTTTATATGCCTATGGGAAGTTAACAAGAGGTAGGGAAGGGATGGCATACAACAAAGTTGTGAAATGCTTCCCCAAGGACAAAGAAAAACTCACCTATCCACTTGCACTGATCAGAAATGTAGTTACCTAGAAGTGGATAAATCGGTTGATCTAGTCCTTGATGTTCAACCTCATGCTTTGAAGTAAGCATGACAAGTAGGGACTCCTCATATGTCTCCAGTTGGGTTAGATGCCTAATGGGGCATCCCCCAGAAATGACATGCAAACCAAGAGAGTTGATCCCATGTTTCTGCTTTGTTTCTTTATCCTCTTGCTAGTATGAATGCTCTGGCTCTCACATATCAATTGGAGGAATGACTACCCCCTTAATCTACTCAAACTGCTCAAACTGCTCATGATCTTGAACCTCACTAAGATGAATTGCTTTACTATCTAGGTTTGAGAAGAAAACATCAAGCTCATCCTAGAAATTGGCCTCCTCCAAGTCCTCTACACTCTTCAGTATAGGGCTGCTTATATGCTCCTCTTCATGAGTTGGAACCTCACTATTATGCTTTGAATCATGTGCCAGTAACTCACCATCACCTTTAATGTCTTCATGTTGTTCCAGATTTGCAGCTAATTTAGGCATTTGCATGCCTTCTCCATCTTCCATGAAACTAGGTAGTTCATGAAACAGGGTGACATCATCAACCTTTGGAGCCATTGCAACAATCTCCTCCTCAATTCCCTCATCATCTAACTGTTACTCCATTGGATTTTTCTTGTGATGCCTCTGTGACTGTAAACACCAAAATCACACACAACCTCCACGAGGACCCCTATGATGAGTTATAATCCTTGTCACATACATATAAGCATGAAATGACATCCTGTCAGTAGCAATTCTCTTGGTGACGTGTCTTTTCTTTCATCTTGTGTTGTTTCCCCTTTGTTGTTTTCTCTCTCTCTCTCTCTCTCTCTCTCCCTCTCTCTCCCTCTCTATCTCTCTCTTTGTTGTCGACACTTTTTGACACTTGTTGATTTGTATTTTCTGAGCTTGCGACCCTGTTCCTAAGCCTTGTATGTGTCTTGTAGGTGAGTTTTCACCTCTCAATGTTTTTCATCTTCTCCACCCCCTAGAAGCCTTCTAGAGGTCCCTCCTAGCCATCTCCCACTTTCAGTTTTTGGGTTCACTCAACCAATCCAAATCTCCCCCTATTATTTCTAGATCTCCCCCTAGGAGATCCTACTTTACAAGTGGAGATTTGGATTTTCACACATGACTGACCTGTTTCTAGAGGTAGATCCCCTTCTTTTCTCCTCTTCTTCCATTTCCCATCATGCACTTCAACCCAGGTGCCCTCCTCTAAGGGTCACCCATGGGTTACCCCTTGGGTGACCTGACTAGTGAAAGCGGTGACCCTTAGGTGACCTTGTCATATTTTCTAGCCGCAACAAAACTTGAGTTTATAACTCGAAAAAGCTCTGTTTTCACCTATTTTTCTTCTTGTTTGCATGGATTTTTGTGCCAAATATAGATTTAACTATTTCATGCATCTACACATGTATAATTATCTCTATTTATCTTTAATTAATAACTCATGCATTCTCATGCATTCCCATGCACTCCTTCTTCTCTACTTCTTCTTGAGTGATAAGCTTTTACTGGGTAGATCACTCCAATTTTAGCCCAGATCACTCTTAAATCTTCTGTGTTAACTCTCCAATCAAATTGAGTTAACTCTCCTTCTTCTTCACCTCTCATCCCTTCTTCTAACCTATAAATACCCCCTCCCTCAATCACAAAGGGAGGCAATTTCATTTGTGCACACAACTCTTGCAAGTTATTGGTCTCCACATCAAGCATTCTCATGCTCATACAGGACATAGAAGCCTTTTGTTTTGTTCGTTGCTTCATCTAGGTTTCATACAATGCACATTATGCATCCATATGTTGCTCATATCAAGCCATAGTGCTCAACAAAGCTCTCATTGAGCTCTCTTTTCTAAGCTTCAAAGCTTCTTTTGCTTTCATTGTCGTCTTGTCGCCAAGAGGATTGCTCACTGCTACAAGAGGATATGAGGTTGCCATCACAAGTTTTGCATTCATTTAGACTTGCATTCATAAAATCCAAAAAGAACAAAACAATACAAACTTAGCAAGTTCACAAACCCTTGATTCCATCACAAGGTCAACCATAGTCAAACATTGGTCAAAACCCTTGATTCTATCATAAGGTCAAACAATGTCAACATATAGTCAAACCTTAGGTCAAACAAATCCTAAGTCAAACCCTAGGTCAAGTCAAGGTTAGCTCACAATTGTCTATCTCTTGTCTTGGCTCACGAATGTGCCCTGGATTAAGAGGTGAGTGGGTGAGGGCAATCCTCGACAAGATAGAGGAAATCCACTTGAGACCACAACAGAACCCACTAGTCATTCAACAACAAGAAGCATTTAGACAGCTCTTAGTACAACAAGTATTCATACAATGGTTTGAAAGACAATGCCAACTTGAACAAAGCATCAATGAGAACAACAACTTACCCACACAAAGGTGGAATATCAGAAACCTCAATAGGAGAAAAGTGACTAATGACCCTTTGGGTCATATAGTTATCTTTACAACCACAATCACATAACAACACATTCACATAAGCACACAACAACACAGGCCCTAGGATGTGCCAACCCCTCTTCATGAAGTCCAACTCTCCAATGAGCCAGACCACCCCCATGTCTTGCCTCCTCTCGATTGGCTACTTCCATGAGAGTGAGAGTGACATGGCAGTTTGCTACGTGGCAAGGAGGGAAGGGTCTGTGTGCGTGCCAAAATCTGACTCAACAACCCCAGGCCACTAACATCATGATTTTGAGTGTACATATTTTGGTGAACCCAAATGAACTACAAAGCCTTCTGGTTATGTTGTTTGTGTTCCCATTATTTGGATCTCATTATCATTGTCACATATGTCATTAGCTTCACCACATATTTTGGTGAACCTGACATGAAGAGAAGAAACTTTTGTCTATACTTTTTGTGTTCCAAATGCTCAGATCACATAAAAAACTTAAACATTTGACACATCAAAACAACAATCTTTAGGCATTTTCACTTTATTTTTCATAGTTGTTTATGCTGCTTCAGCCTTTGTCACCTTTGCCATCATCCATTCCATTTATTCCATGGTATCTATGGCACCCCCAAATATGATGGAAACCAATCCAAACTTAGGGAATGTTCCCTCTAGAGAACCAGAAACTCCTTCTTTCGATAGGTATGTGCTAGCTCATCTAGATGCACCAATCACAAATTTCTATGATTATGAAGACTCTGACTATGAACAAGACCAAAGGGAACCCATGCATTCTTTGTCTTTTAACAACCCTGCATGGGAACACAACCTTGCCATTCTAAATGCACCTCACAAAGCTAGGAGAGTTTAACTAAGGTTAGAAATACATAGGCCAGATCAACTATCCACAAGTACCTCAAGTACCCATGTTGATGAGGAAGTAAAAAGGTTGGAAAGACACTTGCAAGAGGCAAGAGATGCTCAAGAAGCATTAAAAATTACCTTACGAGAAGAACAAAGAGAAAATGCTGCATGAGAAGAAGCATATCATCATGACAACACTCGAAGGGAAAACCCTAGAAATGAGGAAGTGCCTAGAGCTGCCACTCCTGCAGACCTAATTGCAGTTGCAAATATGTGCTTAAGCAGTGCTGTCATTGATTCCAACATATCCTTGTTGCCATTCGTGTCAATTGTATCCTATTTTGTTTCCTGTTTAGAAGACCAGATTGTTGAGGATATTGAGAAAATTAATGGAGATCAATATATGTGGACCATATGGCTTTGTAGAGGTTTGTCTAAAGAAGCTCCAGTTAAGATTTGAGAGTTTTGCATTAAAATCTGAAGAAGTTATAGCTATCTGAGTAAAATCGGTTCCTGCATTATTCAGGAGAGACATAGTGAGAGGAAAGAGGTCCAGATTGCTCCGGTAATGTAAAATTATGATTTACGGATCTAGAGGCATGTTTGGGAAGTAAGTGTGTATCATCCATTCAAGTGGTTCATGGTTTGGAGGTCCGCAAGAAATCATTCTAATGTGACAGTCATGGCAGATAGTGTTCTTGAGGTTCTGGAGGAAGATGCAAGTGATTCGGGTAATTTGGATGAGTGCGGATGTTTCTGTTGAATTCAATGTTCTTGTGGAAGTCTTTGGATCATGTGACTACTATGTTGGAGGTCTGCATTGAAGTTTGAGCTTGTCAATGAAGATTTTCCTCTTGGTGTTGCTGCTCTTTCCAGTCTTGGCCGACCAGATGATTCAAGCACGTTGTGGATGAACTACGAGAAATTCTTTGAAGTGTGGCATGTTGATCAAGGAAGATCTAAGTTCTAGTTATGATTGGCTAACAGCTTAGTGATTCGCATTAAGTCAGATGTTTGTAGTGCCAACCTTGATGTTCATTCCAAGGTTGATGAAGTGTATAAATACTTGTTGATGAGTTGTGAAAAATCATCCTTGAGCAAAATGAGTTAAATCCAAATAAAGAATCAAAAGTAGAGTAGAGAAGAAAAGGAGTGAGACCAGTATAGAGTGAAAAGTTAGTGAAGAAGAATTTGGGGAAAAGCATAAGTTTTGTGAGCATTCAATGAAACTGAACCAGGCTTGAAGTAGATGCTATTTCTCAATTAATTCTTTCTGTTCTAAATAAATTTTGTAGGTAGTGAGCCTCTCTTTTGAGCAATGAGCTCTGGGCAGTGCACCTGAAGATATGTGCCTTCTACTTTTCTAAAGTACTTTTAACAGGATACAAATCTTTGTGGGTTAACCCCCACCGTGGTTTTTCCCTTAACTGGCTTTCCACATCAAAATCTTGGTGTCAAGTGTGTTGCTTATGTTTCTACTCATATGTTGTAGATCTATTCTTTAATGTTTACATCATTAATATGATAGTAAGTTAATAAAGAAGGTTAAAAGTAGAAAAAGTTTATTTTGTGTGACAACTGATTCACGGCCCCCTCTCAATTGTCCGGTCTAATTCCAACAATAGGTATCAGAGCCAGATCCTCTTATAAAATCTTGACCGCTTGAGGGGATCCAGGATGTTGACCTACAAGAAGGATAGTCTGAGATTTGATGGAACGAATTATTCTGTTTGGAAGAATCGCATGGAGTACCATTTGCAATGCATGGGCAATGCGTATTGGGTGATAACCAATGTTGAGTATAAACCTCCGAAGAAAGGTCCTTCAACTCCAGATCAACTCAAATATGTTGAAAATAACCTTTGAGCTAAAGCAGCCTTGTTGAGTGCCCTAATTGATTCAGAAATGACAAATGTCTTTGGACTAAAAAGTGCTCATGAAATCTAGAAAAAGTTAGAGAATCTGTATGAAGGAGATGAATTTGTCAAATGTGCCAAGCTGCAAAGTCTGAGAGGAAAGTTTGAAAATTTGAGGATGAGTGAAGATGAAAACATCACAATCTACATGCAAAAGATAGATGAATTTGTGTGTACTATTAGGTGTGCTGGTGGAACTTTGGAAGAATAAGAGATTGTATCAAAAGTGCTTAGATATTTACCTAATTCATACAAACATAAGGTTACTACTATAGAGGAGATTAGTAATATCTCAAAAGTTACAAGAGATAAACTGGTTGGCAAAATTTTAGCTTTTGAATTAAGTGAGTTTGGTGATTCTCTTCCCAAGTCTGAATCTGCATTTAAGGCCAGTGTATATGGAAAACAAAGATATGATCCAGGTAAAAGTTCTTCTACAAGATCAAATAGATTTGTGAAGACAAGGAAGGATCTTGAAGATGTTGAAATTGAAACTGCAGATCTTGAAGCTCTTCTTGCCAAAAGATTGCCAAGAGGATCCGGTAAGTATGAAGGAATATTGCCACTCAAATGTTTTGCTTGTAATAAGATTGGTCATTTTGCCTCAAGATGTCTAGAGAGGTTTTCAAAACCAAACCCTAACAGATACAAATATTAGAAGAAATGTTACTATGTCTAAGAAGCTGGAGAAGGAGTCACATATGATGAATCTGATCATGGAGTTTCCTTTGAAAATGATTGGGTGTTCATTGCTATCAAAGAAGAAGATCAGGTGTCTCCTGAATTTGCTAGCTATCCAAATATGCAAAGTACCTTAGCTGCTCAGGTTATTGAGAAAGATGAATGGGTGATTGATAGTGGATGTTCTCATCATATGACTGGGGACAAGAGTAAGTTTGTGAATTTTGAAAATTATGAAGGAGGGCTTGTGAAATTTCGAGACAACTCAGCTGGTAGAATCCATGTCAGAGGATCCATCTCTTTTGATGGTAAGAATAGAACCAATGATGTTCTGTATGTGGAAGGACTAAAACATAATCTTCTCAGTGTTGGACAAGTGGTTAACAAAGGTTATGATCTTCGATTCAAGGATGGAAAATGCAGAATCTTGGAGAGCTCCAAAACTGAAAATGCATCCAATACTCAAACTAGAGCTAACATTTTTCATTTAAATAGTTTTGGAAAAAGTTGTTTGATTGCTTAGACAAATCAAAGTTGGTTATGGAATAGGAGGATGTTTCATGTGAATTTTGATAACATTATCAAAATAAGTACCACTCAGGCTGTAAGAGATCTTCCAAAACTTGTGAAACCTAATAGCATGTGTAGAGAATGTCAATTGGGGAAACATAACAAAATTTCATTCAAAAGTAAGGAACAAGCTTCAAGTGGATGATTGGCACTGGTGTTGCAAGTATGAGGTGAACCAGTGTTGTCATTGATGTCAACATACTCATATTACATTGACAAGAAGGATTGGATGAGCTGTGTGTTGAGGATATTGAGAAAATTACCCTCAGTCAGGAACAGTGAAGAACAGTGATGAGAAGAAGGCAAATATATTGGATAGGTTGAGAACCGGAGGATGCGGATTAAAGGGTTTGCAGATATGAGTCTTGAGATGCTTCAGTCAAGTTTTCAGAGGTCCGCATGAAGACCTGAAGAAGTTATGGCTGTCTGTGTGGAACCGGTTCCGGCAAGTGCTTAGAGGTGACAGAGGATCACAGAAAGGTCCGGTGAGGTCCGGAATTGTACAATCCTAATCTGCGGATTGGAAAGAGTATTTGGGATGTCCTTGTGATGTGCCATCTCGAGTTGTGTATGATTTGGACATCCGGAAGTACCTCTTGCATTATGACAGTGGCGACAGACTGTGTTCTTGAAGTTCTGGATAAGGAGGATAAGAGATTTCAGTAAGTAAAGGAAATGCGGACGTACCTGGTCATTCAGGTAGGCTTGTGAAGTTTTCTGGATCGTGTTGAGCTTGTGTTGTTGATCCGCATTGATAGTAGAGCCCGGAATTGAAGTTATTCTTCCGGATGAAGTTCTTGCTCTATTTAGCCGACCGAATGAGTTGTTCATCCTGCGAATGTTCTTGTGGTGGTCGACCGGATGTGTTATTCATCTTGCGGATACTCTTATGATTGTTTGCCGACTTAGATGTTTGATCCTAAGTCGATGTCTTGTATAAATAACGGTCTGTGAGTTCATTTCGAGGTGTGGTGTGTGTGGATGAGTGTGGCATAGCGAAGAGAAGTGCGAAAAGCAGAACAGAGGTTTTTGGGCTTAATTGGAACTGATCCGGACATGGTAGAGATGTCATTCTCCAGTTCAAGACAGTGATTTTTATCACTTTGTAGACAGTGTGTCTCCCTGTAGGCAGTGGGCCTCTTTGTGAGCAGTGTGCTCGGGCAGTGAGCCCTAATTGGCATGTGCCATTCATTTTTCTTTATTCTTCTAACAGAGAATAATTCTTGGGTTAATCACCCCGTGGTTTTTCCCTTAACCGGGTTTTCCACGTCAAAATCTTGGTGTTCAATGTGTTGATGCTTGTCTGCTCTTGTGTTTATGCATTATGCTTTCATGGATGATTAATTGATATGCTGCTAACTAACAACAAAGAATCAAGTGTTTGAAAGAACAAGAAGTTTTATACAACTGATTCACCCCCCCCTCTCAGTTGTATGCCCTAGATCCAACAATTGGTATCAGAGCTAAGTTCCTCTGATAGGAGCTTAATCGCTTGAGGAGATCCAGGATGTCGTCATACAAGAAGGATAGTCCGAAGTTCGATGGAACCAACTTCACTCTCTAGAAAGGTCGCATGAAGTGTCACTTGGAATGTATGGGAAAAGCATACTTGGCTATGGTTTCAAAACCATATGTACCTCCACAAGGTGGTCCGACAACTCTGAATGAAATCACAGAAGCTGAAAACAATCTGCGGACCAAGGAAGCTCTTCTAAGCGCATTGAATGACTCAGATCTCTCAAATGTTATTGACCTACCAATTGCATATGAGATCCTGACTAAACTGGAACTTCTGTATGAAGGAGATGAGTTTGTCAAAAGTGCAAGGTTGCAAAGTCTGAAAGGGAAATTTGAAAGATTGAAAATGAGAGATGATGAAAACATCACTACCTTTATGCCAAGAGTGAATGAGCTGGTATGTGGAATCAGAAATGCTGGTGGAACTTTAGATGAAAATGAGATTGTCTACAAAATCCTAAGATCCCTTCCTGCTGCCTACAAAATCAAGGTTGCTGCCATTGATGAATTCAGAGCCCACACAACTGTCACAAGAGAACAACTGGCTGGCAAACTAACTGCATTTGAAATGACCGAGTTTGAAGATGATCCTCCCAAGACTGAATCTGCTTTCAAAGCCAGTACCTATGTGAAAGGCAAACAGAGATTTGATCCGGGAGAAAACTCATCAAGGAAAATGTCATGGTATGATCAAGCAAGAAGAGACATGGAAGAAGAAGAAGCAGAAACAGCTCAACTTGAAGCCCTCATTGCAAAGAGACTGCCAAGAGGATCCGGTAAGTATGAAGGAAAACTACCCTTTAAGTGTTTCAACTGCAATAAGATTGGTCATTTTGCTTCAAGATGTCCGGAAAGATCTGCAAGGTCTAATACTAACAGACAAAGGTTTCAAAAGAATTGCTATTATGTTCACGAAGAAGATGACAATGAAGGAGTAATAGATGATGAATCAGAACTAGGAAGCAAATCCGGAAATGAGTGGGTGTTTATTGCCATCAAGGAAGAAGATTCAATACTCTCTGAATCTGTCAATCACAAAGTTGTTGAAAAAGCTTTGGCTGCTCAAGTGGAAGAAAAGGATGATTGGGTTATTGACAGTGGATGTTCTCACCATATGACTGGTGACAAGAATAAGTTCTTGAATTTGGAAAGGTATGAAGGAGGAATGGTAAAGTTTGGTGACAATTCTGCTGGCAGAATCAGAGGCAGGGGAACTATTTCCTTCGATGGAAAGAGCAAAACAGGTAACGTACTGTATGTTGAAGGATTGAAGCACAATCTTCTTAGTGTTGGTCAGTTAGTGGACAAAGGCTATGATCTCCGGTTCAAAAATGGAAAATGCAGAATCTTTACAAGCTCCGGAACTGAGATTGCATCCGGTACTCAGACAAAAGGTAATATCTTTCATCTGGTTGGTTCAAATAAAAGTTGTTTGTTTGCTCAAATTGATCAGAGTTGGTTATGGCATAGAAGAATGTGCCATGTAAATTTTGATAACATCATCAAGATAAGCAATACTCAGGCCGTAAGAGATCTTCCAAAATTGATGAAACCTACAAATAGTTTGTGCAAAGAATGTCAGCTAGGTAAACAAAGCAGAGTCTCTTTCAAAAGCAAAGATCAGTCTTCTACCGGACTGTTGGAATTAGTACATACTGATCTCTGTGGTCCGACAAGAATCAAGAGTCTGCAAGGTGATAGATATTTCATGTTGTTAATTGATGATCATTCCCGGATGATGTGGGTTACCTTTCTAAAAGAAAAATCAGAAGCATTTGAGAAGTTCAAAATCTTCAAAGCTATGGTAGAGAATCAAACCGGATTGAAACTAAAGTGTCTAAGGTCTGATAGAGGTGGTGAATTTACATCTGGTGAGTTCATTGATTTTTGTGAGAAGCAGGGTATAAGGAGACAGTTGTCTGTTCCTAGGACTCCACAGCAGAATGGAGTGGTTGAGAGAAAGAACCGGACCATTCAGGAAGCTGCCAGGACAATGATGTTGGAAGCAAATGTTCCTCAAATGTTTTGGAAGGAAGCTATCAGCACTGCAGTCTACACTCTCAATCGAGTTCAAATCAGAAACAACACCGGTAAGACCCCCTATGAACTCTGGTTTGGCATCACTCCTACTGTGAAATATTTTAGAGTATTTGGTAGCAAGTGTTATATTAAAAGAGATGAAGATCTAGGAAAGTTTGATGCTAGAAGTGATGAAGGAATTTTCTTGGGTTACTCTACTCAAAGCAAAGCATACCGGTGTTACAATAAGAGATTGAGGAAGATGATAGAAAGCACCAATGTGAAAGTTGATGAAGGAATTGAGAAGCCTTCAAGATTTTATGAGTTTGATGAAGATGACCAAGACAGTGTTCAAGGACCTCAATCCTCTCCGGTGAGACAGAGTCAGCCTGATCCGGTAAATCAGGAAGAAGAGATAGGTTTGAATGAGCCTGATCAAGAAGCAGCAGTGCAGGATACTCCCAAAATTCCAAGGTATGTAAGACTGAACCACTCTGAAGATCAGATCATAGGTGACAAAAGCAAAGGTGTACAAACTAGAAGGAATGTTGCTCAAAATCAGGATGAATGTTGTCTGATTTCAAAGATTGAACCTAAAACAATAAATGAAGCCTGCAATGATGAAAACTGGACCAAAGCAATGGAAGATGAATTGATGCAAATTAAGAAAAATCATACTTGGGATCTTGTTCCCAGACCTAGAGACAGGAATGTAATTGGAACCAAGTGGGTTTTCCGGAACAAACTAAATGAAGCTGGTGAAGTAATCAGAAACAAAGCTAGATTGGTCTGCAAAGGCTACTCTCAAATAGAAGGAATTGACTTTGAAGAGACTTTTGCTCCGGTGGCAAGAATTGAAGCAGTCAGATTACTTCTTGCATTTGCTGCCTTCAAAGACTTCAAGGTATATCAGATGGATGTCAAGTGTGCCTTCCTAAATGGTGATCTGGAAGAAGAAGTCTACATTGAACAACCGGATGGATTTCAATTGTCTGATAATGATGATATGGTCTGCAAGTTGAAGAAAGCTTTGTATGGATTGAAGCAAGCCCCAAGAGCATGGTATGAAAGGTTGGATAAGCATCTTGTGCAGATTGGATTCAACAAAGGTACTGCTGACAGTAGCTTATATTTCAAAATTGATCATGAAAACATTTTGATTGTTGAAGTGTTTGTGGATGATATCATTTTTGGAGGAAGAGATAGTATGTGCAAAACTTTTGCAAATCAGATGAAAAGTGAGTTTGAAATATCTATGCTTGGTGAAATGAATTTCTTCTTGGGTCTGCAAATTACTCAAACAAAAGAAGGGATCTTCATTTCTCAGACCAAATATGTGAAAGAATTGTTAAGGAAATTTGGTATGGAAGACTCAAAGCCTATGAACACTCCTATGGCAACCGGATGTAAGTTAAGCAAAGATGATGATTCTCCAAAGGCAGATCAGACAAAGTATAGATCAATGATTGGTGGATTGTTGTATCTCACTCAAACTAGACCAGATATAATGCAGGCTGTTGGTCTTGTGGCAAGATTCCAGGCTGATCCTAGAGAATCCCATGTTATGGCAATCAAAAGAATTTTTAGGTACTTGAAAGGAACAGTTGAGTATGGTCTATGGTACCCTAGAGATCCGGATTTCTCTCTTCATGCTTACACAGATGCAGATTGGGCAGGAGATGTGGATGACCGGAAGAGCACTAGTGGTGGAGCATTCTTTTTGGGGAAGAGATTGGTTTCTTGGCTAAGCAAGAAACAAGATGCAATATCTCTGTCTACAACTGAAGTAGAATACATTGCAGCAGCAGGTAGTTGCACTCAAATCTTATGGATGAAGCAGATGCTAAGAGATATCAAAGTTGAATATAAGGAGCCTATCACAATTTTCTGTGATAATTCAAGTGCAATTAATATTTCTAAGAATCCGGTATTGCATTCTAAGACTAAGCACATATCTATCAAATTTCACTTTTTGAGAGAACAAGTAAACAAGGAAGAAGTCAGATTGGAGTATGTTCCCTCCAAGGATCAGATTGCAGATATCTTTACAAAACCTCTTCCCAAGGACTCTTTTGAATATCTCCGGGAGAAGTTAGGGGTCATGGCCCCTCCGGTGATGAACTAAGATGCACTGATGTGCATCAGTCCGGTGGATATCACAGTCATATCTTGTGATCCGGATTGATGATGGGGAGCTGCTACTAAGGGGGAGCAGCTGGTATGATTCTGATGTATTAGAATTGCAAGTATGAGCCCTTTGCCATTGATGTCAAAGGGGGAGAGAAGACATGTGAAAAACAAGTGGTTAATGATCAAAGAGAGAAGACATGTAAAAAGTTGTTGTTGATAGGGGGAGCTGTGACAGAAAGGAGAAGTTCTTGTCTTGATGGTTTTTCACATCATATGTTGCCATCAATGACAAAGGGGGAGATTGTTGCAAGTATGAGGTGAACCAGTGTTGTCATTGATGTCAACATACTCATATTACATTGACAAGAAGGATTGGATGAGCTGTGTGTTGAGGATATTGAGAAAATTACCCTCAGTCAGGAACAGTGAAGAACAGTGATGAGAAGAAGGCAAATATATTGGATAGGTTGAGAACCGGAGGATGCGGATTAAAGGGTTTGCAGATATGAGTCTTGAGATGCTTCAGTCAAGTTTTCAGAGGTCCGCATGAAGACCTGAAGAAGTTATGGCTGTCTGTGTGGAACCGGTTCCGGCAAGTGCTTAGAGGTGACAGAGGATCACAGAAAGGTCCGGTGAGGTCCGGAATTGTACAATCCTAATCTGCGGATTGGAAAGAGTATTTGGGATGTCCTTGTGATGTGCCATCTCGAGTTGTGTATGATTTGGAGGTCCGGAAGTACCTCTTGCATTATGACAGTGGCGACAGACTGTGTTCTTGAAGTTTCGGATAAGGAGGATAAGAGATTTCAGTAAGTAAAGGAAATGCGGATGTACCTCATCATTCAGGTAGGCTTGTGAAGTTTTCTGGATCGTGTTGAGGTTGTGTTGTTGATCCGCATTGATAGTAGAGCCCGAAATTGAAGTTATTCTTCCGGATGAAGTTCTTGCTCTGTTTAGCCGACCGAATGAGTTGTTCATCCTGCGAATGTTCTTGTGGTGGCCGACCGGATGTGTTATTCATCTTGCGGATACTCTTATGATTGTTTGCCGACTTAGATGTTTGATCCTAAGTCGATGTCTTGTATAAATAACGGTCTGTGAGTTCATTTCGAGGTGTGGTGTGTGTGGATGAGTGTGGCATAGCGAAGAGAAGTGTGAAAAGCAGAACAGAAGTTTTTGGGCTTAATTGAAATTGATCCGGACATGGTAGAGATGTCATTCTCCAGTTCAAGACTGTGATTTTTATCACTTTGTAGACAGTGTGTCTCCCTGTAGGCAGTGGGCCTCTTTGTGAGCAGTGTGCTCGGGCAGTGAGCCCTAATTGGCATGTGCCATTCATTTTTCTTTATTCTTCTAACAGAGAATAATTCTTGGGTTAATCACCCCGTGGTTTTTCCCTTAACCGGGTTTTCCACGTCAAAATCTTGGTGTTCAATGTGTTGATGCTTGTCTGCTCTTGTGTTTATGCATTATGCTTTCATGGATGATTAATTGATATGCTGCTAACTAACAACAAAGAATCAAGTGTTTGAAAGAACAAGAAGTTTTATACAACTGATTCACCCCCCCTCTCAGTTGTATGCCCTAGATCCAACAACTGGTACATACTAATCTCTGTGGTCCTGTTAGAATTAGGAGTGTCCAAGGAGATAGATATTTCATGTTACTGATTGATGATTACTCTAGGATGATGTGGGTAACTTTCCTAAAAGAAAAATTAGAAGCTCTTAACAAATTTAAGTTGTTCAAAGTGATGGTGGAAAATGAGATTGGTGAAAAATTGAAATGTCTGAGATCTGACAGAGGTGGAGAATTTACTTCCAGTGAGTTTGATGCTTTCTGTGAAAAGCATGTTGTAAGGCCCGCCCTTGTCCGACTGGTGTGTATCCTATTATTCACCTAGCTCTAGATTAAAATGATAAAATGATTGATTATTATATAATATGGTTGCCAGATGGATATAGGTAGTGATTGGTTATACATCCTCATTAATATGTTTAATTTGCTTCGGCTATGATATGTATATGTGGAATTAACTTTGAGATTGAGTGTGCAGGTATTTCTAACAAAACCACAGATATTGGAGATCATTCCGCACCTTATGTTGTAATCCCTTGTGAAGCTGATCTAGTTCCATGAGGAATCAACTCTGTGTTTGGTGCAATGTTGTAATGTTGTAATATTGTCTTGCATGAGGTTGAATGGGTTAGGTCTACCCTTTTGTAAAATTGAATTATGATTTGTGTTGTAAGAATTGTATTTGAATTTATTTTTTTTTAATTTAAATTTTTGAGACCCTTTTCTTGTGTCTTAACTTGACCCTGGGTGTCATAACTAAGTTTAAATTGACCCTGGGTTATACCCCATGGGTCTAGGGTCACTTTTGACTTGGGTAACCCTTGGTTAACCTTTGTATGGTCACCTTAACTTCACAGTAAAGTTAAGTGACGAATTTGGAGGCATGGGAAGGATAGGATGAGTGGGACCAACACTCAACTCCATCCTTTTCTCCATTTTCAAGGCTTGAAATGACTCCATGGTCCACCAATAATGTAGGGGCTTATCTTCTTGTTCCCTCACTTTTGGTGAGAGTCCCTATGAAGTGGTGTGGTCCTTCATGAGTGGGGTTATTTTTTAATCCCACTTGGGATAGTGGGGATATTTTTTAATTCCACTTGGGATAGTGGGGATATTTTATTAATTCCACTTGGGATAGTGGGGATATTTTTTTAATTCCACTTGGGATAGTGGGGTTATTTAAATATTACAATCTTTAAAAAAATGAATTTTTAATTCATCCACTATGAATTTAAAATTCACAAATAATGAGAGCCCTTGATTTCAATTTTGATCCTCACCCTCCATCATCTTTTCAAAAATCTATAAATAAGACCCTTCTCTAAGCAATTAGAGAAGACTGGATTTTGCAGGGGAACTTGATTCTTGCAGGGGAACTTCATTCTTGTAGGGGGACTTCATTCTTGCATTCTTATCATGCCTAATTTCCTTTAGGAAATCTTCTTCTGGCATCCTCATAATGCCCAATTCCTTCTCTATTCTCCTCTTCATAGCCTCATAATGCCAAAATTATTCTAGCCATCCTATATCCTCCATTCATTATCCCTTGCTTGTGATCATAGAGATATTGTTTTTTTTTAGAAGGGAGATTTGGAGAGGAAGCTGGAGAGGAACTCTACATCAAATTCATCCATTAAAGGGCTTTTTAAGGTTGTATTTCAAGGCCTGTCCTTTGCATTTTCTATTTATTGCATGATGGATTTGTGAAATGAAATTTGATTTGTTGTGTTGTAAATTATGTAATTGTGGGAAATTTATTTGGGTGTTGACAGAGCTTCTTCCACTTGGGAGAAATGCTCATCAAGTGTGGGGTAGGGGAGGAGTGATCCTCCTCGAGTACATGCCTTGATTCTTTTGAGATGTTGAAAGCCTTGAAGACATTTGTGTGACTTTAGGAAATTGTGTTATTTGGCTTGAGAGTCAAAATATGAACTCCTTGGAATCTTTGTTGGCAAGTTAGCTTGAGGCCATGAGAAGGAAACTGTGTTGAAATTTAATTGAAGGGTGACACTCTAGAGTTGAGTGTGTCTACTCTCCTACCCCTCTTTAAACTCACAGTGGATGAGTTTTGTGTTGTGTAAATATCTATGGGTGTATTTGTGTTTTGGTGTGTTGTTTTTTATTTTGTTGTGAAGTGGTATTGAATCCCCTAGGTGTGTGGATGATCTCCCTAGCTCGGGGGTGACCCTCTTGTGGGTCTATGGTAGGGAGGAGAGAAGCTTGTGTGGTGTTTCTTCCCTTGTGTGATATACAGGTTTTCTGGGAGCTTATGGTGAAGCTTGGAGAAGATTATTGGATCTTAGAAAATATTTTATTTTCCTTTACTCTTAAGGGAGCTTGGTCTTTTAATAGCTTCATCCTTGTTGATTTTACAAGAGGAGAACATTCTCTCTCTTTCATTGTATAATTTGATATTTTGGAGTTGTGAGGAAATTACTTCCTTATTGTATTGATAGTTGTAGTTTTATTGTTCGTTTAGTTTTGCCATTTGAAAAGGAAATAAAATTGGATTAAAGTTGTGTAATTGAGTTAAATAGAAACTAATCTCATATTAAAAGTTTGCCTTAATATGAATAGTGAATAGTAACAGAATAGTGAATAGTGAATAGTAAAAGTGAATAGTGAATAGTGAATAGTAAAAGTGGGATTTTATTTATGCATATTGTATAATACGAATTGAATAGATGCTTAAACTTAGAGTTGCAATTCGGAAATACAATGTTTATATTTGTAAAAAAAAAAAAATTAACTCTTTGCTCTATTTTTAATGATTTATTGGATAGTAATATGTTTTAACAAATTATATATATATATATATATATATATATATATTATATATACTCTATACTTTCTTTACAGTTAAGGAACTTATCAATGAAATTGTGAGTTAAAGTGAATTGAGATAATGGCGGTATATATACATACATACATCCATACATACGTACATATATATATATATATTTAAATTAAATTTTAGAGAAATGGAAGAGAGGGCAAATGATCGTGCTTTGTTGAAAAATGATCTATCACCTAAAACAACTGTTGTACAAATGTAATTCATGAGTGTAATACCCCGCTAACAACTACTTTGTTTACTCCTTAAGCATACGCCACCGAGCACGCTTACGCATGCGAGGGGGTTTTCAGAGTTGTAAGAGAAAATTTTTGATAGTTTGTATCATGACCACATGACGCATGTGGACATGACACGCTGAATACGTGTTGTGACTGCATGGGAAATGTGGGCATGACACATGTCATAAAAAAATAGTTATCTGCTCCTAGGACTCCCCAACAAAATGGAGTTGTGGAAAGAAAGAACCGGACCATTCAAGAAGTTGCGAGGACCATGATGATGGAAACAAATGTTCCTCAAGTTTATTGGAGAGAAGCTGTGAGTACTGCTGTCTACACTCTTAACCGGGTGTAGATCAAAGGCAATTCTAGTAAGACCCCTTATGAACTATGGTTTGGTCATCCTCCTACTATGAGATATTTCAGAGTTTTTGGTAGTAAATGCTATATCAAAAGAGATGAGGATTTAGGCAAGTTTGATGCAAGAAGTGATGAGAGAATATTTTTGGGGCACTCTACTCAAAGTAAGGCTTATTGGTGCTTTAACAAGAGGTTGAAAAAGATTGTTGAAAGTGCTAATGTTAGAGTTGATGAGAGCAAGGAAGGACATTCCAGGTTCTACAGATATGATTTAGATGATCAACATGAAAGTCAAAGTCAAGGAAGGTTAGTTCAAACTCTGACTCAAATTTCGATTGATCTGAAAACTCCAGGAACTTAAGAAAATAATACAGATGTTGAGGAACAATCTCAAGAAATAGAAGTTCAAACAATTCCCAAAACCCCCAAGTATGTAAGGCTGAATCATCCTAAAGATTAGATCATAGGGGATAAGAGTAAAGGTGTTCGAACTAGGAGAAAAATTTCTGAAGATCAAGAGGAAATTTTTTTGATTTCAAAAATTGAACCTAAATCAGTAGGTGAAGCCTGCAATGATGAAAACTTGGTAAAAGAAATGGAAGAAGAATTGATGCAAATTGAAAAGAATCACACTTGGGATCTTGTTCCTAGACCTGAGGACAAAAAGGTGATTGGAACCAAATGGGTCTTCCAAAATAAACTAAATGAAGATGGTGAAGTTGTGAGAAACAAACCAAGGTTGGTATGCAAAGGCTATTCTCAAGTGGAAGGAATTGATTTTGAAGAAACTTTTGCTCCGGTGGAAAGAATAGAAGTAGTCAGATTATTTCTTTCATTTGCTGCCTTCAGAGATTTTAAAATTTATCAGATGGATGTCAAATCAACATTCCTGAATGGAGAATTGGAGGAAGAGGTTTACATTGAGCAACCAGAAGGACTTCAGTTGTCTGATCAGAGAGATATGGTCTGCAGACTAAGAAAAGTATTGGATGGACTCAAGCAAGCCCGAAGAGCCTAGTATGCAAGATTGGATAAGCATTTTCTTAAACTAGGATTTAGCAAAGGTACCACTAATAGTAATCTTTACTTTAAGATTAATCATGAGGACATCCTGATGGTCTTTGTTGATGATATCATTTTTGGTGGAAATGAATGTATGTGCAAAGCATTTGTTGATCAGATGAAAAGTGAATTTGAGATGTCAATGTTTGGTGACATGAATTTCTTCCTAGGTCTGTAAATTGTTTAGTCAGATAAATGTATCTTTATATCTCAGTCCAAGTATGTGAAAGAATTGCTGAAGAAGTTTGGAATGGAAGATTCAAAGCCAGTAGGTAAACCTATGGTAATTGGATGTAAGTTAAGCAAAGATGATGACTCCCCCAAGGCAAATCAGAAAAGGTATAGATCAATGATTGGAGGATTGCTCTATCTGACTCAGACCAGACCTGACATCATGAATGCCGTTGGACTTGTTGCTAGATTTCAAGCCGATCCAAAAGAATCCCATGTTGTGGCAGTCAAAAGAATATTCAGATATCTCAAAGGGACAATTGATTATGGATTGTGGTATCCAAAGGATAATGACTTCACGCTTCATGCATATACAGATGTTGATTGGGTAGGAGATGTGGATGACAGGAAAAGTACTAGTGGCAGTGCATTCTTCTTTGGAAGAAGATTGGTCTCTTAGATGAGTAAAAAGAAAGAGGCAATATCTTTGTCTACTGCAGAGGCAAATAATATAGTAGCATCAAATAATTGTACTCAAGTTCTGTGAATGAACCAAATGTTGAAGGACATCAAAATTGTGTTTGAGGAGCCAGTTACATTCTTCTGTGATAATTCTAGTGCAATAAGCATCTCAAAGAATCCGGTGTTGCATTCAAAGACAAAACATATATCTATCAAGTTTCATTTCTTGAGAGAGAAGGTAAATGAGAATGAAGTCAAGTTGGAGTTTGTGTCTTCCAAAGATCAGATTGTAGATATCTTCACTAAGCCTCTTCCCAAGGATACTTTTCAGTATCTCATAGAGAAGTTAGGGGTTATTACCCCTCTGGATCAAAACTAAGATGCACTAAGGTGCATCAGTTTGGTGGAATTCACAGTCATATCTTGTGATTCAGATTGATGTTAAGGAGATGCTACTCAGGAGGAGTAGTCCGTATGCAAATGATGGGATTAGTCTGAAACAAAAAGGGAGAAAGTATTGCAAATATGTGCACTTTTCCATTGATGTCAAAGGGGGAGAGAAGTTCATGTGAAAAACTAGTTGCTAATAAAAGGGGGAGCAGTGAAGAAATAAATTGAAGAAGTAAGAAGAGAAAGGGGGAGAAGTTCTTGTCTTGATGGTTGAATTTAGTTTTTCACATCATATGTTTCCATCAATGACAAAGGGGGAGATTGTTGCAAATATGTGCTTAAGTGGTGTTGTCATTGATGCCAACATATCCTTGTTGCCATTGGTGTCAACTGTATCCTATTTGCTGCCTATTTAGAAGACCAGATTGTTGAGGATATTGAGAAAATTAATGGAGATCAATATATGTGGACCATATGACTTTATAGATGTTTGTCTAAAGAAGCTCTAGTTAATATTTGAGAGGTTCACATTAAGATCTAAAGAAGTTATAGCTATCTAAGTAAAATCAGTTCCTGCATTATTCAAGAGAGACAAAGTTATAGGAAAGAGGTCCGGATTGCTTCGATAATGTAAAATTATGATCTACGAATCTAGAGGCATGTTTGGGAAGTTAGTGTGTATCATCCATTCAAGTTGTTCATGGTTTGGAGTTCTACAAGCAATCTTTCTAATGTGACAGTCATGGCAGATAGTGTTCTTGACGTTCCAGAGGAAGATGCAAGTGATTCAGATAATTTAGATGAGTGCAGATGTTTATGTTGAATTCAATGTGCTTGTGGAAGTCTCTGGATCGTGTGACTACTATGTTGGAGGTCCGCATTGAAGTTTGAGCTTGTCAATGAAGATTTTCCTCTTGGTGTTGCTGCTCTTCCCGGTCTTGGCTGACAGTATGATTCAAGCATGTTGTGGATGATCTAAGAGCAATTCTTTGAAGCATGGCATGTTGATCAAGGAAGATTTGAGTCCCAATTATGATTGGTCGACAACTTAGTGATTCACATTAAGTCAGATGTTTGTAGTGCCAACCTTGATGTTCATTCCAAGGTTGATAAAGTGAATAAATACTTGTTGATGAGTTGTGGAAAATCATCCTTGAGTGAAATGAAATAAATCTGAATAAAGGATTAGAAGTAGAGTAGAGAAGAAAATGAATGAGAGCAGTATAAAGTGAAAAGTCAGTGAAGAAGAATTTGGGGCAAAGAAGAAGTTTTTTGAGCATTTAATGAAACTGAACCAAGCATGAAGTAGATGTTATTTCTCAGTTAATTCTTTCTATTCTAAATAAATTATGTAGGCAGTGAGCCTCTCTTTTGAGTAGTGAGCTCTGGGCAATGCACCCGAAGGCATGTACCTTATACTTTTCTAAAGTACTTTTAAAAGGGTACAAATCTTTGTGGGTTAGCCCCCACCATGATTTCTCCCTTAATTGGGTTTCCACGTCAAAATCTCGGTGTCGAGTGTGTTGCTTATGTTTATGCTCATATGTTGTTGATCTATGCTTTAATGTTTACATCATTAATCTGATAGTAAGTTAATAAAGAAGGTTGAAAGTAGAAAAAGTTTATTTTGTGTGACAACTAATTCACCCCCCTCTCAGTTGTCTAGTCTAATTTCAACAATTGGTATCAGAGCCAGATCCTCTTATAAAAGGTTGACCGCTTGAGGAGATCTAGGATGTCAGCCTATAAGAAGGATAGTCTAAGAATTGATGGAACAAATTATTCTGTTTGGAAGAATCGCATGGAGTGCCATTTGCAATGCATGGGTGATGCCTATTGGGTGATAACCGGTGTTGAGTATAAACCTCCGGAGAAAGTTCCTTCAACTCCAGATCAACTCAAAGATGCTGAAAATAACCTTCAAGGTAAAGAAGCCTTGTTGAGTGCCTTGACTAATTCAGAAATGACAAATGTCTTTGGACTAAAAACTGCTCATGAAATCTAGAAAAGTTGGAGAATCTGTATGAAGGCAATGAATTTGTCAAATGTGCCAAGCTGCAAAGTTTGAGAGGAAAATTTGAAAATTTGAGGATGAGTGAAGATGAAAACATCACAATATACATGCAAAAGATAAATGAACTTGTGTGTGGTATCAAGTGTGCTGGTGGAACTTTGGAAGAATAAGAGATTGTATCAAAAGTGCTCAGATCTTTACCTAATTCATACAAACATAAGGTTGCTGCTATAGAGGAGATCATAACAGTCTCAGAAGTTACAAGAGATCAACTTGTTGGCAAAATTTGAGCTTTTGAATTAAGTGAGTTTGGTGATTCTCTTCCCAAGTCTGAATTTGCATTTAAGGCCAGTGTATATGGAAAACAAAGATATGATCTGGGTGAAATCTCTTCTACAAGATCAAACAGATTTGTGAAGACAAGGAAGGATCTTGAAGATGTTGAAATTGAAACTATAGATCTTGAAGCTCTTCTTGCCAAAAGATTGCTAAGAGGATCTAGTAAGTATGAAGGAAAATTGCCACTCAAATATTTTGCTTGTAATAAGATTGGTCATTTTGTCTCAATACGTCCCGAGAGGTTTTCAAAACCAAACCCTAACAGATACAAAAATCAAAAGAAATGTTACTATGTCCAAGAAGCTGGAGAAGGAGTTATAGATGATGAATCTGATCATGGAGGTTCCTCTAAAAATGATTGGGTGTTCATTGGTATTAAAGAAGAAGATCCAGTGTCTACTGAATCTGCTAGCTATGCAAATATGGAAAGTGCCTTGGCTACTTAGGTTATTGAGAAAGATGAATGGGTGATTGATAGTGGATGTTCTCATCATATGACTAGAGACAAGAGTAAGTTTGTGAATTTTGAAAATTATGAAGGAGGGCTTGTGAAATTTCAAGACAACTCAGCTGGTAGAATTTGTGGCAGAGGATCCATCTCTTTTGATGGTAAGAATAGCACCAATGATATTCTGTATGTGGAAGGACTGAAACATAATCTTCTCAGTGTTGGACAAGTGGTTGACAAAGGTTATGATCTTAGATTCAAGGATGGAAAATGTAGAATCTTGGAGAGCTCCAGAACTGAAAATGCATCCAATACTCAAACTAGAGGTAACATTTTTTATTTAAGTAGTTCTGGCAAGAGTTGTTTGATTGCGCAGACAGATCAAAGTTGGTTATGGCATAGGAGGATGTGTCATGTGTATTTTGATAACATTGTCAAAATAAGTACCACTCAGGCTGTAAGAGATCTTCCAAAACTTGTGAAACCTAATAGCATGTGTACAGAACGTCAATTGGGGAAACAAAACAAAATTTCATTCAAAAGTAAGGAACAAGCTTCAAGTGGACGATTGGAACTAGTACATACTGATCTCTGTGGTCCTGCTAGAATTAGGAGTGTGCTAGGAGATAGATATTTCATGTTGCTGATTGATGATTATTCCAGGATGATATGGGTAACTTTCCTAAAAGAAAAATCAGAAGCTCTTAACAAATTTAAGGTGTTCAAAGTGATGGTGGAAAATGAGATTGGTGAAAAATTGAAATGTTTGAGATCTGACAAAGGTGGAGAATTTAATTCTGGTGAGTTTGATGCTTTCGGTGAAAAGCATGGCATAAAAAGATAGTTATCTGCTCCTAGGACTCCCCAACAAAATGGAGTTGTGGAAAGAAAGAACCAAACCATTCAAGAAGCTGCCAGGACCATGATGATGGAAATAAATGTTCCTCAAGTTTATTGGAGAGAAGCTATGAGTACTGCTATCTACACTCTTAACTGAGTGCAGATCAAAGGCAATTCTGGTAAGACCCCTTATCAACTATGGTTTGGTCATCCTCCTACTGTGAGATATTTCAAAGTTTTAGGTAGTAAATGCTATATCAAAAGAGATGAGGATTTAGGCAAGTTTGATGCAAGAAGTGATGAGGGAATATTTTTGGGATACTCTACTCAAAGTAAGGCTTACCGGTGCTTTAACAAGAGGTTGAAAATGATTGTTGAAAGTGCTAATGTTAGAGTTGATGAGAGCAAGGAAGGACATTCCAGGTTCTGCAGATATGATTCAGATGATCAAGATGTAAGTCAAAGTCAAGGAAGGTTAGTTCAAACTCTGACTAAGATTTAGATTGATCTAGAAACTTCAGGAACTCAAGAAAATAGTACAAATGTTGAGGAACAAGCTCAAGAAATAGAAGTTCAAGCAATTCCCAAAACCCCCAGGTATGTAAGGCTGAATCATCTTGAAAATCATATCATAGGAGATAAGAGTAAAGGTGTTCAAACTAGGAGAAAAATTTCTAAAGATTAAGAGGAAATTTGTTTGATTTCAAAAATTAAACCTAAATCAGTAGGTGAAGCCTGCAATGATGAAAACTGGGTAAAAGAAATGGAAGAAGAATTGATGTAAATTGAAAAGAATCACACTTGGGATCTTGTTCTAGACTTGAGGACAAAAATGTGATTGGAAGAAAATGAGTCTTCCAAAATAAACTAAATGAAGATGGTGAAGTTGTGAGAAACAAAGCAAGGTTGGTATGCAAAGGCTATTCTCAAGTGGAAGGAATTGATTTTGAAGAAACTTTTGCTTTGGTGGCAAGAATAGAAGCACTCAGATTATTTCTTGCATTTGTTGCCTTCAGCGAATTTAAAATTTATCAGATGAATGTCAAATTAGCATTCCTGAATGGAGAATTGGAGGAAGAGGTTTACATTGAGCAACCAAAAGGATTTTAGTTGTTTGATCAAAGAGATATGGTCTATAGACTAAGAAAAGTATTGTATGGACTCAAGCAAGCCCCAAGAGACTAGTATGCAGGACTGGATAAGCATTTGCTTAAACTAGAATTTAGCAAAGGTACCACTGATAGTAATCTTTACTTTAAGATTAATCATGAGGACATCCTAATTATTGAGGTCTTTGTTGATGATATCATTTTTTGTGGAAATGAATGTATGTGCAAAGCACTTGTTGATTAGATGAAAAGTGAATTTGAGATGTCAATGTTTGGTGAGATGAATTTCTTCCTAGGTCTACAAATTGTTCAGTCAGATAAATGTATCTTTATTTCTCAATCCAAGTATATGAAACAATTGCTAAAGAAGTTTGGAATGGAAGATTCAAAGCTAGTAGGTACACCTATGGTAACTGGATGTAAGTTAAACAAAGATGATGACTCCCCCAAGGCAAATCAGAAAAGGTATAGATCAATGATTAGAGGATTGCTCTATCTAACTCAGACCGGACATGACATCATGAATGTCGTTGGACTTGTTGCTAGATTTCAAGCTGATCCAAAAGAATCCCATGTTGTGGAAATCAAAAGAATATTCAAATATCTCAAGGGGACAATTGATTATGGATTGTGGTATCCAAAGGATAATGACTTCACTCTTCATGCATATATAGATGCTAATTAGGCAGGAGATGTGGATGACAGGAAAAGTACTAGTGGGGGTGCATTCTTCTTGGGAAGAAGATTGGTCTCTTGGATGAGCAAAAAGCAAGAGGCAATATCTATGTCTATTGCAGAGGCAGAGTATATAGCAGCAACAAATAATTGTACTTAAGTTCTGTGAATGAAGCAAATGTTGAAGGACATCAGAATTGTGTTTGAGGAGCCAGTCATAATCTTCTATGATAATTCTAATGCAATAAGCATCTCAAAGAATCTGGTGTTGCATTCAAAGACAAAACATATATTTATCAAGTTTCATTTCTTGAGAGAGAGGGTAAATGAGAATGAAGTCAAGTTGGAGTTTGTGTCTTCCAAAGATTAGATTGTAGATATCTTCACTAAGCCTCTTCCCAAGGATACTTTTGAGTATCTTAGAGAGAAGTTAGGGGTTATTACCCCTCTGAATCAGAACTAAGATGCACTAAGGTGCATCAGTCTGGTGGAATTCACAGTCATATCTTGTGATCTGGATTGATGTTAAGGAGATGCTACTCAGAGGAGTAGTAAGTATGCAAATAATGGGATCAGTCTGAAAAAAAAGGGACAAAAGATTGCAAATATGCACCCTTTGCATTGATGTCAAAGGGGGAGAGAAGTTCATGTGAAAAACTAGTTGCTAATAAAAGGGGGAGCAGTGAAGAAAGAAATTGCAAAAGTAAGAAGAGAAAGGAGGAGAAGTTCTTGTCTTGATGGTTGAATTTAGTTTTTCACATCATATGTTTCCATCAATGAAAAAGGGAGAGATTGTTGCAAATATGTGCTTAAGTGGTGTTGTCATTGATGCCAACATATCCTTGTTGCCATTGGTGTCAACTGTATCCTATTTTACTGCATGTTTAGAAGACCGGATTGTTGAGGATATTGAGAAAATTAATGGAGATCAATATATGTGGACCATATGGCTTTGTAGAGGTTTGTCTAAAGAAGCTCGAGTTAAGATTTGAGAGGTTGGCATTAAGATCTGAAGAAGTTATAGCTATCTGAGTAAAATCGGTTCTTGCATTATTCAGGAGAGATAGAGTGACAAGAAAGAGGTCCAGATTGCTCTAGTAATGTAAAATTATGATCTACAGATCTAGAGGCATGTTTAGGAAGTCAGTGTGTATCATCTATTCAAGTGGTTTGTGGTTTGGAGATCTGCAAGCAATATTTCTAATGTGACAGTCATGGCAGATAGTGTTCTTGAGGTTTTGGAGGAAGATACAAGTGATTCAGATAATTTGGATGAGTGTGAATGTTTTTGTTGAATTTAATGTGCTTGTGGAAGTCTTTGGATTGTGTGACTACTATGTTGTGAGTCCGCATTGAAGTTTGAGCTTGTCAATGAAGATTTTCCTCTTGGTGTTGTTGCTCTTCCCAGTCTTGGCCGATGGGATGATTCAAGCATGTTGTGGATGATCTAAGAGTAATTCTTTGAAGCATGGCATGTTGATCAAGGAAGATTTGAGTCCTAGTTATGATTGGTCGATAGCTTAGTGATTTGCATTAAGTTAGATGTTTGTAGTGCCGACCTTGATGTTCATTCCAAGTTTGATGAAGTGTATAAATACTTGTTGATGAGTTGTGGAAAATCATCCTTGAGATAAATGAATTAAATCCAAATAAAGGATCAGAAGTAGAGCAGAGAAGAAAAGGAGTGAGAGTAGTATAGAGTGAAAAGTTAGTGAAGAAGAATTTGGGACAAAGCCGAAGTTTTGTGAACATTCAATGAAACTAAACCAGGCATGAAGTTAGATGCTATTTCTCAGTTAATTCTTTCTATTCTAAATAAATTCTATAGGTAGTGAGCCTCTCTTTTGAGCAGTGAGCTCTGGGTAGTGCACCCGACGGCATGTGCCTTCTACTTTTCTAAAGTACTTTTAATAGGGTACAAATCTTTGTGGATTAACCCCCATCGTGGTTTTTCCCTTAACCGGGTTTCCACATCAAAATCTCGGTGTCAAGTGTGTTGCTTATGTTTTTGCTCATATGTTTTTGATCTATTCTTTAATGTTTACATCATTAATTTGATAGTAGGTTAATAAAGAAGGTTAAAAGTAGAAAAAGTTTATTTTGTGTGATAACTGATTCACCCCCCCTCTCAGTTGTCCAGTCTAATTCTAACAATTGCAACTCTAGTACAGAGAATTATAACCTTAGAAGTAGAACAATATGCTCTTGAAAGAAGACAGAAGTCATATGACAACATCTGAAGTGAACAAGACCAAGGGGATCTCAGAATCCCCCTATCTCAACTATTACTCAATAAATGCAATTAATGACACGTACCTGAATGAGAACCCTCCTATTCAAAATAATCCAACAATGTTGGGAAATCAAGCAAATCAGACAATAGATTACCAAAAGCCTCCTATGGAGTTGATTCTATCAACCCCCCGTAAAGTGCCTTTCTTGGGACATACCTGGAGTACTTGAAAGAACCACTTGACTTAAACATAAGAAGTGTTCAGTTGCCTCAACCGTTACCTGATATCTTAAAGTTCAAAGGGGAGGGTGATCCAAACTCACATATCAAAGCTTATACCATTACGATAAGAGAACTCGTTCCTTCGGATGGGGTTGTCACCAAGATCTTTCCAAAGACCCTCAAAGGAATAGCTCTAGATTGGTACTATGATCTACTAGAAGATTCAATCCACTCATTTAGACAACTAATCAAAGAGTTTGTCATGGCATTTGACATGAACAAACTCATCAAAATAGGGATCAGAGAACTCCTGACCATGAAACAAGAATCAAATGAATCTATAGCCCACTTTGTTACCAGATGGAGACAAGTCCTCTAGTCCTCAACCAGTGCCCCAAACATTAACCATCGTGAGTTATGCAACCTTTTCTTACAAGCCTTAAACAATGATATGAGAGAAGACGTTAAGAAGTTACCATACAAATCCTATGAAGAAGCATTGGAAAGTGCTTTGAGGGTTGATCAAGGCACCATTGATAATGGAAGAAGGGTCTAGAGTTCAAATGGAAAACTAATGAAGGAGGACACAGGGAATAATGCCCCTGTCATTAAAATTCTAAAAAATAATAGAAATGCAACAATAGATGGGGTGACAGATCAACCCCCTGTCTGAAAAGTAAGAGATGATTATAATGGAAGAACTATTACCCTACCAACATCAATGCAATTGATCACCCAAGAAACAACACATATTTCCCAAGGGACACCTATCAAAATTGGAATCGTAATGGGAAGGGTAATGATGGAAGGTATGAAAGACCCCCATATGAGTACAACCAATTTTGTTCTTTTCATAGAACAAGGGGGTACAACATAGAATCCTATAGGGAGTATAATTGATTCATAGAGAGATTACCAGAGGACCAACAACTGTTGTTCATAGAGATGTCCTTTAACCCACAAGAGGTCACTCTAGATAACAAGGGCACAAGACAAACCCAAGCCTCGATAGCTCCATAGAATGCTAACATGAGAATCTATTAGGACCCATTTCCTATGCATAAGGATATAGAGGCAACAAATCAAAATGAAGGCACTTAGGGCGACAAAACCAATATTCCACCACAATCAGGACAAAAAAGAGAAGCTAGGATGTTGGGGTTGGTCGAGATACTACATAGAAAAGAAGAGGAAGGAGATCCTGACAATGAACAAGAGGAAATGCATGAAACCACTGTCTTGGTGGTGGAGCCAATACCAACACCGATTGGTCCCTATGAACTCATTGAAGACTTAAAGAAAACCTACATACACATATCGTTCATTGACCTTCTTAGGAATTCCCCCTCTCATCGTTCAACACTATTGAAATCAATAGGGTTGAAGTATCTCAATCAAATTACTCCTCCACCTAGCAAGCAAATCAACCATGTGGATTTCGACATAAGCCCACCAAATTCTAAACTCAAAGACCTAGGTTTCTTCTTTGATCTAAAGCATATGCCTTTCGAGGTAGAATTAACCAAGAAAGGAGACCGTATGTTGTACTTGCAAGTATAGATCTATGATACCTACATTAAAAGGACATTAATAGATGATGGGGTGGTAGTAAACATAGTTCTATTCTCTCTTCTAGAGAGAATGGGTTATGGGCATGCTAATATCACCGCTTCCCAAGACACTCTAAGTGGGTACGATAATTTAAAGGCCTCTACAATAGGAAACATCACACTTCTTGTAACTCTAGGGCCTAAGACTGTCCCAACTACATTTTATGTCATCGACAAGGACACAAGATATAATTTGCTTCTTGGAAGACCATGGATACACAGGATGAGGGCTGTGCCATCTACGCTATTTTAGGAGGCTTAATTCCTACATCTAGGGAAGGTATACGTCATGAAAGGATACCCAGAACCTTTTAGCATGCTAAATTCAAACACATCAAACAAATATATAGGCATCCCCATAGATTATGAACTTCCTACAAATAATCTTTTAGTTCCTAGTCCTACTCCCTAGTCAATATGCATCAAGAGGACAGAGATCCCATAAAAGACTATAAATAACGCAGAGATGAAAGCGCTAGAAAGCAATATATTACCATTACAAAAAGAGGTTATTCCCAAAGAAAAAGTAGCAAGAATAATGGAATGGATAGAGAAATATGGACCTCTCCAATTCCCTCTAGAAGTCCTCATGATTAATGTGTAACTGGCATACAAACTCTTTCCTTGCATAGGGGAGAAGCCTCACAAGACCAAAGGACCAATATTTGAAACAACTACGTTGGATTTGAGATATGCAGACCCTCACACTTTCTCAAATCCTGAAGATGATGTGATAGAGAGTTATACTCCTCTATCACCCTTGACTGAATCACGTATCCCTGAAACACCAGAAGAAAGTGAGTCATATGAACCTCTCACACCAACAAAAGTGTCATATAGACCATTAACACCTATGGAAGATCTATATTTTATTGTCAACAAATCAACCAATGTAATAGGAGTTCTCCCAAGGATGTTCATGGTATCTCAGCCACAAATGCAACCCACCACCTCTACCTTAGTTCAATCAAATGAGATTGATGAGTGGGAAGCACCCTTAGTGCAAATTGAAATGCTTGAGAGATTCCCAGATGAAGATGAAGAGAGTGAGGGTACATTTCGTAAAGAATGGAAAATGCGAGTGTTAGTTAGAACTGATGATCCTATCATTTTTGAACTACTATGAAGCTATATTGGATATTCTATCAATTTGAGACCCGAGCCCAATGGGAGGACAAGTATAAGCTTTGTCCCTCCTGATGAGCAAAGGGAACCTCAAACTCCCTTAGAATTATTCTAGTTTTTACAAAAAATTCAAAGTAGACAAGATGTAAAGATTTACATGCAAGAGCAATTCAACATGATGATGGAATTGTTAAGATGCGATATAGTCCTGTATTAGACCCCTTCCCATCAACAAGCCTTCCAAGATTTGCTCCATCTCACATTACCAAGAAAAACCACTGAGCTAGAAGTAGTAGAATTAAATGATAAACCCTATAGAGTAGGAGAGCTTGTCCTAAGAAGAGGTAGCACAAAAAACAAAAAGAGAAGACAAAAGAGAACGTTCCCAGAGGACTGGAAAGGTCTTATATGGTTAAGGAAGACGTCAAAAATAGTGTCTATCTCTTGTGCATGATGGAGGGAGAGAAATTTGGTGAAATAGTCAATGCCTTTCACCTCAAGAAATACTATGTCTAAAAATCATAAAACATAAAAAATACCAAAAAAATCAAATATTCCAAAAATATAAAAAAGTTACAAAGATAAAAAATATCAAAAAGAATTTTGTTTCTTGCATTATAGTAAATGACTTGCTCTTATATCATTTTCATTTCAGTAAGGAGTCTAAGTTTGCCCAGGTATACGTCATCCTTTTAGGTCCTAGAGATTCCCCATTTTCACAATCACCATGTCCCCTTTCACTCCCAGTGATTCTAATCAAAGCCTAGCTCTTAGCTTTACACTAATCCCAGTCTTAATGATCCAAGATGTTAGGTCTAAACAAAGTTAGTATTCAAACCTACAATGTTCAAAGGAAGCTTGCAAGTAGACCTTCCCAATTCTTCCCTAGTAGAAGAGAAGTCCAACTGGATTACAAAAACTTTAGGTGGTGCTCAACTCCTTATCTTCCCTGGCCAAAAACATTAGGAGGATCAAAACTCTAAAGAAAATAATCTAAAATCCAAGTGAATAAAAAAATGAGTGATCAAAATAAGAGTGTTGAGAAAAGTGAGTATTGAGAGATCAAATTGCTGCATATCCAAGGTTCCAAAAAGCACAAGAGATGAGTACCCGTACAATAGCTAAAACCATAAAAAGACAAACTTTCATTGCAACATCTGAAGTTTACATGTATAAGAGAACAAGAGCTAAGACAAAATGCTCTTGAGGAAAGTAAAGGCTCCCCGTGCAAGGATGCATGGTTTCAAAGAAGAACAAGATAAACTCAAGGGCAGTTTCCTCTAATGGAACCCTTAGGACTCCTGCTCCTCTACCTATGTGTACCACTAGTTGCTCCATGAGACCTATGGGAGCTAGGTACCTTGCTATGAGTACATGATTATGAAGGCCCCACAGTATTAAGATCTCACTGTCCAAACCCAAAGTGATCCATCTCGCGAAGCACCTGATTCTCACCCTTAAGGATGAGATTCTTGGCCTTCAAATAACCACTTGCCTGACATCCAAGATAGGCAGGAGAAAAAATGTCAGTGTATCGCCCAGCAGAAGGGGGCACACCAGGATCAGTCAAAAGCATCTCTTGAGTCATCCTAGTGAAGGGAGAAACCAAGCTAATATTGACCTCACAAACAAAATCCCTCCACTCCTCAACATTACTTGCAAAGTGAACCAAAGGACGAAAAATGTGTTAGTTCTTGACAAAAAGGAAAGAAAAGGAAGGACAAAATACAAAATAGTAAAACAAATGTAGACGTATGTGGGTCACTAGGTTGCCAAGCAGGGTCAAGTTGTTACATCACCTCATCAGAGTGAGGAGGTCTAGGAACTGTGAATGGACCCTCAGGAGCATCATTGGCACCATCAGAATCATTATCTTGTACATCCGCTATCTGCCCCTCATCTGACGAATCATCCCCATCAGGAACATAGTCCTTGTCAGTAGAGTCTGAATCATTAACCACAATCAATGCTCATGAAGGAGTCCCTCTCCCTCTCCTCTATCCTCCTCTCAAAGTTCTAGAATCTCTGGTAATGAAAGCTCTGGGAGTCAAGGGGGTCCAAGTAACAACCCTCTGGCCAATCTCACCCATCTCCTGGATAGATCTATAACAAGTAGGCATTGGGGGAAACTCCGTAGGGAAGTCCTCACCAAACTGCTATGGGACACGCTCAACATGATGAGCTTTAACTAGACCATTATGGTCTGAAAGCTCTGATACACCAAGGCAGTACTCCTTAATCTCACTATTGTGTGACCATGTCCCCTTCATATCTAAGTAAGGATTAGAAATCATATCCGCATGTGGAAGAGTAGCCACAGTACATAAAGAAGTATCAAAGTGGTCCATATGAGCCCACCTAGAAGATCTCAATAGTCGTCTTTTAGGAAGCAAAATGCCTTTTTGATGAGGCCTGATGTGCTCAAAGATCCAAGTCATGATCAAGGAAGAATGGCTAAAAGCAAGAGCCTCTCATCATGCGATATGATAGAAATCCCTGTATACCATGGCCAAAATGTCTAGCCCCCAAGCATAGACTCTGCCCTACTCAAGACCTTGTATAATTGATGTGCAACAGCATCTCAAGCAAGCTGATGCCTTGTCTCCAGACATCCTCGATGCAATCAAACTGATTAGAAACTTCCTCAAGCGAGGAATGCAAAGTTGTGGCACAGAGGTAAGTTGAACACCTGTTTGATCTTCAGGACGACTCACCCCCATGAACTGTGCCCAAGAAGCCTTGTCCTTGAAGGACTCGCTAGCTGGTAGAACAAGTGGGTGCCCTCTCACAGGAACCCCTAGAATGCGATAAACTTCAAATAGAGTGATGGTCCACTCTCCTGAAACCTACGGGAACCTAAAAGTATTCCTATCTGCATCCCAATATGTCTGGATATCACATCAAATACGTGCCATAGGATGTACGACTGGCACGTGGCAAACTTTAGGTAAGCCCGCTCTCCTCAAGATGACATGCTCATCATTATTCAGTGAGGCATACATATCTAAGAGCCACAACTGCTCTTGGCATGCATTCCATTGAATGCACATATGCTACAAATTAGAAAAAGAACTTTAGATTAGATCTCGTCAACTCACAAAAATCCTAAAAATCGTAAAACTTGCAGAAAATCATACATAAAAAGCATATAAACCATCAAAATTGCAATAAATAGATGAATACAGTAGTCAAAATAGATCGAAATAGAGTGAAGTAAACATCTGAAAACATCAAATTTCAGTCAGAAATGATCTGTCAGGGTCGCTCCTTTCATCAGTCTGGATCCCCCTTGGGCGACCTAGATGTTCAGCAGGATCTCCCCCTGGGTGACCTTGTTGCACAGGTAGATCTCCACCAAGTGACCCTATTGCTCAGTAAGATCTCCCCTCAGGTGACCTACCTGGCAAAAGTGCCAAATTTATGTGGCTATCCCTCAAACTAAAAACCCTATTTCTCAACTGATTTTAATAAACAAAAGATCGATCTTACTCTAAATGACGAAACAAAGAGAATCCAATAGAGAGAATAATAAAAAATAGACAATTTCAAGATATTTTTCACAAAATTCAACCTAGGGTTTAGAGAAGAGTTTTTCACTATTTGTACACCTGATTCTTAGCGGCAGAAGAAGAGGTGACCATCTTTGTGATCTCCTCGATGATATCTACCCAACAACTGCTTACACGATCAATTCCATCACCGATTCACTTGAATTTCACTAATTTGCTTGCTTTTTCCTCTTCCTTAGCTTAGTTTCCTTTATGCATTCTTAGATTAGTTTTTCTTTTATGCATCTCCGGTGCGTTTGTTTTATGTGCATTCATTCCTACAAGTTTCACGGACAAAGGAAAACAACTAGTTGAGCTCTCATGATCTATGGTAAGTTCATCGTTTCAATTTTTATTATTCATTTTAATATATTTAGATGTTGAACTAGTTATTGTAGGTACAATTGTGGGAAAATTGACAAAAGATAATGCCTAGTTTGGGAATGGTACCTACCTTTCATGTAGACTACCATCCCCGAGGGGGAAAATATGTAAGCACCAAAATCACGCATAGCCTCCACGAGGACCCCTATGATGAGTTATAATCCTTGTCACGTACATGTAAGGGTGAAATAACATCTGTTAGGGTAAAATGTGGATTAATCAATTTAACAATAATAAACCCAAACATCAATAGAATAATGAAACTAAGAAAGATTGAATGAAATGAAGCAATGAATAATACAGTGCAAACCTTCCTTGAATCAAAGCTTCTATTGTTTTCCTATTGAAACCGTCCTTATTTGTAATGAAGTTGGGCCCTCAGTGAGTGCACTCCTTTTGCTGTGTTGTAGGATGTCGGTAGTAAACGGCTGTGTTGATAGATATTGCTATGAAGAGGAGCTTCAAAGCAAATGGTGATCTCAAGTAGATTGTATTGAGGGTGCCAAAGGTGCGTTGGTGGATTTCTGCACAGTAACAATACAAATAACCTAGATGAATAGAATGGAGGAACAAGGTTCCATTTATAGATTCAAAAGAATGAGGATTAACGGTTGAGAAGAAGTATGATGATCAATGGCTGAGAATGGTTGAGGAATGTGCAACCAGTAGGAATATGAAAAGTGTCCCGCCTCCATCATGAAAGAGGGGATTTGACAAAATTGATTGGAGAGTTAACTCCCTTGACTGATCAGTTAACAAACTTGATTAGTCAATTAGAAGAATGGATTGAGGGATTGACTGAATTGATTGATTAGTTACCCAAATAGATTGAGGAGCTGACGGAATTGATTGGTTAGTTAACAGTTTTGATTGAGAGAAGAAATAGGACATGTGGGTGAGGGAATGTTAGGTAATTAAATATTTACAATATTTAATTACATGTGCAACATGGTGAGGTGGAATTATGAAATTAGGACTTAGGATAGAGGAATTTGGATTAATTAAATAATGTAAGATTATTTAATTGTGTGAGACATTAGAAGAATTTAGGGATTTTAATTAAATAAATTTATTTTATTTAATTATGGGATAATGAATCGATTAAATAAATTTAGAATATTTATTTAATTGATAGAAGAATAAATATTTAGAATATTTATTTAGAATGGTAGGAGAAATTCAGAAGGGAAATAAATATTAAGAATATTTATTTAGAATGAATCGTGTCATTTTTAGGCGTATACATTTTGCCCCTCTTTGATGCAATGCAGTTTACAGTGTTGCTTCAAAGAAATCGATAGTTTGACATTGATACATGCCCCAGTTTGCCCCTGGTACATGTTTGACGACAGGATGCCCCCTTGGCAGATTGGATGGGAAAAAGGGAGAAGGCATGAGATGGACAATCTCACAAAGACGAAGGGTAGTTTTGAAGAAAACATGACGCGTTTCAGGGAAACGAGAAGAAAACTGGAAGAAAAATGAGTGTGGGAAGTAGTCACAGTCACCACCTAGCCAGATTAGGGTTTGCAAGCTATATATAGGAGCTGGGTCCACAAGATAAGTCATTTGGACACTTGTTTGATTTGGAGCAACATGGCAGCTAGAGAGGCGGATATTCCACACGAGGAGCACCGATTCAAGCGAGTCTGTTGATTCGGCCGACCAGTAGAGGCAGGACCCCCGGTATGTATCTCAAAAAATTTCCCCTAGGGTCGAGTTAGGGTGTCATAAATGCTAGGAAAAAATTATGCAAACAGATGTGCCGAAACGCAGAACAACGCATATGCAGTGCGAAACAGCGCATTTGTCGTTTGGCGGCGCATGTGTGAAAATGGGTGGTGCATATGTAGAAAAAGTTTGCGCATGCATACCATTGCAGTGCATACATGTAATGTTACGACGCATATACTGGAGTGGCACATACGTAGAATAAAATGACGCATACATGTGTTTCTACAGCGCATATACCAGAAGTGGTGCATATGTCAAGAAATGGCACATTCCTTGCGAAGTGGCGCATTGACCACCTGTTGTGGCACATATGTAATAGGTAGGCAAAAGATAGCAAATTGACTTGATTGGTGTCCTGCTTGACACATCAATCGATAAGCTATCTCCGAGATTACAGGAATCTAGTCGAGAGATGTAGTGTGCTATTTTGGTCAATTTTGAATGCTAAATTAGTTGATATAGTTCAATAGATATGTTGAGTATGGTATGTGCAGTTTTGGACTGACGCCTTGCTTTGCGTGTTTACAGGAGGAGATACGGGATACGCTATAGTCTAGGGAGCAGTTCCCTATGCCCTTGTTGTAGAGATACATGCTGGCAGAGATAGACAAAGAGGCGCTCGGTGCTATGGGACTTGACTATGTATGCTTCATGCCCGAGGTTTGGGTGAACCGCGGATTGCTGACTACTGCAGTGGAGAGGTTCCACAGTGAGGATGGGACCTTCCACCTCCCTACTGGCGAGATGACTATTGTTGCAAGGTGTGGCCCTTGGTCTCCTTGTTCAATGCTGCACTGCGGTGGTTTGCGACAAGGGCTTAACCGTCTCCTCTGCTTGTTAAGTCAAGTGGTTGTATCAGGCATTAATAGGTTGATCTTTTGGTGCAACGGCAACTAATAATTGGTATTAGAGCTGAGGTCATAGGTTCAAACCCCATGCTTGCACTGAGGGGGAGATTGTTGCAAGGTGTGGCCCTTGGTCTCCTTGTTCAATGCTACGCTGCGGTGGTTTGTGACAAGGGCTTAACCGTCTCTTGTGCTTGTTAAGTCAAGTGGTTGTATCGGGCATTAATAGGTTGATCTTTTGGTGCAATGGCAACTAACAACTATCACATTGGAGGACGTTTACAGGATTCTACATTTGCCAATTCAGGGTGACTTGGTGGAGTACGATCCATAGAGAGGCGCATGACTTATTGAGTGCAGGCAAGTATTTGATGATCTAGGGTTGGTAGGATAGGTCATCCCGTGGCACGATATCTATGACTGTTATTACTACTTCCCTGGGATTGTGGTAGGATTGATCAGAGGCGTTGTGTGCCCCGACAAGAGATCGCATGGATTCCTCATTGGATGGGGTAGGATCATGGAGAGGATGGTGACAGAGGGCACCCGATATGCGTGGGGTGTCTGTGTATTGGCCCACTTGTATCATGACATGCACTAGGTAGTATACCACCGGAGCACAAGCCTTTCAGCTGATGTGTCACTTTTACAGTTTTGGCTATGGGAGCACATAGCGATCACAAGACCAATTTGTGTGTTTTCTAGACAGAGAGGGGAGCCATAGAACTATGGCTACGCAGGGGTGATTTCCTAGCATAGGCTGGGGAAGTTGTAGTACTGGAGGCATGCTTTGGATGAGGTAGATGTGGTCATTTGGCGACCATATCTGGACTGCGAGCCATGGGACAATGAGGTAGATGAGTTACCTTACTGCTTTCAGGTGAGATGGCTGATAGGACGGACCCGCCACATACTAGAGAGGCAGATTGTCGGCCGAGTACTGAGACAGTTTGGCAGGAGGCAGGGCATGCCATAGGGGCAGGCCTACTTTGCATGGACACATGCAGAGAGAGTCAGATGGGGGCCGATGACATCCTATGAGGAGGCCCTAGCAGAGTTTCGGCAGACACCGTATGTCGCCTGGGATATGAGGATGGAGAAAGCAAACGCAGGGATGACACAGGATTACAAGGACTGGATTACTGCACACCCCTTTCTAAGATATTCAGGGCCTGGGATGTTGGTGCCTTGCATAGATGAGGCAGACTCAGATGACGAGGGCCAGGTGGGCTAGAGGAGGAGGAGGGGGAGGAGAGGAGGATGAGGGGGAGGCTGAGATGGAGGAGATGACAGAGATGATGGGGATGATAGAGGTCGACAGAGACAGAGGAGGAGAGTTGAACAGGCAATGCCATCATAGGCTGCACAGTAGGTGCCATAGCAGGCGCAGATGCCGCCACCCCAGCAGGGACCTCAGTAGCAAGGACCCCAGCTAGAGGGGCAGAGACAGGCAGAGGCAGTGCAGGGTCCTACATAGCTAGATGTACAGGAGAGGGCGATAGCCACCCTAAGGGGAGAGATTAGATAGTTGAGGGCACAGCTCAGGAGAGCCGACAGTTAGTGAGAGATAGACGCAGAGGTGATTGTGGGACTGGCCAGAGAGAGATATGGTAGATGCACGGATACGAGTTATCCATGTAGAGTGGGATACTGCATTGGTAGCCCTGGGGATAGACGCAGCGACCAGTTTCTTAGTTGGGCAGGTGCAGCAGGCACAGGCATAGTTAGGCCGGTCACATACACAGCTATCACAGGTGCAGACTGAGCTTGCTAGAACGCAGGCTCAGGTTCAGTACTATCAAGGTTTATATCACGGTGCCGTGCCAGCAAGCCAAAGGGCCTCCAGCTACATGAGCCAGTCTGAGGCTTCCCAGAGAGTAGGTCCATCGAGGTCAGGGGCTTCTGTGATGGGTCCACAGTAGTCAGAGGTTGGAAGAGGGGGAGACACTATTGGCAATGGCGGTCCACCGCAGGGGTAGACTTGTATCACAATGGCATTTTTGAGACATGAATCACCATCCATTGGGATGTATTTTTGTATATGACATTGATTCAGTGATAGATACTATGATATTGTACATTTGGACTCATTTTATGATATGTATATGATGATGTAGCTATGTGACTTGCTTTATATGTTATGAGTTTATGATTCTTTTCGATTTATATGATGTGATGCATATGCAGACTTAGATGTTTTATCTGATGCTATATGAGATGTTATCTGGATGCAACTTTTTGATATGATGCTATGTGATGTCTATATGATCTAATGCCTTTGAAAATGATTTATCTGATGTGTTTGTAATGTATGTGAATGCGAAATGATATCTATATGATTATGCAATTGTATGTGATGCTCTTAGCTATGTTTTTGATTTTTGACACTATATGATGATTGGATATGGATGAACTAATGCACTGTATGATGTATGCAATTGATTTAATCATGTAAATGACTATCTCATGTGATATGATATGCAGCTATATGCTATGTTTTTGTGATGTCCAAATGTATGCTATCGACACAGAAATGACAGGATGATAGATAGAAGATCGATTGATAGAAGAATGACTTGATAGAAAGATTCACAAGCTTCACTTTGTATTGTTACTTTGCCTTGTTTGGATCTTTTATTGCATGGGATACGGGTGTATGGATGTGTAAATGGATGGATTGATTTTGGCATCTTGACGGTGCAAATAGTTTGGAGTGCTTTATTTCATCATTGGGCGATTTTTTTTTTGGGTATTTTTCTGAAATGTCATAAGTTAACACAAGCATCTAGGTATAATTGAACCGAGATGACTAGAGCATTGCTTACATGGATTTTACTTTAGCAAGTTAATACAAGCATCTAGTCAAAATTGAATCTAGATGACCTGAGTATCTCTTGCATGTCAATAAACAAGGATTGCCCCCGTTCATGTTAGACCTTTGATGTCCTCGATGATCTTTTGCCGATCATGTATTTTGACAAGGCTTCACATTACTAAAGATTAATCCACAAACAACAAATAAAGAAAATAATCATGCCCCCATCATAGCATCTCTAGCTTTGGGCATCCTCAAGTAGCATAGGAAGGCATGATAGCAAAAATCAAGACTCTGTAATTTTTAACTTAACCAACACAAATCATTTTTGCATTTATATGGATTCGTTTCTTGTCATAATTTGAGTAAAAAATCATTTAGAAGACCTTAGGTGTTGTTCTGCTTTGCCTTGGATAGGTTAATGTTCTACGTCATGATTTTTGCTTGAAAAGAGTAGGTTTCACTTGCGCTTGCTTGCTTGGTGAGAGAAGACTTCCACAATCTTTATTGACGAGATAGACCCTAAGGGACTGACCTAGCGCCTCGGGGGCTCATTGCTAAATGGCCTTGCCTACATGACAATGCAGAGGCAACGTAGTTCAGGGTAAACCCTAACGGACCTAAGACCTAGGTGAGAGAAAGTGGGGATAGACTTAGATGGATGGAAGGACTAGATACGGGACGGATGAGATAGTGGAAGCCTCGGGGGTGCATTTAAAATGGCCTTGCCTATGTGACGACGCAGAGGCAACGTAGTTCGCGAACTTGGACCATGGACACTGACGAGGGACACTATGCCAGGCTCACACTGAGGAGACAGTATGGGATAGAACCTTGGTTGACAAGGCCACAAAGAGGGAGAGTATTAAGCCATGATAGGTAATTGTCAGGTGTTTTATTATGGGATAGATACAGGTCAAATGAGAAATGAGTGAAGGAAGAATGGACTGAAGGGGATTGGTTTCCCAAAGATGGAGAAGGTGGTTTATCACAAGTAATGCCTGTTTACCAAGTTTTCATCACTTGCTTTTATTTGCATGAGAAGCTAGAAAGTAAACATGATGCCTGTTTGCTAGGTTTTCATCATGATACCTATCCAAGGCACCTGTTTGCCAGGTTTTCACCAAAGGATGATTTTTTTGTACTTTTCTGATTTTCTAATTTTTTTATTCTTTTTTCACTTTTGACTAATTTTTTTTTGTTTGTATTTTGTGCCCCCCTTGCATTTGGGTTCCCCTAGGTGTAAAACCGACAAAGATGCATGTTGTTGATTGGGTCATTAAACAGTTCACCCTCTGATGTTGCCAACTGATATGCCCCCTATCCGTAAGAAGCTACAATCACATAGGGCCCAAGCCAGTTGGGTCATGATACCTATCCAAGGCACCTGTTTGCCAGGTTTTTACCAAAGGATGATTTTTTTGTACTTTTCTAATTTTCTAATTTTTTTGATTCTTTTTTCACTTTTGACTGATTTTTTTTTTGTTTGTATTTTGTGCCCCCCTTGCATTTGGGTTCCCCTAGGTGTAAAACTGACGAAGATGCATGCTGTTGATTGGGTCATCGAATAGTTCACCCTTTGATGTTGCCAACTGATATGCCCCTGATCCGTAAGCAGCTACAATCACATAGGGCCCAAGCCAGTTGGGTTCAAACTTGCCTTTCTTTTCTCTGTCTTGTTGGGTGTGAGGATTATCCTTAAGAACAAGATCACCAACTTTAAAGATTCTTGGGTGAACTCTGTGGTTATAGCTTCTT
This sequence comes from Cunninghamia lanceolata, assembly GCA_027924645.1. NCBI lineage: Eukaryota > Viridiplantae > Streptophyta > Pinopsida > Cupressales > Cupressaceae > Cunninghamia > Cunninghamia lanceolata. Next base: position 13,767,420 of record BSBN01000655.1, read on the forward strand.
GACATCATTTTTTGATATGCTTTGAGATGATCAAAGGCTTTCTGTCTCCTTTCTTCTAGCAACTCTAGTTCTTGCAACCTGGAAACTCTGTATTCTTCATCTGATATGAGGCCTTTTAGCGACACCCTGAGGGAGGGTAATTCGACCTCAATGGGGAGGATAGCTTATGAGCCATAGACAAGGGCATAGGGTGTAGCACCTATGGGAGTGCGTATACTAGTTCTGTAGGCCCACAGAGCAGGATTGAGTTGGATATGCCAATCACGGCCAGCATCATTGACTATCTTCTTGAGAATTTTTAATATGGTCTTGTTGGATGCTTCAGCTTGACCGTTACCTTGGGAGTAGTATGGGGTGGAAAAACTGTGTTGGATTTTGAAACATTCACAGAGTTCTTGGACATCCTGGTTTTATAATGGTCTTCCATTATCTGTGATAATGGATGAAGGAATGCCATAGCTGCAGATAATGTAATTCAGGATGAATGAGGAAATTTGCTTACCTGTGACGGTGGTGAGGGGAACGGCTTCAATCCACTTTGTGAAATACTTAGTGGTAGCTATGATGAATTTGTGGCTATTGGATGAGGGTGGATGGATCTTTCCCACAAGGTCAAGTCCCCATTGGCAAAAGGGCCAAGGTGTCGTTAAAGGTCTCAACCCTTGAGCTAGTGCATGTATCAGGTTCCCATGTATTTGGCACTGCTTACACTTCTTGACAAACTGATATGAATCCATTTCCATGTTTGGCTAGTAATAACCCAAGCACATGAGTTTCTTGGCTAAGGAAGGACCGCTAGAGTGTGTTCCGCAAATCCCTTCGTGTACGTCTTGCAAGGTAGTTATGGATTCTTCTCATTCTAAATAATGGAGCAAAGTACCATTGAGACCACGTCGGTATAGGGTATCAGCTATGATGGTGTGACGAGAGGTTTGTCGTCTAAAAGTTCATCTTTGGTTAGAAGATAGGTCAGGTGGGAGGATGTTGTCCTTGAGGTAAGTGTAAACCTTACCATACCAAGGTGAATCAGATCCAACTAGAAGGCATATGGAATGGGTCTCAGGAAGATCATAAGCTGGTTGCCAGATAGTTTCTGCTAAGAACTCATACCGTGACTCATTTTCAGGTATTTCTAGAAGAGAGGCGATGGTTGCCATTGCATCGGCTGCTTTATTCTCAATCCTGGGTATTTACTCAAAGGAAATGATCCCAAAGTGTTCTTTGAAATCGTCAACCATCCGTTTATATGGGATAAGCTTTTCATCTTTGGTTTGGTATTCATCGTTGATCTGATTGACTATTAGTTGGGAATCACTGTAGACATGTAGCTCTTAGATTTTCCACTCAGTTGCCATCTTGAGACCAATTACTAAGGCTTCATATTCTACTATGTTGTTGGTGCATGGAAATAACAAATGGTAAGACTTCAGAATTGTGTCACCTTGAGGAGTTACAAAATCCATGGTTTGTGTAAGACCCGTCGAAGTAGAGTTTCCAAGAAGATGTTGATATAGTGAATAAGGACTCGTCCGAAAACTCAAACTGCATTGGTGTGGTGTCTTGTAATGGTGCATCTGCTAGTTGATCAGCTATGATTTGTCCCTTGATGGCTTTTCTGTCTACATATTCAATGTCATACTCACTTAGAAGCATTACCCATTTTGCTAGGTGACCTGTGAGAGCTGCTTTGCTGAGGAGATACTTCAGTGGGTCTATTTTTGTAATGAGTTTAACTGGATGTGTGAGCATGTAATGTCAGAGTTTTTGTGAAGCAAAAACAACCACAAGGCATGATCTTTCTATTTGTGAGTATTGCAACTCATAGCCCACTAAGGTTCAGCTGATGTAGTAGACGGCTCTTTCTTTGTTCTCATAATCTTGTTGTGCTAGAAGAGCCCCAAGAGTAGTAGGTGTAGCAGATATGTAGAGAATTAGTGGTTTTCCTTGGATAGGAGGCATGAGAATGGGTGGATTCATAAGGTATTCTTTTAGTTTGTTGAATGCTTCTTCACACCACTCATCCCATCTAAATGGAATGTTCTTGTGCAGGAGATGACTGAATGGTTGGCACTTGTCTGCCAGTTGTGATATGAATTTGCGGATTGCTTGCAGCTTGCCCTATAGTGATCTCAATTGAGTTAGAGTCTTGGGTGGTGGCATGTCCATTATAGCTTTGACCTTGGCGGGGTCCACCTCTATTCCATTTGCCAACACAATGAAGCCTAGCAACTTACTTGAAGTGAATCCAAACACACATTTCTTTGGGTTTAGCTTGACTTGGAATTGGTCCAATCTTTGAAAGACTTTTTTCTAATACATCCAAGTGTGAGTCCCTTGTGAGTGACTTTGCTAAGATATCAATGACATAGTCCTCCATTGTTACATGCATCATATCATGGAATATAGTTGTCATAGCCTGTTGATATGTGGCTCCTGCATTTTTTTGCCCAAATGGCATGACATTCTAGCATAAAGTGCCCCATGGACAAGTAAAGGTTGTCTTGTGTTGGTCCTCTGGTGTTATTTTGATTTGATAATACCTTGAGAATCCATCCATGAGAGATAACATGGTATGCCCTACAGTTAGGTCAACTATGATATCGATATTTGGCAATGGGAAATCATCCTTGCAACATGCCTTGTTTAGGTCTCGAAAATCATTGCATAGTCTAACTTAGCCATTTGGTTTGGACACTGGCACAATGTTGGATATCCATTCTGGGTAATCTATAGATCTGATGAACCCTACATCCAGCAATTTCTTGAGTTCTTCCTTGACCAAAAGTGCTATGTGAGGATGCATCTTTCTAAGCTTCTACTTTACTGGTTTTACTCCTAGATCCAATGGAAGATGATGTAGAATTAAGTTTGGGTCTAGACCCGGTATGTCTGCATATGACCAAGCGAAGCTGCCTCTCTTTTTCTTAAAGAATGGTACAAACCTGGTTTTCTCTGGTGGGGTAAGAGATTTTGCAAAGTGGAAAACCTTGGGTTGTTCCTCTATTCCAATATTAACAGGCTCTGTTGGTTCTACAACAATCTGTGACCTTAACTGGTACATATCATTAAGGAGAGTGTCAAGCTTTCCATCGTCAGGTGCCACAGTTGGGTTTTCACCTTCAGATGTGTCCTTTCTTTTTACTATTTTGGGGTCTAACACTGCCGCAAGGTGATTTTCACTGTCAGATCCAGTTTTGACTATGATATTTTTGTGACTGGAAGGCTTAGCACCCTCCCCGAAGTAAGCCATAGTATTCAGTTCAATAGCAAAACTAGCTTTATGATCTCCCTTGGGTAGGTGGTCCCTAAGTTCCATATAATCAATGTAAGCATCATCATTTTGGAACATATCTAGTTGGGGAGTTCCTCGCAGATCCCAGTCAATAAGCTCAAGGTGCACGAGGGGGAGGGAGTCGGATGATAGACCTGATTCATTTATAGTGTGAATGGAAATGTTAGGAGCATTGGTAGGGATGGTGCTCAGGATGGTACTTTCCTCCAAGTTGTTTATTGCAATGGAACTTGAACCTTCCTCGAAAGCCATAATCTCAGAGATGGGCAAATCAGACTCTAGTGGTATGTTCAGTAGCATTTGTCCCTCACAGTAGGGGCTAAAAGTTTGGACAGTATCAACCTCTTTGTCATCATAGGAATGCTCTATTAGCTCATCCCACTCATATTCATTAGAATCCGTGTCGTTGTCCTCTTGGAGTGTTTGGATCATTTCTACAAGACAAGCATTTTATTTAGCCTTGCCCTTGCCTTTGTATCCTAGGCCACTTGTGTTTCTAGCCGATGAGGATGAAGAAGGTTGAATAGGTTCAATGATTCCTTCTTTTCTGAGGCCAATGGGGCCTTGTCCTTCATATCCCATTCTATGTAGGATAGCCTCGCCTTGCCCATAGAGTTCTGTTGGGAGTCTAGGCAGATTTTGCGTTGTGTTCTCTTCTTCAGTATAAAGCCATTGTAGGATATCTCTCTCCTCTGTTTCATCGGATAAGGTCCCCCATTTTACAAATGAAGTTGTGGGAGCTATAGGAGGAGTAGATGGCTTTGGAAAATGTTTGGGTCGGCCAAAAGATCTAGGAGATATAGGCATCTTAGCAAGGTTGAGGCTATGCTCAATGGAGTATTTCCCTACTCCACTTTCTTTTATGGTAATTTTCTATTCTTTGGGCCTTGATGAGGAGGCTTCAGCAGTATGATCATACTGCAGGATAGGGGATATATACGCTCTGTTATTTGGTATGATGGATTCAGGTTTTGCAAAGAAAGAGTTGCAATGCTGATAAGGGTCGGGGTCACCTTGAATGGTGACTTGCTTGCCATTGTGCAGGAAATTTATGCATTGGTGATAAGTAGAGGGAACAACCTTCATGGCATGAATCCATGGTCTCCCTAGAAGAATATTATAAGAGAGCTCCCTATCCAGGACTTGACACACAACATCTTTTATTACTGGTCCCACTTGAATGGGTAGGACCACTGTTCCTTTTGTGGTTCTTTCTTCCTCGTCATATGCTTTGATGGTAATTTTCCTCCTTGGATCAACTACCTGTTCAGAGAACCCCAATGCAAGGACTAGCTTTAATGTGCAAATATTTAAACGGGCCCCCCCATCAATGAGAACCCTCTTGATGCGATGCTTGTGGATGAAGGCGACAATATGTAGAGGGGTGTTATGGGGATGAGATACAGAGAGGTCATCTTGCTCGGTAAATGATATGGAGCTGGAGGAAGTCAGATTACCTACCATGGTCTGAAACTTCTCTTGGGCCAAATTAGTGGGGACAGTGGTTGCCACTAAGGCTTTCTCGAGGATCTCCTTATGGGACGAGGAGGTTGGCCGTCAGTGTAACATAGCAACACTTGTTGCAGGAGGTTTTCACCTCAAGCACATTTATTTTAAGTGGATTGGTAGGGCTTGGCATCTAGCCTGTTTCCACTTAGGGTCATTCCCACTTGGATAGGTGTGCATCCAAGGGTAGGCCCCTCTTAAAGGTTAAACAGATGGAATAACAAGTCTGGCATTTTGGTCACCCAGTAAAGGGGAGAGCATAGGCCTGTTGTTATTCGATAAGCATGGAAGACACTAATTAATCCAACCTAGTTAAAAGTAGAAAAACTAAATGGGCTAATCTACTTGGGCAAGCACAGAACTTTGAAGTGATTTAGCGAGATAACAATGGTTCAGTTTTTAACCTAGAAAGCAATGGTGAGTTCAGTTTTAATCCACGTAGCACGAATTGTTAACTTTGAAATGTTGGTCAATCAAGATAACAGTGGTTCAATTTTAACCCAAATATCAGTGATGAGTTCAGTTTTATACCACGTAGCATGAATTGTTAACTTTGAAATGTTGGTCAATCGAAGATAGTAGTGGTTCAGTTTTAACCCTAAAAGCAATGATGAGTTCAGTTTTATACCAGATAGCAATAACTTTGAAAAGATAGCAATGTTGCAATGCAAGATATCAAATGATACAGTTACCACCTTCCTAATTAAAAGCTATGTGAGATTTTGCATGAGTATCTGTTTTACTATCCCTTTAGAAAGTGAAGTGTGAGCTATCAAAATGCAACTATATGAAACTAAACCCGAACCTATCCTGCAAAACAACTCCAGAGAATACTTGCAAAGATGTCAGTGTTAGCAAATCTTCTTAGAAAAACCCTAAAATCATTGCCCACTACAAAAGCGCAGCTTCAGTGACTAAATGCGCAGAAGTAGTCAACAGAAGCACATTAACATATATGTGCCGGAATAGTATTTAAAAGCACATCAATAATGAACACATGTGCAGTAAGAACATATGCGCCAGAACAGTATTTAAAAGTGCAACAATAATGAACATATGTGCAGTAAGAACATATGCACTGGGAAAAGGAACATAAGCACCGAAATAGTGTTTAAAAGCGTCGTGGAATTGTTCAAATGTGCTGGATTAGCCTGTGCGATGCTTGTACGGAACCTATCTTTAGAAAAAGCTTAGATTTTGATAAGATAAGGGGGCAAGGGCCCCATGATGGGCGCCAAAAATGTTAGGGTAAAATGTGGATTAATCAATTTAACAATAATAAACCCAAACATCAATAGAATAATGAAACTAAGAAAGATTGAATGAAATGAAGCAATGAATAATACAGTGCAAACCTTCCTTGAATCAAAGCTTCTATTGTTTGCCTATTAAAACCATCCTTATTTGTAATGAAGTTGGGCCCTCAGTGAGTGCACTCCTTTTGTTGTGTTGTAGGTTGTCGGTAGTAAATGGCTGTGTTGATAGATATTGCTATGAAGAGGAGCTTCAAAGCAAATGGTGATCTCAAGTAGATTGTATTGAGGGTGCCAAAGGTGCGTTGGGGGATTTCTGCAGAGTAACAATACAAATAACTTGGATGAATAGAATGGAGGAACAAGGTTCCATTTATAGATTCAGAAGAATGAGGATCAACGGTTGGGAGGAAGTATGATGATCAATGGCTGAGAATGGTTGAGGAATGTGCAACCAGTAGGAATATGACATGTGTCCCACCTCCATCATGAAAGAGGGGATTTGAAAAAAATTGATTGGAGAATTAACTCCCTTGACTGATCAGTTAACAAACTTGATTAGTCAGTTAGAAGCATGGATTGAGGGATTGACTGAATTGATTGATCAGTTGCCCAAATAGATTAAGGAGCTGACAGAATTGATTGGTTAGTTAACAGTTTTGATTGAGAGAAGAAATAAGACATGTGGGTGAGGGAATATTAGGTAATCAAATATTTACAATATTTAATTACATGTGCAACATGGTGAGGTGGAAAAGGTGAGGTGGAAAGGTGAGGTGGAATTATGAAATTAGGACTTAGGATAGAGGAATTTGGATTAATTAAATAATGTAAGATTATTTAATTGTGTGAGACATTAGAAGAATTTAGGGATTTTAATTAAATAAATTTATTTTATTTAATTATGGGATAATGAATCGATTAAATAAATTTATAATATTTATTTAATTGATAGAAGAATAAATATTTAGAATATTTATTTAGAATGGTAGGAGAAATTCAGAAGGGAAATAAATATTAAGAATATTTATTTAGAATGAATCGTGTCATTTTTAGGCATATACAACATCCTCTCAACAAATTTTCTCTTGGTGATGTGTCTTTTCTTTTGTCTTGTGTTGTTTCCCCTTTGTCATTTTCTCTCTCTTTGTTGTCGATGCTTTTTGACACTTTTCGACACTTGTTGATTTGCGTTTTCTAAGCTTGCGACCTTGTTCCTAAGCCTTGTATGTGTCTTGTAGGTGAGTTTTCACCTCTCCTTAATGTTTTTCATATTCTCCACCCCCTAGAAGGCTTCTAGAGGTCCCTCCTAGCCATCTCCCACTTTCAGTTTTTTAGTTTCAGTCAACCAATCCAAATCTCCCCCTATTATTTCCATATCTCCCCCGAGAGATCCTACTTAGCAAGTGAAGATTTGGATTTTCACACATGACTGACTTGTTTCTGGAGGCAGATCCCCTTCTTTTCTCCTCTTCTTCCATCTCCCATCATGCACTTCAACCCAAGTGCCCTCTTCTGAGGGTCGCCCATGGGTTGCTTGACGGGTGAAACTGGTGACCCTTGGGAGACCCTGTTGTATTTTCCAGCCATGAAAAAACTTAAGTTTCTAACTCCAAAAAGCTTCGTTTTCACCTATTTTTCTTCCTGTTTGCATGGATTTTCGTACCAAATATAGAGTTAACTATTTCATGCACCTACCCATGCATAATTAGCTCTATTTTATATTTAATTAATAACTCATACATTCATATGCATTCCCATGCACTCCTTCTCCACTTCTTCTTAAGTGATAAGCTTTTACTGGGTAGATCACTCCAATTTTATCCCAGATCACTATTGAATCCTCTGTGTTAACTCTCCAATCAAATTGAGTTAACTCTCCTTCTTCACCTCTCATCCCTTCTTCTAACCTATAAATACCCCCTCCCTCAAGCACAAAGGGAGGTAATTTTATTTGTGCACACAGCTCTTGCAAGTTATTGCTCTCCACATCAAGCATTCTCATGCTTATATAGGACATAGGAGCCTTTTGTTTTATTCATTGCTTCATCTAGGTTTGATATAAATCTCATTATGCATCCATACACTACTCATATCAAGCCATAGTGGTCAACACAATTCTTATTGAGCTCTCTTTTCAAAGCTTCAAAGCTTCTTTTGCTTCCATTGCCATCTTGTCACCAAGAGGATTCCCCTCTGCTACAAGAGGATACGGGGTTGCCATCACAAGGATTTTTGAGGGTAGCGGAGGCTCACGCATCTCCAGGTTCCTTTATTCTTTCTTTTAATTTGTAGTAATTAGATGACCAAAATTGCTCTTAGAATAAGTAATCTTGTTATTTTTTCCTTGATAGGATAGATAGATCTTGCATTCTTAGAGTAATTTGCTTTCAAAGTTCATAGATTAATTCATTTAAAAGAAATTTCCCTTTTCTTAGATTAATTTGTTCCAAATATTCAGAAAACCCCGAAAACATAGTTGCATTGCATTAGGTAAATTCATTATATCTTTCATAAATTCTTTGATTCCTAGATTAGAAAAAAGCACTTTTGATTTCTGAAAACATTAAAAAAGCACAAAAAGAAGTTTTGCATTCATTTAGACTTGCATTCATAAAATCCAAAAAGAACACAAACATTAGAAACTTAGCAAGTTTGCAAACCCTTGATTCCATCACAAGGTCAACCGTAGTCAAACATTGGTCAAAACCCTTGATTCTATCACAAGGTCAAACGAAGTCAATACATAGTCAAAACCTTAGGTTGAAAAAATCCTAAGTCAACTCCTAGGTCAAGTCAAGGTTAGCTCACAATCACTTATCTCTTGTCTCAGCTCACAAATGTGCCCTGGATTAAGAGGTGAGTGGGTGAGGGCAATCCTCGACGAGATAGAGGAAATCTACCCTAGACCACAACAAGAAGTGTTTAGACAACTCTTAGTACAACAAGTAGTCATACAACAGTTTGAAAGACAATGCCAACTTGAACAAAGCATCAACGAGAACAACTTACCCACACAAAGGTGGAATATCAGAAACCCCAACAGAAGAAAAATGACTAGTGACCCTTCAGGTCATATAGTTATCTTTACAACCACAATCATAGAACAACACATTGACATAAGTGCACAACAATATAGGCCCCAGCACGTGCCAACCCCTCTCCATGAAGTCCAACTCTCCAATGAGCCAAACCACCCCCAAGTCTCACCTCCTCTTGATAGGCTACTTCCATGAGAGCGAGAGTGACGTGGCAGTTCACCCCATGGCAAGGAGTGAAGGGTCCATGTGTGTGTCAAAATATGACTCGACAGTGCTAGGCCACTAACATCACGATTTTGAGAGTATAGTGACTATACATTTTCACCATGTAATCCTTGCATTTCCTTCTCATTCAGTTCATTAAAAGCATGGAAAAAATTTTTGAAAGAACCAAAATCTAGAGGATTCAACCTTTCATTTGAATTAACATTACTCATAGGTGTAAGAGGCTCAAATAATTCCACCTCTGTGAGCATAGGAACAACAAACTGTTCCTCATTGAATTCTTTCTCTTTTTTATCCACCTTTAGTTCATCCAACCAACTAGCTCAATAAACAACATGTCCATCTTTAAAAAGTGAAATAGTGTTAGGGAAAGGGGTTTGAATATTTATTTGAATTTCTTGGAGGGGAGAGGGTTCTTGAAAAATTTGTTCCTATGGAGTGATAAGTTGGGTTTGCATAGGAATAGGGTCCTGCGAAGGGTGGGCATCTTTAAAGTTTGGAATTTTGAATTTAGGATGTTGTGTTTGAGATGTAGAAGGCTTCCCTTGCTTGAAGCTTGGGATCTTAAGTCTAAAAGTCTTCTCTGCCATAGGTTGATTCATGATTAAATGGGGAGGTTACTTGGAGCTAGGAATGGGAGGTGTTGATTGGGATTCTAGTCTTTGTATCTAGGCAAGTAGTTGCCTCATCTATTCTTCTTTGGCTACAACCTACATAGCCAAATTTTCTTGAAAATCCCTTTCTTGTGCCTCCATCTGTTGTTGTTGAAGGTGAGATTGATAAACAAGCTCTTCCTATTGTAGGTTATACTTCTTCTCTCTATCAATATCAACTAAATCCCTTTGAAAGTTCAACATGATATCTCTGATACTCATCTTGTTAACATCTTGAGGTTACTCAATAGGGTAAATATGCTGATTTGGAGCAAAACAGGCCTCTTGAGGCTAATAGTAAGTGTGAGCATGGGTGGGAGGGAGGCAAGCATCATGAGGATGCTGATAACTTGCTGAAGCAAGGCTATATGACATAAAACTAGAGGTATTTTGAGGTTGATATGGATGATATGGAGGCCAACGACTTGAATTTTGGCAAGGTGGAGGGGAATAACCATAATTCCCATAAAAAAATGACATTTTAGTGCATTGAAAAGAAGAGATGTATTAAATCTTTTTTTAAAATAAGGGTTAATAGGGCTATTTTTAAAGACCGTGAACATACCAGAAGAGAGTCACTAGGTGATTGAAATGCTTCTAAAAGCAATTGAAACTAGAAAAATCACCAAAATCTTGATCTTTGAAATTTTTTAAGCACTCAGGCTGCTTCACCAATAAATTTGATCAGTAGAGTCACCATGGTGTTGAAGAAGGCTGCCCCAAATGACAAGATACACTAAAGAACACATAAAATCCTTCAATGGATGATAAAGCTCACCAAACTAGTCCTGTTGGGCATGCTAGAAACTGCTATCACCTAGAATTGTACCCTAGTTGAAACCTATTCAAGCATTCCAATGACATAATGGGACTGATCTCAAGGTGTGGGACCTTGCAGATGAGATCAGACCTCTAGAGAAGACTGGTTCCTCATTCTAAACTTAAGGTTCAGAGAAAATAACTAAACCTATGCTACTGATCACCAAGGAAAAGGGGAAGAAGGAATACAAAAAAGGAAATGGTGATGCACCTAGATTTAGTGTTTAGTCGACCCTAAATTAACACAATAATGATCTCAAAACTTAAACAGACTCATAGAAGCTATCACAAAGGTTAGGGTAGAAGACTATAGCTGCAAAAGGGATCACTTTATCCATAAGATAAGCATACCATCCGCAAATAAACACAATGTAAAGCTTTAGAGAGAGGCCAAATAAATATTTGTATTGATCATGAAGGCTAGAAATCCATTACAAAAGAAGAAAGATTCATTACACAAAAGATATAAACACAAAATGAGAACTCCCATTCATAGGTGAGCTAAAAATGGAGATGTCAAAGGCTCATAAGAGAGCACAATGCATCAAATCCACTCATTTCTAGAAGGTATCACAAGGTCTGTTGCTGCAAAAGAATCCCTCTACTTGTGTGATGACCCAGGAGAACAACCAACCTCTAAAAAATACATCTTAACATGCTTATATAGATTTTACAAATCACTATGCAACCCTAGGCACTGAAACTCAGTCAACATGTTTTGTAAAACACCCATGCTGCATTAAATTCTGGCCTAGAGGCCCATGTCAGAGAACTGCACAATTTAAGTGTTGATCATGTCCTGACAAGTCTGGAAAACCTACAGAATGGAAAATGCCCACACCTTGGTACTAGTGACTTAAATTCAAGAGGTCCTGCTTATAAGGAAATCTATTAGTTTGAGGAACCTGCACAGACTATGTCATTCACTTCTTTTACTTTTGGTATTGGAGCATTAAAATTAGGCATTGTTTAAGCTACTTGCGATGACCTCAACCTGTAACATGGCATCACTTGTGGAGGCATGATTTTAGGACATCTAGAAAATCATGCCCTTTAGAAGCTTTTACAACACTTTAATTTCCTTTAAATTTTGTCCATTGGCAACATTTTAAATTAACGAACTAATCAACAAGTTTTCATGTTCGCGAACTTGCCGATTCACCAATGTACACTTTGTGTCTTCTTTCTTCTTTCTCTTTCACTTTATCAACCCCTTCGCTAAGTGGTGAACTCTTCAGTCGATAAACCATCAAGTTCGTGAACTATTTGTTCCACCAAAAACTTGAACTCTGCTTGTCTTTCCTCTTCTTTATCCAACCTTTGCCTCTTCATCGATGGCTTGGCCAATCAGTGAACTTCCTAGTTGGTGAACTTCTCAGTTTGCGAACCACTAAGTTCATCGATGAGCACTTAACTTTTCTTCTTCCCTTTTGTCGGTGATTTCACCTATCAGTGAACTGGTAGGTTCATGAACTAGCTATTGAAAGGTACAAGACAACTAAGAGGGGGGTTGAATCAGTTGTATCAAAACTTTAATTTCTTTACACAATATCACTTTCACATTTACTTAATCTAACTCCTTATTCTGTTATGAACATTAAACATGAATAGTAGAATCAAAACATGAACACATCAACACCATACACACATGAACACTAGATTTTTACGTGGAAAACCCTAAATAGGGAAAAACCATGGTTTGTGTTAGTTCACAATATAATGTAGCAACAATACTGAATATAAAAAGTGGCTCACTGCCCAAAAGAATGGCTCACTGTCGAGGGTTGGCTCACTGCCGGGGTTGGCTCATTGCGGGGGTTAAACTGATATATTAGCATCTACACTATGCCTAAGTTCAACTCCATTGAAGCATAATATAATTCCTCTACTCTGCTATGCTTTTACAACTCACACTTTATCTTCGCATCTTTGCCTCCTCATTACTCAATCATGAATTCATTACATACATTTATACCTATCATCAATCTTGGAATGTTCATCAAGGTTGGCATTACATTCTACAACCATTGGAACTATCTCCAAGGTCAGAATTACATTCTACAACCATTGGAACTATCTCCAAGGTCGACATACATACATAAATCAAATTAGGACTACCTAAACAAACTTGTGGAGTAAAGGAATGAAGGATGAAAACATCATGGCTTAGCTCAGACCTAAATCCATATTCACATGCTTGGACACGCTTCTACAATCCACAATTCACCTCCGCAATAGGTGTAACTAACCAAGTCGGCCAAAACTTATGCACATATCAAGAATACTTAGAAACATGCTTGCAAGATCTTCATTATAGCTTGCGGATCTAGCATATGCCTTCAACACATTTTGGAGACATCCATGAACAACATAGAGTCACTTGGGAGCTGACAAATCCAACCACAACAGATCTCACTTGAAGACAACAAATATCACTTGAAGACAACAAATATCACTTGAAGATACATCTCAGACTGCTTCTCAACAGACTCTGTCAAACTCTGCTAATCACTAACTTGCCTTCCGGAGCACCAAATGACAAATCCTTTGGAATGCAGATAACTAAGGACCTTATAAGATTAATTCCATAACTGTAAAGCCAAAATCCAATCTGCGGAGAAATGCAGAGCAAAACACTTTCTCCTTGTCACTCTGTAAACCTTGCTAGACACAGTCTTCAAACTGGTGAATAAAACTTTTTTTGTACAACAACCCGGACCACCAAATTCTAGATTTAGCATCTTCAAACACTTCTCTAAATCATATCCAAAGCTCATACTCCAGTCTTCACTAGAGAGAAAATGCGGAGCAAAATTCTCAGACAATGTTCTTCAATCAATCAACAAACAACAATATCAGAAGATATAGTTGACACAAATGACAACACAAACATGTTGACATCAATGACAACACCAGTTAGCACATACTTGCAACACTAGCCACTTTGTCGACATCTTCAAACTTTTGTGCTTTGTTCTTCCCTTAGAAGATTTTTCTTCCACTTTGCTTTCCCTCATCGACTGACTCACTAATCGGCAAACTCAGAGATTCATGAACCTCCTTTCTCGCTGACTAACACTTAGTTCTCTTCTTTTTGCCCACATCTTCTCTTTTCATCACCCATCGGTGAACTAACAGGTTCATGAAGTGGCCACTTCATCTATAAAACACTTTTACTTTGCCTACATTCTTCCTTTAAAGAATTTACCTCCACTTTACCTTTGGTTGGCAAGTTTTCTTGTTGACAAACTTATCAATTGGCGAACCAACAAGTTTGTGAACCTTCAAGTTTTCCAACAATGCAAAATGGTCTAAGGTAAAACACTTAGAAAATTTTAAGATTTTGGGGGGGAATTTTCACAAGGCAAAACAAACAAAAGGCCTGCAACATATTGAAGGAAATTTTACAACATTTTGCAGGATTCATGGAATTCTTGGGCTATTTTGGCCTAGGGAAAAATATGACAACAGTTATCTATAAATAATGATTAAACAAAGGCATGGAATTACAACCAAGGGCATGGAAACAAAATACAAACATTAAAAAAGAAATAAAGTTATACCTATTACTACATGCAAGTAGAGGCACATTGACAACAAACAAAGGCATGCTAATAGAAGACAATGACATGATGATAGAGATCATAGGCATGTTGGTAGAGAACACATGCACGTCAACAGGAAGGAAAGGTGTTGAGTCGTAACCTAGTAACTCAAATCTACAAAATAGCTAGTGGGATTTGATAGAAACCAGAAAGAAAATATAGAGAGAAGATTCTAGAAAGACCCAATATCCAAAAAAAAGACAAACCAGATTGATAAAAAATCTAGTTAAAAAAAGGTAGTTGAATGTCAAAACCTGGAAGAAAGAGGTGTTAAAACCCTACAAAACTGACTACTAAACCATAAAACACCTAGATCTGAGAGTTAGCAATGGAAATATATCTAATCCTATAGAAAAACTGAAAGATAAATTGTTGTTGAAGACCTGCAAAATGAAAATGTTATCTACAGACAAGGTTCCCCAACAAATGATGAAGGCATGTTGATAGCTGATAAGGGCGTGCCGGAAGATGATGAAGGCGCATTGATAGATGACAAGGGCATGGTTTTATAGGTGTAGGTATGAACTTGTAACTTGCAAGAAAAAAATAGAATTTCTTCCCAAAAATGATTAGTTTTAGGGACATGAGTTCCACCGGGAGTGCCAAAATGAAGAACCTATAATAGCACAAGGTGAATAAAACATGAAAGATAAAAAACAATGCATATACCTTCAACCTTGAGCCATTTCTCCTCCTTGATAGAGTTGAGGAAGCATGCACCCACCTACAATCATAGCTATACTCAAATGATATTGTGAAATGTGGATTGCTCTCATAAAACCAACATAAAACCCTAAGTCTAATGGAGGCAAATGAGCAGAGATTTGGACAACATATGGTTACTTGCAAATAATGTGTTGAAAATGGCTAAGAGGAGGGTTTATTTATAGATTTGAGATGAGATGGATTGAAGGGATGAGATTAAGAGGTGCGATGAAGGGCTACGATTAAGAGGTGTTCAGGTCAAATAGGAATGAGAGATGGAATCAATGGATGATATTAAGAGGTGGAAGATAGGATCAATGGTTGAGATTGAGTCCTAGGGCATCTTCATGTGAATGGTGGAGATTGAAAATGGATTTTAAAATGAAGGGTGGAGATTAAGAGGTGAGGTTGACTTTTTTATTTTGTCCTTTTGTGGGAATTTTTATTTGTGAGGTGAGTGAGGATGAGGACAAGTGGCAAGACAATTAATTAAATAGTGGGAATTATTTAATTAATTGTTGGAGAGGGGTTAAATGGGATTTAAGATTAATTAAATGAGATTTATTTAATTAATCATGGTTGTAGGAAAGTTAGTGGGATAAATTAATTTTATGTGATGGAGGCTAATGTTTAATTAATTAAATAAAATGTAATTTTATTTAATTAATTATGGATGAAGACAAATGATTAATTAAAATTTATTTAATTAATCCATGATGGGGAAAGTAGAATTAGATAAATTAATTAAATAAAAATAATTTATTTAATTAATTTAAATGGTGAAGGAGGTCATGTTAGTGTGAAGGTGATGTTAAGGTGACATAGAAAATGGTGGTGAAGGCTTGGTCATTTTCTGGTGTCTAAACTAATTATCCAAACAAATTTGCTACATAGAATAAAAATAATGTGCATAGTCCAAATTAGTACATAATGAACATCTCAATGCTAAACTATCATATAGATAATGTCAAATTGCCATTTGGTGAACAAATAGTTTAAATATTATTATAATTGCATGTAATGTGAATAATAAATATAGGTGAACTAATAGTTCCATTTGTGTGCTCATTTTTTTTTCTTTTATTTTATTCATAAATCTAACTTTGTATTAGTTTTTATCACAATAAAAATTCTAAATCCACAATTTCTTTGCTTTATCCTTCTTTTCCAATTAATAATGCATCAATCCACCTACACATACACCTAAGGTACCAAATTTATATTATAATTATATGTGAACGAATTGCACAACAAGAGAATTCTACTTCTTGCATCCTTTCCCAAGAATACACATTCATACCTTCTTTAAAGGTTTTTTTTAAAAAATAGTTCCTCACAAAATAAGAAATGTCTTGCTTCACATTATGGGTGCAATTTAATTACAAGATTGCTCAACACATTTAAATGTTATTAATGCTATATGTATTTTCCCTTTCTTATATTCCTTTCCCGCACAATTTATTTAATGAATATTAAAAATTAAGCTAAGTAAGCCATCTTTAATGAGCAATGTTTTAGCTAACATACAAAAATCAACCTTTAGACTTGTCTGACATTAGTCATAGTTAGTATTAGACTGAATTTTAATTTCTAGTATAAGTCTTGAAACGCATTTTCATTGATAAAACATTCAATCAAAATTTTCTTCAAAGTCTATTATTGCAAATCATTTTCTATCTTTAGGGGGAATGTGATTTGAGATAGTTTGTCATTCTATACATGTATACTCTCATTTTATAATTGTCTTGTCTCATAAATGTATATCTAGTAATAGAATTGCCCATTGATAAAAAGGGTAAAGATTAACTCCATTGCATTTGTTATTCATATGCATATGCAAATCAATAATGGAAAATGCTTAAAGGTAAATGAATTAAACCTTTCAAAATAGATCACAAGTTAAATCTTGATCTAAATTCTAATACTAACCCTAAATCTACTCCTAACTCAAAAGATTTATTAAAGAATTGTAAAAGATAAGGGCATGAAGAAAGTGAAAATGCACCTATTTTAAGTAGATGCCAAATCAAATTCTATAAAGCAAATAAATCCAATAGAACTAATTTTTCTTGACTAGTATCCACATAATCAAAGACACAAGAAGATACAATCTTCAAAAGCAAATCAACTATGAAAACAAATGAGCACAACCACCATATTCATGTGAAGATTTGGTACACAAATTTCAATTACAATCATGTTTACACAAAACACGAATGAAATCCCTTAAATTAATAATTCAACATGAATTCTCTTATAACATTGACCATTTCCTTACAAACAATCCAATTTCTTATTCAATACAAGCATATATTAATACAAGCATATGTTAATACTCCCTTGTGTAAGCAAGGTCTCTAATTTATTTCTTTTTATATTGTCACAAACTAGGGCCAAGCTTACAATATACCAGGTTTAAGATCATATTTAATGTTTATAGTATATAGAGAAGACTCTATTGATCATATCATTCATAAATAATACATGTATACTCCATGTTTAACATATTTCTTTTCTTGTTTATTTTGAGTCCATGGTAGAAACTTCCTTGTGAAACCAATTCTATATCACACATTCAAGTTCATGTTGAAGACAAAGTCTACATTCTAATCGAATATCAAATTTCATCTTGCAATATCTTGATAATAGGCATGTGTTTAGAATGAAAATTTCTGTGTCTAAAAGTCTTCAAAATTCATGGTAGGATGGGCGAACTTTCAGAGAACTCCATTAAAATCTATTACTAGCGGGCCCGCAGACATCATTTGTATTATAGCAAACCTTCAGCTTTCATTATCATGAAGTCCTTCCATTGTTTTGGGTAGTATGTGGGGAATCGATGATCACAAATCACTAAGGGCATGGCTTTCAAAACCAACAAAAGATTTGGTCGTCCACGGCTTGATATCACAAATCACTATTGTCGTGCACGAGCACATTTATCAACAGTCAATGTTGAATTGCAACATAAAGTACACGGGGTTTAAATTAGACAAATGTTGACTCAATGAAATAATGGAATCAAACTCAAGTGGACATCGGATCCATGGGAAGTTGTGTCAGGCCAATCGATTTAGTCACTTATGTTCTTCACAATTCACTATTCCTTTACAATGAATCACTTAAAATTTCAGTATTAGATATTTAAACATCATTCATATTTTAATGGTCAAACAATTAATAATGAATTTATACCTCATTTATATTAAAAAATGTAAATATATGTTGTATTTATATTGGCCAAAATTGACATTTGACTGTTGAAGTGGATGATGTTTAAGATTATTCGTGCTTGCTAGTCAATAGTAAAATTGAATCTAAAGTGCATATGAATAGAATAAAGTTCACTTGGTTAAGATTAGATCCAATGATAATCATTTGTTCATCTCCAAGCCCATGGTAGTGGAACATCAAGGACGAAGACAAAGTGCAAGGTGATAATCCACCTACCAATTTTCAAAGCTCCTTAGGGTTTCAACTATAGTCTTCAACAATAAACAAAAAAAAGATGAAATGTACTAACTATAGATTTAAATGAGGTCTCCAAAACAACTAAACCAGAGTTATAAAGAGCATAAATGCCATTAAAGAAAGGGCCTTGATAGTGATGTTTGAAGATCACATAGAAAAGAAAGGAGCCTGATAGTGATGCTTGAAGACATGGAAAAGTAAAATTCAAAGGAATTTCAGTAAATATGAAACAAGGCAAAACAAGGTGTTGATTACAAATGTTTAAACAATGAAATCTACTATGACCATGACTAAATTAAGACCTCAAGAACTAGGAATTAAACAAGAGACTTTAATTATAACAAATAACATAAGTTTTCATGCTAAAACAAAGGATAGATTCAAAGGGTTTTTACAATATAAACAAGGAATCTACCTTGAACAAAGGAAGATGACTAACATGTAGACTATGAGCACACAATTTTAAGACCAAGTCAAAACAACAAAAGAAATCAAGTAAATTCTCAAGGATTGGTTATCAACTATAGCCAATAGATTAAAAGATTTAAATGTTGTGCATGCAAATTTGAATGGAATACGACAACCATGCATGCCTAATAGAATACAACTAGAGGCTTAAACATAAAGTGTAAAAATGCCTTTGTACTCTTTGGTAGGAACTTGGTTGAACTACAACTCTTGTTAGGGTAAATAAATTAAATAATAATAAATATCTTAGGATAAGAAGCTTGTATTGAAAATATCTATAACAATTGTACTAAAACATGTAGAATTTTACAATAAAATAAAGGTTTTTAGTTGGAGATTTAGACAATTGAATATGTAATATAAGATGTTTGGAAACAATTTTTCAATGTATAGAGAAATAAAAACTTGTAAAATAGATGTCTTGGAATCGAGGAATTGCTTGTTTATCTATCTAATTCACATATATGACTATAGATTTGAACTCTATGAGCAGACTTGACCTTGGTGAATGAATTTGAACCTTACTATTTTTAACCTTTGTGACCTGATCACCTTAATGTTGCACTATAATATAATATCTAACTAGTGGTGTCTAGGAACACCTTTGGGGGGTTTACTAGGTAGAGGGGTTCTCCCTTAGTTAAGCTCCTAGGATACTAATTTGATGACTTCTAGAAATGATTGGAAACAACAATCATGCACACTTGCCTAGATCATAATGCAAGTAGATGATGCAATATTAATGGTCTATGATTGATCCTTGAATGATAGTGTTATGATATATAAATGGATGTTAAGATTGTTTGAAATGAATTGAAACCTTACTTCTTAAATACAAATCCAAAGGCTACAAATGAAATGTTTTTCACTTCAAGTCAACACATAATAGTGAATTAGGAAGGGGTTGGCTTAGACCCAAATTTTTAAATTATAAAATTGAAATTGCTGGGCCCATTTCTAAAACTTAAACCTATTTATTTCCATAATTGTAGATTTAAACTTGGGTGATAGATGAATAAGTTGAGAGTCATGACTAGTCCTTGGTTATTAATATAGATGAAATTAAGTCAGGTCTGATTTCCATCAACTTTTATGTATAAAGCATGCCACATGTACACTTGTAATTACATGAAGGACAAGTGGGTTGAAACATTATCCCAAAACTAAGGGGAAAAGTACAAGGTATGTAATTCTAATCATTAGGGTAATAATTTTATGGTAGGAAATGATAATCTACAAATAGAGTTTAGAGTAACATAAAAATAACTTTTTTCCTAACATTTAACCCAATTTTCGTATTCACTCTTATCCTTCTCTCTTTCTTGAATTGAATAATTAACAATTTATGTTATTTTACATATGATAATTGATATAAAAGGAAGTGAATAGAAGATAACTAGATAAATAAGTTTTAGTTTACTTTATTTTTGTATTATGAATAAGTTTTTTTCATCAAATATGTTTTCAATATTTCTTATGGCCTTGGATGAGGTCTAGGAAAACTACAATATCATCAATGATTTACCATCTTAGTGGGAGAAGTTGAGTTATGTTTTGGGTGCATTTGATAACATAAATGAAAAGAATAATTATCATGAAAGTGAAATATATGATTACATTGTGTGTTACATGTGTTGTAGTCAATTTTCTTTAAGTTGCATTAGTCCTTTGACATTGTATTTTTTAATGTCATGTCAAATATGAAGATGATGAAGTAGGAAAATAAATTCTAGGAGAAAGAATATTAATTCTGTAAATTTTTATTTCATAGATAGAGAGTTTTTCTAATGTTTAGAAATCATTCAAAATGTAAAAGAGTCACATTAAAAAACCTCACACCTCTTTTATTGATTTGAAACTAGATGTATAAGATTTTTGAACATTGAATAATCTATGTTATAAGAGTAAATATGTGATATTTTAGATTGAGAAGATTGATAGCATTAGTTTGTGAATTTTGTGAGAAATGATGGTAAAAAAGAAAATTTTTAAATACAAATTTAGTGAACGTTTTAGTTAGTCATATTCATAATGCATATTAGAAAGGGATCTAGAATTTCTAGTTGGAAAATTTTTAGTGGGGTTCAATGATTATGGTTTTATTTGAATGGGAAACTATAGCTTTTCCAGTCTCAATATATCCATTAGATTTTTAGAAGGGATCAAAATCCCTAGTGCTTATCCCCACTATCATTTAAAAATTTCCATATGACAAAAATCTAATTATTTGGGGGTTTTCAATGAGATTGTAGGTGCGATATAGAAATACCTGGGGAGTAAGAGAATTATAGATCATAGTGTTAGATCTAGGGCACACAATTGAGAGGGGGGGGTGAATCAGTTGTACAAAAACTTGCTTCTACTTCAAACACTTGATTCTTCTTTGTTAGTTAATAGCATATCAATTAACCATCCATGAAAGCATAATGCATAAACACAAGAGCAGATAAACATCAACACATTGGACACCAAGATTTTGATGTGGAAAACCCGGTTAAGGAAAAAACCACGGGGTGATTAACCCAAGGATTATTCTCTATTAGAAAAATAAGAAAAATGAATGGCACATGCCAATTAGGGCTCACTGCCCGAGCACACTGCTCACAAAGAGGCACACTGCCTACAAGAGACACATTGTCTACAAAGTGATAAGAATCACAAACTTGAACTGGAGATTGACATCTTTACAATGTCTGGATCAGTTCCATTGAAGCCCGAGATGCTTCTGCTCTACCCTTCACTCTTTCGCTATACCACTCTCATCCACTCCACACCATGCTTTGAAATGAACTCACAAACCTTCATTTATACAAGACATCGACTTAGGAACAATCATCTAAGTTGGCAATCAACCATAAGGACATTCGCAAGATGATTAATACATCTAGTTGGCCATCACAAGAACATTCGCAAGATGAACAACTCATCCGGTCAGATAGTCTGAACAAGAACTTCATCTGGAAGAATATCTTCAATTTTGGGCTCTACCACCAATGCGGACTAACAACATAACCTCAACATGATCCAAGAACCTTCACAAGCTTGCCTGATTAACCAGGTACATCTGCACTTCCTCTACTCACTGGAATCTCTTCTCCTCTTCATCTGGAACTTCAAGAACACAGTCTGCCGCCACTGTCATACTGAAGAAGGTGCTTTTGGACCTCCAAACCACATACCAATCGAGATGACACATCACAAAGACATCCCAAACACTCCTTCCAATCCGCAGAGTCTGACAATTCTCCTCTGGATCTCACCAGACCTTTTTTGCAACACTCTGTCACTCCAGAATAGCTCCCAGAACCGGTTCTACTTGACCGATCACAACTTTTTCATATCTTCATGTGGACCTGTAAAATCTTAACTGGATCATCTCAAGACTCATATCTACAAACCCTTTAATCCGCAGCCTCTAATTTTCAACCTATTGAGTACATTTGCCTTCTTCTTATCACTGTTCTTCACTGTTCCTGATTGAGACTACTTTTCTCAATATCCTCAACACATAGCTCATCCAAACCTTCTTACCAATGCAATGAGTATGTTGACATCAATGACAACACTGGTTCACCTCATACTTGCAACAATCTCCCCCTTTGTCATTGATGGCAACATATGATGTGAAAAACCATCAAGACAAGAACTTCTCCTTTCTGTCACAGCTCCCCCTATCAACAACAACTCTTCGCATGTCTTCTCTTCCTTTATTGCTCCCCCTTGGATCATCAACCACTTGTTTTTCACATATCTTCTCTCCCCCTTTGACATCAATGGCAAAGGGCTCATACTTGCAATTCTAACACATCAGAATCATACCAGCTGCTCCCCCTTAGTAGCAGCTCCCCATCATCAATCCGGATCACAAGATATGATTGTGATATCCACCAGACTGATGCACATTAGTGCATCCTAGTTCATCACCGGAGGGGCCATGACCCCTAACTTCTCCCTGAGATACTCAAAAGAGTCTTTGGGAAGAGGTTTAGTAAAAATATCTACAATCTAATCCTTGGAGGGTACATACTCCAATCTGACTTCATCCTTGTTCACTTGTTCTCTCAGAAAGTGAAACTTGATAGATATGTGCTTGGTCTTAGAATGCAACACCGGATTCTTAGAAATGTTTATTGCACTTGAATTATCACAGAAAATTGTGATAGGCTCCTCATATTCTACTTTCATGTCTCTTAACATCTGTTTCATCCATAAAATTTGAGTGCAGCTACTTGCTGCTGCAATATATTCTACTTCAGTTGTAGACAGAGATATTGCCTCTTGTTTCTTGCTTAGCCAAGAAACCAATCTCTTTCCCAAAAAGAATGCTCCACCACTGGTGCTCTTCCGGTCATCCACATCTCCTGCCCAATCTGCATCTGTATATGCATGAAGAGAGAAATCTAGATCTCTAGGATACCATAGACCATACTCAACTATTCCTTTCAAGTACCTAAAAATTCTTTTGATTGCCATAACATGAGATTCTCTAGGATCAGTCTAAAATCTTGCCACAAGACCAACAGCCTGCATTATATCTGGTCTAGTCTGAGTGAGATACAACAATCCACCAATCATTGATCTATACTTTGTCTAATCTACCTTCGAAGAGTCATCATCTTTGCTCAACTTACATTTGGTTGCCATAGGAGTGTTCATTGGCTTTGAATCTTCCATACCGAATTTCCTCAACAATTCTTTCACATATTTGGTCTGAGAAATGAAGATCCCTTTCTTTGTTTGAGTAATTTGCAGACCCAAGAAGAAATTCATTTCACCAAGCATAGACATTTCAAACTCAGTTTTCATCTGATTTGCAAAAGTTTTGCACATACTATCTCTTCCTCCAAAAATGATATCAACAAACACTTCAACAATCAAAATATTTTTATGATCAATTTTGAAATATAAGTTATTGTCAGCAGTACCTTTGTTGAATCCAATCTGCACAAGATGCTTATCCAACCTTTCATACCATGCTCTTGGGGCTTGCTTCAATCCATACAATGCTTTCTTCAACTTGCAGACCATATCATCATTATCAGACAATTGAAATCCATCCGGTTGTTCAATGTAAACTTCTTCTTCCAAATCACCATTTAGGAAGGCAGACTTGACATCCATCTGATATACCTTGAAGTCTTAGAAGGCAGCAAATGCAAGAAATAATCTGACTGCTTCTATTCTTGCCACCGGAGCAAAGGTCTCTTCAAAATCAATTCCTTCTATTTGAGAGTAGCCTTTGCAGACCAATCTAGCTTTGTTTTTGATTACTTCACCAACTTCATTCAGTTTGTTCCGGAAGACCCATTTGGTTCCAATCACATTCTTGTCTCTAGGTTTGGGAAGAAGATCCCAAGTATGATTCTTCTCAATTTCCATCAATTCTTCCTCCATTGCTTTGGTCCAATTTTCATCATTGCAAGCTTCATTTATTGCCTTAGGTTCAATCTTTGAAATCAGACAGTATTCATTTGAATTTTGAGCAATTCTCCTCCTTGTTTGTACCCCTTTGCTTTTGTCACCTATGATCTGATCTTCAGAGTGATTTAGAGTTACATACCTTGGAATTTTGGAAGTATCTTGCACTGCTGCTTCTTGATCATGCTCATTCAGACCTATCTCTTCTTCCTGATTTACCAGATCTGTTTGACTCTGACTTACCGGAGAAGATTGAGCTCCTTAAACCTGAACACCATCTTGATCATCTTCATCAAACTCATAAAATCTTGAGGGCTTCTCAATTCCTTCATCTACTTTCACATTAGTACTTTCTATCATCTTTCTCAGTCTCTTATTGTAACACCGGTATGCTTTGCTTTGAGTGGAGTAACCCAAGAAAATTCCTTCATCACTTCTAGCATCAAACTTCCCTAGATCTTCATCTCTTTTAATATAACACTTGCTACCAAATACTCTGAAATATCTCATAGTAGGAGTGATGCCAAACCAAAGTTTATATGGGGTCTTACCGGTATTGTTTTTTATTTGAACTCGATTGAGGGTGTAGACTACAGTGCTGATAGCTTCTCTCCAAAACACCTGAGGAACATTTGCTTCCAACATCATTGTCCTGGAAGCTTCCTGGATGGTTCGGTTCTTTCTCTCAACTACTCCATTCTACTGTGGAGTCCTAGGAGTAGACAACTATCTCTTTATACCATGCTTCTCATAGAAGTCTATGAACTCACCGGATGTGAATTCACCACCTCTATCAGACCTTAGACACTTCAGTTTTAATCCGGTTTGATTCTCTACCATAGCTTTGAAGATCTTGAACTTTTTAAAGGCTTCTGACTTCTCTTTCAGAAAGGTGACCCACATTATCTGGGAATAATCATCAATTAGTAACATGAAGTATCTATCACCTTGCAAACTCTTGACTCTTGTCAGACCACATAGATCAGTATGAACTAATTCTGATAATCTGGTAGAGGACTGATCTTTGCTTTTGAATGAAACTCTGCTTTGTTTACCTAGATGACATTCTTTGCACAAACCATTTGTAGGTTTTACCAATTTTGGAGGATCTCTAACAGCCTGAGTATTGCTTATCCTAATGATGTTATCAAAATTAACATGACACATCCTTCTATGCCATAACCAGCTCTAATCAACTTGAACAAGCAGACAACTTTTATCAGTACCAACCAAGTGAAAGATATTACCTTTAGTTTGAGTACCGAATGCAATCTCTGTTCTGGATCTTTCTAAGATTCTGCATTTTCCATCTTTGAATCGGAGATCATAACCTTTGTCCACCAATTGTCCAACACTGAGAAGATTGTGCTTCAGACCTTCAACATACAACACATTACCAGTTTTGTTTCTTCCATTAAAAGATATAGTTCCTCTTCCTTTGATTCTACCAGCTGAATTATCACCAAACTTTACCACTCCCCCTTCATATCTTTCCAACTCTAAGAACTTGTTCTTGTCACCTGTCATATGGTGAGAGCATCCACTGTCAATAACCCAATCATTCTTTTCTTAAACTTGGGCAGCCAAAGCTCTTTCTTCACCTTTATGATTGATAGATATTGGATCTTCTTCCCTAATAGCAATAAGCACCCATTCATTTCCAGATTTGTCTCCTATCTCTGATTCATCATCTATTACTCCTTCATTATCAGCTTCTTCATGAACATAATAACAATTCTTTTGAAACCTTTGTCTGTTAGAATCTGACCTTGTAGATCTTTCCGAACATCTTGAGGCAAAGTGACCAATCTTATTGCAGTTGAAGCATTTAAAAGGTAATTTTCCTTCATACTTACCGGATCCTCTTGGCAGTCTTTTTGCAATGAGGGCTTCAAGTTGAGCTGTTTTTGCTTCTTCCTCTTCCATATCTTTCCTTACTTGTTCATACCATGATAGCTTCCTTGAAGAGTTCTCTCCCGGATCAAATCTTTGTTTGCCTTTCACATAGGCACTGGCTTTGAATGCAGATTCAGTCTTGGGGGGATCATCTCCAAACTCAGTCAAATGTAGCTAGTTTGCCAGCCAGTTGCTCTCTTGTGACAGTTGTATGGGCTCTAAATTCATCAATGGCAGCCACCTTGATTTTGTAGGCAGCAGGAAGGGATCTGAGAATTTTGCAAACAATTTCATTTTCATCCAAAACTCCACCAGCATTCCTGATTCCACAAACTAGCTCATTCACTCTTGGCATAAAGGTAGTGATATTTTCATCATCTCTCATCTTCAATCTTTCAAATTTCCCTTTCAGACTTTGCAACCTTGCACTCTTGACAAACTCATCTCCTTCATACAAAAGTTCCAGTTTGGTCCAGATGCCATATGTAGTTGGTAGGTCAATAACATTTGAGAGATCTGAGTCATTCAATGTGCTTAGAAGAGCTTCCTTGGTCTGCAAATTATTTTCAGCATCTGTGATTTCATTCAGAGTTATCGGACCACCCTGTGGAGGAACATATGGTTTTGAGACCATGGTCAAGTATGCTTTTCCCATACACTCCAAATGACATTTCATGTGACCTTTCCAGAGAGTGAAGTTGGTTCCACTGAACTTCGAACTATCCTTCTTGTATGACGACATCCTGGATCTCCTCAAGCGGTTAAGCTCCTTTCAGAGGAACTTAGCTCTGATACCAATTGTTAGATCTAGGGCACACAACTGAGAGGGGGGGTGAATCAGTTGTACAAAAACTTGCTTCTACTTCAAACACTTGATTCTTCTTTGTTAGTTAATAGCATATCAATTAACCATCCATGAAATCATAATGCATAAACACAAGAGTAGATAAACATCAACACATTGGACACCAAGATTTTGACGTGGAAAACCCGGTTAAGGGAAAAACCATGGGGTGATTAACCCAAGGATTATTCTCTGTTAGAAGAATAAGAAAAATGAATGGCACATGCCAATTAGGGCTCACTGCCTAAGCACACTACTCACAAAGAGGCACACTACCTACAAGAGACACATTGTCTACAAAGTGATAAGAATCACAAACTTGAACTAGAGATTGACATCTTTACCATGTCTGGATCAGTTCCATTTAAGCCCGAGATGCTTCTGCTCTGCCCTTTGCTCTTTCGCTATACCACTCTCATCCGCTCCACACCACGCTTTGAAATGAACTCATGAACCTTCATTTATACAAGACATCGACTTAGGAACAATCATCTAAGTCGGCAATCAACCATAAGGACATTCGCAAGATGATTAATACATCCGGTCGGCCATCACAAGAACATTCGCAAGATGATTAATACATCCGGTCGGCCATCACAAGAACATTCGCAAGATGAACAACTCATCCGGTTGGCTAGTCTGAACAAGAACTTCATCCGGAAGAATATCTTCAATTCTGGGCTCTACCACCAATGCAGACTGACAACATAACCTCAACATGATTCAAGAACCTTCACAAGCTTGCCTGATTAACCAGGTACATCCGCACTTCCTCTACTCACTAGAATCTCTTCTCCTCTTCATCCAGAACTTCAACAACATAGTTTTCCGCCATTGTCATACTGAAGAAGGTGCTTCCGGACCTCCAAACCACATACCAATTGAGATGACACATCACAAAGACATCCCAAACACTCCTTCCAATCTGCAGAGTCTGACAATTCTCCTCCGGATCTCACTGGACCTTTTTGCAACACTCTATCACTCCGGAACAGCTACCGGAACCGGTTCTACTTGACCGATCACAACTTTTTCATATCTTCATGTGGACCTCTGAAATCTTAATTAGATCATCTCAAGACTCATATCTACAAACCCTTTAATCCGCAGCCTCTGATCCTCAACCTATTGAGTACATTTGCCTTCTTCTTATCATTGTTCTTCACTGTTCCTGATTGAGACTACTTTTCTCAATATCCTCAACACACAGCTCATCCAAACCTTCTTACCAATGCAATATGAGTATGTTGACATTAATGACAACACTGGTTCACCTCATACTTGCAACACATAGTTCATTTGAAAAAAAACCCTTATTACATTCCCTTGTCTGTGAATGTTTTTTTTACATCATTATCCCTATGTTTTTTATTCAATAATTTTAAACTATTAAGTGTTCCAACTAAAACATTAATTTTTATATCATATATGGCATGCCATAAATACATGCAAGAAAAAATGCTTGGATACATATGAGGTATGGTTAAATTTAATCACTTTTGAAAAAATAGAATTTGGATTATCTTGTTGATTGGACATACTTAATCATCATTACTTATCCTTTACACTTTCAAACCTATGGAATAATAATGGATATGTTCAAAGGACCTTATTATGAGGGAATTATTAAAAATTAAAATTCATGTATTCTACATTGTAATTTTTCCCAAACACTTAAATTTATGATAATTATACATTGAAAGTCTTTCATATCTCAATAATTTTTCTTATTAATCCACTTGTATATATGAATGATTGATATATATAGATATATAAATGTATAAATAAACATATATTTATATCCTTTTTAAACTCCTTACTAAAATTTAATACATTAATAATAAAAAATAATTATCTTATCTTAAAATTCATTTGTACTTTATAAGGACACACATGGGCCCTTTAAAGTAATAATTTTGTCTACTTTTCTCTAGAAGTCCTTTGAGTATTTATTTCTATTTTTCCATGAATAATTATTAAACCTCATACATTTTTTGAATAAATGTCAGGTTGTTTCTATCATGTAACATGCCTAAATAATTATGTAAAACTCAACAATCACACATAATGGAGATTCAAGTGGTATAATATCACTAGCATAAATTATTATTTATAGTATAAAGTGTGTCATTGACCAACCTAGCCTCCATCAAAATATTGCACACCAACATTACTTAATGTCCAACATAAATCAACACTTTTTTTCCAAATGTTCATCATTAGTATCATGTAATTATGTACATTTGTATATTTGGACACACTATGCCTAATTGGTGCTAACATTTACTTTAAAATTCTCTTGTGTCATTGGCCACCCTAACCCACCTAAAATATTCATTGTTATGATCTAATTTGATTAATTAGTTACCAAATAATGTTGATGTTTGGGATTAACACTATTTTTGTTATAGTCTCTATTTAGGAATCCTCAAGAGGGATCAAAGGTACAAGTTTGATGGTTAACACAGTTATATGATTACTAACTTTTAATCATATAGTTCTAATTGGTTTTTTGGTTTGATTCCTGGTAGGTACAACCCAAAACAACCTTAAATATACTTCACTAGAGAAGGGGCACCTAGTAGGGTATATGTGTTTGGTAGACATTTTAATTATGATCTAGTTGAATTTGATTTATTGTCATTTGCTGGTCCTTTTCCATTTTTGATTATTTTTTTGTCCAGTTTTGTCTTGTTCATAAGTTTTGTTGATGATATGGTTGGTTGTAACATATATTGTTTTGGATTATATTTTTTGTGTAGTTTTACATATGTAAGTTTACATATATAAATATGCATACAATTAAGTATGTTAAGTTTGTATTCAATAAATAATTTGTTTATATATAGAGAGACCTTGGTCATTGATTATCTATTCTATTTTGGTGTGAATGCAATATATATAAAAGGGAGACTTAGCCTAAAAGGTTAAACTAGGTCAAACTCTCTTCTATCAACATTGGAACACAAACTGGGATTGGCCTCTACCTTTGAAGGAAAGCCAAACTATAGTGATTTTGTCCCTTTGTTGTATAAATGAGTGTCAACCAAATTCAACCAACCAAACTAGGGTGAAACATGAAACCCTAGAAAAATTAACCAATAAATGACTGTCAGAAATAGATACAAAGATTTTGAAAGGATGGCAGAGATCAAGAGATAGTGCAAAATAGGAAACTAAGTTCAAGAGCAGAGAAGTATAAGGGCATTGGGTGCCTTAGACCCAAATTAGGGTTTTGTAGAATGTTAGGATCTGGGTGCCTTCACTTGTGTGTCTTCCTCCTTGTAGCTTGTTGTTGTTTGATTCCTCCAAATACAACTTGCACACAGGCAAGAAGGGAAAAGGTTGTGCTATGTTTAGGGGTTTGCCTTAGTCGAACCCCATGTTGGTGTTTCCACTTCTACTACAACAATGATTGGAGATCTAAGAGTGTATGCCCTAGGAGGGAAGAGGCAAGATCTATAATAAATGATGAAAGAATGAATCTAAATGATAAAGGGTTCCACAAAATATGAAACCCTAGTTGCAGTAAGTGACTCAAGACCATGCACCAACAAGGAGATAGAGAATGGAGGCTTGAACTTCCTTCAAGACCTAAAAACAAGCATCATAACATCCACACAAAGATCTTTTCCAACCATGAAGAACACTTGAGCATATGCGATCAATTCACCAAAGCATAAAGTAAGTACTTCTAATATTCTCATAACAAGCTAGGTGTTAAATCAATAACAAGACTCCTTCTTATATACATTCCCACTCACTAACAATGAATAAAACTAAATGGGGCTGACAAGAGTAAGCCAAGGAGGTGTTCTTGTTTGAAACAAGGTAGATAATTGAGAGGGGGGGTGAATCAGTTATCTTAAATTTCTTAACTTTCTTTTCTCCTTTAACAATTAGTGCAGCATCAAAACATATAAGCATATATAACCATGAGAGCAGAAATAAAATCAACACACATAACACAAGGATTTTTATGTGGAAAACCCTGTTAAGGTAAAAACCACAGGGTGACTAACCCAAGATTGTATTCTCTGTTAAAAGAATAAGAAGTACAAAATGGCACTTGTCAATTAAGGCTCACTGCCCGAGCACACTGTTCACAAGAGACACACTGCCTACAAGAGACTCACTATCTACAAGGTATTTAGAAAGTAACTAGGTGTTTGAACTAATGAGAGGCATCCATGTATACTAAGGTTTAGTTCTAGTTAGGCTCAATATACTGATCTAATGCACTTCATTCTTCCTCTGCCTTAGTGCTGTTGTTCTGTCACATACCGGACTTGTACTGCTGCTTCCACACTTATCTCTGCACTTGTCGCACACTTTTTCTTCCACACACACACCTTCATACTAAAATCCATCTGGTATATATATCCATACCAAGGGTTTCAACATCTTTCTAGTCAGGAAATGGAATACTCAAGATATTTACAAAACATTGATCTGTCAGCTGAATCCATGCTTAATATGTGATGCATATCAAAGACATAGACATAAAAGTCATCAATCATATCGGCCAACCATGTATGATCTCTCAAATAGCTTGATCACCATCAATTTCTGATTCGAATTAAAATCAGATGCTCTGCCGGTCAGTTCTTCCTCAGTCTACTCTACCTGTCAGGAACTCAACACTTAGGTGCTCATCTCTTTTCACTCTTTCATCACCAGAGGCTCAATCTCTAGAATGTAGCTTTCGTGGTACTCCTGTTGACTTGTCCTAGTCTGTAACTTGCTGAGTTACACCATCTGAGAGATCTAGACCTGATTGTCAGACCTTGCTGCATGCTCTGTTCTTGTTCACCGGACCAAAACACTCTTCAATCTGACTTCCGGTAGAGGCATACTATGTGTTGTGGATGTGTGGGATGGACTTTTTTACCATCAATGATAACACGCATGAATCCATACAGTTCTCTTGCCAACAATCTCCCCCTTTGGCATTGATGACAACACTTAGTGAAAAATGACTAAGTGTCATAGCAAACTCCCCTTTGGCAAATGCTCTATCTTATGTACACTTTTACTGGAGCTCCCCCTTAGCTAGATTCCACATTTTTCACTACTCCTCACTCCCCCTTTGAAATCAATGGTAAAGGGTGGAATCCACACACCAAAATTTGCAAAAAATAAAAATAAAAATTAACCTATACATAGCCTCATAAGTATATATATACATATTATACTTACATATACTAAGTAAATCCACAAAGGTGGTCTTCAACTGTACAAATTCTGTTGCCCAACTCTACTTCATCCTGTCCAAAATTGAGATGTGACCACTTAAAAAAAATGCATAAGCTTCTACCCTTCTTAAGTCTACTGGATCACTGGTCTGGGTTGTAGTCTGAGCATCAGTTAGGGCCTCATGCATTGCCTCTAACTTAGGGATAATTATCCCTCTTAGTTCACTCATTCTGCTTATTCTATTCTTCTTCTCCTTTTCAACTCTCTTTATTTCATTTATAGTGGCACTAGCCTAGCACTCTTGATTCATTATGGATGAGGCAAGAGCATCAAAATTCTGAGATAAACTTGATAATTTACCCTCTTGTTCTTCCACCTTCTTTGCAATGTCTTCTGTCACTGTGGACCAAGATAGACAAAATTTGTATATTTCTCTGCCATCTTTAAGAGCATTTTCTAGGCTCTTTATCCCAGTATCTAGGGTCCTCCTATCATTAGTTATGAGTCCCTGCACCTTAGTGAATCTCTTTCCCAAAATTTCTTTCTGGAATTTCTCTTATGCCGATTTCTCCAAAGAATCAAAATGGGTGATAACAGAGTTAACCAGAGATTTCAAGTTACCAGATGAAGAGGCCAAAAGATCCTTTTGGAAGGATGGCATGATCTTCTCTAGCACACCAGATGCAATCTCTAATAGCTCACAGTCTTCCATGTGAGACTTCAGAAGTTTTTCTTTGCTTTAGCTTGAGCAAAAGATGCTACCTTCATTGTCTGGACCAGAGAGAGGGAGTCAAAATTGAGTGGTCCTTGAAATAGTTCCGGTTCATCTATTTCCATCATCTCTTTGGTCAAGAAGTTTTTCACTGCTTCTACAGTGTCTCTTGCCAAAGATAGAGTCTTCTTTCCTTTTGCATCCTCAGAATTGTCATCAGAGATCTTCTCTGTGTGTTCTTCTTCTCTTCCCTTTTCCTCCTCTACTTGACTCAATTTCTCCTCTTTTCTTCCTTCTCCTTTAGTTCCGGAGTCTGCAGGGGATCTAGAAGAGAGATGTTTACTTCTTCATGGACTTCCTCTTCTAGAATAGAGGAATCCAAGTCCTTAGTCCTCTCCTCACCTATCTCCTTTGACTCTTCTACAATTTTTTTAGTAGATTCTTCTTTTGATGCACTTAATCCTTCGACATCCATGGCAGAAGGTTCTTCATCTATTTCCTCTATGATAGGAAGGTTGAATCTTTTGAAGGCATTCTAGAGGATGTCTTCTATTTCTTTTTCCACTTGATCTATCTCTCCAAGCATAAGTTTGTTCATTCTTGCTTTGCTCTGGAACTAATCCTTGCAGTCCTTAAAGATCATGTTCATTTGTTTTGGAGTAATAGAAGGATAGAGCTGAATAGCAATCTATGCCTAGATCTCTAGGTCCTTTGCCTTAGAATTCTCCTTTCTTAGTTCAAGTACCTTCTCTAGACTTTTGGGAATTAGAGAGATGATTTCAATGAATGCTTTATTATAAATGTTTAGGTACTTAATTGTAGCTTCTTCTAAGATCCTTCTGTCTGTGTCACTATACTCATCATAAAATTTAGTGACTGGTTGCAAATTCCCATCCACTGTGACTACCTTGATGATATCATCAATAGAGAGAGTAGGCCTTTCAACAAATTCTTCTACCTCTTCTTCTTTGTTTGTACCGGTAGAGGATTCCCCTGATGTTTTCTTCTTCTTCCTCATTTTCTTAACTTCCTTATCAGATTCTGTTTATTCATAATCTTTTTAGCTTATGTATGACCTTGTGGCCTTTGTCTTCATTCTCTTCTCTCCCTTTCCAGATGTCTTGGCTTCCAGTTTTGAGGATCTTGAGCTCTTAGAGGTGGTAGGTGCAGAGCTCTTGGAGGATCTAGTCCAGGAGGAGGCTTGTACCAAAACACTTCCTTTTTTTGCTTCTTGTTTCTCTTTCTTATCTCTTTCTAATTTTTCTCTATTTGCATCAACTGCCTCTTTTGAAATGCCATATCTTTTGGCAACTTCATCTACTTCCCTTCTCACTTTTCTTTTCATCTCTGGTTGTCTCAGTTCAACATGTATTTTTACACTCAATTCTTGAAAGGTTCCAAACCTTTTTGCCTCAGGGTCCTTAGGTTGACTTAGCAAGTGTTGGACATGTAGCTCCAAGATTTTCTCATCTACCTCATAGCCCATTGGCATAATCCAGACTGTTCTGGGCTCAACTACCTCCATTAGGCATTGATTAGTGTCTACCATGAAACACACTGTATCCTTGTATTTTTCAACTATTGTTTGTGGAATTCTTTCTCTAGCCTGCATCAAACTTTGGAAGTTTTTGAAGTATCCCTAGAGCGCTGTACTTTGAGCCTTGGCATCACCAAGCCCATACATATAATCTCTGATTTGTATGGCAACTGGTCTGTCATTTTGTCACACCCAACCACTTGATCTGGGTAGCTCATTCATATAGTAAAAGAATAAACACAGTATTAAACCACCATACTTGAATGAGTTCTTCTTGTCCTTCTTGATCTTTTGCAAGTTTTCTAATTGTTGGTTCAGGAGAATCTCATAGAGATCATAATCTGTATTTTCCCTTAGCATCTGATATGTAGTATAAATTGTAGTTTCAGACACAGAGTTCTCCCTGCTAGAATGATATATTTTATAGCCAATTATCATAGAGGTAAATTTGATATCCGGATCTGTGATATCTTCTATTGTCATTGCTCTTTTGTCAAACTTTGATCCGGTAGCCTCACTTACTATTTGGTTCTTGACCGATTTGAGAGCAGGCAACCCACTGGATGAGTGCAATCTAGGTACTGCCCTAATTGCATCTTTTGTTATCTTGAAGGGCTTCAACAACCACATGAAGATGTCATGTATTATGCTAAGAACATACTAGACCCATTCATCTTTTGCAAAATAGGGAAAGTGGATGCAATGTCCAAAATGCTTATCCTGGATGGCCTTGTATTAAGGTTTGAGTTCAAAGGTTTCATCTATTAGTTTTTTATGGTAGATATCCATCAGCGTTGATTCTCCAAATTCCTTAATATTTGCATGGATGTATACTGTAACATCTTCTACGTGTAGAACCCCATGCAGAATGCTAGAAAAGGCACCTAAGGGATCAACTTCTAGGGATTTGTAGGGGTGTTTCTTGAACTTTAGGCATGGCCTATCAGTGATCTTGAAAATCATAGGAGTAGGCCATCTTTACAAAAGATTTAGAGAGAGATATTTAGAAATTGAAATACCTTTTCATGCTTCTAGGGTTCACAATATGCACCGGAAAAGATCATTGGTTGAATCAGATTCTGTGGTTGATCTTTGAGAAGGTTGTAACAATCTTGATGTAGAGCTCTTCCTTTCTTTTTCTTGAATGCAATTGTGTAAATGATGAATAAAAGAACCCTTTTATCTCCGCACAACCCTAATTTCCTATTGCAATAAATGTACAACTTAAGTTATTCTGGTTGCCTTGTTCTGAGAGAGATCTTTTTGAATCACTGACATGCACTTAGAATTATTTTTAGTGATAATTTACAATGTATCTCCTTTCCTCCAATCATGCCATTTATTCGTAGATCAAGATATTTCAATTTTGAATCATACTGGATCTAACTGTGAAAATCTTGCTTTTACCGGATGGCTGTCAAACCGGATCAATCTTGGCTGATTAAACTCTTCAAAACTTCTTGTGGATCATTCATATTTTTACTGAGGGTTATTTGGATATTTCTCTAAGAACCCTTTAATCCACAACATTCCATGTGCCAAATTTAGGCACCAAATGACTGGTTGGGAGAATTTATTTTCCTTTGTGACTCCCCTTGAGTCAGAGCTCATTTGTTTAGTTTCCAGAAGGAATATCAACACCAGATTCTAGTGCGGATCCATCCCCAACATTTTTTGTACTCTTCTTTACCCAAATCTTGTTCATCTCCCTTTTAACTTCATCTACATTCACTTTGCCTTTTCCTTTATCTTGATTTTGATTATGATGCACCGGACCCTTTTTGTCCTAATTCTTACTTCTGCAGAATCTAACACTATGACCAGATCTATTGCAATTGTAGCAAACAACATTTTTTTGCAAATTTGACTGGTATCCTCTTGATCTACATTGATTAGCCATACATCCCATTCTATTGCATACAAAGCATCTACCATTGAATGAATTATTTATTTGCATATTTATGAATTCATGAGATTTGTGACCATAGCTTTTGTAGTTAAAACACTGTCTAGAGAAGGATGAATTAGTCTGATTCATTCTTCTTCTGCACTGGGTTGCTTTATGACTGAAGTTGTTGCAACTGTAATAGTATCCATTGAAAGATGGATATCTTTGAGGATTTGGTTGCCTTACCGGAGGTCTTCTAGGCCTGTTCCTTGGATTTCCTGATCTAGAGTTCTTCTGATCGGATCCGGAGCTTTCACCTTTCTCATATCCCAAACCATGCTTGTCATCTACCCTCTTTTGGCTTTCAAGAAGAACTTCAAGTTGAGCAGAGCTTATCTTGAATTTCTCTTTGTATTCATTTTCTGTTTGAAGATCCCTTTTAAGAGTGTCTATCTGATTCTCAAGTTGTTCTTCATTATCTCTAGCTTCTTCAAGATTAGATTATGGATGCCTGATTATTCTATCCATTTTGTGGTTATCTTCTGACTTCTCCTTGAGAGTTTGTTTAAGATTATCTTCAATTTTTCTTTTCTCTTCAATTTCTTGGGTGAATCTCATAACCCTTGATTCCATTTCATGTCTTACCATAATGACCTCTTTTGATAGATTCTCACATAGCTTGTTTTTCTCATTCAGATCTTCATTAGTATCATTGGCTTCACTTTGACTTGCTAATTGTTGAAGTAGTTCCTTTCTCTTTTTCATAGAGATACTTAGTTTTTCTTTTAGCTCATTTATGAAAACATCATCTTGTTTGAGTCTCTCTCTCAAGTTATTGACTTCAGAGTGAGATTGCTCAAGATCATCTAGGGTAGACTAAAGTTGTTCCTTCATACCATACATATCCATTAGATCTTCCTCAAGCTGTTAGGCTCTATTTAGAGGAACTTAGGTCTGATACCAATTGTTGGAAACAAGGTAATAACTGAGAGGGGGGGTGAATCAGTTATCTTAAATTTCATAACTTTCTTTTCTCCTTTAACAATTAGTGCAGCATCAAAACATATAAGCATATATAACCATGAAAGCAGAAATAAAATCAACACAAATTACACAAGGATTTTTATGTGGAAAACCCTGTTAAGGGAAAAACCATGGGGTGACTAACCCAAGATTGTATTCTCTGTTAAAAGAATAAGAAGTACAAAATGGCACTTGTCAATTAGGGCTCATTGCCCGAGCACACTGCTCACAAGAGGCAGACTACCTACAAGAGACTCACTGTCTACAAGGTATTTAAAAAGTAACCAGGTGTTTAAACTGATGAGAGGCATCCATATATGATGAGGTTCAGTTCCGGTTAGGCTCAATATATTGATCTAATGCACTTCATTCTTCCTCTGCCTTAGTGTTGTTGTTCTGTCACATACCGGACTTGTACTACTGCTTCCACACTTATCTCTGCACTTTTCGCACACTTTTTCTTCCACACACACACCTTCATACCGAAATCCATCTGGTATATATATCCACACTAAGGGTTTCAACATCTTTCTAGTCGGCAACTAGAATACTTAAGATAATTACAAAACACTGATCTGTTGGTTGAATCCATGCTTAATATGTGATGCGTATCAAATACATAGACATAAAAGTCATCAATCATGTTGGTCAACCATGTATGATCTCTCAAATAGCTTTATCACCATCAATTTCTGATCCGGATTAAAATCTGATGCTTTGTCGGTCAGTTCTTCCTCAGTCTACTCTTCCTGTTAGGAACCCAACACTTAGGTGCTCATCTCTTTTCACTCTTTCATCACCGGAGGCTCAATCTCTAGAATGTAGTAGTCATGGTACTCCTCTTGACTTCTCCAAGTCCATAACTTACTGAGTTACACCATTTGAGAGATTCGGACCTGATTGTCGGACCTTGTTGCATGCTCTGTTCTTGTTCACTAGACTAAAACACTCTTCAATCTAACTTCTAGTAGAGGCATACTATGTGCTACAGATGTGTGGGATGGACTTTGTTTCCATCAATGACAACACTCATGAAGCAATACAGTGTCTCTTGCCAACAGTTCTAAGATGACACCACAAAATAGGGTCGTGGATAGCATCTGGGACCAGGGTGCTAGGCACCCTGGTCCTTTAGCCCCAAAAACTTCAAAGAGTGCCAAATTAGGTGGGCTTAGACTAGTCCTAAGTTTATTTTGTTAGTTTTATTCATCATGATTGAGATTTAATTGTTTATTATTTTAAAAGGTGTCAAAATAGGCCCTGATTAGCAAGGGTAAACATTTTACTCCATAACATTTAGCCCTTACTTTAGCATGGGTATGAGCTTACATTCAAACTCACACTAAAGTAAGGAGAAGACATATTTCCAACATGATAACATAGAATCCCAAAGAATTCTGCCAAGTTGTGGACTATAGTAGTCCCTAAGCTTAGGATTCTAAGGTTGTAAATCACACAAGACATTGTAACATAATTCACACATACATGGAGTACTATAAACATATATAAGGAATACATGCGAGAGACACACAATACACAAAGGTAATACATGCCATACACAATGTATACATGCTTGACACGAAGCATACACATAAGGCATAAAGTATACACATGGAAAACATGATGAAGACACACAAAACACATGAAATCATTAAGAGAATACAAGTCCAAACAATTCACATGTAACAAACATGAAAATAGACACACAAACAACATGACTCTGGCACTAACTTTCTCTATCACTAGGGGTCATGTGAACAGAAGTGCTCTCATGGATCATGGACTAGTAAGGACCACCAAATTACTAGGTGACCATGAAAAGTCACATGAAACACATGGACTAGAAAACTTCATTATACTAGGTGGCTCATGGACCAACAAAAAAATGGAAACATCATGAGCTAGTGAGGACCACTAAATTACTAGGTGAGTTCCATGTCAAGTGAATGCATCATAGGCTAGTGAGGACCACCGAATCACTAGGTGAGCTTCACATCAATCATAATCAACAAATCTATAATCAAAAGAGCATAGCGTGATGTATTCCCCCACCTTAAAGTGATTGCTTACCTCCTCAGAGAACAATTGCTTTAAGGTAGAATAAAATACAAAACAAACACAAAAGCTTTTTGGAAGCACATGCTCACATGATGTGTTTTCATAAAAGTTACATCGCAACAAGGAATTACCCCTAGAAAAAGGCAAACTGAGGTGATGCTGCAAGCATGATACATAATGGCTTATGTAGTCATGGTATGACACTGAGCATAGCAACAAGGTGCCACATAAATCAAATCTTACAAGTAATAACAAGTTAGAGTGAATGCTATAAAGTAATAACACAAAGGGATCTACCTGATTGGTGTCAATATATGAATGGCTGTATAAATAGGAGATGTCTTGTGATTATAAATATTTAGAACTGTTATCATCTGTAACTTACAACATATAGAGGAATGATGATACAAATAGAATGTCACAATAGATTTCAGTCCCTTTGTATCCTTGTACCAACAAGGATATCAAGGGTCATCCAAAGAGAGCTTACAAAAAAAATACACATCAAGAAACACAATATAGGGGTAATGACATGTGCAATCATAACATAGGAGAGAGAGGCCACACTTGCAAGTCGACCTAAAACAAATCATCCTCCTCCCAATCTTGCTCATCATAAAGGGATGGAGGGAAAGATGTAAGAGGGACTATAGAAGATGCGATGTAATGTACTAGAGCCATACCTATATCATTATTACCTTTAGATTGTCTGTTAGAATATAGCACAATAGGTTCCACTACGGGTTGTGAAGCACTATCTTTCACTATAGGAGACAGAGTACTAGTAGATGTCTCCTTCGCATCCATCAATGATTGATTCTTGTAAGGAGGGAGATTCTCCTCTCTTGCAACAAGGTGAGCCATAGCACAACGATGCTTCTTTCATTCTCTTGCAATTTTATTTCACTTAGTTTTGTTTGTGATGTTTGTTAGGGGAACCATAGAATCACATTAGAAGAAACAAGAGGAACCACCAAAGGTTGAGAGACCACAGGGGGAGGGTTCCTCAAAGTGGGTTTCTCTTCCCTCTCAACTTGTGAAATAGGTGGAGGTACTTGAGCATCCACAAGTAGTTAAGAAAACTTAGGAAATAATTTATGCGTAATCGATTGCTTTTCACTAGTCTATGAAAAGACAGGTGGGACAAAAGTAATATTATGATTGTGGGGAGGTTTGTTTTGTGCTAGACGGTTGCCTCATTGTCCTTGAGGGGATAGCGGAGGGGGAACCTTATCATATATATCAGATGCTTGAGGATGGAGAGGAACCTTTGATTTGGGCTTAACTTCCTTTGCCACTTGTGGGAAAGGGGGAACTACCATCATAGGCTCAGAAGATCAAGAGGGTCCAAGGACATCACTAGAAGGTATGTTACTAAGTGACAATTTATCAATTTTCTATGCTTTATATTTTTGGTATGACAAAAAGAATAGATCCTCTCTAGTTTGAGCAACTCCAACTAGTTTAGGCCAAAAGTAGTCAAGTGTAAAGTGTCCATGACGAGCGACGTGCTAGTACCAACTATGATTTATAGCATGCACACGTTCCTCAAATGGAAACTTTAATTACTTATGAACCATAGAGGGGCCTGCCTTCATGGAGTGGAGCCATGGGTGACCCATGAAATAAGTCTAATATTGAAGTGGTAATAAAATTAACATCTAATGTTATTGGCCCAACCTTGATAGAAAGGGTCAAGGCAATAAGAGTTAGAAGAATAGACCCATCATGTCCTCTAATTGTAATTTTTGATACATCATAGTTATCACGGTGTAAACCATGCATGTAGAGAAACTCTTTAGTTACTACATTTACCATGCAAACATGATCGATCATAGCACCTATTATGGGTTTATCATTGATTCAAATGGTGATTTATAAAGGTCTATCAAGAGCTTCAATAGTAGCATCATGAGGAGTGAAAGATATAGTTGGTTTGGGCTCTGCTCACTCTTGGTGAGAATGAACATATACCATGCAAATATATCCTTCATAATCTTGTTCTTGATGAGTATATTGCATCTCTTGAGATGGATTCACAATGTTAGCTTGTTGTTGAGGGAATGGATTAGTGAATATTTTAAAGTTTTGATTAGGTGGAGCCACCAATTTATTTCCTTCATCATTTATGCTAGCAACTTGGATGACATTGGAATCAATGAGGTATTGAACTTCATCTTTAGGACACATACATCTTTTAGTGTCATGACTAGCGGTGCGATAAAATTGACAAAAGGCCTTCGAATTGAAAGAAGATGCTTGCATCTTACTTTGATCGAGAGGTCAAATTGGTGGAAGCTTGATGAGATTGTTATTTAAAAGTTGCATCATTATGGAATAAAGAGATTCTGATAATGGTGTGAATTGTCTAGTTTTTGGTTTTATTTTATATGGGGCGGAAGCAAAAGACACTGCAACCACTACATGTTTTTGAATGCAATTTGATAATATTGCATTTATTTTGATGAAATTTTTTTTGTGGCTTTTGAATGAATGAGTGTTTGAGGATTTAGATTAACCAACTATAGTTGATGAGTGATTATTTTCACACTAACTAATCGATAGTTGGCAATTGTGGAGAGCCATGCAAAGATTAGTGAAAGAATCATAATGCATCAACAAGATTTTCTCACAGATGTGAGGTTGTAAATTTCTAATGAAGATTCTTTGTACACCAACATTTGAAATAGAATATTGATTTTATGAAAAGTGGGCTTGATAATGCCCCATAAAATTAGTTATTTTCTCCTTTATTCCTTGTTTACAATGGAGCAAATCAGTCAAAGGGACTTGAGGTCCAATGTTTCCTTGAAAGTGTTGAAGAAATTTATTGATTAATTGTGAGAAAGAAGTGACTGAATTAGGAGACAAGGAGCAAAACCAATCCAAGGCCATGTCTTTGAGTGACCTAGGAAAAATTTAGTCAATATTACATCTTCAAAGAAGAAATCACTAAACATAGCTGTAAGGTTGTCACATGGTTGTTAGGGTGTCCCTTCCCATTATACTTCTTAAAGCGAGGGGTTTCAAACTTCTTAGGCATTTGAGCTCTTAGGATTGGATAAGATATGGGCTGCAAATATAATGTGATGTCATAGTGAGTTTTGAGGGACTCTAGTTTATGTTTGCTAACTATTGTTGTATGGGATTCATATTTTGCAAAAGTTGGTTGATGACAAGGTCAGAAGGTGAACTAGGTTGAGATTGGTATGAATGAACAAGGCTAACCATTGGTTGTGACATTATATGATTGGATTTTTGAAAAGTTATATTAGGCTTAGGCTAATTGGATGTAATTGGAGTGATAGTACTTAGATAATTAAAGGGAATGACACTATAATGATGAACGAGATTCTCGGTGGATAACCCAACACATGTGGTAGCACTATTACTTGGTTGTGTAGATGTGGTGAGGATAGTTGAAGTGTATGTAGGAATAGGGAGTGTTGGTATGGGTGCTAACACTTGAGTTCCTATTTGATTTGAAGAAGTCACATTAGTGATGATTTCTGTACAACTAGTTGCAGGCATAATGTTATTGTGCACTATGTGAGCTATGCCATGCAAGACTTCTAGTCTCTCTTGTCCTTCAAGCAATAAACTTCTTAGACTCTCAATAATAAGGATGACCTCCTCAGCTATATGTTTCAAGCTTGCAAATCATTGAAAATTACCCAACTTATTGTCTAATCTTTGAATTTGAGCTTCAGGAACATGAGCCA
Organism: Cunninghamia lanceolata; assembly: GCA_027924645.1. Classification (NCBI taxonomy): domain Eukaryota; kingdom Viridiplantae; phylum Streptophyta; class Pinopsida; order Cupressales; family Cupressaceae; genus Cunninghamia; species Cunninghamia lanceolata. The sequence goes on from BSBN01000655.1 coordinate 13,810,752, forward strand.
CAAGGTCCTCTATGTCAATGGTTTCATGAAAAGTTGATGCTTTTAGGATATGCAAAGTAGGGATATCATGAAGAGGTGATGGACCCTCTTGTGTGATTGGACCCACGAATTGGGATTCTGATGTGTTGATATTGGTGCTATTCAAATAATTCAAACCCATAATTTGATGACTTCTTCACACAAATGTGTTAGAATCAGGGCATAGGGTCACAAAACTCATAAAGTATTTACAAGATTTAGTGATACACAAGATGCATAAATAGAAGAAATAAATGATGTGATGAAAGAAGAGTTTGACTTTTAGCTTAAATGAATCAATGTCTTGCTCTATTGATCAAATGTAAACACATATAATGCAATAATAAACCTTTGATCAAATTCACCTCTATTCAAGCTCAATTTGATTTAAACAATATAATATTCAAATCAAATCCTAAATCTAATAATTTAAGAATGCTCTATGTTTCAAATTTCAACACAAGATGATATTTATGATATGCTAAAGCAATGTAAAATCAGATTTGATAAACAAATAACATCAATAAAATCTGAAACAAGACATCAATCATAAACCCTAGGCTTCAAGACTAGCTAGGTTTTCTTAGAAATGCAAGGCTTTTGTCAACCCTAACAATAAAACAATACAAAATTAAGCCATGCAACTATGTAAAATGATTAATTAATTCAACCTAATCAAATCTAGGGAAAAAACAACTCAGATCTGAAACAAGAAGGATGCAAGGGTGCAAGACACGTCAGGTTCACCAAAATGTTTGATGGAAAATGAAGACTTAGCCTAAAAGATTAAACTAGGTCAAACCTTTTTCTATCAACATTGGAACACAAACCAATTTTGGCTTCTACCTTTGAAGGAGAGATAAAGTATAGGGATTTTATCCCTTTGTTGTATAAATGAGTGTCAACCAAATTCAACCAACCAAACTAGGGTGAAACATGAAACCCTAATTGAGCAAGATTAACCAATAAATTATTGTCAAAAATAGATATAGAGATTTTGAAAGGATAGCAGAGATCAGGAGACAGTGCAAAATAGGAAGCTGAGTTTGAGAGTAGAGAAGTACCAGGGTGATAGGTACCCTAGACCCAAATTAGGGTTTTGTAGAATGTTAGGATCTCGGTGCCTTCACCTATGTGTCTTCCTTCTTCTTGTAGCTTGTTTTCATCTGATTCCTCCAAATGCAACCTACACACAACCAAGAAGGGAAAATGTTGTGTTGTGTTTAGGGGTTTGCCTTAGTCAAACCTCGTGTTGGTTTTTCCACCTCCACTACAACAATGATTAGAGATCCAAGAGTGCGTGCCCTAGGAGGGCAGAGGTAAGATTTGTAATAAATGATGAAAGAATGAATGTAAATAATAATGGTTAACACAAGATATGAAGCCCTAGTTGGAGTAGGTGACTCAAGACCATGCACCACCAAGGAGATAGAGAATGGAGGCTTGAACTTCCTTCAAGACCTACAAACAAGCATCATAACATCGACACAAAGAGCTTTTCCAACCATGAAGAACACTTGAGCATAGGAGATCAATTCATCAAGGCATAATGTAAGTACTTCTAATATTCTCTTAACAAGCTAGGTGTTAAATAAATAACAAGAATCCTTCTTATATGCATTCCCGCTCACTAACAATAAATAAAACCAAATGGGGCTAACAAGAGTAAGCCAAGGAAGTGTTCTAAGATGACACCACAAAATAGGGTTGAGGCTAACATCTGGGACTAGGGCACTAGGTGCCCTAGTCCTTTAGCCCCACAAACTTCAGAGAGTGCCAAATGAGGTGGGCTTAAACTAGTCCTAAGTTTATTTTGTCAGGTTTATTCATCAGGATTGAGATTTAAGTGTGTGATTGAAAATCTGAACTACTATAGAATCTACCTAAATATTCAATACTCCAATGAAAATAAGATAAATGCAATAAACCAAAGTTATACCTTTGTAAACTGATTTACCTCATGTCTTCCATTATTGCCTATCTCTTCAATGATCTTTGTGGATTATGATTGAGCTCTTAGAAGTAGACTTCCTTGCTGTTTTAAGATGACAAAGAGAGAATGGCTTTGTGGAGGATTATTGAAAGTGATATAAACTACAATGCAACACTAAGATGAATGATGGAGATTATGATACAAAGCCATGGATGATGATTATGCAATGAGGATAATGAGATTACAATGTAAATGAGGGGAACCAAAAGCATGCTTGATAGCTATGGTGGAATTTCTATAGCATAAGTTTGCTAAAGCTTGAGTTGTATGAAAATGGAGGAATGAGAGGTTCTTTTATAGGCTTGAGAAGGCCAAGATCCAAGTGTCACAATCTCAACAATGGAGAATGAATCATATGAGGTGTACGGTGGAGATTTGATTAGTTGGGATGAGGGAGATAAAAGAGGGAAATGTTCCTCCTACGATGACAAGGTGGAGAGAAAGGTGTGAGCAAGAGACCACTTGTCACAATGCTCTCAAGGACCAAAATACAAGGGTCAAAGAAGGAGTCCTTCTTTGTAGGGTTATTGGAAAGAATCTAGGAACTATGAGACATGTGTCTCTAAGTGTCCTTTGACTATGATGACATGGAAAGACCAAGCTCTTAAGAATAGGGATGGTTAGAGGATAAATAGGACGTGGGTGAGGATAATTATGTAATTAAATATTAAAAATATTCAATTATGTGTGCAACATGATGAGGTGTAAAGTGAGGTGGAAATGATGATGTGGATTATATAGACTTAGGACTTTAGGATAGATGATTAATTAAATAATTTAGAATTATTCAATTTAGGATGACTTAGAAGAACTTGGATGATATAATTAGATAAATTGATTTTTATTTAATTTTTGGAAGATTAAGATGAATGTGAATCAAATAAATAAATTATGGTATTTATTCATTGATAGAAGAATAGGAATAAAATAAATATTAAAATATTTATTTAATTTGATTCAAGGCATTTTTAGGTGTATACATTTTGCCCCTCTTTGAGACAATGTGTTTTATCATGTTGTTTCAAAGAATAAAATTTTTTGAGTATGATACATGTCCCAGTTTTCCCCTGGTACAAGTTTGATGACAATAGGATGCCCCCTTAGGAGATTGGTTGGGTTGGATTTGCCAAAAGCATGACAAACGATCTTATGATAAACAAGAATGATAAAGGATGGCTAAGAAATTGGAGGATGCAAGATAAGGGATGGATGAAAGAGTTGAATGATATGTTATGCAGGATAAAATGATAACACACACAAGAAAGCAAGTAAGTATGCACAAATGATATAAAAACAAACAAGGTATTGCCCTTGTCAAGCTGTAAACCAATGATTAATAGATTGATTGATTGATGATAGTGTTGTCATTGTGGGAAACGATATATCCCTAGATCAACACAAGAATGTGGGAACGATATATCCCATTGATGATGATGATTGATTGATTGATTTGGTTTACAACAAAATTAGGATCAAGACCATTGATTGCGATTGGATAATTTGACAAGATTGATTTACTCGATTGGTATGAATTAAGGATGACATGCATTTGGATCATTGCTTAATTTGATTGAATTGATTTGATGATCGAATTAATGATTGAATTGATGATTAGTGATGCCCCAGTCACTCAAGAGTGAGGGTGACAAGGAAAGATAATGACAAGTTAAAAAATAAGATGAATGATGATTTGTTTTTGTTATGCCAAGTATACTCAATCATAAATGAAAGATCACTTAGAAGAAATTGGACTAATGATTTAGATAGATAGATAACTTTGGAAGAATAATTTGGATGAATGAAAAGAAATGATTTGGATAAATGAATAATTTGGATGAAATGAATGAAATTGACTTGGATCTTAAGGCACTCAGAAAATGATAATTTATGTAATGCTTATAAATGTAATGAAATGCAACCCTAATATATGCATGTGAGGCTTAGTCATCTTGTATGCAAAATATTTGAAGTACATTTTTCATCATTGAGATTTTAAAATGTTGTAATTAAACCATGTTGGCATCAGTATCTCTTACATGGATTTTGATTTAGCAAGTTAATACAAGCATCTAGTCAAAATTGAATCTAGATGACCTAAGTATTTCTTGCATGTATCAACAAATAAGGATTGCACTCTTTCATGCTAAGACCCATAATGTCCTCGATGATCTTTTTGCTGATCATGTCATTAGACAAGTTATCACATTACTAAAGAATGATCCACAAACAACAAACTAATGAAAATAATCATGTACTATCATAGCTCCTCTAGTCTTAAACATCCTCGAATAACATAGGAAACATGATTACAAAAATCAAGACCTAAGACTTAAACCTACAACAAGCATCAAATATTCTTGCCATAGATATGTTTTTTTGCCATGAAAACATATATAATCATCTTGATAGTTTAGGCTCATTGTTGTCTGATATAGGTTGTTGTCTTGTGTCAAGGTTTTGTTGAAAAAGGTTTGTTTGTAGTGTTGCATGTTGTCTAGCTTGATAGTATCGCGATCCGGTTTGTTATCCTCTGAGATTTGTGACATTCAAGATTCCAATTCCCAACTAGGTCATGGATTTTTCCCCTAGTCAAGTAAAGGCTCGATTTATTATGGATGAACATGTGGATTGAATAGATGGTAAATATGACGTGATGGGCCCTAAGGGACTGACCTAGTGCCTCAGGGGCTCATTGATGATGGCCTTGCCTACGCGACAACATAGAGGAAACATAGTTTAGGGATGTGGACTATGTGGACCTAAGACCTAGGGGGTGGGAAACCTTAGGGGCCCATCGATGATGGCCTTGCCTACGTGATAGCTTAGAGGTGATGTAGTTCAGGAATGGTAGGTTGACACTAGTGATGAAAAAATGGATGGGATGTACTTATTATGGTAGGACGAGTGGTATGGATGGATGGGAAGCCTTGGGGGCTCATCAATGATGGCCTTGCCTACATGATAGCTCAAAGGTGACATAGTTTGACAATGGTAGTAATGATAGGGTCACAATGGATGACAAGATGGATGATGGATTGGATGGACAACTTGATGTGACAAGGCGATGAGGGTGAGTGAACAAAAAGCCATGATAGGTATCTTATGTGATTTGATGGATGTGGTAAGAAAAATGGATGAGGAATGAAATCCTAAAAGATGGAAGAAGCAATTTATCACAAATAGCTTGTATTTGCATGATTTTTTTTAATCCATTGTATTGGGGTTTAGGTGTAGAACTTGCAAAGATGCATGTTGTTGATGGGATCATTGAATAGTTCACCTTTTGATGTTACTAGTTGATAAGCTTCCAATCCATAGGTAGCAATGATTACATATGGACCAAGCCAGTTGGGTTCAAACTTGCCTTTCTTGTGCTTATCCTGCTGATTTCTAGGGTTTTCCTTGAACACTAGGTCACCGACTTGAAAGACTTTGGGTTTTACTCTATGGTTGTAACTTCATGACATCCTTTGTTGATAGGCTTTCATATGGTTAAAGGCATTCTATCTTCTTTCTTCCAGCAACTCTAACTCCTGAAGTGTAGAAACTTGGTATTCTTCATCAGATATTAGCCCTTTTAACGATACTCGTAAGGATGGTAACTCGACTTCAATGGGAAAGATGGCTTCGGAGCCATAGACTATGGAATATGGTGTTGCACCTGTAGGTGTGTGGATACTTGTACGGTAGGCACATAGAGTGGGATTCAGTTGCATATGCCAATCATGATCGATATCATTGATAGTCTTCTTTAGGATTTTCAAGATGGTTTTATTAGATGCCTCCACCTAACCATTTCCTTGGGGGTAATACGGGGTGGAAAAGTAGTGTTGGATGTGGAATTTGTCACAAAGATCTTTGACATCCTAGTTTTAAAGGGTCTTCTATTATCAATGATAATGGATAGGGGAATTCCATAGCGGCAAATGATGTAATTCAGGATGAATGAGGCAATTTTTTTTTCCTATGACATTGGCTAGGGGTACAACTTCAATCCACTTTGTAAAGTACTCAGTGCTGGTGATTATGAATTTATGGTCGTTGGATTATGGGGGGTGTATCTTGCCCACTAAGTTGAGTCCCCATTGACAGAAAGGCCAAGGAGTCGTTAAAGGCTATAGCTCTTGTGTTGGTGCATGTATTAAGTTCCCATAAATTTGGCATTTCTTACACTTTTTCATAAAATGATAGGAGTCCCTTTCCATAGTTGGCCAATAGTATCCCATATGCATGAGTTTCTTAGCCAAAGTAGGACCACTAGAGTGGGTTCCTCATATACCTTCATGAACTTCGCTTAGGGTGGTTTGATATTCCTCACTGTCAAGACACCTAAGGAGAGTACCATCTGGACCTTGATGATATAGGGTGTTAGTGATGATGGTATAATGAGAGGCTTGGTAGATGAAGGTTCTTTTTTGGTTATTAGATAGATCGAGTGGTAGGATGTTCTCTTTCAGATAGGTATATACTTTTCCATACAAGGGAGAATCAGATCCTAATATGTGGCATATGATGTTGGTTTCGAGGATGTCATAGGTAGGATGGGCTACTGGCTCCACCAAGAACTCGTAGCATGCCTAGTTTTTAGGTATATCATGGAGAGATGTAATAGTTTCCATGTCATCTACTACTTTGTTCTCCAGTTTAAGTATCTACTCAAAAGAAATCGCAACAAAGTATTCTTTCAAGTCATCTACCATATGCTTGTATGGTATTAACTTCTCATCCTTGGTTTGATAGTCATCATTCACCTAGTTGATGACAAGTTGTGAATCTCCATACACATGTTCTCTGACTTTCCATTCTACTGCCATTTTGATGCCAATGACCAGTGCCTGTATTCTGCGACATTGTTGGTACATGGAAAGAGTAGTCTGTATGACTTTGGAATTGTGTCTCCATGAGGTGTGACCAACAAGATACCTACTTTGGACCCATGTTGAGTGTATAATCCATCAAAATAGAGTTTACATCCTTAGGTTGTAATGTTAAAGATGGATTTGTCTAGAAACTTGAAGCTTAATGGATTCTCATATGTCAATGGTGCATTTGCCAATTGATCTACAATCACTTGACCTTTTATGGCTCATCTGTCTACATACACAATGTCAAACTCACTGAACATCATCACCCACTTTGATAACCTGCCTGTGAGAGTAGCCTTGCTGAGTAAGTACTTGAATGGATCTATCTTGGCTACCAGTTTGATGGAATGAGTGAGCATATAATGCCTTAGCTTCTATGATGCAAAAACTACTACAAGACATGCTCATTCTATGGGTGTGTATTGTAGCTCATAGCCTACCAGTGTCTGGCTGATGTAGTAAATAGCTTGCTCCTTTCCTTCATAGTTATGTTGTGCCAATAGAGCTCCTAGAGTAGTTGGTGTGGCTGAAATATAAAGTAGAAGTGGTTTTCCCTGGATTGGCAGCATCAAGATCAGTAGATTCATTAAATACTCTTTGAGGTGTTGAAAAGCTTGTTCACACGTGTCATCCCATTTGAAAGGAATGTTCTTGTGTAGGAGATGTGTAAATAGATGACATTTGTTAGCCAGTTGAGAGATAATCCACCGGATGGATTGTAGCTTGCCTTATAATGACCTTACTTGATTGAGATTCTTGGGTGGTGGCATGTCCATGATTTCTTTTACTTTGTCCGAGTCCACCTCAATTCCATTAGCTAACACTATATATCCTAGAAGTTTGTTGGATGTGACTTTGAAAACACACTTCTTTGGATTTAAGCATACGTTGAATTGCTCTAATCTCTGAAAGATTTTGTCCAAGACCTATAGGTGTCCTTCTTTGGTTAGTGATTTACCTAGGATATCATCAACATAATCTTCCATGATGGTGTGCATCATGTCATGAAAGATTGTAGTCATGGCTCTTTAATATGTTGCCCCTACATTTTTCAGTCCAAATGGAATGATGCACCAACAATAGGTACCCCAAAGACATGTGAATTTGGTCTTGTGTTGATCTTCTGGTGCTATTTTGATTTGATTATAGCCAAAAAATCCATCCATTAGTGACAACATAGTGTGCCATGTTGTTAGATCTACAATGATATCAATGTTAGGCAGAGGAAAGTCATCCTTGGGATAAACCTTGTTCAAATCTCTGAAGTCATTACACAATCTAATCCTTCCATCTGGTTTTGAGATAGGTACTATATTAGAAACCCATTCCAGATAATCAATAGCTCTGATAAACCCAACATCTAGCAGCTTCTTCAATTCTTCTTTGACTAACAATGCTATATGGGGAGGCATCTTTCGTAGTTTCTGCTTAACTGGTTTAGCTCCTGGAGCTAGTGATAAATGAAACATTATTAGATCTAGATCCAGTTGCGGCATATCTGCATAGGACCAAGAAAAATTTATCTGTTTCTATTTGAAGAAGTCAATGAACTTTGCCTTTTCTTGTTTAGACAGAGATTTTGCTAAGTGGATTATCCTCATATTATTGTCCGTGCCGATGTTGACAGGTGTAGCTGGTTTGATCACAACTAATGATCTCTCCTGATGAGTAGGATAGGGGAGAGTGTCAAGCCTTTCATCTTTTGGCACCTTAGAGAGGTTTTCACCGTCAGATACGTCTTTTCTTTTACCTTTTTCTTGATCTAACACTACCACAAAGAGGTTTTCACCATTAGATCTATTTTTTATTTTTATATTTTTGTGACCGAAAGGATTGACACTCTCTCTAAAGTATGCCATGTCATTGAGCTCTATAGTGAAGCCTGATTTGTGATCCCCTGCGGGTAGATGGTCCCTTAGTTCTAGATAATTTATGATATCATCGTCATTTTGGAAAGTATCTAGCTCAGGGGGTTCTTGTAAATCCCAGTCTATAAGTTCAGGATGCACTAATGGTAATGGGTCATCGAGTTGGTCTGATTTAAGGCTAGTGATGGTTAAAATGGAGGAGTTGTCTAGGTTAGCAGAACTATTTACAAAGTCTATGATGATACTCTCCTCAAGTTGATCTATCAAGTGTGACATCATACCTTCCTTACAAAACTCATTTTCTATATTTTACGGATCTAACTCTAGAGGTCTAGACCTAGAGCTTTGTCCCTCATGAGTTGTATGGGTAGAGCTATATTGTTGAACCACATCAACACCTTTGTCTTCAGAAGATAGTTTAGAAAGACTATCCCATTCATATTCATTTGAGTCCATCTCACTCCCTTCTTGTCATCGATGAATCTGCTCTACTAAGTTAGTAGTAGCTATTTCCCTTTTCCTTTATGCTTTTCTTTACCTTTGATCTTTTCTTTGCCTTTGTACCCTAGCCCTGTAGTGTCTCGAGTTGTTAAAGAAGAAGGTTGGATAAGTTTAATGATACCTTCTTTTCTTAATCCTATGGGACTATGACCGTCATATCCCATTCTTTGTAAGATAGAGAACCTTTGACCATATTGTTTTGTTTGCAATTGGGGTTGATGGTCTTGTGGTTTGGATTCACTATCTTCATCTTTATACAACCATTATAGAATATCCTTCTCATCACTTTCATCTGATAGGTTTCACCATTTGACAAAAGAACCTTTAGGAGTCTCCAACGACTTGTGTTTGTTCATGGATGGTTTTCCATAAGACTTGGGAGATATGGGTAGCTATGCTAGGTAGAAGGTTTGCTCGATGGTATACTCTCCTACACCCTCATCTTTGAGCTTGAATTTGAGTTCAGATGTCTTGGATGTGGAAGGTAGTGAGGCTGGGTTAATACGAGTTGAAGAGGAGGAAGTTGCACAATTGGTGGGGATTACAACTTTGGGCTTGGATTGGATTGTATTGCAATATTAGAATGGATCAGGATCACCTTGATTAGTGATTTCTTGGCCATTGTGAGGAAACTTGATACATTGATGGTAGGTGGATGGTATGGCCTTCATCACATGTATCCAAGGTCAACCAAGAAGAATATTGTATGATAGTTCTTGTAGACACCTAAATGTGTCCCAAATTTGTGTATGTCTTGCAACACCTAGTTAAAACATTATCCTAGACATCATAAGCCATTCCCATCGTAATTTCCCTTATCCCATTAAGCCAATTAATTAAATAAATTTTATTTATTTAATTAATTTCAACATCATATCCCAATCCTATCCTAATCATCTTCCCAATTAATTAAATAAAATCTTATTTATTTAATTAATTTCCCTCACATATCCCAACTAATTCAAATAAAATATTTGAATTAAGTCCTCACCTCTCACCACATTAAATGACACTTGTCCATATCTCACTTGAATCATGTGTGGTACTACATCTTTTATTTAATATCTTTCACATGTAGTACTTTTTATATACACATTCACATATGTAGTACTTTTTGTGTACACGGTCACACATGAGTCTTATCCTCTTCCTTACACTTGTCACATGACTACAACTTCCTTGAAGAGTGGGAATAACTAATCAATCATAGCCGTCCACATCAATCATTTAGCCTTTCAATCTCAACCATCTATTTGAACCAAGCCAAGCCTATAAATCCACCCCCTCACAAGCCATTTGCAAGATGCATTGAGTTGGAGTATCCTTATGCTGTCAAAATATCTTTAAAGCCTTTGCATCTATCATCATCATCTTCAATCTACCAACCTTCCATCTATCATCTCAATCCTATGTAAATGTTATGCTGCTGAATTGTGAGCAACCAAAATATCAAATCAATCAAACAATTCATCTTGCATCTTCAAGGTATTGAATGATTTGGGTTTAGGTTATGCATTTCATTGTTTGATCATTTCCATTTGCAAATCCAATTTTTTTTATATACATTTTGGCACGTCCAGTGGGACAAGTGTCTCATCATGAAAAGTGGATGTTGTGGGATCATGGCTAGAGGAAGAGATCTCTTTTCTTTGAAGGAAGACCATGAAACGGGGTGAATGCTGAAGTAGGTCAACAAGACTTTCATTAGATAAAGCATGTAGGTCTTGGGTGTCTTGTTCGTGGATAGTTGTAGGGGTATTAATAGGATCAAGATTCTCATGGATAGGTTCATCATTATGGATATCATCTTGATCATGGAAAAGATATATGTCTCTTGGGTTGTTTGAATGGAAGTAGAAGTGGGATACTCTTGGATAGGCTTGACATGCTCTTGAGGGTTGTCGACATAAGGGTATGATGGCTCTTGACTTGGGTTCATGGGGGTTTCTTGAATAGGCTTAATGGATTGTAGGTCACATGATGGGATTGTAGGATTGGACATGTCCTTTGGAAGTTCTTTGATAGGCTCATGAGTGGGTGTTTGACATGGGGATAATTTATTCCTAGCTAATAGCCAATGGATCACATCCTTTGCAAGTGTATGGGTATAAGGACAATATAATGGATGAATGATAAGGGTAGATGGTTTTGTAAGCTTATGATTAGGATTTGGTTGAGGGATAATTGGATTGGATGGATTAGGATTAGGATTGGATGGGGGGATAATGAGATTGGATATATATTGCTCTCTTATTGTATGTTGATACACCTTGTAAAAAATTGGGACAAATATTAGGAATTTATTTGTATTATGGCCTTTGGTCCTATGGTATGCACAATAATCATGTTCATCATATAGACTTTCTTCGTATGGTTTGAATTTGGGAAGTTCAATGAGTTTTGCTTCAAGCATCCTTTGTAAAACTATCTCAGCCACATCCTTTGGTGAAGGATTAGAATGACATGGTGATGAAGGTAATGGAGGGGCTTGGTGGTTTAGAAGGTAGAGGGATTAATGGACTAGGAATGGAATCACATGGTGGTGCTAGGATAGGACTTGTTGGCTCATGTTTTGGTATATGATTGGATGATGGAGGCCACTCATACGATGAATTAGCTAGGTTGGTATCTCCCTTGTCAAAGGTAATTAAGTCTTGTTGTATAAGGCTTGCATGGTTTATATACAAAGGGCCACTTGGAGTTGCATATGCTTCTTGTTGCAAAGGTGGACTTGGGCTCATTTGTGCTTGTTGGGGAGGCCATTGATAGTCTTGTCAGCTAAATGTAATAGTAGGATATGTAGACAAAAGATCTCGAGGTCAACTCAAATATGCGGGCATTTGATCTTGTTGGCAAGGTTGACTTGTGCTCACTTGATTTATATACAAAAGACCATTTGGACTTGCATGTTGTTCTTGTGAAATCACTTGATTGCCTTGTGGATGGGCTTGGTAGTGGATTGGAATGGTGGGATGAGGGATTGGATAAGCTTGAGGTGGATGTTCATAGGTTGATGTGGCATTGACTTGGTGGATATATGGATTAAGTTGATAGAAAGTGAATGGATATGACATGTGGCTATGAGGTGGATTAGGTTGGTATGGAGTGGCTAAGGATTAGTGTACTTGTCGAGCTTGACTAGTGGCTAAAAGGTGTTGGACTTGGGCTATGAAGTGTTGTAGTTGAGGTGATTGGCTTATGCGGCGTTGAACTTTTTGGATGAAGAATTGTAATGTTTCAATGATGTCTTGGTTTAGGGGTTCTGATCCTTGATAAAGATTTTGGAGGAATCTTTGGAATTTGATTTCTGGGTCTTCTAGTGTAAACATGTTGTCACTCAAGTGTTTAAGTCTTAATTCCTTTTATAAATTTCTTGTTTAGGGTTTGGATGATGATGTGGAAATGACTTGGATGGAATAGGGATGACTAGAATAGGTTTAGGATGATTTGAATGACTTGGCTATGAAGGGTTGGATGATGACTAGGATGGTTAGAGTGATGACTAGGATATGCTTTAGGGTTGGTTTATATGACTTGGATAAGCTTGGATGATTAGGATATGACAAGATTTGATGTCTTGGGTATGGTTAGGGTTGACTAGGATGAAATCAATGACTAGGATGAGTGTAGGGTGATTAGGATGATGACTAGGTTTGATTAAGATGATTAGGGTTTTGATTAGGATGAAGATGATGTGGAATGGTTGAGGTTTGAATTAGGATGTAATTGGATATTATTAGGATATGGGGTGGCTATGAAGGATGATTAGGATGAAAGTGATTGGGTTTGAATCTTATTGGAGGAATGTGTAAGATAACTTGTCTTTATGTGTTTTGGTGTTTAGAGCTTGATGTGGCAACATTCAAACAAATGATTATGCATATACACACATGAATCACTCATGCAAGACACATAAGAAAGTTTTTAGTTTGGAAGAATGTGATGATGGTTAAGCAAGCACGTGAAGACACTTTAACAAGTCCTAGTCAAGGCATGGCCACTATCACAAGGAGGTTCAAGTGAAAATCTGGGGGACCGGCACCCCATGAGCATCCAGCAAGCCACTTAAGGCTTTAGTTAACCCTACTAGAAGTTTAATATACACAAGGTACACCTCCTTTTGAGCTATCACTATATGGTGAGCGCTAATACCGGTTAGACTTGGCTTTCGCCTTATCCTCTAATTTTTATAGTGGACCGGATGAAAGTACCGCTTGAGGTCGTTCCCTTGGGGTGAGTACATCTTTTTCCACCAAGGTAGGCCTCTCTAAGGCTAAACAAAAACAACACAAGTAAATGTTTTTGATCTCCAAGTTCATGTTAGGACATGAGGAGAGAGGAGACACATTTACTTGGTCACACTAGCATGGGGTTCATTAACCTTAGAAATTCAATGTGTGGAAGACAATGCAAGCACTTGTTTGTTTTAAAGCCCAAATCCAAATGTGATGAAAGACAATGGTTCATTTTAGCCCAATTTTTGATGTGATAGAAAACAAGTTGTTCATTTTATGCCCAAATCAAAATGTGTTTGTAAACAAGTTGTTTGTTTTATGCCCAAATCGAAATGTGTTTGCAAACAAGATTGATTGAAATGAAAAGATGAAAGATAGAAATGAATGCACCTAGATTATTTTCACTTTCCAAGATGTTGTATATGATTGATATTTCTGCTACTAAAGCTCCTTATGATCACCTACAACATCAAAAAATAATATTATAATGCAGGCATAAAAAATAAGCTCATCAGGCAAGGAAAATTGTAATTTTAGATACATAGCCGAATTAGATTTGATTATTTCAAGACATTTTTGGTTTGAAAATTAAAAAATCAAAGAAGAGACCCCTATTAATTTTCTGAGAGATTTCCAAAAATGTAAAGAAATTAGAAAAATTCTCTGTTTTACACCCAAAAATATGGATTTATGGAAAAGCTACAGTCGATAAAGATCTAATTTTTCTGTACTGTATATGACCTCTAAATTAAATCTATAAAACATTGACCCCCATTAGAATTTCAAGAGATTTCTAGAAATGTAAAAAATTATAAAAAATTCACCAATTTACTCCTAGAATTGTGATTTTATGAAAAAAACATAAAAATATGATAGCTCCCACAAAAATGGTGATAAACCCATAATTTTTCTGCTATAGCTTCCTTATATCATGGACAAAATTATATAAAAATATTGTAGAAAAATTTGCAACCATTTTGGAATATATGATGAAATCTTTAAAACCTAGGGTTTTGTCCAAAAAATAGCGGATCTGCAACAAAAAGTTAATTAAACCTACGAAGCTCAACAATAGGGGTTAGATGAATGCAAATTTTTACTAAAAAAACTTGCAAAAAGGATCAAGCGAAGTGAGTCCCACCGAGCGTGCCAAAATGTATATAAAAAAAATTGGATTTGCAAATGGAAATGATCAAACAATGAAATGCATAACCTAAACCCAAATCATTCAATACCTCGAAGATGCAAGATGAATTATTTGATTGATTTGATATGTTGCTTGCTCACAATTCGGTAGCATAACATTTGCATAGGATTGAGATGATAGATGGAAGATTGATAAATAGAAGATGATGATGATAGATGCAAAGGCTCTAAAGATATTTTGACAACATAAGGATACTCCAACTCAATGCATCTTAAGACTTAAACACTTGGGTGACAACATGTTTACACTAGAAGACCCAAAAATCAAATTCCAAAGATTCCTCCAAAATCTTTATCAAGGATCAGAACCCCTAAACCAAGACGCCATTGAAACATTACAATTCTTCATCCAAAAAGCTCAACCCCACGCAAGCCAATCACCTCAACTACAACACTTCGTAGCCCAAGTCCAACACCTTTTAGCAACTAGTTAAGCTAGATAAGTACAACAATCCTTAGCCACTCCATACCAACCTAATCCACCTCATAGCCACATGTCATATCCATCCACTTTCTATCAACTTAATCCACCTATCCACCAAGTCAATGCCACATCAACATATGAACATCCACCTCAAGCTTATCCAATCCCTCATGCCACCGTTTGAATGCACTACCAAGCCCATCCACAAGGCAATCAAGTGATTTCACAAGAACAACATGCAAGTCCAAATGACCTTTTGTATGTAAATCAAGTGAGCACAAGTCAACCTTGCCAACAAGATCAAATGCCCGCATCTTTGAGTTCACCTCGAGATCTTCTGTCTACATATCCTACCATTACACCTAGCTGCCAAGACTATCAATGGCCTCCCCAACAAGCAGAAATGAGCCCAAGTCCACCTTTGCAACAAGAAGCATATGCAACTCCAAGTGGCCCTTTATATATAAACCATGTAAGCCTAATACAACAAGACTTAATTACCTTCGACAAGGGAGATACCAACCTAGCTAATTCATCCTATGAGTGGCCTCCATCATCCAATCATATGATGACACATGAGCCAACAAGTCCTATCCTAACAACACCATATGATCCCATTCCTAGTCCATTAATCCCTCTACCTTATAAAGCACCAAGCCCTCCATTACCTTCATCACCATGTCATTCTAATCCTTCACCAAAGGATGCGACTGAGATAGTTTTACAAAGGATGCTTGAAGCAAAACTCATTGAGCTTCCCGAAGTCAAACCATGTGAAGAAAGTCTGTATGATGAACATGATTATTGTGCATACCATAGGACCGAAGGCCATAATATAAATAAATGCCCAATATTTGTCCCAATTTTTTACAAGGTCTATCGACATACAATAAGAGAGAAATATATATCCAATCTCATTATCCCCCCATCCAATCCTAATCCTAATCCATCCAACCCAATTAGCCCTCAACCAAATCCTAATCATAAGCTTACAACACCATCTACCCTTATCATTCATCCATTATATTGTCCTTATACCCATACACTTGCAAATGATATGATCCATGGGCTATTAGCTAGGAATAAATTATCCCCATGTCAAACACCCACTCATGAGCCTATCAAAGAACTTCCAAAGGTCATGTCCAATCCTAAAGTCCCATCATGTGACCTACAATCCATTAAGCCTATTCAAGAAACCCCCATGAACCCAAGTCAAGAGCCATCATACCCTTATGTCGACAACACTCAAGAGCATGTCAAGCCTATCCAAGAGTATCCCACTTCCACTTCCATTCAAGAAACCCAAGAGATATGTCAGAAGTTTATTACTAAGCATGTGGAAACATCAACCCCTTGTCTAAGTCAAGATCAAAACACTTCCCTCCACCCCATCCATAACATATATCTTTTCCACGATCAAGATGATATCCATGATGATGAACCTATCCATGAGAATCTTGATCCTATTAATACCTCTACAACTATCCATGAACAAGACACCCAAGACCTACATGCTTTATCCAATGAAAGTCTTGTTGACCTACTTCAACATTCACCCCATTTCATGGCCTTCCTTCAAAGCAAAGAGATCTCTTCCTCTAGCCATTATCCCACAACATCCACTTGTCATGATGAGACACTTGTCCCCTAAGTAAGCATAAAAGATCAAACAAATAGCTTGGATCTTAGCGAACATAATCAACATAATCAAGATCTTAATTATCATTCATCCATATCCACCATCAACTCCACTTCAAATCCACCATCATATCCCCTTGTTCTTACCACCTTCATCCATGAATGTTCTTCCTTAGGACAACAACGACCTTTATCCACTTCACCTTCTCAATCCAATAAAGAGCTCAAGTCTAGTTCCCTAAGCACACCTGGTCCCATTGTCCATCGCATACTCCTAAACATGAACTACCAAGGCAAAGGTCTAGGCCTTTATGAACAAGGTATTTTGGAGCCGATTCATGTCAAGATCCATCCATGCTCATATGGCCTTGGATACACACCCCAAGGTAAAAAAGGCCAAGATGTTGGTAACCCCTTCATGCATCCTAAACCTACCACTTTCTATCATACCCCCCACCATCTACCCAAAACATATGTTGCCATTCCACCTCCATCATCCTATAAATGTCAAAAGCATGTGGCCATACACCTCCCACCATCCACTTTGCCTCCACTTTTGCCAACTCCTAATATCCCTCCAACTACTTTACCACCATTTCTCCCAACACCTAATAGCCCTATCATCCAATCCCCTTATCCATTTATCCATAAATTCCCTTACAATCCTAATCATGACCAACAAAAGCACACATCATATAAGCATAAAGCTTCCAATCATTCCATCCACTCCACCCACCCCATGGGATTCAAAAGCAAAAATTTTGATGCCTTTACTTGTAAAGCTAAAAATCCTAGCAAAAATCTTAAAGGTCTTCATACCTTAGGACATAAAGAATCAAAATCAAAGCAAAGTTCATCTAAGCAGCCATCTAAACCCTTACCTCCAAATGCAAAGCCTAAAAGCAAATGGTTTGGGTTCCTAAGAAAACAACTAGCAAAGTGAATGAGGCATCCACCTCTCAAGAATCCCAACCACCTATATCCATCCAAAAGCCCACTTCCATCCAAAACTTCCATTCCCTTCAAAAATCCCACAAGCAAAACAAAAGCACTAAAATAACTAAATCTATGTGGGTTCCTAAATCACTTCATCAACCATCTCCTAAGAAAACATCTTCATTGCTTCCTACACCACCATCTCATCAAAAGCTTCAATGTTTATCATGGTGTGTGCAACCATTGGTCATGGTTCCCTTCCACTCCATAGCACCTTGACATAACTACATCTCCCCATCTTCCATCCATTATCCTACATATCTCCTCCATGCTATCCCTATGGCCCATGCTTTGGTATAAACTTTTCATCCATCTTCATTCCGTAAGCCTATGTAATCCATATCATAATCCACTATCCCATCCATCTATCCTTACATGAACCTTTCATAATCCATTTCATCATCCACTATCTACCTAATCCATCTCTCATCCACGCAATCCCTTACCAACATCTATGAGCTCACTTGACATGGTCCATGTGATGACATTCTTCTCTACTAGGACACTTTCATATTTAATAGCACTAGACATTTGAGTCCCTCCTATCCATTACCATGGTAAAAAGCTGGCAAATAGGCATCATGTGTAATTTCTATCCCATAAAAAAAAAGAAAAAAAAATCAAAATAGTAAAGAGAAATCCCTTCGTCCAATGGTGAAAACCTAGTAAACAAGTGCCTTGGATAAGTACCATAATGAAAACCTGGCAAACAGGTGTCATGTGTAGGTTGATCTTCTATGTCACTTACACTTGGGGGCACATTGTCTCATCCAACCTATCCATTTCCAAACTATCTATCCCATTATATGATTTTCCATCCTATCCTGTCCTACCATTACCATACCATCCTACCATCCTTAGCCATTACATAAACATGCCTATCCTATTGAACCCATTTATCCATCCTTCCGCCTTTTGATTTTGATGAAGACATAGGGGCAAAATGTTGAAACTTGTTTGGATATTTCTTGATATACATTCTTTCCAAACCAAGTCCTATCCATTGACCATTTATCCATCCCATTTAAACCAATCCATCATGTCATCCTATCATCATAAGCACCATGTAAAATTCAATCATGCATCCCTTGGTCATGAACTTTGTCATGTAAAAATCCTAAGCATTACCACCTAGAATGGGGCAAGTTATTCTTCCTATGCAACATAGCCTTTGGAGATCACATCCTAGCTCCCTTATGATCCATCCACTATGGCATATCCTTATCATGAGCTTTCCGTCTTATAGCTTATCCCCATCTATTTATCATGAGATTTCCATTATAGCCTACCTATCCATTTATCATGAGGCATGCATCCATCCCTTATATGGCCTATCCTCTTATCTATCCATCCAACTCTCATGAACCTTCCATCCCATCCAACTCTCATGAACCTTCCATCTCATCCAACTCTCATGAACCTTCCATCCCATCCAACTTTCATGATCTTGTCGTCACATTCACTATGAGCCCATCCTTTTATCCATCCTTTTATCCATCCTCCTATATCTTTGCACCTAGACATGGTTTTCCTTTTGTCATTGGTATCTAGCACAAAGGCTACTCTAATTGTAAATCCAAAAACACAAAAAATCAAAATATTCCCAAAAAAACAAAAAAAAAAAATCCCAAAAAAACAAATGTCAAAAAATCCAAAAAATTAAATATCCAATGAAAAATACAAGCAATAAAACCAATCACATTATCCAAAATAATCCACTCCATCAACATTCAATCAAAATCAAATCATCATCATCATCAATTCTTCCTTTCAATAACATTCATTCATCCATTTCAATCAATCACTTCTTCCAATCATATCAATCAACTCAATCTAAGCAATGATCTTAAATCCAAGTTACACTAATCCATATCAAGCAAGCTAGTCAATCAAGGAACATTATTCAATCAAATCAACAGGGTTTGATCCTAATCTTGTCATAAACCAAATCAATCATCATCAATCATTATCAATGGGATATAGCATTCCCACATCCTTGTGTTGATATAGGGATATAGCTTTCCCCGCAATGACAACACTATCATCATCAATCAAACAATCAATCATTGGTTTATGACTTGACAAGGGCAATACCTTGTTTGTTTTACATCCTTTGAGCACACTAAGAATACTTGCTTATGCTTAGATTGAGTGGACACTTCAATCATCACACCATCACTATCATCATTCAAAACAATCCAATCATCAAAGCAATCAACCCAACAACAACAAACATCAAAACCAAAGCACATCAAGCCAACCATCAAAACAAATCCAATCACTTCAGCAAATCAAAAGTAGCTCAAATCCACGACATATCATCCCATCATCCACATTTCATCAATCAATCTCAATCCATAACTTGATCTTTCATCATCATCAATAAAACACAAATTAGAACATCTCATTTCCATCATTAAGTGCCTTGATCCCAGGGATACAGGGTATGTAGGTAGTCTGGAGTATGAAGGAAGTGCCCAAATTCAGGCACAAATGATTTTCCTCTTTCTCCTCTCATCCTTTCTTCTATCATCTATCTTCTACATCATCAATAAACAACTTCTTCCAATCAATCTATCATTCAATCAATCCATTTCCTTCAATCAAATGATCCATTCATATCAATTCAATTTACTCCAATTCACTTCTTCCAATTTTTAAAATCAATCTTCATTCATCATTTCATCATCCTCAAAATCATTCCAAACAATGATCCAAATGCAAATCATCCTTCATCTATACCAATCAAGTTAATCAATCAAGCCAAGTTATCCAAACACAATCCATGGTCTTGATCCTAGTCTTGTTGTAATCCAAATCAATCAACCAACTAGCCAACCAACTCAGCAAACAACCTATCATGCCCACATTTCCCATGTGGTCACGACACACATCACACGTGTCATGTCCACATTTGTCATGTGGTCATGATACGAAATATAAAAAAAATTACCACGCTTTCCTAGAAACCCCCTCGCACGCATAAGCATGCTCAGTGGCATTACGCATAATCAGGCACTAGAAATAAGGCCCATGGCCTCTCTGCACCACACAAACTTCTTTGTGCTCATAGGCTTGGTCAATGAATCTACAACATTCTCTTGAGTCTCTATCTTCTTTAGCTTAATCTCTCCATTTGCAACCAACTCTCAAACAAAGTGATATTGAACATCAACATTCTTAGTCTAAGCATGATACATGGGATTCTTGGCCAAACAGATAGCACTCTGGCTATCACAACCAAAATGAATGATCCTGCAATCAAAACTGATACCTATACACAATCTCCTCAACAAAAATACCTCCTTATAGACATGAGTAGTGGCCATATACTCTGCTTCTGTGGTGGACAAAGCAACTGTGGGCTGCCTCTTACTCATCCAACTCACTGCTTCTCCAAATAGAGTAAACACATAGCCACTAGTGGACCTTCGACTATCTAAGTCACCTACCCAATCTACATCAACAAAACCCTGTATATCCAAAGATTTATCAGCACCATTAGTACTAGAATAAACCAAACAAAGATCAGGAGTACCTACAAGATATTTAAACACCATCTTTGCATAGTTTCAATGCTATCTACTAGGGTTAGACATAAATCTACTCAAAACTCCCACTGCTTGGGCAATATCTGGTCTAGTGTAAACCATTGCATACATCAAACTCCCTATAGTACTAGCATATGGCACATTAGACATATCCTTAAGATCATCCAGTCTTTGGACACATATCTAATGAAAGCTTAGTACCAATGGGTAAAGAAACTCTATCTGGGTTATAGTCCTGCAAACTAAACCTTTGCAAAATAGTATTCACATACTTACTTTGTGACAACCAAAGCTTTTTGTTAATTCTATCCCTCCTGATCTCCATTCCCAAAATATACCTTGCAACACTAAGATCCTTCATCTCAAATGCACCTAAAAGTTGGGCTTTAAGCTCACTGATCATACCCTTAGTATTGCTGAAAAATAACATGTCATCAACATGCAAAGCAATAACTAGTATAGAATCATCAATACAATGAATGTAAACACAATGATCCTCCTCGCTTCTAACAAAACCCAATTTCAAAACAAATAAGCCAAACTTTTGATACCACATTCTGGGGGACTATTTCAGACCATAAAGAGACCTCTTTAACCTACAAACCCAATGTTCTTTTCCTTTTACCTCAAAACTAGTATGCTATTGCATATAAATTTCTTCTTCAAGATCTCCATGCAAGAATGCAGTCTTAACATCCATTTTCTCAATCTCCCAATCATAAGATATAGTAATGGATAAGAGAAATCTAATAGAAGTCAATTTAGCAATAGGAGAGAATATCTCACCACAATCAACTCCCTCTATTTGGGAGTAGCCCTTGGCTACTAGTCTAGCCTTGTACTTCTCCAATGACTTGTCTGCTCTAAACTTCTTCTTGAAGACCCACTTACAACCTATGGCCTTTCTTCCTTTGGGAAAATGAACAAGATCCTAGGTGTTACAAGAGTCTAAAGCCATCATCTCCTCTTGCATGGCTAAATACCAAGACTCACTATCATCTACAGAAATATCTTCCCTATAGGATCTAGGCTCATCATTAGTACTCAATAAAGCATATACACAATGGAAATCTAGTGGGCTATACTTGTCAACTGGATTCTGTTGTCTTGTGGATCTCCTCAAGGGTGGAGTAAGAGACTTTACTCAATCTTATGCACGATCATCTGCACCAACTTCTTCTGTAACAATAGAATCATCTTCATCAAAACTACTCAAATCTTCTTCTTCTTCTTCACCCCCCAATCCATCATTCTATTCTTCCTAAGGTGCATCTTACTACTCTAAATCAAAGTGCACCTTCTTTACCTTTTCTTCTTTCTCTTTTGGCTGCTCAGGTTCAAAAATAGCTCCAAGTTCCTTGAAAATAACATCTCTAGAAAAGATAATCTTGCGGGTTAGTGGATTCCAAAGCTTATAACCTTTGACATTATCACCATATTCAATGAATTCACACTTTTTAGCCTTTGGATCCAACGTAGATTGCTTTTCTTTAGGCACATGAACAAAATCCTCATAGCCAAAAACCCTTAAATGTGAAAGAAAAGGTTTCTTATCTGTCCACACTTCATAAGGTGTCGAATCAAGAGCCTCATAAGGAGATTTGTTCATCAAGTAGCAAGCAGTACACATAGCCTCTGCCCAAAAGCATTTATCCAACTGTGCATCACTAAGCATACTTCTGGCCCTTTCCATAATTGTTCAATTCATCCTTTCTACAACACCATTCTGTTGTGGTGTATATGGAGTTGTCTTTTGTCTGATTATACCTACATGCTTGCAAAACTCATCAAATTCTTTAGAGCAATATTCCCCTCCATTGTCAGATCTTAATATTTTTATCTTTAAACCTGATTGGTTCTCTATTAAGACTTTGAATTCCTTAAAATTAGTGAAAACTTCATATTTATGTTTCATAAAATAAATCCATGTATATCGGGATACATCATCAATGAAGGTGACAAAATAATGAGATTTTCCAATAGATTTATTATCCATAGGTCCAAACACATCTGTATGAATAATTTCTAACTTCTCTTTTGCTCTCTTACTTCCTGAAGGAAATGATTTTCTGTTTTGTTTACCAAACACATAATGCTCACAGAAATCAAAGTACTCATCAGAATAAGAGAAACCATCCAAGAATTCTTTATTCTTAATAGTTTTTAATACATTATTGCTTGTGTGGCCCAATCTATGGTGCCACAACATACAAGTGTTTTGAGAAGCCTCAAAAACGTAAGAGGTATTACAAACTATAGTGGTTTCAAGCTTAAACCAGTTCCCGAATCTCTTCTCTTTCGCTACCACCAAGTTCCCTCTCACCAATCTGCAACCATGCTTGTCAAATGTCACATGCATTCCCAAATCATTCAACTTTGAAACTGAAATTAGATTTCTAGCTAATCCAAGAACATGCAAAACACTAGGGAGGGTTTTAATCCTCCCACCACTGAAACACAACAATACCTTTCCTTTCCCAACAATCAGATATGAAGAGTTGTCACCAAGGTAGATATTACCTCCATCATATTCCTCATATGTGGAGAACCATTCCTTATGTGGGGTCATATGAAATGAGCATCCTAAGTCAACCAACTAGTTTTCATCAGAAACAACATTACATGCAGAAAGTAAAACATCTTCACCTGCATTTGAGGACTTATCCGAAGCACTCTCCCACTGTTTCTTGGTGTTTCTACACTCCTTCACATGTCCCCTTTTACCACAGTTCCAACACTTAACTCTGTTCTTTTTACCAAGAGTCTTAGATTGGCCCTTGGACTTGTCCTTAGCCCCTTTCTGATCTCCCTTTGGTCCCCTTTCCTTAGACCTTCCCCTGACACTGAGAGCATCCCCTAAACTATCTGAACTCTTCTTCCTCAATTCCTGTGACAGTAGCACTGAAACAAGAGCATCCAACTTTAGATCCGCGAGGTTAGCAGTGATAGCAAGGATAACATTCCCCCAAGACTCATGTAAAGAACAAAGAAGCACTAGTAGAAAAATAGGAAAAAATGACTAAAAAAGCTACCAAAAATTAGTCATGTGATCGGTAGTTTGGTCACATGACCATTGGTAGTTTATTGCCGGTCATTTATCTCGCAACCAAATTTATGACCAAAAAAAATTTAGTCATTAATTTGGTAGTATATTTAGTCATAAATTTGGTAGTATATTTAGTCATTAATTTGGTAGTGTATTTAGTCATCAATTTGGTAGTATATTTAGTCACATGACCATTAGTAGTTTATTGACGGTCATTTATCTCGTGACCAATTTTATGACTAAATAGATTTTAGTCATTAATTTGGTAGTATATTTAGTCAACAATTTGGTAGTATATTTGGTAATTTGGTAGTATATTTAGTCATCAATTTGGCAATACGTATATTTAGTCATTTATTTAGTAATTGTAATCATTTAATCATTGATTGTTTTTAACTGGTCATTTATTTAGTCATGGTAGTCATTTTTATTTACTGGTTTCCATTAATTGGTAGTAAATTTAGTCATGATATGAATAATTTATTAAATACCATAAATTTTATAATGCAAAAAAAACATATTATTAAATTTGAATTTAAAATATTAAGGAAATAAATTTGGAAAAATATATATTTTATGATGTTGCCAAGTAAAGATTGATAAATTTGAGCAACACTTTCTATTTGAGAATCGACTAATAAGAAAATGAAACAAGACAAAGCAAAGTGGCAATAAATAATTTTTTTTATTGGAACAATGTAGGAAAAGAATTACAAATAATAAAAAAGTAGCACAAGGCTGTCATAAGTACTAGAAAAAACTAGTTCATGAGCTCTGTCATGTACAACAAAGTACAAGGATTGGCTGAAGAAAAAACTAGTTCAGTAGCCACATTAGAGACAATAGCAAAACAATGGAAAGGCAGGTCAGACCGATGAAGCCCTTCACATCTTTTGACACTTAGAAAAGAGATGTTGCCACTGAGCATTCCATGAGACATCATTTCTTTTGGTATTTTGTTAACTAGTTGAAGTACTTTAACTGCAGCCTTGGTGCATTCTATATTCTCCTTCACACAAGCCATTGAGCTGTTACCTGTGTATTCAAACAACCCTGAACCACTATGAACAATATCTGAATAACAACCTGAGAATGCTACTTAGAGGCCCTTGTAGCAATGACCCTGTAGCAACAAGAAAACACACCATTCCCTGTAACCTTCCATAACATGGTCCCAGATAGCTGAAGCAAAAGTGGCACTTGAAACACTGAAATCTAGCCAGTCAACAACATGTTGAAGATGACAACATGGAAATGTTTTTGGTTTCATACAATTGTAGTAAAATATGAATTTATTTAAAACAACGTTTTTATGATATTTTCTTCATTACCTCAAGAAATCATAAAATAGATCATTACACAAAATCTCTACTCTTGGAATCAATCTCTTCCCTTTCTCACATGGTAATATTGCACTTTCCTATTCAAACTATTAAATTTCATAAAACAAGCTAAACAACAGACATTCAAATGACCTCCTGCATAGATAGGATCTGAAGTTCACTACTGTCTTATTGTAACCAGAGGTGCAGCACGTACACCACATAGCAAAACATATAGAAGAAGCTTATGATGCATAAGGTAATGTTCTGGTATCAACAAAGTTCACCATTTGTTATCTTGATTGTGTTGTTTGTAATGTTGTAGGGTGTATTTTCCCATTTTCATCAGAAGGTTTTGCTCCAATCCAAAGTTCCATTGCACAATGCATCATTAGTAGTAGCTCAAGGACAAATTATCCTAAAAAAATAAGAAGAATATTCCATTTTAGACATTAAAAAGTTGTTTTATCAGCCAAAAATGAAAAACACAAATGTTGAATTAGTATACAATGCATAATAGTAAATACACTATAAAATTACATAATGTGGATATTAAATAGCCTTACCCTATAGTTTTCTTTCAATATATCTATAGATCTTCTAGTGAGATGACTCACAAATTCATCCTCCATTTCAAAATGCCTACCAAACATTTTTTGTGCTTCATTAGCATTACTCCCAACAATCTGTAAAGTTCGTATGATAATTCATTAACAAAAACATTTCAAAAAATAGCATCCAAAATCATATAAAACTATTAACAATAAAGATAGCTTTTCAAAATACCTTCACGGCCACTATTCACCCTTCTTAGCCATTTCAACAGATTTATGATTGATCTCAATTGAGGCTATTTTGCCAATATCTATGAAATCTTTTGTGGGAACACATAATGGCGTGCCAATCTATAGATGCAATTACCACATATGGCTTTATACAAACCAAAAATGATATAATAATCTTTTACATACATAAGTCATAACACCAAAAAGACTAGGTTTAAATACTGACCCTTGCAATGCCTTCAAGAATATCAACACCAACAATTATAGGATCCTTGTTAAAGATACAATTTGGCAAAATGCTCAGTACACAGGGGAAAACAACATCTTCTGCAGCCTCCTTTTTCCTTTCTTCCTTAAGATTGTCCATGTATGCTTTAAACTGGTCAAATAGATGATAAATAATTTCCACTGCAAATATCTTGAAACCAACTTCAGCTGCAAGCTCCCGAGCTTCAGGAGTAATTTCGACATCAAATGCCAAAATTGTAGCATACTCTTTCTTCTTTTTCTCAAGAATTACACTCACATGCATGACATCTTTTTTATGCACAGGCCCAATACCAATTGCACTAACTGAGATGCTTATAGCTAGGGTCTTCAAGAACTCAAGTAAAGCCTCCAAAGATCCAAGAGTTGAAGCTTGAACATAAACTCCTTCCCCACGCTTGTCAATCCGAGACATTACATTATTGATATCTTGCATTGCTTCTTCCTTAATATCTTCTAAATCAACATCAGGTCCAACAACATATAACTGAGTTCCTACTATGGCATGCTCAAGACCCTGAAATCAAGAAATTTCAGCTAAATTTCATTGTCCACACATATTTGATAAATTTATGCTCATATACATAAATTTATTAGCCTAAAATTTGATCCCTAAGTGGTTATCTTGATTCCCTGTGCAACCTTCAACTCCTTATGATGTTGATAAGATCCCTAAAACCAAAAAAACATCTTAAGCTATGGAATATACTATATTATTTTAACAATATGATCAATGTGACATGGTTTGAGTAATCTAAATTTGAGGTGTAGATTATTGAATTCTAGTATAGTAGATCACAAATACCACCCATTCTCCTTTACTATAAAAAAGCATTTGAATTTTTTTAATGCCACATATACTCCATTAAATAATATGGCACCATAAGGCTTCCAAGAATACATACCACTATGTGGGTTCCATTGCCTCTATTACATAAGGAAAACCACCAGCATGCCACATCCCAAAATTGTATATCTTCTGTAGCATGGGATGTCCACTTCCTTGTATTGACTTAGGGGTCCATTCATCAATGTTTGTGTTGCCAGAGTAAGTGTCTCCAATCCTTCTAAATCAAAAACTAGAGGCTCTAGGACTTAGGAACATGGGAGTCTTGAACTCTGCTTCAATTTTGTTCTTTCAATCCTGCATTGTGTCCTGCAATGGCAAATATGCATATCTTAATCTAGGTTTCAAACATTACCTCTATAATCAATTTCTTGAATATCCAAACATTTTCATCTTTACCAGACATAATCATGTGCATATGCAACTAACATTACCCTAAGCATCTAGTTTTACCTTTTACCACGTTTCTATAAATGACAAAAATAGGGTTTTACCATTACATACCTATTTCTAGAGCTTAAACCTAATTAAAATGTATCAAGATATGCACTTTTTGCTATATAACCACCATTCATCATTCACTATTTACTATTTGCACCATTTCGTTCATGGTCAAGATCTCTGCAACAATCACTGTAATAATCATCAGAGCTCTATAATTTTGAATCTTTGAATGCTTTGTGAGGATAAAATGATAAAAAATCTATCTTTTATGCTTTAAAATCAGAAGATTAGAGCATAATAAATGATAATTTCATTAGCTAGTGACATCTGTTTAAGGATCTTGGGAGATCATTACATGTGGCAATTTCTAATTTGAATTTTCAAAAGGCCAACGTCTCCCTTTTGCGACATTTATTGTGAAGTCTAGATACAAACATATGTCTGGATACTTAAGCAATGTGCTTACTTTTTGAAATGTGCATATGCATATCCATATGACATCATCATATTGGTCAAATTTGATTGAGGGTGATATGGGGATGTTAAGATCCAAAGGCATTTGCTTTTGATCTTTGAATGTCAGGACATTACAAATGTCCAGTCTGAAAAGTCAAACTTGTGCAATGTGGCACTATCTAATTGGTCCATGGGAAGATGTAAATTCTATTCGTAGGAAACTGGGATATGGATATTAAGAAATATCTAGATATTAAGATTTGTGAAATATCCCTAAGTTTGAATGTTCTGTGATGTCACCTTTCTTAAGGTTATTCTTAGTTAGGAGTAAGGTGACATCATCGGGATGTTTGGGAGGTCTAGACATTAGTAAATGTCTGGACATTAAGATTTGTGAAATGTCCAGAGTCCAATGTCCATTTGAAAAGTCAAATGGGACACGCCATTAGAATATTTGGAAAAGCCAGGACATTAGGGAATGTCTGGATGTTGAGATTTGTCATGATATTAAAGTAAGTGTGGATATTAAGAAATGTCTATACATTAATGAATATCTAGATAGTAAGATCAAATATGCATACCCGCGAATATCCATGCTATGTGACTATGCTCATGATGGTTTTGTTACACCATGAGTTAAATTTGATGTGTGCATCTTTGTGAATGTCGGGATATTACATTTTTCTTAGCAATTTCTTGGGTCGGGACATTAGGTTAATGTTCGGATATTAAAACAATGTGAACATCCCTATGACTAGTTGACCAAGCATAACTTCATGGTTTTAAAGAATTTCCATGTGATGCAAAAAGAAAACCTACTTAGGATTTTATCCTCTTTCATTTGGCAAGGTTTATGAGGGGAAATTTTGACTTCAAAATTTTGGATCCATAGATCAAGATCAGGATATGCCTAGGACAAGATCCTAACATACTTTTGATACTACTTTTACCATACCGGCCCAAAGAAAAAGGTGGCACAACAAGTCAAGCAAAGCAGGGAAAAAGGTTGGGTCCCTATTTTGTTGGGGTAGAATAGGGCATGTTGTGTAACCACACAACAACTTGTCGGCAAAGAAAACAACCAAATTCCAATAATTCAAGAGAGGAAGACAAATTAGGACATAAAATTCCAACTCTTATCATACATAAGCATCCTGAGTTTTATAACTAAGATCATATTCATTAACAAAACAATATGATGAGAAGGAATTAGGTGTGTGCATTTGATTTATTTCCTTCATCTTGAAGAAAGGTTGAAAGTAGCAGTAGTTAGTGTTAAGCTACATGATTGGGTTTAACCCTTTAAGCCAACCTTGGTTAGAGCCTTGCTACCAGTCAAGTGTCCATAGCCCTTGCAAGGTTATCTTTGCAATTCTCCCAAGTAGATCCCCACTACCAGTCAGGCATCCATGGCCCCAGTAGAGTTACTTGGATGACCTAAGAATTTCTTTTCTTTGGATTTTCAATATTTTTTTTTAGTATTCATATGATATGACCTTGTATGCTCATTTGCAAGGTGTAAGCACTTGCTTGTTTAGGCTAAGAATTTCAATGGTAGCAAGGGCAAACCTTTAGATTTTTCACTTAACACAAACACTAGTACTTTCAACTAATCCAAGGCTGTTAGGTGTATTCATGTGATGACTTCCCTAAACAACAAGAGTTACTATTGATGAATATGATTTCACAGATAGGATCAAAAGCTGATAGGAATTACAACCTATGTGGGAATTTGTAATCCTTTCTTGAATTCTAACAATTTTACTAGTTTTCTAAAGTGAAGTGGTACTTCTTATTGGCTAATCAAAACAAGGAATCAACAACACTCAAAACAAAGCAAGGAACACAAAGCAAGCTATACAAGCAATTATTTACATAATAATACATGGTTATGATCTTTCCCTATTTAGGCTTGGAAATAGTGTTTGAGGAACTGCCCATTAACAAGCAATGGGGCATCCTCAGTAGTTAGGGTTTTAAGCATATAGGTAATGTCACCTAACATTTCAGTGATCTGAAAGGGACCAGTCCATAGTTTGTCAAACATACCATGGTCACCTTTCTTCTCATGGGCTTTGTCCCAGGATAAGATAAAGTCTAATATTCTAAAGGTTTTAATTTTGAATCTTCTGTCAAACCATCTTTTGACAATAGCCTGATATTTTGAGAAATGGTCTATGGCTCTATCTCTTTTTTCTTCTAGATGCATGAGCTGTATTAATATGACTTCTAGTTTGTCATCTAGACCAAAATATTCTTGTGCAAATTGGAGTGTAGGGATCTTTAAGTTCACTAGTAAGATTGGATCCACTCTGTACATTAGTTGGTAAGGGGAGTTGCCTAACATTGCTTTCACTCTCATCCTATCTACCCACAGTGCATATTTCAGTAGGGTATGCCATTCTCTATGGTTTTTATCTACTAATTTCTTTATGATGTTCAGTAAGTTCTTCTTAGTGGATCCTTCTAATCCATTACCTTGAGGATAGTAGTTAGAAGAAAACTTTAAAGTTATACCATACTCAAAGGCCCAATTAGAGAATTTTAAAGAAGCAAAGGAAAGACCATTATCACATACCAAAGAGAATGGAATGCCAAACCTTGTGATGATGTTACTTTCCAAGAACTTGATCACATCTTCAGTGGTACATGTCTTGTTACTGATTGCCTCCATCCATCTAGAAAAATAGTCAGTCACTGTTAGGACATACTTGTGGCCAACTGAGGATGGTGGATTGATTGGTCCTATGAAGTCCATTCCCCATTGTGTGAAGGGACACATCTCCATCACTGGCTACAATGGTTGTGTAGCATATCTCTCTTTATGTGTGGCTATTTGGCATGTATGGCAATTCTTACTATTTTCAATAGTGTCTTTAAAGATTGTAGGCTAGTAATATCCTGCCCTAAGGATTTTGTGTGCATTGGCAAGGTAGGACCCATGTGCAGTTCCAAATGTATCATGTAGTTCTTGTAAAACTTTATCATCCTCTTGCCTATCCAAGCATCTGAGATATATCCCTTCATGGTTTCTTCTAAAAAGGATTCCTCCTTTCATCATGTAGTTCTGGGATTTCACCCTCAATGCTCTTCTCTATGAAGATTTCATGTTACCTGGAAGCTTTCTTGAGATCAAGATATGCTTAATGTTTGAATACCAATCATCTAAATTACTAGAATCTAATGTGTATTGTTGATTGATAAAATCAGGACCAGGCTCTGCAATCCTCTGAGTTAAGGCTTTTCCTCTGACTAGCTTCATGGGGATGATCTCTATGTCATACTCCTATAGGATAGTGATCCATTTAGCCCTTTTTTCACCTGGTTCACTCTACATCAGGAACATCTTCACTGCTACATCAGTTACTATTGCAATTACCTTACTTCTCAATATGTAGTGTCTGAACTTCTTTGTGGCTCTTACCAAGGTGAGAGTTTGTCTTTCCACATCTAGATACCTCAATTCTACATCCCTGAATGGGACACTCATAAAAGCTATAGGTTTCGCTTCATTGTTCTCATTTTTCTGGGTTAGCACAACTGCACAAGTGTGAACTGAAGGGAAAGAATATATATTAAAATCCTTGGCATAATTAGGGCTACTAAGCATTGGAGCATAATCTATTACCTTCTTAATGTCTTTAAAGGCTACCTTGACTTTAGGATTCCACACTAATTTTGCATCTTTCTTTAGCATGGCATTTAAGGGCCTAACTATTTCTACAAATCGAGTGATGAACCTTCTGACAAACTTTATTTTTCTAAAATAGGATTTTAGTTCTTTCTTACTGTTACGCAGCTAGAGTTTCATGATTAAACTTACCCGGTCTGGATCTATGGTGATCCCATCTTTTGATACTAGGTGTCCTAATAATTTACTAGTTGTGACACCAAACACACACTTCTTGGGATTTAAAGATATACCATACTTTTCACACCTCTGAAGCACTTTCCTTAGATCCTCAACATGATTACCTCTTTGTTTTGAAAACACTGTCAAGCCATCCGTGTAGATAACTATGCACTGGCCAACCAAACCCCTAAATGCAATGTCCATGGCTCACTGGAATGTTGCTCCAGCATTAATCAGACTAATTTAGGCATACACTTGTAAGTGAATATCCCCCACTTGGTGTTGAATGTAGTCTTTAGTCTGTCTATTTTATCTACCATGACTTGGTTATAACTAGAGAAACCATCTAGTAATGACATCATCTATGCTCCATTAACCATCTAGAGTACTTCATCCAATGAAGGGAGAGGATAGTTATTCTTCTCTAATTCTTTATTCAAATTTCTAAAGTCTACACATGAATGGATATCTCTATTCTTTTTGCTCACAAGAACTGGGTTGCTACCCATGTGGAGTGTCTCACTGGGAAAATAATCCTAGCTGCTAAGAGCTTCTTAACTTCTTCAAATATGATTGGCTCTAGTAGGGCATTTACTGGCCTCTACTTTTGTCTAAATGGCTTGGCATCAGGTTTTAGTGGAATCGTATGAGTAATGATGGATGTATCATATGTTTTCAGCCCATCATACGTCTAGGCTATTACATGTATATAATCTTTTAGAGCCTAAATTATCTCTTCTCTTTCAGCCAAAGTGCATACTTTTCCTATTAGGACATTCCTGATATCTGGACCTTGACTTAGGTTAATGAGCTAATACTCACCTCCATTAGTTTTAGGGAAATCCTTTTGTTGAGTGATCTTGTCTAGATCAAACATTCTCTCCATCTCTATCATTCCTTTGGGGATCTTATTATTAGGCAACTCAATGATGTCCTCATCATCCTAGACCTGGTCATCCAGATTCTACTCATCCATGACTTGAGCATCGAAGATATTGCTGTTAGCAATGAAGTTGAGGTTATGTTGATCATCCTCAAAGACTTAAAAATTCAACACATTGTCAAGCATTGATGGTATTGACACTAATTTAACTGAGAACTTCTTGAGCCCTGATACTGTTAATGGCTCTAATGTGCTAGCAGCTATAGCTAGTGCATCTACACACTAATTTTGATTCCTTGGGACATGTGTAATGTTGAAGACATCAAATCCTTCAATTAGGTCCCAGATCCTATGTTTGTAGTTTGACAACTTCTGATAGTTGCATGCATATTATTTTTTTACTTGTCTGACGACCAATTTTGAGTCTCCAAACACATGCAACACCTTCACTTTCTTCTTCAAGGGAAAGAGTAAGCCATGGATCAAGGCTTCATACTCTACCACATTGTTTGTGCATTGAAATTAGAGTCCATTGTTAGGGTTCAGATAGATCGAAGCAATAAACACTAACAATTATATGCAGATTCAATAACCCAAATATAACAATCAAGAACAACACAAAAGAGATCAACATAGAAATTTAACGTGGTTCACCCAATATGGGCTACATCCACAAAAACTCAACCATCCAATGATTTTATTATCCAGTGAAAAATCGATTACAATCTTACAAATTCCACACTTGCAACATACATCCCAACCGCTTATATCAAGCTTTTTGGAAGCTTCTAGAATTAGGGTTTTATAGTGTCATTTTTCTTTTGTTGGTTAACAAAAATTAACAATTGACTCCGAACGAGAAAAAAGAGGGATACATGATGAGTGTATAGTACTTGCATGATTAGTCACCACATACCAACAATCTCCCACTTGGAGACTAATCAAGCTCCACACCAAACAATCTCCCACTTGGAGACTGATCCTGGATGACACTACTGCACTTGAAGCTCCCCACTAGATTACAGGCCTAGCTGGTTTCTTATGTCCACCATTTTTAGTCATGAAGGCCAACATAAACTGATGAGGAAATTAGTTTCTCCCATGTAACTACCTTTGTGAACATATCTACAGGATTCTCACTTGTGTGAATTTTCTCCAACTTCAACTGTCCATCCTCCAAAACTGACTGGATGAAGTGGTATCTGAGCTGTATATGCTTAGTTTTTGAATGTAGAGCTAAATTCTTAGCAAGATGAATGGCACTCTATTTATTAGTGTACAAAGGGCTATCTTCTTGTTGTTGTCCCAATTCCTCCAAAAACCATTGTAACCAAATCATCTCCTTTCTAGCTTCTGTAGCAGCAACATACTCAGCTTTAGTGGTTGAAAGTGCAACAAGCTTTTGTAGCCTTGAAATCCAACTAACTGCAGTACCTCCTACAGTAAAAACATACCTTGTAGTACTCCTCTTGCGATCAATAGCACCCACCAAATCAGAGTCAACATATCCTTTTAGAGTAGAATTTGTTCCTCCAAAACATAGTTTCTTTGAATTAGTAACTCTCAAATATCGAAGAATCTATTTTACCGCATTCTAATTTTCCATTCCTAGATTACTCATATACTTGCTCATAACTCCCACTTAATGTACAATAGCTAGCATTGTACATACCATTGCATACATCAAGCTAGCAACTACTGATGCATATGGTATCTTATACATTTTGTCTTCCTCCTCTTGTGTCTTTGGACACATCTTCTTAGTTAACTTAAAATGACTAGGCAAAGGTGTACTACTGCTTTTGCATTCTGCATGTTAAACCTTTTCAACACCTTCTCTACATACTCACTTTGGGAGAAAATTAATTTTCTGTTTGTCATGTCCCATGTGATCCCCATACCAAGGATTTGTTTTTGTACATCCAAATCCTTCATAGCAAATGAATTTGCTAATTTCTACTTAAGTTCATTAATATGTTGCATGTTAGACATGGCAACAAGAATGTCATCAACATAAAGCAATAGGATAATATAGCTGTTGTTTAGGGGAAAATTGGATTTGTTAATGTTTTAATGTTTTGATGTTTAAATTCTCCTCTCCACTATACATTCAAGGATCTAGGGTCGAGTGGCAAGCACTATCATACCCTAGATCGCTTGTGAAATGTAGGGAAACTTGGATTAAGGAATTTAATTATCAAATTTTCCTTCTCCTATGCTCAATTGACCATTAAAACCCTAATTATGCAAATATGGCAACAAATTGACGAATAATAGAAAAAGCTCTTGCAGACAGGAGTAAAATATCAAATCATAGAGTACCTATTTTCAGGGTTCCGAAGCAGAATAGTTGGGGACATTGGAGCGGGTGCCCTAGTCCAAGGTACTAGTTTCTTCATGGGATTTAGACCTTTTTCTAACACTGATCAGCCCTGTAACTTCTATTTCTGGAAATTTGTTTGCGGAGGACACTAGAGTGAGTGCCCAAGTCCTGGAAATGCTCCTGTGTCCTGTTTTTCTTCAAATCCTAAATCCTTGATGCTTGCCAATCCTTCCTACAACTTCACTTTTCCCAAATGTGACACATGTAACCTACAATCACAAGACTTAGTTTGGGGGTTGTGGTGTTTAGAGGCTTGCCTTAGTCAAGCCCAGAGGACACTTAAGTCTCTGAACACTATTATCAGATAGAGAGTGCATGCCCTTGTGAGCCAGAGGCAAAAACCAAAGGAATCAATGATGAAAACATAATATAATGTCACCTTGTAGTGAAGCTCTCATGGGAGGAAGATGCTCTTCATTAAATCTACAAACAAACACATAAACCACACAAGTCTACTCTTGTAACACAATGAAAACTTTGAATCACCTTGAAAACACAATAGCTTGCTAGTAATCATCTAGTTTACAAATGAATGCCTAAACATGCTTTTATATGCAACCACAAACACTCCTGCCAAGATTTCAAAAATCAAAACTTAACATGTCAGCAAAAGGACCAAATAACGGTCATAATCCAACACTTAAGTTTTGGGCCTGACCTAAAATAGGGCAGGACTAGGGCGCAGGCACCCAAGTCCTCCCCCCTATTTTGGGCAGGGCTAAGGTCAAGAGGTCCTCCTAGGTCCACTTTGTTGTGAAACCTAGGCCTCAATCCACCAGGATGCCAAAATATGAACTAAGATGTCCTAAATGCATGCAAAATACCTGGGAGCTAAACCTGATGAGGGAAAAGCCCCCAAGGGGACATTTTTTGACATTACATTTAGCCTCCACTTTAATGTATGTATAAACACGAGGCCAATACATGCAT
Source organism: Cunninghamia lanceolata (assembly GCA_027924645.1). Taxonomy (NCBI): domain Eukaryota; kingdom Viridiplantae; phylum Streptophyta; class Pinopsida; order Cupressales; family Cupressaceae; genus Cunninghamia; species Cunninghamia lanceolata. The sequence continues at coordinate 13,847,266 of BSBN01000655.1, forward strand.
TAAACTAAGGTCATAGACATAGGAAACACGCCAAGCATGGAGAAGACACGCCAATCACATAGAAGACAGTAATAGGCACGTAAAACATGGAGAAGACAGTTATAGTCACGTAGAACATGGAGAAGACAGTCAATGCATTGAAGACACATTAATACATGGAAGATAGAAATGATATCTTTTCTTTTCTTTTTCTCATATATATGAAATGCAGATGCAGGTACTAAAAAGTAAACAAACCTCCCATAATATAGGATGCACTACCTTAGGGCACAGGTCTCTGTATATATGGGGCAACACACATGCAAGACACACAAAACCTCCCAAAATGTAGGAAGTACTACTTGAGGGCCCTGGTCTCTGCATATGGGGCAACAAACACACCACATAAAATAAGCATGCCAAAACACACACACTTGAAGACACAAAGAAAACATGGCAGACAAGCAATGGTGTGTTCCCTATTTCTAGGCTCATCACCATCTCAGGCACATTATAGGCAGACACTGACAATTGGGCTTTGCCACAACAATCACCAAAAACACACTTAAGGGTTGAGTTAGTCATAGAACCGCTCCACGCCTCTATAGAGGACTTTTAAAAATGATAGGATGATGCAATCTGCTTTGAGAAATACACCATCCCCACCTCCGCAGAGGGCTTAAGATAAAAAGGATATACGCGATATCCCACCTTCATCGAGGGCTTACATGATTGATTGATTGATTGCAAACAAACTCAGGATGCACAATGCACTACCCTAGGGTGCAAGTCTTTTCATCTGAGGTCAAACACATTACTAACATCTATAACAAACATCTTACCTTATATATACCCCCACCTTAAGGTGGTTGATATCAAGCATCGATATCAATCACATTAAGGTAGGAAGAAAACACACAAGGGAACATAGACTTTCACAAAGCCCATGCCCCCCGAAGGTGACATGTACTCTACGATCACCAAATGTTCCCACAAACATATCCCTGCAAGAAACATGTTAGTGTCTACAACATCATGATGAACAACATTGATGCATATGATTAACCACACAAAGAGCCAAAGTTATATAAAAAATTTAGAGTTTGAGGATAATCATGGGGCTATATCATGAAGCTCTCCGAGTCATGTACCGCTAAGGCTAGATTCAAAGACAAACAAAGGTGCACAAAGCAATAGTATTGTTAAGGTTTGTAAATGCAATAGAAACATCAAATTCACTATTTGGAAAGCATGAGTGCTTCCACTAGCCAAGTGTTGGATAAGATATACAACCCCATTATCATATTAGGAACTAAGTCCATTTTTTGATTGCTCTCGAAAGGGACACTAGGTCCGCATCAGTATAAATGTTTGTTGTCATCCGCTTGCTAGGTAAAAACACTAGAGGAAGAGAAACAATAAATAAGAGTGGAGAAACAAGTGTCTTAGGGACAATCACATAGGAGGGGCCCCCAGGTCACCAACCACGATGCTATGTCCATAAGACACAACACACAACAATGAAATCAGAGAGAGGCAATTTAGAATGATGATACAAATAGAAGAAGGTCACAGTAGAGTCAATCTCTTGGTATCCCGAACCTTATGGGAGAATCAGGGGTCATCCCAGGAGGCCTAAACAACACAGAACACATCATGGGGGAAGAACATCACGAGAGAAATAAAGGGTTAGAGATACTTACCTGTAGTGCCCCTGCTGGGCTAGAGGTTGTCTATAAGCAAATCATCATCATCATCTTCCCACTCCCTAATGTTGGAGGACAGTGAGACATATGGTACCATAGCCATATTCATATCTTTCTCATCATGTTGTTCATCGTTAGGATCATTATTGTTTTGTTGAATGTTGGGATCAATGTTTTTTTGTTGAGAGGCAAGGTTTATAGCATAAGTGATGTAGGAGCATCCAGTGGTGTAAGGGCAATCTTTCATCACCCAAAAAAAGATGTGTTTCAAAATTGTTGATGTTCTTTCTATTTGTTTTCAAAATTTGTGGTTTTGGTTCCATAGTCGCTTGAATAATGATGTAGAACTTTCAGTTTTTCCAAACTGCTAAAAATAGTAACCTACTATTTTTAGAAAGTTTGCATTTGGGCATGGATTGAAGTGAAAATTTATAGGAAGTTACATAACAGAAATATAAGACCTTTGGTGAAGGAATCACACAAAGAACATTTGCGAGTTGAAAGATATTAAAGTTTCTGTTTCCTAAAAAATACCTGAAAATTATTCAAAATCAAGTTTGAGGCACTAAATGGCCCCGTACGGGCCCAAAAATGGTCGGAACTAGCAGAGCGAGTTCTTTGCACATAGAGCACTCCACGAGCTTTCTGACACATAAAATGGTTCATCAATCAAACACCTAGATCCAAAGTTATTGCTCCCAGAAGTTGACCTATTTTTGGAGGGAGATGCAAATTTTGAAATTAGGTTGTTGGCCACCAAAAGGGCTATTAATAACCATTTTTGGGAACCCTGGGTGGTAGTAGAGTTAAGGGGTAACTATGGAGTCAAAATAGGTGGGAAAACAGAAACCCTAGCTAGTTTGGGGGTTACAGAAGGCAGGTGATTCCAGAGTCTTGTGACAAGAAGCTATAATGTGTTGCAGGCTATGGAGGGTTGATTCCTCTGATTGTATTTGAGCTTCTGTAATATAACAAGTTGTCCAAATCAATAAAGAAAGTTCTATTTTCTATGTGCAATTTTTGTTGTTGTGTGTTTTATGATTTACCCCTTCATCAAGTGGTATCAGAGCAAGGGTTCCTGAGTGTGTAGATAGATCACTGACCGTGAGGCAGTTTGCACCAGGACCTGAGATTGTGGATTTGTTGAAAGGATCAAGATGCCTCCACAAAGAAATCGTATTGGGAGGAATGCTTTGATGAAAGAGGATTTTAGAGCCCTGCAAAGGCAAATCGATGCATTGCAGGAGGAGCTATGAAGAGGGTTTGAGCCAAGAATAAGAGAAGAAAGCAAAGATGAAGCTAAAGAAGAGCTATCTGAGGAAGAACAAGAAGCTGTAGGAGATCCTACAGAAGTTAGGTTGTTGAGGGCCATTTCAAAGATTGGAAAGAGGCCCAATATCGAAGTTTCTACATATTCTCAAGATTTAAATCTGGAACAGCTTATTGATTGGATCAATGACATGGAAGAGTATTTTGAGTATGAAGATGTAGAAGACCCAGATCAGGTCAAGTTTGCAAAATAAAATTGAAGGGCCATGCCAGTATTTGGTGGAAGGAGGTCCAGTTAGAGAGGAATAGAAGAGGAAAAGGAAAGATTACCATATGGGATCAAATGGTGGAGAAACTGAAGAAGTAGTTCATTCCTGTGGACTATGAGATGGAGTTGCTGAAGAAGCTGCAAGGATTGAAGCAAGGTAACAAGTTTGTTAAGGAATATACAAAAGAGTTTTATAAAATTACTATCAGGACAGGGCATGCAGAGCCCAACAAGGAGAAGGTAGCCTGTTACATTAATGGGTTGAGGCTGAGTATTCAAGAGGAGCTAAGCCCAGTCAAAATGACCACCATAGAAGATGCATTCTAGTTTTCCCTGAAGGTGGAGGAGAAGCTGAATAAAAGATTTGACAACAAGAAAAGGGGAAGAGGTTAAGGCAGAAGGACTGGTGGAAGACCCTATGGGGGGTGAAATGAAGATTCAAAGAAAAGTGAAGAAGCTGACACCAGTCAAAATTAGGGAGGAGATAATACCTACCGCCCTTGTGACCAAAACAATGGTGAGAAAAGAAGAAGAGGAAGAGGCCGACCTGGGCAAGGACCTAGAAGAGGAGGTTTCAGAGGAACTTGTTTCTAATGTGGAGAAGAAGGACATCGAACATACAAGTGTCCACAACATCAAGGAAGGACAAATAGAAGACCAAAAGGTAATGCACAAGTTGCACATGTCGATGAAGATGCGCAATTTGAGTGCTTTGAAGATGCTGAAAGGGGAGAAACCCTAGTTGTCAGAAGAACTTTGTTGAATGAGGAGAAAGAACCAAATCAGAGGAAGCGTTTGTTCTAGACAAGGTGCAAATGTGAAGGTAAGTGTTGTGATATTATTATTGACAGTGGAAGTACTGACAATCTTGTTTAAGAGGAGATGGATGATAAGTTAAAGTTGACAAGAAGAAAGCATCCACATTCATATCGGATTGCATGGTTGCAAAAGGACCATAGAGCTTTGGTCAATGAGCAGTGTTTAGTGAAGTTCAAGATTGGGGACTACCATGATGAGGTGCTATGTGCTATCATACCAATGGATGCATGTCATAAGTTGTTGGGGAGGCTGTGGTAGTATGATAGGAGTGCTATCCATGATGGTCGTGCAAACACATATTCCCTAACAAAGGATGGAGTTTGTCACAAGTTGAAGCCCTTGAAGGAGGTGGAAGAAAAGGTATGTAGTACTGCTAGAATTTGCTTGGTAGATGGTAGAAAATTTTTGGAGGGTATGAAGCATGAGCATTATTGCTATGCATTGATTCCTAAGATTAGTCAAGAGAAATGTGAAGATGTACCAGCCAAAGTCTCAAAGATGTTGGAAGAATTTCAAGATATTGTCTCTGATAATTAACCAGAAGGTTTACCACCAGTAAGGAAAATAAATCATCAAATGGATTTGATACCAGGAGCCAGTTTGCCAGATAAGGCAGACCACAAAATGACCCTTGCAGAGAATGAAGAGATGAACAGACAAGTTTAGGAGTTGTTGAGGAAGGGACTGATAAGGGAGAGCCTGAGTCCATGTGCAGTACCTGTAGTACTAGAACCAAATAAGGATGGAGAATGGAGGATGTGTACAGACTCTCGAGCCATCAATAAGATAACGATCAAGTATAGATTTCCATTGCCAAGAATGGATGACCTCATGGATTGTTTGAGTGGAACCAAGTACTTCACAAAGATTGGGTATCACCAGATCCGTATCAGAGAAGGAGATGAATGGAAGATAGCCTTCAAGACAAAGGAAGGTTTGTATGAGTGGTTAGTCATGTCATTTGGGCTAACCAATGCATCAAGCACATTCATGCAGCTCATGAACGAGGTACTGAAAGAATTTTTGGGAAGTTTTGTTATTTTTTATTTGGATGATATTTTGATTTTCAGTAAGACTTGGGATGAGCATCTGATGCATATCAAAAGAGTTCTAGAGAAGCTGAGGGAGGAGAAATTGCTGATTAATCTGAAGAAATGTAGTTTTGCAAAGAAGGAGTTGGTATACCTGGGATTTGTTGTCTTAGAGGAAGGTCTTAAGATGGACCCAGAAAAAGTAAGGGCTATCATTAAATGGCCTACGCCAAGGAGTGCAATGGAGGTAAGATCTTTTCATGGTTTGGCAAGTTTTTACAGAAAGTTTATCAAAAATTTTAGTAGCATTTGTGCACCCCTAACTGAGACAATGAGAGGGGATAGAAAAGAGTTTAGATGGACTAAAGGAGTAGACAAGAGCTTTGATACATTGAAGCAAAAAGTCATAGAACAACCTATTTTGGCACTTCCAGATTTCAATAAGGTATTTCAGGTAGATTGTGATGCTAGTGGCAGTGGTATAGGAGTTGTTTTGAGCCAAGAACATAAGCCCATTGCCTATTTTAGTGAGAAGCTTAATGATGCCAAGAAAAAGTATTCTATTTATGATCAGGAGTTTTATGCAATAGTTCAGGCTTTGAAGAAATGGAGACATTATTTGTTGCCAAAAGAGTTTGTTTTATATACTTACATCAGGCTTTGCATTATCTTAATAGTCAAGGAAAGTTGAACCAAAGGCATTTAAAATGGGTTGAGTTATTGCAGAGCTATACTTTTTTTTTGAAGCACAGGAATGGGAAGTCCAACAGAGTTGTCGATGCCTTGAGAAAATGGCAAAATTTGTTGACAGAAATGAAAATAGAGGTTGTTGGGTTCGATGAGCTCAAAAGTTTGTATCCTGAAGATCCAAATTTTGCAGAGGCCTAGAAAGCTTGTTTGGAACCTATTACTTTGGATAGGACAAAATGGTTGGATTTCATCATCCAAGATGGCATGTTGTTCAGAGGAAGTCAATTGTGCATTCCAAGGAGTTCCGTGAGGGAGAACCTGATTAAGGAGAAGCATAGTGGAGGATTGGCTGGACACTTTGGTCAAGATAAGACCATTGCTATTGTTGGTGAAAATTATTATTGGCCACAGTTGTAGCAGGATGTGAGGAAATTTGTACAGAGTTGTAGAGTGTGTCAAATGTCAAAAGGAACAACTCAGAATATAGGGCTATATCATCCATTACCTATACCAGAGAAGCCATGGGATGATATCAGTATGGATTTTGTTCTTAGATTACCAAGGAAACAGAGAGGACATGATTCCATTTTTGTGGTGGTGGACAGATTCTCAAAGATGGCACATTTCATTCCTTGCAAGAAGACTAATAATGCTGTTCATATTGCTGAATTATTTTTCAGAGAGGTGGTGATAGTACACGGTCTACCAAAGAGCATAGTTTCATATCAAGATACCAAGTTTATTGGTTATTTCTGGAGGACATTCTGGAAGAAGTTGAAGACAGATTTGAAGTTCAATTCTGTACACCATCCATAGACTGGTGGACAGACATAAATGGTGAATAGGAGTTTGGGTAACCTGCTACGATGCTTAGTAGGAGATAAGCCCAAGAGATGGGATTTAATTTTACCACAGGCAGAATTTGCTTACAACAATTCTATCAATAGGAGTATTGGTAAATCACCATTCCAGATTGTATATGGGAATAGTCCAAGAAATGCTTCAGAGTTAAGGAAGCTGGACAAAGGAGAAAAGACAAGTGCTGAAGCTGAAGACTTTTCAGAACATCCGAAGAATTTGCATGAAGAGGTGAGAAAGCACATTAATAAGATGAATATTCAATACAAGGCTAAGGCAGATTATAAGAGGAGGTATAAGGAGTTCCAGGTAGGAGATGAAGTCATGGTTCACTTGATAAAAGAAAGGTTCCCAATTGGAACATACAATAAGTTGAAAATGAAGAAATTTGGACCATGCAGAATCCTAAAGAAGCATGATTCAGGAAATGCATACGAGGTAGAACTGCCGAGTGGGATTAATATTTCTCCTGTGTTCAACATTGCTGATTTAACAGAATATCATGAGGGTGGTACAGAGGACGGAACAACAGAAGAACAGTGGAGTGTTTCAGCGTCTACTTCAATGGAGGAGATAGAAGAGATCTTGGATAGCCGTGTGGGAAGAAGTACTCGGAACAGGCAATATGAAGAATATCTAGTGAAATGGAAAGGAAGACCTATTGAAGATTCTTCTTGGTTGTCTAAGGTAGAGGTTGACTGTTTGGGTTTTCCTCACACAAACACCTGAGACGTGACAGGGTCACTTCTCAAATTACCTTGGGTATCTTGTGCAGAAGCATCCGGTGGTGTAAGGGCAATCTTGCATCACCCAAAAAAAAGATGTGTTTCAAAATTGTTGATATTCTTTCCATTTATTTTCAAAATTTGTGGTTTTGGTTCCATAATTGCTTGAATAATGATGTAGAACTTTCAGTTTTTCCAAACTGCTAAAAATAGTAACCTGCTATTTTTAGAAAGTTTGCATTTAGACATGGATTGAAGTGAAAATTTACAGGAAGTTACATAACAGAAATATAAGACCTTTGGTGAAGGAATCACGCAAAGATCATTTGCGAGCTGAAAGATATTTAAGTTTCTATTTCTTGAAAAATACCTGAAAATTATTCAAACTCAGGTTTGAGGCACTAAACGGCCCTATACGGGCCTGAAAATGGCTAGAACCAGCAAAGCTGGTTCTTAGCGCATAGAGCACTCTACGAGATTTCTGACACATAAAACGGTTCATCAATTGGACACCTAGATCAAAAGTTATGGCTCCCGAAAGTTGACCTATTTTTGGAGGGAGATGCAAATTTCGAAATTAGGTTGTTGGCCACCAAAAAGGCTATTAATAACCATTTTTGGGAACCCTGGGTGGTAGTAGAGTTAAGGGGGTAAGTGAGGAGTCAAGAATAGGTGGGAAAACAGAAACCCTAGCTGATTTAGGGGTTATAGAAGGCAAGTGATTCCAAAGTCTTGTGATAGGAAGGTGTAATGTGTTGTAGCCTATGGAGGGTTGATTCCTCTAATTGTATTTGAGCTTCTGTAATGTAACAAGTTGTCCAAATCAATAAAGAAAGTTCTATTTTCTATGTGCAATTTCTGTTGTTATGTGTTTTATGATTTACCACCTTCATCAATAAGCTTGTCTTCTTTTTCTTCTTTCTCTTGCTTTTCTATTTCTCTTTCTTAAACCAATTATCTCTTGTAAGATAGGGCCTTGCTCTTTCATAGGTTTTTGTAAATGAGAAGATGAAGCACCGAGATCAAGCCTCATTTGTCATGGTGGAACATTTTGTTGTTGACAATGACCTCCCAATCCTTGTAAGGATTCCGGGGGAGGAACCTCAGCATAGGGACCTTGTCCTTTCGGTCTAAAGTTCTCTTCACATGTGGGTTGTTTGTCTTTTGTCATTTCTTGTGTAGGAGGACTAGGTACTTCAGTTTTATCCCAAAAGTAATTAAACTTGTAATGTGTTTTCTGAACCAAAGGTTTATACTTGTTGCGAGGGACGGTGATTATACGGCCATCTAGAGGGAATTTTAGACAATGGTGTATTGTTAAAGGGATATCTTTCATTTCTTTTAGCCAAGGATGTCCCAATTTAATGCGAAAGATGTTAGAAATAGGGACAACATCAAACAATTGTTCAACATGTTTTCCGAATAGTGATATCTTACCCAAAGGCTTGATAAAGGTTCCCTTATGTGTCTTAATCATCATGCTCGAGAGGTCATAAGAACCTTGCATTAATTGATGTGAAAAGAGGAACTCCTTAGTGGAAACATTAGTCATGAAATTAGGATCAATAAGAGTTCTATCCACAGGGTTTCCCATTATTTTCACAGTGATATAAAGAGGTCCACCGGAGTCTCCAATTGTTCTATCATGAGGTGTAAAAACAATTTTAGGTTCAGGTGCTTTTTTTTTCATGTAAAGTCTAGGAGGGAACCTATTTTTGCTGTTGTGATTAGAGGCCATGTTTTTATGCTCAAACCAATGTTGAATCAGATTTTTAAAAGCTATTCAAAATTGGTGCAAAGGACGAGCAAAAATAGCCCAAAATGCTTGATTTTTTGATACTTTTTCAATGCAAATGAATGAACCAAAGGGTGTTGTACGGATTTAAGTCAAGGGAAGCAAGATATATGTCTAATATTAGTCCAAAAAAGAAAAATTTTCCTTATAAACACAATCTTGATGAGATTTTAAGTTAATGCCAAGTCGAAATATAGTGAAAATATGTCATAATAGACACTTTTTTCACCAAAACTCAATGCAAGAGAGCATAAAAAAGGGTGTTGTGGGGAAAATGATGATGGACAGAAAATAATATCAGTAATAACAGCCACTTGATGCAAAAATACCCAACACAACATGCTTTTAGTGCCACTTAAGGTAAAGCCTTAGTGAAAATATAGTGAAAATAGGCTATTTTTCACGGTTTTTCAATTCCAAGACCTAGCAAAAGAGGTGTTGTAATGAATCTCAGGAGGTACAAAAAATAATATCAATGATATAAGTCACCTCACTCCATAAAATTGACTACAACACGCTTGGAGTGCAAACTAGGTCAAACCCTACGGCAAAATAGCCAAAATGTGTAGTTTTTTGCAAAATTTTCACTACAAGAGCCCGATAAAAAGGTGTTGTTAAAATTTTTATGAGGGTCAAAAAATGACTACCCTAATAATAGAAAATTAGTGTAAAAATATCCTCCACAACATGCCTATGGTGCAAGTTTATAGAGTCGATAAGGCCAAATTTAGTGAAAATCGTTGTTTTTGAAGCCCTAGGTTTGAGATCTTGGGACAAAATGCTATGTGAATGTTTTGAAGTCTGATTTATGATGAAAATGAAATACTCTCAAATCTAACAATGATTTTCAAGTCTTAATATGCAAAATGCCCATGCAAATTTAATGAAAATGCATCAAAATTGCTAGTTTTTGTTAAAATTTTCTATGCAAATTTACACTAAAATGAAAGACTACAGCCAAATTCTAATTTGAATGAGCCTCTAAAATTAGTAGAAAAATCTGATAAAATATTTTGCCTACTAACCCTAGATTTTGGAATTACTAGGTTATATAAAATTATCAAAATTTCCACAAAAACCTAGCAAATTAATAATGAAAATGCAATGCAAATTTCTGAATTTTTGGATTTTTCTGTAGTTTATATCAGATCTAATGCAAAAATCATGAATTGGGAAAATTTAGAAAGAATTGATACAATTTAGTAGGCCAAACAATGGAATTTTTTTGAATTTTTCTCAATGCAATAAAATGAATGACTATATGAATGAATGAAATTAATCCAAATCTGAAGACACACACTCAACAAGTTGCAATTTAAGTCCAAAAACACGGGTTCACCAAAATGTTTAGGGAAAAATTGGATTTGTTAATGTTTTAATGTTTTGATGTTTAAATTCTCCTCTCCACTATACATTCAAGGATCTAGGGTCGAGTGTTGAGCACTAGCATACCCTAGATCACTTGTGAAATGTAGGGAAACTTGGATTAGGGAATTTAATTATCAATTTTTCCTTCTCCTATGCTCAATTGACCATTAAAACCCTAATTATGCAAATACGACAACAAATTGATGAATAACAGAAAAAGCTCTTGCAGACATGAGTAAAATATCAAATCACAGAGTACCTATTTTTGGGGTTCCGAAGCAGAACAGTCAGGGACATTGGAGTAGGCACCCTAGTCCAAGGTACCAGTTTCTTCACGGGATCCGGACCTCCTTTCGACATTTATCAGCCCTTCAACTTCTATTTCTAAAAATTTGTCTACGGAGGACACTAGAGCTAGCGTCCAAGTCCTGGAAATGCTCCTGTGTCCTGCTTTTCTTTAAATCCTAAATCCTTGATGCCCACCAACCCTTCCTACAACTTCACTTTCCCCAAATGTGACACCTGTAACTTGCAATCACAAGACTTGGTTTGGGGGTTGTGGTGTTTAGAGGCTTGTCTCAGTCAAGCCCTGGAGGACACTTAAGTCTCTGAACACCATTGTTAGATAGAGAGTGCGTGCCCTTGTGAAGCAGAGGCAAAAACTAAAGGAATCAATAATGAAAACATAATATAATGTCACCTTGTAGTGAAGCTCTCATGGGAGGAAGATGCTCTTCATTCCATGAGGAAATTGATGCTCAAATCTGCAAACAAACACATAAACCACACAAATCTACTCTTGCAACACAATGAAAGCCTTGAATCACCTTGAGAACACAATAGCTTGCTAGTAATCATCTAGCTTACAAATGAATGCCTAAACATGCTTTTATATGCAACCACAAACACTCCCACCAAGATTTCAAAAATTAAAACTTAACGTGTCAGTAAAAGGACCAAATAATGGTCATAAACCAACACTTAAATTTCAGGCCTAACCCAAAATAGGGTAGGACTAGGGTGCAAGCACCCAAGTCCTCCCCCTATTTTGGGTAGGGCTAAGGTCAAGGGGTCCTCCTAGGTCCACTTTGATATGAAACCTAGGCCTCATTCCATCGGGATGCCAAAATATGAAATAAGATGTCCTAAATGTATGAAAAAGACTCGGGAGCTAAACCTTATGAGGGAAAAGCTCCCAAGGGGACATTTTTTGATGTTATAGCTGCCATTACCCAATTTCTTGAAATAAACACAATAATCAGAATGACATTTTTTGTAACCTTGTTCAGCCATAAAACTTTCAAATTTCAAATACCATTGCCGAGGTGCTTGCTTCAGGCCATACAAGCTTTTCTTTAACTTGCACACAAGATCCTCCTTACCCTTGACCTCATATCCCTATGGTTGTTGCATGTATATTTCCTCTTCCAAATACCCATGGAGAAAAGTTGTTTTCACATCTAGTTGTTCAAGATGCAAGTCTTCCGCAGCCACAAGACTCAGAATAGTTCTAATAGAAGTCATCTTTACAATCGGAGAAAATATTTCATCAAAATCTATACCTTTTTTCTATGCAAAACCTTTTACCATGAGTTTGGCCTTATATCTTTTCTTTCCTCCTTAATTGTCCTTCAACCTGTAAACCCATTTATTTGGTAACGCTCTTTTTCCTATAGGTAATTTGACTAAGTCCCAAGTCTAATTCTGCAACAAGGAATCCATTTCCTCTTTCATGCCTACCTCCCACTACTTTTTGGTATCTACCTACATTGCTTCTTCATAACCTTCAGGTTCACCATAATCAGTTAATAATATAGAATATAATTATGGAGAAAATCTTTATGGAGATCTAGTTATCCATGTAGAATGTCTAACACTTGCAAGAGTCTATGGGATAACTTATTGTTGTTGAGCATCAGGTACCACTGGCATTTTATTTTTTGGAATCTCATCTAGCACCACATGTTCCTTTTTAGCCTGTTCATGCTTCTTTTCCTACAGTTGATCCTTATACATGACCTTCTCATTGAATATAACATCTCCGCTCCTAATAATTTTATGATTTTCATAATCCCATAACTGATAACCAAATTCATCTACTCCATATCCAATGAAGGTACATTTTTTAGACTTAGCCTCAAGCTTGGTTCTATTTTCAATATCAACATGGACAAAAGCTTCACAACCAAAGGTTTTCAGAAATGAATAGTTTACCTTTTTACCTGTCCATGCCTCCTCTGGAATGCCACCATCTAATGGATTTGAAGGTCCCCTGTTTATTAAATAAACAATGGTATGTACAACATCTGCCCAAAAGTGTAAGGGTAGTCCAACATGCAATCTCATGCTCCTTACACACTCCATAATGGTCCTTTTCATCCTCTCAGACACACCATTTTCTTGTGGGGTTCCAGGAACTGTTTTATGCCTATGGATTGCATTATATGAATAGTAACTTTCAAATTATCTACTACAATACTCACCTCCATTATCAGATCTGAGACACTTCAAAAATTTTCTTGTCTCATTCTCAACCAAAACTTTCCACTTTTTAAAAGTTTCGAATACTTTTGATTTTTGTTTTAGGAAATACACCCATGTTTTCTTAGTTGCATCATTAATAAAAGTAACATAATAGCAAGAGCCCCCAGGAGAAGATATTTGAGTTGGTCCCCATACATCTGAATGCACAAGCTCTAATTTTTCACTCTTCTTCTCTTTCCCAACGTTGACAAATCGGACTCTTTTCTATTTTCTGTAAACACAATTTTTTTAGAACTCCAAGTCAATCTTCTTCAAACCTGGTAACAACTTTTTGGAGTGAAGAATCTTCATCCCTTTCTCACTCATGTGCCCAAGTCTATGGTGCCACAATTTTGTTTCTATCCCTATAGCAAGTGCTATAACTATCTTAGTAGCAACTATTTCTATAGCAGCTAAGGTAGAATAAGTATTACCAATACACAAATACAATGTGCCTACCTTTTCACCTTTAGTGACCTTCCAGACTTTGCCTGAAAAGGTAACTATGCAACCTTCACTACCCAGTTATCTTGTAGAGAGTAAATTCCTTCTCAAATTTGGAACATACCTTACCTCCTGTAGCAACCATTCATTTCTATTCTACAAATTGACTTTTATCTTTCCTTTTCCAACAATCTTACAGGGTTCATCATCACCCAAACATACCTGTCCAAAATCGCCTTTAACATAATCTACAAAATATTTCCTATGGGGTGTGGCATGAAATGAAGCCCCTAAATCTATTACCCAAGAATCATTAGCATTATCTAAACACAAAATTAAAGCATCCTGTAATTTATTACTTGCAACATTAGCTTCCTTACTGTCATCATGTTGTTCGTCTCCTTATTTTCCCTTTCGAGACTGGCAATCCTTCTTCAAGTGTCCTAGCTTTCCATAGTGCCATCAATCTATTCTTCTTCTAGATTTAGATTTTCCTTTCTTTGACTTCCCTTGTGACTTCCCCTGTTCTCTACAGTCAAAGCATTACTAGACGTTGAAGTCTCACCTGTGCTTTTCAGTCACATTTCCTTGCTAAGGATAACACCAACAACATCATCAAATTTCAAAGTATTTGAACTAGAGACAGAGTTGTACAACCATTACCAAGCTATTCTAGCTTTCTAGCAAAGAACATAAAACCAAGAGAGCCCTCACTTCTTCATCAAATTTCACTTTTACAAAGGTTAACTGACTAGTAATCATATTAAACTCATTTAAATGATTTGACATAGATCCACCTTCAATTATTTTCAGATTAATCAAATGCTTCATGAGAAATACCTTATTTGAGGCTGAGGGTTTTTCATAAAATTTGCCAAATCTTTCATCAGTTCATCTGTTGTCTTTGCTTCTATTATATTGAATGCCATAGATGGTGCCAGGCACAACTGAGTGGTTCCCAATGCCTTCTTGTCTAGAAGATTATAATCCTCATCAGTCATTGTTGCTAGTTTCTTGGCTATTCCTTCCAACGGCCTACATAATCCTTTTGATAGAGATAATCCTCCATCTGCATCTTCCATAACTGATAGTTCTACCCATTGAATTTATCTACCTTCAATTTACCCTTGTCTACCATTCTTCCCACTCAACCGTGAGACCTTCCTGTAGATGATAATTGAACACAACCCACTCTGATACTAGTTGTTAGGGTTCAGACAGATCAAAGCAATAAACACTAACAATTATATGTAGATTCAATAGCCCAAATATAACAACGAAGAACAACACAAAAGAGATCAACACAAAAATTTAATGTGGTTCACCCAATATGGGCTACGTCCACAAAAACTCAGCCATCCAATGATTTTATTATCCAGTGCAAAATAGATTACAATCTCATGAATTCCACACCTACAACATACATCCCACCCACTTATATCAAGATTTTTGGAAGCTTCTAGAATTAGGGTTTTACAATGTTGTTTTCCTTTTGTCAGTTAACAAAAATTAACAATCGAATCTAAATGGGCAAAAAGAGGGAAAAAAAAAATTAGGGGTTGCGCCCCTGAACCCCTACAAGGATACATGATGAGTGTATAGTACTTGTATGATCAGTTGCCACATACCATCAATCTCCCACTTGGAGACTGATCAGGCTCCACACCAAACAATCTATATGCTACAAGGTATGACTTCCCTTGCGGATCTATCAAATCTACTCCTACTCCAGCACCTTGTTTTGACTTAGACCCATTGGACCTCAATGTCCATGGTCTTTATGCTACTGAAGGTTTGTCTGGACCTTCCTTTTTTCTTTTAGGATGTGCAACACTTCCCGTAGATATCCATTTAATTTTCTAAGGTCATTGTTTGTCAACCTCCGGATGTTTCTGTGGGATTGAAACATCTACATATTTCTTTTTCTAATCATCACTTTCATGAATACCTTTTCCTTTCATGAAATTGATGTCACCATATCCTTTGTCAGGGGATATTACAGTTTTCCTTTCTATATCTTCCAGGATATCCCTGGTCATATGCAATTTGTTACTTGAACACAAATGTTCTTCTTTGTTCACTATGTGCAAACATAAAGCACAAGTCATTTTTGAATGGGGAGATTCATGTAGCCTGCACCATCCCTCAATTAATACTTGATTGAGTGGGATTGCTTGGAGAATATACTCTTGGATTGGCTTGGATAAAAATTATTCAAACTAAGCTAAATGGCTCCCCCTGTCCTCATCCGATAACTCATAATCAGACTCAATAAAGCAGCCTATCCCTGGTGTGGTTGTACTTACCTCATCACTGCAATGCACCTTGCTACACACCAAGACATCCTCTATAGTAAGTATTGGGACTTGCATCTAGCACATTCCCTATTCATATTCTCCTGCATCTGGATGAAGTAAAAAATTATTACTTTCATCAACATTAGACATCTCATTCACCTCTAGTAATGACTACTTGCCTTTCAAGCATGTTCTCTCTATCTTCTCTATTATATCTAGACACAAACCACATGTGTTTTCTGAGTGTACCTCTTCATGTAATCTACACCAACCTCCCATGAGTATATCTTTGGCAGACATCCCATGCAACTGATGTTTCTAGACTTCATTGGATAAATACCTTTCAAACTCTAGAAAGTGATCCACTTCACCTCCATCTGATCAACCATAGCTAGGTTCTACTATCAGACTTGTTCCAGACATGATTTTTTCTTTATTACTATCTTCATGCACATCAACACTTCTTCTATATTGTCTATTTGAGGCCTCAATGTGTACACTCGAGGCTCTACCTCCATGTATAAAACCTCATTATTTTGAAGGTATTCTATTATCATGTGCTTCATCCTAGATTTTGCCTCAATTCAGAGTTGGTTGGGAATGCCTCTCCATGGCAACCACATGTGAGAAAAATCAGTATCCATATGACCATTTAGATTTTTTGACCAGTCCCTACTAAGGAGCATGCCATATGTATTAGGAATGTCAACAACCTAAATATCTATATAGTGTTGTACCCTGGGGTCAGATGCTAGTTGCATGTGAATATGAGTTAGTTTTCATATGACACTAACCTCATATTTGCCTAGTTGGGTAACTTTCTTGAGTGACTTTACAGAAGAAAAACCTAATGTCTTACATATGGATAGGGGCATGACATTCGTGGATACACCTGAGTCCACAAGGCAGTTATACAAATTCTTTCCAAAAATCTTATGTGTGAGCAGGAAAGGAGGTGACGCAGACTTCTCTTTGTATAATGTCAGCTGGGCTGCATCTACAGTATGGATTGAAGCTTTTTCTTTAGGTTTGAAGGCAATATCCCTAGGTATAGGATCTTTGGTAGGGATATTGATAGGGATATTCTCTTTTGATATAGGTTCCTCTAAGGACTTAAGGAAATCTTTTTTAGTGAAAAGAGTCTTAAGTAACTTAGATAAAGATAAACTGATTTTAATCATTTTCATCTCATCAACAAGATATGCAACTTGTTATTAGATTTAGTTAGTTGACTCAAACCTTTTTCCACTATTGCTTGTGATGTAAAATACTACTAGTTTACCCTTGGAGGTCCAGGATTGTTGTTGGCCTTAGGATCTAGAGGCGTATTGAAGTTATTTAGAGCAATGGAAGAAGTCAGGGGACTAGGAAGTCGATTGGTATTACTCCTCATATTGTAGTTGTGGCCTCTTTGATTGTAATGTTCCCTTAGCCTAGTCAGTTGTGTGCCCAATAGCCTATTTTCTGAAATCCTAATAGGCTATGTGGTATGGTAAGGGGTTCCCCTTTTTGAAGATCTCTTGGTTTAGTTTTTTTATTGATCTTTGATGTTGGTTTTGAGCCCAATGATGTTTCAGCATGTCTAAGCAACTTTAAGAAGTTGATTCAGCTTATTGTATAGCGCTCCAAGATTCTTGAAGGAGCCATCTATTTTTAGAAAGTCATTCAGAAGGCATCATTAGTCATCCCAAACTTGTGGAGTTTGATAGTACCATTTAATTGGTAGTTTGGTGAAGTTTGGGATATCCTGCAAAAAAGTTGTACTTTAGTGAGCTATCGGTTAATATTATGCACTTGGTCTTCTAAGTTGATAAATAATGATAAAATACAATGGTATAATAGCTCATTAGAAAGGGGAATAGATAATCTTTTATTTAGGCACATAAAAGTTTGAGCAAAAGTGGATAGATATTGGAGTTGTGGGGAAAAGTGTATTTTCTTTGTTTTATAATTCATTTTATTGTACAAATCCCTAAAAGTGCCTATAAAATGGAGTTGAGAGCTCATTTGGAGGGTTATGCTTGTTGAGATATTGTTATACTATAGGATTGGACGTATGAGATCTTCATCCTTCTTGAGAATGAAAAATCTCTTGAAGATGTCTAGTTTCGGTGGTGAGATATCCACCCTAGCTGGAAAAAGGTAGCTTCATTGACATGAGTTGCATTGAGCAAGAATGGATTTTGATATATTTTGATTTGTTTTGGAGTGCTATCAGTTTGTTTCAGATGTTAGAGAAGTGTGTGAGTTTTATGAAGTGGAATTTTGGAGTTTGTGTGTGTTCATTGCTTTTTCCATAGTTGGTTGTACATGCCTAGCCATACTATTGCTAGAGGGTTTGAAGTGTAAGTCAATGGATATTCTATTCTATGTTGTTAATGAGGTTTGAACATCATTATGCATGATTTCCACCCATGTCTAAGTAGATTGTAGACTATTTTCTGTTGTTTGAAGAGACTTAGCCCTACTGTACCAACCTATAGGCCGTACTAGGCCAGTACAGACATGTGGAGGACTCATCCTTATTCACTACAGATTTCTAAGCTAAAACTAGAGTTTTGGTGACATCTTAATATGAGTTGAGGATGGGAGTCATTGGGAAGGTAGCCTAGATGAAGTTCTTCCTACTTGGTGCATGCATTTACCTTTGCTAGGACTGTCGTACAGCAACAACATAGCCATTTCTAATTAAGAACAACAAATAGTAACTTGGTAATATGATATGTTCAATTTAGTGCATCTTTCAAGTCTTGTTCATGGTTATATATTTCATCATTAAATCTTGGGTTTTATGAACTAATCTTCTAAGTGTTGTAACTTGATGAACTTTCATTGTAATACTCTCACAGTTGCAAACATTATAATGGCTTCCCACTGCATAAGTGGATGTGCCAAATACAATAGTTTCTTTTCTTGTATTGGCTTTCCACTGAACAAGTGGATGTGCCTTTCTTTTCAATATTTTAGAGCTCAGGTTCCCACTAAATAAGTGGATGCACCTAGATTTACTTTTCATGCATGGCTTAGTTTCTCACTAAATAAGTGGATGCACCTAGTTTTGATTTCCTTGTACTTCCCATAAGATAAGTGGATGCCCACTAAATAAGTGGATGATTGTTACTTTAGTTGATTTGGGTTTTGAATGCTAACTCTGAAGCACTAGTATGCTCTCACCTTGCCTGCATTGGGATCTGGGTGATCAGAAGGTGTGGAAGAGTATTGCTCCTAACATTCAATGTCTTCCTCTTGTGTTTTCAAAAAAAAGGGTAGCATTTTACAGTGGTATCAGCGCTGGTCCTTCTTCAATTAAGCTTCTAGAGTTGAAAATCAATTTTGTTTGCATGAGTTCTTGATGAATTCAAAAGAACTTGATTTCATTACATACAGAAGAAGAAGGTATTAGCATGATCTAGAGACTAAAGAAGGGAATAATATGGGTGACAGACCCCCACAAGACCCTAGTACCAGAGACATTTTGAATGATCTTGCTAGAGGACAACAAGAGTTAGTGAGGAGTAATCAACAGATGACTAGACTATTGGTATAGTTGGTGAATCAGAGCATGGGTGGTGAGACTCCCCAAAATAGAGGAATTAACATGAACAATGGAGATGCTAGCAATTTCAATGATGCAAACAATCAAGCCAACAACACTTGAACCACTCGAGCCTCTACAATTAGGCCTATGATGCCTGTTTTCTTGGGCCAGTAGTAGAACCAAGGTGGAGAACAATAATTTATAGCAGAGAGATTTATTGATTACTAGCAAGAGTGGCTATCATTGGGTGAAGAATTTTAGAATGCTATGTCACTTCATGAATTTTGCCAAATTAAGTACCAGAATAGGCCTAGGATCCAAAATCAAGACCTTCAACAAAAGTTAGGGAAGGTACCTATATCATCTTTTGATGGATCATCAAAATGCACTGTTAGGGCATGGGTTCAAAAGTTAGACAACTACTTGTGCTTGAACCCAATGTCGGAAGGTGATTCCATCAAGTTTTCCTTTGCACACCTTGATGGCGATGCTCATGAATGGTGGACTCATGGCATGATCACTCAAGGTCATAGCCACATCACATTATATGAAGACTTCACTCAAAGACTCATCGATTGCTTTGATAAGCATGATCCTAAGAGTCACTTTAGGGAGCTGGCCCATGTTAGGCAAAAAGATACAGTGGATGCCTACATTGTAGATTTCCAAAGAATAGCTTTGATGGTGATTGGCATGTCCGAAGTGAGGCTTACTTACCTCTTTGTTGAGGGGTTGACGAAACCATTAAGGTTGGGTGAATGATTTGGATCCTAAGTCATTACAAGAAGCCATAAAAAAGGCTAGAAACATGGAGTTTACAGTCCCTAAGAGTAAATTTCAGACCAAGACATTCTTTGATAAGAAAAATGACAAGAGGGAAGACAAGACACACTTGCAAAAAGAATAATCACAGCCTAAACCTAGTGCTCCAAAGGTGGATGATGAGCTCATGAATGATCTAAGAATAGATAAATTGTGTTACACTTGTAGGGAGCCTTGGGTTCCTAGACACAAGTGTTATGAAAAGGGCAAGGCTCATCAGTTAGAAGCCTATATGACTGCTGAATCAGAATTGGAAAATTCAGATCAACACATTGATTTAGAGTCTAGTGATGAAGATGAAGTTCCAGAAGGGTCTAACAAGAGCAAGGTTAATGATTGTATCTTTGGTAGGATATCTAGCCAACCTAAGAATGATCCCTTTAAGGTTGGTGGTATGTTGTGTGGGCAATAAAATACTACTCTTATTAATAATGGTGCCACACACAACTTCATTGATGAAGGAGTGGTGGCAAGAAGAGGTTTACAAACTGAAGAATTTGAGGGATTTAATGTTATTGTGGCTAATGGGTTCACTATCCAATGCACAAGAAGAATTCCAAACTTGAGTCTCCAATTGGGAAATTATGAGGTTAAGGATATTTTCCATGTAGTTGGCATTGTAAATTCAGAGATAGTCTTGGGAATTCAGTGGTTAAAATCCTTGGGAGAGATATCCTTGAACCTTCATGGAACTCAAATTTCAAGTTGATGGTAAGACTATGGTTTTGAGGGGAATGACTAATGGAACATCTAGAGCTCCTATTGAAAAAAGAATGGAAAGAGAACCTAGTGCTGATGTGCATACTGGATTTGATGAACAAAGTGATGAATCCCACAATAGTTTTCCTGGAAAGACTCCAGAAGATGAAGTGGAGCTTGCTGGAATTTGTAAAATAGCAGAGGGGAAGTCAAAATTAGAACTTGTTTTGCATTCAAAGGTGGTAAGTCAAGGGTATCATTCATATTTTCACTCATTTGTCAATCCACTCTATGATGTAAGAGCTGATTGGATTCATCACTATCCTATTTTTGAGTGGACTATGGAGACAATGATTTTATGAAGGACCTTTGAAACTTGATGATGATGTAGTAAAGGTACAAGAAGATAGAGGGGAAGTTATTTCTGATTTTCAGGGACAACAAGTAGATGTATTAGAAAATGATGCACTTGTTCATGTTGATAGAAAAAATATTGATACATCAGAGATTCCCTTTGATGATAGTATCCAAAGTAATGAGGAAAGTTAGCAACACATGCTGGTTCAAGCTACTGGGTGTTACCACAATAATGGGTTACACTTTTTGGGACATCCTGATTTTTGCTAAAATCACATATTTTTAGAAAATATAATGATTTAAGCCTTGAAAGGTTCCATTTAAAAGATTTTAATTGAAGAGGGTTTGATCAAACCCCCTTAGATTCAAACCCCCTTGGATAAAACCTTGCTAGTTTTAAATCATAGCTATAATGGAGTCTCCTCTACACCTATCAAAATGTTGATAAAAAACCACTTTTGATTTACCTTTCAGGGGATCATATGAATTCATTTAAAATTTATGTTTTTGATTAGCTTAGTTGGAAAAGAGGGTCCAGAACCCTATACAAAATGGCCCCCTGGGCTACAGACCATTAACAAGCTAGAAACAACACATTAATAGTGCATGAACAATGGACAAAAAGCAACTAACCAAAAACAACATAAACAATAGAAAAAAAACTAGAAACTAGGGACTGTCAGTCATCTCGAACTTGGCCAAGAATTCTACCATGTCTTTATAGTCTCCTAGGCTATCGAGCTCCACCTGCTTGAACCTGTCATTCAAGTCTTTGACATCCATGAAGATCAATGTCGCCCGATGTAGGGCTTTAGCAACAAAATTGGCCATAATCTTCCACTTTTTTTGCATTCCCTCCATCTCCTTCTAGTGGTACCTCAAATCCTTGGCAGTCTTAACACATAGAGAGAAATTCCCCTTACTATCTTGTCCCCTGGACACCCTAGCAGCATCACCCAGGTCCTCAGAACTAGACTTGTTCATGGAGGTGAAGTGACTCGTCCCTTCGACTTCATGCACATACTTAGTGGGGCTTTCTTCCCCTCCCACCTCCATCATTTCCTCAACAAACTTTGATTCATCAGAGATCTCCACCCCTTGGGGGGTCACAGAAGGTTTGCCAACAATGTGGGTAGACCAAGGAACCCTCAGGTTAGCAGCCTCCACACCTTCCCCACTACTAATAAGCTTATGCCTAGAGTCCAACTCCACAATTTTTACAGGCTCAATTGTAGTCACCGCCTCCTTACCTTTTTTGTCTTTTTTCTCAGTAGCCAACTTTTTCCCTGGCACTGGGGTAGCACCTTGCTGGAGTTTCTTTTTAGAAGTGGAAGGGGTACCAATAGGGATATCATCCACAGTACGGGGATCACCCTTAGGGGTTTTGAGGGAAATCTTAGGGGTCCCAACATAGGTCTCCGCCTTGCCTTTAGAACCAGGAGACACACTCGGCTAGGGGTCCTCAAGAAGCTTAACCTTAATTTGCTTCAAAGGGCACAAGGCAAGGTGGAACTAATAAAGTCTCATAATGAGGCCTTGATGAATGGGAACAAGTGGGTGGCTAGTATTTTTAGCCCTAAGCTCTCTAACTGACTTGATAGAGTTATCTAGGGAAGAAAGCAAAAAACAAGGAAAACTTGTTGGCAAGAGACACTGCTAGGCATGATAAGTGTTACCATTGATGGCAAATAAGTCCATACTACACATCCGCATTGCATATTTTGGCAATACTAGAAATCAAATTGAAGATTTGTCCAAGTCTGGGAAGTCAAGAACAGAGTGTGTGACAGGGTCCAGTATCTTGGTTCGGATCTCCCCGAGAGTAGATCAGAGTTTGCTACAAATCTGAGGGAGTCATAACCATTGTCAGGATAATCTAAATCCATAGTTTTGGCCTCCAGTGATGAAGGATTCAATAGTTATTAGCATCTGAGTATTGGGTTAACAATTTGATAGAGCAGGAAAAAGAAGAATAGGCTAACCTTGTAATTGATCTTCATTCCGGATGTATGGAAGTTGTTGGTTGGACAAGTTGTAATGATCAGTGATAGTAGTTGACCTGATTAAAGATTTGTGAGTGCAAGTTTTAGTCCGCGTTAAAGTGTACATGGATTTAGCTGACAAAGCAGAATTTTTAATAAAGTTTTAAGTGTTCTTGAAGCTAACTGAAAATTGGTTGAAGATCTAGATATGGATATATATAGCCAATGGATTTGAATGATTTGGGTGTGTGTGTGATGTGACTATGGAATAAGTGTGAAAAGGGAAGAAATCTAAGATTCAAATGTTAGCAGAATAGTAAAAAGGGTAGAGTGAAGATGAAGTGTATCAAGTTAGTATTTTGTGCTTAACCGGAATTGAATCCTTGCATTGATAGATGCTAATTATCAGTTCAATTTCATTGTAATCTTCTTTCTATAGGCAGTAAGCCTTCTTTGAGCAGTGAACTCTGGGTAGTGAGCCCAAATGCATGTGCATTCCCCTTTGTAATACTTTTAACAGACTATAATCTTTGTGGGTAAATCCCCACCGTGGTTTTCCCCTTAACTAGGTTTCCACATCAAAAATCTTGGTGTCAAGTGTGTACCTTATATTTTTGCTCATGTGTTATTGATTCATGCTTTAATGTTCATATCATTAATTTGATTAGAAGTTGTAAAAGAGGATTAAAGTTAGAAAAGTTTAATTTGTGTGACAACCAATTCACCCCCCTCTTAGTTGTTTAGACCAATTCCAACAATTGATATCAGATCAAGGTTCCTTTGAAAAAGTTTAACAGCTTAAGGAAGATCTAGGAAGACAGTAAAATGGATGAATATAACCTTCAAGGGCAACTTAATCTCGCCCTAGAAGATCTGGAGCAATCTAGAGTAAAAGTCTAGGAGCTACAAGAAAACCTCAAAAAGGCTGAAGACTTCATTGAGATCTTAAAAGGAAAATTGAGAAAATCCAATGAAAAAGGGAAGGAGCAATCTCTTCAACTGGGAAATCATTATGAAGACAAGGTCCTAAAAGAGAAGACAAAGGAATGTGAAAAGTTAGCTAAAGAAGTTCTCCTAAAACATGAGATGGAATCTGGGGTGATGAGACTAACCAAGGCAATTGAAAATAGGAAGAAAACTAAAGAAGAGATGAATCAAAATCTGAAAGAGAGAACTGAAGAATGCTGTAGATTGGATGGAATAGCTGGTCTCCTAGAATCTAATCTACAAGAAAGTTGAGACAATGAGAGAGAACTTGAGAGACAAATTATCACTCTCAGACATGACCTAGAAGTTGCAAATGAATATAAGGAGAAGTTCAAGATAAGCTCATCTAAACTTGAAGCATTGATTGAAGGACAAAAAAAGGATGATACAAGCATGGCCTTGGATATGAGAAGGTGAAAGCTTTGGATCTAGATAGAGAAATTTTCAACCAAGGAATGGGAGAAACATAACTAGAAAACCTCTAATAAGACAACCTAATGCTCAAAGATATCCATCATTCAATGAAATTTGTTTCAATTGCAATAAATTTGGTCATAGAGCTACTCAGTGTAGAAGCAGAGTAAATCAAAATGGTCCATCCTTCTCCAGTCAATGCTTCAAGTGTAAGAGGTATGGTCATAGATCAAATGAATGCAGAAGTATGATAATGAATAATTCTAACAATAGAGGAATTGTCAATTCTTCCAATGGTTACTATTTTGCTTGCAATAGGTTTGGACACATGGCTAATCAGTGTAGATCAAGAGGAAATCAAGTATATAAGCAAGGAAATGTTGTGTGCTTTAATTGGAATAAATATGGTCATATTGCAAGATTTTGTAGAAGTAGGAATAATGAAAGAAGAGGTCTAGTAAATAGAAAATTGGATGAGCAGAGACAAGACAAAGGCAAAATAAAAATTGATGTGAATGAGATATAGAGAGAAATGAACAAGATTTGGGTGAAGAAAGATACAATGAAAAATGGTGATCGGTCCGCACTGGAATCTGGTGCTGACAACTCCTCGGGGAATTAAATTAGGAGCTTTGGCTCAGGGGGAACTGCATTGAACATCAAATTCCCCTAGTTAGTAAGTTGGTGCTTGGATATGGCACAATGAGAGAAGATATTTTGAATTGTTTCAGAACTTTTGGAAGGATTTCTGAAAGAAAAGATGTTAATATAGAAATTTGCGGAGTGATTCATGAAGAATAGTTCAAGAAATAGAGTAACCGAATGAAGTTAGGGTGGCACATTTATTACAATGAAAACTTAGGTTTTGTGAAGGATAAAAGGTCACTTAATCATGCATTTGAACCACTTTGCATTCGAAGGAAACAAGTAGAAGAGCTTCTGAGATGCAAATCTAGAGATTGAAGAACGAAGAGCAAATTCAACTAGTAATTGATCAACCCTAACCTCGCAGAAGAAAAAGGTACTTCTCTATAAAGCTTGGAATCTAAAATCTGTTAAGATGGCTTCTCCTCATGTTGTTGACATTACTGAAAGGCCTTGACTCAAATTTAAGAAGCATCCTCACAAATCAATAGAAGTCAACCTATTAGGTACTTTTTCAAGTGTTCCGTATGGTATGCTGCATGTTGAAGATAATAGGGTTTATATTCATGCAAACATAGATGAATTTGGTGATTCATGGTATGTAGACTTGTTTGAGAGTCATCTTAGGAATGAAAATAATGATCTTAAACCTGAGTATAAGGCACTGCATGATAAACACTTTATTCAGATTATGGAGTTTCCAACATTTGATAAAGATGAATTGGTCCAGTATGTTTTGAGTCAGATGCATGATGAATTCATTTGGATGTTAAAACCATTCAAGATTACCAAGGATGTTATTAGAATTGTGACTGGGTTAAACTCAATCGGTGGATTACCCTTGTTAAAATTTGTGAAAAACCAAACTGTTATTGATGCAACCAGTGCTAAATTTGATAGGAGGGCTATGACTATAAATGACATTATAGAGCCGGATCTAAAGTTTGCTTCCATGGTGATTGGCTACAAGATATATCACTCCAACAGGGAGAATTCTATCTCCAGAACTGCCATATATGTAGCATATCAAATGTTGAAGGAGAATGTAGATTATGACCTTTGTGAGCTATTTTAGAACCAGTTGATTGAGAACTTGAACAAAATCAAAAGGGATAAGAAAAACACTTTTAAATATGGTACATTGGTTCTATGCTTATTTTTCTACTATATGAATGAAGTACCTAGAGTAAAGGGTGTTCATTGGACTAATGATGAGCCAGTTGCCATTTAGATCAGAGATCATCTTCGCAACATTAGTGATTTCAAAGCTCAGAAAACTACAACATGGGGATACTTCAAGAATTTTTAGAGTATGATGCATTTAAGGGAAAGAATCCCTAAATCAATTGTTGAGAAGTACAAAAATGAAATATGCTTCATGGTTGACACTGATCAGTGCCTAATGGAAGTAGTGGAACCTAGAACTATTTGGATCATGCCCATGGGGTATGAAGTAGATGGAAAAATCTTGAATATGTATGCTCAACATCTTCTAAGCAAGCCTAAAGACACAAAAGTTGAAAGATTTGGAACATATGAGGAACTAAGTTTAAAAATTCATACTGAGCTTAGAGAACTTGAAACAAATAGGAAAGTAAGAAAATAAATTGAGCGATTGGCTAAAAATCTTGGCCTAACCAAGGAGGTTGTGAGGCAATTCAAGGAAAGAACTGAAAAGGATGAGAAAGAGAAATAAGATAAGAAACAAGCAAGTGCTCCAGTGGAACCCTCTTCCACTTCAAGGACTACTAGGAGCTTTGCTACTACCCCTATTCCTCCTAAGACTACAAGATCAGAAGCAAAATCATCTAGAAAAAGGGAGAAAAAGAAGAAAACAAAAGCATCCTAGACCTATGAAAGCACAAGAGAAGAAGAAGAAGATACAGATTCTGACATTGAGATCAAAGAACTAAAAGCCATAGGCACAAAAGCGGCCAAGATATCCAAGGATATGCCCTCCAGAAGCAAAAGGGAAAGCAAGAGGCAAAAGAGAGAGGAATATGTAGAGAAGCCTACCCTTTCAGTAGATGACATCATTAAATTAGTTACTGTAGATAGAAACTTTGCTCTAATGACAAAATTCTATGATGACTATAGTGATGCTGACAAAAGAATACTTGAGGAAGCAACGGTAAGATATTTGAATATCGACAACAAGGCTCTTATTGAGATATGTTCATTGATAACAAAAAGCCTTGAAAAAATTTTGGAACTGAGAAAAGAGAATGCAGAAAGCAGGGATCTTGAGATCCAAGAACAAATATTAATACAATTATGCCCCCAAATTACTCTGAAGAAAATGAATTTGATATTTAAAGAAGCCAAGGATGAGTTTTGAAGTAAAAAACAAATGAATAAGCTTATGCTTGGGGAGACAGACAAGATTGCAAAGGAAACCAAAGAGATTCTCTGGAGTGCTTTGAAAAAGCACAATCTTCCTACTACAGAGGAGATAAATGTAGAGATTGAGTCCTCAGACATGAATGTCGAAGGATTAAAGAAGAATAAGTAATAGACTGAAACTCTAGATTTCTCTATTCTAGAAGAGGAAGTATTGATAGAAGAAGCAAATATTGGCCATCATCCTCCAAATCCTCCTGCTACTGATGACTCCAGAAAGGACCAAGAAAAAGAAGAAGAAAAAGAGAAAGAGAAGGAAGAGGAAAAACTAAAGGGCAAAGAAGAACTAGCAGAAAGAGATGGAGCTAATGCACCAAAGCAAGACAATCCAGTTGCTACCGTTGATAAAACACAAGGGAAGGAAACTAAAATAGCAAGTGTGGTAAGAGACACTGCGGATGTAGTGCAAAGTTTTCTTAGCAAGGAGATGCTAGAGTTAGATGAGTGAGAATTGATACAAGGATCAATCAATTTGGACACTCTCTCTTTAGACCAAATGTTAAAGATATCATCAATTACACAGGCCAAGGTAAGGGAGAAAATACTAAAGTCTCACATAGAAAATAGTGAGTTGATAGGCCTAGCGTTCGGAATACTAGAAAAGATCATGCCTACATATCAGAAAAATACATCTGATTCTCCTTCTGGTAATTTGAAAAATCTTGTGCATTTTGTAAATACAAATTTTGAGTCTTTTGAGAAGTTAGCCGAAGTAAAGGTCAAGAAAGAATTTTTGGATAAGAGGTTTAGTGAACTAAAAGGCCTTATAGATAATGATAGAAAAACACTCGATAGTGGCATAAAGAGTATTGAAAATGCTCTTAAGGATAGTGGTGATGTATATAAGTTTTGTTTATCATGGTCCAAAATAGTAGAGTATATTGAGAAAAAGATAAAGGAGCAGGAGAAAAAGTTGCTAGACCTATATCAAAGTTTTGATCCTTTAACACTATCTCTGGTGAGCCAAGAATGTCAAGCAATCAGCCTGACAAATGAAATAAAGAAGCTTATCAAAGAAAAGAAGAACATTATGGAAAGAATGGGTGAGCTCTGGGGACTGATTACCCCTAAGTTGGAAATAATGTTTAATACTCTATTAGAGGCCCAAAGTACTGCCCGAGCAAGTAATCCCTTATATCTAAAGAAAGCAGAATCATATGTATTTCTGTTGAGTGGACACATTTCAATTTTGGATGGTATGAAGAGAGGTTGGGCCACCAAATTTGTACAGTTAAAGAGTACTTTTGTAGATATCATTAAATATATGAAAATATAACATATGGATTGTTTGTACATATGTGGCCTTATATATAGAATTTTGCATAATTAGTGAGTGTGGATTCCACCCTTTGCCATTGATGTCAAAGGTAGAGTGAAGAGTAGTGAAAAATGAAGAATCCAACAAAGGGGGAGTACTGGAAAGCAGTGTGAACTATAGTATGGAGCACAGGCAAAGGAGGAGTTATTCCGACACTTAGTCATTTTTCACTAAGTGTTGCCATCAATACCAAAGGGGGAGATTGTTGGCAAGAGACACTGCTAAGCATGATATGTGTTGTCATTGATGGCAACTAATTCTATACTACACATCCGCATTGCATATTTTGCCCATACCGGAAATCATATTGAAGATTTGTCTAAGTCTGGGAGGTCAAGAACAGAGTGTGTGATAGGGTTTGGTATCTTGGTCCAGATCTCCCTGGGAGTAGATCAGAGTTTGCTGTGGATTTGAGGGAGTCATAAGCATTGTCAGGATAATCTAAATCTAGAGTTTTGTCCTCCAATGATGAAGGATTCAATAGTTATTAGCATATGAGTATTAGGTTAATAGTTTGATAGAGTAGGTAGAAGAAGAATAGGCCGATCTTGTAATTGATCTTGGTTCTGAATGTATGAAAGTTGTTGGTTGGACAAGTTGTAATGATCAATAATAATAGCTGACCTGATTAATGATTTGTGAGTGCAAATTTTTGTCTACGTTACAAGTGTACATGGATTTAGCTGACAAAGAAGAATTTTCAATAAAGTTCTAAGTGTTCTTGAAGCTGACTAAAAATTGGTTGAAGATCTAGATGCAGCTATATGTAGCCGATGGATTTGAATGATTTGGGTGTGTGTGTGTGATGCAACTATGGAATTAGTGTGAAAAAGGCAGAGATCTAAGATTTAGATGTTAGCAGAACCATAAAAAGAGCAGAGTGAAGATGAAGTGTATCAAGTCAGTATTTTGTGCTTAATCAAAACTGAATCCTTGCATTGATAGATGCTAATTATTAGTTCAATTTCATTGTAATCTTCTTTCTTTAGGTAGTGAGCCTTCTGTAGGCAGTAAGCTTTCTTTGAGAAGTGAGCTCGAATGCATGTGCATTCCCCTTTGTAATACTTTTAACAGAGTATAATCTTTGTGGGTTAATCCCCACAGTGGTTTTTCCCTTAACTGGGTTTCCATGTCAAAAATCTTGGTGTCAAGTGTGTTACTTATGTTTCTGCTCATGTGTTATTGATTCATGCTTTAATGTTCATATCATTAATTTGATTAGAAGTTGTAAAAGAGGATTAAAGTTAGAAAAGTTTAATTTGTGTGACAATTGATTCACCCCCCCTCAGTTGTCTAGACCAATTCCAACAAAATTGATTTCCAATTTATTTCTAAAGTGGTTAAGGAGAGCAAAGTCATAATCATTAAAAACCTTGAATCTTCCTTCTAGTGTGAATAACTTCATAATCATTAGGTAGATATGGCCCCATGACTCTGGCAACTTTTCTCTTTCGAACCCACTATGCAACTTCATAGCTGCCTCCCCCTCTCTAAAGAAAAGAGCCATATGTTCAAGGTTGGGTACCCTATTATGTCTTGAATGCTTCTTCCCTCTGCTTGGAAGCCCTATAGCCTGTCCAATCACTTCTTCAAACACCTAGAAGCCAATGCCACCAATCTTGACTTCTTTGGTTTCATTGTCCCAAGTTTCCACAAACTGGCGTGAAAGGTTCTCATCATGGCCAACCATCCCTTCCAAAAAAGGAACCACCTCCCCTTCCTGAATGATGTGCCACACTATGGGGTCATGTTTGAATTCCTCCACCAAATTGGGTTCAATATTAACAATATCTCCACCCATCGTGATAGTTTGAAACTTGTAGAGGTAACTGAAGCAGCTAGAATTGAAATAGGTAGTGTTGAAAATAGCAAGCAGCCCATTAAAATAGGAAAGCCATAGCAAGGAGATAATAATTATAGTGTAATTAATGAGGAGATACACCACATCCTTGCCACTCAAACACATCTCCTTGGGGAGAGAACTTGGCTGCTACCTCATGTGATAGTAGATGTCACCAGCTGCGGGCATTAACCAAATATAATTACCCATCTTAAAAACTATCCAATCATTCCTCTATAATCCTACCAACAGACCACATGGCATCCTTTTTATCAAGCCTTTCTCAACTCGCAGATAGCCCCTAGTCCCGATGTGCATATATCTTATGATTTGTCAACCTGTCCTCCCAGTCGCTAGGGAGAGGTGGCACTCTAGTATTCCATGTAAGCCTCAGACCCATAGCTCTTAGACATTCTAGTCCACTGATTGGACCATGGCCCATCTAAGGCACATCTATTCCTGCCTTTACAAATTTGAAAATTCCTACTCATGTAATTTTGAAAATTCAAAAGGTTAGACCTGCCACTTCTATAAACCAGTCTGCAATCCTCCCTAGACTGGCCACAAACAAAATCGCCATTCCCACCACCCTCCGGCCAACACCAGAGAATGACAACAATCCCAAGCCACCTAATTCCTGTATCTATCACCATCCTTCAAAATGAGAGTATGAACCACTTTAGGTAGGCTGGACATACTCCTCCAGCAACGCCATCCTTCTTTGCCACTGCTGACATTGGCCAAAGCATCAGCAACAACATTCCCTTCTCTGTATATATGTGAAATCTTGAAATCCTCCAATCCATTAAGGAGCAATTTGATATCTCCCATGATGTCCACTAAGTTCCAACCAATCTGGATCGAACCCAGGGAGGCATTAACCATCAGCTGAGAATCTGCTTCCACATGAAGAAGTCTGATGTTTAGGGAAATTGCCAACTTGATCCCCCACAGCATAGCAAATGCTTCTACCTCATTGTTTCTCTTTAGACCAATGCCACCAGTAAAGGCAACCACAAAGGTCCCAGTGTTAGTTCTAATAATTCCTCCTCAACTGGCCACCCTCGGGTTCCCCTTAACAACACCATCAAAATTGAGCTTGAACACTATTGCTGCAGTAAGGCCCATTTGGTCTTGGCCCTAGCAATCCTTTTAGAATTGTCAACCTGATAAAAGTTAGGGTTGACGTTCCACTATTTTAGGAGACTCTGTTCTTCTCCTCTTGGGGAACAATCTGTAGCTTTAAACTTGCAAGAATTGATGTTCTCCACAAGCAGTTTGGAGAAGCACAGGAAAACTTCCTTAGGAGTTCTGTACTTCTCCCTGAAAACTCTATTATTGTGTTCTTTCCATAGGCTCTAGGATAAATGGGGAGGAATTTGGGACCAAAGCTCCTTGGAAGCCAGAAGAACCAGTCTGAAGGGTGGCCTCCAATCCTAGACCAAGGCTTCTAAGTTATTGTTCAAGGATTAGCTCAAATTTAATTTTTCAAAGGTTAAACCCCACACCTCCCAAGAAAAGCTATAGTGAAGAAAGAGATGGTCAGTCATCTCTTCCTCAGAACCATAAAGAATGCATTTGCTTGGCATTTGGAAACCCCTTGTTTTCAGATTGTCAATGGTCAGAATTCTGTTATGCATCAGGATCCACGAGAAGAAATGGACTTTTGGTAAAAGTTTGGGCATCCAAACCTTCCCCCATAATTGATTCACACCTGGGTCTAACAACAGACCATAGACACTTCCAACAGTAAACAAACCTTTGTTGTCTTTGTCCTAGATCATCCTATCTCTCTTAGGGAAGAGAGAGAGTTTGTAGACATCCAATTCCCTTTAGAGTTGAAAGGCTAACACCCTATCCTCCTCACCCTTAGGCCCATCAACAAACAAGACCATCCAGCTCTTGAGACCCCCATTAGTCCTAATGTAATCAACCACCTTAGAGCCAAAGACCCTACCAACCCTATCTGCAATTCTGCCATACTCCAACTTGATCAGAGGTTTGTCCTTCAGCCATCTATTCTTCCAGAAGTTAATGTCCTTGCCATCTCTTGTCTTCCACCTGATGCCTTGCCAGAGAAGGCCCTGGGTCTTGAGAATTCCATTCCAAATGACCGAGCCTTTGGGGAGGCCAGCCTCTGAGAGTAATCTCTTTCCCTTATCCCTATTGAGATACTTAGCCACCATGATGTCCCCCCAGTCAGTATTACCTTGAATAAGGTTCCATCCCATCTTGGACAAGAGAGAAGGATTCATAAGTGAATTCTTTTAAGCCCAAGGCCTTCCTGATATCTGGGTGTGCAAACCTTTTCCCATCCAACCATAGCAGTTATCCATTTCTCTTCAACACCAGACCAGAGGAATTTCTTCTAGATCTATTTAATCTTATCTGCCACAAACTTCGGAATCTTGAAGAGACTTATAGTGTAATTGGGCATCCCCTAGAGGGAGGCTTTGAGGAGTTGAAACTTCCCTACCTAGCTCAGTAGAGCCCCTTTCCATTTGGCCAGTTTCCTTTCCATTCTCTCCAACAACCCTTTCTAGAATTTAGCAAAGACTTTAGTAGTGGTAAGAGGGAGGCCCAGGTAGGTGGCCAGGAGCCTTTCACTCAAGCAGTCTAGGACTCTAGTGGTCTTTTGTTGCAAGTCCTTTGGGGAATTCAGAAAAAAGATATGACTTTTCTCAAAGTTAGTACTCTGACCTGAGACCCACTCATGGGTATTGAGGATCTCCTTCCATCTTCTAGCTTGCACAACTGAGGCTTTCCCAAACAGAATAGTGTCATCCATAAAATGTTGTATGACCGTAGTCTGAGCAGTAGAGGCAGGTTTGATACCTTGGAGAGTCCCCTGCATCAACAAGTTACAAGCATTCTTACCTAGCACTTCAACAAGCAATATAAAAAGATAGGGTGAAAGAGGGTCGCCTTACCTAAGACCCCTCCTAGAGGGAAATAATCCTTGGGAGAACCATTGACTAGCACAAAGAAGCACACCATAGAAATACATTCTTTAATAATATTGACAATCCTCTCATTGAAGCCAAATTTCCTGAGGACCTTTAACATAAAATCCTAATTCACCCTATCATAGGCTTTGGAGATATCCAATTTGAAGATCATACTTGAGTTGTTGCTTTTGTGGATGGAATGGATAATTTCATGGGTAGTGATAGCCGTATCCAGGTGTAGACACCTAAAATTGGACTGCTTTACAAACCAATTTCTATACCTCTGTACTAATCCACTCTCCCCATCTGCATATCCCTGGTGATCAGTTAATTCACCTAATTAATCCATTTAACCTTACAACCCTATCCTATCAATTAAATGAATATTGCTAATATTTATTTAGATGATTTATCCATTTCCCTAATCCTTGTTAATTAGATAAATCCTATTTATCTGATTAACCTAGGCTTAAGTTAATTAAGATAACACTTAATTAACCCTGCTTACCTCATCATCCACTAAACTAAATTTAAAATTCAGTTGTCTCCCACTATCCTCCACTAACTGAATTTAAAATTCAGTTGTCTCCCACTATCCTCCACTCACTGAATTTAAAATTTAGTTGTCTCCCACTATCCTCCACTCACTGAATTTAAAATTCAGTTGTCTCCCACTATCCTCCACTCATTGAATGTAAAATTCAATTGTCCCCCATTATCCTCCACTCACTGAATTTAAAATTCAGTTGTCCCCCATTATCCTCCACTCTTCCCAAAATGAGAATTTTTAATTCATCCTCTAGGAATAAAAGATTCACTTTTATTCCTAGCCCTTAATCTCATCAAATGAATCCTCACCCTCCATCCTCATCTCCAAAATCCTATAAATTGGACCCCTCTCTAAGCCATTTAGAGAGAGACCTCTTCATGCATTCGACCTTTGCCCAAATCACTCCAGAATCTCCTCATCTCATCAAACCTCTACCAAAATCACTCTAATCATTCCCCATCTCCATCCAAATCTATCATCTAATCCCTAATCACTCATCTTACATTGTGTTGAGCACTTGAGCAATCCACATACATTTCAGTTATCACAGGAAAAATCTGAGGAGCTCTATCGGGTGCAGCTCCTTCCCGCGTGGATTCGTGAGTCAGAAGGAAGGTATAATCATTCTATTTTGCATTTGATTAGTTTTAATCTTTATTTTGATTTCACTTATTACATTTGGCATGCCCGGTCTCAAATCCAATCGTCAATTTATGCAGGTTTTGTTGTCAAAATCTTCTTTTTCTAACAGTTTTTGTGGCAAGTTTTGCAAGTTTTGGGACTAACCTATTGCAGCTTGCATCTTGGGCCAAAACTGACCTCACCGTTGCGACCAGAATGTTGTTTCTGAGTTTTTTGACAGTAAATTTGCATATATTTCGTGACAAAATTTTATGAAATTTCTTGAAATTTTTTTAGGGTACAGTCCGTACAGTATGGATCCGTACCGTATGGAACTGTACCCCCGGGCACTGATCTGTGCTTTGTTTGTTTGTTGTGATTATGGGTTTTTTTCAAAGTTTTGTAGGTTTTGTTTTTGGGGGCAAGTTCAATCACATTTGGTTTGGTTTTGAAACACCGCCGCTGCACCTTCGCAACCCCCCCGTAGCACCGCTGCTCTTGCCAACACCATCGACTCCCACCTTCCCGCTGCTGCCAAACCTCTGCATATCCCGTCTCCCGCCACCTCCCAACCCTCCATCCCCTCCGCTTCCCGCTTCACCACCCGTCCCCCACCACAGCCACCATCTCCTGTGCCGCCACCCACCTCCCTACAACACCATCCCCACCGCCTCCCCTGTGACCCCTGCGCCCTCCCAAACCCCTTCCCTCCACGCCGACCACCCTCCTCCATTCTCCCGTAGCCCCTCCGCCATCGCCGCTCCCTCTACCTCCCCTCCTCCTGCGACACCTGGCTCCCTATGACGCTACCCACCTCCCAACTGCAACCAACACTTCCCCTCTTCCCGCCAAACCTCCAAAAAACCCTAAGTCTTTAACAATCGGGGGTTGGGGGGCCTTTACAAGCCCCTTTGTCATTTAAAAAAAAAAAATCGATCCCTTGGTCATATCAGTGACCAGGGGCCTATTTCGCCGACCCTAACATTAATGCCAGATGCAAACCACCAGCCTGCTAAGAACAACATGTGACCAGGGAGCAGAAAATTGCTAACAGTCAATGTTAAACTACCAGCTTGTCTTGTGCCTTCCATATACCCTCATAAGGGCATTTTTTTTCTTTTGATCATAACTTGGCCATACGGAGGCAGATTTTCGCAAAATTGGACTCGTTGGAAAGCTGATGAGGTGAACTTCATATTTGTGAGGATTTTATCAAGTGACTATACATTTTTCCCACCTTTTTCATCAGTCAAAGTCAAACATGCTTAAAAACTTCAAATCATCATAACTTGAGCAAATTTGATCATTTTTCAGCAAATTTTTTTTTTGAATCGCATAGAATTTCCTAAATTTTCTATTCATGCAATCTATTTTTCTATTCATGCAATCTATTTTTCTGTATCAATTCATTTCTTATCAGATTTTATCAAATTATCAATTTTTGCATCACAATCTCTTTAGCTAGTCTACTTGCTTCGTCATCATTTTTGTGACTTACAGGTGATCATTTAGGATTGGACAAACATCAAGATCAGCATCTACATCAATTTGGACAGCAATTTTAATTAGGTGCATTCTTTTCATCCTTTCTCTCTCAATCATTTCTTGCAAACACACTTTGGTTTGGACATAAAATGAACATTGTTTGATCAATCACACCTTGAAATTAGGCATAAAATCAACCAGTGTCTTCAATCACACCTTGAAATTGGGCTAAAAAGAACCATTGTTTGACGTGTTTTTCATCACATTTCATTTTCTAAGGTTAATTAATCAACTGCGAGTGTGAATCAAGTGGGTGTGTGTATGCTCTCTCCTCGCACCGCAAGGTGATCTTGGAGATCAAAAACACCTCACTTGATTCACTTTTGTCAATCCCTTTCCTAGGAGGCTTGCTAGGGGATTTCATCACCCCTAGGGACGACCTCATCTGAGGCTGAATCGAAAGACACCCTCTTTGAAATCAGAATCTTGTCACTCTTGGCTAAGCCCCAAAGAACTTTCTACCTTTGGGAAGTGAAGGTGAAGGGTGGGTTACCCCCTTCTCCCAGTTGTGTGACAGGATTTCACTTTCAAATCATTAGTCAACCTCATTTAAACATTGACCAAACCTAACTGGCCATACCCCATCAAACTAGACATTAGGGCCTGTTGCTTTGTCTTACACATGTGCTTGTTAATCATTATCATATTCTTCAAATTCAAAATTCAAAATTGCTTGTGTCTTGTGTGAGTGATTCTTGTTTGTACATGTGATCATTTGCTAAACATTGCCAAATCAAACTAAACATCAAACACAAACAAATCAATCTAAACATTCATCCTAGTCACCTTCATCCTAATCAACTTCATCCAAACAATCCACATCCTCATCGAATCATAACCAAGCACTTGCCAAATAGGACTTAAGACTTAAACACTTGTGTGACATCATGTCAATCTTCGAGAACCTTCATAAACTCCTTCATATGCTTCACCACATGCATGCAAGCCAATCACCTTTAGAGCAGCACACCTTTCAAGGCATTCAAGAACTAATTCAAACATGTCGAACGAACCAATCCTCACACATACAATACCTCTTGGAAGAAATCCAACACCTCTTGGTCACTTGCAAAGTCCAACGACCATCCTATCTAGCACCTATCCCATCATATCCATCTACAGATCAACCCAATTCTGCATCAACTTACCCCACTTCATATCAACCAAATTCATCCACATGTCATATCAACCCTTTATCAACTTATCACAACCCTTATCTATATCAATCCATATCACAACAATCATTATCCTATGCAACCCCTCCATCATCATCACATCAGCACATTTACCAACATCAACAACAAATCATATCACAACAAGAAGTCCAAACACCATCCCAACCTCAACAAATTCCACAACAACCTTACATGTCATCATCCTCCACTTCATACCAACCTAATTCATCCACCTATCATTTCAATGCCACATCAACCTATCAACCTTCACCTCAACATTATCCAATACCTCATTCTAACATTCCAACACATCATCAAACCCATCCACAAGGCAACCAAGTGTCATCACGACAAGAACATGTAAGCCCAAATCCACATTGGCAACAAGATCAAATGCCCTCAACTTCATACCACACCCAAAACCTTTTATCTACATATCCCACCATTTCACTCAACCCCCAATACTATCAATGGCCTCCACAACAAGCACAAGCGAGCCTAAGTCCACCTTTACAACAAGAAGCACATGCAAGTCCAAGTGGTCCCTTGTACATAAATCAAATGAGTCCAAGTTATCTGAGGCAAGATCTAATAACCTTTGACAAGGGAGATACCAATCTAGAGTGGCCTCCACCATCTAGTCCAACACCTATCTTTGAACCCATCCACGAACCATCACAACCTAATCCCATCACCCCCATATCCAATCCCAATCCTAATCCTACACCAACCACCATCATTATCCATCCTTTATATTGCTCTTCCACCCATAAACTCATGAAGGATGCCATCCATTGGCTATTAGCAAGGAATCAAACACCCTCATGCAATCCAACATCCACCAAACCTCTTGAACAATCTCCTATCATAACTCAAGAACCATCATACAACCATGTTCAAGAACACATAAGTCAAACACCTATCGCATCCATCCAAGAACCTACCATTACCATCCAAGTCACTCCCACTTCTATCAAACCACATGAGTTATGTCAAGAAACAAATCCAAAGCATGTTGAAACATCAACCCCTTCTCCTAATCAAGATCTAACCATCCCATCTAACCCCATCCCCCATCCCCTCCCATCTATGGATCCCCTTATTGATCCCACATCAACCTCTAGCACCCCTTTACCATCCCCCATGAATCCTTTACCTCCATCTACCAATCCCATCCCAAATCCATCCCCTTATCCACTTGGCACAAGCACTTTCATCCGTGGTGACTCCCTTGTAGGAGGTGAACAACTTCCTTCCACCACCTATCTCTCTCCAACAAATAATGGATTCGTGTCTTGTTTCCAAAGCACTAAACATCCCATTGCATGTCGCATACTTCAACACATGAATTACCAAGGCAAAGGCTTAGGCCTTCATGAGCAAGGCATCTTGGAGCCCATCCACACCACATTTCATCTATCTTCGCATGGCCTTGGCTATACATCCCAAGACAAACAAAACAAACATTTTGGTACCACCCACCCACCTTCCAAATTCCATTCATCCAATCCCAAGCATGGTGCATC
This sequence comes from Cunninghamia lanceolata, assembly GCA_027924645.1. Lineage (NCBI taxonomy): Eukaryota > Viridiplantae > Streptophyta > Pinopsida > Cupressales > Cupressaceae > Cunninghamia > Cunninghamia lanceolata. Next base: position 13,886,405 of record BSBN01000655.1, read on the forward strand.
TCATCACACTCCCAAATCATATGTCACCATCCCTCCTCCATCATCCTACCATTTGCAAAAGCATGTGACCATCCATCTCCCTCCATCCAATTTACCTCCACTACTTCCAACTCCAAAGATCCCTATCAAATCCACTCTACCTCCTAGCCTACCAACTCCCAACATCCCTATCCACAAATCCACTTTACCTCCTATCCTACCAACTCCCAATATCCCAATCATCAAATCACTTCAACCATCTATCCAAAAATCTACTTTTTAGCCCTCCATCCATAAAACCACTAAAATTCCCAATCAAGACCAACAAAAGCACACATCTTTCAAACATGAAGCTTCCACCAAATCCATGGGATTCAAATATTTGAATGCCTCAACTCATAACACACAAAAGCCTAAGGATATTATCCCTTCCTAATCAAAATGAAAAATGCCAAAGGCTATCAAAGCCCACACCATCACAAGAAAAAGCAAAAACAAAAATGGTGTGGGTCCCCAAACAAAGATCACTCAAATATAATGAGGCATCCACATCCCAATCTACCGCAAAAACCCAAACATCCCACTCCCCATCTAAAAATCCCATAATTCCTAAGTCTATTTGGGTCCCTAAAACCCCAAATTGACCATCCAACAATCCCCCATCCTGATCCCCATTACTCCCAACTCCACATCCAAAATACAAGCTTCCAAATACATCACGATGTGTGTAACCATTGGTCTTGGTTCCCCTCCACCACTTGCAATTCCCACATACCTCCATCTCTCCATCTTTCGTTCATTATCCTACATATCTTCCCCGTCACATCCCTATAGTCCATGCTTTTGCATAATCCGCATTGTCCACATCATAATCCATTATCCACCATCCATTCCATCTTCTCCTATCTACCAACATCCACGCAATCATCATCCAAAATGCTATCCAACATGGGACCATCTTCTCCTTGCTATGGAAACAGACGCTAGAGTCCCCCCTCCATCAAAAAAGCAAAAAAGCAAAAAAGCAAAAAAATCAAAAAATCAAGAAAATAGTAAAGAGAAAAAATCCATCCAATGGTGAAAACCACTCCTCATGGTGCCTTGGGCAAGTACCATGATGAAAACCCCTTGTGGGCGTCATGCGTAATCCCTTCTCCATCCATTTTGTATCCCTACACTTGGGGGCAAAACCATATCCTTCATCCACATCCATAATATCCTTGCACATCTTATCCACTATCTTATCTTTATCCTATCATATTCCTATCCACCATCCCCTATGTATCCTATCATTTCCCATCCATCATATCCATTATATCTTGTTTCAACCATCTCTCACCCTAGATCTTGATAAAGACAAGGGGCAACATATCAACAACATGCTTTGGAGACCTCTTGACATACTTCCTTTGTCAGTATATCCTCCATCCATCTACTGCAAAGTCCATCCATTCAAACATGAACCCATCATGTAAAATCTTAAGCATTGGGGCATTTGATTCCTTGCAACCTAGCCCTTGGAGAAAATCCTTATCCCCATCTCCCATCCATATATCATACATACCTATCCTATCCCTCATCCCAATCTTCCATCTATCCAACATGCATCCCTATCACTTGTCCATTCATCTATCAAATCTCCTATCCATTATCCTTTCATCACCAATCCCCCTATCCCACCCCATCACCTTCACCTCTAGACTTGGTGTTCCCTTGTCATTGGTATTTAGCACAAAGGCTATCTAAATGGAATCCAATGACACCATAATAATAAACCATTCCTTTTCACAAAATCAAAAAATTCAAAAAAATCACAAAATCAAAACATCCAAAAACATCACAAAATCAAAAAATACAAAAACATCGTAAAATCATAAAATCCAAAAACATCACAAATATAAAAAAAAATCCCAAAACAATAGAAAACACATAAAATTCCAAAAATAATCTATCCATCACACAAATAAAACTTGCTCCATCACACTCTCATCATCATCGCATTTATCATCATCCCACATCATCATCACATCTATCCTCAATAAGCTTACACTAGATCCAAGCATCGCATCACCTATCAAAGCATCATCCCTTATCAAAAATCATCAACTATCAAATCAACATCAATCATAACTTGTCACCATCATATCTTGAGCCAATCTTACATCAACAAAACATGATCCAATCATCAATCGATTCTTGCCTTAGGATATGTCGTTCCTATGATAGGCAGAATCTATCCAATCATCACAACATCATCAAATCATCTATCAATCCCTGCCTTAGGATATATCTTTCGTACGATAGGCAACATCTATCACATCATCATCCATTTTGGCAAAAGATACAATGGTTACTTGTTTGGTTCGTTGGTCTTTTGATTTTGTTGATTTTTATCTTTTGTCCTATTCGACGATCACATCAAAGCTACCTTGATCTTATTATATCATGGTATGTGGCGAAAACATCTAGAATGGGGCATAGTCTTGCTTTTGTATGCTGTGCTTGTGGGTTGGTCTCATTACTCCAAGGTAGTATTCATATCTTGTTGATCATAGGGTCGGTTCTAGCATATTGATCTCCTTATGCATCTAAGGTTCATCATACCTTTTTTGTACTAAGGGCTTATGCTATGAGTCCCCTTCCCTCGTCTAGACAAGGTTGTACTATCTTGGGCATGCATGAGATCATCCCTTTGTCTGCATGTCTAGTCCATGCAAATGTTGGATAAACATCATCACCCTGGTCTTCTATACCTTGGTGAACATATCCACTTTGCTATATCAAACCTAGGATTGCTCAAATTCAGTTTCAACACAATGATCATCCACCAATCATTTCCAAACATCATCATCCTTTCATCCCACCACTTATCATCTGACCAGTTCAACTAATATGTTCCATCCATTTCGAGAGCAAAACCATGTTCTCGCAACCCGCCTATCCTCTCGAGGGGGCATCACCCTTACCAATTATCCCCAAACCTTACCCTATTCTTCCAAACCAAAATCTTTTTTCTATCCAACCCATCTCTATGTTCTAACTTCTTTGAAATGATGTTACTTAGCCGCAACACCATCTCAAAGAGGGGCAAATGTAGACACCTAAAATTGGACTGCTCTGCAAACCAATTTCTGTACCTCTGTACTAATCCACTCTCCCCATCTGCATATCCCTGGTGATCAATTAATTCACCTAATTAATCCATTTAACCTTACAACCCTATCCTATCAATTAAATGACTATTGCTAATATTTATTTAGATGATTTATCCATTTCCCTAATCCCTGGTAATTAGATAAATCCTATTTATTTGATTAACCTAGGCTTAAGTTAATTAAGATAACACTTAATTAACCCTGCTTACCTCATCATCCACTAAACTAAATTTATAATTTAGTTGTCTCCCACTATCCTCCACTAACTGAATTTGAAATTCAGTTGTCTCCCACTATCCTCCACTCACTGAATTTAAAATTCAGTTGTCTCCCACTATCCTCCACTCACTGAATTTAAAATTTAGTTGTCTCCCACTATCCTCCACTCACTGAATTTAAAATTCAGTTGTCCCCCATTATCCTCCACTCACTGAATTTAAAATTTAGTTGTCCCCCATTATCCTCCACTCTTCCCAAAATGAGAATTTTTAATTCATCCTCTAGGAATAAAAGATTCACTTTTATTCCTAGCCCTTGATCTCATCAAATGAATCCTCACCCTCCATCGTCATCTCCAAAATCCTTTAAATTGGACCCCTCTCTAAGCCATTTAGAGAGAGACCTCTTCATGCATCAGACTTCTGCCTAAATCACTCCAGAATCTCCTCATCTCATCAAACCTCTGCCAAAATCACTCTAATCATTTCCCATCTCCATCCAAATCTATCATCTAATCCCTAATCACTCATCTTACATTATGTTGAGCACTTGAGCAATCCACATACATTTCAGTTATCACAGGAAAAATTTGAGGAGCTCTATCGGGTGTAGCTCCTTCCTGCATGGATTCGTGACTCAGAAGGAAGGTATAATCATTCTGTTTTGCATTTGATTAGTTTTAATCTTCATTTTGATTTCACTTATTACACCAGGATCTATCTCCCCAGAACAAAGCCCTTTTGATTTAGAGCAATGAGTTTAACCAGGAGGGGTTGCAACCTAAAGACCACGATTTTGGTGAAGACCTTGTACACTGTATTCGAGCTTATTCATATTTAAGGCAATAAAGGTGTAGTATTGAAGACATCATTCCCAACTATCTCCTAGATAGTTTGGAAGAAGGCTAGGGGGAAACCATCTAGGCCTGGGGCTTTGAAATAACCCATGGAAAACATAATAGTTTTAACCTCCTCCTTTGGGTTTAGTCAAAGAGCAGTTATTATCCTTTGAAAGTATGGGTGGAATGACCTTTAACAGGGAATCGATGTCATCAGCAAGGGCACTGGTATGTTGGTTAGCAAGCAGAGATTCAAAGTGATTAGAAGCTAAACCCCCAATCTCCCCATCATCTTTGAGCTCCCTCCCCTACTCATCTCTGAGCATCCTAATTGTATTTCTCTTCCTATGCCTCAAGGTGGATTGGTGGAAGAAAGAAGTGTTCCTATCCCCTTCCCTTAGCCATTGGACCATGGACTTTTGCTTCCAGTAGATCTCTTCTTCCTTAAGTGTCCGTTCTGACTCCTTGGATAGGTTATTCTCAAAGGGTTACAAATCCTCTAACCTACCCCCTGATCCATTCTGCTTTGCACCTCCTTAAGTTGCTCCATGATATTTTTCTTCTTGTTCAAAACATTACCAAAAGTGTACTTGTTCCACCCTTTAATGTTGTTCCTCACATTAGCTAGCTTCTAAGCCAATCTAAACATTGTCGGTCCTTGGACAGGGATATTCCACCACCCTGAAAGATAATCCCTAAAATTAGGATGAAGAGACCACATCATTTCAAAACTGAAGGGGAAGGGCCACCTCTAGACCTATCAAACTAGTTAAGCAACGAAGGATTATGGTCTGAGCCCACCCTGGGAAGGACCGATAGATGTACCAGATTAGTAATGGCCCAATAAGAGGAAATTAAGAATCTATCAAGCTTTACCCAGATAAGATTGCTCCCATGTCTCCTGTTGGACTAGGTAAGAGCTTGCCCCATCAGACCAATATCCATGAGACCAGTATTTCCTAAGAAATCGACTAGGTCTGACATACTGTCAGAGTAATCCATAAGTCCCCCCATTTTTTCTAAAGGATAGAGGGGGGTTGAGTTCCCCCGCAACCATCTAGTTAGTGCCTCTATCATTCTTAATTTTATTAGCCATACTATCCCAAACCTCCTTCCTACTACTGTGGGTATTAGGGGCATAGACATTAATAAGGTTCCACTTGTCAGTGTGACATTGGAATGAAACTTTGATATAGTTCCTAGCATAGGGCATCACATTCCCAATAATATTATGATTCCATAGAGTAGCAATACCACCTGAAGCACCATGAGCCCCACTGATAGCATAGTTTGCATTGGGCCAGATGTTCTTTAGAGCCATTTTGAAGTGTTCCTCCATCATTTTAATTTCTTGCAATAAGAGTATATCAACTTTATTGTCAAAAATATAGTTTCTTACTAGTAACTATTTTTGAGGGCTATTTAGTCCTCTTATGTTCCATGAGATAATCTTCATTTCTTGATCCTTCTAGGGGGGGCTAGCAAAGTGGTCTGCTTCCCCCTAGCAATTTCTTGTTCCATCTCTCTCTGCTTGGTCTTCATATGCAAAGGTCTGTCTCTACTACTATCTCCCCCTACATCAACTATTTTCCTACTACTACCCTTTCCTTTCTTCTGCGATAGACCAACCCTCATGGTCCTCCACATCCCTACTAGGATGTGCTCTAGGGGATGGGGAGAAGTTCTTCTCCAAAGAGTCCATCCCTAGTTTGGAGAAGCCCATCTTCTCACTTGGGCTGCTCACTCCATTAGCCATGTACTGCTGTGAGATAACACCCTTCCTAGAATTGGAATCTAGCCCTAGTTCTCCTTCTTCCAAATCCTCTTGTCCCCTACCAACCGCAATGGCCTCAACCTCCAACTATTTAGGAATTTTCTCAGACTTGTGTACATAAGCCTTCTGAGTCTTCTCATTAACAACCACCAAGTGTTTAGCTACCTCTGGGGGAACAACTATTTGATCTTGCTCCACAGAGGGGTCCCTCTATGGGACCTCCATTGAAACCACCTCGGACTTCCTTAGGGAGGCAGGGGGTGAGTCCACTATTTTCAAGATGTCATCTTTGAAGGGGCAATCCTCTGGGGCCTCATTCAATGCCATTAGCATCTCCTTTTGAGGTGGGGGTGGTGGCACCCTCAAATTTTTCAAATTTGATGTGCCAATATTCTTTTGAGATGTCGACAAAGGCCTGGGTGACTGGATGCACAATCTACCCCAGAGGCCATATTCAGTGATTAAAATTTTGCAACCCAGGCATCATTTTGCAAATCTAGTTGGTGGAAAGTTTCCTGGTACATATGAGAACATGCTTGTTCAGTTTCGTGCTCCAGGACAAGTTTTAGCAGGGTATTAAATTGTTTCCTGACTACAACTGGGCTAATTTTGGCTTCCTAAAAAGTTTCATATTTCTCAAATCTAAGGGCGACTGAGTTGTTGATTTAGTTTCAAACCTCTCTAGTTTCAATTTCATCAAAATTGGAGACCATTTGATGCATTATTTTAATGCATCTCAGTTGCGGCAAACTCACCCGGCAGGCTAGTTTACAAAGCAGGTGCCAAAAATTTGTCAGTGAAGCAGATTTCAAGAAAATGGGTTTTCTTGAAATAATTGATTACACCCCTATGTAAATTTCCATAATCATTGGATGTCCAGTTTGCCCGCTGTGAGATTGTGCCATTCACCTGGAGGTGAAATTAAAAAGTGCATAAGTTTTAATATTTTAAAATGCAAATATATTAAAAAAATCAAATATTAAAAGGTTTGCATTTTAAAAAAGGAGGCACATTAAAGTTTCAACGTGACTTATAAAAGTCAAATGTTATGAAGGAGGATCTTTTAATAAAGTTTTAATAAACTTTGAAAGTTTATAAAGGAATATGAGGTGCATTGGTGTTAGTGCCTCAAAACCCATGCACAATTGTGCTATTATCTTTTTTGAGCTGCTCTCACCTTCCTTTCCCTTTTACCACTCAATGCAGTGCTTTCCCTCAGTCATATGGCAATTTTGACTGGTTTTCTTTCGCTATGGATGGATTCTGTTGCTGTTTGAGTTGTTGCTTTCACATTTTTGTGTTTCTGGGCAATTTTTTGGGGTCATTCTTGACCCAAATTCACTGTCTCATGCTGTAAATTCACCCTCCATCCATTCTTGAGACATATATGGAGGTTTTTTGATCATTTTGTTGAGTGTCAGGAACACTGAGAGGGGGAGTGAATTAGTGTTCTAAAAATCTTTTGATGCACTTTAACTTTCAACCATTTTCCAAAATTAATTAAACAAAGGCACAACATGCATATGAACAACAACCATAAAAGCATGACACATGGACACCAAGATTTTTACGTGGAAAACCCAAAATGGGAAAAACCAGAAAGAGGATTAGCTCTCAAATATATATTGCAATCTTTACAAATAATGATGTTCAGGCTTGGTCACTCCATGGGCTTGGAACATGCTTGCTCACTGCCTCAACCCTAAACCTAACAAGATTACAATTAGGGCTGTTAAACCTTGAGGGTTGTTAAACCCTAATGGAGGCTCACTGCTAGGCTCACTGCCAAGTACAAAGCAAATTGCACATGAAAACTAAATACTGCATAAGCATATGTTGCTATGCTAAAGTGCAGTCATTTAGCAACTGAATTCTAAATCCTAAGTCTTCATCATTGTTAATCTTCTAACTCTACTTTGCTATTTGGATGCTCACTTCAATCACACCCAACAACCCCTCTCACAACTAAAATTTATTGCCTTTAAATATCCGCATCATGATTTGATCCACAATCAGGTCAGCATCCAGGAAATGCAACATGTACATAGAAAGATGTAGCTTGTTGGCTTAATCCAATGCACTATATGTCATGTGGACCCAAATCTTTGGTCAAATGTGTTCATATAGGTCGGCTCTAATCACTCAATCACTTACATAGATCCTTTAAACACTATTTCTTCTCCGCACAATGATTTATCACACCAATCGACCTGTTGCTTAAGAACATGCTTAACAGGTTCATCTGTTGACTTACAACTTTTATTGCGGATCTCAAAATACCTCCAAAATCATATCAAGGACTCTTCATACATTCCCAAACTTACCCTCAGAACTGCAAGGTATGATATCATCTTGCAAAGAAATGCAGACCATCAGAACTCAAACTCTGCCTCTATCAAACTCTATGCCGATACTTAGCAGCTTGCAACTATCTTTTTGATGGACTTCAGATCTCCCAAATCTGGAATTAGACACTTCATATAAGTATTTACAATACCTCAAAACTACATAACAAAATGCTCATCTACAAAGGAATGCAGATCATTACACTGTGCCGTATTCATGTCTCTACTATACCTCTGTTCACACAGACTTAGATATTTCTTCTAAGTGACTTCCAGAAGAAGTCAAGATTTAATCTCTGGAGCATGACGCCACCAAACAATTCCTAACATCATTATTGAACCACATTACCAGATCATCATCTACAGAGACATACTGACCCACTTACTGTCCTCTACTTTGTATGTGCCCATACTTAGCCTTTTTCTGTCAACCAGACCTGAAATCCAATAATTCCTTTTAGAGAAATATCTTCTTTTCATGTTGATGAAACTTCTAAGCCTTGTTTCCATCAGTGACAACATAAAAGACTATACTTGAGTAGTGTCTCTTGCCAACAATCTCCCCCTTTGGCATTGATGCAACACTTAGTGAAAAATGCTTGACTACTCTCTCTTACTCTATACACTTCATTCTCCTACTCCCCCTGAGATGTTTACCCCATTTTTCACTGATCTTCTCTTCTTCTCCCCCTTTGACATCAATGGCAAAGGGTGTGATCCAGAACCAAAATTTGTCAAAATTTCAAAGAATTTATGTACTCTACCACATATTTACAAGTACAATCTTCATCTTAATTTGTTACTAAAGGCAAAATGTCACTATAGATAGTCTTTATTAGAGCTATCTCTCCATTCTATCTCTTCATTACACTTTCTAGGATATGGACGTGGCCATTCATTAGAAAAAGTAGCTTCTCTGCCCTCTACACATCTGATGGTGTATCAACTAGTGCAAGTGATTTCATGGCTTCATCTACCAGATTGGTCATGGAGTCAATTTTTGGACATATTAGTCCCCTTAGCTAGCATAATCTGTCTTTGATTTCTCCCCTTTTCTTCATCAAAGTTCTTAAATCATAGTGAATGCTTGCAACTTGAGCTTCTTTGGCATTTATTGACTCAACTACCAGATTATATGTCTCAGAGATATTAAGTAGTTTGAGTTCCAACACTTTGGTTTTAGCTTCTAATTCCTTTGTAATTTTTGGCCAAGATAGGCAAAATTTATAAGCTTTACAGGCTTCTTCAATGGTACTTTGTATACTTTTTATCATAATTTCTAATGTAGTTTTATCTTTTGTTAGCATAGCCTTTAACTCAATCAATCTCTTTTCATCGAACTCTTTCTTAACTTTTGCTTCTACAAATTTTTCAAAAGACTCAAAATGTGTACTTACATAGTCTAATAGCCCTTTGCGATGATTAGTGGAAGACAATGAGGTGTCCTTTTGAATAGATGGCATCATCTTTTCTAGAACATCGGATGCATCATTGATCAATTTACTATCTTGGTCATGAGATTTCAGCATTTCTTCCTATGCCTTGGCCTGAACAATAGATACTAGCGTGAATTTTTGTACAGGTGATAATGAGGCCAAGTCGATTGGTCCTTGAAGGAGTTCAGACTCATCTACAGTTTGATGTTTGCCAAAACCATCTGAGACATTTGTAGTGTCTCTTGCTTTCTTAGATGTTTCTTCCTGACTCTATTTTAGTGGATTCATGTCGATATTTTCTTGTTGATCTAAGTTTTTCTCCAGTGTAGGGATTTTCTCAGCTTGATCAAGTTCTTGATTATCAACTTTGATCTATTCATCAGTTTTCTCCTTGCTTTCTAGACTTGTTTCAGCTTTATCCTTTTTTGCTATGTCTTGATCATTGGTAGCAAGGGTTTGATCAAATTCTTCCTTTTGCTCTTCTGATTCTCTATTTTTTACCAGAGGATTTGTATCAGTTTGCTCCAATATTTGTATCATTGTCATTACTATATCATTCTTCACGACTTTCAATAGTGGTATTGATCTGGTAGAACATAATCTAGTGACTGCTCTAATAGCATCTTTTGTAATCTTGAAAGGTCTCTCAAGCCATATAAATTCATCATGAATCCTTCTTAACACATACCAGACCCATTCATCCTCCATAATGTTGGGAAATCCAAGTACTAAATGAATTCCTTTTCTTCCAATGCCTAATACTGATTCTTCAGATCGAGATTCTCATTACTCAATGTTGGCAAGAGACACTAATATGCATGACAGGCATTTTCATTGATGGAAACTATTGCATGCAAAGAAATGTTGTATGCTTCAATTGTAATGACCCGGTCATATTGCAAGATTATGTAGAAGCATGAATAATGAAAGGAGAGGTCCAGTAAATAGAAAACTGGATGAGCAGAGACAAGACAAAGGCAAGAGCCAAGTTGATGTAAATAAGGTCCAGAATGTAATGAGACAAGACATGGGTGAAGAAAGGTGCAGTGAACAATGATGATGGGTCTGCACTAGAATCCGGTGCTGGTAATTCATCTGGGAATTAAATTAGGAGCTTTGGCTCAGGGGGAGCTACATAGAAAAATAAATTCTCCTAGCCAGTAAGTGAGTGCTTGAATCTGGCACGATGATTGAAGTTAGAAAAGCCTATTTCAGGCCTGTTGAAGCAAATTTTGGAAGAAAAGAAGACAATGTGATTGATTGCAGAGAAATTGAAGATTGACTGCATGTAAAAATAGTGTAACCAGATGTTTTAGGGAAGAACATTTATTACAATGAAAAATTAGGTTTTGCAGAGGATAAAAGGTCATTCATTTGAGCATTTGAATCACTTTGCATTCAAAGTGAGCAAGCAGAAGAGCACCTAAGCTAAGATTTCAAGGATTTGAAGCGCGACCGGCGAATTCATCAACTAACCCTAACTCCATTGAAGAAAAAGGTATTTTTCTGTGAAGCTTTGAACTTGTAATCTTTTGAGATGGCTACTCCTCTTGTTTTTGATATTACTGAAAGGTCCCAACCAAAATTCAAGAAGCATTCATACAAATTAGTTGAAGTTGAACCATTAGGAGTATTTTCTGGTGTCTAATACAAAGTACTACATGTTGAGGATATTAAGGCATACATCCACAATAGTGTAGATGAATTTGGGAATCTAAAATTGTTGTATTTATTTGACAACTACCTAAGGGATGATAACTATGAATTGAAACTAGAATACAAAGCCCTAGAAAGTAAACATTTTCTACAGGTCATTGAACTTCCAACATTTGATGAGAATGAGTGGGTTTGATATGTCTTGAGTCAAATGCATGATGAGTTTATGTGGTTGTTGAAACTATTTAAGATGACAAAGGATACTATCAGGATTGTAACTAGGTTAAATTCAATCGATGGTTTACCCATGTTGAAATCCATAAAGAGCCAGACCACAACTGATGCAATTGGTGCAAAATTTGACAAGAGGGCAATGACTATCAATGACATTATTGATTCGGATGTTAAGTTTGCTTCAATGGTAATTGATTACAAGATTTATCACTCCAATAGGGAGAATTCTGTGTCTGGAATGGCCATATATGTTGCATACAAAATGTTGAAAGAAAATAAAGATTATGACTTTTGTGAGTTGTTATAGAACCAACTAATTGAAAACTTGAGTAAAATCAAGAAGGACAAGAAAAACACCTTCAAATATGGTTCTTTGGTTATATGTTTATTTTTCTACTTCATGAATGAGGTGCCTAGAGTAAAGGGTGTGCACTAGACTAATGACAGGTCAATTTCTATTCAAATAAGAGATCATCTACAAAGAATTGGTGACTCTAAAGCACATAATTCTACTTTCTAGGGATACTTCAAAAAAATTTAGAGTATGATGGATTCTAGGGAAAGAATCCCTAAATCAGTTATTGAGAAATACAAGAATGAAATTTGTTTTATGGTGGACATTAATCAGTGCTTAATGGAAGCAATACAACCCAGAACTATTTGGATCATGCCCATGGGGTATGAGGTAGATGAGAAAATTTTGAATATGTATGCTCAACACCTTTTGAGCAAGCCAAAGGACCCAAGAGTTGAAAAATTTGGGACATATGAGGAGCTAAGTATGAAACTATATGTTGAGCTCAGAAACTTGAAACCAATAGGAAAGTAAGGAAAGAAGTTGAGCAGTTGGCCAAGAATCTAGGCCTCACCAAGGAAGTTGTGAGGTAATTTAGGGAAAGAACTATAAAGGCTCAGAGGGAGAAGCAGGATAAGAAACAAGCAAGTGCTTCAGTAGAATCCTCCTCCACACCAAGGACTACTAGGAGCTCTGTTGTTGCCCCTTTCCCCCCAAAACTTGCCAAATCTAAGAAATTGGAAGACATATCATTTGGTAAGGAAAAGAAAAGAACTAAAGTAAAGGCAAAGAGGTCATATGATAGTTTGGAAAAGGAGGATGAAGAAAAGATAGATTTTGGTGAAGATCTTAAAGAGTTGAAGGCCACAGGCACTAAAGTTGTTAAAGTGTCAAAAGAGAAGCCTTCTGAAAGCAACAAGACAAACAAGAGGTAGAAGTCAGAGGCTGATATTGAGAAGCCAATTCCCTCTGTGAAAACCATTGTTAAGACAATCACTATTGATGGGAATTTAAAGCCATTGATTAAATTCTATGATCTTTACAATGATACTAACAAAAGACTTTTGGAAGAAGCCACTATCAAGTACTTGAATGTATTGAATTGAGCACTGGTAGAAATTTTATCAAAAGTTCCAAAAGGTTTGAGAGATATTTTGGAAATTAGGAAAGAAGTTGCCAAGACAAAAGATATGGAGTTGAGGGAACATGTGTTAACCACTCTATGTCTAATGATCTCTAGCAGAGAAGAAGATAAAATTTTTAAAGAGGTCAAAAATGAATTCAGGAGTAAGACAAGGATGAACAAATTGATGATTGGAGACATAGACAAAGTTGTCCAAGAAAATGAACAAATTTTGAGGAAAGCATTAGACAAGAACAAATTTTTTGTGGTTTCAGATGAACCTACTGATAACACATCAGTTCTAGATGATGAAGAGCAGCAGAAGAATGAGCAACAAATTGGAATAGATGACTTCTTTGTTCTCGAAAAGCAAGCAATAAACAAAGAAGATGAGTATATGATAGATAAAACTAATGATGCAAGAGGTATTCAAACTCCTCTAGATTAATTCCAAAAAGTAAATACAGAGATGAATGTTAAAACAGATGATCAAATTAAAGACGACTCACTGAAGATTGAAGAGCATGAAATAGAAAAAGGCTAAGGACCAAAAAGCAAAAGAAGTCAAGGAGAAAAATGATAAAGAAGAAGAGATTGTAAAGAATGATGAAGAGCCCAAGCAGGACAATCCAGTTGACAGTACCGGTAAGAATCAGATAGACACATCATCATCTTGGGCAAGAGACACTACAGAGGTGGTAAATGAAATTTTAGAAAGAGACAAACAAAATGAAGAAGATCAGGACATAATCCAAGGTCTAATAAATTTTGACACATTATCTCTGGTACAAAAGATAAAGCTAGCTTCCGTTGCTCAAGCTAAAACTAGAGAAGACATTTTGAAGTCTCACATAGAAGACAGTGAACTACTTGGTTTAGCATCAGGAATTTTAGAGAAAATCACGCCAACATACCAGAAGGATTCTTTGGCATCCCCCTCCGGATAGTTAAAGAAATTGATAAACTTGGTAAGCTCTCATTTTGAATCTTTAGAGAAGTCTGCAGAGGTTAAGGTCCAAAAGGAATTCAACGATAAAAGATTTGATGCTCTTAAAGGTTTGATTGGAGTTAATAGAATGGTGTTGGATGCTAGTGTAAAAAGTATTCAAATGCTCTTATAGAAGGAGGAAATGTATATAAATTTTTCTTATCCTGTCCTAAAGTCTTAGAAGATCTTGAAGATAAAATAAAAGTGTCTAAGCAAAAATTATCTAGTGTATCAAATTCTTTTGATCCTGTGACAGCATCAGTGGTAAGCAAGGAAGATCAGGTGATTAGATTGATTGAAGATATAAAGAAATTGACAAAAGAAAAGGAGAGCATAGAGGCCAGGATGAGTGAGCTTCAGGGACTAATTTCCCCCAAAATGGAAGCAATGTTCAATGCCTTAACTGAAGCCCAAACTGCAGCTCAATCAAGTGATCCCATTAATCTGTGAATGATAGAATCAAAATCTTTCCTATTCAGTGGCCATATCTCAATTTTGAAAACTATGAAGAAGAGCTGGGATAGTGAGTTGGCAAAAATTGAAAAACATTTTTGGAGATGTACTCAAGTATATGTAAATAGGACTTAAGGATTGTTTATACATATGTGGCTTAGTATATATAATTTGTGTGTAAATTTTGGTTTGTAGATCCCACCCTTTTCCTTTGATGTCAAAGAGGGAGTGAAGAGAAATGAAAAATGAGGAATCCAACAAAGGAGGAGCATTGGAGAATAGTGAAAAGCATAAGTATACTTAGTAAGGGGAAGTTGTTTTGACACTTAATCATTTTTCACTAAGTGTTGCCATCAATGCCAAAGGGGGAGATTGTTGGCAAGAGACACTGCTACGCATGATAGGTGTTGTCATTGATGGCAATTAAGTCTACCTTACACATCCGTATTGCATAATTTTTTCATACCGGAAGTCAGAGTGAAGATTTGGCTAAGTCTGGGTAGTTAGAAATAGGGCATGTGATAGGGTCTAGTATCTTGGTCCAAATCTCTTCGGTGGTAATTCATAGTGTGCTATAGATCTAAGGGACTGATAAGGATTGTCAAGACTATCTAAATCTAGAGATTTATCCTTCAGTGATAAAGGATTCAAAAGTTATAAGGATTTGAGTATCGGGTTCCAGTTAGTCAGCATAGTCAGAAGAAGAACAAGCCAACCTAGTATTTGATCTTGGTCTGGATGCAGAAAAGTTGTTGGATAAGCAATTAGTAATAATTAGTTGGCCCACATGATTGATGATTTGGGAAAACAAGTTTTTGGTCCGCGTTGATATTTGTGCATAATTCAACCGACAGAGCAGAGTGCTTAATAAATGTTCTAAGTTTTATTAAAGTCGACTATAGTTGATTGATTTTCTTGATGTAGATATATATAGCTAATGGATTTGAGTCTTTTGGGGTGTAATTGTGATGTGATGATGGAGTAAGTGCAAAAAAGGCAAAAAGAAGTGTGAAAGAGAAGAGATCTAAGGACTGGATCATGGCAGAATAGTAAATAGGGCAAAGCAAGGATGAAGTGTGTAAGATCAGTATTCTATACTTAACTGGAACTAAATTCTTGCATTGCTAGATGCTATTCATCAGTTCAAACACTTTGTAATCTTCTTGTAATCATTTATTTAGGTAGTGAGCCCGAAGGCATGTGCCTTCCCCATTTGTAATACTTTTAACAGGGTATTAATTTTTGTGGACTAACCTCCACTGTGGTTTTCCCTTAACTAGGTTTCCACGTTAAAAATCTTGGTGTCAAGTGTATTATTTGTGTTTCTACTCATATGTTATTGATTCATGCTTTCATGGTTATAATAATGATATGTAAATAAGTGGTCGAGAAGAATTAATTGCAGCAAGTGTTAAAGTTTTGAGACAACTGATTCACCCCCCCTCTCAGTTGTCTACCCTAATTCCAACACTCAAGTGTTTTGTGGAGAGATCAGTAAACCTGCTATCACCAAATTCTTCTAGGGCAACATGAATATATGCCCTAACATCCTCTGCATGTATGACTCCATGAGGAATATTTGAAAATGCACCCAACTGATCGACTTCGGTCAATTTGAATGGGTGTTTCTTGAACTTTGGTCGAGGTCGCACAGTAATATCAACAACTTTCGGTGACGCCATATCAGAATTTTAACAAATTCATAAGTAGGGTTTGGACAAAAGTACCTTATTTCACCAGATTAGGGTTTCCTTTTCCTGGAAATCTCCAAGCTCTTCAAGTTTTCATTGCCGTTAATCAAAGTCTGCTCCAATCTCTCTGAATACTTGATAGCTTTGAGTGAAAAGTGATTTTGAGACCAAACAAGTTTCCTTTTATCCTCTGTGTAGCTTGACCTAGTTGTCATTAAATGCTTACTCCCAAAAAGTTGTCAAAACCCTTCACTATAGAACACAGTCGATTAGGATTGCTCTGCAATATGCCACATTGATCCTTTTTCTTCCGGTTTTTCTTTTAAGAGCTTTGTCACATCATTTTCACCGTCATGCCTAATTCTGGTACCCACTTTCTGGCTGGGGGTTTTGAATTTTCAACACTGTTCCCCCTGAGCTAGAGCCTCCAATTTACCTCCCTTAGGAAGTATCTGCATCAGATTCTGGTGCAGATCTATCATCTTCTTTGATTACTTCTTTCTTGACCTAGATCTTATCCATTTCCTTCTTGGTTTCAACTAGATCAACCTTTTCTTTTCCCTTATCATTCCTCTGCTCTATTTTTCTTTCTTCAGCATAGTAATTTCTCTTCGCATTCTTGCTTCTATAGAATTTTGCATCATGACCAAATTTGTTACAATTGAAGCACACCACATTCTTTTGACCTTGATTCCTTTCATTGATTGGATTTGATTTACATTGGTTAGCTATATGTCCAAATCTATTGCATGCAAAATACTTTCTATTAAATGATTGACTATTCCACATATTTTGAAAAACATCTCTTATCGAACTTCTGCATTCATTTGATATGTGTCCCATTTTATAGCATGCATTGCACCTAATAGAATCCTGACTCACTTTACTTATGCACACAACTGCTCTATGACCAATTTTATTGCAAGTGAAGCATTTATCTTTGAAGAATCCATTGTTGAAATTTTTCTTGATTTGATTTCTACTTTCATTTGCTCTATGACCAATTTTCTTGCAATTGAAATATTGACTAGAGAATGATGGAACCTTTTGATTTATTTTGCTCCTACACTAAGTGGCCTAATGACCAAACTTATTACATGAATCATAATAAGCATTGAAATATGGGTACCTTTGAGCATTTGGTTGTCTGACTAGATGTCTTCTAGGTCTTCACCTCTAATTTCTAAACTAGTTTCCTCTAATTTGCTTTAATTCAGTGTTTGCTTGACTAGATTTTGAACTTTCCCCTTTCTCAAATCCCAGTCCTTGCTTATCATCAACACTCTTCTGGCTAGTAATCATTTCATCAAGATTTACAGTACTTAACTTGAATTTTTCTTCAAAGCTTCTAGCCTTTTCCAGATCTGCTTTTAGACTTACAAGTTCTTTTTCAAGTTTTGCACAATCTTCTGATATGTTCTTCATAAGTAGATTTAGATCATCTTTTGCTTTTGTTCTTTCTATAACTTCTGCTTCCAATTCATTCAGGGCTTCATTTGTTGATATCAGTTGATCATTAACTTCTTTGTATTTGTCTTTGAATTTCTTGATTTGCTCTTTTAGCTTTAAGATGCATTCATCAGCTTGTTGCAAATTTTCTTTCAGATCCCTGACTTTTGCTTCAAAATTTTCAAGATCCATACGAGCTACTTCTAGTTGCTTGTTGCTTTCATAATTTCCAAGTCTTCTTGTTGCCATGATTGCACTATCCTAGATCTTCATTAAGTCATTAGACTTTTTCCAAGGAACTTGGCTCTGATACCAATTGTTGAGTGTCAAGGACACTGAGAGGGGGGTGAATCAGTGTTTTAAAAATCTTGTGATGCACTTTAACTTTCAACCATTTTCCAAAATTAATTAAACAAAGGCATAAAAAGCATATGAATAGCAACCATAAAAGCATGACACATGGACACCAAGATTTTTATGTGGAAAACCAAAAATGGGGAAAAGCATGGAGAGGATTAGCTCTCAAATATATATTGTAATCTTTACAAATAATGATGTTCAGGCTTGGAACATGCTGGCTCACTTCCATGAAGAACAACTAGGTCTAGCAAGCTCACTGCCTCAACCCTAAACCTAGCAAGATTACAATAAGGGTTGTTAAACCCTGAGGGTTGTTAAAACCTAATGGAGGCTCGCTGCCAAGCTCATTGCCTTGAAGAAGAAGGCTCACTGCCAAGTACAAAGCAAATTGCACATTAAAATTGAATATTGCATAAGCATTTGTCACTATGCTAGAGTACAGTCATTTAGCAACTAAAATTTGAATCCCAAGTCTTCATCACTACTGATCTTCTAACTCCACTCTACTATTTGCATGCTTGCTTCAATCACACCCAACAACCCCTCTCATGACTAAAATTCATCTCCTTTATATATCTGCATCATGATTTGATCCACAATCAGGTTGGCATCTAGGAAATGAAATGTGTACATAGAAAGATGTAGCTTATCTTCTTAATCCAATGCACTATATTTCATGCAGACCCAAATCTTTGGTCAAACATGTTCATATAGGTCATCTCTAATCACTCAATCACTTACATAGATCCTTCAAACACTATTTCTTCTCCACACAATGATTTATCACACCAGTCGGCTTGTTCCTTAAGAACATGCTTAACAGATTCATCTGCTAACTTACAACTTGTACTGCAGATCTCAAAACAACTCCAAAATCAAATCAATGACTCTTCATACATTCCCAAACTTACCCTCAGAATGCAAGGCATGATATCATCTTGTGGAGAAATGCGAACCATCAGAACTTAGACTTTGTCTTTGTCAAATAATATGCCAATACTTAGCAGCTTGCAACTATCTTTTTGGTGGACTTCAGATCTCCCAACTCTAGAATTAGACACTTCATATAAGTGTTTACAATACCTCAAAACTACCTAGCAAAATGCTCGCCTGTGGAGGAATGTGGATCATTACACTATGCCCTATTCACTATCTCTGCTAGAGCTCTGTTCACATGAACTTAGATATTTCTTCTAAGTGACTTCCAGAGGAAGTCAAGATTTAATCTCTAGAGCATGACACCACCAAACAATTACTAATATCATTCTTGAACTGCATTACTAGATCATCATCTGTAGAGACATACTAACCCACTTACTGTCCTCTACTCTGTATGTGCCCATACTTAGCCTTTTTCTATCAACTAGACCTGAAATCCAATAAGTCCTTCTAGAGAAATGTCTTCTTTTCATGCTAATGAAACTTCTAAGCCTTATTGCCATCAATGCCAACATACAAGTCTATACCTAAGTAGTGTCTCTTGCCAACACATTTTTTATGGTTTTTGGCTACTCCAGACAGGATTTGGTGTTGAATCACGTTTTTTGTCTTCTGGCCATTTTTTGAGGGAAAATTTTGACTCAAATATGTTGTTATATGCTTGGAATTCTTCCTTAATCCATTCCTCATCCATTGGCAGGGACTTTTTGGCCATTTGGAGCAAATTTTGAGTGCTGGAATGAGTGAAAATGCCTCTGTTTCACCAAAAACGAGCCAGAGCTATTTGATTTGGGCAAGTTCTTCAATCAAATGCTATTGTGATGACATCTCAGGTCCATTCCTCATCTATTGGTAGGGACTTTTTGGCCATTTGGAGTGAATTTTGAGTGCCAAAATGAATGAAAATGCCTCGGTTTCATCGAAAATGACCCAAAACTATTTGATTTAGGCAAGTTCTTCAATCAATTGTTGTTGTGATGACATCTCAAAGGTTAAATTTTATGGAGAGTTGAAGAATGAAATATCATTTTAGAGGAATGGATTCTCTAGCTACTATCGTTCAAGTTGGGAAGTAATTAAAAATGTAAAAAATTAAAAGAGGGATATTAAAGCATATTTTATTCATTTTTTTCGCCTCTTTTAATTTATTATAATATTTAATTCCCAATGCATTTTGGAGGGAAAAAAATGTAAAGACATCTAACCTACCTCCAGAATGCATTTAATTTCTAGGGCAACATATTTTGGGCATAAAAGAAAACATTTGGGCTCTCATTTTTGTTGTTGTTGAAGATTTTGCCATTTTGGAGAAGTAATAAGATACAATTCAGTTGGATTGTTCTATCTCTTCTATTGTGAGTTTATGAGTTGTATGTTGATAGTTTTATGCATAAAATCGATCAGTTTCATGTTGATTTAGATGAGCAATGTTTCATTGCATGTATTCATTTGTCTATCTCCAAGTTGTGTATGCTTTTCTTTTGAATTTGAATAGCTAAGGGTTATTTGATGTTCTAGAACATGGGTTTTTCTGTGTTGAATGCTTAATCTTTTACTTCTACTCAAGGAACAAATTAGATGTTTTAGGTTAAGGGTTGGGAAGAATATTTTGTAGCAAGGATATCTATAAGTATGAATAATTGAATACTCAGTCTTGGGTAATATTTGTAAGGCAAGTATTAACAAAACCCCTTGAAACTTGATCATTGTTTTGAGTTTATGATAGACATTCACATATATATGTCTAGTTGACTCCTTGCCTTAAGATAGGAAGCAATCTATTCTTGTGTTGAGGTTATGATTCAGAACCCTAAATCTTGCATCTAAACATATAACACAAAATCAGAAAATCATTTCTAAACCTCAATCTTTTAGGTTTTAGGAGTAGGTTGTAGCTGCATGCTCTTAGATTTAGCTGGTTAGATAGTCCAAGAACATTTCTAGCCTTGGGATTTATCCAACAGATCTTGGTCCATAAGTGAGAGCATTTTGCTTGTTATTGAAAAGCTAAATCTTTTATTTCTGAGAGTCAAAGTTAGATCTTTTGCTATAGGGATACCCCCTAGGTGCGGCAGAACCTGAAGTGAAGGGGAGGCAAGTGCAAACAACCTCCCGTCTTTGTTGGCTAAATACGTTTGAACTAGAGCATTGGAAGTGGCAAATCCTTTACTGATTTGGGAACCAACAGGATCAGCAGGGGTTTGAACCTTGGTGGCTACCACAAAAATTGTGTGACTTGACCACCAAACCATGCCCTTATCGACATTTTCTTGCAAACTTTAATTGCTTATATCTTTTGCATTTCAAACCAATATTTGACATTTCTTTTTTAAATTGAATAGAATTTTTCAAGGAATCTCATTGTATCATATAATTTGTTATATCTTATCATATGATCTTTGATTTTTTAGATTTAATCATTTTCAGCTAACACTCTTGTTTGTATCATTTTCGCTTCTCAAAGGTCAAATTTTCTCAAACTACTAACAAGTTTTATTCAAAATTCACTAATCAAAGACATATCATTTCAAACCCTTGTGTTTACTTTGTTTGGTGAGCTTGATTGTGACTTGGGGTGTGTATGGTCTTCCCTTGTGCTTAGTGCAATCATGGGAATCAAAAGCACCCTCTAGCCACATTCATTTTCTAAGGGTCAATTAATCTTGTTTGTGTGGATCAAGTGTGTGTGTATGCTCTCCCCTCACATAGTAAGATGATCTTAGGGATCAAAAACACATCTTGGTTTACTTTTGTGAACCAAGGTGTGCTAGTGTGTGTATGCTCTCTCCTTGCACTTCATGTAACCTTGGAGATCAAAAACAACTAACATATCATCACCCCAAGGGATGACTTTAACCACATATTCTAGCATGGTATCAAAGGGGGAGAACAAAATTTGTACCTCAATCTATTCATCATCATTTCTAGCACAACCTTGGTGCCCATCATGATTTAGGACACAAGGTGAAGAGATTATCTAATCCTTAGCTTCAGTCTCATGTTTGTATATAGACTAGTGTTCATAGATTGGACACATGTACCTTTCGTATATAGGGGACTCCCTTAGAGACTTGTTCATCCTAGTTTAAGACCTTTCAGTTGTCTTTTAGTGTAGTGCAAGGGATGCAAACTACCCCCTGAATTTACTCACCACGTACGCCCTTGAGTAAAGATAGAGGCTCCTTGGGGAAGGCATAAAGGCCTAAGGAAAGGGATCTCTTGTGTATGCAAGACATGCCCTAGCTATCTACTCCTAAGATGTTGGTAACATGGCAAACATCACTAAGAGAGAGACACTACTGATATGATGGTGAATAATTGTGCATGATGTTTGACAATGTTGTCATTGATGGTAACAAGAAAAGGAACAAGATTGGAACAATGTTTTCGGTCTGGAGAAGAAGAACTTAGTCATTTTGGCTAAGTGTTGGCAGTATACTAAAGCAACGACAAGGAGACAGTATTTGAGCTAGTATTGGTTTGCAATAGATCATATCTTGCGGTTCAGGTATGTTGTTCATAGTTCAAAAATGATCATTTGTCCAAGTTTTTAGTACTTGATGAGTACTAGAAGTCTATCTTCAAAAAGTTTGTTGTTCTCAAAATTAGCTGCACTCATTTTGTAGGATGACCCCTACGAAACTTGTCCGTTCCATAGCCTATACTCTAAGCACACATTTTGAGGTGAGATAAATCTACTTCATGCATAGTCATCTAACACTTTGGCTTGTGACATTTTCCTAGGATGGTTCCTTGAGATTCGTGAAAATTGAATATGGTTTCAAGTTTGTCAAAAAATCAAACTTAACTTTCTAAGGTCTTAGAAATTTTTTATAGACACATGCATAGGCGGTCAAAACGACTAACCATGTAAGTGCCTTGGTTTTGTGTCTACATGCATGGGCGGTCAAAATGACCCTTACCCCCCAAACATGTTTGTCTTTATGTTTTTAGCTTGGGGAAGCGGTGGAAAGGCCCACCAATGCATGTCTATGTCCTTATAATATGCAAGGGCAGCAAAAATTACCATCCATGCATATTATTTCTTCTTTTCCTTTCTATTTCATTTTTATCTTTTAAATAGGGTTTTATATTCTTCGTTGATTTTTTGTGTCTTATCAATCTATCCATATTAGAATCAGCCTATGTTTAGATTTCATGTTTCTCTGATTAGGGTTTTTGTTTCTATTTTAATGGTTAGCTTTTCCCATTGTCGTGATCTGCATGTTTGTCAACAATATTTTTATCATCTTTTCTTTTTGTTTTTCATCTAAACTATAAGACTTGTTTGAAGGAGATGGCAATTTGCTCTTTTCTTAGAGTGTTCTACCTTGCATTGCATTGGTGGTGATTTTCACCGACCGATCATTTAAAATCTACCTATCTCATGTTAAAGTGGTGAATATCACCATTGATACATGACAAATTACTTCAAGTTCTACCTTAATCCCCCGATGCATGGATGGTGTTTCTCCCTGCCAATGCATAGTTGTGAATACTACCCAAGTGTAATAGTGGTAATTTTTCCCATCTATACACATTAAAGTTGTATTTCATATTAAGATGTAAAATCTGAAAAAATTCTCCACCCATTTGCCATATAAAAACTTGAATAGCTAGTTGAAGTTTTGGTAGCTGAGCCATGGAGCTTTTGAAATGGCTAGTGTGTATATGCTTTCTAATATACATTATTGTTGTTTGAGGGGATATACCGGACCACAGTGGTTGACGAATGAATTAGACGAAGAAAGAGCACCTGTTGGTGTGCAAGAAACAACCGCTAGCATTTTGCACAGGGATATCCAAAAATCATCATTAAAGGGACAACTGGTGTTGAGCTTGTGGCTGGTCTTCATTGGTATTAAAAACATGTGCAGCTAGTGGGCAGATTTTTGTTGTTGTTCCACTAGATTAGGTTGGACCAATTCTTGCAGACAATGATCCAAAATGAAATCAAGGTATGCTTATTGGTGAGTGTTGGGGAGATAGAATGGAATGCATGTAGTGGGGAACTCATCTTCCTTATGTGGCTGGTATTTCTGGGTAGTCTGACTATGTGGCCCAGTTTGTGGCACTATCTGGCCAATTTAGAAGAATTTTTTTGAAAGTGAACTGGAATGTCTACTTTGTGACGGAAATGATTTATGGACGGATCAATCACTATTTGAGAACATCAAATTTGATCATGGTTATATATCTAGTAGCCTACCCATTATAAATCTACTTGAGAATATATGGGAATTTACTCTTGAACAGAAGCGGGTATTTTTGCAATTTGTGACTGAAGCTCTCAGACTTCCTCTAGGAGGGTTAGCCACATTAAATCCAAGATTGACAATTATTTGAAAGTGTCAGACATGCTAGCTGCTTAAAGTGATATGGCTATGCATGGACATCTTCAAGCCAATCAAGGAAGTAGCTCTAGTGAAAGCAGAAGAGAGGAAAGTTTTGTTTTGCTGATGTTGAACCTTGAGTCAAGCAGTAGAAAATGTCACCTATGTTAGAACTTGAATTTCTCCTAGATGTGGGGGTAGCCTTTTTTGCCGTCCGTACATGTTTGAAATAAAACTCCCCAATATCATATGTAGTAGCGGTGATTTCACCTGTTCATGCATGTGTGCAAGTTTTATCCTTCACATGCAGGGGCGGCAATTTTTGCCACCCGTGCACAAGAAAGTTTTCCAAAACAAAGGATTACAATCGTGTGGGCTATTATGAAAGATCCTCAGATTCTTCTCCTCAAGGAAGCTACAAGGTGCATTGTTACTCATAATATGGAGCCTACCAGGTTACAAGTCTTGGCAATACAGTTTACTGAGAAATTGTTGGTTCTCATTGACAGTAATGAGAGAGATTTTGATGCTCAGACAAGAGGTGGATTAGAGGGACTTCTAGAAAAAAGGAGGAGAGACATGCAAAACTATGTTGGTGCTACTTCTGATCCATGGTAAAATGTTTTTTCTACTGGACAAGGCAGACAGGGTGGTTTTTCTGCTCATTCAACCTTTACAGGTGCATGAAATGCAGATGACCAAGTACGTACTGGTGCTTATGGAGCAACGTTCTTCTAAAAGATTGATTTGGTTAAGGTGCTCAGTGGATTTAGCATGCCAAGTGCATCATTAAATTTGGCAATGAGCATAATCAGTGTAAGGATCATGGTGTTACCTGCCACCATGAAAGTTCCGGAGCTTCCTTCAGGTTTTACCTTAATAATATTGACGGATTTTGTGTCATAGATAAGAATGCATATATTGGTTAATTATTCTGTTGTTCTCAAGGCTTCCATCTATGGAGAAGCTATTCAAACCACTTGTGGGCATACTGCCAGAGTGATATTAGAGATTTGTATAATTGTAAACAATGCAGGGGTACTGATTATGTATTTGATTATCATGGGAGATGTCATGTTAGGGTTCTCATAGCACAAGGGGCATTGATGGTATTCATGATGCTATTAGAGATGATTGTAATCTTACCCTCATGCACCCTTGTCATCATATCAAAGCGAGGATCACAATTTATTTATAAAAAAAAAAAGCATTTGTAGTCCAAGCTCCAGTCCTGCATTATGTGATTCTCCTAGTCACAAGGATTTTGTTTCAAATATGATTGTGGGTTCCTCGTAAGAAAATGTTGTTGTCTTAATTGTGGATGCATCTATAGGTGCATTTGAAGCAGGAATGGGTGGGCAAAGTAGAACAAAGGACATCAAAACTCTCTTGCAGCAAGATATAGTGTTGACAACTTATGGAGTCTTATCATCAAAATACCAAGCAGAAAATTCTCAAGATGAAGTGTCTCATTGGAATCCTGATTCAAAATAAATTGGAGGATGTGTACAATCTTCTTTTCTTTCTTTGATTTAGAAGCCATTTGAGAAGGGCAATGGATTGAAAAGCCTTTTCAAGTTCAGAAGATGACTATGAGGTTTTACGACTTGATTAGAGAGTTTCATGATTGCAGTGAACTTATCAGCCATGTTCATGAAAGGGTCTTAGCTTTAGCATGAAGGTTGGTTTTTCTGAGATGTCAGAAATTATTACAAATGTAGGAGTTGTTTGTGCCTTAGTTTATTTTCATTTTTTTTATATACAATTCGTATTTTGTTTTGGACATATTCATATGTATTTTTCCAAAATGTAATTACATGTGAGACAAAAGAAGTGACAAGTCAAATATGACTCTTTTGTTTGAATAAGTCAAAGTAGTTAGGATTTCCCTATTTTTGCTCTAGGCTCCTCCCTATAAATAAATAGGGCCTCTCTTGTAAATTTTATCTTTTTCTTATGCAATGAAGTCCTGCCTAAATTGAGACTCAACTTTAAGACTTTGAGTTCAAATTGTATGATCAATTCCAATCAATAAAGAAGGCAAACTTCTATATCAAACTTTGTGTTGAATTAAATTTGTATGAGTGGGGATGTACATATGGCATCTTTGCTGATTTCTCTTGTTGATTGATTGGATAAAGCATTGTTTGGTTATCATAATTGGAGGACGTTCAAGATAAGTTATAAAACTTTGTGTTATATTATTTCCTTGAATCTATGTGTGTTGAAGATGTTTCTCAATGGAGGATTATAAAGACTTTGAGCTTGTAGTTGTTCACTTTGTAAATGAATCGTGTTGATAACTTGTAGACTTTGTACTAGGATTTTCAATCACATTCATGTGGATCAGTGGTGTTGTTAGTTAATAGACCTTGTACTCCAACTAGTGATATAGTTACTTTTAAAAATCTTTCTGGGGATAATTTGAAGACTTTGTGCTTGAGATTATTCACTTGGTTCGTGAATCTTTTTGTGAAGTGAGTTGAAAGACTTTGTGCTTCAACTCACAAGAATATTGGTGATAACTATTTAGGTTAATATTAGAAGTGTAGAAGCATTTCTGAATATTACTGTGAAACATTGTAAACATCTTTTCTAAAAGAAGAGAAAAGGATGAATGTAACACACCCCTGAAGTTAGTATTTAGTGTAAATAAATTTGTAATAGTTAAAAGGGAACCTCCCTTGCTGAGAGGAGAGATTTATCTCATCACACTATGGTTCATATAACCATTTTGCCATTAGTTAGCTAAATGACAAAATATTCACCCAACAAAGTCTAAGTCCAGTAGTGCAGAGAATAGAGGAAATCATAACAGAACACTCAACTGAATTGGTCTACATTTCTCCATTGTTGCATTTCTTGTTATGCAGTTTTAAGGTGTTGTAAACACATGTATGAAGTATATATATATATATATACAGAGAGAGAGAGTTTCAAGTTTTGAGTTCCACCAGAGAGTCAATTATGAACGTCTAAGTATCGCTACTTCGTATGGTGTAGTTTAACTATGACAGAGCATGTGTTCTTATGGTCCGCATTCTACAACAAAAGAATATTTCACTCTCCAAATCTGAAGGTGTGATCCATGATGTGTAAAGAATATTTGATATGATTTTGGGCAAGTTTTGTGGTCCATAGTGAAAGTTCCAGTCTGACAGATAAACTAAGTCAACAATAATTGATGATTGAGGCCGACATGATAGTGTGATATATGTGTGGTGAATTCTATTATTTGGAATATTTTTCTAAGTAGTCTTATAGTTGGAGCCAACATGTGAATAAGATTCAAATGGTGTTTTGGTCCACAGTGCATTTTTATGAATGTTTTTGGATGACAAGCTACATGTTATTTAACTGTATGATTTTTCTGAGCATGCCAACTTGATATGAAGATTTCAAAAAATGTTAATGTATATATGTGATAAATTTTGGTACTTGGAGAATAATGTGTGAATGTAAGAGTGTGTGGGTGCAACAATTGAAATTGAATGAGTTTTTGAGAGTGACAAAAGTAGAAGAAGAGAGATCTTATTTTCATGTAGAAGTGGAGTAGTAAAACAGACCATTCATAAATGCAGAGTTTTGAATCTGTATTTTAGTGCTTCATTGGAGTTGCAATCATGCATATGTAGATGCAATCGAGTAGTTCATTTTGGCAGTGAGCCATTTCCTTTCTTCTTTCTTTCTCCAGGCAGTGAACCTTCTTGCAGTAAGCACTTCTTTTGGGTTGTGAGCCCTAGCCAATGAGCTCTAATGCAATTAACCTCTATTGTAATTCGGTATTGTTCCTACATAATATATTGTGAGCTAACACTCACCATGGTTTTTCCCAGTTTTGGGTTTTCTATGTAAAAATACTAGTGTTGAAATGTGTGAATTTAAGAGTGTGTGGGTGCGACAAGTGAAGTTGAATGAGGTTTTGAAAGTGACAAAAGTAGAAGAAGAGAGATCTTATTTTCATGTAGAAGTAGAGCAATAAAATAAAGTAGTCAGAAATGAAGAGTTTCAAATTTGTATTTTAATGCTTCATTGGAGCTGTAATCATGCATATGTAGATGCAATCAAAGTGATTCATTTTGGTAGTGAGCCATTTCCTTTCTTCTTTCTTTCTCTAGGTAGTGAGCACTTCTTTTGGGTAGTGAGCCTCTATTGTAATTCGGTATTGTTCCTACATAAAATATATTGTGAGCTAACACTCACCATGGTTTTTCCTAGTTTTGGATTTTCCATGTAAAAATCCTGGTGTTCATGTGTGATGGATTGTGGTTGTTTCTTCTATGTTTAATTTGGCTTATTATTGCATGTGGTAAATGGATTACTAGTTTAATAAGAAAGAGGTTTAATAGAGTACTAATTTACCCCCCCCCTCTTAGTACTTTGGGTGTTCAACAATTAGTATCAAAAATTGGTTCCTTGGAAGAAGTCTAATAGCTTAAGGAAGATCTTGGAGACTAAACACATGGCAGGTAAAAAATATCCTACTCCTCCTGAAGAAATTGATGGAACTAAAACTGAAGAAGAATGCATGCTTGTCAATGAAGAAGAACTCAAGCTTCCACTTGCAGATCTTGAAAAGGTTGAAATAGAAAACATGGATCTGAAAGATAATGTCAAGGAAGCAGATGAGTGCATCAAAAAATTGAGGGAGCAAGTCAAGAAGTTCAAAGAAAAATATAAGGAGGTTAGTGAACAATTGATATCTGCAAATGACACCTTGAGTAATCTAAAAGTAGAGGTTGTAAACAGAGCAAAAGAAGAAGAAGAGCTAAATCGGTTGGTGAAAAGCGAAACTGAAGACTGCACCAAGCTTGAACAAGAAGTTGTGGATCTGAAAGCTAATCTAGAATAGGCATGGATTCAAGAAGATAAATTTAGAGTAAGTGCTACCCAACTTGATAGAATACTTGCCAGTTAGAAGAGTCATGATGATAAAGAAGACTTGGGATTAGATAAGAAAGGTGAAAGTTCCAAAACTGGTCAAGAAAAGAATGTTGAGATAAAGAAGGACAAAGGCAAACAAATCTAGAATCAGAGGAACAGGCCTAGAAGACCATTGATTAGACAACCAAATGCTCAAAGGTACCCTTCTTTCAATGGTTATTGTAATGCATGCAATAAATTTGGTCATAAGGCTACTCAATGTAGGAGCAGAGTGAATCAAAATGTTCCATCATTCTCTGGTCAGTGTTCACTTGCAATAAAATAGGTCACAAGGCTAATGATTGTAGAAGTCAGATAAGGAATAGTTATAACAATAGAAGGAATGCTCATAATTTTAAAGGTAACTGCTTTATATGTAAGAGGTTTGGTCACAAAGCTAGCAAATGTAGAAGTTAGATAAGGAACAACTACAACAATGGAAGAAATGCTCAATCTTTCAATGGAAATTGCTTTACATGCAATAGATTTGAACACAAGGCTAACCAATGTAGATCAAGGATGAATGAAAGAAACAATGGACATAGAAATGTTGTATGCTTCAATTGTAATAGGCTCGGACATATTACAAGATTCTACAGAAGCAAAAATATGAAGAAGGCTAATCAGGCAGAAATGAAGAAATTGATACAAAAGACAAATCTAATAGAGATTAAGAAGGAGATGAATCAAATTTGGGTTAAGAAGGAAGTGTAGGAAGTCAAGGATGAGTCTGTACCAGACTCTGGTGCCAATACTTTCTTCGGGAAGTAAATTGAGAGCTTTGGGTCAAGGGGCGCTTAATGCAAAATCCTACTCCCCCAGCTAGAAATGTGGTGCTGGTATCCAACAGAAGGGTATAATCTAGAAAACAAGAAAACAAAGCTTTTGGAGAAGATTCCGGTAGAAAAGAATCTAATGTGATGAATTGCAAAGAAATCTTGGTCAACTGTGAGTTGCAGAGAAAAAGTTTGACGACTTTTTAAGATGAGCATTTATGATGATTAGGTCTTGATCAAAAGAAAATATAAGGAATTCAATTGAAGGGAAAAATCACTTTGCATCCAAACCCTTGAGCAATTGAAGAGATCTAAAGAGCAAGCTAAGGCAATTTCATGCATTTAGTGAAGAAACTCTAATGAAAACAAAAGGTATTTATTGTTTTCTCTATTAAAAGCTTTCTATTTTGAGCAAACAAGCATGTCGACTCCACAAGTAGTTAAAATCTCTAAGAGACCCCATCCAAAGTTCAAAGGCACCCATATAAATCATTTAAAAATGATCCAGAGGGTACGTTCTTTGAGGTTGCTTATGGTGTCATGCATATAGAGGATATTAGGGCTTATATCCATGCAAACCTAGAAGAGTTTGATACCACAAAACTAGGGTAATTCTTCGCGGAGAAATTGACTAATAATAATTATGACCTAAAGGAAGAGTTTAGTGTGTTGCATGAGAAGAAGCTAAATGTTTGGATCAACTTTCCCATGTTTTCTAAAGATGCTTGGGTCTGATATGTCCTTAGCAAAATTCATGATGAATTTATGTGGTTGGACATGACACACATGATCACAAAAGACGCCATGAAAGTTGTAACTAGTATGAACTCCACTAGAAGGGTTCCTGCCTTGAAATAAATGAAGAACAATATAGTAATGCAATTAACTGGTGCATAATTTGATAAGAGGGCATTAACAATTAATGATATTAGGGATTTGATAGTCAGATTTGCCTCAATGGTCATTGGTTACAAGGTCTACTTCTCCAACAAGGAGAACTCTGTATCCGTAATAGCAATATATACAACATATGACATGGTTAAGAACAATATTGATTATGACCTATGTGAGTTTCTTTGAAAATAGTTGATGGAGAACCTGAAGAGGACAAAAGACACCAAATATCCTTTCAAGTATGAAACTTTGATCATCTGCTTTCTCTTCTACTTCTTGAAGGAATTACCAAATATGAGTAACATTACATGGATGAGTAATTCTCCTATAGCTGTACAAATTAGGAACCGTCTAAGCAGTCTTGGGGATATAGATAAACAAAATGCTTCTTTACGGGGTTATTTTAAGATCTTTCAAAAGAATATGCAAAACAGGGTTAGAATCCCTAGGAGTGTGGTGGAGAAATATGAAAAGGATATTCTATTTATGGTGGATAAAGATAAATTCCTCATGGAGGCTATAGAACCAAGAATAGTTCAGGTGCCAGCACTGGGATATGAGGTCATAGAGGACATCTTAACAAGTTTGACAGACCTGATGCTGAGCAAGCCTAAAGATCCAAATGAAGAAATATTTGGAACCTATGAAGAAAAATCAATGAAAGTGCACCTAGAACAAAGACAACTGGAAACCCAAATAAAGGTCAAAAAGTATGTAGAGGAATTTTCCAAGAGCCATGGGTTCACAGATGAAGAAATAAGTAAAGCAAGAGCAAAGGCAGAGGCACTCAAGGCTGCAAGTACTCCTGAAGGGAAAACTTCAAAAGCTTTGGAGAAGGAAAAAGAGGAGAAATTTGAGAAAGAGAAGCCTGCATCTGGCCCTGTAAAAAGAACAAGAGCCTCCACCTCTGTAGCTAATTCCAAGAGTTTTAGACCTTCTGTTGAAAAGACAAAGGTTACTAGCACTAAGAAAGAGATACCTGATGGCTGAGAAAGAAAAGACAAAGCCTGAAAAACAAATACCGGTAGAGGAATCTGCAGAGAAGAAGATAAGAAAGAAAACAAAGGAAACAAAAAGAGTGTATGTGAGCCTGGGTGAAGGAGAAGAAGAAGAGGAAACCAAGATAGGTGAGGGGATTGAAGCAAAACAAGCAAGAACAAAGGAAACCACTTTTGGTAAAATGGAGAAGCCCTCAAAAAAGACCAAGAAGAAGAAGGAAGAGGAGAAGACTGAAAGTGAAGCAATGCTTTCCTTGGAAACTTTAGTTAGTGCATTTGCTCAGCATGGAAATTTGAAACCCATAGCTGAAGTGTATGATGAAAGATTTGATGCAGAGAAGGTAATTATTGAAATAGCAGTTGTCAGATATTTGGATATGTTTAGCAAAGCTTTAATTAAAATCTTAGATCAATTACCAAATAGCCTAGCCAACATCATGTCAGCAAGGAAGGAAGTGGCTATGGCCAAAGATGTTGAGATAAGAGAATATGTCTTATTGAGTCTTTACCCAGACATAACAAATGAAGAAAGAGTCAAAGTCACATACTCAATGATAAATTTAGAACAAAGAGAAGAGTTAATACACTTATGGTCGATGACACTGAGACACTAGTAAAAGAAACAAAGGAGATAACCTTGACTGTGTTGCATGAATTGCAAATTACAACTATTATAGACACTAATGGGGAAGAGCAAGTTAACAATGTTGACACTTCTAATACTACTCTAGAAGTCAATGTTGAGTAGAGTATGGAACCAGGCTTAATCACTCCTCTAGAGAGTTCAGGAAAAGATGAAGAGATGAAAGATTCTGAGAAAGAGAAGGGATTTGAAGAAGTAAGGATAGCCCCAGAACAAAATATCCCTAAGAAAAAAGAAGAACAAAGAAAGGAAACAAATGAACAAATAATGGATAATCCTGCTCTGGAACTGAAAAGAAATGAATAAGAGCACAATCAAGAACATCCTCCAAGTCAAGATACTGAAATGTCTCAAGAAGAAATAAAAAGAGACATTGATGATTCACTAAGGGAATTTTTGTTAAAACAAAAGGAAGCACAAATTGCAGACACATCTGAACTACTACAAGGTCAAATAAACTTGGCAACCATGTCTCCCCTGTAGAAATTGAAGCTGGGTAAAATGTTCCAAGCAACTGCCTAGGAAGAAATAATAAAGTCTCACATGGAAGATAGTGAGCTACTTGGTGAAGCAATAAATATTTTTGAGAAAATCATGCCTGGGGTTCAGAGAGATAGAACACTCACTCTCGTAGCACAAATGAAAAAGCTTATGGAGTCTATGAATTCCCATTTTGAATCCTTTGAGCAAGCTGTTGATAAAAAGGTAAGAGCTGAAATAGATAGTAAGAGATTAGTTGAGCTAAAAGATAAAGCTTCTCAAGATAAAATTTTGTTAGATAAAAGTGTAGAGTATGCATAGTTAGCCCTTAAAGAAGCCAATGAACTGTATCAATTCTATCTTACATGGCCAAACAAGACTAAGGAGATAAAAGATAAAATAAATAGATGGGAAGCTCAAATAATGAAGATATCTAAAACTTATGACCCGGCAAAAGATGCTATTAGCAATCAAAGGGCACAAGTTGAAACTATTCATTCTAATATACATAAGTTGCATACTCAAAGGGATATCATAAAGCATAGAATGAGTTAGCTCTGGGAGGTAGTAAATTTCAAAATTGCATCCCTAACCAAGTTAATAGTAGCGGTAGACAAGACAAGGCAATTCACTAAAGCCCTTGATACAGTAAAGAAAGTAGAAGATTTGGTGTCCCAGATTAATGGGCACATACTAATTTTGAGTGATACCAAGAAGAGTTCAGATGAAGAAATGGTGCAACTAAAAATAATCTATAAAGATGTTCCCCCAGAACAACAGTAAGACTTTTTTATTTCACTTTTATATATCCGGAAAGTAGAAAAATAGTTTTGAAATTTTGGCAACTTGTATCTTTGTATCATACACCTTTGCCATTGATGTCAAAGAGGGAGAAGAAATGAGGCATGTGAAAAACATTTGGAAAATAATAAAAGAAGCATGAAGACATGGGGAATAGTGTATAAAGAGAAAAGGGGAGTTGTAATAGTTTTTCACATCAAGTGTTGCCATCAATGTTGTTATCCTCAAAATTAGTTGTGCTCATTTTGAGGATGACCCCTATGAAACTTGTCTATTTTGTAGCCTACAACTCTAAGCACGCAAATTGAGGAAAATATTCTTGCCCTCATGCATGGTCCTCTAACCCCTGAGAATCCATTTGAGTATCTCCTCAACTTGGTTTCTTGAAGTTTGTGAAAATTGATTAAGTAGCAAACTTGTCAAACTAGTTAGTTTGATATTTTTAGGGAGTTAGAAAAATTTTATTGTTACATGCTAGGGTGGCATTTTTTTCTGTTGTTGCATATTTGTAACCTTGAGAAATGCAAGGGCAGAAAAAAGTGTCACCCATGCATGTTATTGTTAACCCTTGTATATTCGGGCAGCAAAAATGCCCGCCTGAGCATGTGTCAGTTCACATCAAGTGAATTTAATGCACTTTGAGTTAAGCGTTTAAAAACATTTTTATGGGTTTTTATTGTCATAGTTTTCATTTTATTCTTGTTTAGCCATTCCCGTAATTCCTATGAGCCTTCTCTTGCCTTTGAATTTCTTGGTGAACATGTTAGACCAATATTCTCAGGGGTTGGAGATCATTTTTTTGTTCTTCATCGCTCACGGATAGGTTTTTCTTTTATTTTCTTGTACTTTTATTTCGTCTTTGTTTTTAGTTTTCATTTTTGTTCCTAAAAACCCTAGTGCCAATATTTGTTGTCGATTCTTTGTTATGTTAATCCTCCTTGTTCCTAAAAACCCTAGCTCATATTTCTTTTGTTCTATCGAGTCAGTCTTTTTATAGTTGTTTTTTACCTATAGGCATTTGTCTCCTCCAAAGATTTCAACCTTTGTTTATTTATTATAGGTGATTCCTTTCACTAAACCAATCCTTGGTTTCAAGTTATGAAGGCGGCAAAAAGCACCGCCGACACATGACTGGTTACCTTCCTTGCGTAGGCAGTTAAAAATGCTTCCTGCGTAGTAACACATTTGTGTCCTAAGTGTAGGGGTCATAAAAAATGCCGCCCATACATGTTTTTGTGTCATTTGAAGGTAACAATGGTATTTTCACTCGTCATTGCATTAGTTTGATTTACCCCTTTGAATGAAAGGGTGGTAAAACTCACCACTCGAGCTTAAATAAGAACATTTACCCCACATGCAAGAGTGGGCATTTTTGCCACCCTGACATGAAAATGCAATTCTTCCTAATATGCAAAGGCGGAAAAAATCACCACTTGTGCACTCATTCCCTAAAAATTTTCTAACTGGGAAATTTTCCAAGTTACTATCCTTAGCCTGCTTTTACTTGATTCTTCACTTCGATTGCTCTCTAGCCCCTTCAATCTCATGCTATTGATCACCTTTTCCACTTTGGAATATCATCATGTACCACATTTTCCCTAACATTGTAGCCTCTTATTGTTGCAGTTATCCTTGCAAGATTGCCAAGTTATCTTTCTCTGTCAGAGGTGCTCATCTTTCAAATAACTGACCCATCACCAAAGAAGGCCAAAGAAATGAAGTATAAGTACCAAGGCATGTTCCCCGTCACTTTAGTCACATCAAATGTGGATGAAATATGGGACACAGAGATTGGCCATGTTGATATGGCCAAATTTGTAGAAAGGATGAAGCAACCAAACCCAAGTCATTATATGAAAAGAATTATAGACAGAAACATCCATTTGGTTGCTTCCTTTCCTATCACTACACATAATATTGAATTTGTTCTTCAAGTTTTTTTTTTAAACAAAAGTGGAGAACAACTATAATATATTATATTTATAAATAAAAAAGTTACAAAATCCTGGTTCAGGGAGTATACCGATAGGAAAGAACAAAGAAGAAAACCTCCGGTTATAGCTCGATGATTATAATTTTTCATATAGGATTTACATCAACAAAATTGGGAGATATTAGACCAATACAAAAGGGAATTACAATCTCGACAATTTACCAGAGCAAAATCATCTCCCACTAACACCTTACAAAAAAAAGTAGGAATTGAAGAACCCACCAACCAGATAACAACTGATGAAGAGTAGTATAACCTTTTGACTATGCACCACTGAACTATATAAGCCCTTGTATAAGTGCACTTACAAAAATTTATATCATAACCAGTAAAATAAAGAAAAGCAAATGAACTATTTAACCAATAGCTGTATCATTCAAATCTTGCAACATAAAATTGCCCTCGACTGCATCCAAATCTACTGGTGACCCAAGAGGAGGAGAAATCTGAGGATGGAACTGAACTAGAAATAGCAAAGCATGAAATTTCTCTTCCACCTGATTCACTAGTGATTCTCCCAACTCAATCCTATGAGCACGAAGAGAGATGTTTAGAAGATCCTCATTCTCAAGCCGAATAGCCAAACCAAAGGTGTTGTAAGTACAATTATGAGTAGGAGAATGAAGAATGTTACATTTAGTAAACAATCCCCCAATTAATGCACCAGACTTCAACAAGTCATAGTTCTAGAAAGCTTCAAGCAACAACTCCTCTGAATACAGAAAATGATGAGAAAACTTGATTATTAACTATCTTACCAGCGAGGAATCTTGAACCAAGTCCATCACATTGGAAGCAAACATTGACAAAATCTAAGAAGGGTAGAGAGATCGTACACGGGAGTCCAACAAATCTTTCCCCACCACCTCACGAACTACTTCTTCAATATCTTGGTTTTCAATTGCAAACATAGAGGCTAAACCTTCTGCATTCACATTTCCAAAGAAGGTCATCTCCCATTTCTATACAGGGAAGTGAAGTCTATGATTCAACTATATCTCCATCTTGCACTCATTAACAAAGAATGAATGAAATAGGGGAGGACTATGGTTAAATAATCCTGAAGGGATCTAATAATTAAGACTTAACATCATTTCCAATTCACTTAAGTGATGTCATGTTACAGGAAACCTCCATAAACCGATAGGAAGTACTAAGAGATAGGATTCAGTGCAGATTTCCCTGCTATGGAAAGAGATCACAAAGTAGATGTCATCATAAAATAGTTAATATGCAAGAATTACCTACATAAAATAGAGAAAGGATAGAAAAAGAATATATTAGGGCATTTAAGTCACATGCATTTAAACCACACATGTGCTTGATTCTTTTCCAACTATGCTTTGAATATTGGGAAAACCTCCAATATTTCTGCTATCCAAAATCAAATGATCTTCCTCTAAATCAAAGGCTAAATTGGCTAAAGCATCTGCCAAAAGATTACTTTCTCTATAGCAATGTGAAATAACAAATTTATCAAAAGTTTGCATCAAGTCCTATGCCTCTTGTAGAAAATAATTAATCTTCCAGTTTAAAGCAACATTTTTCCTTAAAGCATTTATAATTACCAAAGAGTCCCCTTCTATATGTAGATCAACAATATTCACTTGCTTTGCAAGCTTCAAGCCTTCGATCAAATCCATAATTTTTGCTTGATTATTTGTGGACTCTGGAATTTTATTAGAAAAAGCCACCAGTAGTTCACCCAAATCACTTCTTAATGCTCCCCCAATCGAGGCAGGGCCTGGGTTACCACGTGAAGCACCATCAAAATTAAGCTTTATAAAGCCTTGTTCAGGAAGCTTCCATTTAATGATACTTATGTCAACTTTTAAGATTGGAGAAATTCCTAAATTTGGTAAAGGATTTAAGAGTTTCCAAACTTTCAAAATTTGATCATCCCAAGAGGTGAAACTTAAATTTGAGGCACCCTTCCTTTGCAGATTACTCATGACAACTTCTGAAATAGTCTTCTCAATAATTAACAATATACTTTCAAAATTTTGAAATTCTTTTCTAAATATCCTCTAGTTTCTTTCTAACCATAAACTCCATATCAAAATTTGTTCTTAAAGTTGCTCACTTTTATAACAAGGATAACATGATAGTGGTGGATGCTAACGGTAATGTGATCATGAGACTGGATGTAGAGTTCATGGATAAGGTTTTCATGTGCTCTGGTGTAGGGGAAAGTGCAGAGCTAGATTTCAACATTGCCCAGAGGGAATATGACAAAGATGTTGAAAAAGACAAAAGGATTATCAATACTAAATGGTTGAAAACTACCAGGCCAAATTTATCCAGATGGCCTAAGAGTTTTCTTGGAAGTGACTTTGTAGATGATGTTAGTGACTTGATAACTCTTCTCAGTAGAGTTAGAGGGCTACCTTCGTCTTCCACTTTTCATGAGTGGATGTATCCTTACATCAAAAATCATCCTTCAAGGCAAATGGAATATTTTCTAGGGTGAACAAATTTGTAATGCTCTTCATGAGGAATTATGCAAGGTGTCAACCACATAGAAGTTCTACATGACATCATATCTTGTATATGCAAATTCTTCAATTAGAAGCTTTCTAGGTTTGACATCTAAGGGAGATCGGAGGGTGGTTCTAGTCTACCATTACTATCCTCAGCTAACTCTGAAGGGATCCATACATCATTTCAGAAAAGTGAATGATGCCTTTTTTCTAGTTTTCATGTGTCTATTTGATCCTCAATTAGAACAAAGAAGAGTTTTAGATGATGCATGGATGGTTGTCAACAATTTTGGTTGTTTATAGCTTTAGTTCCCAACTTTTACCTATTTAAGAGTTGGTTACTATCAAGGCTATCCTTAGATGTTACCAAAATTTTTGACTAATAGGATTATCTTGATGGAATTGTGTAGATAGATGATTGTAGTACACAACAAACAAATGGAATTGAAGAAGCCTGGATTCAGGTTTCCCATTGAAATTAGCCTGTATTCTGTTGCTAATGCTACAAAAGATAAGGATTTGGAAACTGAAATGCAATTGGTTACCATGAAGTAGTTCAAGAGAAGACCTAAATTTGACTACCAGGGAGTGAAAGACAAGATCAAGAGAAAAACTCAATTCCATTAGCCAATGGTGGAGGATGTTTAGGCAGATTTAAGAATTGAAGAAGATATCAGAAAACTGGATTACAAAAGATTGACTTTGAGTCAAATTGAAGAGTTGGGTTTAGCTGATATCCCTAAGGGGATGGTTCACAATGATGATGTTCTAAATCCTAGGTATGTTGGTGAGTAGATTGTAAATTCTCCTTTGCCCACTATGCTATGGTCTAAGAAGGAGTTGACATCATTAAAAAAGAAGTTTGAGCCTATCTTGACTAATACTAACATATGGCTTCAAAGCAAAGGGATATAGCTGAAATATTTCCTCACTGGTTCTGAAGAAGAGGCTCTTGAACAAACATGGAAGAAGGCTGAAATCATAACTAAAAACAAAAGTGATACTCCTAGTACTTCTAAGGCTCCCAAGACTAGAATAAAATTTGTATCAAAAGGAGAAAAAGCCAAGGTGACAGAAGAGGAGTCCACTGCCAAGGAAATGGAGATAGAAGAGTAGAATACTAAGGAACCCACTGCTGAAGAAATGGACACTAAAGAAAGGTCTTCAAGGGAGAAAGAGGATGAACGAGAATCAGAGAAGGAAGTCGAGTAAGAACAAATAGAGGGACCTTCCATGTCTCCTAGGGAAAACATTATATTAGAACCTCTAGTTTCTTCTTCCCCTCTTACTAAACTTATTTTTGATTCTGTACCTATTGTTTCTAGTACTCCTATTATTCCTATTGTTATACCATATTCTGGCTCTACCACACCATCTTCCTCTAGGACACTTTTTGATAGTCCTAGAGCTACTTTTGATGTTGTTTTTGGTTCTTTGGGATCTCTTCCAATTTTATCTTCTCCTTCATATGACATTGGAGATCAAGCAATTTTAGACCAACTTGTTTCTAGTATTGAGCAGACAACTAATGTTAATGTATCAGGTGCAGTTTTTACCAACACTTCTCCAATAATCACTACAACTAGTGTGGGTGTAATCCATCCTAGGAAAGCAATGGAGTTAGATCCAAATGTTAGTACATCAGTGCTTCCTCCATGTCTCTCAGCCTACACTCCAAAGAGGAAAAAGCAAGCCATCTCCCAAATGACTTTGATTTTGGAAAACTAGTACCAGTGAAGGCAAAAACTCAGAAGAAACCCAAGACTCTTTCTCAGTTGTTAGAAGACAAAGGTCAATAGTATGTGGAGATTGCTCAACCACCACTAGATGCTACCATTGATAATTTTAGTATGAGTGATTATTCTATCTCTAGGATTGAACTT
Organism: Cunninghamia lanceolata; assembly: GCA_027924645.1. Lineage (NCBI taxonomy): Eukaryota > Viridiplantae > Streptophyta > Pinopsida > Cupressales > Cupressaceae > Cunninghamia > Cunninghamia lanceolata. The sequence goes on from BSBN01000655.1 coordinate 13,926,543, forward strand.
GGGAAAATCACACATGAGAGTGCCAAGGCCGATGTTTAGTCAACTCTCAATTCCTTGATTCTAAAATTTGATCATGAGAGGGAAATGAAAGAGCAGTACAAAGTAAAGGAAAAATAGTTAGCTATGGTGGTATGGAAGATCACTTTATCATTTGAATCAATGACACCTGAGGCAATCATTGTAGAAGACCCTATTATTCAAAAAGTAGAAAATACTCATGTCAAGGGAAGAGCAATTGAAGAATATATTGAAAAAATGCATTCACAAGGAGTGTCTCTTTTGACAGGTGTAGCTAAGAAGAAAAGCAAAATGGAAAAGATAAGGTCAAAGCTGGATGATTTGGTTGATGTAACTTCCCAAGATATTGAGTACTTGGATACTAGCCTTGAGAAGTGGATTGATATGAAGAAGCTGAAGGTGAAAACTTTGATATCAATTGGCATTATTTAAAATTGTGAATCTTATGTTAAGACCAAAAAATCATTGATTCACAGAAGTAATGTTTTAAAAGAGTTGATCAAAGATTTAGAGAGTGCTAGAGAACTCAATATAGATAGTGATGTTGATCTTCTGCACAAATTGGAGGAACTCCCATGTGAGTTGACAACTGATGATCATCATTTTCTTCCTGCTGATGAGATAATTCAAGAATTTAAGAATATGATTCAGAGGGAATTTGAAGACAAAGCTTTTTCAATCACTTCTCTAGATAATATGTTGGATAATCAACTAACTTTGGATAATCTAAAAAGTAATTTGACAAGTCATGTAAAAGCAGCTACTGTAGTAAAAGATGGAGTAATCAGAGCTCGAGTGATCTTAAAAAATACTGCTAGTCCTAACAGCCTAGAAACACAGACAGTGTTCACTATGTATGAAGATTATCTAAAGAAGAATGGGAGTGCAAGTTGATTCAAGTTTTCATGCCTTAGTATATTTTTGTATTTTCATATGTACTTTGTTTGTAGTTTTGGACATTTTTACATGTACTTTTTCAAGATGTAATTACATGTAAAAATTAGGAAAGTCCCAAATCAATAAGGACTCTTCCTATTGAATAAGTCAAGTTAGTTGTATTTTCCCTATTTTTACTCATGGCCTCTCACTATAAATAGAGAGGACCTCTTTGTAATTATTTATCTTTTGTCTATTGAATCAAAACTCTGCGGATTTGAGAAGCAATTTTAAGACTTTGAGCTTTTGCTGTAAATCAATTTTCAAGCAAAATCAATATAAGAAAAGCAAGTTGGTACCCAATCTTGGTGTTGGATATAATTTTTCAAGTGATAGAATTGTTCTTACGTCTTTTCTATTACCTTATAAATGATAAGTGATTGAAAGGTGAAAGTGTGTGTCAAGTGATTGAGAGACATTTCAAATTTGATTTTGGTAGACTTTGAATTGCAATTATCATTTGTGGAAGTTAGTTTATATTTGTAAGTTTAGAGTGAACTTGAAGACTTTGAGGTGCAAGTTGATTATTTTGATCATTTTGTTGTATCTTGGAATACATTGAAGACTTTGGGCTGCACTATATTCTAAAATCCTTATTTTACATTCAATCATAAGAAGCAACATACAACTTTGTGTTTTTGTGGGTTTCTTTGTGGTTCAGATATACCGGTATTGCTTTAGTTATCATTTCACGTAACTGAATTACATATTGGTTATCATTGCTCTAAGTAAATTGTAATATTTTTGTATCAAGAATTGTAAACATCATTTTTGAAAAAAGAGATATGGATGATATGAAATCAACCCGAAGTTAGTTTTTAGTGTAAATAAGTTTATAATAGTTATTAGTTTGTATTTGGAAATAAAAGGGAGCCTCCCCTTGTTGAGAGGAGAGATATTATCTCATCACACTGTGGTTGATATAACCATTTTGCCTTTAGAGAAAATATTCACCCAACAAATGCCAAAGGGGGAGATTGTTGGCAACTTGGTAAACATCACTAAGAGAGACGCTGTTGGTATGATGGTGAATAATTGTGCATGATGTTTGAAGATGTTGTCATTGATGGCAACAAGCAAAGGAACAGGATTGGAATAGTGTTTTTGGTTTGGAGAAGAAGACAGCCATTTTGGCTAAGTGTTGGCAGTATACTGAAGCAACGACAAGGAGACAGTGTTTGAGCTAGTATTGATCTATAGTAGAAGATCATATCTTGTGGTTCAGGTATGTTGCTCATAGTTCTCAAATGATCATTTGTCCAATATTTTAGTTCTTGATGAGTATCAGAAGCCTATCTTCAAAAAGTCTAAGTCTGGCAGTGCAGAGAATAGAGGAAATCATAATAGAACACTCAACTGAATTGGTACGCATTTCTCCATTGTTACATATCTTGTTATGTAGTTTTGAGGTGTTGTAAACACATGTTTGAAGTATCTATATATAGAGTTGCAAGTTGTGAGTTCCACTAGAGAGTCAATTATGAATGTCTAAGTATCGCTACTTGGTATGGTGTAGTTTAACTATGACAGAGCATGTGTTCTTGTGGTTTGCATTCTACCGCAAAAGAATATTTCACTCTATGGTTCTGAAGGTACAATACATGATGTTTGAAGAATCTTTGATATGATTTTGAGCAAGTTTTGTGGTCCACAGTGAAAGTTCCAGTTTGACAGATAAACTAAGTCAGCAACAGTTGATGATTGAGGATGACATGATAGTGTGATAAATGTGCGGTGAATTCTATTGTTTGGAATCTTTTTCTTTGTACTATTGTAGTTAGAGCTGACATGTGTGAATAAGATTCAAATGGTGTTTAGGTCTACAATGCATTTTGATGAATGTTTTTGGTTGACAAGCTACATGTTAATTAACTATATGATTTTTCTTAGCATGCCGACTTGATATAAAGATTCCAGGAAATATGAATATATATATGTGATCAATTTTGGTACTTGGAGAATAATGCACAAATGTAAGAGTGTGTGGGTGCTACAAGTGAAGTTGAATGAGTTTTTGAGAGTGAAAAAAGTAGAAGAGAAATCTTATTTTCATGTAGAAGTAGAGAAGTAAAATAGAGCAGTCAGAAATAAAGAGTTTTGAATCTATATTTTAGTGGTTCATTGGAGCTGCAATCATACATATATAGATGCAATTAGAGCAGTTCATTTTGGCAGTGAGCCATTTCCTTTCTTCTTTCTTTCTCTAGGCAATGAGCCTTCTTGCAGTGAACACTTCTTTTGGGCACTGAGCCCTAGACAATGAGCCCTAAGGTAGTGAGCCTCTATTTTAATTTGGTATTGTTCCTACATAATATATTGTGAGCTAACACTCACCATGGTTTTTCCCATTTTTTGGTTTTCTACATAAAAATCTTGGTGTTCAAATGTGTGAATGTAAGAGTGTGTGGGTGTGACAAGTGAAGTTGAATGCATTTTTTAGAGTGACAAAAGAAGAAGAAGAGAGATCTTATTTGCATGTAGAAGCAATGCAATAAAACAGAGCTGTCAGAAATGAAGAGTTTTGAATCTATATTTCATTGCTTCATTGGACCTACAATCATGCATATGTAGATGTAATCAGAGAAGTTCATTTTGGTAGTGAGCTATTTCCTTTCTTCTTTCTTTCTCTAGGTAGTGAGCCTTCTTGCAATGAGCAATTATTTTGGGCAGTGAGCCCTGGGTAGTGAGCCCTAAGACAATGAGCCTTTATTGTAATTTGGTATTGTTCCTACATAAAATATATTGTGAGCTAACACTCACCATGGTTTTTCCTAGTTTTGGGTTTTCGATATAAAAATCCTAGTGTTCATGTGTGATGGATTGTGGTTGTTTCTTCTGTGTTTAATTTTCCTTGTTATTGCATGTGGTCAATGGATTACTTGTTTAATAAGAAAGAGTTTTAACAGAGTATCGATTCACCCCCCTCCTTCTTAATACTTTGTGTGTACAACATAGGAATGGTATTAATAGATTAATTTTCATTGGTGGGCCCACATTAGAATTCAATCCTACTTGAATAATCTAGGGTATTATTGTGTTTGGTGTGTGTGTTTATTTGCACTTCCCTATTCCAAAATCTAAATCCTTTGAAAATTTGTGCATGTATGTGTGAAATATATTATTTGCAAAGTTGCACAAGATCAAGCTTCAAACTATCCCTAATAACCTTGTAATTATTCATTTTTATCCAAATCATAATCCAATCCCCTTCATCCTAATCATCCAATTCTATCATCCTTAATCATCCTAATCATCTTAATCATCCATTTCATTCTAATCACCCATCCTAATCATCTCTAATCATTATCTTCATAATCCATTTCATCCTAATCATCCCTCTTATCGACCTCTTCCAAATCCAATCCAATCTAGCTTTATCTTTTTCATCCAAAACCAATCCAATCCAACTTCATCTTAATCTTCCTAATCCAATCCACCTCATCCCTAATCATCCTAATCACCATATCCACATCATCTCAGTCTATCCTTAATCCATCCCTAATCTATCATTTAGGACCCTAATCCTAATCAAGATTATCTAAATCCAATCAAGGTCCTAATCCTTATCCTAATAATCCTCCATCCATTTATCATCCTTAATCCACATTATAATCCATTATCCTAATCCAATCTCATCATTCATCCTTATGCTAATCATCCTTCATCCATTATCATCCTTAATCCACATCATAATCCCATTATCGAGCTTAACCCAATCCTCCATCATCATCTTGATCCAATCCTTTTATCCACCTAATCCTATTTCATCCAAATCCTAATCCAATCCATTTATCTCTCATCCAAATTCAATCATCCATTATCTATCCATTTCAATCAAGCATCCAATCCACAATACTTAATAAAAAATCATCCTTTGAAAATTCAATATTGGTTAAGGACTTAACCTCCTTCATACCCCATCAAATTTCATCCAAATCCTAATCATAATTGTTATCAGAAAATTGGAATGATTATCAATAGTATCAAATTAATCCAATAAACTCAATGGAAAATGAAATAATCAAGATCAAACAAACAAATAGAAAACCTTGCAAACCTCAATACTTCATAGCTTCCATTGGTCACCTATCTTGATCGATCTTGTGTATGAATATGGCCCTCAAAAAGTACACATCCTTGCTATTTCTTCAAGATGTCAATGGAGAAAGGCTATGATAATTCTTGCAATGAAGATGAGCTTCACAATAATGGTAATGGTAATAGTAACAAGTTCATCACAAGCAATGGAGGAATTTGGTGCCAAAGGCACACTGTAATTCTTGTAGAGTAAGGGTACTAAAAGCTTAGATGATTGAAATGGAAGAATAGGGTTCAATTTATAGACTCATGAGAGAGAACATCAATGGTATAGAAAAAAATAAGAAGATCAATAGTATAGAAGACTTGAGAGGATGTGCATGAATAGAAAGAAGACAAGTGTCACACAAAAAGCTATTTTGTTTGAGTTAACTACTTTCTTTTATAAAGATAAGAATTGATTTTATAAAGTAGAAAGCTTTTTTCTAATTTAAGAGTTGTTGGTAAAAAAAATTGATTAAATCAATTAACTCAACTTGTGATTTTCTTTTTGCATGATTTGAGAGAAATTAAATAATAAATTATTTAATTTTGTGTGCATGAAGAAGAAGATTTATTTTTAGAAGATTTAGAAGATTTTTGAGGAATTTGAAGATAAGAAAGCAAATTAAATAAATAAATTTATTTAATTGTTTGTGCATGCTTTGGAAGAATAAATAAAATATTTGATTATATTTTATTTTTAGAGATTGAGAGAATTTAAATAAATTTGATTGATTTTTTTAAATTTCGAGGAATAAGCGATTTAATTAAATAATGAAAATTATTTAATTGCTTTGGAAGAATAAAGTTGACTTCTATGAAATTAATTAAATAAAGATAATTTATTCAATTAATGGGAGGGATATGAACCAAATAAATAAATTGATTTATTTATTTATTGATAGAAGAGTTAAATGGAATAAATATTAAGAATATTTATTTAGACAAAGTTGTGTCATTTTTAGGTGTATACATTTTGCCCCTCTTTGATGCAATGTGTTGTATCACATTGTTTCAAAGAATAAGATTTCTGATAATAATACATGTCTCAGTTTGCCCTTGGTATAGGTTTAACGACGGTAGGATGCCCCCTCAGGAGATTGGATGGGAAGAAGGATCGAAGGGCGTGAGACGGACAATCTCACGATGAAGAAGATAAAAAAAGGTTAGGGTGAAGAAATTGGTTGACGCGGAAGAAAAATGGGATTAAGAAAGGGTCGAGTGATATGTGATGCAAGATAAAATGATAACACACACAAGTAATCAAGCAAGTATGCACAAATGATACAAGAACAAATAAGGTATTGCCCCTGTCAAGTGGTAAACCAATGATTAAATGATAATGATTGACAATAGTGTCGTCATTGCGGGGAACGATATATCCCTAGATCAACATGATAGGCATGGGAAAGATATATCCCACTGATACTTATGATTGACTGAGTTGGTTTACAACGAGATTAGGATCAAGACCATTGATTGCGATTGGATAATTTCACAAGATTGACTTACTCGATTGGCATGGATTAAGGATGGAATTTCATTTGGATCACCGCTCAGATTGATTGGACAAGGATGAAAGATACAATGATAGATAGAAACTTGATTGATAGAAGAATGACTTGACTGAAGGACTCACAAGCTTATGTAAACTCTACCACTGCGAAAAAAATCTTTATTGATGGATGGTATATGGAATGCAATTGGATATGGATGGATGTATTATGGATGTAAAATGGATGCGGATATATGTCATCTTGTTATTGCAAGTATTTTGAAGTGCTTGTTTCATCATCAGGCGCTTTTTGTTTCTTTTCTCTTTTGAAATGTTGTAAGAAAATACAAGCATCTAGGTATAATTGATCTAAGATGACCTGATTATTGCTTACATGGATTTTGATATAACAACTTAATACAAGCATCTAGTCAAAATTAAATCTAGATGACCTGAGTACTTCTTGCATTTCAACAAACAAGGATTGCCCCTTTTCATGTTTAGAGCTATGGAGTCCTTGATGATCTTTTGCTGATCATGTCTTTAGACAAAAGTTGTCACATTACTAAAGATTAATCCACAAACAATAGACAAAGAAAATAATCATGCCCCCATCATAGCATCTCTAGCTTTTGGCATCCTTGAGTAGCGTAGAAAGACATGAGAAAAAAAATCAAGACTTTGTAAGTTAACCTGATCACTAACACAAAACATTCTTGCATTAGATGTGTTTTCTTGCCATAATTTAGATAGAATCATTTAGGGTGCTTTGGGTACTTGCTTGCTTTGCTTTGGATAGGTTGATGTTTTACGTCAAAACTTCTATTTTTTGAAAGCGGGCTTTGTTGCGCTTGCATTCCTAGTGAAAGGTATCACAATCCTTACTGGTGTCCTCGGTGAATAATGTGGCACTGCAAAATTTGACTCCTTAACCAGGTCGAGGACTTGCCCCCAATCAAGTAGAGGTATCTGGCTTATTATGGATGAACTAACAATGGATACAAATAAATAGACCCTAAGGGACTGACCTAGTGCCTCAAGGGCTCATTGCTAAATGGCCTTGCCTATGTGACGACACAGAGGCAACATAGTTCAGGGTGAACGTTGGTAGACCTAAGACCGAGGTGATAGAAAATGGTGTGGACTCAGATAGATAGAAGGACATATGACACGTGATGGGAAATGGAGCCTTCGGGGTGCATTGATAATGGCCTTGCCTATGTGACAATGCAGAGGAAACATAGTTTGACAATGGTACTAATGATGGGGTTGTAGACGATTTGCTTTTTTTGGGATCTTTGAGATTTTGCTAATGTTTTGATGTTTTGTGGGATTTTTTGAAGGGGAACTTGGATAGCCTAAATGCTGGACACTGATGACAAGGGAACACCATGGATAGGTAAATGGATGGGTGATAATGGATAATAGATGTATAGGTAGTAAGGAAATAAGGATGTGATATCAAGGACTATGTCGCATAGGAATAACATGCCCCATTGTAGGTAGGATATTTAGGATTTTTCATGACAATGCTTATAACGATAGGAGGATGAGAGGATAGGATTGGATTTGCGTGGTTTGGAGGGATAAGGTATGTCAAGAGACATCCAAAACATTTGTCAACATTATGCCCCCAATCTTTGTCAAGATAAAAAAAAAATAGAGGAAGGGAAGATTAGGATGGATGGATTCGACAGGATAGGTATGTAATGGATAGAAGGATAGGATAGGAAATGGTAGGAGAAAAGTGATATGTCAATGAGACAAGGTGCCTCCAAGGTAAATGACATAGAAGATCAACCTACACATGATGCCTGTTTGTCAGGTTTTCATCATGGTACTTATCTAAGGCACATGTTTGCCAAATTTTCACCATTTGGACAAAGGGATTTCTCTTTACTTTTTTCATTTTTTTTTTTGAATATTTGGATAGGATAGGTGCATATGGATGAGAAGGACTCAAATATCTAGCTCCATGAAGGTGATAGTGTCCTGCTAGAAATGCATGTCATCATACGGATCATGCCAAATGTCGCTATGCTCATAGATGTTGGTAAGGATCACACAAAAGGAAGACAGAGTAGGTAGATAGCAGATTATGGAAGGTACAATAGTGGGCTATGATGTGGATTATGTAAGACTTATGCAAGGATGGAGGAAAGTCTTATGCAAAAGCATGGACCATAGGAATATGATGGGGAAGATATGTAGGATAATAGTGGAAGGGGAGATGGAGGTATATGGAAGTGTCATGGGATGGAAGGGAACCATGACCAATCGTTGCTCATACCGTGATAAACATTGAATATTATGATGAAGCAATGGAGATTTTTGCTTGGTGGATGAATGATTTAGGACTTTAGGGACCCACATAGACTTAGTATACTTCTAATTTTTTCTTGTCATGTGGGATGGAGGGATTTGAGACTTTTGGATGGAATGGGATTTTTGGATGAAAAAGGAGAAAGTGGATGGTTGGGATGCCTCATTTAACTTGATGGGTTTTTGCTTAGGTACCCAAACCATTTTGCCTTTAGACTTCACTTGTGAAGGTATGGGATTAGGTGTATGTAGCTTGTGTGCAACTTTTGAGATAATTACTTGTTGCTTGGGGACCCACACCTTTTTTAGTTTTGCTTTGAGGTGTGTGGGTGTATGTAGCTTTTGACATAGATAATTCTTTGATCCTTGTCTTTTGTATCTCAAGGCATGAGGACCTTTAGGATGTTTGACTTTACAGGTAGAGGCATCCAAATTTTTGCTATTGAATTCTCTTGGGATGGTGGAAGTGGGGTTAGTGGAAGCTCTTTATTTAGACATGTGCATTTGTTGGCCATGATTAGGATATTTAGAGGATTTATGGATGGATGGATAAGGTGTTGGAAGAAGTAGTGGTAAAAGGCATGGAGGGAAGTTAGGAGTTGGAAGTAGCGGAGGTAGATTGGATGGTGGAAGGTGTATGGTCACATGCTTTTGGGATGTATACGATAAGGGAGGTGGAATGGCGACATACATTTTGGGGATATGATAGGGTTTGCGATAAAAATAGTGGATTTAGAAGGTATGGAGGAAGTACCAACATCTTTGAATTGTTCACCTTGGGGTAGGAATCCAAGGCCATAAGAGGGTGGAGGAACTTCGACATGGATAGGCTCCAAAGTACCTTGTTCATGAAGACCTAAGCCTTTACCTTGATAGTTCATATTTTGGAGTATGCAGTGGACAATGGGATTATGGGTGCTTTGGACACTAGCAGTGATCTCCTTATTTAATGAGGAAGGTGAGATAGAGGATAATGGTTATTGGTGTTCTAAGGAAAAACATTCATGCATGAAGGTAGTGAGACCAATGGGATAGGAAAATGGATTTGCAACTTGGTCGATAATGGATTGTGGAGGATCGTTAGGAGCTTGATTATCATTATGCTTACTAAGGTCCAAGTTATTGGTTTGATCATCTATGTGCACTTGGGAGGCAAGTGTCTCATCAAGGAAAGTGGGTATTGTTGGATCATGGATATGACTAGGTGGAGGATGGATATATGGGGTGATATGCTCATGACCATGGGATGCATGAAGTTGGCTGAGAGGATCATCACAATTTTCTTGATCATAGATAGGCTCTTGATCGTAGATGGGATCTTGATCATGGATAGGATTAAGCATTATGGGATCAATGTGCTCATGTATAGGTTCTTCATCAACAATAATATCTTGATCATAGAACAGATATAGGTTATGGGTGGGTTAGATTTGGATTTCTTTCTCATGTATGGGTATAGGATCAAGTTGCTCATGGACAGCTTCTTCATAGGGAATATCTTGATCTTGGAAAAGATATAGTTTATGGATGGGTTGGATGGAGGTGCTTTGATCTTGATTTAGATAAAGAGTGGATGTTTCCTCATGCTCTAGAGTGTACTCTTGACATAACTCTTGATTTTCTTGGATTGAAGTGTGTGACTCTTGGATAAGCTCGATAGGTTCTAGATGGTTAACAACATGAGGGTACGATGGACCTTGACTTTGGTTCATGATTAGAGGTTCTTCAATAAGCTTGAGGGGTTGTGGATTATATGACGAGGTTGTAGGATTTGACATGGTGTTGGAAGAATCTTTTGTAAGTTCAAGGGTAGGAATTTGGGGACATGGTTGACTCCTTGCTAATAGCCCTTGGATCACATCATTTGTAGGTGTATGGGTATATGAATGAGGTAATGGATGAGTGGATTTGGAGTTCTCCATGGATTTTTTTTTTCTTTTAGATTTTGTAAAGAGTCTTTCCATGAAATCATTGAAGGACTCCTTGGTTGATTGATTGGAGCTTGGGGAACTTGATGGTGGTGTTGGTGTAGAACTGGTATGCTTTGGGATATGTGTTCTAAGAGATGGTGAAGGAAGACTAGTAGACGGATTGGTATATGATTTCCAAATTGAGGTGGGACTTCCCTTGTCAAGAATATCATTAAGATGAATAAAGAATGAATAGTTTTGGTGTGAAACATAGCTAGTACTGGCATGCTCATGTTGGGAGGGATTTGGTTCACTTGGATCATCTTCTTCCCTATATTTGTCAAACTTGGGCACATTAAAAAAAAGGGGGAAGGTATGTTGGCCAAGATTTTATCAGATGGATAAGGATATATGCCCTATGGAAAATATTGCTTTTTGGAAGATTCAGTTTGTAAGATTGGTAGCTGATGTTGTATGGCTTGGAGTTCTTGAGCTAGTGCTTCTAATTAGTTTGTCATATCCTTAGAAACTGACATAAGACTGAAATGGGTACCCAAAAAGGTTGAAAATTTTCTCTCAAAAGACTAGGAAATGCTCACTGTTGTGGATGTGCAACAATAAATGCACCAAAACAAAGGATAAAAGTGCAGCAGGTTGATGTACATGCATAGCTCTGGTGAATGTTAAAAGTGTAATAACATATGACAAATGCACAAAAATTCATAGTAAATGCATAGCAGGTTGACACAGATGCGCAACTCTGTAAGATAAATTCACAGCTCTGGTTTCTTGAATGTTTTTGCAATTTTCTTGGCACATTTTTTGATATTTTTGGTTTCTCTTGTTTGAAAGTTGGTCTTTTTGATCTGATTTTCTCAATTATCGCAACTAAGACACAACAAACAAAAAGAATTTTTTTATGATTTTTGATCTTTTTTTTGTAATTTTTGGACTCTTTTTGACTAAAATGTAAGTACAAATCCTAGGTTGGATGGGACAATATAAACTGAATTCTCACTATTTCTAATTGAGACATCTTTGGGAGGTGATAATCACCCTACCCTGCACTAGCTTATAGGGTTTTTTGGCTACTAAAAATAAAGGATGATTAGTAAGTGCAACCATTCGAGTGGTCATACGTGTGGCAGTGCTACTCCCCATTATGGAGTCTCTCAACCTTCAAGGGTTACGCCTTGGAGGGTTTTGGGGGAGGTTGGCTGTCAGTATAACAAAACAACACTCATTGTTTGAAGCTTTCACTCCAAACACAATTTATTTATAGTGGCTAGTCATAATTTGTCTTTAGCTTGTTATCACTTAAGGTCATTCCCACTTGGATGGAAGGATATCCAAGGGTAGGCCTCTCTAAAGGAAACACATGCGAAATGATAGGTTTGTCATTTTGGTCACCCAAAAGAGGGGAGAGCACAGGCCTACTATCATTCCAAAAACATGAAAGACAATGGTTCTTTTCCCCTAGTTAAAATGAAAAAGACTAAATGAGTTATGCTACTTAGGCACACACATGATTTGTTAACTTTGAAAAGAAGCAAATAGATAGCAATGATTCAATTTTATATTCGTCTAGTAGGGACTATCTTTGAGTTGTTGATGCAACAAGATCAAATTACAATCCTCCTAGTTAGATCTAAATGAGATTTTGCATGAACAAACCATTTACTTTCTGTTAGTGCCTGAATTGACTGGTAGTTTTTTGAGCATTTTTCATTCAAGCACTCTCCCTAAGTATCCAAAAAATGTTCTAAGTGATGGACCTCCTCAGCATTTTTCAGCTGCATCATCATATTTTCTTGAGGAGGAGGTCATCATCATCATGTTTGTTTCGATGAAGGTCAGCATCATCATGTTCTCCGTCGGCCGGTTTCTCATCGTCATCATCATATTGAAGCATCGGGTGATGTTTGGTTTTTATCCTGATGATGCTGACGAGCTACAGTGCGCCCTGATCTGCTTGCGAGGGTGATTTTTCAAAGTATCCGGTGATCTCCCATTTATCACCTTGCCCAGACATGATGATGATGTTGCCCCGTTATTCTGAAGGGGTTATTCTCTAAGTTGTTCGACCTGACTTGCTTTTTCTTAAGGGTCGTCATCATCATCATATTTCCAGTTATCACCGTGTTGCTCGCGGGGCTCATCATATTTTTTGCCTTCATGATATTTCGCCGGGGTGATATTTTTATCATCGGGTGATCTTGGTTATGATCATCCTGATGATGTTGTTGAAGAGTTCTAAGTGCGACCCGATATTCACTGGGGTCATCATATTTTGAACGTCAGGATGATCTTAGTCAATATCATCCTGATGATGTTGTATCACTTCTTGTTCGATTGTTTGGTCATCCTGATGATGCTGACGTCATCCTTATATCAGGGTGATATCTTTCTTTCTGCCTATCTGCATCATGATATTTTCGAAGGAGGGGGTGATATCTTCATATCACTCGAGTGTGTTTGTTCCAGCATCATGATGATGCTGATATCAAGGAGATATCCGCTTGCCGGCTTCGTGCGCTATCTAGAGGGGGTGATCTTTTCGAGCATCATCATATTCATCTATCGCCCCGATCTTACAGAGGAGCTACAGTGCAACCTGATATTTGCACATCAGGATGATATTTCCAAATATCCGGTTGTCTTACGAATATCATCCTGATGTTAATATGATGATGACGTCATCAAGGTCCAGGGGGTCATATTTCTAACACTGATCATCTTGAGGAGACCTCCCGATATTTGCAAACATGATGATGACGTCATCCGGATATGAGGAGGTGCGCAGTAGGCAGATATGATGATGACGTCAGCAGGATATGATGATGATGTCATCAGGATGTTCATCGGCCAGACTTTTGGTATAAGCTCAGCAGGAGGATGTTCCTCCGATGGATCCGGTTGTGCCGATGAAGGCGAATATCATGCAGTTTGTATTGCGAATATGATGCTGACGTCAGGGTGATATTTCGGGCAACAGGATATCATGCTGCTGGAGGATGATGATGATGAAGTCTTATACTAGTGTCGTCAGGAGCAAAAGCACCGACATGATATATGCTCATGACCTAGTATATAAAGTGTCAAAGAGGTCATCGCGGGGTGCATGTGGGATAATGTTATCCTGCATATTCGAAATATCATGATGATGAATCTCGGCGGGAAATGTTTGCGATTAACTGTCTGATGTTCTTCCCAAGGCCGCGGGTTGGTGCGCCATCAATGGCGATTGTTGCAGAGGTATGGGCGATGGCGTGGGCTGATCTAGTACCCGGTTGAAGATCTGGATCCCTAGGCGGTGGCGCAGGGCTCGAAAAATCTTCCTGTCTCCTCCCCTACCTGCTGCATTAATGTTTGAGCGCCATTTTCATGATACTGTATATCTGGCGGGCTTTTTGGTCAACCTGGTAGTTAATGCTGAATACACCCTCCTGCTATATAATGCAGACGGTGTTATTCATTCAAGGTTGTTGAAAGTTGTGGATTTTTGGCTCTGTAATCCAAAACCAGCTGATCTGGTTGCTCTGTACAGCTTGATCTTGTGAGTTTATGTATCTCCTGTTGTAGGACTTGGCATGAATCCACTGGTTTCATGGTTGATCTTATATGAGTAATGCTATCTTAGCATGTGTTGTGTTAATTCTGTCTCTAGTATTGCATGTATTCTTCTTCTGGATCTGGATATTTGTGTGATGTTTAGATTCTAGAGCATAGAATTCCTATGTTAAATGTCTGATCTTTTAACCTCTGCTCAAGGGGCAGATTAAACTGTTTTCAGGTTGAACATTGGGAAGGGTATACTGCAGTAGGGATGCCATAAGTAGAGATAGCTCAACACTCTATATTGGGAGATATCTGTAAGGCAGATATCATGTGTATCCCCCTGAAATCTAGTTTTAGATATTTATGCTGATCATTCACAGGTGTATGTCTACCGACTCCAAGCCCTGGATAGGCACCAATCATGCTGTGTTCTTGTGTTATACACCATGTCCAGCTTTGCATCCAAATTCATATCAAAACATTTCATACTTCCACCTGTTAGTTGTAGGAGTAGGATTAGGAACCCCCTGCATGCTCTCATACCCAACCAGACATCATGTCCAAGAATGTTGCCAGCCTTGTGATCTATCATGCAGATCTTGGTCCATACATGAGAGCATTCTGCCTGTTGTTGTCAAGTTAGATCTTTCTATCTTTGAGCTAGTCAAGGTTACATCTTGAGTTATAGGGATACCCCCTGTTGACACTCATTTTGACCAGGGGTTGATTTGTCATGATCAGGAGGTTTCTTCATTTGAAGCCTTTATCTTCTTGCCCATTTTTTCTAAGTGTTGGACCTCCTCAGCATTTTTCAACTGCAGCATCATGTTTTCCTGAGGAGGAGGTCATCATCATCATCTTGTCTTCGTTGGTCTGCATCATCATGTTCTTCGTCGACTGGGTTTTTCATCGTCATCATCATATTCAGTCATCGGGTGATGTTTGGTTTTTATCATGATGATGCTGCCGAGCTACAGTGCGCCCTGATCTGCTTGCGAGGGTGATGTTTCAAAGTCTCCAGTGATCTTCCATTTATCACCTTGCGCGAGCATGATGATGATGTTGCTTATTCTTTGAATTGCTCGACCTAACTTGTTTTTTCCTAAGGGTCGTGTTCATCATCATCATATTTTCAGTTATCATCCTGCTGCTTGTGGAGGTCATCATATTTTCTGCCTTCATGATATTTCGCCGGGGTGATATTTTTATCATCGGGTGATCTTGGTTAACATCATCCTGATGATGTTGTTGAAGAGTTGTAATTGCGACCCGATATTCACTAGGGTCATCATATTTTGGAACGTCAGGATGATCTTAGTCAATATCATCCTGATGATGTTGTATCACTTCCTTTTCTTTGTTTCTCATCCTGATGATGCTGACGTCATCCGTATATCAGGGTGATATTTTTCTTTCTGCCTATCTGCATCATGATATTCGCGAAGGAGGGGGTGATATTTTCATATCACCCAGATATATGTTTGTTCGAACATCATGATGATGTTGATATTAAGGAGATATCCGCCTGCTAGCTTCGCGCATTATCTACTGAGGGTGATCTTTTCAAGCAGCATCATCATATTCAGTTATCGCCCCGATCTTATAGAGGAGCTACAGTGCAACCTGATATTTGAACATCAGGAGGATATTTCCAAATATCCGGTTGTCTTCCGAATATCATGATGATGTAAATATGATGATGACATCATCAAGGTCCGCGGGGGTCATATTTCTAACAACTGATCATCTTGAAGAGACCTCCTGATATTTGCAAACATGATGATGATGTCATCCGGATGTGAGGAGGTGCGCAGTAGGCGGATATGATGATGACGTCAGCAGGATATGATGATGACGTCATCAGGATGTTCATCGGCCAGACTTTTGTTATAAGCTCAGCAGGAGGATGTTCCTCCGAAGGATCAGGTTGTGCCGATTATCATGAAGGTTATATTTCAAATATCATGATGACGTCAGGATGATTTTTCGAACAACAGGATATCATGCTGCTGGAAGATGATGATGATGAAGTCTATACTAGTGTCGTCAGGAGCAAAAGCACCGACATGATATATGCTCATGACCTAGTATATAAGGTGTTATTGAGGTCATCGCGGGGTGCATGTGGGATATTGTTATCCTGCATTTTCAAATATCATGATGATGAGTCTCGGCGGGAAAAGCTTGCGATGGTCTGTTTGGTGATTTTCCCCAGGCCGCGGGTTGGTGCGCCATTAATGGCGATTGTTGCAGAGGTGTGGGCGATGGCGTGGGTCGATCTTGTACCCGACTGGAGGTGTCAATCAGCGGGCAGGCGCGCAGGGCTCGAGAAATCTTCCTGTCTCCTCCCCTACCTGCTGCATTCAAGTTTGGGCGCCAATCCGGTTGTGTTTGAGCGCCATTTTCATGATACTGTGTATCTGGCAAAATTTTGGTCAACGTTGTAATTAATTGCTGAGCACCTACCTGGCTGTTATAAGCAGGTTGTGTTGTTCATTTGTGGTTGTTGAAAGTTGATGATTTTGGCTCTGTAATGCATAACAAGCTGATCTGGTTGCTCTGTACAGCTTACCTGTGAGTTTATGTATCTCTTGTTGTTTGTTTTTGGCATGAACCCACTGATTTCATGATTAAACTTATATGAGAAATGCTGTTTGGCATGTGTTGTGTTAATTCTGTCTCCAGTATTGCATGTATCCTTCTTCTGAATCTGGATGTTTGGTAATGTTTAGATTCTAGAGCATAGAATTCCTGTGTTGAATGTCTGATCTTTTAACTTCTATTCAAGGGGTAGATTAAACTGTTTTCAGGTTGAACATTGGGAGGGATATACTGCAGTAGGGATACCATAAGTAGAGATAACCTAACACTTTGTATTGGGAGATGCCTGTAAGGCAGGTATCACATAGATCCCCTTGAAATCCAGTTTTAGTTGCTTATGCTGATCATTCACAGGTGTATGTCTATTGACTCCAGGCCCTGGATAGGCACCAATCAGGCTTTGTTTTGTGTTATAACCATATCCAGCTTTGCATCCACACTTAAACTCCAAAGCAAAATCTAAAACCAACATTAGGACATTAGAGTTAGTTTTAGGAACCTCAGTCCTCTGTCTACAACTGTAAATAGGCCCAAAGCTAGCCCCTTTGCCCTTATCTTTCAGTTTTGGTCTACTTACAGGAGGACTATCTGCTTTCTGTCAACATCCCAGCCTTGCACGCATATCCTCATGGATGTTGAGTAGGGAATACCCCCTAGGTCTTGCAGAGCCTGAAGAAGAAGAGGAGATAAAATATAGAGTCTATCTCCTATACTGTTGACCCCCTGGCCCAGAGCTCCTGTTGATCACTGATGGCTACCTTGTAGGGATATCTGGGAATAAGCATCCAGTCTGGGAAAAAGTCAACACCCCCCTTGGTGCGGCAGAACCAGAAGTGAAGAGGAGGAGCTCACGCAACCTCATGTATTCAGTTGGCTGAATCGGCCTGTGCATTAGAACTAGCAATCCCTAATGCTGATTCAAAGAATGTCAACAAAATGGCGACTCCGCTGGGGAGATCAATGTCATATCCATGAAAGTTTGAGTCCACAAGATTAAAAAAATCAGACCTGGAAACTGTTTGTTGCAGCAGAGAAAAAAGGTTGTATATGTGACTCTGCTGGTGGATGACCCAGAAAGAAAGAAATCAATTTGCAGCTTCAGCTTGTTTGAAGCTCATTCCTCTTCAAGGAGGTGGCGACTCTGCATCAAAGAACCTGATAAAAGAACAAAATCAGTTAGAGAAGAATTTGCAGCGTCTGCAACATATCCAGGTATTTCATATTATTTGACAGATTCCCTATTTGGTGAGAAAGCACTGGTTAAAAGGGAACATTGGTGAAAACAGAGCTTGCATGCTTTTATTAGAACTTACACTGTATTTCAAAGGGCATGCAATGTTGTTCAAAAGACTCATTTAAAGGACTTTAGGAAAGTTTGAAAAAATAGCCTAAACTTTGAGTGCCTAAAGTCATTGTTTGTAGAAAATCTGAGTAGAGAGGAGGGTTGCAATAACGTAAAGGATGTATTGTCTGCCTATGCACCCTTGTGAAGGGTCAAATGCAAAAATGTATAACAGTCAGTCCCAACAATGTAATAAAAGAAGTTTCAACATAGACAGATATAAGCCCATAGATTTCAGTGGCATTTGTGGCTATCCAAATGCCTTTCCACCTAAAATCAGAAATTTTTTGCCTAAATTTGAGGGTATAAAGGATGAATCAGCTGAGAGACACTTGCAACAGTTTATGAATGTGATAGATGACTTTGAGATTGACCA
Source organism: Cunninghamia lanceolata (assembly GCA_027924645.1). Classification (NCBI taxonomy): domain Eukaryota; kingdom Viridiplantae; phylum Streptophyta; class Pinopsida; order Cupressales; family Cupressaceae; genus Cunninghamia; species Cunninghamia lanceolata. The sequence goes on from BSBN01000655.1 coordinate 13,945,181, forward strand.
TGAGGATGTGGTTATGAGATTATTTGTTCAATCTCTAGATGAAGATGCAAGGGACTGGTTTTCCTACCTTCCAGCTCACTCTGTCAACTCTTGGCATGGTTTTAAATTTGCATTTCTAGTACAGTATGGTGAAAGAGTTTCTGAATATGCAGCTATTAGTGACTTCATGTACATCCATATTGAAGAAGATGAGTTGATCCCAGCCTTTAACCTCAGATTTATGAGGGCATTGAATAGAATTCTAGAATGCATGAGACCTAATGATGCACTGTGCTTAGTTACCTACTTGGGAGCCTTTGATGGGAAAATGAGTTACAGATTAAGAGACAAGGAGCCCACCACATTGCATCAGGCACATCAGTTTGCATTAGATATTGAAAACAATTGGAGGTATGGAATACAAAAGGGTTATTTCTCTGAAAATTTTTGTTGTCCTGCAGCCCCCAGTGTTAATGAAGGATTTAACTCCGGTATTGACATTGAATGTCATAGCACTCACACCCCTATCGTCCCATTTTTTGCATCATTCCAAGTAGATGATGTTTCTATCATAGAGGAGGATGTCCTTTTTTGCCCAACAAGTGAAGTTGAAAATAATAATTTTTCAAGTAAAATTTGCATACCAGTCCTAAGCAAAGAGCCTTCATGTTTAAATGATCCAGTTGTGCAGAGTTGTGATCATATGGATCAAGAATCAATATCAGTTTCATCAGGAAGCATTGGAGGGCTGGAAAATGATGCAGATTGTTCAACTTCAGAGTGCATTGAAACAGTAGCAATCTTGTATATGGGGCAATCAGTTGATAAAAATGATATCCATGACCAGTGCATGGATCAGGTTTGTTTTTCTTATGACTCTGGATCTGATAGTAATGAAGAAGAATTGGAATGTCATGAAGAAGAAGCAGAGGCCTTTGCAGTGAGTGTTAATCCCCTTTATGATGAGCCTGCTGATGTATATGATGTTGTGAGTCTTGACTTTCAGTGGTGCAGGATTAACCCTTTGTTTGAGGATGATGATACTGATTTGCAAACTGTGAATAATGAATGTTCATCATCACCTGATTCAGACATGTGCAACATTGGGTGTGTGGATCAGGTTTTGTTTTCAAAATCAGTAGATATTAGGGGTCTCATATTTTCTGAGTATTTTGAATTGTTGGATCAGCTGGATGAGTACCTGATAATGTGCAGTAGCCAGATAAATGATGAAGAATGCCAAGAGCAATATGATGTACTGTCTGAGGGACATAACATACATGTGTTGCCTAATGTTGAAGAATATTATGTGTATGGTTACATGTCTACTTCTGAAATCCAAAATGACAGAGCTGAAAATAATGGTGGCAAGCTTTCAAAACTGGTGGAATATCTTTTTAAGCAGGTGACATTATGGGCAGATTATGCCAATCTTTTCAGTTGGGATTGGGATCTTTCAGCTTGGAATCAGGCATTTGACAAGAAAAAATTATGGTTCTTCCTTTTTGGTTGCCCGGGGCCGCCAAAATGATGTTTAAAAATAATGAGTTTGGTGATGCAGATCATGATAACTTCATGACTCTATGCCCAATGGATAAGGGACTGGTCTGCTTCCCGGAGATCTGGAGTTCTCGCTGCAGTCTTGCACCTGCACGTCCCCAGACAGAGCCACTGTTAGTGCCTGAATTGACTGGTAGTTTTTTGAGCATTTTTCATTCAGGCACTCTCCCTAAGTATCCAAAAAATGTTCTAAGTGATGGACCTCCTCAGCATTTTTCAGCTGCATCATCATATTTTCTTGAGGAGGAGGTCATCATCATCATGTTTGTTTCGATGAAGGTCAGCATCATCATGTTCTCCGTCGGCCGGTTTCTCATCGTCATCATCATATTGAAGCATCGGGTGATGTTTGGTTTTTATCCTGATGATGCTGACGAGCTACAGTGCGCCCTGATCTGCTTGCGAGGATGATTTTTCAAAGTATCCGGTGATCTCCCATTTATCACCTTGCCCAGACATGATGATGATGTTGCCCCATTATCCTGAAGGGGTTATTCTCTAAGTTGTTCGACCTGACTTGCTTTTTCTTAAGGGTTGTCATCATCATCATATTTCCAGTTATCACCGTGTTGCTCGCGGGGCTCATCATATTTTTTGCCTTCATGATATTTTGCCGGGGTGATATTTTTATCATCGGGTGATCTTGGTTATGATCATCCTGATGATGTTGTTGAAGAGTTCTAAGTGCGACCCGATATTCACTGGGGTCATCATATTTTGAACGTCAGGATGATCTTAGTCAATATCATCCTGATGATGTTGTATCACTTCTTGTTCGATTGTTTGGTCATCCTGATGATGCTGACGTCATCCTTTTATCAGGGTGATATCTTTCTTTCTGCCTATCTGCATCATGATATTTTCGAAGGAGGGGGTGATATCTTCATATCACTCGAGTGTGTTTGTTCCAGCATCATGATGATGCTGATATCAAGGAGATATCCGCTTGCCGGCTTCATGCGCTATCTAGAGGGGGTGATCTTTTCGAGCATCATCATATTCATCTATCGCCCCGATCTTACAGAGGAGCTACAGTGCAACCTGATATTTGCACATCAGGATGATATTTCCAAATATCCAGTTGTCTTACGAATATCATCCTGATGTTAATATGATGATGACGTCATCAAGGTCCGGGGGGTCATATTTCTAACACTGATCATCTTGAGGAGACCTCCCGATATTTGCAAACATGATGATGACGTCATCCGGATATGAGGAGGTGCACAGTAGGCAGATATGATGATGACGTCAGCAGGATATGATGATGATGTCATCAGGATGTTCATCGGCCAGACTTTTGGTATAAGCTCAGCAGGAGGATGTTCCTCCGATGGATCCGGTTGTGCTGATGAAGGCAAATATCATGCAGTTTGTATTGCGAATATGATGCTGACGTCAGGGTGATATTTCGGGCAACAGGATATCATGCTGCTGGAGGATGATGATGATGAAGTCTTATACTAGTGTCGTCAGGAGCAAAAGCACCGACATGATATATGCTCATGACCTAGTATATAAAGTGTCAAAGAGGTCATCGCGGGGTGCATGTGGGATAATGTTATCCTGCATATTCGAAATATCATGATGATGAATCTCGGCAGGAAATGTTTGCGATTAACTGTCTGATGTTCTTCCCAAGGCCGCGGGTTGGTGCGCCATCAATGGCGATTGTTGCAGAGGTATGGGTGATGGCGTGGGCTGATCTAGTACCCGGTTGAAGATCTGGATCCCTAGGTGGTGGCGCAGGGCTCAAAAAATCTTCCTGTCTCCTCCCCTACCTGCTGCATTAATGTTTGAGCGCCATTTTCATGATACTGTATATCTGGCGGGCTTTTTGGTCAACCTGGTAGTTAATACTGAATACACCCTCCTGCTATATAATGCAGACGGTGTTATTCATTCAAGGTTGTTGAAAGTTGTGGATTTTTGGCTCTGTAATCCAAAACCAGCTGATCTGGTTGCTCTGTACAGCTTGATCTTGTGAGTTTATGTATCTCCTGTTGTAGGACTTGGCATGAATCCACTGGTTTCATGGTTGATCTTATATGAGTAATGCTATCTTAGCATGTGTTGTGTTAATTCTGTCTCCAGTATTGCATGTATTCTTCTTCTGGATCTGGATATTTGTGTGATGTTTAGATTCTAGAGCATAGAATTCCTATGTTGAATGTCTGATCTTTTAACCTCTGCTCAAGGGGCAGATTAAACTGTTTTCAGGTTGAACATTGGGAAGGGTATACTGCAGTAGGGATGCCATAAGTAGAGATAGCTCAACACTCTATATTGGGAGATATCTGTAAGGCAGATATCATGTGTATCCCCCTGAAATCCAGTTTTAGATATTTATGCTGATCATTCACAGGTGTATGTCTATCGACTCCAAGCCCTGGATAGGCACCAATCATGCTGTGTTCTTGTGTTATACACCATGTCCAGCTTTGCATCCAAATTCATATCAAAACATTTCATACTTCCACCTGTTAGTTGTAGGAGTAGGATTAGGAACCCCCTGCATGCTCTCATACCCAACCAGACATCATGTCCAAGAATGTTGCCAGCCTTGTGATCTATCATGCAGATCTTGGTCCATACATGAGAGCATTCTGCCTGTTGTTGTCAAGTTAGATCTTTCTATCTTTGAGCTAGTCAAGGTTACATCTTGAGTTATAGGGATACCCCCCTTGGTGCGGCAGAACCAGAAGTGAAGGGGAGGAGCTCACGCAACCTCCTGTATTCAGTTGGCTGAATCTGCCTGTGCATTAGAACTGGCAATCCCTAATGCTGATTCAAAGAATGTCAACACTTTCCTTTGGCTAATTAGATCTAGAGATGATTTAACAAATGTAGCTATATGACTAAACCAACCCCTAACCTACAAGAATATCTGCGAATATTCCTACGAGAAATGTTAGCGTTAGCAAAAAATCACAAGAAATGACCCTAGGACCCTATCAGAACAAATGTGTAGTTATAGAGAATATATGCACAGAAATAGATCACAAATGCACAGAAACAAAGCACAAATGCACATTAATAGATGTGTTGAAAAAATGAACAAATGTGCAGAAAGAATGAACAAATGCGTAGAAATAGATGTGTTGAAAGAATGAATAATGCACAGAAAGAATGAACAAATGCGTAGAAACAACATTCTAAAAATTCAACAGAAAGTAGATGTACAACAGGATGGTACAGATGCACTACATGATGGAATAGATGCACTACAGGATGGAATAGATGAACTGCAAGATGGAACAAATGCGCAGATTGTTCAGATGCATTTATACAAAGAATAGATGCATGTTAGAAATGAACATATGCGCAAAATCCTCCTATGTACAGAACCTAACACACAAAAACATAGTTTTGAGGTTAAATTGGGGCAAGGCCCCACAGTGGGTGCCAAAAATGTTATAAAAAAATTGGAATGATTATCAATAGTTTCAAAGTAATCCAATAAACTCAATGGAAAAGGAAATAATCAAGATCAAACAAACAAAGACAAAACCTTGCAAACCTCAATACTTCATAGCTTCCATTGGTCGCCTATCTCGATCAATCTTGTGTATGAATATGGCCCTTAGAAAGCATACTTCCTTACTATTTCTTCAAGATGTCAATGGAGAATGGCTATGATAATTCTTGTAATTAAGATGTGATTCACAACAATGGTAATGGTAATGGTAACAAGTTGATTGCAAGCAACGGAAGAATTTTGTGCCAAAGGTGCACTGTAATTCCTATAGATTAAGGGTACTAAAAGCTTGGATGATTGAAATGGAAGAACAGGGTTCAATTTATAGACTCATGAGAGAGAAGATCAATGGTATAGAAAAAAATAAGAAGATCAACGGTATTGAAGACTTGAGAGGATGTGCGCGAATAGAAAGAAGACAAGTGTCACACAAAAAGTTGTTTTGTTTGAGTTAACTACTTTCTTTTATAAAGATAAGAATTGATTTCATAAATTAGAAAGTTTTTTTCGAATTTAAGAGTTGTTGATAAAAACAATATTGATTAAATTAATTAACTCAACTTGTGGTTTACTTTTTGCATGATTTGAGAGAAATTAAATAATAAATTATTTAATTTTGTGTGCTTGAAGAAGAAGATTTATTTTTAGAAGATTTGGAAGATTTTTGAGGAATTTGAAGATAAGAAAGCAAATTAAATAAATAAATTTATTTAATTGTTTGTGCATGATTTGGAAGAATAAATAAAATATTTGATTATATTTTATTTTTAGAGATTGAGAGAATTTAAATAAATTTGATTGATTTATTTAAATTTGGAGGAATAAGTGATTTAATTAAATAATGAAAATTATTTAATTGCTTTGGAAGAATAAAGTTGACTTCGATGAAATTAATTAAATAAAGATAATTTATTCAATTAATGGGAGGAATATGAACCAAATAAATAAATTGATTTATTTATTTATTGATATAAGAATTAAATGGAATAAATATTAAGAATATTTATTTAGACAGAGTCGTGTCATTTTTAGGTGTATACAATAATTATCCAAATCAAATATCAAAATCCTTCATCTAAATGTTCTATCCCTAATCCTATATCATCCACTTCAAATCAAATTAAAAATCAAGACCTTAAGTTGATCTCATTATTATCATCTAAACTTGCTTAAGAATGTAAGTCTATCTTAAGTACAGTTATCAAATCCAATCAATTCCTACTTAAGAACTTTGTATATCTTAAGTAGAAATCAAGTCAAATCCAATCCACTCTTGCTTAATAAATTTGTCTATCTTATGTATAGAGAATCATCCCTTATTCAATCAATTCAAATCATTCTAAGGTCTTGGAATTTGATCCCCAATCATCCATTATCTTATATCATCAAATCCCATCTCAATCAAATCCAAATCCCTATCTAAGCCTAATCCTAATCCAACATTTACAAGCATCATGAGTTGGTTTGACAAAATGGTTATGGAAGTTAAAACATCTAGGTCAAACCCCATTCCTCAAACCATATCTCAAATCTAACCCACATCACTATCATATCAACCTAATCCATGCACATATCCTAGTGCACCTTACAATTTAGCTAGAGATTGCACTAGTTATCCTACAAGATCACATCAAACACCCCTCACTCATCATTATGGTACCTTTGAGCAAGAAAACACTGGCCTAGTACAAGATCTTACAAATAATGTCTAGCCAAACTCAAAATCTTACGTGCACAATATTTAGCTATAAGTCCACCTCCTAATCCATCAATCCCTTCAATCCCTCCACCACAATATCCCTCCAACCCTCTTAATAGTAATCCATTAGTCCACATACCTCCCTATCCACCAATACCTTCAATCCCTCCAACCCTATTAATCTTCATCCATTAGTCCACATACCTCCTAATCCATCAATTCCTATAGTCCATCATTCATTAGCTTCCCCATCAAACCTTCCAAGCTCTCATCCATTAAGCCATTCCTTAACCTACCTAACTTCTGACCCATTAAACCATCCATATAATCCCAATATTAATCCATCCCATGAAGATAACCCTCAATATGCACTAAGATTGTAAGAATTTGCTAAAGATCTCGAAAAAATGGAGGTGGTTAGTTGTTACCTCAAAGCAAACCCAGACTATTTCTCCTTGTTCCTAGCTAAAAAAGGTGCCACGTTACCATCTAAATTTAGCATTTCCCAACTCAAGAGATAAAACCATTCACCATCCACCCATGAAGATTCTAATCCATTGACCAATGAAGCTAAGAAGGATTTGACCCAAGGACTATTACCAAGGAATCCAACACCACCGTGTAATCTAATGCCTATCCTTGAACCGACCAAAGAGCCTTCAAGTATATCATGCCTATCCCTCCATTATCATCATCTAGCCAATCACCTATCTATCCTATTGAAGAATCTAGTACCTTGAATCTAAGCCAAGATCCATCATGTGGCCATGTTGTTGAACATCCAAAGCTTATTGAGCACATCCAAGAAACTTCCACTCCTATCCAAACTCAAAAGCTATATTATGAATTAAATCCAGAGTATGATCAAACTTTCCCATCACCAAATCATGGTCAAAGGAATCCCATTCATCCCATCCATAACCAATATCAAACTCTTCACAGTAATCCTCTCCATGATTTAAGATATTAGCTATGATCAAGATCCTATCCATGAAAAACAAATCCAAATTCATCCCATCCAATATCAACATTACACTAACCATAGTAATCCTCTCTATGATCATGATATTATCTATTATAAAGATCTTATTCATGATGAGGAAACCCACACTACTCCTATCCATCATCCAATAACATCCACTTCCCAGGATGAGACACTTGGCCCCCAAGAAAACCTAGACAATCAAATAAATAACTTGGATCATATTACAATGCATCCTACCTCATCTCTTTCTCAATCCCACACCATCTCCTATCAATCCCTCATTATCTCATATTAATCCCATCCCAAATCCATCTCCCATTGTCCCTTTACCATTACCTATCAAGCCCATCCCAAATCCATCATCCTATCCCATTGGACCTCACACCTTCATCTATGGTGGTTCTCTCATAGAAGAGGAACAACTTCTATCCACCACCCATCCTCCCTCATCTAATAATGGACTCACTTCTTGTTTCCAAAACAAGAAACATCCCATAGCACATCACATGCTCCAAAACATGAATTATCAAGGAAAAAGCTTAGGCTTAAACATGAACAAGAAATATTGGAGCCCATCCATGTCCAAATCTATCCATAATTGCATGGCCTTGGCTATATATCCCAAGGAAAACAATCTACACATGTTGGTACCACTTGCACACCTCATAAGGCATCTTCTTCCAATCCCAAGATAGCTTCCCCTTATTACACCTCCAAATCATACGTCTCCATCCCTCCTCCATCTTATTTCATCCATCAATTAAAATATCCTCCCGTCAATAAATCCACTCTTCCTCCACTTCTCCCAACTCCCAATATTCCTATCCTCAAGTCTACTCATCCCTCCATCCACACATCTCGTTACCTTAAATCCCTAATCATGGCCAATCAATGCACACATCATCCAAACATGAAGTGATCAAAATGCATATGTGATTCAAAAATAAAAGTATGGATGCCTCCCCACATAAAGCAAAAAATCCACAAAATCCTAAGGACTATCATGTCGTAGCACATCAATACACAAAATCTAACACTAGTAGAATTTGGCAAATAAATGACTGTGTGACTAAAACTTTTAGTCACGACAACTAAAAATGACTAAGTTCTAGTGATTTTTTACAACACAATTATAAATGACTAATTAATGACTAATTTGATCATTGGGTAAAAAACACAACTAAATAATTAGTAACATATGATATTAAAGTGGGTAATTAAAAAAAAGAGGGAAACGTGAAGTTGAGCAAGTGATAAATTAAATTTTTGATTTTTGCAAGGAGGGAAACTTGCACAGGTTTCATTCTCTTTATTTTTTTGGCAAAAGGATTGAAACAACATGGGCTATTCTAAGATGGATGCCTTCTCTACTATTTTCTACTTTGAAGAGGAAGGTTGTAGTGTTTCTAGGCAGTTATCTGAGTTTCATTCAGCTAAGATCACGAGGCAACTTCATGGCAACATTTCTAAGCATTTTCAATCTTCATTTTTATGGTTGGTTGTTTCCTTTGCCTCTTTTCTATATTTTTCCATATTCCTGGGGTTGCTTTGTTTCATTTTTGAGTTGCAAAAGGTAAATAAGGGAGTGTTCTTTCTTCATGTTCTTGCATATCAATGTCTTCTTCATCCATTTGAAGGCTCTTTCCCTTATTCCCATGGGTTAGGGTTTTCTTTTGTGTTTGATATGCATTTTTAGTTTGAAATAATGCTTTGTAGAGCTCTGTTTTATGTATTATGGAGGCATCATTATGCAATAGAAGTTTTCAAATTCAAAACCCTTGCAATCTAGCCTTTGGACAATGTTTCAAATCATTATGCTTTGGGATCTAGGGTTTCAAGAGTGCAACAAAGAGACAATGGTTTTGTTTTAGGGATATTGGCTTGTTGCATTGCCATTAAAGCCATTGTGTTAGGTTCATTAAGGAGGCAGTAGTCATAAAAAATGGAGATCAATCTGTGCATCAAAATGAGGATCTAGTCTCTTTGATAAGGAATGGGAATCAAGTCACTGTGAGGGTTAGTGATTTTGTAGTGGTTGTGTGCATTAAATATATAAATTTTAATGAAGTGATTCTACCTTAAATGTAGGTCCATAGCTCCAAGAAGGCACATGTTGGTGTTTATCCAAGTCTACTATAGCAAGGCATCATCTAGTTTTGGCCAAACAATGATCCACTTTACACAGATATTGCTCTCAACAAAACCCCACCATTGATTCTAATGCTAAGTGATCCCTCAATCCGATATGTTCTAACAATGAGAGATTTTCCTTATGGGTAACTCTTTTTCAAGAAAAATCAAATATTTATTGAGTGGGATTATACTCTATAGACACAAGATATTAATGGTTTTATTGTTCATCTTTCGTGTTTTTTGTTCTTAAATTATTTTAGTGTTCTTCCTTCAAATTGATAAGATTATATATAATGTTTATTTCTACATGCAAATTAAACAAATACTTGGCTGATACTTTGCAGGTATGAAGTACTTACTGATAATTTGATGGACCTTTCCCATTTTCCATATGCACATGATGGGCTTCTTGTTAAGACATTTAGACCCATTGGTTTCAACAACAATGTATGTTCTTAGATTATCTTGTGTAAGTTTGTTTCACATTCTTTAAAATTAGAATTTTTCAAAATAGAAACCTTAGGAAGAGCTGTTGAAAATGGTAAAAGCTAGTAACATTGTGAATGTGATATTGTCTTAAGATTTTATAAAAATAAGTTTGGTAGTTTAACTAAGTTATTGTATTCTTTTAATGGCATATTAGATGCCCCAGAGACTAGGCAAGACATTGGATTTTCATGTAAGTAATCTAGACAAATCAGGTTTTGAAGGTGAATGTGAAATGGGCTCTGTAACATTTATAGCTCCTTGCATATTCATCATGAAAAACTTGCTTCCTCCATCCACAAAGGTAGAAGCCTCCCATGCCTATTTAAACAACTAAAATGATAAAGCAAATTCAAGGCTGATGTAATTATGTGTCCTATTTTTATTGGCAAAAATTGACCTTTGACTATTGAATTGAATGATATTTAAGGATAGCCGACTCCCAATCACTCCACTTAAGTATCATCCACTTCAATGGTCAAACAATCAATAGAAATTTTACACCTCATTTGCAACAAAAAAATGTAAATATTTGTCCTATTTTTACTGGTAAAAATGGACCTTTGACTGTTGAAGTGGATGATATTTAAGAATAGCCAACTGCCAATAAATCCTGCAATGCAACTTTTTATGGTGCATTCTTATCATCAATCACATGGTTTTGGTGTCTAAATCTTCTCTTGGATCCTAGCCCACAATTGTTGCATATAAGAAAAAGTAACAAAAACAAGATCCTTTGACAAGGATGTCATATGGAACATTGAATATGATAGTCCCATGCATTTCCAAAATATTATCATCATTCATTGATGGGAAATGTCATGGATTTGTGGCTCTTATGTTATCTTACTCTGTTAAAACATCTACATAGTCCTTCATTCATAGCCTATGCACCCTCTTCTTTTCAAGACCATTGTCCCCTTTGCATTCTATGACTACCATTTGCTGATTGATTTTCATGATAGAGCACAAGATTGGCAACGTTCTTGGACATATCTAACTAGTTAGGGATGAGAGTATGCAGGGGTCCTATTTCTACTCCTACAAACTAACAGGTTGGAATTATGAAATGATTTGTATTGATGTTTTGGATGTAAGACAGGGGGTTTTGGAGACATAACTACTACACAAGGGTAGACCGGTGCCTATCTTAGGGCAAGGAGTCAACTAGACGTATACAAGTGAATGATTTCATTCAAGTTTCAAGGGGTTAGGATTGATATTTGCCTTACAAACACCACCCAAGACTGAGTATTTAACTACCTCTACTTATGAATATCCTAGCTGACATACAATCTTCTTCATGCTTAACCTAAAATAGTTTAATCCACTCCTTGAATGGAAGTTAGAGATCAAGCATGCAATACATAAATCTATATTCTAGAATCTGAGGAACCCTTAGCAACTAGATTCAAAAGGAGCAGTGCATGTAGCAATGGAGACAAACAACTAAACACATGCAATAATGCATTTTTCATATAAAACAACAATGAAACTAAAAAAATATGCAACATGCATTCAAAATGCAACTAATAAACTCCAGAAGAGATAGAGCAACCAAGAAGCTCTGTTTTTGTTATTTCCCCAAAAATTTGCCCAAGTCTTCAACCTCTATGAATGAGTGACCCAATTCCTAGATATACCAAGAATGTACACACATCATTAATTACATTGGCATTTCAAAATTTCACTAGATACAATGCACCTTCAGAACGGCGCCAAGAACATTCAATGCAACCGTGAGAAGAAGAGGAAGGGGTAGGTGGGTTCAGGATGTGAGCCACTGACTAGAAATTTTCTCATCAAATATGGTAGCTAGTCTGTTATTCATTGACCATACCTCTACACTATTGCCATTAATGCCCAACCTACCAATTTCGGGATGCAGCAGTGGTTTGCATGTCCTTGAAGTTTTTTCCCGCCTGGAGAAGATGCAGTGAACACACAGAAATTCCTTCCTCAGGCATTCAAAATAGGGCCGTTGATTTCCTTCTTCCCGCTAAGATCTACAGCTCCAAATCACTTTGAAAAGTTGTCAGCCAATGAAAACATGCCACACATGTGTCTTTCTCTCCTTTGACTTTTCTCATCAAGACATACATTTTGCCTTTTCGCCCTTTTCTGCCTTTGTATATGCAAATGCATATACACACAACCGTAACACAGACAAGGCACGGACCCCAAATCTTCATAAAATAGATTGCAATCACTATCGGGTCCCGCCATTGTATCTTCATTCTTTGTATATCACTTTTTACATTGCACATACAAATGAAATATACATACAATACGGATTCCAACTTATTTATCAGTTGGATTGGAAGAACCCTTGAAATCCATCTTGTATCTTTTCCTTTTGTATATCGGCATATACAAGTCGCGGACCCCAAAATGATTATTCACCTTCATTTGATTCTCCAGTCAGGTCCAAGTTGTATGTCTTCTCCTTGCATATCGGCTTTGTATATCGCATATACAATGCGAACATACAAGCAAAAACCATATACAACCATACTTGTACATTGCCAACACTTCATTTCGGCATACACATGCAACCATTGTATATCCCATTGTATATGACCCTTTGTATGTCCAAACATACAATGCGAAACATACAAAGGAAAACTGCATACAAACATGCAATTGAACTTGTACCCGCCCCTTGTATGTGCGCTTGCATATTGCCTTTTGTATGTACACTTGGTGGGCCTCGGGCTTTGTATCGCTTTGCTTGTGTATAGACTAAAATATAATCTGCCTTGTATATTCCCTATGTATGTTCACCGTTTGTATGTGCCATCGGCCGTCGGAGAAACTACGAGATGATCTGCCGATGAGACTTGTCACGGTGATGACCCCCTTGTAGATTCTTTGCCTCTTGTATCTTTTCCATTGTATGTGTGAATATACAACACAATATACATGCAATCCTTTTATATACAAGCGCAGAATATTCGACGAATCTGTGATATACAACCATATATGTACACTTGGTGGGCCTCGGGCTTTGTATCGCTTTGCTTGTGTATAGACTAAAATATAATCTGCCTTGTATATTCCCTATGTATGTTCACCGTTTGTATGTGCCATCGGCCGTCGGAGAAACTACGAGATGATCTGCCGATGAGACTTGTCACGGTGATGACCCCCTTGTAGATTCTTTGCCTCTTGTATCTTTTCCATTGTATGTGTGAATATACAACACAATATACATGCAATCCTTTTATATACAAGCGCAGAATATTCGACGAATCTGTGATATACAACCAATTTTACACGCCCATAATTACACCTACAAGCCCGATATGCATACAAAGATGCATACAACCATTTTTTGCACTTTTTGAAGCTGATTTGATTTATTTTTTGGGCCCACCAATATACATTCATGCTTGCACATTCAAATGTACATACAAATAGCGATGCATATGCAAAGATACATACATGAAAAGTGAAGGCCTACAGACTTAGAATTTTTTTAGGTATTTTTTTTTAAAGATGCCTACGGATTCAAATGCTCGAAACCCAAACTTGTAGTAGGCACCAACATTGGCTCTGTCTGGGGATGCATGCCTCTTGTAGGCATGGTGAGAACCATAGATCTCTGGGATGCAGACCAAGCCTTATCCATTAGGCACAGAGTCAAAACTGCACCAACCTACATCACAAATCACACTTTTAAAATATACTTGGTGGCCCAGGGCCACCAAAAAGGAAGAACCAGTAGCCTCCTATGTCAAATACCCTATTTTCATCTGATTTCACTAGATCAAGCCTGAAGATACTGCCATGATCTGCCCACAAAAAACCTTATCATTTGCATATTCAAACATCTCATTGAGCTTGCCCCTGTCAGCACTGCCTTTGTCAATCTGCACTTGAAAATCAAGCATTAATCCACATAAACTATCATACCCTTCATCATCAGGCAATATGTGAATGTCATATTCATCAAACAATGCACATTCATATGACATATAACACTTATCATCATCTATATCAGTAATATGCATTGTAAAATGATCTCCTAGCTGGACTAAAAACTGAAAGCACTCAAAGTCCACCATATAGCTAGGAGCATCATGCCTCATTTTATCATAAGCTGGCATATCAAAGAAGAAGCTTTCATATTCAGATATGTGCACTTCATGCAAACAACCCTTAGCTGCACCAAATAGGAAAGGCTCAGACTCAGGCACATCTCTGCAATAACCTTCATGAAAAGTGTTGGTCTCTCTTTTATTAGGATGAAATTTAGAATCCTAATCAATAACAGTGCCTTGATTTTCACCATACTCAACTAGATCCTCATCATTATATGTATCATTTGCATAGAAGAAGGTTGATCGAAGTGTTTCAACTTCATTATAGTATGCCACGAGTTCATAGGCAGCCAAACATGCATTTTCATTACCAATGAATTCCTTGTGTGGAGGAGTATTAGCCTGTGTGTCATAAACAAAACTATAATCAAATAAAGAACAATCATGCTCAGCACTACTACTTGTTTCAATGTCCGATTGCTCTTCATCATCTCCATGTGTCTGAATAAAAGGCAATGATTCAAACATGGAATTGCTCCATTGTTTACTTATTTCTTCTCTATCTTGTGCACAATACTCACAATCATCTCCACAAATCCATTCAAACAAACATTCATTGCTGCCCATAACCTCATTATTGTTTTCAGAACCAAATACCTTAACCTTGAATTGGGAGTCATCATTGATCCTCTCATTGGCATCCTTCACTGGTGAACAATCCAATTGAGCATTGTTGCCATCACTGTGTTCAAACACAACATTCTCAACTTCTATCTTCTCATTTACACATTTGTCTTCAAATGATGCCATGATCACTTGGCCATTTGCATCCATACAACTACTATTCATACCAAAGCCTGTGGACATGGAATTCTATATGTTCATATCCCTCATTTTTTCTGTATTTTCTAAAAACCTGTATGTCATTTGTACACTTGTTATCTTGAATTCCCTCAACATTACAGTAGACCCCTTTTCAAAAGCTTCAAAATACATACCAATGCATGTTGGTGTATCAGGTCTGAAGTCTTCAGGGATTTGTGAAAGGGCAACTACAAATCTATAACTGAAATCAATACTGGGCTCTTCATCTTGTCTTCTAATTTCTATTAACCTTGCAACAAGATCAACAGGTTCTCTTGAAAATTCCTTTCTAAAACAGTCAACAAGTTCATCCCAATAGGCAAAGGATCTCTTTGGAAAGCGCAAATACCAATCTCTAGCTCCTGCATCAAAGGATCTAGCAAAAAACCTCATCCACATATCCTCATCTCTAAATGAGTTTTTCTCCATAAAGCTATGAAAGTTTTGGATATGTGCACCCCCATCACACACACTGTGTCCACTAAATTTAGGCATCTGATTATAAATCTGAGTAGACATACTTTCAACTTTATAATCAACCCATGAAAAATCTAATTGGTCATATAAGGGATCAAAAGGGATGACAAGAGGTTTAGCATTCTGATTGGCAGACACAATAGGGTTACTATTTAACTGAGCCTACCTAGCCTCTAAGGATATCAACTTATTCTTTATCTCTTCAATTTTTTTTACACAACATTTCATCCCCCTCTTGGCTGAGCATGGGTGCATACATATTTGGATTCATGAAAATTTCATTCTCAGACCTCTTATGTCTGCCTAAGACCTAGGGCTTCCCTTTGACATTTAACTTATGCAATAAAATAACAAATAGGAGTGGAAAGAAACCGTGTACCTTTTCTCATCTAGATGTTGAAGTCTTGAATAGAATTTTTTTATCACAACAACATACATTAGCGTTTCATGTGCACTGAGAACTTTTTGCAGAGTCGCCACCTCTCCATAGAGGATAAAACCTTCAAACAACTAAAAGCTCATCATAGAACAAATATTTTCTAAGTTCAT
The DNA here is from genome assembly GCA_027924645.1 of Cunninghamia lanceolata. Classification (NCBI taxonomy): domain Eukaryota; kingdom Viridiplantae; phylum Streptophyta; class Pinopsida; order Cupressales; family Cupressaceae; genus Cunninghamia; species Cunninghamia lanceolata. The sequence goes on from BSBN01000655.1 coordinate 13,961,434, forward strand.
TCCGCCAGCAGAGCACCATTACTCACATGAAAGAACTAGATATGCAGCAATGATTTCACACCATTTGACTCTCTTCCCCAGAAGAGTCGCCATTTTTTTTATGACTCGGATAGGTAAAAATAAAACTTTTACTTCAACTCCCCAGTAGAGTTGCCATTTCATTTGGTTCTTTCTCTCCGAATCAGCAGAGGGTTTGCCAGTTCTACTGCACAGGTAGATTCGGCCAACAAATACAGGAGGTTACATGAGCTGCATCCCCTTCACTTTTGGTTTTGCCGCACCAAGGGGGGTATCCCTATAGCTAAAGATTTAACTTTGACTCACCCAATGACAAAAGATTTAGCTTTACAACAACAGGCAAAATACTCTCATATTTGGACCAAAATTTTCATGATAGAGCACAAGTTTGGCAACGTTCTTGGACATATCTAATTGGTTAGGGATGAGAGTATGCAGGGGTCCTATTTCTACTCCTACAAACTAACAGGTTAGAATTATGAAATGATTTGTATTGATGTTTTGGAGACATAACTACTACACAAGGGTAGACCAGTGCCTATCTCAGGGCAAGGAGTCAACTAGACATATACAAGTGAATGATTTGCACTGGCATTCAAGTTTCAAGGGGTTAGGACTGGTATTTGCCTTACAAACACCAACCAAGACTGAGTATTTAGCTACCTCTACTTATGAATATTCCAGCTGACATACAATCTTCTTAATACTTAACCTAAAATAGTTTAATCCACTCCTTGAATGGAAGTCAGAGATCAAGCATGCAATACATAAATCTGTATTCTAGAATCTGAGGAACCCTTAGCAACTAGATTCAAAAGGAGCAGTGCATGCAACAATGGAGACAAACAACTAAACACATGCAATAATGCATTTTTCATATAAAACAACAATGAAACTGAAAAAATATGCAAAATGCATTCAAAATGCAACTCATAAACTCCAGAAGAGATAGAACAGCCACGAAGCTCTGTTTTTGTTATTTCCCCAAAAATTTGCCCAAGTCTTCAACCTCTATGAATGAGTGACCCAGTTCCTAGATATACTAAGAATGTGCACACATCATTGATTACATTGGCATTTTAAAATTTTGCCAGATACAATGCACCTTTAGAATGGCGCCAAGAACATTCAATGTAGCTATGAGAAGAAGAGGAAGGGGCAGGTGGGTTCAAGATGTGAACCGCCAACTAAAAATTTTCTCATCAAATATAGTAGCTGGTTTGTAATTCATCGACCATACCTCTGCACTATTGCCATTAATGCCCAACCTACTGATTTCGGGATGCAGCAGTGGTTCACGTGTCCTTGAAGTTTTTTCCCGCCTAGAGAAGATGTAGCGAACACACAGAAATTCCTTCCTTAGGCATTCAAAATAGGGCCATTGATTTCCTTCTTCCCGCTGAGATCTATGGCTCCAAATCACTTTGAAAAGTAACCGGCCAATGAAAATGTGCCACACAGGTATCTTTCTCTCCTTTGACTTTTCTCATCGTGACATACATTTTACCTTTTCGCCCTTTTCTTCCTTTGTATATGCAAATGCATAGACACACAACTGTAACACATACAAGGCACGTGTTAGTGCCTACGTAAACATTCAGGTTTTAGGTATTTAAATCTACAGGCCCCTTCACAAAAACCAGAAAAATTGCTAAGTCTATCGACCTCCATTTTATCATTAGTTGGCATGTATCTTTGTATATGCATTGGTGTTAGTATGTACATTTAAATGTACAAGTGCAGATATACATTGGCAGGCTTGAAGAAGTTCAATCGACTTTCAAAAAGGTGCAAAAAATGGTCGTATGCATTTTTGTATGCATATCAGGCTTGTATGTGTTATTTGGGTGCATTTTTGGACATACAATGGTGGAATATACATTGCAAATTCCTGGAATATTCTACAGTTGTATCAAGAGTATTGCATGCATATTGTGTTGTATGTTCGCATATACATAGGCGATATGTAAAAAGAAAAGATGCAAGGGTTATATACATTCACCACATACAAAGGAAACATACAAGGCAGATTGTATGTTACAAGATACAAAGCCAACATACAAGGAGAATATGCAAAGGTTACATGCAAAGTAAGAACCAAAGGGTGGGGTTCACCAGTTGCATACAAAGGCGATTATATGTTGGCAAATGCAATCGAACATGCAAGGGCATATACATTCCTAATATGCAAGGCCCGGACCTGAAAAGTTATACATTTTGGTTGATAAAGGTAGAGATCTGGATTGTATGTTTTGTTTTGTATATCCGCATTGTATGTTTGCGATATACAAGGAAAAGATGCAAGGGAGAACATACAAAGTGGATCCGATTAGAGAATCAAATGCAGTGAATAATCTTTTGGTGTCCGTGGGTTGTATATAGCGCATTGTATGTGCGATATACAACATGATATACAATGGTAAAGATACATGCTGGATTTCAAGGGTTTTTCCAATCTAACTGATAAGTGCAATGGAATTCGCATTGTATGTATATTGCATATTGTTTATATGCAATATACAAAAAGAAGATGCAAAGAAGGTAGATACAAGCCAGACCCGATTATGTTTTCAATTTGTTTCATAAAGGTCTGGGGTCCGTGCCTTGTATGTGTTGCGATTGCATGTATATACAATCTCATTTACAACTACAGATACAAAGGTTGATACAAAGGGGCAGTTGTATGTATATGCTTTTGCATATACAAGGGTGAAAAAGGCAAAATGGAGGAAGGAAAATGTCAGCGATGGAGAAGGGGTGCCTACGTGGCATGATTTCATTGGCCAGTGACTTGCCCATTCAAATTGAGACCACAGATCTTGGCGATAGAGAGGAGATCGACGGCCTTGTTTTAAATTTTCATAGAGCGAAGGATTTCTTTGTGTACGCAGCCACATTTTAGGCAGGAGGGAACTTTAGAAACCTGCACAACTACTACATTTCCAGAGAAAGGGTAGATAGGCCATTAATGGCAGGTTTACGGAGGCATGGGTCGATGATTGACGGGCCAACTACCGAATTCATGAGAAAAATCTTCAAGCGGCAGCACATTTTCCAATCTCACCTACTCTTCCCTGCTCTTCCCTCTTTGTCTCTTTGCGGCATTGAATATTTTGAGCACCAATTCTCATGGTGTAGTGTATCTGGCAAAATTTTGATATGTCATGGTACTTGATGGATGAGTACACATTCTTGCTATATAGCAGGCTGTGTCACTCATTTTTCTGGTTGTTGAAGACTTGGGCATTTTTTTCAGGAAATAATGAAAACAAAGCCTTTTTTGGTTGTTCTATCTCATTTTGGAGTTTATGAGTTGCATTTTGAATGCATGTTGCATATATTATCAGTTTCATTGTTGTTTTATATGAAAAATGCCTGTTGCATGTTTTTAGTTGTCTATCTCCATTTACTATATGCATAGCTTCTTTTGAATATGGTTGCTAAGGGTTCCTTAGATTCTAGAATATAGACCTTTTGTATTGCATGCTTGATCTGTGACTTTCATTCAAGGAGTGGATTAAACTATTTTAGGTTTATTGTGGAGAAGAATGCATGTCAGCTGGGATATTAGTAAGTAGAGGCAGCTAAATACTCAGCCTTGGGTGGTGTTTGTAAGGCAAGCACCGGTCCTAACCCCTTGAAACTTGAATACCATTGCAAATCATTCACTTGTATACGTCTAGTTGACTCCTTGCCCTGAGATAGGCACTAGTCTACTCCATGTGAAGTAGTTATGATCCAAAACCCCTGTCTTGCATCCAAAATATCAAAATCAATCCTTTCAAAGCTTCAACCTATTAGTTGTAGGTGTAGGAATAGGAACCTTGCATACTCTCATCCTCAACTAGTTAGATATGTCCAAGAATGTTGCCAGCCTTGTGATCTATCATGCATGTCTTGGTCCACACATGAGAGTATTTTACTTGTTGTAAAGCTAAATCTTTCTATCATTGGGTGAGTCAAGATCAAATATTTAGCTATAGGGATAACCCCCTTGGTGCGGCAGAACTAGAAGTGGAGGGGAGGCATCTCATGCAACCTCCTATATTTGTGGCTGGAATCTGCCTGTGCATAGGAACTGGCAAACCCTCTGCAGATTCAGGGACCAATAGCGTAGACCCCAAATCTTCATAAAATAGATTACAATCACTATTGGGTCCCATTGTTGTATCTTCATTCTTTGTATATCACTTTGTACATTGCACATACAAATGTAATATACATACAATGCGAATTCTAGCTTATTTATCAGTCGGATTGGAAGAACCCTTGAAATTCAGCTTGTATCTTTTCCTTTTGTATATCAGCATATACAAGCATTTCATCATACAAGACACAAACCCCAAAATGATTATTCGCTTCATTTGATTCTCTAGTTGGGTTCGGGTTGTATGTCTTCTCCTTGCATATCGGCTTTGTATATCGCATATACAATGTGAACATACAAACAAAAACTATATACAACCATACTTGTACATTGCCAACACTTCATTTCGGCATACACATGCAACCATTGTATATCGCATTTTATATGACCCTTTGTATGTCGAAACATACAATGCGAAACATACAAAGGAAAACTGCATACAAACATGCAATTGAACTTGTACCTACCCCTTGTATGTGCGCTTGCATATTGCCTTTTGTATGTGCACTTGGTGGGCCTCAGGCTATGTATCTCTTTGCTTGTGTATAGACTAACATACAATCTACGTTGTATATTCCCTATGTATGTTCATCGTTTGTATGTGCCATCGGCTGTCAGAGAAACTATGGGATGATCTGCCGATGAGACTTGTCACGGCGATGACCCCCTTGTACATTCTTTGCCTCTTGTATCTTTTCCATTGTATGTGTGAATATACAGAACAATATACATGCAACCCTTTTATATACAAGCACAGAATATTCCAGGAATCTGTGATATACAACGACTTTTGCATACCCAGAATTGCACATACAAGCCTGATATGCATACAAAGATGCATACAACCATTTTTTGTACTTTTTGAAGCCGATTTAATTTATTTTTCGAGCCCACCAATATACATTCACGCTTGCACATTTAAATGTACATACAAACAACGATGCATATACAAAGATACATGCATGAAAAGTGAAGGCCTATAGACTTAGAAATTTTTTGAGTTTTTTTTTTTGAAAGATGCATGCGAATTCAAATGCTCGAAACCCAAACTTGTAGCAGGCACCAATAGAGAGGATTTAAATAAATTTGATTGATTTATTTAAATTTGGAAGAATGATTTTGACTTAATTAAATAATTAAGATTTATTTAATTGTTTGGAAGAATTTAATTAAATAAAGGATTTTATTTAATTTTGACTTTAGAAGAGATAATTAAATATTTTGATATTTAATTAACTTAGAGGAATGTGAATTGAATAAATAAATTTGTTTATTTATTTATTGATAGAAGAATTAGAATTGAATAAATATTAAGAATATTTGTTTGGACAGAATCATGTCATTTTTAGGCATATACATTTTACCCCTCTTTGATGCAATATAGTTTATAGCGTTGTGTCAAAGAATAAATAGTCTGACAATGATACTTGCCCCAGTTTGCCCTTGGTACAGGTTATGACGATAGAATGCCCCCTCGGGAGATTGGATGGGAAGAAGACATAAGGCATGAGACAGACAATCTCATGAAGACAAAGGGAAAACTTGGTTAGGTTTGAAGAAAACAGGATGCGTTTTAGAGAAATAGGAAGAAATGGGTGTGAGAAGTAGTCATAGTCACCACATAGCCAATTTAGGGTTTGCATGTTATATATAGGAGCTATGTCCACAAGATAATTCATTTGCACACTTGGCTTTGTTTGATTTCCTTTGGAGAGCTTAGGAGAGCATAGAGCATAGAGCAGTCAGGACAAGGATGGACATTCCACGTGAGGAGCATTGCTTTGAGCGAGTCCGACAATTCGACTAGCCAGTAGAGGTAGGATCCCTGGTATGTATCTAAATTTTTTTTCCCTAGAGTCAATTTTTAGTGCAATAAATGCTAGGCAAAAATAGGATAGACAAATGCGCCAGACCACAGTTTGTGCATCTGGCATGTGAAACTATGCATCTGTTAAACTTTGGCACATTTAAGATATAGAACGACGCATATACGTAAGTTGTGCATGTATGAGTTAAGTCGGTGCATGCATAATTCTGTAGAGCATTTACAGTGTGAAACAACGCATGCAACTGGGCCGCGCATTTACAGCATGGGATAATGCATGCATGAAATATTGCAGCACATGTATCAGAAGTGGTGCATTTGATAAGAAATGGTGCATGTACCATATGTTATGATGCATATGATATAGATAGGTAGTTTACTTAACAGAATTGACTCGATTGGCATCATGTTTGACGCGTCAATCGATAAGCTATCTCTGAGATTGCAGGAATCTAGTCAAGAGATGTAGTGTGTTGTTTTGATCAATTTGATATGTTAAGTTAGTTGATATGCTTTTATAGATATGTTGAGCATAGTACTTGCAACTTTAGGTTGATACCTTGCTTTGTGTGCTTGCAAGAGGACATTCAAGATACACTGATGTCGCGGGAGCAATTTCCCATGCTGATGTTGCAGCGACATATGCTAACTAAGATGGACTAAGAGGCATTCAGCGCGATGGGATTGGACTATGTTTGCTTTATGCCCAAGGTTTGAGTGAACCACGGGTTGCTGATTATAGCAGTAGAGAGGTTCCACAGCAAGGATGGGACCTTCCACTTCCCGATTGGCGAGATGATAGTTACATTGGAGGATGTATACAGGATACTCCACTTGCCTAGTAAGGGAGAGCTCATGGAGTATGATCCATAGAGGGACACAAGACTTGCAGAGTACAGGTGAGTATTCGATGACCCTGAGCTGGTCAGACAAGTCATCTCCTGGTAGGACATTCATGACTACTATGACTACTTCCTAGGTATAGTTGTAGGACTAATCGGAGGCGTTGTATGCCCTGATAGGAGATCACACAGGTTCCCCATTGGATGGGGATGGATCATGGAGAAGATGGTTATAGAGGGCACCCATTATGCTTGGGGTGTTTGTGTGCTGGCGCACCTATACCACGACATGCATCAGGTGGTATACCATAGGGGTGCGAGCCTATTAGCAGGTGTCTCACTATTGCAGTTTTGGCTATGGGAGTACATAGCAATCACTAGAACAATTTGTGTTTTTCACAGGAAGAGAGGAGAGTCGTACATCTATGGCTATGCAAGAGTGATTTCCCAGCATAGGTTGGGGAACCTCAAGTATTGGAGGCATGCATTAGACGGAGTAGATGTGGTCATCTGGTGACCATATCTAGACTGTGAGCCTTGGGAGGATGAGACGGATGAGCTACCATATTGTTATCAGACTCGATGGCTGATAGGATAGAGACGTGGTTCATCCTAGAGAGACATATTGTCAGCTGAGTTCAGAGGCAGTTTGGGAGGAGACATGGCATACCACAGGGGTAGGCTCTATTTGCACAGACTCACACTGAGAGATTCAGATGGGGGCTAGTGGCGTCCTATGAGGGGCAGTGGTAGAGTTTCAACAGACTCATTATGTTGCTTGGGATATGAGGAGAGAGATTACAGATGCGGGGATGACTCAGGACTTTGAGGAGTGGTTCGCTGCCCATCCATTTCTAAGATACTTTGGGCTTGGAGAGCTGGTGCCTCATATAGACAAGGTAGATTCAGATGATGAGGGCTAGGTTGGCAGGAGGAGGAGGAAGAGGAGAGGAGGATGGGGAGGTGGTGGAGATGGTGGAGGATAGGGAGGTGGTGGAGATGATGGAGGAGGAGGTGGTGGTAGAGATGGAGACATACCTAGACAGAGGAGGAGAGATGGGGAGGGACCTTCCCATGCTTAGTAGGTAGTGCCACTACAGGTTGCACAATAGGCACAGATGCTGCCACCTCAGCAGGTAGCACAATAGTAGGCACTCTAGCCACAGGGGTAGGGATAGGCATAGGCATCTTAAGGTCCAGCTTAGCTGGATGTCCAGGGAGGGCTATAGCTATGCTAAGAGGATAGGTTAGGCGGTTGCGGGTATAGCTTAGGATGGCTGAAGCCTGGCGAGAGACAAATACAGAGGTTATCTTAGGGCTCACTAGAGAGAGAGATATGGCAGAGGCGTGGATACGAGTTATCCGAGTAGAGTGGGATACAATAGTGTCAGCCCTTGGGACAAACGCGATGATCAGCTTTTTGGTTGGGCAGGTGCACCAGGCTCAAGCACAGTTAGCCCAGGCACAAACACAACTAGCACAGGCACAAACATAGTTGGCACAAGTGTAGAGGTAGTTAGCGTAGGTGCAGGGTGAGCTTGCCAGAGCACAGGCTTAAACATAATATTATCAAGGTTTATACCATGGTTCTGTACTAGTAAGTCAGAGGGCTCTAAGCTATAGGAGCCAGTCTATGGCCTCTCAGAGAGTAGGTGGATTAAGGTCAGGAGCTTCCGTGATGGGCCCACAACAGTCTGGGGGCCCACAACAGTCTGTGGCCGGCGGAGGAGGGGATTTAGGAGACACTACCGGTAGTAGCGGTTCACAGTAGCAAGAATAGCAGATATTTGCGCAGACTTTGGCTCTTACGTACACTTTTTGATGGCTCAGATAACTAGATATATATATGTACCACTTTTGTATTTTGAGACACGCATCACCATCCTTGAGATGTATCTTTTGTATATGACATTGACTCAGAGATGGACCACTTGATTTTGTACATTTGGACATATTTATGATATTTATATGAGGATGCAGTTTATTTGATGCTCTCTATATTTATGAGTTATGATGCATTTCTATTGTATGATGCGATGCACATGTTTATCTAATGTAGACTTAGATGTTTACTTGATGCTATGTGATGTTATATGACCTAATGTAGACTTAGATGTTTTACTTGATATGCCTCTAATGTGTGTGAATGCAAATGGTATCTCTATGATTATGCAATTTATGTGATGCACTTATCTATGTTTTTGAATTTTTCTGTTTAACACTATGTGATGATTGTATATGGATGACCTGATGCACTTACTATGTATGCAATTGATTTAATCATGTAAATGACTATATCATGTGATATGATATGCAACTATATGCTATGTTTTTGTGATGTCCAAATGTACTCTATCGACACAGAGATGACATAATGGTAGATAGAAGATTGATTGAAAGAATAACTCGATAGAAAGACTCACAAGCTTCATTTTGTATTGATACTCTGCATTGTTTGGATCTTTTATTGCATGGGATATGGATTGTATGGATGTATAATGGATGCTTTGATTTTGACATCTTGATGATGCAAGTATTTTGAAGTGCTTGTTTTATCATTGGGCAATTTTTTTGGTACTTTTTCTGAATGTTGTAATTTAATACAAGCATCTAGGTATAATTGAACCAAGATGACCTAAGTATTTCTTGCATATAAATAGATAAGGATTGCCCCCTTTCATGTTAGGCCTTTGAAGTCCTCGATGATATTTTTCCGATCATGTCTTTAGACAAGGCACCACATTACTAAAGTTTAATCCACAAACCAAAAACAAAGAAAATAATCATGCCCCCATCATAGCATATCTATCTTTTGGCATCCTCGAGTAGCACAGAAAGACATGATAGTAACAATCAAGACTCTTGTATTTTAACCATGATTCCAATCCATAAAATATTTTTGCATTTAGATGTGTTTGTTTCTTGCCATTATTTAGGTAAAATCATTTAGAATGCCTTAGGTGTTTGCTTGCTTTGCTCTAGATAGGTTAATGTCTTGCATCAAGATTTCTATTTGAAAAAGAGCAGGTTTTGTTTGTGCTTGCTTGCCTGGTGAGAAGATTCCACAATCCTTATTGGTGAGACAGACCCTAAGGGACTGACCTAGTGCCTCAGGGGCTCATTATTAAATGGCCTTACCTACGTGATGATGCAAAAGCAATGTAGTTCAGGGTAAACCCTAACGGACCTAAGACCTAGGTGATAGTAAGTGGTGTGGACTTAGATAGATAGAAGGACTTAGACATGGGATGGATGGGACAGTGGAGCCTTGAGGGGACATAGAAATATGGCCTTGCCTACATGACAACACAGAGGCAACGTAGTTCATGGACTTGGACTATGGATACTAACGAGAGACACTATGCCAAGCTGACATTGTGGATAGGATATGGGATAAAACCTTGGTTGACAAGGCAACAAAGAGATAGAGTATCAAGCCATGATAGGTTATCATTAGGATTTTATTATGGAATAGATGTGGATCGAATGGGACACGAGGAAGAATGGACACAAGGTGATTGGTTTCCCAAAGATGGAGGAAGCAGTTTATCACAAGTAATGCATGTTTACCAGGTTTTCACTGCTTTCTTTTATTTGCACGAAAGATAGAAAGTAAACATGATGCTTGTTTGCCTTGTTTTCATCATGATACCTATCCAAGGTGCCTATTTGCCAAATTTTCACCAGAGGATGATTTTTTTTTGTATGTTTCTATTTTTTTGATTTTTTTGTATTTTTGTATTTTTTTAATTTTTAATTTTTGCATTTTATGCCCCCCTTACATTTGGATTCTCCTAGGTATAGAACCGGCAAAGATGCATGCTATTGATTGGGTCATGAAACAACTCACCCTTTGATGTTGCTAATTGATATGCCCCCAATCCATAAGTAGCTATGATCACATAAGGCCCAAGCCAGTTGGGTTCAAACTTGCCTTTCTTTTCTCGATCTTGTTGATTGCGGGGGTTCTCCTTAAGTACTAGATCTCCAACTTTAAAGACTCTTGAACGAACTCTATAGTTATAGCTTCATGACATCATTTGTTGATATGCTTTGAGATGGTCAAAGGCTTTCTGTCTCCTTTCTTCTATCAACTCTAGTTCTTGTAATCTAGAAACTCTATACTCTTCATCTGTTATGAGACCTTTTAATGACACCCTAAGAGATGGTAACTTGACCTCAATGGGGAGGATAACTTCTGAGCCATAGACAAAGGCGTAAGGAGTAGCCCCTGTGGGAGTGCATATACTAGTTCTATAGGCCCATAGAGCGAGATTGAGTTGGATGTGCCAATCATAGCCAGCATCATTGACTATCTTCTTGAGGAGTTTCAAGATGGTCTTCTTGGATGCTTCTGCTTGGCTGTTGCCTTGGGGGTAATAGGGTGTGGAGAAATGGCATTGGATTTTGAATCGGTCACAAAGTTCTTGGACATCCTAGTTCTTTAAGGGTCTTCCATTATCCATGATAATGGATGAGGGAATTCTGTATCTACAGAAGAGGTAATTCGGGATGAATGAGGAGACTTGCTTACCTGTGACAGTGGTGAGGGGAATGACTTCAATCCACTTGGCAAAGTATTCAATGGTAGTTATTATGAATTTGTGGCTGTTGGATGAGGGTGGATGGATCTTTCCCACAAGGTCAAGTCTCCATTGGCAAAAGGGCCAAGGTGTCGTTAAAGGTCTTAACTCTTGAGCTGGTGGATGTATCAGGTTCCCATGTATCTGGCACTACTTGCACTTCTTCACAAATTGATATGAATCTGTTTCCATGTTTGGTCAATAATAACCCAAACGCATGAGTTTCTTAGCTAAGGACCGCTAGAGTGTGTTCTGCAGATCCCTTCGTGTATGTCTTGTAAGGCAATTTGGGATTCTTCCCATTCTAAACAATGGAGTAAAGTACCATCTAGACCACGTCGGTATAGGGTGTCAACAATAATGGTATAGCGATAGGTTTGGCGTATAAAGGTTCATCATTGGTTTGAAGATAAGTCAGGTGGGAGGGTGATGTCCTTGATGTAAGTGTAAACCTTATCGTACCAAGGTGAATCAGATCCAACTAATAGGCATATGGAATGGGTTTCAGGAAGATCATAAGCTAGTTGCTAAATTGATTCCACTAAGAACTCATACTGTGACTCATTCTCTAGGATTTCAAGAAGAGAGGCAATGGTTGCCATGGCATCTGCTGCTTTATTTTCAATGCGAGGTATCTATTCAAAAGAGATGATCACAAAGTATTCCTTAAAGTCCTCAATCATCCACTTGTATAGGACAAGCTTCTCATCTTTGGTTTGGTAATCATCATTGACCTGGTTGATCACTAGTTGAGAATCATCAGAGACATATAGCTCTTTGATTTTCCACTTTGTTGCCATCTTGAGACCAATGACCAAGGCTTCATATTCTGCTATGTTGTTGGTGCATGGGAATAACAGACAATAAGACTTTAGTATGGTGTCGCCATGAGGAGTTACAAACAAGATTCCTGCCCCTGATCCATGGTTTGTGTAGGACCCATCAAAGTAAAGTTTCCAGGAATGTGTTGATATATTGAATAAGGATTCATCTGGAAACTCAAATTGCATTGGTGTGGTGTCCTATAGTGGTGCATCCACTAACTGATCAGCAATGACTTTCCCCTTGATAGCCTTTCTATCTACATACTCAATGTCGTATTCACTTAGGAGCATTACCCATTTGGCTAGGTGACCTGTTAGAGCTGCTTTGCTTAGTAGGTACTTCAATGGATCTATTTTTGCAATAAGTTTGACTAGATGTGCTAGCATATAATGTCAGAGTTTTTGGGAAGCAAAAACTACCACAAGACATGATGTTACTATCTGAAAGTATTGCAATTCATAGCCCACCAATGTGCAGCTGATGTAGTAGAGAACTCTTTCTTTATTTTCATAATCTTGTTGTGCTAGAAGGGCCCCAAGAGCTATTGGTGTAGCAGATATGTATAGTAACAATGGTTTCCATTGGATAGAAGGCATGAGAATAGGTGGATTCATAAGATACTCTTTCAGTTTGTCAAATGCATCTTCGCATTTCTCATCCCACCTAAATGGAATGTTCTTGTGCATGAGATGACTGAAGGGTTGACACTTGTCTGCCAGTTGTGATATGAATCTACTGATTGCTTGTAGCTTGTCCTATAGAGATCTTAGTTGAGTAAGATTCTTGGGTGGTGGCATGTCCATATTAGCCTTGACTTTGGCGGGGTCCACCTCTATTCTATTTGCCGATACAATAAAACCTAAGAGTTTGCCTGAGGTGACTCCAAACACATATTTCTTTGGGTTCAGCCTAACTTTGAATTGTTCTAATCTCTGAAAGACTTTTTCTAACACATCTAGGTGTGATTCTCTTGTGAGTGACTTTGCAAGGATATCATCTACATAATCTTCCATTGTTATGTGCATCATATCATGGAATATAGTGGTCATAGCACATTGATATGTGGCTCATGCATTCTTTAGCCCAAATGGCATGACATTCTAGTAGAAAGTACCCCATGGACAAGTAAAAGTTGTCTTATGCTGGTCTTCTAGTGGTATCTTGATCTAATTATATCTCGAGAAGCCATCCATGACAAATAACATGGTATGCCCTGTTGTTAAGTTGGATATGATATCTATATTTGGCAATAGAAAATTATCCTTATGGTAAGCTTTGTTTAGATCTCTGAAATCATTGCATAGTCTAACTTGGCCATCAGGTTTGGACACTGGTACTATGTTGGAGACCTATTCTGGATAGTCTATAGCTCTAATGAATCCTACATCTAGTAATTTATTGAGTTCTTTTACAAGTAATGCAATGTGCAGATGCATCTTTCTAATCTTCTGTTTCACTGGTTTCACTCCTGGATCTAATGGAAGATGATGTAGAATCAGGTCTGGATCTAACCCTGGCATATCTATGTATGACCAAGAAAAATTGACTTGCTTTCTCTTGAAGAATGGTACAAACTTAGTCTTTTCTGGTGGGGTTAGATACTTAGCAAAGTGAGTGATCTTAGGTTATTCCTCTGTTCCAATGTTAACAGGCTCTATGGGTTCTATAACAATCTAAGACTTCTCTTGGTGCATGTCATTAGGGAGAGTGTCAAGCTTTCCATCGTCAGGTGCCATAGTTGGGTTTTCACCTTTGGATGCATCCTTTCTTTTTACTATTTTGGGATTTGACACTACCGCGGAGTGGTTTTCACCATCAGATCCAGTATTTATTTTGATATTTTTGTGACTAGAAGGCTTGGCACCCTCTCCAAAATAACCCATAGTATTAAGTTTGATAGTGAAGCCAGCTTTATGATCTCCTTTAGGTAGGTGGTCCCTAAGTTCCATATAGTCAATATAGGCATCGTCATTTTGGAACATATCTAGTTGCAGGGTTCATCGTAGATCCCAGTCAATAAGCTTAGGATTCACAAGGGGGAGGGAGTTGGAGGATAGATTTGATTCGTTGATAGTTTGAATGGATATGCTAGGAGTATTGGAAGGGAGAGTGTTCAGGATGGTACTTTCCTCCAAGTTGTTTATTGCGATAGAACTCAAACCTTCCTCGAAAGTTGTATTCTCAGGGACAGGTAAATCACACTCTAATGGCCTATGTGGTAGCATTTGTCCCTTATGGTAGGGGCTATAAGTTTGAATGGTATCAACCTCTTTGTCATTGTAGGAATGCTCTGTCAGCTCATCCCACTCATATTCATGGGAATCTGTGTTGCTGTCCTCTTGAAGTGTATGGATCATTTCCACAAGACAAGCATTTGCTTTAGCTTTACCCTTATCTTTATATCCTAGACCTTTTGTAGTTCTAGCCAATGATTATGAAGAAGGTTGAAGGGGTTCTATGATTCCTTCTTTTCTTAGGCTAATGGGGCCTTGTCCTACATAACCCATTCTATGTAGGATAGATTCACCTCACCCATAGATTTCCATTGGGAGCTTAGGTGGTTCTTGTTGTATGTTCTCTTCTTCTTCTGTGTAAAGCCATTGTAGGACATCTCTTTCCTCTATTTCATCTAATAAGGTCCCTCATTTTACAAAGGGATCTATGGGAAGCATAGGAGGAGCAGATGGCTTTGGAAAATGCTTGGGTCACCCAAAGGATCTAGGAGATAAAGGCATCTTGGCTTGATTGAGGCTATGTCCAATGGAGTATTCCCCTACTCCCATTTCTTTGATGGTAATTTTCTACTCTTTGGGCTTTGATGAGGAAGCTTCAGAGGTAGAATCATGTTGTGGGGTAGGGGATGTAGATGCTTTGTTGTTTGGTATGATGCAATCAGGTTTTGAAAGGACAAAGTGGCAATGTTGAAAAGGGGTCATGGTCACCTTGGATGGTGACTTGCTTGCCGTTATGAGAGAATTTTATGCATTGGTCATAGGTAGAAGGGACAACTTTCATGGCATGAATCCATGGTCTACCTAGGAGAATATTATAGGTGAGCTCCCTATCTAGGACTTGGCACACAAAATCTTTTATCACTAGTCCCACTTGTATGGGTAATACCACTGTTCCCTTGGTAGTTCTCTCCTCTTCATCATAGGATTTGATAGTATCTTCTTCCTTGGATCAACTACATTTTCAGAGAACCCTAATGTAAGGACTAGCTTAAGCGTGCAAATATTTAAACTAGCTCCCCCATCAATGAGAACCCTCTTGATGCGGTGCTTGTGGATGAAGGCAACAATGTGTAGAGGGGTGTTATGAGGTTGAGACACTGAGAGGTCATCTTGTTCGGTAAATGATATGGTACTTGAGGAGGTTAGATTACCTACCATGGCCTAAAACTTCTCTTGGGCCAAGTTAGTGGGGATAGTGGTTTCCATTAAGGCTTTATCGAGAATCTCCTTGTGGGAAGGAGATAGACGCAACAACTCTAAGATAGAAATGTGGGCCAGAGTCTTCCGTAGTTGGTCTATGACTCTATATTGATGGAAGTTGGACTGAGAAGATGATGACCTTAGAGGAATGGTATTCAAGGTGACCTTACCATTGCGAGTAATGATACTACAATCAGTTATGTTGGGTTCTGATTGATGGTTGGGTGTGACCACACTAATTTTTGTGACATGCTCTGATATGCAATTGATGGTATAATTGAATGACACACTTGTGTAATTGGAATTACTATTCCCATTATTCTAATTTTGCCTGTTGCGGTTGTTGTTGTTCTTTCCATTTTTGTTGTTGCTACTGTTGTTGTTGTATGACATGTTGTGATTGAGAAGAAAATCCTTGTAAGCCACATGCATCTCATTAGAAGTATGTTGATGAGCACCTCCTTGATTTTGATCAAGTATGTCTTGAATAACATGTTTGAGATGGATACAATTGTTGGTTCTATGTCCTCTTCCTCTATGATACTCACAATAGTCAGTGTCTTTCCAATAGTGAGGTTTAATTTGAGGCTCATAATCACTTGTTGGTAGTAGAGAGATTTCATTGTTGGCCAATAGCTTCCTTAATCCAGATTCTTGGGACTCACCCAGCGGCATGAACTTTCACCTTAGATTTGAGTTGAACCATGGTCTTGGCTCCTGAGAGAATGTTTTATTGGGTGTAACATTGCTTGTCTCTCCTTTGAGAGTGAGTATTGGCTGTTGTCTAGGAGCTACCACCTTGGCATCAACTACTCCATCATTGACGACATTTTTATTTTTTGTCTAAAACTTTGATTTGTTAGTCATGTAGTTGGAGGTAGGTGTGTCCTTGTATAACTTGATTTGCCCCTTGGCGATCATAGCCTTTTCAATGACCTTTGAAAATGAAGTAGGGCATTGAATTTACATTTCATAGCTAAGATCAGAGTTAAGGTTATGGACAAACGTCTCCATTAATTGCTTCTCGGGTACATTATATGAGCATTTTCTTGCTAGTTGTCTCCATCTTTCTAAGAGGGAGGCGAATGATTCGTCACTCTTTTGCTTGGTGTTGCATAGGTCAAGCATGGAGACTTCGTGTTCAATATTATATGAGAAGTGCGTGATGAATTTGTTGACTAAATCATCAAAAGTTTTGATGCCCAGTGGGAGTCGTGAGAACCACTCCATGGCTTGACTACCTAGAGATCTATGGAATAGTCTCATTAAGTAAGTCTCATTGTGAGCTACTTCCATGCATGTTGCAATGAATTCCCTAATGTGATCTCTAGGGTCCCCTTTCCCTTTATATTTGTCAAACTTAGGAACTTCGAATCGAAAGGGAAATGGTGTTATGTTCAAACTTTTATCAAAGGCGTACAATGCAATATCTTCCAAGGAGTAGGTTTTAGTGTTTGTACCCATCTTGAGATCCATCATTTGTTGCATTAGACCCTCAATTTGTTTCCTCATTTCTTCCATAGGAGTGCTTGGGTCTATGGCTTTCTTTCCTTTGTCATGATTATCCTCTATGGTTTCTTGGATTTTGCTTCGATCAAAATCAATGGGGAGTTTAATTCCAAGATTCGTAAGATGATAAAAATACTTGTGAGGGTGCTCATGGAGCACTTTCTCTAGCAAGTGTTGGAATTTTTGATCTTGGAGGGTTCCTTAATACTCTTTGTGAGAGATTTCCTCATCACTATCATGAGGGGTGACAATGTGGTTGGATGATCCGGCCATTTCAAGTTGCTTTTTATATTGAGATCTAGTAAGAACCATGCAAGGTGACATGGGATGAGGTGGGATGAAATTAGAGATTTTGGCAAGATGCCGATGGAGACTACTGAGAATAGGATACTTACGACAAGATTTGGACAAGGGACTCTTTCGATCAATGATTCCAAGTAAGAAGGCCAATACAAGATGATAGCCACTAGTAAGGGTACTCAATACCTGTCTTACTGTGTAGGGACTAGTCGTGCACCAAGACCACTAGTAAAGTTCTGTGACTTACTAGGGTTCCTTGAATCCACAATGGTATGAAAAAGGGGCCTATGCTAACCTGATATGGGATACTTCAATTTTGGACTAGGAAGACCTGATAGAAGGTGAATGAGATGACCAACGAAAGAGGGAGTATGCTATGGAATGGACAAAAAGTGACTACAAGGTAAGATCTAATCTCAAAACTTGGACCTAGACTGAAATGGGTATCTAGAAATGATAAAAATTTTCTCTCGAAGACTGTGGAAGTGCTCACTGTCACGCATGCATCGGAACAAATGCGCCACAAAAATTGGTAAATATGCAGGAAGTTTGGATAGATGCGCCACACTGGTAAATATCAAATGCACCATAACAGATAGTAAAAGCACTACAAGTCAGTACAGATGTGCTGTAGGTCAGCACAAATGCACAGCAGAAGAGGACGAATGCACCACTCAGGTTTTTTTAGTATTTTTTTAGCAATTTTCTGATGTTTTTGGTACTTTGGTTGCAAGAAGGTCTTTTTGATCTAATTTTATAAAATTATGGCAAGAAGACACAGTAAACACAGAATATTTTTATGGTTTTTTTTTGTGATTTTTTGACAAGTACAAACCTAGGTTTCAAAGGACAGTATAAAACTAAATTCTCACTATCTCTAGTGAAGCATCTTTGAGAGGTGATAATCACCCTTCCCTGCACCAGATTATAGGGGTTTTTGGCCTACTAAAACAAAGGATGAGTAATAAAGGCAACCGTTTGAGTGGTTATACATGCGGCAACATTACTCTCCATTATGGAGTCTCCCAACTTGCAAGGGTTGCGCCTTGGAGGATTTTGGGGGAGGTTGGCTGTTGGTATAACACAACTACATGCATTGTTCGAAAGCTTTCACTCCAAACATAATTTATTTATTGTGGCTTGGAAGGGCTTGGCGTCTAGCCTATTACCACTTAGGGTCGTTCCTACTTGGATGAACTGTATCCAAGACCAAGCCCCTCTAAAGCAAAAACACATACAAAAATGATATGTCTGGCATTTTAGTCACCCAAGATAGGAGAGAGCATAGGCTTGGTATCATTCCCAAAACACAGAATATAGTGGTCCTTTTCCCCTAGATAAAATGAGAAAAAACTAGATGAGCTATCTATTTTGGCAAGCACAAAAAATTGTTAACTTTGAAGTGATAACAAGATAGCAATGATGTGTTCAATTTTAGCCCAGATAGCATGAATTTGTTAAATTTGAAGTGATGATCGATATAGCAATGGTTCAGTTTTACCCAGATAGCAATTATGTGTTCAATTTTATCTAGATAGCATGAGTTGTTAACTTTGAAGTGATAATCGAGATAGCAATGGTTTAGTTTTACCCAGATGGCAATGATGTGTTCAATTTTATCCAGATAGCAATGAGTTGTTACCTTTGAAAGATAGCAATATAGTAATGATTCAATGATATGCAAGATAGCAATGATTCAATTACCACCTTCCTAGTTAAAACTATGTGAGATTTGCATGAGCATCCATTTTACTTTCCCGTTAGAAATTAAAGTGTGAGTTAACAAGTGCAACTATATGATTCTAAACCAGTACCTAGCCTACAAAACAGATAAAGAGAGTTCCTACAAGAAGACGTCAGCATTAGCAAAAACTTCCAGAAAACCCTAAAAACCACTGCCTAAATTAGATGCGCAGCTTCAGAGACTGAATGCGCAAAAATAGAGCTCAGAAGCACCGCAGTACATACGCACTAAGCAGAGGTCAAAAGCGCAGAAAAATAATGTATATGCACCAATTTGATAGATGCGTCATATCAAAGGATAGATGCACTGTAACAGAGTCTGTATGCTTCAAAAGGATGTATACGCTGGAATAGACAGTATATGCATTAGATCAGAGACTGTATGCATTGAAGGAACTTATGCACCGTAACAGATAGTAGATGCATGTTAGGATGTGTCAGATGCATGATTTCTTCCTGTGTATGGCTTTCTAAAACACAAAAACTTAGTTTTTGGGTTAAAATTAGGGCTAGGCCCCACAGTGGGGACCAAAAATGTTAAGGTAAAATTGGAGTAAACACTAATAATCAATATAATCAATATCAAAATACCCAAAACTCAACGAAATACAGAAACAAAGAGATCAATCAAACAAAAGAACTTCAAAAACCTTTGCAAACCTCAAAGCTTCATAGCTTCCGTTGGTTGCCTATCTCAATCAATCTTGCATGTATGAATAAGGCCCTTAGAGAGTGCACTTCCTTGTTATGATTCCAAGATTGTCAATGGAGAATGTCTATGATAGTTTATTGCAATGAAGAGGAACTTCATAATAATGATAGTAGTATGGTAATGAGTTTGATCAGAAGAAATAAAGGAATTGGTGCCAAAGGTGCACTGTAATTCTTGCAAAGTAACAATACTTAAAGCTTGGATGATTGAAATGGAGGAAGAGGGTTCAAATTATAGACTTGAGAGAATGAAGATCAATGGTATAGAAAGAATGAGAAGATCAACGGTATAGAATGGTTGAGGAACGTGCACAAATAGGAAGAGGACATGTGTCTTTCTCTATTTTGCATGAGAGGAATTAATAAAATAGAAGAATGAGATAACTGAAGAGATGAATCAATTAAAAGAATAGATTAATCAGTTAAGAGAATAGAACTAGAGAATAGAAATTGCATGAGGATGAGAAGATATTTTGACTCAATTAAATATTTAGAATATTCAATTGCATGTGCACAAAGAATGAATTATATTTAGAGATAACTCAATTTAGAAGAAATAGACAACTTAAATAAATATTTGATTTATTTAAATTTAGAGAAGATATTATTGGAAGAAAACAAATAATTAATTGGATTGAATTTAGAATGAATTTGGGAGAATTAGATAAAATATTTGATTATATTTTATTTTTGGAGATAGAGAGGATTTAAATAAATTTGTAAATAAAATATTTGATTGCATTTTATTTTTGGAGATAGAGAGGATTTAAAAATATTTGATTGATTTATTTAAATTTGGAAGAATGATTTTGACTTAATTAAATAATTAAGATTTATTTAATTGTTTGGAAGAATTTAATTAAATAAAGGATTTTATTTAATTTTGACTTTAGAAGAGATAATTAAATATTTTGATATTTAATTAACTTAGAAGAATGTGAATCAAATAAATAAATTTGTTTATTTATTTATTGATAGAAGAATTAGAATGGAATAAATATTAAGAATATTTATTTGGACAGAATCGTGTCATTTTTAGGCGTATACAATAATAATACCAAAAAATAGAGGCTCACTGCCTAATATGCTCACTACAAATGTTGAGGCTCACTGCCAAGGATTGGTGAATTGATTTGATAGCATCTACTCCATACCTGGGTTCAGTTTCATTGAAGCATAGTATAACTTCTCTGGTCTGCTCTTTTTACACCTTTACACTTATCTTTCCATTTTCACACTTAGATGTGTTTTCACAACTACTTTACATGCTTTTATACAATTCATCAACCTTGGAATGTACATCAAGGTCGGCATTACATTCTTCAACCATTGGAACAACCTCCAAGGTCGGCATTACAAACATACATGGAAAATAGATCTGGACATAAACAAAACTAGTTGAGGAAGAGATGTATGTGGATCATGTTATGCCTTAGTTGAGACTCAAATGTAATCTTCCATTCCATGACATGCTTTCACAATCTTTGATGTATCTCCGCAAGTAGTGAAAACAACCAAGTCAACCAACACTGTTGTTAACACTAAGTCTTCTAAGAACAGTCTTCACCCATGATCCAAATTTCTCGTTGTAGACCAATCCAAAGGTAGGAACATGATCAAGAGACATCCACAAGCACATTGTAATCACCAAGAACATTTGTACAATGTTAAACCAATTTGTCAATAGGATTCTTCAAGCTGGAGCACTTAAACAACATTGCCAGCCATTGTCATAAAGAAAAGATTGATTGTGGACCACCAAATCATGAACCATTAGAGTTGAAGGAACTTGTTATCATTACTAACTTGATTCTAGAAAGACAGACTGAAATACTTAACTACAGAGGAATGTCGAGCATAATACATTCTCCCTGTCACCACCAAAAATACATAAAAGCAATTTTCACTCTAGTGAACATAACTCACTCAAATATTCAAACTGGAGGATCAAACTTGAAAGTTAGCATCTTTAGACATATATCTAAATAATTTCTAATCCACAGGAAAAGATGTTTACTTTATAGGAAATGTGGAGCAATTTGTAGGACTATTCTTTTGTAGACAAAGATACTCTGCAACACACTGTTTCCACCGGAGGAGAAAATTTTCTTAATATCCTCAATATCATGATCTTCAATACTTACATAGGTAAATACAAAGCATCTAACTCATTAAAAGAAAGCATTAAAACAAGAGCATAGTTGACACAAATGACAACACTGATATGTCAACATCAATGACAACACTGATTAGGCACATACTTGCAACAATCTCCCCTTTGTCATTGATGGCAACATATGATGTGAAAAATTGTAAAGACCATCAAGACCAGATTCTCCCCCTTTCTCTTTACACATCTATACTCTTTCTTCTCTAATTTTTTCACATGATTTCTCTCCCCCTTTGACATCAATGGCAAAGGGCACATACTTGCATGCTGCTACTTTGATCCAACTGAACTTTCTCTGTTATCAACACTTTCATTATCAGGAACATCTAGCTACTCCCCCTGAGAGGTAGCCCTCAAAACATCAATCCAGATCAAAGAATGAGACTTTGAGCACCACTGGACTGATGCATTCTTATTCATCTTAGTTCAGATCAGGAGGGGTAATGACCCCTAACTTTTCTATGAGATACTCAAAAGTATCCTTAGGAAGAGGCTTAGCTAAAATATATGCAATATGATCCTTTGTGGACACATATTCCATCTTTACTTCATTCTTTGTCACTTTTTCTCTCAGAAAGTGATATCTTATAAATATATGTTTTGTTCTTGAGTGCATCACTGGGTTCTTTGAAATGTTTATAGCACTTGTATTGTCACAGAAGATTGCAACTAGATCTTCATACACAAATCTTATGTCCTTCAAAGTCTACTCCATCCATAACAGTTGAGTACAACAACATGCTGTTGCAATAAACTCTACTTTTGTAGTTGACAAAGAGATTGAATCTTGCTTCTTTCTCAGCCATGAAACCAATCTATTACCCATGAAGAAAGCATCTCCACTTATACTTCTTCTATCATCAACATCTTCACCCCAATCTGCATCTGTATAAGCACTAAGAGTGAAATCATTATCCTTTAGATACCATAAGCTCTGATCTAGTGTGCCTTTTAAATACCTCAAGATTCTCTTAATTGCCATCACATGTGACTCTCTTGGATTAGCTTGAAATCTTACAACAAGACAAACTACATGCATTATATCAAGTCTGGTTTGAGTTAGATGAAGCAATCCTCCAATCATGGATTTGTACCTTTTCTAATCTGTCTTGGGTGATTCATCAGTTTTTCTCAACTTGTAGTAAGTTACCATGGGAGTACATACCAGTTTAGAATCTTCCATCCCAAACTTCAACAACTCTTTCACATACTTAGAATGTGATATGAAGATTCCTTTATTTGATTGCTTAATTTGTAGACCCAAAAATAAATTCATTTCACCAAACATAAACATCTCAAACTCATTTTGCATTTCACTTGTAAACTTCATGCACATACCTTCATTCCCTCCAAAGATAATATCATCAACAAAGACTACAATAATCAGGATCTGATTATCATTGATTTTGAAATACAGATTGTTGTTAGCAGTGCCTTTACTGAACCCTAATTGCAACAAATACTTGTCTAGCCTTGCATACCAGGCTCTAGGTGCTTGCTTCAGTCCATACAAGGTTTTTTTTAATCTACACACCATATCACCTTGTTTTGATAATTGACATCCTTCAGGTTGCTCAATGTAGACCTCTTCTCCCCTCTCACCATTCAAAAATATAGAATTAACATCCATCTGATACGCTTTGAAGTCTTTAAATGTTACAAATGCCAAAAACATTCTAATTACTTCAATTCTTGCCACAGGGGCATAGGTTTCCTTAAAATCTATTCCTTCAACATGAGAGTATCCTTTGCATAGCAATCTCGCTTTATTCCTTATTACTTCTCCATTCTCATTCATCTTGTTTTTAAAAACCTAGTTGGTGCCAATCACATTCTTATCAGCAAGTCTAGGAACTAGTTCCCAAGTCTGATTCTTTTCTATCTGCATTAGCTCTTCTTCCATAGCTTTTACCTAATTTTCATCATTGTATGCTTCATTCATAGTTTTAGGTTCAAATTTTGAAAGAAAACAATAGTTCACATGTTCTTCTGTAGCTCTTTTCCTTATCAATACCCCTTTTCTTGTATCCCCTATAATCTGATCTTTAGAATGATTGATTCTTACATACCTGGGAGTCTTAGTAGCACTTTCCAAAGCCTTCTCTTCTTCATCTTAATTGTCTTCTTGTTCAACTTTTTCTTCATTTGTTGTAGCAGTAGGTTCATCTAATTAATAGCCACTCAGATATGATATTCTTCCCCTATCTTCATCAACCTTCACATTAGCACTCTCAATGATCTTCTTCAATCTCTTCTTGTAGCACCAGTAGGCCTTACTCTTGGTAGAGTATCTAAGGAATATTCTTTTATCACACCTACCATCAAATTTTCCTAGATCTTCTTCTCTTCTGATATAACATTTGCTACCAAAATTTTCAAATATCTCACTGTAGGAGCTCTTCCATACCATAATTCATAAGGAGTTTTGGCACTGTTACCTTTAACTTGAACTCTGTTTAGGATGTATACCACATTATGTATGGCTTCTCTCTAGTATACTTCTAGTAGGTCATCTTCCTTCAATATAGTCATAGCAGCCTCTTGAATAGTCCTATTTTTCCTTTCAACAACTCCATTCTGTTGAGGAGTTCTAGGTGTAGACAATTGTCTCTTTATCCCTTATTCTTCACAGAAAATATTGAATTCATTTGATGTGAACTCATCTCCTCTATCAAACCTCAAGCATTTGATTCTCAGCTCCAACTCATTCTCAACCATTGCCTTAAAAACTATGAACTTGTCTAGGGATTTAGATTTTTCTTTTAGAAAAGTAACCTAAGTCATTCTAGAATAGTCATCAATAAGAAACATAAAATACCTGTCACCTTGCAAACTTTTTGTTCTTGTGGGACTGCACAAATCTATATGTACCGGCTCCAACAATCTAGTAGAGAATTGTTCTTTTCTTTTGAATTTTGTTTTTGTTTGTTTCCCAAATTGACACTCCTTGCAAATGGTGTTGGTTGGCTTCACAAGTTTAGGTAGATTTCTTACAACCTATATAGAGCTTATCTTCACCAAATCATCAAAATTGATATGACACATCCTTTTATGCCATATCCAACTCTCATTTGTCTGAGCCAAGAAACAATAATTATTAGTTCCTCTTAATTGGTAAATGTTACCTCTAGTCTTCTTACTAGTAGCAATCACTATTCTGGAGCTTTCCATGATCTTGCACCCATTGTCTTTGAATCTCAGATCATAACCTTTGTCACATATCTAACCAACACTCAAAATATTATGCTTCAAACCCTTTACATATAGGACATTATTAGTGTTGTTCTTTCCAACAAAATAAACAGATCCTTTTCCACAAATCTTACCAGCCGCATTATCTCCAAACCTAACAAGTCCTCCATCATACTTTTCCAAATTCACAATCTTACTTTTGTCACTAGTCTTGTAATGTGAGCATCCACTATCAATAATCCATTCATCCTTATCTTTCTTAACTTGAATAGCCAAAATAATTTCTTCCACTAGTTTTTCTTCCTTCACACAACGAGCAGGATTAGTAATCACAGGTTCTTCTTTAATTTCAATAAACAAGCACTCATTTGCACTAGTACTAGCATAATCAAATCCATCATCTTTCACACCTTCATCATCAAGATCTCTAATATAGTAGCATTTCTTTGGAACTCAAGGTCTATTCTCAAATGTCTTTCTATTCCTTTCAATTCTCTTAGGGCATCTAATAACATAGTGACCATGTTGGCAAGAGACACTACTCTGGTATAAACTTGTATGTTGTCATTGATGGCAACAAGGCTCAAAGATCTCATCAACATGATAGGAAGACATAACTCTAGAAGGTCTTATTGGAATTCAGATCCAATTGGCAAAAATGACTAAGTATGGGCAAGAAACAGAGTAAGGGATAGAAAGTGGATTAGTGTGCTTCCACAAATGAAGACCTGGAAATACGGCTCAGGTATAATATTCATAATTGTTTGATGTTTTTATATTCTAGTGATCAAGTTATGACTTCCTCGAGAAGTCACTTGGAAGAAATATCTAAGCCTGGATGAATAGAGTTACAACAGAGGTAGTGAACAGGGCACAACATAATGGTCTGCATTCCTCCACAAGTGCATATTTTGGTTTGTAGTTTGGAGGTGTTGTAAACACATATGAGAAGTATCTAATTCCAGATTTTTAGATTCTAAAGTTCACCAGAAGATCATCTACAAGCTTCCAAGTAACGACATTTAGTTTGACAATATTTCACAAAGATAGAGTCATTAGTTCAAGATCCACATCTTGCCACATAAGAATATTATGATCCATAGTTACAAAGGTATGATTGGTGATGTCTAATGAATGTTTGATATGAATTTTGGAGTCCAATTTGGTCCACAACATGAGTTATGATGTGACAGAGGAACCTATCATATATGTTATTAAGAATTAAGCCGATAGGCTAGTTGAATCCTTATGTAGAGAAGAAATATGAGTTGGATGATAAAGGTAAGTGGTTGTATGATTAGAGCCGACACATATGAAGACATATGCATGATGGTTTGGATCCACATTGACGAATTAACACAAGAACAAGTCGATAGGATATAACACTTGGTATACACATTTCACAATTTGCTTGCCAACTTGATCATGAGAAAGATTTAGTTGCGGATATAAATAGAGGATGGATTTTGGTGTTTGAAATAGTGGGTTATGCGATGTGATATATAGGAATGTGAATATGTGAAGATAGTATAGCCACAGCAAATAAAGAGTGATCTTAAGCATATGTAAGAGCAGAGTAGAGAAATAGGGGCAAACTGAAATGAAGAGTTTTGAGTCAGTATTCATAAGCTTAATTGGAACTATAATCATGAATGAGTAGATACAATTATAGAAGTTTATCTTTGGTAGTGAGCCACGCTTCTCCTTCTTCTTCTTTCCTTTCTTTAGGCAGTGAGCCTCCTTTGAGCAGTAAGCCTTAAGGTAGTGAGCCTCTTGTAATTCAATATTGCTATAATAAAAGTATTTCTTGAGAGCTAACACTCTCTGTGGTTTTTCCCCACATTGCAGTTTCCCACGTAAAAATCCTGGTGTTAATGTGTTATGTTTTAATGGTTGCTATTCATTTGTATATTGTGCTATTATTTAATTAAATTTGGAAAATGGTTAATAGTGAAAGAGCATAAATGGTTTTATGGAACATTGATTCACCCCCCTCTCAGTGTTCCTGACATTCAATAATTAGTATCAAAGCAAGGTTCCTTGGAAGAAGCCTAATAGATTGAGGAAGATCTGAGAAGGTTCACTCATGGCAGCACAAAGGTATCTCACTTATCCTAAAGCAAATCATCCTGGAAGTGTTATAATTAGCAATCAAGTATATGTTAATAATGAACAATTTGAAGTAGCTCTAGAAGATCTTGACAACTCCAATGCTGATATCAAGGGTTTAGAGGAGAGTATCAAAGAAGATGATGATTGTATTCTAAAATTAAAAGAGCAGATAAGTAAATTTCAGGAAAGAAGGAAAGAATTATATGAGCAACTAAAACAAGCAAATGAATCCATAGAGAGTCTTCTCAGAGTGATTGAAGAATGAGGAATGTCTGAATCAAATTGTGAACGACAATTCATATGTGAGGACCGCCCTTTTTTTACTTCTGTTCTTATGACTATTTACATTACTGTTATTGATACTTTTTATATTTGAGGGATAGCAGTTCCCGGATTTGTCAAAACTATTAAACTTTATTATGATTACGGAAAAACTAATTGGGTGATGTTTGGATAAGTTACATTTCAGAAAAGTTAATTAGGTGATGATGGAAAATTGTAATATGATTTCATTTATGCTAATTAAAATCTATGTCATGATAATGCATGTTTTTAAGTTGCTTCGGCTATGATGATTATATGTGGATACTAATCTTGTAATTTAGTGTGCAGGATTACTAATCGAACCACAGATTTCGGAGATCATTCCGCACCTTGTTATTTGTTATTCCCTGTTAAGCTGATCTGGTTCCACGAGGAACCAAGATCTCTTTGTGTTTGATATGATGTTGTATTGTGGTCTTTCGTATGGTCGAGTGGGTTAGGTTACCCTCATGTAACACTATTTTATGATTTGTGTTGTAAAAAGATTGAATTTGAATTTCTTTATTTTATTTAAATCTATGAGGCCTTTTCTTGTGCTTTACCTTGACCAGGGGTGTCTTGTATGGGTTAAAGTTGACCCTGGGTTATACCCCATGGGTCCAGGGGCCCATTTGGCATGGGTAACCCTTGGGTAACCTCCATCTAGTCATCTTAACTTCCCCCTGAAGTTAAGTGGCGAAAATTGGAGGTATGGAGGGGACATGATGGGTTGTACCAACACCCAACCCATCCCTCTTCAATCCCCAAGGTAAGATATGACTACAAACCCATCCATTATTGAAGGATTGACTTCAAGTCACCCTCTCCATTAGTGAGATTCCCCCATGTGTTGTGGGGTCACCCATGTGAAGGGGGGAAGAAGAGGCATGGGTCACCTGTCTTTTTCTCCTTTAACTCCTTTTATTTCTCCCATGCGTAAGGGAAATGACATGAGGAGAGGGATAAGGAGTACTCTAGGGATGGGTGAGTGACATAAGCCACCAGGATAGAATAGTGGTTTTGGGGGAGGGTGAGGAGGTGACAAGTGTCACCTCCCCATTCCTCTAAACTGAAAAGAATTTGGGTTATTTGTTTCCAATTTTGGGATGAGAGGGAGTTAGTTGAATTTTGGGAGAGTTTTTATTATTGCCAAAAAATAGGAAAGTTAGCTTGGAGGTGAGGAAAGGGAGAGGGAGTTGTTGGCTAAGGTTGGAAGAGAACTCAGTGGAGCTCTGCAACAATTTCATTCCAGGAGGGCTTTGTAAGGTTGGTTTGATTTTTACCTTTCTTTCGTATATCTGAATGTGTATGTAAAGTGTGTGAAAGATGCTTATTTGTTTGTGTTTTAGAGTTGTTTTCTGTGGGGGGTTGTTGTCGGGTTGTTTGACAGAGCTTCTCCCACTTGGGAGAAATGCTCATCAAGTTTGGGGTAGGGGAGGAGAGATCCTCCTCTGGTGCATACCTGTTTCCTTCTTTTGGGATGTTGAAAGCCTTGAGGGCATGTATCTGCGACTGTATCTTTGACTTGAGAGTCAAATACAGATTTCTTAAAAATTTGTGATCAAACTTGGTTTGAGGCCAAGAGAAATTATGTTGGTTAAAATATCTGTAAGGGTGACACTCTGGAGTCGAGTGTGTCCACTCTCCTGCCCCTTATGAAACTCACTGTAGTTGAGTTTCCGTGTTGTGTAATTTACCCACGGGTGTTTGTGTGCTTTGGGTTTGTTGTTGTCCCTGTTGTGAAGTGGAGTGCTTGAGTTACCCAGGTGTGAGTATGGTCTCCCTAGCTCGGGGGTGACCCTCTTGCGGGTCTACGGAAGGGAGGAGAGCTAGATGAGTGGTGTTTTCTTCTTTGTTTGTCTTTGATACACAGGTTCCCTCTTGGAGCTTATGGTTGGATTTGGAGAAGTTATATTTTGAAGAAAATGTTTATTCTTCTTTATCATGAGAATTAGTTCATGATCTTTTGTAAAGAGTGTAAAAGAGTGCTCCTCTCTTGATATTGTTGTAATTTATAGTCACCCTGGGAGTGAAGGAGATAACCTCCCTGATCTTGTTATTAGGTGTGACTGTTACTTAGTTGTTACATAACTTCTTTTGTATGTTGGTTGGGAGAAGGAAATCCTTATCTTTCATCTTGTTAAGGGTAGTGAGAGAGTTAATCTTCCTGTATTATGTATGATGTAATTATTTACCTTGAATTTCATATAGAAAGGTTGAAGTTAAATAAAAAGTTTTACTGTATTAAATGAGTTATTGGAAGGAAGAGATCATTACTTATTTGCAATCAAATCTGAACTCATTTATGTAATTATAAAAATAGATTTGCTTAACTAGTTGAAAGGACAGTTTTATAGTTCATTGTTATAATGGAAAATACAGTTTTAAATGATTAAGTTTCTTCTTCATAAATAATGGTTTCAGTTATTTTGTAAAGTTTAGAGGAAGTCTATTATGTATTTACTTCTATTTGTCCAAGAGTTGAAATGGACATTTATTTATTACAGAATTAAATTGAGTAAAAATCCACTTCCTTTGTTCATTGGTTTAGTAGCTATATAATCATGTATAAGAAAATAATCTTGCTTATTTGTTCATTTGAAAAGATTTTGGAGAAACAGAATATAATGTTGTATTTGAGAAATTTGATTATGAATATATATATATATATATATATATATATATCTGTATTTGATTTGGTTATTGATTTATGAAACAAATTCATCTGAGAAAATTAAATGGTATCATACAAATAATATATATATATATACATATATATACATACATATATATATATATATATCTTTTAAATACTAATGAACTGCAAATTAAAAGTTGTGATATTCAAAATAAAGATGAAGCGCTTTTGGGTGTTGCTATGTAAATAAAAAAACACAGTCAAAAAAAATACATGGAGGGCGGTGGGGAGTGAATCCCCACTGCTGTTTTGTTTTATTAGCTTGGAGGTGTGGGAAGGGGCGGAGCCCCACCCACACCCCACCTCATGGGATGTGGGTGGGGCTCCGCCCCTTCCCACATCCCCCTCCTCTGCATCCGCCGCGCGGCCTTCGCCGCTCTTAACACTGCCAACACCGCCGCGGCCATTAACACGCGCGGCCCTTCCTCTGTGTCCGCCGTGGCTCTTCCGTAGCCCAAGCCGCTTTCGTCGCTACCTGCCCGCCGCCATCTCCATTGCCCCTCCACTGTCCTTCCCACCTCCGCCGCCATGCCTAGCTCCGCCGCCCTTGTCTGCAGACCACAACATGATTTTCAATAAGAATTTTAGGGTTAAAACCCTACTTTATGTTTGAACAAAAATAATAAAATAATAATAGTTGGTGAAATAAAAACAAACCACTATTAGTGGTGTTTGAAATTATATAAATATATAACTGTATATATACATATCTATGTATATATATAGATATTTATTTATATTTAGATATAACATTTATAAATATATAATTATATATACATATCTTGTATATATAGATATGTATTTATATTTTGATATAAATTCCAAATATATATATATATATAAGAGTAAGGGATTACGTGGAGTTTGCTAAACAAATTTAAAAGAGCATTTTCGTAATTTACATATACATATAAATATATATGTATATGGGAGAAGTTTTACGGGCCATTTTATTAGGCCCTCGCTTAAAATCCAGACAAGTTTTACAAATTAATTTTAATAATGAAATATCAAGGTATGGGAATTATGTTTTCGTCGTAAGTGAAGTATAAACGCAATTAAATAGAAATTATGTTATATTTCCATGGTAAAGGTTTTATAAAGAGGGGAGCCTCTTACAAATATTAACAATGGTATATGATTGAATATATATATATATATATGTACAATAATATTATATTTTAAAAAAAAATATATAGAAGATTAAGAATAGTATAATAAATAAATAAATTATTAAGATAACCTATCAATTGCAATAATAGTATGTGTAATAAATAATAGTAATAATAACAACAGTAATTATAATAAGAGAAAATAAAATTATAATTTAACGAGAGCATAAAGGAATATGCTATTATGCTCCGGAAAGAGTTTCTTGGAAGTTTCAACTATCAACGTAATTTCAATAACCGAGAAAATGAAGAGGAAAATTACACGTCACCCTGCTTAAAGGATCACTGGAAATAAACTTAAGAAGCCATCACAGACATTCCATGTGAGGCCATTTTAATCTCAACTGTAGTAAACGTCCACATAAGTAAACCTGTAAGAGAGTCAGAAGAAGAAAAACTAACATTGGAAAACACAGAGGAGAAAATGCGCGACATTTCCCACATGGGATAAGAGAACTAAGTTGATGGACCCTTCCGCTAAATTTGCTTAGGAACAAGTTTAATTAATACAAACGTAGAGGAGAAACCTAGATCGGAGATAACTAGGAGACTGAGTCCAACAAAGTAGTAAACTAGTCTATGTGACCTGGACCATCCGGAAGTTAGGATTAATGTCAATAATAGATACAGTGATAACCCTGATTGATGTAAAATATGAAGAAAGGTCCGGATAAACATAAAGAAAGCATAGAAAACGAAAGAGAGAGAGAGACCGAAATATAAACAAACTAAATTATCAGAGAAATAGTTAAGGTGAGCGCGATAAAAATACAATCAAAATTAAGACCCAGAGAAAAGGGAAGAGAGAGCAAACAAACCGCCTTGTTGAGAATGCTAAGTCGAAGGAGGAGTATATTTCAGGAAACAAGAGAGGAGACAGACAACCGTGCCTTTCTGAAAAATGACTCAATAGGGAGATCATGAGTCGGTTTAGTCGGAACAAGGCATCGTGGGAAGTTGTTAATCTATCAGTGAACCACGTGCGTAATATAGGGTTGAGTAATTCCCACTTACGCCATAAGGCGTTATGCTGCCGGAATCTGCCGAGACTTAGATTTAGGAACCTTGATATTAAAAACCTTGTAGTGAAGTTAACGGCGTCGTAGAGACCCCCTTGTTGGTCTGCTCGCGTCCGGTTGCATGCAATTGTACTTGTACCCCGCCGACAACTGTAGTGTTTTTGCCTTGAGTGAACACCACCGAGCATGCTTACGCATGCGAGGGGGTTTCTAGGGAAGCGTGAGAAAATTTTTTATATTTCGTGTCATAACCACATGACAGATGTGGCTATGACACGTGTGATGTGTGTTGTGACCACATGGAAAAATGTGGGCATGACATTTGGTATCAGAGCCAAGTTTAAACACTAGGCGTATTTGGGCATGTTATTATTCCGCAACTTTGGCTAATTAGTTTCTACCTTGTTTTGTAGGATGCATCCCCGACGTGTTCGACGAGCGCGGTCACGCCACACAGCATCTGTCGAGGTGTACAGTGATTCCTCAGCCGAGGGACTGGCACCCGTAGTTACAGCAGCACCACCTGCACCACCTAAACCACAAGCACCACTAGTACCACAGGTGACACCAGTATTGGATATAGGTCCACAGATCTTACAGGGACTGCAGGCTGTGTTAGACAGGTTACCGCCAATGATTCCTGAGCCACGTGTAGAGCCTCGTGTTGATCCGCGAGAGGAGCCACGTAGGGAGCCACGTGCCGAGTCACGTATTGAGCCACGTGAGGAGCCCCGCGTTGATCCACTAGAGGTGCCACGTGTGGAGCCTTTCGTTGAGATTCCCGACACAACAGTAGAGGAGGTAGGGTCAGCCTCCTGTGCATAGAGCAGGAGTCCTCCGAGACCTTTGAGACCAGATGAGATCTAGAGAGCAGAACAGGTTCATCATGGAATGTATGAGGATGGTGTGGAAGAGCCAGTCGTGAGACTTAGAGACAGAGGGGACCCCATTAGAGATCTACTTCGGCTCAACCCACCCACTTTCGCAGGTGCTATAGAGGGAGCTGTGGCCGAGGCTTGGCTGATTAGCTTAGACAGGTGTTTCGCTTTGCGACCATATGGAAGCAACATGAAAGCACGAGTGGCAGTCCATCTTCTTAGGGATGCAGTAGCTACCTGGTGGCGCACAGAGGAGTGCAAGTGCTGACTTTCTATGGATACACTCACATGGGACATCTTCATAGAGCGCTTTAATGCGCGATATTTGTCAGAACATTACAGATAGCGCAGGATCGATGAGTTCCATGATTTACAGCAGAGGGGACTCACTATTACTTAGTATGAGAGTCGATTCATTGAGCTTTCTCGTTACACAGAATACCTCTATGATGAGAAAATCTTAATACACCAATTCATCAGAGGGCTGAATCACGGGATAGTAGGACCTATTTGTATGGCAAATCCCCAGACCATGAGTGAGGCTATTGAAAAGGCCCTTATATTAGAGGAAATTCAGGGACGAGGGCAGAATTCACGCCCGCAGTACCAGGAACGTAATCCCCAACAACAGCAAAACTTTCGAAGGCCTCAAAACACAACACAGAGAGGAGGATATAACCCTTCATCATTAACTCCTAGGCCTCCATAGCAGCAGCAACATCAGCAAAAATCTAAATTCCAACAGAGGGGTCAGGGAGGACAGAACTGTGGATGGCAGCAGTAGGGCTCACGCAGAGATCAGAGACAGCAAGGTTTATCGGCAGGACCCGCGAGGTCCCAGCAGTCTTACAGAGGCTCACAGGGGTCCACTAGACAGACTAGGCAACAATAATCGGGCAGAACACAGTCAGGGTAGTTACAGGTTAGAGGACCATGTTATGTGTGTGGTGGGGCAGGGCATCTGGCTAGAGAGTGCCCGCAGGGGTTTACAACAGGGGGACAGCCCCGATCAGGAGGATCTGAGCAGACCGTAGGTGACGTGGGCATATCCCACCACATGTTTGCAGCGGTTGATAACTGCCAGGCTGACTTCCAGGCTTCTGTCATCGAGGTAGCAGGTACGATTGGAGACCTCCCCATCTCGATCCTTTTTGACTCAGGAGCTACTGACTCCTTTTTGTCTACATTGTTAGTGGAGTGTTGCAGGCTGGTGGCTTCTAGGCAAGACATTAGGTGGGAAGTTGAGTTGGCCTCAGGGGCCAGGATGTCAGTAGATACCTTGGTTAAAGACTGTGAGATCACATTGGGATCATTCACCACAACATGTGACCTTAGGATTATGCCGTTAGGATCCTACGGTGTAGTTTTGGGTATGGATTGGCTTGCGGCACATAGAGCCAAGCTTGACTGTCGCCAGAGGACGATTAGCTATTTAGACGATCATGGTTTGCTGGTTGAGATAGTGGGCATTCAAAAGCCCACGGCTGTTCGCATGATATCCGCTCAGTAGCTTAAGCGCTATATGCGGAAGGGATGTCAAATGTTTGCCATCACGGTCAGTGATAGAGCAGAGGATGAACCTGAGGCTACTTTAGATGATCACCCTGTCCTTAGAGAGTTTGCCAATGTATTTCCGCCGGAATTACCAGGTATGCCTCCACACAGAGAAGTGGACTTCCACATTGACTTAATGCCGGGTGCAGAACCGATATCCTGTGCACCCTATAGGATGACTACACATGAACTCACCGAACTTAAACTGCAGTTAGAGGAATTACTTGAGAAGGGGCACATCCGACCTAGCATTTCACCATGGGGTGCACTGGTTATCTTTGTGAAGAAGGATGGGTCTCTTCGTTTATGTATGGACTACAGGCAGTTGAACAAGGTGACGGTGAAGAACCGTTATCCTCTGCCTAGGATTGACAACCTTTTTTATCAAATGCAGGGAGCCAGAGTGTTCTCAAAAATTGATCTAAAATCTGGGTATCACCAATTGCGCATCACAGAGGCAGATATTCATAAAACTGCTTTTCGAACCAGATATGGCCATTATGAATTCATAGTGGTACCCTTTGGGTTGACGAACGCTCCTGCAGTGTTCATGAGTCTCATGAACGGGGTGTTCCGTACTTACTTAGATCGGTTCGTGATCATATTTCTAGATGACATTTTGATTTATTCACAGACTGAGGAGGAGCATGTGGAACACTTGCGTCAAGTTTTGCAGCAATTACGAGAGCAGCAGCTTTATGGCAACCTGGTGAAGTGTGCCTTCTTCAAGATAGAGGTGCAGTATTTGGGACACATTTTATCAGGCGATGGCATCTCCGTAGATCCATCTAAAATCAGAGCAATTCAGGAGTGGCCGGAACCCACCAACGTGACAGAGGTCAGAAGCTTTATGGGGTTAGCCGGGTATTATCGTCGGTTTGTCGAGGGCTTCTCTAGGATAGCACATCCCATTACTTCCCTTCAGTGAAAAGGGAAGGGTTTCATTTGGACCGAGCAGTGTGAAAAGGCCTTTAGAGTCCTCAAGGAGCGTCTTACCAGTGCTCCTATTTTAGCGGTTCCAGAACCTGCAGAGGAGTTTGTTGTTTGTACAGATGCATCATTAGAGGGTTTGGGAGCCGTACTTATGTAGGGTGGTAGAGCGATCGCATATGAATCACAGAAACTAAAGACACATGAGTTAAACTACCCTACTCACGACTTAGAGCTCGCAGCAGTTGTTCTTGCTTTAGTCCGCTGGAGACACTTCCTCCTAGGTCGACGCTTTGAACTCCATTCGGATCATCATAGTTTGTAGTATATTTTTACATAGCCAAATTTGAACGCTCGCCAACGGCATTGGATGGAATTCCTATGCGAATACGACTTCGATGTCCACTACATCAAACGGAAGGAGAACGTGGTCACTGATGCTTTGAGTC
This sequence comes from Cunninghamia lanceolata, assembly GCA_027924645.1. NCBI lineage: Eukaryota > Viridiplantae > Streptophyta > Pinopsida > Cupressales > Cupressaceae > Cunninghamia > Cunninghamia lanceolata. The sequence goes on from BSBN01000655.1 coordinate 13,997,848, forward strand.
GAAGGCGCCACGAGATCCTAACCCTGACCTTGAGGGTGGACTTGAAAGATCGCATCTTACAGCATCTACCAGAGGACGAATGGTTTCTTGAAGTGCAGCAGGCATTACTAAATCAGAAGGCCCTTGAGGGAAAATTTATAGGATATACCCTTGAGTCTGATGGTATGCTTCGACATCGGCAGCGCATCTATGTACCCCATGCGGGTAATCTTTGTACAGTAATCCTATCAGAGGCTCATAGAGCACCCTATACAGCACACCTAGGAGTGAAGAAGATGCATGCTGACTTACGACAGCTTTATCATTGGGCTGGGATGAGGCGTGACATTGCCGATTTTGTTGCTCATTGCCTGGAATGTCAGAGGGTCAAGGCCGAACATCAGCATCCAGTGGGACTGTTGTACCCTCACGAGATACCTGAATAGAAATGGGACACCATTTCTATGGATTTTATCATTGGTCTACCTATGTCATCACGTCACCATGATGCTATTATGGTGACAGTTGACAAGCTGACCAAAGTGGCACATTTTTCACCAATATGCACAACCCACAATGCACCATTGGTGGCAAAGGTGTTTCTTGATCAGATTGTTAGACTACATGGGGTACCTCGCCGCATTATATCTGACAGAGACTCCGTATTTACGTCATCGTTTTGGAGAGCCTTACATCAGGCGTTGGGCACACAGCTCAACTTCAGTTCAGCCTATCATCTGGAAACCGACGGACAAATAGAGAGAGTTAACCAGGTGTTAGAAGACATGCTTTGCATGTATGTGATGGACCATCAGTCTAGATGGGCGGAGTACCTATATCTAGTTGAGTTTGCCTACAATAATGGGCATCATAGCTCGTTGGGTATGCCTCCTTTCCAGGCATTATATGGCAGACCATGCAGAACACCTTTGAGTTGGGATTGGATAGAGGACAGAACGGTCATCGGTCCAGAGATAGTTCATAATATGGAACAGCAGGTCAGACAGATTAGACAGAGACTTTAGGAAGCACAGGACAGGCAGAAGAAGTATGCCGATGCTAAGAGGACAGACTGAAGCTTCTCTGTGGGGGAAAGAGTATTTTTGAGAGTGCGACCGCACAAGAGTCTAATCCGTTACGGGAAGGGCTCTTAGCTCGCACCTCGATTTGTAGGACCTTTCAAAATCTTGGAGCGGATAGGACCAGTAGCCTATCGTCTAGCCTTGCCACCTAGCCTGTCACATATCCACGATGTATTTCATGTATCAGTTTTACATCAATATATTTCTGACTTATCTCACATGTTGGATTGGAGTGCTCTTCAGGTAGAGGCAGACGGACAGCTGGCGCTGGAGCCAATTCGCATATTGGCTCGTCGGACGCTGGCCCTTTGAGGTTGAGAGCTGGACCAAGTCAGAATCCAGTGGGACCTATACGACGAAGTCACAGTGACATGGGAAGATGCAGACAGACTGAAGACCCTTTATCCTCACCTTTTTGACGACTTCCAGGAGGAAGTACCGTCTTAGGGGGAGAGGATGTGAGGACCGCCCTTTTTTTACTTCTGTTCTTATGACTATTTACATCACTGTTATTGATACTTTTTATATTTGAGGGATAGCAGTTCCCGGATTTGTCAAAACTATTAAACTTTATTATGATTACGGAAAAACTAATTGGGTGATGTTTGGATAAGTTACATTTCAGAAAAGTTAATTAGGTGATGATGGAAAATTGTAATATGATTTCATTTATGCTAATTAAAATCTATGTCATGATAATGCATGTTTTTAAGTTGCTTCGGCTATGATGATTATATGTGGATACTGATCTTGTAATTTAGTGTGCAGGATTACTAATCGAACCACAGATTTCGGAGATCATTCCGCACCTTGTTATTTGTTATTCCCTGTTAAGCCGATCTGGTTCCACGAGGAACCAAGATCTCTCTGTGTTTGATATGATGTTGTATTGTGGTCTTTCGTATGGTCGAGTGGGTTAGGTTACCCTCATGTAACACTATTTTATGATTTGTGTTGTAAAAAGATTGAATTTGAATTTCTTTATTTTATTTAAATCTATGAGGCCTTTTCTTGTGCTTTACCTTGACCAGGGGTGTCTTGTATGGGTTAAAGTTGACCCTGGGTTATACCCCATGGGTCCAGGGGCCCATTTGGCATGGGTAACCCTTGGGTAACCTCCATCTAGTCATCTTAACTTCCCCCTGAAGTTAAGTGGCGGAAATTGGAGGTATGGAGGGGACATGATGGGTTGTACCAACACCCAACCCATCCCTCTTCAATCCCCAAGGTAAGATATGACTACAAACCCATCCATTATTGAAGGATTGACTTCAAGTCACCCTCTCCATTAGTGAGATTCCCCCATGTGTTGTGGGGTCACCCATGTGAAGGAGGGAAGAAGAGGCATGGGTCACCTGTCTTTTTCTCCTTTAACTCCTTTTATTTCTCCCATGCGTAAGGGAAATGACATGAGGAGAGGGATAAGGAGTACTCTAGGGATGGGTGAGTGACATAAGCCACCAGGACAGAATAGTGGTTTTGGGGGAGGGTGAGGAGGTGACAAGTGTCACCTCCCCATTCCTCTAAACTAAAAAGAATTTGGGTTATTTGTTTCCAATTTTGGGATGAGAGGGAGTTAGTTGAATTTTGGGAGAGTTTTTATTATTGCCAAAAAATAGGAAAGTTAGCTTGGAGGTGAGGAAAGGGAGAGGGAGTTGTTGGCTAAGGTTGGAAGAGAACTCAGTGGAGCTCTGCAACAATTTCATTCCAGGAGGGCTTTGTAAGGTTGGTTTGATTTTTACCTTTCTTTCGTATATCTGAATGTGTATGTAAAGTGTGTGAAAGATGCTTATTTGTTTGTGTTTTAGAGTTGTTTTCTGTGGGGGGTTGTTGTCAGGTTATTTGACAGAGCTTCTCCCACTTGGGAGAAATGATCATCAAGTTTGGGGTAGGGGAGGAGAGATCCTCCTCTGGTGCATACCTGTTTCCTTCTTTTGGGATGTTGAAAGCCTTGAGGGCATGTATTTGTGACTGTATCTTTGACTTGAGAGTCAAATACAGATTTCTTAAAAATTTGTGATCAAACTTGGTTTGAGGCCAAGAGAAATTATGTTGGTTAAAATATCTGTAAGGGTGACACTCTGGAGTCGAGTGTGTCCACTCTCCTGCCCCTTATGAAACTCACTGTAGTTGAGTTTCCGTGTTGTGTAATTTACCCACGGGTGTTTGTGTGCTTTGGGTTTGTTGTTGTCCCTGTTGTGAAGTGGAGTGCTTGAGTTACCCAGGTGTGAGTATGGTCTCCCTAGCTCGGGGGTGACCCTCTTGTGGGTCTACGGAAGGGAGGAGAGCTAGATGAGTGGTGTTTTCTTCTTTGTTTGTCTTTGATACGCAGGTTCCCTCTTGGAGCTTATGGTTGGATTTGGAGAAGTTATATTTTGAAGAAAATGTTTATTCTTCTTTATCATGAGAATTAGTTCATGATCTTTTGTAAAGAGTGTAAAAGAGGGCTCCTCTCTTGATATTGTTGTAATTTATTATCACCCTGGGAGTGAAGGAGATAACCTCCCTGATCTTGTTATTGGGTGTGACTGTTACTTAGTTGTTACATAACTTCTTTTGTATGTTGGTTGGGAGAAGGAAATCCTTATCTTTCATCTTGTTAAGGGTAGTGAAAGAGTTAATCTTCCTGTATTATGTATGATGTAATTATTTACCTTGAATTTCATATAGAAAGGTTGAAGTTAAATAAAAAGTTTTACTGTATTAAATGTGTTATTGGAAGGAAGAGATCATTACTTATTTGCAATCAAATTTGAACTCATTTATGTAATTATAAAAATAGATTTGCTTAACTAGTTGAAAGGACAGTTTTATAGTTCATTGTTATAATGGAAAATACAGTTTTAAATGATTAAGTTTCTTCTTCATAAATAATGGTTTCAGTTATTTCGTAAAGTTTAGAGGAAATCTATTATGTATTTACTTCTGTTTGTCCAAGAGTTGAAATGGACATTTATTTATTACAGAATTAAATTGAGTAAAAATCCACTTCCTTTGTTCATTGGTTTAGTAGCTATATAATCATGTATAAGAAAATAATCTTGCTTATTTGTTCATTTGAAAAGATTTTGGAGAAATAGAATATAATGTTGTATTTGAGAAATTTGATTATGAATATATATATATATATATATATATATATATATATATATATATATATATATATATATATATGTATTTGATTTGGTTATTGATTTATGAAACAAATTCATCTGAGAAAATTAAATGGTATCATACAAATAATATATATATATACATATATATATATATATATATATATATATATCTTTTAAATACTAATGAACCGCAAATTAAAAGTTGTGATATTCGAAATAAAGATGAAGCGCTTTTGGGTGTTGCTGTGTAAATAAAAAAACACAGTAAAAAAAAATACATGGAGGGCGGTGGGGAGTGAATCCCCACCGCCGTTTTGTTTTATTAGCTTGGAGGTGTGGGAAGGGGCGGAGCCCCACCCACACCCCACCTCATGGGATGTGGGTGGGGCTCCGCCCCTTCCCACATCCCCCTCCTCTGCATCCGCCGCGCGGCCTTCGCCGCTCTTAACACTGCCAATGCCGCCGCGGCCATTAACACGCGCGGCCCTTCCTCTGTGTCCGCCGCGGCTCTTCCGCAGCCCAAGCTGCTTTCGTTGCTGCCTGCCCGCCGCCATCTCCATTGCCCCTCCACTGTCCTTCCCACCTCCGCCGCCATGCCTAGCTCCGCCGCCCTTGTCTGCAGACCACAACATGATTTTCAATAAGAATTTTAGGGTTAAAACCTACTTTATGTTTGAACAAAAATAATAAAATAATAATAGTTGGTGAAATAAAAACAAACTACTATTAGTGGTGTTTGAAGTTATATAAATATATAACTGTATATATACATATCTATGTATATATATAGATATTTATTTATATTTAGATATAACATTTATAAATATATAATTATATATACATATCTTGTATATATAGATATGTATTTATATTTTGATATAAATTCCAAATATATATATATATATATAAGAGTAAGGGATTACGTGGAGTTTGCTAAACAAATTTAAAAGAGCATTTTCGTAATTTACATATACATATAAATATATATGTATATGGGAGAAGTTTTACAGGCCATTTTATTAGGCCCTCGCTTAAAATCCTGACAAGTTTTACAAATTAATTTTAATAATGAAATATCAAGGTATGGGAATTATGTTTTTGTCGTAAGTGAAGTATAAACGCAATTAAATAGAAATTATGTTATATTTCCATGGTAAAGGTTTTATAAAAAGGGGAGCCTCTTACAAATATTAACAATGGTATATGATTGAATATATATATATATATATATATATATATATATGTACAATAATATTATATTTAAAAAATATATATATATATAGAAGATTAAGAATAGTATAATAAATAAATAAATTATTAAGATAACCTATCAATTGCAATAATAGTATGTGTAATAAATAATAGTAATAATAACAACAGTAATTATAATAAGAGAAAATAAAATTATAATTTCAAGAGAGCATAAAGGAATATGCTGTTATGCTCTGGAAAGAGTTTCTCAGAAGTTTCAACTATCAACGTAATTTCAATAACCGGGAAAATGAAGAGGAAAATTACACGTCACCCTGCTTAAAGGATCACTGGAAATAAACTTAAGAAGCCATCACAGACATTCCATGTGAGGCCATTTTAATCTCAACTGTAGTAAACGTCCACATAAGTAAACCTGTAAGAGAGTCAAAAGAAGAAAAACTAACATTGGAAAACACAGAGGAGAAAATGCGCGACATTTCCCACATGGATAAGAGAACTAAGTTGATGGACCCTTCTGCTAAATTTGCTTAGGAACAAGTTTAATTAATACAAACGTAGAGGAGAAACCTAGATCGGAGATAACTAGGAGACTGAGTCCAGCGAAGTAGTAAACCAGTCTATGTGACCTGGACCATCCGGAAGTTAGGATTAATGTCAATAATAGATACAGTGATAACCCTGATTGATGTAAAATATGAAGAAAGGTCCGGATAAACATAAAGAAAGCATAGAAAATGAAAGAGAGAGAGACTGAAATATAAACAAACTAAATTATCAGAGAAATAGTTAAGGTGAGCGCGATAAAAATACAATCAAAATTAAGACCTAGAGAAAAAGGGAAGAGAGAGCAAACAAACCACCTTGTTGAGAATGCTAAGTCGAAGGAGGAGTATATTTCAGGAAACAAGAGAGGAGATAGACAACTGTGCCTTGCTGAAAAATGACTCAATAGGGAGATCACGAGTCGGTTTAGTCAGAACAAGGCGTCGTGGGAAGTTGTTAATCTATCAGTGAACCACGTGCGTAATATAGGGTTGAGTAATTCCCACTTACGCCGTAAGGTGTTATGCTGCCGGAATCTGCCGAGACTTAGATTTAGGAACCTTGATATTAAAAACCTTGTAGTGAAGTTAACGACATCGTAGAGACCCCCTTGTTGGTCTGCTCACGTCCGGTTGCATGCAATTGTACTTGTACCCCGCTGACAACTGTAGTGTTTTCGCCTTGAGCGAACACCACCGAGCATGCTTATGCATGCGAGGGGGTTTCTAGGGAAGCGTGAGAAAATTTTTGATATTTCGTGTCATAACCACATGACAGATGTGGCTATGACACGTGTGATGTGTGTTGTGACCACATGGAAAAATGTGGGCATGACATCATAAGAATGTGAAAAATTGGGGAAAGAAGTTTTTCTCTTAGAGTTTGATCTAGAAGTAGCCAACAGTTACAATGAAAAATTCAAAATAAGCTATGCTAAACTTGATGAGTTACTAGCCAGTCAAAAGTATCTAGATGAAAAATAAGGTTTGGGATTTGAAAAGGGAGAAAGTTCAAATTCAAGGCAAGACAAATCTAAAGAAGGAAGAGGCAGAAATCATCTAGTAAGGAATCAAAGAAGAAGACCTAAAGGACCTCTGGTTAAGCAACCAAATGCACAAAGGTACCCATATTTCAATGATCATTATTTCAAATGTAATAAGTATGGTCATAGGGCTACTCAGTGTAGAAGTAGAATAAATCAAAATGCTCGATCTTTTTCTAGTCAATGTGTCAATTGCAAGAAGATTGGTCATAAAGCAAATGAATGCAGAAGTGTGTCAAGAAATGTGCCAAACTATCCAAGGAATGGTCAATATTTCAATGGCAAGTGTTTTGCATGCAATAGATTTGGGCATATGGCTAACCAATGCAGATCTAGGCCAAACTCAAATATTAGAAGAAATCAAGGTCAAAGAAATGTTGTTTGTTATTATTGCAACAAGTTTGGACACCTTGCAAGATTCTGCAGAAGCAAAAATGTGGAAAGAGATTATCCTACACAATAGAGGAAAATAGAGCAGAAAGATATTAAAGGCAAGAATAAAATTGATCCTGTGGAAACCAAGAAGGAGATGAGTATGATCTGTATCAAAAGGGTTGTGAATGAGGTGGAGGATGGATCTGCACCAGTATCTGGTGTAGATAATTCCTTTGGGAAGTAAATTGAAAGCTCTAGCTCAGGGGGAGTAGTGACAAAAATCTAAATCCCCCAACCAGATAGTTGGTGCTGGAATCTAGCATAGAGATCCATGGTGAAATAAAATAAGAAAAATCCTTTGGAAGAAAATCCAGAAGAAAGTAAGTGTAGTACATTACAGAGCAATTTTTATTGACTGTGTCTATCAGAGAAAAGTTAGATAGATTTTTGGAACAAGCATCAATGATGATTAGGTTAAGTCATGAGTAGGATAAAAGGGAACTTGTTTAGTCTTAAATCACTTTGCACTTGAAGGTATCAGGTATTCAAGGAGATTGAAGTAGAATTTGAGCAATAATAATCAAGATTTGAAGCATTTGAAGTAATTCAAAGAAAGGAAACCCTAATTTGGTGAAACAACGTATTTCCATTCAAACCCTATTTGTGAGTCTGTTAAAATCCTAAGATGGCGATGCCGCAAGTTGTTGATATTTCTAAGAGACCATAACCTAAATTCAAGAAACATCCCCACAAAGCAACTGAAGTTGATCCAATGGGTACATTCTTAGGTATACCATATAGAGTTCTATATGTGGAAGATGTTAGGGCATATATCCATGTTACCCTAGATGAGCACGTCGATGGCAGATTCACAGACTTATATCAAAAACATTTAAGTGATGATCAGTTTTACCTAAAGGAAGAATACAAAGTTCTGGAAGAGAAGAAATTCATCCAATATGTAGAGTTTCCCACATTTGTAGAGGATGAATGGGTCCAGTATGTGCTGAGTAGGATTCATTACGAGTTCATGTGATTAGGGAAAGGGCAACCCTTTAAGATAACAAAGGATGCAATTTAGACAGTCACTGGACTAAAATCCATCGGAGGTATGCTATTATTGAAGGCAGTCAAGAATCAAAGGGTTACAAATGCCACCAGAGCCCAATTTGACAAAAAGGTGTTGGCAATAAATGATATTACTAATCCTATAGTAAAGTTTGCCTCAATGGTCATAGGTTACAAGGTTTACTTCTCAAACTAGGAGAACTCTTTTCTGGTACTGCAATATACACTGCCTATCAAATAGTTAAAGAGAATATAGATTATGATTTGTGCGAGCTGCTGAGAATCCAACTACTAGAGAATCTGAAGAAGATAAAGGAAAGAAAAAACTATCCATTCAAGTATGGTATGTTGGTTATCTGTCTATTTTTCTATTTCTCGAATGAATTACCCAACATGAAGAATTTGATCTAGTTAAGTAGTAAACAGTAGCTGTTCAAATTAGAAATCATCTAAATAGCATTAGAAGTATTGATGAACAAAAAATAGCCCTGTGGGGGTACTTCAAAAATTTCCAAGGCATGATGCAATCAAGAGAAAGAATGCCTAGGAAAATTGTTGAAAAGTATAAAGATACTATCTACTTTATTGTTACAAAAGATCAATGCCTAATGGAAGCCATTGATCCTAGGACAGTGTAGGTAATACCAATGGGCTATGAAGTGGATGGAAAGATATTAGATAGCTATGCTTAAGTACACATGTTGATCAAACCCAAGGATAGCAGAGAAGAAAAGGTTTGGAACTTATGAAGAGCTATCTATGAAACTTCATGTTGAATTTAGAAAACTTGAAATAACTAGGAAAGTCATAAAAGAGGTGGAAGAAATTACTACAAAATATGGCATCACCAAAGAACAACTGAAAAAAGTAAGGGAAAAAGTAGAGAAAATAGAAAAACAAAAACAAAAAGGTGAACTGGTACAAGTTCTAGAAGAATCACAGATGAAACGGGATAAGCCTGAAAAAGTTGAAAGGTCTACTAGGAGCTATGCTACCTCCTTTGGTGTCACACCATCAGTAAACATAGAGAAAACTTCAAGAAACCCTCTGTCAAAGATACAAAGAGGAAGAAGATGAAGGGAAAAAGACTGTATGTCAATGTGGGTGGAAAGGATGAAGAAGAAACAGAATCAGATGAGGAGATAAAGAAGATGAAAGCTAAGGTAGTCAAAGCTACAAGAAATTCCTCTGGAAAGGACAAATCAAACAAAAGGCAAAAGGTAGAAGAGCTACAATATCTCTTCAAGATGTGTTAAAATTTGTCACAGTGGATGGAAACTTGAAGCCCATGATTGAATACTATGATGAATATAATGATGCTAATAAGAGAACCTTGGAAGAAGACATAGTGAAATACTTAAACATCTTCAATAGGGCTCTTATTGAGATCACCTCTGATCTCCCTGAAAGTCTAGCCAATATTTTGACCATCAAAAAAAAGATTGCCAGGGCAAAAGATGTTGAGCTAAGACAACATGTACTAACAAAATTATGTCTGAAAATTACTTCGGAAGAAGAAGTGTTGATTTCTAAGGAAACCAAGGATAAGTTTAGAACCAAAATGAGGATGAATTCATTACTGATGGGTGAGATTGATAAAGTGGTAAAAGAAATAGAGGAAATTATCTTGGAAGCTCTGAAGAAATACAATCTTCCCACCACATGGGACAATGAAAACAATAATGTTGATGATAATACATATGTTCTAGAAGTTAACATGGAAAAGGAGACAGATAAAGTTGATCAAATAGCTGAAGAAAAGGAAACACCTGCCTCTCTGAAACATCAAACAATGGATAATACTATTGGAGAGAAGACTACAGAAGAAGAATCACCAACTGCACAAACCAGTTCACCTCTGGTACATCAGATTGAGAAGAATTCAGCACAGGATAAACAAAACGAAGACTCAAACAAGGTCTTGGATATTAATCCTCTGGAGTCGGAACAAAAAGATGTGGTCTTTGGTGGAGCAAGAGACACTACAGAGGCAGTAAAAGAACTCTTAGAAAAGGAGGAACTAGTTCTTGATGAGCCTGAGTCAATCCAAGGTCCAATAAACTTGGATACAATGTCTCCTATTCAAATGCTCAAGTTGGCTTCAGTTGCTCAAGCCAAAGCAAGAAAAGAAATATTGAAGTCCCACATTGAGGATAGTGAGCTCATAAATGAAGCATCCAACATTTTGGAGAAGCTAGTGCCGACATACCAGAAGGATACCTCTCTGTCTGCCACTTGTCATCTCAAGGGACTAATTCATTCTGTAAGTACACCGTTTGAATCTCTTGAAAAATCTACTGAAACAAAAGTTAGACAAGAGTTTAATGAGAAAAGTTTAGATGAGATGTGTTGTTCTCAAAATCAGCTATGCTCATTTTTATAGACAACCCCCACAAAACTTGTCCGTTTCGTGAATCTACACTCTAAGATCACAAATCGAGAAAAGATTTTCTTGTTCTCGTGCGAGGTCATTTGACATTTTAAAATTCGTTTGCGACATTCCCTTGAATTGATCTCTCGATTTTTGCAAGGATCATTTAAAGTCGTAAACTAGTAAAAATGTCATTTTGGTTATCTTTAAGAGTTAGTAATTTTTTTGACTCTTAATATGCAAGAGCGACGAAAAACGCCGCTCCTACATATTATTTTTAGACTTGTTTTTGTTTGATGTAGAAGCGGCCTTTTTCACCACTATTGCATCATTTTTAAGTTTAATGCGCAAGGGTGGCTAAATTCACCATCATCTCATGTGTTTTCCGTACATATGTTCGAACGACATTTTTTGCCGACGTTACACATTTGTCGATTGTAGTGTCATGGCGGCTGAAATCACCGCTCGCGCAAGATCTTCGGGATTTTGATGTTGAGTGCCATTAATGGCCACTCATGCCAAGCATTTAAAACTCCAATCTCAACCTTTTAAATGTGTTATCACTCCCATTGTTGTCATTTCTTATGCTAAAGCCTTTTAGTTGATTCACCAACGTTCAACATTCGACCGCTTGATCGTATGCTCCCGAGTTGTGACGGATCTCACGTTGAAGATTGAACCTAGGGTTTCAAGTTTTACGGGTAAGTTTATTGTGTTTCTCTTCCCCATTTTTGCTTGTTGATTGTTTGTGTTGTTAGTTTATCAAGTTTTTTAGGTTTTTTCTGTTGTTTGTGAGTCGTGTTCGGATGGTTTTAGAATGCCATTAGGGTTTATCATTTTATAAACGATGTGTCTTTCATACCAGAAACCTTCACTACCAACCCTCCCATTGTATGTAGAATCGTCCAAATTTACTGCTAGATCCTCCCAAAACTACCAATGTGCCTATACCCGTGAGGAAACACTTCGAACTAAACCTAGAATCATGTGCTTCGATGGAAATTTCTGCCGCCCACGCAGTTTGGTAAACTTTCCACCTGCAAGAGCGGTTGTTTCCGCCGCCCCTGCATCAAAAACTCTTGAAGTTACTTACCTGCATGAGCGGCATTTTTACCGCTTGAACATACTGACCGATGGATCTCCCGAATGCATGAGCGGTGTTTTCATCCGCCCTTACACTGAAACCCAAAATCGCTTCCAACTTGCAAGAGCATCCAAATTCTCCGCCTGAACACTCGAAGTTTTTACACATTATATGTACAAGCGGTGATTTTGACTGCTCGAACATGACAAATCAAATCTTCCAAAGAACATGTAGAAATGGCTAAATTCACCTCTTTTACACCTAGAGGTCCTTCTAACTTGCGAGAGCGGCCAATTCACCCGCCCAAGCACATTTCCCTAATTTTTCCCTAACACTGGAAAATTCACTTTTCAAAGCCAAAAGCCCGCTTTCACCCTCGCCTTGATTTGCGCGCTCAAGCCCTTTTTAACGCATGCTTTCCCATCCATGATCGTCAAAACGTAGTTGACCCAGTTTATCCAATTTTCCCCTAACTGCGAGATCATGGCCTTTTGCAGTTCGCAATCAACGTTTGTGGTGGTGTTCGAATTCACAGTTTTCTCCAGGGCTCATGTCAGAATCATCTCCTTCAAAATCCAGAGCCATGAAGTACAAGTACCAGGGTGTCTTTCCGGTAATAGTAGTTCAGTCGAATGTTGATGAAATCAGAGACACTGAAATTGGACACGTAGATATGGCTAAATTCATAGATAGAACTAAACAAGCAAATCCCTCCCAGCATATGCAGAAAATCATTGACAACAATATTCATTTGGTTGCATCATTTCCTATCAGTGCACATAATCCTGAATTTGTTCTACAAGTGGCCAATCACTACAATAGGGACACTAGAGCCGTGACGGACTCACAGGGAAATGTTATCATGAGATTGGACGTGGAGTTCATGGACAAAATCTTCATGTGTCCACCAATTGAAAATGTCAGGCAGATTGATTTTTCTCAGGGTCAACAAGACTATGACAATGACTTGGAATCTGCTAGAAGGCACATAAACAGCAAATGGTTGAAGATTCCTAGGGCAACTTTGACCAGATGGCCTAAAGACCTTCACAGGAGTGATTTTGTGGAGGAAGTGTGTGACTTGATTACACTTTTGAGTCGCATCAGAGGACTCCCTTCTGCTTCCAAATTCCAGGACTGGATGTACACTTACATCAAGGTGATTCTACGGGGTAATCAGAAGATATTTTGGGGTGAAAAGATCAGTAATGCTTTGCACAAGCAACTGGTAAGGGTCAATACTACCTTCAAATTTTATATGACCTCTTACCTTGTCTATGCTGCTACAAGTATGAGGAACTTTCCAGGTTTGACCCAAGTAGGGGACAGAAGATTGGTCCCAGTATATGAATACTACCCCCAAATCACTCTGAAGGGGTCAATTCATCATTTCAGAAGAGTCAATGATGCGTTCTTCTCAATTTTCATGTGCTTGTGGAATGGTGAACTGGTTCAGAGAAGAGTTTCTGATGAAGCATGGCAGGTTGTAAATTCTTTTGGTTGTTTGTTCCTACAATTCCCCACCTTCACTTATCTTCGGGTAGGATACTATCCTGGTTACCCTTACATGCTGCCATGGTATCCCAGTGGTCGCATTGTTCTTATGGAGCTTTGCAGACAACTGATTGTGGTTCATAACAAACAGATGGAGCTTAAGAAGTCAGGAATAAAGTTTCCCATTGAAATTGGGAGGTATTCAGTTCAGTCTGCCAACAAAGCTAAAATAATTGACTCCGAGTTGCAGTTAGTCACCATGAAGACCTACAAGAAGAGAAATCATTTCGACTTCAGAAGGGTTCAAGATAAAATCAAGAGGAAGTCAAATTTTCATGAGCCAATGGTCGAAGACATATGGGCAGATCTCAGGACCTAAAATGAGATCATAAAATTGGATTTCTGTAGGCTTCATCTGAGCCAAATTGAAGAACTAGGACTAGCTGATATTCCAGATGGAATGGAGGATGATGGAGATGTCCTAGATCATGAATATGAGGCAAAGAATGTTGAAGCTTCACCTCTCCCAGAGGTGAAATGGTCAATCAAGGAGGAGACATCCATCAGAAAAAGATTCCAACCTATATTAGCAAACACCAACTTGTGGTTGGAAAGTAAAGGGATCAAGTTGAAAGAGTTCCTGACAGGGTCCGAAGAAGGAACACAAGAGCATACAGGTAAAAAGGGGGAAAACTAAACTAAGAATAAGAGTGACACTCCTTCCTCCTCCAAGGTACACAAACCAAAGATCAAATTTGTATCCAAGGGAGGAAAGAAGAAAGAAACCACAGAGGCTTTTGACGCCACTAAGTCAGATGTTGAAGACATCAATGATGATCATATGGAAATTGAGGATGTTGAGATTGAAGAACAAAATGTTCAAAGGTCTAAAACTAAGGTATTTGATGAAGTTGAACAAGGTGAAGATGAAGATACAGAGGTAGAGGGATTTGATGGTTCCCCGCAGACTCCTATGAAAGACCTTCCTTCTAATACACAAGTTCTTACACCTCCTCCTCATGTTCCATTTTCTGATGGTTTGCCAGTAATTTCAAATGTTTCTCTTTCTCCCATTTTTGTTGTTTCTTCTGACAATACTCTCAATCCATGAGGGCTAGTCTTGGAACCATTTTTTATTCTTCTGGTTCCATTCCAAGCTTATCTTCCCCTTCTTTTGATATCAGGGAATAGACTGTTTTGGAGAACCTTCTTGATGCTTCACAAAAGGTTGTTGATACTGGTGTCGTGTTTACCAACACAAGTCCAATTGTAACCATCACGGGTATAAACACAGAGCCAACCAAGCAAGTAGTGGATCCTCCTCCAGCTGTTGATGCATTTATACTTCCTCCATGGCTATCTGCCTATACTCCAAAGAGGAAGAAACAAGCTATCTCACCTGATGAGATTGACATTGAAAAGATGTTGCCCATGAAAGCTAAGAACCAAAAGAAGAAGCCTAAGATTGTTTCTAGGCTGGTCACTGAAAAGGGAATCAGATATGCCAAAATTGCCAAACCTCTTGAAGATGCCATAGTTGATACTTTTAACATGAGCAGTTATGTCATCTCAAGGGTTGAACTTGGTAAAGTGACTCATGAAGGTGTCAAAATAGATTTCCAGACCACTGCCACCACCCTACTTGAAAAGTATGATGAAGCCAAGAGGGAAAAAGAGCAATACAAAGCAAAAGTAGAACAACTGGCTGCTGTCCTTCAAAAAATAGTAAAGTCATCAGAGATAGTGGAACCAATGGCAGTGACAGTGGAAGATCCCCTGATACAGAAGGTTGAAAAAGCCCAAGCTAGAGGCAAGATTGTGGGGGATGTGGTGGAGTGGTTGTTGGCACAAGGATGAGTTCTGTTGAAAACCATTGTGGAAAGAAAGGAGAAAATGGACAAAGCTAAAGCGGAGCTGGACAATCTGCTAGATCTACTTTCACAAGAGTTACAAGATCAAGAAGAGAGCCTAGAAGAGTGGATAGATATGAAGAAGATCAAGATAAAGAATCTAATCACCATTGGGGTCATCACCAACAGGGAATCATATCTCAAGACCAAGGAGACTCTAGCTCATCGTATTTTCATAATAAAGAGTCTACTTGAAGATCTGTGCCAAGCTTGAGAAGCCAGTGAAGACAGTGATGTCACACTCCTACATCGGCTGGAAGAACTTCCTTGCACCTTGACAAGGGAAGATCATAGCTTCCTCATGGCACAGGAAATGATAAGTTCTTTTGAAGAAATGGTACAGAAGAAATTTGAAGAGGAAGCTCCCTCTGTGCTCTCAATGGACAACCTGTATGATCAACATTCGACTCTGGAGAACCTGAAGGATAATTTAGAAAAGCATGAAAAGGTAGTAAAGGCAGTGAAAGATTCAATCCTCCGAGCTCACACCATCTCTGAAAACACAGCAAAACCAGATGCATGCGAGATGTCAGTTGTTCAAACCATGTATCAGAACTTCCTAAGGAAAAAGGATGGAGGAAGCTAGTGCCTTAGCTTATTTTTCTTAAATATTATGTAAATGGAATTTTGTTTTGGACATCTACACATGTAATTTTTCAAAATGTAATTACATGTGAAATAAGAGAAGTCATAAGTCAAATAGGACTCTCTTGTTGAATAAGTCAAATTAGTTGTAGTTTTCCTAGATTTTCTCAAGGTCTTTCCCTATAAATAAAGGGGGCCTCTTTTGTAAATATTATCTTTTGTCTATTGCAAGAAAACTCTGGCGAATTGAGAAGCAAATCAAGACTTTGTGCTTTTTGTGAAAATCAATATTCAAATATTTATCAATACAAGAAAGCAAGTTCAATTCCAATCTTTGTCTTGGGATTATTTGTGTTGTGATAGTTTTGTTCCTACGTCTTGCTATCATAATCTTATTTGATAATAATTGAAGTGTGGAGTTTGTTTCAAGTGATTGGAGAGCGCTCTTAATTTGATTTTGATAAACTTTGTGTTATCAAATCAGTTGTGGGTTATATGTTCATGTTTGTGAGAATACAATAGTTTGGAGACTTTGTGCTGCAAGTTGTTATATTTGATTTACTTTTATCATCTTGAAGAGGAGTGAAGACTTTGGGCTGCATTCTACTTCAAATAGTTTTGTTTACAAGTAATCAGTGAGGTAACAGAAAACTTTGCGTTTTTGTGATTTTGTCATAATTTATAAGTTTTATATCAAGAGTTTGAAATATAAACATCTATTCTGAAAAAAGAGAATGAGATGAGATGGAACCACCACCAACATAGTTTTTAGTGTACATAAATTTGATGAGTTGTTTGATTTGCAAAAGTTAAGTAATTAGAGGGAACCTGCCCTTGCTGAGAGGAGAGACTTTGTCTCATCATAGCTGTGGCTGATATACCCATTTTGCCGTTAGCGAGTTAACGATAAAATATTCACCCAACAAGATGACAAAGTTGATAGCCCATGATAAGGCTTAGCTAGATAATGGGATACAAAATATTCAAAGTGCTATTGTAGAAGCTAGTGATGTATATAAATTTTGTTTATCATGGCTAGAAGTTACAAAGAAGATAGAAGAAAAGATCAAGGAATTGGAAGAAAAACTGATGAATATCTCTAAGAATTTTGATCTGGTACATGAATCAACCAGCAACAAAGAAGCTAAAGTCATCAACATCCACAATGACTTGAATTTTTTAATAAATCAACGGTATCAAATAAAGAGTAGAATGGGACAATTGAGAAGACTAATCAGTCCCAAACTAGATTCAATGACTAAGCTTATGGCTGAAGCACAGCTTGTTGGACAGATTGCCACACCATCAGATTTACCGAAGGTAGAAACTCTAGTTTTTATACTCAGTGGACACATTCAGATCTTGAATAATGCCAAGAAAGGCTAGGATGGTGAGTTGTCATAGATCAAGAACATATTCAATGACATTCTCCAACACATGTAATATAAAGATGAAGATTGTACTTGTAAATATGCGGCAAAGTACATATAAGTATTTTGAAGACATGACAATTTTTTGGTTCTAAAACACACCCTTTGCCATTGATGTCAAAGGGGGAGAAGAAAATCAGTGAAAAATGGATAAACATCTCAAGGGAGTAGGATAATGAAGTGTATATAGTAAGGAGGAGTAGTCAAGTATTTTTCACTAGTTGTTGCCATCAATGCCAAAGGGGGAGATTGTTGGCAAGAGACACTGCTCCGGTATTCACTTGTATGATGTCATTGATGGAAACAAGGCTCAGAGATCTCATTAGAATGATAGGAAGACATAACTCCTAAAGGTTCTTATTGGAATTTAGATCCAGTTGGCAAAAATGACTAAGTATGGGTAAGAAATAGAGTAAGGGACAAAAAGTGGATCAATGTGCTTCCAAAGATGAAGACCTGGAAATGTGGCTCACGTATAATATTCATAATTGTTTGATGTTGTTATATTCCAATGATTAAGTTTTGACTTTTTCCAGAAGTCACTTGGAAGAAATATCTAAGTTTGGATGAACAGAGGTACAACAGAGACAATGAACAGGGCACAACATAATGGTCCACATTTCTCCGCAAGTGCATATTTTGGTTTGTGCTTTGGAGGTGTTGTAAACACATATGAGAAGTATCTAATTCCAAATTTTTAGATTCTGAAGTTCACCAGAAGATCATCTACAAGCTTCCAAGTATCGACATTCGGTTTGATAATATTTCACAATGATAGAGTCATCAATTCAAGATCCTCATCTTGCCACGTAAGAATATTATTATCTACGGCTACAAAGATATGATTGTTGATGTCTAATGAATGTTTGATATGAATTTTGGAGTCCAATTTGGTCCACAGCATGAGTTATGATGTGACATAGGAACTTATCATATATGTTATTAAGAATCAAGCTGACGGGTTAGTTGAATCCTTATGCAGAGAAGAAATATGAGTTGGATGATAAAGGTAAGTGGTTGTATGATTAGAGATAACACATATGAAGACATATGCATGATGGTTTGGATCTGCATTGATGATTTAACACAAGAACAAGCCAATAGGATATAACACTTGGTATACACGTTTTACAATTTGCTTGCCGACTTGATCATGAGAAATATTTAGTTGCGGATATAAATAGAGGATGGATTTCAATGTTTGAAATAGTGGGTTATGCGATGTGATATATGTGAATGTGAATATGCAAAGATAGTATAGCCACAACAAATAAAGAGAGATCTTAAGCATATGTAAGAGCAGAGTAGAGAAACAGGGGTAGACTGAAATGAAGAGTTTTGATTCAGTATTCATAAGATTAATTGGAACTATAATCATTCATGAGTAGATGCGATTACAACAGTTCATCTTTGGCAATGAGCCACCCTTCTTCTTCTTCTTTCCTTTCTTCAGGCAGTGAGCCTCTTTTGAGTAGTGAGCTCTAGGCAATGAGCCCTAAGGAAGTGAGCCTCTTGTAATTCAGTATTGCTATAATAAAAGTATTTCTTGAGAGCTAACACTTTCCATGGTTTTTCCCCACCTTGGGGTTTTCCACGTAAAAATCCTAGTGTCCATGTATTATGTTTTTATGGTTGCTATTCATTTGCATATTGTACTATTGTTTAATTAAATTTGGAAAATGGTTAATAGTGAAAGAGCATAAATGGTTTTATGGAACACTAATTCATCCCCTCTTAGTGTTCCTAACATTCAACATACCAATCTTGCCACATGTAAAACATTTAAAAGGTAATTTGCATTTGAACTTACCTAAACCTCTTTGCAGTTTGTCATCAAAGTTTGCTTCAATTTCATCAAGCTCATCATCAAGTTCCTACTTTTCTACTCTAGAGATCTTCTCTGAAGTACTGGCTTTGAAAGCAATCTCAATCTTCTGCAGAGCATCACCAAGTTCTCTCATCTCAAAGGCTATAAGCTTTCCTAGCAACTGATCCTTGGTGACCTCTTTTATAGTCATTACTTCTTCAATTGCAGCTACCTTGTGACTATAGGATTTAGGTAATGACCTAAGAATTTTCATCACAACTTCCTTCTCCTCAATAGTTCCTCCCATATCTTTGATTCCAGTAACAAGTTCATCAAACTTTTGCATGTAGGATGTTATGTTTTCATCTTCACCCATCCTTAAACCTTCATATTTAGTTTTCAATCCCTGCAATTTGGCACTCTTTATAGATTCATCTCCTTCATACAGTTTTTCCAACTTTTCATAGACTTCTTGAGCAGTTTCATAGTCCATGACCTTTATCAAGTCAGTGTTAGTCAATGCACTTAACAAAGCATCTCTAACATTTATATTTAACTCATATTCTTTGATTTCATCTTCAGTTGTCAGACCATTCAGAGGCATTGTATATTTAGTCTTTGTCACTTTCCATACTCTATAACCTATACAAAGTAGATGGCTTTTCATGTGTATCTTCCAGGTCACATAATTCATTCCATCAAACTGCAGAGCCTCCTTCTTGTAAGACATCCTGGATCTACCTCAAGTTGTTAGGCTTACCTCTGAGGAACCTTCCTCTGATACCAATTGTTCAAATGCCTAGACAACTGAGAGTGGGGGTGAATTAGTTGTCTTCAAAACTTTAACCACTTATGAACATTAACACATCAAACACTTATTCACTATTATTCAGATTTAATCATGAAAGCATGAAACAAGGAAAATCAACACAACAACATCATCAACACATGAGATACCAAGTTTTTATGTGGAAAACCCTAAAAGGGAAAAACCACGGTGGGTGTTAGCTCACAGAAATATACTGTAGACACCTAACCATGTCTTCACCACTTAACCGACCTCTGATATCACCAATTACCCTTTCAATTGATTAATTAAATTTTTATTTAATTAATTAATTCATCCCAACACCTGACTATTCATCATTTTCCCCTTTAAATTGAATTAATTCAATAGTTCCCCCTTTACTAACATTAGCCCAATCAATTAAATAAATGTGCAAATATTTATTTGATTAATTTACCCCTTCCATAAAACCTAATTAATTGAATAAATCATGTTTATTTAATTAATTCAACCTACTAATCAACCTATCCCTACCCTAGTTGATTAAATATCTATTATTTAATTAGCTAGTCTAACCTACATGACCCTGGACCTAGGATTAATTAAATTAAGCATTATTTAATTAATCCTAACCCCTAATTAACCCATCCACTAATTTACTACAGGCATATTAATTAAACTAATCACCTTGATTAGTTTGGTCAAACCTTGTTTAACACTCCTCCCCACATCCCACAAATAAAAAAATGATATTTATGCCACATAAAACATTTTTTTATACACACTTGTCATAAACCTCATTAATAACCTCTTACACCCCTTACACATGTCATAACTCATTAATTGGAGCTCTTCTCAAAATAAATTTTTAATTCATTTCTAATCCTCCTCTCTTCCCAATGTGAATTTTAATCCATCTCACCCAACCTCTCTTCCCAAGATGAATTAAAAATTCATCTTTATTTTCATCTCTCCATTTCCCATGATTGAATATAAGTGCTCCACCTCACATTCATCCTCATCCATTGATCTCCCAAATGAATCTCAACCCTTGGATCAAATCTCCCTCCAAAAAGCCTATAAATACACTCTCATCCAAGCCATTTGATCATCCACAATTTGAGTATTGTTATCATGCCAAAATCTCTTCATTCTCCATCATTGTGAGCTAGGATTCTAGTGATTTGCATATTAGTTTTGAGAGTATTTCACATAGGAATCATGGGTAAAGCAAGAGCCTAAGGGTGCAAGGCTCTCCACCTTAGCTAGGAGTTTGGTTTTCATATTAAAGGTATAACTTGTGTTTTTCATTGCATTTCTTTGTGTTTTATCTTCATTTTGATTTCCTTAACCTCATTTGGCATGCCTGGTGGGACCCACAAGGTCCAAGATAATCCTTTTGTGTGAGTTTTTGTGTTGAAGGACGTGTTTTTGTAGGTCTCGACGCTAAGGAATCTCTGTTTGGCACCATTTCTGCCCATTTCTTACTCCTGTGGCATCTTTTACAACTATTTTGGTGCTATTTTGAACAGCTATTTTTGCTAACATTTTAGCTCTAACATTTGGTTTTTGATGCTTTTTTGTTGTTTTTGAAGGGTTTCAAGCTAGGTGCTCTCTGTTTTGACAAGAAAGATGCAGAAAGAAGGGGAGATAATGGAAAAAAAAATTAAAACACTTAGTTTTCTTTTGTCTTTCACCCTCACTCTTTTGTTTTTTAATAATAGTTTCTTGGGTATTTGAAACTAATGAGGGGTTGTTTGAAAAGAACAAGAAGTCTTTCTGTGTCATTTTGAATCAATATTTGCCCTTAACCATCTTTTTTACAGCCCCTTTTGAAGCACTGCGCCATTTTGGCTCTATCTATGCCCATATCATTACCTTCGGTCTCAATAGATAAGGTAATCTAAGGTAAAAATGCAGTTTGGCACCATTTCTTATTCGTGTGGTGCCTTTTCACCCTGTCGCGCCATTTTGATCTACCATAGCTCCATTTTTTGTAATAGTTTGAAAGAGTTGTTTCTCTATCTACATCACTACTTTTTGGTTTTTGTGGCACCATTTATCTATTTTGTGGCACCTTTTTACTCTATTTTGTTACCTTTTTCTATGCTGACTTTGGAATCTATGTAGAGTATTGACTATGTTCTGTAGGTTGAAAATGTTTGTCCAAGGCTCCAAAAATCATACTACTAACATCTTTTTGCAAGTTTTTGTTAAAAAGCACTTCATTTCGGTACACTAAAAAGAAATTTTCTTGCTTAGCTTAGAAAACATTTGGATTTGGTGTGTTAAAATTAACATTGTTTCCAAACAATTGTAGGCATACTTCATTTAGGTTTTAAAAAGAACATAGATCTTGTTTTACGTGTCTCGTGTGCTTGCACATTTGTGTCACCCAAGGGATAGAATCAAAGTATCCTCTCCCCTCACCTTCAAAAGGATCTTGGGTGAAGAGAAGTGATTCTAATGTCTTTTTCTTTTTCTTAGGAGGAGCCTACCCTTGAGACACATCTACAAGGAGAACTCATTGGCAACCCCAAGCAGTACTTTCATTTAGTTTTCTATAGAAAATAGGATAAGGTGAAAGCCAATTCTAAATCAGTATTAGCGCTTACCGTTCAGTGCTAGGTCAAAAGGAAGTTGTACCTTGTGTATATGATACTCCTAGTAGAGCTAGTCAAAACCTTAATTGGTTTACCAGATGCTCGTAATGTGCTGATCCCCCAAATGTTCCCCCACTAAACACCTTTGTTTTAGTAGCCAAAATCTTTTAATTTGTTGATGCAAGAGGTCAAACCTTTAAAGCTATCCCATGTTCTCACAGTTCAAAGTAGAGATAGCAAATTCCTTGAGATCTTTGGGTCTTTAGGAATTTGAAGTTTGGTGTGCCCAAGAAGTGTGTGTCATGTAAGGGGGAGCTAGTGCCACCAAACTTCTAATCTATCCACTCTAAGTAAGTGCAGCTAGAGAATCCAAGTGGGAATCCAACAAATATTGTCCTTTCCTCACCTTAGGTTGTACAAGTGCTTGATAAATTGCCACATTTTCACAACAAAACCTTTGGACATTGTGTTCTCATTTTTGAAGTGTTTGCCAAGAAGACATCATTGACATTATCCAAAAATTCCTAATTCATTGAACCATACTTGAAACATTTGACATTTCCTAAAGAATCACGATCATTTGACCTTCAAAAATCCAAAAGTTGACCATCAAAATCCTAATTTTATCAAAAAATTGTCATTCACTACCTTGTTTTGGCACCAAAAACCCTCTAATTGATGCCTGAATATCCATTGTGAATGTTGTGGCACCATTTCCCAAATTCTTGGTGCCATTTCTTATTGCTTTAGCGCCTTATCCTTAGGCATTGGCACTATTTGCAAATCATCTTACACACATGCCTAGGGAATGATTTTGGGACCTTTGATCCCTGCACATTCATAATCTGCAATCACCTTACCAAAATTCACCAAAACCATAGTCCATATTTGACCATCACCCATAATCATTTGACCAAAAATTTTCATAAATTTCCATCTTGACCTTAGGGAATAATCACTTTCAGTATTGGACCCTTCACTATCGATCACATCACTTAGCCTAACCATAATCCCCCTTTCTCATAATCACATCTCCATACATAATCCAACTCAACCTCACATATTAATTTTCATCTTTGGACCTATAATTCATCCTCGCAAAAATTATCCAAAATCTTAAAATCCAAAACATCCAAAAATCAAAACCATCCAAACATCTAAAAGCAATCTCTCAAATCCAATCCACAATCATATTCCAATCAAAACTTTGAGTATAGAATTAAATCTAGATCTTGTCATCCTTTGATTCCTATTTTGCTTTTTGGTCATTAGTCTACCTTATGTAAAAAGAAACACCAATCCTTACCAAAAAATCCTAAAGATCTAGATCTATTCAAGCTCACTTTTTGATTTGAGTATACCCCAACATTATCAAAACCATCATCAAAACATCCAAATCACCTAAGGTTTCCTTAGTTGATTACTATCCCAAAATCATTTATCATAGTCATCTAAGGCTCCCTTAGTTGATTATTATCCTTAGTCACATCCTCCAAATCATCCCAAAATCATTTTCACTTACACCTCTTTCACTCCTTTTTGGGTCTGAATTTTTGAAAATCAATTCACCTACCTCCTTAAAGGTCTCATCCTCTAAGGTTGTTCCACCAACCTCATATTGTCCATTTACCTTCGTTAGGTTGCCACTTTTTGAGGAATTATTCCCTAAAAGTTAAAACCTATACCCACCATCACATCATTATCCTTAGATTTAGACTCTGAAGATATTATTCTCTTAGACCTAAGTCTTTGATTCCTCAAAACAAAAACCACTCACCTTGTTCCCCTTTTCATCCCCATTCTTCAAACATTCATATCCTTATCCTCACTTATTTTTGGGTCCAACAAATCAAACCTATTCTCTAAGGTCTCAACTTTCATCCACCCCCCAATCAAATCCACACCATTGCATGCCCATAATAAGGTCACAAGCCAAGAAGAATCAAGAAACAACCCATCTTGGAAACAACTTTGGCATGGGGATGCCACCAATTGACCAAAACAATGTCCCTCCAATCCAACAATGCCATCATATGACACTACTGCTATGATAAATCCTTTCCCTATCCCATTACAAGCACAACTTTCTAACACCATTCAAGTAAATCAAGATATATTAGACTTTACACAAGATGCTGATTCTATAGATATGCTTGATAGAGTCCTAAGATCTAACTGTTGCAAGTATGAGGTGAGCCAGTGTTGTCATTGATGTCAACATACTCATATTGCATTGACAAGAAGGATTTGATGAGCTGTGTGCTGAGGATATTGAGAAAATTAGCCTCAGTCAGGAACAGTGAAGAACAGTGATGAGAAGAAGGTAAATGTACTGTATAGGATGAGAACCGGAGGATGCGGATTAAAGGGTTAGTTGATATGAGTCTTGAGATGCTACAGTTAAGATTTCAGAGGTCCGCATGAAGATCTGAAGGAGTTGTGGCTGCCGGTATAGAACCGGGTCCGGCAAGTATCTAGAGGTGACAGAGGATCACAAAAAGGTCCGGTGAGGTCTGGAATTGTATCATCCTAATCTGCGGATTGGACTGAGTGTTTGGGATGTCCTTGTGATGTGTCATCCTGATTTGTGTATGATTTGGAGGTCCGGAAGTACCTCTTGCATTATGACAGTGGCGACAGACTGTGTTCTTGAAGTTCCAGATGAGGAAGACAAGAGATCCCAGTAAGTAGAGGAAGTGCGGATGTATCCGGACATTCAGACAGGCTTGTGAAGGTTCTTGGATCATGTTTAGGTTGTGTTGTTGGTCCGCATTGATGATAGAACCCGGAATTGAAGTTATTCTTCCGGATGAAGTTCTTGCTCTGTTTAGCCGACCGGATGAGTTGTTCATCCTGCGAATGTTCTTGTGATGGCTGACCGGATGTGTTATTCATCTTGCGGATACTCCTATGGTTGTTTGCCAACTTAGATGTTTGTTCCTAAGTCGATGTCTTGTATAAATAACGGTTTGTGAGTTCATTTCAAGGCGTGGTATGTGGATGAGTGTGGCATAGCGAAGAAACGTGCGAAGGGTAGAGCAGAGATGTTGGGCTTAATTGGAACTGATCCGGACATGGTAGAGATGTCATTCTCCAGTTCAAGACTGTGATTTTCATCACTTTGTAGACAGTGTGTCTCCTTGTAGGCAGTGGGCCTCTTTGTGAGCAGTGTGCTCGGGCAGTGAGCCCTTATTGGCATGTGCCATTCATTTTTCTTTATTCTTCTAACAGAGAATAATTCTTGGGTTAATCACCCCGTGGTTTTTCCCTTAACCGGGTTTTCCACGTCAGAATCTTGGTGTTCAATGTGTTGATGCTTATCTGCTCTTGTGTTTATGTATTATGCTTCCATGGATGATTATTTGATATGCTGCTAACTAACAACAGAGAATTAAGTGTTTCAAAGAAGAAGAAGTTTTATACAACTGATTCACCCCCCCTCTCAGTTGTATGCCCTAGATCCAACAATTGGTATCAGAGCCAAGTTCCTCTGATAGGAGCTTAACCGCTTGAGGAGATCCAGGATGTCGTCATACAAGAAGGATAGTCCGAAGTTCGATGGAACCAACTTTACTCTCTGGAAAGGTCGCATGAAGTGTCATTTGGAATGTATGGGAAAAGCATACTTGGCTATGATTTCTAAACCATATATACCCCCACAAGGTGGTCCGACAACTCTGAATGAAATCACAGAAGCTGAAAACAATCTGCGGACCAAGGAAGCTCTTCTAAGCGCATTGAATGACTCAGATCTCTCGAATGTCATTGACCTACCAACTGCATATGAGATCCTAACTAAACTGGAACTTCTGTATGAAGGAGATGAGTTTGTCAAAAGTGCAAGGTTGCAAAGTCTGAAAGGGAAATTTGAAAGATTGAAAATGAGAGATGATGAAAACATCACTACCTTTATGCCAAGAGTAAATGAGCTGGTATGTGGAATCAGAAATGCTGGTGGAACTTTAGATGAAAATGAGATTGTCTGCAAAATCCTAAGATCCCTTCCTGCTGCCTACAAAATCAAAGTTGCTGCCATTGATGAATTCAGAGCCCACACAACTGTCACAAGAGAACAACTGGCTGGCAAACTAGCTGCATTTGAAATGACCGAGTTTGGAGATGATCCGCCCAAGACTGAATCTGCTTTCAAAGCCAGTGCCTATGTGAAAGGCAAACAGAGATTTGATCCGGGTGAAAACTCATCAAGGAAAATGTCATGGTATGATCAAGCAAGAAGAGACATGGAAGAAGAAGAAGCAGAAACAGCTCAACTTGAAGCCCTCATTGCAAAAAGACTGCCAAGAGGATCCGGTAAGTATGAAGGAAAACTACCCTTTAAGTGTTTCAACTGCAATAAGATTGGTCATTTTGCCTCAAGATGTCCGGAGAGATCTGCAAGATCTAATACTCACAGACAAAGGTTTCAAAAGAATTGCTATTATGTTCATGAAGAAGATGACAATGAAGGAGTAACAGATGATGAATCAGAACTAGGAAGCAAATCCGGAAATGAGTGGGTGTTTATAGCCATCAAGGAAGAAGATTCCATGCTCTCTGAATCTGTCAATCACAAAGTTGTTGAAAAAGCCTTGGCTGCTCAAGTGGAAGAAAAGGATGATTGGGTTGTTGACAGTGGATGTTCTCACCATATGACTGGTGACAAGAATAAGTTCTTAGACTTGGAAAGATATGAAGGAGGAATGGTAAAGTTTGGTGAAAATTCTGCTAGCAGAATCAGAGGTAGGGGAACTATTTCCTTTGATGGTAAGAGCAAAACAAGAAATGTACTGTATGTTGAAGGATTGAAGCACAATCTTCTCAGTGTTGGTCAGTTAGTGGACAAAGGCTATGATCTCCGGTTCAAGAATGGAAAATGCAGAATCTTTACAAGCTCCGGAACTGAAATTGCATCCGGTACTCAGACAAGAGGTAACATCTTTCATCTAGTTGGTTCAAATAAAAGTTGTTTGTTTGTTCAAATTGATCAGAGTTGGTTATGGCATAGAAGAATGTGTCATGTAAATTTTGATAACATCATCAAGATAAGCAATACTCAGGCTGTGAGAGATCTTCCAAAGTTGATGAAACCTACAAATAGTGTGTGTAAAGAATGTCAGTTAGGTAAACAAAGCAGAGTCTCTTTCAAAAGCAAAGATCAGTCTTCTACCGGATTGTTGGAATTAGTACATACTGATCTATGTGGTCCGACAAGAATCAAGAGTCTGCAGGGTGATAGATATTTCATGTTGTTAATTGATGATCATTCCCAGATGATGTGGGTTACCTTTCTAAAAGAAAAATCAGAAGCTTTTGAGAAGTTCAAAATCTTCAAAGCTATGGTGGAGAATCAAACCGGATTGAAACTAAAGTGTCTAAGGTCTGATAGAGGTGGTGAATTTACATCTGGTGAGTTCATTGACTTTTGTGAGAAACAGGGTATAAGGAGACAGTTGTCTGCTCCTAAGACTCCACAGCAGAATGGAGTAGTTGAGAGAAAGAACTGGACCATCCAGGAAGCTGCTAGGACAATGATGTTGGAAGCAAATGTTCCTCAAATGTTTTGGAAAGAAGCTATCAGCACTGCAGTCTACACTCTCAATCGAGTTCAAATCAGAAACAACACCGGTAAGACCCCCTATGAACTCTGGTTTGGCATCACTCCTATTGTGAAATATTTCAGAGTATTTGGTAGCAAGTGTTATATTAAAAGAGATGAAGATCTAGGAAAGTTTGATGCTAGAAGTGATGAAGGAATTTTCTTGGGCTACTCCACTCAAAGCAAAGCATACCGGTGTTACAATAAGAGATTGAGGAAGATGATAGAAAGCACCAATGTAAAGGTTGATGAAGGAATTGAGAAGCCTTCAAGATTTTATGAGTTTGATGAAGATGACCAAGACAGTGTTCAAGGACCTCAATCCTCTCCGGTGAGACAGAGTCAGCCTGATCCGGTAAATCAGGAAGAAGAGTTAGGTTTGAATGAGCCTGATCAAGAAACAGCAGTGCTGGATACTCCCAAAATTCCAAGGTATGTAAGACTGAATCACTCTGAAGATCAGATCATAGGTGACAGAAGCAAAGGTGTACAAACTAGAAGGAATATTGCTCAAAATCAGAATGAATGTTGTCTGATTTCAAAGATTGAACCTAAAACAATAGATGAAGCCTGCAATGATGAAAACTGGACCAAAGCAATGGAAGATGAATTGATGCAAATTGAGAAAAATCATACTTGGGATCTTGTTCCCAGACCTAGAGACAGGAATGTAATTGGAACCAAGTGGGTCTTCTGGAACAAACTAAATGAAGCCGGTGAAGTAATCAGAAACAAAGCTAGATTGGTCTGCAAAGGCTACTCTCAAATAGAAGGAATTGACTTTGAAGAGACTTTTGCTCCGGTGGCAAGAATTGAAGCAGTCAGATTACTTCTTGCATTTGCTGGCTTCAAAGACTTCAAGGTATATCAGATGGATGTCAAGTCTGCCTTCCTAAATGGTGATCTGGAAGAAGAAGTCTACATTGAACAACCGGATGGATTTCAATTGTCTGATAATAATGATATGGTCTGCAAATTGAAGAAAGCTTTGTATGGATTGAAGCAAGCCCCAAGAGCATGGTATGAAAGGTTGGATAAGCAACTTGTGCAGATTGGATTCAACAAAGGTACTGCTGACAGTAACTTATATTTCAAAATTGATCATGAAAACATTCTGATTGTTGAAGTGTTTGTGGATGATATCATTTTTGGAGGAAGAGATAGTATGTGCAAAACTTTTGCCAATCAGATGAAAAGTGAGTTTGAAATGTCTATGCTTGGTGAAATGAATTTCTTCTTGGGACTGTAAATTACTCAAACAAAAGAAGGGATCTTCATTTCTCAGACCAAATATGTGAAAGAATTGTTAAAGAAATTTGGTATGGAAGACTCAAAGCCTATGAACACTCCTATGGCAACCGGATGTAAGCTAAGCAAAGATGATGATTCTCCAAAAGCAGATCAGACAAAGTATAGATCAATGATTGGTGGATTGTTGTATCTCACTCAAACTAGACCAGATATAATGCAGGTTGTTGGTCTTGTGGCAAGATTCCAGGCTGATCCTAGAGAATCTCATGTTATGGCAATCAAAAGAATTTTTAGATACTTGAAAGGAACAGTTGAGTATGGTCTATGGTACCCTAGAGATCCGGACTTCTCTCTTCATGCTTACACAGATGCAGATTGGGCAGGAGATGTGGATGACCGGAAGAGCACTAGTGGTGGAGCATTCTTTTTGGGGAAGAGATTGGTTTCTTGGCTAAGCAAGAAACAAGATGCAATATCTCTGTCTACAACTGAAGCAGAATACATTGCAGCAGCAGGTAGTTGCACTCAAATCTTATGGATGAAGCAGATGCTAAAAGATATCAAAGTTGAATATGAGAAGCCTATCACAATTTTCTGTGATAATTCAAGTGCAATTAATATCTCCAAGAATCCGGTATTGCATTCTAAGACTAAGCACATATCTATTAAATTTCACTTTTTGAGAGAACAAGTAAACAAGGAAGAAGTCAGATTGGAGTATGTTCCCTCCAAGGATCAGATTGCAGATATCTTTACAAAACCTCTTCCCAAAGACTCTTTTGAATATCTCCGGGAGAAGTTAGGGGTCATGGCCCCTCCGGTGATGAACTAAGATGCACTGATGTGCATCAGTCCGGTGGCTATCACAGTCATATCTTGTGATCCGGACTAATGGGGAGCTGCAACTAAGGGGGAGCAGCTGGTATGATTCTGATGCATAAGAATTGCAAGTATGAGCCCTTTGCCATTGATGTCAAAGGGGGAGAGAAGACATGTGAAAAACAAGTGGTTGATGATCAAAGGGGGAGCAGTAAAGGAAGAGAAGACATATGAAAAGTTGAAGTTCTTGTCTTAATGGTTTTTCACATCATATGTTGCCATCAATGACAAAGGGGGAGATTGTTGCAAGTATGAGGTGAGCCAGTGTTGTCATTGATGTCAACATACTCATATTGCATTGACAAGAAGGATTTGATGAGCTGTGTGCTGAGGATATTGAGAAAATTAGCCTCAGTCAGGAACAGTGAAGAACAGTGATGAGAAGAAGGTAAATGTACTGTATAGGATGAGAACCGGAGGATGCGGATTAAAGGGTTAGTTGATATGAGTCTTGAGATGCTACAGTTAAGATTTTAGAGGTCCGCATGAAGATCTGAAGGAGTTGTGGCTGCCGGTATAGAACCGGGTCCGGCAAGTATCCAGAGGTGACAGAGGATCACAAAAAGGTCCGGTGAGGTCCGGAATTGTATCATCCTAATCTGCAGATTGGACTGAGTGTTTGGGATGTCCTTGTGATGTGTCATCCTGATTTGTGTATGATTTGGAGGTCCGGAAGTACCTCTTGCATTATGACAGTGGCGACAGACTGTGTTCTTGAAGTTCCGGATGAGGAAGACAAGAGATCCCAGTAAGTAGAGGAAGTGCGGATGTATCCGGACATTCAGACAGGCTTGTGAAGGTTCTTGGATCATGTTTAGGTTGTGTTGTTGGTCCGCATTGATGATAGAACTCGGAATTGAAGTTATTCTTCCGAATGAAGTTCTTGCTCTGTTTAGCCGACCGGATGAGTTGTTCATCCTGCGAATGTTCTTGTGATGGCCGACCGGATGTGTTATTCATCTTGCGAATACTCCTATGGTTGTTTGCTGACTTAGATGTTTGTTCCTAAGTCGATGTCTTGTATAAATAACGGTTTGTGAGTTCATTTCAAGGCGTGGTATGTGGATGAGTGTGGCATAGCGAAGAAACGTGCGAAGGGCAGAGCAGAGATGTTGGGCTTAATTGGAACTGATCCGGACATGGTAGAGATGTCATTCTCCAGTTCAAGACTGTGATTTTCATCACTTTGTAGACAGTGTGTCTCCTTGTAGGCAGTGGGCCTCTTTGTGAGCAGTGTGCTCGGGCAGTGAGCCCTTATTGGCATGTGCCATTCATTTTTCTTTATTCTTCTAACAGAGAATAATTCTTGGGTTAATCACCCCGTGGTTTTTCCCTTAACCGGGTTTTCCACGTCAAAATCTTGGTGTTCAATGTGTTGATGCTTATCTGCTCTTGTGTTTATGTATTATGCTTCCATGGATGATTATTTGATATGCTGCTAACTAACAACAGAGAATTAAGTGTTTCAAAGAAGAAGAAGTTTTATACAACTGATTCACCCCCCCCTCTCAGTTGTATGCCCTAGATCCAACACTAACCTTAATAGGTATCTTGAATTTCTTCTTCGAAATAGTGCTATGATACCCAATATCACCACATCGTCACAACCTTCCACATCACACACCAACCCTAACACATCAAATGTCTCAAACGTCACCACTTCCACAAATCCCACTAACTCATATACAAATCTCACCAATGTATCAACCACATCAAATGTCTCAAACCCATCAACCTCCAAAACCACCACTTCTATACCCCAAACCACCTTATTTATTCCCAACAACACCACACACGCAAGTGTTACCACTAGCGCTCCACAACTTAACCCCAACACTATAGCCTTCATAAACCAATTATTTTCATAACCACCCCCTAACACAACCAATACCAACCCATGTGCCAATCCGTCATCTATATTCACATATGTACAAAACCCCAACTCCCAAGCACCCATTGTATCATCTGTCCAAACCATGCAACACAATCCAAACCCACAACTTCCACCACACATTATGCAACAACTTCTTGCATACCAGCAACACCTCATGCTCCAAAACCAAAATGCCCAAAATTAAACATCCTAACATCAAATGCCACCTCAAAATCAACAAAATCACATCCCACAACCACCTCCCAACCAAGATTTAGCTAGTGTCGTCCAAATGTTAATCCATAAGGTGGACAACATGCAACAAGGAAATAAACAAAAGCAATAGTCTTTCGAGGATATTTGCCCTTACCCATTTGATAGGACATTGTACATGCCTCCCTTTCCTAAAAACTTTGAAACACCCAAATTTGACAAGTACAAAGGAAAGGGAGACCCCAGGGAGCACCTTAGGGAGTTTTATATCACTTGCCTAGAAGTCTCATATGATGGCACCTATTTAATGAGACTTTTCCCTAGAAGCCTCAGTGGTCAAGCCACCGAACGGTTTTCTCACCTTCCTTCGGGTATCAAAACATTCCACGAACTCGTAGAGAAGTTTGTAAACCACTTTTCCTATAATTTTGAACATGAAATATCAATGACTAATCTTTGCAATACCAAACAAAAAAATAGAGAATCTTTTGCCGCCTTTTTGCAAAGATGGAGGAGCTTGGCAAGCAAGCTCCCTTGGCCTATCCCTGAAAAATAACTAGTCACCATGTTTGTGGCTAATCTTAGTCAAGAAATGGGTTTCCATTTACAAATACAATGTGCATCAACCTTTGAAGAGGTTATTGGCAAGGGAACTACCATTGAAAGAGCCCTCATTGCCAAGGGCTCTATAAAACCTTATACCTATGACAACAAAAACAACAACAACAAGGTCAACAACAACACCCTAAACACAAACAACAACACACACTCAAATGATAAACCTCATTTTTGGGGAAAGAAAAAAACACTCTCAATGACAGTGTCATCGATGTAAAGGTCGTTCAACATGTACAAAGTCAAACACCACCAAGCACATCCACTGCAAACAATGTCAATGTCCCCAAAGGACCACCCAAATAAAATAATAACCCCAAGAGGAAATTCACACCTTTAGGGGAGCCCATTGAAGATGTCTTGAATAAAATTGTAAAGGCAGACATGATCACGCTACCCCCTATTAGACCTTACAATGAAGATGAATTCAAACCTGCTTGGTTTGACAAAAATCTCTTTTGTGAGTATCATCACGTGAAGGGACATAAAACATCAAACTACATGAAGCTAAAGCATTGTATTCAAGAACTTATAGATAGGGATGAAATAGCCCCTAATGAATCACCAAAACAATCACCAAATGTAAATCTAGGAGCTTACAAGGATCCTCTACTTGACCACAACAAAGGAAAAGCATCCTCGTCAAACCAAGCTTACCATGTTGTACCACTTCCCGCTTCTTTTGACTCCATTGTGGGTCAAATAGAAGAATTTTCCAATCACATCAAAACCATCACCATTCAAGCCAAGACCCCAAATTGCACCATCACTACTCACCACAGCCGTGTATCCATCTGTGGGACAACCACCAATGACCAACCCTCCACATCAACATCTACCAATCCACCCTCTGCCCACAAATACAACCTACTAGACCACCTAGGCAAGACCCCCACACAAATCTCCATCTTTGAGTTTCTTCACACATCTCCCCTCCATAAAGAAATCCTTGACAAAGCTTTAATGGAGACCCAAGTCCCCACTAACTTGAATGTGGATCAATTCCAAGCCATGGAGGGCCACATCGCTTCACCCCATCATCTCACCTTTTCCAAAAAGGATCTTCCCACCTCCGATGACCCATACAATGATGCCTTACACATCAAGGTCTGTATCCACAAACACATCATAGACAGAGCCTTAATAGATGGTGGCTCCGACCTAAAACTGTGCACCCTAAAATTGTTAAAACATTTGGGATACTTCGATGTAGTTGTGGATGCCAGTGAAAGTATAACTATTAAGGGGTATGATGATACTGAGAGACTATCTGAAGGCACCATCAAAGTCCCTATCCAAGTGGGGCAAAAGATCTTGGAAACCAAGTGTCAGTTGCTTGATCTTGACCTTCCATACAATATTCTTCTTGACCGACCATGGATACATGCCATGCAATCCATTCCTTCCACATTTTTGAAGATATATCCTCATGGTTATACAAAGATGAAGAAGTAGAACAAGAAGCTCCTATTATCCCAATTGAAATCTATGGAAAGGGTCTCGAGATTGTCAAGTATATGGGCTATAAAGGACAAGGCAGTATAGGACTTCATGAGAAAGGGATTATGTAGCTGATTCAAGCAAAAAGAAACCCACATCTTCATGGATTAGGGCATGGAAAATAAGAATCTATCCTTCCTAATGGAAAATGTATCTTAAGTGAGGTTGCTAAGGTTTCCCCTTTGGTTGATAACATCAACGAAGCAGACCATTAAGATTCCTTTAGTGATTTTGTCAAACTATTTAAAACTTTCATATACACCATTATATACCCTAACCACCACTCTGTCCATCCCCCACAACCTACCTCTTGTTTACCCCTAGCTTATAGATTGGGACCAACAAGGACCTCCCATCCTTGATATTGCACAAAATGATGAGGCCATAGCAGAGATGATGGGGGTCAAGGATCACTTCCCCCTTGGAGACCACAAAGCTGGATATATCATGGAACTCAATACATCTATCTACTTTAGAGAAACCACTCGTGCTCTTAGTTGCAAAAATATAAAAATAAAAACAACACCCCCTAGTGGAAACCACTCCATGGCACTTTCAGGTGAAGAAAAAATCAAAATAAAGGACGTATCACCTAGTGAAAACATCCATGAGGCACTAGGAGATGAGAGCATGGACCTTCCCAAGATAGATGAAGTATATCTAGACAAATCACCCATCCTAATGGAAGCATCATAGGAAATGAACCTTGGAATAGAGGAAGCACTAAAGATCACATTCAGAGCAGAATCCCTTACAACAACAGAATAGGAGTTCTTAGCCTTCTTTAAGTAAAGAAGCCACAATTTCTCATGGACCTATGCCAATATGCTGGTACTGGATCCCACTTTGGTTGTTCATCACCTTGTGGTACATCCTAATGTGAAATTAGTAAAACAAAAGCTAAGGAAAATGAATCCTCAAATTGCTCTCCTTGTTAAGGCAAAGCTTAAAAAACTCCTAGATGTGGGGTTTATCTAACCAATAGACTACCCCAAGTGGGTATCCAACATTGTACCTATGGCTAAAGTCACTGGATGCATCTGGTACTATACAAATTTTAGAGATCTTAATAAAGCATGCCCTAAAGATGACTTCCTACTACCAAATATCGACATCATAATGGATCTCACAGCGGGTCATGAGATGTTGTCTCTAATGGATGGTTTCTTGGGATACAATCAAATCAAGATTACAGAGGAAGACTAACATAAAATATCCTTCATATGACGATGGGGGATATACTACTGGGTTGTGATGCCTTTCAGCTTGAAAAATGCAGGTGCGACATATCAAAGGGCAATGACAATCATCTTCCATGATCTTTTCCACAACATAATGGAAGACTATGTAGATGACTTATTCAGAAAATCTAAAACAAGAGAAGAACACTTGAATGTGTTGGCCAAGATCTTCGATAGATTAGAATAGTATAATGTGTGGCTGAACCCAAAGAAATGTGTCTTCGGGGTCACCTCCAGGAAACTTCTAGGATACATAGTGTTAAGAAGAGGAATCGAAGTAGACCTTGTCAAATTCAAAGCTATAATAGAGATGCCTCATGTGAACACACTTAAACAGCTGTGAAGCCTACAATGAAAGCTTCAATCCATCTGATGGTTCATAGCACAACTTGTCGATAAATGCCAACTATTTTAGCATCTCCTTTGCAAGAACATGGCCTTTGTGTGGGATAGTCAATGTCAGAATGCTTTTGAGTGACTGAAAGAATATGTCACCAACCCACCAGTCCTTGTTCCACCAAAGCAAGAAGAACCCCTTCTATTGTATATTTCAATAATAGAAATAGCTATAGGGGCCTTGATGGCACAACATGATGAATAAGGGAAAGAAAGAGCCATATATTATATCAGTTGTACCTTGGTGTCCTATGAGCTAAATTATACACCAATTGAATGCGCATGCCTAGATGTCATCTTCACTTCACAAAAGTTGAGACACTACATGCTTAATCACAAAACCAAGCCCATTGCCAAGATTGAACCACTGAAATATTTGCTGACTAGGGCAGACCTTATAGGAAGAATGGCTAAATGGGTAATGATCTTGAGTGAGTTCTATATTGACTACACAGAGAGGAAATCCATTAAAGGACAAGAAATCGTTGATCAACTAGTTAAGGCACCAATCCCCACAGAACAACCAACACTTGTATAGTTTCCAGATGAGTCTATATTGACAGTAACACCAACAACAAAATCATGGAAAATATATTTTGATGGGTCTTACATGCATCGAGCCTTAGGGACAGACATTTTGTTTGTTACCCCTCAAGGAGATACCATCCTCAAATCATACAAGATTACATTTCCATGCACAAATAATGTAGCAGAATATGAGGCCCTCATCACAGGACTCCGTATGGCAATTCAGTGGAAGATCGAGAAGCTGATGGTCAATGGAGATTCCTAATTGGTCATCTGGTAGGTGAATAATGAATACAAAACAAAAGATGACAAACTCTTGCCCTATAAAAGAATTGTAGACGACTTCAAAGATTACTTTGATGATATCCATTTTGAACAAATTCCAAGGTTGAATAACAAAGCAGTAGATGTCATGGCCATGATAGCATCCTTAGTGGACATGAAGAAGGATAGCAAGAAATGCAAGTTCCTAATCGAAGAACTCCCTATACTGGCTTATGATGTTCTATAATTAGAACTGGTGTGTGACATTGTTGGTCCCCTATCTCTCTGGTATCAAGAAACATACATGTACCTTCATGACAACATCATCCCACCCAATCTATCACCCTCTCAACATAAAATCTTCATTCACCGAGCCTCCTACTTCACCCTTATAGGAGACACCCTCTACAAAAGGAGTCTTGATGGTATGCTTTTATGATGTCTTGACTCTAGGGAGGCCAAAGTGGCCTTACAAGAGATACATTAAGACATTTGTGGTGCACATTCTAGTGGACCTACCCTAGCTAAGAAGATCTTGAGAAAAGGATACTGCTGGCCAACCATGGAGCAAGATGCTTATAGGTTCATGAAGAAATGCTTTCCGTGTCAGAAACATGGGGACCTCATCCATGAACCATAACAAGAACTACAACCAATAACAACTCCATGGCCTTTTTCACAATGGGGACTCAACCTTGTAGGTAAGATTCCCCCCATCATCCAATGGTCATAAGTTCATTATCACCACCACTGAATACTTTACCAAGTGGGTTGAAACAATTCCACTCACTTTCACCATAGGCATCCAAATATCCAAGTTCATTCTGCACTACATAATATGCTGATACGACATCCCTCATTCCATCATCACAGATAATGGGAAACCATTTAAAGACTAGGAAGTCTGCACTTTGTGTGAGAAATTCCAGATCCAACACCACTTTTCCACACCTTATTACCCTCAAGGTAATGGTAAAGCTGAAGCTTCTAACAAAACCATCCTACTTATTCTGAAGAAAATAGTTAATGAAGCTGGCCATAACTGGCACCTCCAACTCAATCCTGCCCTATGGGCCTACCACACGAGTATTTGTACACCCACAGGAGCCACACCATATTCCCTAGTATTTGGTTTTGAAGCCATCTTACCTATTAAGGTCGAGCTCCCATCACTAAGGGTTTCATTACAGAATATAATCATCGATGAAGTGTATCGAGTTGCAAGGTTGCATGAGTTAGAACTATTGGATGAGAAATGCCTAGATGCACTCAACCATCTGCAGGCATACCAAAATCACTTATGAATCTAAGCTATAACAAAAAGATCAAGAACCACAGGTTTGAAGTAGGTAACCTCATCCTCATGGAAAATCAGAAAAATTTGTAGGAATGTACCAAGAAAGGAAAATTCAAACCCAATTGGTTAGGACCCTATGTTATCATAGCCAGCTATGGATTAGGGGCATATCAGCTTGCAACACCTAAGGGGAAACCTCTAGATGAACCCATAAATATTATGCATTTGAAGAGGTTCTATGCATGACTCATCAAGTATCCCAAAATAGAAAAATACAAAAAAATAAAAAATGGAAAAATACTAAAAATTTGAAAAATTATGAAAAATTGGAGTGTAATAAAGTCATCTAATGGTGAAAATCACTTCAATGACGCCTTGGATAAGTACCATGGTGAAAACCTATCTCAAGCATCATGTGTAGTGGCCTATTCCACCATCTAATAAGTCCTCTTTCCATCACAACCTCCATATCAAACATACTCCCATGGCTTGGAATTCTAAAACATCAAATCCTCTCACCCACCCCACATCATCCCACCAAAACTAATCTATGGAATGAGGATGCTTGTAGGCTTCTTTTGTACAACTAAAATCCAAAAATCCTAAAAACAATATAGAATCCAAAAAATCTAGAAACAATATAAAATCCAAAAACACCAAAAATATTAGAAAAGCAGAAAAATACAAAAACACTCCCACATCCATCCCAAAACCATTCCCACATCATCAAGTCTTACCAGAACTACATATTCATCTCACCTGCATCTTGAAAGTACCTTGACCCCATGGACATAGGGTATGTAGGTAGTCTGGAATATGAAGGAAGTATCCAGTACTCAGGTATGAAAGATGTACCCATCCAACCCATTTGGATGGTCCCTATTTTCTGAGCTTACTAGATTCACTAAGTAGTACACACACTAGGTATACCCCAGAAACATCACACTTCATGCAATAATCATCACACGTAGTCTGACTATCAATCACACCAACTATAATCATCACACATGGTCCGACTATCCCTTTACCCACCTTCTAGAATTTATCCAAAAAAAACCAACTGATTCGCACCCTAGGATATATCATTCCTACAATGGATATAATCCATCATCCTATCAACACTTATCTTGGCAAGAAAATACAATGGCTATTTGTGCTTTTTCGTTTAGTCTTCTGATTATTGATTTTTATCTTCTTGTCTTGTTCTAGGTCATTTCCAAAGCTACCTTGATCCCATTATATCATGGTAAGTGGTGGGCAACACCTAGAATAGACATGGTCATCATTTCTATATCTATGCTTGTGGGTTGATTTCATTACTCCAAGAATAGTATTCATATCTTGAAGCTAGGGTTGGTTCTAGCATAGTGCATCCCATTTGCATATATAGGTATTCATACCTTCTATGTACTATGAGAAATTATGTTATGAGTCCCCTTCCTCAGCTAGGCAAGGTTATACTACCTTGGGCATGCATGAAATCAACCTATTGTTTGTGAGTCCAGTCCATGCAAGTGTGGAATAAAAATCATCACATAGGTCCTCTCATAACTTTGTGAAAAGTATCCTACTTCACTATAATAAATCTAGAAATTCTCTTAATAGTATAATGCAAGTACTAAACCTAGCTCACATCCCCCCTTTTCTTTTACTACCCATCCAACCATATTATCTGGGCTTAGAATCTTGATCTACCCCCCACTAATCTGCTCAAATTACCCCCCATTCATCTATTCTAGCCCCCCCGCCCCCAACTAACATCCCTCCTCTCACTTACCCCTTAACCCATTCAACCAACCTAACACACCCATAACCAAAACCCCTCTAGTGACATGGTGTCCAATAACCTAGCATTCCCTAAACCATCCTCACAATCCCCTTTTCCTCCCAACCCATAACCATACCCCTCCCTAACCTATTCTTCACCACTTAACCCCATCACCCAAGGTTTAACACACACATAACATGTATAACCATTGCACTAATTCACTATCATTGCATAAACTCATTACATCCTTATTTCACGTTCATCATGGAGATTCTAGAGGAAACACATCGCCTGACAATTTCTATTCCTTGTTCCCTCCCCAACTTTCCCAAAGGCATTGCACATTGGGTAGTGATTATATTACATGCATGTGAGATGTCTTCAAGACTTAACCATGATGGGTTCATTGACGCACAAATCAAACTCTCACACAAGTGTAATTTGAACATCCACTATATTAGCCATTTCATTTCATTTTGCATCCACAATATATCTTTATTAATTTGAGTATATTTTTTCATTTTCATTCATTTTTGCATCCATAACAAATGTTTATTAATCTGAGCATTTATTTTCATTCCGCATCCATTTTAATCCACAACATAATCCATAATCATAACATGCATCAATATTATCACATCATAATGCATAAACAACATAAGCAAAGAATAAATCATCACATCACATTACATGATCCATCACCATCATAAAATAACATATATATCATCATGACCCATAACACAACATAAAAACATCCATCAATACCCATCTAATCCATAGCATAAAACATCACACCATCACATAGTACATCATAATGAAACCATAAGTACCACCTACATAGATCATGATATCATAACAAGACATCCATCCATAGGCCAAAAGAATCATAACAGATATCATAAACATTAGAAAATCCTTACAACCATTAATATCTGAATTACACTACTATGTGGGCGACATGAGGGAGACATCCCAACAAGTACCATTAGTGTAATCATCAATCATTTCATCACATAATGCATCTCGACAAGTATGATTAGTGTAAGCATCGATCATTTCATCACATAACACAACATAAATAAAATCATCCATCACACCATCATAAAATAACATCATAATCTGCATCATCATCAATACATCCATCACATGAGCATATGATACATAAACCATCACATAAAAACATATATCATAATTTGCATCATCATCAAATACATAAACCATCAAAATATACATCATAAGTGCATCCATAATATAAACCATCATTTACAAGCCATAAACATCATCGACATGAATCATCATATATAATTAATTATCATCATGTCATCATCGTGCATTGGCACAAAATAATGTACATCACTCAAAAAATCATACAAGTCTGAAAGGAAGCTAGGTGTGTAGAAATTGCTTCCTACACTAATCTAATGAGGAGAGATGTATGCAAATTCAATTTAATTCTTACAACTACAGCAACATAGAACATCTAATAGAGATATTGTAGCAATACACATACACACATAAAGTAGACAGAAGAGAGAGACAAGATATACGTGGGGAAAACCCTTATGGGTGAAAAACCCCACACTCCAAAAACACAGCTCAAATGTATTACAGTAAACAATAACAAATTGCAATATAGTTTCAGAGCCAATGCTCTTTCAGGAGTCTTCGAATGTCGAATCTGGAGATATTCCAGCAGCATAACAGTACTTATACCAAAGTTATCTATCTCCCACCCAAGCACCTATTTATATAGAGTTTAAAGGGCAAATATGGAACCTTCTAGAGATGGGCATCCATCTTGGACTGATGCCCCAAAACCCACGCCTAAGGACACTTGTCCAACATCCCATCCCGAAGTGGGCGCTGGTCCCAAGATAGGTTACGACAGATGCTCTTACGCACCTTATAGCTATCATAGAATCCGTCAT
Source organism: Cunninghamia lanceolata (assembly GCA_027924645.1). NCBI lineage: Eukaryota > Viridiplantae > Streptophyta > Pinopsida > Cupressales > Cupressaceae > Cunninghamia > Cunninghamia lanceolata. Next base: position 14,039,688 of record BSBN01000655.1, read on the forward strand.
ACACTGACTAAAAATATCATATTCCTCTTACATGTCATAACCTCCCTTGACCACCCAAAGATGCCTTTCTCTCATGCAAAGATACTCACTGACACTTGTCATTAATTAAAAATCATTTGAGGTTTCAGGGGCGTTGCCCCCGAGCCCCCACAAGGGCGCTACCCCTCGACCCTGCCCTGTACCATGATAGGGAGCGCGCCAGGGGCACTACCCCTGGACCCCGCAAGGGGCTATGCCACTTGACCCTGTCTTGGGGGCGCTGCCCCCAAACCCCCATTAATTATTCAAGGGGGAAACCGCGGCTGCCAAATTCACCAAAATTTACCCTACTGCATATACACAAGGTGCTGACTATGCCAACTCAACATGGGATAAATAAATACAACATTAGGAATTTGCAAAGGTTGAGACACCTTAATTCCCAACAAAGTCATGATACAAAACTGCCTCTAAGGGCCCAAAATACATCAATGAATATTGGGATGATGAACCCCTGCTAGACGCTGTGGGTGACCCTGGCTATGGCTGCTACTGCTGCTATATGGGTGGCTGCTGTAGCTGCAGAGGTGCCAGTGGTGGAGGTGCCGTAGGTTGCTGAACTGACTGCACAGACCTCCTAGATCTATGGGACCATAACATCCTGGAGCCACTACACTGGTTGTAGCTGGGCATACGCTTACCCTCAGTTACTGAAAGGAAATTAGGTGTGTAGAAAACACTTCCTATGCTAATCTAATGAGGGAAGTAGTATGCAAATTCAAATTAACCTTTACAGTTACAATGTTATTAAGACACCAAATAAGATATTGCAGCAATACACATACACATAGAATATAGACAGAAGAGAGAGAGAGACAAGATATACATGGGGAAAACCCTTATGGGTTAAAAACCCCACACTCCAAAACCTGCACAATGTATTATCAAACAAAGAATATTTACAACACACTTGCAATGCAAGTCTTTACAGGAGTCTTTGACACTCGTATCTAGAGATATTCCGGCAGCATAATAGTACCTGTCAAATCAACTATGCATCTCCAACTCCAAGAACCTATATATAAAGAGAAGTAGTACGAATGGAGGTAGCTTCTAGAGAAAGTCACACAAGGAACTCATCCAAATCCATGTGGGCCAATTTCCCAGGCCATAAAACATGCGTATGACACTTTAAAGAGATTCTCTTTCATCCCTTACAATCCCCCAACTTGGGTGCCCCAAATTTACCCAATTAAGGTATGATGGATGCTCTTCCAATGTTATAAAATCTGTAGGAGTCAAGGACAACACTGAGAGGGGGGTGAATCAGTGTTGTATGAATTTTCAAATCTTTTTACAAACTTTAACTTGTAGAGCACAAGGAGAGAAAGATATCATTGATTTGTCAAACACATATGCACATAACTTTATCAAAAACATATGCACATAACTGAAAATGAAAAACAAAAACTCATGAGTAAAACATACAACCACAGAGAGAAGATCAATATGAATCAAGACACAAGAATTGCATGAGTGGAAAACCCTCCTGGGGTATAAAAACCACTCCAAAACTACCTCACTGGCTGATGTAAGTGTCTCACTGACAAATGGTCTCACTAACCTATAAGCCTCACTGGCATACTGCTGTGCCTCACTGGCATTTCTCAATCAATCAGAACTCAAAATCTCATGTGCAAGAAGTCATTGCTACTCAATCTGATTTGCACCATTCAAATCAACTCATCTGCAACATATATTCCATCATTCCAATCCTTTGATATTTTATCCTTGAATTATCTAATTCACCTGATCAGGAAAACATATCTCACTGTAAATTAGCTCACACATTCTTCTGTGTTTTATTTTTAAAAGAATTTTCATAGAGTTATCTTCATAATCGTATGTTGCTCTGCACTTCAACTCTCTTATCAAAGCACCCGTGATGACTTTAAATAGTAGATAACCTTTCACATTCTACATAGTCACAAAACAATTTTTGCAAAAACCTCTTGATCTTCTCTGCAAAGAAAAACATTTCCAAAAAACTTGATCTTCTTTTTCAATGCCCTGTAAATAAAATATCTGAGCAACTTCATCTTCCATCTCTGCATCAAAAAACTTTTCATATTCTTTAAAAACTTCAATCAAATTTGCCCATTTTATTTTCTCTTAAAAAAAAATCTGTTCATCTTTCATATCAATTTATAAATCTGCCCTCATGTATGAACCTTCATATTCCTGAAAAGAAACTTCATTTTGCATGCAATCTCCTTCTCTGTAAATTCCTGCAATCAAACTCTTTATCTTCTCAAAAAAATCAATCTTCAATGATAATATCTTCATCCTCTATAAAATCCTTCACCTTCACAAAATTCTTCAATGGCATTTTAGAAATAGTCTCCCAAAAATATTGCTTTTTAAAAATTGACTATCTCCTATAAAGGCTCCTTGAAAAACTCAAAATACATTCTATATTGAATTCAATCCTTTTTAAAAAAATAGAAATTTAAACAAATTTCCTAAAAAATTCTTTTAAGGATAAGCATAAATCATGCCACCCATATGCTTTATGTAACTAAAACATTCCAACGAAAATATGCCTTTTTCTTTTTTAAAAAATAAGACCAATTTATTCCAAGTTATGTCGAGCACTCCTTTACATGAAATTTCTTCTTTTGAAAGTCTTTTACTATAAAGTCGTGCTTTTCATAAAAAATTTGAATGAGGAATAATACACTTTCAACAAGCTCTCCTTAAACCCGTGCCCATTTTGCTTAAGGCATAAACTTTTAGCACTTCACATATTAAAAAGAAACATTGATTTAAATGTCCGCTCAAGCTCTTTAGTTTCCCACGTGCTCACTAAAATTCAAGTCAAATCCATTTATATGCTTTCTTTCCCGCTCAAGTTAAGTCAAGACTGGTATTTCAAGTTACCATTGTCAAGGGGGCCGATTGCACATGTTGTAAGATCCCTCCTGCAGGTCATGTTTAGTGAAATGACCTTCTATCATAGGTCAATGTGAAATTAGAACATAAAGTATAACTATCATTGCAAGGGCAGAGAAAGATATGAAAAATAGGACTTTATAAACTCCTTTATAAACCTTGAGCTTATAAACTTCAATAAAAAATTCCAATCTTGTTATGAGCTACAACAAGAACTAAACAAGCTTGTTCCTCTGACTTTTTCTACAAGATAACAAACAATGCTTCTGATGTTCAATATAAAAAACATGATCAACATTTGTATAAGCAACTGATGAACAACACCACTTATCCTGATTGAGTGATTGAGTGAACAACTCCTGATTGATTCCTTCCACAAGTGAACAACTATGAAATGCATGATCATTAACAACCTTTGTCAGTAGTGCAAGTGATCCTCAAATGTCCTGTAGTCCTGATGATACCTTGTGAAGAAGCACAACAACTCAACTCTCTCAATACCTTTTGACATCAATGACAAACTATTACCATCAAAATCTGTCATATATGATAACTCTTATAGCTATAAGAGAATCTAACATAACTGACTATTAATAGCAGATTCTCTTACAACCTTGTCATAGTCAAACTTGGGTGCCTACTTCCTCCATACAAGATACTTTCAGATACTTGTCTTCACCTGTCATAGAATCTTCCATTTCTAGCCCTTACATGTCATAGATTCTGTCATAGGAATTTGTCATAACTCTTACACGTCATAAACCTCTTACAACACCTGAAAGATGCTGACACATGGCAAAACTCTCCTACCACAAAGTGGGATGCCTATCTCCTCATACGAGGACAAAAATTCATGTGGTCACCTTCCATGTAGGATGACACATCACCGTGCCAACTCCCACAAAGTGACGAAATAAGATTTGCATCCAAATTACAATAATAGGAAAAAAATAAATACAATTAAATAATAAATGCTAGAAACTTGCAAAGGTTGAGACAACTTAATTCCTAACATTCTCCCACTTGTCGAACACCTTTCAAGAGCCAATGGAAATAACAAGATTTAACTACTATAGGCCGAGAGGCACATAGACTCTGAACACCATCTAAACTTCTCTATGCCCACTAGTTTTGTCAATGCATCTGCAACATTCGTCAAAGTGTTTACCTTCTCCAAAGTCACCTTCCCATCCTCTACCATGTCTTGTACAAAATGAAACTGTACATCAATATGCTTTGTTTTGCCATGCAAAGTTGGATTCTTTGCTAGGCAAATCGCACTCTAACCGTCACAACAGATAGTAATCTGTCCTGCATCAACAACAATATCTTAACATAATATCTTAAGCCAAATGGCTTCTTTGCAAGCATGAGTAGCTGCCATATACTCAGCTTCTATCATGGACAAAGCGACCATAGGTTGTCACTTACTCATCCAACTAATTGCACCACCGAACATAGTAAACACATAAGCATTGGTGGATCTCCTGCTGTCAATGTCACTTGGCCAATCAGAATCCACAAATCCATGAATACTAACAAAACGTGGAGGTCTTGTAGGATAACCATGATAACATAGAGAGTACTCAGAAGTGCCCAGCAAATATCTGAACACTAGCTTTACTGCATCCCAATGTACCCATCCAGAATTAGCCATAAATCAACTAAGGACTCCCATTGCTTGGGCAATGTCTGGTCTTGTGCAGACCATAGCATACACCAAACTGTCAACAACACTAGCATAAGGTACTTGTTGTGTGGTTACACAACATGCCCCATTTTGCCTTAGCAAAATTGGGACCCAACTTTTTGCTTCTACTTGTTTTTTCCTTCTTGCTTTGGGCAGTTTGGCAAATGTCAGTTAAGTGTATCACCATTGCTAATGCATGTGCTCCAAAAGGATAGGTAAATTGTCAAAGTTAGAATCTATTGTCACAACCCTCATAATATGAAAGAATACAAAATTCTAAGCAAGTTTTCTTTTTGGATCACCCTGATATTGCTTAAGGATAAAGAGTTATGCTAAGTTAAAGTTTGGTCAACTCAGATATTTCTCATAGGGTCATATTTCTAATTGTTAGTCATATTCGTGAAGATGACCTCGACGTAAAATGATCACCCAATATCCATATGTTCCCCAATGTGCGAATGTCAAACTTAAGTGCGATAGTGTATATGCCCGACAAAACCTGCATGCATATCTATGGAGGGTCACATTTCTAAATATTAGTCATGTTACCAAATATCACCCTTTGATTAACATGACCATGATGTCATCTAATTTTGATATATAAAAGAACTCATCCTAATGATGATATCATCAATTTGCTTAACACTCAGAGGGTCACATTTCCTAACATCCATCATATTTGTCAACATGACCATGACATCATCTTAATCCAATAACAAAGAAGACATGATAAGATGATGATGTCATCACGATCTAGACCCAAGAAGGTCACATTTTGAAATATCCCTGACCATAACCACCCTGATGCCATTTTATGGAACAAATTCAAAGGCTTATAAAATGCTGACATCATCCTCACATTCTTGAGTGGGGTGATATTTCCTAAACATTAAAAGACCTGGATATTTTTGAATATCCCTCATATTGACCTTGATGACCTGATATGCCTAGTTTCATAGTGATCAATCCAATCATGCCACATGGCAAACCCCAGGGTCATATGAAAATGATATATTATCACGATGTATTAACGAAGGTAATGTGACCCAATCTCGATTATTGGTCAAAGATTGACCATATCCATGGTGAGGTCACCTTCATATGCTCAATAGAGGGTCATATTTTCAAATATCCCTGATCTTCTAAGAGATAACCCTCTGCATTAAATGTGAACCCAATGGTAGGTTGCACTTTCAAAATTCAAATGTAATCCTGCCACTTGTTAAACATCCAAGGAATGTTATGTGTTGATCAATGGACTTAAATGGAAGACATTAACCACGCCCTAATTTGTCATATTGATCAGTTAAAAGATAAATTTTGGGGTTTATTCACATTTACCCTATGTTTTAAACAAAAGGTTACAGAGCTCTAAAAGTCAAAGCATCACAGTCACCTACAAATGGAACAGAACCCACATCTTGATAGAACGGAATGGCAAACACAGTGCAGTCACATTCATTACCATTATCATTCATATAGTAAAAGAGGAAAACAATTATCTGGTAAGTAAATTTGAAACCCTCTCTTTTGTCATTTATGGTAAATCATGAGGTAAAAATGGTTTTACTAGGTTAATCAGCATGATGATGCATGAGATGAGTTAGAATAATAGAATTACTGCTCTAAAATGCATGTGGTCCTGGAATCCTGCTGCATACAAACATGTTACGGTAAGAAATGCATGGTGTTATCACAGGAATTAATGGCAATTAGAAGGAATAGGTCTGACATAGAGTTCTTGAAGCCCACGTTCTTACAGCCTGAAGGGGTAGGATTCAACTATGGGATGACAAATGACACACATCAGGGAAATACAGACCTAGATGCATGGACGAGAAGGTTGGATAACAGAAGTAGAAACCCTCTACTTCAAAAAATATACTCCTTAGGGATGTGGCATGCTAGAGGATTTCAATATGCCATGGAAGCTACTAAGTTAGTGGTTGAGTGTGCAAGGAATTATAACTTAGAAATTAGAAGAGTGGAGAAGCATGGCAAGGTGTATGCAGATTTCTCAATTAAATGCATCACCTCTGCATTTAATTTACCTGTAGGACCAAATATGGTCAGATTGAGCCTAAGCAGGTTAGAAAAGGAATACCGTAGTAATGAGAAAGAGGCCAGGAGGGTCATGTACTAGTGGAGATCCAAGAGTAGTACATACAAGGCTTCTACTAAATTGCCAGTATACTTGTTTAAATTTGATTTTGTTGAGGAATATCAGTATATGATGGTCATGCTTAGCAGAATGACAGGGAGACAACATGCTGGAAACTTTGAAAATTGAATGTATGGAATTATTCAGATGGTAGAATATTTAGATGACAAGCCTCTCTGGGCTAAGATCATAAGTGACAGTTTAGACGAAGGAATGAAAAGGATGGGTGGCAAGATGTACATGTTTCATATGACTTCTTTTGTTGTATATGCATGTGCCTTTAGAGGAACATTTAATGGGTTACAAATGGTAGGCAGGGTTGGAAACAATCCTGGTGATGTAAACATATGGGAACACTACCCATAGTTGAGTAGGAGGGAATCCCTCCAAAATTATAAGATAGTGAATGACTCCTTTTCTATGCATCTGGTTAGAACCATGGAGGAGGATAGAACCAAAAGATTAAGTATGGAAGCCCAAGCTATTATTTACAAATATATAGCTTCATTTATCCAGTTCCCTACATTTTCATAAATGAGAATAGAAGGTTTTGAAGCGAAACATCTCATGCTACCTAGATACCCTAATGACAGGGTCATTCTGATGGAATTTGCTAGACAAATATTGACATCAGTAGAGGCTCACATTGAGAAGAGAAAGATTCCACCTATCTTGTTTCCAATCTTTATTGGCTGGTATCTATGCCTCGATAGACAAAGTATCAAGGATGCCATCGGAGGAATAAAGCTAATGCACTTGTAGCCATTTTCAATATATATGTCATATGACCCATATGGAAGAATATAGAAATTGCTAGAAAAGCACATACATCAAAGACACCTTGAAGATTATTGGTTTGATTGTGATGATGAAGCAGAGGTTAGGAGAAGGACTTAATAGAGGTTCACTCTCAACCAAATTTGCACCTTTGATTGCATACCAGTGCATATTCAGCTGCACAAAGATGATGTAAAGATTATGTCCAGTGAGTATGAGGACAAGAAAGTGTATAATGAAACCATATCGGCTCTTGATTTGACCCAACCTAAGGTAACTTCATTCGATCAAATAATGTAGAAGGTTATTTAGCTGATCCAGAGTTGGGTAAGTGTTGAAGTCACTAAGTTGAAGAAGAAAGGTGTAGCCCTTACTGTGTATAAAAAAAAGAAAAGACAAGAATTATCTGAAGAAGAATATGATGAATTTCTCATTGAGAAGAGGAAATCTAATGGAGAAAGGTAGCCAGCATTGCAGGAAAAGCAATAAGGTAAAAACAAGAAGCCAACTTAGATACAAGGAGTAACAGTTAGGAGACTCCAACCAAAGGGAGATGTGGCATCTACATCTACAGCTACATCACCTCATACCCCTGCCAAACAAAAGAAAAAGGTCACAAGGCCTACCCCTGTGATTATAGAGGAGGAGGAATTATTGGATGAGGAACCATTGGAGGAGAAACAGTTGAATGAGGAACCTTTAAATGATGATTTGTTAATATCAAAGAAGAGGAAGAAGGTGTAGTTGACACCACCCAAAAAGAAATAAAAAACTGCAATGAGAGGAAATGTGAATGTTGATCGTATTTTATTAAGGGGTGCAGGTAGTTTAGGTATCATGAAGAACCTACAACATGAGGTTCCCATCCTAGAGATTATTCAATTTAAAACTAAGAAGGCAAAAGAGAAGAGAGAAGAGGGACATAGGGCAAGAAAAGAGCCTCCTCTTCCACTCGATGATACTGTATATTTGTCAGATGATGAGATAGTTAGAGATGTTGCTGCTTAAAGAATGGAAATCTTAGTGGCTAATACAAAGATGACTCCTCATGGGACTCCTATGGTTTAGAAAGAACTCATCAAGAGCAGGTAGAAATAGAGGAAATTGAAGAAGATGATCCCAAAGATGTAGTCCAACATATAGGATTGACCAATTTGGTTGATCAGGTAACTAACCCTGCAGTGATAGGCTTGGCTTATCAAGGGGATGGAGATCAAAATAGAGATAGTGATCCACCTCTAGGGCCTGAGAGAGTGGAAAGCAGTGTGCATGAAGAGGCTGATAAAGAGGTGCCTGATCAAGATAAAGGGTAAAGCAATGCACCTCCAGAACAAGAGAAGATAGAAATCAATGTATAAAAGGAGGGTGATCAGGAGATGCCTAATAAAAGTGATAAACAGAATGAAAAGGTGCCTGATAAAAATATAGATCAGGGTGATAACCCAACCCCAGCACAAGAAGAAAAAATAGATGAAAATAAATTGGAGAAAGACTCGGGCCTTGAAAAAGTAAATCCATCAAAAAGTGAAGAATAGAGTTTGTCACCAGATGGTGGTCAGCCAGAGGAACCAGAGAATGTGGCCAAGAGTGATCAAGGTGATCCCCAAAATCAGAACACACAATCTTCTCATGAAGACCAAGTGCCACAAAATACACAAGATTAAAATATTCAGAAGCCACATGATGATAAATTGTAAGAGGAGGTGCATGACCAAAATGTAAATACACCACAAGAACCTCCCCTTCAGCAAGAGATCCCCTAGTAAGAGACCCCCCAGTAAGAGATACCTCATGAGAATGTGCATGAGGAAGAACCAAGGAAAGAAGATTCACCACCAAGGATAGAACATAATACAGAGTCTCAGGATGCTCAAAATAAGTAGACTGACCAATAAGGGCCCAGGGGTGATGTTCCATACTGGCTACAACAAGAAATAAATCTGCAACAGATAGATGATGTACTTGAGTTTGATGTTTCTACACTCATTTCAGCAAGTATGATGAAGCCAAAAAGGAAGGCAAGACCAACCTCTGCAATAAGGAGAGATCCTACCACTGGTAGGAGGACAGCTCAGGTAGCATTGCTAATGGTAGATAAGGAGAAAGGAAAAATAAGTATTGATGACTTTCAAATAACTGATATTGATCTTGGTTTCACTACTGAAGAATAGGAGGGCAAAGAGGCCAAGGATAGCATTGATTTCTTATTGAAAAGCATAAAGAAAGAGAAGGATAAGAATAAACAACATAATGAGCACATTACTCAATTACATTCATTTATAAAAGGGTTAATTGACCCTAAGCATACACCATTTAGCACAGCCACCCCACTGACTATCATATCTCAAGAGGAGATAAAGGGGTTGGACCTCATGAAACATAAGGCTAAGCTAGTGGATAATTGGTTTGTCTCTTTTGTTTTTGAAGCATAAAAGGTAGTTAAAACCTCTCTCTCGAATTGGAATTCTCTTGGTACTTTAAGGAGTAAAGTAGATAAGCTACAAAATGAGGTGGGGAGAAGGTCCTTTAAGTTAGAAAAACATTTGGTTGGCTTAGGTGAAATAAGGAGGATAGACATGAAAATACTTATGGATAATAAAGTACTAGATAATAACACTACATAGTTCCTGGGTATTTGGTGTGAAGACACCAGATTTGAACATGATATCTTGAGGAGATGTAGTAGCAAGCTTAGAGATATAAGTGTTAAACTGCATCATCTCATGGCAGAAGAAATAAATAACCTGGAGGCTTTAGAGGACAAAGTAGAAGGAAAAATAGAAAATCAGGATTCTGATTTTGCTATCCAAGCCTTCCACAATAACTTCAAGCAAGTAGCAGATAACCCTCTTCATCACTTGACAGAGGATGTGATAAATAAGGCCATGAGAATGAAAGATAAAGTGGACATATACAATGAGACATTAAATAGTAGGAAGAGAAAATGGAATTCTCTTCAAGCACAATTTCACTCTAACAAACATATTGTAGTAAAGGCCAAAGTCCAAGATGGAGGGCGGATTGAGGAAATAGTACATGCCTATGAATCTGTCAAAGCAATAATCAATGTACATATAAGGCATGACCCTAAAGCTGATGAAGATGATAGTGATGAAGATGAAGAAGAAGATGCAAATGAAGAAGAAGGAGAAGAAGAAGATGATGAAGAAGAAGAGGATAAAGAGTAAGTAAAGATGCATGATGACAGAGTCTATGCATAATCAGATAATAGAAATGATCAAATTTTACCAGATGGTTGCCAGCTGGCAACTTGTACCACGTCTACAGGTGCTGACCCAGTCAAAGAAGGGATATTGACCATTGATCTAGGTAGGCAAATCTTGAGCATTGATCACTTGTAACCGCCTCCTCTCCTTATTCTATAAAAGGAGATGGAGTGCACATTGTAGATTATTGGAAACTTAATTGAAGTTAGATTGCTGAAAGTTGTTTAGGACTAATTTCAAAGTTGATTGCAAATGTACATGTCTTTTGTTTACCTAATGAAAGTGAAGATCTAATTACATATCATCATAAATCTTAAGTAATCTTGTGAATGTCATCTAGATATCTCACTATGATGTGCTGCATCCCTTGGAGTGCAAGTCAATTTATGGATATTGTTGTCATTCTTTACCTTGAAGTTTGCATCAACTATAGCTAGTTGTGGAACATCCTGGTGAAGCTATGGTTTGATTCTCTTCCTTTCATGAAAGTATGTAGAATGTATGTGAACCAATAGCTAAAGATTCATTAAATTTGGTTAAGATTAGAAAGCATTTATCTCAATTTGTTTAAATTCATTACAAAGCACCTTCACAATTGCAAATACATAGATAATTCTAAGAAAATCCATAAAATATGTAGACATCCCAAAGTAAATTGAACATCCATAGCATATTTGAGTAAAATCTGCATGTAAAATTGCTAATCTCATGCAAATATACTTAAATAACAACAGTAATTATACAAATATCAGCTTAAAGGCACATTATTTACATAAATTCATAAGTGCAGAAGTATAATTAGTTCATGATAGTTGGTGTTCAGAAGAATTGATCAAACTTATAAATATGATCATCATCTATTGAATACAGTGGAAATAACCTTGTTTGTGAAGTAAATTTACAGGAAGCAGGTGTATAATCATATGTTTAGACATCAATTCATAATACAGGATAGTGTAAGGCCCCTTGAATGGAAAATAGCATAGCACATCAACCTCTGAGTAACGTCAGATGATCATGACCTGATCAATGGAGCCTTGGAGTCATCGGTTTGTTCCAAATTGATCTTACTTTTTAAGATAATAAAGGTTTGTTGTGTAAATTTTTATGCATGTTGTTATGACTATCAATCATCATCAACATAAATTGGTACTAGAAGGAGGGCCCTGTCTCTTAACTGGTAAGTGAATCGGTTGTATATATGTGATCCTGTATCTATACAAGGTAATCTTCTCAAATCTCATCATAATTGCTTATGCCTTGAGTGTTTGTGCAAAGATTTTCTTGTTCTGTGCTATTTCAAGTCTGTTGATCATAAATGTTTTAGAATTGAGCATAAATATTTTAGGCTTTACAGTGAATCCTTGAAATATTTGAAGGTTGAGTTGTTGTTTAAGGTTTTCCTACAAGTTCCATGTGTTGGTTTGCTTATATAGTTAGATATCTTGATATCCATGTTTAAAGACCTAATCTTCACACATATTTGCATGGTTGATGCAAATATTGCATAAATATCCAATAGTTACTGAGTCTTGACTAGAGATATCACCTTTTCTCGATCAGTTCTTTTGATCTTTACAGAAATCAGGTCAGATTTCCATATTCTATCATAAGTTGCTAGAATCCTGGCTCTTAGGCCTAATACCAGGTCTAGATCCATTGGACTCTTTGAGGAATTTCCCATTCATGGACTAAGACCTCTTACCACAGATATTCATCATACTTATGACTCAGGTGCTTCAGTACCTTCAGCAAGACATACTATAACACCTCCAGTCCAACAACCACTAGTCACAATGTCATTCTTTTCTATTGACTCACCCTTAACTTTCACTACATATCATCCTTTACCTAAAAATCTTGATAAAATTTTCCCTAAATATCATCCATATCAAGATGCAAAAGATCATATTAGAACATTTAAAGAAGCTTGCTGTAGAGCAAGGATTGAGCATTAGGATGTGGTATGTAGATTATTTCCATACTCCTTGGGAGAGGAAGCATACAATTGTTATATTAGTCTTGGTCAAGCCTCAATTGGTTCATGGGCTGCCTTAGAGAAAGTTTTTAAGGATAGATTTAAGATACCTATGGATCCTTCAATGAATTATCATCTTTTTGCCACAATCAAAAGATTTGAAGGAGAACCTATTTCAAACTTCAATGCTAGATTCCAGAAAATGTATTCCAAGTTGGTAGCTCCATATAATGTAGTAGATGAGGCAGCTAGAAGTATATACTACTCAGCCTTAGATCCACTGACTTCTATGTTCACAAGAAGAACACATCCTAGTGTCACAACTTTAACAAGAGCTTTTGAGGAAGCAATAAAAGTTAATCAACAATTGATCCCTGTTCCAACACCAAACATAGCATTTCCTTCCTATCCTTCATATCCTACATACCTTGCTCAACAACAGACCAATGGAGCTATGATGCCTCCTATTACAATGCCTCCTGTTACATAGCATTTCCTTCCTATCCTTCATATCCTACATACCTTGCTCAACAACAAACCAATGGAGCTATGATGCCTCCTTTATAGATACCTCTGCTTAGCATCATACCTCCTCCAAATGGAAATGGTTAGATAGTGCAATATCCAAGACATGCTCAATCATCTCAAGATGTAGGACAAAATAATAATAATAGTTCTTCTTTCTTTAAGCCACAACAAGAGAATGTAGTAGCCAAAGTTCAAGAAGAGAAAGAAGATATCAAGGAGATGTCTACACAATTGAGAAAATTAACAACAGAAATTACACATCTGAGAGGTCAGAACTTTTATTCTCAGTCGAATCAAAAAGAGGATATAACAATGATAGATCAGGATATCTTGACAGAGGATACACTAATGACAGAAACTATAACAGTAACAATGGCAATGACAATAGTGTACCAAGGCAACCTAGAGTGTGGAATACTAGGCCAAACAATGGTTCTTTGCCATCACCCTTAGATAATCAACCTCCTAGTGAACCAAAACAAACCACTAGAGTGAACCTAGTAGAGGAAGCCCTTACAAATTGGTGTAGGATACATAACACCAATGCACATGTTGAGCTAGGCTATCCTTAGTTCAAAATAGTAGCTTCCATTTTTTAGGTTGAAGTGTCCAATACTGCAGGTTATCCTCCTTTCATTGAAGGAAATGAGATCGTCCCTTGTGGATATGATTATGCTCTTGTGTTAGAAAGTTATGTAAATCACCCTCAGCACCAAATAGGCTTACCTTAGGAGAATTACACATTAGCATGTGAGGATTCCACCTTGGCATTTGAAATAAACTATGTGTTCCCATTCAAAGATGAAAATGAGCCAATAGTGGAGCATGAAGAAATTCATGCCTACCAATAGCAGTACCAAGGTAGACACAATTACAACCTTGGGAGTAATCCTAACAGACCTTCTGGTCCCTTGACCACATCATTACCTCCTAACAACTTCAACACTCCTCCAGATCCAAAAGCCAACAATAATCCTGGTATTCCTAGGGTTAATGCCTAGTACTTTACACCTCAGAACACCATGCTGAAAGCTAATAATCAATCTTCTAAGTCTAACAAGTTAGTCACATATTTAGCAGAGGAGATGAAAAGAGTCAGGATCATCTTGTCATTGTCTAAACTACTTAAAACCCCAACCATTAAGAAGGTTTCATGAGATCCTTAGATGAGCCTATACCAAAAGAAGATAGTCATGCTTATAATCCTAGCCATAATGCAAATAAAGATCCTATTGCTAAAGAAAACAATGTTAAACAAAAATCACTAGCTACTATTCAGGCTACTGAGACCTCTCATATGACCCTGTATAGAGATAAAATTGAGTCGCCTCCTTTCCTACTCACATTGAGAATGTTTGGAAAGAACTTACATAATTGCCTAGTAGATTCAGGCACATCAACTAATGTGATGCCATTGTCTATCTGTAATGCCGTAGGGTTACATCTAGCTAAATCACTCAAGAAGGTGACACAACTAGACAAATTTGAAGTAAGTATAGTGGGAGAGTTAACACATATCCACATTCAGTTAGCATTAGATCCAAGGATTCAATACTATATTGACATCTAAGTAGTGGATATTCCTGATGCCTATGGAATGTTACTTAGTAGGGATTGGTCAAAGACACTCAATGGATAGATTTCTACAGATTTTAGTCATATGTGGTTACCATGGAAGGGGATTCCCAATCAAATTAGGATAGAGGCTAAACCTCACATGAAACACATGATCACTAAGTATAATAACTCAAATAAGGTATTGTATGTAAATGTTGAACCATGTGTTTATTCCACTGGGCCCCAAATAGCTAGGATAGAAGAGATCCTCATGTATGATGCTCATAGCCCTGAGCATGTTCATCAGGACAATAGGGAGTCCAATTATAGTTGAGATGATGGTGATGAAGTTGATCATTTCAAAAACTTTGAATTACACTTGTCTAGGGAAATGCATCGTTTCCAGGCATTGAGTATATCTAATGAAGACATTTTGATTGAAGGTTGGTGTAGGTTGCATGATGAGGCACATTTAGAGAAAACTTGTGATGCTTGTTTAGACATGATAGAGCTAGAACAAATGTGTAGTGATAGAGGATTGCCATTAGTCAAGGTAAGTAATGTACATAATTATAGTAATTATGATTCTTGTTCATCATCTGCAGGTACAGAAGAAACTACATATCAGGATGAAAGCCACCTTCATAATTTAGAAGAGATCCTGATGTATGCTAAAAAATTTCTAGGGATGAAGACAACATCACCCCATGAACTAACTATTTGATTGAATCAGATTATGAAGTATCTGATGAAGATAAAGGGAGTAATTTGACCAATTTTGAAGAGTTTTTTGTCAAAATAGATTCAAAAGCTTATGTTACAGAAGATTCCTCTGCATCAGATTTTAATTGAGGGATGGTGTAGATTGCATGGAGCCTCACATTCCAAAACTACATGCTCATTATTCTTACATTTATTGAATAAACAAAAGATGTTTTATTCAGGAGACCAGTCTTTTGATAGTAAAGTCATGATTAAGGATAAAGAGAAAGAGATGGGAGTACCATCAAGTAAAGATAATGATGATACCATAGATGTCAAAAAAGGAAAGGTATCAGATACAAGCCATTCACTAAAAGTAACAAACAATGAGTCATCAAAACTGAGTGGATATCAGGTGGTGCATCTGCCAGAGCTAAAAAGAAAAGAGCGGGTCCTGACAAACCTCTAACCAAAGATAAACCATGGATCCTTAGGTTTGATGGATCCAAGTCAAAACAAGGAGCTGGAGTAGGGATAGACCTTATTGATCCAGCAAGAAAATCCTACCTAGCAGCATATAGACTAAAATTCCCATGTACCAACAATTTGACAAAGTATGGAGCTTTAATTCATGGCTTATTGTTTGCACTCAAGAAAAGAGTAAACATTCTACATGTCTATGGAGACTCAAAATTGGTGGTAAGACAAGTAAGAGGCATATACTCTTGCAAATACAAGAAGTTGTCTAACTATAGACATAGGGTTTGGGACTTAATAGAAGAATATGATGCATTCAACATCACCCATGTGCCTAGAGAACACAATCATAGAGCAGATACCTTGGCGCAGGCTGCAAGTACTTTGGAGCCATTGTCTATTTCTAGTTTGAAGAGATTCTCACTCGAGCTGGTATCAGTGCCTTCCATACCAAATAATGTCACCAATCTCCAAGTATTTGATGATGACCAACACATTTTAGACTTTATATCAAACAGAGATATATTTGATGCTCAGATCATAGATGAAAGGAACATAGAAGATCATATTTAAGAAGAAGAACAAATCATGGAATTACCTACCAATAGGATTCCCAAGGGTATGATAGAGTTAGAAAAGGCTTTTGATTTACACAATATGATGAAACAGAAAGATCTCCCAAAAATTGATGGAGGAGAATACTCACCAATCAATATAGGATAAAATGAAGAAGTAAAGAATGTCCTGATTGGTAAAGTCTGTACATAAGAAGAAATGATAGGGATAACTCAAGCATTGAAGGATTACATCCATGTTATCGCCTGGACTTATGATGAGTTGAAGACTTATGATACCTCAATCATCACCCACACTATACCATTGAAGCCAGATGTTAAACCTTTTAGACAAAAGTAGAGACCTACTAATGCCTTGTTAGAACCCATCATCTTTGAAGAAGTTAAGAAGTTTCTTAATGCCAGAATCATATTTCATGTGAGGCGTTCAACTTGGGTGGCAAATTTGGTCCCTATAAGAAAGAAAAATGGTGATATCAGGCTATGTGTAGACTTCAAAACTTTAAATAGAGCTTCTGAAAAGGACAACTATCCTTTACCTTCACTAGATGATGTCTTACAAATAGTAAATGGTGCTTAGATGATGTCATTCCTAGATGGTTTCTCAGGGTATAACCAGGTGATGGTAGATAAAATAGATAGGTTGAAAACTACATTCACCACCAAGTGGGGAATATTTGCTTATAGACGCATGCCTTTTGGATTGATAAATGTTGGATCCACCTTTTAGCATGCAATGGATATAGCCTTCAAAGGCTTGATTGGCAAATGCATTGTCATTTACATGGATGACTTGACTATTTTTTCTAAGAAAAGGGGGGATCATATAGAAGACCTCAGGGAGGTGCTCAAGAAGTGTGAACATTATGGCATCTCACTCAACCCCAAGAAGTGCATATTTGGAGTGACAACAGGTAAACTACTTGGTCACTTGATAACAGAAAACATGATCATTATTGACCCTGCTAGGGTAGAATCTATCATGAAGTTGCAACTACCTAGAAGTAAGAAAGAGCTTAAATCCTATTTTGGTAAGATAAACTTTGTTAGGAAGTTCATTACTGGGTTTGCAGAGATTGTCAGACCACTTAATGCAATGCTCAAGAAAGATACTAAAATTGAATGGATTCCTGAAGCAAGAGTAGCATTTGAGGACATCAAGAAAGCCATATCTGATGCTCCTGTTTTGATCAATCCAGATTATACAAGAGATTTCTACATTTATTCATTTGCTTCAAAGCATACATCTATAGCAGTATTGACACAAAGAAATGAAGCCATGAAGAAAAGCCTATAGCCTTCATGAGCTTCCCATTTAAGGATGCAAAGCTTAGATACATGGATGTTGAGAGACAAGCTCTCACTCTAGTTTGAGCAGTTAAGAAATTTAGACATTACATCTTAAGAAGTAAGATCATTGTTGTAGTACCAGATGTAGCAGTAAAGATGCTCCTGATGCAAAGTGATCCAGGAGACAAGAGGGCCAAATGGATAATAGTGCTCCAAGAATATGATATGGATATAACACCCATGAAGTTAGTAAGGGGACAACCTTTAAGCTAGATGATTTTTGAGATTAATCCTAACCTTATGAGTCAACAATATGTAGTTAATTCCAAAGAAGATAAAGATTGGTATTTTGATATCAGGCATGTCTTGATTATTGGAATATGCCCATCAAAATTGCAAGCTTCACAGAGGAGAGCCCTAAAAATAAGATTACAGAAGTATATGATAAAAGGAGTCCTTTTCAAAAGAAACTGTGAAGGAATATATCTCAGATGCTTGGATAGATAAGAGGCTGACAGGGTCTTGGCTAAGTTACATTATAAGTTTAGAACTGCACATGGATCTCACTTAGCTACTGCTCATTCTATCTTGAGAGTAGGATATTATTGGCCTGCCATCTTTAAGGATACTATAGAACATATTAAATTTTGCCATACTTGTCAGGTTGTTGCTAACCGAGAAAGATATGCTGCTCAACCCTTGCATCCAGTGATGGAGATGCGCCCATTTACTCAATGGGGCATGGACTTCATAGGACCCATCAATCCTCCATCATATTCAGGCCATAGGTATGTCCTAACAATTATTGATTATTGTACCAGATGGACTGAAGCAATCAGTAGCAAGACATGCAATACAGATGATGTGATCAAGTTCTTGGAAAGCAACATAGTGACTAGGTATGGAGTTCCATATGCTTTAGTATGTGATAATGGACATGCCTTTGTGTCATTAAAACTATCTAGTTGATCTTTTGATCATGGAATTATCTTGAAGTTTTCTTCAAATTATTATTCCCAAGGAAATGGCTTGGCAAAGTCAACAAATAAGAACTTACTAAATATCATAAAGAAATTGATAGAGAAGAACCCTAGAGAGTGGAATACCCTATTGAAGTATGCCTTGGGGGTAGACAGAACTAGCATGAAGGCTGCATTAGGAAACTCCCCTTATCAATTAGTGTATGGTGTGGATCCTATCCTCCCTGTCAACTTGAAGATCCCCACATTGTAGTTTGCATAGGAATACCTAGGTATAGATAACAAACAAGAGGTTAGACTACTTCAGCTCATACACCTAGAAGAAAAAAGAGATAGAGCAACTGATCATTTTTCTAAACATCAAGCCACTATCAAATGCTAATTTGATAAGAAAGCCAAAATAAAAGCTTTTAGAATTTCAGATTTAGTCCTCACATGGGATAAAGCACATGAAAAGAAAGGTGACCATGGGAAATTTGACAAACTTTGGATAGGTCCTTTTCAAATCTCAGAGATCTTAGGAGATAGTACATATAGACTTAAGACTTTAACTAGTGAGGATGTCCCATTACCATTAAATGGGTAGTTCCTCAAACATTACTTTCAAGCTTAAACAGGGTCATGTAAGTCATTTGTATTATAGTGTATATATGTTGTATAGCCGTTTGTATAGTTTTGTTTTGTGTGTTTCTTGTTTGCTTGTTGTTGTTGAATTGTGTTTTGGTTAGTCAAGATGAAGCACCTTATCACCCTAGAAACCAACAAAATTGTTAGGATTCAAGGGATGAGAACAAATTTCTACATAGGTTGTGACTCACTTTGAGAAGTATCCCTGATTAGGTTTATGATATCCTTTTCATCAGTGATGCCTTTTCTTGATCAAGGAGATTTTCACGATGATCACCTAACATCCTTGGGTTTGTTGAATACATCAGTATAGGTGTTAAGTGAAAAATCTAAAGGGTCACCCTTGCTACCATTGCAATCCCCAACCTAGATTAGCAAGTGATCACACCTTGCACATTTGAGCTTACATGATGATATCATATATATATATATATATATATAAGATGAATATTGAAAATCCAAAGAGGATAAAAAAAATTAAGCCATCTAAGTAACTCTATCAGGGCTATAGACGCCTACTGGCATTAGACTCTACTTAGGGGATTGTAAAGATAACCTTGTTAGGGATATGGATGCATGATGGAAACAAGGCTCTATCCCGATTGGCTATGAGGGATGAACCCAAAATATGTAGGTTAACACTAGTTACTTGTGTTTTCAACTTACTTTCAAGATGAGGATAATTAATCATATGCACACACTTGATCCCTTATCAGCATTGTTGCACTTATGAACATGATGTCATTCACAAGGTCATGATAGTTATGCTTAGAGAAAGTCAGAATGCTATGTTCTAATGTGATCTCATCACTTGAATCATTTGAATTTGGTTGATTTCTTTGGTGGCAAGTTGTTGTGTGGTTACACAACATGCCCCATTTTGCCTTAGCAAAACAGGGACCCAACTTTTTGCTTCTACTTGTTTTTGTTTTCTTGCTTTGGGCGGTTTGGCAAAAGTCATTTAAGTGTATCACCCTTGCTCATGCATGTGCTCCAAAAGGATAGGTCAATTATCAAAGTTAGAATCTATTGTCACAAACCTCGTAATTTGAAAGAATACAAAATTCTAAGTAGGTTTGCTTTTTGGATCACCCTGATATTGCTTAAGGATAAAGAGTTATGCTAAGTTAAAGTTTGATCAACCTGAATATTTCTCATAGGGTCATATTTCTAATTCTTAGTCACATTCGTTAAGATGACCCTTGTTAGTGCCTGCATAAACAATCGGGTTTCAAGCATTTAAATATGCAGCACCTTCCCAAAAAATCTAAAAAATTCTAAGTCTTTTGGCCTTTGCAGTTCAAAAATGGTGAAAATTCTATTGTATGCATGTCACTTTGTATATACAAGGCTGTTTGTATATACATGCAAGTCAAATGTGCATTGGCGGGTCAGAGATCTCAATCGGCCTTCAAAAATGGTGAAAAATCAGTTGTATGCATTTCGCAATGCACATCGGGCTTAAAAAAGGTACATATACATTGAGGAATCTTTCACAGATTCTAGGAATATTCCCTGCTTGTATATTAGGTTGCATGTATATTTTGTGTTGTATGTTTAGACATACAATGGCTAGATACAAAGGAAAACATGCAAAGAAAATATACAAAGAGGCGCATGTACATTCGCTACACTGAAAGATACATTGGCCGATGCAGGTGCAAGAAGAAACATGTACATTGAGAAGATACAAGATGTCTTGTACATTCGGTGACATATAAAGCCGGAGATACATTTGGTGGGGTTTACCTCACATATAAGGCAGAATGTATATGCAATATACATTTGCTATGTGCAAAGTGAAAAGTGCAAGGGGCTGATATACAAAAGGTGGGGCCCACTGATTACATGTTTTAGCGATTGTATGTTCACACATACAATCAAATATGCATTCACAAATATACAAGCCGGACCCGAGAGGTTATACATTCTGGTTGATAAAGGTTTTAGTTCTGGATTGTATGTTTTGTTTTGTATATCCGCATTGTATGTTTGTGATATACAAGGCAATGATACAAGGAAAGGGGAGGTGCAACCCAGACGCGAAGGAGAAATGAAATGCAGCGAATAAAATTTGAGGTCCGTGGGTTGTATAAAGTGCTTGTATATGCCAATATACAAATGTAAGGGTAAAATCGTGATCAATCAAATGAATTAAACAAGACCCAAACATCAACAGAATAGTGAAACAAGAAGGATTCAATAAACGAAGCAATGAACAAACACAGTGCAAACCTCTCCCGTTTCTAAACTTCTGTTGTTCGCCTATCACAGATCGTCCTTTTGCAGATGAAGTGAGCCCTCAGAGAGTACTCTTTTTAGCTGTTTGCAGGAAGTCGACGGTGAATGGCTATGATGATATGCAATGAAGATGAGCTCCAATGCAAGTATGTGATCTCAAGCTTGTAGGTGGTAAATGGGTGCCAAAGGCACGCTGGTGATATTTCTGCAGAGTAACGATGTCAAAAGCCTGGATGATTAGAATGGAAGAATGAGGTTTCATTTATAGACTTGGAAGAATGGGAATCAACGGTTGAGAGGAGATATGAAGATCAACGACTGAGGATGGTTGAGGAATGTGCAACCAGTAGAAATGTGACAAGTGTCCCAGCTCCATCATGAAAGGGGGGATGTGACAAAACTGATTGGAGAGTTAACTCCATTGACTGGTCTGTTAACAGACTTGATTGATCAGTTAGAAGAATAAATTGTGGAACTGACTGAATTGATTGAGGATTTGACTCAATTGACAGATTAGTTAACACTTTTGATTGATTAGTTAACTAACCTCTGATTTGAGAAGAAATAGGCCATGTGGGTGAGGGAAAATAAGATAATTAAATATTAAATATATTTAATTACATGTGCAACCTGATGAGGTGGACAAGGTGAGGTGGAAAAGGTGAGGTGTAAAGGTGATGTGGATTTTTGGAATTTAGAACTTAGGATAGAGGAATTTGGATTAGTTAAATAATTTATGATTATTTAATTGTGTAGGACATTTAGAAGAATTTTAATTAAATAAATTGGATTTATTTAATTATGGAACAGTGAATCGATTAAATAAGTTTAGAATATTTATTTAATTAATAGAGGAATGGAATAAATATTTAGAATATTTATTTAGGATGATTCGTGTCATTTTTAGGCGTATACATTTTGCCCCTCTTTGATGCAATGCAGTTTACAGCGTTGCTTCAAAGAAATCGATAGTTCGAATGATGATACATGCCCCAGTTTGCCCCTAGTACAGGTTTAATGATGATAGGATGCCCCCTCAGGAGATTGGACAGAAAAAAGGGTGAAAGAAACCGAGACGGACAATCTCACGAAGACGAAGGGGTTAGGATAGGTTGGAGGAAAAGGGACGCGGTCAGGGAGGCGGGAAGAAAACGGGAAGAAAAACGGGCACGGGAAGTAGTCACAGTCATCACCTAGCCAGGATTAGGGTTTGGAGGCTATAAATAGGAGCTAGGTCCACAAGAATAGTCATTTGTACACTTGTTTACTCTGGATTGGATTGAGAGAGCCTAGAGCAAACTTGGAGCAGTATGGCAGCCAGAGCAGCAGACATTCTGCGTGAGGAGCACCGATTCGAGCGAGTCCATCGATTCGGGCGGCCAGCAGAGGAAGGACCCCCGATATGTGTTTCAAAAAATTTCTCCTAGGGTCGACTTTAGGTGTCATAAATGCACTTAGAAAATAGGTCAAATGCATGCATTGAAACTCAGAACGACGCATATGCCTCGCGAAGTGGCGCCTTTGTCGTTGCATGGCGCATATGTCAGTTTCGGTGGCACATACATGAAAGTTGCGCATATGTGCAATGTAGCGGCGCTTAGGTAATTTGGTGGCGCATGCGTATTTAAGCCGTGCATATGTTGAAAGTAGCGGCGCATATGTTGATTATAGCGGCGCTTTCATAATATGCTGGCGCATATGCTGAATTTTGCGGCGCATCTGTCAGATCTACGCATATGTGCACTGTGGCGGCGCATTTGTGTGAAGCGGCGCATATGCTGATTTTAGCGGCGCATATACCAAAAAATGGTGCTTTTACCACCTGTAGTGGCGCATTTGCTGTGGATAGCAAAGGACTTAGCCAAATTGACTCGATTAGCATCCTATTTGACGCGGTAATCGATGAGCTATCTCCGAGATTGCAGAAATCTAGTCAAGAGATGTAGTGTGCTGTTTTGATCAATTTGAAATGCTAAGTTTAGTTGATATAGTTCAGTAGGTATGTTGAGTATGGTATATGTTGCTTGAGACTGACACTTTGCCTTGCTTGCTTGCAGGAGGAGATTCAGGATACACTGCAGTCGAGGGAGATGTTTCCCTTGCCATTATTGCAGAGATATATGCTGACGGAGACTGACAGAGTGGCGCTTGGTGCCATGGGATTGGATTATGTATGCTTCATGCCCGAGGTGCAGGCGAACCGTGGACTGCTGATAGCCGCCGTGGAGAGATTCCATAGTGAGGACGGGACCTTCCACTTTCCAACGGGAGAGATGACGGTGACCTTGGAGGACGTCTACCGGATACTGCACTTGCCTATGGTAGGCGAGTTAGTGGAGTATGATGCACAGCGGGACGTGGGACTCACCGAGTGTCAGCGGGTGTTTGATGATCCCGAGCTAGCTAGACAGGTTATCCCGTGGTAGGATAT
Organism: Cunninghamia lanceolata; assembly: GCA_027924645.1. Taxonomy (NCBI): domain Eukaryota; kingdom Viridiplantae; phylum Streptophyta; class Pinopsida; order Cupressales; family Cupressaceae; genus Cunninghamia; species Cunninghamia lanceolata. The sequence goes on from BSBN01000655.1 coordinate 14,063,860, forward strand.
ATACGATTACTATGACTACTTCCCTGGGATTGTGGCTGGACTGATCGGGGGCATTGTATGCTCAGACAGGAGATCGCATGGGTTCCCCATTGGATGGGGTAGGATCATGGAGCAGATGCTGACTGAGGGCACCCGATATGCATGGGGAGTCTGCGTGCTGGCCCATTTATACCATGACATGCATCAGGTGGTGTACCACTGCAGTACGAGTCTATCGGCTGGGGTGTTGCTGTTATAGTTTTGGCTATGGGAGCACATAGCGGTGACTAGGCTGATATGTGTCTTCATGAGGCAGCGAGGAGAGCCATACAGTTATGGCTATGCAGGAGTGATTTCCCAGCACAGGCTGGGGAAGCTAGAGTACTGGAGACACACCTTGGACAGAGTGGATGTGGTCGTCTGGCGACCATATCTGGACTGCGAGCCCTGGGATGACAAGGGGGACGAGCTACCATACTGCTTTCAGACCAGGTGGCTGATAGGCTAGACACGGCACATCTTGGAGAGACAGATGGTGGACAGGGTGCAGAGACAGTTTGGGCAGAGATAGGGTATGCCACAGGGGCAGGCTATGTTCGCACGGACGCATGCAGAGAGGGTCCGATGGGGGCCGATGGCTTCTTATGAGGAGGCTCTGGCAGAGTTCCAGCAGACGCCATATGTGGCATGGGACATGCAGAGAGAGATATCAGATGCGGGGGTGACACAAGAGTACGAGGATTGGATCATCGCACATCCTTTCCCGAGATATTCAGGACCCGGCATGCTGGTGCCTCGTATTGACGAGGCAGACTCAGAGGAGGAGGGAGAGGCTGGCCCAGGGCAGAGGGGAGTTAGAGGAGGACGAGGACGACGGGGGTGGTATGGCCAGAGAGAGGCTGAGACAGCGGAGGAGGATAGTGCAGGCTGAGCAGGCAATGCCAGGGCAGGTAGAGGCACAGCAGCAGATACCTTAGCAGGCACAGATGCCACCACCCCAGCAGGTACCACAGCAGCAGGTGCCCCAGCCACAAGGGCCAGGACAGGCAGAGGTAGCACAGGGGCCGGTACAGGGAGAGGCTCATGAGAGGACTATAGCCGGCCTGAGGGGACAGGTGCGAGAGCTTCAGGCACAGCTAAGGAGGGTAGAGCGGAGGCAGGAGACAGATGCAGCGGTGATCACTGGGTTGACTCGCGAGAGAGACATGGCAGACGCACAGGTACGGATTATCCGTGTAGAGTGGGACATGGCTGTGGCCGCTATGGGGACAGATGCCGTGAGTGCATTTTTGGTTGGGCAGGTGCAGCAGGCACAGGCACAGGTTGGCCAGTTGCAGACGCAGTTGGCACAGGCACAGACAGATCTAGCCAGAGCACAGTCCCAGGCACAGTATTACCGAGGGTTATACCATGGTGCCGTGGCATCGAGCCAGAGGGCAGGGAGTTTCAGGAGTCAGTCTGGGGCGACTCATAGAGCAGGTCCATCATAGTCAGGGGCCTCCGTGATGGGTCCCCAGCAGTCAAGAGCGGGCAGTGGTGGCCCACAGCAGCAGGGATAAGCACAGACCAGATTTTGTACATTTTGGGACATGTATCACCATCCGTTTGGATGCATATTGTATATGACACTTTTATTCCAGAGATAGATGATGATTTTGTACATTTGGACCTCTTTTATATGATAGCATATATGATGATGCAGCTTTGTGTATTTTATTGCTTGTGCTATGTGATGAAGATGTACTTCTATTGTATGATGTGATGTATGTGCATAGTTAGATGGTCTATCGGATGCTATATGCGATGCTTTATGATATGCTACTATATGATGTCTATGTGATTTAATGTTTTCAAATGAATGCAAAATGTAATATGATTTCTATGTTAGAGACAACTATGTCATGGGAGGTGTATATGTTCTAATGTAAATGCATGCATATGTGTTATGATTTCTATGTGATGGTGCAACTGTGTTATGGGACATCTATATGATCTAATGCAAATGTATGTATTATGTGTTATGATTTCTATGTGATGCTACAACTGTGTTATGGGACGTCTATATGATCTAATGCAAATGTATGTGTATGTGCTATGAGTGTGATGTGATTATCTGTACTTTAAGATGTGATGTGATGTAAATGTATTGGTGACCTAATGCATTGGATGATGTATTCGACGAACCTGAGCATGTGCGTGACTAGTCCTACGAATGATTGATATGCTCCTATATGCTTTGTTTTTGTGAAGTCCAAATGTACTTGATCGACACAAGAATGACATGATAGACAGATAGACGAATGGTTGTGATAAGATGACTTGGAAACTTTACTTGATATCGTTACTCTGCATTGTTTGGAGAATGAGGATTGCATGGATGTGTATGTGGATATAGGATGGATGCTTTGCTTTTAGAGTGCTTTATTTCATCATTGGGCATATTTTTGTGGTACATTTTCTGAAATGTGGTAAGTGAATACAAGCATCGAGGTATAATTGAACCGAGATGACCTGAGTATCGCTTACATGGATTATGATTTAGCAAGTTAATACAAGCATCTAGTCAAAATTGAATCTAGATGACCTGAGTACTCCTTATGTTTCAACAAGCAAGGATTGCCCCCGTTCGTGTTATGCCTTTGATGTCCTCGATGATCTTTTGTCGATCATGTCCTGAGACAAGGCTTCACATTACTAAAGTTTAATCCACAAATAGCAAACAAAGAAAATAATCATGCCCCCATCATAGCACCTCTAGCTTTTGGCATCCTTGAGTAGCATAGAAAGACAGGATAACAAAAATCCAGACTCTGTAACTTAACCATGGTTCCAATCCACAAAACATTCTTGCATTTAGATGTGAGTTTCTTGCCATAATTTTAGATAAAACCATTTTAGAAGACCTTGGGTATTTGCTTTGCATTGGATAGGTTAAGATGCTCATTGTCAAGATTTCTGCTTGAGGCGCGGGGTCTGCTTGCATTTTGTTTGCTTGGTGAGAGGAGTGCACAATCCTTATTGGGGAGAAGGACCCTAATGGACTGACCTAGTGCCTCGGGGGCTCATTGCTAAATGGCCTTGCCTACGTGACGACGCAGAGGCAACGTAGTTCGGGGTAAACCCTAATGGACCATGGATGGACTAGAAGAAGGACGACAAGAATGAAGACTAGAAAGGGGATGAATGGGACCGTGGAAGAAAAGGAAGCCTCGGGGGCACATTAGAATAATGGCCTTGCCTACGTGATGGCGCAGAGGCTACGTAGTTCATGGACTCGGACCATGGACACTGACAAGAGACACTATACTAGGCTCACATTAAGGAGACGATATGGGACAAAACTTTGGTTGACAAGGCCACAAGGTGAGTATCAAGCCATGATAGGTAACTATCGAGTGTTTATTGTGGGGTAGATATGGGTCGAATGGAAAATGAGCAAAGGAAGAATGGACTCAAGGTGATCAGATTCTTAAAGATGGAGAAGGCGGTTTATCACAAGTAACGCCTGTTTACCAGGTTTTCCTCACTTGTTTTTATTTACACGAGGAGCTAGAGAGTAACATGACGCCTGTTTACCAGGTTTTCATCATGATAGCTATCCAAGGCGCCTATTTGCCAGGTTTTCACCAAAGGACGATTTTTTTTGTATGCTTTCTACTTTTTTTTTCTAATTTTTTTTGCATTTTCTCCTTTCCATTTTTTTGGTTTTATTGTGCCCCCTTGCATTGGGGTTCTCCTAGGTATAGAACCAGCGGAGGTGCATGCTATTGATTGGATCCTCAAATAACTCACCCTTTGAAGTGGCCAACTGATATGCCCCTGATCCATAAGCAGCTACAATCACATAGGGCCCAAGCTAATTAGGCTCGAACTTACCTTTCTTTTCTCTGTCCTGTTGATTGCGAGGGTTCTCTTTTAGAACTAGGTCCCCAACCTTGAAGCATCTTGGTCTAACCTTGTGGTTGTAGCTTCTGGACATCATCTGTTGATAGGCTTTGAGATGGTCAAAAGCTTTATGGCGCCTTTCCTCTAGTAGCTCTAGTTCTTGTAGCCTGGAGGCTCTGTATTCTTCATCTGATATGAGACCTTTCAACAACACCCTGAGGGATGGGAGTTCGACTTCAATGGGAAGGATGGCTTCAGAACCATAGACAAGGGCGTAGGGTGTAGCACCTATGGGAGTGCGTATACTGGTTCTGTAGGCCCACAGAGCGGGATTGAGTTGGACGTGCCAATCGCGACCAGCTTCATTGACAGTCTTCTTTAGGATTTTCAGAATGGTTTTATTAGATGCCTCAGCTTGGCCGTTACCTTGGGGGTAGTATGGAGTGGAGAAACGATGTTGGATTTTGAAATGCTCACAAAGTTCCTGGACATCCTGATTTTTGAATGGTCTCCCATTATCCGTTATGATGGATGAAGGGATGCCATATCGGCAGATAATGTAATTCAGAATGAATGAGGAAATTTGTTTTCTTGTGACAGTGGTTAGGGGAACGGCTTCAATCCACTTTGTGAAGTATTCAGTGGCGGTTATGATGAATTTATGGCCGTTGGAAGAAGGTGGATGGATCTTTCCCACAAGGTCAAGTCCCCACTGGCAAAAGGGCCAGGGTGTTGTTAGAGGTCTCAACTCCTGAGCAGGTGCATGAATCAAGTTCTCGTGTATCTGGCACTGTTTGCACTTTTTGACGAACTGATATGAATCCATTTCCATATTGGGCCTGTAATAACCCAAACGCATGAGTTTTTTAGCTAAGGAAGGACTGTTGGAGTGTGTTCCGCAGATCCCTTCATGTATGTCTCGCAAGGCCATTATGGATTCTTCTTGTTCTAGACAACGGAGTAAAGTACCATCCAGACCACATCGGTAAAGGGTATTAGCTATGATGGTGTAACGGGAGGCTTGTTGGATGAAAGTCCATTTTTGGTTGGAAGAGAGGTCGGGTGGAAGAATATTGTCCTTGAGGTAAGTGTAGGTCTTATCGTACCAAGGTGAATCAGATCCTACTAGGAGGCAAATGGAATGGGTTTCGAGGAGATCAGAAGCCGGGTGCCGAATGGTTTCTACTAAGAACTCAGACCGTGACTCATATTCAGGTATTTCAAGAAGAGAGGCTATGGTAGCCATTGCATCTGCTGCTTTGTTCTCGATCCTGGGTATTTGTTCAAAGGAGATGGTCCCAAAGTGTTCTTTGAGGTCGTCGACCATCCGTTTGTATGGGATGAGTTTCTCATCTTTGGTTTGATATTCATCGTTGACCTGATTTATGATAAGCTGAGAATCACCGTAGACACATAGTGCTTGGATTTTCCACTCAGTGGCCATCTTGAGACCAATCACCAAGGCTTCATACTCTGCTATGTTATTGGTGCATGGAAATAACAACCTGTAGGACTTCGGAATGGTGTCGCCTTGGGGAGTGATAAACAGGATACCTGCCTCTGAGCCATGGTTGGTGTAAGACCTGTCGAAGTAGAGTTTCCAAGGAGATGTTGACAGGGTGAATAAAGACTCATCGGGAAACTCAAACTGCATTGGTGAAGTGTCCTGTAATGGTGCCTCGGCCAGTTGGTCAGCTATGATTTGCCCTTTGATGGCTTTTCTGTCCACATATTCTATATCATATTCACTAAGAAGCATAACCCACTTTGCTAGTCGACCTGTGAGAGCTGCTTTGCTGAGAAGATACTTTAGTGGGTCAATTTTGGCAATGAGTTTGACAGGATGTGCCAACATGTAGTGTCAGAGTTTTTGTGAAGCAAAAACCACCGCAAGGCATGATCGTTCTACCTGTGAGTATTGTAACTCGTAGCCCACTAAGGTTCGACTGATGTAGTATATAGCTCTTTCCTTGTTCTCATAGTCTTGCTACGCTAGGAGAGCCCCAAGAGCAGTAGGTGTAGCAGAAATGTAGAGAATCAAAGGTTTTCCTTAGATCAGAGGCATGAGTATAGGAGGGTTCATAAGGTACTCCTTTAGCTTGTTGAATACCTCTTCGCACCGCTCATCCCATTTAAATGGAATATTCTTATGTAGGAGGTGGCTGAAAGGTTGGCACTTGTCTGCCAACTGTGAGATGAACCTTCGGATGGCCTGCAGCTTGCCTTGTAAGGATCTCAACTGTGTTAGAGTCTTGGGTGGTAGCATGTCCATTATAGCCTTGACCTTGGCAGGGTCTACTTCTATGTCGTTTGCTGACACGGTGAAGCTTAGCAGCTTGCCCGATGTTACCCCAAACACACATTTCTTCATGTTCAATTTAACTTGGAATTGGTCCAGCCGTTGGAAGACTTTCTCTAGGATATCCAGGTGTGAATCCCTCGTGAGAGATTTTGCTAGGATATCGTCAACATAATCCTCCATGGTCACATGCATCATGTCATGGAATATGGTTGTCATGGCCCGCTGATATGTAGCACCTGCGTTTTTCAGCCCAAAAGGCATGACATTCTAGCAAAAGGTACCCCATGGACAAGTGAAAGTTGTTTTGTGTTGGTCCTCTGGTGCTATTTTGATTTGGTTATACCCGGAGAATCTGTCCATGAGTGATAGCATTGTATGCCCTGTAGTAAGGTTGACTATGATGTCGATGTTTGATAACGGAAAGTCATCCTTGCGGCATGCTTTGTTTAAGTCTCTAAAATCATTGCATAGTCGAACCCTGCCATCTAGTTTAGACACTAGCACAATGTTTGATATCCATTCGGGGTAATCTATTTCTCTGATGAACCCCACATCTAGCAATTTCTTGAGTTCTTCCTTGACCAAAAGGGCTATATGAGGGTGCATCTTTCTCAGTTTCTGCTTTATGGGCTTCACCCCTGGATCCAATGGCAAATGATGCAAAATCAGGTTCGGGTCTAGACCCGGCATGTCAGCATATGACCAAGCAAAGCTGCCTCTCTTCTTCTTAAAGAATGGTACAAACCTGGTTTTCTCTTGTGGTGTGAGAGATTTTGCGAAGTGGATAATCTTGGGTTGCTCTTCGGTTCCAATATTCACTGGCTCTGTTGGCTCCACCACAATTTGTGACCTTTCTTGGTACATATCACTATGGAGGGTGTCAAGCATTCCATCGTCAGGTGCCACAGTTGGGTTTTCACCTTCGGATACATCCTTTCTTTTGACTGTTTTATGATCTGACACTGCCGCATGGCGGTTTTCACCGTCAGATCCATTTTTGATTTTAATATTTTTGTGACTAGAAGGCTTGGCACCCTCCTCGAAGTAAGCTACGGTATTGAGTTTGATAGCAAAACCAGCTTTATGATCTCCTTTTGGTAAGTGATCCCTAAGTTCCATATAGTCAATGTAAGCATCATCGTTCTGGAACATATCTAATTGGGGGGTTCCTTGCAGGTCCCAGTCAATAAGCTCAGGGTGTAAGAGGGGAAGGGAGTCGGATGAGAGATCTGATTCATTAATGTTGTGAATGGAAATGTTATGGGCATTGGTGGGGGTAGTGTTCTGGGTGGTACTTTCCTCCAAGTTGTTTATCGCAATGGAATCGAAACTTTCCTCGAAAGCCATAATCTCAGGGAGGGGCAAATCAGACTCCAGTGGTCTGTCCCGTTGCGTCTGTCCCTCATGGTAGGGGCTGAGAGTTTGGATGGTGTCAATCTCCTTGTCATTGTAGGAGTGCTCTGTTAGCTTGTCCCACTCATACTCATTCGACTCATCTGAATCTGCATCACTATCCACTTGGAGTGTTTTAATTGTCTCCACAAGGCATGCATTTTCCTTGGCTTTACCTTTGCCTTTGTACCCTAGGCCAATTGTGTTTCTAGCCGAAGAGGATGAAGAAGGTTGTATAGGTTCAACGATTCCTTCTTTTCTGAGGCCTATGGGGCCTTGTCCTTCGTACCCCATCCTGTGCAAAATAGTTTCACCCCATCCATAGAGTTCTGTAGGGAGTCTAGGCGGCTCTTGGGGTGTGTTTTCCTCTTCAGCATAAAGCCATTGTAGGAGATCTCGCTCCTCTGTCTCATCAGATAAGGTCCCCCATTTTACAAAGGGATTTGCGGGAGTTATAGGAGGAGCAGATGGCTTTGGAAAATGCCTTGGTTGATGCTTGGGTTTGCCAAAGGAGCGAGGAGACAAAGGCATGGTGGCAAGGTTGAGGCTGTGCTCAATGGAGTACTCCCCCATGCCATTTTCTTTTATGGTAAGTTTCAGCGGTTTGGGCCTCGAGGAGGAAGCTTCGGCGGTATGGTCTTGTTGCGGAGTAGGGGAAATGTAGGCTCAGTTGTTGGGAATGACACATTCAGATTTTGCTTGGAAAGAATTGCAGTGTTGGTAGGGGTCGGGGTCGCCTTGGATGGTGACCTGCTTGCCATCGTGCGGGAACTTAATACATTGATGATAGGTGGAAGGGACAGCCTTCATGGCGTGGATCCATGGTCTCCCTAGTAGAATATTGTAAGCAAGCTCCCGATCAAGGACTTGGCACACCACATCTTTGATCACCGGTCCCACTTGAATGGGTAGGACGACCGTGCCCTTTGTAGTTCTTTCCTCCTCGTCATAGGCTTTGATAGTAATTTTCCATCTTGGATCAACTGCCTGTTCAGAGAACCCTAGTGCAAGGACTAGCTTCAACGTGCAAATATTTAGACCGGCGCCCCCATCAATGAGAACCCTCTTGATCCGGTGCTTGTGCACGAATGCGACAATGTGTAGAGGGGTGTTGTGGGGTTGAGATATGGAGAGGTCATCTTGCTCTGTAAACGAGATGGAAGTGGAAGATGTCAGATTGCCTACCATGGTCTGAAACTTTTCTTGGGCTAGGTTAGTGGGGACAGTAGTTTCCACTAAGGCTTTCTCAAGAATCTCCTTATGGGAAGGAGATAGACGCAAGAGCTCCAATATAGAAATGTGAGCTGGAGTATTTTGCAACTGGTTGATGACATTGTATGGGCGGGAGTTGGACGGAGATGGTGACGACCTTGGAGGGGTGGTGTTGATCGTGACTCTACCACTGCAGGTAATTATACTACAACCAATTCTGTTAGGTCCTGGTTGTTGGCTGGGGAAGATGACATTGACTTGCGGAATATGCTCAGAAATGCAGTTAATGGTGTACTCGAATGGAACGCTTGCATAGTTAGCATTACTCGACCCGCTATTCTGGTTTGGCCTGTTGCGATTGTTGTCATTAATGTTATTGCCATTGGAGTTGTTGCCGTTGTGACCATTGTTGCTATTGTGGCCATTGTTGCGATTGTTGTTATATGGCCGGCTATGGTTCAGAAGAGGATCCTTGTAGGCCACATGAGATTCATTGGAGGTATGCTGTTGTGTCTCTCCCTGATTCTGATCCAGTATATCCTGTATGACATTCTTGAGGTGGATGCAATTGTTAGTTGTGTGCCCCCTTCCTTGATGATACTCACAATAGTCTGTGTCATTCCAATAGGGAGGTTTGACGATAGGCTCATAGTCACTTGTTGGCAGTAGAGAAATTTCATTGTTAGCCAACAACTTCCTGAGGGCAGACTCTTGAGATTCCCCCAACGGCATGAATTTTCTCCTTGGATTTGAATTGAACCAAGGTCTAGGTTCCCGAGGGGGTGGCTTGTTGAGTGCACCAGTATTTGCTTCTCCCTTTAGAGTGAATATGGGTTGTTGCTTAGGGGCTGCCGCCTTGGCGTCCACTACTCCATCATTGACCACATTCTTGTTCTTGGTCCAAAACTTTGATTTATCTATTGTGTAATTGGAAGGAGGTGTGTCCTTGTAGAGCTTGAGAGTTCCTTTAGTGATCATAGCCTTTTCAATGAAGAGGCCCATTTCAATGACTTTGGCGAATGAGGTAGGGCATTGTATCTGAATCTGATAGCTAAGATCAGTGTTTAGATTGTGGACAAACATTTCCAATAGCTTCTTCTCAGGCATATCGTAAGGACACTTACTAGCTAGATGTCTCCATCGTTGTAGGAAGGCGGTGAATGACTCACCACTTTTTTGCTTGGTGTTGCATAGATCTAGCATAGATACCTCGTGTTCTATGTTGTAAGAGAAGTGCGTTATAAATTTATTGACAAGTTCATCAAAAGTTTTGATTCCTGGTGGGAGACGCGAGAACCACTCCATAGCTTGACCACCTAAAGATCACGGGAATAGTCTCATTAAGTAGGTCTCATTGTGAGCTACTTCTAAACATGCTGCAGTGAATTCCCTGGTATGATCTCTAGGGTCCCCCTTCCCTTTATATTTGTCAAATTTCGGAACTCCGAACTGATAGGGGAATGGTTTCATGATCAAATTTCGGTCAAAGGGGTATGGTGCTATATCTTCCAAAGAGTAGTTCTTAGAACTTGTACCGGTCTTAAGGTTGGATATCTCGAGCTTTAGACTTTCGATTTGTTGTCTCACGTCTGCCATAGGAGTAGTTGGATCTACGGGTTGCTTTCCTCTCTCATTTGTATGGGGGACCATGTCATTTGTCCCTCTCTCATGATCATGTGGGACCATGTCATTTGTGCCTCTCTCATGATCATTATTTGCATTTTCCAGGATGGAGCTAATGTCAAAGTCTACAGGGAGTTTGATTCTGAGACTAGCAAGATGATGGAAATACTTATGGGGGTCTTCAAGGATCATCTTCTCTACGACGCGTTGGAATTTTCTATCTTGCATGTGCGCCACTAGTTCTTCATGAGAAATCTCTTCTTCACCATCACGTGGTGGGAGAAGGTGATCGGATGAGTCAGCCATTTCTATTTGTTTGTTGTATTGGGATCGAGTAAGAACCATGCAAGGTGACGCGGGATGGAGGGGGTGAGGACTAGAAATTCTGGCAAGGTGCCGACTGAGGCTGTTATGAATGGGATACCTAGGATAAGACTTGGACAAAGGGTTCTCTCACTCAATGACTTCAAATAAGACGGTTGACACAAGACTCTAGCCACTAGCAAGGGTAGTCGATACCAGTCTTACTGTGTAGGGCTTAGTCATTCAACAAGACTACTAGCAAAGGTACTGTGACCTACTAGGCTTACGTGAATTCACTAATGAAACGAAGAAGGCCTTATGCTGAATCGATATGGGATAGGTTGACTTTGGGACAAGAGTGATTTGGACAGAAAGTGGGAGAGACAATGGACGAAAGAGAGAGAGTTGGGTGAAATGAATGGAGATTGACTACAAGGTTGACTCTGATCTCGGAAAGTGAAACTAGGCTGAAATGGGTGCTCTGATCAGGTGAAAATATCTCCTCAAAAATAGGGCAAGTGCTCACTGTCGCATATGTGTAGAAGTAGATGCGTAGCAGAAATGGACAAATGCGCCAGTTTGGTGAATTGTGTATGCATAGCAAAAAGGTATATGCACAGCAAGTCGTAACAAAAGCGTAGCAAGTCTCTGTAAATGCGCAGCAGAAATGTGTAAATGCATAGCTCTGAAGTTTTTGCAAAATTTTCAGTTTTTCTTCTGTTTTTGGTATTTTTTTGGCTAGAAAAGGTCTTCCTGATCTGATATTATGAATTCAATAGCAAGAAAATACAGCAAGCACAAAGAATATTTTGTAGTTTTTCATTATTTTTGTAATTTTTTGACTCTATTTTGGACAAAAACAAGCACAAAATCCTAGGCGAGAAATGGATTATAAGGGATATGGGCCACTAAAACAAGAGGTATTTAATTCGGGCAACCGTTCAAGTGGTTACACGTACGGTGGCGCTACTCTCCGTTATGGAGTCTCCCAGCCTCACAGGGTTGTGCCTGAGAGGGTTTTGGGGGAGGTTGGTCGTTGATGTAACATAACAGCACTTGTTGCAAGAAGTTTTCACCTCAAGCACAATTTATTTTAAGTGGCTTGGTAGGGCTTGGCGTTAGTTTATTACCACTCAGGGTCGTTCCCACTTGGACAAGTGTGCATGCAAGGGCAGGCCCCTCCTAAAGGTTAAACAGATAGAATGACAAGTCTGGCACTCTGATCACCCAGAAGAGGGGAGAGCATAAACCTATTGTCATTCGCAAGCACAGAATACACTGATTAATCCACCCAAGTTAAAAGTGAAAAACTAAATGGGCTAATCTACTCAAACAGAACTTTGAAGTGATTCAGCAATATAGCAGTGGTTCAGTTTTAAATCCCAGAAAGCAGTAGTGAGTTCAATTTTTAAACCGCGTAGCATGAGATTGTTAACTTTGAAATTCAGGTCTCACGATATAGCAATGGTTCATTTTAACTTCAGAAAGCAGTAGTGAGTTCAATTCTTAAACCGCGTAGCATGAGATTGTTAACTTTGAAATTCAGGTCTCACGATATAGCAATGGTTCATTTTAACTTCAAGATCATTGATGAGTTCAATTTTAATCTGTAGATAGCAATAACTTGGAAGGTGTTTGCAATGCAAGTAAGAAATAAATCCAGTTACTTCCTCCCTAATTAGAACTAGATGAAGATTTGAATGAACATTAATTTTTACTTTCCCTTTGAAAATGAAATGTGAACTAATTAGATGCAACTACATGGAACTAAACCTGCACCTATCCTGCAAAAATGCTCCAGCAAACACCTACAAAAAGGTTAGCGTTAGTAACTTTCCCTAGAAAAGTACTAAAACCTCAGCCTGTTACAAATGTGCAGCTTCAGTGATCAGATGCGCAGAAATAATCAACAGAAGCGCAGCATTAATAAATGCGCCGCAATATTGAACATATGCACAGTTAAAAGGAATGAATGTGCAGTATTAATGTATGCACAGTAACAGTCTTCAAAAGTGCAGCAGAAATGCACAGATGCGCAGAAATAATAAAAGCGTCGTAACAGTGCATAGAAGCGCAGTGAAAATACACAGATGCGCAAAAATAACAAAAGCGTCGTAACAGTGTTTATATGTGCTGTGGAAATGAATAGATGCGTGAAAGTAATCTGTGCATGACTCTGCGTGACCTGTACAGAACCTGCCTTCAAAAAAGCTTAGAAACGGTAAAATAAAGGGGCAAATGGCCCCACGGTGGGTGCCAAAAATGTAAGGGTAAAATCGTGATCAATCAAATGAATTAAACAAGACCCAAACATCAACAGAATAGTGAAACAAGAAGGATTCAATAAACGAAGCAATGAATAAACACAGTGCAAACCTCTCCCATTTCTAAACTTCTGTTGTTCGCCTATCATAGATCGTCCTTTTGTAGATGAAGTGAGCCCTTAGAGAGTGCACTCTTTTTAGTTGTTTGTAGGAAGTCGACGGTGAATGGCTATGATGATATGCAATGAAGATGAGCTCCAATGCAAGTATGTGATCTCAAGCTTGTAGGTGGTAAATGGGTGCCAAAGGCGCGCTGGTGATATTTCTGCAGAGTAACGATGTCAAAAGCTTGGATGATTAGAATGGAAGAATGAGGTTTCATTTATAGACTTGGAAGAATGGGAATCAACGGTTGAGAGGAGATATGAAGATCAACGGTTGAGGATGGTTGAGGAATGTGCAACCAGTAGAAATGTGACAAGTGTCCCAGCTCCATCATGAAAGGGGGGATGTATATGCCAATATACAAGCCGATGTGCAATGAAAAAGATACAAGCCAGATTTCAAAAGGAGGTACATTCTGATTCATAATAATTTGATGTCTGCAGCTTGTATGTATGTGTGTGTTGTATATCGCGGATATACAAAGGAGAGAGATACAAGCCGGACTCGAATAAGATTTCAATCTGTTTCATAATAATCTGGGGTCCGCCTTGTATGTAAGGTGATTGTATATGCTTTCTCATATATAAAGGGAGAAAAGAGGCAAAATACATGTTGTGATGGCGGAAAAGTCAGCAATGGAAGCACAGGATGCCCACGTGGCATGTTTTGGCACCATTGATCTTGGCGATAGAAGGAAGATCGACGGCTGGTTTTAAATTTTCTTGCAGCAAGGGTTTTCTTTGTATTTGTGGCCGCATTTCAGGCGAGAAAACCTCCTATGCATTCATTGCTGTGTTTCAAGAGGAGTTGCGGGTAGCTGGGCCATTAATGGTAAAATTACAAAGGCATGGGTCGATGATTGACAACAACCTACCTGATGTGTAAGGAAAATCTCCAGTCGGCGGCTCAGTTCCTGATCTCACCTACTCTCCCTCTTTTTTCTTTCTGCTGCATTGATGTTTTGGGCGCCATTTTTGTGGTGCACTATATCTAGCAGATTTTTGAATTTTGCCCTGTAATTAATTGCTGAGTACACAGTCTTGCTATAAATTGCAAACTGTGTCACTCATTTTTTGCTGTTGAAAATTGGACAAATTTTGGGTGCTGTGATAAGATACAACTTCATTGGTGGCTCTGTTTTGGTTGTCTTTGAGTTTATGAATCATATGTTGAATGTTTCATGCATAATCTTATTGGTTTCATGTTGATTTAAATGAGTAATGCTTCATTGCATGTATTATGTTATTTGTCTCCAAATTGAATATGTTCTTCTTCTGAATCTGAATAGCTAAGGGGTGTTTAAGATTCTAGGATATGGGTTTGCTATGTTGAATGCTTGATCTTTTACTTCTACTCAAGCAGTAGATTAAATGTTCATGGTTAAGTGCTGGGAAGAATATATTGCAATGAGGATGTCTGTAAGCAGAGACAACTGAATACTAAATTTTTGGAGGTATCTATAAGGCAGACACTACAAAATCCCATTGAAACTTAGTTATTGATTTGAGCTTATGGTGATCATTCACATATGTATGTCTATTGACTCTGAGCCCTGAGATAGGCACCAGTCCAATCTTGTATTGAGGTTACAACTTATTGATAACTGAGAGGGGGGGTGAATTAGTTGTCTTAATTATTTCTGCTTTCTAAACTTTCTTAATAATTAATGCAACATCAATTCAAATAAGCAAACATAACCATGAAATGGAAATACACATGACACAATATTTTTGACGTGGAAACCTTGTTAAGGGAGAAAACCATGGGGTGATTAACCCAAGATTGTATTCTCTGTTAGAAGAATAGAAATACAAAAATGGCACTTGCCAATTAGGGCTCACTGCCCGAGCACACTGCTCACAAGAGACTCACTGTCTACAAGTTGTAACAAGAATAATAAGATACTTGAACTGATGTGAAGCATCCACACATGCTGGAGTTTAGTTCTAGTTAGGCTCAGTAAACTGATCTGTTGCACTTCATCCTTCCTCTTCTTTTGTTCTGTTGTCCTTTCACATATCGGACCTTCCTTACTGCTTTCACTCTGCTCTTCTCCTTTTCTTTGCACACCACACTATACTACTACAACTTGCCTTATCAAAATCCATTTGGTATATATATCTACACAAAGGATTTCATCCTCTTTCTAGTCAGCATCCGGAATAGTCAATATTTCCTAAACTTTAGTCTGTCAGCTGAATCCTTGCTTCCCAAGTGATGCGGATCAAAAATAAACTTATAGAAGTTGTCTAATAAGTCGGCCAATCATGAATGATACCTTAGGAATGTTTATCATCATCAACATCTCATCCAGAATAACTTCTGATGCTCTACCTGTTAGTTCTTCCTCTGTCTTTTCTACCAAACCGGACCCCAGTACTTAGAATCTTATATCTCTTCACTCTTTCAACACCGGAGGTTCAAACCCTGGAATCTATCAGTCAAGATACTCCTCTTGACTTTCCAAGTCTGCACTTTCTAAGGATACTTCCTCTAACAGATCCGGACCTGACTGTCAGACCTTCTGCATGCTTTGTTCTTACTTACCGGACCTGTAACCTCTTCAATCTGACTTCTGGTAGAGACACACCATATCCTGCAGATGTGTGGGATGATCTTTGTTGCCATCAATGACAACAATCATGAAGCTCCAATGTGTCTCTTGCCAACAATATCCCCCTTTGGCATTGATGGCAACACTTAGTGAAAAATGACTAAGTGTTATACTATACTCCCCCTTTGTTGATGCTTTCTTCTAATGTACACTTTACCGGAGCTCCCCCTTAGCTAGATTCCACATTTTTCACTATTCCTCACTCCCCCTTTGACATCAATGGAAAAGGGTAGGGTCCGCATACCAAAATTGCCCAAAAATTCAATTATACTTAGCCGCATAAGTATATAGACAAGTTTTACTTACATATACTGTAATATGTCTACAAAGGTTGTCTTCAACTGTACAACTTGTGTTGCCCAACTCTGCTTCATCTTGTCCAAAATTGAGATATGACCACTCAGTAGGAATGCAAAAGCTTCTGCCCTCTTGAGATCTGTTGGATCACTGGTCTGGGCTATGGTCTGAGCATCTGTTAGGGCCTCATGCATGGCCTCTAATTTGGGAATAATCACCCCTCTAAGCTCACTCATCCTATTTATTATGTTCTTCCTCTCCTTTTCAAGTTTCTTAATCTCATTCATGACTACAATAATTTGACATTCCTGATTTACTATGGATAGAGTGAGAGGATCAAAATTCTGTGAGAGGTTTAACAGTTTATCCTCTTGTTCCTTTCCTTTCTTCTCAATATCCTTGGTCACTTTAGGCCAGGATAAACAAAATTTGTAGAAATCTCTACCATCCTTGAGAGCATTTTCCAAGCTCTTTATTCCAATATCTAAAACTCTCCTATCATTTGCTATTATGCCTTGTAACTCCGAGAATCTCTTATCCAAAAACTCTTTCCGAACCTTTGCCTCAGCTAGCTTTTCCAATGACTCAAAGTGAGTGTTAACAGAATTAACAAGAGTTTTGAGATTACCGGATGTGGAGGCTGAAGAGTCCTTTTGGAAGGAAGGCATAATCTTCTCTAAGACACCGGATGCAGCTTCTATGAGCTCACAGTCTACCAGGTGAGACTTCAAAATTTTTTCTTTTGCCTTTGCTTGGGTGAAGGATGCTAGCTTGATGGTTTGCATCAGATAGAGGAAATTAAAATTGAATGGACCTTGAAGCAACTCCAGTTCATCAAATGCCGTCATCCCTTTGGTCAAGAAGTCCTTGACTGCTTCTGCTGTGTCTCTTGCCAGAGATAAAACTTTCTCTACTTCTGTAGCCTTAGTACTGTCATCTGTGGTCTTTTCTATTTGACCTTCTTCCTTTCCCTTCACTTTTTCTCCCTTCTCTATTATTACTTCTCCTTTAGATCTGGAGACTGCAGGAGAATCTGGGTTTACTTCTCCTTGGACTTCCTCTTCCGGAGCAGAGGAATCTAAGTCCTTACATTTTTCTTCACCTGTCTCCTTAACCTCTTCTACTACCGTCTCAGTGGTTTCTTCCTTGTCGCCCATGGTAGAGGGCTTATCACTTATGTCCTCTACAATTGGAATGTTGAATTTTTTGTATGCATTCTAGAGGATCTATTCTATCTCTTTGGCTATTTTGTCAATTTCACTGAGCATAAGCTGATTCATTCTAGCTTTGCTCTGGAACTCATCCTTGCAACCTTTGAAGATCATATTCATTTGCTTCGGAGTGATTGAAGGAAAGAGCTGAATGGCTATCTGTTCCCGAATCTCTAGATCCTTTGCCCTAGCATTATTCTTTCTTATCTCTAATTCCTTCTCTAGGCTTTTGGGAATGAGAGATATGATTTCAATAAAAGCTATATTATATACATTCAAATACTTAGCTGTGGCTTCCTCCAGAATCTTTTTATCTGCTTCATTGTATGCATCATAGAATTCTGTTATTGGTTGTAGGTTCCCATACATAGTGACTACTTTAACTACATCATCTAAGGATAGAGTGGGCCTTTCAATGAATTCTTCTGCCATCTCTTCCTTGTCTTCACCAGTAGAGGGTTCACCAAAGATTTCTTCTTCTTCTTTAGTTTCTTTACCTCCTCATCTGATTCAGTTTCTTCATCATCCTTCTGGCTAACATAGGACCTTGTTGCCTTTTTCTTTGTTCTCTTTTCTCCTTTTCCAGATGTCTGGACTTCCAATTTTGATGCCTTTGAGCTTTTATCAGAGGTAGGTGCAGCCCTTTTAGAGGATTTGGTCCGGGAGGGAGCTTTTACCAGATCACTTTCCTTTTCTGCTTCTTTCTTCTCTTTCTCTGCCTTTTCCATCTTTTCTCTATTTGCATCAAGTGCCTCCTTGGATATTCCAAATCTCTTAGCAACTTCTTCAACTTCCCTTCTCACTTTCCTTTTTGTCTCTGGTTGTCTAAGTTCCACATGAATCTTTACACTCAATTCTTCAAAGGTTCCAAACCTTTTTGCCTTGGGATCCCTGGGTTGACTAAGCATATGTTGAACATGTAGCTCAACAATTTTCTCATCCACTTCATACCATTGGCATGATCCACACTGTTCTTGGCTCTACTGCCTCCATTAGGCACTAATCAGTTTCTACCATAAAGCATATTGTATCTTTATATTTTTCAACTAAAGATTTGGGGATTCTCTCTCTTGCTTGCATCATGCTCTGAAAATTCTTGAAATAGCCCCAGAGAGCTGTATTCTATGCCTTGGCATCACCAAGCCCATGTATATAATCTTTGATTTGAATAGCTACTCATCTATCATTTTGCCATACCCAGCCACTGGATCTGGGAAGCTCATTCATGTAATAAAAGAATAGGCAAAGTATCAAGCCACCATACTTGAAGGAGTTCTTCTTGTCCTTCTTTATCTTTTGTAGATTTTCCAAAAGTTGGCTTAGAAGAAGTTCACACAGATCATAGTCAACATTTTCTTTTAGCATCTGATAGGCTGTATAAACTGCAGTTCCCGGTACTAAATTTTCCCTACTGGAGTGATAAATCTTGTAACCAATTATCATGGATGCAAATTTGACATCCGGATCAGTGATATCTTCAATTGTCATAGCTCTCTTGTCAAATTTTGATCTGGTTGCATCACTTACTGTTTGATTCTTGACAGATTTTAGAACAGGTATCCCACCGGATGAGTGCAGACCGGTTACTGCCCTAATTGCATCTTTGGTGATTTTAAATGGTCTATTCAACCATAAGAAATTGTCATGCACTCTGCTCAACACATACTGGACCCATTCATCTTCTTCAAAATAGGGGAAATGAATGCACTATGCAAAATGCTTATCTCAGATGGCTTTATACTGAGGTTTGATCTCAAAAGAATCATCTATTAACTACTTGTGATAGATATCCATTAACTTTGATTCCCCAAATTCTTCAATGCTTGCATGAATCTAAACCCTAACATCTTCTACATGCAGAACCCCATGCGGAATGCTTGAAAAGGTGCCTAGGGGATCAACTTCTAGAGATTTATATGGATGCTTCTTAAATTTAGGGTGAGGTCTATCAGAGATCTTCACAACATTCAGAGTAGCCATTTCCAAAAAGATTTACAGAGAGATATTCAGCAATGAAAAAATACCTTTTTCATTTCTAGGGTTCGCTAAAAGAGCCAGATTTGATTAGCTGGATGAAACGATTTTAATGGCTGATCTTTAAGAGTTGAGACAATTTGATGCAGAGCTCCTTTTTCTTTTCTTCTTGAGTGTAAATGTGCAAATGACGAACGAATGACATCTTTTATTTCTAGGAAAGCCCTAATTTTCACCTTGCAATAAATGCGCAACCTAATTCATTCCGGTTTGCCTTCTTTATCTTATTCAGAGACATAACTTTTCTGGATCACTAAGACAGACTTTAGAGTTATTCTTGGAGAATAGTAATAATCTATCTTCCTTTCACTAATCATTTGATCTATCCACAGATCAAGATTCCATAGTTTGAATCATGTCAGGTTTAACTGTGAGAAACCTACTTCTCATCGGATGACTGAGGAACCAGATTAGTCCTCTACCTGTTTAAAACTTCTTGTGGATCTTTCATATCTTACTCACAATTTACTTGGATGTTTCTTTGAGATCCCTTTAATCCACAATTTTCCTTATGCCAATTCTGGCACCAATTGACTGGCTGGGGGATAATGTTTTTCCTTGAGACTCCCCCTGAGCTAGAGCTCACCTTTTAGTTTCTGGAAGGAATATCAGCACCAGAGTCTGGTGCGGATCCATCCCCTACATTCTCTATACTTTTCTTCACCCAAATCTTGTTCATTTCACTTTGAACTTCATCTGCATTCACTTTTTGTTTTCCCTTGTCTTGATTTTGATTATGATGTGTTGGACCTCTTTTGTCCTGATTCTTGCTTGTACAGAATTTGGCAATATGACCGGATCTATCGCAAATTTGGCAAACAACATTTCTTTGCATATTTGATTGATATCCTCTTGATCTGCATTGATTAGCCATGTGACCCATTCTATTGCATGCAAAGCATCTACCATTGAATGAATTGTTCATTTACATATTTCTGCATTGATGAGATTTGTGGCCATACCTTTTATAGTTGAAACACTATCCGAAGAAGGATGTATTAGTCTGATTCATTCTCTTTCTACATTGATTAGCTCTATGACCAAATTTATTGTAGTTGTGGCAGTATCCATTGAAGGATGGATATCTTTGAGCATTAGGCTACCTTACCAGAGATCTTCTAGGCTCGTTCCTTGGATTTTCTGATCCAAAATTCTTCTGACCGAATCCAGAGCTTTCTCCTTTCTCATATCCCAAACCACACTTGTCATCTACCCTCTTTTGACTTTCAAGAAGAACTTCAAGTTGAGCAGAACTTATCTTGAATTTCTCTTTATATTCATTTGCTATTTGAAGATCCCTTTTAAGAGAGACAATTTGATCCTCAAGTTTTTTTTCATTATCTTTAGCATCTTCAAGATCAGATTCAAGATGTCTGATAATTCTATCCATCTTCTAGCAATCTTTTGATTTTTCCTTGAGAGAATGTCTTAGATCATCTTCAATTTTTCTTTTCTCTTCAATCTCTTAGGTAAAATTCATAGCTCCTGATTCCATTTCATGTCTTACCATAATGATTTCTTTTGATAACTTTTCACATAACTTGGTTTTCTCCTTCAGATCTCCATTTGTATCATTGGCTTCACCTTGTCTTGCCAGTTGCTAAAGTAGCTCCTTTCTCTTTTTCATAAAGAGACTTAGTTTCTCTTTTAATTCATTTATGAAAGCATCAGCCTATTTGAGTCTTTCCTTCAATTCATTGATTTCAGAATTTGACTGCTCAAGATCATCTAGGGCAAACTTAAGTTGCTCCTTCATACCATATGCATCCATTTGAATTCCCAGGCCTTCCTCAAGCTGTTAGGCTTTGTTGAGAGGTACTTGGCTCTGATACCAATTGTTAATAACTAAGAGGGGGGTGAATCAATTATCTTAATTATTTATGCTTTCTAAACTTTCTTAATAATTAATGCAGCATCAATTCAAATAAGCAAACATAACCATGAAAAGGAAATACACATGACACAAGATTTTTGATGTGGAAACCCTGTTAAGGGAGAAAACCACGGGGTGATTAACCCAAGATTGTATTCTCTGTTAGAAGAATAGAAATACAAAAATGGCACTTGCCAATTAGGGCTCACTGCCCGAGCACACTGCTCACAATAGACTCACTGTCTACAAGTTGTAACAAGAATAATAAGATACTTGAACTGATGTGAAGCATCCACACATGCTGGAGTTTAGTTCCAGTTAGGCTCAGTAAACTGATCTGCTGTACTTCATCCTTCCTCTTCTTTTGTTCTGCTGTCCTTTCACATACCGGACCTTCCTTATTGCTTTCACTCTGCTCTTCTCCTTTTCTTCGCACACCACACTGTACTACTACAACTTGCCTTATCAAAATCCATCTGGTATATATATCCGCACAAAGGATTTCATCCTCTTTCTAGTCGGCATCCGGAATAGTCAATATTTCCCAAACTTTAGTCTGTCGGCTGAATCCTTGCTTCCCAAGTGATGCAGATCAAAAATAAACTTATAGAAGTTGTCTAATAAGTCGGCCAACCTTGAATGATACCTTAGGAATCTTTATCATCATCAACATCTCATTCGGAATAACTTCTGATGCTCTGCCTGTCAGTTCTTCCTCTGTCTGTTCTACCAAATTGGACCCTAGTACTTAGAAGCTTATATCTCTTCACTCTTTCAACACTGGAGGCTCAAACCCTGGAATCTATCAGTCAAGATACTCCTCTTGACTTTCCAAGTCTGCACTTTCCAAGGATACTTCCTCTAACAGATCTGGACCTGACTGTCGGACCTTCTGTGTGCTCTGTTCTTGCTTACCGGACTTGTAATCTCTTCAATCTGACTTCCGGTAGAGACACACCATATCCTGCAGATGTGTGGGATGATCTTTGTTGCCATCAATGACAACAATCATGAAGCTCCAATATGTCTCTTGCCAACACAACCAAAGTCCCAGTTTCATATCCAAATACAAAACATAAATTCATACTTCAAAATACAAACCTTTAGGACATTTAGAAGTAGTTTTAGGACCAAAATCCTCTGTCTCACAACTAAATATAAGCTCAAAGTTAGCCCCTCTGCACTTATTTTACAGTTTTGGTCACATATATGAGGATATATCTGCTTTGTCTCAACATCCCACTAAGTTAATAAGCACATTTCATGGATGTTGAATAGGGAATACCCCCCTTGGTTTTGCAGAGCCTAAAGAAGAAGAGGAGATACTTATAGAGTCTATCTCTTGTACTGTTTATCCCTAGCCTAGAAATCCTATTGATCAATGATGGCTACCTTGTAGGGATAACTGGGAAACATCCAGTCAGATTGAGCACTAACAGATTTGGTGACTCTACTAGGGATCTTTGTGTAAGAACCCTAGTTTAAAAGAAAATAATTCCTAGTTGTAGGTGGTGACTCCGAACCAATCTCCCAATCGGTAAAGTAAAAATTTGTATGCAAGGGAGAAGATCCCTGCATAATCCTCTATCTGAAGAATTACCCAAAAAAATGATGTACATGAAAAAAGGGACTGTTCAGGCTAGTCAAGAGGGTTCTCCCAAAAGTAATGATAATATTCAAGACAATCCAGGATCTTCAAAGTGGACAATACCTTATTTTTCAAACACTAAGGCTGAAATCCAGAATGTATATGAAAGACAACAACGTGTTAATTTGAGAGTGAGATCAGAGGTATTTCAGGAATGCCCTTTCTTAGATCCCTCTGACAGATTTGAAGAGACTGAGTCCTCAAGGGATGATGATGATGACCAATATGGAAAGGGGCCATCCTCTTCTATGCCCAAAGATGAACAATTAGCTGAATAAATCAAAAGCTTAAGAGCTAAATTAGAATATTTACAAGCTGTGAAGATTAGAGATGATATGAGACAAAAAGTGCAAGCTCTGAGAACTTCTCAACATGATGCAGTCCCCACCCTTAATAATGCAAATGTCTTGAGAAACCAACATAGAAATGAAATCTAGTATCAATAGAATGATCAAAGATAGAATGTAAACAATGTTAGGGTACCATTAAATAATGTGAGAAATGAGAATGCAAATAGAAATGCTGATGTTAATCAGTTTGGTAGACAGCCTATGCAGTTGGACAAATTTAGGCAGCTTGTTTTTTATGGTATTCTTGGCTACCCTAATCCCATTGACAAACATGTAAGGCCATAGGTGCCAAAGTTTTCAGGAAACAATACTGTGTCAGGTGAGGATCATTTAAAGGATTTTCAGAATGTTATGGACAACTTTGAGGTTCAACATGAAGATGTGTTTATGAAGTTGTTTATGCAATCCTTAGTTGATGAAGCTAGAGAATGGTTTAAGGGTCTACCTGACCAAAGTATCTCATCGTGGGATGATTTCAGAAGGATTTTTAAGGAGCAGTATGGTGACAAGACTGACCCAAGCTTTTTTGTAAATGAATTCACCAGTATCACTAAGGGGTCAAATGAGCAGGTTGCAGATTTTAATGCTAGATTCACTAAAGTGTTCAACAAATTGCCACCTCACATGAGACCTAATCAACCAATGTGCATGGTGATGTACATAAATGCTTTTGATGCCAAAACAGCCTATGGATTAAGAGATAAGGGTCCTACTAACCTCAGGGATGCTTTCAGGATTGCAACAAATATTGAAAATAATAGGAAAGCATTTGGTAAGAAAAACAGAAGGGATGATGTGAAGATTTTGCAGAATTTGAATAAGCCTCAAAGTACTCAAGGTAATGCATCTACTTCTAAGGATAAATTAGATAAATTGACAATTGTTGTTAAGGACTTAAGTTATAGACTTGCTAAAAATGAAAAGGGAATAGGTCCTGATAGACAGGTTTACCACAAACAAGAAAAGAGACCATCATTGCATGATATGCCAGATAACACTAATTGGCATAATGGTAAACCCATTCTCCTACATAATACCAACACCAATCAAAGAGCCCAGAATGCAAGGGAAACTTTGGATCTTTTGAAGAAGGCTGTTAATATTGTTGATGACACCCCATGGTGCATAATATGTCAGATGCTTCACTCACAGTCACAATGTATGATTGCTCAGTGCCTGTATAATAATGTTGTTGCCTGTGATGAATGCAATGAGCCACATTGTATGGAGTATGATAATGTAAATATGTTGTCCACAAATAGGGAGTATTCTTCCTATGATGTAGATGAAAATACGAGTTATGGGACTCAGGTTTGCCAGCAATTTCCCTATGATGAAGATGATGAAGATAATTATGCTTATGCTCAAGACTCACACTTTTTTTGAATAACTTGAGGAGACCTTCTAATGAGGAAATTAGAGCTCTCACAGCTACAGCAGTAGCTCAAGTCAAAAGCAATTACAATCTTAGAGGTAAAGCTCAGGTAAGCGACCCACGTCAACCAGAAAGCATCTTTGTGAATCAACCAGCGCATAATCATAAAGGGACTGAACCACAAAAGATGTAGTGGAACAGTAATAAGAAGAACTCAAAGTAAAAACTAGGTCACGATTCTCAAGGACTAGAAAATAAAATTACCCAAAATGTTGAGGATCAAAATAAGGATTCTCAGGTCCTGGATAACAGTCAGAGGGCCATTAAGATTAAAGCTGGATTAGCTTAGGATAAAAGTAAAACCATGGCTTAAGCTACAACTGTTATACAAAATTATGCTCCCTTTGACATAACTCAGGTTTTTTCTCAGGTAAATATCTCTGTTCCGTTGATGGAAATGATGAAAATTGAAGAAATCAGGAATAAGGCATTGTCCTTAATTTCAGGAGTAGCTTGTCAGGCTGAACAAAATGTTGAGGGTCAAGGTAAGAAGTAGGCCTTGTGTGTTGAAGAGGATGAGGTTCCTGAAGTTTATCTGGGGGTGACTATGGCAAAATGCCCTTCACAAGTTGAGCCATTTTATGTCTCCCTTGTTATTAATGGAAAAACAATTAGGAATTATATGCTTGATTCTAGAGCATCAACAAATATTATGCCTCTGGCTATCATGCAACAAGCTGGGTTGAAGTTAGATAAAGCATGTGGAAAATGCTATGCAATGGATGCTAGGGAGGTACTAGTTATTAGAATCATGAAGGATGTGAATTTTAGGTTAGCAGCATATCCAAAAAAAAACATACAGAATGAACATAACAGTGGTTGACATAAAGCCACAATATCGTATGTTGTTGTCAAGAAGATGGGTAGCATTGATTAGAGGAAATATGTAGTTAGATCTATCATATGCCATGATTCCAATGAATGGTAAAGATGTCAAACAGGTCAGAGAGGAAAGGTCATCAGAAATAGTTGAGGATCAAGATTTAGAGGAACATGTCTGTTTTGTGGATACTGACTACGAGAACTTCAAAATTGTCTCAGGTGATCAAGGAGGTAAAAGGAAAGATATTTGCATTCAAGTGCTGGACCAACAGGGTCTATGGACTATGTATTTCGATGGAGCTTGTTCAAGGGAAGGCTCTGGTGCTAGAGTTGTGTTTTTGTCTCCAGCTAGTAAGCTTCTAAAGTTCTCTTTCCTGTTAAAGTTTGCCTGCGCAAATAATATTGCAGAATATGAAGCTT
The DNA here is from genome assembly GCA_027924645.1 of Cunninghamia lanceolata. NCBI lineage: Eukaryota > Viridiplantae > Streptophyta > Pinopsida > Cupressales > Cupressaceae > Cunninghamia > Cunninghamia lanceolata. The sequence goes on from BSBN01000655.1 coordinate 14,089,689, forward strand.
TGTTGCTAGGATTGAATGTTTCTCTGAAGCATGGAATTAAGATGATAAAAGTATTTAGAGATTCAAAATTAATTATTTCCCAGGTCAGAGATAGATATGCTTCGAAGAATAAAAGTTTAAAATAGTATAAGCATGCTGTGTGGGATACAGTTGAATTGTTTGATGCATTTTCAATAAATTGGATAGAGAGATCAAAAAATGTCATGGCAGTTTTTTTAGCTAATGTGGCCATAAGGCCAGATGATATTACTCTATGTGATGTTACAAATGTTAAGGTTAAAATTAGACCTGCAGTACTATTGATGATTGTTTTTACACATTCATAACAAAAGTTAAAATTCATAAATGAACCTAACTATCTTGAAAGATATGAAGAAATCAATTAAGATTACTCAATCCGAAGTTTCCATATGGTCAGGTCTTGACCTGTTAGATAGTTCAATAGGTTACTATGATGTTGTAATATGCAAGGGGCCTTATGTGATTTAAGGTGATTTGACTACTTACTGGACTCTATTTATGCAAATTGTTACAAATATCAGTAAATTACTATCTTTTTACACAAATCTATTACTGTATATCAAAGCTTAGAATGATTTATGTTAAAACATACCTCTTCTATTCAAATATGTATAAAGATTGCCAAATATCAACTCAATTGATCTCAATTCTTTCAAATGTTAGACAATCTCCTTTAGATTTCTGTGTTTCAGCTAATTATTTCAAAGTTTGGGAAAAGTTAGAGAAAATTCAAACTCAACATCACTTGCTACAGGATCTAAATGCTCTGTTATGCATATGGTAAAGATTATAGCAAATTTAATTAAATCAGTAGACTAAATCATTAAATGCAAATGTCCTGAATATTTTCACAAATAAACATTCAAGATTGTGAGCTTTAAGAGAAACTATTTCAAATATAAAGAAGAGCTAGAAGACACTCAGAAAATAGACGCAGACTTCCAAATTCATTTATATTCAAAACACATAGCCATATATGGTTTACAATGTAGGTATGACTCTTCGCTTCATTAATCAAATTCCCAAAAAAACTTACAATGCTTTACAGATACAGTAAGAAAGTTGGATATTTCCACGTGTTCCTTAATGCAGACACAGGCAACCTCCTCTATACTAAAATACTCTTTCTTACTCAAAGTTTTAGAACAAATTATAATCACTATGCTAGTTTCTACGAATCCCTGTGTAAATAATATACATGTAGAAAGGTTTCTTATATAGAATTTGAACTTTCAAATGGCTACGGCTATAACTTTCATCTACGGCTGAGCCTTCTCCATTCTTGATCAACGGTGCATCTTTGTCTCATAACCGTTTGCCAAAATATTTATTTGGCATCTTTTCCATCGCTTAAAGGATGCCATTGGAATCTTTTACAACATAAGATTCCCCATTTCCTTATTGACCTTTTCCTGCCAAGGCCCTTTATTTGACTTCTTTTCAAAAACCTTTACACTTGCTTGCTTTTCACTTTTTTAAATATTTTCTGAAATTTCCAATCACACCTTCCACAAAGGTGCAGTCCCCTCCTAGACTCTTTGCTAAAATATATTCTTGCATTACAACTCCCTCCTTCAACTTCTTTTCCTTGTCCTCTGAGCCATTTCTTCTCTTCTTGTATTTCCTCATTTTCACCTTTTCTTCCATCAATGTATCCATCATTTGCTTGCTAAGATTCACATCAAGATTTTCTATGCAGGGTGCAAATATGGCATTGAACTCTGTCAATGCCCTTTCTAAGTTATACACTGGCACTTCCATACACTCATGTTGCAATAATCTCTCTGTTATCCTCTTATGTATCTTGATCATTTCATCTGCCTTTTCTTCTAAATTCTATATGACTACTGCACACTTCCTGAGGTTATCTTCCTCAAACCTGAGCTCTAATATTATTTGTGGCACTTGATTTGCCAATGTGATAGTAAGTGCTCCTTCATTAATCAATTCTTCTACTCTTTCTTCCACTTTTGTCAACTGTTCAATTTCAGACTTGCATTCTTCTTTTCTGTTTTGGCATTTATGTGTAAGCATCATACATTTATTCTTTTCTTCTGCACTTACTTTCCAACTTTTTACAGCTTGCCTTATTGTTTGTTCCCCTTCTTGCATGAAATCACTAAACCATTCATCAAAGATATTAGCCTTTAGCCTTTTATTTTCCATATCTTTTATTTCTTCTTTTGACACTATTGTTATGTCAGTAGGCAAATCTAGGATTATGGCATTGGAATCAAATATCCCTTTAATGAATTGTTGGAGTTGGACAATGTGTCCTTTTAGATGCTCCAGTCTGTCCTTATCCTTCTTTAGCATTTCTGCTATCACCTGGTGCATATCTTCCCATTCATTGATGTGCTGCTCCCTAGTAGAATGCCCAAGGTCAATATTCAATATCTTGTATTCCTCCAATGTAATCTCACCTTTTGCCTTTTCCTTCTGTGGTATAGCTAGGTTTAATGTTCTAGATCCACTTGGACTTCTTTGAATAGCAGACATGGTTCTAGCTTTCCTCTTCTCTTTCCTTGGAGTAGTCCTCTCTCCTAAAAAACTTTTTATATCAATGGGTACTGCTTGTACCTCTTTCTTCTCTTTTCCTATTTCTTTTCCCAACCATGCAGGGATTTCTTTTGTGCCCTCTATAGCTTTATCTTCATCAATTACCTCATCATGAGGTTTCTCTGTTTCACCTTCTTCTTATTGCCACTATTCTTGTTGTTGCTTAGGAATTTGTTCTTGTTGTTCTTCCTGTTGCTGTGGAATTTGTTCTTGTTGTGGAGGAACTTGCTGTTGTTGTGGAGGCTCTTGCTGTGGAGGAACTTGTTGTTGTTCTTATTGCTGTTGTTGCTGAAGTGGTTCTTGCTCTGTGGGATTATTCAGTTATTCTTTTGATTCCACCTCTTCTTCTTCTTCTTCTTCTTCTTCTTCTTTTATCTCAGTATCTCCCCCATCTTCAACCTCTTCTCTAAGAGCTTCCTCCTTTGCTAGTTCCATTTCTTGATCATCCTCTGCCTATTTATCAGGTTCATTCTCATCCATTTTTTCTTCTGCCTCTATATCTTTAGGCCTCTTAATTTCTTCTTCCACCTTATCTATACCTCCTGTCTGTACTTGTTCTGTATGTATTGGTGAACTAGCCTTTACATCATCCTCTTTTACTTCTTCTTCTTGATCTTGCATGTTTTCCATATTTTTCTCTTCTTCCCTTGGCTCACCATACATGTTTAGCATATTTAATGCATTTGTACCTAAAGTTTCTTGTTTTGCTTCTTCTTCTGCAATTTCTCTTTCAATTTCTTCAATTTTATGTTCTTCTTCCTGCACATCCTTAATGATTTTTGGAGGAACTAAAGTACCAAAGGGATCTGTTGACTCTACTTCTTCCTGTACTTTTTCTTTTTCATGCTCTGTTCCATGTTCAACCTCCATTTTACTTTGAGTGCTGGGCTCTTCCTCTTCACTAAGGAAATCGTTGGAATCTTCTTCTATTTCGATCTCCTTTCCTTTGTACATGGTCCTTTCTTCACTGTCACTACCTTCAATATCTACAGTCTCCATAGTTTGTTTGACTTTATGCATTTCTGACTTTCGTTGCATCTCCTCAGCCAACTCTGTCTTCACCTTGATGTATGTTTGTCTTGGCTCTAATGGAGTGGAAGCACCAGATATACTGCTCATCTTCTCACCTATTTCCTATTCCCCAATTGTATCACTTGGCCTAGAAGATTCACCCTTAGACAAACCTATTGGTATTGCCTGCATGGTTTGTTGTCCTACCACTCCCCTGGCCCCATGTGCCTCTTCTGCACTTATCTCATGACTTATGGACTTTGCATCAACAAAAGTGTTTGATGCCATTGCTATTGTTATCCCCAAAGCATATGGATCCATTAGGGTAGCATTTTTATCCTTTTTCTAGAATTTTAGCCTCAACAATTTTTCTCTTCTTTTCATAAAAACACTGCAAGTCTTCAGTAGGCTCTGCCTTTCTTTTCCTCCCCTTCTTTGGGTATGTGACCTCTTTGCCTTCGGCTTTGAGTTCTTCAATTCTATCCTTCAGCCATGTTTTTGAAAATAATATTATTGGTTCAGACACCTTATCCAGAGATGTGTTCCATGGTTTTGACCAATCAGGCTCTGTAATAGGAGCCATCCTTGCCTGTACATAACTGTGATGTAAAAATCTGTCATCATCCTGAACCTCTGGAGGCACATATATATTACCTATAGATTTCATTTGTTCAATAGTCAATCTTTTGTGAGCTCTTTTTCTTACCTCTCTATCATTCTTCCAATCTGCCTAGAAATCCTCAATGTGTACTTGCTGCTTATATTTTTTATCTACAAAATTATGAATTCTGTGGAAAGGATCAAGTCTTCTTGCTAAATCAAATTCTTTGTAGCCATAAAACCTCAACTTCTGTTCTGAATACCCTACAACTTCTTCACTGTAGCATGAATACCTGCCAATTGCCCAAGGTAGTCTCACATTTCCCCTGTTATTGAATTTTCTTTTGTACATCCTAAAGACATTCAAGTTTTGTCTTGAAAATTCTAACACAATTAGCTTGTCAGAAGGATATCTGGGTAGCATAAATGGTTTCCCTTCAAAGCCCTCAGTTCTTATATAAGTAAAATGTTCAAATTGTATAAACCAAGAACTGTGCAATCCAATTGCATTTTCTACATCCTTAGATAACCTCTTGTCTGGTTCTTCTCTCAATATTCTTACCAGGTATGTATAAAAAACATCATTGACCAAAGCAAAATTCTTTAAGGCATTTTCTTCCTATAGGACAGGGTAATGTTCATACACCAACTTTTGATTAGGACCATTTCCCAGGTTGCCTACCCTTTCTATTCCATGAATGTAAGGCCTAATTTCTATAGCACAAGAGTATAACACATAAGAAGACATATAAAATGGCAACATCTTCTATTCTCTCTGCATGGCTTGCCTCCAAATGGCTGTGCTAATGGCCTTGGCCCAGTGGATTTGTCCTTGTTTCTTTTCCCCTATTCTTATGAATTCTAGGACAGTGAACATCCAAGGTTCACACTTAGTACCATCTCTTAATCCAACTAATCTATTCAGCATAGTGATCATCAAATGAATCTCCTCTTTGAAATGTATCCTCATCAGATTTTTAGGAATTCTGGCCATAGCCTTGGGTTTATTTTTTGGACTGTACCAGTTGTGAAATATTTTACCCTTACATTCTCCCTCATTTGTGTAGAAATTCTCATTATATTGATCAATGTCAATATCCTTCATTTTTTCCTTAATCTCTAAACCAAATGTTTTTGCAATCCCTTCTAGAGTCAGCTCAGTAATTAGTCTGTCATGTAACATGATCTTTCTTGTAGTAGGATCATACAAAATTATATAGTCCAAACATAAATCTCTAGCCTCCATTGCTAGAGGAAATCTTGCAGCACTGTATAGTCCGCTATCCCAAATACATTTCATATCCGGCGAGGCATCTGCAACATTGATTTTCTTTAATACATCTTCTGCGTCATAATTGCCTATGTTTCTATCCATGCCTACCCCACTTGTTCTTATCAGGGACGGACAACCTCTGTGTAGCGGCAACTCTTCTTTCTCTATCTCCTTCCAAGGTTTTCTTTTCTTTTTTTGCATCTTCCCCTATATCTTTCTTCAGTTTAGGGGCCATCCTGTAGAAGCATACATCTTTTTAACTTCTCATTTTACTTCATGTTTAAGGTTTTTACTGTGAATACCTACTTCTACCATTTACCCTAGCTTGTTTTCCCTTTCTGTCCTTTACCCTTTAAATTCGTTAAGCTCTACTCAGCTAATTAACAATTAAAATAGTAATTTCACCAATGCTTACATTTTGCAACAAAATTACTAAAATTAACAGTTTATTTTAACAACTAAAAACAAATGGCACTTTGGGTAAATACCTATTTTCCATGACTGTTTACCCATTGACTTACTTTTACCATTATCACCTTTGTCTAGCTACTGTAACTTTTTCGCCTCTGGTAAATTCTGTTCATTCACTGCAACAGCTCTTTTTCTGCAATTTTCACTCTTCATAGTATATCTTGAAAGCAAAATAACATTAAAATTGCCCTAACCCTCGTTAAATTCCACTTTGTTCAAATGTTAAATTTGCATTAATTACAGCAATTAATGCACCACACTCTCAACCTTTATTACAGTATTTATGTTTTTTCAAACTTTTTACCGTTAGCTTAATTCAACATGCATACTTTTTCTTTTGTATGTTTCTGTTGTATGTCTTCGTTGTATTTCTAAACATACAAGCCATTTATGCAAAGAACTAACTAACGCTTTTACCCTTTTCACTTTCCGTACATCTTTGTATCTTTGGTTTTGTATATCTCACTTGTATATTCCATTGTATAAGTGCACATACAAACCCCTTATACAAATATTTCCTTACCTTTTACTCTTTCCATGATGTTCTTGTTCCTTTGTATCTCGGCATTGTATATCGTAAATATACAAACACCGAAACATATAAAGAATTTACCATTTTTAACTTCTATGACAAATCCTTTTTGTATCTCTGTCTTGCATCTTTTAAATGTACAACTGCTTGTATATAGCAAAATATACTTGGTTATTATACAAGCAAACATGTACTTATAGTGGGGTCCATCCTACCTTCCAATAGTGCCTTTTTGTGATGCTTTTGTTTCTTATTGAACTTTTAGACTTCAAACTATTATAAATCACATTGCATTTACCTTTGCGTCCGCTATGTATATAAAACATTGTATATTTCACCTTGTACATTCTGAAACCATACAAAGACCAAAATATACAACAATTTAACTTTATTCCATAAAGATTTTGGTTCTAATTTGTATAAATGCAATGTATATCGACGTTGTATATAAGAAATATACAAAGCACAATATACATTGACTTAACTACCTTTAATAACTCTTTGGTTCCGTGGCTTGTACAAATCAATGCATCCTGCAATATACACTAAATCTTGATGCATTAATTATATCCTATTTCAATTTTCTCTCAATTCCACCTTGTATATAAAGTGCAATGTATATAACCGAACATATACAAAATGCAAAACATACAATGAATATGTCAATTTTAATATCTTTTCAAATCCGCGCTATGTATAACTCGTTGTATATTTACTTTGTATGTCTTTCATTTGCCAAATATACAACCTGAAATATACATAGCGGATTTTAACATTTATTCATTCTAATTTTGACTATTTTTGGGCCCGACTTGTATATTAAGATAAAGCGTTTAGCCAAAAATGTATACAAGTAACAACATTTTTCAAACCCGATGACTTTGTCTTTTGCAACTTAACACAAAAGCACGATATACAAACACATTTGTATATGAAATGACCCTTGTATATACAAACAACTTTGCATATACAAACCACAAACCCTTGATTGTACATTTACCAAAAATTCTTATAACTTGCAAAATACAGAGAATTTAGATATGGTTCAAAAAGCAACCCTTATTCATTTTTCACAAGGAATTCACCTGTACTGTGCACTAGTACTTAATGTTATTCTTTCTCTATTTTCACCAAGGTTTGTACTTTCAGTTACCTTTTTCCCTTTTACCAACAAGCAGACCACACATAGAAGCAACCAAAAGCCAGCTACAACAGGGGTCCTCATTTTGCTAAGAAGTAAAATGGGGCATGTTGTGAGCATCACAACAACTAGCAACCAAATAAAACAATTAAATTAAAACCATTAAAGAAAATAAAATGAAATAAATTCATAATTTCCAACTATCTTTCATGCAAATCATTATCTAACTTGAAACCTAATGGATTGAATAAGGTGCATGAATTTTCCTTTTCAGTCTAAGTGGGTGCACGTGATTAATTATCATCATCTTGAAAATCAGTTGAATAAACCAGTGACTGACATTAGACTACCTAGTTGATGTCATTCCCTCATAGCCAACCAGATAGAGCTAGAAGACACTCAGAAAATAGACGCAGACTTCTAGATTCATTTATATTCAAAACACATAGCAATATATGGTTTACAATGTAGGTATGACTCTTAGCTTCATTAATCAAATTCACAAAAAAACTTACAATGCTTTACAGATATAGTAAGAAAGATGGATATTTCCATGCATTCCTTAATGCAGACACAGGCGACCTCCTCTATACTAAAATACTCTTTCTTACTCAAAGTTTAAGAACAAATTACAATCACTATGCTAGTTTCTATGAATCCCTGTGTAAATAATATACATGTAGCAAGGTTTCTTATATAGAATTTGAACTTTCAAATTGCTACGGCTGAGCCTTCTCCATTCTTGATCAACGGTGCATCTTTGTCTCATAACCGTCTGCCAAAATATCTATTTGGCATCTTTTCCCTCACTCAAAGGATGCCATTGGAATCTTTTACAACATAAGATTCCCCATTTCCTTATTGACCTTTTCCCGCCAAGGCTCTTTATTTGACTTCTTTTCAAAAACCTTTACACTTGCTTGCTTTTCACTTTTTCAAATATTTTCTAAAATTGCCAATCACACCTTCCACAAAGGTGCGGTCCCCTCCTGGACTCTTTGCCAAAATATATTCTTACATTACGACTCCCTCCTTCAACTTCTTTTCCTTGTCCTCTGAGCCATTTCTTCTCTTCTTGTATTTCCTCATTTTCACCTTTTCTTCCATCAATGTATCCATCATTTGCTTGCTGAGATTCGCATCAAGATTTTCTATGCAAGGTACAAATATGGCATTGAACTCTGTTAATGCCCTTTCTAAGTTATACACTGGCACTTCCATACACTCATGTTGTAGTAATCTCTCTGTTATCCTCTTATGTATCTTGATCATTTCATCTACCTTTTCTTCTAAATTATGTATGACTGCTGCACACTTCCTGAGGTTATCTTCCTCAAACCTGAGCTCTAATATTATTTGTGGCACTTGATTTGCCAATGTGACAGTAAGTGCTCCTTCATTAATCAATTCTTCTTCAATTTCTTCCACTTCTGTCAATTGTTCAATTTCATACCTGCATTCTTCTTTTCTGTTTTGGCATTTATGTGTAAGCATCATACATTTATTCTTTTCTTATGCACTTACTTTCCAAATTTTTACAACTTGCCTTATTGTTTGTTCCCCTTCTTGCATGAAATCACTAAACCATTCATAAAAGATATTAGCCTTTAGCCTTTTATTTTCCATATCTTTTATTTCTTCTTTTGACACTATTGTTATGTCCGTAGGCAAATCTGGGATTATGGCATTGGGATCAAATATCCCTTTAATGAATTGTTGGAGTTGGACAATGTGTCCTTTTAGATGCTACAGTTTGTCCTTATCCTTCTTTAGCATTTCTGCTGTCACCTGGTGCATATCTTCCCATTCATTGATGTGCTACTCCCTAGTAGAATGCCCAAGGTCAATATTCAATATCTTGTATTCCTCCAATGTAATCTCACCTTTTGCCTTTTCCTTCTATGGTATAGCTTGGTTTAATGTTCTAGATCTACTTGGACTTCTTTGAATAGCAGACATGGTTCTAGCTTTCCTCTTCTCTTTCCTCAGAGTAGTCCTCTCTCCTAACAAACTTTTTATATCAATAGGTACTACTTTCACCTCTTTCTTCTCTTTTCCTACTTCTTTTCCCAACCATGCAGGGATTTCTTTTGTGCCCTCTGCAGCTTTATCTTCATCAATTACCTCCTCATGAGGTTTCTCTGTTTTACCTTCTTCTTGTTGCCACTGTTCTTGTTGTTGTTGCTCGAGAATTTGTTGTTGTTGTTCTTCCTGTTGCTGTGGAATTTGTTCTTGTTGTGGAGCAATTTGCTATTGTTGTGGAGGCTCTTGCGGTGGAGGAACTTGTTGTTGTTCTTATTGCTGTTATTGTTGAAGTGGTTCTTGCTCCGTGGGATTATTTAGCTGTTCTTTTGATTCCACCTCTTCTTCTTCTTCTTCTATCTCAGTATCTCCCCCATCTTCAGCCTCTTCTCTAGGAGCTTCCTCCTCTGCTAGTTCCTTTTCTTGATCATCTTCTTCCTATTTAGCAGGTTCATCCTCATCCATTTTTTCTTCTACCACTGTAACTTCAGGCCTCTTAATTTCTTCTTCCACCTTATATATACCTCATGTCTGTACTTGTTCTGTATGTATTGGTGAACTAGCCTTTACATCATCCTCTTTTACTTCTTCTTCTTGATCTTGCATGTTTTCTGTATTTTTCTCTTCTTCACCTGGCTCACCATACATGTTTAGCATATATAATGCATCTATACCTAAAGTTTCTTGTTCTTCTTCTTCTACAATTTCTCTTTCAATTTCTTCAATTTTATGTGCTTCTTCCTGCACATCCTTAATGATTTCTAGAGGAACTAAAGTACCAAAGGGATCTTTTGACTCTGCTTCTTCCTATACTTTTTCTTTTTCTTGCTCTGTTCCATGCTCAACCTCCATTTTACTTTGAGTGCTGGGCCCTTCCTCTTCACTCAGGAAATCACTGGAATCTTCTTCTATTTCAATCTCGTTTCCTTTGTACATGGTCCTTTCTTCACTATTACTACTTTCAATATCTACAGTCTCCACAGTTTGTTTGACTTTATGCATTTCTAACTTTCATTGCATCTCCTTAGCCAACTCTGTCTTCACCTTGATGTATGTTTGTCTTGGCTCCAATGGAGTGGAAGCACCAGATATACTGCTCATATTCTCACCTATTTCCTATGCCCCAATTGTATCACTTGGCCTGGAAGATTCACCCTTAGACAAACCTATTGGTATTGCCCGCATGGTTTGTTGTCCTACCACTCCCCCAGCTGCCTATGCGTCTTCTGCACTTATCTCATGACTTATGGACTTTGCATCAACAAAAGTGTCTGATGCCACTACTATTGTTATCCCCAAAGCATATGGATCCATTAGGGTAGCATTTTTATCCTTTTCTACAATTTTAGCCTCAACAATTTTTCTCTTCTTTTCATAAAAACACTACAAGTCTTCAATAGGCTCTGCCTTTCTTTTCCTCCCCTTCTTTGGGTATGTGACCTCTTTGCCTTTGGCTTTGAGTTCTTCAATTCTATCCTTTAGCCATGTTTTTGAAAACAATATTATTAGTTCAGACACCTTATCCAGAGATGTGTTCCATGGTTTTGACCAATCAGGCTCTGTAATAGGAGCCATCCTTGCCTGTACATAACTGTGATGTAACAATCTATCATCATCCTGAACCTCTGGAGGCATATATATATTACCTATAGATTTCATTTGTTCAATAGTCAATCTTTTGTTAGCTCTTTTTCTTACCTCTCTATCATTCTTGCAATCTGCCCAGAAATCCTCAATGTGTACTTGCTGCTTATATTTTTTATCTACAAAATTATGAATTCTGTGGAAAGGATCAAATCTTCTTGCTAAATCAAATTCTTTGAAGCCATAAAACCTCAACTCCTATTCTGAATCCCCTGCAACTTCTTCACTATAGCATGAATATCTGCCAATAGCCCAAGGCATTCTCACATTTCCCCTATTATTGAATTTTCTTTTGTACATCCTAAAGACATTCAAGTTTTGTCTTGAAAATTCTAACACAATTAGCTTGTCAGAAGGATATCTGGGCAGCATAAATGGTTTCCCTTCAAAGCCCTCAATTCTTATATAAGTAAAATGTTCAAATTGTATAAACCAAGAACTGTGCAATCCAATTACATTTTCTCCATCCTTAGATAACCTCTTGTCAGGTTCTTCTCTCAATATTCTTACCAGGTATGTATAAAAAAAATCATTGACCAAAGCAAAATTCTTTAAGGCATTTTCTTCCTGTAGGATAGGGTAATGTTCATACACCAACTTTTGATTAGGACTATTTCCCAGGTTGCCTACCCTTTCTATTCCATTAATGTAAGGCTTGATTTCTGTAGCACAAGAGTATAACACATAAGAAGACATATAAAATGGCAACATCTTTTGTTGTCTCTGCATGGCTTGCCTCCAAATGGCTATGCTAATGGCCTTGGCCCAGTGGATTTGTCCTTGTTTCTTTTCCCCTATTCTTATGAATTCTATGACAGTGAACATCCAAGGTTCACACTTAGTACCATCTCTTAATCCAACTAATTTGTTCAGCATAGTGATCATCAAATGAATCTCCTCTTTGAAATGTATCCTCATCAGATTTTTAGGAATTCTGGCCATAGCCTTGGGTTTATTTTCTGGACTGTACCAGTTACAAAATATTTTACCCTTACATTCTCCCTCATTTGTGTAGAAATTCTCATTATATTGATCAATTTCAATATTCTTCATTTTTTCCTTAATCTCTAAACCAAATGTTTTTGCAATCCCTTCTGGAGTCAGATTAGCAATTAGTATGTCACGTAACATGATCTTTCTTGTAGTAGGATCATACAAAATTATACAGTCCAAACATAAATCTCTAGCCTCCATTGCTAGAGGAAATCCTGCAGCTCTATATAGTCCGCTATCCCAAATACATTTCATATCTGGCGAGGCATCCGTAGTAGTGATTTTCTTTAATACTTCTTCTGTATCATAATTGCCTATGTTTGTATCTGTGCCCACCCCACTTGTGCTTATCAGGGATGGACAACCTCTGTGTAGCGGCAACTCTTCTTTCTCTATCTCCTTCCGAGGTTTTCTTTTCTTTTTTTACATCTTCCCCTATATCTTTCTTCAGTTTAGGGGCCATCCTGTAGAAGCATACATCTTTTTAACTTCTCATTTTACTTCATGTTTAGGGTTTTTACTGTGAATACCTATTTTTACCATTTACCCTAGCTTGTTTTCCCTTTCTGTCCTTTACCCTTTAAATTTGTTAAGCTCTACTCAGCTAATTAACAATTAAAATAGTAATTTGACCAATGCTTACATTTTGCAACAAAATTACTAAAATTAATAGTTCATTTTAACAACTAAAAATAAATGGCGCTTTGGGTAAATACCTGTTTTCTGTGACTGTTTACTCGTTGACTTACTTTTACCGTTATCACCTTTGTCCAGCTACTATAACTTTTTCGCCTCTAGTAAATTCTACTCATTCACTGCAACAACTCTTTTTCTGCAATTTTCACTCTTCACAGTATATCTTGAAAGCAAAATAACATTAAAATTGCCCTAACCCTAGTTAAATTCCACTTTGTTTGAATGTTAAATTTGCATTAATTACAACAATTAATGCACCACACTCTCGGCCTTTATTACAGTGTTTATGTTTTTCAAACTTTTTACCATTAGCTTAATTCAACATGCATACTTTTTCTTTTGTATATTTCGTTGTATGTTTCTTTTGTATGTCTTCGTTGTATTTCTAAACATACAAGCCATTTATGCAAAGAACTAACTAACACTTTTACCCTTTTCACTTTCCGTACATCTTTGTATCTTTGGTTTTGTATATCTCACTTGTATATTCCATTGTATAAGTGCACATACAAACCCCTTATACAAATATTTCCTTACCTTTTACTCTTTCCGTGATGTCCTTGTTCCTTTGTATCTCAGCATTGTATATTGAAAATATACAAATGCTGAAACATACAAAGAATTTCCCATTTTTAACTTCTGTGACAAATCCTCTTTGTATCTCTGCCTTGCATCTTTTAAATGTACAACTGCTTGTATATCATAAAATATATATGGTTATTATACAAGCAAACATGTACTTACTGTAAGGGTAAAATGTGAATCAATCAAATGAATTATATAAGACCCAAACATCAACAGAATAGGAGATAACAAAGAAGATTAAATGAAAATAGAAATGAATAACACAAAGCAAACCTTCCCTAAAATCGATGCTTCTGTTGTTCTCCTATTACAATCGTCCTTTTGTAGATGAAGTGAGCCCTCAAAGAGTGCACTCTTTTTAGCTGTTCGTAGGAAGTCGATGGTAAATGGCTGTTGTGATATGCAATGAAGATGAGCTTCAAAGCAAGTATGTGATCTCAAGCTTGTGGATGGTAAAAGGGTGCCAAAGGGGCGCTGGTGATATTTCTGCAGAGTAACGATGTCAAAAGCCTGGATGATTAGAATGGAGGGATGAAGCTTCATTTATAGACTTGGAAGAATGGGAATCGACGGTTGAGAGGAGATATGAAGATCAACGGCTAAGAATGGTTGAGGAATGTGCAACCAGTAGAAATGTGACAAGTGTCCTAGCTCCATCATGAAAGAGGGGATGTGACAAAATTGATTGGAGAGTTAACTCCATTTACTGAATAGTTAACAGACTTGATTGATCAGTAAGAAGAGTGGATTATGGGATTGACTGAATTGATTGACCAGTGAACTCAAATGACCAATCAGTTAATAGATTTGATTGATTAGTTAACTAACTTCTGATTTGAGAAGAAATAGGCCATGTGGGTGAGAGAAAAATAGGTAATTAAATATTAAATATATTTAATTACATGTGCAACTTGATGATGTGGACAAGGTGAGGTGGAAAAGGTGAGGTGGATTTTTGAATTTAGAACTTAGGATAGAGGAATTTGGATTAATTAAATAATTTATGATTATTTAATTGTGTAGGACATTTAGAAGAATTTTAATTAAATAAATAGAATTTATTTAATTATGGAACAGTGAATTGATTAAATAAATTTAGAATATTTATTTAATTAATAGAAGAATGGAATAAATATTTAGAATATTTATTTAGGATGATTCGTGTCATTTTTAGGCGTATACATTTTGCCCCTCTTTGATGCAATGCAGTTTACAGCGTTGATTCAAAGAAGTCGATAATCTGATAGTGATACATGCCCCAGTTTGCCCCTGGTACAAGTTTGATGACAGGATGCCCCCTCGGGAGATTGGACGAGGAGGAGGCAGAAGGCGTGAGATGGACAATCTCACAAAGATGAAGGGAAGCTAGGTTAGAATGAAGAAATCGGTTGAAGAAAGAGTCGAATGATACACGATGCAAGATGGAATGATGACACACACAAGCAGGCAGGTAAGTATGCACAAATGACACAAGAACAAACAAGGTATTGCCCTTGTCAAGCGGTAAACCAATGATATACTAATAACGATATACAACAATGTTGTCATGGCGGGGAACGATATATCCCTAGACCAACACGGTAGGCGTGTTGTCATGGCGGGGAATGATAGATCCCTAGAGGAACATGAAGGATAGTGTCTAGTTTCAGGAAATGAAGCATGTCGTGTAAGACACGTGTATTGGTCTGATTTCGACAATGCAACATCCTGTATAAGACAATTGATTGATTAATTGATCAAGTTGGTTTACGACCAGACAAGGATCAAGATCACTGATTGTGATTGGATCATTTGTGCAAGATTGACTTGACTTGATTGGTATGGATTAAGGATGGACCTTGCATTTGGATCATTGCTCAGACTGACTGGACAAGGATGAAAGATATGATGATAGATAGAAATTTGATTGATGGAAGAAAGACTCGATAGAAGGACTCACAAGCTTTTATTTGTATTGATACTCTGCATTGTTGGATCTTTATTGCATGGGGTATGGTATGGATGTATAAATGGATATAGGATGGATGCTTTGCTATTGGAGTGCTTTATTTCATCATTGGGCAATTTATTTTTGGGACATTTTCTGAAATGTTGTAAGTGAATACAAGCATCGAGGTATAATCAAACCGAGATGACCTGAGTACCGCTTACATGGATTTTGATTTAGCAAGTTAATACAAGCATCTAGTCAAAATTAAATCTAGATGACCTGAGTACTTCTTGTGTTTCAACAAACAAGGATTGCTCTCGTTCATGTTAGACCTTTGATGTCCTCGATGATCTTTTGCTGATCATGTCCTTAGACAAGGCTTCACATTACTAAAGTTTAATCCACAAATAGCAAACAAAGAAAATAATCATGCCCCCATCATAGCATCTCTAGCTTTTGGCATCCTTGAGTAGCGTAGAAAGACATGATAACAAAAATCCAGACTCTGTAACTTAACCATGGTTCCAATCCACAAAACATTCTTGCATTTAGATGTGTTTTTCTTGCCATAATTTAGATAGAATCAGTTAGAAGACCTTGGGTATTTGCTTTGCTTTAGATAGGTTAAGATGCTCATAGTCAAGATTTCTACTTGAAGCGTGGGTTCTGCTTGCATTTGCTTGTTTGGTGAGAAGATTGCACAATCCTTATTGGGGAGACGGACCCTAAGGGACTGACCTAGTGCCTCGGGGGCTCATTGCTAAATGGCCTTGCCTACGTGATGACGTAGAGGCAACGTAGTTCGGGGTAAACCCTAATGGACCATGGATGGACTAGAAGAAAGATGACAAGAATGAAGAAAAGAAAAGGGGATGAATGGGACCACAGAAGAAATGGGAGCCTCGGGGGCGCATTAGAATAATGGCCTTGCCTACGTGACGGCGCAGAGGCAACGTAGTTCACGGACTTGGACCATGGACACCGACGAGAGCCACTATACTAGGCTCACATGAAGGAGACGGTATGGGACAAAACCTTGGTTGAAAAGGCCACAAGGTGAGTATCAAGCCATGATAGGTAACTGTCAAATAGGATGAAAGTTCATTTTTGGTTGGAAGAGAGGTCCAGCGGGAGAATATTGTCCTTGAGGTAAGTGTAAGTCTTACCGTACCAAGGTGAATCAGATCCGACTAGGAGACAAATGGAATGGGTTTCAAGGAGATCATAAGCCGGTTGCCAGATGGTTTCTACTAGGAACTCATACCATGACTCGTATTCAGGAATTTCTAGAAGAAAGGCTATGGTAGCCATTGCATCTGCTGCTTTGTTTTCGATCCTGGGTATTTGTTCGAAGGAGATGGTCCCAAAATATTCTTTGAGGTCGTCGACCATTCGTTTGTATGGGATGAGCTTCTCATCTTTGGTCTGATACTCATCGTTGACCTAATTTATGATAAGCTGAGAATCACCATAGACACATAGTGCTTGGATTTTCCACTCAGTTGCCATTTTAAGACCAATTACCAAGGCTTCATATTTCGCTATGTTGTTTGTGCATGGAAATAACAACCTGTAGGACTTTGGAATTGTGTCGCCTTGGGGAGTGATAAACATGATACCTGCCCCCAATCCATGGTTGGTGTAAGACCCGTCAAAGTAGAGTTTCCACAGAGATGTAGATAGAGTGAATAAAGATTCATCAGGGAACTCAAACTGCATTGGTGAAGTCTCCTATAATGGTGCCTCAGCTAGTTGGTCAGCGATTATTTGTCCTTTGATGGCTTTTCTGTCCACATATTCTATATCATATTCACTAAGAAGCATAACCCATTTTGCTAGTCGGCCTGTGAGAGCTGCTTTGCTGAGAAGATATTTCAGTGGGTCGATCTTGGCAATGAGTTTGACAGGATGTGCCAACATGTAATGTCAGAGTTTTTGTGAAGCAAAAACCACCACAAGGCATGATCGTTCTACCTGTGAGTATTGCAACTCGTAGCCCACTAGTGTTTGACTGATGTAGTATACAGCTCTTTCCTTGTTCTCATAGTCTTGCTGCACTAGGAGAGCCCCAAGAGCAGTAGGTGTAGCAGATATGTAGAGAATTAAAGGTTTTCCTTGGATCGGAGGCATGAGTATAGGAGGGTTCATAAGATACTCCTTTAGCTTGTTGAATGCCTCTTCACAACGCTCATCCCATTTAAATGGAATATTCTTATGTAGGAGGTGGCTGAAAGGTTGGCACTTGTCTACCAGTTGTGAGTTGAACCTGTGGATGGCCTGCAGCTTGCCCTGTAGGGATCTCAACTGAGTTAGAGTCTTGGGCGGTGGCATGTCCATTATAGCCTTGACCTTGGCAGGGTCTACTTCTATTCTGTTAGCCGACACGATGAAGCCTAGCAACTTGCCTGAAGTCACCCCAAACACACATTTCTTCAGGTTCAATTTCACTTGGAATTGGTCCAACCGTTGGAAGACTTTCTCTAGGATATCCAGGTGTGAGTTCCATGTGAGAGATTTTGCTAAGATATCGTCAACATAATCCTCCATGGTCACATGCATCATGTCATGGAATATAGTTATCATGGCCCACTGATATGTAGCACCTGCATTTTTCAGCCCAAAAGGCATGACATTCTAGCAAAAGGTACCCCATGGGCAAGTGAAAGCTGTTTTGTGTTGATCCTCTGGTGCTATTTTGATTTGGTTATACCCTGAGAATCCATCCATGAGCGATAGCATTGTATGTCCTGCAGTGAGGTTGACTATGATATCGATGTTAGGCAATGGAAAGTCATCCTTGCGGCATGCTTTGTTTAAGTCTCAAAAATTGTTGCATAGTCAAACCCTGCCATCTGGTTTAGACACTGGCACAATATTAGATATCCATTTAGGGTAATCTATGGCTCTGATGAACCCCACATCCAACAATTTCTTAAGTTCTTCCTTGACCAAAAGGGCTATATGAGGATGCATCTTTCTCAGCTTCTGCTTTACGGGCTTCACCCCTGGATCCAATGGCAAATGATGTAGAATCAGGTTTGTGACTAAGCCTGGCATGTCGGCATATGACCAAGCAAAGCTGCCTCTCTTCTTCTTAAAGAATGGTACAAACCTGGTTTTCTCAGGTGGTGTGAGAGATTTTGCAAAGTGGATAATCTTGGGCTGCTCTTCGGTTCCAATATTTACTGGTTCTGTTGGCTCCACCACAATCTGTGACCTTTCTTGGTACATATCACTAGGGAGGGTGTCAAGCATTCCATCGTCAGGTGCCGCAGTTGGGTTTTCACCTTCGGATACGTCCTTTCTTTTTACTGTTTTATGATCTGACACTGCCGCAAGGCGGTTTTCACCGTCAGATCCATTTTTGATCTTGATATTTTTGCGACTAGAAGGCTTGGCACCCTCCCCGAAGTAAGCCACGGTATTGAGTTCGATAGCAAAACCCGCTTTATGATCTCCTTTTGGTAAGTGATCCCTAAGTTCCATATAGTCAATGTAGGCATCATCATTCTGGAACATATCTAATTGGGGGGTTCCTTGCAGATCCCAGTCAATAAGCTCAGGGTGTAAGAGGGGAAGGGAGTCGGATGAGATACCTGATTCATTGATGGTGTGAATGGAAATGTTGTGGGCACTAGTGGGGGTAGTGTTCTGGGTGGTACTTTCTTCCAAGTTGTTTATCGCAATGGAATCTAAACTTTCCTCGAAAGCCATAATCTCAGGGAGGGGCAAATCAGACTCCAGTGGTCTGTCCCGTTGCGTTTGTCCCTCATGGTAGGGGCTAAGAGTTTGGATGGTGTCAATCTCTTTGTCATCGTAGGAGTGCTCTGTTAGCTTGTCCCACTCATACTCATTTGAATCATCTGAATCTGTGTCACTATCCACTTGGAGTATTTGAATTGTCTCCACAAGGCAGGCATTTTCCTTGGCTTTACCCTTGCCTTTGCACCCTAGGCCAGTTGTGTTTCTAGCCGAAGAGGATGAAGAAGGTTGTATAGGTTCAATGATTCCTTCTTTTCTGAGGCCTATGGGGCCCTGTCCTTTGTACCCCATCCTGTGCAAAATAGTCTCACCCCGCCCATAGAGTTCTGTAGGGAGTTTAGGCGGTTCTTGGGGTGTGTCTTCTTCTTCAACATAAAGCCACTACAGGAGATCTTGCTCCTCTGTCTCATCCGATAAGGTCCCCCATTTTACAAAGGGATTTGCGGGAGCTACAGGAGGAGTAGATGGCTTTGGAAAATGGTTGGGTGGATGTTTGGGTTGGCCAAAAGAGCGAGGAGACAAAGGCATCTTGGCAAGGTTGAGGTTGTGCTCAATGGAGTATTCCCCCATGCCATTTTCTTTTATGGTAAGGTTCAGCGGTTTGGGTCTTGAGGAGGAAGCTTCAGCGGTATGGTCCTGTTGCGGGGTAGGGGAAATGTAGGCTCTATTATTGGGTATGACACATTCAGGTTTGGCACGGAAAGAATTGCAGTGTTGGTAGGGGTCGGGGTCGCCTTGGATGGTGACCTGCTTGCCATTGTGCGGGAACTTAATGCATTGATGATAGGTGGAGGGGACAGCCTTCATGGCGTGGATCCATGGTCTCCCTAGTAGAATATTATAGGCAAGCTCCCGATCAAGGACTTGGCACACCACATCTTTGATTATCGGTCCCACTTGAATGGGTAAGACAACCGTTCCTTTTGTGGTTCTTTCTTCCTCGTCATATGCCTTAATGGTAATTTTCCTCCTTGGATCAACTGCTTGTTTGGAGAACCCCAGTGCAATGACTAGCTTCAAAGTACAAATATTTAAACCGGCACCCCCATCAATGAGAACCCTCTTGATGCGGTGTTTGTGTATGAATGCGATAATGTGCAGAGGGGTGTTATGAGGTTGGGAGACAGAGAGGTCATCTTGCTCAGTAAAAGATATGGAGTTGGAAGATGTCAGATTGCCTACCATGGTCTGAAACTTTTCTTGGGCCAGATTAGTGGGGACGGTGGTTTCCACTAAGGCTTTCTCAAGAATCTCCTTATGAGAAGGAGATAGATGCAAGAGCTCCAATATAGAAATGTGAGCCGGAGTTTTCTGTAACTAGTCGATGACGTTGTACTGACGGAAGGTGGATGGAGATGGTGACGACCTTGGAGGAACAGTATTGAGCGTGACTTTACCACTGCGGGTAATGATACTACAACTAGTTCGGTTAGGTCCTGGTTGTTGGTTGGGTGAGATGACATTGACCTGCGGAATATGTTTAGAAATGCAGTTTATGGTGTAGTCAAATGGAACACTTGCATAGTTAGCATTACTCGTCCCGTTGTTCTGATTTGGCCGGTTGCGATTATTGTTGTTGTCATTGTTGTTGTGGCCATGGTTGTTGTTGTTGTGGCCATTGTTGTGATTGTTGTTATATGGCCTGTTGTGATTTAGAAGTGGATCCCTGTAGGCCACATGAGTTTCATTGGAGGTGTGCTATTGTGTTCCTCCTTGATTCTGATCCAGTATATCCTGTATGACATTTTTGAGGCGAATGCAGTTATTAGTTGTATGTCCCCTTCCTCGATGATATTCACAATAGTCTATGTCCTTCCAGTAGGGAGGTTTGACTATAGGCTTGTAATCACTTGTTGGCGGTAGAGAAATTTCGTTGTTTGCCAACAACTTCCGTAGCGCAGATTCTTGAGACTCGCCTAATGGTGTGAATTTTCTTCTTGGGTTTGAATTGTACCAAGATCTAGGCTCCTGAGAAGGTGGTTTGTTGATTGCACCATTGTTTGTGTCCCCCTTAAGAGTGAATATGGGTTGTTGTTTAGGAGCTGCTGCCTTGGCATCAACTACCCCATCGTTGACCACATTCTTGTTCTTGGTCCAAAACTTTGATTTATCTATTGTGTAATTGGAATTAGGCGTGTCCTTATATAACTTGAGAGTTCCTTTAGTGATCATAGCTTTTTCAATGAATAGGCCCATTTCAATGACTTTGGAGAATGATGTAGGGCATTGTATCTGAATCTGATAGCTAAGATCCGTGTTTAGGTTGTGGACAAACATTTCCAATAGTTGCTTCTCAGGTATATCATAAGAACACTTACTAGCTAGCTATCTCCATCGTTGTAAGAAGGTGGCGAATGACTCACCACCCTTTTGTTTAGTATTGCATAGATCTAGCATAGATACCTCATGTTCTATGTTGTAAGAGAAGTACGTTATGAATTTATTGACAAGTTCATCGAAAGTTTTGATCCCAGGTGGGAGGCGCGAGAACCACTCCATAGCTTGACCACCTAAAGATCTTGGGAATAGTCTCATCAAGTAGGTCTCATTGTGAGCTACTTCTAAACATGCGGCATTAAATTCCCGGATATGATCTCTAGGGTCCCCCTTCCCTTTGTATTTGTCAAACTTTGGGACTCCGAACTGAAAGGGGAAGGGTTTCATGACCAAACTTTTGTCAAAAGGATACGGAGCTATATCTTCCAAAGAGTATTGCTTGGAACTTGTGCCGGTCTTAAGGTTGGATATTTCTTGTTTTAGACTTTTGATTTGTTGTCTCACATTATCCATAGGAGCATTTTGATCTATGGGTTTCTTGCCTCTATCATTTGCATTCGGGACTGTGTCATTCGTGCCTCTCTCATGATCATCACGTCTCCGCCCATGATCATTGTCTACATTTTCCATGATGGAGCTTATGTCAAATTCTGCGGGGAGTTTGACTCCGAGATTAGCAAGATGGTGGAAGTATTTATCAGGGTCTTCAAGGAGCACCCTCTCTACCAGGCGTTGGAATTTTCTATCTTGGATGTGCGCTATTAATTCTTCATGAGAAATTTCTTTGTCACCACCACATGGTGGGGCGAGGTGATCAGATGATTCGGCCATTTCAATTTGCTTGTTGTACTAGGATCGAGTAAGAACCATGCAAGGTGGGGTGGGATGAAGTGGACCAGGATTAGAAATTTTGGCGAGGTGTCAACTGAGACTGTTGTGAATGGGATACCTAGGACAAGATTTGGACAAAGGACTCTCTCACTCAATGACTTCAAGTAAGATGGTTGACACAAGACGTTAGCCGCTAGTAAGGGTAGTCGATACTAGTCTTACTGTGTAGGGCTTAGTCGTTCAACAAGACTACTAGCAAAGGTATGGTGACCTACTAGGCTTACGTGAATTCACTAATGATACGAAAAAGGGACCTATGTCGAATTGGTATGGGACAAACTGACTTTGGGACAAGAGGGATTTTGGACAGAAAGTGAGTGTGATGATTGACGAAAGAGAGAGACTTGGGTGAAATGGATGAAGACTGACTACAAGGTTGAATCTGACCTCAGAAAGTGAAACTAGGCTGAAATGGGTGCGTGTGCAACTTTGATTTTTTTGGCAAAATTTTAGATTTTTTAGTTGTTTTTGGTATTTTGTGGTTGGAAAAAGGCTTTCTTGGTCTGATTTGAAGAATTAACAGCAAGAAAACACAGC
The DNA here is from genome assembly GCA_027924645.1 of Cunninghamia lanceolata. Classification (NCBI taxonomy): domain Eukaryota; kingdom Viridiplantae; phylum Streptophyta; class Pinopsida; order Cupressales; family Cupressaceae; genus Cunninghamia; species Cunninghamia lanceolata. The sequence goes on from BSBN01000655.1 coordinate 14,112,634, forward strand.
AAGCACAAAGAATATTTTATAGTTTTTCATTATTTTTGACTCTATTTTGGACTATACTGAACAAAAGCAAGCACAAAAATCCTAGGTGAGAAATGGATTATAAGGGATTTGGGCCACTAGAACAAGAGGTATTTAATGCGGGCAACCGTTCAAGTGGTTACACATGCGGCGGCACTACTCTCCGTTATGGAGTCTCCCAGCCTCAAAGGGTTGCGCCTTAGAGGGTTTTGGGGGAGGTTGGCCGTCGGTGTAACATAATAGCACTTGTTGCAGGAAGTTTTCACCTCAAGCACAATTTATTTTAAGTGGCTTGGTAGGGCTTGGCTTTAGCCTGTTACCACTCAGAGTCGTTCCCACTTGGACAAGCGTGCATCCAAGGGCAGGCCCCTCCTAAAGGTTAAACAAATAGAATGACAAGTCTGGCACTCTGATCACCCAGAAGAGGGGAGAGCATAAACCTATTGTCATTCGCAAGCACAGAATACACTGATTAATCCACCCTAGTTAAAAGTGAAAAACTAAATGGGCTAATCTACTCAAACACAGAACTTTGAAGTGATTTTAGCAATATAGCAGTGGTTCAGTTTTAAACCCCAGAAAGCAGTGGTGAGTTCAGTTTTAAATCCACGTAGCACGAGATTGTTAACTTTGAAATTTAGGTCTCACAATATAGCAATGGTTCATTTTAACTTCAAGATCATTGATGAGTTGAATTTTAAACCGCGTAGCACGAGATTGTTAACTTTGAAATTCTGGTCTCACGATATAGCAATGGTTCATTTTAACTTCAAGATCATTGATGAGTTCAATTTTAATCTTAGATAGCAATAACTTGGAAAGTGTTGCAATGCAAGAAACAAATGATCCAATTACTTCTTTCCTAATTAGAGCTAGGTGAGGATTTGAATGCAAGTTACATGAACAATGGGTTACTCCTTCCTAATTAGAACTAGATGAAAGTTGTATGCAAGTTGTATGAGAATGGGTTACTCCTTCCTAATTAGTACTAGATGAAAATTGTATGCAAGTTGTATGAGAATGCTTAAATTAGTCCTATTCAACACTTAGTGAAAATGATTGTCTTCAGTGGACGTTTTGCACCAAATTGGATTAGCAGTCTCCTGATATCCACCTGTAGTCCACAAAAACAAAAATTGAATCAAGAAGTTTGTAAATCAAAAGATTAGGTGAAAAACACATAATCTAGAAATTTCATGAAAATGTGAGTTTTGACAGCAAAATAAATATGAAAATCAGAATCTTCATGAAATTCTATGCTGTTTTAAAAAAAATTCACGAAAATTTGATAAAAAATGCTAAAGTTATGGTCGATTGAAGTTGCAAGGTAAACAGGAGGTTTGATGGATTTTACCTATTGAAGTTGATCAAAATGGGCTAAAAATACCTTCACCACTACAAAGTTCTCGAGATCAGCTTTCCGATGACTGTAAATTTGCAAAAATCTGATTCTCCTGCAAAAAGTTAGACAAAAAAAGAAAAAAATGCCCCTATTTGACTAATATTACTATCAATAGAATAGGAGATAACAAAGAAGATTAAACGAAAATATCAATGAATAACACAAAGCAAACCTTCCCTAAAATCAATGCTTCTGTTGTTCACCTATTACAATCATCCTTTTGCAGATGAAGTGAGCCCTCAGAGAGTGCACTCTTTTTAGCTGTTCGTAGGAAGTCGATGGTAAATGGCTGTTGTGATATGCAATGAAGATGAGCTTCAAAGCAAGTATGTGATCTCAAGCTTGTGGATGGTAAAAGGGTGCCAAAGGCACGCTAGTGATATTTCTGCAGAGTAATGATATCAAAAGCCTGGATGATTAGAATGGAGGGATGAAGCTTCATTTATAGACTTGGAAGAATGGGAATCGACGGTTGAGAGGAGATATGAAGATCAACGGCTGAGAATGGTTGAGGAATGTGCAACCAGTAGAAATGTGACAAGTGTCCCAGCTCCATCATGAAATAGGGGATGTGACAAAATTGATTGGAGAGTTAACTCCATTGACTGAACAGTTAACAGACTTGATTGATCAGTTAGAAGAGTGGATTATGGGATTGACTGAATTGATTGACTAGTGAATTGGATTGATTGAGGAGTCAACAGAATAGATTGACCAGTGAACTCAAATGACCAATCAGTTAACAGATTTGATTGATTAGTTAACTAACTTCTGATTTGAGAAGAAATAGGCCATGTGGGTGAGAGAAAAATAGGTAATTAAATATTAAATATATTTAATTACATGTGCAACTTGATGATGTGGACAAGGTGAGGTGGAAAAGGTGAGGTGTAAAGGTGAGGTGGATTTTTGAATTTAGAACTTAGGATAGAGGAATTTGGATTAATTAAATAATTTATGATTATTTAATTGTGTAGGACATTTAGAAGAATTTTAATTAAATAAATAGAATTTATTTAATTATGGAACAGTGAATCGATTAAATAAATTTAGAATATTGATTTAATTAATAGGAAAATGGAATAAATATTTAGAATATTTATTTAGGATGATTCGTGTCATTTTTAGGCGTATACACTTACAGTGGGGTCCATCCTACCTTCCAATAGTGCCTTTCCAAGATGCTTTTATTTCTTATTGAACTTTCAGACTTCAAACTGTTATAAATCGCATTGCATTTACCTTCGCGTCTGCTATGTATATAAAACATTGTATATTTCACCTTGTACATCCCGAAACCATACAAAGACCAAAATATACAACAGTTTAACTTTATTCCATAAAGATTTCGGTTCTGATTTGTATAAATGTAATGTATATCAGCGTTGTATATAAGAAATATACAAAGCACAATATACATTGACTTAACTACCTTTAATAACTCTTCGGTTTCGTTGCTTGTACAAGTCAATGCATCCTGCAATATACACTAAATCCTGATGCATTAATTATATCGTATTTCAATTTTCTCTCAATTCCACATTGTATATAAAGTGCAATGTATATAACCGAACATATACAAAATGCAAAACATACAACAAATATGTCAATTTTAATATCTTTTCAAATCCGCGCTATGTATAACTTGTATATTTACTTTGTATGTTTTGCATTTTCCAAATATACAACCCAAAATATACATAGCAGATTTCAACCTTTATTCATTCCAATTTTGACTATTTTCAGGCCCGACTTATATATTAAGATAAAGCGTTTAGCCAAAAATGTATACAAGTAACAACATTTTTCAAACCCGATGACTTGCCCTTTTGCAACTTAACACAAAAGCATAATATACAAATGCATTTGTATATGAAATGACCCTTGTATATACAAACAACTTTGCATATACAAACCACAAACCCTTGATTGTATATTTACCAAAAATGCTTATAACTTGCAAAATACAAAGAATTTGGATATGGTTCAAAAAGCAACCCTTATTCATTTTTCACAAGGAATTCACCTATACTGTGCACTAGTACTTAATGTTATTCTTTCTCTATTTTCACCAAGGTTTGTACTTTCAGTTACCTTTTTACCTTTTACCACCAAGCAGACCACACACAGAAGCAACCAAAAGCCAGCTACAACAGGGGTCCTCATTTTGCTAAGAAGTAAAATGGGGCGTGTTGTGAGCATCACAACAAGTACCAGAAAATATATGCAGTTGGCAAGTATTTGATGATGATAAAGATTTTTTGAGGTTCCTGCACTGCATAGATGAATATGAGAATCAAGAAATTGATTTTCAGAATTTTGTAGAATTTGTGGATGGAAAAGAAACTCTTTTGGGGAAAGAAGTAATTCAGCTCAAAACAAATAAAATCCCCAGAGGGCTGGTTGCTTTAGAGGGAGCATTTGACAATAGAGACCAGTTTGTTACAAAGGCATCTCCTAAAAATAAGAATGATTTGGAGGAGATAAACTTGGGGACATCTCATGCCCCCAAAAGGGTATACATTGGCAAACAACTCAAGCCACACATCATCAACATGTTGATAGCATTATTGAAGAAATATAAGCATGTCTTTGCCTGGTCATATGAGGACCTAAAATCTTATAGAGAGGATTTATTCCAGCATGAGATCCCATTGAAGCCTAGAGCTAAGCCATTCAGACAGAAACAAAGACCTGTTAATCCAACTCTGGTTCCAAAAATGCAAGAAGAGCTTATGAAGCTTAGGGAGGCTAGAATAATTGTGCCTATCAGACATTCAACCTGGGTGTCCAATCTTGTCCCAGTTAGAAAGAAAAATGGTGACATAAGACTTTGTGTTGATTTTAGAAATTTGAATATGTCTTCTTTAAAGGATAATTATCCACTACCCAACATGGAGGCTATGTTGCAGAAAGTAACTGGTTGTGAGATTTTATCCATGATGGATGGATTCTCAGGATACAATCAGGTAAAGGTAAGAGAATCTGAACAATACAAGGCTGCCTTTACCACTCCGTGGGGAACCTATGTATATGTAAGAATGCCATTTGGACTAACAAATACAGGTGCTACATTTCAAAGAGCTATGGATGTTGCTTTTGCAGGATTGATTGACTTAATTATGGCTATGTATCAAGATGATTTAACTACCTATTCAAAAAAGGAGGAGCAACATTGCATGCATCTTGAACGAATTTTTATTAGAGCATTGGAATATGGCATTTCACTTAACCCAAAGAAATGTACTTTTGGGGTAGTGGAAGGAAAATTATTGGGACACATTGTTTCCAAAGATGGAGTTAGGATTGATCCTGAACGGGTTGCTGCAATTGACAGAATTTAGATCCCTAAAACTATGAAAGGCATTCAATCTTTCTTTGGGAAAATTAATTTTGTTAGAAGATTTGTTCCTAACTTTGCAGAGACTACAAAAGATATCTCTAAAATGTTTAAGAAAGGTGCAACTGTCAAATGGGAAAGTGAAGCAACTAAATCATTTCAGAACATCAAAGAAGCTATAAAGATGGCTCTTGTATTAAAATCTCCTAATTTTTCTAAGCCACTTCAGTTGTTCTCATTTGCTTCTTTTCATACTATTGCTGCATGTTTATTGCAGAAAAATGAGGATAGTTTTGAGCAACCTATTGCTTTCTTTAGCATGTCATTGCAGGCAACTAAATTAAAGTATGATATCATGGAGAAGTAGGCATATGCACTAGTTAGAGCAGTCAAGAGATTCAGGCCATATTTAGTAGGCTCTCAGATAGTTGCATATGTGCCTCATGCAGTAGTTAAATATATTTTCACTTAGCAGAAAGTGACAGGAAGAAGATGCAGGTGGATAAATAAATTACAAGAGTTCAACATTGAGATACAAATCACAAAGTTGGTAAGGGGACAAGGTTTACCTAAGATGATGACCTAGTAAAATCTAGAAGCATGCCAAGTGAATGTAGTTCAGAATGAAATTGTTAATATGTCAGAATCTAAATGGTACAAGGACATTATATATTACTTGCAAAATTTGAATTGTCCTTCCTACTTCAGTGATAGTCAGAAAAGGACCTTGAAACTACGTGCTATCAAATACATAATTGTTCAAGAAGAATTGTATTGGAAGAATCCTGATGGTGTCCTACTTAGGTGTGTGGATGAAAACCAAGCTACAGATATTTTAAATGACATGCACAAGGGAGTGTGTGGTGGACATTACACTACCAAGACAACAACCCACAAAATTCTTAGAGCAGGCTATTGGTGGCCTACCCTTTTCTCAGATGCACAAAAGATGGTAAGAAAGTGTGATCCCTATCAAAGGTTCCCAGGAAAAATAAAGTATGAAGGTACATTACCCCTTAGAACTGTAACTATGGGGGCTCCATTTCAGCAATGGGGAATCGATTTTATAGGGGAAATTTCAGAAAAATCAAGTGGAGGACATAGTTGGATTCTGGTTGCTACTAATTATTTTACCAAATGGGTTGAAGCAATTACAACTAAAAAGGCTACAAGCAAGGTGGTGATGGATTTTATTTTGGAACACATTATTATCATATTTGGAGTGCCAGTCACAATGCTCACAGACAATGCCATGTGCTTCAGATCTAGTGAATTTGTTGATTTTTGCAACAAATATGGGATTAATTTGTCATATACATCACCATATCATCCACAGGGAAATGGTCAAGAAGAGTCAAGTAACAAAAGCCTCATGAAAGTCATCAAAATGATGGTGGACGAGAACAAAAAGGCATGGGATTCAAAGTTGAAGATGGCATTATGGGCTAACCAGATAACAATGAAGATAGCAATTGGCAGGTCACCTTTTGAGCTAGTGTATGGTGCGGCAGCTAGGTTACCTGTGAATAATCTATTTCCAATCTATAGATTCATACAAGAAAATGATGAAGAGATTGAAGACTCAATGAATGGAAGGATAAATCAACTAATCACATTGGATGAAACCAGAAGAGAAGCACAAAAGACAAATATTAGGATACAACAAAAGGTAAAATATTTGTTTGATAAAAGGACTGTAGAAAGAAAGTTTTAGATAAGTCACTTGGTCCTTCTTTGGAATGCAAAGAGCCAGGATAAAGGTAAGCATAATAAATTTGAGCCGTTATGGATGGGCCCATATCAAATCAGCAATACTCATGGAGGAGATTCCTACTTTCTCCAGGCCTTAAATGGTGAATTACTGGAACTGCCTGTGCACAGTCAGTTCCTAAAGCCCTATTTTTCATAAATGGTTATCCTGTGTGCACATTGTAAATTAGGTGTAAATAGTCTATACATGTCTTGTATAGTTGGTTGTGTTTTGAGTTTTGTGTTTTTCATGGTCTGCCCCAGAGTGGTTTGGTTCTCGCTGTAGCCTTGTGCTTGCACATCCCTATTCGGAGCCATTGTTAGTGCCTGCATAAACAATCAGGTTTCAAGCATTTAAATATGCAGGCATCTTCCCAAAAAATCCAAAAAATTCTAAGTCTTTTGCCCTTTGCAGTTGAAAAATGGTGAAAATTCTATTGTATGCATGTCACTTTGTATATACAAGGTTGTTTGTATATACATGTAGGTCAAATGTGCATTGGCGGGTCAGAGATCTCAATCGGCCTTCAAAAATGGTGAAAAATTAGTTGTATGCATTTCATAATGCATATCGGGCTTAAAAAAGGTGCATATACATTGAGGAATCTTTTGCAGATTCTAGGAATATTCCCTACTTGTATATCGGGTTGCACGTATATTTTGTGTTGTATGTTCAAACATACAATGGCTATATACAAAGGAAAACATGCAAAGAAAATATACAAAGAGGTGCATGTACATTTACTACAGTGAAAGATACATTGGCCGATGCATGTGCAAGAAGAAACATGTACATTGAGAAGATACAAGAGGTCTTGTACATTCGGCGACATACAAAGCAGGAGATACATTTGGTGGGGTCTACCTCACATATAAGGCAGAATGTATATGCAATATACATTTGCTATGTGCAAAGTGAAAAGTACAAGGGGCCGATATACAAAAGGTGGGGCCCACTGATTGTATGTTTTAGTGATTGTATGTTCGCACATACAATCAAATATGCATTCACAAATATACAAGCCAGACCTGAGAGGTTATACATTCTAGTTGATAAATGTTTTAGTTCTGGATTGTATGTTTTGTTTTGTATATCTGCTTTGTATGTTTGTGATATACAAGGAAAGGGGAGATGCTACCCGGACGCGAAGGAGAAATAAAATGCAGCCAATAAAATTTGAGGTCTGTGGGTTGTATAAAGTGCTTGTATATGCCGATATACAAGCTGATGTGCAATGAAAAAGATACAAGCTAGATTTCAAAAGGAGGTACATTCTGATTCATAATAATTTGATGTCTGCAGCTTGTATGTATGTGTGTGTTGTATATCGCAGATATACAAAGGAGAGAGATACAAGATGGACCCGAATAAGATTTCAATCTGTTTCATAATAATCTGGGGTCTACCTTGTATGTAAGGTGATTGTATATGCTTTTGCATATACAAAGGGTGAAAAGAGGCAAAATACATGTTGCAATGGCAGAAAAGTCAGTGATGGAAACACAAGATGCCCACGTGGCACGTTCTTATTGGTTGGCGACTTTTTAGCATGTTTTGGCACCATTGATCTTGGTGATAGAAGGAAGATTGACAGCTGGTTTTAAATTTTCTTGCAGCGAGGGTTTTCTTTGTATTTGTGGCTACATTTCAGGTGGGAAAACCTCCTATGCATTCACTATTGTGTTTCAAGAGGAGTTACGGGTAGCTAGGCCATTAATGGTGAAATTACAGAGGCATGGGTCGATGATTGACAGCAACCTACCTAATGTGTAAGGAAAAGCTCCAGTCGGCGGCTCAATTCCCGATCTCACCTACTCTCCCTCTTTTTTCTTTGTGCTGCATTGATGTTTTGGGTGCCATTTTTGTGGTGCACTGTATCTAGTAGATTTTTGAATTTTTCCCTATAATTAATTGCTGAGTACACAATCTTGCTATAAATTGCAAACTATGTCACTCATTTGTTGTTGTTGAAAACTGGACAAATTTGGGGTACTGTGATAAGATACAACTTCATTGATGGCTCTGTTTTGGTTGTCTTGTGAGTTTATGAATCATATGTTGAATGTTTCATGCATAATCTTACTGGTTTCATATTGATTTAAATGAGTAATGCTTCATTGCATGTATTCTGTTATTTGTCTCCAAACTGAATATGTTCTTCTTTTGAATCTGAACAGCTAAGGGGTGTTTAAGATTCTAGGATATGGGTTTGCTATGTTGAATGCTTGATCTTTTACTTCTACTCAAGCAGTAGATTAAATGTACATGGTTAAGTGTTGGGAAGAATATATTGCAGTGAGGATGTCTGTAAGCAGAGATAACTTAATACTAAATTTTGGGAAGTATCTGTAAGGCAGACACTACAAAATCCCCTTGAAACTCAATTATTGATTTGAGTTTATGGTGATCATTCACATATGTATGTCTATTGACTCCGAGCCCTAAGATAGGCACCAGTCCAGTCTTGTATTGAGGTTACAACCAAAGTCCCAGTTTCATATCCAAATACAAAACATAAATTCATACTTCAAAATACAAACCTTTAGGACATTTAGAAGTAGTTTTAGGACCAAAATCTTCTGTCTCACAACTGAAAATAAGCTCAAAGTTAGCCCCTCTGCACTTATTTTACAGTTTTGGTCTACATATATGAGGATTTATCTGCTTTGTCTCAACATCCCACTAAGTTAATAAGAACATTTCATGGATGTTGAATAGGGAATACCCCCCTTGGTTCTGTAGAGCCTAAAGAAGAAGAGGAGATATTTATAGAGTCTACCTCCTGTATTGTTGGCCCCTGGCCTGAAAATCCTATTGATCAATGATGGCTACCTTGTAGGGATAACTGGGAAACATCTAGTTGGATTGAGCACTAACAACCCCAACATAAAAAGATCACGCAATATCCATATGTTCGTAATGTGTGAACGTCAAACTTAAGTGTGATAGTGTATATGCCCAACAAAACCCACATACATATCTTTGGAGGGTCACATTTCTAAATATCAGTCATGTTACAAAATATTACCCTTCAATTAACATTACCATGATGTCATCTAATTTGGATATATAAAAGAACTCATCCTAATGATGATGTCATCAATTTGATTAACACTCGGAGGGTCACATTTCCTAACATCCATCATATTCGTCAACATGACCATGACATCATCTTAATTCGGTAACAAAGAAGACATGATAAGATGATAATGTCATCACGATCCAGACCTGAGAAGGTCACATTTTGAAATATCCCTGACCATAACCAATATGACCATGACATCATTTTATGGAACAAATTCAAAGGATTATAAAATTCTGAATCATCCTCACATTCTCGAGTGGGATGATATTTCCTAAACATTAAAAGACCCAGATATTTTCAAATATCCCTCATATTGACCTTGATGACCCGATATGCCTGGTTTCATAGTGACCAATCCAATCATGCCACGTGGCAAACCCTAGGGTCATATGAAAATAATATATTATCATGATTTATTAATGAAGGTAATACGACCCAATCTCAATTATTGGTCAAAGATTGACCGTATCCATGGTGAGGTCACCTTCATATGCTTGGTAGAGGGTCATAATTTCAAATATCCCTAATCTTCTAAGAGATCACCCTCTACATTAAATGTGAACCCAACGGTAGGTCCTTCTTTCAAATTTCAAATGTAAGCCCGCCACTTGTCAAACATCCACGGAATGTTATGTGTTGATCAATGGACTTAAATGGAAGACATTAACCATGCCCTAATTTGTCATATTGATTAGTTAAAAGGTAAATTTTGGGGTTTATTCACATTTACACTACATTTTAAGCAAAAAGTTACAAAGCTCTGAAAGTCAAAGCATCATAGTCACTTGCAAATGGAATGGAACCTGCATCTCGATGGAACGAAACGACAAACATTGCGCAATCACATTCATTACTGTTATCATTCATATAGTAAAAGAGGAAAGTGATTATCAAGTAATTAAACTTAAAACCCTCTCTTTTGTCATTTATTGTAAATCATGAGGTAAAAATGGTTTTACTAGGTTAATCAGCATGATGATGCATGAGATGAGTTAGAATAATAGAATTACTACTATGAAATGCATGTGGTCTTGGAATCTTGTTGCATACAAACATGTTAGGGTAAGAAATGCATGGTGTTATTGTAGGAATTAATGGTAATAAGAATGAACAGGTTCGACATGGAGTTCTTGAAGCCCATGTTCTTATAGCCTAAAGGGCTAGGATTTAGATATGGGATGATAAATGAAACACATCAAGGAAATACAGACCGAGATGCATGGACAAGAAGGTTGGAAAATGGAAGTGGAAACCCTCTACTTCAAAGAATATACTCCTCAGGGATGTGGCACCATTGGAGGATTTCCATATGCCATGGAAGCTACTAAGTTAGTGGTCAAGTGTGCATGGAATTATAACTCAGAAACTAGAAGAGTGGAGAAGCATGGCAAGGTGTATGTAGATTTTTCAATTAAAGGCATCACCTCTGCATTTAATTTACCTGTAGGACCAAATGTGGTCAGATTGAGCCTAAGTAGTTTGGAAAAGGAATACAGTAGTAATGAGAAGAGGCCATAAGGGTCATGTACCAGTGGAGATCCAAGAGCAACACATACAAGGCTTCTGCTAAATTGCCAATATACTTGTTTAAATTTGATTTTGCTAAGGAATATCAGTATATGATGGTCATGCTTAGTAGAATGACAGGGAGACAACATGATGGAAACTTTGAAAATTAGATGTATGGAATTATTTGGATGGTGGAATATTCAGATGATAAGCCTCTCTGGGCTAAGATCATAAGTGACATTTTAGACCAAGGAATGAGAAGGCTGGGTGGCAAGATGCACATGTTTCATATGACTTCTTATGTTGTATATGTCTATGCCTTTAGAGGAATATTTAATGGGTTACAAATGGTAGCCAGGGTTGGAAATAATCTTGGTGATGTAAACATATGGGAACACTACCCACAGTTGAGAAGGAGGGAATCCCTCAAAAATTGTAAGATAGTGAATGACTCCTTTTCTATGCATCCAGTTAGAACCATGGAGGAGGATAGAACCAAAAGATTAAGTATGGAAGCCCAAGCTGTTATTTACAAATATGGGGCTTGGTTTATCTAGTTCCCTACATTTTCATACATCAGAATAGAAGTTTTTGAAGGGCAACCTGTCATGCTACCTATATACCCTAATGATAGGGTCATTCTGATGGAATTTGCTAGACAAATATTTACATCAGTGGAGGGTTGCATTGAGAAGAGAAAGATTCCACCTATGTTGTTTCCAATCTTTATTGGCTGGTATCTATGCCCCGACAGACAAAGTATCAAGGATGCCATAGTAGGATTAAATTTAATGCACTTGCATCCATTTTCAATAGCTAGGTCATATGACCCATATGGAAGAATGCATAAATAGCTAGGAAAGTAAATACATCAAAGGCACCTTGAAGATTATTGGTCTGATTGTGATAATGAAATAGAGGTTAGGAGGACTTACCAGAGGCTCATTCTCAACCAAATTCACTCCTTTGATTGCATACCAATGCCTATTCAACTACACAAAGATGATGGAAAGATTATGTCCAGTGAGTATGAGGACAAGAAAGTGTATAATGAAACAATATCAGCTCGTAATTTTACCCAACCTAAGGTAACTTGATTCAATCAAATAATGTAGAAGGTTATTCATCTGACCCAAAGTTGGGTAAGTGCTGAAGTCACTAAGTTGAAGATGAAGGTTGTAGCCCTTACTGTGGATAAAAAGAAGAAAAGAAAAGAATTATCTAAAGAAGAATATGATGACTTTCTCATTGAGAAGAGGAAATCCAATGGAGAAAGGCAGCCAGTGTTGGAGGAAAAGCAACAAGGTAAATACAAGAAGCCAACTCAAATACAAGGAGTAATAGTTAGGAGACTCCAACAAGAAGGGAGATGTGGCATCTACATCTGTAGCTGCATCACCTCATACCCCTGCCAAAAGAAAGAAAAAGGTCACAAAGATTGCCCCTATGATTATAGAGGAGGAGGAATTATTGGATGAGGAACCGTTAGAGGAGAAATAGTTGAATGAGGAACCTTTAGATGATGATTTGTTAATATCAAAGAAGAGGAAGAAGGTGCAACAGACACCACCCAAAAAGAAACAGAAAACTGCAATGAGAGAAAATGTGAATGTTGATCCTATTTTATTAAAGGGTGCAGGTGGTTTAGGTATCATGAAGAACCTAAAACATGAGGTTCCCATCCTAGAGATTATTCAATTTAAAATTGAGAAGACAGAAGAGTAGAGAGAAGAGGGACATAGGGCAAGAAAAGAGCCTCCTCTTCCACTCAATGATACTGTATACTTGTCAAATGATGAGATAGTTAGAGATGTTTCTGCTCAAAGACTAGAGACCTTAGTGGCTAATACAAAGATGACTCCTCATGGGACTCCTATGGTTTGGAAAGAAACTCATAAGGAGTAGGTAGAAATAGAGGAAATTGAAGAAGATGATCCCAAAGATGTAGCCCAGTAGATAGGATTGACAAATTTGGTTGATTAGGTAACTAACCCTGTAGTGATAGACTTGGCTTATCAAGGGGATGGAGATCAAAACAGAGATAGTGATCCACCTCTAGGGCCTGAGAGAGTGGAAATTAGTGTGCACGAAGAGGCTAATAAAGAGATACATGATCAAGATAAAGGGCAAAGCAAAGCACCTCCAGAACAAGAGAAGATAGAAATCAATGTAGAAAAGGAGGGTGATCAGGAGATGCCTAATAAAAGTGATAAACAGAATGAAAAGGTGCCTGATAAAATACAGATTAAGGTGATAACCCAACCCCAACAACAGAAAGAAAAATAGATGAAAAGAAATTGGAGAAAGACTTGGGCCTTGAAGAAGTAAATGCATCAAAAAGTGAAGAACATAGTTTGTCACTAGATGGTGGTTAGCCAGAGGAACTAGAGAATGTGGCCAAGGGTGATCAAGGTGATCCCCAAAATTAGAGTACACAATCTTCTCATGAATACCAAGTGCCACAAAATACACAAGATCAAAATATTTAAAAGCCACATGATAAATTGCAAGAGGAGGTGAATGAATAGAATGTAAATACACCACAAGAACCTCCCTTCAGCAAGAGACCCTCCAACAAGAGACACCTCATGAGAATGTGCATGAGGAATAACTAAGGAAAGAAGATTCAACACCAAGAGGAGAACATAATACAGAGTCTGGGGATGCTCAAAATAAGTAGATTGACCAACAAGGGCCAAGGGATGATGTTCCATACTTGCTACAACAAGAAATAAATCTACAACAGATTGCACCTAAGTTTGATGTTTCTACACTGTTTTCAACAAGTATGATGAAGCCAAAAAGGAAGGCAAGACCAACCTCTGCAATAAGGAGAGATCCTACCACTAGTAGGAGGACAGCTCAGGTAGCATTGCTAATGGTAGATAAGGAGAAAGGCAAAATAAGTATTGATGACTTTCAAATAATTGATATTGATCTTGGTTTCATTGTTGAGGAGCAGGGGGGCCAAGAGGCCAAGGATAGCATTGATTTCTTGTTGAAAATCATAAAGAAAGAGAAGGATAAGAATAAACAACATAAGGAGCACATTGCTCATTTACATTCATTATAAAAGGGTTAATTTACCCTAAGCATACACCACTTAGCATAGCCACCCCACTCACTATCATATCTCAAGAGGAGATAACGGGGTTGGACCTCATGAAACATAAGGCTCACCTGGTGGATAATTGGTTTGTCTCTTTTATTTTTGAAGAAAAAAAGGTAGTTAAAACCTCTCTCTCAAATTGGAATTCTCTTGGTACTTTGAGAAGTAAAGTAGATAAGCTACAAGATGAGGTGGGGAGAAGGTCCTTTAAGTTAGAAAAACATCTGGATGCCTTAGGTGAAATAAGGAGGATAGACATGAAAATACTTATGGATAATAAAGTACTAGATAATAACACTGCACAATTGCTAGATATTTGGTGTGAAGACACTAGATTTGAATGTGATATCTTGAGGAGATGTAGTAGCAAGATCAGAAATATAAGTGTTAAACTACATCATCTCATGGCAGAAGAAATAAATACCCTGGAGGCTTTAGAGGACAAAGTAGAAGGAAAAATAGAAAATCAGGATTCTAATTTTGCTGTCCAAGCCTTCCACAATAACTTCAAGCAAGTAGCTAATGACCCTCTTCATCACTTGACAGAGGATGTGATAAATAAGGCCATGAGAATGAAAGCTAAAGTGGAGATATACAATGAGACATTAAATAGCACGAAGAGAAAATGGAATTCTCTTCAAGCACAATTTCACTCTCATAAACATGTTGTAGTAAAGGCTAGAGTCCAAGATGGAGGGCAAATTGAGGAAATAGTACATGCCTATGAATCTGTCAGAGCAATAATCAGCGTACATATAAGGCATGACCCTGAAGGTAATGAAGATAATAATGATGAAGATGAAGATGAAGATGAAGATGAAGATGCAAATGAAGAAGAAGGAGAAGAAGAAGATGAAGAAGAAGAAGAGGATAAAGAGTAAGTACAGATACATGATGACAGAGTCATGCATAATTAGATAACATAAATGATCAAATTTTACCAGATGGTTGCCAGTTGGCAACTTGTGCCATGTCTATAGGTGTTGACCCAGTCAAGGAAGGGATATTGAACATTAATCTAGATAGGCAAATCTTGAGCATTGATTAGTTGTAACTGCCTCCTCTCCTTATTCTAAAAAAGGAGATGGAGTGCACATTGTAGATTATTGGAAAATTAATTGAAGTTAGATTGCTAAAAGTTGTTGAAGACTAATTTCAAAGCTGATTGCAAATGTACATGTCTTTTGTTTACCAAATGAAAGTGAAGATCTGATTACATATCATTGTAAATCTTGAGTAATCTTTTGAATGTCATATGGATATCTCACTGTGATGTGCTGTGTCCCTTGGAGTGCATGTCAATTTGTGGATATTGTTGTCATTCTTTTTCTTGAAGTTTGCATCAACTGTAGCTAGCTGTGGAACATCCTAGTGAACCTATGGTCTGATTCTCTTCCTTTCATGAAAGTATCTGGAATGTATGTGAACCAATAGATGAAGAGTCATTAAATTTAGTTAAGATTAGAAAGCATTTATCTCAATTTGTTTAATTTCATTACAAATCACCTTCACAATTGCAAATACATAGATAATTCTAAGAAAATACATAAAATATACAGACATCCTAAAGGAAATTGAACATCCATAGCATATTTGAGTAAAATCTGCATGTGAAATTGATAATCTCATGCAAATATACTTAAATAACAACAGTAATTATACAAATATCAACTTAAAGGCACATTATTTACATAAATTCATAAGTGCAAAAGTATAATTAGTTCATGACAGTTGATGTTCAGAAGAATTGATCAAACTTATAAATATGATCATCATCTATCGAATACAGTGGAAATAACCTTGTTTATGAAGTAAATTTATAGGAAGCAAGTGTATAACCAGATGTTTAGACATCAATTCATAGTACAGGATAGTGTAAGGCCCCTTGAATCGAAAACAACATAGCACATCAACCTCTGAGTAACATCAAATGATCATGACCTGATCAATGGAGCCTTGGAGTCATTAGTTTGTTCCAAATTGATCATACTTTTCAAGATAATAAAGGTTTATTGTGGAAATTTTTATGTGTGTTGTTATGACTAACAATCATTATCAACGGTACTTTACTCATGTCATCTACCTCAGAAGGAGATTTTTGACAATTATTAACAAATAACTTTGTCCCCAAAGAAATAGGAACACACAATGGTCTACAATCTGCCATGGTGAATCTATCCAACATGGTCTTCACATACTTACTCTGGCTTAACCAAAGTTTTATGTGAGCTCTGTCTCTTTTGATTTCCATTCCTAGAATGTACTTGGTTGCCCCTAAGTTTTTCATCTCAAACTGTGTTGACAACTAAGACTTCAAATCAGAAATCATATTCTTACCATTCCTAATTAACAACATATCATCAACATACAATGAAATAATAAGAATGTGATTATTGTCAAATTTGTAATACACACAATGATCTGATTTCAACCTCATAAATCTAATCGACAATACAAAGGCATCAAATTTCATGTACCACATCCTAGGAGATTACTTCAAACAGTACAAAGACTTCTTTAACTTGCAAACCAAATTTTCTTTACCTCTTTCTATGTAATGCTCTAGTTGTGACATATAAATCTCTTCCTCCAAATCACCATGAAGGAATGTTGTCTTCACATCCATCTACTCCACCTCTAAGTCATAAGTTGCTGCAAGAGATAATAGGAACCAAATAGATGTGAGCTTTGCAACTAGAGAAAATTTCACCATAAACAATTCCCTCCACTTGTGAGTACCCCTTCGCAACCAATCTAGTCTTGTACTTTTAAACACTGCCATCTACACCAAATTTCTTCTTGAACACACATTTACAACCAACAGGTTTCCATCCTTCAGGAAAAGGCACCAAGTCCCAAGTTTTATTCTTCTCCAAAGAAGCCATCTCATCTTCCATGGCCTCCTTCTAGCAACTTGCATCTTTCATGCCCATAGCCTCTGTCATAGTTCTAGGCTCATTAGTGTTAGTAAGCAAGGCAAAAGCACAACTAGAATCAAGAAATGAATAACCAAACCTATTAGGTTGCTTCTTTGTTCATGTAGACCTCCTCAAAGGTTGAGGTTGATGTTCTACTTCTTCTTCTAAACTTTTGAAGCTGCTAGAGCTCTCCTCATCATCAAGTCTCACAGGGTCTATCAGTTCAGTCTTCTTAGGGGTAGAATAAAACTAAACCACACCCTCTTTCTTTTCTTTCTCTTCTGGCTGTATTACAATGGAAGAAGGTGTTAGCTCTTTGAAAATAACACTTCTACTATACAACACTTTTTCAGCCACATGATCCCAAAGCTTGTATCCTTTCACACTGACACCATAGCCAATGAAGATATACTTAACATCCTTGTTCTCCAATTTTGACCTCTTCTCCCTAGGCACATGAGCATATGCCTCACAACCAAAAACATGAAGATGTATTATTGAAGGATTCTTACCAGACCACACCTCCATGGTTGTCTTACCAACAAGAGCTGATGTAGGAGACCTATTTACCAGGTAGCAAGAAGTGGCAACAACTTCAGCCTAAAACTTCTATTCTAGGCCAGCTCCACTAAGCATACTCCTAGCTTTCTCCATCACTGTCTTGTTCATCCTTTCTACAACTCCATTTTGTTGTGGGGTGTATGGAGTTGTCTTATGTCTTTCAATCCCATGTTCTCTACATAACTTATTGAATTCTATGGAATAGAACTCATCACTATTGTCAGTTCTCAAACACTTAATCTTTTTACTACTCTGATTCTCAACAAAAACTTTAAACTCTTTGAACAAAATAAAGACTTCAGATTTTCTTCTGAGAAAATAAATCCATGTCCTTCTACTGTAATCATCTATGAAAGATACAAAATATACAGATTTAGAGATCAAAGGAACACTAATTGGACTAAACACATCAGAATGAATAAGATCCAACACACCAGAAGACTTGTGTGAACTAGAGTAAAACTGAACACAGTTTTGCTTTCCATATATACAATGTTCACAAAAGTTAAACTTGAGATTACAATCATTTAACCCATCAACAAGGTTTTTATTTTTCAGGGTTCTAAAACCCTTCTCACCAATGTGGCCAAGTCTCTTATGCCATAACAATGTCTTCTTAGTAGGAATTTTGACTTCCAAAGCATGAGCACTCTTAGGCACCCAAAATGCACTACCATTAGAATTTGATACAACATATCTTTTCACTGCTGGTTTCAATGGTGGGGATGAAGTGACTGCAGGCCTTTTCTTCAAGTCAAAAGAATTATTGCATTGTGAAATGCATGCCTCTAGCTGAAACAAAGTACCTATCCGAGTACCCTTCACAAGCACCATAGCTACTCTACTCAACTTGCATCCTTCTTTTGGAAAGACAACATGCACACCTGCATCATTCAATTTACTTACAGAGAGCAGGTTCCATACCAAGCCTAGGATGTGCATGACCCCAGAGATCCCCTTAACTCATCTGTTAGGGAATCAAATTGAGACTCTTCCACAACTAACAATCTTCAGATGAGAATCATCACTAGGTACACTCTTCCACCATCGAACTCTTCATACTTTGTAAACTAGTCTCGATGCAAGTTCATGTGGAAAGATGCACTGGAATCAATCAGCCACACATCATCAAATGCATGGGTGGCCAAGGCTATGATGAAAGCATCACCATCATCTTGTGACTTGTCAAAATCTGAATCTGCGACATTCTTCTTCTTTTTCTTCTTCTCCTCTTTTCATTCCTTTCAGAAATGCCCAGATTTACCACAATTCCAATAAACAGCCTTGGACTTTCCAGGAGATTTGGATCTCCCACGGGATTTGGATCTACCCTTCTCAACTTTCTTGTCCTTCTTTTTCCCTTTCTCCTTGGGTCTTCCATGAACCGCAAGAGCCTCTTTGGCTCACTCGGATGCCTTTCTCTACATCTCTTCAGATAACAATGAAGACAATACCTCATCCATCTTGAAGGTGGTTGTAGTGCTCAATGGCCATTACAAGATGATCCCACAAATCTAGAAAAGAACAATGCAAGGTCATACATCAATCCTCCTCCTCCAATTTCACACCCATGGATGTCAACTATGCAACTATCATGTTGAAAGCATTCATATGGTCTGCAACAGATCCTCCATCTTCCATCTTTAGAGAAAACAACTTCTTCTTTTGGAAAAGCTTGTTCACTAGGGACTTGGCTTGATAAACATCTCCCAGCTTTTTCCAAAGTTCTTTCGTAGTCTTCTCCTCATGGACATTTAATAGGACAGAGTCAGCTAGATAGAGTCTTAAGAGACCCTTAGCCTTCCGATCTTTGAGATTGCAATTAGCTTGTGGAGTTGCCATAGGTTTTGTACCATTAATGGTTTCCTATAGGTCTCAATCAACAAGCATATCTTCCATCTTAAGTTTCCATAACTCAAAATTGGTGTCGTTAAACTTCTCCACCTCTACTCTTCTGGTTGTGCCTTCCATCTCCTTCCTGCAACAAGATTTTAGAATACTTTGCATAGACTCCCACTCAATCTAAGATCAGCTCAAAAAACCCATACCCAGTAGCTAGAAACAAAACTAGCCAGGCTCTGATACCAACTAAAAGGAAGCTAGGTGTGTGGAAAACACTTCTTATGCTAATCTAATGAGGGAAGTAGTATGCAAATTCAAATTAACCTTTACAATTCAGTGTTATTAAGACAATAACTAAGATATTGCAGCAATATACATGCACATAGAATGTAGACAGGAGAGAGAGAGAGAGAGAAGATATGCGTGGTTAAAACCCTTATGGGTGAAAAATCCCACACTCTAAATCCTACACAATGTATTATCAAACAAAGAATGTTTACAACACACTTGCAATGCAAGTCTTTATAGGAGTCTTCGACACTCATATCTAGAGATATTCCAGCAGCATAATAGTACCTATCAAATCAACTATGCATCTCCAACTCCAAGCACCTATATATAAAGAGAAGTAGTATGAATGGAGGTAGCTTCTAGAGCAAGTCACACAAGGAACTTGTCCTAATCAATGTGGCCCAATTTCCAAGGCCATAAAACATGTGTATGACACTTGTAAGAGATTCTCTTTCATCCCTTACAACCCCCCAACTTGGGCACCCCAAATTTGCCCAATTAAGGTATGACAGATGCTCTTACAATGTCATAGAATCTGTCATCTATGACAACTCTTATAGATGTAAGAGAATTTGACATAACTGACTATTAATACCAGATTCTCTTACAACCTTGTCATAGTCAAACTTGGGCACCTACTTCATCCATGCAAGATGCTTTCAGACACTTGTCTTCACCTATGAGAGGAACCTCCTACAATAATATAATGAAAAATGCACAAAATAACAGAAATAGTAGAAACACAGAAGGAATTTATTGATTGCAGGCCACTTCAAGGGGGCAACCTCCTTTAAGCAAGCTCAATACAATAAATTCATGGATGCCTTCATTGGCCTCAACACGTACTTATATACTAAGTATAATCTAAACAACTATTACTTCCCATGACTGTGGGATAATACAATATACTAAAGGGACGACTTACAAAGCATATGCGTCCAAAAATAATATACTAACAAAGTAAAGAGAAGAGTTAAACACGGGTTCCTAACATCCCCTCCCTCTTAGAAGAGATTTGTCCTCAAAGCTTAAGATGTGGAAATTGTTGTTGAATCTGAAGTAGTGGTTCCCATGTAGCATCCTCTGGTTGCATGCTGTGCCACTGAATTAATACCTCTGTGATGGATCGAGAGTGAAGATAACAAGTGCACCTATTGAGGATTGTCTTTGGCTCAAAAATGATGGATCCTTAATTATCCAATTCTGGTAAAATAGTTTGTCCTCTGATGTTGGTACCAAGAACTTTCTTTAGACAAGATACATGAAATACTGGATGAACGTGGGAAGGAGGAAGCTCCAATTTATAAGCAACTGACCCAATCTTCTAAAGAACCTTATATGGCCCATAGAACTTTGGTCTAGCTTATGACACCTTTTGAGTTTTAGGGATGATTTCTTGTATAGTTGTAGATGAAGAAAAACCATATCACCTACTTGAAAAGTGCGCTTAGAATGGTGTTGATCATCTTGTTGTTTCATTCAATTTCTTGCCATGTGAAGATTGTCCTACAAGATGTGAAGAATCTAATCCTAGGTTCGGAGAACCATGTTGACTTCCTGAACTAGTGAACTACTGGGGGTGTATGGAAGGAGTATTGGTAGTGCCTGACCATAGACTGCTTCATATGGGTTCATTTTAAATGTAGTGTGGTAGGAGGTATTGTACCACCATTCAGCGAGAGGGAGCCACTTTGCCCACTGATGCTGTTGTTCTAAGGTGAAGCAACAAAGATAAGTTTCCAAACATTTGTTGATAATTTTAGTCTGACCATCTGTTTGTGGGTGATACCCCAAACTCATCTTTAGTTTGGTGCCAATGTGTCGAAATAGTTCTATCTAAAAATGACTGGTGAAAGTTGCATCACAATCTAAGATGATGAAAGAAGGGATGCCATGAAGATAGAAGATCTGGTCCATGAAAATTTGTGTGACTGAGAAGGCGGTATACGGATGGCTGAGGGCACAAAAATGACTATATTTAGAGGGGTGATCAACCACAATCAAGATCACTATCTTCCCTCTAGATTTTGTGAGCCCCTTAATGAAATCTATAGAAATATCTGTCCAAATCCATGTAGGGATGGGCAATGGTTCAAGCAATCTAGAAAGGAGTGTCATTTCACCCTTCTTGCATGGGCAAGTATCACATTCATCCACCATCTATTGAATTGTCCTTTTCATTCCCTTCCAAAAGAAGTTATGCCATGCCCACTCATAAGTTTTGAGGAACCCAGAGTGCCCTACCGATGGAGAAGCATGGAGTTCATAGAAGATAGCCTGCTGAAGATCTGTGCTTTGGGGAAGCACTAGATGACCCTTATATCTCAAAGAGGCACCATCCCAAGAGTAATGTGGTACAACAAAAGGGTTATTGACCAACTGTTGAATGATTTGAGATAATGAAGAGTCATTGACATAGCCCTATTGAACAAACTCTAACCAATTTGGTATAGGCATAGAAATAGCTGAAAGAGAAGCTTGGTCATCAAATGTGTGAGAAAGAACATCTGCCACAATATTGTCCTTACCCTTCTTGTAAGTGATCTCATAGTTATAACCCATGAGTTTGCTAACCCATTTCTGTTGTACTGGGGAGGAGACTTGTTATTCCAAGAAATATTTCAGACTTTGGTGATCAATCTTGATGTAGAAATGATTCCCTAGTAGGTATGGCCACCACTTCTATACTGCATGCAAAATATCCATCATTTCCTTCTCATATGTAGAGAGTACTAAATTCTTGCCAGAAAGGGCTTTACTAGTGAACACAATGGGATGTTCATCTTGAAGGAGAACATCACCAAGTCCATTTCTACAAGCATCACTCTCAATAGTGAAGGTCTTGGTAAAATATCGCATAGCTAGAATAGGTGTAGTACACATAGCTTCTTTTAGATTTTCAAATGCACACTCAGCAGCATGTGTCCATGTAAAAGCATCCTTTTCCAACATAGCTATTAATGGAGCTGCAATCTTCTCGTAATCCTTGACAAACTTGTGATAGTAGCCAGTCGGCCCCAAAAAACCATAGAGGCTCTTGAGTGTTTAAGGATGCGACCAATTTTTCATGGCATCTATTTTTGCAAGATCCACTTGAACCCCTTGGGCTGAAACAATATGCCCAAGAAACTCCACTTCTTCCTAGCTGAAAACACATTTAGATGATTTTGCAAAAAGATGATGATTAGAGAGAAGTTGCAATACGAGATCCAGATGTTGGAGATGCTCAACCCATGTTTTACTATAGATGAGGATATCATCGAAGAAGACTAGAATGAATTTCTACAGGTAGGGACAAAATATTTTATTCATCAATGATTGGAATGTTGAAGGAGCATTAGTGAGACCAAAGGGCATGACCAAAAACTCATAGTGGCCATCATGCGTATGAAAATCTGTTTTAGGGATATCATCCTCATGAACCCGAATTTGGTGATACCCAGAATGAAGATCCAACTTGGAAAAAAAATGAGCGCCATGAAGGTCATCAACAATAGGAATCAAAAACTTGTCCTTGATTGTGATGTGATTAAGTGCTCGAAAGTCAATGCAGAGGTGCCATGACCCATCTTTTTTCTGGACAAGAAGAATTGGTGAAGAAAAGGAACTAGTACTAGGGCGAATAATACCTTGCTTCAGTAAGTCTCAAATGAGCATCTCAATCTCTGTCTTTTGGTGAAATGGGTAGAGGTAGGGCTTGATGTTGGGAGGAACGCTGCTAGGAAGGAGCTAAATACGGTGGTCCTCTGGTTGTGAAGGTGGCAATCCTACTGGTTTGGCAAAGACACATGCATACCTATCCAAAATTCATTGTAGATCCGAAGGAGTAGAGGAGACCGTTGATGGTTGCATCTGAATGGAATGGAGCTAAGTAATGACACCATGTGAATTCTTCTTAAGAAGCTTTTCCATGTGATGTGAACTTATGATGCTAAGAGACCCTGGTTGTAAGCCCTTCAATGTGTGTTTTTGTCCATTGTCTCAAAACTACATCCAAAGTTCAACAAAATCCTATAAGATGGGTCCAAGTGTGTGTAACCATTGGGTGCCCAAAACAACATCACATCCGCCTAAGGGCAAGGCAAATATGTCAGAGTGCATATTATAATCTCCAATAGAGATATGCACATTACGACACTTCCCTTTGCAAGGTAATGTGCCCCCATTGGCAATCATGACTTCAAAGCTGGAGCAAAGATGGATAAAATAATCAGCCTGTTTGGCGATCTGAGAGTCAATGAAGTTATGAGTGCTACTAGAATCAATGAGTATTGTAAGAGGGAGCTTCTTGAAGTAACCCTTGACCTGCATGGTTTGTGGGGTGGTGACTCCTGCTAAAGCATGGAGAGAGATCTCTGGGTGGTCTTCCTAAGAAGTAGGGTCAATAAGTGGCTGCTGAGTTGCGACCTGATCATCTACTATACCTGAGCATCTTCATAAACTTCAGTTACAAGCGGAGAATCCACATCCAAGAGATAGATCTTTTGCTCAACACATCTATGTCCCTGAGTGAATTTCTCATAACAATTATAACAAAGCCCTTTTTCTCTATGTGTCTGCATCTCCGCTTTAGTCAAATGCTTGATAGGAGTTGTTCTAGGAGCTGGTGTGATTGGAGGTATTTGGGAAACCATATTTCTAAATGGAACAAAATTAGATTTGGATCACTGTTGAGCTATGATCTTGTCCTCTGCCAACTTAACCAACCCTAGGGCTTCCATCATTGTGCTGGGATGGAACATTTTAACCTCAGATCAAATTGCATCCTTCAAACCACTGACAAAACAACTCCTGAAGAATTCATAAGACAATCCCTCTATGTGATTGGCTAGTTTTTCAAATTCTATCTAATATTCTCTCACAGTGCCTGTTTGGTGAAGTTTAGTGAGTGCTCCTGTGAAGTCATCAAAAGCACTAGGGCCAAATCATTGCAAAATGAGTTTGAAAAAATCTATCCATTTTGGCTCTTCATGAGCCTTGATGTACCAACGAAACCATTGAAGGGCTTCATGTTCCAAATGAAAGGATGCAAGTGGGACTTTGTTGACATCAAAAGTATTATGCAGACTAAAATATTGTTCTATCTAGTATATCCATCTAGTTAGATCATCACCATTGAAGTGAGGAAAATCAAGCTTTGGCCCATGAAAATTGATGGAAGAAGAGAATCCAGTGTCTGCAAAAGACTCTAGCTGTTGTCTATTGTTCATGGCTAAATGCTGAAGATTGAGGCTGAGAATTTTTTTTATCTAGATCTTAGAGTTTGGTCTTGAGGGATGCAAGTTCATCCTCCATGTTTTTTTCTCCTATGCAGGTGACAACCATAATCAGGGTTTTTTTTTAGGGAATGGGTAGAAAAACAAAAATAGAAACTTTTTTAGTAAAGGAAAATTTGGATTTGGGAAAAACTCTGATGGGTAATTGGGGTTTGACTAGGTTTTGAACACTTTCTGAGGGAAAGGGAAGTAGAAAGTGGGGATTTCAAAAGTGGGGTGAAAGAATGGAAAAATTTGTCCAAGAGGGACAAAGGAGCAGAAATCTAAAATGAACACTGTGGTAAAATTTGAAGGCTATTGGGAGAGAATCGAAGAAGTTATGGCAAACCCTAAAAATAGACAAATGTGGGATTTTTGACTTTGATAAGTGGAATTTGGGATAGGTTCCTCAAGGAAGAAAATATGTAGAATGAAATTTTAGGGGTTCCAGTGAATTTTGAGAGGAAACAAAGCTAAAGCAAGGAAGATATGGCGAAAAAATAGAATTTTTTTACATTTTTTTTTTTGGAAATGATCTACCAATTGCTCTAGATGGATTCAATATGCGATTTGCTAGCTATCAATGGATATGGGCCCAAGTATGTTTAGCTTCCTAAAGGTTTAGGGAAGGCACTCAGCCACCAATGCTGTCTAACAGCTTACGTATTGGGGTAGTACCCCTCACTCCACGGCTTAGGTAAAACTGATAACCACTTTGCCACAAACTATGGCTCTTGGTTTACCTCATGGATGGGAACTAGCCAATCAGGTAGGGGCTATTGCCCTTTTCGCTAGAAGGTCCTTTCAATGGGCCAGGTACTTCGGGGTTCCTGTGGTACTCCTCACAATGAGTTTTAGGGTTATGCCCAAGCACTTCCCACGGTTAAGTGGAAAGGGATATTCCCTGATCTAAACCTACAATTGAAATGAACAATATAGATGTGAAAAAGAAAGAACTACTAGAATAATCACAACGCTTGGAGGCCACTGCGCAAAAAAAAAAATTACCAGAAATTCCACCCAGCGAGCCCAAGAAAGCACTCTAATACCAGATGAGAGGAACCTCTTGCAACAATATAATGAAAAATGCACGAAATAATAGAAATAGCAAAAATGTAGAAGGAATTTATTGATCATAGGCCACTTCGAGGGGGCAACGTCCTTTGAGCAAGCTCAATACAATAAATTCATGGATGCCTTCATTGGCCCCAACACATACTTATATACTAAGTCTAATCTAAACAACTATTACTTCCCATGAATGTGGGATAATACAATATACTCACGGGACAACTTACAAAGCATATGCATCCAAAAGTAATAAACTAACAAAGTAAAGAGAAGGGTTAAACATGGGTTCCTAACAACCTATCATAGAATCTTCTATTTCTGGCTCTTACATGTGATAGATTCTATCATAGGAATCTGTCATAACTCTTACATGTCATAAACCTCTTACAACACCCAAAAGATGCTGACACATGTCAAAACTCTTCTACCACAAAGTGGGATGCCTATCTCCTTATATGAGGGCAAAAATACATGTGGTCACCTTCCATGTAGGGTGACACATCACCATGCCAACTCCCACAAAGTGACAAAATAGGATTGCATCCAAATTACAATAATAGGAAAAAAACAAATACAATTAGATAATAAATACTAGAAACTTGTAAAGGTTGAGACACCTTAATTCCCAACAAGTACTACAAAACAATATGCTCCATAATAATACTCAGCCTGTCTACCCTCCTCTAGGAGCTGACTCTGTGCCTACTGCAACTGTCCCTATAGCTATGTGATCTAATTCTAAAACTATGTAAAAACTAGACCCATGCTAGTACTAGACACAACCCCCTATAAACTCACCACCTAGGCCTCTACCTACTGAGCCCTAGCCTCTACAATCTATTACAGAGCTCACTTCGAATCCCACTCACTAGTCAAAGTAGCCACTTGAGCCTGAGCCTATACTAGCTATGCATGGGGTGCACTAACCTAACCATCTGATCTATCTAATAATGCAGCTACCCCTCGAAGCTACACAAGCTCCTGCTGATGTCTCTACACCGTATCCTCCAAGCTAGCTAACTAACCTTAGAGAGTCCCCACCTCCTCCTCATTATCTACACTGGTGTGCCTGCCTGATGTGTATCCTCTTGGAGCTAGCTTTGGCCCTACCCCTGAGCTACTGGCCTCTGCCCTACCAATCCCTGAAAATGTTATGGAAGCCTCTGGAATATCCTATTGATATGTCCTCTCCCTCACCTATAGATCAGATGTCTGCTATACTGAGGTAGCCCTTGATCCCTGCTACTATAAGGGTGCCCTTGGGGGTGGCATCAATCCCCTATCCACTCCCTATGCCCACTGGATAGGTAGTCTTTGCCTAGGACCCTATTGTTAGGGTGCTCACGGCCCCTGCACCTACCCTATCTATACCTGTTGTACATGTATCTATTGCTACTACTATGGAGCCCACTTTCTGGGCCTCACTACCTGCTGCCCTCCCTACCCCTATTGTACAGGAACCTATGCCTAAGACAGCACCAAATGCTGTGCCTACTACATCTCTAATAGTGGTATGAGTTGCCGTCCACCTCTCCCTCTACCTCGCCCTCTCGCTGCCATCGTCTACTCATAGGCTGCTACAACCAACATCTCCATAGGATCATCCTCATCTCCCTCAACCTCCTCAACCACTAGCTCCTCCTCCACTATATCTCCCTCTTTCTCTACCTCCACAGTCACGTCAAGATCCTTGATCAGATCCATCATATGGGTCAGCCATCATGTTGCCCACCACTGATCATACACAGGTGTAGTCCACGCATCCGCCACCCTGCTCCCGCAATCCCACTACTAGGGATGTAACGCTGCAAAATCAGCTATCACCACCTATAGCACTATGGTTGGTGGCCATCTCACATCTTGAGGTGTCCAAGCAAATATTGCCATCCCCTGAGGAACATCCTACCACAAGCCAAACTGATGCATAACCCATGAAGGAAGATACATGTTGATGGTATGATCACCCCAACCCATCAAATAACATGGCTAGAAGGTATAAGGCATATGCACATCATCATCTGGCCATAGCTCTACTCTAATATATGGCTGCCATGTAACCAAAATTAGATCAACAAGCACCCACCGCTAGTAACACAACTGACCAACATCAGAGTACTTGATGGGCTATCAGTATAAAAACACAAAGGCGTCAAACTATCGTAAAAAAAATGCCCCCTATGGCCTAGTAATTGCAATGTGCTCAAATGCCCACACATGTAGCAGTGTGACCCCAGCCGATAATGTTGAATCATACTAATAAACCACATTATACATCTCATGATACAACTGTCCCAACATGGATGGCCCCCATACATAAACCATCTCATCTTGCACCATCCCCTCTATCATCTCCCCCCATCCCACTGGAAAGCCTCGACCCCGCTGATCCAACATCACCATGCCTCCAATCAATGCACAAAGAAACAAGGTAAGATGGTCTACCCCTGTTGCTAAAGTCTAGTTGTAACTCATCTCTCATCTGTCATATGACAACTCTAGCTAGCCTAGGGCAAACACTCTACCTAAGGCTACCCATCCTCTCCTCGTATGATATACCACTCGTGCTCCATGAATCTATAGCTTGAGGATGCGATAAACATCCTCAAGGTTGATGGTAATCTCCCCTATCGACAGGAGAAAGGTACACCTCTCAGGTCAAAACTGCTCCATAATAGCTATCATCAATGCATTATGTGCTCATAAGACATGCATGTCTAATACTATTAGAAACCCCAATCTCACTAATTGAGCCCATGTGGCTCCATCAAACCCATCTAATAACTGCATCATAGCAGGGATACATTGCTCTCGTGATCCTATGATCAATCTTAGAACCACCTGCATCCACCAAATGTGAGTCAAAAAACTTACATTTTCTTCCAAATTAGCTATTCAACACTAGTTTTCCCTCTTTTTGTAGCCAAATTTCATTTGGTGCCAATCTTCTTTGCTATTGCACCAATCCTTAGGATGGCGCTACCATTTCCCTGGATGGCACCATTTCAGATAATGACGTCGCTCCCTCTCAAAAGGGCACCATTCTAGAGAATAGCACCACTTCCCATTCATTTGGCACCAATTCGGTGCGTCCCTAGAACTTACCACGATTTGGGCACCATTCTATGGAATGGCACTACGCTACCAAATGGCACCCATCAGCATGATGGTGCCATGATCTATGGAGGCACCAATCGGCATGATAATGCCACAAAAACCCTCATTTGGCACCAAGTCACGCCTGAAACCCTAGGGCACAACTTTGTGCCAATCCGCTACATTGTGCCAAAGCATTTAGCTTTGGCACCAATTTTCACCATTTCCCTCAATCCGGATGGCAACAGTCCAGAGAAAGGTGCCAATCTGAGCTTATTTTGTGCCAATCGGTCTCCCGATAGCACCAAACCCTAAACCCATTTGCTGATGCAAAATAATGTGACAAAGAAAAAAATGACAAAGCTAGGATAGTCTGCCTACCTAGTCACCAACCTCTACTAATCTCTTGTAGGAACAAACTTGCTTAGACAAGTGCTCAAAGTGTGGGAAAAGTGGGTTTGCGTTTGCCATCATCTTCTTCTCCTTCATCCAAGTGGCTCAATGAGTGTAAATGTGGAACTTTAGGGCCCACTTTTTATATTTTTAGAAAGCCATGTCATCCTCCAACACACTTTTTCCTCCCCAGGGTGCAGATCATAACCTTTTTCGCCTGTTTTTCTTCCTCTCAACCTATTTTTCTATCCTCTATCCATTTTTCACCTCAGTTTCTTTCTTTCGAGAGATCACCCAAAAAAAGGTATTTTTTCACCCAACCTCTCAAGGGGGCGTCCCTCATCTATTCCATTCCTTCTCAGCAGCTGGGGCACTTTTCTTTAACTTGACACCATTTCCCTGCTAGGTCATGACGCCATGTCAAAGAGGGGCAAATGTAGACACCTGAAAATGTCTTCACCACTTAACCAACCTCTGATATCACCAATATCACCAATTACCCTTCCAATTGATTAATTAAATTTTTATTTAATCAATTAATTCATCCCAACACCTGACTATTCATCATTTTCCCTTTAAATTGAATTAATTTAATTAATTCAATAGTTCCCCCTTTACTAACATTAGCCCAATTAATTAAATAAATGTGCAAATATTTATTTGATTAATTCACCCCTTCCATAAATCCTAATTAATTGAAAAAATCATGTTTATTTAATTAATTCAACCTACTAATCCACCTATCCCTACTCTAGTTGATTAAATATCTATTATTTAATTAGCTAGTCTAACCTACATGACCCTAGACCTAGGATTAATTAAATTAAGCATTATTTACTTAATCTTAACCCCTAATTAACCCATCCACTAATTTACTATAGCCATATTAATTAAACTAATCACCTTGATTAGTTTGGTCAAACCTTGTTTAACACTCCTCCCCACATCCCACAAATAAAAAAAATGATATTTATGCCACATAAAACAATTTTTTATACACACTTGTCATAAACTTCATTAATAACCTATTACACCCCTTTCACATGTCATAACTCATTAATTGGAGCTCTTCCCAAAATGAAATTTTAATTCATTTTTAATCCTTCACTCTTCCCCATGTGAATTTTTAATTTAAATCTAATCAATCTCACCTAACCTCATTTAATTCACTTCCCTTCCCAAGATGAATTAAAAATTCATCTTTATTATCATCCCTCTATTTCCCATGATTGAATCTAAGCCCTCCACCTCACATTCATCCTCATCCATTGATCTCCCAAATGAATCTCAACCCTTGGATCAAATCTCCCTCCAAAAAGCCTATAAATACACCATCATCCAAGCCATTTGAGTATTGTTATCATGCCAAAATCTCTCCATTCTCCATCATTGTGAGCTAGGATTCTAGTGATTTGCATATTAGTTTTGAGAGTATTTCACATAGGAATCATGGGTAAAGTAAAAGCCTAAGGGCGCAAGGCTCTCCACCTTAGCTAGGATTTTGGATTTCATCTTCAAGATATAACTTGTGTTTTTCATTGCATTTCTTTATGTTTTATCTTCATATTGATTCTTTAACCTCATATATATATATATATATATTATAACAATACCAAAAAATAGAGGCTCATTGCCTTAGGGCTCATGCTCACTACAAATGTTGAGGCTCACTGCCAAGGGGTGGCTCACTTCCAAGGATTGGTGAACTGATTTGATAGCATCTACTCCATGCTTGGGTTCAGTTCAATTGAAGCACAGTATAACTTCTCTGCTCTCCTCTTTTTACACCTTCACACTTATCTTTTCATTTTCACACTTAGATGTGTTTTTGTACCTACTTTACATGCTTTTATATAATTCATCGACCTTGGAATGTACATCAAGGTTGGCATTACATTCATCAACCATTGGAACAACCTCCAAGGTCAGCATTACAAACATACATGGAAAATAGGTCTAGACCTAAACAAAACTAGCTAAGGAAGAGATGTATGCGGATCATGTTATGCCTTAGCTGGGACTCAAATGCAATCTTCCATTCCACAACACACTTTCACAATCTTCAATGCATCTCTGCAAGTAGTGAAAACAACCAAGTTAGCCAACACTGTTGTTAACACTAAGTCTTCTAGGAACAGTCTTCACCCATGATCCAAATTTCTCTTTGCGGACCAATCCAAAGGTAGGAACACGATTAGGAGACATCCACAAGCACATTGTAATTGTTACATCAGAAATTTTCCTTCTATATGGAATGGTACAATTTCCCTCAGTTTAGCTCCTTGCCTTTGGTGACCTCTTAACATCCTTGTTTTTGGCCTTCCCGAAACCCTGATTCGCTAGTCTCTAGTAGTGAAATGTTCATTTTCTAAGATAACTATTGATGGAACCCAAAAAGAGAATTTAGGTTATGGGTGCCTAGGACCCCCTAGATGCAGATCCAATCAGAAAATGGAGGACTAGACTTAGGCGTGTGTGCCCTAGTCCCCCATTTTTTGGGATTTAAATCTTGGCGGGGTGTTGGCTCCCGTCATGCACCTTGGGTTTCCGTTTTCAAATTTTTGTTTTCACACGATATGAAGACTTTATTTCAAAATTTGAATTTCCCTAAAGTTAGATATAAAAAGACATTTGGAAATCATTTCATCACACACAATCTTTATGCAAGCTTGATGCCAAAACACTGCTAAAATTGTCATTGAAGATCAGTGACTTGTTGAAGCTCTTGAAAGTTGTTTGAATTTGCTATCATGGAGACAATGGAGGGAGATTAGGAATCAAGATCTTGAGACTATCTTTCACTTCCTAGGGTTTATACACCTTTTACATGATCGAGAGAAGGGTTGAAGTCTCCAACATTAAGATTGGAGATCCTTCGCAGAGATTGTTGATTCACCTTCTTGTTCATGCAAGTCTTCATTTGTTTTCATCTCCTTGAGGTGAAGTTATATGTGTTTATTGAATTGAAGAAAGTTATTGATCTTCTCTTGATTGAGACATCTAGGGTTTGATATTTCTGCACACTTAGTTAGGTTTACACACACTTCTGCAAATCTTTATCTTTGGCTATTATTGAGTTAGGAATACTAAAAATGGGGCTTGACTGAGGCAAGATCCTATATAGCCACAACATCTTTCTCCTCCTTTTGTAGGTGCAAATTGTGTTTTGCATGATACAACAAAAAAGAGTGACAGGAAGATGGATATCATGAATACAGTCGTCATTGAACTTTAGAATTTTGGATCCTGACATTTTCAAGACTAATGAGCAGGTGCCCTAGTCAAACTGGGGAAAATTTATGAGATCTAGAAGATCTTGGAGGTCACTGGATAGCTAATGTGGAAGATTTTCATGGACAAAAATTTGCAGGACTAATGAGTAGGTGCCCTAGTCCAGTTAGCCCTCAATTTTTGGGTGCATGATCTCTGAACCTTATTCTTCATACTTCTGTGATCTGTTTTATCTGCTTCATCTCTAAATTTTGTCAATTTTTGTTATAAGGTGTAATTAGGGTTTACTCAATTAGTGAATAAGGACACTTGATAAAACCTTAGTTAGACATCTAAATCTTATCTAATTAGCATTAGGGAATAGACAAGTAATCCGTAGCTTGATCCCAAGCTCAGTTCTTGTCTTCCCAATGTTTAGTTAGGTGAAAGAATAGGACTTAACCTTGTTTAAGAGAAATCTACTTTTTCACTCTAAACATTTTGGTGAACCCACACTCTAAAGAATTTACATCCTTTTAAACATCAGATCTAAATTAGTTTTCTGTACTAAAGCATATTTAGATTGTAAAGCCTCTTTTGTGAAAGTGCATGCATTGAATTTTGAGTAATATTCTTTACCTTTTCGCTAAAAGAGTTGGAAATTATCACTTGGTGTTTTGCATAGTGTTTCATTTTCATAAAAATTCATACAAACATCATTTTACATTTAAATCTTGGGTTAAGTAGAGCATGTTATAATGTAAGATTATTTTTTGCAAGATTTTCATGTATATGATGAGCCATTTAGTTGTGATGACTTCGATATGTTAGATGAAGCCCTTGAGGAGTTTATCTCAATTGAATATTCCCTATGACTTCTAAACCATCTTTGTTTCAAAGAGTTGTAAATGCAATTTATGTTCCTAAAACTAAGGAAAAATCTGGGAAACCAAAAATTATGGTCACCTTATGATTGGATGTGGTTAAACCACCTTCTAAACTAGTGCTCACTTTTAGAGGTCTTCAACCTTCTTCTTGACATCTTGATCACATTTACAGCTATGCTAAACAAATAGCACATTAGAATTTACAACAACCTAGTCATAATATTGTTTCTCATAAATATAATACTCAAAATAATAAATAATGAAAATAACAAATGAGCATTTCAATATCTTTACCAACTCCTCAACCTATGCTTCCTCAAGCACCTCGTTTAACACATAAGGTTGGTCAAGAATATGATCTTGTAGAGCAGATTCATGCTACTTCTGCAAAGATATCTCTTTGGGAGCTTATACAAACTTTGCCTACTTACCATGGAATGCTCCAAGAAGCTTTACAAAAGGTGATTATTCCACCCGCTGTCAAGCCAAATGATGTAGTAGCTCTATTAGATTTTATGCATGTGACAAAAATAGACATTTTGTTTCAACAACATGAGTTACCATCTCTTGAAGTTTAGAATCAGTATGATCCTTTGATTATCTTCATTATAATAAACAAGACACTGGTTAAGAGAGTTATGATTATCATCTCTTAATGTTTATGACATTAGCTTATTACATAAGATTAAAGTTGATACATCCTTGATTAAGCCAAAAACAATAAGTATCCATGGCTTTGACAATGTTGGATGACAATCCAGGGGCACTATAACTCTACTTGTACAAGTAGGACCCATGATTGTGCCTACTCTGATTCATGTCAAGCCTTGTTCTCTATCTTATAACATGATTCTTGGTAGACCTTGGATCCATTCATTGGGGTTAGTTCCTTCTACTTTACATTGTTCAATAAAATTTATATTCAATGATAAGCTACACACTATTCATGCTGATCTTGAACTTGACAATTGTTTGCAAATTGAATCACAAAAACAAGTCATTTGTCCTAAGATTTTAAACAATTTGAAAGTTGAATCGTCAACTTCTCTTACCTTAGACAATGTTGTGCAAGAGTCCAAAAAATTAAATGCATTTCTTGGTGATGATTAGGGTTCATTAGATTTTACATCTTCTTCCATGGGAGAATATAAAGTAAATAACCCCGTCCCTAAAACATCAAACATCACATCGATATCATCTCATGATTCAAATGCAAAACATAAAACTTCTTTGGTAATGAATTCAGATAATACTTTTACTTACACTATAGACTATGATACTTATGAAGCTTCACCTTCTTCCAAAGAAATGGCTTCTCTTTATGGTTGAGGATTTCAGATCCTTTATAAAAATTGTGATTATGTAGGAATGGTTGTGGTGTTAATCCACAAGGAATCAAAGTCCCTATAGAATCTACTTCACAACATTACTCAAGTGGCATTGGATATCATCCTTTCAAGAAATCTAAAGCCCATAGACATCCTACTCTTAATATTAATACAATATCAACACTTAACTTGATATTTCCTAAGATGATTGACACTAGTTGTCCTCCAGGAGCAATTCCTTTGGATATATTTTAAACAGATGAAGCAATAATGGAATTCTTAGGTGCTTATGACAATATTCCTCATTACTATCATAAACATGGCTTACCTTATTGTTTGAACAATAGTGCATATTTTGGAAAATCTACTAGCACGATAAATTCTACTCTACAGTCTAATGAAGAATCTGAAGACCTACCACAATCGCCCAATCTCCTAGACCACTGTACTCTACTTAATGGAAAGATTATTGACATTTTCATGGAGAAAGATAATTTTGAAAATGTTATTCCTATTGGTGATTCCTTACATACAAAAGAAAAAGAAGAAATGACTAAGTTATTACATGAGTTTTCTAAACTGTTTGCTTGGAACTATTCAGATATGCTTGGTATTGATTCTTAGATTGTAACACATAATATCGTCTTGAAACCAGATGCTAAGACGTTTAAAAAAAAGATTCATAAGATGAATCCTAAGGTTGCATTACTTGTCAAAGCTGAGATAGAAAAGGTTCTACAAGCTGGCTTTATCCACCCTATTGACTATTCACATTGGATCTCGAACAACGTCACCGTCACTAAACCTGATGGTAGTATAAGAATGTGTATAGATTTTCAAGATTTGAATCTTGCATCTTTGAAAGATAATTTTTTACTTCCCAACATTGATATGATTGTCTATTCTATAGCTAGCCATGAATTACTCTCTTTCATGGATGGTTTTTCAAGATGTAATCAAATTTTGATTAACCCTCAAGATCAATATAAAACAACTTTTACAACACCTTGGGGTACATTTTGTTGGGTAGTCATGCCATTTGGACTTAAGAATGTAGAAGCTACTTACCAACACGCTATGACCCTTATATTTCATGATTACATGTACAATATTTTAGAAGATTATGTCGATGATATCTTGGCAAAGTCCATTCGTCGCCAAGATCATGCTATGAATCTTTGACAAATCTTTGAGTGCATAAGGAAATACATGTGATTAAATCCTTGGAAGTGTGTTTTTGGTGTAGACACTGGAAAACTGTTAGGGTTTATTGTTTCAAATCATGGAATTGAAGTGGATATGAAGAAGATTGATGCATTGTTAATATGCCAATACCTAAAAACATCTCCCAACTTTGTAGTTTGCAAGGGAAGATACAAGCCATCCACCAATTTGTTTCACAACTTGCAGATAGGACTCATCCCTTTACGCAATTACTAAAGAAGGATTCAAAGTTTCAATGGAATTCTAAATGTCAAAAAGCTTTTGAAGATTTAAAGACTTATTTAGCTAATCCTCTTGTTTTTTAGCTTGTTGTCCCTAATAAACCCTTTCTATTATATATTTTAGCATCTAATAACTCCTTGGCAGCCTTGTTAGCACAACATAATGCTGAAGGCAAAGAATGCGTTGTCTATTATATCAGTTGAACTTTGCTCGATTATGAAGTGCAATATACTATTATCAAGAAGCATTGCCTAGCTTTAGTGTTTGCAGCATAGAAGCTTCGACATTATCTTTTGAATGCTGAAATACATGTGATGGTAAAATTCAACCCTTTGAAACACCTTTTTGCAAAAATAGACTTCTCGAGTCATCTTGCTAAATGGGTTATGTTGCTAACTGAGTTCAATATTAAGTTCATTTCTCAGAAAGCAATTAAAGGGAAAGTGTTAACTGAAGCTCCTTCACCTTTTTCTACACAACATTAGGACATATTTCCTAATGACCAAATTTTAGCAATTACTAAGGATGATAAATGGGAATTGTACTTCAACTCTAGATCAAGATGTCAAACTAGCTCCTGTGTTGGTGTTATATTAATACCCCTTGTAGGTAAGTTGATTCCTATGTCTTACCACCTAGATTTCTCATGCACAAACAACATTGCTGAGTATGAAGCTCTCATTGCAAGACTTCATGCCACCTTGGCTCCTAATATCAAAAATATTACAATATATGGTGATTCACAGCTTATCATATGATAAATAACTGGATCATATCAAACTAAGCATGACAAATTATCTTAGTATCATGAGTTTGCATTATCTCTCTTAAAACAATTCATATCATTTTCAATAAATACTATTCCCAGGAAAGACAATCAACATGCGGATGCAATGGCAAGCGCAACTTCCCTTATATCTCCTGATGATTCTTCTGAGGAACGTCTTATGCCAATCATATAAGTAGTTATTTGCCATTTGGAAGTTATGATAGTCTCATCTAGCAAAGGGATTGGTACTCCATTTAGCACAACTTCTTTCATACCAGCAATGTTCTCTAACACGTATAACCCAAACATGCCCTTGTGATGTTATTTCTTCTTCAAGAGGAGTTGGTCCATGAAGGTTCCCTTCTCTGGATAAGAAATCTGTAAATATCTTTTCTTTACCTGGTAGGTGTACAATGTTGAAATCAAATGTATTAAGAAATTGTGCCCATCTTAGAGGCCTACCATGGATTACCTTGTCTTTAGATTCTTTCTTGAAGAATCCTCAGAGTTTTTGTAGATCACTTCTTACAAGGAATTTCTTATCAGCAACAAACATTTGAAAAGCTTTTAATGTATTAATCACAGCTAAGATTTCCTTGTGTGTGCTATGATAGTTAAGCTCACTATTTTTGAATCTTCTAGAAATATACTTGACTATTTCTTCTTTACCTTGTTTGGTTTTTTCTTTTAGAACTCCTGCCCAAGCTAAGTCACTGGCATCTGTTTCAACAATCTTAAAACCATCACTTGGTAATTTGAGTGCTGGAGGATTGGCACATTTTCTTTTAATACAGGTGATGATTGCATCATGGAAACTTGTCCATGGTGGTGGTTTTTTCCCAAGCAACTTGTTTAACTCAAGTCTATCCTCAGCAAGCTTACTATAGAAACCTGTAATATAATTAACTAATCTCAAAAACCATTGTAGTTCTTTAAGATTAGTTACCTTTAATGCTTGAATGTGGCCGAGAATATGAGGTTGTACTTCCATCTTCCCCCTCGGGAGATGCTTGATGCCAATGAAAACAATAGACTCCTGTACGAAGTGACTTTTAGAGGGATTGACGGCAAGACCATGTTGTTGATAAATAGTCAGAAACTGCTGGAGATGATGCAGATGTTGTTTCATATCATGGATGAACACAAGAATGTCATCAATATAGGGTAGGATAAATTTGGCATAGGGTCTAAAGATTAGATCCATCTGCTACTGGAAGATGGAGGGAGTTGTCTTAATACCGAATGGTAAAACCATCCATCATATAAACCCCGAGGAACAGACAAAGTTGTTTTATAATAATCTTCAAGTTTCAATGCAATTTGCCAAAATCCCTTAGATCAAATTTAGAATAAATGGGACTGCCTTGAATGGTCTTCCATATATGGTCTTTGCTTGGCAAAGGATGTCTGTTATCTTGCAGGCATTCATTTAAAG
This sequence comes from Cunninghamia lanceolata, assembly GCA_027924645.1. NCBI lineage: Eukaryota > Viridiplantae > Streptophyta > Pinopsida > Cupressales > Cupressaceae > Cunninghamia > Cunninghamia lanceolata. Next base: position 14,151,346 of record BSBN01000655.1, read on the forward strand.
GTTTGTAATTAACTACTAACCTTTTTTTAGTTAGTTCATTTCCATTTTCATCATACTTCAGAACATACATTGCATGATAGGAAAATGGTGAGCTTGATAACTTAATAAGATCTAACTTCCATAATTTAGCTATTTCCTTTTTGCACATTTTTGTTTCTATAAAGCTCATAAGGAAATAATTGGATTTTGCTTTAGGGATGATTTCTTTACCTTCAGAATCCCTTTTAAGAGGAAGACTACAAAACAAATTTCTTTTATGCTTCTTTAGGTCTTTAGTCATAACTGCTACTACAAAGTTTTCTTTGATTTGCTCCAAAGGATCTTGCAAAGCTACTATTTGCTTGGCAATCCATACTGTATTCTTTTTTGCAGGTTTTTCCTTTTCTTTCTTTGTAGTGAAGGCTAGATCCTGGTGTAGTCGAGGAACTTGGAATTTATTTTGAAGAGTAATGAAGTATGAATGAATGGTTATTATTTCCCATTGTCTCATTACTCTACTTCTAATTACTCCATCATATCCATCAACTTCATAATGAACAAAAGTTAGTTCATCTAGATAGCCATTACTGAGATGAATATGTACTTTACACACCAATTTGGATTCAAATTTCCCTTTACCAAAAACAAGCTCTGTAGAACCTTCTACCCATTGATCTGTAGGTAAACAATTATACCTAGTTATGTTTGCATTAGCACTTGTGTCCCATAAAAATTCAAGTGGATATATTTTGATGCCTGGAAAATGAATGGTGAAAATGACTCTAGGACAGGTAGTGGTAGCCTTAGAGCATTGATAGGCTCTAATCTGACACTGGCTACTGCTTTCTACTTCATGTTGTTGTTCACCAAGATAGGGAGCTATTTTCCCTACTAGATTGAGCACAGGATTGACTTCTGTGTCAAATCCTTCTAATTGGAGAGCACATTCAACTGCTAGACTGAAAGGTTTTTCTTCACAATAGAGAAGTTCTTCTCGCATTGTGGTTTGGTGAGGTGGTTGAATGGGACTAATTTAATTGAAGTGATTTATATATTTATCCAATTCTTTGGACTTCTCTATTTCTTCCACAAGATGAATATTTTCCTCATCATCTATTTCTGCAATTTCAACATGTGCTTGTTCAATAACCTTTTCCAAGAATGCTTTTCTTTGACGCCTCCAAAGACGTCGGGCCATACTCCCAGTTGTGGGGGCAGCTTCAAGACTTCTTTGTCCTATAGGTTGAGAAAAGTCTAGGACTGGTGTTCTTCAGAGAGGGAGCTTTAGTCTTCCAGATGAGGAAGGTACTTCTGTTCCTTTCAACAAAAAATGTTTTTTAGCAATAAGCTGATCAAGCTTACTAGTCATCTTTTTCCATGTCTCTTGTCCCATATCATTTTTTGTAGGCGAGCTTCAATATGAAGAATTTCTTCAATTACTTTATCTAGCTCAGCTCTGGTGTCTCTATGTAACATTCTACAGAAAAAAGAATTTTTAGAATCATCTGAGCTTTTAGATGATTGCTCTTGTTCTTGTCTTTGCTCATTAGCAGACTTATAACTTCTTCAGATTCTATCTCTTCTTTTGGTTCAAACAGAACAATATCTTCAGGATCTGTAGGATAATTATTAATAAATTCATATTCATCATTTTCATCTAGTCTGGTTGCTTTAGTAGCATGAACCTTGCCCTTATTCTTCTTTTTATTCCTTTCAGGGCATTTGTTTGCATAATGATCACCCTTGCAAATGTAACAAGTGGGTTTCCACTTTTTCTTAGATCCCGATTTTGACTCCTTATCCCTTTTTCTAAAATAGCCTTTCTTTCTGGGATATTTGGAATATTTCTTTTTCTTTCTCTCCTTTGAATAGGATTTATCACATGAATAACATTTAGAAGAAGATTTTCCTTTTTCAGGAAATTGATTGATGGGCATTATTTGGTAGCAGGCTGAAGATGAGATTAATGGCTTTACTTTCTTCAGCTCTTTTCTTTTCTTGGATTCTTCACACATTTCCTCATTTATTTCAGTCAAGAATTGAATAAGCTAAGGAAAGGTTAATTCTTTCATTTCAATACTTTCAGCAACCAAGTTTTCTAAAACTCTTTTATGGTAGTATTCTCCTACCACATCACTGAAACTTTTCAAGAAAGGAACATGAATTCATGATTCTGCTCATGTCCTGACTGATAGAAATTCATGTACTGTTCTTCACAGTACTCCTTGAAAAATTTTATGTCCTTACATTTCCCATGAATGAACTTATTATAGGCCAACTTTTCTTTGGTGTCTGTTCTTCCTACAAACAGATGAGTCAACTGTCATGTCCCTGCATTATGTATTATTCATTCAAATCAAAGATATGAATGATATTATAAATTGAATATATTTAAATAATATTTATTTAAAACAATTAAAAAATATATTATTATTATATTTATAAATAACACATAAACAATAATAATATATTATAAATATATCTAATAATATAAATATAAATATTCTTATATTTATCTTATATTATATTATAAATATAAATAATATAATATAAATCATATATCATTTACTATGATATAAATGATATAATATAAATAATACAAAATAAATAATATATCATTTATTATAATGATATAACATAAATACAAATAATATAAATAAACTATATGTTAAGGGAGTTACGTATGGTTACCACAGGGAATAACATAAAGTAATAAAAATTATGAAAGGGTAAGTATGTCTTTTACCACCAGGCATAATAAATATCCCTTGAAAGGGAAATAAATAAAGAAAAGAAGATGGGCAATAAATAAATAATATCCCATAAATAAATATATTTAGATCCGCATTATATTTATATATATTTCTGAGTCATAACTAGAAAAGATATCATAAATATATATAGGGAGGAATTATTCAAGTAAAAATAAATATAATAATAATAATAATAATAATATATAATAGTAAATATATATTTATTCATTGCATAATATAAGGGCTTTCATATATGCCGATCTCATAATAAGGAGCTCTTAACTAATACAAACAAATATCGAGTATCAAAGTTTAATAATATTTATTTATTAAGGGTGGTGACGGGTGGTGAATTGCACCCCTTCAAACTTATAAATATTAATGGGCCCATCTAACAAAGGGGGGGAAATGAATAGAAAAAGGAACGAGGAGAATAAATATCTACCGCATCCAAAAGGTACCTGCAGATCGTCTGAACAGCAGGTAAGTTATAATATTAATAAGTCATGAGTGTTAACAGATATTGCTGTTGAAAAATAGTATAAATATAATACTAACGGAAATTGATAATAGAAATCTGAATATGGAGTCTAGATAATATTAGATAAATGTATATGCACGAAATTGCAAGTCCACTGTAATATAATAAAATATATATTTATTAAGTGAACACTAAACAAACAATAATGAGAAATACATTCTTAATGAACGGCATGGTACCCTGGATAAATGGTGTTTGACCACACTCAGGGGATCCATTGCATAACAAACCCTGGATAAATGGTGTTTGACCACACTCAAGGGATCCATTGCATAACAAACCCTGGATAAATGGTGTTTGACCACACTCAGGGGATCCATTGCATAACAAACAGCAACATACACTAAGTAAACATTGAATAATATATATGGCTAAATACATCCTTAGTTAAGGAATAGGAGGAAGATGATATGGGAAGATGAACTTAGAATATTACTTCATTACTCCATCCTTAAAGGAATGTTAGGTCTTGTGGGGAGAGGCGGAGTAATCCCATCTGTAAGAAGGCCCGTAGGCTGGGACAAAGTCTCCCGTAGGCTGGGTCAAGAGATAAGCTTGTAGGCTAGGACATAATTTCCCGTAGGCTGGGTTAAGAGATGGTTTCAGTGCGCCCTATACATGTAAAACCTAGTTCCATAAGGAAAAGTAATAAAGAATATGAATTATGGAATGGTTAACAATCTAGCAAGTAACAATTAGGAAATAAATAATCCTTGGAATGATGTGAATACATTATCATTGATCTTATTTGATCTATTCATCAAAAAATTATTAATCTATAATATTTCTAATGTCTCCTTGAGAAGCACTTTGAATGCAAATTTAGGTTTAAATGTTTCCTCTAGAAAGAGGGACATTACATCAACTGTGTACAAACTTGATCTATGCCTCTATTTATCAGATTTTCTCGGAAAGTATCTTCCAGGCGATCCCATACATTTTTGGCTATTCCAGTCATGGAATTGAAGGCTTGTTTAATAACCTAAGCTTCATCAGCTCCAAAATTTGTGGACATATAGTTGGTTATCCATGCCTTTATGGCATCTATGTTCCTCATATTTTCTACATCCTAAAAATGATCAAAATTAACCAAAGGTGGAGATTTGCCTTATAGGTCTGGATGTTTTTAAAGGGATCAACTAGATTAGAACAATTGGGATTGGTTCCATTACCACGAGCCATTTGGAACTTGCCTTTGGCTTGTTCTTCTATAGTGGTATCTCTCATTTTTCTGATACTAGGATCATAGACTCTTTCTATGACAGGATGCTCAAGATTGATTAACAGCTTAGATCCTTCATACTGAGCCTGTAAATAACTACTGGCACTAGAGGGAAAGTTTAATTGCTTAACAGACTGTTGTTGTTGTTGTTTAACTGTTAGGGTAGTGGATTGAATAGTTTGAGATTCTCTAGTGATAGAATCTCTTAACAGTAACTGTGATTCAAATATAGTCTATACATATTTTCTTACAGTTTCTAACTATGTTTCAATGTTTTTGATGTGCAGATTATTGTTAGAAAGTTGAACACCAAACACATCATTATCCAATTTGGTTTCACTATGGACCTTTTGCAATAGTTCTCAGTGTTGTTCAGCAAATTGTTGTTGCCAGACTCACCATTCTTTAGCATGCTACTTGAATTGATCATAAGCTACACGGAGTGCATCAATTTCTTTTGTAACTTTAGTGGTCCATTCATCATTTATCCTCTTTTCCAGTCATTCAAGGGTTGCAATCATAGAATGAAGATTCTCTTGAACACCAATCTGGAATTTCTCATTCTTAATATTCTCAAGATCACATTGGCCCTTTCTATCTTGGGCTAACAATAGACTTTTACGGAGACATAGATTAGTCCAGTTGAGTATCTTACTCTGACTAGAACCTTGAAATTATCCTACTGGAGTAACATGCAAAGGCCAGAATTCAATTTGGTATTTCCCAGACAGGTCATACATCTAAAAATCTCTGAAAGAGGGAATGGTTCCAGGGATAACATAAGGACCTGCAGGTGTAGAGATTGCCTTCTCATTGGATTATTTAATATCATGTTTTGGGAAGGTTATAGGTTTCCCTAACATCATTCTACAATGACTAGTGGGAGGATTGACAACAAAAGAACATTTTTCACATTTTAGCATACCATTGTCTAGTTCAGAATATTGTGTGTGAGGACAATGTGGAGGAGCATACGAGGAACTGGCAACAGAAGGAATTTTAAACAATTCATCAAAACTTTTAGAGGGTTGTAACCTAACACTTTGGGATCTAGGTAACACATATGGAATAGGGTTATTATAATTGAATATTCTTTCCGTTCTCATGGACAGAGTACGTTGACTCGTAGAGAACCTAATAACTGCTTGATCATCTATTTCTTGAATAGATACTCCATGAAGTTGTGGAGGCTTTTAAGGAGGTGGCTAGCTATCTTTATCCCACAATTCTAAAGCCCATTCTTGAGGTAACTGAATATCCTTATGACGAACAATCTTTGGGGTTGTTAGTTGTGTATGTTCATTGGTAGATTTCTAGATAGTGCATAGACCTTCAACTCCTTGGGCTTTTCTAGGATTCAGCATTAATGGAATAGTCTTATTATAAAGCTTGTAGTGTACTAAGAACACTAGGGAGTGGTCTATGGACATGTCTTTCATGAAGAGATTCATGGTTTTAAACTGATAGAACAAAATTTCATCCAGATTACCATCTTTTAGGCTAACAGTGAAGTCTAAAAAATAGTCAATATATAGTGAACCTTCAGACATGGAATCACAAGTTTATAGAATCATACATCTTTGAGCATCATAAGCATAATAATAGGTAGACCTTTACGGTAATGGCCAGTGATGCCTATTCTTACATACGAAAGATGCATGAACTAAGGATTTCTAGGATCTACCCTAGCCTTTTTCTGTAATTCTCCTATTCTAGTTTTTGAAAACAATTTCAACTTGCCTTCAGATCCTCCTGTCACAGTATGTTGAAGTTCTACTACATGACATTTTTGTAATGACTTATACCCAAACCAATTTTTTAAACCCTTAGACTTATTAAACATATCAGTAAGACTACTAGGAATATCACTGTAGATCTTAGATGGTTTAATTTTGGGAACTTTAAACTCTTCATTCAGAAATCTATTTTGAGACAAACTTTCATCTATAATATTACCACTATGTTTTGGCATACTGAAAGTAGTTTCATTTTGGGTGAAGAAGTTGGTAAAGCTAACCTCTTCATTGTGTGCCTTTGTGTGATCTTCAGGTGCCATAGCTGATCCAGAAGTTGAAGCCATATCCATATTGTGCTCAAATCCGTGCTTGAACCTATGCTCACATTACAAGATTACTGCCTCTCACTGCCCTAACTATGCCAAACATGGTGAACAATGAGATTTACAAGTGAGGACTTACAACAAAATACTGACTGTAAGAGATTTATAGGGAGCATATACAGAGAGCAATACAAATAGAAATAGGTTCATTTCTTATGAATGGTTATAGTTATCCAAAAACTCTAACCAAGAATACAACAAAGATTTAACTTATATGGCTCTGATACCACATTTTGAGACAGTTGCAAGACAAAATACAACACATTGATGTTCAAGATAATCTTTAATCTAGGATCACAAAATATTCTGTTCATTCATTGCTCGCTGAAGTATTACAACTTGATAAGAAATACAAGCTTCATTATATCACACCTATCTTGTTGGACATCTCAGTTTCTAATTTTTGTATTACAGGAAGAGCATACTTCTTTGATCCTTTAAGATTTCCTAAGGACTCAGACTCAAACTTTTAGACCTACTTAAGACTCTAAGAGACTTTACTCACTTGGAACTCGATGATCAAATGAGGTAGCCTCATGACCTTTTTATAGTAGACGAGGAAGAGATTTTACCTCATAGCCATAAATCTAGAGTTGAAATCCATCCATAGAAAGTGGACACAGCAATTTCTTTCTGAAGGGTTATCCAAGTTGAGGATAAGATTCCTCATGGTGGATCCCAATAACTCGTGAACAAGAAAGAAAGGGACTGACATGACCCTAAGAGAATCTACTTTTTACAAAGTTACTTTTTTATCACGGGAAGGCTAACACATGCTTAATATTTGGGGCATAAGCTTTCCCCTTTTACCAAGGTGTGGGCCTTGTCTGTCTATTAACATGAAGGGAGAGATTCCTTTAGTGGATGACAAGGCCATCCACTAACTAGTACTGGGCCCGGAGTCATCAAGATTAGCGACTCATGGGTCCTCCAAAGGATCATAGGAGCAATTGGCACATTCCATAGTGGGTGGATGTGGATAACATCTAGCTCTATTTGGTGTAACAGTATCAGCAGGAGGATCAGGTCCTTTCTAGATTATACTCATTATTTTAAGCTTGTAGGGACCATAGATGCCTTGTTCCATAGCATCACGATCAGTCATCTCCATTTGATATGTCTTTGTATGAATCCAAATGGGTGTTTTCTATGAGTGGAAATGCCATAGCTTATTACCAACTCCCCAAAACTCATAAAGCATTCCTGCACCTTGAGGTCCACACATTTCATAGACATGTTTGCTTATCAAATTTTCAATAGGAGATCCAAACGTTAGTTTGAAAATACAACAAGTATAAGCAGATGTATTATGAAACTGCAAACCTTTAGTAGGTGGATAGGGACCTTGAAACATATCCCTGATTAACTCTTTACCCTTTTCTTCATTTAGCCATCTTTCAGTTCTATGTACAAAGGGATTTATGAATTTGACTGGAAGGATGAAATCACCACACCAATTCTATAGTACATGACCTACATCTGGATCTATGGGTTCTACTTCTACTGAGAATTGGAAGAAAGGTTGTTCTGTCCACAAATTCTCTTGACTGAGTTGCATTTTTGTAGTGATCATCTTATGCTGATCATATAAGAAGTCATTTGCCATTTGGAAGTTATGACAATCTCATCTGGAAAAGGGATTGGTACTCATACCAGTGATGTTCTCTAACACGTATAACCCGAACATGCCCTTGTGATGTTGTTTCTTCTTCAAGAGGAGTTGGTCCACACCGACAATTGAAGACCCTATAGTTGTGAATTTAGATCTTTGTGGTAATACATATACTAACGAATGGTTCTCCTATATATTCAATTATTTGTGTGATGGAACCATTCCTAATTCAACATCTAAGAATGCCCAAATCTGTCTACGTAAACTAGCAGCACTATACATCATTTTGTTGAATGTGTTATATAGATGAAGCTATAATAGAGTTTTACTTTGATGTTTAAGTAATTCAGAAATTTTGATAGCTTTAGAAGAAGCTCACTTTGGTGCCTATGGAGGGCATTTTGGGGGAAAATCATTGGCACAAACATTGTTAGGAATGGATTATTATTGGTAGCAAATGGAACAAGATTCCTTTGCCTATGTCAAGAAATTCATGTAATGTTAACAGCATAAGCACCTAATCCAAGCTCCTGCTCAATAACTTGGTACCCAATTTTCACCTTGGTCATTTTCTATTTGGGGCTTGGACCCAATTGACAACATCTCTCTACCCTCCTCTCAAGGGCATACATTTACCATTACTACCACTAATTACTTCACAAAGTGGGTCGAAGTTGTTCCTTTATGATCCACGATTGCTGATGTAATTTGCTGATTTATACAAGATAACATTATTTCTCAATTTAGAATACCTTCCTCCCTCATTTCTGACAATGGTACGCCATTTAAGAAAAATGATGTGAAGAAATTTCTCAAAAAATATCATATTCAACATTGCTTCTCTATGCCTTATTATCCTCAATCAAACAGCCAAGAAGAAGCTTCAAATAAAATTATTAGATAGATTCTATGAAAGACTATTAATAAACATCAAAAAGATTGGCACATTCAGTTATCCTACGCATTATGGGCCTATAGAACAAGCATTCATATGGCTACTGGAAATACATCGTATAATGTTGTCTATGGCGTAGATACAATAATGCCCTTGGAGTTAGAAATTCCTTCATTTAGAATTTCCCTAAGAGACATTATGGATGACGAAACTAAACATGAGAAAAGACTGCAAGAACTTGAGATGCTTGATGAAAGATGAATAAATACTCTTGAGCACCTCAAGGCTCATCAGAAAAGCATACAACGATCATACAATGAACATGTTATACAACATTCATTTGACGTTGGGGATTTGGTACTTTATGAAAATCAACGCAATATAAATGCACCTCCTAGAGAAAAAGGTAAGTTCAACCCTAATTGGCTCGAACCATACATAGTAACTGAAGCCTTTGGATCAGGAGCGTATTGACTAGATAACAAACAAGATATGCTACTTAAAGAACCTATTAATGCAATGCACCTCAAGAAGTTTCATGCTTAAGATTTGAATGTTAAATGTTATAAAGAAAATTTATTAGATAGATTAGCTTCAATTTCAACAAGATATTATTATTTTGTCTTAATTAATTTAACATTTACATCTTTGATTGGTTAATTACTGTGGTATCTTGCTTATGTACTCTTTGCTTAGATCACTTTTGTATTAATTGAACATAGCATAGAAATTTGGGTGATATGTGAAATATTAATCATTGTGTTTGTTACTAATATATTCTACAAAGAATTGATTAATATGTCACATTAGCATTAATTACATTTCTATATTGGCCTTCAACATTCATCACTAGTTGCATTTTACAAAAATCACTTGTGATACATTAAAACCACTACACATACACAAAAAAGTGAACATCATATATATGTATCATCATCAATTTCAAATATACATCCCAGTCGACTATCCCTCATAACAAAATGGGATGTCGTAGTACATAATATATACACATCATATAGCTGAACCTCAGTCACCTATACCCTCAGGCCCTCATGGTGTGCATGTGACAGAGGCTTGACCATGTGTGGCTATGGATCATGAATGACTCCTAGAGACACTCTGCAATCGTAACCCCCTGATCTCACCTCTCAGCCCTATGACTTTCTTGTGTGCCTCCTGGTACATCTAATGGTACTGGTCTCTCTCGACCTAAGCCCTATCTCACCTAATGGACCTCAAGTAGTAAGAACTCACTGATGATTGGCTCTCTCTCTCTAATGTAGGTATCGCTACCATTTGGTCTCACTGTGCTTGAAGCTCAGCCTCAGCGTGCTCAGTTCTCTGAAGTAACTCCTATCTCTCCCATCCAAACTACTCTAGAATGGCCTCTATAGCCATCCTATACCTAACAAAAGGCATAAATATCTCCACATGTTGCCCAGTGGATGGTCATGGTGGATACCCCGCCTGCACTCGCTACTCAGATACATCTAAAGGTACTATGTCTGCTATGACGTGACTCACAAAGTCTCACCAAGTGTCAGTCAGGAACTACAAAATAGCAATAAGATAGATATTAGACTCCTGCATAACCATCATAAATAGTAAACATAAAGAACATCAAACTACTGAAACAAATCTAACTTGGATCTCCATCTCACTAAGATGGATCTCGGATTGCCGAAGGTGTCACAAGCTCTGTAGTCTAATTTGTAGCTAGGGACACAGACCTACTACACCCCCCTCTCACTCTAACTTGGTCTCTCAACACCTGCAGGGACTAGACCATGAGCTCTAGACCATGGTCTCAACTCGGTCTCCTCATTAGTGTCCACCTCCTGCTAGTCCTGTCATGGTCTTGCACTAAAGCCATACTGTGAGGGAACCTCCTCCTCCTCAAGATCATAGTATCCTACAAACTCACTCACATCATCATCTACCCCTGTTTCACTACTGTGACCGACACAAGGTCGAGCATCACCTGTAGGGTGACTAGGAGGAAAGATAGGAGCAAGAAGTGCTATATGCCACTAGGTTTGATATGCTCAGGTACAACCGACATTGTCTACATCTAATACTAGCACTACATCCTTAGGACCATCATCATCACTAAGAGGTACATCTGCTACTATTAGTTGTCAGGTGCTGTTTACCCTAACTGTGTTGTGCACAGTGCATGCATAGCTCAGACGCACTGTAGGAACATCATGTACCTATCTGAACTATTGTGGTACCTTGTCAAAATAGAACCAAACCATGACGTGATCAAGGTGACCTGCCATCAACCTATCCTTCTACATCCTTGCTAACTATCTTCATTGGCTAGGCCATAGGATATAGCCACAATACTGTCTCCAGATAATATCGCTGGCCTGCAATCTATCAAAGACAACTCTTTTGTATAATAGATCACTATGTCTCCAACATTTGACTAGTGGATAGGCATGAATGTGTGGATGGGTGAATGTTGACTCTATAGGTAACCCTATCGGTTGCGCGCACCTGATATGCTCAAAAGTACAAAACTATAATAAAGTGCAAATTATCAGACTGTGCATCTTGTAATGGACATATCGTCCCAAGTTGAGGTAGAGGTGTGTAAGCATATTGTTCTCCCACATGTATACAGTCTGGTGCTCCTCCATTGCTCTAATGGTGTGAACAAGACCCCCATGGAGGTGAATGCCTCATCCATCTAGTGCGACAGCTAGTGTGACAGTGACTATCATGATCCTTCAAACCAAGGGGATGTCACCGCATCCCTGCTCTAGAAGCCAGAGCTGAATATGTCCTCACTCTGCCAGTGAAACTATGCGACCCAAACAATATAGCTGAATCTCACAAGTATACTCCACTGTACAATGTCTCACAACCCTCACTGTCTCTCCTCGGATAGGCAGTTGTAGGATCTTGTACACATCCTCCAGTGTGACAATCATCTTGCCTGTAGGCAACTGGAATGTGGATGTATCTGCATTCCACCTCTCTATTAAAGCCATTAATATGTTATAATGAAATCTGAATGTGGGCATATCAGACACCCACCATATGCCCACTGCCTACAAGTGCTCTCTCTCTGCGTTAGACATGGTACTAGCATACTCTCGAAGTAGTGCCATCAGCTAACCACCTGTGTGCTCTCATGTCTCCAAGACATCCTACAAGTCACAAAAGTAATTGGTAGCATCAATTTTTCATCATTAAACCAAAAACTACTTTCTGAAATAGTAACGAGTGCCTGTGCCTAGGGCTCATGTCCCTTATGGACCTAGGTGTCCCAGGAGGACCCGGGTGCCCCAAAGGGACACTGGCGCCCCAGAGGGACTAGGGCACCCTAGTGAGACTCTAGCACCCTAGGTGGACCCACACACCCCTATCAGGGGCCCCTATCCATGATACCTCCCTCGGCATGGTAAACGATAAAAATAGCTAAAAGAAAATAGAAAGATGATTAAAGCATAAGATTAGGACCCTACCTCAGCCTTGAAACGCCTCTCTGCCACTCAAGATCAAAGCATCTCCAGTTGTGGGGGCTGATATGGGTGTCAGCTCTGCATGGTTGTCCTCCTCTCTCTCTCTCTCCTTTACTTTCCTACAATGACAAGTCACAAGAATGAGTAAGTGATAAGTGAAAACTCCCTTTACATAAAGTAAGTGGATGAGAATTCCTATCCCTAACTAGATGCAATATTGATTTATTTCACTCTTGAGCCTCTATCTTGAGCTATCAAACTTAGATTTCCATGTTGTGTATTGTGTTGGAATCCTGGTTCTACTCTCTCTAACCCAATGTGTTGTGTTTGAGCATTGTTTCTTCAAACAACAATCACAACGTACTTCTCATCAAATTTCCCTTGAAATTGACATGCTTGGATATCTCCTTGTTTCTCCTTTTCAGACTAAACAAGAAGAAACAAGGGGGAATATATCTCCCTTGATTTCCTCCCTCATCATGTCTCATCACTCAACCCCCTTACTATTTATGTACTAACTTATTGGTGGTGGTTGCAAATTGATTTAATTATGATTTCCCAACAAGTGTTTCTTTGCAGGTTGCGGTTCCTAACTTTATGGTCTTGCAAGATTGCAGACTTGGGGGCTTCTTCCTTCTCAGAAACAACACTTTAGCTTCCTCTACAGTATCTGCTTAGGTATCCTTTTCATGATTGATGCATTTAAATTCCTTTAGTTGCATATGCACGTAGTGTCATATGGTCTCTAAAGTGGGGGCTAAATGTTACATCAGAAATTGTGCTCCTGTATGGAATGGTACAATTTCCCTTAGTTTAGCTCCTTGCCTTTGGTGACCTCTTAACCTCTTTGTTTTTGTTCTTCCTGAAACCCTAATTGGCTAGTCTCTAGTTGTGAAATGTTCATTTTTTGAGATAACCATTGATTGAACCTAGAAAAAGAATTTGGATTATGGGTCTCTGGGACCCCCTAGATGTAGATCTGGTAAAAAAATGGGGGATTGGACTCGGGTGCCCACGCCCTAGTCCTACCCCATTTTTTAGGATTTTGAATATTGGCGGGGTGTTGACTCCCACCGTGCACCTAGGGATTCCATTTCCAAATTTTCATTTTCGCATGATATCGAGATATTATTTCAAAATTTAAATTTCCCTAAAGTTAGATATAAAAAGACATTTGGAAATCATTTCATCACACACAATCTTTATGCAAGCTTGATGCCAAAACTTTGCTAAAATTGCTATTGAAGATAAGTGACTTGTTGAGCTCTTGAAAGTTTTTTGAATTTTATATCATGGAGACAATGGAGGGAGATTAGGAATCAAGATCTTGAGACTATCTTGCTCTTCCTAGGGTTTGTACACCTTTTGCATGATCAGGAAAAGGGTTGAAGCCTCCAACATTGAGCTTGGAGATCCTCTGCAGACATTACTAATTTGCCTTCTTGTTCATGCAAGTCTTCATTTGTTTTTATCTCCTTGAGGTGAAGTTATATGTGTTTATTGAATTGAAGTGAGTTATTGATCTTCCCTTGATTGAGACATCTAGGGTTTGATATTTCTGCATACACTTTGTTAGGTTTGCACACACTTCTGCAAAACTTTATCTTTAGCTATTGTTGAGGTAGGAATACCAAAAATGAGGCTTGACTAAGGTAAGCTCCTATATAGCCACAACATCTTTCTCCTTCTTTTGTAGGTGCATATCATGTTTTACAGGATATGGTGAAAAGGAGAAAGAGGAATATGGATATCGCAAATATAGTCATCATTGAATTTTTGATCCCAACATTTTTAGGACTAATGAGCGGGTGCCCTACTCTAACTAGGGAAAATTTCTAAGATTTGGAAGCTCTTGGAGATCACCGGAGAGCTGATGTAGAAGATTTTCACATATGGAAAGTTGCAGGACTAATGAACAGGCACCCTAGTCTAGTTAGCCCTCAATTTCTGAGTGCATGATCTTTGAACCTTGTTCTCCATGCTTCTGTGATCTGTTTTGTCTGCTTCATCTCTAAATTCCATCAATTTATGTTACAAAGTGTAATTAGGGTTTACTTGATTAGTGAATAAGGACACTTGATAAAAGATTAGACACCTGAATCCAATCTAATTAGCATTAGGGAACAGACAAGTAATTAGTAGCTTGATCCCAACCTTAGTTCTTGTCTTCCCAATGTTTAGTTAGATGAAATAATAGGACTTAACCTTGTTTAAGAGAAATCTACTTTTTCACCCTAAATAGTAATCACCAAGAACATTCACACAACTTTAAACCTATTTTTTAGGAGGATTCTTCAATCTAGAGCACTTAAACAACACTGTTAACCACTGCCATAAAGAAAAGATTGCTCGCAAACCACCAAATCATGAACCATTGGAGTTGAAGGCACTTGTTATCATTACCAACTTGATTACAAAACTGTGGATTGAAATACTTAACTGTGGAGGAATGTGGAGCATAATACATTCTCCCTCTCACCACCAAAAATACAGAAAAGCAGTTTTCACTCTGGTGAACATAACTCACTCAAATCTTCATACTAGAGGCTCAAACTTGAAAGATAACATCTTCAAACATATATCTAAATAATTTCCAATCCACAGGCAAAGATGTTTACTTTATAGGAAATGTAGAGCAATCTATTGGATTGTTCTTCTATAGACAAAGATACTCTGCAACACACTATTTCCACTGGAGGAGCAAATTTTCTCAATATCCTCAATATTAGGATCTTCAATACTTACATAGGCAAATACAAAGAATCTAACTCATTACAAGAAAGCATCAATAAAGGAGCACAGTTGACACCAATGAAAACACTAATATGTTGACATCAATGACAACACTGGTTAGGCACATACTTGTAATATGAGAGACCCTAATCTTCTATACAAACTTGTTCATCATTTGATAGGGTTTAATGATTCAATATTACTAGTTCAGAACAACACTACTCTTGATATTCTTAGATCTCCTATTCCATGGAACTTCCTATGTTTCTACAATTTTGATATACCTTTGTAAAAGTTCAACCCAAGTCTGTAATAGTATTTAGCACTATAAGATAGAGCTACACAAGAGTCTTCATAAACTACCTCTGCTATGTGAGACTGATACAACGTTCATTTGGATCTTTATTTGATATGCCTTATCTCTTCTCATTACATTCCTTCTAGTACATATCTTATTTGCATAGTTGTTCATTAGAGCTTTCTCCTCTTGGATTGACTTCTATATGATTCTAGATCCCTTTGCTACCTTTAGTGTAGGCATGTCAATGTTATCTTTGTATTGTATATCTTCACAAGGTCATTGTCTTTATTACCTTGATGCCCTATTACTAATCCCTTGCTTTCAATACTGAGTGTAGGCATCTCATGAGTTCCTTTAAATGACTATCATCAAGCCCTCCTTTAACATATGCATACCTGACACTGGAGATGCATGGTTATACTAGACCCTTTACAATGATTGTATTGACCTTATACTAGTTTAGTAGGCGTTCTTTTGCAAGGTGCTCATAATGAACATGTGGATCTCACACATTCCTATAAGGTGCATGGGATTCCCTTATCATACATACTTCAGTATGTTTGTGCAAGGCTTGGTGAAGAGATCCCAACAAGTGGGTTTATGCACACTATCTTCACAACCTTTATGAGATCATGTTGATTGTCCCATACTCAAATCTCAGTATCTTCTCATGTCTGCCAACTTTGTGATAGTCCATATTATTGTTTGCAACTTTCTAGTGTAGGTCTCTATTAAGAATGAGACAATCATATCATGCAAACCTCATATTTGGAAATGGATATAGAGATGTAAAGGTGGGTTTGGACTATCACCTTTCCTTAGACCTCTGTATTCTTGAACTGACAGTCTTGAGTAACTATCTCTTTTGTACAATGTATCTCATTTTGCCCTATATGCATTTGATGTAGTTTAAAATCCCTCTATATTCTTGTTTTTATAGTCTCAGAGATTTCTTATGAATGAAAATATTCTTTAATTCAAACCTTTGTGTCATAGTGTAAGTTTTTGCATGATAGTGTATACTTTCTACAATACATTGTAAAGCTCAAACATGATACCCTAGAGTGTTGGTGAAAAGGCTCTATATAATTTTTTATGATGGACCTATGTTTACTGTTATCATTGTCTCTTTGTAACCTAACCAAAAACTATGTCTAAAGAGATCCTCTATTAGGATTTTTTATGTGAAGCTTGTTCTTTGTCATGTATATCTCTAGATATGAGGTTTTCAACAAAGGTTAACCATGCTCAAAACTACTTTCAAGATCAAGTAGTACCTCTATTCACTCTTTCCATCCTCAATCTTCTTAACCTCATATTTGCAAGCCTATCTAGAAACTTTGCCTCTTTGCAATGTATCTTAGTCTCTATTCCTTTGTAGTTGTCTCCTACACATTGTCATGCAACCATAGAAACCTCTCTTTGACTTGAATATGATTTGAAAACCTTGGTCTCCCCAAACTCTGGATAGTTGGAGTGAATGATCTTGAGAGGTCCTTGATAGAGATCAAGACTATCACTACATTCTACATGCCTATTTGATAGTCTACAAGACCATACAGAGTTTGAAGATCTTTGGAGGTTTAAAATATGCATAGATAGGCTTGATGAGAGTCTAGAGAAGCATGACAAACCTAAAAGTAAAAATGGTAAAGATTTAGACCTCAAGATTAAGACAAAGAAAGATCACAGTGAAATTGCATTTTCTTGAGAGTTTCTAGAGCATTTTTAAAAAATCCAATTTGTGTGTATCTTGCAATCATTGCAATCCATGAGACCACATTTTTTTTAGGCATTCTATCAAATAGTTCATGTGCCTTGTCCATGGTTCCACATTTTGCATACATGTCTACCATGGTAGTTGCAACTACAACAAATGACAAAATTCCTCTATCCTTCATGATTTGATGGATGTCCATACCCTATTCCAAAGCTCCCATTTTGGCATAGGCAAGGAGGATGCTAACAAAGGTTGTGGAGTCTAGCTTTACACTTGTCAATTGCATTTGCTTGAAAGTTTTCGATTTCTTCTCAAAAATTTCAATTTGTGCATATCTTGCAATCATTACAGTCCATGAGACCACATTTCTTTGAGGCATTTTGTCAAACAGTTCACATGCTTTGTCTATGTTTCCACATTTTGCATACATGTCCACTAAGGAAGTTGCCACTACAACATAGTGCAAGCCTATTTTTCAGATTGCTTCATTTAGCATCACCAATCATCTCCTCAAGAACACTGTCCCTATTTAAAATGATGGAAACAGTTTGCATCTATCACAACAATTTCTCTTGTAACAAACTTGGAGATAAATTTTGTAGTGTGGAAATCGACACATACTTGAAAGTTCTTACAACTCTAGAAGTTGTTCTAGGGGGTGTGTTTAGCAAGCCAAATGAAACTGCCAACTTTTCACAATGGTGGTAGAGATAATTATTTTTCCTTGTCTTCCATATCATTTAGTAAATGTCTTGAATCTAGAAAATGCCGTCTTTCCTTCATCTCCCAAGCTAATTTCTCCAACTTGTATAGATTATGTGTTTATGGATGTGATCTATCTCCCACACAAAAAGAATTTACCATTTTATGGCCTTCAATCCAACTACATCTAGGAATCTTTTCAACTCCTCTATCTTTCATCAATCTTCTTAACATTTGAACCTCACCCCACCTGCCCACTTCTGCATGGATGTTTGAGATAAGAGAACAAGTCACAACATTTTTAGGATCCAAATAAAAAAGTAGTGTCACTGTAAATACTCCTAACCCTACATTCATATGTGATCTGTAGGCACCAAATAAACAAATCCACACAACCATGACAAATTTAAATGACATCTTAATGATATAGTTTAGAGTATCCTCAAGATAGCCAGCATGAGCAAGAAGTTCAACCATGCACACATAATGATCAATTGTAGGTGTAATACAATAAGGGTTACTAATTTGATTGAAGTATGTACAACCCTCATCCACTGAACCTGCATGGCTGCATGCACATAGAACACAAGAAAAGTTTACAATGTTAGGATATGTTACAGAGTGCTTCATTAATTCAAATATTTTGAGGGAATCCATGCAAAATCTATTTTGTACATATCCTGCAATCATTGCATTCCAAGAGATGACATCTCTTTGAGACATTCCATTGAACAATTCATGTGCCTTATCTATACTTCCACATTTTGCATACATGTCTATCTGACAAAAATCTCCCTTCAATTATGTTATGATGGATGTCCATACCCTATTCCAAAGCTCACATTTTGGCACAAGTAGGGAGTATGCTAGCAAAGGTTGTCGAATTTGGCTTTACACCTGCTAATTACATTTTCTTGAAAGTTTCTAAAGCCTTTTCAACAAATCCATTTTGTGCATATCCCGCAACCATTGCATTCCATGAGATGACATCTCTTTGAGGCTTTCTGCCAAACAGTTCACATGCCTTGTCAATGCTTCCACATTTTGCATATATGTCTACCAAGGTAGTTGAAACTACAACATCTGACAAAATTCCTCTATCCATTACTTTTTGATGGATGTCCATACCTTGTTCCAATGCTCCCACTTTGGCACAGGTAGGAAGGATACTAGTAAAGGTTGTGGATTTTGGATTTAAACTTGCCAATTGCATTTTCTTGTGTTACATCAAAAAATGTCCCCTTGGGGGCTTTTCCCTCATAAGGTTTAGCTTTCGGTTCCTATTTATGTATTTAGAGCATCTTTCATGTTAATTTGACATCCCGATGAGAAAACCCTGAAGTTTCATTGCAAATGGGACCTAGGGGGTGCACTTGATATGATCCCTGCCTGAAATAGGGGGAAGGACTTGGGCGCCTGTGCCCTAGTCCTGCTCTAATTTAGGTCAAGCCTAATTTTTAAGTGTCAGTTTATGACCATTATTTAGGTCCTATGCTAACACGGTAAGTTTCAATTATGAAATTCTTAGCGGGAATTTTTGTAGTTGAATATATAAGCATGTCTAGGCATTCATTTGTAAACTAGATGGATATTGCAAACTTGTGGCTTATGTGAAAGTGATTCAAGGCATTCATTGTGTGTTGTAGAGAAAAAATTGTGTTGTTATTGTGTTTGTATTTGCAAATTTGGCATCCATCTCCTCGTGGCATGAAGAGCTTCTTCCTTCCATGAGATCTTCACTACAAGGTGATATCAATTGTATTTTCAATCATTTATCATTTGGATTTTGCCTCTATCCCATAGGGATATGCACTTTTTACCTGACAACAGTGTTCAAAAGACTTGAATGCCTCTCCGGGGCTTGATTGAGGCAAGCCTCTAAACACCACAACCCCTAACCCATTTTTTCATGATTGCAAGTTATAGGTTACAGGAGAAAAAAAATGGAGTTGCAGGAGAGTAGTTCAGACTATCAAAATTACAGATCAGAAAAGAAAATAGGGACCTAGACTTGGGCACCCACTCATTAGTCCTCCAAATCTCGCAACAGAAGAATCTCTAGAACAACGGGAACAGGTTACAAACAATATTCCTAGATCCCAACAAAAGTTATGGCATTGGACTAGGGCACCTGCTCATTAATCTCTGACTTTTCCATTTTTTAAACTTTGAAATCTAGTACGCATTTGATTGTTATTTGATATCTCTGTGTGCGAGCATTTTTTGTGATTTGTTTGTTTGCTTCTGAATTTGCATAATTAGGGGTTTGAGCATAATTGGGCTTAATTAAACAACTAAATCACACAATTCCAATTTTCCCCTATATTCTAAGTGATCAAAGGCCTATAGTAGACTTCCTACCCAGCTGAAGTCCTTGAATGTTTACAGGTGAAAGGAGGATTCATACAAACTAGCAAAATCAACCCTAAACATAAAGAAATCCTCTTCATAAAATTTCACCTTAAACATTTTGGTGAACCTGTATTTTTAATGAATTTGGCACCTTTCTGATTTTTGTGCTTTAGATTTACATTCATTTCATTCATTCATTTCATTGTTCATCTTATTGCATTTGGAAAATTACAAAAAAAAAAATGAAAAATTGGTATTTTTAGCTTGCATTTTCAAATGATTTGAATTAGTTGCATTTAATTTCATTAAATTTCTATCATTATCATTAGATATGATCTAAAATATAGAAACTTTCCATTCAACATTCATTTAGATTGCATTTTCATGCTTAAATTGATAAAAATTGCTTCAAATTGTGCATTTTTCCATATAGCCTAGTTTTTCATTAGCTAGGGTTTGTAGTCAAAATCTTGCTTCAGATTTTACTACCATTTTAAAACACTCATTAGTACTTATTTATAACTACAACATTGTGTCATAGTGGTTTGCTTGCAAAATTTAATGCCTAGGGTTTAAAAACTTTGATTTTTCACTAGATTTGGCCTTATCGTCTCTCTAAATTTACATCATAGGCATGTTGTAAAGGATTTTTTTAAACTAATTATTTGTTATCAGGGTTATTATCTACTGCCCCTCCTCAAATTATTTACAACACCTTTTTATTAGGCTCTTACAGTGGAAGTTTGGTGAAAATTTGCATATTTTGCCTATATTTTCCCTAGGGTTTGACCTTGAGTTGCACTATAAGCATGTTGTGACAGATTTTTTGGCATTAGGTGGCTGTTATTACTATTATAATTTTTTTTCCATCAACATTTTCCTCACAATACGCTTTTTCATACTCTTTTGCATTGAAATTTGGTGAAAAGTTGCATATTTTGGCTATATTTGACCTAGGGTTTGACCAAGATTTGCACTGCAAGCATGTTGTGAAAGATTTTTTGGATTTAGTTGATTGATATTACTGCTATAATCTTTTGAAACTCCTAAAATTATTTACAACACTCCTTTTGTTGGGTCTTTGCATTGAACATTTGTGAAAAATTGCACGTTTTAGTGTATTTTCACTAGGTTTTGACTTGTCATCATCCTAGGTTTGCATCAAAAGTGTGTTGTGAAGGATTTTATGGCTTTATTGGACTAATATTAGACATATTATTTTCTTCCCCTAATCAATTTCCTTACAACACCCTTTCTTTCACTTATTTGCATTGAAAAAGTCAAAAAACCAAGCATTTTTGGATCTTAAACATATCCTGCTCCTAGGGTTTGTTCTATTAGTTTGTGCACTATGTGTTGCATGCTCTTGCATGAGCCTTATGACCCACTACCCTAATAGAAACATCCCTTTAAGAAGAAGCAGAAGACTCATGGGATCTAGTGCCCTTGAAGAAAATGATATTCAAACCTCTGAAAATCCATTGAATACCTTCTTTACAAAAGGGGAGACACAAATTTTGCAAGATATTATACCTCACACAACCACTATGGAAGATCAAGTATTTCATGATGTTGATGACACTATTGAGGTGGTCACACATGTACCTAATGAGCAAATAAAGTTTACTCTGATAACTGAGTCTTACCATTCCATCATGAATCAAGCTGTGAGTAATAATCTTATGAAGCTTCCCCTGATTAAGCCTTTATATCCTAACAAACCTCAAGGATCTTACTTTGATGCTAATGCCTTTTGTCATTTTCATCAGACACAAGGACATGATACTGAATGATGTATGCATCTTAAACATGAAATGCAAGACCTCATCAGCTTGAATGTGATACAGGTATCAGGTGTGAATGACAATGGAAATAAGTCAGTTGCTCCACTGAATTAGAATTTACAAATCTTTACTAATCCTTTCCCTAAGCATACTAATAACAATATGATGGAATAGGGTTTAGTGGAAGTAGACAATGAGGATTATTTGGAATATGATAACATCGTGGGCATAATAGAAGTGGATAAGGAAAAGTTGGATAACCCATCTCGTCCACACAGAAAAGGAATTTATGCTGAGGTTCCTCCTCCATTATCCTTACAAGGATCAGGAAATAACCAAAATGCATCAAAAAAACAAATGGAATAACTAATACAAACAACTATAACAAAGAAAAAGAGTGAGATAGTATAAGATGATTCTTGTCACTATGGTAGATGAAATCAACAACGAAAGTTGGCTACAAATCAGAAAATAGTAAGACGATTATCATCAGTGGGACATAATAGTGGTTCTCCTCCTCACAAGTAACAAAAGGTCTCACTTACACAAGAATCCAAGAAACAAGCATTACATGGATTTTTTGACAATAAATAATACTCTCATAAGAACCACTCGACCTTCGCACAAAACTTGATCGAATACATCTCCTAGAGGTTCACGAGTTCTAAAATTTAGTATGATGGTACTACCAGTTAAGTATTTCTAACCCTTTATCTCTCGTGTTGTGTTTCCCCTGTGATGTGTTATGTGTTGTTTAGGCCTCCTGGGATGACCCTTGATTCTTTTGTAAGGTCCAGGATACCATGAGACTACCTCTATTGTGACCTTCTTCTATTTGTATCATCATTCTTCTATATCGCTTCCCCTCTATCTTTTACTATTGTGTGTTGTGTCTTACAAACATAGTGTTGCAGTTTGTGACTCAGGGGAACCCTCCTACATGATTATCCCTAAGGCACTTGTTTTACCTCTCTTGATTTATTGTTTCCTTTCCTCTAGTGTTTCTACCTAGCAGGTGGATGACGGAAAACATATTATATTGATGCAGACCTAGCATCCCTTTGGCGAGAAATAAAAAATTGGACTTAGTTCCTATATGATGATGGGGTTGATATATATTATCTGATGCTTGGCTAGTAGAATCACTCTATAAACTTTGTTGTGTGATCTTGATGGTGTCTTATCGCACTTACAAAACATAACAATACTACTGCTCTGTACACTATCTATCTTGAATCTTGTTTCTTTACGTGATTAATCATATGCATTATTGTTTATCATGATTATATGGACACTAACACTTTTCTTACAGGGATGTGTTTGTGGGAACATTTGGTGATCATAAAGTACATGTCACCTCTGAGGGGCATGGGCTTTGGGAGAGCTCATATTCCCTTGTGTGTTTTCTTCCTACCTTCACATGCTTGATATCAATGTTGGCAAGAGACACTGTGTGGATTCATGAATGTTGTCATTGATGGCAACAAAGTCCATCCCACACATCCGCAGGACATGGTATGTCCATACCGGAAGTCAGATTGAAGAGTATTTCAGTTTGGTGACCAAGAACAGAGCATGCAACAAGGTCCAACAATTAGGTCCAGATCTCTTAGAGGAAGTATCTCAGAAAAGTATGGACTTGGGGAAGTCAAGAGGAGTACCATGATTGATACATTCTAGAGATTGAGCCTTCGGTAATGAAAGAGTGAAAAGATATGAGTACCTAAGTGTTGGGTTTCTGTTTGGCAGAATTGATTGAGGAAGAACTAGCTAGTAGAGCATCAGACCTTAATTTAGATGAGAAGTTGTTGATGATCAAGTTTCTTAAGGGATCATTCATGATTGGCCAACATGATTGATGACTTCCATAACTATCTTTTTGATACACATCACTTAGTAAGCATGGATTTAGCCGATAGACTAGAGTTTGGAAATATCTTGAGTTTTCTAGATGCCGACAAGAATGATGTTAAAATCCTTGGTGTGGATATATATACCAGATGGATTTAGATGTGAATGTGTGTGTGGTGTATTTAGTTGTGTGAAGAAAAGCAGAGAGCAGTGTGGAAGCAGCTATACAGGTCTGGTATGTGACAAGACAGCAGCACCAAAGAAGAGGAAGAATGAAGTGCAGTAGATCAGTGTATTGAGCCTAACCAGAACTGAACCTCAACATATGTGGATGCTTTTCATTAGTTCAATCACCTGGTTACTTTCTTTATACCTTGTAGACAGTGAGTCTCTTGTAGGCAGTGAGCCTCTTGTGAGCAGTGTGCTCGAGTAGTGAACCCTAATTGGCAAGTACCATTTTGTACTTCTATTCTTTTAATAGAGAATACAATCTTGGGTTAGTCACCCCATGGTTTTTCCCTTAACAGGGTTTTCCACATCAAAATCATTGTGTTATGTCTATTAATTTTATTTTTGCTTTCATGATCATGCATGCTTATATGATTTGATGCTACACTAGTTGTTAAAGAAGAACAGAAAGTTAAAGTAATTAAGATAACTGATTCACCCCCCCTCTTAGTTATCAACAATTGGTATCAGAGATAAGTTCCTCTAAATAGAGCCTAACAGCTTGAGGAAGATCTGGGAATCTCAATGGATATGTATGGTATGAGGGAACAACTTCAGTCAACCTTAGATGATCTTGAACAATCTCACTCTGAAGTCAATAACTTGAAGGAAAGACTCAAACAAGCTGATGATTTCATAAATGAACTAAAAGAGAAACTGAGTATCTCTCTGAAAAAGAGAAAGGAACTACTTCAACAATTAGCAAGTCAAAGTGAAGTCACTAATACTAATGAAGATCTAAATGAGAAGAACAAGTTATGTGAGAAGCTATCAAAAGAGGTCATTATGGTAAGACATGAAATGGAATCAGGGGTTATGAGATTCACCCAAGAAATTGAAGAGAAAAGAAAAATTAAGGATAATCTAAAACAATCTCTCAAAGAGAAGTCAGAAGACTGCCACAAAATGGACAGAATAATTAGGCATTTGGAATCTGATCTTGAAGAAGCTAGAGATAATGAAGAATAACTTGAGAATTAGATTGACACTCTAAAAAGGGATCTTCAAACAACAAATGAATACAAAGAGAAATTCAAGATAAGCTCTACTCAACTTGAAGTTCTTGAAAGCCAAAAGAGGGTAGATGACAAGCAAGGCTTGGGGTATGAGAAAGACGAAAGCTCTGGATCCGGTCAGAAGAACTCTGGACTAGGAAATCTAAGGAACAGGCCTAGAAGACCTCCAGTAAGACAACCAAATGCTTAAAGATATCCATCCTTCAATGGATACTGCCACAATTGCAATAAATTTGGTCATAAAGCAAATCAGTGTAGAAGAAGAATGAATCAAACTAACCCAACCTGCTCTGGATAGTGTTTTAACTACAAAAGGTATGGTCACAAATCTCATGAATGTAGAAATTTGCAAATAAACAATTCATTCAATGGCAGATTCTTTGCATGCAATAGAATGGGACATATGGCTAATCAATGTAGATCTAGAGCTTATCAGTTAAATATGCAAAGAAATATTGTTTTCTACAATTGCAATAGATCCGGTCATATTGCCAAATTCTACAGAAGTAAAAATCAGGACAAAAAGGGTCCGGTGCATCATAATCAAAATCAAGACAAAGGGAAAAGAAAAATGAATGTGGATGAAATTCAAAGGGAGATGAACAAGATTTGGGTGAAGAGAAGTACATAAAATGTTGGGGATGGATCCGCACTAGAATCTGGTGCTGATATTCCTTTTGAAAACTAAATAGATGAGCTCTGGCTCAGGGGGAGTCACAAAAGAAAAAACATTTTCCCCCAGCCAGTCAATAGGTGCTTGAAATTGGCACATGGAAGGTTGCAGATTAAAAGGGCCCTCAGAGAAACATCTAAATAACCCTTGGTAAAGATTTGAAAGATCTGCAAGGAGTTTAAAAAGGTTAATCATCCAAGATTAATCTAGTTTGACAGTCATCCGACAAAAGAAGAACTTTCACAGTTAGATCCGGTATAATTCAAAATTGAAATATTTGGATTTGCTGTTAGATGGAATGATTGGAGAAAGGGAGATACATTGTAAGTTATCATTATAGGTGCATCTCAGTGATCTGGAAAGATCTCTCTTAGAACAAGGAAAACAAGGTAACCGGAATAAATTAGGTTGTGCATTTATTGCAAAATGGAATTAGGGTTTGCACATAAATAAAAGGGTTCTTTTGTTCATCATTTGCACATTTGCATTCAAGAAGAATAGAGAAGGAGCTCTGCAACAAAATTGTCTCAAACCTCTCAAAGAACAATCGTAGAAGTTAATTCATCTAGCAATTCGATCCAGCTCATATCATGAACCCTAGAAGCATAAAAGGTATTTTCCGCTCTTAAATATCTCTCTCTGAATCTTTTGAAAGATGGCTACTCTGAATGTTGTGAAGATCTCTGATAGGCCGTGCCCTAAATTCAAGAAACATCCCTACAAATTCCTAGAAGTTGATCCCCTAGGCGCATTTTCTAGCATTCCGCATGGAGTTCTGCATGTAGAAGATGTTAGCGTTTACATACACGCAAACATTGAAGAATTTGGGGAATCCAAGCTAATGGATATCTATCACAAGGAACTAACAGATGAATCATTTGAACTTAAACCCCAATACAAGGCCATCTGGGATAAGCATTTTGAACATTGCATTCATTTCCCCTGTTTTATTGAAGATGATTGGGTCCGGTATGTTCTAAGAAGAATGTACAACAAATTTATGTGGTTGATGAGGCCATTCAAGATAACCAAGGATGCAATTAGGGTGGTAACTAGATTACACTCATTCGGTGGGTTGCCTGCTCTTAAATTAGTCAAAAATCAAACTGTAAGTGAGGCTACCGGATCAAAATTTGACAAGAGAGCAATGACTAGAAGATATCACTGATCCAGATATGAAGTTTACATCTATGATAATTGGCTATAAGATATATCACTCTAGCAAGGAGAATTTTGTATCCAGAACTACAATTTATACTGCTTATCAGATGTTAAGAGAGAATGTAGTTATGATCTTTGTGAGCTTATTTTGAGCCAACTATTGGAAAACCTACAAAATATCAAGAAGGACAAGAAGAACTCATTGAAGTATGGTAGGCTAATACCGTGTTTATTCTTTTACTTTATGAATGAGCTACCGGGATCCAGTGGTTGGATATGGAAAAATGACAGACCAGTAGCCATACAAATCAGAGATTATATGCATAGGATTGGTGATGCCAAGGCACAAAATATAGCACTTTGGGGCTATTTCAAGAACTTTTAAAGTATGATGCAAGCTAGAGAAAGAATTCCCCAATCATTGGTTGAGAAATACAAGGATACAGTGTGCTTTATTGTAGACACTGATCAATGCCTAATGAAGGCAGTGGAACCAAGAATAGTATGGATCATGCCAATGGAGTATGAGGTTGATGAGAAAATCCTAGAGCTGCATATCCAACACCTGCTAAGTCAACCCAAGGACCCTAAGGAAGAAAGGTTTGGAACCTTCCAAGAGCTGAGTGTAAAAGTTCATGTTGAACTAAGATAGCCAGAGATCAAGAGAAAGGTAAGAAGGGAAGTAGAAGAATTCACCAAGAGGCATGGAATATCAAAGGAGGTAGTTGATGCCAAAAGAGAGAAGATGGAAATGGAAGAGAAAGAAAGGCAAGAAATAGAAAAAGAAAGTGCTTCGGTGCAAGCCCCCTCCCAGACCAAACCCTCCAAAAGCTCTGCACCTGCCACCTCTAAGAGCCAAAAGGCATCAAAATTGGAAGCCTAGACATCTGGAAAGGGAGAGAAGAGAACAAAGAAAAAGGTAACAAGATCCTACACAAGTCAGAAGGATGACAAAGAAACTGAGACTGATGAGGAAGTCAAGAAAATGAAGAAGAAGAAGAAAACATCCGGTGAACCCTCTACCGGTCATAGCAAGGAAGAAGAGGCAGAAGAGTTTGTTGAAAGGCCTACTCTGTCCATTGATGATGTAGTCAAGGTAGTTACTGTAGATGGGAATTTGCAACCAATGACATCATTCTATGATGAGTATAATGATGCAAATAAAAAGATATTGGAAGAAGCCACAGTTAAGTACCTAAACATATATAATAAAGCATTCATTGAAATCATTTCTCTAAGCCCCAAGAGTTTAGAGAAAGTACTTGAACTCAGAAAAAATAATGCCAAAGAAAAAGATATGGAGATCCAGGAACAAATAGCTATTCAGCTCTATCCCCCCATCACTCCAAAGTGAATGAACATGATTTTCAAAGATTGCAAGGATGAGTTCCGGAGCAAAGCTAGAATGAACAAGCTTATGCTCGAAGAGACTGATCAAGTGGCTAAAGAGACTGAAGACATCCTATAGAATGCCTATAAAAGATTCAATCTCCCTATTATAGAGGACTTAAGTGATGAACCCTCTGCCATGGATGTCAAAGGATCAAGTACATCTAAGGAAGATTCTACTGAGAAAGTTGCAGAAGAGACAAAGGAGACAACTAAAGAGAAGACTAAGGACTTAGATTCCTCTATTCCAGAAGAGGAAGTCCATGGAAAAGTAAAGATCTCTCCTCCGGATTCTCCAGCAGACTCTGAATCTAAAGGAGAAGAAATAATAGAGGAGAAAATCAGTCAAGAAGAAGAGGTAAAAGGAAGAGAAGAAGATCAAATAGAGAAGACTCCAGGAGATAGTTATGAGGCTACAGAAGGGAAGAAGACTCTGTCTCTGGCAAGAGACACTACATAAGCAGTCAAAGACTTCCTGACAAAAGAAATGATGGAATTAGATGAACCAGAACTACTTCAAGGTCCATTCAATTTTGATTCCCTCTCCCCGGTTCAAACAATGAAGATAGCATCCTTTGCCCAAGCAAAGGCAAAATAAAAACTTCTAAAGTCTCACATGGAAGACTGTGAGCTGATAGAAATTGCATCCGGTGTGTTGGAGAAGATCATGCCATCCTTCCAAAAGGATCTTTCAGCATCTTCATTCGGTAACCTGAAATCTCTTGTTAATTATGTTAATACACATTTTGACTCTTTAGAGAAAGCAACAGAAGAGAAAGTCCGGAAAGAGTTTTTGGGTAAGAGATTCTTCAAAGTACAAGGTCTAATAACAAATGATAGGAGAAATATGGATATTGGGATAAAGAGCTTAGAAAATGTTCTTAAAGATGGTGGAGAAATATATAAATTTTGTTTATCCTGGTCTAAAGTGACAAAGGATATTGAGAAGAAAGTGAAAGAACAAGAGGATAAACTATCAAGTTTATCTTAGAATTTTAATCCTCTCACCACATCCATAATAAACCAGGAATGTCAGACTATTGCCATTCTAAATGAACTAAAGAAACTTGAAAAGGAAAGGAAGAATATAATAAGTAGGATGGGTGAACTTAGAGGGATAATTATCCCTAAATTAGAGGCCATGCATGAGGCCCTAACTGATGCTCAGACCATAGCCCAGACTAGTGATCTAACAAATATAAAGAGGACAGAAGCTTTTGCATTCCTATTGAGTGGTTACATCTTGATTTTGGACAGGATGAAGCAGAGTTGGGCAACATAATTTGTCCAGTTGTAGACAACTTTTGTAGATATACTTCAATATATGTAAGTATAACATGTATATATACTTATGAGGCTAAGTATAGTTGGATTTTTTAGAATTTTGGTGTGCGGATTCTACCCTTTGCCATTGATGTCAAAGGGGGAGTGAGGAGCAATGAAAAATATGGAATCTAGCTAAGGGGGAGCTTCGAAAAAGTGTACTTTAAAATAGAGCATCAGACAAGGGGGAGTGTAGTCTGACACTTAGTCATTTTTCACTAAGTGTTGCCATTAATGCCAAAGGGAGAGATTGTTGGCAAGAGATACTATGTGGCTTCATGAATGTTATCATTGATGGCAAAAAATTCTATCCCACACATCCACAGGACATGGTGAGTCCATACCGGAAGTCAGATTGAAGAGTATTTTGGTCCAGTGACCAAGAACAAAGCATGCAGCAAGGTCTGACAATCAGGTCTGGATATCTCAGAGGAAGTATCTCATCAAAGTGTGGACTTGAGGAAGTCAAGAGGAGTACCATGACTAATACATTCCAGAGATTGATCCTTTGGTAATGAAAGAGTGAAAAGATATGAGTACCTAAGTGTTGGGTTTCTGTTTGGCAGAATTGATTGAGGAAGAACTAACCGGTAGAGAATCAGACCTTAATCTGGATGAGAACTTGATGATGATCAAGTTTCTTAAGGGATCATTCATGATTGGCCAACATAATTGATGAATTCCATAACTATCTTTTTGATACGCATCACTTAGTAAGCATGGATTTAGCCGATAGACCAGAGTTTAGAAATATCTTGAGTTTTCCAGATGCTGACTAGAAAGATGTTGAAATCCTTGGTGCGGATATATATACTAGATGGATTTAGATGTGAAGGTGTGTGTGGTGTATTATGTTGTGCAAAGCACAATAGGGAGTAGTGTGGAAGTAGCTATATAGGTCCGGTATGTGATAGGACAATAGCACCAAAGAAGAGGAAGAATAAAGTGCAGTAGATCAATGTATTGAGCCTAACCGGAACTGAACCTCAGCATATTTGGATGCCTTTCATTAATTCAATCACTTGGTTACTTTCTTTATACCTTGTAGATAGTGAGTCTCTTGTAGGCAGTGAGCCTCTTGTTAGTAGTGTGCTCGCGCAGTGAGCCCTAATTGGAAAGTGCCATTTTGTACTTCTATTCTTTTAACAGAGAATACAATCTTGGGTTAGTCACCCTGTGGTTTTTCCCTTAACAGGGTTTTCCATGTCAAAATCATTGTGTTATGTGTATTGATTTTATTTCTACTTTCATGATCATGCATACTTATATGATTTGATGCTGCACTAGTTGTTAAAGAAAAATAGAAAGTTAAAGTAATTAAGATAACTGATTCACCCCCCCATGTTATCAACAATTGATACTTGATATCAACCACCTTAAGGTGGGGGCATATATAAGGTAAACTGTCTATTGCAGATGTTAGTAGTGTGCTTGCTCTCAGGTACAGTCTTAGAGACTGATGGCGATGAGTCCCTCCTGCACTCTGAGATTTTTGTGTAATCATTTAAGTCCTCATTGTGAGGTGAGGATGGTGTATCTCTCGAAGAGAGTGCACACCTTGTCATTTTCAAAAGGTCCAAATCGTGAGGCAGGGAGTGGTTCTATGACTAACTCAACCCTTAAGATTGTCTTTGGTAATTGTTGTGGTGAAGCCCAATCATCAGTGTGTGCCTATAATGTTCCTGAGATGGTGATGAACCTAGAAATAGGAACATTTCATCGCTTGTCTTCCATGTTTTCTTTGTGTCTTCCAAGTGTGTGTGTGTATTGCGTATTTGTTCCCAACCATAGTCTTAAAGACCAATGGCAATGATTCCCTCCTATGCTTTGGGATTTGTACGACGTGTTTGATTTGTATGGTGTGCTTGATTTGTTTGGCGTGTTTGTTGCCCCATATGCAATCTTAAAGACCAGTGGTGATTATCCCCTCTTGCATTATGGGTGGTGTGTTTACTTTCCTTGCACTTTGATGTAGAGTGTGCAACAAAAGGTCCTCAAGTATAATCAGCTAGACCTGAATTATGTCTTGGCAATGTCTCCACTATCGGCCAAACATATCACTATCAAGCTACTTCCTATTTCTCTCGCTGATCTCTATACTCTTCCCGATGACCGCGGCTTCCAATAACTTAACCTTAATGGTTAATCACCTTCGTCAGGTTGACTCCCTTCTTCAGCCACACTTCCTTCACATCCACCAATGCCAATCTCACGCCGATGAGTCTTCTGTCGCTGAGACTTCCTAAACTTCCTTCTGATAAGCTTCCTGTCGGTGAGACTCTATCGGTCGCTGAGACTTCTAAGTCTTCTTTCGATGGCACTCCTTACGTCGATGCTCTTCATCAGTGACACTTGTAGTTGTCACTCCAATCGGTGAGAGCTTCTACGTTCGGTCCAATATCACTTTCTCAACCTGATGTCCCTACTCACGCTGATGCATACATTTCATTATGCAATGTGTGGGGTCCACCGTCTTCCTTGATCTTTGAATGAACAATTGTATGTGTCTCTAACACCATACCAATCTTCGGCAAGATGAAAACTATTTCACGCCGATGCCCGATTCATCGGTCAAAAATTAGGAGTCGGAGAGACTTCCAAAGGCTCTCCCAACTCTCAAGTCACACCGATGGTTTCCTGAATGCTCTGCGATGACCCGATACATGAAATTCATCTGTAGGACAAGGAATTT
The DNA here is from genome assembly GCA_027924645.1 of Cunninghamia lanceolata. Taxonomy (NCBI): domain Eukaryota; kingdom Viridiplantae; phylum Streptophyta; class Pinopsida; order Cupressales; family Cupressaceae; genus Cunninghamia; species Cunninghamia lanceolata. The sequence continues at coordinate 14,183,865 of BSBN01000655.1, forward strand.
ATATTTGAACTGGCCAATTCTTGTGTTAACCCTCAATCACTCATATCAATCTAGTCGCAACCCTACACCTTTCACTTCTCATCAATTTCCTGACTAGTCACATAGAGATGCCTAGTCGAATTCGGCCCAGTTTCTAGGATTCCTGGGTGAGAATGTGGAAAACACAAAACCTAGATAACTTCCCTCCATCACACTGATAATATGGATGACTTTAGTGGATAGAGGAAAGGACTTCCATTTGTCAATCAAAACCTAATTTCTAGGTCACAAACCAGCCTCTATAGGACTAACAATATTCCACCATCTACACAATACAAGAACCCTAGGAACTACCAGATAGTGTCTAGTTTAGGGCAACAATGTATAAGATCTTAACAGAAATATAAAACACAAAGAACACACAAAATGAGACACTGTGTATCACCCAGAAAACTCTTATTGTTCATTCATCCAATCTCCATTTGCATCCCCCTCCTGATGCTACATACTGCTTGCCTCTCAAAAAGGTATGAGACAACAGTTTTTCCTTCCAACCGTGCAAATTGACTTTCAAAATAGTTAGCCATTGGCTTTACCCCTCATACAAGTTTTCCTTGCACAATTACATCAATGTGACCAAATTGACCCTTATTACAATATGAAATGGCTTAAGAGCCTTATGAAACAACAAAAGAAAGTATGATCCTATACTGTAGAGAAGGTGCTCCTACACCATACTCCCCCTGCAAGAAAAACTCAAGTCCCTTGAGTTGCCAATTGCTGAAGTGTCATTCCATGCTTCAAAATATCTGCTTCACTCATCCAAGTGGCCTCTGAATCAGGAAGACCCTTCCATTTCACCAAGTAGTCTTTGTAGACACCTTTCCTAGTCTTCCTGAGAACTTTGGAATCTAGAATACATTCCAACTGCAAATCCTTGATCCAATCAGCATCTACATCCACCACATCTGATCCACCTTCACCATGCAATGGAGGTCTGAAAGGAAACAAGTCTACAACATTGAAAATGGGAGAGATACCAAGACCGGAAGGCAATTCTATTTCATATGCATTTGGACCAAATTTATGCACTACTTTGCAAGGTCCTATCTTCTTCATTAACAATTTGATTGGTTGTCCCTTAGGCAATCTTTCCTTCTTGAGATAGGCCATCACCAAATCTCCTACCTTGAACTGTACCTCTCTTCTTTTCAGATCTGCCCTATCCTTGTACTTGGAGATAGTTTTCTCCAACTGAACCTTGACCTGATCATGGACTGTTTTCATGGTAGCAGCAAAATCCTCTCCTAGAGCACTCCTTTTGTCCCAACCTTGTAGGTCTTTGAGTTCAAGTGGTCCTCTTGGATGGAAACCATAAACAATTTCAAAAGGACTTTTCCCAGTATTTCTATTCCTTGAGTCATTATAAGCATATTTAGCTTGACTAATCACTAAATCCCATGCCAACCCATGCTATTTGGTAAGGCATCTCAAAAGGTTTCCCAAGGACCTATTAACAACCTCAGTCTAACCATTAGTCTGGGGATGGTAAGTTGATGAAAAAGACAACTGTGTGCCCAATTTTCTCCATAGGGTCCTCCAAAAATGACCAACAAACTTGGAGTCTCTATCAGTAACAATTGAAAGGGGCAAACCATGAATTCTGACCACCTCTCTGAAAAAGAGACCAGCAATATGAGATGCATCATTTGTGCATTTGCATGGCACAAAATGAGCCATCTTACTAAATCTATCCACAATGAAAAAAACACTGTCTATACCCCTTGTTGTCTTAGGAAGACCAAGTACAAAGTCCATACTAATGATTTCCCAAGGTCTGTTGGGAATGGGAAGTGGTTGGTACAAACCAACATTAGAAGACATACCTTTGGCCTTTTGACATATGGTACAACTTGCAACATATCTCCTCACATCTGTCTGTACCTTTGGCCAATAGTAGAACCTGGTGACTTGTTCCAAAGTCCTGTCCAACCCAAAATGTCCTCCTAAGGTTCCATTGTGCTTCTCCTTGATGATATTGTCCCTCATTAAACATTTAGGAACACATAACAAACTGCCTTTGAATAGGAGTCCTTCTTGCAACACAAAATCAGAACACTCACAATGAAAAGTGTTAGCCAAACTTGCACACACTTCATAGGTAGCCTTGAAATCTGCATCATCCTTGTACAACTCCTTCAGACATTCTATACCCATATTTTCCATTTGTACTTCTTGTATGACCAGTATCCTTCTACTTAAAGCATCTGCCAATTTGTTGGCAACACCTTTCTTATGCTTAATAGTGAAGGTATAGGCCTACAATTGTTCCATCCACTTGACGTGCCTATGATTCAACTTTTCCTGACTATTTAGGAAGCTAAGAGCATGGTTGTCAGTAAAAACAATGAACTCTTTTGGCAGTAAATAATGTCTCCATTTTTTCAGAGCTTGCACCATTGCATATAGCTCTAGGTCATAGGTAGAATACCTCTGTTTGACCTCATTCAGCTTCTCTAAAAAGAATGCTACTAGATGTCCTTCCTGACTGAGAAAAGCACCTATAGCCCATTGGCTTGCATCACATTCTACAACAATTTTTTTTTCAAAATCAGGGAGTACCAACGTAGGTAACTCAGCCACTTTCTTTTTCAACAGTTCAAAACTATCATCAGCTTGCTTTATCCATCAGAATTTACACTTCACTCCCCCCTTGATGGTATTGAGAATAGGAGCACTGATGTGACTGAACCCTCTAATGAACTTCCTATAAAAAGTTGCCAAACCATGGAAACTTCTAACATCTCCTACTATCTTAGGAGTAGGCCAATTGAGAATAGCCTCAACCTTTGTGGGATCCATTTTCAAACAGCCATTGGAAATCACAAAGCCAAGATACACCAGTTTAGTTTTCATAAAATCACATTTATCTGAGTTGATCATCAATTTACTCTCATGCAGTTTCTTCACACACATGTCTAAGATGCTTCACATGCTCTTCTTTGGTCCTGCTGAAAATTAGGATATCATCAAGATAAATAATAACAAATTTTCCAATAAATTCTACAAGTACCTCATTCATCAATCGCATGAATGTGCATGGAGCATTGCTAAGGCCAAATGGCATGACAAGCCACTCATAGAGACCTTCATTTGTCTTGAAAGCAGTCTTCCACTCATCTCCCTGCCTAATTCTGATCTAGTGGTAACCAGATTTGAAATCAATCTTGTAATAGTAGCATGAACCACCAAGATAGTCCAACAGATCTTCAATCCTTGGCATAGGAAATCTGTACCTTATGGCGATCTTATTAATAGCCCTTGAGTCTATACATAACCTCCAATTTCCATCTTTCTTAGGAGCAAGTACACTAGGGACTGCACATGGACTGACACTCTTCCTAATCAATCCTTTCTCCAAGAGTTTTTGAATCTGTCTACCTACCTCTTCATTCTGTTGTGGTGTCAACTTGTAGGCAGCTTTGTTGGGTAATGTGGCTCTTGGAATCAAGTCAATCTGATGACTTATGTCCCTCATAGGTGGTAAGGAGTTAGGAGTATCCTCTACCACAAGACCTTGATACTTATCCAGTAATTGTTGCACTTCCAATGGGATCTCCTTCTGCTTCTTATTTGGTTGACCTGATACATCTACAGGATTCATCACTAGGGCATACCCTTGGGTATCCTCCTCCATGAGTTGTAGGAACTCTTTGCCACTAACTAACATGACACTGTTGTCATTGTTCTTCTCTCCAACTTGCTCTGGTAATGGATCCATCTTGAACTTCTGACCATTTTTGGTGATCATATATGTATTCTTTTCACCATCATGCTGTGCCTTCACATCATACTGCTAAGGCCATTCAAGAAGAAGGTGACAAGCATCCATAGGAATAATTTCACACAGGACTTTATCCCTATGATCACCTAGTTCAAACTCTACCCAAGTTTGTTCTTCTACCATGTAATTCTGATTCTTATTCAACCAAGATATTTTATGAGGACTAACATGGGGCAACCTTTTCAGTTTACATTTTTCTACCATTTTAGTAGACACTACATTTTCAGTAGAATTTGAATCAACAATGATTTTACAGAGCTTACCATATGCTACACCTTGGGTTCTGAAGAGATTCTTCCTTTGGGGAGGCTCCTGCTTCAATGACATCTTCACCAAGGTCCTCTTAATCATCATGCTCTCTCCTTCAAGCACTAGTGCAGCACTACCAATGGGTGAATTTACACTTTGGCAATCATCATCCTTCAATAGCTGGTTCCTTCTCCCACCATCATGGGAGCTAGATGCCTTCTTAGGGCATTTAATTATAGTATGGCCTACTTGATTACAATTGTAGCATCTTCTAGTGAAGACTCCAGGTCCTCTGCCTACACCACCACCTCTGCCTCTGCCATTAGGTCTTCTCCAAGCTCTGGAACCACCACCTCTCTGTTTTGTATCAGAACGAGATTCTTGCTGACTTGAATTTTCACTTTTATTTGGCTGTCCTCTACCAAAATTACCTCTTCCTTTATTGTTTCTACCACCTCTTCCTCTGTTATTTTGATCACCTCTCCTTTTTAGCTTATCCTCTGCCCTAGAGGCTAACTGAAAACATTCATCCACAATCTTGGGAACCACCATACTGAATTCATCTTCTATATTATATCTTAAACCATCAAGATATCTGGCCACCATCTCTTTCTCCTCCTCCCTGTGATTGGCTCTCATGCTCAATCTGTGGAATTCCTCAGTGTATGTAGCCACGTCCATATCTTTCTGTCTAAGATTATTACATTTTCTGATGGTCTGCAACTCATAGCCACATGGCATGAACTTGGTTCTCAGCATGGCCACCATTCTACTCCATTTGGTGATTGGACTCTTTCCAACCTTCTCCCTTTCACATTGGGTGTAGTTCCACCAAACCAATGCAGAACCTCTCAATTTGGTTTTTGCAAATTTGACCTTCTTACTGTCACTGTACTCCTTGAGGTCAGAGTAATTACTTATGGCTTGAATCTAGTCCATAAGAGCATCTCCATCCAATTTCCCATTAAACGTGGGAACATCCATCTTCGGATCACTACTGTCTCCATGACCCTTGAGTGCATTTAGGAATGCCCTTTGATCAGCAGACATACCTTCTCCTTGAGGATTCTCCTCTGTTTCCTCTTCTTCGTCCTCTTCTGACTCAGAAGTGCTTCCATCCTCTTTATTTTTTTCTTTGGATTTCTCTTCCTTCAGTCTTTCTTCAAGCATCTCTTCTACCATCTTCTAGATGGCTACTTTTCTCATCGACTTGGGAGGCATTGTGCTAGCCTCTGTTTCTATCTCCAGCTCTTTGTCTGACATATACGGCTTTGATTCAGAATATTGGCTCTGATACCAATATGATGTAGAGTGTGCAACGAAAGGTCCTCAAGTATAATCGGCCAGACCCGAATTATGTCTTGGCGATGTCTCCACTATCGGCCAAACATATCATTATCAGGCTACTTCCTATTTCTCTCGCCGATCTCTATACTCTTCCTGATGACCGCGGCTTCCAATAACTTAACCTTAACGGTTAATCACCTTCGTCGGGTTGACTCCCTTCGTTGGCCACACTTCCTTCACATCCACTGATGCCAATCTCACGCTGATGAGTCTTCTATTGCTGAGACTTCTTGAACTTCCTTCCAATAAGCTTCTTGTCAGCGAGACTCTACCGGTCGCTGAGACTTCTAAGTCTTCTTTCAACGGTACTCCTTACGCTGATGCTCTTCATTGGTGACACTTGTAGTTGTCACTCTGATCGGTGAGTGCTTCTACGGTCGGTCCAATATCACTTTCTCAACCCAATGTCCCTACTCATGTCGATGCATACATTTCATTATGTAATGTGTGGGGTCCATCATCTTCCTTTATCTTCGAATGAATGATTGTATGTGTCTCTAACACCATACTAATCTTTGGCAAGACGGAAACTATTTCACACCGACGCCTGATTCATCAGTCAGAAATTAGGAGTCGAAGAGACTTCCAAAGGCTCTCCCAACACTCAAGTCACGCTGATGGTTTCCCAAATGCTCTGCGACAACCCGATACATGAAATTCATCTATAGGACAAGGAATTTATATTCAAACTGGCTGATTCCTGTGTTAACCCTCAATCACTCATATCAATCTGGTCGCAACCCTACACCTTTCACTTCTCATCAATTTCCCGACTAGTCACATAGAGATGCCTAGTCGAATCCGGCCGAGTTTTCTAGATTCCTGGGTGAGAACGTGGAAAACACAAAACCTAGATAACTTCCCTCCATCACACCGATAATGCAGATGACTTCAGTGGACAGAGGAAAGGACTTCCATTTGTTAATCAAAACCTAATTTCTAGGTTACAAACCAGCCTCTACAGGACTAACAATATTCCACCATCTACACAATACAGGAACCCTAGGAACTACCAAATAGTGTCTAGTTTAGGGCAACAATGTATAAGATCTGAATAGAAATATAAAACACAAAGAACACACAAAATGAGATAGTGTATCACCTAGAAAACTCTTATTGTTCATTCATCCAATCTCTATTTGCATCCCCCTCCTAATGCTACATACTACTTGCCTCTAAAAAAGGTATGAGATAGCAATTTTTCCTTCCAATCATGCAAACTGACTTTCAAAATAGTTAGCCGTTGGCTTTACCCCTCATACAAGTTTTCCTTGCACGATTACATCAATGTGACCAAATTGACCCTTATTACAATATGAAATGGCTTAAGAGCCTTATGAAACAACAAAAGAAAGTATGATCCTATACTGTAGAGAAGGTGCTCCTACACCACACTTGCATTTGCATTTCATATATATAAAAAGAAAAAGAAAAAGAAAAATCATCACTATCTTCACTGCATTCACTGTATTTACTATGTTTTGCATGTCTTCAATACTGTCTTCTCTATGTTTTGCATGACTGTAATTATCTTCTGCATGTTTTTCGTGCCTGTTACTATCTTCTCTGTGATTGGCATGTCTTCTCCGTGCTTGGCGTGTTTTCTATGTTTGTTGACCATACTTTAATGCATGTATTGGCCTTGCATTTATACATACATTAAAGTGGGGGCTAAATGTTACATCATAAAATGTCCCCTTGGGGGATTTTCCTTCTTAAGGTTTAGCTCCCAAGTCCTATTTATGCATTTAGAGCATCTTTCATGTTAATTTGACATCCTGATGAGAAAACCCGGAAGTTTCATTGCAAATGGGACCTAGGGGCTGCACTTGACATGATCCCTACCTGAAATAGGGGGGAGGACTTGGGCACCCACACCCTAGTCCTACCCTATTTTAGGTCAGGCCTAATTTTAAGTGTCAGTTTATGACCATTATTTAGGTCCATTGTTGACACGGTAAGTTTCAATTACGAAATTCTTAGTTGGAATGTTTGTAGTTGCATATATAAGCATGTTTAGGCATTTGTTTGTAAACTAGATGGATATTACGAACTTGTGGCTTATGTGAAAGTGATTCAAGGCATTCATTATGTGTTGCAGGGCAGAATTTGTGTTGTTATTGTGTTTGTATTTGTAGATTTGGCATCCATCTCCTCATGGAATGAAGAGCTTCTTCCTTCTATGAGATCTTCACTACAAGGTGATATCAATTATGTTTTCAATCATTTATCATTTGGATTTTACATCTATCCCGTAGGGATACACACTCTTTATTTGACAATGGTGTTTGGAAGACTTGAATGTCTCTCTGGGGCTTGACTGAGGCAAGGCTCTAAACACCACAACCCCCAACCCATTTTTCCATGATTACAGGTTACAGGTTACAGGAGCAGAAAAATGTGGAGTTGTAGGAGAGCAATGCAGACTGTTAGAATTATAGGTCAGAAAAGAAAATAGGGACCTAGACTTTGGTACCCACTCATTAGTCCTCTGAATCCCACAATAGAAGAATCTCCAGAACAACAAGAATAGGTAGCAGACAAAATTCCAAGATCCTAACAAAAGTTATGGCATTGGACTAAGGCACCCACTCATTAGTCCTTGACTTTTCCATTTTCTAAACTTCAAAATCTGGTACACATTTGATTGTCATTTGATATCTTTGTGTGCTAGCATTTTCTGTGATTTGTTTGTTTACTTCCGAATTTGCATAATTAGGGATTTGAGCATAATTGGGCTTAATTGAACAACTAAATCACACAATTCCAATTTTCTCCTATATTCTGAGTGACCTAAGGTCTATAGTAGACTTCCTACTTGGATAAAGTCCTTGAATGTCTAGAGGTGAAAAGAGGATTCATACAAACTGTATATCAAAAAATTTGGATTTATAAATGGAAATGATCAAACAATTGAAATGCATAACCTAAACCCAAATCATTCAATACCTCGAAGATGCAAGATGAGCTCGATTGATTGATCGCTTTGTTGTGTTGATTGCTCGATTCTGCAGCATAACATTGATAAGGAGATAGATGATGGATGATTGGTGGTTGATAGATGCAAGCTAGGTAGATGAAAGGGGATAGATAATGGCTTGAGATGAAAATTTAGCAGAGTGAGGTTGCATGAAGAAGAATCCTAAATTCTCCTAATGGCTCAAGAGAGGCTTGTTTTATAGGAAAGGCTTGGTTCAAATGGATGGCTAGGATCAATTAGGGCTTTAGATGAAATGGATGGATAGGATTAAGTTAGGTTTCCTTGCACATTAAGAAATTGTAGTCAATTGACATGTGGCAAGGGAAGATAAGGCTTAGGTGTGCTTGTGTAGATAAATACTAAAATTAGGTCCCATTAGTTGTGCATGTGAAAGATAAAAGTTGTAACACATGATTGACTGGACAAGTGTTGGAATGTGATGAAAGATGAGGACTTATTTCAAATTAAATATTTGAATTAGTTGGGATATGAGTTGGATATTAATTAAATAAATAAAATTTATTTAATTAATTGGGAAGTTGAATAGGACGAGATAAGATATGATGTGGAAATTAATTAAATAAATAAAATTTATTTAATTAATTCGAATGAGGATAGGATATGATTGGGATATGATGTGGAATTAATTAATTAAATAAAATTTATTTAATTAATTGGCTAAGTAGGATGAGGATGGGATTAAATGGGATTTTAATTAAATAAATAAAATTTATTTAATTAATAGGATTAAGAGTGGGTTTAGGACAAAATGCTACATGATATCTAGGATAATGTTTTTGACAAGGTGTTGCTAGACATGCACAAATTTGGGACAATTTTGGGTGTCTACATTTTGCCCCTCTTTGAGATGATGTTCGAGGTGATGAGCTTTATGTTGAGTAACATTATTTTAAAGAAGTTAAGGTATGGATAGAGGAAAATGATATTGAGATAGGATGATGATGCCCCCTCGAGAGGATAGGCGGGTTGGGCAAACATGGGTAGGCTCTCGAAAAGAAATGGTTTGGCTACAAAAGAAAGATAAGGGGGTAGATAGAAGAAATGAAGGATGCGTTATGCTGCAATGGAAAGTGAGCAACCATGATGTTTGATATAGCACTAGATGTTACGCACCAAGGTATAAGGACCAGGGTGATGATGTGTCTTATGCCCTAGCATAATACAACCTTGTCTAACGTATGAGGAAGTAAACTTAGAGCATTAAAGTCCTAATGCACAAAAGGTATGATATGACCTTAGATGCAAAGGATAGTGCAAAAAGCTATTCCAACATACACAAGATATGAATATTAGTTGGAATGATACGGATGTGATACAAATGCAAGATAAAATGATAACACACACAAGCAAGCAAGCAAGCATGCACAAATGATACAAAAACAAACAAGGTATTGCCACTGTCAAGCTGTAAACCAATGGTTAATTGCTGATTGATTTGTTGATGATGGTTGAGAGTGTTGTCATTGCGGGGAAAGCTATATCCCTAGATCAACACAAGGTTGTTTGTTGAGTTGGTTGGCTAATTGGCTAATTGATTTGGCTTACAACAAGGCTAGGATCAAGACCATGGATTGCGATTGGATAACTTGGCTGATTGATTAACTTGATTGGTATAGCTTAAGGATTGTCTTGCACTTGGATCATTGCTTAGAATGATTTTGAGGATGATGAAATGATGGATGAAGATTGATTTGATGAAATGTTGATGATGTGATGATATGTGGTGGATTGAGCTACTTTTGATTTGCTGAAGTGTTTGGATTTTGTTTTGATGGCTAGCTTGATGTGCTTTGAGTTGATTTGTTTTGGTTTTGATGCTGATGATTGATAGGATTTGCTTTGATGGTTGGCTTAATGTGCTTTGGTTGTGATGTTTGCTATTGCTAGGTTGATTGTTTTGATGATTGGATTGTTTTGAATGATGATAGTGATGGTGTGATGATGAGAGTGTCCACTCAATCTAAGCATAAGCAAGTGTTCTCAGTGTGCTCAAAGGATGTAAAATAAACAAGGTATTGCCCTTGTCAAGTCATAAACTAATGATGCATTAATTGATTGACGATGATAGATAGTGTTGTCATTGTAGGGAAAGCTATATCCCTAGATCAACATAAGGATGTGGGAATGCTATATCCCATTGATGATGATTGATGATGATTGATTTGGCTCATGACAAGATTAGGATCAAATACCTGTTGATTTGATTGGATAATGTTCCTTGATTGATTGGCTTGCTTGATATGGATTAGTGTAACTTGTATTTTAGATCATTGCTGAGATTGATTTGATTGATATGATTGGAAATCGATTGATTGAAATGGATGAATGAATGTTATTGATAGGAAGAATTGATGATGATGATTTTGATTGAATGTTGATGGAGTGGATTGTTTTGGATGATGTGATTGGTTTTATTGCTTGGATTTTTCATTGGATATCTAATTTTTTGGATTTTTTGACATATTTTGGTTTTTTTATGTTTTTCAAATGTTTTGGAAAATGCCAATGGATGTACAATTTGTGTAGCCTTTGTGCTAGATACCCATGACAAGGGAAAACCAAGTCTAGGTGCAAGGGATGGAGGAATGGGATTGGATGGATAAAATGAAGGGCTCATAGTAAATGGGATGGAAGGCTCATGATATATGGATGGATAAATAAGAGGATAGGCCATAGAAGGGATGGATGCATGCCTCATGATAAATGGATAGGTAGTCTATAGTGGAAAGCTCAAGATAAACAAATGGGGATAAGCTATAAGATGGAAAGCTCATGATAAGTATACGCCATAGTGGATGGATTATAAGGGAGCTAGGATGTGATCTTCAAAGGCTATGTTGCATAGGAAGAATAACTTGCCTCATTCTAGGTGGTAATGCTTAGAATTTTTACATGAAAAAAGTTCATGACCAAGGGATGACATGATGGATTGGATTTGGATGGGATGGATAAATTGTCAATGGATAGGACTTGGTTTGGAAAGAAGGTATGTCAAGAAATATCCAAACATGTTTCAACATTTTGCCCCTATGTCTTCATCAAGATCAAAAGGAGGAGGATGGATAAATGGGTTCAATAGGACATGCATATTTATGTAATGGATAAGGATGGCAGGATGGTATGGTAATAGTTTGGAAATGGATAGGTTGGATGAGACAATGTGCCCCCAAGTGTAAGTGACATAGAAGATCAACCTACACATGACACCTGTTTGCCAGGTTTTCATCATGGTACTTATCCAAGGCACCTGTTTACTAGGTTTTCACCGTTGGACGAAGAGATTTCTCTTTACTTTTTTGATTTTTTTTTCTTCTTCTTCTTTTTTTTTTTTGTTTTTTTGCTTTTTAGATGGATTGACAATTACACATGGCACCTGTTTGCCAGGTTTTCACCATGGTAATGGATAGGAGGGACTCAAGTGGCTAGTGCTATGAAGGTTGATAGTGTCCCTTTAGAGATTGATGATGTCTTTGCATGGACCATGTCGTTAAGCTCATAGATGTTGATAAGGGATTGCATGGATGCGAGATGGATTAGGTGGATAGTAGATTATGATGTGGATTATATAGGACTTATGGAATGAAGATGGATGAAAAATTTTATGCCAAAACATGGACCATAGGGGTAGCATGGGGGAGATATGTAGGATAATGGATGGAAGATGGGGAGATGTTATGTGGAGGTGTTGCGGAGTGGAAGGGAACCATGACCAATGGTTGCACACACCGTGATAAACATTGAAGCTTTTGATGAGATGGTGGTGTAGGAAGAAATGGATATGTTTGCTTAGGGGATGGTTGATGAAGTGATTTAGGAACCCACATAGATTTAGTATTTTTAGTGCTTTTGATTTGCTTGTGGGATTTTTGAAGGGAATGGAAGTTTTGGATGGAAATAGGCTCTTGGATGGATATAGGTGATTGGGATTCTTGAGATGTGGATGAAGATGCCTCATTTGACTTGCTAGCTATTTTCTTAGGAACCCAAACCATTTTACTTTTGGGCTTTGCTTTTGGAGGTATGGGCTTGGATAGTTGCTTAGATGAACTTTGCTTTGATTTTGATTCTTTATGTCCTAAAGTATGAAGACCTTTCGGATTTTTAGCTTTATAGATAAAGGCATCCAAATGTTTATTTTGGAATCCCATGGGTTTAGTGGAGTGGATGGAATGATTGGAAGCTTTATGCTTAAACGATGTGTGCTTTTGTTGGTAATGATTAAGGATGTAAGGATACTTATGAATGATAGGTATGTTAGGTGTTGGAAGCAATGGTGGCAAGGTGGATGGAGGGATATTTGGAGTTGGTAAAAGTGGAGGCAAAGTGGATGACAGAAGGTGTATAGTCACATGCTTTTGACATTTATAGGATGATGGAGGTGGAATGGAAACATATGTTTTGGGTAGATGATGGGGAGTATGATGGAAAGTGGTATATTTAGGATGCATGAAGGGATTACCAACATCTTTAGCTTTGTTTACCTTGGGGTGTGTATCCAAGGCCATATGAGCATGGATGGATTTTGACATGGTTTGGCTCCAAAATACCTTGTTCATAAAGACCTAGGCCTTTACCTTTGTAGTTCATGTTTTGGAGGATGCGATTGACTATGGGACTAGATGTGTTTTGGGAACTAGACTTGAGTTCCTTATTGGATGGAGAAGATGTAGTAGAGGACAAAGGTTGTTGTTGTCCTAAGGAAAAACATTCATGGAGGAAGGTGGTAAGACCACTAGGACATGATGGTGGACTTGAAATGGGATCGATGGTAGATGTGGAAGGAGGATCATTAGGATCTTGATTAGCATTGTGTTCACTAAGATCCAAGTTATTTGTTTGATCTTCTATGCATATGTATTCTTGAGAGGCACATGTCTCATTATGACAAGTCGATGTTTGCTCATTATGGATAGGGCTAGATGGAGGATGGCTAGGAGCAATTTGGATATCTTGCTCATGGATGATTATAAGATTATGGATACAATCAAGGTGCTTTTGAATGGGTTCTTCATCATAGATATCATCTTGATCATGAGATAGATAAAGTTTGGTGAAATGGATCATCATGGTTTTCATGATCTTAGCCAGAACCTTGATCAAAAATATGATCAAAAAGAGGATTAAGTAGGCTATAAAAGGGATAAATTTTCTCATGAATAGGGTCATGGTGATGGCTAATAGCTTGAGGGCAAACCATAAGTAGGTCATTGATAGGTGGAACTTAGAGGTGCTTTGATCTTGATTAAGATTAGGGTTCAATATTTCCACATGTTTAAGATTATGCTCTTAACACACCTCTTGGACTTTGGATCAAAGTAGAAGGTTCTTGAGTGGACTTGATAGGCTCTTGATAGTTATCGACATGAGGGCATGATGGCTCTTGACTTAGGCTTGTGGTTGGAGACTCTTGAATAGACTTGTTGGCTTGTAGGTCACATCTTGGGCTCAAAGGGCTAGGTATATTAATGGAAGGCTCTTGGATAGGCTCAAGGATATGTGAACCACATGATGAGATTATAGGATTGGACATGACCTTTGGAAGTTCATTGGTAGGCTCATGAATGGGTGTTTGACATGGAGGTAGTTTATTCCTAGCTAGTAGCCAATGGATCACATCCTTTGCAAGTGTATGAGTGGATGAGAAATATAATGGATGGGCAATAATAGAAAATGATGTTACAGGCTTAGGACTAGGATTAGGTTGAGAGCTAATTGGATTGGATGGATTAGGATTTGGACTAGATGGGGGTGACACATGGGATTGGGATGATGTGGCATGATTTGCCATTATAGGTGGGTACACCTTGTAAACAATTGGGACAAATATTGGGCATTGATTTGTATTATGGCCTTTGGTCCTATGGTATGCACAATAATCATGTTCATCATATGGACTTTCTTCACATGGTTTGACTTCAGGAAGTTCAATGAGTTTGGCTTCAAGCATTGTTTGTAAAACTATCTCAGCCGCATCCTTTGTTGAAGGATCAGAATGACATGGCGATGAAGGTAATGAAGGGCTTGATGGTTTGGAAGATGGAGGGATCAATGGACTATGATTGGGATCACATGGTGGTGTTGGGATAGGACTAGTTGGCTCATGTGTTGGCATGTGATTGGATGGTGGGGGCCACTCTAGATTGGTATCTCCCTTGTCAAAGGTAATTAAGTCTTTTTGTATTAAGCTAGCATGGTTTATATACAAAGGGCCACTTGGACTTACATGTGATTCTTGTTGCAAAGGTAGATTTGGGCTCATTTGTGCTTGTTGTGGAGGCCATTGATAGTCTTGATAGCTAGGTGTAATGGTAGGATGTGTAGACAAAAGATCTTGAGATGGACTCAAAGATGAGGGCATTTGATCTTGTTGGCAAGGTTGACTTGTGCTCACTTGATTTATATACAAAGGGCCATTTGGACTTGCATGTTGTTCGTGTGATATCACTTGATTGCCTTGTGGATGGGCTTGGTAGTGCATTGGAATGTCGGAATGAGGGATTGAATAAGCTTGAGGTGGATATTCATAGGTTGATGTGGAATTTGTTGAGGTTGGGATGGCATTTGGATTTGTTGTTGTGATATGATTTGTTATTGTTGGAATTGTTGAATGGGTTGTTGTGAAGTGATGTGTTGATGTGGATAAGGGATAACATTAGAAGAAATGGAATAAATTGGTATTGAATTGGGTTGATGAGTGGATAGATATGATGGGATAGGTGCTAGATAGGATGGTCGTTGGACTTTGCAAGTGGCCATGAGGCGTTGGATTTCTTCCAAGATGCATTGTATGCGTGAGGATTGGTTTGTTCGACATATTTGAATTAGTTCTTGAATGCTTTGAAAGGTTTTCTGCTCTAAAGGTGATTGGCTTGCATACATGTGGCGAAGCATATGAAGGAGTTTTTGGAGGTCCTCTAAGGTTGACATGATGTCACACAAGTGTTTAAGTCTTAAGCCCTTTTAGCAAGTGCTTGTTTAAGGATTTAGATGATGTGGAAATGACTTGGATGGAATAGGAATGGCTAGAATAGGTTTAAGATGAAAGTGATTGGGTTTGAATGTTATTGGAAGAATGTGTAGGATGACTCGTCTTTATGTGTTTGGGTGTTTAGAGCTTGATGTGGCAATATTCAAACAAATGATTATGCATATACACACATGAATCACTCACACAAGACACATAAGCAAGTTTTAGTTTGGAAGAATGTGATGATGGTTAAGCAAGCACGTGAAGACACTTCAACAAGTCCTAGTAAGGCAAGGCCACTATCACAAGGAGGTTCTAATGAAAATTTGGGGAACCGGCACCCCACGAGCATCTAGCAAGCCACTTAAGACTTTAACTAATCCTACTAGGAGTTTTAATATACACAAAGGTACACCTTTCAAGTTAGCACTGTATGGTGAGCGCTAATACCAGTTAGACTTGGCTTTCGCCTTATCCTCTGACTTTTATAGCGGACCAGATGAAAGTACTGCTTGAGGTCATTCCCTTGGGGTGGATACCAAGGCAGGCCTCTCTAAGGCTAAACAAAAGCAACACAAGTAAATATTTTTGATCTCCAAGTTCGTGTTGGGACGCGAGGAGAGAGCATACACATTTATTTGGTCACACTCACATGAGGTTCATTAACCTTAGAAATTCAATGTGTGTAAGACAATGCAAGCACTTGTTTGTTTTAAAGCCCAAATCTAAATGTGATGAAAGACAATGGTTTGTTTTAGCCCAATTTTTTCATGTGAATTTGCAAACAATTGTTCATTTTATGCCCAAATCGAAATGTGTGATTCAAACAATGATTAAGATGAAAGATTAGAATGAGTGCACTTGATTATTTTCGCTTTCCAAGTTATTGTAGATGATTGATATTAATGTTGCTCCAGCTCCTTATGATCACCTACAACATAAAAAAAATGATATTATAATGCAGGCATAAAAAATAGGCTCATCAGGCAAGGAAAATTGTAATTTTAGATGCATAGCCGAATTAGATTTGATTATTTAGATACATTTTTGGTTCAAAAATTAAAAAATCAAAGAAGAGACCCCTACTAATTTTCAGAGAGCTTTCTGAAAATGTAAAGAAATTAGAAAAATTCCTTGTTTTGCGCCCAGAAATGCAGATTTATGGAAACGGTATAGTCGGTAAAGATCTAATTTTTTCGCACTGTAAATGAGCTCCAAATTAAATCTGTAAAACATAGACCCCCATTATAATTTCAAGAGATTTCCAAAAATATAATTTTTTTGACAAATTCACTGATTTGTGCCTAGAATTGTACTTTTATGAAAAAACATAAAAACATGATAAATCACGCAAAAATTGCGATAAACCCAAAAATTTTCTGATGTAGCTTCCTTATATCATGGACAAACTTCTTCTAAAATCTTGTAGAAAAATTCATAGCCGTTTGGAAGATATGATGAAATCTTTAAAACCTAGGGTTTTGTCCAAAAAGTAGCAGATCTGCAACAAAAAGTTAATTAAACCTGCAAAACTCAACAATGGGGGTTATATGAATGCAAATTTTTACTACAAAAACCTGCAAAAAAGATCAAGTGAAGTGAGTCCCACCGGGTGTGCCAAAATATATATAAAAAAATTTGGATTTATAAATGGAAATGATCAAACAATTGAAATACATAACCTAAACCCAAATCATTCAATACCTCGAAGATGCAAGATGAGCTCGATTGATTAATTGCTTTGTTGTGTTGATTACTCGATTCTGCAGCATAACATTGATAAGGAGATAGATGATGGATGATTGGTGGTTGATAGATGCAAGCTAGGTAGATGAAAGGGGATAGATAATGGCTTGAGATGAAAATTCAGCAGAGTGAGGTTGCATGAAGAAGAATCCTGAATTCTCCTAATGGCTCAAGAGAGGCTTGTTTTATAGGAAAGGCTCAGTTCAAATGGATGGCTAGGATCAATTAGGGCTTTAGATGAAATGGATGGATAGGATTAAGTTAGGTTTCCTTGCACATTAAGAAATTGTAGTCAATTGACATGTGGCAAGGGAAGATAAGGCTTAGGTGTGCTTGTGTAGATAAATACTAAAATTAGGTCCCATTAGTTGTGCATGTGAAAGATAAAAGTTGTAACACATGATTGACTGGACAAGTGTTGGAATGTAATGAAAGATGAGGACTTATTTCAAATAAAATATTTGAATTAGTTGGGATATGAGTTGGATATTAATTAAATAAATAAAATTTATTTAATTAATTGGGAAGTTGAATAAGATGAGATAAGATATGATGTGGAAATTAATTAATAAAATAAAATTTATTTAATTAATTGGAATGAGGATAGGATATGATTGGGATATGATGTGGACTTAATTAAATAAATAAAATTTATTTAATTAATGGGATTAAGAGTGGGTTTAGGACAAAATGCTACATGATATCTAGGATAATGTTTTTGACAAGGTGTTGCTAGACATGCACAAATTTGGGACAATTTTGGGTGTCTACACAAACTAGCAAAATCAACCCTAAACACAAAGAAATCCTCTTCATCAAATTTCACCTTAAACAACTTGAAAGTTTGTAAATCCTTTCCAACAAATCCATTTTGTGCATATCCAGCAATAATTGCAATCCTAGAGATGACATCTCTTTGAGGCATTATGTCCAACTATAATATCTGACAAAAATCTCCCATCCATTATCCTTTGATAGATGCCCATTCCCTATTCCAAAGCTTCCATTTTGAGACAGGTAGGGAGGATGCTGGCAAAGGTTGTGCAGTCTGACTTTATAACTGCCAATTACATTTTCTTGAAATTTTCAGGAGCTTTTTCATAAAATCTAATTTGTGTGTATCCCACAATCATTGCAATCCATGAGACCACATTTTTTTAAGGCATTCTATCAAACAATTCATGTGCCTTGTCCATGGTTCCACATTTTACATACATGTCTACTAGGGTAGTTGCAACTACAACATCTGAAAAAATTCCTCTATCCTTCATGCTTTGATGGATGTCCATACCCTATTCCAAAGCTCCCATTTTGGCATATGCAAGGAGGATACTGGCAAAGGTTGTGGAGTCTAGCCAAAGTGAACATATGAAGAGGTCACTATGAGTTATCAACTAGGCCTACAAAGATCAAAAGATTTCTACAAGGGCTAAAGGGTAGTCTCAGGTATTGGTATGATGGATGCTTCTTATTTCATTCTAAAATTCTATTCTCATTTAATGAAGATCTCATAGACTGCAGAGAGTATCTTAAGATTTTGTGTAGTTATAGAAGCCATTAAAATTTTTAAGGCTAGTGTCAAACATAGTGAAGTGCATGTTATGCATAACCTTTGAGAGAACTTTCAAGTATTGCAACATGTTCAAGGTAAAATATATGGAGTGATCATAATAAAGATGTAGAGTCACTCCAAAGATCTCCATTGCCTTGAGTTACCTTGAACCTGTACTAATAGTGTCAAGTCTTCCATGATAATGAGCATGTTGTGAATATTGTTGAAACATGCATAGAGAAGTATCAATGACATACAAGGGTCCCTACAGGTTGATATGGGACAATGTGTAGTATGCACAAGGAAAAAGAGATTTGGAACTAATGAAGAAGAAAACCTATAAAATCTATCACAAGGTCTGTAAAGTCATTACAAATCCTTAAAAGACTATGGGCATAGTGTTCAAAGATCACCGAAACTTAGTATAAAGATGCATAGGTTTGTGAACTATGAATGGACTATGAAACCCTAAAAAGCATTAAGGAAGCACTACAATCTTGGATAGGGTCATCACTGTATTCCAAGGCTTAATGAGGAGAGTTTCTCTATCATCAAGAGATCTACAAATGGACAAAGGTGGTGACATGGTTATTGAACTCATCCAATGAAGTTGTCAAGAGTAAAGAACTCTACCAATAGTTTAGGGTCTGCACAGTGAACCTAGAGGTATGTCAACATTGTCAAACACTTGTACAAGTTTAGGAAACCCTACAAAAACCATACCAAAAGACATGAAGGTGTGTATGCAAGAAATTTGTATTGTAAAAGTGAATAAACAATGCAGCCTACAAACCTACAAGGAATCTAATCTAGCTAACAAGAACAAAATATAAAATGAAGCAATGTCACCCAGATTCATTTAATTCCTTGGTGTGCATGTGGATTGCTTCCCCAACAATAGAACCATGTTGCATGAAGCTGTCATGATACTCAAAGTGTTCACAAAAATGATATACAAAAGATGATAGTGTAGATGCTAAATGGATTTCAAATATGTAGAATGAGAAAATGAGAGGGTATTTATAGACCTATAGCACAAATGATCAACGGTGAAGAATAAAAGAAGAAATCAATGGATGAGGATGAACAAGAGATAAGAATGAACGTGCACGTGTCAAGTGTCCATAAAAGGTATTTTATTTAGAAATCTTAGGTGGGTTGTTGATGAAGATAAGATTCTTTTTCCAAGATAGAATTCTTTTACTATTTTTAAGGTGAAAGTGGTGGGGATAATTGATTTTTTGAATTTAATAAATCTTACCCATATATGATTTTTGCTATTTTCAAGGACAAAAGGCCCACTTGCATGTTTAGAAGAAAAATGGTAATAAAATAGGAGTGGAAAGATGCATAATAAATTAAACAAATATATTTATTTAATTTATTATTTAAGAGATAAGAGAAAAAGTAGGAGGAAGAAAATATAAATTAAATAAATTTATTTATTTAATTTATAAGCATGTGATGTAGAGCATCTAGGACAGTAGAAGCCTAGTTCAAAATTTCACATGCAAAGGCTCTCAAGATTCACTGTTTTCTTTGACAGAGATCAACCTTCACACCATGAATGGCTTAAACACAACAACTTACAAGTTCATGATATAGATGTTGGGGACTCTAGGACACATGTCACCAGACACTTAACTCCTTCTAAATTTCCATACAACCCACTGTGCAGGGTTTGCAGGACAGCAATCTTCAATACTGTCTACTAAAGACAGTCAAACATTTCTGATTTCTTAGGAGACACTCATGGTACCCTCCTTGGGGTGATCTCCATTAACACAACTCACTCTTACTCAACATGCCAACTCTATAACACACCAAACACCTAATGTCTCCATTGACAAAGCAATAACATATCAAACATACCTAGTTGCTGTTGTCCTTCTCTGAATTCTTAACCATGGTTTTGCAGGGTCATTCACATGCCCAACTCACCCTACATCATTCTACTACCTCCACATTCCTCACAAGCCCTAGCATTAGCTATCCTACAACCCATTCCACTGATCAGAAATAGAGAAGATCAGTGGAATGAGGAGAAACTTATTGGGCTACTTAGAGAAGCCCTAAATTAGATTTTCAAACCCACTTGCAGAGAAAAGAGGAATACAGAGATTTAAATAAATGTCAAAAGCCCAAACCACTTTCAAATGATATGTGACTCTCCACCCTAACCAACCATCACAAACACCAACCACTACTCAGCCGTACAGGTATGGACAACACAGGAAAACAACAAATTCTTTGACTGTAACAGCAGGTTCAAAAGCAGTTTAAGGTTCCACAGTCATAACATTCTTTTCATTCAACATCAAGAGTCCAAACTTGTTTTCATAGATAGTTAACTCATCAACCTTCATCCCAAGTACTCAACACTCCATGACAGAGCTGTACTGTATAGTAGTACGGGCACAAAAATGCATAAGAATTTAGAAAACACAGGAAAAGGTAGAAAACAGGAGTTTTTAGTTATTTCTATCAAATCCACTAGATATATTTTCACAAATGAACCATGGTAGGTATATAGAAAGCCTCCTACATTGCATGAAGTCAAATGAGAGTGGTTGGAGTCCATGAAACTACTCCAACCATCATGTTTCTTCTTGATTCTAACTGCAGACATTAGTTACTGTCTTGTAACTGTCCTCTTTAGGACTGCACCGACCATTTCATGTTTAGAAGATACTTTCTAACCTTTTGTTAACCTTGGACAAGGTTCTAACATACTTCCAAACCCTTGACATGCCCTTAAAGGCTTACAAACATGAAAAATTAAATGACTATCCTATATGCCTCAACAAAGGCTTACATAAATGACTATTGCAAACTACCTATTACAACATGACTGTCCTCCCTAGGACTCACAACAACAGAATCCATTCTTTTAGACATTTGGACATAGTCCCTTACAAGCATGGCTTTCAAGCCTCATTACAACATTTAATGGTCTCAAGGACCTTATTAAACCAAACAAAACTACTTGAGAATCTAATCAAATCCTAGATGTCTTGGTGCTCCTACACCATACTCCCCAACATAATGAAAACTCTTGTCCCAAGAGTTATGGGATCTGCTCCATCCATTCTTCAATCTTGTTGGGATGTTTCTCTAACTAGGAAACATGAACTGTCCAAGAGTTATCTTCTTCCTCCTCCAACCTGCACGGCTCCTGTAAACAGGGTTAGTACCATAAAACTTGTTTTGGTGTCCTTGTCTAGGACCTTGCTGCTGTAATGCTTCTGTTCTTCCCAACTTGAGACTCTGATTTCTTTCTCCCTGTACTATCTACTATTTGCCTTCCTTCTTCTACCTCTTTATAGGGCACTCAATGTCTCCAACTTAAATTTGTTGCTCTTTAGGACTGTCATCAACCTTTCTCTGCTGCAACTGCTCCTACTATTCAACCTGCACATCCAACTTTAGTTTCTTTCCAAAATAGATAGTAGTATGTTCTTTCTTGTCTCCACAAGGTAAAGGTACTAGTTTAAACTTTCTACCATCTTTGTGCACCAAATAGTTATTAGTATAACCATCGTGAATTGTCCTTCTCAAGTGTTGCCACGGTCTACCCAAAATGATATGCCCACATGTCATTGAAATGACATCACACAAAACATAATCCTAATATGGACCAATTGAAAAATCAACATATGCCTTCTTAGTAACCCTTACTTTCTGCTCTTGACACACCCGAGTGACATTGTAAGGACTAGGATGATCAAAAGTTTTCAATCCCAACTTATGCACCATTTCCCAAGAAACTAGATTATCATGAGAACCTGAATCTATAATCAACTTGCATATCTTTCCATGGCTTAAACAATTAGTTTTAAAAATAGATACTTGTGGTGGTTGCTGCATTTTACCTTTTTCCACCATGAGCATTTCTCCAACCATTACTAGAGAGGCTAACAACATTTCCAGTTCTTCTTGCTTCTCCTCCTCTTGTGCCAAGTGAACTCTTCTATCCTTGCTCTTATCAGCATCATCCTTCTTAGGACATTTGAAAGATGTGTGTCCCACTTCATTGCAATGATAACATCTACCTGTAAACACTCCTCTTCCTGATCCAAATCTACCTCCACCTCTATATCCACCTCTTTGATCTATAGAAAACTCTTTGCCTTTCTCATTACTATTCTGTACTTCATTAGTAGGTCTGCCCCTACCTCTATATCCTCTACCACTACCTCCTTATCTCTCTTGCTTCCTCTTCACCCTCTCTTCAGCCTTGATGGCCAATTGAAAACATTCTCCAAGTGTTTTTGGTACTGTCAAACCAATCTCATCCTACAAGTTATACCTAAGCCCATTAAGGTACCTTGCCACTTTCTCTTCTTCATCTTCTAATCCTCCTCTAATACTAAGCTTATGAAATTGCTTAGTATAGGACATAACATCCATGTCCTTCTGCTTCAAGTTCTGCCTCATCCTCTTTGTCTGAATGGAGTAATCAGATGGAAGGAATTGATCCTTCATCATATCCTTCATCCTACCCTAATAAGTGATTCTTGCTGCACCTCTATCCACTCTTTCTGTTTGCACACTACTCCACCATGTAAGTGATGTACCTCTCAGTTTTGTTTTTACAAATTTGATCTTCTTCTCATCACTCATCTCCTCATACTCAAAAAAAATTTCAAGGGCATATATCCACCCTAATAGTTCTTCACTATCCATCTTCCCTTGATAGGTAGGTAACTCTATGTTTGCCTTTGTTCCACTTCCTTGGACTGCCTTCAGCAATCTCACAAATTTCTTCTCTTTAGCATCCAACTCATCCTCAGGAGGATTCTCATCTACCTCCTCATCTCCTTCTTGATCATCTTGCTCATCCCTTCTAGGATTCTTCTCCAATGCTTCCAATCTATCCAAGATTGATGCATTCTCTCTTCTTACTTGCCTTAACTCTCTTTCCCTTGTAGCATCCTGCTCTCTTCTATCCCTCAACTCTTTTTCTCTAGCCTCTAAGGCTTCTCTCAACTCATTGTTCTCCCTAGCCATCTGATTCTTAGGAGGCATCCTTACAACTCTCACAAACCCGTACTGTTTCACAAGATCTACTACTTCCTCAAAGACCTACTAGTGGCTCTGATACCACAAATGATGTAGAGCATCTAGGACAGTAGAAGCCTAGTACAAAATTTCACATGCAAAGGCTCTCAAGATTCACTATTTTCTTTGACAGAGGTCAACCTTCACACCATGAATGGCTTAAACACAAAAACTTACAATTTCATGATACAGATGTTGGGGACTCCAGGACACATCTCACCAAACACTTAACTCCTTTTAAGTTTCCATACAACCCACTGTGCAGGGTTTGCAGGACAGCAGTCTTCAATACTGTCTACTAAAGACAGTCAAACATTTCTAATTTCTTAGGAGACACTCATGGTACCCTCCTTGGGGTGATCTCCATTAACACAACTCACTCTTACTCAACATGCCAACTCTATAACACACCAAACACCTAATGTCTCCATTGACAAAGCAATAACATATCAAACATACCTAGTTGCTACTGTCCTTCTCTGAATTCTTAACCATGGTTCTACAGGGTCATTCACATGCCCAACTCACCCTACATCATTCTCCTACCTCCAAATTCCTCACAAGCCCTAGCATTAGCTATCCTACAACCCATTCCATTAATCAGAAACAAAGAAGATCAGTGGAGTGAGGAGAAACTCATCGGGCTACTTAGAGAAGCCCTAAATTAGGTTTTCAAACCCACTTGCAGAGAAAAGAGGATTACAGAGATATAAATAAATTTCAAAAGCCCAAACCACTTTCAAATGATAGGTGACTCTCCACCCTAACCAACCATCACAAACACTAACCACTACTCAGCCGTACAGGTACAGACAACACAGGAAAACAACAAATTCTTTGACTGTAACAGCAGGTTCAAAAGTAGTTTAAGGTTCCACAGTCATAGCATTCTTTTCATTCAACATCAAGAGTCCAAACTTGTTTTGATAGATAGTTAACTCATCAAACTTCACTCCCAAGTACTCAACATCCATGATAGAGCCATATTGTACAGTAGTACGGGCTCAAAAATGCATAAGAATTCAAAAAACACAGGAAAAGGCAGAAAATAGGAGTTTTTAGTTATTTCTGTCAAATCCACCAGATATATTTTCACAAATGAACCATGGCAGGTATATAGAAAACCTCCTACATTGCATGAAGTCGAATGAGAGTGGTTGGGGTCCACGAAACTACCCCAACCATCGAGTTTCTTCTTGATTCTAACTGCAGACACTAGTTACTATCTTGTAACTGTCCTCTTTAGGACTGCATCGACCATTTTATGTTTAAAAGATACTTTCTAACCTTTTGTTAACCTTGGACAAGGTTCTAACATACTTCCAAACCCTTGACATGCCTTTAAAGGCTTACAAACATGAAAAATTAAATGATTGTCCTATATGCCTCAACAAAAGCTTACATAAATGACTATTGCAAACTACCTATTACAACATGATTGTCCCCCCTAGGACTCACAACAAGAGAATAGATTCTTTTAGACATTTGGACATAGTCCCTTACAAGCATGGCTTTCAAGCCTCATTACAACATTTAATGGTCTCAAGGACCTTATTAAACGTAACAAAACTACTTGAAAATCTAACCAAATCCTAGATGTCTTGGTGCTCCTGCACCAGCATAATGGGGGAATAAATAAAATATTGATTTTAATTATTTTTTAGAAGAAAGATGAAATAATTAAATAATTTAAAATTGTTTAATTATTGATAGGAAAATAGAAGAATAAAAGAAAATTAATTAAAAAAATAAAATTTATTTAATTAATTATAAAGATGAGGAAGAAAATGAAATATTTGATAACAAGTGTGCTAGATGAAATAATGTATGCAGTGCAAAAATATGATAAATGCATAAATGTTATAATGGGTCAATTTTGGGTGTCTACATTTTGCCCCTCTTTCAGACAATGTTCGTTAGGTCATTGTTTCAAAGAAGATATGATACATTGGATAAATAGGCTATGCCCTAGTGAAACTAGTGGATGATGCCTCCTCGAGAGGAAAACTAGGCAACTGAGAAAAAGGTTGGGTTGACTCGCAACAAGAGGATAGGACAAGGATAGACTAGGTTAATTTGACACGAAGAAATAGGGTTTGGGTGGGGTGAAAATGGGGATGAAATAGAATAATTAGGATTTGGTTCAGAAAAAAATTAGGGTTAGGGTCCTATAAATAAGATCCCAAGGGTTGATTCCATTCATTTGTGCCATTTTCTTTAGAAATCTTGAGCTCTGAGTGTGTAGAGTTGGTGAAATCATGGTAGGAGGGTTCACAGAATGAACTATCCAGATTGTGCAGCTAGAGTAAGCACAATGGAAACAACTCAAAGATATGAAACAAATGTAGATTTAGTTATTCAATAAACCATAGAATTCAAATACAGATCAATTGGCAACATGTGGGCTTACAATTAGGGCTCACATTATAGAGTATCAAAATATGCTCAAGATATAGCTTTGAAGCTCCTTCACAAAGAATTCAAACTAAGACTATCAATCCAATTGCTAACTACTTTCCTAGGCATCTAGTACATCAATATATATTATCTTGAATATAAAATATTCCTCTGTGTCAGGCAAGGAAGATCACAAACTCCAATGAAGAGCTGTAATGTGTGTACACAGATAGGTCAGACCTAATTGCATAGAGTTCCTCCACAAATGAATGGAATGATGTGCGGATCTTAGGAAAGGTTAGCCATGAACCAAAGATCAATGAATGATGTGTCATTAAGCTCCATCAATCGAGGAATGCTCTGCAAGTCTTCTCCTTTAGCTGATTATCAAAGGTTGTCAGGATGTTCTGTTCTGAGAAAACTATTGACCTTATGGTAGTGATAACTTTCCAGTACTTGATGACAATGTTTTGAATTTTAGATATGTTGTGCATGAATGAATTTAGATGCTAAGTCCAGCTCTGCAAGATCTGAAATGCAACTACGGTAGAATGCGAACCAAAATACAGGAACTGCTTCTGACTAAACTACATGGACTAAATTGGAAAATGAAAAGAAACAAACTGAACTACAAACAAACTGAAATGCAAATGTTTTTGGTTGATGCAAGATTGCTCTTGAACCAGGGATGCTCCTGCATCAGACATCTGGGGTTATTGAAAAAGTGAGTCTCTCACTTTGTTGGGGCTAGAGGAAAACCAAGATGGTTGACCTCAACCTGAGAAACCATGATGAATCTTCTTTTGGTATGCCTTTCCACCTCACAAGGTATTCTTTGTATTGTCTTCCTCTAGTGTTGCATCCAACTCTGCTGACCAAAATGTCTTCAATCTTCTCCGGTGCTTGTTGTGGTAACTGCTTGTTCAAGTCCTCTACCATGTTGTCACTGAACTCTGCTTCATGATACTGGTATAGGTTTGTAATGTTGAAAATAGATGAAATACCCAATGTCTCTGGTAGTTCCACTTCATATGCATTGCCTGAATCAAATTTCTTGAGTATCCTACAAGGTCCAAACTTCTTCATCTTCAACTTGTTATATGTTCCAACTGGAAATCTGTCTTTTCTCAAGTACACCATCACTTCATCTCCAACTTCAAATTCTTTGTGTCTTCTCTTCTCATCTGCTTGTTCTTTATATTTGTTGTTCATCTCTTCCAAATGCTTCTTTACCTGATCATGCATTGCCTTCTTGTGATCTACAAATTCTTTTACTTCTGCACTTCTCTTTTCTCCCATACTGATATCTCTCAACTCTGCAATTCCTCTAGGGCTTGCTCCGGTAACAATCTCAAAAGGTGTTCTTTTGGTAATCCTATTTACTGAATTATTGTATGCAAACTCTGCGTGTACAAGAATCAAATCTAGCTTCCTCTCTTCTCTCCAACCAAACATCTCAACAAGTTCCCCAAACTCCTATTTACTACTTCTGTTTGTCCATTAGTCTGTGGATGAGATGTTGAACTAAACTTCAAATCTGTCTTCATCTTCTTCCAAAGTGTCTTCCAAAAATATCCAAGAAATCTTGTATCTCTGTCTGAAATTATACTCTTAGGTAATCCATGCAATCTCACAAGCTCCTTGAAAAATAGGTCAGCTACATGCACTACATCAGATATCTTCTTACAATGTATGAAATGTGCCATCTTTGAAAATATATCCACTACTACAAATATAGAATCATGTCCTCTCTGTGTCTTAGGCAATCCCATTACAAAATCCATGCTTATGTGGTGCAGGGGCACCTAGACTCCAATGCTAACTTTTTTAAATTTTTGAGTTTAATAAAGAGCATAGGTGGTGGTTTCTTATTAAATTTTGTAATAAAAGCCCACTAGAGGCATCTTGATATAGTGGAGGTTATGTAGGAGTAGAATCCTTAATATTTTGCCTAAAGTTAGAACTTTCCTTTTGGGGCAGCTTTTATAACAGTTAGTTTTTTTTGTTTTATTTGTGGCTTTTCCATGATGGGAATCATGGTGAATGTGGATCTTATTGTAAACATTTATATTTTGCCTCTCATTCCTCAAGGAAGGTAGAGAATGTAACTTGAGTAAAGAAAATAGAAGATTTTGGCTTGTTTTTTTACATTTTACTATTTTCTTGTTCTAATGTCCTACACTCAGACGTACAATACTGTCATGGAGGGAAATGTCTGAAATCTTGTGAGGGATGTTATTAAATTTCATTTGAATCAAGTTGGATGGTCTTTCATCAATCTAGAAGCTTTTTATTCCTATTTTTCTTAAAGTGGTTTTTAAACCCTAGTTTTGAGGGTTTTAGGAGAACCAATGGGTTTTTGACCCATTCCATCTATATTGAGTCCCCAAAATGGATAGAATGGCTTGGATTAGGATATATTTTGTCTTTCTAATGTTTGTAGATGCAGGGGAGAAGTTTGGCATGTGTGAGGAATGTTTGAAGGTCTGGTATCCTCATGTATCAGACTATGACAACAAACTTGAGGAAGAATTTGGGCATTTGGGGGTGGTTTTTGGTCTTGCATGTTTTGGAGTAGGTGGATATGATGTCAAAGAGTCTAAGGATGACATAGAAAGATAGAGAAAGAACCTTTATGGGAATTTCCGTGCCTTTTTCTTGATTGTCTTATCATGACAAAGTTGTTAATGCTAATTTAGAGTGGTGCAGTCTTAGTTCTATCAATTCCACATTAAATAATTGCAAAGAAACCTTCAAACCTCATTAGTTGGAGTCTATTAAGAGTCTTCAAGTCAGTTTTGCAAGATCCCAATCTCATTTTGTGTTTTGGAGGTATAGGAACCAAGCTGAAGTAGTCAAGAAGCCTAATTAGGCCTATTATCCAAGTGGGACAGTCATTATTTGACCTAGTTTATCCAAAACAACCCTAGACCATTTAAAAATATGTAATAAAGGAGCTTAATGGGTATCTAAAAAGTCAGTTTGTTCATGGGTTTTCTAATTATTCCATTAGTTATGCATGAAAAACTCAATTTTTAGGGCTATAAGCAATTTAAGCCTATTACAAGGAAGTGACTAGAAGAACATGGTGTTATGAATTTGGGTGACCTTTAATGGTTTTTGCCTACCAAAATAGAGTAGGTCTAGGTGAGTTAGGAGTGCAGCAAGTAGATTTTCCCATTTGACCTTCATTTATACATGCTTCATCCTATGGTAAACATGCTAGGTGAAGAGGAAACCTTTCAAGTTGGGACAATCAACTTAGTGAATCTTAAGAATTAGTTTGAATGCCAATGAGAAACCTCCCTTGCTCTACATCAAGTGGTATTAGAGCTTAGGTTCAGGTTCTAATTGGGAAGATGTTGTGTGGTTACACAACACGCCCCATTTTGACTTGACAAAACAGGGACCCAACTTTTTGCTTGGCTTGGCTTGTGTTTTCCTGCTTTTCGGCAGTCTGGTAAAAGTAAGTCATGCAGATGATCCTGCATAAGGGAGTTGGGTAAGTCATCATGATGAGGTCAGTTAGTCAAAGTTAATATATCATGTTGATAACCTCATGGTTGGAAGGAGTACAAAATTTCATACAGGTTTGCCTTTTAGATCACCCTAATATTCATTAGGGAACGAAAGTTATTGCAAGTCAAAGTCTTGGTCAAACCTGATATTTCAAGGGGGGGTCATATTTCTTAATATCAGTCATCTTATGAAAGATCACCTCGATCCAATTTTATCACCTGATAAATCATTTGGTTCGATGCTGCGGACGTCAATTTTACGTGATAGTGGTATTTACCTGTCAAACAACTTCATATATTTTATGGGGGTCATATTTTGAATATCACCTGATATTTCAAATATCACCCTATCTTTCAAATATCACCTTGTCACAAAATATCACCCTAGAGCCAATATGCCGATGACATCATCCAATCCTGATGAACAAAGAAAATCACCTAACGGTGACATCATCATCCTTTTTACCTCACGGAGGTATATTTCCAACGATCGCCCTTTTCCATAATATGACGGTGATGTCATCATGATCTTTAGAAAAGGAGGTCACTTTAGTTTCAGGGGGTCATATTAAAAACATCACCTGACATTTTAAGCATCCCCTGATTTTCAAAACATGACCCGATATTCCAAATATCACCTGATATACTCAAACATCACCCGATCTCTTCGACATCAGTTTTCCCGCTCAAAGGTGGATGGTCATATTACACATAGGGGGTCATATTCTGAATATCACTTGATATTTAGAATATCACTCGATATTCTGAAGATTACCCCCTCATATTGCCCCATGACATTAAATGCACATAAATGCAATAGGTGGAGTCCAGCTGATCATGAACATGATGCAAACACCTGGCAACATCCATAGATCCATGGTAGAAGATCAATGGTTTTAATCAATCTAACTTGGATTTGCCCTAATTTACCCTAAGGATGAGATTAAAAATGAATTTATAGGGTCATTTGACATTTACCTTGCGAAGAAAAGAGATTTTACAGAGCACAGAACATTCAAACCCTAGTACAACCTACCTGCAGACACAAACAACCTATAGTAGAGCGAAGCATGTGATTATCACTGGTATCTGAACCTCTTTTTGGTAATCATCTACTTAATCCAGGAGAAAAACGTGATCAGCTAAGTAATTAGAAACCCTCCTATTGTCATTTTCTGTAATATCCAGTTAGTAGATGCTTTTCCATTGGTTTTGCTATGTAATTAGGCATATCATGATGAAATAAAGATTAATAAGTATAATATGCATGATGTTGTAAACGTATAATGCTGTATATGCATGCATGTGGATATTGTTGTAAGACTAGTCGTGTTTATTGCAAGCACCTATGGCAGACATCAGGAAGAATAAGTCTGATGCAAAATTCCTTAAGCCTATGTTTGCCTAGCCTGAGGGGGTACAATTCAAATATGGTGTCATCGGAGATATACACTAGGGAAACACAGATTTGGCGGCATGGTCATCCAAGATGGGCGAAGATAGAGAAAGTACCCTACTAGATGTTGTCTTTGTATCAGGAATGTGGTATGTAGCTAGATTTCCCTACACCATGGAAACCCCATAATTGGTAGTTGACTGTGCCAAAAACTATAACCCTAAGACAAGACGGGTAGAAAAACACAGAAGGGTATATGCAGACCTATCAATCAAAGGAATTACTTCTACTTTCAACCTTCCAATTGGGAAAAAGGTAGTTAGTATGGATATGAGGAAATTGGAAGTTGAATATACCAATAACAAGAAGACTGCAAGAAAGAGGATGTACTAATGGAGGGAAAAGAACAGTCCTTACACTACCTTTGCCAAATTACCAGTGCACATGTACAAGTTTGATTTTGATGATGAGTATCAATATATGATTGCCCTGCTCAACAGGGTGATAGGCTAGCCTAATGCTGGAAGCTTCAAGAACTGGATGTGTGGGATCATCATGATGAGCATCTACACAAATAACAAGCCATTATGGGCTAAGATCATCGATGATGCCTTGGATGAATAGCTAATGAACCTAGGGGGCTTGGACTGTTTGTTTTATATGACTTCATATATTGTATATTCATGTGCCTACAAGGGTACATTTGATGCATTAACTATAGTTGGAAAGATTGGTGGTAGTTTGAATGATGCCCATATATGGGATCATTATCCTCAGTTGCAGATAGCACATTACCTCCATGATTATAAATTAGTGAATGATGCATTTTCTATGCATCTGGTAAGAACAATGGAGGAGGATAGAACCAAAAGACTAAGCATGGAAGCTCAAGAGGTTATATAAAGACATGGTGCCTGGTTTATCCAGTTTGCCACATTTTAATGCATAAGAGTAGATGGTTTTGAGGGGCAGCCCTTAATGTTACCCAGGTACCCTACTGATGGGGTAATCCTGATGGAATTTCTAATACAAATATCAACAATACTGGATGCATATAAGGTAAATAACAAGATTCCTCCAGTTTTGTTTCTAGTGACTATAGGGTGGTATATATGCCCTGACTCAGAAAATATAAAGAAGGCCATAGGTGGTTTGAACTTGATGAATTTACAGCCATTCCCACTAGCTAGATCTTATGACCCCTATGGAAGAACGCAAAAGATCATAGGGAAGCCCATCCATCAGAAGCACTTGGAGGATTTTTGGACTGACTGTGAGGATGAAGCTTAGGTAAGGAGAAGAAAATATCAGAGACTGACACTCAATCAAATAAAGACATTTGATTGTATTCCAGTGCCGACACAATTGAAGAAGGATGATGGCAGGTTATTGTCAAATGAGTATGAAGAGAAGAAGGTGTATAATGACACCATTTCAGCCCTTGACCTAATGTAGCTTGAAGACATTTCACTGGATAGGTTTACAGGTGGGGTGTTGCAGCTAACCTAGGCATGGGTAGATAAACAAATAAATATATTGAAGAAGGGGATGGCCATCACAGTAGATAACAAGAGGAAAAGGCAAGAAATTCCTGATGAAGAACATGATGGCTTTCTTGGAGAGAAGAGAAAATCTAATGGAGAAAGGCTGCCACCCCAGAAACAAGGAAAAGGACCTCCTAGTAAAAAGAAGAAAACTAAAGATACACCTTGTAGACACCCTAAAATGACCAACTTGTCATGCTACTTGCATTTCATAATCTGTCTAATCACCTGCATTTCACACGTTAATTAAATAATCTAATTATTTAATTAATTTCACCAAATTCTTCTAAATCACAAAATTGCGACATTAATTAAATAAATCCTCATTATTTAATTAATTAAATCAAATTCCTCTATATTCTTCCACAATTAAATAATTTTTAATTATTTAATTAGATCATTATCCTCTTTCCAAAAATCAAATCCACATTAATTAAATATATCCCATTATTTAATTAATTCAACAAATTCCCTCTTATCTAAAATTAAATAATTCTTAAATTATTTAATTAAATCAAAAATCTGTTCTTCCAAAATCATGCACAACAATTAAATAAATTTATTTATTTAATTTGCTTTTAAATCTTCTAAATTAAATAATTCTAATTATTTAATTATTTCTTCCAAAATATCTTCTCTAAATTTAAATAAATCAATTATTTATTTAAATTGCTTTTTCTTCTAATTTGAGTTATCTTTAAAATAACTCAAGCTTTCTTGCTCATCAATTAAATATTTCTATATTTAATAAAGCAAAATATCTTCTTATTCTCATGCAAATCCCTTCTTCTTGTTTTAAATCACTTAACTGATTGCTTTATTCTTTTAATTGATTTATCTCTTTAGTTAACTCATTCTTCTATTCTTGATAACTCCTCTCATGCAAAAGCAAGCAAGACACATGTCTTCTTCTCATTCGTTGCACATTCCTCAACTTATCTCCTCCATTGATTCTTCTGAATTATCTGGACCGTTGATCGATTTTCCTTGAAATCTATATAAACCCCCCTCATCTCCTTCATTAAGTCTCTCTCTTCGATCGTATTCTTAGGCATACTTAACAGAGCTTTGAGCATACACAACGCGTCGATTGAGCACTATAACGATCTTTTGACATTGATCTCTTGAGCACTACACTTGCTTGTTGCAGCTATGGCTTTGCAATTTCATTGAGCAATTCTACATTCAATCCAAAGGAAACAACACAAATTTCGGTAAAAGTCTTTATTGCATTGATTATTTGTCATGGCTTTTATTTAAATTTGTTTTCTTTATGTTATTGGATTTTTGGTTTTTATTAGTTTAGATTTAATCCATTTTTCAAATCACCTTTGAGAATGAATCACCAGCGCAACACACGAACAAGGATCTCGATATGTACAAGGAACCATTCCCTCATCATGGTCCACCTCCTCCTTAGGATAGAGGTAAAGGTATCAATCACGCTTCCACGTCCTTCGATTCCATTGTAGGTCGTTTTGAAGAGAGTCGAGTGTCTACCCTCACCATTAAAGGCAAATCTACGGATTGTGCTGTTACTACTCGTCGAGGTCATGTCACCATTCGTGCACCTACACCTAGGCTTCCGGTTCAGTCTGATTATAATCTTGTCGAACATCTAGGGAGAACACCAGCGCAGATCTCTATTTTGGACCTTCTACGGTCATCACCTGCACATCGAGTAGTGCTAGAAAAGGCCCTCCAAGAGTCCTCCGTTCCTAACAACATAGCTGTCGCAGATTTCCAAGCTATAGTGGGTAATATTGCTTCACCTTACACTGTGGTCTTCTCTGAGAAAGACCTTCCCTCCCATGATCCTTGTCACAACGATGCCCTCCATATTGAAGTACTCATCCATAAGCGCAAAATCAAACGCATCCTCATAGATGGTGGTGTTGGTCTCAACATCTGTTCTTTAAAGTTACTAAAGCAATTGGGATACTCTGAGGATCACGTCAACACTGAGCATAGTATTACAATCAAGGGGTATGATGATGCAGAACGCCGTTCAGAAGGTATTATTCACTTGCCTATACAACTGGGCCCTGTCATGCTTGAAACCAGGTGTCAAGTCCTTGATTTTGAGCTGCCTTACAACATTATTCTGGGCCGCCCATGGATCCATGCAATGAAAGCTGTTCCCTCCACGTACCATCAGTCCCTAAAGTTCCCATACAATGGTACGGAGATCACCATCCCAGGAGATCCTAATCCTTTTGAATTTTGCCGTGTCTTGCAAGGAAGCTATAAGAATTGCAACCAAGTGCCTAAAAATGACAAAGCCCTTGAGTCCCCTCTCTATGTTGACCCTGAAACTCTCACACAAGCCTCTACAAGTGAACCTACACCCCTCCCCAAAATCACAGCTCGCTTTCGGGATATAGGCTTTGGCTCTTATGATATCTCTGAATCTTGTTGTGTAGGGCGGATGCCTTTATCTCCAAAATCTTACGGCAAACCACCCATTGCTAAAGTTACCAAAAAAGCAGCTATTCCTCCCCCAACATTCCTAACCCAATTCCAACATGGACGGTTATTGGAAGAGGAAACTATTGAGGACATCTCTTCTTGGCTCTACAAGGAGAAAGAACCAGTCACAATACCAGTCAAGCAATATGGCAATGGCTTAAGGATAGTGAAAAACATGGGCTATAAAGGCAAAGGTGGCCTTGGGAAACAAAATCAAGGCACTATGGAGCCCATTGTGGTAACAAAGAAGCTAGACAGGAAAGGATTAGGATTTGGTAAGAAGGTACCACGCGCCTCGGACATCGAGTATATCCTCGATGAGGTAGCTGACAATTTTCCCGCCGATTCGACATCTACAGAGGATATCATCGATGACTCTTCCCTCCACATAACCAATCTATTCACAGAATCCTCCATTTTTACACTATCCTCCGTATCCTTAACTTCCACCACCAGCACCCAGAATATCACGCTTGTCTACCCTGAACTTATCGATTGGGACCAACAAGGGGCCCCCGTTATAGATGTCTTTCAGAATGACGAAGCTTTAGCTGAATTCATGGGACTTCGAGAAGGTATCCCTCTTGGCGATCACAAGGCAGGTTTTGTAATGGAACTTGAGCCCACGACTTATTTTGGTGAGAATGCCAAATCCTCCAGTCGCAAAAGTGCAAATAAAGAAAGATTTCTAGGTGAAAACCACACTGTGGCACCTCCTGATCATAAAATAGTAAAAATAAAGGACGTATCCAAAGGTGAAAACCCAACTGTGGCACCTGAGGATGGAGGATTTGACCTTCCTTTACCATCTAAGTACCAAGAGAAATCAGCTCTACTAGTGGAAGATTCTACAGAGATCAACCTAGGTACAGAACAAAATCCAAAGACAACATTCCTAGCGGCATCATTATCTGATACAGAGCACATAAATCTTAACAACTTCTTCTTGCAACGAACCATCAACTTTGCATGGACCTATGCAGATATGCCAGGGCTAGACCCTAAGCTGGTAGTTCATTATCTCACAGTTGATCCCAAGGTGAAACCAGTCAAACAGAAGTTGAGAAAGATGCACCCACAGATCGCTCTCCTAGTGAAAGTAGAAATACAGAAGCTGTTAGATGCAAAGTTCATACGACCTATCGACTATTCAGATTGGGTCTCAAACATTGTACCTGTGTCTAAACCTAATGGGCGCATCCGCATGTGTAATGATTTCAGAGATCTCAATAAGGCATGTCCCAAAGATGATTTTCCACTACCAAACATTGACATTATAGTGGACTTGACAGCAGGTCACGAGATGCTTTCTCTTATGGATGGATTCTCAGGCTACAACCAGATTAGAATAGCTGAGGAGGATCAACACAAAACAACCTTTACATGTCCTTGGGGCAATTACTGTTGGTGTGTTATGCCGTTTGGTCTGAAGAATGCAGGAGCAACCTATCAGCGAGCTATGACAGTGATCTTCCACGATCTATTTCATCACATCATGGAAGACTATGTGGATGATATATTGGCTAAATCTTCTAGAGCGGATCACATACAGGTCCTAGGACAGATTTTTGACAGGCTTGAAAAATACCAAGTAAGACTTAATCCTAAGAGTGTGTCTTCGGTGTCACATCAGGGAAGCTGTTGGGATACATAGTATCTCGTAGGGGCATCGAAGTAGATCCAGCAAAAGTAAAGGCTATAGTGGAGATGCCTCCACCAAAGAACCTTAAAGCATTAAGGAGCCTCCAAGGAAGGTTACAGTCCATCAGGCGTTTTATATCACAGCTAGCAGATAAATGTCAACCCTTTCAACACTTGCTCTGAAAGGATGTCTCGTTTCGATGGGACAACAAGTGTCAGGCAGTGTTTGATCAACTTAAGGAATATCTAGCTACACCTCCTGTATTGGTCCCACCAGTTGCAGACAAACCCTTGATATTGTACATCTCCACTACAAATTCAGCCCTAGGGGCCCTGCTAGCACAAAATGATGACTCAGGCAGAGAGCACGCAATTTACTATATCAGTAGAACCTTGGTGGGATATGAGCTCAATTATTCACCCATGGAAAGGGCTTGTCTAGCAGTAGTGTTTGCCTCCCAAAAGTTGTGGCATTACATGTTGAACCAACACACAAATCTGATAGCCAAGATTGATCCCTTGAAATATCTATTAGCAAAAGCAGCTCTCACAGGTAGACTGGCTAAATGGGTTATGATCCTTAGTGAGTTCGACATTGAGTACACAGATCGTAAAGCAATCAAAGGACAAGCCCTCGCGGATCAACTAGCAGAAGCACCTATGAAAGATACACATCCTATGGTCGCAGACTTTCCTGATGAGAATCTCTTCACTCTTTCCAACTCCATAATGTGGAAGTTGTACTTTGATGGTTCTTACACACAGCATGGCTCAGGAGCTGGCATCTTATTTGTTACACCTCAGAATGACTACATTCCAAAGTCATATCGGCTCGCATTCCCTTGCACCAACAACATAGCCGAGTATGAAGCATTCCTTATAGGTCTCAATACGGCAGTTCAATGGGACATCACAGAATTACAAGTATATGGAGACTCACAGCTAGTCATCCGCCAAGTCACGGATGAATACCAAACAAAGGATGAAAAGTTGATCCCCTACAAGCAACTAGTGGATGCCTACAAACCACACTTTTCTAGCATCACATTTGAGCAAATTCCAAGAGAACATAACAAAGCTGCAGATTCTATGGCTTCTGTAGGGTCACTAATTGATATGCCTGCAAATACATAGAAATGTGAATTCTTGATTGAGCAATTGTTGATACCAGCCGTCGATGTTCCTGTTACGGAAATCATCTACGAACTTGTTGGTCCCAATTCCCCATGGTACGAAGATATCTATGAATACCTCAAAAACAATACCTTTCCCCCTGACCTATCATCCACTCAACGCAAAACCTTTATCCGTCGATCCTCTCGTTACATCATTCTGGGTGATACACTATATCGCCGGAGTCTTGATGGTATCCTCTTACGATGTCTTAACGCGGAAGAAGCCGAGGCTACCTTACGAGACATACACGAAGGTGTCTGTGGCGCACATTCTACCGGTCCTAATCTTGCTAAGAAGATACTCAGAACAGGTTATTATTGGCCTACAATAGAGCAAGATGCCGCACAGTTTGCTAAGAAGTGTCTACAATGTCAGCAGCATGGAGATCTGATTCACGCACCCGCTCATGAGTTACAACCAGTGACAACTCCATGGCCCTTTTCTCAATGGGGTCTCGACCTCGTAGGACAAATCCACCCTTCCTCCTCAAATGGCCACAAGTTTATCATTACTGCCACTGAGTATTTCACGAAGTGGGTGGAAGCCATTCCTATGACCTATATCACCGGTAAACAAATAGCCAAGTTTATCCTAAACTACCTCATATGCCGGTATGGTATTCCCCAAGCCATTGTCACTGATAATGGGAGACCATTCAAGAACCAAGATGTCCGTGCCTTATGCATACAATACAATATCCAACATCGCTTTTCAACTCCCTACTATCCGCAGAGTAATGGCCAAGCTGAGGCTTCCAATAAAACCATTCTCAAGATCCTCAAGAAAACGGTCAATGAAGCTGGTCGTGATTGGCACTTGCAACTCAATCCCGCCCTATGGGCCTACCGCACTAGTATCAGAACACCAACTGGGGCCACACCATATGCCTTGGTCTTTGGCTCTGAAGCCATCCTACCTATAGAGGTCGAGATCCCATCCCTCAGAGTATCCATGCAGGACCTGATCGGTGGAGATGAGTATCGCACTTCCAGATTAGCTGAGCTTGAACTACTAGATGAGAGGCGCCTTGCCGCACTTAATCATCTCCATGTCTATCAAAACCGCCTCCGGCGTAATTACAACAAAAAGATCAAAGAAAGACGGTTTCAAGTTGGTGATCTTGTACTTAAGGAGAATCAGAGAAATCAAGCAGATCGAGAGAAGAAGGGCAAGTTTGAGCCTAACTGGTTAGGTCCCTTCATTGTGACAGCAACATATGGATCAGGAGCTTATACTTTAGCTACGCCTGACGGCATTCCTCTAGATGAGCCACTTAACAGTGTCCATCTCA
Source organism: Cunninghamia lanceolata (assembly GCA_027924645.1). NCBI lineage: Eukaryota > Viridiplantae > Streptophyta > Pinopsida > Cupressales > Cupressaceae > Cunninghamia > Cunninghamia lanceolata. Next base: position 14,223,043 of record BSBN01000655.1, read on the forward strand.
AGAAGTTCTATGCCTGATCCTCAGAGTATTCCCACAAAAAATCAAAAAATCAAAAAAATCAAAAAATCAAAAAAAAATCAAAAAAGTCAAAAAAATCACAAAAAAATCAAAAACACAAAAATACAAAAAAACATTCATCCTCTGGTGAAAACCTAGCAAACAGGCACCTTGGATAAGTACCATAGTGAAAACCTGGCAAGCAGGCGCTATGCGTAGAGTCAGCATCCATCGTCTATCGAGTCCTGTCCACTCGTTGTCTAATTCGTCACCTGATTCATCCATCCATCCATAATAAAACCATTGACTTTGTTTGCATTTCCATCTCCCTATCTAGTATAGCTTGGAAATTTGTCAGTGTCCCTCATTGTCATCCCACGGCTTGATCTGTGTCTACAGTTAACACTGTCTTGTCCTAGGTCAAGTCTTTCGGTGTCTTCTTCGGTGGTCACCCCTACAGTTTCCTCTACCAGAATGGGGGCAACTCTTTCCTTAGCTTCAGTCTAGGATTGGTTCCTTGTTCGTGGTTCGCAGCACATACTTCAATCTTGTCTCATTTCCACAGGTAACACCCTTTAACGGACACTTCGCTCCTACGATAAGGCTGTTATCTTCTCAACACTTGTTCTACATCATCACCTCCCCCAGAACTACATATTATCTTTTCAATCTTAAGGTACCTTGATCCCATGGATATGGGTATGTAGGCAGTCTGGAATACGAAGGACGTTTCCAGTACTCAGGTACATAAGATCACCTCTTCTCCACTCTTTTCCCACATCATCACACCAACCAGAACTACATATCATCTCTTCTCAATCTTAAGGTACCTTGATCCCATGGATATGGGTATGTAGGCAGTCTGGACTACGAAGGACGTATCCAGTACTCAGGTACATAAGATCTCCCCCTTTCACCTTGACCCATTCATCACTCTATCCAGAACTACATATTTATCACGTTCATCTTCCATCGTAAGTGTGCCTTGATCCCGTGGATACAGGGTATGTAGGCAGTCTGGAATACGAAGGATGTATCCAGTACTCAGGCACAGACGATCCACCATTCTCCACCCATTTCAATCCATTACCACTGTCACCCTTCTAGTCTTCCGTTTGTCAAAATCCATTCGCCTCGACTTGACTAACTCAAGCAGCAAGCTAGCGCATCCTTTCAAAGCAAAAGTCCTTAACAAACTTGAAGCAAAGAGGCCTACTTCTAGAGTCATCTACTGTCCTGCATACCGATTGCCAACATCAGCTAAGTACTACTTAACCAAGCCCTAGATCAACAAGCTTGTCTTCTACGAAGTGTTCCATTGTTGAGACCAACACACGCGTCTCCTGCAACATGTGGCATTTCCTGCAAGTGAGACATTGTCTTTTTAGGTAGATATCCCCCTTTAACGGACACAGAGTTCCTACGATAAGGCTGTTATCTTTCCTATCCAATCTATCCTGAGCAAACCTCTTTGGCAAGAGAATATGTTGGCTGTATGTTTACTTTGTAAGTCAGTTAATTTGTGTTATGGTTTATCTTTTGTTCCCTATTCTGGTACCTATTCAAAGCTACCTTGATTTATCTATAATCTTGGTATGTTGCGATGTAGTACAGATTGGGGGCATAGTCATTGCTTTCTGTGTGCCGTGTTTGAGGAATGATCTTCAGTATCTTTCTTAGCATTCTATTTATCTTGTGTGTGTTAGGACCTAGCATCTTGCATATTAATATTTCTTCTTGCATTTACATGTATTGAAGTTTATTTTATGTTCAAGACTATGTCTTATTCACATGTTCCAACAAGGTTATATTATGTCTAAGGGATCTAGGTTCAAACCGTTTGCTTGCGGAGTCAACGTCCACGCACTCGGATATTACTGTACCTTGGTCTTTTTATACCTTGGTGGCGAACTATCCACGTGCTACATCAAACTAAGGATTGCTCTTTATAAACAAATGTGAAACCATTGCAACAAGCTCATCCATTTACACCATCCATTTTTCCATGGCCTTATATAGTTTTCCAGCAAAGATCAATCAACAGTCTTTCTCTTATGTTCTCTCCTATCTCCTTTCTTCTATCTATCATCAACCCAACCTCGTCTGTCTCCAACAAATCTTCTAGTCGAGCGTCAACACAGTTCTTCTATCGCTTCCATGTCTTTCCTCTCGAGGGGGCACCCTACACTAACTATGCTGGGGCAACCACCTACACTGGGGCATCAAAAAATTGTATCACATCTTCAACAATCGTTTTCTTTGACGCAACGCTACATGCTGCATTGCATCAAAGAGGGGCAAAATGTAGACACCCTAAAATGACCAACTTGTCATGCTACTTGCATTTCATAATCTGTCTAATCACCTGCATTTCACACGTTAATTAAATAATCTAATTATTTAATTAATTTCACCAAATTCTTCTAAATCACAAAATTGCGACATTAATTAAATAAATCCTCATTATTTAATTAATTAAATCAAATTCCTCTATATTCTTCCACAATTAAATAATTTTTAATTATTTAATTAGATCATTATCCTCTTTCCAAAAATCAAATCCACATTAATTAAATATATCCCATTATTTAATTAATTCAACAAATTCCCTCTTATCTAAAATTAAATAATTCTTAAATTATTTAATTAAATCAAAAATCTGTTCTTCCAAAATCATGCACAACAATTAAATAAATTTATTTATTTAAATTTCTTTTAAATCTTCTAAATTAAATAATTCTAATTATTTAATTATTTCTTCCAAAATATCTTCTCTAAATTTAAATAAATCAATTATTTATTTAAATTGCTTTTTCTTCTAATTTGAGTTATCTTTAAAATAACTCAAGCTTTCTTGCTCATCAATTAAATATTTCTATATTTAATAAAGCAAAATATCTTCTTATTCTCATGCAAATCCCTTCTTCTTGTTTTAAATCACTTAACTGATTGCTTTATTCTTTTAATTGATTTATCTCTTTAGTTAACTCATTCTTCTATTCTTGATAACTCCTCTCATGCAAAAGCAAGCAAGACACATGTCTTCTTCTCATTCGTTGCACATTCCTCAACTTATCTCCTCCATTGATTCTTCTGAATTATCTAGACCGTTGATCGATTTTCCTTGAAATCTATATAAACCCCCCTCATCTCTTTCATTAAGTCTCTCTCTTCGATCGTATTCTCAGGCATACTTAACAGAGCTTTGAGCATACACAATGCGTCGATTGAGCACTATAACGATCTTTTGACATTGATCTCTTGAGCACTACACTTGCTTGTTGCAGCTATGGCTTTGCAATTTCATTGAGCAATTCTACATTCAATCCAAAGGAAACAACACAAATTTCGGTAAAAGTCTTTATTGCATTGATTATTTGTCATGGCTTTTATTTAAATTCGTTTTCTTTATGTTATTGGATTTTTGGTTTTTATTAGTTTAGATTTAATCCATTTTTCCATATACACACACCTAAGGGAGTAATAGTTGAGAGAATAGATGTACCAATTGAGGATGCATCTGCATCCGGACAGGCATCAGCCTTGTCAGTACCACCTCTAGAGGATAAACAAAAGACAAAAAAGATCCTGAGGACGGCCATGGATACTGCAGAAATACAAGACCAAGGCCAAACTTCACAACAGTATGGAGAGAAGGATATTCTTAGTGAAGAGGAGCCTGCAGAAGATGACTCTTTGGTAGTCACCAGGAAGAGGAAGGCAGTATCCTTAGTAACATCAACCCCTAAGAAACAAAGAACACATATGAGGGGTGAAATAAGACATGACCCTATAATATTAAGGGGGGTTGGTAGTGAAGTGTTTAGAAAATAATTGCAACATGAGGTGCCACTTCCTACCATAATTCAGTTTAAGACTGAGAAGGCTGAAGAACAAGCAAAAGAAGCCACTAAAGCAAGCCAAGGTGGTCCTTTCTTATTGGATGAGACTATGGACTTATCAGATGATGAGGTGGTAGACAACGTAGCTTCTTAGTAGATGGAGACCCTTGCTTCAAATACTTGCATGACTCCACATGGAACCCCATCCTCATAGAGGGTGATATTAGAAGAGTTGAAGCAATCAGAACAGAGAAAGAAGATAGTCCAGAGAAGACAGCCCAACAAATAGGGCTTCATAAATTAGTTGATCAGATGACTAGCCCTGCGGTGATAGACCTAACCTATAGAGAGGATGTAAGTCCTAAACATCAAGTAGGTGCACCTAAGAAAATAGATAATATCAAAGTAGCCAAGTAGGCAGAAGTGGAGAGTAACGCTCTAGATATGGGCCAACAACAACAAGATATATCTGATGAGCCCAAAATAGTGGATGTCCAAGAAAAGGGCGGGAATGACTAGACCACATCAAGTGAAGATGCCCCCCAGACTCAAGAAACCTCAGGTAATAAGGCTACAACAGATCATGATGATTTGAAGACTTAGGAGGTAGATATAGCAGGTGCAGATCATAAAGTGATCCAAGATCAAGTAGATGCACCTAAGTCAGATACAATGGTATCTACAGATGCAAATGTGCCTCAGGATGAGGAGATTACCAAGGTGGATGAAACAAAAGAAGATGAAGTACAGGATCAGCTACATGATCATCATGTGGATGCACCACAAGGTCCTCCACCGCAAGAAGAGTTTCCTCATGAGGAGGAAGTAGAACAAGATAACCCTCATGAAGATCATCATGAGGAAGAAATAAGGAAGTCACCCTCTACATCAAGAATAGAGACCGATGCTGAAGATCAGGGTGGACATGATCATGAAAGACATGATGATGACGGTAATCAAGGATCCAAAGATCAAATACCTCAATGGCTAGAACAAGAAATAGGTATGGAAACTAGTTTTGAGATTCAAGAGTTTGATGTTTTGACATTATTTTCAGAAACCATCATGAAGCCAAAGAGGAAGGCTAGATTAACCTCAGCCATCAAAAGAGATCCTGCTATAGGTAGGACCACCCAGGTAGCACTTCCCATGATTGAAAAGGAGAAAGGCAAGATCACCCTGGAAGAGTTCCAGATCACTACAGTTGATTTAGGGTTTGCCAATGAAGACCAAGAAGGTTAGGAAGGGAAGGACATAATAGATTCTTTGACCCAAAGGGTGAAGAAAGAAAAGGAGAAGAATAAGCAGCATAAAGAGCACATTTCTCAACTACATGCATACATAAAAGGGTTAATTAACCCTGATAATATTGTGTCAGATCAGGCAATCCCATTGACTGCAATTTCTCAAGAAGAGGTCAATAAATTGGACCTCATGAAGCATGAGTTAGTAATTATGAGAAAGTGGATGTCATCCACACTCACAGGAGCTGAGGAAGTAGTGAAGGCCTCTTTGAAGAGGTGGAATTCTTTGGGTATCTCAAGGAGAAAAGTTGATAAATTATAGACGGAGACCGGAAGAAGGTCATTCCAGTTGGAGAAAGCCTTGAGTGCTTTGAGCGAAATAAAGAGGATTAATCCTTAGGTCCTAATAAGAAACTAGGTGCTAAATAATAACGCAGTCATGCTAGTAGATATTTGGTATAAAGACATCTAATTTGAATGTGATGTACTAAAGAGGTGCAGTAATAAATTGAAAGATATTAGTATGAAGTTGCATGACATGATGTCTTATGAGGTAGAAGTCCTGGAGGCCTTAGAAGGGAAATTAGAAGGTAAAATTGAGAACCAAGACATAGACTTTGCCATGAAAGCTCTGCATAATAATTTCCAGCCAATGGCTGATGACCCTCTTAACCACTTGACAGAAGAAGCAATGAACAAGATCATGAGGATCAAGGTCAAGGTGGAGAACTACAATGAAACATTGAGTAGTAGGAAAAATAAATTGGAAATCCTCAGGGATAAGTTCCAAGCACATAAGCATGCCATCAGCAAAGCCAAAACTCAAGATGGCAGAGAAATTGAAAGAATAGTGGAAATATATGAAAATATCAGGACAACCATGCAGGTCCATATATAGCAAGACATTCATCAGGATGATGAAGACATGAAAAGCGATGATCATGATGATCATGAAGATGAAGAAGAGGAACCTGATGAGTAGATGAAGATGCGCCACAAATAGAAAAACATGCATAAGGTACTTAGGAGAAAATAAGTTACCTAGATGGTTGCCAGCTGGCAACCTGTGCCATAAGATACATTTGACTAAGTCAAAGGAGAATATGCACCATAGATCTTAATGGATAAATCTTGATCATAGATCATGTGTAACTGCTCCCTCACCTTGTTCTATAAAAGGTGCAGGGATGCCTTGTTTTAAACATTTGAAGCTTAATTGAAATTTGTTTGCTAAAGTATTCAGAGCCTATTTCAAAGTTATTGTAAGCATACATATTTTTGCATACTTAATGAAAGAGAAGACCAGTTTGATTACAAATCATCATAAATTCTAAGTAATCTGTGTTTGAATTCTTGATATATGCTTTGATTTGCTGTGTCCCTTGGAGTGCTCATCAGTCTACATATATTGTTTTCATTCCTCATCCTTTGAAGTTTGCATCATCTATATCTAGCTGTGGAACATCCTTGTGAGGACCACCCTTTTTACTTTTGTTCTTGTGACTATTTACATTACTGTTACTAATATTTTTTTTATTTGTGGGATAGTAGTTCCTAGATTTGTCAAAGTATTAAACTTTATTTTGATTATGGAAAAACTAATTGGGTGATGTTTGGATAAGTTTACATTTCAGAAAAGTTAATTAGGTGATGACAGAAAATTGTAATATGATTTCATTTATGCTATTTAGAACTATGTCATGATAATGCATGTTTTTAAGTTGCTTTGGCTATGATGATTATATGTGAAATTGATCTTGCAATTTAGTGTGCAGGAATTTACTAATCAAACCACAGATTTCAGAGATCATTCTGCACCTTGTTATTGTTATTCCCTGTTAAGCCGATCTGGTTCCACGAAGAACCAAGATCACTCTGTGTTTGATGTGGTGTTGTAATGTGGTCTTTCATAAGGTCGAATGGGTTGGTCTACCCTCTTGTAACACTGACTTATGATTTGTGTTGTAAAAAGATTGAATTTGAATTTCTTTTCTTTTATTTAAATTCTTGAGGCCTTTTCTTGTATTTTAACATGACCCTAGGTGTCCTGAATAGGTTAAAGTTGACCCTGGGTTATACCCCATGGGTCTAGGGCCCCATTTGGCATGGGCAACTCTTGAGTAACCTCCATCTGGTCATCTTAACTTACCCCTGAAGTTAAGTGGCGAAAATTGGAGGTATGGGGGGGATAGGATGGGTTGTACCAACACCCAACCCATCCCTCTTCAATCCCCAAGGTAAGAGATGACTACAAACCCATCCATTATAGAGGAATTGACTTGAAGTCACCCTCACCATTAGTGAGATTCCCCATGAGTTGTGGGGTCATCCATTATGAAGGAAGGAAGAAGAGGCATGGGTCACCTGTCTTTTCCTCCTTTAACTCCTTTTATTTCTCCCATGCGTAAGAGAAATGACATGAGGAGAGGGATAAGGAGTACTCTAGGGATGGGTGAGCGACATAAGCCAACACTCATCCCTTGGGACATAAAAGTGGTTTTGGGAAGAGTGAGGAGGTGACAAGTGTCACCTCCCCATTCCTCTAAACAAAAAGGTTTTGGGTTACTTGAATCCCATTTTGGGATGGGAAGGGAGTGAGTTGAATTTTGGAGAAGTTTATTTTATTGCCAAAATAAGAAAGTTAGCTTTTGGAGAGGAAAAGGAAGAGGGAGTTGGTGGCTTAGGTTGGAGAAGATCTAAGTGGAGCTCTACAACAGCTTCATCCTTGAAGGGCTTTGTAAGGTTGGTTGTTTTTACCTTTCTTTCGTATATCTGATTATTGTATGAAAAGTATGTGAAAGTTGTTTAGTTGCTGTGTTTTTGTTTTGTTTTTGTGGGAACTGTTGTTGGGTTGTTGACAGAGCTTCTCCCACTTGGGAGAAATGCTCATCAAGTTTGGGGTAGGGGAGGAGTGATCCTCCTCAGGTGCATACCAGGTTCTTTTGGGATGTTGAAAGCCTTGAGGGTATGTAATTGTGACTGGTTCTTTGACTTGAGAGTCAAATACAGATTCCTTGGAAAATTTTGTGATCAAACTTGGTTTGAGGCCAAGAGAAATGGTGTTGGTTATATTATCTGTAAAGGTGACACTCTGGAGTCGAGTGTGTCCACTCTCCTGCCCCTTGTAAAGCTCACTATTGTTTGAGCTTGCACGTTGTGTAATTTACCCACGGGTGTTTGTGTGTTTTGGGTTTGTTGTTGTTCCCTGTTGTGAAGTGGATTGCTTGAGTTACCCAGGTGTGAGTATGATTCTCCCTAGCTCGGGGGTGACCCTCTTGCGGGTCTACAGTAGGGAGGAGAGCTAGATGAGTGGTGTTTTCTTCCTTGTTTTGTTTTGATATGCAGGTTTCCTCCTTGAAGCTTATTGATGGAATTGGGAAGTTCTGTAATTAGGGAGAATGAGTTTCATCCTTACTATAAGAAGAGTTTGGTTCATTGAGCTGCATCCTATTTAAGTTCATAGTGGAGGGATTTTCTGCCTCTGAAGTTGTAAGATTTATTGTTTGGGGAAAGAGAGAAATTCTTCCCTTCAATAGAGTTTGTTAGATATGAATTTGACAGTTTATGTAAACTGGGTGTAACTATTTGTTAAGTGGTTAAAGCATGGTTGATATAGACAAAGGTGTAAAATTTTATCTATAGTAGTGTTTGGAGGTGTTTGAAGGAAATTATGTATTTTGTTAATTTTTAGAGATTGTAATTTGAACTAGTTGTGAGCCAATGAGATAGCAATTATTCTTTCCATCCCCATTTTAAACTAATACGCGTTATATTGAAATTAGCAAGTTAGAATTAAGAGAAGAAAAGCAAATAAAAATTGATTTTAACATTACGTATACGAAGTCTAATTCTTGCATTTGCATTTATACATATCTTAATAAAATCGTAAATGGCAGATTAAGAGATTGAATTTTAATCCCTGTATGTATATTTTCAAATTTTAGATGAACTGGAGTTGTAAAAAAAAAAAAAGGTTATAATTCAATTTCTTCATTTAAAAAAAAAAATTCCAACACTTAACTGAACGGTGAATGTAAATGGTATTTTGATAGAATTATAGTTGTAAATGACATTCTGATAGAATTCTAGTTGTTCTCTGTATTTGAAATGTTCATTTATTATGAGAAAGTGTGATTACCAGATAAATTAGATTTATGTTTTTCTTTCTTCTTCATTTCTCTTTATCTATAAAGTTATCTGTGAAGGAAAACTATTAATAAGATTATTAAATAGAATTATATTTAAAGGCTTAATCATCTAATTCTCTGTATTTTCTTTTGTTATTTCTCTGTGAAGGGAATATGACAGAGAGTAAGTGTGGGATATATATATATATAAATATATATATATATATTATCATGTTATTAACATAGAATAAATTCTCAGTAAAAGAAATAGATTAAAAAGAAAATAATAAAAAAAGCATTTTCGCTATGAACGCTGTCACACAGCACATATTAAAATTGAAGGAGTGGTGGTGGGAAGGGTTCGAACCTTCCCACCACCATTGTATATCCTCTTGGGTGTGGGGAGGGGCAGAGCCCCCACCCACACCCCACGTAGTGGGATGTGGGTGGGGGCTCCGCCCCTCCCCACACCCCCGCCCCCAAACGAACTCCTCGCGGCGGTTAAGTCGTGAAACCCACGGCTCTCCCCTTCGCAGCCGCTGCGCCACTATTCCCCGCCCTCCGCCATGGGCGTTGACACCTCTGCGCCTAGCGTGAGCCTCCTATCCGCCACCCCTGCGCGGCCTGCAACGTGGATTTTGCCACCCAAAGCCTGCCATCCCACTCCATGCGAATCTCTTTCCCTCTGTGTTGATCTCTAGCCAACCCTCCTCCATGGCTGCCGCCATGAGTGTAAACTGCAATACAAAAAAAAGTTTTAGGGCACATTGAAATGGTATAAGAAATTTAGGGCTTCAGCTCCTCAAAGAAAATACAATTGTATGGGGTTTTTATAAAAAGGAAGACATAATATTGTTTAAATAAATAAATAAATAAATAAAAGAATAACAAGTGAAATAATAACAATAGTAGTAATATTTAAATAAATTAATAAAATAAACTAACAATAGTAATAGTAATAAAATAGTAGTAATAATAATAATAGTATTAATAACAACAAGATAAATATACTTGTATATATATTTATATATGTATATATAATCCATATATATCTGTATATAGATATATATATATTTTAATTAGGTGATATGAGTTATCAGAGAGGCCGTTTTCTCTTTACATCAACAAGAGAAAATAAAATTATAATTTAAAGAGAGCATAAAGGAATATACTATAATATTCTTGGAAGAGTTTCTCGGAAGTTTCAACTATCAACGCAATTTAATAACTAGGAAAATGAAGAGGAAAAATACGCGTCACCTTGTTTAAAAGAACACTGGAAATAAACTTAAAGAAGCCATCACAGACATTCCATGTGAGGCCATTTTAATCTCAACTGTAGTTAGTAAACGTCCAATGGAGGAAACATGAAAGAGAGAAAGAAGAAGAAAAACTAACATTGGAAAACACAGAGGAGAAAATGCGCGGCATATTTCACCTGGGATAAGAGAACTAAGTAGATGTACCCTTCCGCCAACTTTGCTTAGGAACAAGATTAATTAATACAAACGTAGAGGAGAACCCTAGATCAGAGAAAACTAGGAGGCTGAGTCCAGCGAAGTAGTAAACCAGCCTATGTGATCTGGACCATCCGGAGGTTAGGAATAATGTTGATAATAGATACAGTGATAACTCTAATTGATGTAGAATATGAAGAAAGGACAGTATAAACATAAAGAAAACGTAGAAACCAAAAGAGAGAGAGACCGAAATATAAACAAACTAAATTTTAGAGAAATAGTTAAGGTGAGCGTGATAGAAATACAATCAAAATTAAGATCCAGAGAAATGGAAGAGAGGGCAAATGAAACTGCCTTGTTGAGAATGCTAAGTTCGAAGTAGGAGTATATTTCAGGAAATGAGAAAGGAGGTAGACAATCGTGCTTTGTTGAAAAATGACCCAATAAGAAAGATCAATTGTAAGTTCATTATGAACAAGGCATCGTGGGAAGTTGTTATTCCGTCAGGGAACCCCGTAAGAAGTATAGAATTGCATAATTCCCACTTACACCATGAGGCGTTATGCTGTCAGAATCTGCTGAGATATAGGGTTGGGAACCTTGAAATTACAAACTTTGTAGTGATGTTAACTACGTAGAGGAGACCCCCTAGTTGGTCTGCTTGCGTCTGGATGCACGCAATTGTACTTGTACCCCGCTGACAACTGTAGTGTTTTTGCCTTGAGCGTACACCACCGAGCATGCTTACGCATGCGAGGGGGTTTCTAGGGAAGCGTGAGAATTTTTTTGATATTTTGTGTCATAACCACATGACTGATGTGGCTATGACACGTGTGATGCATGTTGTGACCACATGGAAAATGTGGGCATGACATTTGGTATCAGAGCACTGGTTTAAACATTGGGCATATTTGGGCACGTTATTTTTCTGCAACTTTGATTAATTAGTCTCTACCTTGTTTTGTAGGATGCCTCCCTGACGTGTTTGACGAGCGCGATCATGCCACACAGTGTCTGTCGAGGTGCACAGCGATTCCTTAGCCGAGGGACGGGCACCCGCAGTTACAGCAGCACCACCTGCACAACCTGTACCACAAGCACCACTAGTACCACATGCACCACCAGTATTGGATATAGGTCCACAGATCTTATAGGCACTACAGGCTATGTTAGAGAGGTTACCGCCAGTGATTCTTGAGCCACGTAGGGAGCCACGTGCTGAGTCACGTGTTGAGCCACGTGAGGAACCCCGTATTGATCCGCGAGAGGTGCCACATGTGGAGCCTATCATTGAGATCCCTGACACTACAGAAGAGGAGGTAGGGTTAGCCTCCTGTGCACGGAGCAGGAGTCCTCCGAGACCTTTGAGACGAGATGAGACCCAGAGGGCAGAACAGGTACATCATGGATTGTATGAGGATGGTGTGGAAGAGCCAGTTGTGGGACTTAGAGACAGAGGGGACCCCATCAGAGATCTACTTAGGCTCAACCCACCCACTTTCGCAGGTGCTACAGAGGGAGCTGTGGCCGAGGCTTCGCTGATTAGTTTAGACAGGTGTTTCATGTTGCGACCCTATGGAAGCAACACAAAAGCACGAGTGGCAGTCCATCTTCTGAGGGATGCCACAGCTACCTGGTGGCGCACTGAGGAGTGCAAGCACCGACTTTCCGTGGATACACTCACTTGGGATATCTTCATTGAGCGCTTTAATGCGTGATATTTGTCAGAACATTACAGACAGTGCAGGATCGATGAGTTCCATGATTTACAGCAGAGGGGACTCATTGTTACTCAGTATGAGAGCTGATTCATTAAGCTTTCTCGTTACATGAAATACCTCCATGACGAGAAAATCTTAATACACAAATTCATCAGAGGGCTGAATCACGGGATAGCAGGACCAGTTCGTATGGCAGACCCCCAGACCATGAGTGAGGCTGTTGAAAAGGCCCTTATAGCAGAGGAAATTCAGGGATGAGGGCAGAATTCACGCCTGCAGTATCAGGATCGTAATCCCCAACAACAACAGAACTTTCGAAGGCCTCAAAACATGACACAAAGAGGAGGATATAACTCTTCATCATTACCTCCTAGGCCTCCACAGCAGCAGTAACATCAGTAAAAATCTAAATTCCAACAGAGGGGTCAGGGAGGACAGAACCAAGGTTGGCAGCAGCAGGGTTCATCGGCAGGACCTGCGAGGTCCCAGCAGTCTTACAGAGGCTCACAGGGGTCCACTGGACAGACTAGGTAGCAACAGTCAGGTAGGACACAGTCAGGGTAGTTACAGGCTAGAGGACCGTGTTATGTGTGTGGTGGGGTAGGGCATTTGGCTAGAGAGTGCCCGCAAGGATTTACAGCAGGGGGACAACCCCGATCAGGAGGATCTGAGCAGACCGTAGGTGACGTGGGCAGATCCCATCACATGTTTGCAGCGGTTGATAACCGCCAGGCTGATTTCCAGGCCTTAGTCATCGAGGCAGTAGGTACGATTAGAGACTTCCCCATCTCTATCCTTTTTGACTCGGGAGCTACTAACTCCTTTCTGTCTACATCGTTACTGGAGCGTTGCAGGCTGGTGGCTTCTAGGTAAGACATTAGGTGGGAGGTTGAGTTGGCCTCAGAGGCCAGGATGTCAGTAGATACCTTGGTTAAAGACTGCAATATCACATTAGGATCCTTCACTACATCATGTGAACTTAGGGTTATGCCATTAGGATCTTACGGTGTAGTTCTAGGTATGGATTGGCTTGCAGCACATAGAGCTAAGCTAGATTGTTGCCAGAGGAAGATTAGCTGTTTAGATGATCATGGTTCACCGGTTGAGATAGTGGGCATTCAAAAGCCCATGGCTGTTCGTATGATATCCGCTCAGCAGCTTAAGCACTGTATGCAGAAAGGATGCCAGATGTTTGCTATTACGGTCAGTGATAGAGTAGAGGATGAACCTAAGGCTACTTTAGATGATCACCCTGTCCTTAGAGAGTTTGCCGATGTATTTCCACCAGAATTATCAGGTATGCCTCCACGCAGAGAAGTGGACTTCCACATCGACTTAGTGCCGGGTGCAGAACCAATATCCTGTGCACCCTATAGGATGACTACACATGAACTCACCGAACTTAAGCTGCAGTTAGAGGAATTACTTGAGAAGGGGCACATCTGACCTAGCATTTCACCATGGGGTGCACTGGTTATCTTCGTAAAGAAGAAGGATGGGTCTCTTCGATTAGGCATGGACTACAGGCAGTTGAACAAGGTGACGGTGAAGAACCATTATCCTCTGCCTAGGATTGATGACCTTTTTGATCAGATGCAGGGAGCCAGAGTGTTCTCAAAAATTGATCTAAAATCAGGGTATCACCAATTGTGTATCACAGAGGCAGATATTCATAAAACTACTTTTCGAACCAGATATGGTCATTACGAATTCACAGTGGTACCTTTCAGGTTGACAAATGCCCCTGCAGTGTTCATGAGTCTCATGAACGGGGTGTTCCGTACTTACCTAGATCGGTTCGTAATAATATTTCTAGATGATATTTTAATTTATTCGGGGATCAAGGAGGAACATGTGGAGCACTTGCATCAAGTTTTGCAACGATTACGAGAGCAGCAACTTTATGGCAACTTGGCAAAGTGTGCCTTCTTCAGGACAGAGGTGCAATATTTGGGACACATTTTATCAGGTGATGGCATCTCCGTAGATCCATCTAAAATCAGAGCAATTCAGGAGTGGCCGGCACCCACCAATGTGACAGAGGTCAGAAGCTTTATGGGATTAGCCAGGTATTATCGTCGGTTTGTCGAGGGCTTTTCCAGGGAAGGGTTTCATTTGGACCGAGCAGTGTGAAAAGGCCTTTGGAGTCCTCAAGGAGCATCTTACCAGTGCTCCTATTTTAGTGGTTCCAAATTTTGCAGAGGAGTTTGTTGTTTGCATTGATGCATCATTAGAGGGTTTGGGAGCCGTGCTTATGCAGGGTGGTAGAACGATTGCATACGAATCGCAAAAACTGAAGACACATGAGTTAAACTACCCTACTCACGACTTAGAGCTCACAGCAGTTATTCATGCTTTGGTCCGCTGGAGACACTTCCTCTTAGGTCGACGCTTTGAACTCCATTCGGATCATCATAGCTTGCAGTATATCTTTACATAGCCAAACTTGAACGCCCGTCAATGGCGTTGGATGGAATTCCTATGCGAGTACAACTTTGATGTCCACTACATCAAAGGGAAGGAGAACGTGGTCACTGATGCTTTGAGTCGAAGGCGCCACGAGATCCTAACCCTAACTTTGAGGGTGGACTTGAGAGATCGCATCTTACAGCATCTGCCGGAGGACGAGTGGTTTCTTGAGGTGCAGCAGGAAATACTAAATCAGAGGGCCCTTGAGGGCAAATTTGCAGGATATACCCTTGAGTCTGATGGTCTGCTTCGATAGCGATAGCGCATCTATGTACCCCTTGCGGGTAATCATCATACCGTGATTCTATCGGAGGCTCATAGAGCACCCTATGCAGCACATCCAGGAGTGAAGAAGATGCATGCTGATTTATGACAGCTTTATCATTAGGCTGGGATGAGGCGTGACATTGCAGAATATGTTGCTCGTTGTCTAGAATGTTAGAGGGTCAAGGCCGAACATCAGCATCCAGCTGGACTGTTGTACCCTCACGAAATACTTGAATGGAAATGGGACACCATTTCTATGGATTTCATCATTGGTCTACCTATGTCATCACGTCGCCATGATGCTATTATGGTGACAGTTGACAAGCTAACCAAAGTGGTGTATTTTTCACCGATATGCACAACGTACAATGCACCATCCATGGCAAAGGTGTTTCTTGATCAGATTGTTAGACTTCATGGGGTACCTCGCCGCATTATATCTGATAGAGACTCCGTATTTACTTCATTGTTTTGGAGAGCCTTACATCAGGCGTTGGGCACATAGCTCAACTTCAGTTCAGCCTATCATCCGGAGACTGACGGACAAACAGAGAGAGTTAATCAGGTATTAGAGGACATGCTCCGCATGTACGTAATGGATCATCAGTCTAGATGGAAGGAGTACCTGTATCTAGTTGACTTCACCTATAATAATGGGCATCACAGCTCATTGGGTATGCCTCCTTTCCAGGCTTTATATGGCAGACCATGCAGAACACCATTGATTTGGGATCAGATAGAGGACAGAACGGCCATTGGTCCAGAGATAGTTTAGAATATGGAACAGCAGGTCAACCAAATTAGACAGAGACTTCAGGAAGCACAAGACAGGCAGAAGAAGTATGGCAATGCTAAGAGGACAGACCGAAGCTTCTCTGTGGGGGATAGAGTATTTTTGAGAGTGCGACCGCACAAGAGTCCAATCCGTTACGGGAAGGGCTCCAAGCTCGCACCTCGATTTGTAGGGCCTTTTGAGATCTTGGAGTGAACAGGACCTGTAGCCTATCGTCTAGCCTTGCCACCTAGCCTGTCACGTATCCACGATGTATTTCATGTCTCAGTTTTACGTCAATATATTTCTGACTTATCTCATGTGTTGGATTGGAGTGCTCTTCAGGTAGAGGCAGACGGACAGCTGGCGTTGGAGCCAATTCACATATTGGCTCATCGGACGCTGGCCCTTCAAGGTCGAGAGCTAGACAAGGTTAGGGTCCAGTGGGACCTATACGATGAAGTCACAGCAACATGGGAAGATGCAGAGAGACTGAAGACCCTTTATCCTTACCTTTTTGACGACTTCCAAGAGGAAGTACAGTCTTAGGGGGAGAGGATGTGAGGACCACCCTTTTTACTTTTGTTCTTGTGACTATTTACATTACTGTTATTGATATTTTTTTTATTTGTGGGATAGTAGTTCTGGATTTGTCAAAGTATTAAACTTTATTTTGATTACAGAAAAACTAATTGGGTGATGTTTGGATAAGTTTACATTTAAGAAAAGTTAATTAGGTGATGACGGAAAATTGTAATATGATTTCATTTATGCTATTTAGAACTATGTCATGATAATGCATGTTTTTAAGTTGCTTTGCCTATGATGATTATATGTGAAACTAATCTTGCAATTTAGTGTGCAGGAATTTACTAATCAAACCACATATTTCAGAGATCATTCTGCACCTTGTTATTGTTATTCCCTGTTAAGCCGATCTGGTTCCACAAAGAACCAAGATCACTCTGTGTTTGATGTGGTGTTGTAATGTGGTCTTTCATAAGGTCGAATGGGTTGGTCTACCCTCTTGTAACACTGACTTATGATTTGTGTTGTAAAAAGATTGAATTTGAATTTCTTTTCTTTTATTTAAATTCTTGAGGCCTTTTCTTGTATTTTAACATGACCCTAGGTGTCCTGAATAGGTTAAAGTTGACCCTGGGTTATACCCCATGGGTCCAGGGCCCCATTTGGCATGGGCAACCCTTGAGTAACCTCCATCTGGTCATCTTAACTTACCCCTGAAGTTAAGTGGCGAAAATTAGAGGTATGGGGGGGATAGGATGGGTTGTACCAACACCCAACCCATCCCTCTTCAATCCCCAAGGTAAGAGATGACTACAAACCCATCCATTATAGAGGAATTGACTTGAAGTCACCCTCACCATTAGTGAGATTCCCCATGAGTTGTGGGGTCATCCATTATGAAGGAAGGAAGAAGAGGCATGGGTCACCTGTCTTTTCCTCCTTTAACTCCTTTTATTTCTCCCATGCGTAAGAGAAATGACATGAGGAGAGGGATAAGGAGTACTCTAGGGATGGGTGAGCGACATAAGCCAACACTCATCCCTTGGGACATAATAGTGGTTTTGGGAAGAGTGAGGAGGTGACAAGTGTCACCTCCCCTTTAATCTAAACAAAAAGGTTTTGGGTTATTTGAATCCCATTTTGGGATGGGAAGGGAGTGAGTTGAATTTTGGAGAAGTTTATTTTATTGCCAAAATAAGAAAGTTAGCTTTTGGAGAGGAAAAGGAAGAGGGAGTTGGTGGCTTAGGTTGGAGAAGATCTCAGTGGAGCTCTACAATAGCTTCATCCTTGAAGGGCTTTGTAAGGTTGGTTGTTTTTACCTTTCTTTCGTATATCTGATTGTTGTATGAAAAGTATGTGAAAGTTGTTTAGTTGCTGTGTTTTTGTTTTGTTTTTGTGGGAACTGTTGTCGGGTTGTTGACAGAGCTTCTCCCACTTGGGAGAAATGCTAATCAAGTTTGGGCTAGGGGAGGAGTGATCTTCCTCGGGTGCATACCAGGTTCTTTTGGGATGTTGAAAGCCTTGAGGGTATGTAATTGTGACTGGTTCTTTGACTTGAGAGTCAAATATAGATTCCTTGAAAAATTGTGATCAAACTTGGTTTGAGGCCAAGAGAAATGGTGTTGGTTATATTATCTGTAATGGTGACACTCTGGAGTCAAGTGTGTCCACTCTCCTGCCCCTTGTAAAGCTGACTATTGTTGAGTTTGCGTGTTGTGTAATTTACCCACAGGTGTTTGTGTGTTTTGGGTTTGTTGTTGTTCCCTGTTGTGAAGTGGATTGCTTGAGTTACCCAGGTGTGAGTATGATTCTCCCTAGCTCGGGGGTGACCCTCTTGCGGGTCTACGGTAGGGAGGAGAGCTAGATGAGTGGTGTTTTCTTCCTTATTTTGTTTTGATATGCAGGTTTCCTCCTTGAAGCTTATTGATGGAATTGGGAAGTTCTGTAATTAGGGAGAATGAGTTTCATCCTTACTATAAGAAGAGTTTGGTTCATTGAGCTGCATCCTGTTTAAGTTCATAGTGGAGGGATTTTTTGCCTTTGAAGTTGTAAGATTTATTGTTTGGGGAAAGAGAGAAATTCTTCCCTTCAATAGAGTTTGTTAGATATGAATTTGACAGTTTATGTAAACTGGGTGTAACTATTTGTTAAGTGGTTAAAGCATGGTTGATATAGACAAAGGTGTAAAATTTTATCTATAGTAGTGTTTGGAGGTGTTTGAAGGAAATTATGTATTTTGTTAATTTTTAGAGATTGTAATTTGAACTAGTTGTGAGCCAATGTGATAGCAATTATTCTGTCCATCCCCATTTTAAACTAATACGCGTTATATTGAAATTAGCAAGTTAGAATTAAGAGAAGAAAAGCAAAGAAAAATCAATTTTAACATTACGTATACGAAGTCTAATTCTTGCATTTGCATTTATACATATCTTAATAAAATCATAAATGGCAGATTAAGAGATTGAATTTTAATCCTTGTATTTATATTTTCAAATTTTAGATGAACTAGAGTTGTAAAAAAAAAAAAAAAGGTTATAATTCAATTTCTGCATTTTAAAAAAAAAATTCCAACACTTAACCGAATGGTGAATGTAAATGGTATTTTGATAGAATTATAGTTGTAAATGACATTCTGATAGAATTCTAGTTGTTCTCTGTATTTGAAATGTTCATTTATTATGAGAAAGTGTGATTACCAGATAAATTAGATTTATGTTTTTCTTTCTTCTTCATTTCTCTTTATCTCTAAAGTTATCTGTGAAGGAAAACTATTAATAAGATTATTAAATAGAATTATATTTAAAGGCTTAATCATCTAATTCTCTGTATTTTGTTTTGTTATTTCTCTGTGAAGGGAATATGACAGAGAGTAAGTGTGGGATATATATATATATATTATCATGTTATTAACATAGATTAAATTCTCAGTAAAAGAAATAGATTAAAAAGAAAATAATAAAAAAAGCATTTTCGCTGTGAACGCTGTCACACAGCACATATTAAAATTGAAGGAGTGGTGGTGGGAAGGGTTCGAACCTTCCCACCACCATTGTATATCCCCTTGGGTGTGGTTAGGGGCGGAGCCCCCACCCACACCCCACCTCCCCACACCCCCGCCCCCAAACGAACTCCCCGCGGCGGTTAAGCCGTAAAACCAACGGCTCTCCCCTTCGCGGCTACTGCGCCACTATTCCCCGCTCTCCGCCATGGGCATTGACACCTCTGCGCCCAGCATGAGCCTCCTATCCGCCACCCCTGGGTGGCCTGTGACGTGGATTTTGCCACCCAAAGCCTACCATCCCACTCCATGCGAATCTCTTTCCCTCTGCGTTGATCTCTGGCCGACCCTCCTCCATGGCCGCCGCCATGAGTGTAAACTGCAATACAAAAAAAAAGGGTTAGGGCACATTGAAATGGTATAAGAAATTTAGGGCTTCAGCCCCTCAAAGAAAATACAATTGTATGGGGTTTTTATAAAAAGGAAGACATAATATTGTTTAAATAAATAAATAAAAGAATAACAAGTGAAATAATAACAATAGTAGTAATATTTAAATAAATTAATAAAATAAACTAACAATAGTAATAGTAATAAAATAGTAATAATAATAATAATAGTATTAATAACAACAAGATAAATATACTTGTATATATATTTATATATGTATATATAATCCATATATATCTGTATATAGATATATATATATATATATTAATTAGGTGATATAAGTTATCAGAGAGGCCGTTTTCTCTTTACAACAACAAGAGAAAATAAAATTATAATTTAAAGAGAGCATAAAGGAATATACTATAATATTCCTGGAAGAGTTTCTCGGAAGTTTCAACTATCAACGCAATTTAATAACTAGGAAAATGAAGAGGAAAAATACGCGTCACCTTGTTTAAAAGAACATTGGAAATAAACTTAAAGAAGCCATCACAGACATTCCATGTGAGGCCATTTTAATCTCAACTATAGTTAGTAAACGTCCAATGGAGGAAACATGAAAGAGAGAAAGAGGAAGAAAAACTAACATTGGAAAACACAGAGGAGAAAATGCGCGGCATATTTCACCTGGGATAAGAGAACTAAGTAGATGTACCCTTTCGCCAACTTTGCTTAGGAACAAGATTAATTAATACAAACGTAGAGGAGAACCCTAGATCGAAGAAAACTAGGAGGCTGAGTCCAGCGAAGTAGTAAACCAGCCTATGTGATCTAGACCATCCGGAGGTTAGGAATAATGTTGATAATAGATACAGTGATAACTCTAATTGATGTAGAATATGAAGAAAGGACAGTATAAACATAAAGAAAATGTAGAAACCAAAAGAGAGAGAGACCGAAATATAAACAAACTAAATTTCAGAGAAATAGTTAAGGTGAGCGTGATAGAAATACAATCAAAATTAAGATCCAGAGAAATGGAAGAGAGGGCAAATGAAACTGCCTTGTTGAGAATGCTAAGTTCGAAGTAGGAGTATATTTCAGGAAACAAGAAAGGAGGTAGACAATCGTGCTTTGTTGAAAAATGACCCAATAAGAAAGATCAATTGTAAGTTCATTATGAACAAGGCATCGTGGGAAGTTGTTATTCCATCAGGGAACCCCGTAAGAAGTATAGAATTGCATAATTCCCACTTACGCCGTGAGGCGTTATGCCGCTGGAATCTGCCAAGATATAGGGTTGGGAACCTTGAAATTACAAACTTTGTAGCGATGTTAACTGCGTAGAGGAGACCCCCTGGTTGGTCTGCTTGCATCTGGATGCACACAATTGTACTTGTACCCCACCGACAACTGTAGTGTTTTCGCCTTAAGCGTACACCACCGAGCATGCTTACGCATGTGAGGGGGTTTCTAGAGAAGCGTGAGAAATTTTTTGATATTTCGTGTCATAACGACATGACTGATGTGGCTATGACACGTGTGATGCGTGTTTTGACCACATGGAAAATGTGGGCATGACAATCCTGGTGAAAATATGGTTTGATTTCTTCTTTCTCATGACTGTATCAAGTGTGTGTGACTCAATAGCTGAAGATTTATCATAATTTGAAGTATTCTTTTACATTTATTTTAATTTTAGAACAATTCACCATCACAATTGCAAATAATAAATAATCAGAAGAAAAATACATGAAATATGCAGAATATCATGTAAAGATTTGAGTATAGACACACTCTTTGTGGAAATATCCTGTGTAGATAACCTTCTATGCAACATCTTTACAGAAACAGAATCCTGCTAATGAGCAAACATAAGGCCCTTGAATGAAAAACAACACACATCAACCACTGAGTAACGTCAGTTGATTAAGAACTAATCCACGGAGACTTGGGATTATGAATTCTTTGAATTCATCATATCTTTCAAGATGAGTAAAGGTTCATGTGTAACTTTTATTCTATGTTTGTTTATGACTAACATCATGATCAATAGAAGACAGAAGAAAGTTGAAGTGTGAAAGAGTTGGGTTTACAAGATGCCTCCAAAGAGCAATCCAGTGGCTAAGGAAGTTAGAGAGTTGAAGGAACAACATGCAAAAGAGCTGAGACAAGTGAAAGAGTCTCATGAAGCTACCCTAGCTAGGATATCAGCATTGGAATCTAACCTTAAGAGAGGTATGGATGTAGGGGATCAGAGTGATCTAGAGGAAGAGGGGGAGAACATAGACACTCAATTAGGAGTTCAAGAAGAAGAAGAATTGAACTTAGGTGAAGAGAGGATGTTGAAGATGTTAAAGGTAGTCAAGGGGGAAAAGATTCCAAAATTGAAAGTAGAAGTAACCATGTATGGTGGGAAGATGGACAGTGAAGAAATGTTGGGTTGGATAGATGCACTTGATAACTTCTTTGAGTTTGAGGAGGTAGAAAACCACAAGAAGGTGAAGTATGCAAAGACTAAATTGAAGGGTCCTACCCTAACATGGTGGAACTATGTTCATGAGGAAAGAGTAAAGAAAGGTAAGGCAAAGATCCATTCATGGGATAAAATGGTAGCAAAGATAAAGGCACAATTCCTACCTATAGACTACAAAATCCAGACCTTTAGGAAGCTGTAAAACCTTGAGCAAAAGGAGATGGATATTATGGCCTATACTGAGGAGTTTCACAAAATAAGCATTAGGATAAGACATGTTGAAGATTAAAGAGAGAAGGTAGCAAGATATTTGAATGGCCTGAGGTATAATATTCAAGATGAGATCAAGCTATCTACACCAAGGATAGTGGAAGAGTGTTTTCAATTGGCTGCCAAGGAAAAAGAAAGAATAAAGAGGAGGCAAGAGCAGCATGGAAGAGGTAGAGGTAACTTTGGAGCAAGAGGACAGTCACAAAAACAACAAGGAGAGTCAAGTGGTAGAGGTAACTTCAAAGGAAGAAGATCCAAGACTAGAGGAAGGTTCGGTGGCCAAGGTAGAGGATCAAACACTTTCTTAGGAAAATGTTACAACTATCATTAGTTTGGAAATCCTGCATTCAAGTGCTTAGACAAGAAAGCATCAAGTTCTTAAGGAGGTGAAAAAAGAACCCAAATAGTGCATGAAGAGGACAGTGAAAGTGTCAATTCACCACTTCAGCCTGTTGCTCCTGAGGTAGGTGATACATTGATGATAAGGAGGATACTCCTCAAGGTACCAACAACCAAAGAGCCTTTAGAGAGGAAATCATTGTTTAGAACAACTTGCAAGTCACATGGAAAGGTATGTGGTGTAGTCACGGTAGGAGGGTTCATAGAATGAACTATTTGGACCATGCAGCAAGAGTAAACACAACAAAAACAACTCAAAGAAATGGAACAAATGCAGATTCAGTCATTTAGTATATCAAAGAATTCAAATACAATCTAGATGGTAACATGCGGGCTTACAATTAGGGCTCACAATCCTGATTACATACATGTACAAGATAAGGCTTTGAAGCTCCCTTCACATAAAATCCAAATTATTAGCTATCACTATATCATGAACTTGATAACTACTTTCATAATGATCTATTACATCTTTATATATCATTTCCAGACCAATAGATTCCTCTGCGTTGGCCAAGGAAGGTCACAAACTCCAATGAAGAGTTGTGACGTGTTCATAGATAGGTCAGACCTAAATGCATAGAACACTTCCTCAAATGAATGGAATGACATGCGGACCCTCAGGGAAGGTCAGTCATGAACCAAAGGATGTTGAATAATGTGTCATTGAGATCTGCAAGTCAAGGAATGATCCGCAAGCCTTCTCCTTTAGCTGATTATCTGATACTGTCAGGATGCTCTGTTATGAGAAAATAGTTGATCTTCTGATAGCAATATATTTCTAATAACTGATCCAAATACTTTGAATTCTTGATATGATGTAGATGAATGAGTAAAGATGCTAAGTCCAGATCTGCAAGATGTAAATTGCCAAAACCAGACCACGAGCTGAAAACTACTACTGATTGAATTGCCTGAACTGAACTAGAAAATGAAAGAACTAAAATGCAAACAAACTGAAATGCAAATATTTTTGGCTAATGCAAGATTACTCTTGAACCAGGGATGCTCCTGCATCAGACATCTGGGGTTATTGAAAAAGCGAATCCCTCACTTTGCTAGGGCTAGGGGAGAACCAAGATGGTCCACCTTAGCCTGAGAAATCTATGATGAATCTTCTTCTGGTCTACCTTTCCACTTCACAAGATATTCTTTGTATTGTTTTCCTCTAGTGCTGTGTCTAACTCTACTATCCAAAATATCTTCTATTTGTTCCAGTGCTTGTTGTGGTAACTGCTTCTTCAAGTCTTCTTCCATGCTATCACCAAACTATGCTTCATGATACTGATAAAGGTCTGCAATGTTGAAAATAGGTGAAATACCCAGTGTCTCTGATAATTCCACTTCATATGCATTTCCTGAATCAAATTTCCTGAGTATCCTACAAGGTCCAAACTTCTTCATCTTCAACTTGTTATAAGTCCCAACTAGAAATCTTTCTTTTCTCAAGTACACCATTACTTCATATCCCACTTCAAATTCCTTATCTCTTCTCTTCTCATCTGCCTTCTCTTTATGCTTACTGTTCATATCCTCCAAATGTTTTTTCACTTGGTTATGCACTGTCTTCATATGGTCTGCAAATTCTTCTGCTTCAGCACTTCTCTTTTCTTTTGCACTGATATCTCTCAGTTCTACAACTCCTCTAGGATTCACTCTAGTAACAATCTCAAAAGGTGTTCTTTTGGTACTCCTATTTACTAAATTATAGTATGCAAACTCTGCTTGTGAAAGAATCAAATCCCAACTTCCAGCTTTGTCTCTAACCAAACATCTCAACAAGTTTCCCAAACTCCTATTCACTACCTCTGTCTGTCCATCTATCTATGGATGAAAAGTAGAATTGAACTTCAAATCTATCTTCATTTTATTCCAAAGTGTCTTCCAAAAATATCCAACAAACTTTGTATCTTTGTCTAAAACTATACTCTTAGGTAATCCATGCAATCGCACAATCTCCTTTAAAAATGGGTCAGCTACATGTACTACATCAATTGTCTTCTTACAAGGTATGAAATGAGCCATCTTCAAAAATCTGTCAACCACTACAAATATTGAATCATGTACCCTCTATGTCTTAGGTAATCCCATTACAAAATCCATGCTTATGTCTTCCCAAGGTCTCTCCAGTACTACCAAAGGTTTATACAATCCAGTGTTCTGACTACATCCTTTTGCAACTTGGAAAACTCTACAACTCTGCACAAATCTCCTAACATCCTTATGTATCTGAGGCCAAAAGTAATTTTCACTTACCAAAGTCACTGTCTTATCAATGCCAAAATGTCCTGCCAATCCACCACTATGCTTCTCCTTGATTAGATTGTTTCTCATTGAACTTCTAGGTATGCACAACTGACTTCCTTTGAACAACATATCTTTCTGAATGAAATAGTCCAACCACTTACTCCTATTTGTTACAGCAGGTTCCTTATAAGCTTTCCAAGGTCCTGTAAAATCAGTGTCTCCCTCATACATGTTCTTTAATTCATCAAAACCCAATACTTCCACTCTCATCTTGGTCAACAAGTTTCTTCTTCTACTCAAGGCATCAACAACTTTGTTTGATTTTCCACTCCTATGCTTCAACACAAAAGTATGACTCTACATGAACTCTACCCATCTCATATGTCTTTGATTCAACTTACCTTGACTGTTCAAATATTGTAAAGCTTGATGATCTGTATACAACACAAACTCCTTAGGCAACAAGTAATGTCTCCACTTCTTCAAGGCTTGAATTATGGCATAAACTCTTGATCATAAACTAAATATCTTCTCCTTGTATCATTCAACTTTTCACTGAAATATGCTACAGTTCTACCTTCTTGACTTAACACTACTATTGCATTTCCACTTGCATCACAATCAACTTGAAATACCTTATTGAAATCTGGTAATGCCAAAAAAAATTGCTCTGTCACTTTCTACTTCAACAATTCAAAACTTTTATCTACTCCTGATGTCCACTTGAAATCTTTTCTGTCACTTCTCATTGTCTATGTCATAGGATTACAAACTGAACTAAAACTTCTGATGAAATTTCGGTAGAAACTATTGAATCCATGAAATGATCTAACCTCTTCAATGCTCTCTAGTGTAGGCCATTCAATAATTGTTTTCACTTTCTCAAGGTCCATCTTCAATTCTTCCGCAGAAATCACAAATCCCAAATATACCAACTCTTCCTTCATGAAACTACACTTCTTGATGTTTATCAACAATTTCTCTTCTCCCAGTCTCTGTAAAACTTGTCTAATATGCCACAAATGCTCCTGTTTTGTTTTACTAAAAATTAGAATATCATCCAAGTACACAATAACAAACTTACCCAAGAATTTCTTCAAGACTTCATTCATCAACCTCATGAAAGTACTCAGTGCATTTGTCAATCCAAAAGGCATCACTAACCACTCATACAATCCTTCATTTGACTTAAAAGCAATCTTCCATTCATCTTCTTCTTTGATCCTGATCTGATGGTATCCACTCTTCAAGTCTATCTTTGTGAAATATCTTGCTCCAATCAAACAATCCATAATATCATCCATCCTAGGTAAAGTAAATCTATACTTAACTATGATCTTGTTTATTGCTCTAGAATTAGTATACATTCTCCATTCTCCATCCTTCTTTGATGCCAAAACTGCAGGTACTGTACAAGGGCTCAAACCTTCTCTAATCAAACCTTTCCTCAACAACTCTTGTATCTATCTATTCAGTTCTTCATTCTCTGTTGGTCTCATTCTATGTGCTTCTTTGTTAGGCAAACTTGCTCCCGATATAAGATCCATGTGATGACTGATACTCCTTATAGGTGGTAATCCTTCAGGTACATTATCTGATATGATATCTTCATACTCTGTCAGCAACTCTCATATCTCCTCCAGCTCAGTCTCTTTCTTCAATGCTTCAAGCTTCTTAGGAATCAAGGCATAACACATACTTTTCTGTTTCAAACCATCCAGAAATTTTCTTCCATCTACCAAACAGATTCTAGCATTCCCACATACCACATCTTTAGGATCATCGTCCAAAGGAATCAAAGTAATTCTTTTCTCATTTGCTGTTATAATATATGTATTCCTTCTCCCATCATGTAGAGCTTTTCTATCATACTTCCAAGGTCTACCCAATAAAATATGACAAACATCCATAGGCATAATAGCACACAAGACTTCATCATGATAAGATCCAATATGAAATTTCACCAAACATTGTTCACTCACCTGTACCTTATGATCATCATAAATCCACGCTATCTGATAGGGCTTAGGGTGTTTCAATATTTTAAACTTTAGCCTAGTCACCATCTCCTCTGAAACTAGGTTATCTAAACTATCACTATCAATTACAACTTTACAACACTTACCTCTGGATTTGGATTTGGTTCTGAACATGCTTTTCCTCTACGGTGATTCCTCATTTGTTTCTATTTGAAATAGTGCTCTCCTCATCACCAATGATTGTCCTTTCTCAGGTTTACCAATAGAACTAGGTGATTCAACAAGTTCTTCTTCTAATAGGCTGCTCTTCCATTGTTCTCTATTTTCTTGCTTGTACTACCCTAATTACATTCAAATTCTCTATGTCCTTCACCTCCACAGTTGAAACAAGTACCTCTAAATGTCCTCTTATCAAATCCTCTTCCTTCTCTTCTGTATCCTTCATCTCTTCGGTAAGCATTGTTATCTCTGTCATCCTTCCTAATTGGGTTGTCAAACTTGTTCTACTCCACAAATGATCTATCATATCCGAAAAATATTTTACCTCTCTGAAATTTATCTCCTCTACCTCTCTATCTCTGATCATGCTTCTTATTCAGCTTCTCTTCAAATTTTAGGGCAAATTGATATGCTTCCTCCAAAGATGTCATCCTTACCAAACTTAGTTCCTCTTGAATGTTCAATCTCAGTTCATTGATGTATCTTGCCACTTTCTCCTTGTTCACTTCACTATGTCCTATCCTTATGATCATCTTATGAAATTCTTCAGTGTACTCCTTCACAAATTTATCCTTTTGTCTTAGGTTTTGCAATCTTTTCAACAACTCCAACTCATAGTCAGTAGGTATAAATTGATTCTTCAACTTTGTCACCATCTAGTCCCACTTTGTAATCTTTTCTTTTCCTCTTCTATTTCTTTCCAACTAAACTTCTTTCCACCATATAGCAACATGTCCTTTCAACTTTGTCTTTGCAAATTTCACCTTCTCCGGATCTTCAATTTCTTCATATTCAAAGTATTCTTCCATATCATTTATCCAGTCAATCAATTCTTCAGGGTTCAAATTACTAGTATAGTTTAGTACATCAACTCTAGGTCTCTTTCCAATCTTTGAAATAGTTCACAACATCTTTATCTGATCTAATTTTTCTTCTTCATTACCTTCTAGGGTTTTGCCAGTTTGTTCAACAGATTGAAATTCTTCCTCGTCATCACTTTCAACATTAGGTCTCAGTGTCAATCCTCTTCACCTATCTTCTTCAACAACATCCAAATGAATTCACATTGTTCTCATCAATTCCATCATCTCATCCATTCTATTAGCCATTGTACCAACAGGAGGAACTCTTCATGGTGGCATCTTCCTAGGATTAAGTGCAAACTACCTCAGGTTCGACGATCAAGCTACAAGTGACAACTACCTCTCAATCAGTGATCAGTTGCACACAAGTAACCTACCTTAGATTAGTGATCTTCTTACAACAAGATCTTACGAAATCCTTCACCAACTTTGCTCAATTCACTCTCCAAGACTCAAACTTTCTCTTTGATACCACTTGGTGTAGTCATGGTAGGAAGGTTCATAGAATGAACTATCCAGACTGTGCAGCAAGAGTAAACACAACAGAAACAACTCAAAGAAATAGAACAAATGTAGATCTAGTCATTCAGTATATCAAAGAATTTAAATACAATTTGGCTAGCAACATGCGGGCTTACAATTAGGGCTCACAGGCCTGATTACATACATGCGCAAGATAAGGCTTTGAAGCTCCCTTTGCATAAAATCCAAATTATTAGCTATCACTATATCATGAACTTGATAACTACTTTCCTAAGGATCTATTACATATTTATTTATCTTTTTTAGATGAATAGATTCCTTCGCGTCAGCCAAGGAAGGTCACAAACTCCAATGAAGAGTTGTAACATGTTCATAGATAGGTCAGACCTAAATGCATAGAACACTTCCTCAAATGAATGAAATGACATGTAGACCCTTGGGAAAGGTCAGCCACAAACCAAAGGATGTTGAATGATGTGTTATTAAGATCCGCAAGTCAAGGAATGATCTGCAAGCCTTCTCCTTTAGTTGATTGTCCGAGACTATCAGGATGCTCTATTTTGAGAAAACAATTGATCTTTTGATAGTGATATCTTTCTGGTAACTGATTCAAATGGTCTAAATTTTTGATATGATGTAGATGAATGAGTAAAGATGCTAAGTCTAGATCCACAAGATGTGAATTGCCAAAACTGGACCATAACCTGAAAACTACTACTGACTGAACTGCCTGAACTGAACTGGAAAATGAAAGAACTGAAATGCAAATGTTTTTGGTTGATGTAAGATTACTCTTGAACTAGGTATGCTCTTGCATTAGTTTACAAAGTAGTTGTTGACTCTAGTTCCACTGACAATCTGGTTTCTTTAGAAATGGTAGAGAAGTTGAACCTAAAGAGGATTCCTCACCCCACACCTTACAAAGTGTCATGGTTAAACAAGGGCTAGCAAGTTTTGGTGAATGAGCAATCATGGGTAGAGTTTAACATTGGAAGTTATAAGGATAAGATTCTTTGTGACATCATCCCTATGGATGTTTGTCACATGCTGCTAGGAAGGCCCTGGCAACATGACAGAAAGAGTAAGCATGATGGTCAAAAGAACATTTATGTGATAGAGAAGCATGGAGTCTCATACTCATTAACACTCCTTCAAGAGGAAGTGCCTAATAAGCAAGTTGGGTCTAGCATCATGGTGGTAGGAGAGAAGGAGCTTTTACAAACAATGAAAGAGGAAGGATAGGGATTTGTAGTAGTGATCAGACCTAAGACCAAGTCTGATGCAACAGTAAATAAGGTGGAAGAGATACCTAGTGAAGTTCAGTCTGTGTTAAACAAGTACAAGGATATTGTGGTAGATGATTTGCCAAGTTCCTCACCTCCCATGAGTGACATCATCCATCACATAGACCTAATACTCGGTTCCAATCTACCTAACAAGGCTGCATACAAGCTGACCCCATAATAGAATGAAGAAATCAAGGCACAAGTCCAAGAATTGTTAGATAAGGGTCTCATCAGAGAAAGCTTAAGTCCATGTGTTGTCCCTCCTATTTTAGCACCCAAGAAAAGTGGAGAGTGGAGGATGTGTACTGACTTAAGGGATATAAACAAAATCACAATTAGATACAAGTTCCCAATACCTAGAATGGAGGACCTAATGGATTGTTTGGGAGGTGCATGTTACTTCTCAAAGATTGATCTCGAAAGTGGATATCACCAAATCAGAATAAGGGAAGGAGATGAATGGAAAACTTCCTTTAAAACCAATGAAGGACTGTATGAATGGATGGTAATGCCGTTTGGGTTGTCTAATGCTCCTAGCACATTTATGAGGTTAATGAATGAATTCTTAAAGCCTTTTATTGGAAAGTTTGTTGTTGTTTACTTAGATGACATTCTTGTGTTTAGTAAGACAAAGGAGGAGCACTTGAAGCATCTTGACATGGTTTTGTAGAGATTGCATGAGAAGCTGATGATAAACCTCAAAAAGTGTGAGTTCATGAAAGAAAAACTAGTATATCTTGGTTTTGTGATCTCCAAAGGCGCATTGAAGATGGATCCCTCCAAGGTTGAAGCCATTCTAAGTTGGTCAACTCCAAAATTAGTAGGAGAGGTAAGAAGTTTTCATGGTTTGGCTACATTTTATAGGAAATTTATTAAAAATTTTAGTCATATTTGTTCTCCTATTCTTGACATGATTAAAGGAGATAAGAAAAGAAATTTTTAGTGGACTAAGGAGGTAGTAAAGAGATTTGAATACCTGAAGAAGAGAGTGGCACAACAGCCCATACTTGCTTTACCTGACTTTAACAAAGTCTTTACAATGGAATGTGATGCCAGTGGATTAGCAATAGGTGTAGTCTTGAGCCAAGAAGGCAAGCCAGTAGCTTTCTTTAGTGAAAAGCTCAATGAGGCCAAGAGAAAATAATCTTCATATGGTTTAGAACTTTATGCATTAGTGCAGTCCCTAAGGAAGTGGAGACATTACCTCTTACCCAAAGAATTTGTAGTCTTCATAGACAATCATGCTTTGAGTTTCTTGAACAATCAAGACAAGTTGAATCATATGCACATGAAGTGGGTAGAATACTTGCAAGCCTATACCTTCACAATCAAACATAAGAAAGGACAGTCAAATAAAGTTGCTGATGCTTTGAGCTAGAGGTCTATGATGGTCCAAGAAATTCAACTTTAGAGTATGCGGATAGAAGCACTCAAAGGTATGTATGAAAATGAATATAATTTTAAGGAACAATATGCTGTTTGTAGCCAATTTTAGAATATTTTCCACAGTGAGTTCTCTGATTTTATGTTACAAGATGGGTTATTGTTTAGAGGTACTCAATTGTGTGTACCTAAGTACTCTATGAGAGCTAGTTTAATAAGGGAGAAGCATTGTGGGAGTCTTGGAGGACACTTTGGCATAGACAAGACACTAGATCAGGTAAGAAGATTTTATTTTGTCCTAAGATGCAGACTGATATCAGAAAATTTGTTGAATCTTGTCGAGTTTGTCAAAGAGCCAAGGGCACTAGTTCTAATGCAGACCTATATCAGCCTCTTCCAATCCCTAGCAGACCTTGGGAACATCTTAGCATGGACTTTGTATTAGGCCTACCTAAAACACAGAGAGGAGTAGACAATGTTTTTGTAGTTGTGGACAGATTTAGCAAGATGACACACTTTGTTCCTTGCAAATGCACAAGTGATGCATCAAATATATCAAGTCTATTCTTCAAGGAGATAGTTAGAATTCATGGACTGCCCCTCACTATTGTATCAGATAGAGACTCAAAATTTATAGGTCACTTTTGGAGGACCTTATGGAAGAAACTGGGAACCAATTTGACTTTTAGCTCTAACTATCACCCACAAACAGATGGGCAGACTAAAGTAGTTTATAGATCATTGGGAAACTTGCTTAGATGTCTCACAAAGGAACATGGATAGAAATGGGATCTTGTTCTCCCACAGGCAAAGTATGCTTATAATGATTCCATTAGTAGGAGCATAGGGAAGAGTCCTTTTGAAGTAGTGTATGGATTGAACCCAAGAAATATATTTGAACTAAGAGATTTGAGAGGGTTAGAGAAGAGAAGTGTTGAAGGAGAGGAGTTTGTAATGGCCATGAAAGATATCCATGATCAAGTTAGAGAACAACTCAAGAAGACTGTGGACACTTGCAAGAAGCATGTAGATTTGAAAAGGAGGAATGTTTATTTCAAAGTTGGAGATCTAGTACTTGTACATCTAAGGAAAGAGAGGTTACCTAAGGGCAAATACACTAAGTTGCTGATGAAGAAGATTGGGCCATCCAAGGTGGTCCACAAATTTGGTGAAAATACATATGAGATAGAACTCCCTCCTGGAATTGCTATCTCACCAATCTTTAACATTGCTAACTTATCTCCTTTTAAGGAATCTTTGGATGGAGGTACTGTTGTTGATGAAGGTATTGCTGATGATGAGTGGATAATGTAGACACCCAAAAATGACCAAGTCATCACATCACTTTGCATTTTGTCTAATCTATCTAATCACCTGCATTCAACGTTAATTAAATAATCTAATTATTTAATTAATTTCATCTATTTCTTCTAAATCACATACTTTCAACATTAATTAAACAAATCTTCTTTATTTAATTAATTTTCATTAAATCAACCTTATTCTTCCATGATTAAATATTTTTTATTATTTAATTAAATCATTATCCTCTTTCCAAAATTCAAGTCCACATTAATTAAATAAATCCAATTATTTAATTAATTCATTTGATTCTATCTTATCTACAATTAAATAATTTACATTATTTAATTAAATCAATTGTTCTTCTAAATTTAAATAAATTATGCAAATTTATTTAAATTGTCTCAATACTCTAAAAATAAATAAAATCAAGTATTTTATTTATAATATTCATATTCCCCTAATCTTGCACAAACAATTAAATAAATTTATTTATTTAATTTGCTTTTTCCCCTAAAAATAAATAAAATCAAATATATTATTTATAATCTTCTATTCCTCAATCATGTACAATTAAATAAATAAATATATTTATTTAATTTTAGTTATCTTTGAATTCCTCTTAAAATATCTTGTTAACTCGTGCACAATTAGTCTTTTTTTTAGAACTCTAAAAAAGGCAAAATTACAAGTTGAGTTATCTATTCAATCAATCTTGTTTTTATCATATCTTAATAAAAATATCCTTATGGATTGACACATGTCATGTGCACATTCATCATGGTTATTTGATTTATCTACTCCGTTGATTCTTCTAAATTATCTGGATCGTTGATCAATCTCTATTGAAACTTATATAAACCCCCCTTATCTCCTTCACAAATCCTCTTCGATCACTTATTCTCAAGCATTTTTTACAGCACTTTGAGCACACATTACATTGATTGAGCACTTTACGATCTTTTGTCATTGATCTTTGAGCACCTACACTTGCTTGTTGCAAACATAGTTTTGCAGCATTATTGAGCAATCCACATTCAAACAAAGAGAACAACACAATTTGGGTAAAAGCTTTCTTATTTCATTTGATTTATTGATAATGGCTTTTTATTTGGATGGTTCTCTTTATGTTATGGGTTTTTGATTTGTTAGTTTTGATTTTATCATAATTGATTTTCCTCATACACATTTTGGCACACCCGGTGGGACCCACTAATCCCTCTTTTTCTTTGAGAAATTGATTTTTTTAAGTGCAGTATGGAACAATGCAAAAAACATAGAAAAGTGCTTTTGACAGTATAGTAAAGCACTTTTGGTAGTACAATATAATGCCTTTGGGTGATACTGTAGAGCCTTTGGTAGCACAGTAGCGCACTATTGGTAAAATAGTCCAGCGCATTTGGTAGAACAGTAAGGCGCTTCTGGCATATTAGGGTTTTTGAGATCTTGCTTTATGATTTGTAGGATTTTAACTCTCATAACTATCATTGATTGACTGACAAGCTGATTTATTTGTCTTTCAATTATCTTTTATACTTCCTAAGCTGGCGTATTTAGGAGTATTTTCAATTTTTGAGTTAACCTATCTATTTGTGGCATTCTTTGAGTTGTTCTTGATCCCAAGTTATAGATCTATCAACTATAACATCCTAGATCTACAAAGCAAACATGATTTTGACAAAATACAACTTTTTTTAGATCTGGGGCAGTAAAGCGCTTTTGGTAGCACAAAGCGGTGCTTCTAGTAGCACAATGCATCACCTCTAGTCTGGAGCAACTCGCTTTAGGTAACATAATTCAGGGCTTTTGGCATTACAGTAAGTCTCTTTTGATAACACAGTGAAATGCTTTTGGTCAAATTAATTTATTTTTGCTAACTTGTGAGTTTTTGTGGAACTAATTGACCTATTACAGCTTCTTATCACTCACACAGAGCAAATAGGTTTTTCTAACATGTTCATGTAGGACAAACGTTGAAGAGATCTCGATCTATCACACTAAGTCTTAGAAACATATTGCCATTCTTAAGGGACAATAGAACAAATTGCTCTGGCAATCTAAGTCTTAGGAACATATTACTTTTCTTAAGGGACAATGGACATGAATGCAAAAATATTTCAATTTTCTAAGGGACAATGAACATGAATGCCAAACACTTCAATTTCATTAGGGACAATTGACAACTACAATTGTGTGTGTGCCTAATTTAGTTGCACCTTATTTTTCTTATAATGGGACAATTGAACCTTTGTTTGACTTGCTTGCTCTTACATTTTAGTTATTCCTTTAGAAGGGCTTGCTTTTGGATTGCATTTCATCCAAAAGGGACAACCCTAAGCGGAGTTTTTCTTTGAACCACTATATAAGAGGAATAAGGTGAAAGCTAAGTCCTAATCGATGTCAGCCTTACCTTGTGGTGCCAAACTGAAAAGAGGTGTACTAGCTCTTTGTGAAAATGATTTTCACATCGTACGAAGTGTTTGATACTCTTAGTAGGATTGGTTAAAGCTTTTAGTAGATTATCACATTGCTCATAAGGCATTGGACCCTCAAAGTTACTAAGAACCATTCTAGATAGTGACTACCCAATCTACCTCCGAACATTGCGATAATCATTAGTGCAAGGGGAATCTATTTAAGCCCTCAAGATACTCACCATTGGCTCCCTTGAGAAGAGATAGTATTCCCTTGGCCATAAAGCACTTGTGACCTACTTGACCTTTTTGAGGGGAGAGTGACATATCCCTACCTATTGTCTCTCGCAAAGATACAAATGTCCAACACCTTTATGGAATGACATTTGATCGACGGAGTATTAGTTGATCTACTGCAATGAAACCTTGCCTCTAGGGATAAAAAGTGCTTGATATTGTTTGCAATTGTCTTATACCTGTGGAAACATTGGGCTTTTTTTTGTGAGCCTCGAACATACACTATCTATTGTGTCAGTCCTTTTTGCCACTTTGTTTGTTGTGCTTTCTCTTGCCAAAGCAAATCCAATAAGAACCAAAGCTAAATATATCAAAATTTTGCCTTATAAAACATCAAACACTACTTCAGTGCCTCTGGTATAATAGCAACTTGCCTTTGGTATTGCAGTAGCCTGCCCTTGGTATAACAGTACCTCACCTCTGGCAAAACTACTTCAGTGCCCTTGGTATAACAGTAGCTCACTTTTAGTAACAGTAGCTCATCTTTGGTTTAGCAGTACCTCGCCTTTGGTAGCTCACTCAATCACCTTTGATATTACAGTAGATTGCTTTTTGTTGCATAGTCCTGCGCCTTTGGTCAAATAGTATAGCTCCTTTTGTCTAGTAAACTATGCATCAAAATTTTGTCTTTTCCAAAACACAAGCAGAATCCCAGCTTTTTGTCCTAGTGTATTCCATGGTAACCACTAGACTCCAACAAACTATGAAGTCCAAGAAAGTTGTCCCGAGGAAGCGCAAATCACCTCCTCACACACCGCAATCAAGCCGATCCAACATTACTCCCAAAGTTACTCCTAAGACACCCGCGGAAAGATCGACCAACTCTCCAAACATGCCGCAGCTTGACCAACCAAACAATCCTCAGGAAGGTAGGGTCCCTTTGGTAAGTACACCTTACTATACCACTGGCATGCCTCCAAATTTTGTTTGACAAGGTTATACTATCAATCAAGTCCCATCTCAAGAAGGTAGGGTCCCTTTGGTAAGTACACCTCACTATACAACCGGCATGCCTCCGGATTTTGTTCCACAAGGTTGTACCATAGGTCAAGTCCCATCTCAAGAAGAGTGACACTTTGAAAAAGGTCAATCCTCTCAAGAAGAGGGACAAGATCTTGATGAATTCATACAAGATCCTAGAGCCATAGCCGCCTTTGACAAAATCCTTACTGAGAACTAAGATCATTTCCTTCACTTGCTAGTAGAGCAAGGAGCCAAATTACCCAAAGGTTTTGATCTATCCAATCTTATCAAGCCTAACAACACCCAAGACACTATGATGATGGTCCAAACCATGTCAACTGTGACCACCCCATTACATGGACAAGGCTCACAAGGGAGAACGATGGCACAATATGAGAATCCCCTTTATCAAAAACCAATGGCAGAGAGACCCTTATCACTGCTAATAATGCCTATGGAAATCTACAAAAACCAATAGGAGACTCTCCAATGTCAAGCAGAGCTAGCCAAACAATCTGCCATAGCTTGATCAAACATACAACAAACTCCTAGAATGCCCACACCAATCGTAAGTGGAAACTTGGCTACCCCATCACGGGAAGGTTTCCCATTAAATTACAATCCAGGGAACAACTATGTAGCCATACAACAAGGGCCTCAACAAACACCACCCCCAACATCATCAAACCTTCATATCCCTCAACCAACCAAGGTCATGCAACCCCAACCACAACATTCTTCTACGCTCATCCTCAATCAACCTCAACCATCGCAAAACACATCTACCTATGTCCCCCCACCACAACAACCATCAGCACTAAACTTTTTCAACACATTGCCTATCCACCCTCAACATTCCCAAAACCAAACTTCTCGAAGCTATGTTCTGCAACCGCAACCTAACCCAACAAACTTTAGCTTTCCCCCACCAAACTCTTTTCTTCAACCATCACAAAGCCTACATTCTTATCTAACACCACCCTCACCTCCTCCAAATTAAAGCATCCAATTCTAACCCAATCTAAACCCAACATACAACACATATGACCCCAACCAATTATACGACCCTTATAACACCAATGCCCATGGCTTACACTACAATCTTCCATATGGGCAACAACAACGACTTCTTGGACAACAAGAGATGTTTCCAGCCCCTCCCACAATAATGGAGCTACAATCTACAAAAGTTCAACAACAGTTAGCTGATTTAACATTTGGCCACACCAAGAAGACCTTCTCTTTAGAAGAAGTGTGTCCTTATCCTTTTGATCAGTCATTACCCATGATCCCTTTTCCTCACAATTTCACTATTCCCAAGTTTGATAAATACAAAGGAAAAGGGGACCCAAAAGACCATCTTAGGTAATTCTATCTTTCTTGCTTTGAGGTCTCACATAATGACACATATCTTATGCGTCTCTTTCCTCGCAGTCTTGGAGGTCAATCTATAGAATGGTTCTCCCACTTACCCATGGGTATCAAATATTTTAATGAACTTACAGAGAAATTTGCCACCCATTTCTCCTACAATGCAGAGCATGAGATTTCCATAAATGATCTATGCAACAACAAACAAAAAAATGGAGAAACTTTCATTTCTTTCCTTCAACGATGGAGACAAATGGCTAGTAAATTCCCATTCAAGATACCCAAAAAGAAGCTTGTTATCATATTTGTGCAGAACCTCAACCAAGAATTGGGTTTTCATTTGCAAATTCTTAGTGCTACAACCTTTGACGAAATTACATACAAGGGAATGAACATTGAAAAGGCCCTCATTGCTAAAGGAGTGGTCAAAATCTTCAAATAAACTAAAGACAATGCTCCTCAACAACAAACAAACGATAAACCAAAGTTTTGGAACAGAAATAAAAACGTGGTCAACAATGGGGTGGTTGATTCTAAACATGTCCAAACATTGCAAACATCACTTTAGCTTTCCAAACTAAGTCAAACTCTACCTCAACAGCAGCAACAACAAAGACAACCATATCAAAACCAACAACAATGACAACAAGAGTGACCTCAACAAGATTACCCTCCGCGGCGTCATTTCACTCCCTTGGGAGAGCCCATAGAGTCGGTCCTATAGAAGCTTTTACACAAAGGGCTCCTCACCTTACCAGATGCTCCCCCATATGGTGAACCTATTTACAAAATTGCATGGTACAGAGAAAATGAATATTGTGAATTCCATAGGAGAAAGATCACATAACCGCATCATGCATGAAACTAAAACACCTAATCCAAAATCTCATTGAAGGCAACCAAATCTCTTTTGAAGATGAACCACCAGCTCAACACATGAACAAAGACCTCAACATGTACAAGGAACCATTCCCTTGCCATGGTCCACCTCCTCCTCAGGATAAAGGTAAAGGTGTCAATAATGCTTCCACTTCCTTTGACTCCATTGTGGGTCATTTTGAAGAATGTCGAGTGTCTACCCTCACAATCAAAGGCAAATCTATGGATTGCGCTATTACAACTTGTCATGGCTGTGTCACCATTCGTGGTCCTACACACAGTCTCCCAACTCAATCTGATTATAATCTTGTCAAACATCTAGGGAAAACACCAACACAGATCTCTATCTTGGACCTTCTATGGTCGTCACCTGCACATAAAGTGGTGCTAGAAAAAGCCCTCCAAGAGTCTTCAGTTCCTAACAACATAGTGGTCGTAGATTTTTGAGCTATAGTAGGTAACATTGCTTCACCCTACAATGTGGTCTTCTCTAAGAAAGACCTCCCATCCCATGATCCATGTCACAATGATGCCCTTCATATTGAGGGTCTCATCCATAAGTGCAAAATCAAACACATACTCATAGATGGTGGTGCTGGTCTCAACATTTGTTCTCTAAAGTTACTTAAGAAATTGGGATACTCTAAGGATCATGTCAACATTGATCAAAGTATTACAATCAAGGGATATGATGATGCTAAATGCTACTCAGAAGGTGTTATCCACTTGCCTATACAATTGGGCCCTATCATGCTTGAAATTAGGTGCCAAGTCCTTGACAATGAGCTGCCTTACAACATTATCCTAGGCCGCCCATGGATCCATGCAATGAAATCTATTCCCTCAATGTACCATTAGTCTCTAAAGTTCCCATTCAATGGTACAGAGATAACTATCCCAGGCGACGCTAATCCTTTTGAATTCTGCCATGTATTGCAAGGCAGTTATAAGAATTGCAACCAAGTGCCTAACAATGACAAAGCCCTTGAATCCCCACTATATGTCGATCCTAAAAATCTAACACAAGCCTCTGCAAGTGAACCTAATCCTCTTCCTAAAATCAAAGCTCACATCTGTGATATAGGCTTTGGAACATATGATATCTCAAAATCTTGTTGTGTAGGGCAGATGCCTTTATCCCCTAAATCTTATGACCAACTGCCCATTGCCAAAGTAACTAAAAATGTAGTTATTCCTCCCCCATCATCTTTAACCCAATTCCAATAGGGAAAATTATTAGAAGAGGAAACTATTGAAGACATCTCTTCTTGGCTCTATAAGGAGAAAGAACCAGTCACAATACCAGTCAAGCAATATGGCAATGGCTTAAGGATAGTAAAAAACATGGGCTTTAAAGGCAAGGGTGGCCTTGGGAAACGAGAATCAAGGAACAATGGAACCCATTAGTGTGACAAAGAAACTAGACAAGAAGGGGTTAGGATTTGGTAGAAAGGTACCGTACGCCTTGGACATCGAGGGTATCCTCGACAAGGTGGCTGAAACTTCTCTCGTAGATTTGACATCTAATGAGGATACCATCAATGACTCTTCCCTCTATATGACTGACCTATTTACAAAATCCTCCATATCCCTAACATCCACCACAAACACCTAGAAAGTAACACTTGTCTATCATGAACTTATTGATTGGGACCAACAAGGGTCCCCTGTTATAGATGTATTTCAGAATGACGAAGCTATAGCTAAGTTCATGGGACTCTGGGATGGTATCTCTCTTGGTGATCATA
Organism: Cunninghamia lanceolata; assembly: GCA_027924645.1. Classification (NCBI taxonomy): domain Eukaryota; kingdom Viridiplantae; phylum Streptophyta; class Pinopsida; order Cupressales; family Cupressaceae; genus Cunninghamia; species Cunninghamia lanceolata. The sequence continues at coordinate 14,263,440 of BSBN01000655.1, forward strand.
AAGCAGGTTTTGTAATGGAACTAGAGCCAATGGATTATTTTGGTGAGAATGCCAAATCCTCCAGTCACAAAAGTAAAAACAAAGAAAGATCTCTAGGTGAAAACCACACTGTGGCACCTCCCGATCATAAAATAGTAAAAACAAAGGACGTATCCAACGGTGAAAACCCTATTGTGGCACCTGAGGATGGAAGATTTGACCTTCCCCTACCATCTAAGTATCAAGAGAAGTCAGCTCTCCTAGTGGAAGATTCTACAGAGATAAACCTTGGCATAGAGTAAAATCCAAAGACCACATTCCTGGCAGTATCATTATCAGAAATAAAGCACAAAAATCTGAACAAATTCTTCTTATAGAGAACCATCAACTTTATATGGACCTATGCTAATATGCTAGGGCTAGACCCTAAGCTAGTAGTTCACTATCTCATAGTGGATCCAATAGTTAAACCAATCAAGCAAAAGCTAAAGAAGATGCACCCACAGATAGCTCTCTTGGTAAAAGTGGAAATACAAAAGTTGTTAGATACAAAGTTTATCTAACCTATTGACTATTCAGATTGGGTCTCAAACATTGTACTTGTGTCTAAACCCAATGGGCGCATCCACATGTGTAATGATTTTAGAGATCGTAACAAAGCATGTCCCAAGGATGACTTTCCATTATCGAACATTGACCTCATAGTAGACTTGACAACAGGTCATGAAATGCTTTCTCTCATGGATGGATTCTCCAGCTACAATTAGATAAGGATAGTAGAAGATGATCAACATAAAACAACTTTTACCTATCCTTGGGGTAATTATTGTTGGTGTGGCATGCCGTTTGGTCTAAAGAATGCAGGGGCAACTTATCAAAGAGCAATGACAGTGATATTCCATGATCTCTTTCATCATGTCATGGAGGACTATGTGGATGACATACTAGCTAAATCTTATAGGGTAGATCACATACAAGTTCTAGGATAGATCTTTGACAGGCTTGAGAAATACCAAGTGCGCCTCAATCCAAAGAAGTGTGTCTTTGGTGTAACATCAGGGAAGCTATTGGGATACATTGTATCTCACAGATATATTGAAGTAGACCCCAGAAAAGTCAAGGCTATAGTGGAGATGCCTCCACCAAAGAACCTCAAAGAATTAAGGAGCCTTCAAGGAAGGTTACAATCCATTAGGCATTTCATCTCACAGCTAGCAGATAAATGTCTACCATTTCAACACTTGCTCTGAAAGGATGTCTCATTTTGATGGTATGATAAGTGTCAAGCAGCATTTGATCAACTCAAAGAGTATCTCACTACACCTCCTATATTGGTTCCACCAGTTGCCGATAAGCCTTTGATATTATACATCTCAACTACAACTTCGGCCCTCAAGGCCCTTCTGGTACAACATGATGAGTCAGGAAAAGAGCATGCAATTTATTATATTAGTCAAACCTTGGTGGGATATGAACTCAATTATTCATCGATGGAAAGAGCTTGTTTAGCAGTAGTGTTTGCTTCCCAAAAGTTGCGGCATTACATGCTAAGCCAACATACAAATCTTATAGCCAAAATTGATCCATTGAAGTATCTACTAGCAAAAGTAGCTCTCACAGGTAGACTAGCTAAATGGGTCATGATACTTAGTGACTTTGACATTGAGTATATGGATCGTAAAGCAATCAAGGGACAAGCCCTAGCAGATCAACTAGTAGAAGCACCCATGATAGATACACACCCTATGGTAGTAGACTTTTTGGATGAGAATCTCTTCACTCTTTCCAACTCAATAATGTGGAAGTTGTACTTTGATGGATCCTACACACAGCATGGATCAGGGGCCGACATCTTGTTTATCACACCTCAAAATGACTATATTCCAAAGTCATATCAGCTTGCATTTCCTTGCACCAACAACATTTCCAAGTATGAAGCACTCCTCATAGGTCTCAATACAATAGTTCAATGGGGCATCATAGAAGTACAGGTATATGGAGACTCACAATTAGTCATTCACCAAGTCACAGCTGAGTACCAAACAAAAGATGAAAAGTTGGTCCCCTACAAGCAACTAGTGGATGCTTACAAACCACACTTTTCTAGCATCACATTTGAGCAAATTCCAAGAGAGCATAACAAGGCTATATATTCTATGGATTCTGTAGGGTCACTTATAGACATGCTTACTAATACACATAAATGTGAATTCTTGATCAAGCAGTTGTTGATACCAACCGTCGATGTTCCAGTTACTAAAATCATCTATGAACTTGTTGGTCCCAATTCCCCATGGTACGAAGATATCTATGAATACCTTAAAAATAATACCTTTCCCTCTGAACTATCATCAACCCAACGTAAAACCTTTATCTTTCGATCCTCCCGTTACACCATTCTAGGTGACACACTATATCGTCGAAGTCTCAATGGTATCCTCTTACGATGTCTTAACGCGGAAGAAGCTGATGCTACCTTACGAGACATACACCAAGGTGTTTGTGGCACACATTCTATCAGTCCTAATCTTTCTAAGAAGATACTCAAAATAGGGTATTATTGGCCTACACTAGAGCAAGATGCTTTATAGTTTGCTAAGTGTCTATAATGCTAGCAGCATGGAGATTTGATTCATGCACCAACTCATGAACTACAACCTGTGACAACTCCATGGTCTTTTTCTCAATGGGGTCTCAACCTCATAGGACAAATCCACCCATCCTCATCCAATGGCCATAAATTCATCATTACTGCCACTAAGTATTTCACAAAGTGGGTGGAAGCCATTCCCATGATCTATATCACCGGTAAGCAAATAGCCAAGTTTATCCTAAACTACCTCATTTACTGGTATGGTATTCCCCAATCCATTGTCACTGATAATGGGAGACCATTCAAGAACCAAGATGTTTGTGGCTTGTGCACACAATACAATATCCAACATCACTTTTTAACTCCCTACTATCCACAGAGTAATGACCAAGTTGAGGCTTCCAATAAAACCATTCTCAAAATCCTTAAGAAAATGGTCAATGAAGCTAGTTGTGATTGGCACTTGCAACTCAATCCCACCCTATGGGCCTACTACACTAGTATCAAAACACCAACTAGCACCACACCATATGCCTTGGTCTATGGCTCTGAAGCCATCCTACAAATAGAGGTCAAGATCCCATCCCTTAGAGTATCCATACAGAACCTGATCGGTAGAGAGGAGTATCACACTTCCAGATTAGCTGAGCTAGAACTACTAGATGAAAGGCGCCTTACTACTCTTAATCATCTTTGTGTCTATCAAAACCACCTCCGATGTATTTACAACAAAAAGATCAAAGAAATATGGTTTCAAGTTGGTGATCTTGTACTCAAAGAGAATCAGAGAAATCAAGTAGAATGAGTAAACAAGGGCAAGTTTGAGCCTAACTGGTTAGGTCCCTTTATTGTCACAACAACATATGGATCAAGAGCTTATACTTTAGCTACACCTAATGGCATTCCTCTGGATGAACCACTTAACAGTGTTCATCTCAAGAAATTCTATGCTTGATCCTCAGAGTATACCCAAAAAAAAAATCCATCCTATGGTGAAAACCTGGTAAACAGGTGCCTTGGATAAGTACCATAGTGAAAACCTGGCAAATAGGTGCTATGTGTAGAGTCAGCATCCATCATCTATCAAGTAACAAGCTTCATCCATCCATCCATAATAAAACCATTGACCTTGTTTGCATTTCCATCTCCCTATCTAGTATAGCTTGGAAATTTGTCAGTGTCCACCATCATCATCCTATGTCTTGATTTGAGTCAACAGTTATCACTATCTTGTCCTCGGTCAAACTTTCTATGTCTTCTTCATCAGTCACATATGCAATTTCCTCTACTGAAATGGGAGCACCTCTTTCCTTAACCTAGGTCTAGGCATGGATCCTTGTTCATGGTTCACAGCATGCACTTAAATCATTCTCCTTTCAACATATAACACTCTTTAAAGGACATAGAGTTCCTATGATAAGGTTGTTATCTTCCCAATGCTTCTTCTACATCATCACACCAACTAGAACTACATATTATCTCATTTCAATCTTAAGGTACCTTGATCCCATGGATATGGGTATGTAGGCAGTCTGGAATATGAAGGAAGTTTCTAGTACTTAGGTACATAAGATCTCCTCCTTTCACCTTGACCCAATCATCACTCTACCCAGAACTACATATTATCATTTTTCATCTTTCATCATAATGTGCCTACATCATTTTGCGCATCCTTTCAAAGCAAAAGTCCTTAGAAAACCTGAAGCAAAGGAAACTTACTTACAAAGTCATCTATTGTCTTGCGTATCGATTGCCAACATCAGCTAAATCTAGCTTAACCAAAGCACCATATCCACAAGCTTGTCTTCTATAGAGTGTTCCATTGTCGAGACCAACACACATGTCTCCTGTGACATGTGGCATTTCCTGTAGCAAGACATTGTCCTTTTAGGTAGATAGGCCCCTTTAATGGACACATCGCTCCTACGATAAGGCTGTTATCTATCCTATGCAATCTATCATGAGCAACCTCTTTGGCAAGAGAATATGTTGGCTGTATGTTTACTTTGTAAGTCAGTCAATTTGCTTTATGGTTTATCTTTTGCTCCTTTGTCCATTACCTATTCAAGGCTACCTTGATTTATTTATAATCTTGGTATGTTGCGATGTAGTACAGATTGGGGGCATCATCATTACTTTTGTGTGCCGTGTTTGAGGAATGATCTTTAGCATCTTTCTTAGCATTATATTTATCTTGTGTGTGTTACGACCTAGCATCTTACATATTAATATTCTTCTTGCATTTGCATGTATTGAATTTTATTTTATGTTCAAGACTATGGCTCATTCACATGTACAACAAGGTTATATTATGTCTAAGGGATCTAAGTTCAAACCACTTTCTTGCAGAGTCAACGTCCACGCACTCGGATATCAAGTACCTTGGTCTTTTATACCTTGGTAGAAAACTATCCATGTGCTATATCAAAAATAAGGATTTCTCTTTATAAACATTTCTGAAACCAATGCAACAAGCTCATTCATTTACCCATCCATTTATCCATGGCCTTATATAGTTTTCAAGCAAAGATCGATCAATAGTCTTTCTCCCACTTTCTTCTACCTAACCTAGCCTATCTCCAACATAATCTTCTAGTCGAGCATTAACCCAGTTCTTCTGTCACTTCCCTATCTTTTCTCTCGAGGGGGTATACGCTGGGGAAACTAGCTACATTGGGGCATCAAAAATTGTATCATGTCTTTAACAATCATTTTCTTTGACGCAATGTTGTAAACTGCATTGCATCAAAGGGGCAAAATGTAGACACCCAAAAATGACCAAGTCATCACATCACTTGCATTTCGTCTAATCACCTACATTCAGTGTTAATTAAATAATCTAATTATTTAATTAATTTCATCTATTTCTTCTAAATCACATAGTTTCAACATTAATTAAACAAATCTTCTTTATTTAATTAATTTTCATTAAATCAACCTTATTCTTCTATGATTAAATAATTTTTATTATTTAATTAAATCATTATCCTCTTTCCAAAATTCAAGTCCACATTAATTAAATAAATCCAATTATTTAATTAATTCATCCAATTCTATCTTATTTACAATTAAATAATTTACATTATTTAATTAAATCAATTGTTCTTCTAAATTTAAATAAATCATGCAAATTTATTTAAATTGTCTCAATACTCTAAAAATAAATAAAATCAAGTATTTTATTTATAATATTCATATTCCTCTAATCTTGCACAAATAATTAAATAAATTTATTTATTTAATTTGCTTTTCCCCTAAAAATAAATAAAATCAAATATTTTATTTATAATCTTTTGTTCCTCAATCATGCACAATTAAATAAATAAATTTATTTATTTAATTTCAGTTATCTTCCAATTCCTCTTAAAATATCTTGTTAACTCATGTGCACAATCAATCTTATTTTTAGAACTCTAAAAAAGACAAAATTACAAGTTGAGTTGTCTATTCAATCAATCTTGTTTTTATCATATCTTAATAAAAATATCCTTATGGATTGACACATGTCGTGTGCACATTCATAATGGTTATTTGATTTATCTCCTTTGTTGATTCTTCTGAATTATCTGGACCGTTGATCGATCTCTATTGAAACCTATATAAACCCCCCTCATCTGCTTCACAAATCCTCTTTGATCAATTATTCTCAGGTATCCTTTACAATGCTTTGAGCATACATTGCATCGATTGAGCACTTTACGATCTTTTGACATTGATCTTTGAGCACCTACACTTGCTTGTTGCAAACATGGTTTTGCAGCATTATTGAGCAATCCACATTTGAACAAAGAGAACAACACAATCTGGGTAAAAGTTTTCTTATTTCATTTGATTTATTGATAATGGCTTTTTATTTGGATGGTTCTCTTTATGTTATGGGTTTTTGATTTGTTAGTTTTGATTTTATCATAATCAATTTTTCTCATACACAGATAAGAGACCTTCCTTCTATTGTTGTAGTCAAACTTGAAGCCATTTTAGACACCAAATAATGAGTATCTAGTGAAATGGCAAGGGCTACCCCATGAAGATGCCACTTCGATGATAGCTAAAGACACTTCCAAACATGGCACTACAGTCCATGACTTGATCTTAGGTGGAGACTAAGATCCTTTCTCCTTGGGTGTATGGTGCAGGGGCACTTAGACTCCAAGGCTAATTTTTTTTAATTTTTGGGTTTAATAAAGAGCATAGGTGGTGGTTTATTATTAAATTTTCTAATAAAAGCCCACTAGAGGCATCTTGATATAGTGGAGGTTATGTAGGAGTAAAATATTTAATATTTTACCTAAAGTTAGAACTTTACTTTCGGAGCAACTTTTATAACAGTCAATTTATTTTGCTTTATTTATGGCTTTTCCATGATGGAAATCATGGCGAACATGGATCTTATTTAAACATTTATATTTTTCCTCTCATTCCTCAAGGAAGGTAGAGAATGTAACTTGAGTAAAGAAAATAGAAGATTTGGCCTATTTTTCTGCATTTTACTATTTTCTTGCTGTTCTAACGTCCTACACTTAGCCGTACAGTAATGTCATGGAGGGAAATGTCTGAAATCTTGTGGGGGATGGTATTAAATTTCATTTGAATCAATTTGGATGGTTTTTCATCAATCTAGAATCTTTTTATTCTTGTTTTTCTGAAAGTAGTTTTTAAACCCTAGTTTTGAGGGTTTTAAGAGAACCAATGGGTTTTTTACCCATTCCATCTATGTTGAGTCCCAAAAATGGATGGAATGTCTTGGATTAGAATAGATTTTATTTTTTCTAATGTTTGTAGATGTAGGGGAGAAGTTTGGCACTTGTGATGAATGTTTGAAGGTTTGATATCCTCATGTATCAGACTGTGACAACACATTTGAGGAGGAATTTGGGCATTTGGGGGTGGTTTTTGGTCTTGCATGTTTTGGAGTAGGTGGATATGATGTCAAAGAGTCTAAGGATGATGTACAAATCTAGAGAAAGAACCTTTATGGGAATTTCCATGCCTTTTTCTTGATTGTCTTGTCATGACAGAGTTGTTAATGCTGATTTAGAGTGGTGCAGTCCTAGTTGTATCAATTCCACATTAAATTATTGCAAAGAAACCTTAAAATTTCATTAGTTGGAGTCTATTAAGAGTCTTCAAGTTAGTTTTGCAAGATCCCAATATTATTTGGTGTTTTGGAGGTATAGGAACCAAGCTGAAGCAGTCAAGAAGCCTAATTAGGCCTATTATCCAGATGTGACAGTCATTATTTGACCTAGTTGCTCCAAAACAACCCCAACCTATTTCAAAATATGTCATGAAGAAGATTAATGGGTATCTAAAAAGTTAGTTTATTCATGGGTTTTCTGATTATTCCATGAGTTATGCATGAAAACTCCATTTTTAGGGCTACAAGCAATGTAAGCCTATTACAAGGGAGAGATTAGAAGAACATGGTGTTATGAATTTGGGTGACCTTTAATGGTTTTAGCCTACCAAAATAGAGTAGTTCAGGTTGAGTTAGGAGTGCAGCAAGTAGGTTTGCCCATTTGACCTTCTTTTATACATGCTTCATCCTATGGTAAACATGCTAGGTGAAGAGGAAACCTTTCAAGTTGGGACAATCAACTTAGTGAATCTTAAGAATCAGTTTGAATGCCAATGAGAAACCTCCCCTTCTTAGCATCATTATGTCTTTCCAAGGTCTCTCTAGAACTATCAAAGGTTTATACAATCCAGTATTATGAATACTCCCTTTTGCAATTTGACAAACTCTACAACTTTGTGTAAATTTCCTAACATCCTTATGTATCTAAGGCCAAAAGTAATTTTCACTTACCAAATCCACTGTCTTCTCAATGCCAAAATGTCCTGCCAATCCACCACTATGTTTCTCCTTAATCAAATTATCTCTCATTGAACTTCTAGGTATGCACAACTAATTTCCTCTAAACAACATATCTTCTTGAATGAAATAGTCCAACCTTTTACTCCTATCTGTCACAATAGGTTCCTTGCATGCTTTCCAAGGTTCTACAAAATTAGTGTCTCCCTCATACATGTTCTTTAATTTGAATCAAATCCTTTCACTTCAACTCTCATCTCTGTCAGCAAGTTTCTTCTACTCAATGCATCTGCAACTTTGTTTGACTTACCACTCCTATGCTTCAACACAAAGGTATAACTTTGCATGAACTCTACCCACCTCATATGTCTCTGATTCAACTTTCCTTGGCTATTTAAATATTGTAAAGCTTGATGATCTGTATACAACACAAATTCCTTAGGCAGCAAATAAGGTCTCCGCTTCTTCAAGGCTTGAATTATGGAATAGAACTCTTGGTCATAAAATAAATATCATCTCCTTGCATCATTCAACTTCTCACTAAAATATGCTACATGTCTACCTTCTTGACTTAACACGGCTCTGATTGCACTCCCACTTGCATCACAATCTACTTGAAATACCTTATTGAAATTGGGTAATGTTAAAATAGGTTGCTCTATCACCTTTTACTTCAACAATTCAAAACTTTTATCTACTCCTAATGTCCACTTAAAGTCTTTCCTATCACCTCTTATTGTCTCTGTCATAGGGTTACAAACTAAACTAAAATTTCTGATGAAATTCCAGTAGAAACTAGCCAATCCATGAAATGATCTAACCTCTCCCATGCTCTCCAGTGTAGTCCATTCAACAATTACTCTGACTTTCCTAGGGTCCATCTTCAATCCTTCCATATAAATCACAAATCCCAAATATACCAATTCTTCTTTCATGAAACTACACTTCTTGATGTTTATCAACAATTTGTCTTCTCTCAGTCTCTGCAAAACTTGTCTCAAGTGTTGCAAATGTTCTTATTTTGTCTTACTGAAAATTAGAATGTCATCCAAATATACAATAACAAAATTACCCAAGAATTTCTTTAGGACTTTATTCATCAATCTCATAAAAGTACTAGGTGTATTTGTCAATCCAAAAGGCATCATTAACCATTCATACAATCCTTCATTGGTTTTAAAAACCATCTTCCATTCATCTCCTTCTCTGATTCTAATCTGAAGGTATCCACTCTTCAAATCTATTTTTGTAAAATATTTTTCTCCACTCAAACAATCCATGATATCATCCATCCTAGGTAAAGGAAACCTATACTTAACTGTGATCTTGTTGATTGCTCAGATTCTATACACATTCTCCATTCTCCATCCTTCTTAGGTGCTAACACTACAGGTACTGCACCAGGGCTCAAAGTTTCTCTGATCAAACCTTTTCTCAACAACTCCTGTATCTATCTATTCAATTCTTCATTCTTTGCTGGTGTCATTCTATGTGCTGCTTTGTTAGGTAAACTAGCTCTAGGAATAAGATCCATGTGATGACTGATACTCCTAATAGGTGGCAATCCTGTAGGTACATTATCTAATATGATGTTTACATACTCCGTTAACAACTCTTTAATCTCCTCCAGTTTTGATTCTCCAGTCTCCTTCAATGTTTCAGGCTTCTTAGGAATCAAAGCATAACACATATTCTCATGTCTCAAACCATCCAGAAATTTTCTTCCATCTACCAAATAGTTTCTAGTGTTCCCACATACTTCACTTGTAGGTACATCTTCCAAAGGAATCAAGGTAATTCTCTTCCCATTTGATATTATAGTGTATGTATTCTTTCTCCCATCATGCATAGCTTTCCTATCATACTACCAAGGTCTACCCAACAAAATATGACAAACATCCATAGGCATAATATCACACAAGACTTCATCATGATATGATCCAATATGAAATTTCACCAAACATTGTTCACTCACCAGTACCTTATGATCATCCTGAATCCATTCTATTTGATAGGGCTTAGGGTGTTTCAATCTTTCCAACTTCAGCTTAGTCACCATCTCCTCTGAAACTAGGTTATCTAAACTACCACTATCAATTACAACTTTACAACATTTACCTCATGACTTGCATCTAGTTCTGAATAGACTTTTCCTTTGTGGTGGTTCTTCATTTGTCTCTACTTGAAATAGTGCTCTCCTCATCACAAGTGATTCTCCTTTCTTTAGTTTACCAACTGAACTGGGTGATCCAATAGGTTCTTCTTCCACATAAGCTGCTCTTCCACTGTTCTCTATATTTTTTCTTGTACTCCCCTAATTACATTCAAATGCTCTATGTCCTTCACCTCCACACTTAAAACAAGTTCCTCTTAATGTTATCCTATCATGTCCTCTTTCTTCTCTTCTGTATCCTTCACTTTGATACGAACTAGGGTTTCCTCTGTGGTAGAAGCTGTTATTATCTCTCTGGTATGCATTATTATCTCAGTCCTCCTTGAATGTGTTCTCCTATCTATTCTACTCTACAAATGATCTTTCACCTCCAGAAAATGTTCTACCTCTCTAAAATTTACCTCCTCTACCTCTCTATCTCTGATCATGTCTCTTATTCAACTTCTCTTCAACTTTCAGGGAAAACTGAAATGCTTCTTCCAGTGTTGTCATCCTCGCCAAACTTAGTTCCTCTTGAATGTTCAATCTCAATCCATTGATGTATCTAGCCACTTTCTCCTTTCTTGCTTCACTATGTCCTATCCTTATAATCATCTTATGAAATTCTTTAGTAGACTCCACAAATTTTTCCTTTTGTCTCTAGATTTGAAATCTTTTCAACAACACCAACTCATAGTCAGCAGGTGCAAATTGATTCTTTAATTTTGTCACCATCCTATCCCATTTTGTAATCTTTTCCTTTCCTCTTCTATTCCTATCCAACTAAACTTCCTTCCACCATATAGCAGCATGTCCTTTCAACTTTGTCTTTGGAAATTTCACCTTCTCCAGATCTTCAACTTCTTCATATTCAAAGTATTCTTCCATGTTATTTATCTAGTCAATCAATTATTTAGGGTTCAAATTAGTAGTATAGTTTGGTACATCAACTCTAGGTCTCTTCCCACTCTTTGAAATAGCTTGCAACATCTTGACTTGATCTGATTCTTGTTCTTCATCAACTCCTAGGGTTTCACCAATTTGTTCAACAGGTTGAAATTTTTCTTCATCATCACTTTCAACATTAGGTCTTAGTATCAATCCTCTTCACCTATCTTATTCAATAGCATCCAATCAAATTCTCATTGTTTTCATCATTTCTATCATCTCATCCATCCTACCAGCCATCATTCCCACAGCAAGGATTCTCCTCCGTGGCTTTCTTCCTAGGATCAAGTGCAAATTGCCTTAAGTTTAGTGATCAAGCTACAAGGTGACAATTGCCTCACAATTGGCAATTGGTTGTGACACAAGTAACCTACCTCAATTTGATGATCTATCCACAGCAAGATCTTATAGAATTCCTTCACCAACTTCACTCCATTTGCTCCCAAAGATTTGAACTTTCTCTCTGATACCACTTGGTGCAGTCATGATAGGAGGGTTCATAGAATGAAATATCTAGACCATGCAGCTAGAGTAAACACAATGGAAATAACTCAAAGATATGAAACAAATGTAGATTTAGTCATTTAGCATACCATAGAATTTGAATACAGATCAGTCAACAACATGCAGGCTTACAATTAGGGCTCATAGGCCTAATTATAGAATATCAGAATATGCTAAAGATATATATTTGAAGCTCCTTTGCAAAGAATTCAAACTAAGACTATCAATCCAATTGCTAACTACTTTCCTAGGCATCTAGTGCATCAATATATATCATCTTTGGTATAAAAGATTCCTCGGTGTCATCCAAGGAAGATCACAAACTCCAATGAAGAGCTGTAATGTGTGTACACGGATAGGTCAGACCTAATTGCATAGAGTTCCTTTGCAAATGAATGGAATGATGTGCAGATATCAAGGAAGGTCAGCCACAAACCAAATATCAATGAATGATGTGTCATTAGGCTCCATCAATTGAGGAATGTTCCACAAGTCTTCTCCTTTAGCTGATTATTAAAGGTTGTCAGGATGCTCTGTTATGAGAAAACTATTGACCTTTTGGTAGCGATAACTTTTCTGTACTTAATCCAAATGTTCTAAATTTTGGATATGTTGTGCATGAATGAATGTAGATGCTAAGCCCAACTTTGTAAGATTTGAAATGCAACTGCAGTAGAATGCATACCAAAATAGAGGAATTGCTATTGACTGAACTACAAACAAACTAAAATGCAAATGTTTTTGGTTGATGCAAGGTTGCTCTTGAACTAGGGATGATCCTACATCAAGAGTGTGTCAAAGTCACAGAGAGCTTTGAGGATGTTGATTCCACATGGGGATCACCAAGCTGAGAGGGTGAGGACCTATGGATGACTAGTAGGAGCTCCCGCACTAGTATGTGTCAAAAACTCACCCCATAGGCATAATTAATTTGACAAAAGCATCATAAATAGGTCTTGTGCGACCAAAGGCACATAGGATTAGGGCATGCACCTCTAAGAAATAGAAGTTGCCTTTGGCAAAACACATCACATATGAACGCAAGTTTGTCGTGTTTGGCGAATCGATGTGTATATGGTCAAAAATTAGGGTTTTAGGATTGTGCATGTGCCTTTGGTGTGAAAAGTTGCTTTTGAATAGTAGCCCATCACATATGGTAAAACACATTGCATTTGAGCGACAAGTAGTCACATATGGTAAAATGTATCACCTATGGTAAAGACTAAGTCACCTATGGAAAAACATGTCACTTTTGGTCAATTATAGTTACTTTTAGGGTTTTGCTAAAAAAAGTCATAAATACTAAGTCAATTGGATGATTGCAGGCTGTTTTATGACCACTATTATCATGAGAGGTTCACCCATCAGATTTAGGATTGGTGCAATAATTGGATGCAGATGAGCACATATTTTTGGAGATCATTGGCCCAGAGAATGTATCACGGATTGCACTAGTTTGCACACATATGACATTGATGACCAACATAGTGGAGCACTGGTACAATGAGCACATCTCATTGCTATTCCTAACTGGCAAGGCTACCATCACACTAGAGGATGTGTGGTGCATTTTGTGGATTTCAATCCATGGGGATCAAGTTGATTATGATCCGGATCTTGGGCCTACTACCTTTCAACGATTATTTGGGACTTCAGATATAGGCATTGAGGATCATGATATTCCTTTGTAGAGGATGAGGGAGATGTGCAATCAGTTGCAGAGAGTTGTCTTTTCCATTATTAGATTTTTGGTTCCAGATCGTCGAGCTCAAGGATCCCCAGTAGGATGGGGTACTATTATGGAGGGCATGTTTGAGTATGGGGTCAGATATGCATGGGGTCCTTGTGTACTAGGACAACTCTATCATTTTCTTCATGACTATGCGTACCTATTTGGTTCAAGCACTACGGGGGTCACACTTTTACATGCTTGGGCTTATGAGTACATTGTTGTGATGAGGCCATTGGGTTTGAGACAGAGGATGCCAGGACATCCTTATGCCCACATTTATGGAGGAGTGATGACATATAGGCAGCTTCATGTGCTTGTATATTGGTGGTGGACATTGGATGAGCTTGATCAGTTTACCTAGAGGCCTTGGAGGGACTGCGAGAGCTGGGATGATGATGTATCAGAGCTATTTTATGGATGGCAGCCTAGATATCTATTTGGGTGGAGCATATATGTGATCAAGAGATGTCTGCCTGAGAGATTACTATGACAGTTTGGTTTTCCTCAGGGTGAGCCAGTTGAAGACGTGATTTAAAGACGAACATAATGGGAGATTCCAACATGGGGTCTAGAGATTGTTGTAGAGATAGCATTGACAGACTTTGAGAGCTTACAACCAGTGGTATGGGACTAGATTATAGGACCAACTGATCCAGGCACTACTCCTGCATATGACTCATATTGGTTGATACACAAGCCCACACGATTGACCATGCCAGGAGAGATGGGAGAGGTGGCGGTTCACCAGCCAGTTAGGAGGAGAGGGAGGGGACAGAGGCATCCCCTAAGAGTATAGATAGTGGCACCCACAGTAGTACCACAAGCTCAGGGATAGGGGAAGCCACATGGACATGTCCCTAAGCATGTGTAGGTTCCACCATAGTAGCAGCAGGCTATGGGAGAAGGAGGGGGAGAGCAAAGAGATGTGACATGTTTACAACAGTAGCTACAATGTGAGATGTGTAGGAGGATACAGGTACAAGCTAGGCTTAGGTGGATAGAGATAGACAGAGACAGGGCTATAGTGGCCATGAGACATGCCAAGGGATAGGTGTAGGCCTACCATGCACATGAAGCACAGGCTCAAGTAGCATAGGCAGTACAGGTAGCACCTGATGATGGTGTTATAGCCAAACTTACTACACAGAGAGATGTAGTAGTTTAGAGGGTCTAGAGGCTCATGACAGAGTGAGATACAACCATAGCTACATTGGGAAAAGATCAGGCCACATTTTTTTGGCTAGAGAGCTTACCAGGGCGTAGGGCAAGCTAGTGATAGCCCAGGCTGAGGTAAAGTATTATAGGGGGCTATATTTTGGAACAATGCCTACGGACTAGCGGCAACCCAACTTTAGGAGTAGGTTAGGAGCGTGCACCTCTTAGAGGATAGGTGGATCAAGGTCAGTGGGATCAGTGATGGGACCACCACTTCATAGAGACATAAGCGGTGTAGGAGGTGCAAGAGGTGTAGACAGGGATTAGGATGAGGCTTCCTCAGGGAGTGCTACCCACCTGAGACACTAGGGCTAGCATTCCTGTACATACATTGTATCAGTTTTGTATTATTTTGAGGCCTGCGAGCTGATATATATATATATATATATATATATATATATATATATATATATATATATATATATATATTGATGGCTTTTTGTTAGCTAGATTTGTATATATCGATTCATTTTGTACATGATGAGACACTTGTATATTGACCCAATGCTTATATATGATGATGGATTTTGATGATGATATATGGTTCTTATTGTTATGGATGGATTGACTTATGATTGTTATATATATATATAGACAATATATGCTATGATGATGATGTTGTTATGTAATGCTTATAATGGACATATGCTAATAAAAGAATGCACTAATATATAAATGATGGATACATGGTCACTGGAATAGAAATATCCATCCGTAGAGATATGGATAGGGTAAAGAAGCCTTCAGAGAGATGGCCAAGAGTGAGGTTGGGCCCTAGTATAGATAGGGAGGGTCCCAAACATATAGATAGGGCCTTGGGATTGCTTCTCCTCTGAGTGATGCCACCATCAATTATGAAAGGAGGTGGGGGGCGTTGCCCTATCCATATCTCTACAGCCCTACTTATTGGTTGGTTCACGAGCCCCTACTTTTCTATACCTAGCTCTAACAACAACAACAAACCCAGAAGGGAAGGCCCTATCTCCATACCTGGGCTACCTTCTCGATATGGAAAATACAAACATTATATGATGATGGATGATCATTGATATGTCTAACACACTTGTTTTGTAGGAGAAAGAGGATGATGAACACGAGAAAGATGGTGATGAAGCCATTGATCAAATAGTTGAAGAATGGATGATGAAGGCAACTTCGACAATTGTATACAAAATTGGAGATTTGAAATCCTTATGTTTGATATAGCATTAGATATTATGCACCAAGGTATAAAGACCAAGGTGTCAAGTATCCAATGCGCTACAGGCTAATACAATCTTGCCAAGATACAAGATATGAATATTAGCTATTTCGAGATGAACTTTGACTCTGCAAGCAAAAGTTTGAACTCATTTCCACTAAACATAATGAAACCTTATTGGTTATATGTATGGAAAATAGTCTTAGCATATAATAGTCTTAGTGCATAAGAGACTGTTTAGCTTCTCAGATGCAAAAGATATTGATATGCAAGATGCTAATCCCAACATGGACAAGATACTATTAGGCATAGTAGAAGAATAAGATCATCCCACAAACACAACATATGAAAGCAAATGACCATGCCCTAGTCTATACTTCATCACAACATACCATGATATGATAGATCAAGCCAATCTTAACTAGGTATTAGAAAGGGACAAAAGATAAATAAAAAAGAAAACAAAAGACATAGCCATCATGTTCTCTTGCCAAATTTAGGGTGCTCTTGGATAGGTTGGATAATGCCTTGTTATGAGGAAAGATATATCTTGTTGAAGGCTAAGATACTAGATTGATATAGAAGATTTTGGCTTAAGGCATGTGGACAAGTGTCTTTAGCTTACCCCTAATTTTGATAAGTGCTTGAGCTATCACGACTTGCATAGTTTGGTTTTGCTTGAGATAGTCAAAGAGAAGAAGATGGAAGATACATGAAATGAAAAAGGAGAATGGAAGAATGGATCGTGAGTGCTTACATACTGGATACTTCCTTCATATTCTAGACTGTCTACATATCCTATATCCACAGGATCAAAGCACAATACGATGGTGATATGTAGTTCTGGGTGTTTATTGATGATGTGGGAGATATATGGTAGAAGAATATGAGATGAAAGATGAGGAGGATGATTAGAAGAAGGATGGAAGATGGAAGAGGAGTATCACCTATGCCTAAATCTAGATATTTTCATCATATTCTAGATTGCCTACATGCCTTGTATCCACGAGATCAAGGCATTTAGCAATAGAAATGATATGTAGTTCTGATTTGTGATGACGATGATGGAAGATGAAGGGGATTGTTTTATTAATGAGATGTGAGTTATTATTGATGGGAATGATTAAGTGTGTGATGGTACAAGGTGTTGATGTAGGAGCATCCCTGGTTCAAGAGTAATCTTGCATCAACCAAAAACATTTACATTTCAATTTTTTTGTAGTTTAGTTTGTTTCTTTTCATTTTCTAGTTTAGTTCAGGCAGTTTAGTCAGAAGCAGATTTTGTATTTCGGTCTAGTAGCATTTTCAAATCTTATGAAGCTAGATTTAACATCTACATCCATTCATTTACATCATATCCAAAATTTAGAAATCTACACATTAATGCCAGAAAGATATCGCTATCAGAAGATGATTGTTTCTTAGAGCAGAGCATCCAGATAATCACAGACAATCAGCTGAAGAAGAAACTTGCGGAAGCATTTCCTGATCTATGGAGCCTAATGACACACCATTAAATGATCTTTGGTTCATGTCTAACCTTCCTTAGAGTTCCGCACATCATTCCATTCATTTTCTGGAAGTGTTCTATGCATTTAGGTTCAACCTATCTGTACACACACATTACATCTCTTCTTTGGAATTTGTGATCTTCCTTGGCTAACGCGGAGGAACCTATTAGTCTGGAGATGATATATATTGATGTAATAGACCCTTAGGAAAGTAGTTCATAAGTTACTAAGTTCTAGATAGATATCTTATTCATTTTCTGGCAAAGGAGCTTCAAAGCTTTATCTTGCGCATGTATGTAATCAGGCATGTCAGCCCCAATTCTAAGATCACATGTTGCCAGTCGATCTCTATTTGAATTCTATGATATACTGAATGATAGAATCTGCATTTGTTCTATTTCTTTGAGTTGTTTCTGTTGTGTTTACTCTTGTTGCACGGTCTAGATAGTTCATTCTATGAACCCTCCTATCGTGACTGCACCAAGTGGTATCAAAGTGAAAGTTCAAATCTTTGGGAGTGAATTGAGTGAAATTGGTGAAGTAATTTTGTAAGATCTTGCTATGGACAGATCACTAAATTGAGGTAGGTTATTATTGTTGCAACTGATCCTCAATTGTGAGGTAGTTGTCACCTTGTAGCTTGATCGCCAAACTTGAGGTAGTTTGCACCTGATCCTAGGAAGAATGCCACAGTAGAGAGTTGCTGCTGTTGGAACAATGGCTAGTAGAATAGATGAGATGATGGCGATAATGAGAACAACGTGAATTCAATTAGATGTTGTTGAAGAAGATAGATGAAGAGGGTTGACACTGTGACCTAATGTTGAAAGCGATGATGAAGAAGAATTTCAATATGTTGAACAAACTAGTGAAATCCTAGAAGGTGATGAAGAAGAAGAATCAGATCAAGTAAAGATGTTGAGATCTATTTCAAAGATTGGAAAGAGACCTAGAGTTGATGTACTGAACTATACAAGTAATTTGAACTTTGAAGATTTGATTGAATGGATAAATGACATGGAAGAATATTTTGAATATGAGGAAATTGAAGATTCAGAGAAGGTAAAATTTGCAAAGACAAAGTTGAAAGGACATGCTTCTATATGGTGGAAAGAAGTTTAGTTGGAAATAAATAAAAGAGGGAAAGAAAATATTACAAAATGGGATAGGATGGTGACAAAATTGAAGAATTAGTTTATACCTGCTAACTATGAGTTGGAACTGTTGAAAATATACTGTTGAAAATATTGCAAAACCTCAGACAAAAGGAGAAATCTGTGAAGGAGTACATTGAATAATTTCATAAAATGATCATAAGGATAGGATATAGTGAAGCAAGCAAGGAGAAAGTGGATAGATACATCAATGGACTGAGATTTAACATTCAAGAGGAACTAAGCTTGGTGAGGATGACATCTTTGGAAGAAGCATATCAGTTTTCCCTAAAAGTTAAAGAGAAGCTGAATAAAAGACATGATTAGAGACATAGAGGCAGAGGAGGTAAATTTTAGAGAGGTAGGACTTATTCTGGAGGAGATAGATCATTTCTAGAGTAGAACAAGTTTGACAACCCATTCAAGAAGGATGACAGAGATAACAGTACTTACCGGAGAGATGACAAAAAGTTTTACTGGAGAGGAAACCCTAGTGCATACCAGAATGAAGGATACATAAAATAAGAAAGAGGATTGGATAAGAGAACATTCAGAGGTACTTATTTCAAGTGTGAAGGTGAAGAACATAGAGCATTTGAATTTAATCAAGGTAGTACAAAAGGATAGAAAATAGTGGAAGAGCAGCCTATGTGGAAGAAGAACTTGTTGAATCACCCAGTTTAGTTGGTAAACCCGAGAAAGAAGAATCATTGGTAATGAGGATAGCACTATTTCAAATAGAAACAAATGAGGAACCACCATAGAGGAAGAGTCTGTTCATAACCAAATGCAAATCCAGAGGTAAGTGTTGTAAAGTTTTAATTGATAGTAGTAGTTCTGATAACCTAGTTTCAGAGGAGATGGTGACTAAGCTAAAGTTGGAAAGATTGAAACACCCTAAGCCATATCAGATAGCATGGATTTAGGATGATCATAAGGTACTGGTTAGTGAACAATGTTTGGTGAAATTTCATATTGGATATTATCATGATGAAGTCTTGTGTGATATTATGCCTATGGATGTATGTCATCTCTTGTTGGGTAGACCTTGGTAGTATGATAGAAAAGCTATACATGATGGGAGAAAGAATACATATACTATAACAGTAAATGGGAAAAGAATTACTTTGATTCCTTTGGAGGATGATCCTAACGATGTAGTATGTGGAAATGCTAGAATCTATTTGGTAGATGGAAGAAAATTTTTGGATGGTTTGAGACATGAGAATATGTGTTATTCCTTGATTCCTAAGAAACTTGAAACATTGAAGAAAGAGACTGAAGAATCACAACTGGAGGAGATAAGAGAACTACTGACAGAATATGAAGACATCATATAAGATAATGTACCTGATGGATTGCCACCTATAAGGAGTATGAGTCATCACATGGATCTTATACCTTGAGCAAGTTTGCCTAATAAAGTAGCACATAGAATGATACCAGTAGAGAATGAAGAATTGAATAGATAGATACAAGAGTTGTTGATGAAAGGTTTGATCAGAGAAAGCTTAAGTCCTTGTGTAGTACCTGCAGTGCTTAAATCGAAGAAGGATAGAGAATGGAGAATGTGTACTAATTCCAGAGCAATAAACAAGATCACAGTTAAGTATAGATATCCTTTACCTAGGATGGATGATATTATGGATTGTTTGAGTGGAGCAAGATATTTCACAATGATAGACTTGAAGAGTGGATACCATCAAATCAGAATCAAAGAAGGTGATGAATGGAAGACTACTTTTAAGACAAATGAAGGATTGTATGAGTGGTTAGTGATACCCTTTGGATTGACAAATGCACTGAGTACTTTCATGAGGTTGATGAATGAAGTATTGAAGAAATTCTTGGGTAAGTTTGTGATTGTATACTTGGATGATATTCTAATTTTTAGTAAGACAAAAGAAGAACATTTGTGGCATATTAGACAAATTTTGCAGAAACTAAAAGAAGAGAAATTGTTGATAAACATCAAGAAATGTAGTTTCATGAAGGAAGATTTGGTATATTTGGGATTGGTGATTTCTATGGAAGGATTGAAGATGGACCCTAAGAAGGTGAAAGCAATTGTTGAATGGCCTACTCCAGAGAGCATTGGAGAAATTAGATCATTTCATGGATTGGCTAGTTTCTACTGGAAGTTCATCAAAAATTTTAGTTCAGTTTGTAACCCTGTGACAGAGACAATGAGAGGTGACATAAAAGATTTTAAGTGGACATTTGGAGCAGATAAAAGTTTTGAGTTGTTGAAGCAGAAAGTGACATAGCAACTTGTTTTGACATTACCAGATTTCAATAAGGTATTTCAAGTAGATTGTGATGCAAGTGGGAATGCAATTGGAGTAGTATTAAGTCAAGAAGGTAGACCTATAGCTTATTTTAGTGAGAAGTTGAATGATGCAAGGAGAAGATATTCAATTTATGATCAAGAGTTCTATGCCATAATTCAAGCTTTGAAGAAGTGGAGACATTACTTGTTGCCTAAGGAGTTTATGTTGTATACAGATCATCAAGATTTGCAATATTTGAACAGTCAAGGTAAGTTGAATTAGAGACATGTGAGATGGGTAGAGTTCATGTAGAGTTATACTTTTGTGTTGAAGCATAGGAGTGGTAAATCAAACAAAGTTGCTGATGCATTGAGTAGAAGAAGAAAATTGTTGATAGAGATGAGAGTTGAGGTGTTGGGTTTTGATGAATTGAAGAATATGTATGAGGGAGACATTAATTTTGAAGAACCTTGGAAAGCATGTAAGGAACCTGTTGCAATAGAGAGGAGTAAGTGGTTGGACTATTTCATTCAAGAAGATATGTTGTTCAAAGGAAATCAGTTGTGCATACCTAGAAGTTCAATGGGAGATAATTTTGGCATTGATAAGATAGTGGCTTTGGTGAGTGAAAATTACTTTTGGCATCATATACATAAGGATGTTCAGAAATTTGTACAGAGTTGTAGAGTTTGTCAAGTTGCAAAAGGGAGTAGTCAGAATACTAGATTGTATAAACCTTTGACAGTACCAGAGAAACCTTGGGAAGACATAAGCATGGATTTTGTGATAGGATTGCCTAAGATACAGAGAGGACATCATTCAATATTTGTAGTGGTGAACAGATTTTCAAAGATGGCTCATTTCATATCTTACAAGAAGATAACTGATGCAGTGCATGCAGCTAACCTATTTTTCAAGGAGATTGTGAGATTGCATGGATTACCTAAGAGTATAGTTTCAGATAGAGATACAAAGTTTGTTTGATACTTTTGGAGGACACTTTGGATGAAGATGAAGATAGATTTGAAGTTCAATTCAATTTTTCATCCATGGATAGATGGACAGATAGATTTAGTGAATAGGAGTTTAGGAAACTTGTTGAGATGTTTGGTTGGAGAGAAGACAAGAAGTTGGGATTTAATTCTTTCACAAGTAGAGTTTGCATATAATAATTTAGTAAATAAGAGTACTAGAAGAACACCTTTTGAAATTGTTACCGAAGTAAACCCTAGAGGAGTTATAGAACTAAGAGCTATTAGCATGGAAGAAAAGAGAAGTGCAGAAGTAGAAGAATTTGCAAATCACATGAAGACAGTGCATAATCAGGTGAAGAAGCATTTGGAGAATATGAACAGTAAGTATAAGGAATAGGTTGATGAGAATAGAAAACATAAGGAATTTGAAGTTGGAGAGGAAGTGATGGTGTACTTGAGAAAAGAAAGATTTCTAGTTGGGACATATAACAAGTTGAAGATGAAGAAGTTTAAACCTTGTAGGATACTCAGGAAATTTGATTCAGGGAATGTATATGAAGTGGAATTACCAGACATTAGGTATATCACCTATTTTCAATATTGTGGATCTTTATTAGTATCATGTAGTAGAGTTGAGTGACAGCATGGAAGAAGACTTGAAGAAGCGGTTACCCAACAAGCACCAGAGCAGATTGAAGACATATTAGATAGCAAAGTTGGATGCAGCACTAGTGGAAGACAATACAAAGAATATCTTGTGAAGTGGAAAGGCAGACCAGAAGAATATTCATCATGGATTTCTCAGGCTGAGGTGGACCATCTTGGTTCTCCCCTATCCCCAATAAAGTGAGGGACTCACTTTTTCAATAACCTCAAATGTCTGATGCAGGAGCATCTCTGGTTCAAGAGCAATCTTGCATCAACTGAAAACATTTGCATTTTAATTTGTTTGTAGTTTAGTTTGTTTCTTTTCATTTTCCAGTTTAGTTTAGGCAGTTCAGTCAGAAATAGATTCTATATTTTCATCCAGTAGCATTTTTAGATCTTGTGAAGCTGGATTTAACATCTACATCCATTCATTTACATCATATCCAGAATTTAGAGATCTACACATTAATACTGGAAAGATATCGCTATCAAAAGATGACTGTTTCTTAGAGCAGAGCATCCGAATAATCATAGACAATCAGCTGAAGGAGAAACTTGCAGAAGCATTTCCTGATCTGTGGAGCCTAATGACACATCATTCAATGATCTTTGGTTCATGGCCAACCTTCCTCAGAGATCCACACATCATTCCATTCATTTTCTGGAAGTGTTCTATGCATTTAGGTATGACCTATTTGTGCACACACGTTACATCTCTTCTTTGGAATTTGTGATCTTCCTTGGCCGACACGGAGGAACCTATTGGTCTGGAGATGATATATATTGATGTAATAGACCCTTAGGAAAGAAGTTCATAAGTTACTAAGTTCTAGATAAATAGCTTATTCATTTTCTGGTGAAGGAGCTTCAGAGATTTATCTTGTGCATATATGTAATCAGGCCTGTGAGCCCTAATTGTAAGCCCACATGTTGTTGACCGATCTCTATTTGAATTCTATGATATACTGAATGACTAAATCTGCATTTGTTCTATTTCTTTGAGTTGTTTCCATTGTGTTTACTCTTGTTGCATGGTCCAGATAGTTCATTCTGTGAACCCTCCTACCATGATTGCACTAGGTGTTGATGATTATTTATTGATGAGATGATGTGTAGACGATGATGCTTGAAGCATCTACCCATAATCGAAGTGCAAGCAAGTGCCCCCAATATGGGAAGATTTAATTATGGAAAAGTGAACAAAAATTTATTATGTAATAGGATGGGTAAAGATGACTTAGTTCATGCTAGGAACCAATGATACATCAACTTCAACAATGTCCAAACCATGATCCAAGTAAGTCTCTAGGATGGAAAAGGAACATGTTCGTTATGGATGGACAAGTTTATTATGAAATGGATGGAAACTTAGGATGGGATGGATGAAGTTTATTATGAGGACAGGCGATAAATGATCATTAAGTAGATGGTGAGAGATGGTTCTACACATAGCACCTATTTGCTAGGTTTTCACTATGGTACTTATCCAAGGCTCTTGTTTGCCAAGTTTTCACCATTGGAGGATTATATATATAATTTTGTATTTGTTTAAGGACTTTTTATGATTTTTTTGTATTTTTTTCAAGACTTTTTATGATTATTTTTGTATTTTTCTAATGCCAAGATTAAGGATAAAACTTCTTAAGATGAACACTGTTGATTAGTTCATCTAACTTGCCCTATTTCTCTCAGTTCTACTAATTTCTCTTATTCTCTTTTAGGACAAGGTCACCCACCTAGAACCTTCTTTCTTTAATCTTCTTGTTATAACTATGGTGAAGATGATCTTGATAAACCTACAGATGATTAAGTGTTGTGATTCATCTTTCATCCAATAGCTCTAACTCATTGAGTCAGGATGCTCTATATTCTTCATTAGAGATAATGTGCTAGAGTGAGATTCACAATGAAGGGATCTTGACCTCAATAGGAAGGATGGCATCAGTACCATAAACAAGGGCATAGGGAGTAGTGCCAATAGGAGCCATGACAGTTGTACGATGAGCTCTGATTGAGGTACTTCAAAGGCTAGGATTAGGAGCTATTCAACCAAGAATTCACACTTTTGTGTCTTGGCAGGCATGTCTAAAAGAGAACCAATGGTTGCCATAGCGTTGGCTACCTTGTTATTGATCCTAGAAATCTACTCAAATGTGATATTAGAGAAATATTTATTAAAATCATCAACCATTAGTTTATAAGGGAGAAGCTTCTCATCTTTTGTTTGATATTCTTCTTAGACTTGCTTGATTACTAGCTGAGAGTCTCTAAATACTTGTAGTTCTTTGATGTCCCATTAGACAACCATGTGCAATCTAGTGATTAATGCTTCATATTCTGCGGATATTGTTTGTACATGGAAAGGCAATTCTATAAGATTTTGGAATACAATCACCCTGAGGGGTGATGAAGAGGATCTTGGCTCTAGATCCATGTTAGCTGTAGGAACCATTGAAGTATAGTTGCCAAACTTCTGAAGGGGAAACATTGAATAGTTCTATGTCAGGGAACTCAGGATGAATGGGATGGATGTCTACCATTGGTGCTTCTGCTAGTTGATCTACGATGACTTGTCCTTTAATAGCTTTGCGATCAACATATTCAATATCAAACTTGTTGAGGATCATCACCCATTTTTCTATCCTACCTATAAGAACCACTTTAGAGAGAAGATACTTAAGTGGATCAAACTTTGATATAAGCTTTGTTGACTGGTTCAGCATGTAGTGTCACAACTTTTGTGTGGAAAACACCACAGCTAAACATGCTTTTTCCACTAATGTATAATTAAGATCCTAACCCACAAGAGTCTTGCTGATGTAATAGATGGCATGTTCCTTCCTTGTGTCATCATGCTAGGCTAAGAGAGCCCCTAGGGCAACTGTTGTTGAAGAAGTGTACAAAAGCAAAGGTCACTTAAGAACAAGTTGTACCAATATAGGAGGTGTTGTGAGATATTATTTTATCTAATCAAAGGCCTATTGGCATTTATCATCCCACTTAAAAGTATCTCCTTTCCGAAGCAAGTGTTGAAAAGGATGATATTTGTCTGCGATTTGTGTGATGAACCTATGGATGGATTGCAATTGACCTTGAAGGCTTCAAATTTTGTTTCAAATTTGATGGAGGAGGCATGCTGACTATAGCCTTTACTTTGTTAGGATCTACTTCGATACCTCTTCGAGAGACTATGCAGCCCAATAATTTTCCAGAGGTGAGACCAAAGACACATTTCTTGGGATTCAATCTTACTTTGTACTTCTCGAGCCTGTCAAAGATTTGTTCCAATACTTGAAGATGGCTTTCTCTTGTTTTTGATTTTCCCAAGATGTCATCAACACAGTATTCCATTATGGTATGGAAGAGATCATGGAAAATTATGGTCATGGCCCGTTGATAGGTTGCATCTACATTCTTGAGACCAAAGGGCATTACAACCCAACAGTAGGTGCCCCATGGACAAATGAAAAAAGTTTTATGTTGGTCCTCTTCTACGATCTTGATTTGATTATACCTAAAAAACCCATCCATCAGCAAGAGCATTTCATGACCCACTGTAAGGTCAATAATTGTGTCGAAGCTTGGTAATAGAAAGTCATCTTTGGGACAAGCTCTATTTAAATTTCTAAAATCATTGTAGCAGTGGATTCATCCATCAAGTTTTGCAAGTAGCACAAGATTGCAAACCCACTCAAGATAATCAATGGGTTTAATGAACTTGGCATCCAATAGCTTATGGATTTTTGCTTTGACAAATAATGCTATTTGGAGATGCATTTTTCTCAGCTTTTGTCTGACCAGTTTGACATTGGGAGATATCGCCAAATGATGTACTACAAGTGAAGGGTCTAGACCCGGCATGTCTGCATAGGTCCATGTGAAATTGATTGCTCTTTTCATGAAAAATGCCATGAAATTGACCCTTTCTTCTTTTGATAATGATGCTTCTATGAATGTGATCTTTGGATCTCATGTGGTGCCCAAATTGATTTGCTGAGAATTTTCTATCAACAAAGGTGACTGCTCTGGATATCTTGTGGTTAAAGGAAGGTCAGATCCTCCATCCTCAGGCACCTCAAAGAGGTTTTCACCTGTGGATATGTCCTTTATTTTTATTTTTCCATGGTCAAGAGGCACCTTTCAGTTTTCACCTAATGACCTTTCATTTTTTATTCTGTTTATTTCATTTTTGTGAATAGAGGATTTGATGCTTCCACCAAAATATACCAATTAAGGGAGGTCAATTGTGAATCCCACTTTTTCGTCTCCCAATGGTAAACACTTTTTTACTCCCATGAATTCTGCTATGGCTTCATCATTCTAAAATGTGTCTAAGACAGGTGCTTCCTGTTGGTCCCAATCAATTAGGCTAGGATGGACAAGTTGAAACTCAGAGGATGTAGATGGTGAGATAGATAATATCATAAAAATGGATGTGTCCTGGAATAATTCGGTGATATGGAAGGAAGAGTCATCAATGGTATCCTGACTAATGATCTCTTCTATGGGAAAGGCCTTAGCTACTTCTTCGAGGATAAAATTAATGTCTGAAGATGGCGGACCCTCCTTTCCATACCCTAGACCTTGCCAATTAAACTTCTTAGTAACAATAATAGGTTCTAAAGGGCCTTGTTCCTATGATCCTAGTCCTCCTTTTCCTTTATAGCCCATGTTCTTGTTGGCAAGAGACACTGTGTGGCTTCATGAGTGTTGTCATTGATGGCAACAAAGTCTATCCCACACATCCACAACACATAGTATGCCTATACCGGAAGTTAGATTGAAGACTGTTTTGGTCTGGTGAACAAGAACAGAGCATGTAGCAAGGTCTAACAAACAAGTCCGGATCTCTTAGATGGTGTAACTCAGCAAGATACAGACTTGGACAACTCAAGAGGAGTATCATGACTACTATATTCAAGAGATTGAGCCTCTAGTGATAAAACATGGGAAAGATATGGGCATTTGAGTGTTGGGTTCCTGACAAGTAGAGCAAACTAGGGAAGAACTAACCAGTAGAGTATTAAACTTCAATCTAGATGAGAAATTGATGGTGATCAAGCTATTTGAGGGATCATACAATATTGGCCAACATGATTGGTGACTTCAATGTCTATGATTTTGATACGCATCACATATCAAGCATGGATTCAGCCATATTTTGTAAATATCTTGAGTATTTTGGTTGCCAACTAGAAAGTTGTTGAAATCCTTGGTGCGGATATATATACTAGATGGATTTGGGTATGAAGGTGTGTGTGATGATATATTGTGTGTGAAGAATGGTAGAGATAAGTGTGGAAGCAGCAATACAAGTTCAGTATGTGACAGAGCAGCAGCACTAGAGCAGAGGAAGAATGAAGTGCATTAGATCAGTATATTGAGCCTAACCAGAACTGAACTTCAGCATTGGTGGATGTCTCTCATCAGTTCAAACACCTAGTTACCTTCTATAAACTTTGTAGATAGTGAGTCTCTTGTAGTCAGTGTGCCTCTTGTGAGCAGTGTGCTCGGGTAGTGAGCCCTAATTGGCAAGTGTCATTTGTACTTCTTATTCTTTTAACAGAGAATACAATCTTGGGTTAGTCACCCCATGGTTTTTCCCTTAACAGGGTTTTCCACCTAAAAATCCTTGTGTTATGTGTGTTAATTTTATTTCTGCTCTCATGGTTATGTATGCTTATATGTTTTTATGCTGCATTAATTGTTAAAGGAGAAAAGAAAGTTAATATATTTGAGATAACTAATTTACCCCCCCTCTTAGTTATCAGCCTTGTTTCCAACAATTGGTATCAAAGCTAAGTTCCTCTAAATAGAGCCTAACATCTTGAGGAAGATCTAGGAATCTCAATGGATATGTATGGTATGAAGGAACAACTTTAGTTTGCCTTAGATGATCTTGAGAAATCTCACTCTAAAGTCAACAACTTGAGAGAAAGGCTCAAACAAGCTGATGATTTCATAAATGAGCTAAAAGAAAAAATGAGCATCTTTGTGAAAAAGAGAAAGGAACTACTTCAAAAATTAGCAAGTCAGAGTGAAGCCAATGATACTAATGAAGATCTGAATGAGAAAAACAAGCTATGTGAGAAGCTATCAAAAGAGGTCATTATGGTAAGGCATGAGATGGAATCAGGGGTTATGAGATTCACCCAAGAAATTGAAGAGAAAAGAAAAATTGAAGATAATCTAAAACAATCTCTCAAGGAAAAGACAGAGGACTACCACAAAATGGACAGAATAATCAAGCATCTTGAATCTAATCTTGAAGAAGCTAGAGATAATAAAGAACAACTTGAGAATCAAATAGACACTCTTAAACAAGATCTTCAAATAGCAAATGAATACAAAGAGAAATTCAAGATAAGCTCAGCTCAACTTGAAGTTCTTCTTGAAAGCTAAAAGAGGGTAGATGACAAGTGTGGCTTGGGATATGAGAAAGGTGAAAGCTTCGGATCCGATTAGAAGAACTCTGGATTAGAAAATTAAAGAAACAGGCCTAGAAGACCTCTAGTAAGGCAACCAAATGCTCAAAGATATCAATCCTTCAATGGATACTGCTACAACTCTGGTCATAAAGCAACTTAGTGTAGAAGAAGAATGAATCAGACTAAGTCATCCTTCTCTGGATAGTGTTTCAACTGCAAAAGGTATGGTCACAAATCTCATGAATGCAACAATATGCAAATAAATAATTCATTCAATGGTAGATGCTTTGCATGCAATAGAATGTGACATATGGCTAATCAATGTAGATCAAGAGGATATCAGTCAAATATGCAAAGAAATGTTGTTTATTACAATTGCAATAGATCCAATCATTTTGCCAAATTCTGCAGAAGTAAAAATTAGGATAAAAAGGGTCCAGTGCATCATAATCAAAATCAAGACAAGGGAAAAGGCAAAGTAAATGCGGATGAAGTTCAAAGGGAGATGAACAAGATTTGGGTGAAGAAGAGTACAAAAAATGTTGGGGATTGATCTGCACCAGAATCTGGTGCTGATATTCCTTCTAGAAATTGAACAGATGAGCTCTAGCTCAGGGGAAGTCATAAAGAAAAATAAATTCCCCTAGCTAGTCAATTGGTGCCTAAATTTGGCACATGAATTGTTGTGGATTAAAGGGTTCTAAAAAAATTACCTAAATAACCCTCGGCAAAAATATGAATGATCCACATGAAGATTTGTAAGAGTTTTATCATCCAAGATTGATCCAGTCTGACAGCCATCTGGTAAAAGTAGGATTTTCATAAACAGATCTGATGTGATAGAAAATTGAGATATCTTGATTTGCAGATTCATGGCATGATTGGAGGAAAGAAGATACATTGTCAATTTTCACTAAAAATGATTCTAAGTACATCTCAGTGATTCAGAAAGATATCTATTAGAACAAAGCAACCGGATGACTTAAGTTGTATATTTATTACAAAAGGAAATTAGGGTTGGCGCAGAGATAAAAGGGTTCTTTTACTCATCATTTGCACATTTGCATTCGAGAAGAAGAAAAGAAGAGCTCTACATCAAGTTTTTACAACTTTCTCAAAGATCAACTGCAGAATCTGATTCATCCAGCAATTTGTTTCGGCTCTTTTTTCTGAACCCTAAAGTGTAAAAAGGTACTTCCATTTTAAATATCTCTCTGAATCTTTTGAAAAAATGGCTACTCCAATGGTTGTTAAGATCACTGATAGGCTGTGCCTAAAATTCAAGAAACATCCTTACAAATCCCTAGAAGTTGATCCTTTAGGCACTTTTTCTAGCATTCTGCATGGGGTACTGCACGTAGAAGATGTTAGGGTTTACATCCATGCCAATATTGAGGAATTTGGAGAATCTAAGTTGATGGAGATCTACCATAAACAATTAATAGATGAAAGGTTTGAACTCAAACCCCAATACAAGGCCCTCCAGGATAAGCACTTTGGCCATTGCATCCACTTTCCCTATTTTGCAGAAGATGAATGGGTCTGGTATGTTCTTAGTAGAATACATGACAATTTCATGTGGTTGATGAAGCCCTTCAAAATAACAAAAGATGTCATTAGGGAAGTAACTGGACTGCACTCATCCAATGGATTTCCTGCACTCAAATCTGTCAAGAACCAGACAGTAAGTGAAGCTACCAGATCTAAGTTTGACAAAAGAGCAATGACAATAGAAGATATCACAGATCTAGATATCAAATTTGCCTCTATGATAATTGGTTATAAAATCTATCATTCTAGCAGGGAGAATTATGTGTCCAGAACTGCAATATATACAATATATCAAATGTTAAGGGAAAATGTTGATTATGACCTATGTGATCTTGTTCTAAACCAACTATTAGAAAACTTGCAGAAGATCAAGAAGGATATGAAGAACTCATTCAAGTATGGTTGTTTAATACTATGTCTATTATTTTACTATATGAATGAGCTACTCGGATCAAGTGGTTGGGTATGGTAAAATGACAGATCAGTTTCCATACAGTCAGAGACTATATGTATGGGCTTGGTGATGCTAAGGCTCAAAGAATAGCACTCTAGGGATACTTTAAAAACTTCCAAAATATGATGTAGGCCAGAGAAAGAATTACTCAATTCATAGTTGAAAAATACAAAGATACAGTGTGCTTCATGGTTGACATTGATCAATGCCTAATGGAGGCAGTTGAGCCTAGAACAGTGTGGATAATGCCAATGGGCTATGAAGTAGTTGAGAAAATCTTGGAGCTACATGTTCAACACCTATTGAGCCAGCCAAAGGACCCTGAGGCAAAAAGGTTTGGAACCTTTCAAGAATTAAGTGTAAAGATACATGTTGAGCTGAGACAACTAGAAATAAAAAGGAAAGTTAGAAGGGAAGTAGAAGAAATTGCCAAAAGATATGGTATATCAAAAGAAGCAGTTGATGCAAATAGAGAGAAATAAAAAGAGCTAAGAAAGAGAAACAAGAAGTAGAAAAAGAAAGTGTTCTGGTACAAGCCTCCTCCCGAACTAGATCCTCCAAGAGCTCTGCACCTGCCACCTCTAAGAGCTTAAGAACCTCAAAACCGGAAGCCAAGACATCCAGAAAGGGAGAAAAGAGAATGAAAACAAAGGCCACAAGGTCTTACATAAGCCAAAAGGATGATAAAGAAATAGAGTCTGATGAGGAAGTTAAGAAAATGAAGAAGAAGAAGAAAACATCCAGGGAATCCTCTACCTGCAAAAACAAAGAAGAAGAGGCAGAAGAATTTGTTGAAAAGCCCACTCTTTCTATTGATGATATCATCAAGGCAGTCATTGTGGATGGAAATCTACAACTAGTAATAGAATTTTATGATGATTATAGTGATACTGACAAAAGGATCTTGGAAGAAGCTACAATTAGGTACATGAATATTTATAATAAAGCATTCATTGAAATCATTTCTCTAATTCCCAAAAGTCTAGAGAAGGTACTTGAACTTAGAAAAAAGAATGCCAAGGAAAAGGACTTAGAGATCTGACAACAGATTGCTATTCATCTCTATCCTTCCATTACTCCCAAGCAAATGAACATGATCTTTAAGGACTGCAAGGATGAATTCTGGAGCAAAGCAAGAATGAACAAACTAATGCTTGGAGAGACTGATCAGGTAGAAATAGAAATAGAAGACATCCTCTGGAATGCCTTCAAAAGATTCAATCTTCCTATCATAGAGGAAATAGATGAAGAACCTTCTACCATGGATGTCAAAGGATTAAATGCATCAAAAGAAGAATCTACTAAGAAAAATGTAGAAGGGTCAAAAGAAATGGATGAGGAGAAGTCTAAAGACTTGGATTCCTCTATTCTAGAAGAGGAAGTTCATGAAGAAGTTAACATCTCCCCTTCGGATCCCGTTGTAGACATTCTAGACTCAGGAACTAAAGGAGAAGGAAGAAAAGAAGAAAAAGTGAGTCAAGAAGAGGAGGTAAAGGGAAGAGAAGAAGAACAAACAGAGAAAATCTCTGATGACAGCTTTGAGATTCCAAAGGAAAAGAAGACTCGGTCTCTGGCAAGAGACACTACAGAGGTAGTGAAGAATTTCTTGACCAAAGAGATGATGGAGATCGATGAACCAAAACTATTCCAAGGACCACTAAATTTTGATTCCCTCTCTCCAATCCAGACAATGAAAATAACATCTTTTGCCCAAGCTAAAGAAAAAGAAAAGCTTCTAAAATCTCACATGGAAGACTATGAGCTAATAGAGATTGCATCTGTGATGTTGGAGAAGATCATGCCATCCTTCCGAAAGGATCCTTCAGCCTCTCCATCTGGTAATTTGAAATATCTAGTTAACTTTGTTAGCACCCATTTTGATTCTCTAGAGAAATCGGTAGAAGAGAAAGTCCGGAAAGAGTTTTTAGGAAAGAGATTCATTGAAGTACAGGGACTCATAGCTAATTATAGGAGAACCCTAGATATTGGGATAAAGAGCCTAGAAAATGCTCTTAAATATGGTGGGGACTTGTACAAATTTTTCCTATCCTGGTCTAAAGTGATAGAGGATATTGAAAAGAAGGTGAAAGAACAAGAAGGTAAACTGTCAAGTTTATCTCAGAATTTTGATCCCCTCACTACATCCATAATGAATCAAGAATGCTAGGCTATTGCCATTATAAATGAAATAAAGAGGCTGGACAAGGAGAAGAAGAATATAATAAGCAGGATGAGTGAACTTAGAGGGATAATCATCCCTAAGTTAGAGGCAATGCATGAGGCCTTATCAGATGCTCAAACCACAGCCTGGACCAGTGATCCGACAGACTTAAGAAGGGCAGAAGCTTATGCATTTTTGTTGAGTGGTCACATCTCAATTTTGGATAGGATGAAGCAGAGTTGGGCAACATAATTTCTACATTTGAAGACCACTTTTGCGGATATACTTAAGTATATGTAAGTATAACATGTATATATACTTATGCGGCTATGTATAGGTTGATTTTTGCAAATTTTGGTGTGCAGATTCCATCCTTTTCCATTGATGTCAAAGGGGGAGTGAAGAGTAGTAAAAAATGTGGAATCCAGCTAAGGGGGAGCTCCGGTAAAACAGTACATAAGACAGGGCATCAGCCAAGGGGGAGTTTGCTACGACACTTAGTCATTTTTCACTAAGTGTTGCCATCAATGCCAAAGGAGGAGATTGCTCGCAAGAGACACTGTGTGGCTTCATGAGTGTTGTCATTGATGGCAACAAATTCTATCCCACACATCCACAACACATAGTATGCCTATATCGGAAGTTAGATTGAAGATTGTTTTGGTCCAGTGAACAAGAACAAAGCATGTAGCAAGGTCTGACAAACAAGTCTGGATCTCTCAGATGGTGTAACTCAGCAAGTTGCAGACTTGGACAACTCAAGAGGAGTATCATGACTACTATATTCTAAAGATTGAGCCTTCGGTGATAAAACATGGAAAAAATATGAGCATCTGAGTGTTGGGTTCCTAACAGGCAGAGAAAACTAAGGAATAACTGATTGGCAAAGTATTATACTTAAATCCGGATGAGAAATTGATGGTGATCAATCTATTTGAGGGATCATACAATATTGGCTGACATGATTGGTGACTTTAATGTCTATGATTTTGATACGCATCACATATCAAGCATGGATTTAATCGATGGATTAGTATTTTGTAAATATCTTGAGTATTCCGGTTGCTGACTAGAAAGTTGTTGAAATCCTTGGTGCGGATATATATATACCAAATGGATTTTAGTATGAAGGTGTGTGTGATGATATATTGTGTGCGAAGAAAGGTAGAGATAAGTGTGGAAGCAACAATACAAGTCTGGTATGTGACAGAGAAGAAGCACTAGAGCAGAGGAAGAATGAAGTGCATTAGATCAGTATATTGAGCCTAACCAGAACTGAACTTCAGCATTGGTGGATGCCTCTCATCAGTTCAAACACCTGGTTACCTTCTATAAAATTTGTAGATAGTGAGTCTCTTGTAGGTAGTGTGCCTCTTGTGACCAGTGTGCTCGGGAAGTGAGCCCTAATTGGCAAGTGCCATTTGTACTTTTTATTCTTTTAATAGAGAATATAATCTTGGGTTAGTCACCTCGTAGTTTTTCCCTTAATAGGGTTTTCCATGTAAAAATCCTTGTGTTATGTGTGTTAATTTTATTTCTACTCTCATGGTTATGTATGCTTATATATTTTTATGCTGCACTAATTGTTAAAGGAGAAAAGAAAGTTAATATATTTGAGATAACTGATACACCCCCCCTCTTAGTTATCATCCTTGTTTCCAACAGTTCTTGATAATCCTGAATCCATTGTTGTACCATTCTACTTCTAGAGAGACTTGATCATTTTCATCATAGAAGATCCAAGAATAAACATCACCATCAACATCTTCATCGTCAAGTAGTCCTGATTGGATAAACATAGTTGGAGGTATAGTGATAGTGGCTTTAAATGAAGTAGCTTTGGATACCAATGACTTACCATAAGATTTAGGTGACAAGGGAAATGTTCCCACACAACAAGATTCTTTTAGACCATACTCACCAAGTCCTTTCTCTTCATATTTGATTTCAATGTTGGGAATAGATTTGCTAGTGGAGGGCTTGTTTAGGTCAGATGGATCAACATAAAATGTGGATGGATGAGCTTTGGCATTAAGGAGTATATGATTGGGGTTCTGATAGGTAGCTTGGAAGGATCAACAATATTCAAATGGATTGGGATCTGCAGGTATTGTGATTTCCACAACATTATATAGGAATTTCAAGCATTGGTGGTATGTAAATGGCACTACTTTTAGGACATGTATCCAAGGACATCCAAGGATAATATTATAGGGTAAATCAATATCCAAGACTTGACATCGAGTATTGGTCATAACAGGACCAACTCTTATACACAGATGAATGATCCCTTCTGAATCTCTCTCTCCATCATCATAAGATTTGATGGTATGCTTTTGGAAGTATCAATATGATCCTCAGAGTATCCCAATTATTTTATTAATTTCAAAGAACATATGTTCAATCTAGCTCCACCATCTACTAGTATTCGTTTAACATGGTGTTGGTTGATATACACTTCAATGTCAAGGGCATCGTGATGGGATGGATCGGAGGATGAAAGATTGTGATTAAAAAAGGTCAAATGATGTGGAGATGCAATACTTGTTATCATGGCTTGGAATTGTGTTGTATCGATATCATTTGGTACCAATGATTCCTGAAAGGCTTTATCAAGGATGTCTTTGTGAGCAGGTGATATACATAATAACTCAAGTATGGAAATATGGGCAGGAGTTTTACCAAGATGCTCAAGGATAGTATAACCAGAATTTGGATGAGAATTGAGTGGTGGGGCTCCTTGGATAGTTACATGACCCCAACGAGTGGTAACAACACAATCAAGTGCTTTTTGCCTTATGGTGATAGTAGAGATATGGGCTTGATCAATATGGCCAATAGTGGACTCATAAGTATAGTTTATATTCTTCTCTATGTTGGAGGCACTTGATTTGTCATGTGAGGGAAGGGGATTCTTGTATGCATCAAGGTCGTAATTGGTTGTTGGTTTTGGCGTATCAATGTTGATTGCCCCTTGTTCAATGAGATTTTGGATCAAGTGTTTCAGTTTCATGCAACCCATAGTGTTGTGTCCTTTTACCCTATGGTACTCACAGTATTCATTATCTTTGTACCAATTGGGTTTGAATTGTGGTTCCTCATATGGTGGTACCTCAAGTAACATGATTGTCCCTAATTGTACCAGTTTTCTAAGGACAACCTCAATGGGTTCTCCCAAGGGAGTGAATTTACGTCATGGTGGATTTGTTTTGATTCCATCACGAGGAAGAAAAGGTGAACCACTGAATGTTGCTTGTCTATTTATGGGTGCCTTTATAGTTTGGACATTCTTGGCATCGACAACACCATCATTTACAACATTCTTGTTTTTGTTCCAGAAACAAGAGTTGTCATTTGAGGATTGTGGGTTGTCTTTGTTTTCTTTAAAGATCTTGATAAGGCCTTTTGCAATTAGGGCCTTCTCAATGTTGCTCCCTTTAGATATGATTTCATCAAAGGAGGTTGTACTATGCATTTGTAGTTGGAATGATAGCTCAGGATGGAGGTATTGGACAAAAATGTCCACTTGCTATTTTTCAGGCATGTGCCAAGAGAGTTTGTTGGCCATGCTTCTCCATCGCTGAATGAACGATGAAAAAGTTTCACCATTTCATTGTTTGTTACTGACAAGATCATTCATGGTAACATCATTTTCTATGTTGAATGCGAAGTGGGAGATGAATTTGCTGGCTAATTCTTTAAAAGTTTAATGCCTAGAGGTAGGTGGGAAAACCACTCCATGGCTTGGCCCTCGAGACTGTGAGGGAATAGTCACAAGAGATATGTGTCATTGTATGTGATGTCTAGGCAAGCCACATAGAATGTTCTAAGGTGATCATTAGGATCTCCTTTCCCCTTGTATTTGTCGAATTGTGGCATTTCAAAATGTGGGGGAAAGGGTATCATTTGTAGTGATTTATCAAAGGGGTATGGACACACCTACTCAAAAGAGAAAGTTTTCTTTGTTTGACCGAAAGACATGTCAGCAACTTGTTGTTTTAAGTCGATCAGTTCTTGTGTGAAATTGGGCATTGATGATTGAGGTTGCTATAAGAGATTTTGATTGGTGGGGTGAGGTGTCTGATACATTAATTATTGATTCAAAGAGTGTTGCTATGATGGATTATATGGTGGGGTGTACGTGTTTTGAGTTTGGCCCCTAGGTGGTGGAGGTATGTATGAGCTAGATGATTGGTTGATAGTATAGGTCTATGTTGCATGAGCACCAAATAAGGGATTGGTTGTGTTTTGATTTTGACCACTAGGTGGTGGAGGTACATATGAACTAGATGATGGGTTGATAGTATAGGTCTATGTTGCATGAGCACCAAATGAGGGATTGGTTCTATTTTGATTTGGATCACTAGGTGGTGGAGGTACATATGAACTAGATGATGGGTTGATAATATAGGTTTGTGCCACATGAGCACCAAATTAGTGATTAGTATAATGCATGGGTTGAGTGGAGATTAACAGGGTATGAGAGATGGAAGTTTGAATGACATGGGATGTAGGATTATTGGATAGTTGTGGTCCGAGAGACATGAGTTGATCAACATACGAAGTGTTGGATGATGGATTTGGTACAATAGGTTGATCAATAAGAGAGGTGTTGGGATTAGTTGTGGTATGAGAGGTTTGAATGGGGTATGTCGATGATATGGCAATATGGGATGATGCATTAGATACATGAGATGATCTAACATGCGATACATTTGGATTTGGATTTGATGAATGGGTGCCTTGGGTAGAGATGGCATTCATTAAAGTAGATGGAGTGGAATGTGACACATGAAAGGGTGGCACACTCAAATTAGAGACCTCTGAAGTAAATATGTAGGATGGTGTTATTAAAGGTTCAATTGATGGTGTAACATTTGGTTGACTTGGTCTCATAGATGCAGATGATGTTTGAGATGTATGAGTGGGTTGATTAGGTAGAAATGGTGTTGAGGGCATCGTGGTCTTGGTAGACATGGTAATGATAGACATAGGATTTCCTATAGCAAGATTGGTCTCAATGATGGGGTTGGATTTATGAATGGTAGATATGTCATAATTACTTGGCAATTTAGCCCCTCACTGAGCCAGTTGTAACATGAAACGATCAGGGTCAGATTCTAGGAGCTTGTTCATAGATTGTAAAGTGTCAAATTCTTTTACAGATTCAAGGTCATCTTGGGACTCCTCATATTCTTGATAAGTAGGCTCAACAACATAGTATGATGGTCTTTGGATAGATGATGATGATGGTCTAACAGTGTAACCCTTGAGTAGAAAAATTCTAGGATCTATTCTAGTTGTGAATTGGGAAAGCAGGGTAGACTAAAATTGTTTGAGATTGGCTTCCATGGTTGCTTTGTATTGACTTCTAGTTTGAGACATGGGAGATGGGATTTTTCGATTGATTGATTTGGATAGATTGATCAAGTTTGATTGATGGATGTCTTTAGCTCAGTCAGATTTGATTGATTGGTTTTAATGGATAGATTGATTGGTTGATAGATTGATTGGGTGATAAGGGATTAATAACCCCAAAGATAACGACCAACGCCAAAGGGTTTTGATGATGATGTTTTTTGATTTGATTGCTATTGGATAGCTGACTAGGATGATGTATTGACTGTAGACAATTCAATTTGATGCCATGGATTGATTGAAAATGGGATTTGGACCAAAAAGTATAATAGCAATTTGTGATAAACTAGAGGCAACTAGGAATAGCCCAAAGGTGATTAGGAATAGCTCAAAGGTGATTAGGAATAGCTCAAAGGTGATTAGGAATAGCTCCAAGGTGATTTGTTGTTGTTCAGAGGTGATTTTTGTGTGACAAGTTTTGTTTTTGATTTTTTTTGACAAATTTTTTATAAGAAAACAAGATGGAAAACATTCATACACAGAACATTCACAAATATTAACAACTTAGGCTAGCAAAGGCAATATCTGCTAGATTCCCACTTAGATTGCTCCAACCACACTTATTCAGAGCATATAGCTTAGAAGTTTGGTAGCATTGGCTCCCCCTTACATGGTACACACTTCTCGGGTATACCAAACTTCAAATTTCCAAAAGAGAATTTGCTATCCCTACTTTGAACAATGAGAATGTGGGACAGATTCAGAGGTCTAACCTCCTACGCTAGCAAATAGATAGATTTTGGCTACTAAACAAAGGTTTTTAGTAAGGGAATTCGTTCAGGTGGCCATACATGCAGTGATTCGCTCCAATTAGGACACTTCCCAGCCTATAGAGGTTACGCTCTACAACTTTTTACACACCACAAGGGTACTAAGGGAGATTTTTGTCAGTATGACACATCCGCACCTGTTGCTTATGACTTTCATCATAAACATGTTTTTTTATATAGCAGTTTGAATGAGCTTGGCTTTAGCTTGTTATCGCTTGGGTTGTTCCCTCTCACAACGGGAGGCAAACCCTCTAGAGATAACAACAATTTCTCTTACACCCTAGGTCCATTGAATAGGCAGGGGGAGGGGATACTCTTATTATTAAATTAGGTTACAGACATGCATAAAAAAAAAGAAAAATAGACATGGAGAATGCAAAGTTCTTTTAAAGCACCAAGTCTAAATATGCCTAAATTAGTGGAAAAAAACTAAATTCTTCGACTGATTGAACATGCAGAAGATAAATTGGTAGTTTTTTAGAGTCTCCATTCTTCGACAAATGGATTGACACACTGTACTGATAGATATTAGTTTGTAGAAAATCCAAATTTGCATATATAAACCAAAGGTGTAAGATGAAAAACAAATGTGACTTCCTGAGATGCAAAGGCAACGGAGAATTTACCAGAGGTGACTTATTGTTAAAAAAAGGTGATTCACTATCATGCAGAGGCGATCAACTTTCATGTAAAGGTGATTCATTGTCATGCAAAGGCACTCAAACCTTGTAACCTACAAAATAAATACTGTTAGAACCCTAAATATACTAGAGGCGACCCACTAGACCAGGGGTGACATGCTACTGTGCAGAGGTGAGTTTCCCATAATCAAAGGTGATTTTGAGTCCTCTAAAGGTGATTAGTTGTCGTTCAAATGTGATTTCCTATTGATCAGAGGTGCACTGTACCTAGACTTTAGAAAAATGACTTTTAGTAATGAAAAATCGATCAAGTGAGTGGTCCCACCAGGCGTGCCAAAATGTGTATGCAGGAAAATTCCATTGTAAAAGTGAATAAACAATGCAGCCTACAAACCTACAAGGAATCTAATCTAGATAACAAGAACGAAATATAAAATGAAGCAATGTCACCTAGATTGATTTAATTCCTTGGTGTGCATGTGGATTTCTTTCCTGAGAATACAACCATGTTGCATGAAGCTTCAATGATACTCAAAGTGTTCATGAAAATGATATGCAAATGATGATAGTGCAGATGCTAAATGGATTTCGAATCTAGAGAGTGAGAAAATGAGAGGGTATTTATAGACTTATAGCATAGATGATCAACAGTGAAGAATAAAAGAAGAAATCAATGGATGAGGATGAATGAGAGATAATAATGAATGTGCATGTGCCAAGTGTCCATAAAAGGCATTTTATTTAGAAATATTAGGTGGGTTGTTGATGAAGATAAGATTCTTTTTCCAAGATAGAATGCTTTTACTATTTTTAAGGTGAAAGTGGTGGGGATATATGATTTTTTGAATTTAATAAATCTTACTCATATCTATTTTTTTCTATTTTCAAGGACAAAAGGCCCACTTGCATGTTTAGAAGAAAAATGGTAATAAAATAGGAGTGGAAAGATGCATAATAAATTAAACAAATATCTTTATTTAATTTATTATTTAAGAGATAAGAGAAAATGTAGGAGGAAGAAAATATAAATTAAATAAATTTATTTATTTAATTTATATGCATGATGGGGGAATAGATAAAATATTGATTTATTTATTTTTTAGAAGAAAGATGAAATAATTAAATAATTTAAAATTATTTAATTATTGACAGGAAAATAAAAGAATAAAAGAAAATTAATTAAATAAATAAAATTTATTTAATTAATTATAAAGATGAGGAAGAAAATGAAATATTTGATAACAAGTGTGCTAGATGAAATAATGTATGCAATGCAAAAAAATGATAAATGCATAAATGTTATAATGGGCAATTTTGGGTGTCTACAGAAGGACCCATGCATCAATGGCAAACACATTTTGAAACTCTACAAGATATTTAAGGGTTTATTGTAGAAACCTAATAATAATAGCAAGATGCAGAGGAAAGAGACATCATGGGTAGTAAGTGAAAGTCTATAATAATTACAAAAAGAATACAAATATGTCTAAGATGTATGAAGGTTCTAAAACTCCTGGATAAGCTTTGTATAAGCTAAAAGTCTTCATGAGAACCCTAAAGAGTCCAAGAAGCCTACATAAGAGTAAAATAGCATTATCAAGATGGTTTAAAAGCATCTGTAGGTTTGGAAGTCATTCAAAGTTTGTATAGGAAACAACATCAACAAATGATTGGCCTCGTCATCAAAACCCCATTGACAGATTACAAGAGTTGCACCTACATCCTTACACATATGAACCATTTCATCAAATTATTGTCTTTCCTACCCACATAAAGCTTCAAACTTCTCAACCGTATCAATGCCAACCTTATGCTTTGTCTTTGGCTTTGGTGGCTCAAAGGGACATGTCAAGATAGCTATCTTTGCATGCTCAATTCTTTTAG
This sequence comes from Cunninghamia lanceolata, assembly GCA_027924645.1. NCBI lineage: Eukaryota > Viridiplantae > Streptophyta > Pinopsida > Cupressales > Cupressaceae > Cunninghamia > Cunninghamia lanceolata. The sequence goes on from BSBN01000655.1 coordinate 14,305,443, forward strand.
GCATTTGTGGATGACTCATATCTTTGTCAATAACGATGCCTTCAACTAGCTCTGTATCTTCCAACCTTCCACCCACTTTTCTTTCAACTTTAATCAAATCCATGTTAACATCCTTTCTTTCTAAATCTGCAATAGCAAGTACTACTTTAATAGCAATCTCAGCAAGCATGCATTTGCATCTGTTAACAATTTTTGAAAAGAGTGTGGTCATGCATGTCTTCACAAGAGGTTCAACGTTGTTCAAACTAAACTCAAACTTTTGAGCAATATGATCTAAATGTTCAACTAAAATATTTGAGGCCATTTCATAACAAATGGATGATACATGGCTCCATGATAGCCCATCATCCTTGATACTCTCTTGGAGGCAAATCTTGCACGCTCACCACATTTTTGAGGAAGCTTAAGTATCGTTTGCTAAGACAAGTTTGTGTCTGAACCAGCTTCCTGAATTACATTCGTATTCAAGGAAGGTGCTTTCAAAATTGTTATTGCTAACTGAGCACTTATGCTATCTCCCAGTTTTCTTCCAACTAACTAACCTTATATGAATGATTATTTCTCATTAAGGCATAAGCATGTTGAGTCACCCGCTTTGGATGAGGATATGAGCATCAATCAAAAGCATATTTGGAAGTGAATTTTTATCAGATATTGTAGTTGCAAGTTCCACTTTGGATCACAAAAGCCTTCACAAAAACTTCTACACAACCACCACAATACCGTAGGGTTGTTGTTGGGCTTTTGTGGTGATGCAAGAAAAGCATCCTGCATCACTATGAAGGCCCAACAACAACCCTACGGTGTTGCAGTGGTTGTGCTACAACACCACAAGGTTGTTGTTGGGCCTTTGTAGTGATGCAGGAAAAGCATCTTGCATCACCATGAAGGCCCAACAACAACTCTGTGGTGTTGCAATGGTTGTGTGCTTGTTTTCATTGAGAGAATCACTTTGTATTGTTTTGTTAAAGCAACTCCATGTTTGCAAGATAAACTAACATGCTTGTTTTCTTATTCAGGCACATTGCATCTGAGTGCAACACAAAGTCTCTCTATTGGAACTGTAGAGAGCCTAGGCATGTTCCAAGCCAATGCACTAATTATCCAATATGCCACACTTGTGGCAAAGTTGACCACCTTTCTCAAGATTGTATAGCTCCACCTATCCCACCTGGTGATATGAGGCTTTGCAACAATTGCTATAAGCAAGGGCATATAGCTATGGATTGTAGGAATGAGAAGGCATGCAATAACTATCACAAACCTAGGCATCTGTGTCATGCCCACATTTCACATGCGGTCACAACACACTAACCCGCGTGTCATGTCCACATGCGTCATGTGGTCATGATACGAACTATCAAAAATTTTCCCCCTACTACTCTGAAAGCCCCCCTCGCACCCACAAGTGTGCTCAGTTGCGTATGTTTAAGTTGTCAAAGTTATTGTTGCTAACAGAATATTCTACACATGTGTACATATTGATATTGATCACTATGTTTAAGTCGGTTTAATTTGCAACGTTTAGGATTTCCTTGGTAGGTGGTTGACCTTAAATTGGTTATCCCAGTTTATTTCAATACTAGCTTGCATTTCTATTCTTATTACTTTCCATCGTCTATTTATGTAATTATCTATTTATTTCAATAAATTTTCTCATTTCATAGTCTTCCAATTGGATTATTAATTTAACTTTGAGATTGCAGTTTCTATTACAGATCGATCTGTTGAATATTAAATAATAATGTCAAATTTTAATTGTCTCATTATTTCTTTAAATAAATATTTAAATACTTTATTTTTTTCTTTTAATATACATATTTTTATTTTGCAATTCCCCTTTTCAAAATGAATAAATGATTAATTATATATTTACATTTAAATTTTATTACAGTTATATATATATATAATCATTCATTTAAATACCACTAATGAAATAAACTTTCTTTTAAATTGAAACCCCACATTGTTACAACAAAAATCATATATAAATGTATACACACACACACACACACATATATATACATTTATTTTTATTTAAAATACATTTTAAGCCATACTAGTGGAAACTCCACTCTTAATTTATTACCATAATATTATGAATTTCCAACTCATAGCCCTGGGTTAAATAACCCTAATTTTTTGTTGTTGTTTGTGATTGTATGTTGGGCAGAGAAGGAGCGGCAGCGTTGGAGGTGGGCGGCTGGTCACAGGGGAGGCCAAACCATGGAGGTGGGCGGAGCCAGGTGTAGGGTGGCCGCAGAGGCGGCATGCAGAGTAGCGTTGGAGGGAGTGGAGGTTGGCCGTGCAGGGAGCGGCGGACGGAGGGTGGTGCACAGGCCGCAGAGGGCGGCGGTGGAGGGACAGCAGAGGGAGCGATGGATGAGGGCCGCAAGGGGCGGCGCTATGGAGAATTCGCGGGTAGTGTGGGGTTTAAATGTCATGGCGGGGGTGTGGGGAGGGGTGGAGCCCCACCCACAACCCACTCCGTGGGGTGTGGGTGGGGCTCTGCCCCTCCCCACACCCTCTAATTTGTCAAGGAATTCAGTGGGGGTTTTAAACCCCCACCATATACTATGTGAACATTCGACTGTGTATTCATTTGAACAATGAACTCTCTATTATTTTCTCTTGCAATTTTCTTAATTACAAATTAGTATTAATAATATATATAGCTCATTTTCAAAATTAATATTAATAAAAAATATATATATATATAGCTCGTCTTCTCAACTTCATTTAATTTAACTATATATATATATATATACAAGTATACCAAATTTTCACAACTTCATTTAATAATAGAAATAAATATACATATGTATATATATTTATATATATATGTGTGTATATATATACAAGTGTATCAAATTTCCACAACTACGTTTAAAAATAAAAAATATATATATATACTTCATATCAAAGTTTCATAATAATTCCTTTTCACACTATCTTTAACATTTTAAATTTCAATATAACAACTACTTAAGTGAAGTAGAAAGCACTAACCATTTAAATCTATATTTATCAACTAAAATATAATCTATCAAATATACATTCCATTTCAAATAAATTTAAGTATTGAGAGTAAATACAAGAACTACTAGATCTTTCACTTCAATAAACAAATAACAGACAAGTAAATCGATTTAGATTATTCTCCATTGTATACTTCAATCAAGTTTTAATTTGTTTTTCTAAAGGAAAATTTACAACTTCTATAATCCAGTGAATGTAACTTTTTCACTAAATAAAACTAGAAATAACTTAACAACTTGTCTAGATCAAACACTAAATTTCACAACTTTCAATTTTGGTAAACAAGAATAAACAACTGTAAGATTCCACAACCCACAAACACTCTAAGGGAGGAATTATTTTCTTCTCCCAATACAATTTTTTTTCAAGTTTCAGAGGGAGTATTCTCTCCTCTTTAAAAGAAAATTATCCAGGAAGAAATTTAAAGAGACCAAGCTCTCATTACAAATGGGGATATAGAACATTTTCTCTAAACAAGGATAAACTCCTTCAATCCTCTCAACATGCTCCAAAATAAACCTGCATTACAAACAAGGGAGAATACACCACACAACAAGCTCTCCTCCCTACCATAGACCTGCAAGAGGGTCACCCCTGAGCTAGGGAGATCATCCACATACCCAAGGTAGAATAAACTAAAAACACTCCACAACATTGATTCACAACAATAGAAGCTACAACACACAAACTCCCATGGTTTTACACACATTACAAAGACTCAGCTGAGGTGAGTTCAAAGGGGGTAGGGAAGTAGACTCTCTCTACTCCAAGGTGTCATTCTTCTCAAATAATTATCATAGCTTATCTCATGGCCTCAAGCCAACAATATTATTCTTTCTCATGGCCTCAAGCCATCCACATAATAAAAATTAAGGGATATCCCAAATAGGCTCTCAAAGCCTTATAGCCCTCTAGGCTCAAAATTACCAACATGCCCTCAAGGCTTCCATATACCAAAATAAGAATACACTCAAGGAGGTTCACACCTTCCCTTCCCCATACATGATGAGCATTGTCTTCCAAGTGGAAGAAGCTCTTTCATACACCCAACACAAACCCAAAATAGAAAAAATAACACATAGACAACCATTGTAATTCCACATTCATCAAACAAGAACAGAGCATACATAGGTGAGTAACTGGCTCACTAACCTTTTCTAGCCCAATTATGGAATGTATTTTGAAGAAGAGCTCCACCCTTAGTCTCCTTCTCCAAGTCCTCCTTCTTTCCACAATAATCCAACCCCCTTACCCTCTCCCTCTTCTCCTCTTAAAAACAAATTCTCTCCCTTATCCCTTATTCCAAGTGGCATTAAAAAACTAAACCCACTCATTATCCATTATCCCTAATGGACTTAAAACAATTAACCCCACTCAAGAGGTTCCCCACTATAGCCCTTTTCCAACACATGGAGAAATAAGATATAATAAGAAAAATAGAAATAAAAAGGAAGTGGATGACACACCACCCTTTTTATGGGGTCTCCCACCAAAAGAGAGGCACAAAGAGACAAGCACTCCATTATTGGTGGATCATGGAGTCCTTCCATGACTTGGAAGTGGGTCTAAGTGTGGATTCCACTCATCCCATTATCCCCATGCTCCCAAATTCGTCACTTAACTTCACCATGAAGTTGAACTGACCAAATGGAGGTTATCCCAAGGTTATCCTAGTCAAAAGGGTCCCTAGACTCATGGGGTATAACCTAGGGTTGATTTTAACCTAGTTAGGACTCCCAGAGTCAAGTAAAAACACAAGAAAAGGGTCTAAAAGAAATAAACTGAAACAAGATTCATAACAACATCTTTTACAACACATATCACAATATAATTAAATCAGAAGGTAGACCTAATTCCCTTGACCCCATGCAACATTACCACATTACAACATTTCCACCATACACGGAGTTGATCTTAGTTCCTCGTGGAACTAGATCGGCTCACAAGGGATACTACATAGGGTGTGGAATGATCTCCTGTATTTGTGGTTTTGCTAGCAATACCTGCACACTCAAACTCGAAGTCAATAACACATAAAGATATCATAGCTGAAGCAATTTAAATACATGCATACCTAAACATTCTACCATATAAACATACTGAAATCACATTAAAATTCCATTTCTAATATTATCCATTCATCATTCACTTAAAAGCAACATCTAACTATCATTACACAATTGTTTTCTTAAAAATCAATTAGGTTTAATAACCAAGATTCCAGGATCAACAGTCCCCCAATCATAAAAGTAATAGCAATAGTACTGTAAATAGTCTCATGAACAGAAGTGAAAAAGGTAGGCCTCACAATCTGGCTCGTGACTATCCTAACAGCCCTATTTGTAATATCTGCAACATTTTAGGTCATGTTGCTAGATAGTTTCCAAAGGGTGGCATGCTTGGTGAAAGAAGTCCTTCAAGAGGTCCACCAAGGTTTAATGGCAGTTTCATAAACCTACGATAGTCTACAAATGAAATTCTAAATTATGTATACTTATGGGTGATTGTTCTATAATAGAGAGATAATGAGTGCATAGAGGTAAGATGTTCATGGTGAGTGGAAATGGTCAATGGTTCCCAGGGATATAGGCAGAGTAAGCATGGTTTCAGTGGCATGAGCAAAGGAACAAAGGACTGCAGTGTTGCCATTAAAAGGCAAGTATATGAAATTTGCAAGGAAATCATCTAGAAAGCAAGTATGCATAGTTCAGTCATCACAATGAGTGAAGACCAAGGACACTAAGTATGACTACCTACCAAGTGTCCAATGTAGTAGAGGGAGGGTAAGTGAATGGTTTAGACTCATAAAGAGGCTTTTGAAGATGCATTGAAGGAAGAATCTGATTTCATACCCTAAGAGGACTTGATCTTCAAACTCAATAAAAACATGTCCCATAAGTAGTGTTGGTGACAGTACAAGACACAAGAATACAATGATGTTTAATCAAGGAAGCTTGATCTAGTCCATGTTTCACATAATGATCCTATAACAAACATGACTACATATGACAGTGCATTTCCTTTGGTTGCAGTCAAGAAGGACAAGTGCTAGATTGATGGGGCAGATTAGATGACCTATGGCAGCAATTAGGCTAGTTGAGAATCAGTTACTGGTAGTTCACTTTTTGGAAAAGCATTGTAAACTTGGAGAAGTTTCTTTCTTGTCATTTATGTGCATTGTAACTCAGATTTGTAGTCTTGTGACTGAAAATAAACATTGTAATACTCTATTTCTAAGATTTTTTCAAGCAAGATAGATATTTCAGACTTGTGCAAGCTGTAAGAACACCTTTCTTTTAATAAAGTTCAGTGATTTTGCCTTCTCAATGGTTATCTTATTATGTGCAATTGATGATTCATGTGTATTTCTATGTTTTATCTTTAAATCCTCAAACATTAGACTAAATATACTACTAATTGATATAAATCAGTGAATAAATATGACTAAATATACTACCAATTGACAGGAATTAGTGAATAAATATACTACCAATTGACACAAATTTGGCCACATTATAAATTTGGTCATGTGACAAAATAAATGACTGACAATAAGCTACTAATGGTCATGTGACCAAGCTCAGTGAATAAATATAACTAAATATATGACTAAATCAATGACTGAATTAATGACTAAATATACTACCAAATTGGTCAATCAAAACAACCAATAAATGACTAAAAATGGTTTAGTCATCAATTCGGTCACATTATAAATAACTGGCAATAAACTACTAATGGTCATGTGACCATGTTTAGTCATTTATATGCATTTTTTAGTATCTTTTTAATCATATATTGTTGTTTTTGTACTAGTGTAAGCACAATCAAGAATAAAAAAAGCTACAAATGCCCACACACCCAAAAGAAAAAAAAATGGTGTGGGTCCCCAAGAAAAAAGTAGTAAATCCAAATGGAGCATCCAACTCCCACTCTCTCAAAAATTCCACATTTCAAAAATCCCAAAAATCCCATTCCCAATACAAAAATTCCCATAATCCTAAGTTTGTTTAGATCCCCAAATCCCCAAATCAGTAATCCCAAAATTCTCCATCCTAATCCCTAACCAAAATCCCCATTACTCCCCACTAAGATTCAACATCCACTATGGTGTGTGCAAATGTTGGTCTTGGTTCCCCTCTACTCCATGACATACCCACATACCTCCATCCCCCATCTTACTGTTGCAAGTATGGGCCTAATTGGTGTTGTCATTGATGTCAACATACTCTTGTTACATTGATGATAAGGATTGGATGAGCTGTATGCTGAGGATATTGAGAAAATTAGTCCTATCAGAAATAAAGAAGAACAGTGAAGTCAATGGCGTAAAGATCCCAGCTAAGATTAATATAAGAGGATGCGCTTCAAAGGGTTTGTAGATATGTATCTTAAGATGATCTAGTAAAGATTTCAGAGGTCCACATGAAGATCTGAAGATGTTTTGGCCGCTCAAGTAAAATCAGTTCTGGTAGATGTTCAGAGGTGACAGAGTGACATAGATAGGTCCGGTGAGCTCCAGAAATGCACTATCTTGTTCTGTAGATTTGGTGAAGTGTTTAGGAAGTTAATGTGAATTGACAACTCAATTGGTTCATGGTCTGGAAGTCCATAAGCATCTATTCCAATATGACAGTGATGACAGACTATGTTCTTGAGGTTTCAGATGAAGGAGAGAATGATTTCAGTAAGCAGAAGTAGTGTGGATGTTCTTGGTGATTCAAGAAAGCTTGTGGAGGTCTTTGGATTGTGTCCAGTTCGTGTTGGTGGTCTGCATTGAAGATTGAGCTTGTAATAGAAGAATTACTTCTAGATGATGATGTTCTTCCCAAGTCAGGCTGACCGGATGAGTTACACATTCTATGGATGATCTTGAAGGCGTTCTATGAAGAATGGTGTGTTCCTGAAGAAAGATTGAAGTCTCAAATCTATGTGGCCAATAGTGTGTTGATCCACATGAAGTCTTTTTGTAATTAATCATGTTGTATTTATGTGTTTGCTCTGTAATATAATGCTGACTTGGATGATTATCCCTAAGTTGATATCTTGTATAAATAAGGAATTGTAAAGTCATTTCAAAGGCATGGTGTTGTGATGAGAGTGTGGTAGAGAGCAGAGGAGCGAAAGGCAGAGTAGAAATATTATGCTTAAATGGAACTGAGGCAAGCATGGTGAAGATGCTATTCTTCAATTCAAGTATGTAATACTCATTATTCTGTAGACAGTGTGTCTCCTATAGGCAGTGGGCCTCTTGTGAGCAGTGTGCTTAGGCAGTGAGCTCTAGTTGGCATGTTCCATTTTTGTTCTTTCTATTCTTCTAACAGAGAATACAATCTTGGGTTAGTCACCCCATGGTTTTTCCTTAACCAAGTTTTCCATGTCAAAATCTTGGTGTCTTGTGTGTTAATGTGTTTCTGCTCTTGATTTAATGCATTATGCTTCCATGATTGATTTATTGTTATGCTGCTGAATTACAAAGTGGATTTAAGTGTTTAATTGGAAGAAAGTTTTGGACAACTGATTCAATCCCCTTCTCAGTTCTCTATCTTGAATCCAACACTTACATCCCCTATCCTGCATATCTCCCCCATCACACCCGTATGATTCATGATTTAACATAAGTCCACCTATTCTCCATAATTACCATCCATAATCTACATCATAATCCACTATCCCCCATCCAACTCATCCAATAATCTACCAACATCCATGCACATGTCATTCACACTCGACATGGTCCATGTGTAATAAACATCCAAAATGGGATCCTATCACCTTACTATGGAAACAGATGCTCGAGTCCTAATCCCCCTCTTCTCTATCCATATACTTTTCCCTATCCAAATCCACCTATCCCATCTAAATAGAAAAATCAAAAAAATAAAAAAACCAAAATAGTAAAGAGAAATCATTCATCCAATGGTGAAAACCACTTTGGTGGCACCTTGGGAAAGTAGCATGATGAAAACCCATTTATGGGTGTCATGTGTAGATTGATTATCTATGTCTTACACTTGGGGGAAAGCTATCTTATCTATCCCCTCCTATCATTTCCATCCTATCATCCTTATCCATTATATCTACATATCTATCCCATCAAACCAACCCATCCTCTCCTCCAACTTTTGATCTTGATAAGGACAAGGGAAAACTGTTGAAAAATTCTTTAGACATCACTTGATATACCTAATCTTTTCTAACTAATCCTATCACACTATTATCATAATAAGCATTATCACACAAATTCCTAAGCATAATACCTAGAGTAGGGCATATTATTCCTATGCGATATAGCCCTTAGAGATTGTTAGAATCTGAAAAGATTATTAACCCAGAAAACTAGTGCAAAGAATAGATATCTAAACTATGAATGCAAATGATAGGAAATCAAAATATCAACATAGAGTTAGTCTCTAAGAGAGTAATGCAAATGCTAGAAGCAAAATAGCATTAAGAGGATGCAAAAGCAAAAGATGCAAAATACAAGCCAGGTAGCATGCTTATATAGACCAGGGAGAGGGAGGAGATGGCAACACTGACCAATGAGGAGCAACCATCTATTGGACTAAAGATAGCAAAGTATCTTCCCAAGATAGATAATGGATGCTCACATGTAGAAGGTGACACCTTGCAACCACTCACCTAATACGACATGCTTTATTAACCTAAGCGAGATTAATAGAAGTGTAGGAAAAACCTAGGAATATAGGGAAAAATAAATGACCCAACTAGGAAATAAAAACCTACACTAACACCCCCCCATAAGCAAAGATTAGGTTGATGTAGAAATGGGTCCCGACAAATCAAGCCTGATGAGGTACCCATGTACATAAAATTCCCCCCCAAAGAGAGAGAAAAGCCCCCCTAAAATAGAGAGAAAAGAGACCCCCCCCAAAGTAGAGAGAGTCAGGACTCTGAGTGAGAGGAAGAAGCCCCCCCAAAAGATGAAGGATCCCGCACCCCCAATAAAGCTCACAAATGAAGGAACTTGCTCTCAGTGAAGGGTTTGGTGAAGATATTAGCAACCTGCTCAGAAGTTGGATAGTAGCGAAGGTCGGTGACGTGGCCATGGATGAGCTCCCAGATGTAGTGCATGTGGACCTCTATGTGTTTGGTCCGCTGATGATGGATTGGATTCTGTGAGATCTGAATGGCACTCTGGTTGTCACAAAATATGACTGATGGCTGTCTGATCTGGATACCAAACTCAGTGAGAAGATTTTGAAGCCAAATGGCCTCAGTGGTGGTATTCACAGCCCCCTAATACTCGGCCTCAATAGAAGATAGAGCAATAGCAGACTGCTTCTTGCTCGACCAAAAAATAAGACCTGAACCAAGTGAGAAGTTGTAACCTGAAGTAGACTTGCGCTCCTAAGAATCACCTGCCCAATCTGAATCTATGTAGCCCACCAAGTCAAGCTCAATGCCCATTGCATAATGAATCCCAAAACTGCGAAAACCCTGAATGTAGTGAAGGATCCGCTTGGCTGCTTTCCAGTGTAGCTCATGAGGCTCTTGCATGAATCGAGAGACCATGCCTATAGCATAAGAAATGTTAGGTCTTGTATGAGTTAGATAAATGAGACTCCCAACAAGCTGTTGGTACAAAGTGCCATCAACAAGTGGAGAAGAACATTGAGCCTCAAGTTTGACTCCAGAAAGAAAGGGAGTCAGAGCAGGCTTACAGTTAGCCATATGAAACCTCGAGAGCAAATCTAGAGCATACTTGGACTATGTGATGGTGATCCTAGAAGAAGACTGAAAGATCTCAATCCTAAGAAAGTAATGCAACAAGCCCAAGTCAGTCATCAAAAACTTGTCATGAAGGGTAGTTTTGACAACCCTAATGGTGGATGAAGAACTCCCTGTGATCAGCAAGTCATCAACATACAGAACCAGCAATAGGAGTGAATCATCCTACTACAGAATGTAGACATTGGGATCAAAATGGCACTGAGTGAACCCAACTGATAGAAGGAAGGAGTCCATCTTGGCATACCAGGCTCGGGGAGCCTATTTGAGGCCATAGAGAGACTTTCAAAGATGACACACAAGTGAAGAATCCTGAATGAACCCCTGTGGCTGCTCCATGTAGATCTCCTCCCAAAGGTCACCGTGAAGAAAAACACTCTTCACATCCATCTGGTGTACTTCCCAACGATTAGCTGCAGCAATGGTAAGAACAAGTTAGATGGAATTCATTCAGGCAACTGGTGTAAAAGTCTCAGAGTAGTCAATCCCAGGAACCTGGGAGAATCCTTTGGTGACCAAGTGAGCCTTATGCTTGTCAACTGACCCATCTGGTACAAATTTTGTCTAATAGATCCACTTACATCGAACAAGTTTTCTTCCCTTAGGAAGAGGGACAAGATCCCAAGTGTGGTTCCTCATCAAGGAACTATACTCCTCCTGCATAGTTGTATCCCACTTAGGAATTCCAGAAGCCTCATGAAAAGACTATGGATCTGAGGTAGTAGCAATGAAGACATGTGGAGCATCCTGGAACTATGAACGAGTCTGCCTAGTGTGTGATGGATCCCCAACCCAATCACCTGCAAACTGCAATGTCTATCTAGCCCAAAGTGGACCGAAAGATGGAGAATCTGGAGGAGAATCATCAACCTCTGAATGATGACTAGGAGAGGAAGGAGGTGAGTCCTCTGAATCGCTCTCTGCATCGGAAGTGGAGGTAGAAGACTGCTCAGGTGAATCTGACTCATCAGAAGATCTATCATGTATCCCAAGTGACTCCAATGTCAGAGTAGAAGGCGTTGGAGAAGTGATAGAAAGTGAACTCGAAGAGCGCTCCTCAAACTGAACACTCCTCTCACTGAACAACTCATGTGTAGTAGGGTGGAGCAATCGATAACCCTTCACACCATCAAAATAACCTACAAATATGTAAGGTCTGCTTTGCGGATCCAAGGCCTTACATTTCTCTGTAGGAATGTGTGCCCATGCAAGAGAACCAAAAAGTTGAAAGTGCTTAACTGATGGTTTCCGACTGCTCCAAGCTTCAAAAGGAGTGATTCCCTTCAAGGCTCAATGAGGAACACGGTTCTGGATATAACAAGCACAGTTAATGGCCTCTGCCCAATACTGTGGTGCAAGAGATTTGGAGTGAATCATGCAGTTCACCATTTCCTTCAAGAACCTATTCGTCCATTCTGCAACACTGTTCTGCTGAGGATTGTATGGAACTGAATGCTGCAAATCAATCCCCTCTGAAGTGCAAAAGCTCTCAAACCGATGGTTGACATACTCACCACCATTGTCCAAAACTTTGATGGCTTTCCCAGATTGCTTCTCTACAAAAGTTTTGAAGTCCTGAAAATGATCAAGTACCTCTGACTTTTGTTTGAGAAAGTACACCCAAGTATATCGAGAAAAGTCATCAATGAATGTGAGGACATATCAAGCCCTGCTGAAAGAAGGATGCTGAAATGGACCAGCCAAATCACTGTGAACTAACTCTAGTATCTGTGAAGCTCTCCATGCCTTACCTTTGTCAAAATTTTCCTTAGGATGCTTACCAAGAATGTAACCTTGGCAAACACCACCTGAAAACTAAACTGAAGGCAACCCTGTGACCATGCTCTGTTGGTTGAGCTACTGCAAGTAGTGGAAGTTAAGATGGCCAAACCGCTCATGCCATAATCTACTCACATCATTAGAATGAGTGAGCAAAATAGTCAAAGGAGGATCAGGAACAAAGTGAGAAAATAGATAGAGCCGTGACTGATGATCTGCTCTCCCAACTGCAACTGTAGAATCACTGTGCAACTCACGAATCTCCACTGAATCAGGAGTGAACTCAACCCGCTTGTCTGAACCTATGTGAGTGATCTGGTATACCAATAGGAGATTAGTTGATAATGAGGGCACACAAAAAACATCATGGAATGTGCCATCCCCCACATCAATAGACCCTCTCCCACACACCTTAACAGGAGTGTCATCACCCATCAAAATAGAAGGCATAGTACATGGCTCCAAAGATGCAAGTTCTTCCTTAGATGAAGCCATGTGGTGCGAAGCACCTGAATCAAGAACCCAAGTGGATGGTGAAGAAGCAACTACAACAAGGGCCTTGCCCTTTCCTTTCCCCTTGTTGTTTTCTTTTTCCTTATTAGACCCCTCATTAGAACTCTGTTTGATAGACTCAGGAACACTGATATTATTCTTCTCAAGAATGTGTGTCAAGTGATCAATTTGTTTCTTCAGACATTTATGTTCATCATGATCGGGTCTTTTACAATAGGCACATTGGACCCTCTCTTTCTTAGGCTTGTCTCCCTTGGAAGATTGGGTCTCATTAGTTGCTTTTGAAGCAACCGATATCTGATCCTTCTTCTCCTTGCTATTCTTCTGTTTCTTATCCTTACTATTGTTGTTACTACTTTGTCCTTTTTGTTCTTGTGTGCCTTGGTTGGCAGCCAAGGCATGTGACTTAGAGGACTTAAGAGTGCCCATATGGATTAGCTTGTCTTGTTCCCAAGTGAGATTAACAGCAAAATCAACTAAAGATGGCATGGTGAATTGAGTACCAAGTGCACCCTTAGTAGCATAGAAGGTAGAAACAAACACGGAATATTTCAAACTTAGCTTAGAGAGAATACTAAGAATCAGTTGTTCATCTTTCTTTTCAATTCCACATTGTTTTAACTGTAGCCTTAGTGATTTCAATTTAGTGAAGAAATCCTGGATTGTGTTGAAATTGCCTGGACTTAAACTAATTAGTTCATTTTCCAACATATGACCCCTCATTGAATCTTGTGTGCCAAATAGTTTTTCTAGCTTTGTCTAGATTTTATTTGGTGTATTCAAAGACTCAATGTGAAACAAAAAATTAGGAGAAATAGATAAACACAATCTTCCATATGCCTCATCACATTTGTTAAACGACTTAGGCTTATCTTCATCTTTAGTAGGTTTAGTTTCAAGTCCCATAGTTATCCTATTTAGTCTAGCTTTCCTTAAGTGAATTGTCATGCGTGATTTCCACTCAAAGTAATTGTATGGAGTTAGGATGGGTAAATTTTTTTGATCCATGATGAAGAAATGCAGAGAAGAAGTGCTGAAAAGAAGAGAACCCAACCAAGACAACCCCCCCCCTTTTTCACTCAATCAAAGAACCCCCCAAGAAAATATGATTTGGCACTTTATATTAGTGTGTTTACAACTACCACTAGCAAGAAATACTAAGTGGTCTTGATTTCAATGCATTACAAAACCCTCATGAAGAGCATATGCTGAAAATAAAACTTTGGCATAATATCTAGAGAAATAAATAGCACCACTGCGATCTACTCAAAAAATTATGCACTTTCAAAAAAAGAATTGCCTCGATATGAGGTTGTATGTGAAAGTTATGATCCTTTGAAGTTCCCAAAATGAGAACTGTGCAATGTCACGACTGAGAATCTGTAATTTCTAAAAAATCTCGGCATCAAAATAAAAAAAAATTATACACTAGTGCATAGAGCATGAAAAAATAGACAAAATAAAAAAAAATTGTGAGAAAAGGAGTCCGTATGAGCAAGAATGGAGCATTTGAAAATTGCTTTCAAAACTGCAACTGCCAACGGAGAGGGGTCTTGATGTAGCTTTCTAAGCACATTTCTAAAAAATTATAGACTATATGCAAAAATGGAAAGATACCCAGATGGTTTTTCTATGTTGTAAACAAAACCCAGAAGGTATTTTTCTTGTTGATGTACAAAAGATGTTGATCCAGTGTAAACAGAACGCCTTTAGCTACAAAAAATGACCCCAGTAACCAAAAAATGACATGCAAAGGCTGAATCAGCTACCTAAGACAAGTAATGGCATGTTGGAACTTGCAATATTGATTGAAAACACCAAATATGCAAGCTGGTTCTCAGATTTGAGCTTGAAAACCCCGGTTCCGCAACTGTGTATGATGATCTCTGATTTCGGTGAAATGAAAGCCAAATCTGACTTTCTCAAGCCTTTTGGACGTGTTGGAATAGCCAGAAATGCTACCAGTATAACTAGAAATGCTGTAGTCACCCAGATTTCATAAAACACATGTTGAAACCCCAGAGATTAAAAAAGTTTCTATCAAACTTTTCTGATTCTCAAGATCATCTAAAGATGCAAGAGAAGAGCATACTGGATTTTTTGAAAAATTGCAATAAGATTAATTACCCCCCGCCCCCTGAATCTCTCAAATAAGAAAACTAAAATCTACTCTTGTACATAGAATAGCTCGGATACCATGTTAGAATCTAAAAAGATTATTAACCTAGAAAACTAGTGCAAAGAATAGATATATAAACTATGAATGCAAATGATACGAAATCAAAATAGAAGCACAGAGTTAGTCTCCAAGAGAGTAATGCAAATGCTAGAAGCAAAATAGCATTAAGAGGATGAAAAAGCAAAAGATGCAAAATACAAGCTAGGTAGCATGCTTATATAGACCAGGGAGAGGGAGGACATGGCAACACCGACCAATGAGGAGCAACCATCTATTAGACTAAAGATAGCAAAGTATCTTCCCAAGATAGCTAATGGAAGCTCACATGTAGGAAGGTGAGACCTCGCAACCACTCACATCATAAGACATGCTTTATTAACCTAAGCGAGATTAATAGAAGTGTAGGAAAAACCTAGGAATATAGGGAAAAATAAATGACCCAACTAGGAAAAAAAACCTACACTAACAGAGATCACTTCCTAAACCCCTCCATCCATTATGAATCTTCTATCCATCCCATCCATTATCACCAATCCTTTTATCCATCCATCCATTCCTACTTTCATTCTTGTCCTCTAAATCTAGTTTTCCCTTATCATTGGTATCTAGCAAAAAGGCTATCCAAATGCAGTCCAATGCAACAATCCCATAAATCAAAAAATCCAAGCAATAAAACCAAATGCAATCCATCCTTAATCCATGCCAACCTAGCCAATCATCCAAAAGCATCAAGTGGTTTTGTTCCCAACCTTGATGCAAACCTTATCAAATTAAATCATCATCATCAATCCAATCAATCAATTCTTTCTTAAGAATGTAATCCTATCTTAAGTATAGAAATCAAATCCAATCAACTCTTGCTTAAGAATGTAAGCCTATCTCAAGTATAGAGATCTATTTATCAATCCTAGTTTTGATTCGCATGGCCAACAACACTATCCTTATCAATCAATCAATCAATCATCAATTTTTAACTTGACAAGGGCAATAACCTTATTTGTTTTTGAATAATTTGTGCATTTTTTCTTGCTTTCTTGTGTCTGTTATCATTTTATTTGCATTTGTATTAGTCCTTGTAGCATACTATCACAACAACATCATGGTATTCCATATCATGGTGCCTATTGACATATGTTTGCTTGCGACCTTTATCTTTTTGCGTTAGTTCTTTATGCATGAGACACATCATTACCCTGATCCTTATACCTTGGTACATAATGTCTAGTGCTATATAAAACTATATGGTTGCTCACTTGATGCAGCATAACATATCATTCATCCATTTCATCCATCCCTTATCTTTTCTCCATCTCCTTAACTAATTTGTTTCATCCATTTCGAGAGCATATCCGTGTTCTTCTAACCTGTCTATGCTCTTAAGGGGGCATCCCATATCCCTTAACCATACATCCCATTCTAATCATCCATACCTTATCTTCATTGAAATGATGTTACTTCTCTTACTTGCAAGATCATCTCAAAGAGGGTCAAAATGTATAGACCTAAAATTGACCATCACCTAGACACCCCCTTGTTGATGCCACCTTATGTCACTTTGTGACACATTTATCCTATTTCCCAAATATATTAAATAAATTATATTTATTTAATTAATTTATCCCCCCACATCATCACCCTTCTCTAATAATTAATAAAATAATTTTATTATTATTTTATTAATTATTAAGAGTCACATGTCTAGCTAAAGTTAGTTAGCCAGATTCATTGAACCTGGACATTTGCACAAAAGTCAAACTAGCTTTTCATCTCAACCATCCATTTCACACTACATCTCCAAATCTCAACTATTCATATAAGGATATGCCCTATAAGCCTCCATCCTTTCCCTAATGTTGTCTCATCAAATCCTAACCATCCATTGCACCCCTTAATCTTATCCATCCATCCTATCATCCAAGTATCTATAAATAAACCATCATCTAATTTATTATCATATCAATGAACTTTCAAGTAAATTTATGCTACTAGTTTATTAAGCAATCAACATATAATTATCAAGAGCATAGTGATTGGAGCTTGGGTGCACTCCATTTCGCTCTATCTGAGAAGTAAGAAGGGTTTTAGGTGAAGATATTGAGTTCTATTGAATTATCTTCTCTATTATTTACATTAAATCATTTCTTGTCTTCACTTTGTATCAGTTTGTGCATGCTTTCTTGCTTTCCTTGTGTGTGTTATCATTATATATTGCATCTACATTGGTCCTTGCAACATACCTACCACAATGACACCATGGTATTTCATATCATGGTACCATCAGCATATGATTTCTTGTGACCTTCAATCTTTTATGCATGAGACACATTGTCACCATGGTCTTTATATCATGGTGTATAAAGTCAAGTGTTATATCAAACATAAGGTTTCTCACACCACTCAACATGACTCTCCTTTCCTCTCTCATTTTCATCACATCCCCTATCCTCATCTTTCTTTTCCATCCATTTCGAGAGCATACCCATGTCCTTCAAACCTTCCTATCCTCTCGAGGGGGCATCATCTCATCCTTTTGTATAAGCCCCACCCTTTTTCATCATTTTTCATCCTCCCTTATCCTAAAAATCTATATTTTATTTTTCTTAGAAACCACATTGCTTCTTTCGATCACAACATCATCTCAAAGAGGGGCAGAATGTAGACACTTAAAAATTACCCAAGTCTTGATTCCTTAAACCATCCACATTTGTCCCTAAACCATCTCAATTATCCTTAATATTGATCAATTATCCCCTATTCATCCTAATCACTAAATTATCCTAATTATTCCAATTATTAGGACCTGACTCCATCATTTATCCTAATTATTCCATAATTTTCCCTAAGTCCTAGTTCATTTTCCTAAGTCCTAGTCCCCTTCCTACACATGATTTAATTAATTTTATTAATTAAATCCCCCACATCACCAAAAAGTGAATAAAAGAATTAAAAAAATATTTTATTCCTAACCTCACATCTCATAACTATCTCCCATAAATCCAAAAATTAATTTAAAAATCCTTTTAATCTAACACCGTTCATCTCTTAACCACTTAACTACTTTAATCTATTGTTGATCACAAAGAATACTGAGAGGAGGGGTGAATTAGTATTCTGTAAAACTTCTCTTTCACACATTTATTAATCCATTTACCACATTCAATAACTTGAAAGAAAAACAAACATAAGAATAGCAACCATAAAGACAACACATAGATACTAGGATTTTTACGTGGAAAACCCAAAAAAAGAAAAACCATGGTAAGTGTTAGCTCACAATATATTATGATAACAATACCAAATTACATGAAGGATCACTACCTTAGGGCTCACTACCCAAGGACTCACTATCCAAAGAAGTGCTCACTGCAATAGGCTCACTGCCAAGAAAATAGAAGAGAAGATAGAAGAAGGATTGGCTCACTACCAAGAAATGACTTCTGCAAATGTATCTATAGAATGTTGAACTGCAGTTCCACTAACAACTCAGTATACAGACTCAAATGTCTTCATAATATTTGCCCTACTTTTTTGCTCTACTTCACATATGCTCTGCCCTTCTGCTTTTACTATCTTTTTCTAATCACAAAACTACCTTAGATCACACACACATTTAATTCACACTTTTCACACTTCTCCGTACCTCCAACACTGAAATCTATTGAGTATATATATCCGCAACAAGATTTATCTTACAATTAGGTTAGCAAGCCAAACATGAAATGTATATACAAATGTTATACCTTGTCAGCTTGGTCTTGTGCACAAACAACAATGTGGACCCAAACAAACATACAATAGTCTTCATATTGTTCGAGACCAATCATTCAACCACTTTGATTGTTCAAACAATATATCTTCACCGCATATAAATCTAACATGTTTGTCAGCTTATCCCTTAAGTACACACTTGACCAGTTCAATTGTCACATCATAACTTCCAATGTGGACCATATGAGACTCTAAAAATCATATCCAATATCCATTATAGCTCTCTTGCAATACTTTTAGAACTACAGAACATAGTGTTCAACTATAGACAAATGCAGATCTCTAAACTATCACTCAGTCATTGTGAAACATTGTTAGACTATAAGCCGATAAAGAACAACTTGTAGAAAGTGATCAAAGGAACTTCAAAATCTATAACTCTGGATTTAGGTAGTCATAATAAGTATCTTTGTTTCCTCAAAACTGCAAGACAAAATATCTGGTAGCTGAGGAATGTGGACCCTTTTACTTTGGTATTGTGCAATGTTCTTGTCTTAACTCTGTTCACCTAGACTTAGACATTTCACCATATGACTTCCGAAGTAAGTCAGAACTTGAACACTAGAACATGTGATCACCAAATATCTATAAACAACATACCTGAACCATATATAATGATCTTCAACTGCAGAGGCATACTGACCCTATCTCTATCACTTTGTAGCTTGTCCATACTTAGCCATTTCGACTAAGTTAGTCTTCCAGACCTTTACCAAACCTTGGTGCCATAACTGAAAACCCCTTTACTATGTTTTGTTGGCATCAATGACAACATACAACTTTCCATCAAAGTAGTGTCTCTTGACTATGTTGCCAACAATCTCCCCCTTTGGCATTGATGGTAACACTTAGTGAAAAGTGCTTATCTGCTCCCCCTTTCTATACACACTCTATTTTTCTTCTCCCCCTTAGGTGTTTGTCCATTTTTCACTAGTTTTCTTCTCCCCCTTTGACATCAATGGCAAAGGTGTATATACAAGAGTCAAAATTGTATCAAGACAACAAAAATTGTTATATTATGCCACATATGTACAAGTACAATCTTCAACTTAATTTGTTGTGGGTTGTAGGATGTCATTGAAAATGATCTTGATTTGAGCCAGCTCTCCATCCCAACTCTTCTTTTTATTGTCCAAAATTTGAATATGGCCATTTATTAGGAATACTAATTTCTCTAACTTTTGTATATCAGAGTGTGTGTCAATAAGTGCACTTACCTATAGTGCTTCTACTACAAGATTTGACATTGAGTCTAGTTTAGGACTTATTAGTCCTCTCAACTGACACTTTCTATTTTTCATTTGATGCCTCTTATTCATTAGATTACTTAATTTATTATGAATATTGATAACTTGAATCTCTTTGCTACTTACTGACTCAACTGCCAGATCAAATGACTAGAGATATTTGTCAGCTGTAGTTCTAGATCCTTGATCTTTTCTTCTAACTCCTTTGTGGCATCCAACCATGATAAACAAAATTTGTACAAATCACAAGATTCTTTAATGGCACTCTATATACCTTTTATTCCATTATTTAATAAAGTGTTATCATTGATCAACATGGTCTTCAACTTAGTTAGTCTATTCTCATCAAACTCTTTCCTTACTTTTGTTTCTACAGACTTTTCAAAAGACTCAAAATGAGTGCTGATTGATTTTATCATACCTTTAAGTTGATTAGTTGATGATAATGATGTATCTTTCTGGTATGCAGGCATCAACTTCTCTAACACATCAGATGCTACAACAATGATCTCATTGTCATGTATATGTGTTTTCAACATCTCTTCTTGAGCCTTAGCTTGCACAATTGATACCAGTTTAAGTTTTTGCAAAGGAGACATTGAAGCCAAGTTTATTGGTCCTTGCAAAAACTCAGGCTTACCCAAAACTTGTGTCTCTTTTTCCAAAAATTTCTTGGTAGAATCTACAGGATCCTATAATGTAGTAGTGTCTCTTGCCCTTTCATTAGACACTTCTTCTTCTTGATTCTGCTCCAGAGGTTCTAGATTCATATCCTCATATTGATCAATATTTTGATCCAGTGCAAGACTCTTCTCGACTGGTACCTATTCTTGATTATCAGCTTTGTTATGCCCATCAATCTTCTCCTTGTCTGTTTGGTCATCAGTTTGTTTTTCTGGATGAAGACTTGTCTCAATTTGGTCCTTGTCAGTTGTATCTAGACCATCAGTAGTAGGGGTTGTATCTTCTTCCTCCTTTAGCTCTTCATCATTTTTATCTAACCCTTGGTCCATGCTGACTTCCGGAGTAGCTGTGTCATCTCCAACACTCGTTTCTTCATTGTCATAGATGGTTGGGAGATGAAATTCCTTCAACACTATCAAAGTAACTTCTTTAGTCTCCTTGACTACTTTCTCAATGTCATCTGACGTGAGAGTGTTAATCCTCTTCTTTGTTTTAAACTCTTTGTTAAGCACTTTGGAGTTTTTGTCCTTATCTTTAGGGGTGATCTCCGAACATAACTTTATTAGTGTATGCTCTCTGAGTTCAATGTCCTTTTCCATAGAAGTTTCTTTCCTTGCAGACATTATACTACTTAGGCCATCTAGGAGATCAACACTTATCTCAATGAGAGCCTTATTGTATATGTTTAAGTATTCTATAATAGCAATCTCAATAATGTATTTGTCTACATCATTATAGTCATCATACAATTGGGCAATAAGTTTTAGATTGTCGTCAACTGTAATGGCCTTCAAGACTTCCTCCAAGCTTATTGTAGCTTGTTCTTTTATAGACTCTACTTTCTTTTGCTTCTTTCTTCCTTTACCTCTACCTGAGGACTTGCTTTGACTAGGGCTTCTACTAATTTAACCTTCATCTTTTTAATCTCTTCATTAGATTCTATTTCATCCTCATCAACTCATATACTTACATGCACTTTTTTTTCTTTTGTCTTCATTCTTTTGTGACTTGTTTTAGGGGCTTCCACACTTGCAGACAGTGTGGGATGGAGGCTAAAAATGTAGTTTCTGTAGAGGTAGAACCTCTAGTTCTTCTTTTTGTCAATGTTGGGTTCTCTAGTTTCTTCTTAGGCTCCTTCGGAGGCTCAATTGGTTCACTTTCCTTCTTTTCCTTTGTTGCCCTATCTGCTTGAGCCTTTGCTCTTGCTTCAGAGACTTGTTCTTTTGTGAATCCCTAACTTTGTGCATATTCTTTAGTTGTTTTTCTTGCCTTTTTTTGAATTTCAGGTATTCTCTGTTTAATATGGACTTTTGTTGACAGCTCCTCATAGGTCCCAAATCTTTCTTCTTTGGGGTCCTTGGGTTTGCTCAACATGTGTTGGGCATAATTGTCTAGTATTTTTCCATCTATTTCATACCCCATTGGCATAATCCAAACTGTCCTAGGCTCAACAGCCTCCATCATACATTGGTCTTTTGTGACAATGAAACATGTCATTTTTGTATCTGTCCACAATTCCTTTAGGGATCCTTTCCCTAGACTGCATAACTCTTTGAAAATTCTTGAAATAACACCATAGGGTTGTGGTTTGTTCCTCATGACTTCCTATGTTGCTTAGATGATCTCTAATTTGCACTATAACTGGTTGACTATTTAACCAGAACAAATTCTTCATACTTGGTAATCCATGCATGAAATAGAAGAATAAACACATGATCACCTTACCAAACTTGAAGGGGTATTTTTTATCCTTTGTCTTCATCAGGTTTTCCATTAATTGTTGTCATAGAAATTCACAGAGGTCATAGTCTGCATTCTCCTTAATCATCTAATAAGCAGTGTATATAGTAGTACTAGAGACAGAGTTCTCCTACTTGGTGAAATAGATCTTATATCCAATTACCATTGATGCAAACCTCACTAAATGATCTGCAATATCATTATTTGTTAATTCCCTCTTGTCAAATTGGGCTTCAGTTGTTTATGTCATAGTGTTATTCTTCACAGCTTTTAACAGGGGCATGTTATCGGTAGAGTTTAAACCTATCACAACCCTAATCACATCCTTGGAGATCTTAAATAGATTTTCGAGCCACATGAACTCATTGTGGATCCTTCTTAACACATACTAGACCCATTCATCCTCCACAAATGTAGGGAAGTCTTTGTACTGAATGAATTTCTTCACTTCCAAAGCTTTGTATTCTTCCTTGAACTCAAAATGCTCACCACTTAAATGTTTTAGATATAAATCTATGAATTTACTGTCACCATGTTCTTCTAGGGAAACATGAATGTAAGCCCTAACATCCTCTGCATGCATTACACCATATGGTATACCCAAAAATATACCCATTTGATTGACTTCTATTTATTTGAAGGGACGTTTCTTAAATTTTGGCCATGCTCACTCAGAGATATCAACAACTTGTGGGGTTCCCATTTTTGTAAAGATTTAAACAAATTCACAATAGGGTTTCAACTGGAAATACCTTTTTTTGTTGAGATAGGGTTTTCTTTACTTGAATCACTCTATGTCACTTTGAACCCCTGGACATCATTGAAATCGCTTGGAATTCACCTTCAGTTTCTCATAGACACTTGATAACTTGAATGCAAAGTGAATTGTATATCGAATGAGCTCCTTTTTAACCCTTGATATGAAAACCTAAGTCATCATAAATGCTTGTTCACAAAAAGCTATCAAAGTATTTTCTATAGAATACAGTTGATTACGATTGCTCTGCAATGCTCTATATTTGAACTTTTTCTACCATAATTTCTTCCAAAAGATCTTTCATATAAATCTTTTCATCATGTTTTCATGTTGGATCCCAACACTGACTATCTAGCTAGGGGATTTGGATTTTCAATATAGCTCCCCCAAGCTAGAGCTCCCAATTTACTTCCTAGAGGAAGTATCTGCACCAAAGGCTAGTGTGGATCCATCCCTAACCTCATTAACATCCTTCTTAATCCAGGCCTTGCTCATTTCCTTCTTGATTTCCACTGGATCAATCTTGCTCTTACCTTTATCTTCTCTCTACTCTATTTTCATCTTCTCTATAGGATAGTCTCTTTTCTCATTCTTGTATCTACATAATATTGCAACATGTCCAAACTTATTGCAATTGTAGCATACCACATTCCTCTGTCCCTAATTCCTTCTATTGATTGGATTCATTCTAGATTTGCATTGGTTAGCCATATGCCCAAATCTATTGCATGCAAAGCATTTTCCATTGAAGGATTGAGTATTCCTTGCATTGCTAAAATTGTTCCTTACCAAACTTTTACATTCATTTGATTTGTGACCAATTTTCTTGTAGTTGAAACATTGACCAGAGAACGATGGAACATTTTGATTTATTCTACTCCTACACTGATTAGCCTTATGACCAAACTTATTGCAATTAAAACAATAGCCATTGAAAGATGGGTACCTTTGAGCATTTGGCTGCCTGATCGAAGGTCTTCTAGGTCTTCTATGATTCTAGAGTTGGTTGCCTTTGTTTTTCTTCATCTTAATATTTGCTTAACCCAACTTAGAAATTTCTCCTTTTTCAAATCCCAAGCCTTGCTTGTCATCTGAACTCTTCTAACTTTCAATCAACTCCTCAAGCTTTACAGAGCTTATTTTGAATTTTTCTTTATAGCTATTAGCTACTTCTAGATCATATTTGAGAAGTAACAAATCTTTTCCCAATTTTTCACATTCCTCAAACTTATCTTTCAACATTTGATTCAAATGTTCCTCATCTTTTTCTTTTTCTTCAACCAACCTTGATAAATTATTTAGGGTTTCATTTGCATCAATCAACTATTCACTTAGCTCTCTATTCCTATCCTTTGATCTATTAAGTTGCTCTCTTAGCTTTAGAATCCATTCATTTGCTTCTTTGACATTTTCCTTCAAATCCTGGATCTCTGCTTCATACTTATCAAGATCCTCAAGAGCTATTTTTAATTCTTGATCAATTGTGACACTACTTGGAGTACGATACCTTCTAGCTACCATGAGTATTCTTTCCCAGATCTTCCTCAAGCTATTAGACTTCTTCCAAGGAACCTTGCTCTAATACCAATTGTTGATCATAAAGAATACTGAGAGGGGGGTTGAACTAGTATTCTGTAAAACTTCTCTTTCACACATTTATTAATCCATTTACCACATTCAATAACTTGAAAGAAAAACAAACATAAGAACAGTAACCATAAAGACATAACACATAGACACCAAGACTTTTACGTGGAAAACCCAAAAAGCGAAAAACCACAGTGAGTGTTAGCTCATGGTATATTATGATAACAATACCAAATTGCATGAAGGCTCACGGCCTTAGGGCTCACTACCCAAGGACTCACTATCCAAAGAAGTTCTCACTACAATAGGTTCACTACCAAGAAAATAGAAAAGAAGATAGAAGAAGGATTGGCTCACTACCAAGAGATGACTGTTGCAAATGCATCTACAGAATGTTGAAGTGTAGTTCCATTAAAAAATTAGTATATAGACTCAAATGTATTCATAATGTCTACCCTACTTTTCTACTCTACTTCACATATGCTCTGCCCTTCTACTTCTACTATCTTTTTCTGATCACAAAACCGCCTTAGATCACACACATTTAATTCACACTTTTCACACTTCTCTGTACCTCCAACACTGAAATCCATCGAGTATATATATCCACAACAAGATTTATCTCACAATTAGGCTGGAAAGCCAAACATGAAACATGTATACAAATGTTGTAACTTATAAATAGAAATTATCTATAGAAAGTATAACCTTTTTGAGGTATGTATGTCTCTGTGGAGCTAAAAGATGTAAAGGATAAGTTTAATTCTTGTAAATTCATCATCCCTTTTCCTAATTAGAATGGAGATTTTTTGTTTTATAAGTTATTTATTCACAATGCTTTTCATGGTACAAAGGATCATGCCTTCACTAGTTGAACACTAAATCCTCTACTTGTACATATGTGAATGTGTCAATTATCTACATATTTAGGGTCTATAGCTACAAGTTTATGTGAAGTCATCACACATGAGTTAATTATAGTAAAATAAACTTATTCTTTGTGCCAATTAGACTTGGCTTTTCTTTGTAGTATATATTGTCAATGATCTTTGTTATCTTGAAGACCCTTATAAGGATTACCCTCCTAAGTCTTGTAGAACTCAAAGTGTAGAAAATTGGGTCTAGTCTTGTTAGTTCACTCTTTCTTGTCCTTGGTTTAGTCATAGGGTTGTCACTTCACTTGGATCAACTTGAACCCTAGTCTAGGTAATGTGTCATCTCTTAGAACTAAGGGTAGCAATAAAAGACACCAACAGACTAGTGACTTTTCTATGGAAAATTCAAATCTAGCCTTATCCTGAGTTGTGATAAATTGATGACTTTACTAGCAAAGTAGACCCCCAAAAAAACAACTTTGGTGATCCTATTGGTTCCAAGAATTTCCTCATTCTATGAGGTGGAAACTATGCATTAACAAAGTGTGATTATCTTTAGTTAGTTTATTGTACACTTCTAGTCCTTATTTCTTTGAAGACCTGGTACAAACTTAAGATGGATGGAAGAATATCCTTGTATAAAAATGATCTAGAGATGAAGCTGACTACTAAAGTGGACCAAAGAGGATGAACAACATGGAAACCTAAAGATATTGGTAAGTCTCTTGTCTCTCATTTTGGTAAAATAGAAGAAAATGTAGCTAATAGAAAAATACCAGATAGGCCATCTGGCTATCACAATGATAGATCAATGTCAAAGGTTTTAAAATTAGGAGGGGGAATGAAAAGCTTGGTCCCCGCTATCAAAAGTTGGTAGATGACCATATTAAGCGAAAGGAAGAAAACATTCACATAGATAATGAATTCAAAGTAGAACCCATGAAAGTCAAAGTGATTTCTATGATGGGTCTTTTATGTTGTAAAATGCTCCCCTAGGATTTTTTACCTCCTAGTTTAGCTCCTAGGTCCCTTGATTTAATCATGCATGTGTAAAACTTGTCCTAGAGCAAATTCTCCAAAAACCCATGTAAATGGGGCTTAAGGGTCCACTTTAATGTTGAATCATGACTAAAAATAGCCCTCTAGACTTGGGCGCTCACGCCCTTGTCTAGACCTATTTTTCTAGGACCTAAATTAAAATGTGTCAGTTTATGACCATTAAAAGGTTTCCCTTTGTCATCCTTTTCAATTTGAATTACAAATGTTAGTGAGAATACATATATAAAAATGTTTAGGACTTCATTTTACTCCTATTTGATTAAGGCAAACTTATGATTATCAAGCAAAGAACATTCAAGGCATTCATTGTGTTGCAGAGCATAATTATGTTGTGTTTGTATGTGTTTGATGCAGATTTGGCTCCATCAACTCATTTCCTCATTATTTGAAGGCACTTCATCTCCATGATGATTTTTACCTCTAAGGTGATATCTATTTTGTGTTTCAATCAATCTATCTTATCATTTGATTTTGCCTCTTTCCACCAAGGACATGCATTCTATCTAACAATGGTGTTGGAAGGATTGAATGCCATTTCAGGGCTTGATTGAGGTAAGCTCCTAAACACCACAACCCCCAACCCCTCTCTTGTGATTATAAGTTACAGGTGTAGGATCTTATGGAGTGGAGTTGTAGGAGATCAGAGTAGAACATAAAGATTTGGGATTTAAAGAAAAGAGTAGAGAATATTCCTTTCTAGACTAGGGTACCTACCCCAATGTTCTTCATTTGGAATTTCACAGAAACTCTAAAGCAGGTTGCAGTCTGATACAGATCATTGCTCCAGATTCACAGAAAATTTGCCCTATTAGACTCGGGTGCCTACCCCCTTGTCCCTGAAGTTTCCACTTTCCAAAATCTAAATCTTGGTATGTTTCTAATATGTATTTAGTGCCTTCCTATGCGATCATTTGTTGTATCTTGTCCATCTGTATCTAGAATCATATAATTAGGGTTTAAGGCTTAATCAAATTAGGATTTAACAAATTCATTAATACATTCCAACTTTCCTTATCATCTCAAAGTGACACCAAACCTATAGCTGAGTCCTCTTGCAACAGAACTGACTTAACCCAGTTTATGTCCTTGAATGGTATATGTGAAATGAGGGTTTGATTGAAGCTATAGATTAAACAACACCAACAACCACATCATTCCCACTTTTCATATTTACCAAGGTCTTTTACACCACCTACTCCCAAATTGAATGCTACTCATTTAAGTAGGGAAAAGTGGTTGGTATATTTCATGCAAGAAACTGACCAAGCATATGAGAATGCCCAAACTAGAATAAAAGTAAACCATCAAAGTCAAGGGAGTGATCTAGATCAAGAAATATTTGAAATGAAAGCATCCTTAAGGAGACTTAAGGTTTAAAGAAGAAACCCAGACAATATTCAACAAAGGATTGATAATTTGAGAAATATTGATCAAGAACCTAGAAGAAGAATTTAAAATCATGTTACTAGAAGAAAGTTGCATAGAGATCTTAGAAATAATAGAAGGCCACATCCTGTGAGACCTCCTCTAATTTTGGATACATATAGGCAACTAAATTTCCAAGGAATACCTGGGTATCCCATTCTAGGTGAAGTAAGGGCAAAGCTTCCTAAATTTCAAGGGAACAATGCTATATCAAGATAATATCATCTAAGAGCTTTCAAAAATCTTATTGATGACTATGAGATTGAGGATGGAGACATATTGATGATGTTGTTTGTTCAATCTCTAGATGATATTGCTAGGGAATGGTTCAAGATTCTCTATAATGATAGCATTGAATCACGGGTTGAGTTTTAGAGGATTTTTAGGGAACAATATGGTGACAAGATAGACCCTAGGTTTATTATCAATGAGTTCATAAATATTGTTAAGGATTCAAATGAGTCTATATCTGATTTTAATACTAGATTTTGATTTTTTGGGGGGAGCTGGCTTTGAGAAAAAACTAAGGTTTCTTGTAATCCTCCATTATTTTCTCTTGGAGCCTTCTCGCTTTCCCTGTCCTAGTTCAAGGTTACATTGATTGCTTTTCCCTGGCTCTTGTAGGCTAGCCTAATTATTTTTTGTGTTAATAGGTCTTGTTCATGATGATTGTTAGTCATAACAACATGCATAAAAATTTTCACAACAAACCTTTATTATCTTGTAAAGCATGATCAATTTGAGATAAATTGATGACTCCAAGGCTCCATTAATCAGGTCATGATCATCTGACATTACTCAGAGGTTGATGTGACATGTTGTTTTCCATTTCAAGGGGTCTTACACTATTTGAAAGATTGATTGCATACTCGCTCTCTGTAAATTCGCTTCACAAATGATCTTATTTCTACTACGCTCACAAATTACGATGATATTTATAAGTTTGATCAATTCTTCTAAGCATCTACTTTTAGGAACTTGAATATACTTATGCACTTTGTATTCATTCAAATGATGTGCTTACAAGTGGATCTTCATATGTTTATCATGAATATACTTTTGTATTTGCATGATATTTATCAATTTGACATGCTTTCACTTGAAATATACTTTGTAATATTTTCAATTATTTACGAGATATAGGCATATTTTATGTTCATTTAGTCTAGATTGTATGTTATTTGCAATTATGGAGGTGATTTGTAATGAAATTTAAATAAATTTAAAGAAATACTTCTAGTTTTGGTGAAACTTTAGCTATTGAGTCACATACATTCTAGATACAGTCATAAAGAGAAGAAATTAAACCATAGTTCACTAGGTTGTTCCATGGCTAGGTATGATCGATGCTGACTTCAAAGGAATGAGGAATGAAAACAACATATGTAGACTGAAAAGAACTCCAAGGGAGAGCTAATCAATGCATATATTCAGATCTCATTCAATGATTACTCAAGATTTACAATAATTTGTAATCAAATAGCTTCTCTATCATTAATTATTCAAAAACATGTACATTCACAATAGCCTTGAAATTAGTCCTAAATTCTTCAGCAATCAAAATTGCAATTAAGTTTCTAATGTCTAAAAGAGTGTACTCCTTCTCCTTTTATAGAATAAGGAAAGGAGGTAGTTACAAATGACCAATGGTCAATATTCATCAATTCATATCAATGGCCAACAATTTTTCATTGACTTAGTCAACATCTTCATTCGTAGCACAAGTTGCCAACTAGCAACTATCTAATAGAATTTACTGCTTATAAGTAGCCTATGCATATATTTAACTGATGATGCATCTATACTTACTCTTTATCTCCTTCTTTTTCTTCACTTTCTTCTTCTTCTTCACTCTTTTCATTATCACTATCACTTTGATGGAGATCATCTCTTATATGCACCTTTAATGTTGCCCTGATGGACTCATACAATTGTACAACTCTATCAATCTCCCCTCCATCTTGGACCTTGGATTTCACTATTGCATGCTTATGGGAATGGAATTTAGCCTAGAGGGCTTCCATCTTGCTTTTCCTACTACTTAGTGTCTCATTATAAGTTTCTACCCTAACCTTTATTCTCATGACCTTGTTCATCACTTCCTTTGTCAAATGGTTCAAGGGGTCCTCTGCAACTTGCTTGAAATTATCATGGAAGGTCTTAACAGCAAAATCTACATCTTGATTTTCAATCTTCCCTTCTATGTGTCGTTCCAAAGCCTCTAGGGTCTCTGCCCCATGTGCCATTAGGTTATGCATTTTGACACTTATATCCCTAAGATTTCCGCTACATCTCTTCGATACATCACATTCAAATCATGTATCTTCATACAAGATACTCAACAGCTGGGAGGTGTTATTATCCAATATATTGTTACTTATCAATATTTGTGTGTCAATCCTCTTCATTTCACCTAGTGCATCTAGATGTTTTTCTAGCTTAAATGACCTCATGACTATCTCATTTTGCAGTTTGTCTACCTTTCTTTTCAATGTACTTAAAGCATTCAACCTCTCCAAAGAGGTTTTCACTACATCCTCTACTTCAAAAATGGATGATAGCATCCACTTCTCCATTACCTACACCTTTTGTCTCATCAGGTTCAATTTGGTAACCTCATCTTGTGATATAATGGATAATGGGGTGGTAGGATCAGCAAGTGCATGATTAGGGTTAATTAACCCTTTAATAAAAGAATGTAGTTAAGCAATGTGCTCTTTATACTTCTTATTTTTTTCTTTGTCTCTCTTGACCATTTGTGTTAGAGAGTCAATGATGTTCTTTTCCTCTTGACCTTCTTGGTCCTCATTCACAAAACCTAGTTCTCCATTAGTGATCTAAAAATCCTCAAGGCCTATCTTGCCTTTCTCCTTCTCTACTGTAGGCAAGGCTACTGGTGCAGTTCTCCTACCTATAGTAGGGTCCCTTTTGATTGTTGAAGTTAGCCTAGCCTTTCTTCCCAGCTTCATCATGCCTCGAGCAAATAATGTAGACACATACAAATCTTGTATGTCCTCTACCTGTTGGAGATGCATCTCTCATTGTAACCAATGAGGTACATCACCCTTAGGCTCCTAATGATCACCCCCAATATTTTTGATGTCCTGTACTTTTGTGTTAAATTCTACCCTTGGTGGTGATGGTTCTTTCCTAATTTCTTCCTCATGTACCTTATCATGAGGGGGATCTTGCTAGGGTTCCTCCTGTTGAGGGACTTCCTTTTGTTGAGGAGGCTCTTGTGAAGTATTAACATTTTGATCTTGTGCCTCCTTTTGTAAGATCTCTTCTAGAACTTCTTTAGCTTTCTCATTTTGTTCATCTTGTGACACACTGGTCTCTTGAGAAGCTTGTGTGTTTTGACCTTGGGGATCATCTTGATCACCTTTGGCCACGTTTTCTATCTCTATCTGTGTATCATCACCCTGTGAGAAACCTTGCTCCTTACCTTTAGATATATCAACTTCTTCTGTATTAACTTCTTTCTTGGCTGATTTTTCCTCTAATGCTGGGTTACTGTCTTGATCACCCCTAGTAGTAGGTGGTGATGGGCCACTTTGGTCTTGACCAGCATTCTTGTCTGGCATGTCCGGATCAACCCCACTCTGAATTTGTGCTTCTGATTGTTCTGGTACTATGGGTGCCTTATTTTAGTCCTTGGCTTAATTGGTATGCCTTGTATCCTCAGCCCTTTTAGGCTTTGAAGGTGGATCACTGTCCTTATTTGGGCTGACATCACCCCTGTATGTTAGGTCTATTGATGTAGGACTAGTAACCTGATTAACCAAATTGTCTAACCCAATCTACTGGCTACTCTCTTAGGACTATCCTATTTTGTTTCAATCATTTTCTTTTCTTCTTGTAATGTCCTCTTCTAGGCCAATGGGGTCCCATGAGGAGTCATCTTAGTATTGGAAACCAAGGTTTCCATGCACTGGGCAGTCACATCTTGGACTACCTCATCATCTGATAGTTCCACAGTATCATCTAGAGGAAAAGGAGACTCTTTGCTATCCATATGCAATTCCTTTTCTTTATGTTCCTCAGCCTTCTCAGCCTTAAACTGAATTATATCAGGAATGGGGACCTCGTGCTATAGCTCTCTCCTGAAGGTCGCACCACCCATACCCATTAACATGATGCAATTAGTGCTAACATCTCCCCTCATGCCTGATCTTTGCTTCTTGGGTGGTGGTGTTTGGAGCACCTTCTTTCTTTTTGTTGGTGTTTTCCCAGACTGGATGCTTATTCCCAGATTTCCCTACAAGGTAGCCATCAATGATCAACAGGATCTCTGGGCCAGGGGCCAACAGTGTAGGAGATAGACTCTATATTTTATCTCCTCTTCTTCTTCAGGCTCTGCAAAACCTAGGGGGGTATTCCCTACTCAACATCCATGAGGATATACATACAAAGGCTGGGATGCTGACAGAAAGCAGATAAGTCCTCCTGTAAGTAGACCAAAACTAAAAGATAAGAGCAAAGGGGCTAGCTTTGGGCCTATTTGCAGTTGTAGACAGAGGACTGAGGATCCTAAAACTAATTCTAATGTCCTAAAGGTTGTTTTAGAATTTGGTTTTGACTTTAAGTTTGGATGCAAAGCTGGACATGGTTGTAACATAAACACAAAGCAAGATTGGTGCCTGTCCAGGGCCTGGAGTCAGTAGACATACACCTGTGAATGATCAGCATGAATAGCTAAAACTGGATTTCAGGGGGACAGATGTGATACCTGCCTTACAGATATCTCCCAATACAAAGTGTTAAACTATCTATACTTATGGCATCCCTACTGCAGTGTATCCTTCCCAATGTTCAATCTGAGAACAAATTAATCTACCCTTTGAGTAGAAGTTAAGAGATCAAACATTCAACATAGGAATTTTATGTTCTAGAGTTTTAAACATTCCTTAAATATTCAGACTCAAAAGAAAGATACATACAATAATGGAGACAGAATTAACAAAACACATGCTAACATAGCATTTCTCATATAGAATTAACCGTGAAATTAGTGGATTCATGCAAAGCATACAACAGGAGATACATAAACTCACAAGTTTTTATGGACAGAGCAGCCAAAACCAACTATATTGTATCACAGAGCCAAAATGTTCAACTTTCAACAACCCAAAAATGAGTAACACTTCTGCTTAAAACAGCCAGAAGCTATACTCACAGGAATTAATTACATGATGGACATAAAAAAATGTCAGATACAGTCCTCAGAAGGAATGGCGCTCAGAAAATATTAATGCGGCAGACAAAGGGGGGGCCTCGAGCCATGCGCCACCATCTGAAAGTCTTCATCCCCGATCAGGCAACTTCACCGTTTGTACCGTCACCCATACCCCTGCACTGTCGCCATTGATGGCTCAACTACCCGCAACCACCAGGAAAAACACCGCAGCGTTCAAAAAGAAATTCCTGCCAAAACATGCTTCGCTCAAAGGTTGAAAATATGTAGGAAAATAATCCCACATGCATGGTGAGGAGATCACATCAGTAGTTCATAAACATGGTCGCACACATGATAGGTGTCGAGTGTTTTGCCATGCTCGACACACAACCCTTCGCCAAATACCCATTGCTATGACACAAACCATCAGCCAACTCCATAATTCTCCTGCCGACCTTACTAGTCTCACCGATGCAAAACTACATCACATTCCTTGTCTATCGGTGAGACCAAAACCATCGGCGAGCAACAAAATACCTACGCCGATGCTAAAGGTTACGCCGATGGCCATCCAAAACATCGTCAAGTCATTCCCTCAGCGAGACACTTACCCATCGGAGCAACAAGAAACTCCTTGGCCGATAACACTGCTCACGCCGATGCCAGCTGCTGTCGCCAAGACAATCCTCCCTGTCACCCTGATACTAGCTCCACAAATCTCCTCGTCGCCGAGACAAAGACCATCGGAGCAACAAAAAGCTCTTTCGCCGATCACAATAGTCTGGCCGATGGTCAAACAAAACACACCCTTAGTCGGTGAGACCCATGCCAATGACACCTCATTGGCCAAACATTACATATCGGCTGAACAGAAATGAAGCCCGTCGATGAACAACATCATACCGATGAACACAAACATACCTCAAATTACCATCAGCTAGACATACATCGTCGGAACAACAGAAAAAAGATGGGCCGATGCTTCATGTCACATTGATGAAGGGATAAAACACACTCCGTCGGGGAGACCCACTGCATCGGTGGAACTGAAAAAACTCCAACCGATAGGCCAAGCTCACGCCGATGAAGAGGAAAACCTAGGGTTTGAATGAAGAAACCCTCCACACGCTAGCTCAATCTCCAGGCCAAAATGAGCACTAACACTTTTCTTTCTTGTTATTAATAGGTCATCATCCCTAGGCTCTTTGTTTAATTGTTCTCCTTCTAAGGGATCACCCTCTTCTAAATCATCTTGTAGAGCTGGAGCCTCTACTCGCATCTCTGTACTTTTAGTAACAAGCCTCAATATCCTCTTACTCTTTGGTTTGTCAAGGGGTGGCACTGATGTGGACACATGGGTTGATGTGGATGCCCCATCACCTTTTGATTTAAGCCTCTTGATGATCACCCCTCCCTATTCATCTTCCACCTTCTTTCCCTTGGATGGTTGCTTTTGTTTTTTAGTGGGTAATCTCTCTCCATTAGATTTTCTCTTCTCATTAAGAAAATCATCATATTCTTCATCTGATAATTCCTGTCTCTTCTTCTTTTTATCAACTGTGAGGGTCATGCCCCTCTTCTTGAATTTTAAAATCTCTACATCTACCCAACTTTGGGTTAGTTGAATCACCCCTTGCATTATTTGTTCTAAGGAGGTATCCTCCTGTTGTGTCAGATTAGGGGATGAAATGGTGTAATTATACACCTTTTTGTCTTCATATTCATTGGACATTATCTTTCCATCATCATTATGTAGCTGTACGGGCATTGGGATGCAATCAAAGGTCCTAATTTGATTTAAGGTGAGCCTTTGATATTTTCTTCTTCTCACCTCTACCTCATCATCACAATCACTCCAAAAGTCTTCCAGATGCTTTTGATGTATCTATTTTCAAAAATAATTTTTGCATCCTGCCATAAGGATCATATGACCTGGCAATAGGGAATGGCTGTAAGTATATGAGTTTCAACCCTCCAATAGCATGCTTGATGCTCTATGAGTTTGGGCATAAATACCATCCTATGTATACTAGGAATAAAATAGGAGGGATCTTCTTCTGTTCTTTATAGGCTTCAACTAAAGTTGACACCTGTCTAACAAATTCCATCAAGATGACCCTATCAGTGGGGTATCTTGGCAACATGAGGGGCTATCCCTCAAAACCTTCAATTCTTATGTATGAAAAAGTGGAGAATTGGATAAACTAGGCTCCATACTTGTAAATCACCTCTTGAGCTTCCATGCTCAATCTCTTGGTTCGGTCCTCCTCCATTGTTCTAACCAGATGCATTGAAAATGCATCATTTACCTATTTGTAATCTTGGAGGTATACTTTCCTCTACAATTGGGGATAGTGATCCCATATATGCACATCACTAGTGCTGCTTCCCAACTTGCCTACTATTTGTAGGACATCAAATGTTCCTCAAAAAGCACAAGAATACACAACATAAGAGGTCATGTAAGATATGCATGTCTTACCTCCTAGCTTCCTCATCCCTTCATCTAGGCAATCACTGATGATTTTGGCCCATAGAGGCTTGGTATCCAAGTACAATACCATCTGGATGATCCCAAACATCCAATTCTCAAAGTTACCAGCATGAGGTTTGCCAGTCATCCTCCCAATAGGGCAATTATATATTGATACTCATCATCAAAATCAACTTGTATAGATACACTGGCAATTTGGCCAAGACTGTGTAGGTGCTATTCTTTGCCCTCCACTAGTATATTCTCTTCCTGGCATCTTTCTTATTGTTGTTGTACTCTTTCTCTAGTTTGTTGAGGTCCACACTTACTACCTTGTTTCCCACTGGTACATTGAAGGTGGTAGTGAGGCCCTTGACTGAAAAGTTAGCATATACCCTGCCATATTTCTCTACCCTCCTAGTTTCTGGGTTATAATTTCTGGCACATTCAACTACCAACTCTATGGCATCCATGACATATGGAGACCCTACTACGTGCCACATACCAGTCATTAATATCCTCTCTAGTATAGGATTGTTGGTATCATCATCTAATTTCCTTGACCATACATCTAAATCTATTTGTCCTTGGTGTGTATCACTGATGACACCATATCTGAATTCCACCCCTTTTGGTCGTAGGAACATAGGCTTCAAGAACTCAGCCTTAGATCTATTCTTCCTAATTTCTACCATTGACTCTTGTAATAGACATATGCAGGTCTTACCCTATGATGCTTGTACAAACATTCAATAATATCATGCATCTCTTAGTAACTATTCATCATTTTAACAATTTTATGCATCATCATGCAAATTAACCTAGTAAATAAAAATTTTACTTGGTTATTGTAGAAAATGACAATAGAGAGGATTTTAAATTACTTACCTGATGTCACTTTCCTCTCTAAATTATATGACTGATAATAGGAAACATTGTAAATGTGCGGGGTCACCCGCTCTGTTCCGTTACGCCGAAGATCACGATCTACTAGCAGGTGACTAATAAGGGTTTGACTTTCATAGCTCTGTAATTCTTGATTAATCACAAGGTAAATGAAAATAACCTTCAAATTTTACTTTTAAATGGATCACTATGACAAATTAGGGCATAGTGTCCTGTTCTGATCTGATCCATCGATCATTTTCATGGAGTTCAATAGATGCCGCCAATTGTTTGATTTGTATTTGAAATTGGTGGGGCTTCATCTACCACTTTAATTGCATTGAATGCCAGGGGGTGATCTTTAAAAGATTAGGGATATTTGAAAATATGACTCCCAATGGATAATATGACCCCCCATCATGCGCAGGATAATTATTTACTAAAGATCAGGGTGATATAGTCAACCTTTGACCAAAAAGCTAGATCGGGTCATGAAATTAAGATTGTGGATACTTCAAAATGTGACCCCCTCTGGGGCTAGATCATGATTACATCATCATTCCATCCACGCTCTTTAGTTATCAAGTTTTGGTGACATCATCATCATGTTGAGAAATATGATGGATATTAGATATATGACCCTCCATGGGTTGAGTGAGATTATGACATCATCCTCAGGATGATTTCTTTCATTTATCATAACTAAATGATGTCATGTTCTATTTGCATTGGGTGATATTTGGTAAGATGACTGATATTAGGAAATATGACCCCCCGCGAATACATGAGGTTATTGACAGGTAGATACCAGCTCTTATTTAATTTTGACATTTGTGTATCGGGTACCTAACAGGTATCGGGTGATTTTCTAAGTCCGGGTGATCTTAGCGAATATGACTGATGTCAGAAATATGACCCCCTTAAGGGAAATATTAGGGTTGACCAAACTTTGACTCAACATAGCTTTTTACCCTTGGACAATATTAGGGTGATCCAAAAGGCAAACCTACTTGGAATTTTGTACTCTTTCCACCTATGAGGTTTATAATAGCAAATGTTGACTTTGGCAACTAACCTCATCTTGAGATGCATCTCATCTTAGCAAAGGTGACTTACATGACTAATTTTACCAAACAGCCCAAAGTAAGAAAACAAGCAAGCAAAAGTAAAAAGAAAAGTTGGGTCCCTATTTTGTTAAGGCAAAATGGGGCATGTTGTGTAACCACACAACAACTTGCCACCAAAGAAAACAATGAAATTCAAATGATTCAAGTTATGTGATCACATTCTAACATAGCATTTTAACTCTTTCTAAGCATAAGTATTATGACCTTTCTGAATGATATAATGTTCATCATTGCAACAATGCTAGCAATAGATCAAGTGTGTGCAAATGATTAATTATCCTCATCTTGAAAGTAAGTTGAAAACATGAGTAACTAGTGTTAAGCTACATATTTTGGGATCATCCCTCATAGCCAACTAGGATAGAGCCTTGCTGCTAGCAGGCATCCATAGCCCCAACAAGGTTATCTATACAATCCCCCTAAGTAGAGCCCCACTGCCAAAAGATGTCTATAGCCCCGGTAGAGTTACTTAGATGGCCTAATTTTATTCCTTTTGAATTTTCAATATTCATCTCTTTTGTTCATATGATATCATCATGTAAGCTCAATATGCAAGGTGTGGTCACTTGCTGATTTAGGTTGGAGATTGTATTGGTAGCAAGGAAGTCCCTTTAGATTTTTCACTTAACACCTATACTTATGTTTTCCAAAAACCCAAGGGTGTTAGGTGAGTCATTGTGAAAATTTGTTAGTTGTCGTTGCACCAAAAGATTGACCTGTTAATGCTCGATACAACCACTTGACTTAACAAGCACGGGAGGCAGTTAAGCCCTTGTCACAAACCATCGTAGCACAGCGCTGAACAAGAAGACCAAGGGTCACACCTTGCAACAACCCCCCCAGTGCAAGCGCAGGGTTTGGACCCGTGACCTCGACTTTGATACCAACTGTTAGTTGCCGTTGTACCAAAAGATCAACCTGTTAATACCCGATACAACCACTTGACTTAACAAGCAGGGGAGGCGGTTAAGCCCTTGTCACAAACCACCGCAGCGCAGCGCTAAACAAGAAGACCAAGGGTCACACCTTGCAACAAAATCTCCTTAATAAAGAAAAGGCACCCTAATGAAAAGGATATCATAGACCTGATCAAAGATACTCCTTAAAATAAGTCATAACCTATATTTGAATTTGTTCTCATCACTTGAATCCTAACAATTTGATTGGTTCTTCGGTTGATAAGCAGCATCATCTTAACTAACCAAAACAAAACTCAACAAAACAAACAAACAAACAAACACACAAACAAAACAAAACTGTACAAACAACTATACAATATGCACATTATGATACAAATGACTTACATGACCTTGTTTCAGGCTTGGAAGTAATGTTTAAGGAACTGTCCATTAACTAGTAATGGGACATCTCACCAGTTAGAGTCTTAAGTCTGTAGGTACTATCTCCTAGTATCTCTGAAATTTGAAAAGGACCTATCCAAAGTTTGTTA
This sequence comes from Cunninghamia lanceolata, assembly GCA_027924645.1. Classification (NCBI taxonomy): domain Eukaryota; kingdom Viridiplantae; phylum Streptophyta; class Pinopsida; order Cupressales; family Cupressaceae; genus Cunninghamia; species Cunninghamia lanceolata. The sequence goes on from BSBN01000655.1 coordinate 14,344,958, forward strand.
AATTTACCATGGTCACCTTTCTTTTCATGTGCTTTATCCCACATAAGGACTAGATCTGAAATCCTAAAAGATTTAACTTTGGCTCTTTTATCAAACTAGCATTTGACAACAACCTAATGTTTAGCAAACTGATCAATTGCTCTATTTCTTTTTTCTTCTAGGTACATTAGCTAAAGTAACCCGACTTTTTGCTTGCCATCTATGCCTAAATACTCTTGTACAAACTACAATGTGGGGATCTTTAGGTTAAAAGGGAGGATAAGATCCACCCCATAAACCAGCTGATAACGAGAGTTTCCTAATGTAGCCTTCATCCTAGTTCTATCCACCCACAAGGCATACTTTAGTAGGGTGTTCCACTCCCTAGGATTTTTCTCTATTAATTTCTTTATGATATTCAACAAGTTATTATTTGTAGACTATACTAGTCCATTCCCTTGAGGGTAATAATTTGAAGAAAACTTCAAAATGAATCCATGATCAAAAGCCCAACTTGATATTTTTAATGATGCAAAAGCAGGTCCATTGTCACATACCAAAGCATAAGGAACTCCATACCTAGTTACTATGTTGCTTTCCAAAAACTTGATCATATCCTTAGCATTGCATGTCTTACTACTAAGTGCTTCAGTCCACTTGCTACAATAATTAGTGATAGTTAGTACATACTTGTGGCCTGAAGATGATGAAGGGTGGTCCTATGAAGTCCATGCCCCATTGAGTAAATGGGCACATCTCCATCACTAGTTGCAAGGGTTGAGCGGCATATCTTTCTTTATTAGCTGCAACTTGACATGTATGACAACATTTAATATGTCCAGCAGTGTCTTTAAAGATAGTGGGCTAGTAATATCCTGCCCTCAGGATAGCATGGGTAGTAGCCAAATGTAATCCATGTGCAGTTCCAAACTTATCGTGCAACGCTGCTAACACCTTATCTGCTTCTTGCATCTCCAGGTATCTGAGATATATTCCTTCATAGTTCCTTTTGAAAAGGACTCCTCCTTTTATCATGTATTTTTGTTATATTATTTTCAAGGCTCTTCTCTGTGAGGCCTACAATTTTGATGGGCATCTCCCAGTAATCAAGACATGCCTAATATTTGAATACCATTCTTCAGTTACTTTAGCATTTACCACATATTGTTGGCTCATGATGTTAGGGTCAATTTCTGATATCATTTGGCTCAAGGCTTGTCCTCTTACCAACTTCATGGGTGTTATATCCATATCATATTCTTGAAGAATTGTTATTCATTTAGCTCTCTTTTTTCCAGGCTCACTTTGCATCAGGAGCATTTTTGCTATTGCATCTGCTACTACAACAATTGTCTTGCTTCTCAAAATGTAATGTCTAAATTTCTTGACTTCTCAGACTAAAGAAAGAGCTTGTCTTTCAACATCCATGTATCTAAGCTCTACATCTTTGAATGGGCAACTCATGAAAGCTATAGGCTTTTCTTCTTTAGCCTCATTCCTTTGTGTTAATAATGCTGCAGAGGTATGCTTTGAAGCAAATGACTATATGTAAAAATCCCTTGTATAATCAGGACTGATCAGAACAGGAGCATTAGATATGGTATTCTTGATGTCCTCAAAAGATACTCTAGCTTCAAGAGTCCACTCAATTTTGGCTTCTTTCTTGAGCATTGCATTCAGTGGTCTGACAATCTCTGCAAAAACCAATAATGAATTTCCTAATAAAATTTATCTTACCAAAATAGGATTTCAGTTCTTTCTTTCTTCTAGGAAGCTGTATCTTTATGATTGATTCTACCCTTGCAGGGTCAATGATGATCCCATTTTCTATTTTTAGACGACCTAATAACTTACCTATAGTTACTCCAAATATTCATTTCTTAGGATTCAATGATATACCATATTGTTCACACTTCTTAAGCACCTTCCTAAGGTCTTCTATGTGGTCATTTCTCTATTTAGAGAAAACTATCAAGTCATCCATGTATATGACTATACACTTACCAATCAACCCCCTGAAGGCTATATCCATTACACGTTGAAAAGTGGCTCCAACGTTTATCAATCCAAAAGGCATGCGCCTGTAGGAAAATATACCCCACTTGGTGGTGAATGCAGTTTTCAATCTATCTATTTTGTCTACCATCACCTAGTTATAACATGAGAAACCATCCAAAAATGACATCATCTTTGCACCATTTACTATTTGCAAGACCTCATCCAATGAAGGTAAAGGATAATTATCCTTTTCAGAAGCTCTGTTCAAATTTCTGAAGTCTACACACAACCTGATGTCAGCATTTTTCTTTCTCACAAGGACCAGGTTGGCCACCCAGGTGGAGTGCCTCATAGGAAATATGATTTTGGCATTGAGCAGTTTCTTCACTTCTTCAAAAATGATGGGCTATAATAAGGCATTGACAGGCCTCTATTTTTGTCTAAAGGGCTTGACATCTAGTTTCAATGGTATAGTATGGGTGATGATTGAGGTCTCATAAGTTTTCAACTCATCATAGGTCTAGGAAATAACATGGATGTAATATTTAAGTGTTTGGGTTATCCATTTCATTTCTTCTTCTGTACACACTTTACCAATTAGGGCATTCCTTTTTTCTTCATCTTGTCTTATGTTGATTGGTTCATATTCTCCTCTATCTGTCTTAGGGAGATCTTTCTATTTCAACATATTATCTAAATCAAATGCTCTTTCTAATTCTATCATCCCTTTGGGAATCTTATTACTGGGCAGATCCATGATCTCTTCTTCCTCCCAAGTATGATCTTCCACATTCCTTTCATCTATGATCTGTGCATCAAACACATCTCTGTTTGATATAAAATCCAAAATATGTTGGTCATCATCAAACACTTGAAGATTGATGACATTGTCTGGTACAAAGGGTACTGATATTAATTCAACTAAAAACCTCTTCAAACCAGATATGGATAATGGTTCCAAGGTACTTACAACTTGAGCTAAGGCATCTGCCCTATGATTCTATTCTCTAGGCACATGGGTGATGTTGAATGCATCAAAGTCTTCTATCAAATCCCATACCTTGTGTCTATAGTTAGACAACCTTTTATAATTGCATGAGTATATGCCTCTCACTTGTCTTACCACCAATTCTAAGTCTCCATAGACATACATAATCTTTACTTTCTTCTTGAGTGTAAATAATATCCCATGAATTAGAGCTTCATATTCTGTCACATTATTTTTGCATGGGAATTGTAATCTATATGCTGCTAAGTAAGATTTTCCAGCTAGATCAATAAGGTCTATTCCTACTCTAGCTCCTTGTTTTGACTTAGATCCATCAAACTGAAGGATCCATGGTTTATCTTTAGTTAAAGCTTTATCTAGACCTTCTCTTTTCTTTTTAGCTCTGGCAGCTGTACCACTTGATATCCATTTCAATTTTGGTGACTTATTTTTATCTAACTTCACCTTATCTGGCTGTTGTGAAACTGATATCTATTTTTCTTCCTTACTATCAGAAGAATGATCCTTTAAATCAAGCATCATCTGCTTTCTCAACATATGTAAGCATAATGAGCAAGTAGTCTCTAAATGTGGTGCTTCATGGAACCTACATCAACCTTTAATTAGAGCATCATGTGGAGAAATGTGTTGTAGCAGCATCTTCTGAATTTGTTTTGATAAAAACTCTTCAAACTTGGTCAAATTACTATCTCTATCTTCATCAGATACTTCATAATCTGATTCAATCAAGCAATCGGTCCATGGGGTGATATTCTTTTTACTCTTAGAAGTATTCTTAGTGTACAGCAAGATCTCTTCTAAATTGTGAATGTAACTTTCATCTCGATATATGTTTTCTTTTGTACCTACAGATGATGAACAAGAGTCAGTATCACTATAACTATCTATACTACTTACCTTTGGTGATAATGATCCATTCTCACTGCATGTCTATTCCAGCTCCATCATGTCTAGATAGGCATCACAAGTTTTTTAGAATGTACTTCATCATGCAACCTGCACCATCTTTCAATCAAAACATTCTCATTAGATATGGTTAACATTCGACAATGTTGCATTTCTCTAGACAAGTTCATTTCAAAATTTCTAAAATTGTCTAACTCATCATTATCATTTGAACTATAATCAGATTCTATAATTATCTTATCATCTTGGTGATCATCCTTATCAACATGAATATCATACATGAGGATCTCTTCTATCCTGACTATTTGGCATATGATGGTGTAGACTCCTGCTTCAACATCTACATACATGATCTCATTGGTTTTATTATATTCAGTGATCATATGTTTCATGCATGGTTCAACATCTATCCTAATTTGATTAGGAATCCCTTTCCAAGGTAGCCACATATGACTGAAATCAGTGGACATGTAACCATTAAGTGTTTTGGACTAGTCCCTGCTAAGTAACATTCCATATGTGTTAGGGATATCCACTACCTAGATGTCAGTGTAATATTAAATTCTTGGATCCGATGCTAATTGCATGTGAATGTGAGTTAATTCTCCTACAACACTCACCTCAGTTTTATCTAGTTGTGTTACCTTCTTTAGTGACTTGGCATGATGTAACCCTAAGGCATTACATATGGATAATGGCATTACATTAGTAGATGCACCTGAATCTACTAAGCAATTATGCAACTTCTTACTGAACATCCTTATGGTAAGGAGAAATGGAGGTGACTTAGTCTTATCCCTATAAAGGGTCATGTGTGAAGTTTCAACAGCTTGGACAGTGGTTGACATTTTGTGTTTAACATTAGTATTGTTATCACTAGGAATTGCACCCATATGCAAGGCTAGTGAAGCACTACAATTATGTGTAACATAGGACTAATTTCAGGTTGTGGGTGCCCTATGATGAAATTAGACCTCCAAATTGTGGGCTGGTTCCCTTCAAATGTTCTATTGAGATGTATATTTTTTACTTTTTGGGAAAAGGGAAGAAAGAAACTAATTGAATATAAAAGATAAAATGGTGGTGCACCTGATTTAGGTAAAGATAATGCAATTTGATCCACAATGTTTTCTTAGAAAATTAACTTCTACACAATCCAAACTTGGCATAAATACCACAAAAGTGATTCTAAGGAAGGTTTGAAAATAGGTTTTTATGAAGGAAACAATTTTTTCATGGCACAAAAATACTATTTCTGGTTAACACAACTTAAGACCTGTGATCAATATATGCTTTAATGCTGCTAACAAGGAAGTGAGACAATAATTTAAAAGGTTTAATAATAAAACACAGCAAAATTTCATCAGATGACTTCAAAATTCAGCACTAAAAGGAAAGGTAATTCAACTGATCTGAAATAAACAAAGGAAAGCTTTACAAATAAGACAAAAGGATAACCTATAACCTGTCAATCTCTCAATAAAACTGTAAAAGTGAGCTACAAGAATTCTCCAATCTGTCTGAATCAGAATGAGAATCAAGAACTAGCAAAAACAAACTTTTGTTTTACAATATATAGGTTTACTCTCTCCAAGAGGCATGCAAAAAATATGGACTTGCAGATAACTGCCTAAAAAATAATCATTTTCGAGCAACCTCCAAAATCCTCAAAAATAGGGCCTAAAACTACCACAAATTGAGCAAAAATAGCTTCAATTTGGGCGTCTCTATGTGTTTGACCAAAAAAGTTGACCAAGGACCCTAAAAATACTCTTAAAAGTCATGTAAAACCTCCTAGGTGGCCTAGTTAACTCCACTAATCAATTTGCATGATTTTGCATGAGCAAAATTGATTGTGAGTAAATAATAAAGTAATAGAATAATTACTTTATTATTGGTTACAATTTGTTCTATTGTTTATTTTAAAACTTGTGAAAAATAATTAAGTAATTTGGAAAATATCACTTTATTATTTATTTACAATTAATGACTTTGTAAAATCTTGCATGACTAGAAGAGAAAATATCACTCCTTATCACTCCAATTACATTTGCGTATTTTGCATGATATGAGTAAAAAATAGGACTTAGGGACAAATACAATCTCTTTATAACTCCCTATAAGAAAATATCCCTATTTTGCATGAATTTAATATACATTAAGGCAAAAAAATTTATATCCTTATCACTCCATGATTAATAAAAAGAAACATTATCTCTCTCTGCAAGATAAAAAAAAATCTGAGTCACTCCATGCATCATGACACTCTATGCACAAAACAATATGCATAAACATCCTTATGACTCCCCTTTGTTGCCTTAGTGCACATACATTACATTTTCTAAACCACCTTATATCCCCATATGCAACTTGAGATCAAGAAAGAAAAACAATTCCATGACCCATCACTGCACCATCATACTGCCATCATGCATAAATGCTTACCTTTGAAAACTCCATGCATAGTCTTGAACATATGCCATGTCTAAAATCACACCTTCTTGGATTTGTTAGCCACTATGCATTATCAGGAGGTATCCCTATCTTTGGATGTTTTGAATAACGAAAAGGAACCTAAGCATGTGTATTTTTTTCCATGCAATACTAACCACCAAGGAATCTTTAAAAAGTTTATAAGGCATGAAGCCTTTCTCTCCCATCATATCGGCTCTCTTGACTTAATAAAAATTAAGTATTAAGCTTTGTTTGTCAGCCACTCCATGTTATGATGGATAGGATCTTTCAAGACCAAAGGTCTTGACCATGACACTCCTTTGGATAAGGTAATTATTTGTTTTTGTAAGTCAAAAATGCACTTGGTAAAAAGGAAACTTCAAACAAAAGTAAGGAAACAACCCTAAAATTTCTCATTCTTCATTTGGTCTTCCTCCTTTGAAGCTCTGCAACTTTGCTCTGCTGACTTAGGGTTTGAATGCTTTCATCATGGCTCTGGTTTTTTACTCTTCAACGACTCTTCTTGGTTGAAACCTTGGAACTCTACACCGTTAATGGGGAAGGTAACATTTGTTTGATTTTTATCTGAAGCATTTTATTGATCTATAACTTTATCCTTTCATGGTCATGGTCTTCTTCTTCATTCATGGCTCTCTATTTGTTGTGCATTCTTTAATACCTTTTTTATTGTTTCTATATCTTTCTTCCTTCATGGTCTTCATTTGTTCTTGAAAGCTTAAGGCCACTATGAGGATGTGGAAAGATCTCTCCTCCTGTCAGCAAAAGAGGCAAGCACTTGTCATTTTTATCTTTGTAGCTCCATTTGTCTTTGGTTTTACACTTTGCATAATGAGAAGTCTATTGGTAGACATGGGTATTGCATTTTATAGCAAAAAAATGCTATATCACTGTCGACCATGACTGTATATATCTCCATATTGCTTTGACCTGCCTATAGATGTAGAAAACCTGAGGGTTTAAGGTTTTGAAATGAGGGTTTGCTATTTTTTTCTATTTTCAAGGCCTCCACCTTGTCACGGCCATGCTCCTTTTGAAAATAGGCACAAAATTGTGTAACCTATTGAGGGTTTGTTTAGTTTTGAAGCTAGGCTTTCAACCCTCCTTGCATAAAAAATCCTTCACACTGCCACAACCATGCTCTTCATTGTTATCTTTTTCTTCTTTGACTATAACTGAAGAGAAAAAACAAGGGTTTGATCCTTCTGTCAAGGGTTTACTCATTTTGCACTTTCATGGCTTTCAACTATTATGGCCACTCTCCTTTATTTGAATCTTCTTAACTGTGTTTGCAAAAATGATATTAGGGTTTGATCTTTTATCAGATGGGTTTACTCTTTATCATAATAGTCTCTCTTTCTGTATAGCACTTCCTTGACTGTAGTCTTCCTATAGGCATAAGCATTGAGAGTTGAAGTATTAATAAATGGAACTTCACACAACACCCTCTCCTCCTTCTCTTTGTGACTGTCATGGCATTTAATGATGATACATTTTACTTGATTGTTCCACTGTAGCTACTGGGTATAATGGCAAGTTTCTTGATATTCTGTATGACAACAAATCATTTGATATTTTGTAGCATACATTAGCATTCCTAGGAAGTTCTCCTGTAGTTTAGATGGTCTATTTGGCGTATTTGCATATCTCTTCAGGTTGCTAACTGTAATATGATGGACTGTTTGTCATGTGGAATCATCTTTGACTGTGTGGTATCATGGCATAGATATCATGCTACCTTCTCTTTTTTTGTCTGTGTCATTCTTAAAATGCACCTATAGCATGCTTAAAAAATGTTCATATCTTCTTGGTTGTTTTTGCATTCTTTAAATATACCTGTAGCATAGATACATGCTCTTATCTCTCCTTGCACTTGTAGCTATTCTTATGCATACTAAATGCTTATCTCATGATTTGGATGTTATGTATCATGTATATCAAGCATTTCTCCTCTTGGATGTCTATTTACTATGATTGTATCATGATGGCATAATGGGATAAAAGCAATAAGACTATTTACCTTGCGACTTTCATGCTCTTTGTCCATCCTCATTGTAGCATCTGGCATGTATCATGTTCTCCTTTTTCTGTTGCTCCTTCATCATTGATGCACTTCTATAGATGGACATGGCAATTTATGATATACTCTGACATACTCTGACTACTTGTATAAGCTATTTTATTGATCCTGTCCTGACTGTTCATGGTGAAAGTGACAGTATCTATATCTTTGTTCTTGCAATGTATCTCTCCGTAAGGCATTTGTCTATATCATAGCATCACTATAGCTTAGGCATGGGAATAAAGTTTATCCTTAGACTGTTGCACTCTTTACACTCCACTATGCTCCATGTATTTGACTCTTTGTGTACTCTATTCATGACAGTCTCTTGCATTCGAACATGAACTGACTGTCATGTCAGTGATGACATAAGTAGCTACTCTATAGTTTGTCTTTCTTCTAATATCTTTGACAATAAGTGACAGTCTTTGTCATTTGATGAGTGTTCTCTAGAGAGCATGTTGTATACATCTATCATTTGCTTCTTTGCCTCTAGCATGTGACTATTACACTTCTCATATATCTTGTGAAGCTTTCTTTATGATAGTCAAGTTGGCATTATGTGAATATGATTGTCTTTCCTTCCACTATTTCATTTGTTGTTCTATGTGGCATTTTACTTGACTATCTTTATGAGACACTTGTAACTTAAATGTGAGATGACTGTCAACCTTTGAACATCCTTAATAGTATGAGAACAATAAGAGAAATACCTGGTGTAGAATGTTGCCTCATCTTTGAAGTTATACTTGTACTCTTTATTGCATAGCAAGGCATTGAATGGTATCTCTACTTTTAATGTATCTCATATGGACCTAAGCTCTGGAATCATAGGATAAGGAAGCAATATATGGTGTAGTTTGTCCATTACTCTTGATATCTTTCTTGACTAAGAAAGAAAGAGGCATGCTAGGCTCAACCCTTGTGGGAGCCACATTTAATCCACATGCTTATTTTTTCTTTAGATCAGCATCAACTTGTCCTATACCTACATGGTGAACAAACAATTTAGCATAAAAAGTACCTGATAGCATTAATTGATTTTCTTTATGATTTCTCCCCATTTTGTGTCATTATTTGATTTGATTTCTCATATGAATGCATGATGTGATAAGTAGATGTATCTATTTGATAAAAGCATGTGATAACTGTAAACATTTAGAGCACTAACAAGGTTGTCCCAAAAATTTTGCAGGTTTCAACTTGATGATGGCTTGGAGTGAAGAATGAAGACTGAAGACTTGAAGGCCAGCTTCAACAGCAACCTCCATCATTAGGCAATGATGGATGTTTAGATTTATCATATGTTCATTTCTTTTTTCTTTTATCAAATAGATACATATCTTGCATGTCTACAATTGCTCACTCTAGTTACTCCCACAGCTTGTGTGGGACACATTTGAGCACTTCTTTTAAACATGATCAGTTAGTTTCTCTTATGCATATGATGTATATGTATTTCCTTTTTCAATCAATGCAAAAGATAACGTAATAGATACCTGAATGTATGTTCAAAACATGACATGAAATAATAGTGCAATACAAATATCTTTCTTTCTTTCATTCAAAACTGATTAACTGAATAATCAATTTAACTTATAACGCCTAAAAAATCAAACTATGTAGAACAACTGTATCTCCTTGAATGTTTGATTTCTTGACAATCAATTCTTTTGTCATGATAACTTATCAGTCCTAATTGGACTGATGGGTTATCTCAACAACTGGATATTCTCTTCCACTCTGTCAAGGCATCAACCATTCAAAGAATGCATAAATTTGAAGTTTTCTATTATTCCTTCTGAACAACTACACTTATGTCCAACTAATTTTAAGTGTGAACAAAAAATTAGTAACAAGTATCTTTAGCTAAATGATCCTTATTCAAGATCTAGCTTGAGGGATGACTATCTTATTTTGGTGTAGGGTCATCGAAAGATTTCATGAATGCCTTTTTGGTAGTTGGGGTTTTAAGTAGTTCTAACAATGACAGACTAATTTTGATCTTTTTCATCTCATCTGCTAAGTATGTGACCAACTTGTCAAACTCAGGAGACTGGTTATTAGCTTTTGCCACTACATTTTGTGGTGCTAAGTATTGAGCATTAACCTTAGAAAATCTAGGGTTATTACTTGCCTTTGGATCAGGTGGGGTGTTAAAATTATTTGGAGGCAAGGATGTAGTCAAGGGACCGGTAGGTCTGTTTGAGTTATTCCTGAGGTTATAACTATGTCTACCCTGATATTGTTGTTGATAAGCATGTACTTCCTCATGTTCAACTGATGGCTCATTCTCATCTTCAAAAGGAAAAACATAATTTGTTTTGAAATCCATGGTTGACTCCTCACATGCTAAGGTGTAATTCTCATGGGCTGAGGTTGTTTGCTGGTGAGAAGGATTAGTAAAACTTTCCAATACCATAGCAAAGTCATATCCACAAGGGACAATTTCATTTCCTTCAACAAAAGAAGGATTACCTGCAGTATTTGATACTTCAACCTGAAATATACTGCTACTATTCTAAATTGAGGATAATCTAGCTCAGCATGAGCATTGGTGTTATGTATCCTACACCAGTTAGTAAGAGCTACTTCTACTAGGTTCACCCTAGTGGTCTGTTTAGGTTCACTAGGAGGCTGATTATCTAAGGGTGATGGCAAGGAACCATTGTTTGGCCTAGTATTCCACACTCTAGGTTGTCTAGGGAAATTATTGTTACCACTGTTATTGTTATTGTTGTATCCCCTATCAGGATATCTAGATTTGTCATTGTTATATCCTCTATTCTGATTTGGTTGGGAATAGAAATTCTGACTTCTCAAATGAGTAATTTCAGTTGTCAATTTTCTCAACTATGCTGACATTTCTTTAATCTCTTCCTTTTCTTCTTGAGCTTTGGCTACTACATTCTCTACCTGAGGTTTGAAAAAGGAAGAACCATTATTATTACTCTGTCCTACATCCTAAGGTACTTGTACATGTCCTAGATATTGCACCATCTAGCCATTCCCATTCAGAGTTGGCATTATGCTAAGTGGAGGTACTTGCAATGGACTTGGCATTATAGTTGGAGGCATCATGGCCCCATTAGTTTGCTATTGAGTAGTATATGTAGGATGTGTAGGGAATACAATATTAGGTGTTGGAGTAGTGATCAACTATTGATTGACTTTTATAGCTTCCTCAAAAGCTCCTGCCAGAGTTGTGACATTAGGATGTGTCCTCCTGATAAACATAGAAGTTAGAGGATTTAGGGACAAATAGTATATACTCCTAGTAGCTTCATCTACTATAGTGTAAGGAGCTACTAGCTTTGAAAGCATCTTTTGAAATCTAGCATTGAAGTTAGCAATAGGCTCTCCTTCAAATCTTTTGATTGTGGCAAAAAAGTGATAATTCATTGAAGGATCTATAGGTATCTTTAACCTATCTTTAAAAGCTTTCTCTAAGTTAGCCCATGAACCACTTGAACATTGACCAAGACTGATATACCAATTATATGCTTCTTCTCCTAAGAAAAATGGAAATAATCTGTATACCACATCCTGATGTTCAATCCTTGCCCTACAACAAGCTTCCTTGAATGTTCTGATGTGATCATCAACATCCTGATATGGATGATACTTAGGACAAATTTTGTCAGGATTTTTAGGCAAAGGATGATATGCAGTGAAGGTTAGAGGTGACTCTGTAGTAAAGAATGACATTGTGATTGGTGGAGGTTGGACTGGAGGTGTTACAGGTGGTCCTGTAGTTGTTTGCAATCCAATAGGGGTTATTGAAGTATGTCCTGGTGAAGATTCTAATGTACTAGAACTAGGAGTGTGATGAAGGTCTATAGTTCTAGGTCTAAGTCCATGGATAGGCAGTTCCTCAAATAATCCACTAGATCTGGACCTGGTATTTGGCCTAAGAGCTAGGATTTCTACAATTTTTTGGAAATTTAACTTGATTTTCTATAAAGATCAACTAAACTACCCAAGCAAAGGATGTATTTATGACCAGAATCCAAAACTGAATGGATATTTATGCAATATTTGTAAAGATGTTGCAAATATGAGCAAGTATAATGCTTCTAGACATGGATATGGGGATATCAAGCAAGACAGGTAAAATACAACAAAGTTTAAATAGGAGGACCTGAATAACGACTCAATTCTCAAAGATCACAAGGATTGATGCAAATCTTGAGCTATTTATGCAATATTCTAAAATATTTATAATGAACAAACATGAACTACTACAGAACAAGCAAATATTTGTAGAATTTCTCAAAACATGAACAATTGTGAAGAGCTTTGAGAAGATTACCTCACTTCTAACATAGAGAAACACAAATACAATCAATTGCTTTCAAAAATAAGAAAGAAGGTCCTCCTTCTAGTGCCAATTTATGTTGATGATGATTGTTAGTCATAACAACATGCATAAAAATTTGCACAACAAACCTTAATTATCTTGTAAAGTATGATCAATTTGAGATAAATTGATGACTCCAAGGCATTGTTGATCAGGTCATGATTGTCTGATGTTACTCAGAGGTTGATGTGACATGTTGTTTTCCATTTCAAGGGGTCTTACACTCTTTGAAATATTGATTGCATACTTGCTCTCTGTAAATTCACTTCACAAATGATGTTATTTCTACTATGCTCACAAATTATGGTGATATTTATAAGTTTGATCAATTCTTTTGAGCATCTACTTTTAGGAACTTGAATATACTTTTGCACTTTGTATTCATTCAAATGATGTGCTTACAAGTGGATCTTCATATGTTTATCACAAATATACTTCTGTATTTGCATGATATTTATCAATTTAATATGCTTTCACTCGAAATATGCTTTGTAATATTTTCAATTATTTACGAGATATAGGCATATTTTATGTTCATTTGCTCTAGATTGTATGTTATTTGCAATTATGGAGGTGATTTGTAATGAAATTTAAATAAATTTAAAGAAATAATTCTAGTTTTGGTGAACCTTTAGCTATTGAGTCACATACATTCTAGATACAGCCATGAAGAGAAGAAATTAAACCATAGTCCACCAAGTTGTTCCACGACTAGGTATGATCGATGCTAACTTCAAAGGAATGAGGAATGAAAACAACAAATGCAGACTGAAAAGCACTCCAAGGGACGCAACTAATCAATGCATATATCTAAATCTCATTCACTAATTACTCAATATTTACAATAATTTGTAATCAAATAGCTTCTCTTTCATTAAGTATGCAAAAACATGTACATTCACAATAGCCTTGAAATTAGTCCTAAATTCTTCAGCAATCAAATTTCAATTAAGTTTCTAATGTCTAAAAGAGTGCACTCCTCCTTTTATAGAATAAGGAGAGGAGGCGGTTACAAATGACAAATGCTCAATATTCATCAATTCATATCAACGACCAACAATTCTTCATTGACTTAGTCAACATCTTCATCCATGGCACAAGTTGCCAGCTAGCAACTATCTAGCAGAATTTACTACTTATAAGTGGCCTATGCATATATTTACCTGATGATGCATCTATACTTACTCTTTATCTCCTTCTTCTTCTTCACTTTCTTCTTCTTCTTCACTCTCTTCATTATCTTCATCTTCATTATCACTATCACTTTGATGGAGATCATCTCTTATATGCACCTTTATTGTTGCCCTAATGGACTCATACAATTGCACAACTCTGTCAATCTCCCCTCAAATCTTGGACCTTGGCTTTCACTATTGCATGCTTATGGGAATGGAATTTAGCCTAGAGGGGTTCCATCTTGCTTTTCCTACTACTTAGTGTCTCATTATAAGTTTCTACCCTGACCTTTATTCTCATGACCTTATTCATCACTTCCTCTGTCAAATGGTTCAGGGGGTCCTCTGCGACTCGCTTGAAATTATCATGGAAGGCCTTGACAGCGAAATCTACATCTTGATTTTCAATCTTCCCTTCTACTTTTCCTTCCAAAGCCACTAGGGTCTCTGCCTCATGTGCCATCAGGTTATGTAATTTGACACTTATATCCCTAAGCTTTCCGCTGCATCTCTTCAATACATCACATTCAAATCATGTATCTTCATACCAGATACTCAGTAGTTGGAAGGTGTTATTATCCAATATATTGTTACTTATCAATATTTGTGTGTCAATCCTCTTCATTTCACCTAGTACATCTAGATGTTTTTCTAGCTTAAATGACCTCCTGTCTGTCTCATTTTGTAGTTTGTCTACCTTTCTCTACATCCTCTGCTTCAAACATGGATAATAGCATCCACTTCTCCATTACCTGCACCTTATGTCTCATTAGGTCCAATCTCATAACCTCATCTTATGATATAATGGATAATGGGGTGGTAGGATCAGCAAGTGTATGATCAGGGTTAATTAACCCTTTAATAAAAGAATATAGTTGAGTAATGTGCTCTTTATGCTTCTTATTTTTCTCTTTTTGTCTCTTCACCCTTTGTGTTAGAGAGTCAATGATGTCCTTTCCCTCTTGACCTTCTTGGTCCACATTAGCAAAACCTAGATCAAAATTAGTAATCTAAAAATCCTCAAGGCCTATCTTGCCTTTCTCCTTCTCTACTGTAGGCAGGGCTACTTGTGCAGTTCTCCTACCTGTAGTAGGGTCCCTTTTGATTGCTGAAGTTAGCCTGGCCTTTCTTCTCAGCTTCATCATGCTCCCAACAAATAATGTAAACACATCAAAATCTTGTACCTCCTCTACCTATTGCAGATGTATCTCTCATTGCAACCAATAAGGTACATCACCCTTAGGCTCCTGATGATCAGCCCCAGTATTTTGGGTGTCCTATGCTTTTGTGTTAAATTCTTTCCTTGGTGGTGATGGTTCTATCCTAATTTATTCCTCATGTACCTTATCATGAGGGGGATCTTAATGGGCTTCCTCCTATTGAGGGAATTCCTTTTGTTGATGAGGCTCTTGTGAAGTATTAACATTTTGATCTTGTGCCTCCTTTTGTAAGCTCTCCTCTAGAACTTCCTTAGCTTTCTCATTTTGTTCATCTTGTGACACACTGGTCTCTTGAGAAGTTCATGTGTTTTAACCTTGGGGATCACCTTGATCACCCTTGGTCATGTTTTCTATCTCTTTCTTTGTACCGTCACCCTGTGACAAACTTTACTCCCTACCTTTAGATATATTAGCTTCTTCTGTATTAACTTCTTTCTCAACTGATTTTTCCTTTGATGCTGGGTTATTGTCTTGATCACCCCCAGTAGTAGGTGGTCATGGGCCACTTTAGTCTTGACCAACATTCTTGTCTGGCATGTCTTGATCACTGCCACTCTAACATTGTGCTTCTGATTGTTCTAGTACTGTGGGTGCCTTATTTTGGTCCTTCACTTGATCAGGTGGAACATCACCTTTCTTGGTATGCCTTGTATCCTCAGCCCTTTTAGGCTCTGAAGGTGGATCACTATCCTTATTTGGGCTGACATCACCCCTTTATGTTAGGTCTATTGATGCAGGACTAGTAACCTAATCAACCAAATTGTCTAACCGAATCTGTTGGGCTACTCTCTCAGGAATATCCTATTTTGTTTCATCCATTTTCTTTTCTTCTTGTAATGTCCTCATCTGGGCCAATGGGGTCCCATGAGGAGTCAGCTTGGTATTGGCAACCAAGGTTTCCATGTGCTGAGTAGTCATATCCTGGACTACCTCATCATCTGATAGTTCCATAGTATCATCTAGAGGAAAAGGAGACTCTTTGCTAGCCATATGCACTTCCTTTTCTTTCTGTTCCTCAGCCTTCTCAGTCTTAAACTAAATTATATCAGGAATGGGGACCTCATGTTGTAGCTCTCTCCTAAAGGCCACACCACCCATACCCATTAACATGATGGGATCAGTGCTAACATCTCCCCTCATGGCTATTCTTTGCTTCTTGGGTGGTGGTGTTTGGAGCACTTTCTTTCTTTTCTTTCTTGTTATTAACAAGTCATCATCCCTAGGCTCTTTATTCAATTGTTCTCCTTCTAAGGGATCACCCTCTTCTAAATCATTTTGTAGAGCTAGATCCTCTACCTGCATCTCTACACTTTCAGTAACAGGCCTCAATATCCTCTTAGTCTTTGGTTTGTCAGGGGGTGGTTGTGATGTGGACACATGGGTTGATGTGGATGCCCCATCACCCTTTGATTTAAGCCTCTTGATGATCACACCTCCCTATTCATATTCCACCTTCTTTCCCTTGGATGGCTGCTTTTGTTTTTTAGTGGGTAATCTCTCTCCATTAGATTTTCTCTTCTCAATAAGGAAATCATCATATTCTTCATCTGATAATTCTTGTCTCTTCTTCTTTTTATCAACTATGAGGGCCATGCCCTTCTTTAATTTTGCAATGTCTACATCTACCCAACTTTGGGTCAGTTGAATCACCCGTTGCATTATTTGTTCTAAGGAGGTATCCTCCTGCTGTGTCAGATTAGGGGTTGAAATGGTGTCATTATACACCTCTTTGTCTTCATACTCATTGGACATTATCTTTCCATCATCATTATGTAGTTATGTGTGCACTAGGATGCAATCAAAGGTCTCAATTTGATTTAAGGTGAGCCTTTGATATTTTCTTCTTCTCACCTCTGCCTCATCATCACAATCACTCCAAAAGTCTTCCAGTTGCTTTTGATGTAACTGTTTTCCCAACCATTTCTGCATCCTGCCATAAGGGTCATATGACATGGCAATAGGAAATGGATACAAGTACATGAGTTTCAACCCTCCAAGAGCATGCTTGATGCTCTGTGAGCCTGGGCATAAATACCATCCTATGTATACTAGGAATAAAACAGGAGGGATCTTCTTCTATTCTTTATCAGATTCAACTGAAGTGGACACCTGTCTGACAAATTCCATCAAGATTACCCTATCAGTGGCGTATCTTGGCAACATGAGGGGCTGTCCCTCAAAACCTTCAATTCTTATGTATGAAAAAGTGGAGAATTGGATAAACTAGGCTCCATACTTGTAAATCACCTCTTGAACTTCCATGCTCAATCTCTTGGTTCTATCCTTCTCCATTGTTCTGACCAGATGCATTGAAAATGTATCATTTACCAATTTGTAATCTTGGAGGTATACTTTCCCCTTCAATTAAGGATAGTGATCCCATATATGCACATCACTAGTGTTGCTTCCCAACTTGCCTATTGTTTGTAGGGCATCAAATGTTCCTTAGAAAGCACAAGAATATACAACATAAGAGGTCATGTAAGGTATGCATGTCTTACCTCCTAGCTTCCTCATCCCTTCATCTAGGCAATAACTGATGATTTTGGCCCATAGAGGCTTGCTATCTGAGTACAATACCATCTAGATGATCCCAAACATCTAGTTCTCAAAGTTACCAGCATGAGGTTTGCTAGTCATCCTGCTCAATAGGGCAATTATATATTGATACTCATCATCAAAATCAAACTTGTATAGATACACTGGCAATTTGGTTGAGGCTGTGTAGGTGATGTACTTTGCCCTCCACTGGTATATTCTCTTCTTGGCATCTTTCTTATTTTTGTTGTACTCTTTCTCTAGTTTGTTGAGGTCCACACTTACTACCTTGTTTCCCACTGGTAAATTGAAGGTGGCAGTGAGGCCCTTGACTGAAAAGTCAACATATACCCTGCCATGTTTCTCTACCCTCTTAGTTTCTGGGTTATAATTTCTAGCACATTCAACTACCAACTCTATGGCATCCATGGCATATGGAAACCCTACTGTGTGCCACATACTAGTCATAAATATTCTATCTAGTATAGGATTGTTGCTATCATCATCTAATTTCCTCAACCATACATCTAAATCTATTTGTCCCTAGTGTGTATCACTGATGACACCATATCTGAATTCCACCCCTTCTAGCCGTACAAACATAGGCTTCAAGAACTCAGCCTCAGATCTATTCTTCCTAACTTTTGCCATTGACTCCTGCAATAGACATATGTAGGTCTTACCCTATGATGCTTGCACAAACATTCAATAATATCGTGCATCTCCAAGTAACTATTCATCATTTTAACCATTTGATGCATCATCATGTGGATTAACCTAGTAAATAAACATTTTACCTGGTTATTACAGAAAATGACAATGGAGAGGATTTTAAATTACTTACCTGATATTTCTTTCCTCTCTGAATTATATGATTGATAATAGGAAACACTGTAAACATGCGAGGTCACCCGCTCTATTTCGTTACGCTAAAGATCACGATCTGCGAGCAGGTGACTAATAAGGGTTTGACTTCTATAGCTCTGTAATTCTTGATTAATTGCAAGGTAAATGAAAATAACCTTCAAATTTTACTTTTAAATGGATCAGTATAACAAATTAGGGCATAGTGTGCTGTTCTGATCTGATCCGTCGATCATTTTCATGGATTTCAATAGATGCCACCAAGTGTTTGATTTGTATTTGAAATAGGTGGGGCTTCATCTACCACTTTAATTGCATTTAATGCCAAGGGTGATCTTTTAAAGATCAAGGATATTTGAAAATATGACCCCTAACGGATAATATGACCCCCCATCTTGTGTGGGATAATCATTTACTAAAGGTCAGGGTGATATGGTCAACCTTTGACCAAAAAGCTAGATCGGGTCATGAAATTAAGATCGGGGATACTTCAAAATGTGACCCCCTCTGGGGCTAGATCGTGATGACATCATCATGCCATCCATGCTCTTTAGTTATTAGGTTTTGGTGACATCATCATCATGTTGAGAAATATGACGGATATTAGATATATGACCCTCCATGGGTCGAGTGAGATTATGACATCATCCTCGAGATGATTTCTTTTATTTATTAGAACTAAATGACATCATGATTTATTTTTGCTAGGTGATATTCACACAGGGGTGATATTTGGTAAGATGACTGATATTAGGAAATATGACCCCCTGCGAATACATGAGGTTCTTGATGAGTAGATACCAGCTCTTATTTAATTTTGACATTCGCGTATTGGGTACCTAATGGGTATCGGGTAATTTTCTAAGTCTGGGTGATCTTAGTGAATATGATTGATGTTAGAAATATGACCCCCCTAAGGGAAATATCAGGGTTGACTGAACTTTGACTCAACATAACTTTTTACGCTTGGACAATATCAGGGTGATCCAAAAGGCAAACCTACTTGGAATTTTATACTCTTTCCACCTATGAGGTTTATAATGGAAATTTTGTAATCTTTCCACCTATGAGGTTTATAATAGCAAATGCTAACTTTGGCAACTGACCTCATCTTGAGATGTATCTCATCTCATCAAAGGTGACTTACATGACTAATTTTACCAAACTGCCCAAAACAAGAAAATAAGGAAGCAAAAGAAAAAAGAAAAGTTGGGTCCCTATTTTGTTAAGGCAAAATGGGGCATGTTGTGTAACCACACAACATGTCTGTGTGCTTTTATATGCTTGTTTTCTCTTTTAAGTTTAGGGGCATTAAATCTTTTTGGTGTTTTGAGTCTGTATTTGTATTTCATATTTGGGCAGAAGTATTCCTGCCCAAATGCAAACCACTGATGACACCTCTGGTTGATGTGTGCATTTATTGAGGAAGGAGGTTGGTGCACTAGGCATTTATGGCTCCATCAGATAGGAAGGACAAGGAGGTAAATAATGTCTTAGGTGAAATTAATGCCTCAGTTGATGAAATAGATGTGGAGGTTATTATGAGTGATGGTTGCAGAGAAAAATATCAGAGAAAATAGATCTTTTAGAGATGTAGTTGGTTTGGAGGATGCCACGCCTTTGCTAAAAAATGGGTGCTTCAAGGTTGTTGGTGTACTTCAAGGGAGCGGAGAATTTGGGGTATCCTTTGTCGGAGGAGGTGGTGAAGAAGTGAGTAGAGATAAAGCAATGGGTAAGCAATCAGTCTCTTCCTCTAGTTTGTCTTTAATGTGAAATGATGAAATGTTGTATGCTATTAAACAAGAAGAGTTAAGGCTTAGCAATATAGCAATCTTTCTGGTTTGTTTGGATAATGAAAAATTGTCTTCAAGAGCTTTTATTGATAGATATCTTACGACTGTGTGGGGTAAGAAAATAAGGATTCACATAATTTTTTGCAGGATGATTAAAAAAGGCTTATTTGTTGTCTTTCTCAAAACCCAAAAAATGCAAACAAAAGTCTTAGGAAAAAATACTGGAATATCAAACAATCTCTATTTAAAGCTCATCCCCTGAGCCTGAGAAGAAATCATTTTTTGTTCTGTACCAAGGTGGTTTGAAGTCAAAAATGTACCTGAATAGTTATGGTTGTTTTTGCCATAGTTATTGAGTCAAATGGGGGAAGTGCTTAGAGTTGAGGAGGCTAGGGTTACCTTGCCTCACTTAGATGCAAGAGTTTGGATCTCCTTGAAGCCCAGTGCTTTCATGCCTAAGTGGTTAGAAGTCGGTGGGTTGGGAACACAAGCTAGATGTGTGATTGAAGGTTTGGGTGGCATTAATGCCTGCTTTCTTTGAAAGTGGGATGATCACCATAGGAAGACATGTCCCACCCTTTCAAAAAGAAGCAAGGCAGCTACAGATTTGTAGGTTGTCTTAGCTCCCCTGAATGACAGTGTGTCTTTTCTTGGGGAAGGCTCGTCGAGATAAAAAAAGTAGGCACCCATTTTGTAGAAGTGGAAACTGATGGTGGCCAAAAAAGGATGATAGCCTATCCAACAATGTTGGTGCAGAGGAGGAGATAGACATCTCTTATGTATCTAGAAAGCTTAGTGAGATAAGCTTGGAAGGAGAGTTTTTGGGTAAGCTTGACCAAAATGAAAATGATAGTGAGAATGTTGTTCACTCCTCCCCTTTGGTGGAGTCTCAGGGGAGCCCTTTGGTCCCTAGTGAGCCTCCGATCATGAGGTTGGTTGAGGGCATGCAAAATTGGATAGGGTGTCTGGTGTATACCTAGCCTCCTACTTGGAAAAAGATAATGTTAGTAGTGTCTCTTCCCCTCTACCTAATTTGCTACTAGGAGCACTGCTCGACTCCATCCTTGAGAGTCCTCTTGTGGCAAGTGAGGCTGAGGAGGTGGGCTTTGAGGCTCATTACGCTGATAAAATTAAACCTCAAGAGAAGAAAAATGCACAACAATTGGCATTAGATAAAATCGGAAAGCAAATTAAAAAATGTAAAGAAGAAATAAAAATGAAAAGGTTGAGTTAGTGGTTAGGAAAAAATCCTATACAACTGACCCTAATTGTATTGGCAGTAAAGATCCTATGTCAAATTCTAAAGAAGCCAACTTGACCAGTATAGATAGAAATGAGCAGAGCTTAAAAGGATTGATCTCTTCTATTATGCAAAATAAGGCTGAGGAAAAGAAATCAAAGGAAATATGTTAAAAGGAACTCTAAAGTAGAGGTTAAAAAAGGTGAGAAAGTTTTTGATTGTTTTAAGATGTATAAAAAGAGGAAGATGGAAACACCAGAACCAATGAACTATGAATTAATGTAGTTGGAACATAAGAGGACTAGAATCCCCAGACAGAAAATACTTAATTAGAGATTTTTTTAACAAAAGAAGGGGTCTTGACCTCCTCATGCTTCAAGAGGTGAAGGCCACATGATTTACTCTGGAAAATGATTGGAGATTCATCTGGAAAGATGCAGAACACATTTATACTGATCATGAAAAAGGGAGAGGTGGTATTGCCTTGCTTATTGACAGAAAATGGGCTAGACAAATCACTCGGAGAGGACATTCACCTTGCAATAGATGTTTATGGGTAGTTTTTGAGAAAAATGATATGATTTTTGGGGTATTCTTAGTATATGCCCCAAATGACTACCTTGATAGAGCTGAGTTATGGAAATGGATGGATAATAATTTGTAGCATATTCCTTGGATAGTGGGTGGGGATTTTAACATGATGGAATGCAGAGAGGATAAGCTTGGTGGGCTCAAATGGGGATGGAAAGGTAATGAGTCCTTTTTTTGGCATAAATTTAAAAAATCCTTCAATCTGTTTGACCCTTTAAAGGGTGGAAATATTGATAGTAATGACATTTGGTATACTTGGTGTAATAGCCAAGATGTGAAAAATAGAATCTATTCAAGGCTTGACAGGTTTAATGTAAATGAAGATAATTTCTACTTCCAGAGTAAGAAAAACAATAATTGTGTAGAGGTTATTCCCTCTACCTTGTTAGACCATCATCCCATAGAAGCTCACATTAGGTGGAACGGTCAGCAGACTAGGTCAAGGTCTAAAAAAGATAACCTATTCAAGCTCAACTATGTGTTTCTTCAAGATAGGGACTGTTGTGAAGTAATTGTTAGTCTAAGGAATATCATGAAAGCTTTATACTCCATGTCTTCTAAATGTCATTACTGGAATGCTTTAATCCAAAACTGTAAAGCCCTGTTTTAGACAGTGGGGAAAAAATATGCCAAAGACAGAAGAAAAGAAGAAGGCTTGCTTCAATCAAAGTTGTTAACCTGTGAAAAAAAGGCTTCAAGAAAACCCAGAAGATGGTGTGATTGCTAGAGAGTTGGGAGAAACAAAGCATAGGCTAAGGAAGTTCTAGACAGTCAGGAACCAAGGTTTAAAAGTGAGGGCTAGATTAAATTGGTTGGTAGAGGGAGATAGGGGGTCAAAATACTTCTTTAACTTTTTGAAAGACAAAAATGTCAGAGAGGATATAGGTCCTATTGTTGAATATAATACTTGCTACAAGGAAAATGAAGAAATGAAAGAGGTATTTAGGGACTTTTATCAGAAATAATTTGAAGCTAAAGATGACTCAGAGGAATGCAAGCTAGCTCAAAACCTGTGTAGAAAGATCTGCCCCAAAAAGATCACAGATGGAATGAGAGATAAATTAGAGAAAAAATTATCTAAAGATGAAATAATAAAAGCCATCAGAACAATAGAAAGTGGTAAATCACCAGGTGCTAATGGAATATCAGTGGAATTTTACAAATGCAATGAGAGCTAGATAGCAGAGGACTTGTTGGAAGTCTATCAAGAGGCCATAGATAAAGGATCTCTAGGGCAAGAAATAAATAGAGGTGTAATCAAGTTGTTGCCTAAAGACGGGGACACATCTAATATTAGGAATTGGAGGCCAATAACCCTATTAAATATCTCCTACAAAATAATAGCTAAAGTGCTAGCTATTAGGCTTGTAGATATCCTTTCAGTCATAATTAACCCCACACAAACTAGATTCATTAAAGGGAGATATATCTTAGAAAACCTCATTACAAGCTGGGAGGTCTTGGATTGGACTAAAAAAACTAGACAAAATGCAGGGATCTTGTTACTAGACTTTGAAAAGGCATATGATAGAATTAAATGGTCTCTTGTAATAATGATGCTTGAAGCTTTGCAATTCCTAGATTACTATTGTGATATGGTAAGAATGTTGTTCAAGGATGCTACTGTTCAGTTAGACATTAATGGCTCACTTTCAAGCACTTTCAAACTAGAAAGGTCTATTAGACAAGGATGCTCTTTAGCTCCAGCACCATTTGTAATAGCCTCTGAATCCTTGTATTACTTGTTAAGGATAGACCAAATTAGTGGGGCCTTGAAAGGAATAACTTTGCCGAACAATGAACTACTTTTAAATGTTCAGTTTGCAAATAATATTACACTATTTTTGACCCTTGAGGAAGAAAATTTCTCAAACCTTGAAAAAGAATGTCCTTGTTCTTCAAAGTTGTAGGTGCAAAAATATCCCATTCCAAATCCTCTCTACTTGGCTGGGATGTAACTCCTCCTTTGTGGCTTGATGATTCCAAGTGGCAATGGGGAGACTCTTCTAAGTTGGTGAGATTCCTCGGTATTCCATTTTTTATCAACTCTTCATCGAGAGAGATGTGGGATTAGATATTTGGAAAGATCAACAAGAAGATTAATATGTGGAATGGATAGTACTTATCCTTGGCTGGTAGACTCTAGGTCTGCTACAAGATTTTATCCTCCTACTCCATTTCCTATGCTTCTTCTTGGTTTTTTGCTAGCTACCAGGTGAACATAATTCATAAAAAGATTAGAGACTTTATGTGGTCAGATGGGAAAGGTAACAGAAGAAGCATAAATTTTATTGGGAATGGTGCTTCTTAAGTAAAGACTTAGGGGGTTTGGAGCTAAAAGACCTAAAAGTCTAGGGTACCACCTTGGTTATAAAGTGGATTGTTAGGGCTTTTGAAGGCTCAGAGCCTTGGAAAATATTGATACCAATAATTTGAGGAAATCAATGCCCAAGAGGGCTAAAGATTGGATAGACTTGATTCTTCAGGATATTGTTATAGGAGATTTCAGTGTCAAACCTGTAGGGTCAGTTGTGTTTGGGTCAATCTGGAAAGGTTGGTAATCTATTAAGCCTTCCCTGGTTAATAAAGAAGCTATTGATCTTAATAAAAATGAGATAGTTCAGACTAGATCTATCTGGTGGTCCAATTTAAAAGTTAATGGGAAGGCTTTGGCCCTATTACAAGGATGTTCCTCTAAGAAATGGTAGAAACAAGGACTTAACTCCTTCAGAGATATCATTTCAGACAATGACATTAAATACTGGGTTCATATGAAAACTAAATTTATTCTTCATGAGTCTCAAAGGAGGACATATATTGTCCTTACTAAAGCTATTCAGAATGTTCTTAATCAAGGGACCAAACTAAAATCAAAAGACTGGAGTAAGATTAAATAGAAAGATGGATCAAAATTTGGAAAAATTACTCCAAAAAAGATCTATAAATTGGTCACAGATAAATCTGATGTATTTGTACACATCAACCAGGCATGTAATGTTAGTGTAGAACCTAAAACCTTGTCCAAAACACTATCCAATGTCTAGTAAAATGTTCTAGAGCCAAAAAAGTCTTGCTTTAGGTGGCTGTTGGTAAGAATAACATGTGTCTATATTGCAAAAGTCCTAAAAATAGTGATCATATAATTTTTGACTATTTGTTTGCTAAATCTATCTGGGCTATTTTCTTAAATTCTTTAAAAGGAAAGTTGTCAAATGTGTGTTTTTCTAAAATCAATATATTATGTGGTTTTATTTGCAATGTGGACAAAAATGAAAGTTTGTTTTGGCTTCTATTTTCTATTGAGGTTTTGTAGGCTTTGTGGAAGGCAAGAAATGAGAACCTGTACCAGGGTAGGGAAAGGTTTCTTATTGGGTCCTTCATTGGACTCACATTTCAACTAATTTGTGAATAGGCCACTGCAATTATGAAATCCCAATTGAGAGATTCATGCAGATTTGGGATGAGGGATCAACGAACCTGATAAGGACTATGGAAATTAGAAGATACATGATGTAGGAACTACATACCAAAAAGTGGACAATGATGGGGACTTAGATAGGAACTCTCCAAGACAGGATACCAACATGGCATGGAGCTACTTAGACAACAGTGAAAAGGGTGGATCAGATGAATATCCAAACTAGTTGGCTAAGATGCAACCTGCACAGAATGCTTAGAAGGATCAGGTAGAGATTAACAGTGAGACATAAATGTTCTACAGGGGCAAAAGACAAGGAAAAGTGGCTCATTCACTTTGAAATGTGTGATCATATATAGCTAGAGTAGAACATGTATAATGTAAAACTTTAACTTGTAGTATCTAAAGGTGAACATATGACATAGTTGTATTTTGATGTGGCCTCCTTGGCCACCTATTGTACTCCTTTATTTCTATTATTAATCTATATGCAAGTTAAAAATACTAGATTTTCCAGACTTATGCCCAAGATCCTTGCCTACATGAGACCAAATGAATCCATGTGCTTGGTATTGTATTACAATGCCTATGATTCCAAAATGGGGTACTTGTGAGATCAAGATCCACACATATTAAGATAGGCTTACCAAATTGCTAGAAATATTAAGAGCAATAAGAGAGTCTCTAGAAAAGTACAAAAGAGAAGTGATTTGAAAATATGATCTCAAGATAAAACTCAAAGTAGCAAAGCTCCTGCAACTGAGGACAAACTTGATAAAGTGATGTATATTTTGAAGGAGCCGAGCTACAAGCTGACAAAAAATGAGAAGAGCATGATTGGTGGGAGATACAATCAAGGTAGGTAGGAAAAAATGTCTATATTGCCTAACTAGTCTTATAATACTAATTGGAGCAATGATAGTCTTGTTTTACCAAAGCCTAGAGGATCAACAAATAAGGAAACACCAGATCCTCTCAAAATGATAGGAGTCAACATAGTGGAGTACTTTCCATGGTGCCAAGCATTTGGGATGCCCCATTCTCCCTCATAATGTGTTGTATCTTTATCAATCCTAAACAATGATACATAATATGAGGAGTGTGAGGGTGATAATCAAGAATCAACATATAATCAAGAGCACTAGGAAATCAATATGTTGGCTCTAAGATGGCATTATAACTATGAGGAATATTATTCTAATGATAAATTTGGACTTGAGATGGATGCGGAAGACAAAATTCACATGTGAGGTGTTGGTTCCCAAAATAACCACAATCCAAAACCCTAAAACATTATTTAATCACCTAAGCCAAGGGTGTCATCAAGATGATCAAACAAAGTTTTATCAACAAGTTAAGGATGATTTTGGCCAATTGGTAAGATTCAGTAAACTTGTCTTCACTTCAAGCTCATCTAAACTTAGGAGGGTGTTCCTATAGGTATCCCTCAACAATGATTAAACACAATATAAAATACTATCAAATTTATAACCTTGCTGCAATACCCAGGTTGTTGTTTTAATCCTCAAGACTGTCACTAAATTAAAACAAGCTTGCAACATTATTTAACCTCTATTTAAGTTCATAAAAACAATCTTGCAACAATGCAAGATACAAGCATGTAATGAAATGATTCTTTGAGTATCTAAACATTACAAATCATTTATAATTTTTCCCTATTTTGTAATAATGAATCATGAACTACAACAAAGAACCCTAACCTAATTCTACAACTACCTAGAATAGGATTTTATCAAAAGAAGTGATTGATCCATCCCCAAATTAGATTGGTGCCTACTCCAATGGGAAACTAAGTCAAGAACAATAAATAGGAGGGAAATGAATCTAACAAGCATCAATAGAAACTAGAATTGCATTTGCATACATTTCTCAGATTAAATCCCATATGATGAACATACTTAGTGATACATGAAAATATGCAATAATCTATTTGTAACACAATAATGAACCAGCACAAAGCTTGCATCAATTTTAATATTGTCATACATTATTAAAATCTTGTTACAATCATTCTAGCAAATGTGGCAAGGGAGGATGAATAACTAGGTTCAAGTATCCCCTAAACCATTACAATTTCCCATGGAGACATATCATTAAATGAAGATTTTCATTATAGAATCCTTCCTACACTATACTAGAAACATTCCCCATATTTACATGCTTCACTGACATGATTTAATACCCTAAAACTTCCTGAGACATTTTCAGATCTCTAGATGGTTCAATGACCAATGCATTTACATTTTTCTTCACATTTTTATAGCATTCACCTTCACTGCTACACTTTGGGTGCCAAATACCTACCTCTTCTACCCAACTTTAAATTACACCAACATCCATGGTGGAGAAAAAAGACATCACACTCGTTTAATGCATAAACAACACTACATTTTTTTACTCTTAATAGTTTGGGCAGGAAAGAAATAGGGCATGCACCAACATTATTCAAAATCAATCCACTAACCATGCCCAAAATCATCATTCACCATAATAAATGCAACAACATTCAAATCCGCAACAATCACTTGGTGTGTCACTTCCCATCATGATGTTGAAAGGCCCTTCATAAAAATCATTGACCACTAGATCTTATCTCCCTAAACCAATTTCTTTGTGATCTTGTCCCTTTTTTGTTGAAACTTGATGAGTTTATGTTGACACACAATAGTATGGCACACTTGCTAAAAGTTAATGGTCATGAATTATTAAGAGTATGTGTGGTTACATCACATGTTTGACTACCACATGGTTATTTGCCTCAAAAATATCAGGCACACAACTACCCCACAACCAGACACTTGGCAACTTTTTTCTTTATTGGGGGTTGTTGGGCTCATTTCTACTTCATCTTGTGTAAATCTTCCATATGGAGCAACACCTTCAACTTGATGTGACAACACATTATTTGAATCAAAGGAACAAAAAGATAAAGGAAACTAAGGATATACATGAAATATAATATTTAAGTATAAGTGACAGTTACATATGGACATTTAATTCCTTATACTTTAATTTATATTGCATGTATATAGTTTTAGGATGTTTGAGAGTGGTTTCAGATATCTAGGAGTTATAATGCAAATTCTAGGATTTGGAGGATCTCATAAATTTTAGACAATCAAATTTCAGGGGAAATAGCACTAGACACACAAAATGAGGTGAATACACAAGGAGCTCCATTAAGACACTTAATGAATTGGCATGATCTTGCAAACTTGGGAACTAGAAAATATGGACCTCCCAACATGAGGTTGTTACCATTAGAAAGTATTTTAGATGAAGAGGAAGAAAGGTTTTGTGTAAATAATGTAGAATTATCTACTAACAAATTCTTGATAAGAAGACCCTTTGATAAAAAAAATCAAATATCTGACTATAGTATTCATTTCTCAAGTTAAAAGTAATTACAATTTGAGAAGTAAGACTCGTCGAAAAAGGAGATTAGATTAGAGTCTACTAGGAGAATTTTCATCAAGGAGAAACAAGAAGGTCAGAAGGTTAAATCTACTACTAATATATATGTTGTACTCAAAGGGAATAATTCAGGTGCATTGCCTAAAAACACCACTTATCATGACCAAGTGCTTGATGCAAAGTAGGATGAATAGACATCTAACAAGTTTTAACCCCCACAAAACCTAGAAGAGGCTAAGCAAGAACAAGTTGAACAAGCATTGACTAGCCACATCCCTTAATCATTAGATAGCACCATACCAATTGAAAAATATTTTGTGAATGTATGTCCCTTTGGACATGACTCAAGACCTTAGCCAAATCAAAATCCAAGTCCCTCTCATGGAAGCCATGAGAATAATGGAGCACAAGAATAAGGCTCTATCCCTCATTGGTGATGTCCCTCTAGTTCCACCAAGTAGCAAGGAAGATAATGTTGATAGGCCTAAAGTGTATTTGGGATCTACTTTGGGTAATATTCCATCTTTTATAGACCCATTATATACAATATTATCCATCAACAACAAACTGGTTAAAAACTACATGATAGATTTAGGTGCTTCTTGTAATGTCATGCATCTCCACATAATGAATTAGTTGGGATTACAAGTTACTAAATAATTTTGTAAATATTTTGTCATGGATTCTAGGGAAGACCTTGTTAGTGGGAGAATGAATAATGTTTATTTGAAGTTATCTTCTTATCTTGAAAAGGAGTACAAAATGGATATAACAGTGGTTGATCCTCCTTCCCAATATGGCATGCCCCTATCAAGACAATGGTCTACTACTATTGGAGGGAGTATTCAAATGGATTCCTATTATGTCATTATCCCAATGAATAGACAAGGTATGAGGTTGAATAGAAGAAAGAGGGCACCTAATGTAATTTATGATCCCAATGAACCAATATAGGAGGTGTTTTACATTGATGTCTACATGGAAAATTTTGCATGTGAACCAAATGAGGACAAATTGCTAGGAATTTTAGAAAACCAAGCATTATCTCCTAATGATGTATGGACAATTTTCTTTGATGGGGCATGTTTCAAAGAAGAAGTGAGAGTTGAAGTGGTATTAATATCCCTTGAGAACAAGTCTTTTTAATTTTCCTTCAACCTAGGCTTCCAATGTACTAATAATGTGGCAGAGTATGAGGCTCTATTATTGGTAATGAATTTGGTATTGAAGAATAAGGTAAATAATCTCAAAATAATGTGTGACTCTAGGTTAGTCATCTCACAAATCAAGGGTAAATATGCTTCAAAAAATAAGAGGTTGAGGTAATACAAGAATGATGTCCTAGACACCATAGAGCTATTTGATGTTTTTGCTATTGAATGGGTAGAAAGAGAAGGAAATACTAATGTAGATTTCCTAGTCACTGCAGTTATTAAATCAAAAGGTGTGTCCCAACCTGATATGATCCAACAATAGAGAGGTTAATGAGACCATGAATCCCTAAAAACATTCAACATTGACAAATATTTAATAATGACTAATCTTTTCAGATTTTTAAATTGTCTTGATGAATATGAAGACCTAGAGATTGATTGTGTGCATTTGGTTGAAATGATGGATGGAAAAGAAATAATATAATTTGGAAATGACATCATCCAATTAAAAATTAATTCAATTCCCAAAGGCCTAGTATCTTTGGAAAGGGATTTTGATGGGGTTGATAGACATCATCAAGCCTACTACTATGAATTCAAATGATTTATAAGAGGTTAACCTAGGAACATAGTTAGCTCCTAAGTGTGTATACATGGGAAGAAGTTAAATCCTAATATTAGAACACTTCTCATTTCATTACCAAGAAAGTATATTAGAGTGTTTGTCTAGTCTTATGATGACTCAAAAGCCTATAGAGAGGATTTTTTCAACATGAGATTTCCCTTAAGCCTGATGCTAAACATTTTAGGAATAAACAAATGCCTATAAACCCCTCATTAGCCCCCAAATGCAACATGAACTTTCTAAACTTTAGGATGGGAAATTATCAAGCCTATTTTTAGGCATTCCACATGGGTGTCCAACCTAGTTCCTATTATGAAGAAAAATGGTGATGTAACATTGTGTTTTGACTTCAAGAACTTAAATATTTCATCTCCAAAAGATAACTACCACTTTCCAAAAATGGAGGCTATTTTGTAGAAGATGACTGGTTGTTGTTCAACTTCAAAGGTTACTATTCTTCCCATTTTTGGTCTCTTTGAATACCCTTTATCTTGAAGAATGATCTAGAACTTTTAAAGTTTCTAAACGGGCTAAAAATAGCGGGACTTACTATTTTGAGTAACCTTACATTTGACCTTAGCTTGACCTAAAATTTTCCCAGAAGGTGCAAAATAGCTAAGTAAACATCTCTGGTGAGATTTGACTCAAGATCATACATGGATAGTGCGATATTAAAGTGGCAGAGTATGAGGCTCTATTATTGGTAATGAATTTGGTATTGAAGAATAAGGTAAATAATCTCAAAATAATGTGTGACTCTAGGTTAGTCATCTCACAAATCAAGGGTAAATATGCTTCAAAAAATAAGAGTTTGAGGTAATACAAGAATGATGTCCTAGACACCATAGAGCTATTTGATGTTTTTGCTATTGAATGGGTAGAAAGAGAAGGAAATACTAATGTAGATTTCCTAGTCACTGCAGTTATTAAATCAAAAGGTGTGTCCCAACCTGATATGATCCAACAATAGAGAGGTTAATGAGACCATGAATCCCTAAAAACATTCAACATTGACAAATATTTAATAATGACTAATCTTTTCAGATTTTTAAATTGTCTTGATGAATATGAAGACCTAGAGATTGATTGTGTGCATTTGGTTGAAATGATGGATGGAAAAGAAATAATATAATTTGGAAATGACATCATCCAATTAAAAATTAATTCAATTCCCAAAGGCCTAGTATCTTTGGAAAGGGATTTTGATGGGGTTGATAGACATCATCAAGCCTACTACTATGAATTCAAATGATTTATAAGAGGTTAACCTAGGAACATAGTTAGCTCCTAAGTGTGTATACATGGGAAGAAGTTAAATCCTAATATTAGAACACTTCTCATTTCATTACCAAGAAAGTATATTAGAGTGTTTGTCTAGTCTTATGATGACTCAAAAGCCTATAGAGAGGATTTTTTCAACATGAGATTTCCCTTAAGCCTGATGCTAAACATTTTAGGAATAAACAAATGCCTATAAACCCCTCATTAGCCCCCAAATGCAACATGAACTTTCTAAACTTTAGGATGGGAAATTATCAAGCCTATTTTTAGGCATTCCACATGGGTGTCCAACCTAGTTCCTATTATGAAGAAAAATGGTGATGTAACATTGTGTTTTGACTTCAAGAACTTAAATATTTCATCTCCAAAAGATAACTACCACTTTCCAAAAATGGAGGCTATTTTGTAGAAGATGACTGGTTGTTGTTCAACTTCAAAGGTTACTATTCTTCCCATTTTTGGTCTCTTTGAATACCCTTTATCTTGAAGAATGATCTAGAACTTTTAAAGTTTCTAAACGGGCTAAAAATAGCGGGACTTACTATTTTGAGTAACCTTACATTTGACCTTAGCTTGACCTAAAATTTTCCCAGAAGGTGCAAAATAGCTAAGTAAACATCTCTGGTGAGTTTTGACTCAAGATCATACATGGATAGTGCGATATTAAAGTTTCTATTTTTTGAAAACTACAAAAAAAGTTTAGAACTCAATTTTGAGGCACTTAGAGGTCCCTAAAGACTCTAAAAATTGTTGTAACTAACAAAGTGGATTATAGGGTGATAGATATCTTCATGATCTTTCTAACACATCAAACAGTTCATTAATCAAACACCCAGATCAAAAGTTATGGCCTCTAGAAATTGGAACTCCTATTTTTGGGAAATGTAAAAAATGTGTTGAACACATAAAAGGGCTATAAAGGGGAGAGTTACACATGTTGGTGTGTGTTTTGGCACATCACAAGGCATCTTTGATTAGAGATAATTTGGGTGCCACTTTTGGGTGGTTTTAGCTTATGGTTTTGTAATTACCGTTGACAATTTATTGTATTGTATCTCCTATATATTAGGAGCTAGAGATGGAGGTTGTGTGTAAGAATCTTATAGATGTCGAGGTACCTCCTCGATCTCTAGTTGTATATACTCCTGTAAAAGCTTGTTCTACAAGTATATTGTAATCTTCTTGATTCCTGAATAATATATTGGGTGGCTTTGGAGTGTGGGGTTTTTTACCTAAAAGGGTTTTCCCCATGTATATCTTGTGTTGTGAGTTTTGTGTTTGCATTTGGAAGTTATTATCTTTCTGTTAATGTGCATCTTAATCTATAACTGTAAAAGTAAAAATTTGCATAAATCTTTCCTCAGTAGATCAGTGTAGGAAGTGTTTCTACATACCTTGCTTCCTTTCAGTTGTGAATTATTATCTATGATGGATGACTTCTCAAGTTAAAACTAGGTCAAAGTCAAGGAATCTAAGTAGTAAAAGACTACTTTCACCACACCATGGGATACTTATTTCTATGTTAGGATGGAATTTGAAGTAACAAATATTGTAGAAACCTTCCAAAGAGCTATGGATGTAGAATTTGTAGATCTTATTGATATCATCTTAGTTGTATATCAAGATTACTTAGCAATTTTTTTTAAAAATGAATGGGAACATTGTGATCATCTGGAGAGGATTTTCAAAAGATGCTTGGAATATGGTATTTCATTAAATCCCAAAAAATATATGTTTAGGGTTATTGAAGGTAAATTGTTGGGACATATAGTTTCAAAGGATGGGGTTAAGATTGATCTAGAGAGAGTTGCAAACATTGACAAAATCCATCAACCAAAGACCTTTAAGGTTATTTAGTCTTTCTATGGACAAATAAATTTTGTAAGACAATTTGTTCCCAATTTTGCTGAGAAATAAAAAAGTGTTAGATTCTGTGAGAACCAAGCCAGGATTTGATGTCGGATGTAGATCACATACACTCTAGTCAACAAATGATGAAAGATAAAAATAGTGGAATGTAGAGAGAATCCTGAAAGAGAGAATCAAAGAGATAACTGTAAGAGAATTTTGAGAATACTCACATTACTCTCACTGACTAGTTATCAAACTGGTATTCAAACTAATAAAGGTGAGAGGAGAGTGTTGTATATATAGAAAAATATGGGTAAATACATCCAATAGGTGTAATAACTCCAACTACCCAAAATAGGCAGAAGTTTTACCTACTTGGTAAATGACAAAACATGTGGCATAACCTGGACTCAATTGAAGACTGAAAGGAGGTGGCACATAAATCCAAAAGATGGTGAGAAACCCAACTACCCCATAACCTACTCAAGTAAAGATAGAATAGTGGTTATGAGAGGTAGCACAAAAATCCAAAAGAAGGTGTGTAACTCAACTACCCATGTGTGGGAGAGAGAGTGACACATGTAGCTAATGTATTTTGCCATGTGTCCTCATATTAACCACATCTAATAAACCTAAGCAAGATTAATAATGTGTAGGAAAAAGAAATATCCCTAAGGAAAATAAAAAACCTACAATTATAACCCCCCTTAAGCATAGCTTAGGTGGGTGAAAAGATATGGGTCCTGACAAGTGAAGCCTAGTGAGGTACCCATGTACAAAGAAACCCCCCCAAAAGAGAAGAAGCCCCCCATAAAGGAATAGCCCCCCCTAAATAGAAGAGAGAGAGAGAGAGAGAGAGAGAGAGAGAGAGAGAGAGAGAGAGAGAGAGAGAGAGAGAGAGAGAATACCCTCCCTAGAGTACAGAGAATGAAAGCGAAGAACTAAGAAGCCCCTCCAAAAGTAGACACTGGCTGTACCCCTAGCAAAGCTTGCAGATAAAGGAAATTGCTCTGAATGAAGGGTTTGGTGAAGATGACTACGATCTTCTCTGATGCCTGAATGTACTTGAGATCAATGATATTTACATGAATCATCTCCTAAATGTAGTGCATATGTATCTCATGTGTTTCATTCACTGGTGATGGACTGGGTTCTTTGAGATTTCTGTTGCACTATGATTATCACAAAAGATGATTGTGGGCTTTCTAAATGAAATGCCAAACTTAGTGAGAATATTCCAAAGCCAGATGACCTTAGTGGTAGCATTAAATGACCCTTGATACTCAGCCTCTATAGGTGAAAGAGAAATTGCATACTACTTCTTGCTTGACCAACAAACTGGACTGGAACCAAGTGAGAAGCAATACCCTGAAGTAGACTTACAATCTTGAGAATTGCCTACCCAATCTAAATCTGTGTATCCTACCAATTCAAAATCCATGCCTACTGCATTATGAATCCCATAGTTGTGAGTTCCCTAAATATAGTGGAGTATCCTCTTAGCTTCTTTCCAATGCAACTCATGTGGTTCTTACATAAACCAAGAGACCATGCCCACAGCATATGAAATGTCATGCCTCATGCAAGTCAAATAGATGAGACTTCCAACAAGCTATTCGTATAAAGTCCCATCAACCAAGGGTGAAGAATGCTTAGCCTCAAGTTTGACCCCTAATAGAAATGGAGTCAATGTAGGCTTACAATCAGCCATGTGAAATCTAGAGAGGATGTCAAGTGCATACTTGGGTTGTGCCATGAAGATACCTGAAAATGATTTAGTGATCTCAATCCCTAAGTAGTGTAAAATACCCAAGTCTGACATCAAAAATTGATCATGTAGAGTAGTTTTCATTGCCTTGATGGTGGATGAATGACGCCCTATGATCAATAAGTCATCGACAGAGAACTAGGAATGTCAGAGTATCATCCTACTACATAATGTAGATGTTCGGATCAGAATGGCATCGAGTGAACCCAACTAACAGAAGGAATGAGTCCATCTTGGCATACCAAGCCCTAGGAGCATGTTCGAGGCCATAGAGAGACTACTGAAGATGACAAACAAGTGAAGGATCTTGAACATGTTGAACACACTAGAATACTAAGAGGGGGGGTTGAATCAGTATCTAAAAAAACTTCAAATTCTCTAGAGTAGATTAAAACTTAAGCATTATACTAGTAGCATAAACATGAAAGATCAACACAATGCACATCAACACATAACACCAGAAATACGTGAAAAACCCAAGAAGGAAAAAACCATGGTGAGGATTAACTCATAATAAATGAAGCTCAAAATAACAACTTTGTTTTAGGGCTACAACCCAAGGAATCTACTACTCCTTGAAAAAAAAATTTTAGGATCACATGCAAGGAAGCTACAACTCCCTGTAGACTTTGTTTTAGGGCTATAACCCAAGGAAGCAACTACTCCCTAATCTGAGAACAAACTCAGAGATGATTACAGTATGACAATCCTTCTACTGCTTGAAAAATGACATTGAAGCTCACACCTTTGATGATTGCAATTATGTCTCTTCACACTTTATTCTAATGATTAGATTAGTTAGGCACACTCTTTACTTCCCTCCTATCACAAAAATATCTTCAAGATGAATCAAGACAGCATCTAACACTTCTGCTCTTTCTCCTTCAGTCAAACATCACAATGCATGTAATTTTCATGTTCTTCTCTTCACACACTCACATATCCATTTTCACAATCATACTTCACCTAGACCAACTAGGTTTACAATATATACATGATATTACATTGATTTCATTACAAGTCAGCCAATACAACAAGAATATTACAATTTACAGGTCAGCTAGAGACCACAACATGAAACATGTATAGGGTAAGCCCTATCATGAACAACATGTTACTCCAAAAGAAAACACATGCCTTGAAGATCCCAATACATGCTTAGTCCAGTCCCAAACATCATTAATAGCATCATTCTTCAAGGAATAATATCCACACACCACACCTATTTGAAATAGGTCACCCTTAAGTAAGAACACGTGAAGCTTGTAGCACCACTGTACACCTAGAAGATTAAACATTACTTGCAGTACACCAAATCACTAGATACTTTACAAATGTATGCATTGAGCCTCTCTAAGCATGTTCACAAAGTTTTATTGACAAATCTTCACATCTAGAAGAGTGCAAAATATTCTAACAAGTCTTCATCACCATTTTACTCTGTCAAAACATAGACTAGAACTCTGTCATTCATAACTTTCATTGTTGAGGTCATATAGACTTTATCTCTTGGATATAGCATCTTCACAAGACACTAAGATTAACTTCTAAACCATAGCACCTCATCTTCAAATGCAAAGGAATGTGGAGCCAAATATTGTCATATAGTGAATCTCTTCTTTAGAACCAACACTGTAGATTCAAATTGTCAACTGCAAAAACACCCTTCGGGTAATCTAAACACCATGAAACTTGGAATATAAATACTTTGACACTATATGAAGCTATCTTCCAATCCACAAAGGTACACCATCAAAAGAATGAAAATGTGAAGCAATCTCCCAAATAGTCTTCAAAATAGTCTTCCTGCAACATAAACTTTCACCAACTTCCAAAGGCTGAAACCTTCATATAACAGCATATACATCCTTGAAAACAACAAGAAGGATAAAACAAGATTTTATAGGCCATCAACAACATATTTTCATCCTTAACATAGTTTAATATATCAGCATTCATCTTAGTGCTTATAATTCCCATCTTAATGTTTCATCATGAGAATATGGCATCCAACCATGAACTGTATCTTCTCTTCTAGATAGGACATGACATCTAACCATGAACTATATCTTCTCTACTAGATAGGACATGACATCCAACCATGAAATTCTAATTTTGATCTCAATGTATCCTCTTTAGGAGCATGACATCCAACCATGAACACCATCACACATCCATGATAGTGTTGACGTCAATGACAACCAAATTCCAACAGACGAACCCCTTGTGGCTGCTCCATGTATATTTCCTCTTGAAGGTCACCATGAAGAAAAGCACTCTTCATGTCCATCTGATGAGCTTCCCAATGATGGGTTGCAGCTATAGCAAGGAAAAGTTGGATGGAATTCATTTTGGCTACTAGTACAAAAGTCTCAGAGTAGTCAATCCCAAGCACCTGGGAGAATCCTTTGTCAACCAAGTGAGCCTTATGCTTGTCAACTGACCCATCTGCTACAAATTTTGTCTAATAGATCCACTTGCATCAAACAAGTTTTATTCCCTTAGGAAGAGGGACTAAATCCCATGTATGATTCATTTCTAAGGAATTGATCTCTTCCTACATTGTTGCTTCCCACTTGAGGACACCAGAAGCTTCCTGAAAAGTCTGTGGATTAGAAGAAAAGAAACAAAGAGATGTGGAGCCTACAGAAATTGTGACCTTGTTCTTCAAGTATTAAAAGGATTGCCAACCCAATCACCTACTGACTGGAAAGTCTGACAAGCCCAAAGAGGCCCTATGGTAGGAGAATTTGGAGGAGAATCATCAACCTCTGAATGATAACTGGGAGAAGAAGGTGGATCCTCATCATCACTATCACCATCTAAAGTAGAGGAAGAAGACTCCTCAGATGGATCAAAAGGATTAAGATCCTCTGAAGAACTGTCATCATGTTGCAATGTTTCCAATGTAATGGTGGATGGAGAAGTGGTAGGAGAAGAACTTGAAGAGTCCTCAAAACAAACACTCCTCTCAATGAACAACTCATGATTTGTAGGGTGGAGAAGCCTATAGCCCTTGACACTCTCTGGGTATCCAACAAATATGCAAGGCGTACTCTACGGATCCATAGCATTGTGTTTCTCTACTAGAATGTGGTCCCACGTAGGAGAACCAAACACTTGAAAGTTCTTAACTCTAGGTTTGCGACTGGTCCAAGCTTGGAAGGAGGTACCCCCTTCACATCTTTGTGAGGAACATGGTTCAAGATGTAACACACACATTTGATGGCCTCTGCCTAGTACTAAGATGCCATAGACCTAGAGTGAATAATACAATTGGCCATCTCTTTCAAAGACCTATTCTTGCATTCTATGACACTATTCTATTGTGGACTATGGGGAACTGTGTGCTAAAGATCAATGCCCTTAGAGGCACAAAACTGTTCAAACCTATGGTTGACATACTCCCCCCCATTATCTATACGTAGAATCTTGATGGCATTCCTTGATTATTTCTCTGTAAAATCTTTGAGGTCTTGAAAAGACTCAAAGACCTCAAACTTCTGCTTGAGAAAATAAACCCAAGTGTATTAGGAAAGATCATCAATGAATGTCAGAACATATCTAGCCCTATTGAAAGAAGGATGTGGAAATGGTCCTGCCAAATCACTGTGTACCAACTCCAGAAGCTGTGTGGCCCTCCATGCTTTGCCTTTGTCATATTTCTCCTCAGGATGCTTACCAAGAATGCATCCCTGGCAAAGTCCA
Source organism: Cunninghamia lanceolata (assembly GCA_027924645.1). NCBI lineage: Eukaryota > Viridiplantae > Streptophyta > Pinopsida > Cupressales > Cupressaceae > Cunninghamia > Cunninghamia lanceolata. Next base: position 14,384,405 of record BSBN01000655.1, read on the forward strand.
TTAGAAAATCAAATTGAAGGCAACCTTGAAACCATGTCCTATTGACCAAGTTGCTGCAAGTAGTGGTAATTCAAGTGACCAAACCGCTGATGGCACAAATGACTCACCTCATCTAAGTGAGTGAGTAGTAATGTCAAAGGAGAGTTGCAAACAAAATGAGAAAACTTATATAGTCTGGACTGATGATCTACTTTCCCCAAAACAACTATAGACCCATCATGCAACTCACTGATTACCACATTATTTGGTGTGAACTCAACCCACTTGCTAGAGCATGTGTGAGTGATCTGATAAATAGATAAGAGATTAGTTGACAAAGATGGAACATAGAGAACATCCTAAAATGTTCCTTCGCCCACATCAATAGACCATCTCCCATGCACTTCAACTGAAGTGTCATCGCCCATAAGAATGGTAGGCATAGAAAAGGGCTCTAAGGAGGAAAAACCATCCAGTGAGGAAGCCATGTAGTGCAAACCACCTGAGTCAATGATCTAGGTATCAAGTTGTGAAGCAACTACAACTAGGGTCTTGCCCTTTCCTTTCCCCTTACTCTTTTCTATGTCCTTTGAAGACCCTTCTCATGAACTCTATTTGACAGAGTTAGGCACCTTGATATTGTTCTTCTCAAGAAGATGTGACAGGTGATCAATCTGCTTCTTTAAACACTTGTGCTCATCATGTCTAGGCCTCTTATAGTAAGAACACTTAACCTTCTCCTTCATAGGTTGTTCACCTTTTGATGAAGAGGTCTCATTAGTTGCATTTGAAGTAGCAGGTTTTTGATCTTTCTTCTTCTCTCCTTGGTTCTTTTGTTTTTTTTCCTATTTGCCAGACCCCTTTCTATTCTTTTATGCCTTGATTTGAAGCCAAGGCATGTGACTTGGAGGGTTTAAATGTACCCATGTGAACCAGTTTATATTGCTCCTTAGTGATTTCTACATCAAACTCATCTAGAGAAGGCATTTTATAGTTCAATCCTAAGGCATTTTTACAGTATAAAAGGTAGAAACAAACACAAAAATAGTTTAGACTAAGTTTAGAAAGAATTCTTAACATCATTTGTTTTTCTTCTTTTTATATTCGACATTGTTTCAACTGCAATATGATGGCTTTCAACTTTGTGAAGAAGTCTTGTATGGTGTCAAAATTTCCAAGACTCAATCTTATGAGTTCATTCTTGAATTAATGACCCCTTAGTTCATCTTGCTTACCAAAGAGGTTTTTCAATGTGGTCCACACATCATTGGATATTTTAGTAGTTTCAATATGAAAAAGTAAGTCAGGAGAAACTGACATACACAGAGTACCAAAAGCTTCATCACATTTGTTAAACCATTTTATCTTTTCTGCATCTTGTGCGGGTTCTATTTCAAGTCCCATTGTAACCCTGTGATGTCCATGCATTTTGAGATAGATTATCATCTTTGATTTTCATTGAAAATAGTTATATGGTGTTAAAACAAGAATTTTTAAAGCATCCATTTGTGCAGAAAAGTAAATTGAAATGCAAAAAATAGAAGTGTGAAAGAGAGACACACAATACACCCCCCTTTCACTAGTTTTTGAAATTACCCCCCAAAAAATTACAATGTTGGCACTTTATAATTAGTGCAATTTACAATGCAAAAATCAGATATTCAAACTCTTCCAAGGCTCAAAAATGCCAAAACATTGAAACTACATCCCAAGTATAATATGAGATCACATTGAGAGCACTAATGCAGAGTACACAGAAAAATATGAACCCTAGAAAAAATGGCACCAAAAATAGAGTCCGTTTGCACAAGTTATGGCTATTGGAAGGTCTCAAAATGAGAACTACACAACAAATTTTGGAAGAATCTTCAATTTTTAAGAATTTGGAGAGTCAAATAAAAAACTGGCTTCACAACAACATAGAGTGTAAAATTCTACCCCAAATAAAAAAAATTCACTGAAATAGGCCTCTATTTGGCTGAGAATGGGCCCTTCAAAGTTTGCCTTCTAAACTCAAAAGCTCAACGGTGAAGGGGGGCAAATTTCAAAAAACATCCTCTGCCAAATTTAGCCTAAAATATTCAATTTTAGCCAAGATGCCAAATTTAGTTATAGTTATCCAACTTTAAAATTGTCACCAAAAATGGCAAATCTCTTGATATATTTGGTGGGGGTACTGTTTGGGTGGATCCTGCTAAAGTTAACAGTTTTGCTAAAAATTTAATTAAAAAAATTAGGCCAAAAAGCTGAGTTGTAGAGGGGTCAGGGGCCAAAGCTACACTTGGACCCAACCTTGAGGGGTCTACACCTTGGTTTAAGGCACACGCATGCCTGCTTAAGGGTCATGGCCTTTTCTCATAAAGGTAGTGCTTAGCAAGTGCTTTATTATATGCGCTTAGTAGTGCTTTGAAGCACTTTATACAATGCTCTAACACTACTAGTAGTGCTATAGTTAGCACTTATTTTTAAAAAAAAAAAATCCATACGACCTGTGCAGAAGGGGCTGAACGACTCAGAATTCAAAAACATTTTACATCAGAGGTCAACTTTACCGAATTTGACTTTTGAATAGTTAATCTTTAGGTTTTCGAGCCTTTTGAGTGTAATGGTGAGGTCCGTTTGGGCTGAAAATGCTCTGATTTGATGACTACCTCTAGGAACCTCTTTGAAAACCTCTAGTGCAACTGGGTCCTCTGATCTCTGATTTCGTTGAAACAAAATCTAATTTCAAGTTTTCTAAGCCTTTTGGATGCTATGGAATGGTCAAAAATACCTCCAAGATTACCAAAAAGAGTTGCAATGACCTAGATCTCACAAGAACACAATATGCATGCTAGAGTAAATAGATGCTTATTTTCCTTCAAACCATTCTGATTCTTCAGATCATCCAAGGATGTAAGAGAAGAGGATACTAGATTTTTGAGAAAATATTAGCAATCTAATAGTCCCAAATCTCTCAAATAATAGGATCACAAAAATGAACTAAACCAAACAAACATTCTCTAATACCATGTTAGATTCTATGAGAACTGAGACATGATATGATGTCGGTCATAGATCACATACACTCCAATTGACAAATGATCAAAGATCAAAATAGCGGAATGGATAGAGAATCCTAAAAGAGAGAATCAAAGAGACAACTGTAAGAGAATTTTGAGAATACTCACATTACTCTCACTGACTAGTTACCGAACCGGTATTCAAACTAGTTGAGGTGAGAGGAGAGTGTTGTATATATAGAAAAATATGGGCAAATATATCCAAGAGGTTTAATAACTCCAACTACCCAAAATAGGCAGAAGTTTTACCTACTTGGTAAATGACAAAACATGTGGCATAACCTCCTTAAGTGAAGATAGAAAAGAGGTGACACATAAAGCCAAAAGAGGGTGAGAAACCCAACTACCCCATAACCTACTCAGGTAAAGACAGAATAGTGGTTATAAGAGGCGACACAATAACCCAAAACAAGGTGTATAACTCAACTACCCATGTGTGGGAGACAGTGACACATGTAGCTAATGTATTTTTCCACATGTCCTTATATTAACCACATCTAATAAACCTAAGCAAGCTTAATAATGTGTAGGAAAAAGAAATATCTCTAAGGAAAATAAAAATCCTACACTAACAGAAAGCTATATCCAAGATGTTGAAGAAACGAAAAATAGCAGCTTATGAAGGTGAGCCAACTCAAGCCTTTTAGGATATTAAGGAAGTAATTAAATAGGCTCTTGTTCTTGCCTCACTAGATTTATCCAAACCCTTTCAATTGTTTTACTTTGCATCATTCCACACTATTGTTGCAATATTGTTGCAAAATAATTAGGACGATTATGACCAACCTATATCTTTCTTCAACAAGTCCCTTCAAAGTATTGAGCTGAAGTATGATATTATGAAGAAGCAAGCTTATGCTTTGTTGATGGCCATTAAAAAATTTAGACCATATCTAGTAGGTGCTAAAGTCATTACATATGTATCACATGTTGTTGTGAAGAACATTTTTACACAACAAGAAGCATTTGGTAGGAGGTGTAGATGGATCAATAAGATATAGGAGTTCAATATTGTAATACAAATCACTAAATTGGTTAGAGGCCAAGGATTGGCTAGACTCGTTATAGAATCCAATTTTGAGATCTCATAGGTGAATTTTCTAGAAGCTAAAAGTGATGAGAAGAAATGTAGCCTTGATACCTCTCCCTAGTATAAGGATATTGTATACTACTTGCTTATATGAGTTGCCCCTCTGAATTCAATGATAATTAGAAAAGGACATTGAAATTGTAAGCCTTAAGATATATCATGGTAAATGGGACTCTAATACATGTAAAAAAAAAATGGTGTTCTTTTGATATGTCTGTATGAAGAAGTTGTTGGAGTTTCACTAGAGCTACACAGTGGTGTATGTTGTGGAAATTTCATGGCAAAGACCACAACTGGTGCAGGACCACTAAGAGGATCATGAAGATCCATGGTTGTTTTGTTTTGTTTCATGGTTGATCATGTTGTAATAAGGTCTTGAGGACTATTTCTATGCTTTGTAATAAGGATCATGTCCAATAATGTCATGGGATAGTCATAGGGAGTCATGCATTGTAATGGGGCAGTTATACATTGTAATCCTTTTTGGCATGTGTCAAGGAGTGTTATGCCTTGTCAAAGGCTCATTTATCTTGTAAGGATGTTTAAGAGCCTTGTTTGTCATGTAAGACCATGATGCATAGGCCAAACATTGTAATTAGTTGCAGACATTAACAAAACAAGGGCAGTTCGGTAGTTGTAGATAGTTCAACAATCTTCCATCGATTCAAACTGCCCCTCTAACTGCTCCATCCATGGATGTAGGCTTCATAAACCTTGTATATGTCCATTGTAGAGGAGAGAAGTGAATTGGTGAAGAAATCAATAAGGAACAACAATTTTCTTCCTTCATTTTCTGTATTTTTCACTATTTCTATATGTGCTCTGCCCTTGTTTAGAGGAGTCATAGAAGACTATGATGGTGGCTTGAAAGTAGGGTGAGTCTAGAATATTTTGTAGTTTATTTGGGCTTTTGAAACATCTGTAGGTAGTAGATAATTGCATTCTCCTGAATTTGGTTTGATAAACCCTCATCTAGGGTTTCTGACAAAAAACCATGAGTTTCTCACCATTCCACTGAATCAAACCCTCCTTGATCAGTGGAATGGATTTGTTAGCATTTGTTTCAATGTTTGTTGAAGGTGTTTTTGGCATGAGAAAAGTTGTGATGGAGATTTCTTGAGATAACCTAGCAAGACCATGTGATAGGTATATGTGTAGAAGGAACAACATAAGCCAAATCGGTCACAGTCGACTGTGGAGTCACAAAACTTGTGTACTTTCCCATTGTAGCATGTGTCTAATGTGTCTAAGGTGTACAGAGGGATCTGTGAGTCTTTAGAAGGGCAGTTGCTTTACAAAATAGGCCTAATTGACCAAGGGTTGTTAGAGGATAGTTATAGGTTAGGGTATATTGTCCAAAACAAAGTACCCCAAGTTTGTGATATGTGAGAGGGCATCAAAAAGGGTATCTTAGGATTGTCTGAGATTTAAGTTTGCAGGCCACTGGTAGAAGTTATTACTGATTGTTCCCATTTGGAGGGCTATAAGGAGTCTAGTGACAATGAAGGAATTACCAAGCCCATGCATGCTAGTCCTTAACCAATGGTCAGAGATGGTTTTGTTGAGTGTCATGAACTCCCTCAATGTCTGCCATGCATAGGATGGATAGTTTGTGTCATAAGTCTTGTGAGCCTTTGATGTGGGCTTTGTGAATAATGAAAGATTGTTTGGTAAAACAGTGAGTTCATCCTCCCTTTGAATACTTTGTCAAACAACTTGAACTTGTATTGTTCCCCCCTCTGACATCTGCATCAACAACCCACCAAATTCTCAAAGCTAAATACTAGTGGCCTAGTTTTTTTTTATATACAAAAGCTAGTTAGGAGATGTGACACCTGTCAAAGGTTTTTAAGAAATCTAAAGGGGTCTGGTGTTTTTTCTTTTAAATCCCATAACTATAGAAGCACCTTTTCACTAGTGGGGGCTTAATTTCATGGGAGAAATCATACAAAGATCTAGTGGAGGTTTCAGGTGGATCTTGGTAGCCACTGACTACTTCACTAAGTGGGTTGAATCTATCCCCACCAGGAGGGCTACTAGCTAGTAAGGGAAAATTAGATTCAAATGAATAATCAATAATATCAAATATCAAGATACCCAAAACTCAATGAAATGGTGAATGAAAGAGATTCAAATAAATAATGAACAAACAACAAAGCAAACCTCCTTAATTTGAAGCTTCCATTGATCGCCTATCACAATTGATATTGTATGTATGAAACAGGGCCCTCAGAGAGTGCACTTCTCTGCTTTCTTTCAAGAATGTTAATTGAGAATGGCTATGATAGTACCACCATGAAGAGAAGCTTCACAACAATGGTAGTAGTGCGTAGTAACGAAAGGTGATCACAAGCAATGAAGGAATTGGTGCCAAAGGCGTGCTATAATTCCTGCAGAGTAACAATACTTGAAGCTTGGATGAATGAAATAGAAGAACAGGGTTCAATTTATAGACTTGGGAACGAAGAGATCGACGGTATAGAAAGAATGAGAAGATCAAGGGTTTAGAACAGTTGAGGAACGTGTGCGAATAAGAAGAGGACATGTGTCTTGATTTCTTTTGCATGAGAGGAGTTAACAAGAATAGAAGAATGAGTTAAAGCATTTTAAAAGAATATAATAATCAGTTAAGTGATTTAAAACAAGAAGAATAGATTTGCATGAGAATAAGAAGATATTTTGCTTTATTAAATATTAGGAATATTTAATTGCATGTGCACAAAGCTTGAATTATATTTAGAGATAACTCAATTTAGAAGAAAAGGCAACTTAAATAAATAATTGATTTATTTAAATTTAGAGAAGATATTATTGGAAGAAAACAATTAAATAATTGGAATTATTTAATTTAGAAGATAAGAAAGAAAATTAAATAAATAAAATTCATTTAATTGTTGTGCATGATTTGGAAGAATAAATAAAATGTTTGATTGTATTTTATTTTTAGAGATTGAGAGGATTTAAATAAATTTGATTTGATTTATTCAAATTTGGAGGAATGATTTGATTTAATTAAATAATTAAGAATATTTATTTAAACTGAATCGTGTCATTTTTACGCATATACATTTTGCCCCTCTTTGATGCAATGCAGTTTACGGCGTTGCCTCAAAGAATAAGAATTTTTTGATAATGATGCATGCCCCAGTTTGCCCCTGGTATAGGTTATGATGATAGGATGCCCCCTCGGGAGATTGGATGAGAAGAAGGTAGAAGGATGAGAAATGGACAATCTCACGAAGATGAAGGGAAACTAGGTTAGGTTTAAAGAAAATAGGATGCATTTTAGAGAAATGGGTGCGGGGAGTAGTCGCAGTCACCATCTAGCCAAAGTAGGGTTTGCATGCTATATATAGGAGCTGGGTCTACAAGACAATTCATTTGCACACTTGTCTTGGTTTGATTTGCCTCAGAGAGCTTTGGAGAGCATAGAGCACAAAGTAATCAGCATGAGGATGGACATTCCACGCGAGGAGCATCGATTCAAGCGCGTTTGTCGATTCGACTAGCCAACAGAGGTAGGACCTCCGGTATGTATCTCAAAAATTTTCCCTGGGGTTGAGTTTGATAGTAATAAATGCTAGGAGAAAATTAGGATAGACAAAAGCGCTGAAACACAGTGTGGCACATATGCCACGCGAAATTGCGCATACATAGTTCTGTAGCACATGTAGGATATAAAGTGGTGCATATGTGAAAGCTGCACATGTATAGGTTTAGGCGACGCATGCATGATTTTACAGTGCTTTAACGATATGTAGTGGCACATGCGATAGGGTAGTGCATTTACAACATAGGACGACGCATGTGTCAAGAAATGGCACACTTGTTAAGAAATGGCACATTTACCACCTGTTATGGTGCATAGGATATAGATAAGCAGTTTTCTTAGTAAAATTGACTCAATTGGCATCCTGTTTGATGCATAAATTGATAAGCTATCTCTGAGATTGCAGGAATCTAGTCAAGAGATGTAGTGTGCTATTTGGATCAATTTGAAATGCTAAGTTAGTTGATTTGTTTCTATAGATATGTTGAGTACGGTACTTGCAGCTTTAGGTTGACGCCTTGCTTTGCATGCTTGCAGGAGGATATACAAGATACACTTCAATCTAGGGAGCAGTTCCCTATGCCTATGTTGCATAGATATATACTAACAGAGATGGATAGAGAGGTGCTCAGTGTGATGGGACTCGACTATGTTTGCTTCATGCCCAAAGTTCGGGCAAACCGCGGGTTGCTGAATGCAACAGTGGAGAGGTTCCACAGTGAGGATGGGACCTTCCACTTCCCTACTAGAGAGATGACTATTACTTTGGAGGACATGTACAGGATTCTCCATTTGCCTATTCAAGGTGAGCTAGTAGAGTATGATCCACAGAGATATGCAGGTGTCGCGCTAAGTGCAGGTGAGTATTCAATGACCCCGAGCTGGTTGGGCAAGTCATCTCTTGGTAGGATATCCATGACTATTACAACTACTTCCCAGGTATTGTAGCAAGACTGATCAGAGACGTTCTTTGCCTCGATAGGAGATCACACGGGTTCCCCATTGGATGGGGTCAAATTATGGAGAGGATGGTGATAGAGGGCACCCAGTATGCTTGGGGTGTCTGTGTACTAGCACACCTATACGAAGATATGCATCAGGTGGTATATCATAGGAGTACGAGCCTATCTACAGGTGCCTCATTGCTACAGTTTTGGCTATGGGAGCACATAGCGATTACTAGACTGATATGTGTGTTCGACAGGTAGAGAGGAGAGCCATACAGCTATGACTATGCAGGAGTGATTTCCTAACATAGGCTAGGGAAGCTCGAGTACCAGTGGCATGCTTTGGATGGAGTAGACATTGTCATCTAGTGGCCATATTTAGATTGTGAGCCATGGGAGGATGAGGCAGATGAGCTACCATACTACTATCAGACACGATGGATGATAGGGCAAACATAGTTTATTTTGGAGCGGCAAATTGTCAGCCGAGTACAAAGACAGTTTGGGAGGAGGCAAGGCATGTCACAAGGGCAGGCTTGATTTGCTAGGACTTATGCTGAGAGGCTCAGATGGGGACTAATGGCATCTTACGAGGAGGCATTAGCAGAGTTTTGGTAGACGCCTTACATCACCTGGAATATAGGAGGGGGATTGCAGATGCTGGGATGACCCAAGATTATGAAAGTTGGTTCACTGCCCACCCATTTCTAAGATACTCAGGGCCTGGGGAGCTGGTGCCTCGGATAAATGAGGCAGATTCAGATGACAAGGGCCAGGTTGACCAGAGGGGGAGGAGGAGGAGGAGAGGAGGATGGGGAGGTGGCAGAGATGGGGGAGACAATGGAGATGATGGAGGCTGACCCAGATAGAGCGAGGAGAGGTGGGGAGGGACCTTCCCACGCCCAGCAGGCAGTACCACCACAAGTCGCATAGTAGGCACCACAGTAGGCACTACAAGTACAGATGTCGCCACCTCAACAGGTGGAATAGTAGCAAGGACCCTAGCCACAAGGGCGAGGACAGGCACAAGCAGCCCAGGGTCCATCACAGTCAGACATCTAGGAGAGGGCTATAGCTACTTTGAGAGGATAGGTTAGGTAGCTACAGGCACAGCTTAGGATGACTAATGCCCAATGAGAGACAGATGCAGAGGTCATTGTGGGGCTCACCAGAGAGAGAGATATGGCAGAGGCATGGATACGAGTTATCCAACTAGAGATGGATACTGTAGTGGCAACCCTTGGGACAGATGCAATGAGCATCTTTTTGGTTGGGTAGGTGCACCAAGCATAGGTACAGTTAGAGCAGGCATAGACACAGCTAGCATAGGTGCAGGGTGAGCTTACTAGAGCGTAAGCTTGGGCATAGTATTATCAGGGTCTATATCAAGGTACCATGCCAGCTAGTCAGAGGGCCTCTAGCTACAAGAGCCCATCTATGGCTCCCCAAAGAGCAGGTGGATCAAGGTCAGGAGCCTCCATGATGGGCCCACAACAATCTGAGGCCAACAAAGGAGGGTACATGGGAGATACTATTGGGAGAAATGGTCCACAACAGGAGGGATAGCAGAGACTTACAGATTTTGGATCTTATGTACCTTTTTTATGGCTCAAATAGCTGGATAGACCTTATGTATCATTTTTGTACTTTGAGACATGTATCACCATCCTTGGGATGTATTTATTGTATATGACATTGATTTAGAGATGGACCACTTTTGATATTGTACAATTGGACACGTTTTATGATATTTATATGATGATGCAGCTATTTGATGCTTTCTATATGTATGAGTTATGATGCATTTCTATTTGTATGATGTGATGCACTTGTTTATCTAATGCAAACTTAGGTGTTTTACTTGATGCTATGCAATGTTTGTCTAATGCAGATTTTCATAAGATGCTATGTGATGTTATATGACCTAATGCAGACTTGGATGCTTTTATTTGAGATGTCTCTAATGTGTGTTGTGTAAAATGATATCTATATGATTATGCAACTTATGTGATGCACTTATCTATGTTTTTGATTTTTTTCTGTTGACACTATATGATGATTGTAACAAACTGTATATGGATGACCTGATGCACTTACTATGTATGCAACTGATTTAATCATGTAAATGACTATCTCATATGATATGATATGTAACTATATGCTTATGTTTTTGTGATATTCAAATGTACTTTATCGACACAGAGATGGTAAAATGGTAGATAGAAGATTGATTGAAAGAATGACTCGATAGACAGATTCACAAGTTTGACTTTGTATTGTTACTCTGCATTGTTTGGATCATTTATTGCATGGGATATGGATGTATGGGTGTATAACTGGATGTATGATGGATGTTTTGATTTTGACATCTTGACGAAGCAAGTACTTTGAAGTGCTTATTTCATCATTGGGTGATTTTTTTGGTACTTTTTTGAATGTTGTAAGTTAATGCAAGCATCTAGGTATAATTGAACTAAGATGACCTAAGCATTGCTTACATGGATTTTGATTTAACAAGTTAATACAAGCATCGAGGTATATTTGAACTGAGATGACCTAAGTATTTCTTGCATATCAATAGTCAAGGATTGCCCCCATTCATGTTACACCTTTGATGTCCTCAATGATCTTTTGCTGATCATGTCTTTAGACAAGGCTTCACATTACTAAAGTTTAATCCACAAACAACAAACAAAGAAAATAATCATGCCCCCATCATAGCATCTCTAGCTTTTGGCATCCTCGAGTAGCATAGAAAGGCATGATAGAAAAAAATCAAGACTCTATATTTTAACCATGTTTCCAATCCACAAAACATTTTTGCATTTAGATGTGTTTGTTTCTTGCCATAATTTGGGTAAAATTAGTTAGAAAGCCTTAGGTGCTTGTTTTCTTTGCTTGAGATAGGTTAATGTCTTGCATCAGGATTTTTGCTTGAAAAGAGCGGGTTTTGTTTGCGCTTGCTTGCCTGGTGAGAAGATTCCACAATCTTTATTGGTGAAACGGACCCTAAGGGACTGACCTAGTGCCTCAGGAGCTCATTGCTAAATGGCCTTGCCCACATGACGATGCAAAGGCAACGTAGTTCAGGGTAAAACCTAACGAACCTAAGACCTAGGCAATAGAAAGTGGTGTGAACTCAACTAGATAGAAGGACTAGTCATGGGATGGATGGGAAAGTGGAGCCTTGGGGGTGCATTTGAGAAATGGCCTTGCCTACGTGACAATGCAGAGGCAACGTAGTTCATGGATTTTGACCATAGATACTAACGATAGATGCTATGCTAGGCTGACACTATGGATACAATATGGGATAAAACCTTGGTTAACAAGGCAACAAAGAGATAGAGTATCAAGCCATGATAGGTTATCGTTAGGATTTTATTATGGAACAGATATGGATCGAATGGGACACGAGAAAGAATGGACATAAGGTGATTGGTTTCCCAAAGATGGAGGAAGCGGTTTATCAGAAGTAACGCCTGTTTACCAGGTTTTCACCACTTGCTTTTATTTGCACAAAAAGCTAGAAAGTATACATGATGCCTATTTGCTAGGTTTTCATCATGATACCTATCCAAGGCACCTGTTTGCCAGGTTTTCACCAAAGGACGATTTTTTTGTATTTTTCTAATTTTTTGATTTTTTTGTATTTTTCTAATTTTTTATTTTTTTGTATTTTTCTAATTTTTTTATTTTTTTTGTATTTTTCTGATTTTTTTATTTTTTTGTATTTTATGCCCCCTTACATTGGGGTTCTCCTAGGTATAGAACCGGTGAAGGTGCATACTATTGATTGGGTCATCTAACAGCTCATTCTCTGATGTTGCTAACTGATATGCCCACGATCCATAAGTAGTTATGATCACATAAGGCCCAAGCTAGTTGGGTTCGAACTTACCTTTCTTATCTCAATCTTGTTGATTACAGGGGTTCTCCTTAAGTACTAGATCTTTAACCTTAAAGACTCTTGGGTGGACTCTGTGGTTTTAGCTTTGTGACATCATTTGTTGATATGCTTTGAGATGGTCAAAGGCTTTATGTCTCCTTTCCTCTAACAACTCTAGTTCTTGCAATCTGGAGACTCTGTACTCTTCATCTGATATGAGACCTTTTAACAACACCCTAAGAGATGGTAATTTGACCTCTATGGGGAGGATAGCTTATGAGCCATAGACAAGGGTGTAAGGGGTAGCACCTGTGGGAGTGCATATAGTAGTTCTGTAGGCCCATAGAGTGGGATTGAGTTGAATGTGCCAATCACGGCCAGCATCATTGACTGTCTTCTTAAGGAGTTTCAAGATGGTCTTATTGGATGCTTCAGCTTGACCATTGCCTTAGGGGTAATAGGGTGTGGAGAAACACTGTTGGATTTTGAATTGGTCACAGAGTTCTTGGACATCCTAATATTTTAAGGGTCTTCCATTATTTGTGATAATGGATGAGGAAATTTCCTATTTGTAGATGAGATAATTCAGGATGAATGATGAGATTTTCTTATCTATGATGGTGGTAAGGGGAACGACTTCAATCCACTTAGTAAAGTATTCAGTGGTGGTTATTATGAATTTGTGGCCATTGGATGAGGGTGGATGGATCTTTCCCACAAGATCAAGTCCCCACTGGCAAAAGGGCCAAGGTGTCATTAAAGGTCTCAAATCTTGAGCTGGTGCATGTATCAGTTTCCCATGTATTTGGCACTACTTGCACTTCTTCACAAATTGATATGAATCTGTTTCCCTGTTTAACCAATAATAACCCAAACGCATGAGTTTCTTAGCTAAGGAAGGACTGCTAGAGTGTGTTCCGCAAATCCCTTCGTGTACGTCTTGTAAGGTGGTTTGGGATTCTTCTTATTCTAAACAACAGAGTAAAGTAATATCTAGACCACGTCGGTATAGGGTGTCAGCAATAATGGTATAGCGAGATATTTGATGTATAAAGGTTCGTCGTTGGTTTGAAGATAAGTCAGGTGGGAGGGATGTTATCCTTGAGGTAGGTGTAAACCTTACTATACCAAGGTGAATCAGATCCAACTAAGAGGCATATGGAATGGGTCTCAGGAAGATCATAAGCTGGTTGTTGAATAGTTTCCACTAAGAACTTGTACCATGACTCATTCTCTAGTATCTCGAGAAGAGAGGCAATGGTCGCCATGGCATCTGCTCAAAAGAGATGATCATAAAGTATTCCTTGAAGTCTTCGACCATTTGCTTGTATGGGACAAGCTTCTCATCTTTGGTTTGGTAATCATCATTGACCTGATTTATCACTAGTTGAGAATCCCCATAGACATGTAGCTCTTTGATTTTCCACTCCATTGTCATTTTGAGGCCAATGACTAAGGCTTCATATTCTGCTATGTTGTTGGTGCATGGGAATAACAAATGGTAAGACTTCGATATGGTGTCGCCATGAGGAGTTACAAACAAGATTCCTACCCCTGATCCATGGTTTATGTAGGACCCATCAAAGTAGAGCTTCCAAGAATGTGTTGAGATGTTGAATAGGGATTCATCTAGAAATTCAAATTGCATTGGCATGGTGTCCTATAGTGGTGCATCTGCTAACTGATCAGCAATGACTTGCCCTTTGATAGCTTTTTTGTCTACATACTCAATGTCATATTCACTTAAGAGCATTACCCATTTGGCTAGGCGACCTGTTAGAGCTGCTTTGATTAGTAGGTACTTCAATGGATCTATTTTTGCAATGAGTTTTACTAGATGTGCAAGCATATAATTTTAGAATTTTTGGGAAGCAAAAACTACCACAAGACATGATCTTTCTATTTGAGAGTATTGCAATTCATAGCCCACTAATGTTCAACTGATGTAGTAGACGACTCTTTCTTTATTCTCATAATCTTGTTGTGCTAGAAGAGCCCCAAAAGCATTGGGTGTAGTAGATATGTATAGTATCAATGGTTTACCTTAGGTAGGAGGCATGAGAATAGGTGGATTCATAAGATACTCTTTCAATTTGTTGAATGCCTCTTCACATTTCTCATCCCACCTGAATGGAATGTTCTTGTGTAGGAGATGACTGAATGGTTGACACTTGTCTACCAGTTGTGATATGAATCTACGGATTGCCTGTAGTTTGCCTTGTAGAGATCTTAGTTGAGTGAGAGTCTTGGGTGGTGGCATGTCCATGATAGCCTTGACTTTGGCAAGGTCCGCCTCTATTCCATTTACTAACACAATAAAACCTAAGAGTTTTCCTGAGGTGACTCCAAACACACATTTCTTTGGGTTCAACCTGACTTTGAATCTCTGAAAGACCTTCTCTAACACATCCAGGTGTGATTCTTTTGTGAGTGACTTTGCTAGGATATCATCTACATAATCTTACATGGTGACATGCATCATATCATGAAATATAGTGGTCATAGCACGTTGATATGTGGCTCTTGCGTTCTTTAGCCCAAATGGCATGGCGTTCCAACAGAAAGTGCCCCATGGGCAAGTAAAAGTTGTCTTTTGCTGGTCTTCTGGTGCTATCCTGATCTAATTGTATCCTGAGAAGCCATCCATGAGAGATAACATGGTATGCCTTGTTAAGTCGACTATGATATCTATATTTGGCAATAGAAAATCATCCTTGCGGCAAGCTTTGTTTAGATCTCCAAAGTCATTGCATAGTCTGACTCAGCCATCTGGTTTGGACACTGGTACTATGTTGGAGACCCAATCCAGATAGTCTATATCTCTGGTGAACCCTACATCCAGTAGTTTCTTGAGTTCTTCTTTTACAAGCAGTGCTATGTGTGGATGCATCTTTCTAAGCTTCTGTTTCACTGGTTTCACTCCTGGATCTAATGGAAGATGATGCAAAATCAAATCTAGATCTAACCCCGGCATATCTGTGTATGACCA
Organism: Cunninghamia lanceolata; assembly: GCA_027924645.1. Classification (NCBI taxonomy): domain Eukaryota; kingdom Viridiplantae; phylum Streptophyta; class Pinopsida; order Cupressales; family Cupressaceae; genus Cunninghamia; species Cunninghamia lanceolata. The sequence continues at coordinate 14,399,911 of BSBN01000655.1, forward strand.
AGCAAAATTGACTTGCTTTCTCTTGAAGAATGGTACAAACTTAGTCTTCTCTGGTGGGGTTAGAGATTTAGCAAAGTGAATGATCTTAGGTTGTTCCTCTATTCCAATGTTAACCGGCTCTGTGGGTTCCACAACAATCTGAGACTTCTCTTGGTGCATGTCATCAGGGAGAGTGTCAAGCCTTCCATCATCAGGTGCCACAGTTGGGTTTTCACCTTCGGATGCATCCTTTCTTTTTACTATTTTTGGACCTGACACTGTCGTGAAATGGTTTTCACCATCAGATCTAGTTTTTATTTTGATATTTTTGTGACTGGAAGGCTTGGTACCCTCTCCAAAATAAGCCATGGTATTAAGATCAATAGAGAAACTAGCTTTATGATCTCCTTTGGGTAGGTGGTCCCTAAGTTCCATGTAGTCAATATAAGCATCGTCATTTTGGAACATATCTAGTTGTGGGGTTCCTCGTAGATCCCAGTCAATAAGTTTGGGATGCACAAGGGGGAGGGAGTCGAAGGATAGATCTAATTCGTTGATAGTTTGAATGCATATACTAGGGGTATTGGTAGGGGGAGTGTTTAGGATGGTACTTTCCTCTAAGTTGTTTATTGTAATAGAACTCGAACCTTCCTCGAAAGTTGTGTTCTCAAGGATAGGTGAATCACACTCTAATGGCCTATGCCGTAGCATTTGTCCCTCATGGTAGGGGCTATAAGTTTGAATGGTATCAACCTCTTTGTCATCATAGGAATGCTCTGTCAGCTCATCCCACTCATATTCATTGGAATCTGTGTCACTGTCCACTTGAAGTGTATGGATCATTTCCACTAGACAAGCACTTTCTTTAACTTTTCCCTTATCCTTATATCCTACACCTTTTGTATTTTTAGCTAATGAGGATGAAGAAGGTTGAAGGGGTTCATAATTCCTTCTTTTCTTAGGCCAATGGGGCCCTTTCCTTCGTAATCCATTCTATGTAGGATAGACTCACCTCACCCATAGATTTCTATTGGGAGCCTAAGTGGTTCCTGTTGTGTGCTCTCTTCTTCTTTAGTATAAAGCCATTGTAGGACATCTCTTTCCTTTGTTTCATCTGATAAGGTCCCCCATTTTACAAAGGGAGTTGTAGGAAGTATAGGAGTAGATGGCTTTGGAAAATGCTTGGGTCGACCAAAGGATCTAGGAGATAAAGGCATCTTGGCTAGATTTAGGCTGTGCTTAATGGAGTATTCGCCCACTCTAGTTTCTTTGATGGTAATTTTTTGCTCTTTGGGCTTTGATGAGGAAGCTTCAGAGTTATGATCATGCTATGGGATAGGGGATGTAGATGCTCTATTGTTTGGTATGATGCAATCAGGTTTTGAAAGCACAGAGTTGCAATGCTAGAAGGGGTTAGGGTCACCTTGGATGGTGACTTGCTTGCCATTATGCAGGAATTTTATGCATTGGTGATAAGTAGAGGGAATAACTTTCATGGCATGGATCCATGGTCTACCTAGGAGAATATTGTAGGCGAACTCCCTATCTAGGACTTGGCACACAACATCTTCTATTATCAGTCCCAGTTGTATGGGTAAAGCCACTATTCCTTTGGTAGTTCTCTCCTCTTCATCATAGGCTTTGATAGTTATCTTCTTTCTTGGATTAACTGCATTTTCAAAAAACCCCAATGTAAGGACTAGCTTTAACATGCAAATATTTAAACTGGCTCCCCCATTAATGAGAACCCTCTTGATGCAATGCTTGTGGATGAAGGCAATGATATGTAGAGGGGTTTTATGAGGTTGAGACACTGAGAGGTCATCTTATTTGGTAAATGATATGGTACTTGAGGAGGTCAGATTACCTACGATGGCCTGAAACTTCTCTTGGGCCTAGTTAGTGGGGACAGTGATTTCTACCAAGGCTTTATTGAGAATCTCCTTATGGGAAGGAGATAGACACAACAACTCTAAGATAGAAATGTGGGCTAGAGTCTTCTGAACTTGGTCTATGACGCTATACTAATGGAAGTTGGACTGAGAAGGTGACAACCTTGGAGGGATGATATTCAATGTGACTTTACCATTGCAGGTAATGATACTACAAACATTGTGGTTAGGCTCTAATTGTTTGTTGGGCGTGACCACATTGATTTGTGGGACATGCTCTGATATGCAATTGATGGTATAGTCAAATGGCACACTTGCGTAGTTGGCATTACTCTTCCCACTATTCTAATTTTTCCTGTTGCGGTTGTTGTTGTTGCCATTGCTATTCGGCCTGTCATGATTGAGAAGTGGATCTTTGTAAGCCACATGTGTCTCATTGGAGGTATGTTGTCGGGTTCCTCCTTGATTTTGATCAAGCACATCTTGAATTACATGTTTGAGATAGATAAAATTGTTGGTTGTATGTCCTCTTCCTCTATGATATTCACAATAGTTGGTGTCTTTCCAATAGTGAGGTTTGATTTGAGGCTTATAATCACTTGTTGGCAGTAGAAAGGTTTCATTGTTGGCCAATAGCTTCCTCAATGCAGATTCTTGGGACTCACCTAGTGGTGTGAACTTTCACCTTGGATTTAAGTTGAACCATGGTCTTGGCTCCTAAGAGAATGTTTTATTGGGTGTAACATTGCTTGCCTCTCCTTTGAGAGTAAATATTAGTTGTTTCTTCGAAGCCGCCACCTTGGCATCAACTACTCCATCATTGACGACATTTTTGTTTTTAGTCCAAAACTTTGATTTGTCAGTCGTGTAGTTGGAGGTAGGTGTGTCCTTGTATAGCTTGATTTGCCCCTTGGTGATCATATCTTTTTCGATGAACAATCCCATTTCAATGACTTTCAACAATGAAGTAGGGCATTGAATTTGTATTTGATAGCTAAGATCGGAGTTGAGGTTATGGACAAACATCTCCATTAACTATTTTTCTGGTACATCATATGAACACTTGCTTGCTAGTTATCTCCATCTTTGTAAAAAGGTGGTGAATGATTTGCCACTCTTTTTCTTGGTATTGGATAAATCAAGCATAGAGACTTCGTGATCAATATTGTAAAAGAAGTGTGTGGTGAATTTATTGACTAACTCATCAAAAGATTTGATGCCCAGTGGGAGCCGTGAGAACCACTCCATGGATTGACTACCTAAAGATCTAGGGAATAGTCTCATTAAGTAGGTCTCATTGTGAGCTACTTCCATGCATGTTGCGTTGAAATCTCTAATGTGATCTATAGGGTCCCCTTTCCCTTTGTATTTGTCAAATTTAGGAACTTCGAATCGAAAGGGAAATGGTGTCATGTTCAAACTTTTATCAAAGGGGTATGGTGCAATATCTTCCAAAGAATAGGTTTTAGTGTTTGTACCCATCTTGAGATCTGACATTTGTTGCTTTAGACCCTTGAGTTGTTTCCTCATTTCTTCCATAGGAGTGCTTGGATCTATGGCTTTCTTTCCTTTTTCATTATCATTCTCTACATTTTGGTCTATGGTTTTCTTTCCCTTTTCATGATTATTCTCTACATTTTCTTGGATTGTGCTTAATCAAAATCTGTGGGGAGTTTAATTCCAAGACTTACAAGATGATAAAAATACTTGTGAGGGTCATCATGGAGTGCTTTCTCTAGCAAGCATTGGAATTTTTGATCTTGGAGGCTTCCTTGATACTCTTCGTGAGAGATTTCTTCATCACTATCATGAGGGGTGATGATGTGGTTGGATGATTCAGCCATTTCAAGTTGCTTTTTGTATTGAGATCTGGTAAGAACCATGCAAGGTGACGAGGGATGAGGTGGGATGAAACTAGAGATTTTGGCAAGGTGCTGATGGAGACTATTGAGAATAGGATACTTATGACAAGATTTGGACAAGGGACTTTTTCAATCAATGATTCCAAGTAAGACGATCGATACAAGACGATAGCTACTAGCAAGGGTACTCGATACTTGTCTTACTGTGTAGGGACTAGTCATGCACCTAGACCACTAGCAAATTCTTGTGACATACTAGAGTTACTTGAATCCAAAGTGATATGAAAAAGGGGCTTATGCTGACCTGATATGGGATACTTTTGACCTTAGACTAAGAAGACCTGATAGAAGGTGAATGGGATGACTAATGAAAAAGAGATTTTGACCGAAATGGATGGGAAAAAGACTGCAAGGTAAGACCTGATCTCGAAACCTAAAACTAGACTGAAATGGGTACCCATAACTGATAAAAATTTTCTCTCAAAGATTGTGCAAGTGCTCACTGTCATGCATGTGCTGGAATAGATGTGCTGCAAAAACTGGTAAATGCGCTGTAAGTCAGGATATATGCGCCACACAGGTAAAAAGTAAATGCATTGTAATAGATAGTAAAAGCACTGTAAGTCACAACATATGTTCCATAGGTTGGCACAAATGCATAGCAACAGAGGATGGATGCGTCGCTCTGGTTTTCTTAGTATTTTTTGCAATTTTTAAAAAAATTTCTGATGTTTTTGGTACTTTTGTTGCAAGAAGGTCTTTTAGATCTAATTTTTTGAAATTATGGCAAGAAGACACAGCAAACACAAATAATATTTTTATGGCTTTTTATTTTTTTTGCAATTTTTTGACTCTTTTTAGACTAAAAAGAAAGAAAGTACAACCCTAGGTTTCAAAGGACAATATAAAACTAAATTCTCCCTATCTCTAGATGAGGCATCTTCGGGAGGTAATAATCACCCTTCCCTACACTAGATTATAGGGGTTCTTGGTCTACTAAAACAAGGATGAGTAATAAAGGCAACCATTCAAGTGGTTATACATGCGGCAACACTACTCTCCATTATGGAGTCTCCCAGCCTGCAAGGGTTGCACCTTGGAGGGTTTTAGGGGAGGTTGGCTATCGGTATAACACAACTACACTCATTGTTTGAAGCTCTCGCTCCAAACACAATTTATTTATAGTGGGTTGGAAGGGCTTGGTGTCTAGCCTATTACCACTTAGGGTTGTTCCTACTTAGATGAATAGTATCCAAGACCAGGCCCCTCTAAAGGAAAAATACATGCGAAAATGATATGTCTAGCATTTTGGTCACCCAAGATACGGGAGAGCATAGGCCTAGTATCATTCCCAAAACACAGAATACAATGGTTCTTTTCCCCTAGTTAAAATGAGAAAAACTAGATGAGCTATCTACTTGGGCAAGCACATAATTTTGTTAACTTTGAAGTGATAACAAGATAGCAATGGTCCAATTTTACCAAGATAGCAATGATGAGTTCAATTTTATCCCAGATAGCATTAATTGTTAACTTTGAAGTGAAGATCGTGATAGCAATGATTCAGTTTTACCCAGATAGCAATGATGAGTTCAATTTTAACCATGTAGCATGAATTGTTAACTTTGAAGTGATGGTTGAGATAGCAATGGTTTATTTTTACCCAGATGGCAATGATGAGTTCAGTTTTATCCCAGATAGCAATGAGTTATTAACTTTGAAAAGATAGCAATAGTAACGATTCAATGATATGCAAGATAGCAATGATTCAATTACCTCCTTCCTAGTTAAACTATGTGGGATTTGCATGAGCATCCATTTTACTTTCCTGTTAGAAATTGAAGTGTGAGCTAACAAGTGCAACTATATGAATCTAAACCAGTACCTAGCCTGCAAAAATAAATTAAGAGAGTTCATGTACCAAGACATCAGCATTAGTGAAAACTTTAAGGAAACCCTAAAAATCACTGCCTAAAACAAATGCGCTACTTCAGAGACTGAATGCGCAGAAACAGTGAATAGAAGCACCACAATACATATGTGCTAAAATAGAGGTTAAAAGTGTAGGAAAATAGTGTATATGCGTTGAAGTAGCAAATGCACCATTTTAGATGGTAGATGTGCTGGAACAATGTCTGTATGCGCTCCGTGACAGGTAACAAATGCGTGTTAGGATGTGACAGATGCACTATTTCCTCCTATGTACAACTTTCTAAAACACAAAAACTTTGTTTTTGGGTTAAATTTGGGGCTAGGCCCCATGGTGGGTGCCAAAAATGTTAAGAGAAATTTGGATTCAAATGAATAATCAATAATATCAAATATCAAGATACCCAAAACTCAATGAAATGGTGACCGAAAGAGTTTCAAATAAACAATGAACAAACAACAAAGCAAACCTCCTTAATTTGAAGCTTCAATTGATCACCTATCACAATTGATCTTGTATGTATGAAATAGGGCCCTCAGAGAGTGCACTTCTTTGCTTTCTTTCAAGAATGTCAATTGAGAATGGCTATGATAGTACCACCATGAAGAGAAGCTTCACAACGATGGTAGTAGTGTGTAGTAACGAAAGGTGATCACAAGCAATGAAGGAATTGGTGCAAAAGACATGCTGTAAATCCTGCAGAGTAACAATACTTAAAGCTTGGATGAATGAAATGGAGGAACAAGGTTCAATTTATAGACTTGGGAAAGAAGAGATCGACGGTATAGAAAGAATGAGAAGATCAAGGGTTTAGAACAGTTGAGGAACGTGTGCGAATAAGAAGAGGACATGTGTCTTGATTTCTTTTGCATGAGAGGAGTTAACAAGAATAGAAGAATGAGTTAAAGCATTTTAAAAGAATATAATAATTAGTTAAGTGATTTAAAACAAGAAGAATAAATTTGCATGAGAATAAGAAGATATTTTCCTTTATTAAATATTAGGAATATTTAATTACATGTGCACAAAGCTTGAATTATATTTAGAGATAACTCAATTTAGAAGAAAAGGCAACTTAAATAAATAATTGATTTATTTAAATTTAGAGAAGATATTATTGGAAGAAAATAATTAAATAATTGGAATTATTTCATTTAGAAGATAAGAAAGCAAATTAAATAAATAAAATTTATTTAATTGTTGTGCATGGTTTGGAAGAATAAATAAAATGTTTTATTGTATTTTATTTTTAGAGATTGAGAGGATTTAAATAGATTTGACTTGATTTATTCAAATTTGGAGGAATGATTTGATTTAATTAAATAATTAAGAATTATTTAATTGTTCGGAAGAATTTAATTAAATAAAAGGGTTTTATTTAATTTTGACTTTAGAAGAGATAATTAAATATTTTGATATTTAATTAATTTAGAGAAATGTGAATCAAATAAATAAATTTATTTATTTATTTATTGATAGAGGAATTGGAATGGAATAAATATTAATAATATTTATTTAGACTAAATCATGTCATTTTTAGGCGTATACACTAGCAAGGTGGTGATTGATTTCATGGTTGACCATTTCATAACTAGGTTTGGTGTTCCAAACAAAATTATAGTTAATAATGCAATGTGCTTTACGTCAGTAGATTTAATCAAAGTTTTCTCAAATCAAGGGATCACTATGACCCATTCATCCCCATATCACCCATAGGATAATGGACAAGTTGAGTCTAGTAACAAGAACTTGATGAAGGTTATTAAGACAATGCTTGGTCAAAACAAGAAGTCTTGGAATTCTAATCTTAGGCTGGCAGTTTGGGTAGATAGGGTTACACCAAAGAAGTCTATAGGGAAATATTCTTTTGAGTTGGTATATGGAGTTGATGTCGTATTTCCTATTAGTAAATTAGTGCATATGTACAAGTTCATTCAAGAAACTACTAAAGATGTAGATGATGCTATGTCAAGTCAAATTTATCAGTTTATTGAGCTAGATGATAGTAGAAGAGATGCCTAGAAAGTTGATATGAAAAGATAGCAGGAAATGAAATGCTTTCTAAGCAAAAGGGAAATGCCTAGAGAGTTCATGATGGGAGATATGGTGCTAGTTTGGAATGTTAGTTCTTAGGAAAAAGGGAAGCATGGAATGTTCAATCCTCTATGGATGGGACCTTTTAATATTGAAGATTAAAAGAAAATAAGAGAATCATCTAGGCATTGACCTTTTAATATGGGACCTTTTAAGAGAAAATTGTGCATGGAAAAGATGAGCCAAAGGTCATGAGAAGTAATGTTTTAAGAATTATCTAGGCATTGACAATTCCTAAAATTCCCCACTGAGGCTCTTAATGAAGAAAGAATCACAAAAACTAAAAAGAAAATAAGAGAAGCACAAAAATTATGGAACAAAAAAAGAAATTGGAAAAAATAAAAAATAAAAACTAAAAAGGAAATTGAAATAAGAAAATAAGAAAAACTATGGAACCAAAAAAGAAATTCGACAAAATAAATAATAAATAAAAACTAAAAAGGAAATTGAAATAAGAAAATAAGAAAATAAAAAAACTATGAAACCAAAAAATAAATTGGACAAAATAAATAATAAAAAATAAAAACAAAAAAAATTGAACGAAAAAATGGAAAAATCACAAAATCCTTTAAAAGTTGCATTTTCTTTAAAATTGCATGAGTGTAGTCCAAAAAAGAAATTGGAAAAAATAAAAAAATAAAAACAAAAAAGAAATTGAAAATAAAGAAAACAAAAACTATGGAACCAAAAAAGAAATTGGAAAAAAAATAAAAATAAAACCAAACATAAAAATTGGAAAAAATATAAAATAGAAACTAAAATAGAAATTGGAAAAACTAAAAAATAAAAACCAAAAAATAAATTGGACAAAATAAAAAATAAAAAACCAAAAATATTTGGTGATGGTTAATATTTTTTTAGTTCTTTAAAAAAATAGTTTAGTTAAGATTTAAATTTAATCTTATTTAGTTTGAAATTGGTTTAATTTATTTATTTAATTTATGATTAATCTTTCCAATTTTCTAAATTTAGTTTTTTCCTCCATCATCTATCTTATCATTATCTTTTCCATTATTCTTCTAAAATAAATAAATTTTCTAAATTTATTTAATTTGGTCTTTCCATTATTCTTCTAAAATTAAATAAATTTTCTAAATTTATTTAATTTGGTCTTTTCCATTATTCTTCTAAAATTAAATAAAATTTCTAAATTTATTTAATTTGATCTTTTCCATTATTCTTCTAAAATTAAATAAAATTTCTAAATTTATTTAATTTGATCTTTTCCATTATTCTTCTAAAATTAATAATATTTTTTTTAGTTCTTTAAAATAATTTAATTAAGATTTTTATTTAGTTTGAAATTAGTTCTTATTTAATTCTATTAAAAAATATAGAAGATTTTACATTGATATATATGAAAATAGTGTTTATTTATATTAACATTATAATTTTTTTAAGTCTTTTAAAAAATATAATTTTTTTTTTAGTTCTCTCTTATTGAGTTTAGTTTGAAATTAGTTCTTTTTTTTTTAGACTATAGGAATCGAGTTGCCCCCCTTAAACTGCAGTGCGTGAGATGGGGGGAGACTAGACCTTGTGACCTTCTTTACCGCAACAGGAATTTTTAGTCAATCAAGCCAGGGCCCCTACCCTAGAAATTAGTTCTTATTTAATTTTATACACTGAAGTTACTTTTTAAAATTGCAAAACTATATTAGGTTGATTTATTGAATATATATCTTTTATGCACTAAAGATACTTTTTTAAATTACAAATTTATGTTAGGTTGAAAGATACTCTTTTAAATTGCAAATTTATGTTAGGTTGAAAGATAATTTTTTAAATTGCAAATTTGTGTTAGGTTGATTTATTGTATTTAGAAAGTTTTTTATAGATTTCTTTTTTCAAATATAAAATATAAAATAAATTTTATTATAATTTAGAAAAAATTTAATTTTACTTTAGTACTTTTTTAAAATATATCTTTTTTATACACTAGGTTACTTTTTAAAATTGCAAAACTATGTTAGGTTGATTTATTGAATTTTGTGTACTCCTTGGGTCACCATAGTTGCTTGCCTCATTAATTTCTATAAATATAGGAGATTTTACATTGATATATATGAAAATGGTGTTTATTTATATTAACATTATAATTTTTTAGTTCTTTAAAAAATAATTTAGTATAAAGAAAGAGAAACCTTTTTGGAGAGATAAGGAACCCTCGTATTTAAAAATGACTTCAAATGATAAAAAAAAAATCATGTGTGTTCATTATCAACTATTTGCTCCCCTTTAATGAATGACTTGCTTGAATCTTGCAACAAACTACTTTTATGTTTCTTATTTTTCTCTCAAAATATACAAAAAAAAAAATTGAAAACCCTTATGATATTATGATTCACTCAATGAATTCTACTATGTCCTAATTATTAACTTGATGTGATTTTCATGTAGTGTTAGTTGATAAGAGTTGTAGTCATATGTGAATGTAAAGTACAAGTACAAATACAAATACACACACTAGACAAAGTGAATGCCCAAATTAAATTTCACACACATAATTCATACAAAATGAATGTCAAATTTAAAACATACACTTCACACATAAATAGTGAACATGTGCCAAATTTTAAACATGCTTCATGCACAAAGTTAGTTCAATCACACACAAGTAAACACTCAAGTTGAAATATGCCAAAGAACAAACACACACAAAGTGAATGCCAAAGTTAAAGCACACTCTTCACACAAAGTTCAATCACTTCATACATAGTTGATTCAAACACACACTTCATGCATATTGTTTGTTAAAAGTCATTTTTTGCAATACTTGGTCGATAGGAAATTAGTAACATGGATTTTTATTATCCTACATTATTTAGGTACTGCACGGTTCACCTAATCTCTTGATTGCTTAGAATTTATTTAGTTTATTCACGATTTAATTCATGTGCTTATTCATTTAATACCACTCCATTATTTTTATTTGCAAAAAAAAATTGAATTTCTTATAGTATTTATAGCCTTGTCTACCAACAACTACATGTAATGACCTTCCATAAAAATAAAAATATAAGCTAATTAGTGATTGGCCTATAAATATTTGTGCCTATCAACCATTTGATAACACCTTTGGTGCTTTTACTAGTTTATGAACTGTTATTTTTCTGGAGTAATACAATGCTATAGTAGTGTTTTGGAGACAATGGTGGCGAATTGTTGTTCTATGTTTTTTCCCTAAGAAAACTATGGCTAATACGAAACCCTAATTCTGTTAAACTTTGTTTGTTTGTTCTATAGAGTTATATAAGTTAGAATTGTCTTCAAAACATTGCTACAACGTTGTATTACTCCATGATATATATCAGTAATACAACGTTGTAGCAGCGTTATCCAATTATGAAATCACTATGTGTATATATCAATTTACACAGACTTCAAATTGCTCACTCCCAAACTTATTCAATGATATATATATATATATATATATATATATATATATATATATATATATATATATATATCACATTATGTATATATCATGATATATACATATATATCACATGATATATATACATCACATGATATATATCATCATGTATATATATCATGATATATATACATCTTTTGAATATATACATGATGATATATCATGGTATATATACATCTTTATAGAAGCACTGTACAGTTATTTAAAAATAATGGGTACATTAATTGTTATGTCAAACTCATATCAATTCAATATACATACATTCAATGATATACATGATGATATTGTTGAAATTAAGGAACACTGAGAGGGGGGGTGAATCAGTGTTCTGCAAAACTTTATGTTCCTTTAACAATTTACCACATACATTCAAAAGAAAGAAGCATAAATGGAAACAACAAGATCATGACACATGAACACCAGGATTTTTATGTGGAAACCCGGTTAAGGGAAAAACCTCGGTGGGGGTTAACCCACAAGAATTTATACTATGTTAAAAGTATTACAAATGGGGAAGGCACATGCCTTTAGGGCACACTTCCTAGAGCTCACTGTTCAAAGAGGTTCACTACCTACAAATCAATTACAAAAATTCACTAGAATGTTTGAACTGAGGAATAGCATCTAACAATGCAAGATTATAGTTCCGATTGAGCTCAATACACTGACTTTGCACACTTCATCTCTCTCTGCCTTGCTTCACTGCTCTGCCATGATCTGGAGCTTAGATCTCTTCACTTCGCACTTGATTCTACTATACTTCAAACTTATTCCTGCATATTCACAACTACACACACCAAAATGCTCGAACTCATCAATTATATATATCTGCTACATGAAATTGCATCAGCTGCAGTCAGCCTTAAGAAAAACTTAGACTTTTTAAGAACATTGTTCTATTGGCTGAATCCATGCACAAACACTAAAGACCAGAACTTATGTATCCAGGTCACCTCACATGTTGGCCAATACCACTGGATCTCATAAATTAATTAACCAATCACTTCTCTTCGTCTGCACAAGGATCAAACACCTAGTTAGCCTGTTCTTCACCGGACTGAACTGTCTAACCAAAACTCGATACTCAGATGCTTGTAACTTACACACCCTTCATCACCAGAGGCTAAAATATTGGATTTAGGTATCCCTAACATCCCTTAACATTCCCTCAGATCTACAGCACAATATGATTTCATGTGGAGAAATGTGGACCAAAATGCTGAACCCTATCATATGCCTTGTTCCTGTCTATCCAGACTTAGACAAATCTGCAATCTAACTTCCGGTATGATCCACTAATGAAATGTGGCTATGTAAGATAGATTTAGTTTCCATCAATGACAACACCATGACATGCCTAGCAGTGTCTCTTTCTAACAATCCCCCCCTTTGGCATTGATGGTAACACTTAGTGAAAAATGACTAAGTGTTAGAATAGCTCCCCCTTACTATATACACTTGTGATTTCCAATGCTCCCCCTTAGATTAATTCTTCATTTTTCACTTCTTTTCCTCTCCCCCTTTGACATCAATGGCAAAGGCTGGGATCTGCATATTAAAATTCATGCAAAAATCTTATGCACATGGGTCAAAACTTCAAGTATATACTTCTGCATATGAACACACAGTCCTTAAGCCTTGTTCATCAACAAAAAGATATCACCAAAAATGTTTTTAAATCATGTCAATTCATTGTCCCAGTTCTTCTTAGTGCTACCCAAAATTGATATATTCCCACTAAACAAAAATTCCTGTGATTCTGCCTTTTGAAGATCAGAAGGATCGCTAGTAGCAGCAACAGCTTGGGATTCTGCCAATATATCATACATAGTCTCCAACATAGGGGAAATCAGCCCCTAGAGCTCATCCAATCTACCCAAAACTTTAACTTTTTCCTTCTCCAAATCATCCAAATCATTCTACAAACTCACTACTTGGCATTCTTTGATTTCTATAGATTCAGTTAAAGGACTATAGGACTGAGAAATGTTAGACAATTTGAGCTCTAAGTCCTTAATCTTTTTCTCAATATCTTCAATAGGTTTAGACCAATTTAGACAAAACTTATAAATCTCTACACCTTCAGAGAGAGCATTTTGAATACTCTTTACACTGGTATCAAGCATTGATCTATCATAGCTAATTGTTTTCCTTATTTTAGCAAATCTCTTCTCATTATATTCATTTTTTACTTTAACTTCTACTGACTTCTCTAAGGTTTCAAAATGAGTACTTACAGAGTTTACCAGACTCTTCAACTAACTGGAGGGAGAGTCAGATGAATCCTTTTGAAAGTTTGGCATAATCTTTTCTAGAATTCCAGAGGCAAGACCAAGCAACTCACTATCCTCAATGTGAGTTTTCAGAATCTCCTCTCTTGCTTTTTCTTGTACCACAGATGCTAACTTCATCTTTTGTAGAGGGCAAAGAGTGTCAAAATTGATAGGTCCTTAAATTATCTCTGGTTCATCAAACTCAAGATTGTCTTTCTCAAGTAATTTCTTCATTGCATCTGTAGTGTCTCTTACCAAAAATGTAACTCCATCTTTCAGATCCTTGCTCGTACTGTCATCTTGCTTTTGCTCTTCAATATTCTCTGTTGTTTCTCCTTCTTGTTCATTCTTGTCCTTAACCTCTTTTACTTCTTGCTCTTTATTCTTCATAGAGTCATCTTCACCAGGAGCATCTACTTCTGTGTTCATCTCTGTATATTCTCTAGCGGATTGGTCCAAAGGAATTTGAGTGTCCTTTTTACCATCAAAATTAACTTCCTCCACCATCTCTTCATCTCCTTTATTTAGCATTTCATCTTCCAGAGCAAAGATGTCAGCTTGTTGTTCACTTTCTTTCAAATCCTCAACATTTGGAATGGAGGAATCAATTTCATTATCAATTTCTTCTTCAATAGTGGGAAGATTATGCCTTTTCAATGCATTCAGAAGAATCTCCTGAGTATCTTCAACTACCTTATCAATCTCTCCTAGCATGAGCATATTCATTTTGATCTTACTCTTGAAGTCCTCTTTCACTTCTTTGAATATCATGTTCTTTTGATCTAGAGTAGTTTAAGGACACAATTTTATTAGCACATGCTCCTAGAGCTCAAAGTCTTTGGCTTTTGCATTTTCTTTCCTTATTTTTAGAATTTTTGCAAGGCTTTCCAAGATTTTAGAAGTTATTTCAGATAAAATTCTTACTATAGATATTGAGGTATTTGACTGTTGCTTCCTCAAAAACTATCTTTTTAGCATCACTATAGTGATCATAAAATTTAATCATTGGCTTCAAGTTTCCATATACAGTTATCGACTTAATGATGTCATCCATAGATAGAGTAGGCTTCTCAACATAGGCCTTTGTCTTATGCTTTTTACTTGACTTTATGCTTCTGGAGGGCTTCTCCTTAGACATTTTAGTAGCTTTGGTGCTTGAGGCCTTCAACTCCTTAACCTCATCATCTGAGTCAGTTTCTTCTTCATCCACTTTCTCCAAATTGACATATATTCTTTTGCCCTTTACCTTTGTCCTTTTTCCTTCCTTATCGGTAGGTTTTTCTGTAGCATGAGAAGTTGACACACCGAAGGTTGAACTAGAACTCCTAGTAGTTCTTGCTCTAGAAGTGGATTCCACCAAAACACTTCTCTATTCTCTATCATGTTTCTCCTTCTCAGCTTTCTCTATCCTTTCCCTATTTTGTCTCACAGCTTCTTTTGTTATGCCAATACTTTCTGCATACATTTCAACTTATCTTTGAATATTTCTCTTAGATTCAGGTTTCTAGAGCTCAACATGAAGTTTCACACTGAGTTCACCATATGTCCCAAATCTTTCTACTATGGTGTCCTTTGGTTTACTCAGAAGGTGTTGAGCATACATATCCAATACTTGCTCATCAACTTCATACACATGGGCATAATCCACATAGTTCTTGGTTCAACTGCTTCCATTAAATACTAATCTATATCCACCATAAAATAGAATGTATCATTCTATTTTTCAGCCACAGATGTAGGGATTCTTTCCCTTGATTGCATCATGTTCTAAAAATTCTTGAAATATCCCCAAAGAGTAGTCCTTTGGGCATTGAAGTCACTAATCTTGTTCAAGTGCTCTCTTATTTGTATGGCAACAGTCTTATCACTGGTCCAACACATGCTTTTCTTGTTAGGTAACTCATTCATGAAATAGAAGAAAATACATAATACCAATTTGTCGTACTTGAATGTATTCTTCTTATCCTCTTTGATCTTGTTCAGGTTTTCCATCAGCTAGTTCTGCAGCAACTCACACAAGTCATAGTCAACATTCTCTCTCAACATCTGATAAGCTACATAGATAGTTTTACTAGATATAGAATTCTCCCTGTTGGATTGATATATCTTGTATCCAATCACCATTAATACAAATTTGACATCTGGATCAATGATGTCATTTATTGTCATTACCCTTTTGTCAAACCTTGAACCGATAGCATCAATTACAGTCTAATTGACTTCAACATTAGCATTCCAATGGATGTGTTCAACCCTGTCATAGCTTTGATGGCATCATTGGTGATCTTGAATGGTTTCATTAACCACATAAACTCATCAATTATCCAACTCAACACATACTGGACCCACTCGTCTTCATTGAAGGATGGAAACCCTATAATCTGAATGAAATGTTTATCTTGCAGTGCCTTATACTCAGGTTTAAGGCCATGAATTTCATCCCTCAGAATATTCTTGAACAAATCTACTAACTTAAAGTCCCCAAACTCATCTATGTTAGCATGAATATAATCCCTAATATCTTCAACGTGCAACACACCATATAGAGCACTTGAAAAGGCACCTAACGGATCGACCTCTACTGATTTGTGTGGATGCTTCTTAAACTTTGGCCTAAGTTGCTTAGTGATATTCACAACTAGAGGTGTAGCCATTTCAAAAAGATCACAAGTTCAAAGCTTCACAAAAAAATACCTTTTTCTCCATGGGATTAGGGTTAGCTGATATATTTGCCTATCATACTTTGAATCTTTGAAATCGCGGCTCAAGCGCTCTTGTTCTTGTTTTCTTCAAATGAAAAGTGATTCAAATGTTGAATGAATGACCTTTTATGCTCCGTAAAACCTAATTCACCATTGTAATAAGTGCTTTGCCCTAATACATCTGGTTACTCTATTTTTGAATACTGTCAATCTTTAATTGCTCTGCAATCAATCACTTTAGCTTCTTTTCTTCCAGAGATTGCGTCAATAGATTTGCAATAGGATTCTTTATCTTCATTCATCATGCTAGATTTAGGTACCCACTTATTGGCAAGGAGAATTAGATTTTCAATGCAGCTCCCCCTGAGCTAGAGCTCCTGTTTCAATTCCCGGAGGAATTAACAGTACCAGATTCTAGTGAAGACCCATCACCATCATTCACTTCACCTTTCTTTACCCATGTTTTGTTCATTTCATTCTAGATCTCATTCCCATTTACTTTGCCCTTGCTTTTAACTTGTCCCTACAATTTTTGGTTTATGTTTACTGGACCTTTTCTGTCATCATTCCTTCTTCTACAGAATCATACAACATGACCAGATCTGTTGCAATTGAAGAACACAACATTTCTTTACTCATTTACTTGATTTCCTCTTGATCTACACTGATTAGCCATGTGTCTAAATCTATTGCATGCAAAATAGTAGCCATTGAAACAATTGACATTTCTTATGTTGTTAGAGTAGTTCATCATCATACTTCTACATTCATTGGATCTATGACCATACCTTTTACAATTAAAGCATTGACTAGAGAAGGATGGAGCATTTTGATTCACTCTACTTCTGCACTAAGTAGCTCTATGACCAAATTTATTACAACTGAAACAATTTCCATTAAAAGATGGATACCTTTGAGCATTAGGTTGTCTTACCGGAGGTCTTCTAGGTCTATTTTTTTGATACCTTGATTTAGGATTTCTTTGACCAGATCTAGAGCTTTCACCTTTCTCATATCCTAGACCATGCTTATCATCTGCCATCTTCTGACTATCAAGCAACACTTCAAGTTTAGCTGAGCTTATCTTAAACTTCTCTTTGTATTCATTTGCAACTTCTAGGTCATGCTTGAGGATAACAATTTACCTTTCAAGTTGTTCCTCATTATCCCTGGTTTCTTGAAGATCAGATTCTAGATGACCAATTATTCTATCCAATCTACAGCATTCTTATGTTCTTTCTTTCAGAGATTGATTCAATTTTTCCTCAATCTTCTTCCTTTCTTCAATTTCCTTAGTTAGTCTCATCACCCCAGATTCCATCTCATGTTTTAGGTCAACAACTTATTTTGCTAGCTTCTCACATTCTTTTGTATTCTCCTTTAGGGCCTCATCCATGTCATTATCTTCATTTTGATTTGCTAGCTGATGAAGTAGCTCCCTTCTCTTTTCATTGGATTTGCTTAGTTGTCCTTTTAAGGTCTTAATGAAATCATTAGCACCTTTAAGATTTTCTTTTAGTTCTTTGACTTCTACTCTAGACTGATCAAGATCTTCTAAGACAACTTGAATTTGTTCATTAATTCCATCTAAATACTTGGATGAACCCATTGAAACACCTTCCCAGATCTTCCTCAAGCTATTAAATTTCTTCCAATGAACCTTGCTCTGATACCAATTGTTGAAATTAAGGAACACTGAGAGGAGGGGTGAATCAGTGTTCTGCAAAACTTTATGTTCTTTTAATAATTTACCACATACATTCAAAATAAAGAAGCATAAATAGAAATGACAAGATCATGACACATGAACACTAGGATTTTTACATGGAAACCTGGTTAAGGGAAAAACCATGGTGGGGGTTAACCCACAAGAATTTATACTATGTTAAAAGTATTACAAATGGGGAAGGCACACTGCCCAAAGCTCACTTCTCAAAGAGGCTCACTACCTACAAATCAATTACAAAAGTTCACTGGAATGATTGAACTAAGGAATATCATCTAACAATGCAAGATTATAGTTCTGGTTGAGCTTAATACACTGACTTTGCACACTTTATCTCTCTCTGCCCTACTTCACTGCTCTGCCATGATCCAGAGCTTAGATCTCTCCACTTCGCACTTGATTCTACTATACTTCACACATATTCCTTCATATTCACAACTACACACACCAAAATGCTTGAACTCATCGATTATATATATCCGCTACATGAAATTGCATCAACTGCAGTCGGCCTTAAGAAAAACTTAGAGACTTTTTAAGAACACTATTCTATCGGCTGAATCCATGCACAAACACCAATGTGGACCAGAACTTATGTATCCAGGTCACCTCACATGTCGACCAATACAACTAGATCTCATAAATTACTTGACCAATCACTTCTCTTCATCCGCACAAGGATCAAACACCTAATCGGCTTGTTCTTCATCGGACTGAACTGTCTAACCAAAACCCGATACTCAGATACTTGTAACTTACACTCCCTTCATCACCAGAGGCTAAAATCTTGGATTTAGGTAGCCCTAACATCCCTTATCATTCCCTCAAATCTGTAGCACAATATGATTTCGTATGGAGAAATGTAGACCAAAATGTTGAACCCTATCATATGCCCTGTTCTTGTCTATTCAGACTTAGACAAATCTGCAATCTGACTTCCGATATGATCCACTGATGAAATGTAGATGTGTAAGATAGATTTAGTTTCCATCAATGATAACACCTGACATGCCTAGCAGTGTCTCTTGCCAACAGATACATCATGATATATAGATACATGATGATATATATCATCATGTACATATATATATCATGATATATATACATCTTTATAGAAGCACTATAACTTTATTTAAAAATAATGGGTACATTAATTTTTATGTCAAATTCATGTATTCAAATTTTGAACATGTTGATGTCATATTTCAAATGTTGTGTGCCAAAAGGTGTACATGGGTAACTATATTTAAAAATAATGGGTGCATTAATTTTTATGTCAAACTCATGTATTAAAATTTTGAACATATTAATCTCAAATTTTGAATGTTGTATGCCAAAAGGTGTACATGGACAACCATGTCCCAATTTTTGTATGATATTGAACCAGAATTTGTGGATTCAAAGTACTTTTCAATTTCAAGTAGAAAATGTGGCTATGTGCATAACCTTCCTATTGATTTAATCATTTACAAATTTTACCTCTACCAGGTCCATGACAATTGAAGTGGCATTTCCTAAAACACAAAAGTATTGGCCATCATGGGATAACAGAACTAAGCTTAACTGCATAAACAAAGTGGCAACAAGTATTCCATTAAATGTGATAGACTTAGGGAAATGGTCAAGCGTTCTAATGGAAACCTCCCCAAGGAAGATCAGGATATCTAGTAATTTTACAATGTAAAAAGTGGAACTTGGTATGGGTTGGTCCAGATCAGCTGGCTTTGTTGGAGCCTCATGAAATGGGGCTTGTGTTAGGATTTGATGTGGGCCACACATGTGGCGCTTCTACTAGGATAGAGTGCATATAATCCCTTGGAAATGCTTTTCGAGTAGAAACGGTAGGATACCATCTTTTTATTTTGAAGCCTATTTATCCAAAGGGTCCATTAATGTCCTTTCTCTAAATTCTCTATCCAATTGGGGTGCAAACTTTTCTTTGCATCAAACTTGGGTATACCACTCAATTATGTTGTATCTACATAAATGTGTAAAAAAATTGCCGATACAACATAATTGAGTTGTATACCCTAGTTCGATGCAAAGCAAATTCTGTACCCCTAATTCTAGAGAATGGAGAAAGGACATTGTTACCCTTTGGATAAATAGGCTTCAAAATAGAAAGATGGCATCCTTCCATTTCTACTTGAAAAGCATTTCCAAGGGATAGTATGTGCTCTATCTTGGTAGAAGTGCCACATGTGTGGCCCACATCAAATCCTAACACAATCTCCATTTCATGAGGCTCCAGTGAAGCTAGCTGATCTGGACCAGCCCATACAAAGTTCCACTTTTACATTGTAAAATTCCTAGATATCTTGATCTTCCCTGGGGAGGTTTCCATTAGAACTCTTGACCATAGCCCTAAGTCTATCACATTTAATGGAACACTTTTTGCCATTGTGTTTATGTAGTTAAGCTTAGTTTTGTTATCCCATGATGGCCAATACTTTTGTGTTTCAGGAAATGCCTCTTTAATTGTCATGGACTTGGTAAAGGTAAAATTTGAAAATGGTTAAATCAATAGGAAGGTTATGCACATAGCCACATTTTCTACTTGAAAATAAAAAGTACTTTGAATCCACAAATTCTAGTTATCATATAAAAATCAAGATATGATTGCCCATACACCCTTTAGCATACAACATTCAAAATTTGATTATCTAGACATATCCTAATCATTTTCTTATGTATAAGTGGACAATAAACCTGACTAACTCGTTTGGTAGGTACCCCCCAAACTAGAATTTCCCAAATTTGATGGTATTGATCCTACCAATTAGATATATTTAAGGTTTTAGACCAATATTCAAAATACATAGTAAATTATATAAAGTACCCCATGATCAAAATCTCTTTAGTGCTTCTTTCAAAGTAGAAAATGAAGCCATTCAATGGTTAGATATAAAACTCAAGATTCCTTTCACACATGGGAAAATTTTTGCACTTGGAAATCCTTAGCTAAAATTCTCTATATGTGGTTATATGTGTTTGATTCAATGTAATGTATTAACATTCATACTCAAGCTCTTTGGATTAATCTAGTTAAGTGCACATTTAAGATCTATTCATAATTAATTGAAATCCTAAAAATTATCATGTGTTCATTTATGTTCAATCATCATGTTCTAGCTCGCTAATTCATTTACTAGTTTAAATGTTGATTTACATGTTTCAATTTGTATATGTAAATTTTTTAATTATTCTAAATCAACATTAGGTAAAGTTCATTTTTCTTGAGTCATGTGTTCACTAAAATTAAATAACTTAATTGATTTTTGTGTACAACACGCATGCACCGATATGGATATGCTTTGGACACGTATTGATTCTAAGATTCAGAGATTGAGGCAGCTTCTAGATGACCCTTCTACCACTGGGGTCTATAGAAGTAATTGTACTATGATTTTATAGAGTTTGATCACTATTAGACATTCATTAGGAGGTCTCCGTGCTTATTCTAGGTAGACATTAGTAGTCGCCCTTGCCTAGATGAGGGATCAGGTATTAGGCAATGTTCCTTTGAGCACAATCCAGAGTAAAGTGCCAAAGGAAATACTCAAAAATCAATGTTTTCCCCAGTACTCCACTAGATCTTAGGTCAGGGCATATCAGGTGACTAGGTACATATGCCCTAGGATGGAACCTTTGATATATCCACAATTTCTTGCTACTTATGGTCGTTATCCAAATAATGACCATATTCCATTATATTTTGCATAGTAGTTATATGTTGAGGTCCATTTAGGCCTTAACTTTAACTATTTGAATTTACTAGGTCATTTGAGGTAGGTTCGTGGTAGGGTTTGTGATAGGGATGCTTATCATTGTGTAGATAGGTAGCCCACAGATTACAGGATCTTGGTTTGGTAGAGGATGTCTACTATCTCTCTAGCCATTACCCCTATTGTCGATGAGGTTGTCATTGCTTCCCAATGGGATGAAATTGATAGTATTCTTGATATTGTAGTGGAGGCTCAACACATATCTATAGATCGTGTGGGTTGATACTTGATGTGACAACCACATACGTCAACTATTGATTTATATGCATATGATGTGGCAGGTGTCCCATCTCTGGACAATATAGATAACATTGCATAGGATGCCCAGATTTTGAGGTATACCAATTATACATTGTCCAACAACTTGATGATAGTGTATCATGTGATCTCATCATGATTAGGGGTCCTGTTAGCAGATGTTTCTTCATTTGTGGCTCCATCTTGACATTTTGATATGGATCCTATAGTTAGATCATCTGGAGCAGCACATGAGCCACCTAGCTACTACCATTCTATTAATTCATCACAAGTGCATCCATACGTTGATGCTACTCTAGGGGCCCAATAATCTGTAGCTACTCTAGGTGCCCAAACATCTCTAACTACTCTAGGTGACCAACCATATGTAGTTGC
Organism: Cunninghamia lanceolata; assembly: GCA_027924645.1. NCBI lineage: Eukaryota > Viridiplantae > Streptophyta > Pinopsida > Cupressales > Cupressaceae > Cunninghamia > Cunninghamia lanceolata. The sequence continues at coordinate 14,422,223 of BSBN01000655.1, forward strand.
TCTAGGTGCTTAGACATCTACTGATACACTTGAGCAGGCTACGAGAGGTCTAGGTTTTATGGAGGTGTTCTCTTTAGGGTTGATGCCATCTCACTTGCATAGTTTGCTACACACATTATTGATAGACCTAGTCTAGGGTAGGACTGTAGAGGAGCTGGTGGATTATATTATTGTAGAAGGCGGCATTGAGGATGCAACTCTAGTGACTCAAGTACATAAATATGTACATTTAATTTTTAAGTTTTTTAAGTTTTAAATTTAAATACATGTAGTATGTAACAACATTGGAACCATGTACAACATAGTTTTATAAATTAAATATAACTCAATCAATTTTTTTTTTTTTTTATGTATTCATGCATATGTGTGTAGGTGGAGGTAGCACATGTGACTCCTGGTTTGAGGGGAGAGAGCGTATGTACATGTTCAGATTTGCCTAAGCATGTCAGTGGACAGGTGAACTTTAATTTTCATCTAAGTTAAAATGTATATATGTACACATGTTCAATTGTTCATGTTTGTGTGTTATATATAAATTCAATATAATTTTTAATTGATTACACAAAGTTGTATATGTATATATATGTAGGGCTCAATGCATTTATCAAATGCTCGAGATTCACGCTCAGATGGTCGCTTGATTCAGAGCTGACATGATGACCCAGAGATTGGAGATGACCTACACTAGTTTATACACACATGCATGTTTATTACATTGACATTTTATGTTTCTTACATGGATATTCTATGTTTCTTACATCATGCACATGTTTTATGTTTATTACATGGACATTTTATGTTTCTATTCACTTATATTTCATAGATCTATTCTGGACACATGATTATATATCGATTCTAGACATTTGATTTTATGTTTATGTTTTAGATCTATTGATGTAGTGAATAGGAGTTTAGGAAACTTGTTGAGATGTTTGGTTGGAGACAAATCCAGAAGTTGGGATTTGATTCTTTCACAAGCAAAGTTTGCATACAATAATTTAGTAAATAGGAGTACCGAAAGAACACCTTTTGAGATTGTTACTGGAGTGAATCCTAGAGGAGTTATAGAACTAAGAGATATCAGCACAGAAGAAAAGAGGAGTGAAGATGCAGAAGAATTTGCAAACCACATGAAGACAGTGCATAACCAAGTGAAGAAACATTTGGAGGATATGAACAGTAAGTACAAAGAGAAGGCTGATGAGAAGAGAAGACATAAGGAATTTGAAGTGGGAGATGAAGTAATGATGTACTTGAGAAAAGAAAGATTTCTAGTTGGGACATATAACAAGTTGAAGATGAAGAAGTTTGGACCTTGTAGGATACTCATAAAATTTGATTTAGGAAGTGCATATGAAGTGGAGCTACTGGAGCATTGGGTATATCACTTATTTTCAACATTGCAGACCTTTATCAGTATCATGAAGTAGAGTTTAGTGACAACATGGAAGAAGACTTGAAGAAATAGTTACCACACAAAGTACTGGAACAAATAGAAGAAATTTTGGATAATAGAGTTGGGCGCAACACTAGAGGAAGACAATACAAAGAATATCTTGTGAAGTGGAAAGGCAGACCGGAAGAAGATTCATCATGGATTTCTCAGGCTGAGGTGGACCGTCTTGGTTCTCCCCTAGCCCCAACAAAGTGAGGGACTAAATTTTTTTTCAATAACCCTAGATATCTGATGCAGGAGAATCCCTGGTTCAAGAGTAATCTTGCATCAACCAAAAACATTTGCATTTCAGTTTGTTTGCATTTCAGTTCTTTTATTTTCAATTCAGCTCAAAGTAGTTTAGTTAGAAGCAATTTCAGCTTGTGGTCTAGTTTTGGCAATTCACATCTTGTGGATCTAGACTTAGCATCTACATTCATTCATCTATATCATATCAAGAATTCAGAGCATTTGGATTAGTTACCAGAAATATATCGCTATCAGAAGGTCAACTATTTTCTCAGAGCTGAGCATTCTAACAGTTCCATATAATCAGCTGAAGGAGCAAGCTCGGGGATCATTCCTTGACTTGCGGATCTCAATGACATACCATTCAATGTCCTTTGGTTTGTAGCTAACCTTCCCTGAGGGTCTGCATGTTGTTCCATTCATTTGAGGAAGTGTTCTATGCATTTAGGTTTGGCCTATCTGTGAACACGTTACAACTTTTCATTAGAGTTTGTGACATTCCTTGGCCGACACGGAGGAATCTATTGGTCTGGAAATGATATATAAAGATGTAATAGATCCTTAGGAAAGTAGTTATCAAGTTCATGATATAGTGATAGTTGATAATTTGGATTCTATGCAAAGGGAGCTTCAAATCCTTATCTTGCGTATGTATGTAATCAGGCCTGTGAGCCCTAATTGTAAGCCCACATGTTGCTGGCCAGATTGTATTTGAATTCTTTGATATATTGAATGACTGAATCTACATTTGTTCCATCTCTTTGAGTTGTTTCTGTTGTGTTTACTCTTGTTGCATGGTCTGGATAGTTTATTTTGTGAACCCTCCTACCGTGACTGCACCAGTTCTCTTGAGACGGTTACTCATCAGAGGTTTTAGTAGATAGATCAAGGAGCCCACACCTGGATATGGATGTGAGTTCATTATGGACCTAGAGGATATTATTCTTGGAGAGAGTCTTTGTGACTTGGTGTATCCTAGAGGGGCATTCTCATTCCCCACTCTTGGTCTACTTAGAGGTTTATCATCTATAAGGTATTGCCCATCCTTTTAGATGCATTTTGCTTTATGTTTTATCTTATCATGGTTATGAATCTTGAGCTATGGTTATTGGTTTTGTAGGGTTCATTTGAGGGAAATTGGAATGGTTATCTCTTTATTCATATGGTTTGATTTATGATTTCTATTATGAGGAGTTTAGGAGATGCTATTGGGCATATTCTTGGTTATGGAATGATTATGAGTTTGATCTTCCTTGGTTAGAGAGGCTTACATTCATGTTGGTTACATGATACATATGCTCATTTGATCTATGAGATTGAATTATTGGGTGTTGTTGAGACTTTTCATTTGGGTTTGTAGAGGAGATCATACTTGCCACAAATTTGCACTTTGAGGTGTTGGTATGACATTATGATTTATAGGTTTTCTCCCTTTATCTTATGGCTACTTCTTGGAGGATCATATTGATATGGTTGGACTTGGGAGAGTTATGGTGACATGTTGTGAGAGTATATAGTGATTTATCTTGCATGTGTGGATCATTGTGATTGTTCTTGATACTACATTGGCTTGTTGATGAGCCACACCTTGGTTTGAGTGTTGATTGGTAGACTCGGTATGTCTTGGATCTATTTTTAGATTTGATATTACCCATGCAATGGGAGTTCTTGGATGTATGTGTTCTTCATTGATAGGTTTTATACATGGAGCTTATGATTGCGATATATGGGTTTGATATGATGTTGGCATGAGTTTACTGATGTTGTTGATACCTATGAGGTATGGATGGTTGGATGTATTAGCATATGTTGTGGGTACTATTTCTAGTCATGTGGGTTTTTTACCTTTGATAGATACTTAGAGCCTTTGTTATCACTTGGATTTGATGCTAGTGTTCTTTGGATTGGTGCATCTTCACCTTGGCATGTTCCTTTTCTTCCATAGGTGGCACGTTGGAGGGTGAGAGGAGTTCTTTCTCGAGATGGTGGTTACTTTGATTTTATTGCAAGTATCTTGATGGAGCACGAGAGCATGTTGAAGATTCATGTGGTTTCATATTTTCCTATGATGATGTATTTCATTGATTGACCCTTATGCAATATATACAAGTGGGAGAATGTTGGGAAAAAGGTGTTGTTCACCTTACTTAACATTAATTAATTTAATTATGTAAAATAAATATTCTTTTGTGGTGTATCTTAATTGATGTGTTTAGCCACATTAAATATTTATTTGGTATCACTTATAAAAGTTGTATTTAACATTGGGAGACATAAGGAAAATTTGTGCAAAATAATTAATTTTAGGGTCAATGGTTTTGTGCTCATGGTTTTGAGTCACATTGGTTTTATCCAATACCACAAGTTGTATTTGTGTGAGCTTGAGTCTATAGAAGCAAACACATAGTTAGTGGTTTGCATTGGCTCTTATTCTGTAGGATGTGTGAGAGGCTATCATTGTATTCAGTTTTCTCTTATGAGTACACATTATAAAGCATGGCATGGGATGTGTGGATTCATGCTTGGATATAGGGACAATGCATTAGAGGAGCTTGATGTCTCAGAGGTGTTCATGGCGACTTTGTAAGTGTATTGTAATATCTTATTGCTGAATAATACATTGAGTATGGATGCTTTTGGAGGCTGGGTTTTTTTCTCTCAATGAGGGTTTTCCCAAGGTATATCTTGTATTATCTTGTTGATTGTCTATTGATCTTTGCATTATGGTAAATTTTTAATATTGTATGCATCATTATCTCCTTTGGGTTATGTGGAATTGGTTTGATCTACCTGTAAATTCCTAACAAGACCTAAGGCATAAAATAAGACCTTAGGCATTTTAACACCTTGGAATGGATAAATCCTTGGATGCAAGACCTAATAGGAATAACATAAGACCTCTAGGGATTATATGTAAGCCACATGGGTATATTGAATATTATTCTCTCTATAAATCTTCCACTTGTAAAAGTATTGTATTATATAAGACCTACTGGCACTATGTAATGAACTTCAGGGAGGCTACTTTGAGGAGTTCCAGGCTCTAATAAAAACATTGTAAGACCTCATTTAAGTGTCATTTTAAAAAAAATGGGATTATAAATTGTGAAAATATGACTTCAAGTAGTCTGGAATACATGCTCTTCATTTTGACATATATTTGTGTCCTTGTTTATCACTGTCAAAGAAGACCTATATTGTTGGGATACATTTTTTCTTTATACAAATTGGTAGGTGTTGTCCCCTATTAACATTAAGGGGGAGTGCTAGAACATAATGTTATTAGGGTTCATATCCTTATAACATTTATATAGTGTTCTAATATAAGATTATAAAACCTTATTTTTATTAAATATACCATTTAATAATTAATAATCTAATAACTATTGGATTATTAATTATTTACAAATGGTTGCTTTGAAAAGATGCGACTAATACCCCTTCAAGTATTTTTCCACCCCTTCTCCTTTATTTAAGGAGGTTTTCTCTCATTTGAGAGTATGAATTTGGAGATTTATAGTGAATTATATCACTATGCACATGAGATGTTATTGGCCATGTGGAAGTAAGAAGTGTTTCCCTAGGTTCAATCTATTTTTTGTAAGTGTCTTAATAAAATGATGCTTTATGAGGTTTTTTTTATCCAAAAGGGTTTTCCCCATGTATATCTAGTGTAATGTGTTAAATCTATGCTTGTATAATTCTCGTTTATATCTATTTTATATTTTGTTCATAATGATTAATATTCTAAGATCCTACTTTCTAACAATTTTTACTTTGGAAAAAAAGTCCCATAACACTTTGACTAATTTTAGGTTGATTTATCTTTGTCATACCAACTACAAGATTATTTCCATGATAATAGCTTTGATATTTTGTCTCATTCCAACCTCCATTATTTCCTTAGAGAAAGGGGGATTTTTACCAAATAAATTCATTTTAAAAGGCATCATCATTTCTCACGAGTTCATTCATTTGGTAGTTTAGAACAACCAAAGAGTATGTTAGTCAAATTAGATATTAGAAAGGTATATGATAGAGTTTATTAGCATTTTGATGCAAATTGTAAGCAAATTTAGCTTTAGTTTGGAATTGAGGGAATGGATTTTTAGCTACATATCTAGTGATAGATATTTGGTACTTCTCAATGGGAGCCATGTTATTTTATTTGAACCTTCTATAATTCTCTGTAATGGATATCCTCTTTTGTCCTTTATTTTCATTATCATGGGCAAAGCTTTGGGGAGATTCTTTTGGGCAACTCATAGAAGTGGTCATATTTAAAGGGTATCAAAGCCACTAAAAGTATGGATGCATTTACTCAAAAGAAATTTATGGATGATACAATACATTTTGGAGAAGCAAGTCTAGTAGAAGCCTTAGAAATTAATTCCCTCCTTTCTTCTTATTTCTCAACCTTAGGGCAATTACTAAATGATTAGAAGTCTAAAATATTTTTGATTAATTGATCTCCTCAATCAAAATGAGGGATCGCCAAACTACTTAGTTTTAAAATCAATACTCTTCTATGAAAATATTTATGTGTTCTACTTTTTCTTAGAGTTTTCTGATATCTCTTGTGGAAAATTTTAGTTGAGGCTTTTTAGAATTGTTTGATCTCATAGAAGGGGAAGTGACTTTCTCTAACAAGAAAAAATTAGTGAATCATGTTTGTCCTTTCTACCCTATCCATTTACTTAATGACTACTCTCAAAAATCAAACAAGCATTATCAAAATCTTGGAAATTACTATGAGAAATTATTATGGCTTGAGGCTCTAGCGATCGAAAGAAAATTCCTCACATTATGTTTCTAAAAGGTGATGGTGGAATTGGGATTTGGCATTTACAGATTTAGAATTTATCCCTAGGTTTTAAGTTGGTTTAGGGATGTTCTCTCAACCTTTGACAAATGAAACAATCAAGATTGAAGAGCCTTATTAGGCCGTCAATCAAGTAACAAAATCACACAAACATACAACTTTTAACAAAAAATAATTCTCCACTTATTGCAATCAAAAGAGTACAGATTACAATCAAAGATCAATTACAAAGTATTTCTCAGAGACCCCAATTTGACTTTTCCATCATTAGCCTTTTCCCCCAATTTCTCCTTCAGATCAATCTCCTTCAATCAGAAATTCCCTTTCTGAACATCAAAAACTTTTCCTCTCATCACATTCCTCTATTTTTTTACCTTCCCCTATTCTCTAGAAAAAAATAGTTTGTTTCAACTTCCCCGTCAAACGGTCTTCCAATGGTTAACTACTGAAGACCCAAAATTGAACTATCAAACCACAAGGCATTCAACAACATTCCATCAGGATATCAAAGAGATGGAAGAAAGACTCACTTTGACAAAAGAAGGTCCCATCAATGGAGCATGTAGTACCATACACCACACTGCCAAATAGAACTCCCTATTGGGTCATTGAAGAGACTAAGATCATGGTCTTACCGACATTCATTCTCCCACTGATGAGAGTCAAGCCTTGTATTAGAATATCGAAGGGACTAGATTTAGAGTCTCATTGAAATAGCAACTCCCATCGATATAGATCTTCCCTACCATTACATGATGCTCATACCCACCATCAAATTGTTGAGGGGACTCAAATTTGAGTCCCTCTGACGTCACACAGTTACATTGATGATACACAACTTGGCATTGAGTTATCAAAGGGACAACACCAAGAGTCTCACTGAATGGACAAGGTCATACCGATGAAGAAAGACACCTACCAATGGGCTAGGGTTTATCAAAACTGAACTTCAATGTATCTACCTCACACAACAAAATTGAAAAATAAAGTTTTGCCTATGTACATATTGATGTGAATAGCTTGAGAGCCCGAGATGCTCTTGCATCAAACACCCCAAGAAGGAGAAATGTTCCATGAGTGGAGACTCAAGAACATTGAGGACAATCTAGAATCAACATTTCAAATTGAGCCAACTCATGTGCCTTCAACCAAGATGCTTCATCCATTGATTTTCCCTTCCAGCGAACTAGGTACTCCATGTACTCTTTACCACGTGTTTTCTTTGCAACCCTGCAATCAATGATCTCATCTATTTCTTTAGTTTGCTTCTCAGGTAGTTGCTTTACCCAATCTGTATTATCCATGATATTTATAGACAAATGTGGCTGAGTACTTGTCTCCCCTTCAAAATGTTTGCACAAATCAGTAACATTGAAGATAGGAGATATATCTATATGCTCTGGAAGTTCAACTTCATAAGCATTAACTAAAAACTTACATAGGATCCTACAAGGACCTATTTTCTTCCATTTTAACTTGTTATAGGTTCCCTGTGGAAACCTTTCCTTCCTCAAATGAACACAGACTAGTTCCCCAATCTGAAATTCCTACTCTCTTCTATGATGATCAACAGATTGCTTATACTTGGTTATACTCTTATCCAATTTTTCTTTCACCTCTTTATGCAAATATCTAATATATTCTACAAAATCCTCCACCACAACACTTCTTCTCACCAAGTCTGCACTATCTCTAAGTTCATCTATGCCCCTAAGGTTGAAACCATACACCAGATTGAATGGACTTTTCCCAATACTCCTGTTAACTGAATTGTTATAGGTAAACTCTGCCTGTGGCAACAACAAGTCTCACAATTTTGGTTTGTCCCCAATCAAACATTGAAGGAGATTACCCAAACTCCTATTCACAACTTCAGTCTGGCCATCTATTTTTGGATGGTAGGATGAACTGAAACCCAAATTTGTGCCTAATTTCTTCCACAATGTGTGCCAGAAATGGCCAACAAACTTTGTATCCTGATCAAATATGGTGATTTTTGGCAAACCATGCAATCAAACTATTTCTTTGAAAAATAAATTTGTTATATGGGAATCATCACTAGTTTTTTGACATGGAATAAAATGAGCCATTTTTGAAAATCTATCAACAATCACAAAAATTGAATCCTTACCTCTTTGAGTTCAAGGTAGTCCCAAAACAAAATCCATGATAATGTGTTACCATGGTCTCTCTAGAATCGGTAATGGCTGATACAGTCTAGTATTTTGCTTCATACTCTTTGCATGCTGACAAATTCTACATCCTTGTACCATTTTCTTGACATCAATGCTCATTCCTAGCCAATGATAACTCTCATTCAGTAGAGCTATTATTTTATCTACTCTTCCACCCAATCCGCTACTATGCTTTTCTCTGATTAGATTCTCCCTCATGGAGCCTCTAGGAATACATAATTTCTTTCCTTTGAACAACATGTTCTCTTGAATGAAATACTCCAACCATGGAATTTGATCCTATTCCACTAGATTCTTGTATGCTAACCATGCCTCTTTGAAATTTTGATCTTCTTCATACAACTCACCCAAATCATCAAAACCAACAACATTCACTATCATCTCATTGAACAACAAAGTTCTGCTACTCAATGCATCAACAACTCAATTAGATTTACCACTCCTATGTTTTAACACAAAAAAATAACTTTGTAAAAACTCAGTCAACTTCATATGCCTCTAGTTCAGCTTACCTTGGCTATTTATGAACTGCGGAGCCTGATTGTCTGTATACAACACAAATTCTTTTGGCAACAAATAATGCCTCCACTTTTTGAGCACTTACACAATTGTATAGAACTCCTGGTCATACACAGAATACTTCCTCTTAGATTAATTCAACATCTCGCTGAAGTATGCTATTGGTCTTCCTTCTTGGTTAAGAACTCCTATTGTTGTTCCACTTGCATCACAATCCACCTGTAAAACTTTTCCAAAGTTTGGCAGCACCAATACCAGCTGCTCTATCACCTTATTCTTCAGCAACTAAAAACTTTTCTCTACTGCAACCATCCACTTGAACTATTTTCTAGTTCCCTTCATCATCTGTGTAATGGGAGCACATATCCCACTAAAATTTCATATGAACTTCCTATAGAAGTTCGCCAACCCATGAAAACTATGGGCTTCAAAAGTACTCCTTGGTGATGGCCATTCAACAATAGCCTTTATCTTCTTAGGGTCCATTTTCAACCCTTCTTCTGAAACTACAAATCCCAAATACACTAACTCCTTCTTCATGAAAGTACACTTTTTTAGATTCACCATTAGTTTTTCTTCTTTCAATCTTTGGAAGACAGCCCTAATATGTTCTAGATGTTCTTCTTTTGTTTTATTGAAAATTAAAATATCATCAAGGTAAACTATGACAAATTTACCAAGATAGGGCTTCAACACTTGATTCATCAACCTCATGAATGTACTCAGTGCATTTGTCAATCCAAACGACATGACCAGCCACTCATACAATCCGTCCTTCATCTTGAACATTGTCTTCCACTCATCCCCTTCATGGATTCTGATTTGATGATACCCACTTTTTAAATCAATCTTCATGAAGTACCTTGCTCCACCCAAATAGTCCATTAAATCATCCATTCTGGGTAGTGGGAATCTATATTTGATGGTGATCTTATTAATTGTACGGGATTCTGTACACATCCTCCATTCACCTCCCTTCATAGGTGCTAATACTGCAGGTACAGTGCATGGAATGAGACTCTCCCTAATCATCCCTTTGTCCAACAGCTCCTGGACTTGTCTATTTATCTCCTCATTCTCTTGAGGTGTCATCCTATATGGTGCCTTTTTTGGTAAACTTGCACCTGGGATTAAATCCATATAGTAACTTTTGCTCTCACTAGTGGTAGTCCATCTGGCAACTCCATCATTATATCATCATATTCATCAACCAATTCTTGAATCTCTACTAGCAACTTCTCTTCTTTTTCTGCAGTCATGTTTTGAAATGGGTGGGCAACAAATGCATAACAAACACCATCTTTCTTCAAATCCTTTAGGAATTTTTTTCCTGAGACAAGACACACCCTAGAAATACCTTCTACATCTTCATCTTTATCCTTCATAGGACTCAAAATAAATTCCTATCCATCCTTCTTAATGGTATAAGTATTACTCTTACCATCATGAACAACTTATCTATCAAATTGCCATGGCCTTCCCAATAAGATATGACAAGCGTCCATTGGCATTACATCACAGAGTATTTCATCTTTGTAATTACCAATTTGAAAATTAACCCAGCATTGTTCTCTTACCCCTAATTGGTGCTCCTTCTATAACCACAAGACCTTATATCACAACCTAGGATGCTTCATTCTTTTTAGTTTCAACTTCCTCACCATTTCTTTAAACACAATATTGTCTATGCTTCCACGGTCTACAATCACTTTACAACACTTGCCTCCTGACTTGCATTTGGTCCTGAACAAATTTCTTCTATGTATTGGTTCTGTTTCTACCTTCTCAGGACTTAACAAAATCTTTCTTATCATTAAAGACTCTTCATCCTTTTGGTCTTCACCATGCATTGAGATTTCTACCACTTCATCTTCTACTTGGGCCACATGAACTTTGGTATCTTTTCCTTTACCTCCACCTTGAATTTGTGGACATTCAAAAGACCTATGCCTGATCTCACCACATTGGTAGCATGTACCAATGAAACCTCTACCTCTTCCTCTTCCAAAATTACCTCTTCCTCTAAACGAGTCTCCTCTTCCTTGGAAGTTTCCTCTACCTCTTGTTTCCTAAGTCTTAGAGGTACCATATTCATCTTGTTTAGTAGAATATCCTCTTCCACCACTACTCTACCCTTTGCCATGAGCATTTCTACCTCTACTCATGTTATTATTTTGTTGTTTCCTATTGAACTTCTCTTCAGCCACCAATGCACATTGGTAGGCTTCTTCCACACTACAATTTGAGCAATCTAATCTCATCTTGTTTGGACACCCACAAGCCATTTAAATACCTTGCAACTTGCTCAATCTCATTCTCTATATGGTCTAATCAAATGCTCAATCGGTAAAATTCTTCTATGTATTCCTTGACACTAGATTCTCTTTTCTTCAAGTTCTATAATTTTTTGAACAAATTTATCTGATAGTCTGCAGGCATAAATTTTGTCTTCAATTTATTTACCATTTGGTCCCATGACCTTATCTTCTCCTTGCCTCTTCTTTGTCTACCAGTCTGCAAATGATCCCACCATAAGGATGCATGCCCTTTTAATTTTGTACAGGCATATTTCACCTTCTTGTCTTCTTCTATACCTTCAAAGTCAAAGTACTTTTCCATCTCTGTGATCCAGTCCAACAATTCATCTAAATTTAGGTTACCACTACAATCTAGAGGGTTAAAACGAGGTCTGGTATTTATTCTGGTTAGGGCTCAAATGAACCTCTCTTCTCCCTGATCAAGTTTAGGTTGGTTTTCTTCTCCTTCAACTTCAACCTATTCTTCTTCATCATCACTCACGTCTTCGACATGATGACCTCTTCACTATGCAGTTTCAATAGCTTCCAGTCTGGTTGTAATACCCCTCAACATCTCCATCAAGACAGGGTCTACATCTCTTCGTGCCCCTCTTCCTCTACCACATACTCTCTATTGCATTTTATGCAAGTCCTCTGCAGTTGCAGGTCTTCTTTCTTTTGCTCACTTACCCACAACAAATTCTCTTAACGACTTCATAATTTCTTTGACACTTTCTCCAAGAGAAAACCTGCTCTGATACCACTTGACATAGTCAAGATTGAAGAGCCTTATCAGGCCATCAATCAAGCAGCAAAATCACACAAACATACAACAACTTCTAACAGAAAAAAAATCTCCATTTATTGCAATCAAAAGAATACATATTACAATCAAAGACCAATTACAAAGTATTTCTCAAAGACCCCAATTTGACTTTTCCATCATCAGCCTTTTCCCCCCAATTCCTCCTTCAGATCAATCTCCTCCGATCAGAAATTCCCTTTCTAAACATCAAAAACTTTTCCTCTCATCACATTCCTCTATTTTTTACCTTTCCTTGTTCTCCAGAAAAAAAATAGGTCATTTCCACTTCCCTGTCAAATGGTCTTCCAACAGTTAACTGCCAAAGACCTAAATCTAAACTATCAAACCACAAGGCATTCAATAGCATTCCATCAGGATATCAAAGAGATAGCAAAAAGAGTCACTTCTACAAAAGAAGGTCCCATTGATAGAGCATGTAGTACCATACACCACACCACCAAATAGAACTCCCTATCAGGTCATCAAAGAGACCAAGATCATGGTCTTGCTGACATTCATTCTCCCACTGACGAGAGTTAAGCCTTGTATCGGAATATCAAAGGGACTAGATTTAGAGTCCCATCGAAACAACAACTCCTACCAATATAGATCTTCCCACCATTGCACGACTCTCATACCCACCATCGGGTTGTCAAGGGGACTAGAATTTGAGTCCCTCTAATGTCACATAGTTACACTGATGATACACAACTTAGCATCGGGTTGTTGAAGGGACAACACCAAGAGTCTCATTGAATGGACAAGGTCATACCGATGAAGAAAGACACCCACCAATGGGATAGGGTTTATCAAAACTAAACTTCAATGTATCTGCCTCACACAACAAAATTTAAAAACAAAATTTTGCCTTGGTACATATTGATGCAGATAGCTTGAGAGCCCGAGATGCTCCTGCATCAACAAAGTAGTGTTAGTTTCTTAAAAAGTAATTATCGAGAATCAAATATTCCAAGTATAATCTTGACTACACCTTATCCCCCTTGAGGGTCCCACATATGGAATATCTTAATGGTTTGCATGCCACTTGTCACTAATCATTTTTCATGTGATAGTTGTAATGGTTAGCTATTAGATTTAAGGTTGGATTCTTGGAATGATTTTCCTCCCCTAACCAAAAATCCTTCTCTTCAAGCTACTAGAGCCCTCTTTTCAAGAGTGGGAAAATAATGTATTTCATTATTCAAATAAAATTGTTTCAATGGGATTCATTATTGTTGTTTAGAAAAACCTTTCTCTTATATCCTTTCCTAAAGAGTAGAGGCAAGTACTTTAATAAATTTTTTCCAAGAGATGAATCATTTTTTTATGAAAAGGAAGATGTTATGACATGAATTAGATACAAGCAATGTTCTTACTCTACAAAACTTGGTCACCATATTGGCTCATCTCAAGCTGAGGCTTAACCTTGGCCTACATCTATGATGTGGAAAAAATCTTATCTTCCTAAAGTTAGAGGATTTGACTAGTTAATAACACATGGTAAAATGCTAACTCAAAATAGATTGAAGTAGTTTGGATTTTTAAGTTCACATTTCCCTCTTTGTTTTAACTCTAAGGAACCCTCAGAGAATCTCCCATTTGCAATAAATTTTTGGTCTTGGTTTTTTCTAAGTTAAGTTAGTTTAGGGATTTGTCTTTACAAAACACTCTTTTTAAACTCTTTTGGAATTTTCCCATGATAATACCTATTGCTATTTTTTCTTGCTACCCTTAATTCTAAGAGATAACATAATACCTAGACCAGGGATCAAGTTGATCTAGTTTAAGTGACATCCCTATGACTGAATCAAGGAAAAGAAAGAGCTAATTGACAAGACTAGATCCAATCTTCTACACTTTGAGATCTAAAAGACTTAGAAGGGTAATCCTTATGAGGGTCTTCAAGTTAACAAAGATCATTGACAAGCACTACTACAAAGAAAAGCTAGGTCAAATTGCCATAAAACATAAGTTTAATTTACCATCATTACCTCATTTGTGTTGGCTTCACATAAAATTATAGCTATAGACCCTAAATATGTATATTATTGACACAATTGTAGATGTAGTAAAGGATCTAGTATTCAACTAGTGTTCAAAGGCATGATCCTTTGTACCTTGATAAGCATTGTGAACAAATAACTTATAAAACAAAAAATATCCATTCTAATTAGGCAAAGGGATGATGGATTTTCAAGCATTAAACTTATCCTTTACATATTTTAGCTCCATGGAAATATATAGACCTTAAATAAGTTATACATTCTATAGATATTTTCTATTTATAAGTTTAAGGTGCTGGATCAAATGTAATTGATAGAGACTGGTGCCTAATCTTGTAGAAAAAAAACCAATATAGAACAAGAAACTATAATGGCAATGAAACTCCAATTTGGATGGGTCTAATTACTTAGGATTCTACCTTGTAGAAGCTTTATACCCTCAAATTCCTTCTAGTTCTTGACAATACAACCCATTCTTAGTTATCCTTTCCCTATTTGCAAACCCAACATACTAGGTTAGAAATACTCCCTATTATAAACAACTCATAATTGTGTATATATGGAATTTGTGTCTAAAAATATGGCATTCTCTTTACGAGTCCTACATTTGAAAATATGGCACCATGGGAGGATGTTGAAGTCTTTAAATTGCTTTAAAAACTAGACCATTGATATGATTAGAGAAAAGATCAACAATTGTCTCACATCACATATTTTTGAAGTTGCAATACCTTTAAGATGCAATATAAAAATAATTGTGATGCAAAGGGAAATCATGCTATGATAAAATGTTGCCATCTATTCCTTTGATGATGCTAACCTACTTGGATTTGACATGGGGAACTTCATACATGACATGGACCAATAGATTGTGAACCTTTATCTGTTTTGGAACACAACTGGTCCAATAATACGGCCCCACCCTAGAAGATGTCCTGACACCTATCCACTTTTATCATTTGGAAAGATTAGCACCATTGGATTTGAGCACTTAAGATCAATGGTCATCACACATCGCAAAGGTGAGACTAGGCCTACTACCATATTAGAGATGAAGAATTGATGCGATGCAATAGAATTCTACCACTTGGATGACTTAGTGATGGAACCTATTTATGTCTGACATAGGTAATCTTGCTACTAACATGGGCCAAAAGGTGATCTTTTATATATTATGGAAGATGGCTGGCATGGTGATTAGGCTTCACCTCCAAATACTTTGACACTTAGATCCAATCAACACCTAAAAGTATTACAACTATTAGATTTGGGTAGTTGATGATCTATGATCATCACATATCATAGAGGTGAGAGTGGGCCTACCACCATACTTGCAATGTGAAGGGACCATACAATGTAATGAAATGATGCCACATGTATTGTTTGATGATGTCACCCTAAGTAAATAGTTAATTCGTATGTGACAACTAATGCAGTAGACAAATTGGAGGCAATAAACCAATGATATCATGCCAACTTGGACGAGGTAGTGACAATGTGGAGGAAAAGTTGATAGATTGTAGTACACGTGGCACAATATCACACATCGCAAATTTGGAATTGGGACACATGTTGGAAATTGTGATGTGAAGGAGGCATGTGATGTAATAAGCATGTGCCACATATCAAATCTCAAACATTATGATATCACATGGGCATCATGTGACTGAGGATTAAGTCTTTTAGATGTAGAATTGACTATAAGTGGTTCTAAAAAAAGGTGTGGATTACTTTGATGGGAGTCATGGGGACCAATCTGTGACCTTTAAGTGAAATGATCAAGGCAATCGATCAATGCGGGGGGTAATCCCACAATAATGAGTCCCACTTTTTGGCCAAGATAGACATTAATATCAACATTTTTAACTAAATCTTCACTTTCTGAGACCTATAACAACTAAACCATTAATAATTTGAAGATGATGCAAACTAGTGATTTGTGGCAATTTGTGTGTCGATTCTAAATATATCTTTAATTTTTTTAAAAAATAAATTGTGAATCTTTCAACATCTCCTTTAATAACTAGTTTGTAATAGTAAACATCATTTTCAAAAAGTAACATTTATGTCATCAAGCATAACTTTTTTTCTATAAAGGATAAAATTCTAATTTTTAAATATAGTTTTTTAACATCAAAATCTAGTGCATGGATATTTTTTCATAATATTTTGTTACATATATATTTTTTTAATTAATCTTTGAAGTCAGGGTAACTATAATTTGGACATAGGTGTATATATATCATTATTCAAATTTTTTATTTTGGTGAAATAAGGACATTAATACCTAGTGCAAAGGTATTTTTTGGATTTTTTTCAATGTTTCACTATTTTTCCACCTATGTGTAATGAAGAACTTGATGTTAGATGAAAAACCTATGTTCAGTAAAAATTAAAAATTAAATACCTAATAAAATGAAAATATATCAAAATAATACATGTTGGAAAGCTCATATCGAGGACTACGATATTGCAAATTATCTTGTCAAGTTAATTACATTTGAAGGTCCAACCCAAGGTCTAAAACTAGATTTTTGAGGAAGTTTTGAAGTAGACACAAAAATGTCTAGGTAAGCACCTTTGTTCAAAGGTTCTTCAAACGAAGGTACCTACAAATGAATATTTTACCTTCATTTGCAGGTACCTTCAATACGTTCCAAAAAACTGAGCTAGAAAATAATATTTAAATAACTTCAAACGAAGGTCACTGAATGAAAATATGTCCGCAGATTTTTAGCAACCGACCTTCGAATGAAGGTTAATTTAGTTGACATTTAACAAAATGCACGTATTTGAATTACATGTATATATACAAGGCTATTTTTTAATTTTAATATCAAAAAATAAAGGAAGATTCGCTAAGTCTATTTGAAAGGTCAAATTTTTTCTAGTGATTTACAAATTTGGAATGTGGAATTGGCAACGAAATTATCAAGATCATATTTTGCAAATCCTTGAAGAAGATGGGAAATAAAAGGTCAAGGCAAAATAAGAAAGCACAATATCATTCAATGGAAAGGGAACAAAAATTGTTTGAAGAAAGGATGCAAAGATATTATGCTCAAAGAGAAGGTATGTATATTTTATATAAATTATGATTTTTTTTCAATTAAATCATCTTCTAGATAAGATTAGGAGATCAATAAGATCAAATTGTTTTCAATTGAAGTAATTTTTTCAATTCAAGTATGTTTTAAATATATTCATTTATTTAAATGTTGTAGAATCTATTACCATTCTTAAGTCCTCTACTAAAACCACTATGTTCCCTAAGTCTACTTAACTAAACCCTAAACCCTATTTACCCTAGAAAACCTAAATCCTAAACTCCAAATATTATTGAGCTAAATATATGATTAGATGTTTTGGCTAAATTTTCTTCCACTAAATTAACTAATCAAATTCCTTTCCACTATATTTTTGTACCTTACTTGCCAAGTGAATCTATGATCTAAACCCTAGGTCCTATCTAGGACCCTACCCCAATGGAGAGACACATGTAATTTGACTATCCTCGAAACATCCCGAGTCCTAACCTACCTAAGTCTTAAACCCTAACCCCTAAGTTCCTTAAATATTATAATTACAAATAAATTATTATGGTTACAAATTTTAAAGACTTGTGAGAGTTTCTTATATATACCCTAGACTCCTAAACCTTAAACCTTATTTGTCCCTTAAATATTATTGAGTTTTAAATCTACATGTATATATAATAATATTAAACTAATATTTTATATGTACATGCATGAATATAAATAATATATTGAACTAATATTTTATATACATGTGCATATGATTACTGTAGCTCTCTAGGAATCTTCCACCACATTCGTGAACCATGGTTCTAAGATTGATTATTTATTCATAGGATGTATGTAGTTAACATTATTTAGCACAACATGTAATATTATCTCCTCCTCTACTATAAATTATATATTGATCTATAATTTTGTAGGTACACACTTAAATCTTTATTACATTGAATCTCTTTTTAGGTTAAATGATCTAGTAATTGAATATTTGTACCTATAAGTTTACTTGACCTTAGAGGAATATAAGTTCATAATCACCTTAATGAGCTTTATCCATGTAGTTTAATAATCTAACTTTTATATATATTCTAAAATCTTCTCTTTTATATGATATGTGTAGCCTGGGCTCAACATATGGAAATTGGAGTAGAGGTCCAGTCTAATTTAGTTACTGGAGCACAAGAGGCTGAAGCACACATAGTTGATGTCAGGGAGGAGACTGGGCAAGTACAAACAACTGATGTTATAGAGGAGACACATACACACTTTGATGTTGGAAAGGGGTCAGGATTGCTTCCTTCTACTGATATTCATACTATGAATCTAATTAAAGAGGTGAAGAGAAAAAATTCTTACAAAATATAGTTCATTTGCTTGAAAAGAATATAGAGAAATTGAAATTTTATGCTAAACAACCTAGACAAACTACTAAGAGGGCATTGAAAATAACTTCAAAGGAAATAATTGAGGCTTATTTCAAAAATCATGATACACTTGGTCATGCCCAACTATTATCAATAGTGCTTCTTTGTGATGACCTAAATGAGCCATTACAATTGATAGGTGTAGGTTTCACAAAAAAGAGGAAAAAATGGCTAGAAAAAGATATTGTTGAAAATATTAAAAAAGGTTTGGGTTCCACTAGGAAACAATCTTGAGATCAATGGACAAGAGCATCTCAAGAAGAGTGATGTTGACATCTATTGTAAGTCCAAAAATGTCAAGAAAGCACCAACTCTCTTCACTTTCAAGTGAAATTGGCTTAAATAGGAAGACACTAACAAGATATGTGAAAAGGAGAAAGGTTTTGGATGATTCTATTGCAGAAGGCAATTAGGCATTGATGTGTAGGGCTCCTCATTTTGACAACATTGAAGATGGTATTAGAAACTTGATCTCAAGTTTTTAGCATGAACATACGCATCCCTCATCAAATAAAAGAGATGTTTTAAAACACAAGATCGAGCCTGGAGATAATTTTGAAATGCATACAAAACATTGGTTAGACATAACACAAAGTGAGATGTATGTGATGTTTTATGATGCAAATCCTCATGTAAAGATTGGACGAACAATGTTTCAAATGTTAAGGCCACATTATGTGAAGGCAAACAAGGTTTTTGAAACTTGTTGTTGTCATTATCATATTGAATTTAATTTGTACTATCAGGTGTTTCGAAAGATCAGAGAAGAAAGTGATGGTTCTAAAAATGCTCCTCCAAAATGGGTAAGTCAATTCATAGCATCCATCTTATGTGATAAATCTGATGATGATAAAGATTGTCCAATGAAATGCATAAAAGGACTTTGTGAAACATGTGGAAATCTGGCTAAAATTCCTTTGAGAAATGAAGATGTTGACATGTTGAGGATGGTATATTGCAAGAGTTACAAGTACATAAAGTTTGAAATAAAGTTTGGGAAAGAATCCACAAGGTTAGATTATGTAGAAGAGGAGGTACCTATTGGAACATTTATGGAAAATTTTTGTAAATTGATACAACCATATATAGATCATGCATTTTATGCTAGGTGGCAAGCAAAACAATTTCAGTTGTTAAGAGATACTTTCCCACTTGGAACAATTTTATCAGTAGTTGACTTTACAGAAAATTACTCTTTTACCCATCAAAAAGAGATTCAAACACAATATTACTATTCAAAGCAGGTCACTATTATGGTGCATGTGTGTTATCAACATGCACAATTGGATTTGGATGGTGTTGATAGTACATATGAAAAACAATTCATTAAGAAAGAATATCACTTTTATATTAATGATGATAAAGAGCATGACACACTTTTTGTCCAACATTGTTTTAAGATGTTTTTTGATGATTTGGTAAGAAGAGGTGTGAAGATTGAAAAACATTTTGTATGGTCTGATGTGTGTGCATCACAATTCAAATCATCAAAGCCATTTTACGCACTATGTAGATATCATCGACAAGATAATATACCACATGTTTGGAGTTTCTTTGAGAGTGGGCATTGAAAGGGTGAACATGATGGCATGGGAGCTTGCATCAAACATGCTCTAAAAAAACATCAAATGAATTATGAGGGAGATTGTATAAATGATGCACGTGATGTTGTCAAATGGTGTAAGAAACACTTTGCATGTGATGTCGACACATCTTCAAGGAGGAACCCATGCCCTAATAGAGTTTTTTGGGAGATATCTGGTATGTAATTTACTATTTGAAAAAAGTTTCACTTGTTTCTAAAAAATTAAGTTTAAGAACTCTATTATTATATTTTATTTTGGAAATTATATATAAAATTTGTAGGTGTGGATAGAAGAACAATGCATGGATGCAAGAGGGTAGAGAAAGCAAGATCTTTACATTGTGTCATGAGTACATATAGGCACCTATGGATGTTGTGGACTAGGGATTACTCTTATTTTTGTTATGACTACATTCTGGGAAATTATGATAATTGCAACAACCAAGAACATGGATATGTCAGTGAATGGAATCAGGTGCCACTAGTTGTTACTGACACATACAATGAAGATGAAGAGGAAAGATTTGAAGACATTCCTTTGATTTCAATTGATTATGACCGCATTTCAAGATTGATTAAAAAAGGTACATGTGCGTGTATGTGTGTGTGTGTGTATATATATATATATATATATATTCTTGCAAAATTTGTAACTTTAGATTGATGAAGTCTTGTAAAGTTTGTTTAATATTAATTTTTTTCTACAATTAAAGATTGGTTCTAATTTTTTTTAAATTGAACATTATATATATGTGTACAGGAGATGTTTTTGCAGTCATAGCAGAGGCTAGAAACATAGTTAGTTATTATTTATTACGTTGCAAAAAGGAGAGGGTGATGTTAATAAACCAGAAACAAGCAATGGAATGTTGTTTCCCACAGGTTCAGTTATAGTGCAAGGGACATATCTCAAACAAGTCAAAATTGTTCAAAATAGGATTCATTTTACTAATTACCATCTTGAAAACAAGGTGTATCAATATAGCCACATAGTAATTACTCCTGGACTATCTCTTCATTAAGTTCCATGTGTATGTGGATGTCATAAGTGGAGACTAGATAGAGATGATCATAAGAGAATACTAGAAGTTATTAAAGAGCAAGCTAAACCAATGGATGTGGTACATGAATGAGAGAGACCTGTGTCCAAGAATGAATTTATTTGGTTGGATGTGCATACAAATGACAAGTGATAAAGCATATGACAAATGTTATGTTATTGATTCTAGTTCATTTTTATATTAGAACTTGTGGTAAAGCCTTACAACATGTTTGAATGCATCTTAAGTAAAATCTTTATATTTAAATTTAATGAGTTTAGTTAATGTTGTAGTGATAAATTATATGACAAGTGTTGTGTTAAATTTCTTCTTGTTCAATTTTATATTAGAACTTGTGGTAGAGCTTTGTACATGTTTGGATGCATCTCAAGTAAAAGATCTTTATATTTGAATTTAATGCTCATTTAGTTTAAATTATATATTAAATCTATAATGTTATATGTTATAAATTGATTAGTGATTTTATATTAGAATGATCAAGTGGTTGAGCAACTTACAATTTGGTTGGATGCATACAAATGACAAGCATGATCAATTATATGGCAAGTGTTATGTTATTGATTCCAGTTCAATTTTATATTAGAACTTGTGGTAGATCTTTACAACATTTTTGGATGCATCTCAAGTAAAATCTTTATATTTGAATTTACTCAATGATCTAATAACCCAAGATCAATTAAAATATAGATGAGATTTACACACAAACACACACACACACACACACACACACACACACACACACACACACACACACACACACACACACACACACACACACACACACACACACACAAACATCTCTAAAACATTTAAGAAGTCATGCAAACACAAATATACATCAAGCTGAAACATAAGACTTGTTATAAACACTGTAAATGTTATCTATGATATATATATATATATATATCTCAAACATGTATAAATGTGTACACATGTGCACATACATATGTCTGTCCATCTGTCTGTGGATGAAAAGTAGAACTGAACTTCAAATCTATCTTCATCTTCTTCCAAAGTGTCTTCCAAAAGAATCCAACAAACTTTGTATCTCTGTCTGAAACTATACTCTTAGGTAATCCATGCAATCTCACAATCTCCTTGAAAAATAGGTCAGCTACATGCACTGCATCAGTTGTCTTCTTACAAGGTATGAAATGAGCCATCTTTAAAAATCTGTCAACCACTATAAATATTAAATCATGTCCTCTCTATGTCTTAGGCAATCCCATCACAAACTTCATTCTTATATCTCCCCAAGGTCTCTCTGGTGCTATCAAAGTTTTATACAATCCAATGTTTTGACTACTCCATTTTGCAACTTGACAAACTCTACAACTCTGCCCAAATCTCCTTACATCTTTATGTATCTGAGGCCAAAAGTAATTTTCACTTACCAAGGCCACTATTTTATCAATGCCAAAATGTCTTGCTAATCCACCACTATGCTTCTCCTTGATCAAATTATCCCTCATTGAACTTCTATGTATGCACAACTGACTTCCTTTGAATAACATATCTTCTTGAATGAAATAGTCCAACCACTTACTTCTATCTATCACAATAGGTTCCTTACATGTTTTCCAAGGTTCTGCAAAATTAGTGTTTCCTCATACATGTTCTTCAATTCATCAAAACCCAACACTTCAACTCTCATCTCTGTCAGCAAGTTTCTTTTCTACTCAAAGCATCAGCAAATTTGTTTGATTTTCCACTCCTATGCTTCAACACAAAAGTATAACTCTTCATGAACTCTACCCATCTCATATGTCTTTGATTCAACTTACCTTGACTATTCAAATATTGCAAAGCTTGATGATCTGTATACAACACAAACTCCTTAGGCAACAAGTAATGCCTCCACTTTTTCAAGGCTTGAATTATGGCATAGAACTCTTGATCATAAACTGAATATCTTCTCCTTACATCATTCAACTTCTCACTAAAATATGCTACAGGTCTACCTCCTTGACTTAACATTGCTCCTATTGCATTAACACTTGCATCACAATCAACTTGAAATACCTTATTAAAATCTGGTAATGCCAAAATAGGTTGCTCTGTCACTTTCTGCTTCAATAGTTCAAAACTTTTATCTGCTCCAGATGTCCACTTGAAATCTTTTCTATCACCTCTCATTATTTCTATCATAGGGTTACAAACTAAACTGAAATTTCTGATGAACTTTCGGTAGAAACTAGCCAATCCATGAAATGATCTAACCTCTCCAATGCTCTCTGGCGTAGGCCATTCAACAATTGCTCTCACTTTCTTAGGGTCCATCTGTAATCCTTCCACAGAAATCACAAATCCCAAATATACCAATTCTTCCTTCATGAAACTACACTTCTTGATGTTTATCAACAATTTCTCCTCTCTCAACCTCTGCAAAACTTGTCTAATATGAAACAAATGTTCTTCTTTTGTCTTACAAAAAATTAGAATATCATCCAGGTACACAATCACAAACTTACCCAAGAATTTCTTCAAGACTTCATTCATCAACCTCATGAAAGTACTCGGTGCATTTGTCAGTCCAAAAGGCATCACTAACCATTCATACAATCCTTCATTTGTCTTAAAATCAATCTTCCATTCATCACCTTCTCTGATTCTAATTTGATGGTATCCACTCTTTAGGTCTATCTTTGTGAAATATTTTGCTCCACTTAAACAATCCATAATATCATCCATCCTCGATAAAGGAAATCTATACTTAATTATGATCTTGTTTATTGCTCTAGAGTCAGTACACATTCTCCATTTCCCATCCTTCTTTGGTGCAAGCACTGCAAGTACTGTAGAAGGACTCAAACTTTCTCTAATCAAACCTTTCCTCAACAATTCTTGTATCTGTCTATTCAATTCTTCATTTTCTATCGGTGTCATCCAGTGTGCTACTTTATTAGGCAAACTATCTCCTGGTATAAGATCCATCTGATGATTGTTAATCCTTATAGGTGGTAATCCATTAGGCACATTATCTGATATGATGTCTTCATACTCTATCAGCAACTCTCTTATCTCATCCAGTTCAGTTTCTTTCTTCACCACTTCAGGCTTCTTAGGAATCAAGGCATAACACATACTTTCCTATTTCAAACCATCCAAACATTTCCTTCCATCTACCAAATAGATTCTAGCATTCCCACATACCACATCTTTAGGATCATCTTACAAAGGAATCAAAGTAATTCTTTTCCCATTTGTTGTTATAGTGTATGTATTCTTTATCCCATCATGTATAGCTTTTCTATCATACTGCCAAGGTCTACCCAACAAGATATGACAAACATCCATAGGCATAATATCACACAAGACTTCATCATGATAAGATCCTATATGAAATTTCACCAAACATTGTTCACTCACCAGTACCTTATGATCATTCTGAATCCATGCTATTTGATAGGGCTTAGGGTGTTTCAATCTTTCCAACTTCAGCTTAGTCACCATCTCCTCTGAAACTAGGTTATTTGAACTACCACTATCAATTACTTTACAACACTTACCTCCAGATTTGCATCTAGTTCTAAACAGACTTTTCCTCTGTGATGGTTCCTCATTTGTCTCTACTTGAAATAGTTCTGTCATCATCACCAATGATTCTCCTTTCTCAAGTTTACCAACAGAACTGGGTGATTCAACAGGTTCTTCTTTAGCGTAGTTTGCTCTTCCACTGTTCTCTGTCTTCTTGCCTATACTACCCTAATTACATTCAAATGTTCTATGTCCTTCACCTCCACACTTGAAACAAGTACCTCTAAATGTCCTCTTATCAAATCATCTTCCTCCTCTTCTATATCCTTCATTTCGGTATGCACTAGGGTTTCCTCTTCGGTAAAAATTTCTGTCATCTCTCTGATAAGCATTGTTATCTCTGTCATCCTTCCTAACTGGGCTATCAAACTTGTTCTGCTCCACAAATGATCTATCATATCTAGAAAATGCTCTACCTCTCTATCTCTGATCATGTCTCTTATTTAGCTTCTCTTCAACTTTTAGGGCAAATTGATATGCTTACTCCAAAGATGTCATCCTTACCAAGCTTAGCTCTTCTTGAATATTCAATCTTAACCCATTGATGTATCTAGCCACTTTCTCTTTGTTTTCTTTGCTATGTCTTGTCCTTATGATCATCTTATGAAATTCTTCAATATATTCCTTTATAGAATTCTTCTTTTGTCTCAGGTTTTGCAATCTCTTCAACAGCTCCAACTCATAGTCAGCAGGTATGAACTGATTCTTCAACTTTGTCACCATTCGGTCCCACTTTGTAATCTTTTCTTTTCCTCTTCTATTTATTTCTAACTGAACTTCTTTCCACCATATAGTAGCATGTCCTTTCAACTTTGTCTTTGCAAATTTCACCTTATCCGAATCTTCAATTTCCTCATATTCAAAATATTATTACATATCATTTATCCAGTCAATCAATTCTTCAAGATTCAAATTACTAATGTCATTCGGTACATCAATTCTAGGTCTTTTTCCAATCTTTGAAATAGATCACAAAATATTTATCTGATCTAATTCTTCTTCTTCATTACCTTCTAGGGTTTCACCAATTTGTTCAGCTGATTAAAATTCTTCCTCATCATCACTTTCAACATTAGGTCTTGGCGTCAATCCTCTTCACCTATCTTCTTCAACAACATCCAAATGAATTCACATTGTTCTCATTAATTCCATCATCTCATTCATTCTATTAGCCATTGTACTAATAAGAGGAACTCTTCGTGGCGGGATCTTCCTAGGATCAAGTGCAAACTGCATCAGGTTCAGTGATCGGGCCACAAGAGACAATTGCCTCTCAATCAGTGATAGATTATGCACAGGTAACCTGCCTTAGATTGGTGATCTACTTACAACAAGATCTTACAGAATTCCCTTCGCCACTTTCACTCCAACGAATCAAACTTTCGCTCTAATACCACTTGGTGCAGTCACAGTAGGAGGGTTCACAAAATGAACTATCCAGACCATGCAACAAGAGTAAACACAACAAAGACAACTCAAAGAGATGGAACAAATGTAGATTCAATCATTCAATATGTCAAAGAATTCAAATACAATCTGGCTGGCAACATATGGGCTTACAATTAGGGCTCATAGGCTTGATTACATACATGCGCAAGATAAGGCTTTGAAGCTCCCTTCGCATAGAATCCAAATTATCAGCTATCACTATATGATGAACTTGATAACTACTTTCCTAAGGATCTATTACATCTTTATATAACATTTCCAAACCAATAGATTCCTTCACATCAGCTAAGGAAGGTCACAAACTCTAATGAAGATTTGTAATGTGTTCACAGATAAGTCAAATCTAAATGCATAGAACACTTCCTCAAATGAATGGAACAATCTGTGAACCCTTAGGGAAGGGTGGCTATGAACCAAAGGACATTGAATGGTATGTCATTGAGATCTGCAAGTCAAGGAACAATCTGCAAGCTTTCTCCTTTAGCTGATTATCATGAACTGTTAGAATGCTCGACTCTGAGAAAATAGTTCACCTTCTGATAGTGATATCTTTCTGGTAACTGATCCAAATGATTTGAATTCTTGATATGATATAGATGAATGAATGTAGATGCTAAGTCTAGATCCACAAGATGTGAATTGCCAAAACTAGACCACAAGATGAAACTACTTCTAATTGAACTGCTTTGAACTAAACTGAAAATGAAAGAACTAAAATGCAAACAAACTAAAATGCAAATGTTTTTGGTTGATTTAAGATTACTCTTAAACCAAGGATGCTCCTACATCAAGAACTCTAGCCTCACCTAAGTCTCTAAGTATCCAAGTGTACCTCCATGATCAATCCATGCTAAACTCTAAATGCAACATCGCACTATCATGAAGCTCCCAAGCACATGATCAATGTACTCAATGCCAAAAGAACCATACAAGACCAAAGTCAAAGCTCCAACTACACATCTACATAATCATGGAAACCATCATGACATCATGATCTAACTGTCTCCTTCTAGGAGATCACATGCATCAATGCACACATCCTATCTCAAGAGAACCTGTATCATGTCAACACTCTAACATGTGATCAAGAGTCCATCAAGACACAATATCAATACCTCTATAACAAGGATCAATATGTCAAACTAACAAGTCATTAACTAACAGCTCAACCAAAGACTCCAAAAGTCCTCCATGGTAGACCAAGATGTCAACATCTTTAGTCACATGAAGATAACCATCTACCGACAATGGAAATTAGGATGTCAAAGCACTCTCACTGAAACAAGAATCATAATCCAAGAGTCTCTCCAAGACACCCACAACCACTGAAGAAGATCCTCCATCACTATTGATGAATCCATATCACTACTGGAGAAACCCAAAATTGACCCTTCACATCATTTGTCGATTTGTCACATCTCTCACCTTGTATATGTCAATTTTGTCTAGCACACTTGGGTTAATCATCTATTTTCTTCTAAACCATCCCTTTTCTATTATTAATTAAATAAATTCTATTTATTTATTTAATTCCATCTATTTTCTTTTGTTTTCATCTATAATTAAATAATCTTTAATTATTTAATTATCTCATTATTCCTCTTATAAATAAATAAAATCAATATTTTATTTATTTATCTTCTCATCATCCATATAAATTAAATAAATTTATTTATTTAATTTATGTTCATTCTCTAATTTTCTAAATTTAGCTTTTCTTCTATCATTTAAAAATAAATTAAATGAATTTATTTGTTTAATTTATTTTTATCTTATCACATTCTTCTATGTGTATAAGATAGGTCTTATCCTAAATCAAATACAAAAAAATGATTTAATTGGTTCTACAATCAATCATCCACATCATCCAATCCTTAAAATAGAAAAGCATCCTATTTTAAGAAAAGCAATCTTAGTACTACCAACAACCCAACTACAATCATTTAATAAAAGCTATCTCTGGACACATGTCTTGTACACATTCATCTAAGCTTCTTGTTTAATCTCAACCATTCACATAGCCACGTAATCTCCAATGTTGATCAATCTTAGTAGAGATTTATATATACACCCTCTCACCTCATTTCAAAATAATCCCACACAATCTTGAAAGCATCCAGATTATCATCTCATGCATATTGAATCCATTGAATATCCATTGAACACTTTGAGTATATCATCCATCATCATTGCAGCTATGGCAACTATGGTTGTTCACTATTGAGAAGCAATCCACAATTCCAACCAAGGAATCAAGCAATCTAGGTGACATTGTTCTTTGATTTGCATTCATTTTGTGTCATTTAGATGGATTCTTTGAAGGTGGTAGGATTGGGTTTGATTTGCAATGCTTGATCTTATAAACCTAATTTTTCCTGCTAACAAATTCTGGCACACCTGGTGAGACTCACGTCTGTGATTAATCTTTTCTTTTAAAAGTTGTTTTGAAGTCTAGATACGCAGAGCACATTTGATCCACAGAGAATTACACTTGAACAATAGAGTGTTACCTTTGCATGGTCGTCAATCGCAGTTGATACGTAGAAAATTGCATCTACACAGTCCTAAGTCACCTTTGCGTCGCAGATATTCGCATATGATCGGCAGGGATTGCCTTTGGTTATTTAGGGTTTGTTAATGTTTTCTATGATTACAGGGTTTTCTAGGGCTTTTTAGTTCATTCTATGCATCTAATCTGGGTTGCAAGATGGTTTATTTGCTAACCCTGAGCGTTTTGTATCATCCTCAAGCTAGTTTATTTGGGGTTTGATTTATCTTTGACCTAATCATATCAATTAGTTGGATCTTTTGTGTTGTTTTGCATAATACAGGACTCAACTCAAGTAATTCATCTTCTGGGGATATCAAATCTCTCATATTTGTCTGTTGATCATTTATCTTAACCTAAGATTTGAGCTTTTGTAGAGTTTACAAGATCCAAGCACCTTTGGTAAACATTCCGTCACATTTGCATGATCCCCAGTCACTTTTGCATGATACAAACTTGCATTTGAGTGACAGGTGATCGCTTCTAGTATAAGTATCATCGCATTTGGTTTATGCATTTGCAACTTGATTTTTCTTTGGCATCTAACATCTATTTGTGTAGCTTCTTATCGTATGTCCAAGAAAAGAGGATTTAAACTACTGATAAATCTTTTGTAGGATCGCTCGGTCAAAGACTCATCATATTTTTCACTAATTTAGGAACATTTGGTTTTGGTGCTTAAAAAGAACCTTGTTTGCTATGTGTTTGTTTTATCTTTTTTGGTTGCTTGTTGTGCATGTTTGTAACCCTAAGTTAATAACAAAAGTATCCTCTCCCCTTGCCTATCAAATGGATCTTGGGTGCAAGAGAAATTGTTATTATCTTTAGAGTGGGCCTACTCTTGAGACACATCTGCAAGGAGAACTCATTTGCGACCCCAAGCGGTACTTTCATCTAATTCACTATACAAAATAGGATAAGGTGGAAGCCAAGTCCAAACCGGTATCATCACTTACTATACAATGCTAGTTTGAAAGGAGGTGTACCTAGCATATTTGAGACTCCTAGTAGAGCTAGTTAAAGATTTAAGTAGCTTGTTGGATGCATGTAATGTGTCGGTCCCTCGGATATTCACTAGAAACCTTTGTTTAGTGGCCAAAATACTTCTATTTGTTGGTGCAGGAGGTTAGACCTCTAAAGCTATCCCACATTTTTGCAGTTCAAAGTAGAGATAGAAAATTCCTTGAGATCTTTTAGGTCTTTGGGAATTCAATGTTTGGTGTGCCCAAGAAGTGTGTACTATGTAAGGGGGAGCTAGTTCCACCAAACTTCTAAGCTATCCACTCTGCATAAGTGCGGCTTAGATTTATCTGTAGTGGGAATCTAGAAAATATTGTCCTTTCTAGTCTAGGTTGTACAAGTTTGTGAGTATCTTGTATGCTTGAGTGTTTTTAGTCATCTATTTTCTTATCAAAATAAATAAAAACCTACCCAAAAATAATTCACTGTCCCAGAAACTAGCATTTGAATAGCAGTCACTCACCTTTGAACTGCAGAAGCTCACCTCTGGCTTTCTTTGAAATCACCTGTAATCATAACACAGGCACCTTTGATTTATCAGGCATCACCTTTGAGCCTTGCCCAATCGCATTTTAGTAGAAAATCATAGTTGATCCTCAAACAGTCACCTTTGGACTATCCTTAATCACATTTGAGCTATCATTAGTTGCCTTTTGTAAACTGTAACCTGTTATTAGTTATCCAGTTTGATAATCACATTACCAATCAATCCCAGATCTGTTAGTCACTTTCAGACAAATCCACTAATCATTTACAACCAATATCCATCATATCCAGCCTGATCTCACATTTTGGACTTGTTGAGCCTTCCATCCTCTTGAGACTCTAAATCAGCCAACAACATCAATCAACCAAGCAAACTAGCATTATCCCTTGGCTTTGATCACAAGCTTATCCTTTTGATCATTTCAGCATTAGCAACCAATCTTGTCCACCCTTGAGTTCATGAGTCTATCTCTTGGGGGATAATCAATCCATCAAATTTATCCAAACTAAACCAATCCAAATCAAACTATCAAACCAAGCCAAGCAAACAACAATCCAAATCAATCCAAACATTTGATCAAACAAATCCTATCAAACAATCAAACCAAACAAACCATTTAGGAGTCTCAGCCCTGTCAAACTAGTCCAACACATCACATCCAAAACATCTCCAAAACAATGCCTCACACAAGGAGCCAATACAAAGCAGCCTGGAAAGCTGATTTACAGCAATTCAAAGTTACCCCTTTTAAGGATGCCTCACAATTTATGATTGGAATGCCTAAAGACATTTTTGTACCTGAGGGTTATACTATCACACCTTCATTAACTACTCAAATACCACAACATCATTTTGGACCTTCCTCATCCAATCATGTGCCACATTATCAACCAATCGATGAGGACTCTTGAGATGATCTAGAGCTCCAAGATGATCAATCTATGCGACTTGCCAATAGGATCATAAGGTCAAATCATGAACAAATTTTTTCCCAACTAGCTCAAGAAGGAGTCAAATTGCCAAGTGACTTTGGTATATCCACAATCCAAAAACATGAACCAACTGACAATGTTGTTTTTGTTGCAAAGGATACCCATAAGGCCATTACTACCATGTCTACCATATCTACACCATCACCACACAATGTTCAAACATCCTTTTCTACCACTCCATCCATTCCTCCATTCCATGTACCACCCACATCCATCAAACCTTTGTTGACACCATCTGATGTTGTTAACTCTTATGTATCACAAGCATCTCAAGTGCCTAACCAAAGTGTCTCATATGTCACCCCATCTCATGTATCTCAATCTACTCCACTTTCTTCCATAAACATAGCTCCTTCACATGTCCCCCAAACACCTCAAGTTTCTAATCCAAGTGTGTCACATGTTGCTACATCTTATGTATCCCCTCCCATGGTATCTTCCTCCATGAACACAACCCCTTCACATGTCACATAGGCACCTCATACCAATCTAATTGTGTTGCATGTTGAACCATCAAGGCATATGATGATGCTAAGAGAGAATCTAAAGGGATTATTTATCTACCCATCAAGGTTGGTCCTAGACATTGAATTTCCATACAACATTATCCTTGGTTGCCCTTGGATACATGCCATCAAAGTTGTTCCATCTACATACCATCAATGCCTCAAATTTCCTTACAATGGAGTTGAAGTCACAATCCCCGCCGATCCAAATCTGTTTAGGTTTTGTCAAACTTTTCATGCTAAATATCAAGATCCCAACCATGTTCCCATCAACACTGAAGCACATCCATCCACATCCTATGTAGATCCATCTAACTTAAATAAGCCCTCATCCAATAAATCCATCCCCACCATTGATGCCAAATACCAAGAGAAGCGACTTGGTGAGTACACTTTACAAGAATCTTGTTGTGTAGGAATATTGCCCTTATCTCCTAAATCTTATGGCCAACCATCCATATCCAAAGCTACTTCATCCCCAACCATTATCAAAGCACCTCCTACCGTGTTCATAAAAGTAGGCATGCTTGAAGATGAAGACATTGATGACACCAACTCCTAGCTCTTCTTTGATGAGATTGATCAACTTACTCTAGAAGTGGTGTGATATAATAATGGCTTTCACATTATCAAGAATATGGGCTATAAAGGACAAGGAGGTCTAGGACCACATGGACAAGGACCTGTTCAACCCATTATTGTTACAAAGAAGTTTAATAGGCAAGGTCTAGGGTATGGTAAGGAGGTTCCGCCTTCCAAAGACATTGAGTGTATTCTTGAGGAAGTAACCAAAGCTTTTCCCGCAGAAGGGACTTCTAATATAGATTTCAGTGATGATTCTTCCTTCCACATAACTAAACTATTCCAAGACACATCCATCTTTACCTTTTCATCAGCCTTATCTATTTCCTACTCCTCATCATCTGACCTCAAACTCATATATCCTCACCTTGTTGATTGGGACCAACAAGGGGCACCTATTCTAGACATAATTCAAAATGATGAAGCTATATCAAAATTCATGGGTTTGAGACAAGGCATACCATTGGGAGATCACAAACTAGGATTCATGATGGATCTACCTTTGTTAGCATATTTTGGTGGAAGCATCAAATCCTTTAGTCGTAAAAGTGAAATAAATAAAATTAAAAAAGATAGGTCACTAGGTGAAAACTGCAAGGCACCTCTTGACTGCGAAAAGTAAAAATAAAGGATGTATCCAAGGGTGAAAACCTCTCCGAGGCACCCGAGGATGGAGGATTTGACCACCAAATATCAAGAACGGTCACCATCGCTAGTAGAGAAATATTAAGAGATGAACATAGGCACAACACAAAATCCCAAGATCACATTCGTAGCAACATCATTATCAGAACAGGAAAGGAAAGATTTTACTACTTTCTTCATGAAAAGAGCAATCAACTTTGCATGGACCTATGCAGATATGCTAGGGTTAGATCCTTCACTTGTTGTACATCATCTAGTGGTATCTCCAAATGCAAAACCAGTCAGGCAAAAGCTTTGAAAAATGCATCCTCAAATAGCACTTTTGGTCAAAGAAAAAATTTAGAAATTATTGGATGCTAAGTTTATAAGGCCTATTGATTATCGTGAGTGGGTTTCCACTCTAGTACCAGTCTCAAAACCTGATGGCCACATCCATTGTTATACTAAATTCAGAGACCTTAACAAAGCTTGTTCTAAGGATAACTTTCCATTACCAAGCATAGATACCATTGTGGATCTCATAGCAGGACATGAAATGCTATCATTAATGGACATATTTTTTGGTTATAATCATATTAGAATTGCAAAAGAAGATCAACACAAGACTTCCTTCATATGTACATGGGGTACCTACTACTAGGTCATCATGCCTTTTGGTCTCAAGAACACAAGAGCCACCTATCAACGAGCCATGACAGTCATCTTCCATGATCTTTTTCACACCATAATGGAAGATTATGTTGTTGACATCTTGGGAAAATCAAAAACTAGAGAAGGCCACTTACAAGTATTGGAACAAATCTTTGATAGACTAGAGAAGTATCAAGTGAGACTAAATCCAAAGAAATGTGTATTTGGGGTAACATCTAGAAAGCTATTAGGTTATATTGTATCCTAATGAGGCATAGAAGTGGATCCCAACAAGGTAAAAGCTATAATGGAAATGCCTCCACCATCCAATTTGAAACAGCTTCGTAGCTTACAAGGCAAATTGCAGTCTATCCGTAGGTTCATTTGACAGCTAGCAGATAAATGTCATCCTTTTCAATACCTTCTTTAGAAGGGAGACCCTTTTAAATGGGATGATAAGTGCCAACAAGCTTTTCAGAAAATAAAATAATATATAGCTACACCTCCTATGTTGGTACCTCATGTACTTGATCGACCATTATTATTATACATCTCCTCAACAACAGTAGCTCTAGGTGCTCTCTTAGAGCAACATGATGAATCAGGGAAAGAACAAGCCATCTACTATATTAGCAGAACTCTTGTTGGTTATGAGCTTAACTACACAACCATGGAAAAAACATGTTTAGTGGTGGTGTGTGCTTCCCAAAAGTTGCAACACTATATGCTGAACCAACTTACAAAGCTCATATCTAAGTTTGATCCTCTCAAGTATCTTCTTTCCAAAGCAGTGCTCATAGGAAAACTAGCAAAATGGGTAATGATCCTAAGTGAGTTTGATATAGAATATGTGGATCAAAAAGCTATAAAAGGACAAGTAATTGTAGATCAATTAGCAGAAGCACCCATAACAGACGTTCATCCTATCTATCCTAAATTCCTTGATGAGGAGCTATTCAACTTATATCCTTTAGTAGTTTGGTAGTTATACTTTGATGGATCATATACACAACATGGATCTAGAGCCAAAAATTGTTTCATCACACCTCAAGGAGATTGTATACCGAAGTCATATAGAATTGCTTTCCCTTGCACAAATAACACTATCGAGTATGAAGATTTGATCATAGGACTACGTATGGCTATAAAATGGGCTATCACCCAATTACAAGTCTTTGGAGATTCTCAGTTGGTTATCAAACAAGTCTTGGATGAATATCAAACCAAAGATGAAAAGCTTCTCCCATACAAGTTGATGGTAGATGATTTCAAGAAATACTTTTCCAACATTTGATGTAGGAGCATCCAGTGGTGTAAGGGAAATCTTGCATCACCCAAAAAAAGATGTGTTTCAAAATTGTTGATATTCTTTCCATTTCTTTTCAAAATTTGTGGTTCTAGTTCCATAATCGCTTGAATAATGATGTTGAACTTTCAGTTTTTTCAAACTACTAAAAATAGCAACCATGTGTTTCAAAATTGTTCATGTTCCATAATCACTTGAATGATGATGTAGAACTTTTAGTTTTTCCAAACCACTAAAAATAGCAACCTGCTATTTTTAGAGAGTTTGCATTTGGGCACGAATTGAATTGAAAATTTATAGGAAGCTTCATAACTAAAAAATAAGACCTTTGGCAAAGGAATCACCCAAAGATCATTTGTGAGCTGAAAGATATTAAAGTTTCCGTTTTTTGAAAAATATCTAAAAATTATTCAAACTCAAGTTTAAGGCACTAAACGGCCCCGTATGGGCCCGAAAATGGTTAGAACCAGAAAATCTAGTTCTTAGTGCGTAGAGCACTCCACGAGATTTTCAACGCATAAAATGGTTCATC
Source organism: Cunninghamia lanceolata (assembly GCA_027924645.1). Lineage (NCBI taxonomy): Eukaryota > Viridiplantae > Streptophyta > Pinopsida > Cupressales > Cupressaceae > Cunninghamia > Cunninghamia lanceolata. Next base: position 14,457,887 of record BSBN01000655.1, read on the forward strand.
AATCGGACACCTAGATCAAAAGTTATGGCTCCTAGAAGTTGACTTATTTTTGGAGGGAGATGCAAATTTTGAAATTAGGGTGTTGGCCACCAAAAAGGCTATTAATAACCATTTTTGGGAACCTTGGGTAGTAGTAGAGTTAAGGGGGGAAGTGTAGAGTCAAGAATAGGTGGGAAAATAGAAACCCTAGCTGATTTGGGGTTACAGAAGGCAGATGATTCTAGAGTCTTGTGATAGGAAGCTGTAATGTGTTGCATCCTGTGGAGGGTTGATTCCTCTGATTATACTTGAGCTTCTGTAATGTAATCAGTTGTCCAAATCAATAAAGAAATTTCTATTTTTCTGTGTGCAATTTTTGTTGTTGTGTGTTTATGATTTACCCCCTTCATCAAGTGGTTTAGAGAAAGGGTTCCTGATTGTGTAGACAGATTGTCGACCGTGAGGCAGTTAGCACCAGGACCTGAGGTTGTGAGTTTGCTGCAGAGATCAAGATGCCTCCACGAAGAAACTGTATTGGGAGGAATGCTTTGACAAAAGAGGGTTTTAGAGCCTTGAAAAGGCAACTCGATGTATTGCAAGAGGAGCTATGAAGAGGGTTTGAGCTGAGAACAAAAGAGGAAAGTGAAGATGAAGCTAAAAAAGAGCTATCTAAGGAAGAACAAGAAGTTGCAGGTGATCCTATAGAAGTTAGGTTGTTGAGGGCCATTTCAAAGATTGGAAAGAGGCCCAGGATCGAAGTTTCTACATATTCTAGAGATTTGAATCTGGAACAACTTATTGATTGGATCAATGACATGGAGGAGTATTTTGAGTATGAAGATATGGAGGACCCATATCGGGTCAAGTTTGCAAAAACAAAGTTGAAGGGCCATGTGAGTATTTGGTGGAAGGAGGTCCAATTAGAGAGGAATAGAAGAGGAAAAGGAAAGATCACCAGATGGAATCAGATGGTGGACAAACTGAAGAAGCAATTCATTCCTATGGACTATGAGATGGAGTTGATGAAGAAGTTGCAAGGACTGAAGAAAGGTAACAAGTCTGTTAAGGAGTATACAGAAGAGTTTTATAAAATTACTATCAGGATAGGCCATGCAGAGCCCAACAAGGAGAAGGTAGCCTATTACATTAATGGGTTGAGGCCGAGTATTCAAGAGGAGTTGAGCCTGGTCAAAACGACCACCATAGAATATGCATACCAGTTTTCCCTAAAGGTGGAAGAGAAGCTGAATAAAAGATTTGATAGCAAGCAAAGGGGAAGAGGTCAAGGCAGAAGGACTGGTGGAAGACCCTATGGGGGAAAAATGAAGATTCAAAGAAAAGTGAAGAAGCCAACACTAGTCAAAATCAGAGAGGAGATAATACCTACTGCCCTCATGACCAGAACAATGGAGAGCAAAGAGGAAGAGGAAGAGGCCGACCTGGGCAACGACCTAGAAGAGGAGGTTTTAGAGGAACTTGTTTCTAATGTGGAGAAGAAGGGCATCAAGCATACGAGTGTCTACAACATCAAAGAAGGACAAATAGAAGACCTGAAGGTAATGCATGAGTTGTACATGTAGATGAAAATGTGCAATCAGAGGGTTTTGAAGATGTTGAAAGAGAAGAAACCCTAGTTATCAAAAGAACTTTGCTGAATGAGGAGAAAGAACCCAATCAAAGGAAGAGTTTATTCCGCACAAGGTGCAAATGTGAAGGTAAGTGTTGTGAAATTATTATTGATAGTGGAAGTACTAACAATCTTGTTTTAGAGGAGATGGTTGACAAGTTGAAGTTGACAAGAAGAAAGCATCCACATCCATATCGGATTGCATGGTTGCAAAAAAACCACAGAGCTTTGGTCAATGATCAGTGTTTAGTGAAGTTCAAGATTGGAGACTACCATGATGAGGTGTTGTGTGATATCATACCAATGGATGCATGTCATATGTTGTTGGGGAGGCTGTGGTAGTATGATAGGAGCGATGTCCATGATGGTCATGCAAACACATACTCCCTAACAAAGGATGGATTTCGTCATAAGTTGAAGCCCTTGAATGAGGTGGAAGAAAAGGTATGTAGTACTGCCAAAATTTGCTTAGTAGATGGTAGAAAGTTTTTGGAAGGTATGAAGCATGAGTGTCATTGCTTTGCATTGATTCCTAAGATTAGTCTAGAGATATGTGAAGATGTACCAGTAGAAGTTTCAGTTATGTTGGAAGAATTTTAGGATATTATCTCTGATAATGTACTAGAATGATTACCACTGGTGAAGAAGATAAGTCACCAAATGGATTTGATACCAGGAGCTAGTTTTCTGAATAAGGCAACCCATAGAATGACTCCTGTAGAGAGTGAAGAGCTAAACAAACAAGTTCAAGAGCTGTTAAGGAAGGGACTGATAAGGGGGAGCCTGAGTCCATGTGTGGTACCTGTAGTACTAGCACTAAAGTAAGATGGAGAGTAGAGAATGTGTACAGATTCTTGAGCCATAAATAAGATCATGATCAAGTATAGGTTTCCATTGCCAAGAATGGATGACATAATGGATTGTTTGAGTGGAGCCAAGTACTTCACAAAGATTGACCTGAAGAGTGGGTATCACTAGATCTGAATCAGAGAAGGAGATGAATGGAAGACAGCCTTCAAGATAAAGGAGGGTTTGTATGAGTTGTTAGTCATGCCATTTGGGCTAACCAATGCACCGAGCACATTCATGCGGCTCATGAACGAAGTACTAAAAGAATTTTTGGGAAGTTTTGTTATTGTCTATTTGGATGATATTTTGATTTTTAGTAAAACTTGGGATGAACATCTGATGCATATCAAAAGAGTTTTAGAGAAGCTAAGGGAGGAGAAGTTACTAATTAATATGAAGAAATGTATCTTTGCAAAGAAGGAGTTGGTATACCTGGGATTTGTTGTCTTAGAGGAAGGTCTTAAGATGGACCCAGAAAAAGTAAGGGCTATGATTGAATGGCCTATACCAAGGAGTACCACAAAGGTATGATCTTTTCATGGTTTGGCAAGTTTTTATAGAAAGTTTATTAGAAATTTTAGTAGCATTTGTGCACCCCTAACTAAGACAATGAGAGGGGATATAAAAGAGTTTAGATGGACTAAAGGAGAAGATAAGAGCTTTGATAAATTGAAGCAAAAAGTCATAGAACAACCTATTTTGGCACTTCCATATTTTAATAAGGTATTTTAGGTAGATTGTGATGCTAGTGGTAGTGGTATAGGAGCTGTTTTGAGCTAAGAAGGTAAGCCCGTTGCCTATTTTCGTGAGAAGCTTAATGATACCAAGAAAAAGTATTATGTTTATGATCAGAAGTTTTATGCAATAGTTCAAGCTTTGAAGAAATGGAGACATTATTTGTTGCCAAAGGAGTTTTTTTTTTTATACTAATCATCAGGCTTTACAGTATCTTAATAGTCAAGGAAATTTGAACCAGAGGCACTTAAAATGGGTTGAGTTTTTACAGAGCTATACTTTTGTTTTGAAGCACAGGTGTGGGAAGTCCAACAGAGTTGCAGATGCCTTGAGTAGAAGGCAAAATTTGTTGACAGAAATGAAGATAGAGGTTGTTGGGTTCGATAAGCTTAAAATTTTGTATCCTGAAAATCCAGATTTTGTAGAGGCCTAGAAAGCTTGTCTAGAACTTGTTACTTTGGACAGGACAAAATGGTTGGATTTCATAATTCAATATTGCATGTTGTTTAGAGGAAGCTAGTTGTGCATTCTGAGGAGTTCCATGAGAGAGAACCTGATTAAGGAGAAGCATAGTGGAGGATTGGCTAGACACTTTGGTCCACAGTTGCAGCAGGATGTGAGGAAATTTATGCAGAGTTGTAGAGTGTGTCAAATGGCAAAAAGAATATCAGCCACTTCCTATACTAGAGAAGCCATGGGATGATATCAATATGGATTTTGTTCTTGGTTTACCAAGGACACAGAGAGGACATGATTCCATTTTTGTGGTGATGGATAGATTCTCAAAGATGGCACATTTCATTCCTTGCAAGAAGACTAATGTTGATGTTCATATTGCTAAATTATTTTTCAGGGAGGTGGTGAGATTACATTGTCTACCAAAGAGCATAGTTTCAGATTGAGATACCAAGTTTGTTGGTTATTTCTGGTGGACATTGTGGAAGAAGTTGAAAACAAATTCAAAATTCAGTTCTACACACCATCCATAGACTGATGGATAGACAGAAGTGGTGAATAGGAGTTTGGGTAACCTGCTACAATGCTTAGTAGGAGATAAGCCCAAGGGATGGGATTTGATTTTACCACAGATAGAATTTGCTTACAACAATTCTATCAATAGTACTGGTAAATCACCATTCCAGATTATATATGGCAATAGCCCAAGAAATGCTTCTGAGTTAAAGAAGCTGGACAAAGGAGAAAAGACAAGTGATGAAGCTGAAGACTTTGCAGAACATCTAAAGAATTTGCATGAAGAGGTGAGAAAGCACATTAATAAGATGAATATTCAGTACAAGGCTAAGGCAGATCAGAAGAGGAGATATAAGGAATTCTAGGTAGGAGATGAAGTCATGGTTCACTTGAGAAAATAAAGGTTCCCAATTGAAACATACAATAAGCTGAAAATGAAGAAATTTGGACCATGCAGAATTTTGAAGAAACATGATTCAGGAAATGCATATGAGGTAGAGCTGCTGAGTGGGATTAACATTTCCCCTATTTTCAACATTGCTGATTTATCATAATATTATGAAGGTGGAGCAGAGGATGCACCATTAGAGGAACAGTGGAGTATTCTGGCATCTACTTCAACAAAGGAGATAGAAGAGATCTTGGATAGCCATGTGGGAAGAAGTACTGGGAATACGAAATATGAGGAATATCTGGTGAAATGGAAAGGAAGGCCTGTTGAAGATTCTTCTTGGTTGTCTAAGGTAGAGGTTGACCGTTTGGGTTTTCCTCACACAAACACATGAGACGTGATAGGGTCACTTCTCAAATTACCCTAGGTGTCTGATGCAGGAGCATCCAGTGGTGTAAGGGCAATCTTACATCACCCAAAAAAATATGTGTTTCAAAATTGTTGATGTTCTTTCCATTTCTTTTCAAAATTTGTGGTTCTAGTTCGATAATCACTTGAATAATGATGTAGAACTTTCAGTTTTTCTAAACTACTAAAAATAGCAACCTGCTATTTTTAGAAAGTTTGCATTTGGGCACGGATTAAAGTGAAAATTTACAGGAAGCTTCATAACTAAAAAATAAGACCTTTAGCAAAGGAATCACGCAAAAATCATTTGCGAGCTGAAAGATATTAAAGTTTTTGTTTCCTGAAAAATGCCTGAAAATTATTCAAACTTAGGTTTGAGGCACTAAACAGCCCCATACGAACCCAAAAATGGCCAGAACCAACAAAGCTGGTTCTTAGCGCGTAGAGCACTCCGCGAGATTTCTGACGCATAAAACAGTTCATCAATTGGACACCCAGATCAAAAGTTAGGGCTCCTGGAAGTTGACCTATTTTTGGAGGGAGATGCAAATTTTGAAATTAGGTTGTTGGCCACCAAAAAGGCTATTAATAACCATTTTTGGGAACCCCGGGTAGTAGTAGAGTTAAGGGGGAAGTGTAGAGTCAAGAATAGGTGGAAAAATAGAAACCCTAGCTGATTTGGGCTTACAGAAGGTAGATGATTCCAGAGTCTTGTGATAGGAAGCTGTAATGTGTTGCAGCCTATGGAGGCTTGATTCCTCTGATTATATTTGAGCTTCTGTAATGTAATAAGTTGTCCAAATCAATAAAGAAAGTTCTATTTTTCTATGTGCAATTTTTGTTGTTGTGTGTTTTATTATTTATGATCACAATCACATTCAAACAAATTCCTAGGATCAACAACAAAGTAGCAGACGCTATGGCTACAATTGGTTCTCTTCTAGACATGCCTTCCAATGTACACAGATGTGAGTTCTTGGTTGAACAACTCTTGATATCATCTTTTGAAGTTCCACAATCTAAGCTTGTATGTGAACTTGATGGTCCCAATTCTCCTTGGTATGAGGATATCTATGACTATCTCTGCCTTGGTACCTTTCCATTACAACTATCCAAAACCCAATGCAAAACTTTCATCCACCAAGCCTCTCGCTACACTATCCTTGGAGAAACCTTATACTGTAGGAGTCTTGATGGTATCCTTCTTATATGTCTTAACTTGGAGGAAGCTAACCTTTCTTTACGTGAGGTACATGAAGGTGTCTATGGTTCACATTCCACCAGCCCTAGTCTTACTAAGAAGCTTCTAAGAGCTGGATATTATTGGCCAACAATGGAGCAAGATGCACAAAAATTTGCTAAGCGCTATCTACAATGTCTGAAACATGGGGATTTGGTACATGCTCCAGCACATGAGTTACAACCTATTACTACACCTTGGCCTTTTTCATAGTGGGGACTTGACCTCATAGGGAGGATCCACCCAACTTCATCCAATGGTCACAAGTTTATCATTACCGCCATAGAGTATTTTACAAAGTGGGTAGAAGCCATACCAATGACTTGTATCACTGGTAAGGAAATATCCAAGTTCATCCTTCATCATATCATTTTCCGCTATGGAGTCCCACAAGCCATTGTTACTAACAATGGACGTCCCTTCAAGAACCAAGAAGTCCATGAGCTATGTAGCAAATTTCATATCCAACACAGGTTTTCAACACCTTACTATCCCCAGAGTAATGACCAAGCCGAGGCTTCTAATAAAACCATTGTCAAAATTCTTTAAAAAATAGTCAATGAAGCTGGTGGTGATTGTCATCTACAACTTAATCTAGCCTTATAGGCTTATCGAACAAGTGTCAAAACTCCCACTGGTGCTACACCCTATGCTCTTATGTATGGCACTAAAGCCATCCTACCTATAGAGGTCAATATTCCCTCACTGAGAGTATCATTACAGCATCTCATTTATGATGAGGAATACAGGATATCCAGGCTAAATGATCTAGAGCTATTGGATGAACAATGTCTCACAACACTCAATCATCTCCAAGTCTATCAAAATTGTCTTTATCATAGCTACAACAAAAAGATCAGAGAAAGAAGGTTCCAGGTAGGAGACCTTGTCCTTAAAGAGAATCTGAAGAATCAACAAGATCGTGAAAAGAAAGGTAAATTTGAACTAAACTGGTTAGGACCATATGTGATCATATCACTCTATGGATCAGGAGCTTACACTCTCTCAACACCTGAAGGCATTCCTTTGGATGAACCCATCAATAGTGTTCATTTGAAGAAATTTAAGCCTAATCCTTGGAATATCTCATATACACACAAAAAAAAATCAAAATAGTAAAGATAAATAATCTGTCCTCTGGTGAAAACCTAGTAAATAGGTGCCTTGGATAAGTACCATAGTGAAAACCTAGAAAACGGGTACTATGTGTAGAACCAGCTCTTGTCATCTACTCGATCTTCATTTTCCATATATCTATCCATAATAAGCTTTGTCCATACCCTTACAATCTGTGCTCGTCTTCATAATAAACTTATCCACCCCCAATAAGATCATTCCCTTTTTGTACCCTTATGCTTACTACTATCGTGAGTTTTGGAAATTTTTAGAGTTGACATATCATTTTGTCTATCATCCTTCTAGGTCTAAGTTATCACCTCATCCCTCATCATCCATAATAAATTCAACCCATACTAGGGGCACTTGTTTGCGCTTAGTTTTTGGAGTGGATACTTTAAGTATCATCGTCCAACACTATACCAATAACATTTCACATCACCAAACATCTAACCAACCATCATCAAACATCCAATCAATCCCAATCAATCCATCACCCCATCAAGCAATCCACCTTCATCATCATCATCATTAAAACAAATTAGAACTACATCTTATCTCTGTCATTAAATGCCTTGATCCTATGGATATAGCGTATGTAGGCAATCTGGGATACAATGGAAGTACTTAGATTCAGACATAAGTGATAGACCTGTTCCATCTTTCATCCTTCTTCTAAATCTTCATAAATCATCTTCTTTTGTTCATCTCTCATTTCTTCTATCATCTATTTTCCACATCATCAATAAACACCCAGAACTACATACTATCATGTCTCATCATCATCGTACTGTGCTTTGATCCCATGGATACAGGGTATGTAGGTAGTCTAGAATACAAAGGAAGTATCTAGTATGCAAGCATAGGCGATTCTTTCTTCCATCCCCATTTCATCCCTTCTATCTTCTATCTTCTTCTCTTTGACTAACTCAAGTAGAAAACAAACTATGCAAGTTGTGATAGCTCAAAGAACTTATCAAATCAAGGGTAAACAAAGACATCTATCTGCATGCCTTTAGCCAACATTTGCTATATCCATCCAATATCTCAACCTTCAATAGGATATATCGTTCCTCACAACAAGGTGCTATCTAATCCATTCAAAGAGCATCCTCTATTTGGCAAGAGAACATGATGGTTGTGTCTTTTGTTTTTCTTTTGATTTATCTTTTGTCCCTTTCCAATACCTAATCTAGGCTACCTTGATTCATCATATCTTGGTATGTCATGATGATGTATGGACTAGGGCATGGTCATTTGCTTTCGTATGTTGTGTTTGTAGGATGATCTTATTCTCCTACTACGCTTAATGGTATCTTGTTTGTGTTGGGATTAGCATCTTGCATATCAATATCTTTTGCATCTGAGGAGCTAAATAATCTCTTATGCATTAAGACTATTCTATGCTAAGACTATTTTCCATACATATAACCAACAAGATGTGATTATGTTTAGTGGAAATAAGTTCAAACCATTTCTTGTAGAGTCAAAGTCCATCTCTAAATAGCTAATATTTATATCTTGTGTATGTTGGATCAACAGCTTGACTTCATACAGTAGACAAGATTGTATTATGGTGCATGGTATTGGATACATTGACACCCTAGTCTTTATACCTTGGTGCATAATATCCATATGCTATATCAAAGATAAGGATTGCAATCTCATAAATTTGTGTGCAACCGTTGTCAAAAGCTACATCTATTATCCATCATCCATCCATTCATTTACCGCAATAAAACCATAGCTCTCACAAGGATTGATCAATCAAATTTCACCTCCTTTCTTCTGTCCATCATCATCTATGTCTTCATTCTCTCCATCTTGCAAAAACAAGTGTCATCTTATTGTGAGTCAACCCAGTCTTTTCCTATTAGCCTGGTTTTCCTCTCGAGGGGGCACCACCCACTAGTTTCACTGGGGAATAGCTTGTTTATCTTAACGTATCAGTTTTGTCTTCTTTGAAACAATGTCCTAACGGATATTGTCTCAAAGAGGGGAAAAATATAGACACCCAAAATTTGACCCTTCGCATCATTTGTCAATTTGTCACATCATTCACCTTGCATATGTCAATTTTGTCTAGCACACTTGGGTTAATCATCTATTTTCTTCTAAACCATCCCTTTTCTATTAGTAATTAAATAAATTATATTTATTTAGTTAATTCCATCTATTTTCTTCTATTTTCATCTATAATTAAATAATCTTTAATTATTTAATTATCTCATTATTCCTCTTATAAATAAATAAAATCAATATTTTATTTATTTATCTTCTCATCATCCATATAAATTAAATATATTTATTTATTTAATTTATGTTCATTCTCCAATTTTCTAAATTTAGCTTTTCTTCTATCATTTAAAAATAAATTAAATGAATTTATTTATTTAATTTATTTTTATCTTACCACATTCTTCTATGTGTATAAGATAGGTCTTATCCTAAATCAAATACAAAAAAATGATTTAATTGGTTCTACAATCAATCATCCACATCATCCAATCCTTAAAATAGAAAAGCATCCTATTTTAAGAAAAGCAATCTTAGTATTACCAACAAACCAACTACAATCATTTAATAAAAGCTATCTCTATGGACACATGTCTTGTACACATTCATCTAAGCTTCTTGTTTAATCTCAACCATTCACATAGCCACCTAATCTCCACCGTTGATCAATCTTAGTAGAGAGCTATATATACACCCTCTCACCTCATTTCATAATAATCCCACACAATCTTGAAAGCGTCCAAATTATCACCTCATGCATATTGAATCTATTGAGCATCCATTGAGCACTTTGAGCATATCATCCATCATCATTGCAACTATGGAAACTATGGTCGTTCACTATTGAGAAGAAATCCACAATTCCAACCAAGGAATCAAGCAATCTAGGTGACATTGTTGTCTTATTTGCATTCATTTTGTGTCATTTAGATGGATTCTTTGAAGGTGGTAGGATTGGGTTTGATTTGTAATGCTTGATCTTATAAACCTAATTTTTTCTGCTAACACAACTATCAAAGCTCCCACTGAATCATAACACCGTGCTATACATGGCAACAAAGTAACCATCTCCTAAGTGAAGATCATCCATGGCCCCCAACACAATCAAGGAATCCTATTGTAACATCAACAACTGCCAAAAGGTAAATTAAAACCATGATCTCCAAACTAAGAAGATAAAACTATCACTATCAAAAGCTCGCATAAAACCATATATCCAAGCTATCCATGACATTTGTGATAAACATGCTATAAGTCCCAATAAATGACTATCCAGGCACTCTAATCATCCATCCTCTCATCTCAATGCAACATACCAATGTACACATGACCACAGACAAGGCCAACTAACAAAGTCTGCATAAACACTAAATCAATCTCATGGATAAAGACAACCCACATGCGAGTCATCCCACTGTAGCCAAGGGGTAGCTAATCCACAAAACTACATAACAAAGATCAAAAACAAATGTAACATGCAAACTCATCATCAAGTTAGTAACCTGCAAATCGAGATATCAAAGAAGATAACATGTAGACTACAAGACTCAAACACTAAATCAACACTAGATTTGATTTGCCAAACAAGTCCACAACACAAGTAACCATAGTCAAGGAACTAATCAAGCATCAAGGAGATAATAACAACCTCCTAAAACTACACCACAACACCACGTATAATCATGAATCAAACATTATAGCCCATACCTATCAATCACATACATGATCATGTCGTGCTAATGTAAAAGTGTACCTACATATCCATGCCACCATAATCATCATCAACATTGTACCTGCAGTCAACTCCCAGTGAAATGAGACTCCAAGTCTAATACATGTATCAATCATGTCCTCAAACTAGAAGACAACCTGTGTACTTGTCACCATCAAAGCTTAAACTCTGAAAACACTTGTAAACCTGTAACTGGAAGCACCAAATTTGAAAACCTACTATATCATGCTGATGGTGACATAGTAACATGCACTTGGACTTTGTGCCCAACAATCCATCCGAATGCACTCCCAATCGCATCCCGAATCTCAGGCTCCCATAAGTGATCAAACAAGTACCAATCTCTCTTTGTACACCAAACTAGAAAACTACACAATCCAATCTGTACTACACAGTAATAGCTCTCCAATGCTTATCTGAAATCAAAAATTTGATTTTGTATGCAAAAGTTATGAGCATAAAACTATCTTGGAGCAATGCCTAGGGCACCAAATTCTGACATGAATAGAAAAATCTAACAACCAAACCTACATCACTACATAGTGCTCAAAGAGACCTTTCTAACGCCTATAAGAAGTTGAAAATATGATACTGTGGGTGAAAGTTATGCCTCTCAGAAGTGAAATGCCCTCCGAGGGCTAAAAAGGAACCCTAGGGGACCCATCCGTACATGATGATGTCATCATGATGTCATCACTAACATCATCTATTGATTGGGTATACTATGCTAATGTACTATGGTTGATTGCTGATGTCATCTTGTCTTTGACTAGCGGACTCCAAAAGTTTCAAAAATGTTTAATAACCATGGACAAGAGGCATATTTCAAAAAAAGGTTTAATTTTAATAAAGTTTGCATTTAATTTTTTCCTTCACCGCTATCATAAATTATTTTCTCCTACCGCTGTTATAATTTTTTTTGTTAAAAAATGTCTGCGGGGTGCTTGGCAAGTCGCCAGCGACACCCCTGCCGGACCGGCAGCCAAGAGCTCGTCGGCCAGTCGAGTAGGCCCAGCCTGGCCATGCTAGCATGGATGAGCTACCAGGACTAGGGGCCTTAGAGCCTTCTAACCTGGCCAGTGCTGGTCGGAAGCTGACATGGGGCCGGCGGTACCCCTTGGTACCCTCTACATGTACGGGGATCTCCAGACCCCCATGCAATAAAACAAATTTTTTATTTTCAAACTTGCTTTTTTTTTATTTAAATTTTTCAAACTATAGTTTTTAACATGCAAAAAAAAATATTTTTTTTCAAACTATAGAAAGAAAGTTCACTGCAAGAAAATGATATTTTTTTTGTACCTACAGATCCGTACGATAGTACAATCAACCTAGGGGGCTTCAAATATTTTTTTTCTCCAGTGACCTAAATAGGTCAAATTGTATATCAATCTTCATCTCTCGAGCCTCTTGAATCCAACGGTGAGGTCCATTTTTGCACAAGAGGTCATCTGTGAAAAATCCCTCCTCAAAACCCTCATGAAGCACATTCAAGAAACCCTTTTTTCCAACTGAGATTTATAAACCTAGATCTGCAAAAAATCACCACAAATCTGCAACCCTAAAGCCCTCATATCTGCAAACAAAAACCTACACAAAACGTTCATATCCTGTATTTGTCCAAAATCTTTCCTGCATTGTCATGGATTTAGCTTTGCACCAGATCTAACCAAACAAGGGTTATACCAAAACATGAATCTGTGAAACCCCACAAACTCAAACCATGGTTCTGATAATTATGGCTACTAATCTCATAGGTCTACAAAACAGTGTTACCACACAAAAGATCTACTACAACCCACAATTCCTTCCAAAGATTCTCAAGATGGATGAAAACACCCAGTACCATAATTGTATAGATACATCACATGCAAGCACATACAAGAAGCAAGCAAGTACATGTAAGCCATGAAAATCTTTAGAGCTCTAATACCACTTGTTAGGAATTTATAGGTAGATCAAACCAATTCCATATAATCCAAAGGAGACAATGATGTATATAGTCTTACATATTTACCATAATGCAAAGATCAATATACAATCAACAAGATAACACAAGATATACCTTGGGAAAACCCTCATTGAGATAAAAAAATCCCAGCCTCCAAAAGCATCCATACTCAATGTATTATTCAGCAATAAGATATTACAATACACTTATAGAGTCTCCATGAATACCTTTGAGACATCAAGCTCCTCTAATGCATCCTCCATGTATCCAAGGATGAATTCACACATCTCATGCCATGATTTACAATATGCACTCACAAGAGAAAACTCAATACAATGATAGCCTCTCACATAGCCTGTAGAATAAGAGCCAATCCAAACCACTAACTATGTGCTTGGTTTTATAAACTCAATCTCACACAAATACTTGTGGTATTGGGTAAAACCAATGTGACTCAAAACCATGAGCACAAAACCATTGACCCTAAAATTAATTATTTTGTACAAATAATAAATATTTGCCTTATGTCTCACAATGTTAAATATGACTTTTACAAGTGATACCAAATAAATATTTAATGTGGTTAAACACATCAATTAAGATGCACCACAAAAGAATATTTATTTTACATAATTAAATTAATTAATGTTATGCAAGGTGAACAACACATTTTTCCCAATAAGTTTTACATCTAGAGGTGTCATTGTCATGTACACTCCCCCTCAATGGCAACTCCTCACATCCCAAAGTGTTAAAATTCTTAAGGTCTTATTTATGCCTTAGGTCTTACAACTAGAGGTGTCATTTTTTCACACACTCCCCCTTAGATGGCCAAGAATTGATTTAAATTTGGAGAAATTAGAATTGTATAGAGGTTTGATGCTATACTGTATATATGATTTCTTTTACTAAGAGCCTAGGCTAGTTCTTCTTGATCATAGGATCCATATCATATGAAAATCAATCTAGTAGAACTAGAGAATAATATTAGGATGGAAAGAAATTCCTTTGAATGAAGTGCCCATGAACTTCAAATATGTTGTATTTCTAGAAATAGGAATCTTGAGTAAGATTAAATAGCTTTATCATATAATAAAGTGGGACTTGTAATAGCACCTAGATGAAAAACACTTCTAGTAATCTCCTAAGCACATTGATTCTTTTGTAGTGACTTTTGTAGTCAACTTTTAATTAAAGAGATATAAAAGATAGTTGTTTAAATATTACCCCATCCATGTGATAGCAGCTACACCATATTTTAAAGACATAGATTGAGGTATATGCCCTATCAATAAGGTTACCAATATAGTTAGTAGTACAATTATCAATAAATTTTATTTTTGGTGCAGAAATAATAAAAGGCCATAATTAAAGTAATAAGTCAAAATATAATATGCTATGACAATACTTAAAAATGATCTAACGATCTTATTAAGGAGATCATATGGGATTTTCATAAGCATAAATATGTATAATTTGCCATGTTTTTGCAGGGAAAAAATTAGTCATCTTACTAAACATATAGTAATGATCCATAAAAAAAATTAAAGCAACAAGTGAGCTATCATTTCTAAGCTTGCTCCTCGAACAATTTATTAGGGTGGCAACCACCCATTACAAGTAGATGATTTTATACCCAATAAATTTATAGTTTTTTAGAGAAAATACATACCTCTTTAGATAGTTATGAAAATGCTTATATATTGTATCAAAATGTTATCTTGGATGTCTTTACCCATTTGGACATACCTTTTTAGTTTGTAGTATTTCCCATTAATAGACCTCTCTTCTCCATGACATATAGGATAAAATTTCTTCTTGATTATAACAATATTCAAATAACTAATATTAAATTTTATCAATCCCCTAGCCATTAAAACTCATCCAAGGTTTTTATCAAATTATTTCATATAAAAGATAATTTATCTAAAATTGGAGCCTTTACATATGACAATATCTTATATGCATGACAATGCAAATTATATGACATCTCTTAATTTTAGAGGTGATGATTCTCTTTAACATCAAAAACATCCTCTATGGTTATAACATGAATAATAATATGGTTATATTTTTAGGTGTTGCTTGCATCTTTTTAAAAAAAATCAACAATATCAAGGATTTATCAACTGTTGTTGTCTATAGTAGTATATAGGTCTAAAGTTAGTTTCAATATATAGAAATGTTCAAACATAGAGCATGATGGAGTCTGAATCATTTAGCTTTAGTAGCTCATAAGAGATGTTAGGTTTATATTCATTGAAGTTAGTTCTTCAAATTTCATAGCTCTAGTGATGGAAGGATTTCCATTTATGGCCTCTTTTATGTATGTGCTAGACCTTTTCTTGCCCACCTTAACATAGTCCCATAATCCTTAGGACCATATGAGTTTGATATGATTGTTATATAAGCTAACCAAATGGAGAAATATAGAAACTTGTTTTAGGCTTCTTGCCTTGAAATAAGAGACTAAAACATTTACATTTTTGTATAATATGGTATACATATGCATGATTTGATATTAAAAATTCTTGAAAGTGAGTTAGTTGGAGGCGAAAAAAATATTTGATTTCAACTTTGAGCTATTAAGCATGTGAAATGATTGTGGGGTATAATGAAGAGCACTCATAAGAGTGTTTCCTAGGTTTAAATACTCCTTAATTCCATAAGGCATTCATTATAACTCTAATGAATATGAAGCAAGAGAAATTAAAGGATATGTCGAAAGGCAACCCTAGGTAACTTGAGAATGATGAAGTTAAACCTATGCCAGATGAATTATCAGCCAACAATATTAATCATATATAGTAGAATAGAATAGAATATGATTGTTAAGCTTTCACAAATTATGTCATAGTATGAACAATCCTAGTATGTTGGAGACTTAGTAGAGAGTGATATCTTGAGAGGACAAACTTTTATTGCCTTGTTAATTAAAGTTGACAAATTTGTGTGAAGACACATATCACTACCCACTCTCTTTCTCTCACCCTCATCCCAGTGATGATCGGTGTAAATTCATTTTTTGTAGTATAATAGATAGCTCTCTATTTTTCACAACTTATGCCACAACCCTCTATATTGCAATTTGATTTCAAAGTCAAAGAGCATAGAGAATTATTATGTTTATGACCGAGAAATGGTGGCACTTATTTATACTCATTAAAATAAAGCATTGTGGTAAAATGTTATACAAATACCCCACCAACACTAAAAGTTTTTTTTTTAGAAGGATTTGAACATGTCATTAAGCATCGTGATAGGGAGACAATTGGCTCTTTAGGTTTTTGCATGTACTTTATGTTATAAACCATATTGACTAGCCAGCTTAGGTCGTCAATCAATTAAGTTTTAATGTGCATGAAGAAATTGTTGAATACAAAGAATACTGAGAGGGGGGGTGAGTCAATATTCTGATAAACTTTTCATTCACGTATTTATTAATCCATTTACCAAATTCAATGACATGAAAGAAAAGTAAACACAAGAAGATCAACCACAAATTCATAACACATAGACACTAGGATTTTAGGTGGAAAACCCAAAACCCGGTGAGTGTTAGCTCACAATATATTATGATAGCAATACCAAATTACATGAAGGCTCATTGCCTTAGGGCTTATTACCCAAGGACTCATTGTCCAAAGAAGTGCTCACTGCAATAGGCTCACTGCCAAATAGAAGAGAGAATAATATAGAAAGAAGTGGCGCATTGCCATGAGAGGACTGCTACAAGTGCATCTACAAAATGTTGTGGTGCAGTATCAATTTTCTATTAGGGTTCTAGCAAATCGAAGCAATAAACACTAACAATTATATGCAGATTAAATAACCCAAATATAATAATGAAGAACAACACAAAAGAGATCAACACAAAAATTTAACGTGGTTCACCCAATATGGGCTACATCCACAGAAACTCAGCCATCCAATGATTTTATTATCCAGTGCAAAACATATTACAATCTCATGAATTCCACATTGTAACATACATCCTAGCCACTTATAACAAGATTTTTATTAATCTTCTCAAATTAGTGTATTATAATGTTGTTTTTCTTTTGTCGGTTAACAAAAATTAACAACCAACTCGAAAAGGGGAAAAAAGAGGGAAAAAAATTTTGGGGGTTGCACCCTTGAACCCCCACTCGAGGCCTGGCCTGACCCTAAACCCTGACGAGGATACGTTACGTGTGTATAGTACTTGCATGATTAGTCACCATATACCAACAATCTCCCACTTGGAGACTAATCAGGCTCCACACCAAACAATCTCTCACTTGGAGACTAATCCTGGACGACACCACTGCACTTGCAGCTCCCACTAGATTACAGGCTTGGTTGGTTTCTTATGTCTACCATTATCAGTCGTGAAGGCCAACAAAAACTAATGAGGAAATTAGTTTCTCCCATGTAACCACCTTTGTGAACATATCTGCAGGATTCTCACTTGTATGAATTTTCTCCAGCTTCAACTATCTGTCCTCCAACACTAACCGGATGAAGTGGTATCTGAGCTGTATGTGCTTAGTTTTTGAATGCACAGCTGAATTCTTAGCAAGATGAATGGCACTCTGGCTATCAGTGTGCAAAGGGCTATCTTCTTGTCATTGTCCCAATTCCTCCAAAAAATGTTGTAACCAAATCATCTTCTTGCTAGCTTCCATAGCAGCAACATACTCAGCTTCAGTGGTTGAAAGTGCAACAACCTTTTGTAGCCTTGAAATCCAACTAATTATAGTACCTCCTACAGTAAAAACATAGCCTGTAGTACTCGTCCTGCTATCAATATCACCCACCAGATCAGAGTCAACATATCCTTTTAGAGTAGAATTTGTTCCTCCAAAACATAGTTTCTTTGAAGTAGTACCTCTCAAATATTGGAGAATCCATTTTACTACATTCCAATGTTCCATTCCTGGATTGCTCATATACCTGCTCACAACTCTCACTGCATCTGCAATATCTGGCCCTGTGCATACCATTGCATACATCAAGCTGCCAACTGCTAATGCATATGGTATCTTAGACATTTTGTCTTCCTCCTCTTGTGTCTTTGGACACATCTCCTTAGTTAACTTAAAATGACTAGGCAAAGGTGTACTAACTATTTTTGCATTCTGCATGTTAAACATTTTCAACACCTTCTCTACATACTCACTTTGAGACAAAAATAAGTTTTGTTTGTCCTATCCCGTGTGATCCTCATACCAAGGATTTATTTTGCTGCACCCAAATCCTTCATAGAAAATGAATTTGCTAATTTCTACTTAAGTTCATTAATATGTTGCATGTTAGACCCGGCAATAAGCATGCCATCAACATAAAGCAATAGGACAATATAGCTGCCATTACCTAATTTCTTAAAATAAACACAATAATTAGAATGACATCTTTTGTAACCTTGTTCATCCATAAAACTATCAAATTTCAAATATCATTGCCGAGGTGTTTGCTTCAGGCCATACAAACTCTTCCTTTAACCTGCACACAAATTCATCCTTACTGTTGACCTCATATCCCTATGGTTGCTGCATTTATATTTCCTCTTCCAAATCCCCATAAAGAAATGTTGTTTTCACATCTAGCTATTCAAGATGCAAGTCTTCTGCAGCCACAAGACTTAGAATAGTTCTAATAGAAGTCATCTTTACAACCGGAGAAAATATTTCATCAAAATCTATACCTTTTTTCTGTGCAAAACCTTTTTCCCACGAGTCTAACCTTATATCTTTTCTTACCTCCATCTTCTTCCTTCAACCTATAAACCCATTTATTTGGCAATGTTCTTTTTCCTGCAGGTAATTGGACTAAGTCCCAAGTCTGATTCTGCAACAAGGAATCCATTTCCTCTTTCATGCCTAGCTCCCACTGCATTTTGGTATCTACATGCATTGCTTCTTCATAACCTTCAAGTTCACCAGAATCAGTTAATAATATAGAATATAATGATGGAGAAAATCTTTCTGGAGGTCTAGTTATCCTTGTAGAACATCTAACACTTGCAGGAGTCTATGGGATAACGTGTTGTTGTTGAGCATCAGGTACCACTGGTATTTTCTTGTTTGGAATCCCATCTAGCACCACATATTCCTTTTTGGCCTATTCATGCTTCTTTTCCTGCAGCTAATCCTTATAAATGACCTTCTCATTGAATATAACATCTCTGCTCCTAATGATTTTATGATTTTCATAATACCATAACCGATAACCAAATTCATCCACTCCATATCCAATGAAGGTACATTTTTTAGACTTAGCCTCAAGCTTGGTTCTATTTTCAATATCAACATGGACAAAAGCTTCACAACCAAAGGTTTTTAGAAATGAATAGCTTACCTTTTTTCCCATCCATGCCTCCTCTAGAATGCCACCATCTAAAGGATTTGAAGGTCCCCTATTTATTAAATAAACAGTGGTATGTACAACGTCTTCCCAGAAATGTAAGGGTGGTCTAGCATGCAATATCATGCTCCTTACATGCTCCATAATGGTCCTATTCATCCTCTTAGACACACTATTTTCTTGTGGGGTTCTAGGAACCATTTTTTGCCTATGGATTCCATTATATGAATAGTAATTTTCAAATTCTCTGCTACAATACTCGCCTCCATTATCAGATCTAAGACACTTCAACTTTTTTCCTATCTCATTCTCAACCAAAGCTTTCCACTTTTTAAAAGTTTTAAATACTTCTAATTTTTGTTTTAGGAAATACACCCATGTTTTCCTAGTTGCATCATCAATCAAAGTGACATAATAGCAAGAGCCACTAAGAGAAGATAGCTGAGCTGGTCCCCATACATCTGAATGCACAAGCTCTAATTTCTCACTCTTCTTCTCTTTCCTAACTTTGAGAAATCAGACTCTTTTATGTTTTCCATAAACATAATTTTTACAGAACTCCAAGTGAATCTTCTTCAGACCTGGTAGGAACTTTCTAGAGTGAAGGATTTTCATCCCTTTCTCACTCATGTGTCCAGGTCGATGGTGCCACAATTCTATTTCTATCCCTGTAGCAAGTGTTATAACTGCCTCAGTAGAAACTATTTCTGTAGTAGCTAAGGTAGAATCAGTATTACCAGTACACAAATACAATGTGCCTACCTTTTCACCTTTAGCTACTACTAATGCACCTTTAGTGACCTTCCAGACTTTGTCTGAAAAGGTAACTTGTAGCCTTCACTACCCAGTTGTCCTGTAGAGATTAAATTCCTTCTCAAATTTGGAACATGTCTTACCTCCTGTAGTAACCATGTTGGCAAGAGACACTATATGGCTCCATGAGTATTGTCATTGATGGCAACAAAGTTCATCCCACCCATCCACAAAACATGGTGTTCCTATACCGGAAGTTAGATTGAAGAAGTGTTGTGGTCCGGTAAGCAAGAACAGAGCATGCAATAGGGTCCAACAGTCAGGTCCGGATCTCTCAAAGGAAGTATCTCAGTAAAGTGCAGATTTGGGGAAGTCAATAGGAGTACATTAACTGGTAGATTCTAGGGATTGAATCTCCGGTGATTGAAGAGTGAAGAGACATGAGCACTTGAGTGTTGGGTTTCTGTTTAGTAGAATAGACAGAGGAAGAACTAACCGGTAGAGCATCAGACCTAAATCCGGATTAGATATTGATGGTGATCAAGCTTCCTAAGGTATCATTCATAACTGGCTGACATGATTGATGAATTCTATAAGCATCTCTTTGATCCACATTACTTGGTATGCAAAGATTCAGCCGACTAATCAAAGTTTGGGAAAATATTGAGTATTCCGGATGCTGACTAGAAAGTGGATGAAATCCTTGATGTGGATATATATACCAGATGGATTTAGCTATGAAGGTGTGTGTGGTGTAATTTTGGTGGTGTGAAGAAAAGTAGAAGAGCAGTGTGAAGGTAGTAGGATAGGTCCAGAATGTAACAGGACAACAGCACCTAAGAGAGTAAGAATGAAGTGTAGCAAATCAATATATTGGGCTTAACCGAAACTGAACCTCAGCATATGTGGATGCTTCTCATCAGTTCAAGTATCTAGTTTCCTTGTATAAACTATTGTAGGCAGTGATCCTCTTGTGAGCAGTGTGCTCGGGTAGTGAGCCCTAATTGGCAAGTGCCATTTTGTACTATCTTATTCTTTTAATAGAGAATACAATCTTGGGCTAATCACCCCATGGGTTTTTTCCCTTAATAGGGTTTCCCACGTCAAAATCATTGTCATGTGTATTGATGTTATTTCCATTTCATGGTTAGGTTTTCTTATTTAATTTAATGTTGCACTAATTGACAAGGAAATTCAGAAAACTGAAATAATTAAGATAACTGATTCACCCCCCCCTCTCAGTTATCAACAATTGGTATCAGAGCCAAGTTCCTTAAAAAAGAGCCTAACAACTTGAGGAAGATCTGGGAACTCAAATGGATGTCTATGGTATGAGGGATCAACTTCAGTCTGCCCTAGATGATCTTGAGCAATCAAACTCTGAAGTCAATGAATTGAAGGAAAGACTCAAACAGGCTGATGATTTCATAAATGAACTAAAAGGGAAACTAAGTATCTCTATGAAAAAAAGAAAAGATCTACTTCAGCAATTGGCAAGTCAAAGTGAAGACAATAGTACAAATGAAGATCTAAAGGAGAAAACCAAGTTATGTGAAAAGTTATCAAAAGAGGTCATTATGGTAAGACATGAAATGGAATCAGAAGTTATGAAATTCACCCAAGAAATTGAAGAGAAAAGAAAAACTGAAGATGATCTAAGACAATCTCTCAAGGAGAAGTCAGAAGACTGCCACAAAATGGATAGAATAATCAGGCAT
Source organism: Cunninghamia lanceolata (assembly GCA_027924645.1). NCBI lineage: Eukaryota > Viridiplantae > Streptophyta > Pinopsida > Cupressales > Cupressaceae > Cunninghamia > Cunninghamia lanceolata. The sequence continues at coordinate 14,479,719 of BSBN01000655.1, forward strand.
CTAGAATCTAATCTTGAAGATGCTAGAGATAATGAAGAAAAACTTAAGGATCAAATTGACACTCTTAAAAAGGATCTTCAAACAGCAAATGAATACAAAGAGAAATTCAAGATAAGTTCTGCTCAACTTGAAGTTCTTCTTGAAAGCCAAAAGAGGGTAGATGACAAGCATGGCTTGGGATATGAGAAAGGTGAAAGGTCTGGATCCAGTCAGAAGAATTTTGGATCAGGAAATCCAAGGAACAGGCCTAGAAGATCTCTAGTAAGACAACCTAATGCTCAAAGATATCCATCATTCAATGGATACTGCCACAACTGCAATAACTTTGGTCATAAAGCTAATCAGTGTAGAAAGAGAATAAATTAGACCAATACATCCTTCTCCGGATAGTGTTTCAACTATAAAAGGTATGGTCACAAATCTCATGAATGCAGAAATATGCAAATAAACAATTCATTCAATGGTAGATGCTTTGCATGCAATAGAATGGGACATATGGCTAATCAATGCAGATCAAGAGGATATCATTCAAATATGCAAATAAATGTTGTTTGCCACAATTGCAATAGATCCGGTCATATTGCCAAATTCTGTAGAAACAAGAATCAGGACAAAAGGGGTCCGGTGCATCATAATCAGAATCAAGACAAACGAAAAGGAAAAGTGAATGTGGATGAAGTTAAAAGTGAGATGAACAGGATTTGGGTGAAGAGAAGTACAGAGAATGTAGGGGATGGATCCGCACCAGAATCTGGTGTTGATATTCCTTCTAGAAATTAAAAAGTGAGCTCTGGCTCAGGGGGAGACACAAGGAAAAATATTTTCCCCCAGCCAGTTAATTGGTACCTAAAATTGGCACATGGGAAGTTGCAGAATAAAATGTTTCTCAGAGAAACATCTAAAGAAAGCTTGGTAAAGATATGGAAGATCCGCAGGAAGATTTGAAGATTCTAATCTTCCAAGATTGATCTGGTTTAATAGTCATCTGATATAACAGGATTATCACAGTTAAATCTGGTATGATTCAAATTTGAGGCATCTTGTTCTGTGGATAGATCAAGTGTTTAGGGAAAGTAAGATAATTTGTTATTAATCATCAAGTATTACTCTAAGTATATCTCAGTGATCCGGAAAAAGATCTTTCTCAAAATAAGAAGAACTAGGCAACCGGAATGACTTGAGTTGCACATTTATTGCAATATGAAATTAGGGTTTTCCCAGAAATAAAAGGGTTCATTCACTCGTCATTTGCACATTTGCATTCAAGAAGAAGAGAAAAGGAGCTCTACAACAAATTATCTCAAATTCTCAAAAGATCAACTGTTGAAGTTGATTCATCCATCAAATTAATCTGGCTCTTTCAGTGAACCCTAGAAGTGCAAAAGGTATTTTTCCGTTATTGAATATTTCTCTGTAAAATCTTTTGAAGATGACTACACCGAATGTTGTAAAGATCACTAATAGGTTCATCCAAAATTCAAGAAACATCCATATAAATCCCTAGAAGTTGATCCCTTAGGCACCTTTTCAAGCATTCTACATGGGGTTCTGCATGTAGAAGATGCTAGGGCATATATTCATGCGAATATTGAAGAATTTAGGGAATCTAAGTTGGTTGATATCTATCACAAGCATTTGATAGATGACTCATTTGAACTCAAAACACAGTATAAAGCCATCTGGGACAAGCATTTTGCACAATGCATTCATTTCCCCTGTTTTGTAGAAGATGAATGGGTCCGGTATGTTCTAAGTAGAATGCATGATAACTTTATATGATTGATTAGGCCATTTAAGATAACCAAGGATGCCATTAGGGCAGTAACTAGATTACACTCATCCGATGGGATTCCTGTTCTCAAATACGTCAAGAATCAAACTGTGAGTGAGGCTACCGGATCAAAATTTGACAAAAGAGCAATGACAATAGAAGACATCACTGATCCAGATGTCAAGTTTGCCTCCATGATCATCGGTTATAAGATATATCACTCTAGTAGGGAAAATTCAGTACCCGGAATTACAATTTACATTGCTTATGAAATGTTGAGGAAAAATGCGGATTATGATCTTTGTGAACTCCTTCTAAGCCAACTAATGGAAAACCTACAAAAGATCAAGAAGGACAAGAAGAACTCCTTCAAGTATGGTGGGCTGATACTATGCTTGTTCTTCTACTTCATGAATGAGCTTCCCAGATCCAGTGGCTAGGTATGGCAGAATGATAGACCAGTAGCCATCCAAATCAGAGATTATATACATGGGCTTGGTAATGCCAAGGTACAGAATATAGCACTCTGGGGCTATTTCAAGAATTTTTAGAGCATGATGCAAGAAAGAGAGAACCCCCAATCTTTAGTTGAAAAGTATAAAGATACAGTATGCTTTATGGTAGAAACTGATCAATGTCTAATGGGGGCAGTAGAGCTAATAATAGTCTAGATCATGCTAATGGGGTATGAAGTAGATGAGAAAATTGTTGAGCTACATGTTCAACACATGCTCAGTCAATCCAAGGATCCTAAAGTAGAAAGGTTTGGAACCTTTGAAGAATTAAGTGTGAAGATCCATGTGGAGCTAAGACAACTAGAAATAAAAAGAAAAGTAGGGAGGGAAGTAGAAGAGTTTGCCAAGAGGCATGGGATTTCAAAAGAGGCACTTGATGCAAATAGAGAGAAGATAGAAAGGGCAGAGAAAGAAAAAGAAAAAGCAGAGAAAGAAGGTGCTCCGGTGGAAGTCCCCTCCCAGACCAGATCCTCTAAGACCTCTGCACCTACCACTACAAAAAGCTCAAAGGCATCAAAACCGGAAGCAAAATCATCTGAAAAAGGAGAGAAGAGAACTAAGAAAAAGGCAACAAGGTCTTACACAAGCCAAAAGAATGAAGAAGAGACATAATCAGATGAGGAAGTAAAGAAACTAAAGAAGAAAAGGAAAACATCTGGTGAACTTTCTGCTAAAGAAGTAATAGAAGAATTTGTTGAGAAACCTACTCTGTGCATTGATGACATCATAAAATCAGTTACTGTGGATGGGAACCTTCAACCAATGGCTGAATTCTATAATGATTACAATGAAGCTGACCAAAAAATATTACAAGAAGCCACAGTCAGGTATCTGAATATCTACAACAAGGCTTTTATTGAAATCATATCTCTTATTCCCAAAAGCCTAGAAAATGAATTAGAAATAAGAAAGAATAATGCTATGGAAAAGGATCTTGAGATCCGAGAACAGATAGCTATTCAGCTATATCCTTCAATCACTCTTAAGCAAAAGAATATGATCTTCAAAGATTGTAAGGATGAGTTCTGGAGCAAAGCTAGAATGAATCAGCTTATGCTCGAAGAAACTGACAAAGTAGCAAAAGAGACAGAAGAGATTCTCTGGAATGCATAAAAAAGATTCAACATTCCTATTATAGAGGACTTAGGTGATAATCCCTCAGCCACAGATGTTGAAGAAGAATCTACTGAGACAGTGGTAGAAGAGGTAAAGGAGACAGGTGAACCAAAAGGTAAGGACTTAGATTCCTCTACTCCAAAAGAGGAGGTCCATGATCAAACAAACATCTCTCCTCCAGTTTCCCCTACAGACTCTGGATCCAAAGAAAAAGAAAGAGTAAAAGAGAAGATTAGTCAAGAAGCAAAAGAAAAAGAAGATGACAGTAGAAAGGCAGTAGAAGGAGAGAAAAATCTAACAGAGAAGGCCACAGATGATAGTGGTAAGGCTACAGAAGGGGAGAAAATTTTGTCTCCAGCAAGAGACACAACAAAAGCAATCAAAGAGTTCTTGACCAAAGAGATGATGGAATTTGATGAACTAGAATTGCTTCAAGGTCCATTCAATTTTGATTCCCTCTCTCTGGTCCAAACCATGAAACTAGCTTCCTTCACTCAAGCAAAGGCAAAAGAAAAAATGCTGAAGTCTCACATGGAAGACTGTGAGCTCATAGAAACTGCATCCGGTGTATTGGAAAAGATCATGCCATCCTTCCAAAAGGATCCTACAGCCTCCACATCTGGTAATCTAAAGTCTCTTGTAAATTCTATTAATACACATTTTGATTCTTTAGAAATAGCAATAGAAGAGAAAGTCAGGAAAGAATTTTTGGATAAGAGATTCTCTGAAGTACAGGATCTAATCTCAAATGACAGGAGAGTTATGGATATTAGGATAAAGAGTTTAGAAAATGCTCTCAAAGATATTAGAAATATTTATAAATTTTGTTTATCCTAGCCCAAAGTGACCAAAGATGTTGATAAGAAAGTAAAAGAGCAAGAAGATAAACTACTAAGTTTGTCTCAAAGTTTTGATCCTCTCTCATCTCCCGTAATCAATCAAGAATGTCAGACTATTGCAGTCTTGAATGAAATTAAGAAACTTAAGAAGGAGAAGAAAAATAGAATAAGTAGGTTGAGTGAACTTAGAGGGATCATTATCCCTAAGTTAGAGGCCATGCATGAGGCCCTAAGTGATGCTTAGACTACAGCCCGGACCAGTGATCCGATAGATCTAAAAAGGGTAGAAGCTTTTGCATTCTTGTTGAGTGGTCACATCTCAATTTTGGATAGGATGAAGATGAGTTGGGCGACAGAAGTGGTACAGCTAAAGACCACTTTTGCAGATATATTTCAGTATATGTAGGTAAAACATGTATATATGTTTTATGTAGCTAAGCATAGATTGTTTTTGGAAATTTTGGTGTGCGGACCCCACCCTTTGCCATTGATGTCAAAGGAGGAGTGAGGCGCAGTGAAAAATGAGGAATCCAGCTAAGGGGGAGCTCCAAAAAATGTACATAAGAATAGAGCATCAGCCAAGGGGGAGTATAGTGCAACACTTAGTCATTTTTCACTAAGTATTGCCATCAATGCCAAAGGGGGAGATTGTTGGCAAGAGACACTATATGGCTTCATGAGTGTTGTCATTGAGGGCAACAAAGTTCATCCCACCCATCCACAGAACATGGTGTGCCTATACCAGAAGTCAGATTGAAGAAGTGTTGTGGTCCGGTAAGCAAGAATAGAGCATGCAGCAGGGTCTGACAGTCAGGTCTGGATCTCTCAAAGGAAGTATCTTAGTAAAGTATGGATTTGGGGAAGTCAATAGGAGTACATTGACTGGTAGGTTCTAGGGATTGAACCTCCGATGATGGAAGAGTGAAGAGACATGAGCACTTGAGTGTTGGGTTTCTGTTTGGCAGAATAGACAGAGGAAGAACTAACCGATAGAGCATCAGACCTAAATCTGGATCAGATATTGATGGTGATCAAGCTTCCTGAGGTATCATTCATAACTAGTTGACATGATTGATGACTTCTATAAGCATCTCTTTGATCTGCAATACTTGGTATGCAAAGATTCAGCCAACTAATCAAAGTTTGGAAAAATATTGAGTATTCTGGATGCCGACTAGAAAGTGGATGAAATCCCTGGTGTGGATATATATACTAGATGGATTTAGCTATGAAGGTGTGTGTGGTGTAATTTTGGTGGTGCAAAGAAAAGTAGAAGAGCAGTGTGAAGGTAGTAAGACAGGTCCAGAATGTAACAGGACAGCAGCACCTAAGAGAGTAAGAATGAAGTGCAGTAGATCAGTATATTAGGCTTAACTGGAACTAAACCTCAACATATGTGGATGCTTCTCATCAATTGAAGTATCTAGTTTCCTTGTATAAACTATTGTAGGCAGTGAGCCTCTTGTGAGCAGTGTGCTCGGGCAGTGAGCCCTAATTGGTAAGTGCCATTTTGTACTATCTTATTCTTTTAACAGAGAATACAATCTTGGGTTAATCACCCCGTGGTTTTTTTCCCTTAATAGGGTTTTCCACATCAAAATCATTGTGTCATGTGTATTGATTTTACTTCCATTTCATGGTTAGGTTTGCTTATTTAATTTAATACTGCAGTAATTGACAAGGAAATTCAGAAAGCTGAAATAATTAAGATAACTGATTCACCCCCCCTCTTAGTTATCAACAAACCATTCATTTCCATTCTGTAACTTGATTTTTATCTTTCCTTTTCCAACAATCTAACAGGGTTCATCATCACCCAAATATACCTATCCAAAATCACCTTGAACATAATCTACAAAATATTTCCTATGGGGTGTGGCATGAAATGAAGCCCCTAAATCTATTACCCAGGAATCATTAGCATTAGCTAAACACAAAATCAAAGCATCCTGTAATTTATTACTTGCAACAATAGCTTTCTTACTGTCATCATGTTGTTTGTCTCCTTGTTTGCCCTTTTGAGACCAACAATCCTTCTTCAAGTATCCTGGCTTTCCACATTACCGACAATCCATTCTTTCTCTAGATTTAGATCTACCTTTCTTTGACTTCCCTTGTGACTTCCCATGATTTGTTGGGCTTTTTCCTCTCTTCTTTGTTCTTCCCCTGTTCTCTACAGTTAAAGCCTGATGTTGAACTCTCACGTGTGCTTTTCTATTGCATTTCCTCGCTAAGGATAACACCAACAACATCATCAAATTTTTAAGTATTTGAACCAAGGACAGAGTTACTTACAATCATTACCAAGCTATTCCATCTTTTTGGCAAAGAACATAAAACTAAGAGAGCCCTCACCTCTTCATCAAATTTCACTTTTATAGAAGTTAACTGATTGGTAATCGTATTAAACTTATTTAAATGATCTAACACAGATCTACCTTCAATCATTTTCAAATTAAACAAACACTTCATGAGAAATACCTTATTAGAGGCTTAGGGTTTTTCATACAATTTAGCCAAAGCTTTCATCAATTCATCTGTTGTCTTCGCTTATGTTATATTGAATGCCACAGATGGTGCTAGGCACAACTGAATGGTTCCCAATGCCTTTCTGTTATAGATAATCCTCTATCTACATCTTCCATAATTGATAGTTCTACCCATTGAATTTATCTACCTTTAATTTACCCTCGTCTGCCATTGCTCCCACTTAACCATGAGACTCCTACTCAACCATGAGACCTTCCTATAGATAAAACACAACCTACTCTGATACTAGTTGTTAGGGTTTTGGTAGATCAAAGCAATAAACACTAACAATTATATGCAAATTAAATAACCCAAATATAACAATGAAGAACACACAAAAGAGATCAAAAAAAAAATTTAACATGGTTCACCCAATATGGACTACATCCATAGAAACTTAGCCATACAATGATTTTATTATCTAGTTACTTACATGATCAGTCGCCACATACCAACAATCTCCCACTTGGAGACTGATCAAGCTCCACACCAAACATTTTCTCAGTATATAGATTTAAAGGAATTCATATTGTCTGCCCTACTTTTATGATTTTCTTTACATATACTTCTATCCTTCTACCTTTACTATCCTTTTGCTAATCATAGAACTTCCTTAGGTCACACAATCATGGAATTCACAATCTACACATACTTACACACACCCAACACCAAAGTCCATCGAATATATATATCCACAACAAGATTCATCTCATAATCAGGTCGGCAAACCAGACATGAAATGTGTATACAAGTGTTATACCTTGTCGGCTTGATCTTGTGCACAAACATGAATGTGGACCCAAACAAACATACAATAGTCTTCATATAGGTCAGCATCAGTCATTCAACCACTTGGATTAATTCTTCAAACAATATATTCTTACCGCATATAGATTTATCTTTCCTGTCGACTTATCCCTTAAGTACACACTTGACCAATTCAACTATCATGCCAAAACTTCCAATGTAGACCATATGAGACTCTAAAAATCATAGACAACATTCATTATGGACATCTTATCATACCTTTAGAACTACAGAGTATAATATTCTTTCATAGAGAAATGTAGATCTCAAAATTGTTGTTCTATCACAAAGAAATATTGTTAGATTGGAAGCTGATAAAGAATAACTTGTAGAAAGTAATTAAAGGAACTTCAGAAGCTATAACTCTGGATTTAGGTAGTCATAATAAGTATCTTTATAGCCTCAGAACCGCAAATCAAAATACTCAATAGTAAAGGAATGCGGACCCTTTTACTTTGGTACTATGCACTATTTTTGTCTTGAGTCTGTTCATTTGGACTTAAACATTTCACCATATGACTTCCAGAGGAAGTCAGAACTTGAATACTGGAACATATGATCACCAAATAGCTATGAACAACATACCTAAACCGTATATAATGATCTTCAACTGTGGAGACATACTGACCCAATCTCTGACACTTACTCTGTATACTACCCATACTTAGTCATTTTAGGCTTCCAAACTAGAATCCTTTTAAGCCTTGTTGTCAAACCAAATTGATCTACCAAATTAAATTCTCTTTGCCTTGTTGTTGGAATCTCTTTTCTTTGTTGTCATCAATGACAACATTCAGTCATTCATCAGAGCAGTGTCTCTTGCCAACAATCTCCCCCTTTGGCATTGATGGAAACACTTAGTGAAAAATGCTTGTCTGCTCCCCCTTACTATATACACTTTGTTTTCCTTCTCCCCCTTTGATATTTACCAAATTTTCACTAGTTCTCTTCTCCCCCTTTGACATTAATGGCAAAGGTGTATGTACAAATACCAAAATTGAATCAAAGTTTCAAGATTGTCAAATTCTTCCGCATATGTATAGGTACAATTTGTCAAATCAATTAGTTGCATGTGAAAGTGTTGGAAACAAGGCAAATAACTGAGAGGGGGGTGAATCAGTTATCTCTATTATCTTAACTTTCTTTTATTCTTTTATAATTTGTGCAGCATCAAAACATATAAGCATATATAATCATGAGAATAGAAATTAAATTAACAAACATAATACAAGGATTTTTATGTGGAAAACCCTGTTAAGGGAAAAACCATGAGGTGACTAACCCAAGATTGTATTCTCTGTTAAAAGAATAAGAAGTACAAAATGGCACTTGCCAATTAGGGCTCACTGCCTGAGCACACTACTCACAAGAGGCACACTGCCTACAAGAGAATCACTGTCTACAAAACTCACAGAAGGTAACCAGGTGTTTGAAATGATGAGAGGCATCTACAAATACTAGAGTTCAATTCTGGTTAGGCATAATATACTAATCTGATGCACTTCATTCTTCCTCTGCTCTAGTGTTGTTGCTATGTCACATATCAGACCTGTATTGATGCTTCCTTACTTATCTCTACCTTTCTTCGTACTTTATTTTATCATATCTATATACACACACTTCTTCATACTAGAATCCATCTGGTATATATATCCGCACCAAGGATTTCAACAACTTTCTAGTCAGCAACCAGAATACTCAAGATATTTACAATTTACTGATCTGTTAGCTGAATCCATGCTTGATTTGTGATGTGTATCAAAAACATAGGCATTGAAGTCATCAATCATGTTGGCCAACAATGTATGATCCCTCAAATAGCTTGATCAACATCAATTACTCATCCAGATTGAAGTTTGATACTCTACTAGCCAGTTCTTCCTCAGTCTGCTCTACCTGTCTGGAACCCAACACTCAGATGCTCATATCTTTTCCATGTTTTCTCATCAGAGGCTCAATCTCTAGAATATAGTAGTCATGATACTCCTCTTGACTTGTCTAAGTCCACAACTTGCTGAGTTACACCATCTAAGAGATCCAGACCTAATTGTTAGACCTTATTGCATGCTCTGTTCTTATTCACTGGACCAAAACAATCTTCAATCTGACTTTCGGTATAGGCATACTATGTGTTGTGGATATGTGAGATAGACTTTGTTTCCATCAATGACAACACTCATGAAGCCACACAGTTCCTCTTGCAAATAATCTCCCCCTTTGGCATCGATGGCAACACTTAGTGAAAAATGACTAAGTGTCGCAGCAAACTCCCCCTTGACTGATGCTCTGTCTTATTCACTATTTTACCAGAGCTCCCCCTTAGCTGGATTCCACATTTTTCACTACTCCTCACTCCCCCTTTGACATCAACGGAAAAGGGCAGAATCCACACACCAAAATTTGCAAAAATTAACCTATACATAGCCGCATAAGTATATATATGTTATACTTACATATATTTGATTATATCCGCAAAAGTGGCCTTTAACTGTACAAACTCTGTGGCCCAGCTCTACTTCATTCTATCCAAAATAGAGATCTAACCACTCAACAAAAATGCATATGCTTTTGCCCTTCTTAGATCTGTCGGATCACTGGTCTGGTCTATGGTCTGAGCATCTGTTAAGGCCTCTTGCATTGCCTCTAACTTAGTGATAAGTATCCCTCTGAGTTCACTCATCTTGTTTATTATATTCTTCTTTTCTTTGTCCAACCTCTTTATTTCATTTATAATGACAATGGCCTGGCACTCTTGATTCATTAAGGATGTAGTGAGGGGATCAAAATTCTGAGATAAACTTGACAATTTACCTTCTTGTTCTTTCACCTTCTTCTCAATATCCTCTGTCACTTTGGGCTAAGGTAGACAAAATTTGTACATGTCCCCACCATCTTTAAGAGCATTTTCAAGGCTCTTTATCCCAATATCTAGGGTCCTCCTATCATTAGTAATGAGTCCCTGTACTTTAGTGAACCTTTTTCCCAAAAACTCTTTCCAGACCTTTTCTTCTGTTGATTTCTCTAAGGAATCAAAATGAGTGCTAACAGAGTTTACCAGAGATATCAAGTTACCGGATGGAGAGGCTAAAGGATCCTTTTGAAAAGATGGCATGATCTTCTCCAGCATACTAGATGCAATTTCTAACAGCTCATAGTCTTCCATGTGAGACTACAGAAGTTTTTCTTTTGCCTTGGCTTGAGCAAAAGATGCTATTTTCATTGTCTGGACCAGAGAGAAGGAATCAAAATTTAGTGGTGCTTGGAATAGTTCCAATTCATCTATCTCCATCATTTCTTTGTTCAAGAAGTTCTTTACTACCTCTGTAATGTCTCTTGCCAGCAACTAAGTCTTCTTTTCTGTTGGGATCTCAGAACTATCATCAAAGATCTTCTCTGTTTGTTCTTCTTCTTTTTCCTTATTTTCTTAACTTCCTCATGAGACTCTGTTTCTTCATCATCCTTGTGACTTGTGTAAGACCTTGTGGATTTTTTTTTAGTTTTCTTTTCTCCCTTTCCATATGTCTTGACTTCCGATTTGGTGGCTCTTGAGTTCTTAGGAGTGGCAAGTGCAGAGCTCTTGGAGGATCTAGTCTGGGAGGAGGCTTGTACCGGAACACCTCCTTTCTCAGCTTCTTGTTTCTCTTTCTTAGCTCTTTCAACTTTCTCTTTGTTTGCATCTACTACCTCTTTTGATATGCCATATCTTTTGGTAATTTCCTCAACTTCCCTTCTAACTTTCCTCTTTATCTTCAGTTGTCTTAGCTCAACATGTATCTTTATACTTAGTTCTTGAAAGGTTTCAAACCTTTCTACCTCATGATCCTTAGGGTGACTTAACAAGTGTTGAATATGTAGCTCCAAGATTTTCTCATTGACCTCGTATCCCATTGGCATTATCCAAACTGTTCTGGGCTCAACTACCTACATTAGGCATTGATCAGTATCTACCATAAAACAAATTGTATCCTTGTATTTCTCTACTATGGATTGAGGTATCCTTTCTCTGGCTTGCATCATGCTTTGGAAGTTCTTAAAGTAACCCTAAAGTGTTGTGCTTTGAGCTTTAGCATCACCAAGTCCATACATGTAATCTCTAATCTGTATTGCAACCAGTTTGTCATTTTACCAAACCCAACCACTTGATCTGGGAAGCTCATTCATGTAGTAGAAGAATAGACATAGTATTAAACAACCATACTTGAAGGAGTTCTTCTTATCCTTCTTGATCTTCTGCAAGTTTTCTAACAATTGGTTTAAAAGAAGATCACATAGGTCATAGTTTGCATTTTCCCTCAACATCTGATATGCTATATATATTGCAGTCCCAGACATAGAATTCTCCCTGCTAGAATGATAGATTTTATACCCAATTATCATTGAGGCAAATTTGACATCCAAATCTGTGATGTCATCTATGGTCATTGCCCTCTTGTCAAACTTAGATCTGGCAGCTTTAGTGACTGTCTGGTTCTTGACAGATTTGAGTGCAGGTAACCCACTAGATGAGTGTAGTCCAATTACTGCCCTAATGGCATCTTTTGTTATCTTGAAGGGCTTTATTAACCACATGAAATTAGTATGTATTCTGCTAAGGACATACCGGACCCAATCATCTTCTACAAAATAGGGAAAGTGGATGCAATGTCTGAAGTACTTATCCCGGAGGGCCTTGTATTGAGGTTTGAGTTCAAACCTTTCATCTATTAACTATTTATGATAGATGTCCATCAACTTAGATTCACCAAATTCCTCAATGTTGGCATGGATGTAGACCCTAACATCTTCTATGTTCAATACCCCATGCGAAATGCTAGAAAAAGTGCCAAAAGGATCAACTTCTAGGGATTTGTAGGGGTGTTTCTTGAATTTTGGGCACGGCCTATTAGTGATCTTAACAACCATTGGAGTAGCCATTTTGCAAAAGATTTAGAGAGAGATTTTCATAATGGAAGTACCTTTTTATGCTTTAGGGTTCGAAATAAGAGCTGGAATGAATCGTTGGTTGAATTGGATTTTACAGTTGATCTTTGAGAGAGTTGTAGAAACTTGATGCAGAGCTCTTCTTTTCTTCTTCTCGAATGCAAATGTGCAAATGATGAGTGAAAGAACCCTTTTATTCTTTCACAAACCCTAATTTCCTTTTATAATAAATGCACAACTTAAGTTATCCAGTTGCCCTGTTCTGAGAGAGATCTTTTCGAATCATTGTGTTGCACTTAGAATCATTTTTAGTGAGGATTGAAAATGTATCTTCTTTTCTCCAATCATGCCATGGATCCACAGATCAAAGTATATCAATTTTGAATCATACTAGATCTGACTGTGAAAATCCTACTTTACCAGATGGCTATCAAACTGAATCAATCTTGGATGATTAAACTCTTGCAAAACTCCATGCAAATCTTTCATATTTTTACCGAGGGTTATCTAGATATTTTTCTGAGAACCCTTTAATCTGTAACATTCCATGTGCCAAATTTAGGCACCAATTGACTAGCTGGGGGAATTTATTTTTCTTTGTGACTCCCCCTGAGCCAGAGCTCATCTGTTTAGTTTTCGGAAGGAATATCAGTACCAGATTCCAGTGTGGATCCATCCCCAACATTTTATGTAGTCTTCTTCTCCCAAATCTTGTTCATCTCCCTTTGAACTTCATCCGCATTCACTTTGCCTTTTCCCTTATCTTGATTTTGATTATGATGCACCGGACCCTTTTTATCCTAATTTTTACTTATGTAGAATTTGGCAATATGACCAAATCGATTGCAATTGTAACAAACAACATTTCTTTGCATATTTGACTGATATCCTCTTGATCTGCATTGATTAGCCATATGTCCTATTCTATTGCATGTAAAGCATCTACCATTGAATGAATTGTTTATTTGCATATTTTTGCATTCATGAGATTTGTGACCATACCTTATGTAGTTGAAACATTTTCTAGAGAAGGATGGATTAGTCTGATTCATTCTCCTTATGTACTGTGTTACTTTATGACCGAAGTTGTTGCAATTGAAGTAGTATCCATTGAAGGATGGATATCTTTGAGCATTTGGTTGCCTTACTGGAGGTCTTCTAGGCCTATTTCTTTGATTTCCTGATCCAAAGTTCTTCTGACTAGATCCGGAACTTTCACCTTTCTCATATCCCAAACCACGCTTGTCATCTACCCTCTTTTGGCTTTCAAGAAGAACTTCAAATTGAGCTGAGATTATCTTGAATTTCTCTTTGTATTCATTTGTTGTTTGAAGATCTTGTTTAAGAGTGTCTATCCGATTCTCAAGTTGTTCTTCATTCTCTCTAGCTTCTTCAAGATCAGATTCAAGATGGCTAATTATTATGTCCATTTTGTGGCAGTCCTCTATCTTCTCCTTGAGGGATTGTTTTAGATTATCTTCAATTTTCCTTTTCTCTTCAATTTCTTGGGTGAATCTCATAACCCCTTATTCCATCTCATGCCTTACCATAATGACCTCTTTTGACAGCTTCTCACATAGCTTGTTTTTCTCATTCAGATCTTCATTAGTATCATTGGCTTCACTCTGACTTGCTAATTTTTGAAGTAGTTCCTTTCTCTTTTTCACAGAGATACTCAATTTTTATTTTAGCTTATTTATGAAATCATCAGCTTGTTTGAGTCTTTCTCTCAAGTTATTGACTTCAGAGTGGGATTGTTCAAGATCATCTAGGGTAGACTGAAGTTGTTCCTTCATACCATACATATCCGTTGAGATTCCAGATCTTCCTCAAGTTGTTAGGCTCTATTTAGAGGAATTTGGCTCTAATACCAATTGTTGGAAACAAGGCAAATAACTGAGAGGGGGGTGAATTAGTTATCTCTATTATCTTAACTTTCTTTTCTTCTTTTATAATTTGTGCAGCATCAAAACATATAAGCATATATAATCATGAGAACAACAATTAAATCAACACACATAACACAAGGATTTTTACATGGAAAACCCTGTTAAGGGAAAAACCACAGGGTGACTAACCCAAGATTGTATTCTCTATTAAAAGAATAAGAAGTATAAAATGGCACTTACCAATTAGGGCTCACTGCCCAAGCACACTACTCACAAGAGGCACACTGCCTACAAGAGACTCACTGTCTACAAAACTCGCAGAAGGTAACCAGGTGTTTGAACTGATGAGAGGCATCTACAAATGCTAGAGTTTAGTTCCAGTTAGGCATAATATACTGATTTGATGCACTTCATTCTTCCTCTACTCTAGTGCTGCTACTCTGTCACATACCAGACCTGTATTGCTGCTTCCTTACTTATCTCTACTTTTCTTCGCACTTTATTTTATCATATATGTATACACACACTCCTTCATATTGGAATCCATCTAGTATATATATCCGCACCAAGGATTTCAACAACTTTCTAGTCGGCAACCAGAATACTCAAGATATTTACAATTTATTGATCTGTCAGCTAAATCCATGCTTGATTTGTGATGTGTATCAAAAACATAGACATTGAAGTCATCAATCATATCGGCCAACAATGTATGATCCCTCAAATAGTTTGATCAACATCAATTACTCATCTGGATTGAAGTTTGATACTCTGTCGGTTAGTTCTTCCTTAGTCTGCTCTGCCTATCTGGAACCCAACACTCAGATGCTCATATATTTTCCATGTTTTCTCACTGGAGGCTCAATCTCTGGAATATAGTAGTCATGATACTCCTCTTGACCTATCCAAGTTCGTAACTTGCTGAGTTACACCATCTGAGAGATCCAGACCTAATTGTCGGACCTTGTTGCATGCTCTGTTCTTGTTCACCGGACCAAAACAATCTTCAATCTGACTTCCAGTATGGGCATACTATGTGATGTGGATGTGTGAGATAGACTTTGTTGCCATCAATGACAACACTCATGAAGCAACACAGTGTCTCTTGACAATAGAAAGGATATCATTGTACACAATCTTTAATTGTGTTAACTCTCCAACCCACTTATTCTTAGCACTGTTCAAAATTTGGATGTTCTCATCTAATTAGAATACTAGATCTTTTACCTTCTACACTAATAGGCATATTAGTTATTTCCTGAACCTTTAAGGCTTTTGTAACTAGACTTTCCATGAATTTGATTTTAGGGCTTATAATTCTTCTCAACTAGCACATTTTGTTTTTTATTTCTTCCTATCTACTGAGTAGACTACTTATGTTTTTTTGAGTACTTACAACTTGTATTTCTATGTTGCTGATAGAGTCAACTGCTGGATCAAAGGTTTTGAAAATATTTGCTAGTTGAAGCTCCATGGTTTTGACCTTCTCTTCTATTTCCTTAGTGGTCTCAGGCCATGACAGATAAAATTTGTATATATCACTGGCTTCCTTGATTGCATTCTCCATATTCTTGATGTTACTTTCTAAAAAAAATTTGTCACTGTCTAACTTGTTTTTTAACTCTACTAATCTTTTATCTTCAAATTCCTTTCTAACCTTAATTTTAGCAGACTTTTCAAAGGATTCAAAATGAGTACTTATAGAATTAATTAGACCTTTGAGCTGATCAGTTGATGACACTGATGTATCTTTATGGTATGAGGGCGTCAGCTTCTCCAAAATACCAGATGCTTCATCAATGATCTCATTGTCTTGTATATGTGTTTTTAGCATTTCTCCCTGAGCCTTAGCTTACACTATTGATACCATTTTGAATTTATACATAGGAGACATGGAATCTAGATTTATTGGTCCTTGTAGAAACTCAGGTAAATCTAAGATCTGTGTTCTTTGTTGCTTTTTCAAAAAAAGTCTAGCATAGTCAATCAGAACTTGATTTGCGGCAGTGTCTCTTGCCACTTTTTCTTCACTAAGTGTAACTTTCTTTCTTTTCTTCTCTTCTACTAGCTTTTCTTTCTCTACTTTAGTGGTGGCTTGTGCAATGGATGAGGTCCTTGTTCTTTTTCTGGGGCTAGATGTAGGTTTTTCCTTTTCAGATCTCTCATCTTTCCTTTTTGGAGTATCTGATGTCCATTTTACCAGAGCACTTATGGGATTTGATTCTTCTGCTTTTGTTTTTGCCTCACTTATTTGTTCATCTGATGTTTTCTCTAATTGTTCATGTTTCATAGACATTCTAGAGGATAATTCTTTGAATGTCCCAAATCTGTCTTCTTTGAGATCTTTCAATTTTCTCTCTAGTACATCAACTAATTCAGTCAAAACATCTTCTGTGACTTCATACCCTAATGCAAGGACCCATACAGTTCTTGGTTCCACAGGTTCCATGAAGTATTTGTCTTTGTCTACCATGAATACAATGTCTTTTTCATACTTCATCACTACATTTTCAGGTACTCAAACTCTACATAACATTTTCCTTTGAAAGTTTTTGAAGTATCCCCATAAGATTTCATTTTGTTTGTCTACATTTCCCAAACTATGCAAGTGATTTCTTATTTGAGCGGCTATTGGTGTGTGATCAAGCCAGACAATGTTTCCCAGGCCAAGTAGCTCTCTCAGGAAGTAGAAGAGTAGACAAGTGATCAATGTTCCATATTTGAAAGGATGATTAGTCTCTTTTGTTCTTTTCAAGTTCTCCATTAGTTTATTCCAAAGCAATTCACATAGGTCATAATGTGTATTGTTTTTTTATCATGTCATATGTTGTGTATATAGTTGGTGCAAACACATAATTTTCCCTGTTGGAAAAGTATATTTTATATACAATAATCATTGATGCAAATCTGATAGCTCGATCCTTAATATCATTTATCGTGAGGGCTTTCTTATCAAATTTGGCTCATGTTAGCTGCATTACCACATTGTTCTTTATTTTCTTTAATCATGGAACCCTCCCAGAAGAACTCATACTAGTTACAGCTCTTATATCTTCTTTAGTTATATATGATTCATCAAGCCACAGAAACTCATCATGAATCCTACTTAGAATAAACTTAACCCATGTATCATTCAAGGTCGCAGGAAAATCCAACCAGGTGTCTAATTTCTTTTCTCCTAGAACTTTATATTCATCTTTCAACACAACATCAACAGTAGTCAATTTATCCAAGTACAGTTTTCCTATATTCATGTGATCATATTCCACTAGATTGGTATGAATATATGCCCTAACATCTTCCATATGCATAACTCCATGTGGAGTAATTGAGAATGCCCCTATAAGATCATTTTCCAATGATTTGAAGAAATGTTTCTCAAACTTGGGGTGAGGCTTTTCAGTTATTTCGATTACTTGAGGAGTAAACATTTTCCCAGAATAATCCATACTTCACAATAGGGTTTTCAAGCTATAACCACCTCTTTTGCTAAATTAGGCTTTCCTTCTCATGAAATTGCTTTGATTTGTTTTGAATCTCTGGAAATCTTTGATGTCACTTAGGATTCCTTTTCAACTTGATATCTTGAATGTAAAGTGAATTGTATATAAAATGAGTTCCTTTTGAACCCTTGATATGAAAACCTAAGTCATCATAAATGCAATCCTTCAAAAAGTTGTTAAACAATTCTTTGTTAAGCTTAGTCAATCAAGATTGCTCTGTAATGTTTTGCATTTGATTCTTTTCTTATAGAATTACTTTGAAAAGATTTGTCATATGAAGCTTCACATCATATCTTCATGTTGGATCCCAGCACTGATTATCTGGCTAAGGGATTTGGATTTTCAATACAACTCCTCCTGAGCCGGAGCTCTCAATTTACTTCTTGGAAGAAGTATCTACACCAGAGGTTGGTGTGGATCCATCCCTGACCTCATTAACATCCCTCTTAATCCATACCTTGCTCATTTCCTTCTTGGTTTCCACTGGATCAATCTTGTTCTTACCTTTATCTTCTTTCTGCTCTATTTTTCTCTTCTCTGTAGGGTAGTCTCTTTTCTCATTCTTGTATCTACAGAATCTTGCAATATGTCCAAACTTATGTAATTGTAGCACACCACATTCTCCTATCCTTGATTCCTTTTGTTGATTGGATTCATTATTGTTCTGCATTGGTTAGCCATATGCCCAAATCTATTGCATGCGAAAACATTTTCCATTGAAGGATTGAGTATTCCTTGCATTTTTAAAACCATTCCTTACCAGACTTCTACATTCATTAATTTGATCTATGACCAATTGCCTTGTAACTGAAACATTGACCAGAGAATGATGGAACATTCTGATTCATTCTACTCCTACACTAAGTAGCCTTATGGCCAAACTTATTGCAATTAAAACAATGGCCATTGAAAGATGGGTACCTTTGAGCATTTGGCCACCTAACCGGAGGTCTTCTAGGTCTTCTCCTTTGTTTTTGAAACTGGTTGTCTTTGTTTTTCTTCATCTCAATGTTTTCTTGACTTGATTTAGAACTTTCTCCTTTTTTCAAATCCCAAGCCCTTCTTATCATCTAAACTTTTCTAACTTTCAATCAACTCCTCAAGCTTTGCAGAGATTATTTTAAACTTTTCCTTATAGCTATTTGCTGCTTCCAGATCATAGTTTAGAAGTAAAACATCTTTAGCCAATTTTTCACATTCCTCAAAATTATCTTTTACAACTTGATTCAGATGCTTTTTAATTTCCTCTTTATCTTCAATTTTCAATGTTAAGTTGTTTAGGGTTTCATTTGCTCCATTCAATTTTTCACTTAATTCCTTGCTCTTTTCTTTGAACTTTTTGACTTGCTCCCTTAGCTTCAAAATACATTCATCAACGTCTCTGGCATTCGCCTTCAAATACCTAACTTCTGCTTCAGACTTTTCAAGATCTTCAAGAGTAGCTTCTAGTTCTTGATCAATTGTGACACTACCTAGAGCAGGGTACCTTCTGGCTGCCATGAGTATTCTTTCTAGATCTTCCTCAAGTTGTTAGACTTCTTCCAAGGAACCTTGCTCTAATACCAATTGTTGAATACAAAGAATACTGAGAGGGGAGTGAATCAGTATTCTGATAAACTTTTCATTCACACATTTATTAATCCATTTACCAAATTCAATAACATGAAAGCAAAGTAAACACAAGAAGAGCAACCACAAATCCATAACACATAGACACCAATATTTTACATGGAAAACCAAAAAAGGGAAAAACCATAGTGAGTGTTAGCTCACAATATATTACAATAGCAATACCAAATTACATGAAGGCTTACTGCCTTAGGGCTCATTGTCTGAGGACTCACTGTCCAAAGAAGTGTTCACTGCATTAGGCTCACTGCCAAATAGAAGAGAGAAGAATATAGAAAGAAGTGCTCACTACCATGAGAGGACTGCTACAAGTGCATCTACAAAATGTTGTGGTGCAGTATCAATTTTCTCAATATATAGATTTAAAGGACTTCATATTGTTTGTCCTGCTTTTCTATTCTACTTCACATATACTTCTATCCTTCTACCTTTACTATCCTTTTGCTAATCATAGAATTTCCCTAGGTTGCATAATCATGGAATTCATAATCTACACACACCCAACACCGAAGTCCATCGAGTATATATATCCACAACAAGATTCATCTCACAATTAAGTCGGCAAACTAGACATGAAATGTGTATACAAGTGTTATACCTTGTCGGCTTGATCTTGTGCACAAATAGGAATGTGAACCCAAACAAACATACAATAATCTTCATATAGGTTGGCATCAATCATTCAACCACTTGGATTAATTCGTCAAAGAGTATATTCTTACCGCATATAGATTTATCTTGCCTTATCCCTTAAGTACACACTTGACCAGTTCAACTGTCATGCCAAAACTTCCAATGCGAACCATATAAGACTCTAAAATCATAGACAAAATTCATTATGGACATCTTAGCATACCTTCAGAACTGCAAAGCATAATATTCTTTCATAGAGAAATGCAGATCTTAGAACTGTTGTTCTGTCATAGAGAAATACTGTCAGACTGGAAGCCAATAAAGAATAACTTATAGAAAGTAATCAAAGGAACTTCAAAAGATATAACTCTAGATTTAAGTAGTCATAATAAGTATCTTTATATCCTTAGAACTGTAAATCAAAATACTCAACAGCGGAGGAATGTAAACTCTTTTCCTTTGGTACTATGCACTATTTATGTCTTGACTCTATTCATCCAGACTTAGACATTTCACCATATGACTTCCAAAGGAATTCAGAACTTGAATACTGGAACATATGATCACCAAATAGCTATGAACAACATACATGAACTGCATATAATGATCTTCAACTGTGGAGGCATACTGACCCAATCTATGACACTTACTTTGTATACTGCCCATACTTAGTCATTTTAGGCTTCCAGACTAGAATCCTTTTAAGCCTTGTTGTCAAACCAAATTGATCTACTAGAGTAAAGTCTCTTTGCCTTGTTGCCATCAATGACAAAATTCAATCATTCATCAAAGCACTGTCTCTTGCCAACAGAAATGACTATGACTAATAAAGTATCACCTAGATTAATGCTTCAACTATAAGTAGTAATATAGTAATGATAATGATATAACATGAGATTGGTTAGACCAATTAACACTATGCATGTGGATATGAAAAAAAGTGATCCTTGTGAATTTATTCTATGCATCCAATTCTCTCCATTGTCCTCGCCTATCGAACATAAGCCTATGTATCACTCTTCATAGGATCCACTTGCTTAGAAAAAAAGAATGATGAAAAACCAAAATACTCAACATTTTTATTAGTGGGATCTCCTTTCACAAATACTATGACCTTAAAAATTAGAATCAACCTCCTTTAACAGAGTATCTCTTTCCATTTAGAAATGACCATTTGAATTCTTTAAGAATTGACTTCCATCTTTAAGTATCAACTTTCATCTTTAATAAATGATCAACTCTCTCTTTAAAAGGTTTGACTTTCCTCATATATTGAATATCTTTTTAATTAACCATTTCTTTATAGGATGAAAATTTACAAGATTTTGATTTAGGTTTGGATAAATGAAATATTTTTATATTTATGCAGATTTTTCCGTCTTCAGTTACAATCTCTTTGTTACTACATCCAACTATCTTTATGTGTCTTAAAACATGTATTATATTTTTTAAAATTTTATATTATTTAAGCCAAGATTTATATAATCTTCTAAGAAAAGGAAGGCTAAAGGATCGCTACCATTAACCAAACCATGAAATATTAAATAAAAATGATGAACAAAAGGTTAGCATCCATTTTGGATAGCAACCATTTTACAAAGGATAGTGACCATTTCCCAAGGGATTGCAACCATTTCACAAAGGAGAAGCTTGCTTCCTTATTAATTTCCACACATGATCTAAGACTTCGTAAGGAATATAAGACCTAAATTATTTATATTAAGGGTCCACACATGATCCTTATAAAAGGTCATGACCTTAGGGCCTTTTCCAAAGAATTTAACCTATTAAATATAGTATAATTTGAAAGTCTTTGATGAGTGAATCATATAGCTTTTAAAGAGAATATATAATTAATAAGTTGATTAATATGATTCATGACTATTAATTGGTAATTTTAAATCATTTGATGTATAATGGGATATATATATATATGTGTGTGTTTCCAAATAATATAAAATGGTTATATTCCAACCAAATTTGATGATATAAATCTTTAGTTGTTGAACTGAGAATCATAATCTATACGACTAATAAAAAATACAATGATAGATGTTAGCAAGAAATGTAGAGGGAATACCATGTTGCAAGTATGAGGTGAGCCATTGTTGTCATTGATGTCAACATACTCATACTGCATTGACAAGAAGGATTTGATGAGCTTTGTGCTGAGGATATTGAGAAAATTAGCCTCAGTCAGGAACAGTGAAGAACAGTGATGAGAAGAAGGTAAATATACTGTATAGGATGAGAACCGGAGGATGCGGATTAAAGGGTTAGTAGATATGAGTCTTGAGATGCTACAGTTAAGATTTCAGAGGTCCGCATGAAGATCTGAAGAAGTTATGGCTGCCGGTATAGAACCGGGTCCGGCAAGTATCCGGAGGTGACAGAGGATCACAAAAAGGTCCGGTGAGGTCCGGAATTGTATTATCATAATCTGCGGATTGGAAGGAGTGTTTTAGATGTCCTTGTGATGTGTCATCCTGATTTGTGTGTGATTTGGAGGTCCGGATGTACCTCTTGCATTATGACAGTGACGACAGACTGTGTTCTTGAAGTTCCGGATGAGGAAGACAAGAGATCCCAGTAAGCAGAGAAAGTGCGGATGTATCCGGACATTCAGACAGACTTGTGAAGGTTCTTGAATCATGTTTAGGTTGTGTTGTTGGTCCGCATTGATGGTAGAGCCCGGAATTGAAGTTACTCTTCCGGATGAAGTTATTGCTCTGTGTAGCCGACCGGATGAGTTGTTCATCCTGCGAATGTTCTTGTGATGGCCGACCGGATGTGTTATTCATCTTGCGGATACTCCTATGGTTGTTTGCCGACTTAGATGCTTGTTCCTAAGTCGATGTCTTGTATAAATAATGATTTGTGAATTCATTTCAGAGTGTGGTATGTGGATGAGTATGGTGTAGCGAAGAAAGGTGCGAAAGGCAGAGCAGAGATTGTTGGGCTTAATTGGAACTGATCCGGACATGGTAAAGATGTCATTCTCCAGTTCAAGACTGTGATTTTTATCACTCTGTAGACAGTGTGTCTCCTTGTAGGCAGTGGGCCTCTTTGTGAGCAGTGTGCTCGGGCAGTGAGCCCTTATTGGCATGTGCCATTCATTTTTCCTTATTCTTCTAACAGAGAATAATTCTTGGGTTAATCACCCCGTGGTTTTTCCCTTAACCGGGTTTTCCACGTCAAAATCTTGGTGTTCAATGTGTTGATGCTTATCTGCTCTTGTGTTTATGTATTGTGCTTCCATGAATGATTATTTGATATGCTGCTAACTAACAACAGAGAATTAAGTGTTTGAAAGAGAACAAGTTCTATACAACTGATTCACCCCCCCCCCCTCTCAGTTGTATGCCCTAGATCCAACAATTGGTATCAGAGCTGAGTTCCTCTGATAGGAGCTTAACCGCTTGAGGTGATCCAGGATGTCGTCATACAAGAAGGATAGTCCGAAGTTCGATGGAACCAACTTCACTCTCTGGAAAGGTCGCATGAAGTGTCATTTGGAATGTATGGGAAAAGCATACTTGGCTATGATTTCAAAACCATATATACCCCCACAAGGTGGTCCGACAACTCCTGATGAAACCACAGAAGCTGAAAACAATCTGCGGACCAAGGAAGCTCTTCTAAGCGCATTGAATGACTCAGATCTCTCGAATGTCATTGACCTACCAACTGCATATGAAATCCTAACTAAACTGGAACTTCTGTATGAAGGAGATGAGTTTGTCAAAAGTGCAAGGTTGCAAAGTCTGAAAGGGAAATTTGAAAGATTGAAAATGAGAGATGATGAAAACATTACTACCTTTATGCCAAGAGTAAATGAGCTGGTATGTGGAATCAGAAATGCTGGTGGAACTCTAGATGAAAATGAGATTGTCTGCAAAATCCTAAGATCCCTTCCTGCTGCCTACAAAATCAAAGTTGCTGCCATTGATGAATTCAGAGCCCACACAACTGTCACAAGAGAACAATTGGCTGGCAAACTAGCTGCATTTGAAATGACCGAGTTTGGAGATGATCCACCCAAGACTGAGTCTGCTTTTAAAGCCAGTGCCTATGTGAAAGGCAAACAGAGATTTGATCCGGGTGAAAACTCATCAAGGAAAATGTCATGGTATGATCAAGCAAGAAGAGACATGGAAGAAGAAGAAGCAGAAACAGCTCAACTTGAAGCCCTCATTGCAAAGAGACTGCCAAGAGGATCCGGTAAGTATGAAGGAAAACTACCCTTTAAGTGTTTTAACTGCAATAAGATTGGTCATTTTGCCTCAAGATGTCCGGAGAGATCTGCAAGATCTAATACTCACAGACAAAGGTTTCAAAAGAATTGCTATTATGTCCATGAAGAAGATGACAATGAAGGAGTAACAGATGATGAATCAGATCCAGGAAGCAAATCCGGAAATGAGTGGGTGTTTATAGCCATCAAGGAAGAAGATTCCCTGCTCTCTGAATCTGTCAATCACAAAGTTGTTGAAAAAGCCTTGGCTGCTCAAGTGGAAGAAAAGGATGATTGGGTTATTGACAGTGGATGCTCTCACCATATGACTGGTGACAAGAATAAGTTCTTAGATTTGGAAAGATATGAAGGAGGAATGGTAAAGTTTGGTGACAATTCTGCTGGCAGAATCAGAGGTAGGGGAACTATTTCCTTTGATGGTAAGAGCAAAACAGGTAATGTACTATATGTTGAAGGATTGAAGCACAATCTTCTCAGTGTTGGTCAGTTAGTGGACAAAGGCTATGATCTCCGGTTCAAGAATGGAAAATGCAGAATCTTTACAAGCTCCGGAACTGAAATTGGATCCGGTACTCAGACAAGAGGTAACATCTTTCATCTGGTTGGTTCAAATAAAAGTTGTTTGTTTGTTCAAATTGATCAGAGTTGGTTATGGCACAGAAGAATGTGTCATGTAAATTTTGATAACATCATCAAAATAAGCAATACTCAGGCTGTGAGAGATCTTCCAAAGTTGATAAAACCTACAAACAGTGTGTGTAAAGAATGTCAGTTAGGCAAACAAAGCAGAGTCTCTTTTAAAAGCAAAGATCAGTCTTCTACCGGATTGTTGGAATTAGTACATACTGATCTATGTGGTCCGACAAGAATCAAGAGTCTGCAAGGTGATAGATATTTCATGTTGTTAATTGATGATCATTCCCGGATGATGTGGGTTACCTTTCTGAAAGAAAAATCAGAAGCTTTTGAGAAGTTCAAAATCTTCAAAGCTATGGTGGAGAATCAAACCGGATTGAAACTAAAGTGTCTAAGGTCTGATAGAGGTGGGGAATTTACATCTGGTGAATTCATTGACTTTTGTGAGAAACAGGGTATAAGGAGACAGTTGTCTGCTCCTAGGACTCCACAGCAGAATGGAGTAGTGGAGAGAAAGAACCGGACCATCCAGGAAGCTGCTAGGACAATGATGTTGGAAGCAAATGTTCCTCAAATGTTTTGGAAAGAAGCTATCAGCACTGCAGTCTACACTCTCAATCGAGTTCAAATCAGAAACAACACCGGTAAGACCCCCTATGAACTTTGGTTTGGCATCACTCCTACTGTGAAATATTTCAGGGTATTTGGTAGCAAGTGTTATATTAAAAGAGATGAAGATCTAGGAAAGTTTGATGCTAGAAGTGATGAAGGAATTTTCTTGGGCTACTCCACTCAAAGCAAAGCATATCGGTGTTACAATAAGAGATTGAGGAAGATGATAGAAAGTACCAATGTAAAGGTTGATGAAGGAATTGAGAAGCCTTCAAGATTTTATGAGTTTGATGAAGATGACCAAGATAGTGTTCAAGGTACTCAATCCTCTCCGGTGAAACAGAGTCATCCTGATCCGGTAAATCAGGAAGAAGAGTTAGGTTTAAATGAGCCTTATCAAGAAACAGCAGTACTGGATACTCCCAAAATTCCAAGGTATGTAAAACTGAATCACTCTGAAGATCAGATCATAGGTGACAGAAGCAAAGGTGTACAAACTAGAAGGAATATTGCTCAAGATCAGAATGAATGTTGTCTGATTTCAAGGATTGAACCTAAAACAATAAATGAAGCCTGCAATGATGAAAATTGGACCAAAGCAATGGAAGATGAACTGATGCAAATTGAGAAAAATCATACTTGGGATCTTGTTCCCAGACCTAGAGACAGGAATGTAATTGGAACCAAGTGGGTCTTCCGGAACAAATTAAATGAAGCTGGTGAAGTAATCAGAAACAAAGCTAGATTGGTCTGCAAAGGCTACTCTCAAATAGAAGGAATTGACTTTGAAGAGACTTTTGCTCCGGTAGCAAGAATTGAAGCAGTCAGATTACTTCTTGCATTTGCTGCCTTCAAAGATTTCAAGGTATATCAGATGGATGTCAAGTCTGCCTTCCTAAATGGTGATCTGGAAGAAGAAGTCTACATTGAACAACCGGATGGATTTCAATTGTCTGATAATAATGATATGGTCTGCAAGTTGAAGAAAGCTTTGTATGGATTGAAGCAAGCCCCAAGAGCATGGTATGAAAGGTTGGATAAGCATCTTGTGCAGATTGGATTCAACAAAGGTACTGCTGACAGCAACTTATATTTCAAAATTGATCATGAGAACATTCTGATTGTTGAAGTGTTTGTGGATGATATCATTTTTGGAGGAAGAGATAGTATGTGTAAAACTTTTGCTAATCAGATGAAAAGTGAGTTTGAAATGTCTATGCTTGGTGAAATGAATTTCTTCTTGGGTCTGCAAATTACTCAAACAAAAGAAGGGATCTTCATTTCTCAGACCAAATATGTGAAAGAATTGTTAAAGAAATTTGGTATGGAAGACTCAAAGCCTATGAACACTCCTATGGCAACCGGATGCAAGTTAAGCAAAGATGATGATTCTCCAAAGGCAGATCAGACAAAGTATAGATCAATGATTGGTGGATTGTTGTATCTCACTCAAACTAGACCAGATATAATGCAAGCTGTTGGTCTTGTGGCAAGATTCCAGACTGATCCTAGAGAATCTCATGTTATGGCAATCAAAAGAATTTTTAGATACTTGAAAGGGACAGTTGAGTATGGTCTATGGTATCCTAGAGATCCGGATTTTTCTCTTCATGCTTACACAGATGCAGATTGGGCAGGAGATGTGGATGACCGGAAGAGCACTAGTGGTGGAGCATTCTTTTTGGGGAAGAGATTGGTTTCTTGGCTAAGCAAGAAACAAGATGCAATATCTCTGTCTACAACTGAAGCAGAATACATTGCAGCAGCAGGTAGTTGCACTCAAATCCTGTGGATGAAGCAGATGCTAAGAGACATCAAAGTTGAATATGAGGAGCCTATCACAATTTTCTGTGATAATTCAAGTGCAATTAATATTTCCAAGAATCCGGTATTGCATTCTAAGACTAAGCACATATCTATCAAATTTCACTTTTTGAGAGAACAAGTAAACAAGGAAGAAGTCAGATTGGAGTATGTTCCCTCCAAGGATCAGATTGCAGATATCTTTACAAAACCTCTTCCCAAGGACTCTTTTGAATATCTCCGGGAGAAGTTAGGGGTCATGGCCCCTCCGGTGATGAACTAAGATGCACTGATGTGCATCAGTCCGGTGGCAATCACAGTCATATCTTGTGATCCGGACTAATGGGGAGCTGCAACTAAGGGGGAGCAGCTGGTATTATTCTGATGCATGAGATTTGCAAGTATGAGCCCTTTGCCATTGATGTCAAAGGGGGAGAGAAGACATGTGAAAAACAAGTGGTTGATGATCAAAGGAGGAGCAGCAAAGGAAGACATGTGAAGAGTTGTTGTTGATAGGGGGAGCTGTGACAGAAAAGAGAAGTTCTTGTCTTGATGGTTTTTCACATCATATGTTGCCATCAATGACAAAGGGGGAGATTGTTGCAAGTATGAGGTGAGCCATTGTTGTCATTGATGTCAACATACTCATACTGCATTGACAAGAAGGATTTGATGAGCTTTGTGCTGAGGATATTGAGAAAATTAGCCTCAGTCAGGAACAGTGAAGAACAGTGATGAGAAGAAGGTAAATATACTGTATAGGATGAGAACCGGAGGATGCGGATTAAAGGGTTAGTAGATATGAGTCTTGAGATGCTACAGTTAAGATTTCAGAGGTCCGCATGAAGATCTGAAGAAGTTATGGCTGCCGGTATAGAACCGGGTCCGGCAAGTATCCGGAGGTGACAGAGGATCACAAAAAGGTCCGGTGAGGTCCGGAATTGTATTATCATAATCTGCGGATTGGAAGGAGTGTTTTAGATGTCCTTGTGATGTGTCATCCTGATTTGTGTGTGATTTGGAGGTCCGGATGTACCTCTTGCATTATGACAGTGACGACAGACTGTGTTCTTGAAGTTCCGGATGAGGAAGACAAGAGATCCCAGTAAGCAGAGAAAGTGCGGATGTATCCGGACATTCAGACAGACTTGTGAAGGTTCTTGAATCATGTTTAGGTTGTGTTGTTGGTCCGCATTGATGGTAGAGCCCGGAATTGAAGTTACTCTTCCGGATGAAGTTATTGCTCTGTGTAGCCGACCGGATGAGTTGTTCATCCTGCGAATGTTCTTGTGATGGCCGACCGGATGTGTTATTCATCTTGCGGATACTCCTATGGTTGTTTGCCGACTTAGATGCTTGTTCCTAAGTCGATGTCTTGTATAAATAATGATTTGTGAATTCATTTCAGAGTGTGGTATGTGGATGAGTATGGTGTAGCGAAGAAAGGTGCGAAAGGCAGAGCAGAGATTGTTGGGCTTAATTGGAACTGATCCGGACATGGTAAAGATGTCATTCTCCAGTTCAAGACTGTGATTTTTATCACTCTGTAGACAGTGTGTCTCCTTGTAGGCAGTGGGCCTCTTTGTGAGCAGTGTGCTCGGGCAGTGAGCCCTTATTGGCATGTGCCATTCATTTTTCCTTATTCTTCTAACAGAGAATAATTCTTGGGTTAATCACCCCGTGGTTTTTCCCTTAACCGGGTTTTCCACGTCAAAATCTTGGTGTTCAATGTGTTGATGCTTATCTGCTCTTGTGTTTATGTATTGTGCTTCCATGAATGATTATTTGATATGCTGCTAACTAACAACAGAGAATTAAGTGTTTGAAAGAGAACAAGTTCTATACAACTGATTCACCCCCCCCCCTCTCAGTTGTATGCCCTAGATCCAACATACCAGTCCAGAGATCTAGTCCTCAGTCAAGTCTTTGTAGTCAGTTTATACCCCAATTAGGTAGCTAGAGATTGACAGCAAAACATAAAGGATAACCAAACAGATCATCACATACACATGAAAATAAGATAACATACATAATTACCCGATACTAGTAGACTCCAGAACTCTATGCTACTTCTTCGGATGTTTCTCCCTTTCAATCTTTAACTACCCTCTTCTAGTGTCCTGGTAACAAAACCAAATGTTAGCAAGAAATGTAGAGGGAATACCAGTCCAGAGATCCGGTCCTCAGTCAAGTCTCTGTAGTCAGTTTATACCCTGGTCAGGTAGCTAGAGATTGAGAGCAAAACATAAAGGATAACCAAATAGATGATCACATACACATCAAAATAAGATAACATACATAATTACCTAGTACCGGAAATATATATATATTAGCAACAATCAAATGTATACATCCACTAGTAGAATTTTGGCAAATAAATGACTACGTGACTAAAACTTTTAGTCATGACAACTAAAAATGATTAAATTCTAGTCATGTTTTGCAACACAGCTATAAATGACTAAATAATTAGTCACACAAGTAAAAATTAGAAAGAGAGGGAAATTAAAAAAATATTTCAAATTGGAAAGAGGGAAATTTTTTCCATGAAAAATAATTCAAACAAAAGAAACCTGACCGCCTCTATGCTCAAGACATTGTTCATGCATTGGACACACTGTACAGGGGTTGAATTCATGCTCAAAAATAGGTAAGGCTCATTGATGTCCCTCTTTTTGCATTGATGAATTGGAACACAATCGCTTGAAGATGTTAATTTTATTGTATTTTGTTAAATTATGTATTGGGCTAACCCATTTTAGGGGGATTTCCTGGAAATGATAGAAGAGTTTCTGGAGAAGGGCATGGCCAAATGCATTGCATTCAATTGCCAAGGAACCTTACTAGTAGGTCTGGTATTCATGCATTTTTTAAACTATAATTTTTTGTTGTGTTTGGTACTCTGTTTTAGTTATGCCCATTTGTCAAATGCTATAAATACAAACACTAAAATCTAATTCAATCTGTTAACTATTAATACTTAAACAATACCCCACTCTTATTAGGGATTAGGGTTTCAAAGCTCACTTGTGAAGGATCAGGGTTTCACCTAATTGTAGAAGAACTCCCTTAACCTTGCAAACATTTTTAAAAGAAAACAACAAATAATCTTATATTGCTTATACCCATTTTGGTTTCTACCAGCCCTATCGCAGTTTAGTCCCATGAATAGTCATTATTGTGTTGAAGTATTGGTTATTAATGCTAGTGTTGGTGTGTTTTGAAGAGTATTCAATATGCTCTGTTGTTAAAATGGGGTTTGATTTTTCTTAATTTGGGTCATCTTAGGTGGTTCAACTTGGCTTAAAATGCCCAAGTGACAAGCTTGCAGATCAATCTACGATTTCTAGCTTTTTTTCTATGATATGGAAGTCACCCTTTCGGATGTTTCTCTCCTTGATGATAGTCTAACTAAAATGTCCTTTTAGCATGATGATTATTACTTTTTTTAAAATAGAAAGTTCATAGTTTATAATACTAAGAAATCATCAATCTTTTTGCCATTTCTATGATCTAAAAGAAAATAACAAGCACTCAAAAAAGAATCAAAAATAACAAGGTCAATTAATATGGCAGCCTAAAATAAGCCTCAAACAATACAAGGAAACAAGGATTACAACCTAGTTTGAAGTCTTTCCTAAAATTTTGAATCAAGAGTAAACCACTAATGATAAGAAACAATAATAGGAAACATGGCTTACAACTTGTTCCCCATAAATTGTTGACACAAAGCAACCTAAAGAAAAAAGAAACTAAAAGATGACATTTTTAAATAATCAAAGCTCTATAATTGTTTAATTATGATTAAGTACGTGTACATGATAAGCCTTCTATGTACGACGCACAGTACTAGCATGCCCAATGTGTTGATGATTACCACCACCATGAGGATGCTCAACAGGATTCATTGTCACACCATGAACCTTGGGCCAATAGTTTCTTTTGACCCTATATTTGTGATATGCATTGCTAGCTTTGAGAATTAGCTTTTCTTTCCTTCCACCACTAGCAACTTGACCAATCATGGCTCTACAACTACTTGGCACAATCTTCTTATCTCTAGATGGAAGATTTACACTATAAATTGAAACCAATTTCCAAGACTTGTCAAACAAGGCTATTAAAAATTTGTAAAATCAAAAATTACACAAATCTGAACATTAAGAGAGAACTTAGATAATTGTTCCAAAATTATTTCCACTACCTTTGGAATAATTGCATTTATCAGCTCACTGTAACCTTGGAAAAAAAATTAAGCATAGAACTATGCCATAAGTCTCCATAAGGTGTACACCTAGAACTTAAAATAGTTTGAAAATAATTTGGAAAAAGCCACCATCCATAGGACATCACAACAGAGGCATCACATGTTTTTTGCTAGCCAAAAAGAAGGATGATAAACAAAAATGATAATGAGTCAAGGGGAACATCAAGAAGCAATACATTCAAATTAAATTTCAACTAGCTGCTAAACAAGTACAACCCACTTTGAATTTTCATAAGATCAAAATATTAGAACATGTACTTTTTTATGTCTGTAAAGGTGACAACAATCCAACAATGGATCAAATGTTTCAGATTGAAATGCAATAGAAATGCATTCCAAATAACAACAATCAAATTTGAAATTACTCAGCTCATAAAAGAATAGTGGAGAAAAGGCAAATAAAGTGTTCTTTGATTTGATCGGGCCAATGAGAAATATTGTCTAAAAAATTCAACTATATCACCATGTCTTTGGCAAATTCGTTACCAATACCTTGGCCAACATTATTACACAAATGAATAGCATTATGGGAAAAAATAAAAATTGATTTGAGGCTTCACTAAGATAGCTTGACAAAGAGAAATGATATATGTTACTAAGACATGCATATGAGCCTGAAGATGGGATAATACCAAACGCTAAAACAGATCATACACAATCCACAAAATGCTATTAATGGTGATATTATCTAGGATACCAATAGGCATTGAAAAAATGAGATTAGCAGTGATTGTCTGTTGTTTTGACTTATTTTAACAAATGAGTTTCCAATGTGAAGTGTCAACCAAGGATTTTATTACCATTCTATTGACCATCATTTTCTAAGTCATGACTATCAATTTTGAACCAAATGAGACCTTCCAATGCTTTGGCTTTGGGGGATCATGATTTTATCGATTGCCTGTGATGGAGTTTCCTGTCATGTCTGCTTTTATGACTCCAAGGAACACACAGAATCAACAATAGAAACAAGATAGGATGGCAACTATTGGAGCCAATGGGCCATAGATGCAACATTAAAGTGAATGTCTAAGCATGGTTAATGATCTTTTATTTTGTTTCTTCTAATTATATATGTTCAGCTGTCAAGGTGGTGTAAGTCATGGCATATTTCCTTAAGGTAGATCCTCACATGATTCTTATCTTGGTAGTAGGGGTATCTCAACAACAAAAATTATTTAGAATCCCACTCCTTCATGAAATGTAATGACTACAAACTACTATCCCTTGACTTATCTCTACCATAAAGACAACTCTATGGAACATGTAGAGGGTGTAAGTCATGGCTTGGCTATGTCTAAGAAAGTTCATAGTGTTCTATCTCCATTTCAGAAATACTGTCTAAAAAATTCAACTATATCACCATGACTTGTTCCCTGCCACAGTACCGCAAACTGTTTCTTTGACCATCGCAGGACCATAGTATACTAAACATCACTTGAAGCCTTTCACCACACTACTACACTCCTTCATTGAAATTGTCGCAGGGCCACGGTATTCAACACTTACATAACTTAAACTCCTTATACCACCCTACCACAAGCGTCACTAGAGGCCACCGCGGGGGCGTGGTGTACTATTTTCTTCTGCTCCTTACTACCATACCACAAGCCTCACTTGAGGCTATTGTGGGGGTACAGTGTACTATTTTCCTCTACTCCTTCTTACCGCCATACTACAAGCCTCACTTGAGGTTGCCACAGGGGCATGGTGTACTATTTTCCTCTGCTCCTTACCACATTACCACCTATTATTCTCTTGACTACTGTGGGACCATGGTGAAGTATCATATGCCACTTAAATTTATACCACCATCCCGCCACTTCATTTTGAGACCGTTGTGGGGCTACAGTAATCGATCTCTGCATACCGCGATGCCGCAAGTGCAATCTATTCATGCTACAGGATAGTGATAACTTCTTCCTTGTTATCCTTGGTTCCCACACACCTGCCAAGACCTTTTGATTGACCTGTGGGACTATGGTGAGAGACAAAAACACATCAATGGTTAAAAATACAAATATCTTTCCCATGGACTTGGTATGGTGTGCTCATAAATGACTCCTAGAATAATTTTAAAAGAAATATGGATCCCTATGATGGATTTATGGATTTATCAAAGGTTATTTTATCAAATGTATGAAGGTATCTTTATTGTAGGTTATTTTCCTTATATTATTTATTCTTGGTTTGAATTCCTTGATTTTGTGGTTTTTTTGTTAGGACCCAGAGCTTTCATATGCAGGACCACCTACAAGGCACCAAAGGAGTCATCTGGATCATGACTTAAGAGCTGGTTAATATTCATTGAGTGGTATAATGGTGGTTGAATAGTCCTAGTCTATACAACTAAGAGATGTACTTGTGTGCTTTGTAGTTTGTTTGTTTAATTTTTTGATGCTTAGAAAAACATCATAAATAGATAGGATGATATTTTTGTAATTTATTCCTTCAATCACTTGTCATAGGTCCATTTGGAGGTAGTAGAGATGGTGGAATGGAGGATGTACCTTATCCACCTATTTATTCAAGCAGAAATGTTGCAAATTCTACTTTGGATCACCAAATCCTTCACAAAAACATCTGCACATAATTCAATAATGAAGAATTTATGCACAAATTCTCTTTTGAATGATGCACAAAGCCTCCACCACAACACCGCACTGTTGTTGGGCCTTGCAGTGATGTAGGTGATTCCTACATCACCACAAGGACCAGCAACAAACTGTGCAGCGTTGCCGTGGAGGCTTTGTGTATAAATTCTTCATTATTAAATTTTGTGCAGAAATTTTTGTGAAGGCTTTGGTGATCCAAAGTGGAACTTGCAACTACAATATCTAATAAAAATCTACTTCCAAATATGCTTTTGATGGATGTTCATATCCTCATCCAAAGCTCTAATTCACACATAGACAGGAAGGATGCTTTCATATGTTGAGGAGTTGGGCTTTACACCCATTGGTTGCATTTTATTACAATTTTCTAAGGACTTTTCAAAAAAACCCATTTTAAACATATCCTTTAATCATGGAATTCCATGATATCACATTTCTTTGAAGCATTTTTTGAAATAGTTCGCTTGCCTTGTCTATGCTTCCACATTTTCATGTATGTCTAGTAGGGCACTTGTAACTACAAAATATGACAAAAAAATCCCTGTTGTTATGCTTTGATGGATGTCCCTTCATTATTAATGGATATCTGATGTAGTGCACATTATTATAGTGCAAACCTATTTTTTAGATTGTTTTATTTAGCATCACCAATATTCTCCACAAGAAAATTGTCCCTGTTTAAAATGATGGAAATGGTTCACATCTCTCAGAATAATTTCTCTTGCAACAATCTTGGAGATGAATTTAGATGCAGTGTGAAAATCAAAACGTACTCGAAGGTTCTTAACTCTAATGGTTATACCAGGGGCCATGTTTAACAAACCAAATGCAATTGCTAACTTTTCACTATGGTGGCAGATAAATGATTCTTTTTTCTTCTATTCCACAGCATCAAGTAAAAGTCTTGAATCTAGAAATACCCTACTGCCTTCATTTGCCAAGCCAATTTCTCCAATTTTACATAGCTCTCCCATGTTTGTGGATGTGATTTGTCTCCTACACAAAAAGCATGTACCATTTTATGCACTTCAATCCAACTACATGCAGGTATCTTTTTAATTCCTCTATCTTTCATCAATCTCCTTGCTATTTGAACCTCACCACACCTACCTACTTCTACACAGATGTTTTAGAGAAGAACATAAGTTGTAGCATTTTTAGGATCCAACTAAAAAAGCAGTGTTGCTAGAATGCTCATCCTACATTCAAATTCTAAATTCTAGGAAATTATATACAGTAAATAGATTGATGATTATTTGGATAGTGAAATTATTAGCCTTCTTAGAAATTAAATGAAACATCTTGTCTTGAAATATCTAGAAGGATTATTTTAATTAAAGAGGATTTTATGGTTATTTTTGTAACAATGATTTTACAGTGTAGCTAGCTTGCTATTTTCATTCAAGATACAAGTCATCAAAGTCAAGCACATATCAAGAAGATGGTACTCTACTTCAAACCCTCAACCTCACTTAGTTTAGTATGCTTACATGGGGATATTAAGGAAGTTGCTAAATAATTAATATATATCATTTGTTGTTTGTGAAGGAGAATCCTATGAGATCCAATATGGTAGTGGATCAATATCCGGTTTCTTAAGTAAAGATGATGTCACAGTTGGGAAACCTGTTGTGAAACATCAAGTTAGTAATTTTTGGATGTTAAGGCTTCCCAGTTGGATATCAAAGATCTTTTCTCATCAACTTACTATGGAATTTATGTATAATTAATGGATTCTTTCATGGTGCAGGTCTTTACTGAGACAACACATGAACTAGGGTTGACATTTTTTTTGAATTGGTAAGGATGCTTAGAGCATCATAATATATTAGTATTAATAAAAATGCTTTTACAGATTACACAAAAGGCCCTTCTTGGCCAAAAAGATAAAATAACAAAGCATTTTAACTAAGAGCCCTAAACAAAGCTAAGGATCTAAAAGGCCCTTTCTGGCCAAAAAGGAAACCAAAGTTATAGTGAAGCCAAAAACTTAAAATAGAAAGAGTGGTTCACATGCTATCCATATTTAAATTTGCAACCTTAAAGCCATGAACCCCCAGTTGGATTCTCTGTAGAAAGGATTGTGTCATCATTGGTGAAGGGAACTACCAGTGGTTGGAAATTTGACAAGAACCTCCATGCATTGAATACTTCCTCTATCCTTTCCCTCTTGGACCTTCCAAATGTAGAATTGTGAACCCGCAGTGAATTATCAAAGAGCTCTCTATTACCTGATTGCAAACTTGAAATAATCACTTGATAAACATAGTTAAAACTAGGTTTATTAATGATATCTTCATGGAAGAAGAGTCCCCCTACCAAGGCTAAGCCATCATGGAGATTATAAATAGCAAAAGCTTCAAATAGCTTAACATCTTGGACTAGATAGTCATGAACAAACATTGATGCTATCCTTTTAACATTATCAACCTAATGAAATAAGTCCATCGCATTTGAGAGAAATTGAGATACCAGATGTGAAGCATAACATACCCTAGATTGTAGTAAAAAATCTCTATAACATACATCTATCAAAGCATCCTCCACTGTCTCTTCATCGAGTAGTTTGAAGGCCCTAGCCATGAAATCTGAGTTGATCTTCCATGCATTGGTTGTTCCCATGGTTGCACAGGCAATTGAAGTTGACAACTGTGGGGATAGATAGACATTGTAGATACACAGCAAGAGAAAAGTGAAGAGGCAAGAATGAAATTATGACACAAATACCATGGTCTCTTGCATATAAAGAGGATTGCATGAGCCAACAGAGTGAATTGAAGTCATTCAAGCCGGCGAGGAAATAAAACCAAGGTAGATGAGATCCAAATGTGGATAATATTTCTCAACTCCCAACACTCCTCTTATAGAGCATTCAATGAATATAATCAAAGAGACATGTGTGAAGTGAAAAATTAATGCCAGATGCAAATCTACATAGATTACAAGCTTCAAAATGACTAAATATACTACTAATTCATGTCAATTAATAATTAAATTGACTAAATATATAGAAATCAGTGAGCAGTGAATAAATATGACTAAATATATGACTAATGTTAAATCAGTGAATAAAAATGACTAAATATACTACCAAATTGATCAAAATGATGATTAAAATTAATGACTAAATACACTACCAATGGATAGAAATCAGTGAATAAAAATGATTAAATAAGTGACCAGTTAACAATAATCAATGACTAAATTAATGACTAAATATATCAGTGAATAAAAAATGACTAAATAAGTGACCAGATTACAACAATCAATGGCTAAATCAATGACTAAATATACTACCAAATTGATCAATCAAAACAACCAATAAATGACTGAAAATGGTTTAGTCATCAATTTGGTAATGTTATAAATGACTGGCAATAAACTACTAATGGTCACATGACCATGTTGGTCATTTATAAGTAGTTTTTAGTAGTTTTTTTAGTAATATATTGCTCTTTTTGTACTAGTGATCCATTGTCCATCCTTTGGCATAGTTACATACATGACTTCTATGTCATTGCTTACATCAGAACATACTCATATTCTCCTATCATGCTTACTTGTATTCTACTATCTCCTATCTCTATATATATACTATCTCTAATATGTCTAAGGATGTGTTATTTATTATCTTTTGTTTATTTCCAGCCTTTGCATCATGTGTAGTCTCCTCCGGTCAGCTCTATTCTCTATCAAGTATCCTGCTACCATCATCCCCCTCCACAAAATTATGTCTTGTCCTCAAGACATGTCTTGCTCTAGTTGATAATATTTCTTGAGTCTAGCACCATTGACATATCTAGCTGATAGTTTTTCCTCCATGTTCCTTAGTCTGACTGCTTCAGAATCTACAAATTATTCAATGTAGTATGGTCCTAGCCACCTTGTCTTTAGTTTTACTTACTTCTTAAACTTGCTGTCATACAGGAGTACTAAGTCACCTTCCTTAAATGTCTTGTTCCTCAAGTTTCTATCATGTCAGGTCTTCTGGCTATTTCTTTCCAAGTTCATATTATATGATGCCATCAATCTGTCCTCATCCATTTTTTCCAATTCTTTAATCCTCCATGTGAGAGATTCTTCTTCAACCAAATTGAGAGTCCTTACTGTCCAAAAATTTGGCAATATGATTGGTTTGTTGAGTTGGTATTTCAATGGTTCATGATCAGTATAGAATACAAAAGGTGTTGACAAGAGGTAATGTTTGAACTTATGTAATGCATATACCATTGCTAGAGCTTTTCTTTCAGTTGTGGTGTAATTCTTCTCTCCTTTTGACAACTTCCTACTTGCAAATGCTATAGGGTGA
This sequence comes from Cunninghamia lanceolata, assembly GCA_027924645.1. Lineage (NCBI taxonomy): Eukaryota > Viridiplantae > Streptophyta > Pinopsida > Cupressales > Cupressaceae > Cunninghamia > Cunninghamia lanceolata. Next base: position 14,518,367 of record BSBN01000655.1, read on the forward strand.
TCCTTAGAACCCTTTGGTTGGGTCAGCACTGGTCCTACTGCAATTCCTGATGCATCCACATGAACATGGAATGTGTTTTCCCAGTCCAAAAATATGAGTATTTGTGCTTCTATTATCTTCTACTTCAAAGTGTCAAATGCCTTCTAGTGCTACTCATTCCAAGTAATAAGTTTACCTAATTTCTTCTTTAGCAGTTCTTCTATAGGTCCGGATATGGTTTCATAACCCTTGATGAATTCCTAGTGGTACCTAGTATACCCTAAGAATGTTTTGACATCAGATGTGGTTTTTGGTGGTGGCAAGTTTTGAATAATAGCAACTTTTAGAGGATCAACCATCAATCCTTATTTACATATTATATGACCCAATAGTGTTCCAAATGGTATTCCAAAAGTGCATTTCTTAAAGTTTAGGGAAATTTGCAAGCTCCTACACTTGTTCAATATCAATCCTAATGTTTGTGTGTGATATTTTACCAGTCCAAATACAATCCAGTCATCCAAATAGACTTCCAAAAAATCATGTATAAACTCCTTAAATGCATTGACCATGATTCTATTGAATATTATAGGTGCATTTTTCAATCCAAAAGGCATAACAGTGTACATGAAAGATCCTGGTTCAAATGTAAATATTGTTTTGGGTTGATCTTCCTCTCTAATTTTTACCTGGTGATATCTAGAGAATCCATCAGTGAAAGAATAGATTTCCCTGCTGGCATATGACTCAAAGATTTCCTCTATAAATGGTGTAGGGAAAGGATCATGAATACAAGCCTTATTCAATTCCCTATAGTCTCCATAGATCCTAATTTCTTCTATTTTCTTTTTAAATACTACCATTGGACTGATCCACTCCACTTCCTCCTTACTTCCCTTCATCTCTGTGAATTTTCTGGGGAATAAATTCTCATACTCAGAAATAATTTTTATTGCTTTTGCCACTTCCTTCTCATCCCAGTAGTCTTCTATCTTGGCTAGCTTCATCTCTCCTTCTTTGGAAATGTTTTCTTCCCTTAGCCAAACAGGCTTGTTGTAGTAATTTCCCTTTATGTCTATTGATTCTGCTAGCTCTCTTTCACCTTGTTCTACTTTTATTTCAGGTTATTTATTCTCTATTTCTTCTTGTCGTGGTGTTTTGTAGAATTTGTGTTTCTCCAGATATGATTCTTTATTCATCCATTCTATGACCTTCCAGATGCCTTATGTTTTTGCTGGTAATGAGCTTTGTTCTGGTTTGGCTTCCTCCTCTTCCACATTTTGTTGAAAAGTTATCTCCCTAATTCTGATGAGCGTTGAATACTTAGGTATTATGTCATATTTGTTCAAATACACAGGACAAATGAGAGGGGGGGTGAATTAGTTGTCACAAAAACTTAACTTCATAAACCATCAACTACTTAATTATTGATAATCAGATTTAACCATGAAAGCATGAAACCAAAGACTTAATCACAATCACACATTCAACATAGTAGACACTAGATTTTTATGTGGAAAACTCTAAAAGGGAAAAACCATGGTGGGTGTTAGCCCACAGAAAATATATGAGTTATAACAATACCAAAAAATAGAGGCTCACTTCCTACAGGGCTCACTACCCAAATTGCTCACTGCAAAGAATGGCTCAATGCCAAGGGGTGGCTCACTGCCAAAGTGTCCCCCCTTTTTTCTCGACAGTTTCCTGGCATTTTCTACAGGTGGTGCTAGCAGTTGGATAAGGAGAGCATGCTTTTATTTTCAGTTGGCAGTTGCAATGGCAACCATGATGGGTGTCTTGCTGGCTTAGGAGAATCTTTTTGGTTGTTCCCTCTCTCTTTGTCCTAGTGGTTTTCTATAAAAGGAGGAAGTGTTGTTTTTAGAGGGGTTCATCACTTTTGGAAAGGAATAATTTTCAAAAGTTGGTATCAGAGCCGAGTAACAATAAAATCTGTAAAATAGTCTTAGTTTTGCTGTATCCTATACAGTCTTTGTGTGACTATATCTGTTCCAGAAAAAGTTTAATCCTTCCATGTATGTATCGCTCTCTATATAGCTCTCTGTATTGCTCATACCGTCACTCTGTGTCGTAAGTCCTGTTTGTAAGTCCCACTTCAAGCTGTGGTTGGCGTTTAGGGCGATCAAGGCGGTTATCTGGTATTTCAAGCACAGATTCGAGCATAGATTTGAGCAAATACAAAATGGATCATGCATCAACTTCTGGAGCTGAGATGGCACCTGAAGACCATACTAAGGATCGGCAAGCTGAGGTTAGTTTTACAAATTTCTTCCCAGACTCTGAGCAAACATTTTCATTACCTGCTGAAAATAGTAATGTAATAGATGAGTTATCTTCGTCTAGTAATAAGTTTGAGAATGAAGAATTTAGAGTTCCTGTGATCAAACCCTCTGAGATATATAGGGACATACCCAACAGTCTAGTGTCCATGATAAGTCAATCTCGAGGTTTAAAAAAATTCTTTGGATATACTTTTTGGCAGAAATGCCATATTGCTTCTTTGCAACATACAGTCACAGGCAGATCCGAAGGATCCTTAAATCTGTTCAATGATAAGGAAATTGCCAAATTCACCAGTCAGGCTAGAGCTAGTCCTAATAATCCATAGTACATCCACTTGTCCTATGTCAGGATTGGAGTTATTGGACATTATAGGAAGGGTCTTCCTATAATTATGATGATGATGTTAAAGGACTCGAGGTTCTTTAAGACATCACATGCCTTGCTTGGATGTGCGTGTGACTCTATGTCAGAAGGTCCTATTTATTTAGATTGTTTGTTAGATTTCCCAGTCAGCCTTAAAGACGACAACCTAAATAAAGTCCTTACCTATGAGTTTAACACCATGAATCTATTTATGAAGGACAATTCTGTTGACCATTCCCTCATCTTCTTAGTACACTATTGTCTATATAACAAAGTCATCCCTCTGATGATGAATCCCAGACAAGCCCAGGGAATAGAAGGCTTCTCTACCATATGGAAATCTACCTCAGAACATACCCAGTTAGTAGCCCCAAAAATTATCAAGCACAAAGATATTAAACTACCTGAAGAATGGGCTATCTCACTATGGGATAAGGACCATAAGCCTACTGAACAGAAACCTCCATAGTTGCGAGGAGTTTCCCTCGAAGAAATAGATGACCAAGTGGTTATTCACTTCTCCTCTAGATGTCCTTCGTCCATGAGAAAGGAACAGACATTTACCCATAATAACCCTTTGCCATCTATGTATAGTAGATCACAGAGTGTTCGTCTTGAGCCTTCTAAAGGTTTTGAAAGTTTGTTTCAAATCCCTGTTGTAAAAAAATCTATAACTCCTGGTGCAAGCACTTCTACCGCACTTGTGTCAAATCCATGTCCACATGACCAATATTCAACTTTGGACAATGGATATTTTAAGTGTGAAAAATGTTCTTTCATATTCCATCCACCATCTGGTAAAGTCAACATGTTGCCTGGTAAACCTGCAATCTTACCAGAACAGGATATTAAAGAAAATACTGAAAAAACCATTTCTACACCTTCTGGATCTTGTACTATGCCCGGAACCATTCCACCCTTTAAAGACTTTATGCTGAAAGACCTATCCGGTCAGTATCAAGCTGACTTCTGGCCTCTACATGTTACCCCTATAGGAGAAGTCCAGGGATCCAGTCAAAGTAAATTGTTGAATTGGACCAACCTGTGTATCCGTAAAACTCTCCTGTATATCCATGATAGGAAAACCCAGGATGAAATTCACGCTCTTCAGCAAGAGAAACAACTGTTATCTCTTCAAGCCAACATGCATGCAATCGTCGCTTCTCTTGAACGACTGGAAAAGGATCTCCTTCACCATATGAAGGATGAACTTCTTGAGCTGAAAGCCGCCTATCTCCAATTCAAAATGCATGCTGAAGCGTGTTGGACCGCTCAACAATGCGCAGCTGACACACACAGAGAAAAGCTGCAGCAAATTAGAGCTGAAAGTCACATGGATTATGAAGTGTTAAGTTCACAGCTAGCCAACTGTCGAATTCAAATGAAACACATAGAAGACAAGGTTGATCTTGTCAGATCTGATATTCAACATGCTACTGAGAATACTGTACAAATCAAGGATTCTGTAGTCCAAGAGTCCTCCTCTATTCAAACATTGGTAACCACTACTCAGGTACAGTCTCAGCAAAGGAAAATGTTAAATTTTCCCTCTAGTGCCCAAGGTTATTTACAGGCCCAGTATGAAGGTCCTAAGATGAAGGTTCATCCTAAACAGCCTGTAATAGAAAAAATATTTGATCCCTCAATTGGAAGACTCAGAGAAACCACTGAGGCAGAACAAGCAGCTGGTAAGTTCCAAATGGCCCGTGGTAATCCAGTTGACCCATTTAAGAATATCTAGTCTTATAAACCAGATACTCCTCCTTTGGTAAATTTTGATAGCTTTGAGGAGCTAGAAAATATGAGAGCCATTGATACCATGCGTACGTGGATCACTAATTATATGGCAACCAATGATGGAGCTAATGAAGCTCAAGTGATCAAGCAAGCTCTCAATTCCATAACTGGATTAGCCCGAAATGTGTGGGATCGGCTTGAGAATGGGTACAGAGGAAACTTGATAAACAGAGGAACAGATCAAGTGTGTGCACAGTTGACTCGTCTGTTTGTGGGAAAAACAGACACAAGGGAGAGACTTGCCTACAACAAGTTTATGAGAGGCAAGTGTAAAGATTTAAAATGTTTTAGAGAATATTGTGAAGACCAGTATAAAAACCTGTATATCTCTAGACATGAACAAAATCAGGATTTTATGTTTACTAGCTTCTTGAAAAGCTTTGGTCCTGATTTAGGTGATTTTTATCATAAGAAAGTTTTAGAAAACATAGTTCATGAAGGTATAGAGTTAAAAGAACTGACTTTCCCTCAATTAGTTCAGCTCCTGCTCGAGATTAATGAAGAAATATGTCAAGAGACACAGAAAAGGAAAGAGATAAAAAAGGTAAAACCTATAATCTCCTCTTCTGTTTGCTATCAGCTTCTACCTTCTTCACAGTATGACAAATGTAAAAGTTGTTAGTCACAGTCTTCTTCTAAAAAGAAATATTTTGAAAAGGATAGAGACAAATATTATAGGAAGAAGAAAAAGAGACAGTATAGTAAGTATCCCCGTAAGAAAGGATACTTTAGGAAGAAGGATAAGAAGGGCTCTGATAAAAAGTGGGAACCTACCTGTTACATTTGTAAAGGGAAACACTATGCAAACAAATGTCCAGATAGACATAAGAAGAAAAATAAAGGAAAGGTTCAAGTAGCTAGAGAAGCTGGAATTGATAATGATGAATATGAATTCATCAATGAATATCCCTCTGATTCTGATGATATCATTCTTTCTAATTTATCAGAAACAGAATCAGAAGAGGCTGAGTTTTTGTCGGCCAATGAGCAGGCCAATGTTAATCTAATCACTAGTCACCCTCAGGCTTCTGACTCCAGTGATTCTGAAAATTCATTCTTTTGTATGATGTTTCATAGCCAAAATACAAAAGCAGAACTGGACAAGACCATTGAAGAAATTGTCCAGCTTGAAAGTAAGATCCATGAGATGAATATGGGACCAGAAACATGGAGAAAGCTGACTAATAAATTAGAACAACTGAAGTCCAGAAAATATTTTCTATTAAAAGAAAATGAGCCTCCTAAGCCCCTTATCAGAAAAACTCATGTGCTTAATTATTCACCTAGGCCAGCCTCACCTATTGAATCTACTATGCCTATAGCACAGCATAGTATTGAGATTGCTCCCTCTGCAGGAAGCATGGCTAGAAGGTTATGGAGGAGACAACGAAAGATTTTTCTAGAAAAAGTTATTCAGCAAGCCTATTCTAAAATAATAGAAATTGAGGAAGAAGAAAATCTTAATCTAGTAGAAGAAATGGAAAAATCTCCTGAGCTAGATAGATATATAAATCAGTATAATTCTTCTTCAAACATTCAGTTACCTGCAGAAGTAACTCCTCAGGAAGAACAATTGTTCCAATATAATTCTCCTGTAAAAGAAATACCTCCTCCAGAAGAACCATGGTTATGTGAAGAACAATCCTTCACTCCACAAAGACCAGAACCTGTTTCCAGTCCTGGTCTGATTCATACTACAATCCCGTATATAGAAGAAGGTGGTAGTAGTAGTTCCTTTCGAACTACTCAAACAGTATACACTACAACCTATCCAGGTGTGATTCTGAACATTCACCCTGTAGGAATTAAGATGTATCCACTTGCATTCTTATGGGATACAGGAGCTGATATTAATCTTGCTAGATATCAGTGTTTTCCAGCAGATCTTTGGATAAAGGGAACTACAGAAATTGAATTTGGTAAAGGCAAGTTTGTTTCACAATTGGTTTGCAAAGTTCCTATTCAATTAGGAAAAAATTTCTTTAATGAACTAATTTTTGTTCATTATGAAGTAAATAATTATGATGGTGTCATTGGTAGTAGAACTATGCAAAGTTGGGAACCCATCATTATGGATTCAATGTTCATCACATTACTGGGGACTTTTCAAATGCCTCGTCTCCATCAGAATGTGGCCTTCACCAAACAAATTGTCATTGAGAAACAAAAGAAAAGGAAAAATTCTATCTGGTTAACACAACAGATTGAAGCAATAGCTACAGATTTGGAATAGCTCAAAGCAGCCTATGCATAGACTGTGATGACTAAAAACTTGAAGAAGCAGAAACAGAGTCTCACCTGTTCTCTTCCTCTGAAGAAAGATGCTTCAGGTAATGACATTGTTCCGAAAGCCAAAGCTAATTATTTCTTAATGAGTATGGCTGAGGTTAAGCTTTGTCGCAAAGAAATTGTTGAATTATTGTCCTTAGATATCATTCAAAGATCTAGTTCTCCTTTTTCCTATCACGCCATGTATGTTCCTAAATTTGATGAACATGGTGTGGAACTAACGGAGAAAAGACTTGTGGTAAACTATAAGCCACTAAATGAATGTCTTGTTGACAACCAGCATCCACTTCCCAGCAAAGACCACATATGGCAAGCTATTCAGGGCAGTAATATATATTCTAAATTTGATCTAACCAAAGGATTTTGGCAGATAAAGATGGAACCTACTGACATCTACAAAACAGCCTTCTCTGTTCCACAAGGCCTTTTTGAATGGAGAGTTCTGTCATTTGGTATCAAAACTGCACCTTCTATTTTCCAACAAGCTATGGATAAAATATTTTATCAAGTTGCTAAATTTGTCCAGCCCTATGTTGATGATATTCTTGTGTTCAGTCAAGATATGAAACGACACATGGAACATCTCCAAGTCTTTCTACAGATTTGTCAACAACATGGATTGGCCATCAATCCCACCAAATCTCACTTTGCTCAACGTGAGATTGTTTTCATCGGCATCAAGCTTCTCCCGGGGGGGAAAATGGAAGCACAACCCCACATTTTGACCAAGATTCAACATCTACAGGTAACCACTATTAAGGAACTACAGCGTTTTCTTGGTCTAGTCAATTACATTGCTAGATTCTATAGTAAGCTAGCAGAAGACAGAAAAGATCTCAATGCTTTGTTAGGAAAGAATCCACCACCATGGACTGCTAAGGATGATGCCTTAATTAAACACATTAAGCAAAAATGCACAGACTTACCTCCTCTTAGACTTCCAAGTCCAGGGTTCAAAATTATTGAAACAGATGCTAGTGAATATGCATGGGCAGGAGTTCTAAAGGAACAGATTGAAAATGGAAAAGAAGAAATTGTGAGATATATCTCTGGCAGCTTTAAAAATAGTGAACTTAATTATCACAGCACACATAAGGAAATTTTAGCTATAATCAATACTTTAAAGGCTTTTCAAATGTTTGTTGTTGATAAGAAGTTTCTAATCAGAAGTGATTTGCAAAATCTGAAAGGGTTTTTTAAGAAAGAATCCAAGGATAAGGTAGTCCGTGGACGATTGTTAAGATGGGCTCAATTTCTGAATACATTTGAGTTCGATATTGCTCATCTTCCTGGTTCTACTAATATCTTTGCTGATTTTCTATCCAGAGAAGGGGATAAAGCTTCCCCAATCGAACATGATATTCCTATTACTCCACCACCAATTAAAGGACAAGTCAATAAAGTCCTTGCTCCTGCTAAAGGAAGAGTTCATGTGGTAAAAATTTGAGAACATCGGTGGTATGAGCCCAATTGCATGGAATGGAGTACTAATCCCTTTCCCATGCGGGATCGGCATAACTTTTATATGGCTAATGACTTTTTGCATGACAGGTTCAGATGTCTTGTTGTAGCTCAACAGTTGACCCAGAATGGACTATGGACAAATCACCCGTTCTTTGAAATGACAGCCTTAGCAAAAGACATTGATCCTGAAATTAAAGCGATATTACAAAATTGGTGTGATGATAACAAGTAGCTTCCCATCCAATTTTGCAATCCGATAATCATCAGACCAGATCGATGGTTAGAACATGAAGGCGGAAAGAATCTCATTCAAGATCTTTTTCAAGGACCAAATTATGTAGCAGCAGAGATGGATTTCCAAGGAACATCCTCTTTTTCTGGATGTCTGTTCAAACTCACATTTGCATCCTACACTGAGAATTTAATCATTAGACATATGATGCAGACTTATGGTCCATCTGGTTTTGGCTCAAGATTTCAATATTGGAATATGACAAGTAATCTACATCATCTCTATGTCACCAAAATGCCTTTATGGATTCATACAAAAACTTACCACATAGATCAAGCCAATACCACATCAATCAACCATGGGATGTTTGGGGCCCATAAGCTCAAAGTTCTTAGCATAATGCGGAAAGAAGATCCTAAGATTCCCATCCCACCTGTTGATCCTGCTCAACCTTTCGGATCTCAATCTCACTGGGGAATCCTGCCAAGCTGTACTCCTCATCCTGTTTGGCAGCAATGTGATCACTGTCACTACTATAAAGAACGTGCTGGAGAACATCCTCCCAATGAGAGTGGCCCATCTACTAAGGGAAAGACCAAAGATCATCGAGCACCTGGCTGTACTCACGAGCCTCAGCAGTTTTGTGAAGGATGCATTGATTTCACTCCTATGGAATCTAGCGACACAAGCACGAGCTAGTGGACCAAGCATGTTGGCCACTGAAGGAATCTATCCCTTCATGACAAAAGATAGACGTGGCCCACACCACGGTAAAAGGGGCAAGTACATGCACCTTAACATGTACATGGGTTACCCTTCCCGTGATCAAAAAGATGCTTTGTACAAAGTGGTTGTCTTTGTCTGTCCCCCTTTATCCTGCTTACAGATTATTTGGTCCCACCATGAGGAATCTTATCCTCACTTGGGTAATCCTTCGGATAAGGGTTGCACGTGTCCATTTGGTAGTGTTGGATTTCAAATGTCAATATGTTTTATTGAAGTAAAAGATCAGTCTCGGTGGAGCCAGTTTCCTATAAAAGGAAGACCCCGAGAACGCTTCAAACAAGCATCATTGGAGTTGAGAAGTCTCTTAGAGTCTAGCTTGAGTTTTAGAGTGTCAGAGTACCATTATCTCTGGTTTGCTCCTTTAAGTTCTCAGAGTACCATTATCTCTGGTTTGCTCCTTTAAGTTTTCAAGTTTAGTCTTGTTCTTTATCTGGTAAGAAGAGTTTAAAGCCTTAATGCTGGTGATTCATCCAGCTCTTCTGGTTTAATCTCCTCTTTCCACATAGATGTCAAGTCTATGACAGTACGCATTGTAACATGATGATGTAATTCTGAAGCATGTTAATAAATATTCCGCATCTATGTTCATTGTCATTTGCAGCTGTTAATTTGATTGTAATACAAATTTTGAGACCTTAGCATGTTGAGCTATAATAAAATCTAATACATCAACTGTGTAAATTCTTGCCTCTATGTTGTGTTATGTTCTATTAAAATTGCTGAGTATATTGATCTGTGTATGTTAAAGGATTGTTATGATAATTTACTGTTGCATTTTAAGATTTTATAGTTTCATTTTATGTGATGATAAGGAAGTTTTGAATCATGGTTAATACTCTTTCAAACTTCTTTGAAATTAATAAAACTGGAATCGTACTATGTTGTTTAGTGAATGGACTATCTCAATTTCAATGCATCACTTTATTGTAGGTTTTGTTTCATTAGTTCCCCTCTTCCCATTTTCTCTCTCCCAGTGACCTTCGAAGAGCCAACTTCTAAAACCCCAGAGGTTGTTCTGCAAAGCCCACCCCAGTTCCCCATTTGTAGAACTTCCCATAGGCTGTATCTCTTGCTGTTAGTTTTAGAGATCAACAATTCTTTTTTGGCATGCCTGGTGGGACCTACTCTTATCTTGGTCTAGAAGTTAGTTTATGAGTTGAAGGCTTGTGACAAGGTCATTAGCAGCAAAATCTCTAAGTACGTATGTTGCACCATCATTGGTGGCTATGGGAGGACAAAAGACTGCAAAAGGCAGAGCAACTCATGCTCAAACTCAGACCCAAGGTTAAATGCCACCAACACATGTAGGCATGGCCATTCAGCTGCCTAGAAATTTTGTCCAATGGAATAGCAGTAGCTCGCTCATCCCTTCGATTCCTCCTGTAGTATGGGACCCTATCCCAGCCAATGCTTTAAAGGCACTCCCTAAGTTTGTTGGAGAAGGTTCTAAAACTCCTGTGGAACATCTTCAAGATGTAGCCAATGTCTACACTATTCACCATGTCACACAGCAAAATATGGCACTCAGGCTACTTGCTGCTTCTTTTAAATGGAAGGCCCAAAATTGGTATAGATCATTGCCCACTAATTCTATCACAACCTAGGACCATCTAGGAGACCATTTCTTTGCACATTTTACAAAGAAAGGAAATTGATTTTCCTTGTTACAGTAGCTAATAACTATTAAGGGAGCACAACAAGAGATGGTCTCTAATTTCAACACCAGATTTCATAAGACTTGCCAAAGAATCCCGATAGCAGCACAACCCCTAGCAGATATGGCATTTTTCTTCTACTTAAAAGATTTCAACTCAGACATAGCTGTGATGATTCAATTACTGGGAGGACAAACACTCCTAGATGCTTATGATCTGGCTGTTAGAGCAGAAAATAACCTAATAGATGTTGGAAAGTTGTTGTCATGGCTACCTATGCCAATATTCCATGAAATATCACCTCAGTTACTAGAATATGCTTCTTCAAGTACGTCTGCTACACCACTTTCCATGTATGTGTACCCCGATACACAAACAAATGCCCCTACTTCATCTTCACTAACCACATAGATGAACGACGTGACGTCATTGCTGTGGAATTTTTTGAATGAAATAATCAACCTTAAAAGGCAACAGGCAGTGCCCCAGAAGCCCCCTTATTAGAACTATCAAGGTAGAAGACCCCCTTTTCAGTACAATCACTATCAAGGAGGTTTGCATCCATATAATCAAGCTCAAACCCCAAACCAAATAGTATCAATCCTGATTCCACTATAGGTGATACCTCCAAATTAGAGCTGTGAGCTGATGGTAGGCCATAACAACTTAGTGAATGAGGTAAATGCATGGTGCTTTCCTTGGAATGCCCCGCACATGCCTTGCAACTTCCATAGAGGTAACCTTTAGCAGAAGGTGGCAGAGCAACGGAGTCAGGGGTTTGCACCTGACACAGGGGTTTATTCTTAACAATCCTTGGGGGTAGAAAGTGCTACACTAGTAGCTCAGGTCCAAGGAATGTCCTTGGAACAAGAGGGGGAAATTGCCCTAGACCACGCTCTTTTCTTCTGGATGGAAGAAGAGGATGTAATGTTCATGAGTGGGGTCCTCCCATCAAGGATCTTGCAGGTTCGATCTAATTATAACACCCGCTCTAAGAGAAGGCTCACTAGCGAGCCTATACCTTAGGAACAACAACCTAGGCCACTTTTTGAAAAGAGTTCCAGTCCCTCAGTGGTGACCCAACCCTTCCAAAATCCAAAAGAAGAATTCTCCTATAGGCTGAAGGATCCAAAGTTTCAACCACTAGGATCACTCAATGTAGTCGAACAATTAAAAGGGGCCCCTGCCAATGTATCTCTATGGGACATTTTAGCCATCCCAAAGTAGAAATCTCTACTGTGAGAAGCTTTAGAGGGAGGTGAAAGGCCCATGCAAATGGAAGCACCTGTGGAAGCACTCAAACAAAAGATAAAGATCCAGTTATTAGAACATGAGATGTGCTGAAATAAGTAGTCACAGCTTTCACAAGTTCAAGAGAAGAGAAAGCAAAGAAAGAAATAGGTAAGCCAAAACCTACTCCCTTTTACCTAACTCTAATTATAGGAAACAAGTTATTGCATAATTCCATGATTGAATCAGGTGCTAGCACTATAGTCATGCCTAAGAAGATAGATGAGGCATTAAAATTACAATATGAACCCTTAAATAAAGGAGTTATGCAGCTTGGTGGAAAGATGGTTCAGACTCTAGGTATAATCAAAGAACTCTCAATGACCTTATTCTCATGCCATAGTATCACAGTGTCTCAGGAAGTGGTCATAATAGACATCCCTCCTATTTTTGGCTTATGCTTATCCAAAGATTTTACTACAAAAATTGGAGGATATTTGTCTCTTGATTGGTCACATCTGATCTTAAGGACCAAATATGGCTCTAAAATGAAGGTGTTGTCTGAACCTCTATACACGAAGCATATATCCGATCAAGCCATGATAAACTTTGAGGCTACCCATACATCCTTCTTTCAGGATGAAATCACTAAGTGGAACTCCTGGAAGATGAAGAAGTGACATGAGAAAGAAGTGGAGAAGAAGAAACCCTGATCAATATCTTCATGCAAGAAGACCCTTTTGGAAAATTACCACACTATCGGCCTTGGGACCTATGTAATCTACGATGAGGATCAAATCATTCTTGACATCACCAAGAGACAAGGTAGGCATGATGGAGATCTCAATGATCATTCTGGTCTGTGGACTCTACACTTTGATGGTGCAAGATGCAAGAATGGTTTGGGAGTCGGTATCCAACTAGTATCTCTCGTCAGGGAAGAGACTGTACGGGCTTTTTGCTTCCAATTCACCTACACTAATAACAAAGCTGAGTATGAAGGCCTGGTCCAAGGCCTCAGTTTGGCATAGCGGATGGGAGTGAAATACTTGAATGTTTTTGGTGACTCTAAACTGGTAATAAAACAAGTAAGAGGGACATCAGCAACAAAAAATGTGCAAATGTGATCCTACTGCCATAGAGTATGGGACCTGATTGAAGGTTTCAAGGCCTTTAATATTCAAGAGATCCTAAGATCTTGGAACGTAGAGGCTAATAGATTGGCCATGATTGGGTCATAGTTTGACATGGTCACATACCTCCAAGTAAATAAGCATTCCATGCGGATAATTGTGAGACCAGTGATCCCTGATAATGATCAGAACTAGCAAGCTTTTGAGAGTGATGACTAGATTGCCCTGTTTATCCAATAATCATATGAGTTTGCAGAACATTGCACCCAAAATTCAAAGAAGCCTGTGAAGATCAGATCATTCAGCTCAAAACAAATAAGATCCTAAAAGGTTTGATCATTCTAAAAAATTTGTTTGATTGTGATGATGCCAAGAATGACAAGAGAAAGTTTGTTATAGATAAAGGTGATTATGTTGTTCTTGATATTGAAGGTGGCAAGAAGCTAAAAGTTGAGAAAGATGTCTCTAAAAGAGACAAAGAAAGGCTGATATCCTTTTGCAACAAATATGATAGAGCAATACCATGGTCTTATGATGATCTCAAGGGATATGACCACAATGTAATCCAACATACCATTGACCTAGTTGAAGGGGCTAAACCTATCCAACAAAAGTAGAGACCAGTCAATCCTAGGATAGAGTCTTTGATGGCTCAAGAGCTAAAGAAGCATGTTGATTCAAAAATAATATATCCAATCAAGCATTCTACTTGGGTATCCAACCTGGTTCAAGTCTGAAAGAAAAATAGAGATATCAGGTTGTGTGTAGACTTCAGAGATTTGAATAGGGTGTCCTTGAAGGATCATTATCTATTACCTTCCATGGAACAAATTTTACAAACTATAGCATGTTCTAGAATGTTTTCTCTATTAGATGGCTTCTCCGGATACAACCAGGTCTAGGTAAAGGAGGAGGACTAGCACAAAACCACAATCACCGCCAAATGGGGAACCTTCACATATGCTAAAATGCCCTTCAGCGTTTCAAATGCTGGAGCTACCTTCCAATGAGCAATGGACATTGCCTTAAGAGGTCTCATCAATGTGATTATACTTATTTACCTAGATGACCTTATAGTCTTCTCTAAGTCAAAGGAAGATCATTTCGATCACTTGGAGAAAGTTTTCCAGAGATGTCAGGAGTTTGGGGTATCTTTAAACCCCAAAACATATGTATTCAGAGTTCCGCAAGGGAAGTTGCTTAGATATGTGGCATCCAAAGAAGGGATCTCTATAGACCCCAAAAGAGTGTAAGCTATCAAGGTATTACCCTTTCCTATGAACAAGAAAGGAATCCAATCTTTCCTCAGAAAGATTAATTTTGTCAGTAGATTCATATCTGATTTCTCTAGGCTAGTTAGACTGATCACCCTCATGTTAAAAAAGGATCAAGCTTTCAAGTGGACTCCCAAAGGTAGAGTATCTCTTGTAGACATCAAAAAAATTCTTCGGCCCTAGTGTTCGTTAATCCTGACTTTTCAAAAGACTTCATTATGTATGTTTACAGTAGTAAATGTAGTATTGCTACAGTACTAATGCAGAAAGACGCAGAGATGAAGGGGGGACACCCCATCACCTTCCATTCAAAGACCTTGTATGAATATGAGGCTAAATATAATTTTGTGGAAAAGCAAGCATTCTCTATAGTGAAGGGTCTGAAGAAATTTAGACACCTTATTGCGGGAGGCAAGGTGATGATTTATGTTGAACATTCAAGTGTCTGGAAGTATATCATAGAAGGAGAAATCATTGATAAGAGAGCAAATTAGATCAAAAAGATTTTATAATATGACATAAAGGTTAGACGTACGAAAGTGATCCAAGGGAAAGGACTCTATGAATACCTAGCACACATAGCTAAATCCCCAACCGGAGAAGAAATTCTAGAGAAGATCCTGATCAATCAATCTGAACTAGAATGATCAGGGGTTGCAAACAAAATCCGATTCATGGAAATAGGTAAGTACCCCGATAGCCTCTCATCCCAAAAAAAAGAGATTCTATAGATTACAGGGAACTAGATATTCGTTAAGTGAAGGAGTCATGTTCAAAAGGAACTTTGATGGAGTTTTCCTCTGATGTGTGAATAATCTACAATTAATCAGAATCCTACACGAGTTCCATAGTAGCCCCACAGGTAGTCATTTCTCAGCAAAAACAACCATAATGAAAATCATGCACGCAAGATATTATTGGCTGATGTTGTTCTTAGATTGCCATAATCATGCCAGGAAATGTCGAGTGTCAATTCTTTGTTAGTAAACGTAGGAATTCAGCCATGCCATTGAGCCTAATCATGGTAGATGAACCTTTTGCTTAGTGGGGTTTAGATTTTATTGGGATGATTAACCCAGCGTCTAGTTCCAATCATAAATGGATCCTTACAACAACTAATTAATTCACTAGGTGGTCAGAAGCAGTTCCACTAAAAAATGCCACGGAAAATGAGATCCTCAACTTCATAGAAGGCTTAGTGGTGTGTTTCGGTTCCCCAAAAACCATCATTTCAGATAATGCAAGAGCTTTTCTAGGTTCTAAAATATCAAACTTTGCATTCAACAACACGATCTTTCTCAAAGCTTCTTCTAACTATTATGCTCAAGGTAATGGGCTAGCAAAATCTACAAATAAGAATTTGATTAGATTGATTAAGTGGATAGGCACAAATCACTAGAGAGAATGGCATAGACACTTGCAAATAGTGCTTTGGGCTAACCGAATTACTCCTAAGTAGGTCTTGAAGACATCTTTGTATGAGTTAGTCTATGGGAAAGAGATAGTGCTACCAATTTCTATGGAAATCCTAGCGTTATTGTTACTTAAATCTCTAGAAACTGAAGAAAATGATGCTATGGAAATGAGACTAGCAGAACTACTTAAATTACAAGAGGCCAGAGAAAATGCTCACAATGCCCTAATTAGTCGTCAACAAATAGTCAAAAGATGGTTCAACAAAAAGACATCAGATCTAGCTTTTCATGAAGGGGATTTGGTTCTAAAATATGATGAATGATCCACTAAGCTAGGATAGCATGCCATGTTTGATTCATTGTGGAAGGGCCCTTTCCAAGTCATTAACTATAGAGAGAGAAATGTGTTTGAACTTGAAGATTTGGAGGGAAATGCCCTTGGGATTTCGGTGAATGGGATCCATCTCAAGCATTTTAATTAATGTTGCTTCTCTTTCAGTTTCCCTTGTAAATAGTTTGCTTGTTTCTTTCATCATGTGTTTCCTTCTAACAAGTGCCTTGTGCGCTTTCTTTTGTCCTTTTTCCAGGTGTCTTGCCTACTCAGTTGTTGCTAGCTAGGTTTCCTCGAAGAGATGTCCCACACACCACTATTGGGCTACTTAATGCAACCTACCACGTGTCCTTTCCCTCTATGCTCTTGGCTTTGCATTCCCCAAAAAGATGGTGCTACAAGTCATGCCTTACCTACCCATTATGAATCCACACATCCTGTGGGAAATTGAATTTAATTCGCATGAATGTATTAAGCATTGGAGGTTAAATGCTTTTCCATTAGCCCATTCGCAACATTCCAAGCATTTGTAGTTTTCAGGAATTGAAAGATCCATAGCAGAGGTGATCTGAGTGTAGAATTTTTAGCATAGCAGTGTTTTCAAAGTGCATAATGCTCGATCTTTGTAAAGTTTTTTAGGAGTATTTGAACACTGGAAGTGTGTGTTGGAGCAAAATTTAAATCATTCACCACGTTGTGAATTCATCAGACACAGCAAGGTTTCAAGAAAAGGTTTTGTGATTATGGACCTAGTTGGAGCATCTTTTAGTGCTGAGGTAGGAGCTGCAAACTTCTTCCCTGATGTTTCAAAGAGCAAATCATATGCTTCTGTTCCTATACCACCAAAGGTGTAGCTTCCAAATATGACAATTCCCCCTAAAGGAAATTCCAAAGATGCACTTCTTGTAGCAAATTATGCATATGAAATCTATGATCCCAGACTGTATAGGAGCTCAAGGAGTCTCCGCTCAGGTGCTCATGAGAGGATGTTAGCCAAAGTGACAAAAGAGATTATGATTCATTCAGTTTCTAATTATGGAAATGTGGCCTCTCTCAGTTCATGGTCCCAATAGTCCACCCTTGCCATGAATTGGTAGATGCTTATGCATGAGCATATGATTCAGACACTGGGATCATTTCTGGTCGTCTTCTCAAGGTTATTGTAAGTGCCTAGCCCATCTGAGATATGTTGTGTGTTCCTTCCAGCCTGCCAATAGAAATATGTGATCAGAAAAAGTTGGAGTTCTACTAGATATGAAGGAGGGATCAATTAAAGTTTTTCAATCATGAGCTTGGCCAAGAGAGAAGATACAACCATGTGAAACATGTCCCTTGCGCTCATGAACTTCTGACATCTCAAAATGTAAGATGTCTTTTCTATGCTTGCTTTTGTCTTCGGCATGAACAATGACTCTCAAGTCGAAGAGTTCTAGCTAGCCTTAGGTTTCTGTTTGAGGAAACAAAGGGAGGAGTTCAAAATGGATTTCACAGACATCATTGTGGATGCCATGCATACTCAATTGATGGAATTCTTCAACCAATCTTCTTTCAGGTATTCTTCTTTCCTAGTCCATTTGATACTACACCAAAATATTGATTTCTTCTTGTCTTTCATTGATTTGAACGTGGCAGATGAGTCTGACCCTATAAAGACCATCCTAGTATTTGCATGGACTCATGTCCTATCTACTTTTTATTATTATTATTCATTCTCCAGCTAGTTTTTTACTCTGGCACTCTTAGACCTAACCCAACAAGACAAGTCAGCCTAGATTGTAGACCACCATAAAGCTTGGATGACAAAGAGTAGTCCTCCCACTGACTAGTTCCTCAAAACTAACTTTACCTTTTTCAAGATGCATGGTTTTAGAGGAGAGCCCTTCAGGCTCCCTGCATACTTAACTGATAGAACTCTAGCCCTAGAGTTGGCCCGATAGATAAGCATTGTTGATGGAGAATGGGGAGCCAGAAGGAAGAAAGCAACAATGTATCCCACCCCACTGACTAGGGTAGGTGTGACCATAAAGAAGAGAGCTTTAGAAAGGCTACTTGTGTTCAATCTCACTGATCTTGGTCTAGACATCATCTATGACCAATGGAATTTTGATCCTGACAGATGTTTCGCAGTGATGAAAGTCACAACGCAGGTTGTGCATGAGCTGCGGAGGTATTGGGATGAGTGGTGATCCTTGAGTATTGAGTCCCCTGCCACTTATGTAGATTTGGCATACATCCCCACCAAGCAACCCAAACTAGTGTGGTTCTCTATTGATAAATCAAAGAGGGATTTTGACCCCATAGTTAAAATTCACAAGGGACTGAAGAACCTCTTGGAGAATGAGGGTTAGAATTATGAGAAGATTGCAGCTTTTTAGAGATATCGGCAGGAGATAAATGACCTGAATTCTACCTATGACTCCCTTGATTCTGATGATGTATTCAATACCAAGTGGGATGAAGGACATAAAACACTAGTTGTTCTGAGAATAGCAAGTGAGTCCCAGTCAGTGAGCATGGAAGAGAGGCCTACGGAATCACCTCCTCCCTAGGGACCAACAGTTTACAATATAGATTTTCAAATAGGTTAGTAGATCCAACGAAGAAAAGTAGCTTCTTCAAGTTTCATAGTAGAGGGATCTCCTTCTGAGGTATCTTCTCAGCCTGATAAAAAGAGGAAGCGAAGAAAGGCTGGCTCAAGCAACTCGATGGAAGAGAAGAATGTAGCTGATACCATGTCCACCTTTGTGGCTCCTACCACATGGGTATGTTTTATCCTTCTCCCTCTTCTCAATCTCTAGTCTCTCCTAATGTGTCCACTACCGTCTTTATCGCTGTAGTTGTTTCTCCTGCTCTTTCGTAGCCCCCATCTCCTGTCTCTACATTGGTATTTCTTGTTGTGTCTACTTCCCCTCTTATTTCATCCTCTGCGCAGATCACCATGACATTGCTGACCTCTTTTGCCCCCTATTTTCTCATATGCCTCCACATTTCTCTATGGCCCCTCTGTAGAGTATTCTGCCTTTCTCACCTTCTACTCTGAGTTTCCCATTGTCTACCTCTATGGGGACACAGGAAGCATCTTCTATTGTACCCATTCCTTTTGGTCTTCCTGCAGGTACCCCTTTCGCTGGCCAATATATTCAATCTCTTGGGAAATACAACAGTCAAATCGATGCAACTAAGAAAGCCTAGGAGGAGAGGATAGTAAAAAGAAAATAGAAGGATGTGCTATGACCAACAACCCCAAAAAATGACTACCATGTATGACAAGGCACAACAAACTATGTTGATAACATCTATGACCCCCAACATCAGTAAGCTAAAAGGTCATGAAGGACATGAAACACCAGCTGCTCTGAGAATAGCAGGTGAGTCCCAGTTGGTGAGCGTGGAAGAGAGGCCTATAGAATCACCTCTTCCCTAGGGACCAACAGTTTACAATATAGATTTTTAAAGAGGTCAATGGACCTAGCGAAGAAAATAGCTTCTTCAAGTTCCATAATAGAGGGATCTCCTTCTAAGGTATCTCCTTAGCATGGTAAAAAGAGGAAGCGAAGAAAGGTTGACTCAAGCAACCCGATGGAAGAGAAGAATGTAGTTGATACCACTTCAACCTCTGTGGCTCCTATAGCGTAGCTATGAGGTATGTTTTAATCCTTCTCTCTCTTCTCAATCTTTGGTCTCTCATGTTGTGTCCATTGCCATCTCTACCACTGCATTTGTTTCTCCTGCTATTTTGTAGCCCCCATCTCTTCTCTTTACAGTGGTATCTCTTGTTGTGTCTTCTTCCCCTCTTATTTCATCCTCCGTACAGATCACCATAACATTGTTGACCTCTTCTACCCCCTATTTTCTCATATGCCTCCACATTTCTCTATGGCCTCTTTGCAGAGTATTCTACCTTTCTCATCTTCTACTCTAAGTTTCCCATTATCTGTCTCTGTGGGGACACATGCAACATCTTCTATTGTACCCATTCCTTTTGGTCTTCCTATGGGTACCCCTTTTGCTGGACAATATATTCAATCTCTTGGGCAATACAACAGTCAAATCGATGCAACTAAGAAAGCCCAGGAGGAGAGGATAGAAAAAATAAAATAGAAGGATGCACTAAGACTAGTAGCCCCAAAAAATGACTACCATGTATAACGAGGCACAACAAACTATGCTGATAACATCTATGACCCCCAACATCAGTAAGCTAGAAGGTCAAATGTAGCCAGATGATTACATGGTCCATGTCATTGGTCTCAACCTTAGTCAGGCCTACCCATAGGATAGAGTAGAGCTCATGGAAGAGACTCAGTAGGCCATCACAATAGATTACCTAAAAGCCAACAGACAAGCAGCAAAGCGTGAGCAGGAACTAAAAAATGTCAAGGCCACTGTGGAGTGGCTTAGTGATGAGAACAAAGGTAAAGATGTGGAAATTGTCTGTCTGTAGAAGGAATTAGATGATAAAATCTCAAAAAGGGTCTTGGAGGCTGAACAGGTTGTAAGGAGTAGTCTGCAATCAAAGTTGGACCAAGTTCAGGCTGCGGCCGCTGTAGAGAAGAAGGAGAAAGAGAGCCTTAACGCAAGGCTACGGGGCAAGGAATAGGAGCTAGCACAGGTTCAAAATAACCTTTCTGATGCCACCTCATAGGCCTCATCTAAAAGAAAGCAAATGGAGGACCAGGTTACAAAGTTGTAGCTCAAAGGGGAAGACAAGGATTTGTAGATCCAATAGCTGCAAAGTGCCTACAAAGTGCACTGGCAAACTTTGCGCAGCAAAATAATATTCTCCCAATGCTTCAACAATTATATTCTTCTTATTAGTAAAAAATCAAGATAGTTGCCATGGCCCTTTAGCTAGTTTTGCATTTCATTGCAGATGCTGAAGAGCTAAGTGTCAAGGCCGACTCCACCATTGAGCATATTTTGAACTCCATTTCCCTAAAGGTGGTCGAGTCACAATTGTTAATCCAGAAGTTGTATATCACTTATGATGATTCTTTGATAGCTGCAGAAATAAATGACAAGAGGCTAGTGGAAAAGAAGGCTAATGAGTTCATCAAGTGTAATAAAGTAGCCATGAAAGCCAAGGAATGTCACCATGCCCTAAAACAAATAGTAAAATAGATGAAAGGGCATATCAAGAAGCTAGTCCAACTTGGACTTCCTTCCTCGTTCCTCCCAGACGGATCAGTCATGGTAGAGGATCAGATCAAACAACTTTTGGAACACCAACAATAGGATCAATCTATTTTCCATGCCCTGAGTTCCTCGCCAAGCTCTCGAAAGGTAGATGCAATTCTATACCCTCTGGCACATTTGAAGTTCCATATTAAGGCTACATCAGCCACTTTGAACATTTTTTCTTTCAAGGAAATGATCGATCTCAATCAATCTTTTGAGGCTCTCCAGCAGAGAACCCAACCTACAGAGATCGACTGGGAGCCTTTACAATTGACTCTCTCAAAGTTATAGTTTTGAGCATTTTCCTTTTTCTGAACCATGGTTTATGGGTTCTTACCTCAACAGGCAGAGGTCCCCAAAGAGTCACCAAGAGATCTACACTTCTTTTTCAGCGGCTTTTAGTTTTTCTCTTTCTTTTTCACAGCCCTGAAGTTTTCCTAAATTATGCTATTGGCAAATTGCACCATGTGTCTACACAATACACTTTCCAGTGTTCATGGAGCTTTTTTCCTTTAAGCTTGCATGGGAGTGCCACATAGCAACACCACTGAGAAATATCTTTTGAAGGGATCAGGTTTTTCTTTACATCCTTTGGAGTCTGTGGATAGTGCCACATGTCTACACGGTGCATTTTCTATCTAAAGGAAGGGCAAGGCTCTCTCTGAGTTGCACCATCATGCCATGTATCCACCCCTTTGTCAATTTAGAAAAGGCATTTGGCTTTCTTTTTGGTAATGTGTGGAGGCAGCGGAACATGCCACATGTCCACCAGGCATAGGCTAGAGTATTTCAAAGACTCTAAAGGCCTTCTCGTGCACTATTGGTTCTTTTTCTTGGTATGTTGTTGGCAGGTGCATGCAGCGCTGCAACATGTTTTATCAGCATCATGCCATGTCCCCCTTTTTTCTCGATGGTTTCCTAGCATTTTCTACAAGTGGCGCTAGTAGTTTGATAAGGAAAGAATGCTTTTCTTTTCAACTGGTAATTGCAATGGCAACCATGATGGTTGTCTTATTGGCTTGGGTGAATCTTTTTAGTTATTCCCTCTCTCTTTGTCCCAGTGGTTTTCTATAAAAGGATGATTATTGTTTTTAGAGGGGCTCATCACTTTTGGAAAGGAATAATTTTGGAAATCTTGGCAATTATTTTGATTGTAATACAAATTCTAAGACCTTAGCATTTTGAGCTGTAATAGAAATCTAATACATCAACTGTGCAAATTTTACCTCTATGTTGTGTTATGTTCTGTTAAAATTGCTAAGTATATCGCTCTGTGTCTATTAAAGGATTGTTACGATCATTTACTGTTGCATTTTAAGATTTTATAGTTTCAGTTTATGTGATGATAAGGAAGTTTTGAATCATGTTTAATACTCTTTCAAACTTCTTTGAAATTAATAAAAATGGAATCATACTATGCTATTTGGTGAATAGACTATCTTAATTTCAACACATCACCTTAATGTAGGTTTTATTTCATCAGTTCCCCTCTTCCCCTTTTCTCTCTCCCAATGACCTCCGAAGAGTTGACTTCTCAAACCCCAAAGGTTGTTCTACAGAGTGCACCCCAGTCCCCCATTTACAGAACTTCCCATAGGTTGTATCTCTTGCTGTCAGTTTTAGAGATCAATAGTATTCTCCTCCTGCTTAGCTAATATCTCCTACCTCGGCTTAAACTACTCCAATTCCAACTTCATCTTCTCCAATTCTAGGTTTTCCTTCATCCTATCTTGTCTATACCAAGATTGAGACTCTATCTAGCATGCCAATGTCACTGCTTCTACGTATGTTTCAAAAATCCTTCCATCTAGGGTTGATCTTATTTCAAGGCTTATTTCAGAAATAAACCATTCTATCTTCTACTTCTGAGTCAATGGTTCCTCCAATCTCCTACTTGTCTCCTTGAATCTCTTATCAAACTCCTTTATTGATTCTTTCTATTGCATCAAATCTCTCATCTTACTTACTCCTTTTGTCAGAACATCCGAAACTCCAAAGTTCTCCAAGAATAGCTTCTTGATATCATCAAATTCCTTGTCACTATTTGGGCATGTCTTCCTATACCACTTCAATGCTTCATTCCTCAAGGTGCCTATGAATTAAAATAGCTTGATTTCATCTCTTGTTTCTCCCTTCCATTTCCAAATAGACTCTAAGAAAAAAATATGCTTGGCTTCTTTAGTAGTATCGTTCTCAATTACAAGTAACTTAATTACGATATCCATGGTTGCTTTCCTCCAACTCTCTAGTACTTTGCGGTAGATTTCCTTTGGTTTGCTTCTCTAGTTAAGCTATCTTCTATCTATTGCAAGGTGTGGCCCTTGGTCTCCTTATTCAGCGCTACGCTGCGGTGGTTTGTGACAAGGGCTTAACCACCTCTTGTGTTTGTTAAGTCAAGTGGTTGTATTGAGCATTAAAAGGTCAATCTTTTGGTGCAACGGCAACTAATAGTTGGTATCAGAGCTGAGGTCACGGGTTCAAACCCCGCGCTTGCGCTGGGGGGATTGTTGCAAGGTGTGGCCCTTGGTCTCCTTGTTCAGCGCTACGCTGCGGTGGTTTGTGACAAGGGCTTAATCACCTCCCGTGCTTGTTAAGTCAAGTGGTTGTATCGAGCATTAAAAGGTTGATCTTTTGGTGCAACGACAACTAACACTATCAACCTGCTTTCCTTCTCTTCCTTTATCTCTCTGTAGTTAGATTTCAAAGTACTCTTCTCCTAAAACCTCTGCAAAATTGCTCTGGATCTTTGCTATTCTCTCTATTTCTTTGTTTTCTTGAATATCTTCCTTCTCAACTAAAA
Organism: Cunninghamia lanceolata; assembly: GCA_027924645.1. Taxonomy (NCBI): domain Eukaryota; kingdom Viridiplantae; phylum Streptophyta; class Pinopsida; order Cupressales; family Cupressaceae; genus Cunninghamia; species Cunninghamia lanceolata. The sequence continues at coordinate 14,542,594 of BSBN01000655.1, forward strand.
TTCTCTTAACTTTATAAGGCACTTAGGGTGGCTCATGGTCCAGGGGTCATGTCTCTTCAAATTAGGGGATTCTCTTATCTTTGTAAATGACATCATGTCGGCATCCAATGATGATTCAAATGGCCTTCCAAAACCCTCAAAACTCCTCTCAATGTTTACTATATTTTCTCCTCCTTCTCTTATCTTCTTTATGCTTCGGCAAATTAGCTCCTCTATATATTCCTCATCTATCTTCAAAATTTATGGTGTTATTTCATCTTCTCCAAAACTCTGTGACATAAACCCTAATTCACATGCTCCTTCTCTTTCTCTTCTGCATTCCTCTCTAGAAGCACCCACAATGGTGTGCTCCTCTACATTCTCCATAGTACCTTCTTTGTTTCCACTTTCGGATATCCTTTGATGTAGGAGCATCTAGTGGTGTAAGGGCAATCTTGCATCACCCAAAAAGAAGTTAATTCAAAATCATTGTAGTTGTTTTCATTTCTTTCCATAATTAGTGTTTTGGTTCCATAATATCCAGAATAATAATGTAGGACTTTCAGTTTTTCCAAAACTGCTAAAAATAGTGACCTGCCTATTTTGGAAAGTGTACCTGCTATTTTTAGAAAGTTTGCATTTGGGCACGTAACAAAGCAAAAACTTCCAGAAAGTTACATAATGGAAATATAAGACCTTTGGCGAAGGAATCAGGAAAAGACCATTTGTGAGCTGAAAGATATTAAAGTTTTTGTTTTCCGAAAAGCCCCTAAAAATTTTTAGAATGCGATATGAGGCACTAAAACTTCCCATAACATCCTAAAAATTTGACATAAATCCATTTATAGATTTCCAGCGTGATAGTTCACATCGCAAGCTTTCTGGCACTTAAAACGGTTCGTCAATCGGACACCCAGATCAAAAGTTATGCTTCCCGGAAGTTGACCTACTTTTGGAAGGAATTGCAAATTTTGAAATTCAGCTAGAGGCCGCCAAAAAGTGCTATTTATGACTATTTTGGGAACCCTAGGCGGTAGTAGAGTTAAGGGGGCCAGGGTAGAGTCAAGAATAGGTGGGAAAATAGAAACCCTAGCTGATTTGGGGTTATAGAACGCTGAAGATTCTAGAGTCTTGAGGTTGGGAAAGCTATAATGTGTTGCAGCCAGTAGAGGATTCATCCTCTAATTGTAATTGAGCTTTTGTAATGTAATGAGTTGCCCAGTTCAATAAAAGAAAGTTCTATTGCTGTGTTCAATATCTATTATTGTGTGTTTTGTGATTTCCCCCCCTTCATCAAGTGGTATCAGAGTGAGGGTTCCTGAGTGTGTAGATAGATCGTCGACCGTGAGGCAGTTTGCACCAGGACCTAAGGTTGTGGGTTTGCTACGGAGACCAAGATGCCTCCATGAAGAAATCGTGTTGGGAGGAATGCTTTGACGGAAGAGGGTTTTAGAGCCCTACAAAGGAAAATTGATTCATTGCAAGAGGAGCTACGAAGAGGGTTTGAGTCGAGGACAAGAGAAGAAAGTGAAGATGAAGTTGAAGAAGAGTTATCTGAGGAAGAACAAGAAGCTGCCGAAGATGCTGCAGAAGTTAGGTTGTTGAGGGCCATTTCGAAGATTGAAAAGAGGCCTAGGATCGAAGTTTCTACATATTCTGGAGATTTGAATCCAGAACAGCTTATTGATTGGATCAATGACATGGAGAAGTATTTTGAGTATGAAGATGTGGAGGACCCAAATCGGGTTAAGTTTGCAAAAACAAAGTTGAAGGGCCACGCCAATATTTGGTGGAAGGAGGTCCAATTAGAGAGGAACAGAAGAGGAAAAGGAAAGATCACTAGATGGGATCGGATGGTGGACAAACTGAAGAAGTAGTTCATTCTTGTGGACTATGAGATGGAGTTGCTGAAGAAGCTACAAGGACTGAAGCAAGGTAACAAGTCTATTAAGGAGTATACAGAAGAGTTTTATAAAATTACTATTAGGATAGGCCATGCAGAGCTCAAAAAGGAGAAGGTAGCCCGTTACATTAATGGGTTGAGGCCAAGTATTCAAGAGGAGTTGAGCCTAGTCAGAATGACCACTATAGAAGATACATACCAGTTTTCCCTGAAGGTGGAAGAGAAGCTAAACAAAAGATTTGATAGCAAGCAAAGGGGAAGAGGTCAAGGTGGAAGGACTGGTGGAAGACCCTATGGAGGCCGTAATGAAGATCAAAAGAAAAGTGAAGAAGTAGGCACCAGTCGAAATAAAAGAGGGGATAATACCTACCGCCCTCATGACCAAAACAATGGTGAGCAAAGAGGAAGAGGAAGAGGCAGACCTAGGCAAGGACCTAGAAGAGGAGGTTTCAAAGGAACCTGTTTCCAATGTGGAGAAGAAGGGCATCGAGCATATGAGTGTTTGCAACATCAAGGAAGGACAAATAGAAGACCTGAAGGTAATGCACGAGTTGCACATGTAGATGAAGATGCACATTCTGAGCATTCTGAAGATGCTAAAATGAGAGAAACCCTAGTTGTCAAAAGAACCTTGCTGAATGAGGAGAAAGAACCCAATCAGAGGAAGAGTTTATTCTGCACAAGGTGCAAATATGAGGGTAAGTGTTGTGATATTATTATTGACAGTGGAAGCACTGATAATCTTGTTTCAGAGGAGATGGTTGACAAGTTGAAGTTGACAAGAAGAAAGCATCCGCATCCATATTGGATTGCATGGTTACAGAAGGACCATAGAGCTTTGGTCAATGAGCAGTGTTTAGTGAAGTTCAAGATTGGTGACTACAATGATGAGGTGCTGTGTGATATCATACCGATGGATGCATGTCATATGCTATTGGGGAGGCCGTGGCAGTATGATAGGAGTGCTATCCATGATGGCCATGCAAACAAATATTCCCTAACAAAGGATGGACTTCATTATAAGTTGAAGCCCTTGAAGGAGGTGGAAGAAAAGGTATGTAGCACTGCCAGAATTTGTTTGGTAGATGGTAGGAAATTTTTGGAGGGTATGAATCATGAGCATCATTGCTTTGCATTGATTCCTAAGATTAGTCAAGAGAAATGTGAAGATGTACTAGCAGAAGTTTCAGATATGTTTGAAGAGTTCCAAGACATTATCTCTGATAATGTACCAGAAGGTTTACCACCGGTAAGGAAGATAAGTCATCAAATGGATTTGATACTAGGAGCCAGTTTGCCAAACAAGGCAGCCCACAGAATGACCCCTACAAAGAATGAAGAGTTGAACAAACAAGTTTAGGAGTTGTTGAGGAAGGGACTGATAAGGGAGAGCCTAAGTCCATGTGCAGTACCTGCAGTACTAGCACCAAAGAAAGATGGAGAATGGAGGATGTGTACAGACTTTCGAGCCATCAATAAGATAACGATCAAGTATAGATTTCCATTACCAAGAATGGATGACATCATGGACTGTTTGAGTGGAGCAAAGTACTTCACGAAGATTGACCTGAAGAGTGGGTATCACCAGATCCGTATCAAAGAAGAGGATAAATGGAAGACAACCTTCAAGACAAAGGAAGGTTTGTATGAGTGGTTAGTCATGCCATTTGGGCTAACCAATGCACTGAGCACATTCATGCGGCTCATGAACAAGGTACTGAAAGAATTTTTGGGAAGTTTTGTTATTGTTTATTTAGATGATATTTTAATTTTTAGTAAGACTTGGGATGACCATTTGATACATATCAGAAGAGTTCTAGAGAAGCTGAGGGAGGAGAAGTTGCCGATTAATCTGAAGAAATGCAGTTTTGCAAAGAAGGATTTGGTATACCTAGGATTTGTTGTCTCGGAGGAAGGTCTTAAGATGGACCCAGAAAAAGTAAGGGCTATCATTGAGTGGCCTACGCCAAGGAGTACAACGGAGGTAAGATCTTTTCATGGTTTGGCAAGTTTTTACAAAAAGTTTATCAGGAATTTTAGTAGCATTTGTGCACCCCTAACTGAGACAATGAGAGGGGATAGAAAAGAGTTTAGATGGACTAAAGGAGCTAACAAGAGCTTTGATACATTGAAGCATAAAGTTGTAGAACAACCTGTTTCGGCACTTCCAGATATCAATAAGGTGTTTCAGGTAGATTGTGATGCTAGTGGTAGTGGTATAGGAGTTGTTTTGAGCCAAGAAGGTAAGCCCATTGCCTATTTTAGTGAGAAGCTTAATGATGCCAAAAAAAAGTATTCTATTTATGATCAGGAATTTTATGCAATAGTTCAAGCTTTGAAGAAATGGAGACATTATTTGTTGCCAAAAGAGTTTGTTTTATATACTGATCATCAGGCTTTGCAGTAGATTAATAGTCAAGGGAAGTTGAACCAAAGGCATTTAAAATGGGTTGAGTTTTTGTAGAGTTATACCTTTGTTTTGAAGCACAGGAGTGGGAAGTCCAACAAAGTTGCAGATGCCTTGAGTAGAAGGCAAAATTTGTTGATAGAAATGAACATAGAGGTTGTTGGGTTCGATGAGCTCAAAAGTTTGTATCCTGAAGATCTAGATTTTGTAGAGGCTTGGAAAGCTTGTCTAGAGCTTGTTACTTTGGACAGGACAAAATGGTTGGATTTCATAATCCAAGACGGCATGTTGTTTAGAGGAAACCAGTTGTGCATTCCGAGGAGTTCCATGAGAGAGAACCTGATTAAGGAGAAGCATAGTGGAGGATTGGCTGGACACTTTGGTCAAGATAAGACCATTTCTATTGTTGGTGAAAATTATCATTGGCCACAGCTGCAACAGGATGTGAGGAAGTTTGTGCAGAGTTGCAGAGTATGTCAGATGGCAAAAGGAACAAGCCAAAATACAAGATTGTATCAACTATTACCTGTACCAGAGAAGCCATGGGATGATATTAGTATGGATTTTGTTCTTGGTTTACCAAGGACACAGAGAGGGCATGATTCTATTTTTGTGGTGGTGGACAGATTCTCAAAGATGACACATTTTACTCCTTGTAAGAAGACTAATGATGCTATTCATATTGCAGAGTTATTTTTCAGGGAAGTGGTGAGACTACATGGTCTACCAAAGAGCATAGTTTCAGATCGAGATACCAAGTTTGTTGGTTATTTCTAGAGGACACTGTGGAAGAAGTTAAAGACAAATTTGAAGTTTAGTTCTGCACACCATCCACAGACTGATGGACAAACTGAAGTGGTAAATAGGAGTTTGGGTAACCTGCTACGATGCTTAGTAGGAGATAAGCCCAAGGGATGGGATTTGATTTTACCACAGGCAGAATTTGCTTACAACAATTCTGTCAATAGGAGTACTAGTAAATCACCATTCCAAATTGTATATGGCAATAGACCAATAAATGCTTTTGAGTTAAGGAAGCTGGACAATGGAGAAAAGACAAGTGCTGAAGCTAAAGACTTTGCAGAACATCTAAAGAATTTGCATGAAGAGGTGAGAAAGCACATTAATAAAATGAATATTCAGTACAAGGCTAAGGTAGATCAGAAGAGGAGATATAAGGAATTCTAGGTAGGAGATGAAGTCATGGTTCACTTGAGAAAATAAAGGTTCCCTATTGGAACATACAATAAGTTAAAAATGAAGAAATTTGGACCATGCAAAATCCTGAAGAAGTATGATTCAGGAAATGCATATGAGGTAGAGCTACCGAGTGGGATCAATATTTCCCCTGTTTTCAACATTGCTGATTTATTAGAATATCATGAAGGTGGAACAGAGGATGGACCAATAGAAGTGTAGTGGAGTATTCTAGCATCTACTTCAATGGAGGAGATAGAAGAGATCTTGGATAGCCGTGTGGGAAGAAGTACTCGGAACAAGCAATATGAAGAATATCTGGTAAAATGGAAAGGAAGGCATGTTGAAGATTCTTCTTGGTTGTTTAAGGTAGAGGTTGACCGTTTGGTTTTTCCTCACACAAACATCTGAGACGTGACAGGGTCACTTCTCAAATTACCCTGGGTGTCTGATGCAGAAGCATCCAGTGGTGTAAGGGCAATCTTGCATCACCCAAAAAGAAGTTAATTCAAAATCATTGTAGTTGTTTTCATTTCTTTCCATAATTAGTGTTTTTGGTTCCATAATATCCAGAATAATAATGTAGGACTTTCAGTTTTTCCAAAACTGCTAAAAATAGCGACCTGCCTATTTTGGAAAGTGTACCTGCTATTTTTAGAAAGTTTGCATTTGGGCACGTAACGAAGGAAAAACTTCCAGAAAGTTACATAATGGAAATATAAGACCTTTGGCAAAGGAATCAGGAAAAGACCATTTGTGAGCTGAAAGATATTAAAGTTTTTGTTTTTCGAAAAGCCCCTAAAATTTTTTGGAATGAGATATGAGGCACTAAAACTTCCCATAATGTCCCAAAAAGTTGATAGCAATCTATTTACAGATTTTTGGCATGATAGTTCACATTGCGAGCTTTCTGACGCTTAAAACGGTTCATCAATCGAACACCCGGATCAAAAGTTATGCTTCTCGGAAGTTGACCTACTTTTGGAGGGAATTGCAAATTTCAAAATTCAGCTGGAGGCTGCCAAAAAGTGCTATTTATGACTATTTTGGGAACCCTGGGCAATAGTAGAGTTAAGGGGGCCAGTGTAGAGTCAAGAATAGGTGGGAAAATAGAAACCCTAGCTGATTTGGGGTTACAGAAGGTTGAAGATTCTAGAGTCTTGAGGTTGGGAAAGCTATAATGTGTTGCAGCCAATAGAGGATTCATTCTCTAATTGTAATTGAGCTTCTGTAATGTAATGAGTTGCCCAGTTCAATAAAAGAAAGTTCTATTGATGTGTTCAATATTTGTTATTATGTGTTTTGTGATTTCCCCCCCTTCATCATCCTTTCTCTGGCAGCACCTTCCTTGGTGCACTTAGCAACATCCTTCATGATTCGCTTGTCCTCTTCCTTCCTTCCGACAACACCCATAGTGACACACTCTTCAAATTCTTGTCTTTTCTTTTGTACTTTACATTATCCCTCCTTCCTTCATCATTTGTACCCTTTCCAATATTTTGTGGTAATGTTCTTGTTGAAAGGAAGCTAGGTGTGTGGAAATTGCTTCCTACACTAATCTAATGAGGAGAGATGTTTGCAAATTCTTTTTAACCTTTACAATTACAGTGTTATTAACCCAACAACAGAGATATTGCAGCAATACACATAGACACAGAATGTAGATAAGAGAGAGAGAGAGAGAGATAGAGGATATATGTGGGGAAAACCCTTATGGGTGAAAAACCCCACACTCCAAAACACAACTCAAATGTATTCCAGTAAACAATCAAGGTTACAATACAATTTCAGAGCTAGTGCTCTTGCAAGAGTCTTTGACACTCATATCTGGAGATATTTCAGTAGCATAACAGTACTTGTCAATCACATAATACATCTCCTCTCCAAGCACCTACTTAAATAGAAGTTTACAAGGCAAAAATAAGCTTTTCTTGAGATGGGTGTCCAAAATGGCCTCATGGCCCAAAACCCATGCCTAAGGACACTTGTCCAACACTGTAGCATGGTCATGACACTTGTCATATCACCCCATTCCAAAATGGTTGCCTATTCCCAAGTTGGGCAATGACAAATGCTCTTACGCATCTTATGACTGTCATAGAATCTATCATAACTGACAGCTCTTACAACTGTAAGAGAATCTATCATACACTAACTAAAAATAGCATATTCTCTTACAACATGTCATAACCCTCCTTGGGGTGCCTAAAGATGCCTTCTTCCAAGATGCCTTGTGACACATGTCTTCACCTGTCATAAAACATTCCATTTACAACTCTTACGCGTCATAGATTCTGTCATAGGAATCTGTCATAACCGTTTCAGTCAAGATTCACTTACACACTAGTCAAAGTGCCGACACATGGCAAAATACCTCTACCACTAAGTGGGATGCCTATCCCCTCATGTGAGGACAAAATTACATGTGGTCACCTTCCACATAGGATGACACATCACCGTGCCAACTCCCACAAGATGACGAAACAGGACTTGCATCCAAAATACATTAATAGACAATAAATAAATAAATACAATTAATTAATAGAAGGAATTAGCAAGGTTGAGACACCTTAATTCCCAACACTTGTCACTCCTAAGTTTTCTTCAATCTCTCTTCTTTGCTTAGCTCCATTCCAGTCCTAATTTCTTCATCGATCCTCTTTTTCTTCCGTTACTCCCCTTTCGCCATGGGTTTCCTTGATTCGGTGTTCCATTAATCCTTTTATACCCCATGGAATCATTATTTGAAGAGTCACATCATTTGAAAGGTCCTTGCAAACCCTAGCCTATTCCCACTTGTCATCCCCTTAAGTGCATGCCCCCTCTCACAAAAGTAGAAACTTAAGGAGATGTGAATTCCTCCGCAATTTAAAAAAATTTCCCATCAACCTCACCTTGTCTCCTCTCTAGAACTCTATGCTACTTCTTTGGGTGTTTTTCCCTTTCAATCTTTAACTACCCTCTTCCAGGGTCCCGGCAATAGAACCAAATGTTAGCAAGAAATGTAGAGAGAATACCAGTTTGGAGATCCAGTCCTCAATCAAGTCTTTGTAGTCATTTTATACCCTGGTCAGGTAGCTAGAGATTGACAGTAAAACATAAAGGATAACCAAATAGATCCTCGCATACACATCAAAATAAGATAACATACATAATTATCTGGTACCGGCAAACTCCCATATATATATATATAAGCAACAATCAAATGTATACATCCATTGCCCATCCTCCGGCATAGTTACATACATGACTTCTATGTCATTGCTTACATCAGAACATACTCCTATTCTCCTATCATGCTTAATTGTATTCTACTATCTCCTATCTCTATATATATACTATATCTAATATGTCTAAGGATGTTTTATTTATTATCTTCTGTTAGCTTCCGGCCTCCATATCATGTGTAGTCTCCTCTGATTGGCTATGTTCTTTGTCAAGTATCCTACTAATAATAGACGTAGTCAAGGATAAGGGGAAAAATGAATAACAACCTCACTTTGCAACTTAACACCAAAGTGAACCTCTTTGCTACTTTCTATTACAACCTTATATCTGTTTATCTATCTAGTAAGAGAAGAAGTCATTAGAGGGAAATTCATGAGTTAGAAAAGGTTAATATGAAAAATTCTTTCAGATATCACCTACAAAAATTATTAGGATTTCCTCACTTGGCTTTGATGAATTGATTTTAAAACAATAGAAAAGTAACACCATATGTATTGCACAAATGGCCTTGTACATGTGACGATTGAGCATAAAGAGATTTCCCATCAAGTTCTACATGGCTTCTAGTATAACCAATAAAAATGGTTAGTATAGCCTAACCTGCTTTGATACCATGTTAGAAATTAAGATCTTAGGATATTAATCATTATGAAAAAAATTTAAAATAAATATAAATAAGAATTATACAAGCATAGATTTAACACATTACACAAGATATACATGGGCAAAACCCTTTCAGGTAAAAACCCCCATAAAACATCATTTTATTAAAACACTTACAAAAAATAGTCTATTAAAAATAGACTGAACCTAGGGAAACACTTCTCCTTACTTCCACATGGCTAATAACACCTCATATGCATAGTGATATAATTCACTATAAATCTCCAAATTTGCATACTCTCAAATGAGAGAGAACCTTCTTAAATAAATGAGAAGGGGTGACAAAATATTTGAAGGGCTATTAGTCACACCTTTTCAAAGCAACCATTTGTAAATAATTAATAATTTAATAGTTATTAGATTATTAATTATTAAATGGTATATATAATAAACATAAGGTTTTATAACCTTATATTAGAACAATATATAAATGTTATAAGGGTATGAACAATATGTTCTAACAAAAAGAATGTTATTTTTCCATGAAACAATCCTTTAGAATTAAAAGGGAGATAGAAAAATAAAGGATATTATGATACTTTGGTTAAAATGGGGATTAATAATAAATATTTTTAAAATATCCCTTTTAAAAGGGAGGAATAATTTTATTTATTAAATAAATATTAAAGACAACCTTTGTGAAAAGGTGCATAATGGTTTGGAAACCAACCCCTAAAAGGTTATATAAAGCATTTATGTGAGAAAGGACATGGATATCACTCAAGGAAGAAGGAAGTTTGGTGGGCTATGGGCAATGTAGAAGGGGCATACAGAGTGTGCCCAACTCAAGGTACAAAGTACACTCAAGATTGTCCTAGCCAAGGAGTGTAATGCATGAAAAAGTATTTCTAGTAGCTTTCCCACCCTACAATGAATAGAAGAGAGTTTATTCTCAATTTTATGCAACTAAGTAGAATAATGAAAATTTAGTGTTATAATCTTAGGTTCTTTCAACCATAATTCCCATGATTTTTGCCTCTAAACATCTTCTCTCTCTTGAATTTCATTCAAACCAACAAAAGAAGTTTCTCTCTATGATAGGAATTTTGGTCCATACCAATTGAATGGACCTACTCACACACAAAAAATAAATATAATTCAATTTTGTCTCTCTCCAAAAAGGTATTTTTAAAATGAAGGTGGTTCCACTTTTGGAGTTGGCTTTTGATGTGTTTTTAGTTGTTGAAAAAGGAAAACATCTTAGTTCCTTGGACCTTTGGAGCATTTGTCCACTAGAGGTTAATATTATTGTCAAGGCTCAAGTGCCTTAACCACATTAATTCAAATTTGAAAGGGCATTTTGGAGGTGAGAAACCCTAAATATGTTTAGTTCAATCACAAGAAAGTGATCAAAACTAGCTATAGAGAGAATCTTATGATTCTAGAAACCAATCATTTCTTAAGCCAAAGGGGAGAGAGAGAGAGAGAGAGAGAGAGAGAGAGAGAGTCTTTCCACAATATAATAGAAGTTAGATTGTTTGTTGGTCCACATGAATATTATAATTTTAGGTTCCAAATAAAAGAGATTCAAGTTGTTCATGAAAGAAACAAAATCTAATTGAGATTGAATAGGTCTAGCAACACCCTTTTTATCTATCAATGGCATAATCAAATTGAAATCACCTCCAAGCATCACCAAATTTCCTTGCAAGGTAGTGATTCTAGGAAAAAGATCGATCCAACGCCTTCACTTCAATTGAGGGTCATTTGGGCCATAAACATTGATCATAAAGAAAGAAATATTTAAAACAAGACTCTTAACTTTGAACAATTGTCAATTACTACCAAAGTCAAATCTTAAAATTCTTGTGGAGAGGGGGGACCACAAAGTTCCCAAACTATCTAAGGCCCCAATGGCTCTAATACAATCATAGTTCCATCGAGTCCATCTTTGAAGAACTATTAAGGAGGCTTCAACTTTGCTTAACTTGGTTTCTTGCCACATAATTATATTATAGCTTTTTCGTAAGAGGTGAACTTTTAATCAAGCACCTTTTGTTAGGAAGGTTGAGGCCCCTAACATTTCAAAAAGAGAGAATCATGAGGAAGGTGAGGGGAATTCCACATAACATGTTAAACAACAAGTGAGTTGTTTGTTAATTTAGTGGTCAAACCCCCTTTGACCTCTAAATTAATGAACAACTCACCAACTATTTACTTTTAGGCAAATTACATCCCTTGCTTAGCACTTATCCAGAGCCCTTTCAAATTCTTCTATTTCTCAGATAACACTAACTCCTAAGCTTTTTTTGGCCACTAAATTAACAAAACTCACCAACTATTTACTTTAGGCAAATTCTATCCCTTGCTTAACACTTACTCATAACCCTCTCAAATTCTTCTATTTCTCAAATAACACGAACTCCTAAGCTTTTTCTGGCCACTAAATTAACAAACAACTCACCAACTATTTACTTTAGGCAAATTACATCCCTTGCTTAGCACTTACCCAAAACCCTTTCAAATTTTTCTATTTCTTAGTTAACACTAACTCCTAAACTTTTTCCTACCCTGCTTATTTTTGGGACCACAACTGGACTTAGATTTAGAGCTTTCAGATTGGAAATAGTAAGAATCTCTAGAGAGATCCCAAGGTTCATCCTCATCATCCCCTCAATCTTCTATATCTCCCCAAGGAGAATCTTCCCAGTGATCAAACACTGAGGAGATAACTTTTCTTTTCCCTGACTCCGTTGATTGACTGATATTTTTCTTTCAGAATCAAAGTTAGGTACTTAGATTTCCTAACTATTGGCTCTGAATCTTTAAAGACTTGACTTTTGAGTCTTTTGGGGAGAAGAAAAAGAAGACGTAGCTTCCACGACAAGACCTTCTTTCTTGAGCAGTCAATCCTTCCTTCCAGACGGACAGAATCCTTTGGAGATTCCAAAGCTAAACCAACCTCTGGAGAAGTTGTCACTTCCGGCCATTCCTCCTTTTGTTTTGAAAAGCTTACCTATCTTGCATTCATTTTGAGAATGGCCGACTTTTGACAGCGAAAACATCTGTGAGAATATCCTTCCAAGTCCACTTTTTTCTTCCAAATGCGTTGCTCTGTAACTCAGAAGGTCTGCCCGCTGCTCCTGCGTGCAAACTTCATCTCCCACCAACAAGAGATTCCCTGTGGAGTTTTGCTCGCTTGCCATCTAATAATGTACAAACTGAGGAATCCTCTCCTACATCATGTTCTCTATCTTGAAATGAGTTTATAGGTTTTTTGGGTTTGCAAGTATGAGGTAGTCTCATATGTTATAGGCCACCTGTAGACCCAAAATCAGGTCGTCCAACATCATAGACTATAAAAGGATCCATTTCCATTTCCAAATTTAAAAAATGTTCTAAAAGTTGTTTTATGCTGAAAAAAATTATTGAGTTGGAGGAATTATTTCATTTTATAACAAATTTATTCTTCTTGTGAGGACAAAACATTTTTATTTTTTTAATCCACAAATCTACTTAATATTACTTTAAAGACAACGTGATTAAACATCAATTGATCAAATAACCCATAACTTCATCAACTAATCCAAAAATACATTAATTACAATTTGGAACTATGATCACACATCAATACATAATTTAATATATCAAAAAAATTTGCCAAAATTTGGGTGGAAGTAGAAAAAATGTGTTGTGTCTTATTGCTCTTCGTGGACACAATTTTTTCTAATTTAAAAAAGAAATTTATCAATGAATTTACATTTTAAGAATTAAAAATTTAACAATTTTGGTTATCTTTACCACTAATTTCTCTCCTGCTGTATTTCAATGAATGTCAAATTATTGTATTTCATTTTTAAAGTGCATGAGTTATTTCTTTCTTCCCCTAACATATGTGGAAACCTCTACTATGCGATTTTCTCTATCTTGTAATTCTTGAAAGAATGTTTTTACGAAACACATGCAAAAATAAATTGGTCAAATTGGTACTTGATAAAATAATCCAAAGATCAATTAGGTGCAATTTTGATTCATAAAGGTTATGGCTTCTATACTTCATGGCATGTTTTTGGAACAATGATAGTCTCTTGAGTGTGGGAAAATGTATTGGATGCTAAGAGACATCTGAACACAAGTTTTGGCAAAAGAGAGAAGAGTAGAAACTAATTATTTTGCCCACTTTGGTAAATCACTAGTTATAGTTGGAGGAAAAAGTGAAATCATTGTGGTGATTATGAAATCACTGAGGAAAAATGTAATCATTTGGATAATCCAAAGTGGAGAATTCATCATGTTTCTTTATACACGTCCAATGATGCTCTAGTTTCTAATTTTTCTCTTCTTGTCACATTTTTTGGGCATCTTTGACTCCCAAATACAATGTAAATCTATTATATTCCTTGTGGGACATGTATGAATCATTCTTAGTTTTTGTATGTATTGTTGAGTGCTATAGTTAGAGATTAATACTATTATTTCTTATTTTTTAGACTTTGTTAAAGAGAAGATATAGGGGAAGTGAATTGAGAGTGTTGGAGAGGTTTTTTGAGCTAGTTTCAATAGGATATTTTTTTTTTGTAAGCCTAAGGGATGCAACACCTTTATATTTCTAATTTGAAGCACATAAGTGAGTATTCTCCTACCTTCTAGCTCAAGTTTTTATCCAAGGCGGGTTTCTCTAGGGTATATGTGTCTTCTTTCATGGAGTTTTTGCTCTATTTATGTTTAATTTCCTTGCACTTTAGATGCTTAGTAATTTCAATCATGTATGCTCTTTAAAAACAAGTTTTGAATATGTAAGTTGATGGATAAACAAACAAAGTTTGTCAATCAAAGTCTTGGCAACCTATTCAAATGTCTATTATGAGAGAAACCTATGTAGTGGGACTTTGTGTTGGCACAAGTGGAGTTTGTGTCCAACAACTTGGTGAATAGATTATCAGGGAAGATGCCATTACAAGTGGCATATGGGACATCCCTGTGAGGCATCAAAGATTTGTTGGGAGTGGAAGCTAAGGGAAGGCACTTAAGTGTAGAAGTTGAGGACTTTGTTTTGCACATGAACAAGATTCATGTGCAAGTCAATAAGTAGATGGAGGAGAGCAACACAAGGTACAAGTTGCATGCAAATAAGCATCGAAGAGAGAAATCTTACTCAGAGGACAAGTTTTATGGTACATCTAAGAAATGAGTGCTTCACTAGAGGAATGCATAGCAAGCTAAAGCCTAAGAAGATCAGTCCATACTATACTTTTCACAAGTTTTTTGTCAATGCTTATGAGATTGAGCTATTGGAAGGGTTGGATATCTTGTCGATATTCAATGTATCTGATTTTTATTCCTACCATGTACCTAAAGGTTTGGATGCACAACTAGTGGAAGTGCCTAACTAGAGAAAGGAAATATCAAAAAAGTAGCAAGGAAAATCACATAAATCTTGGATATGCGCTTTGGCAAGAAGACTTGGTGGAATGAGTACAAGGAATATCTTATTTACTAGAGGGATGAGGGACCTAAAGATAACTCACATAAATTTCTTAGCTTCAAAGTAAGCTGACTTGGGTGGCTAAATCAGTTATCTACTTAGTCCATATTGTGAGCACCTGACTTACAATCTTTTTATCAAGTGTGTCTAATGTAGGAGCATCCTTGGGTCGATGCAATCTTGTACCACCCAAAAATAGATGTCTTTAACTTCCCATATGCAAGCCTATTTTGTCCATGCCTTATGTTGTGATAGTTTTCTGTGCATTAATGTAACCCTACACACCATGTTTTGTTGGGTGGATTTTGGTATCTTGCATGTTTTATTTTCTATTGGTGTGTCCCCACAAATTCAAGTTCTTGTGTGATAAAGACCCATCATTGATCTTTTGTGCAACCTATTACATGCATGTACTTCATGCAGTGATCAACTAATGTCATGTGTTAGGGAGTTGGCCATTCCATCAGAATGCTTTTGTCATAGGACATGATTAAATACAGTGTGTTAGTTATGGAAGGTTAGAAACTTCCATTTCAAATTTGTTATGGAATGGCTGGATTGTTCTTTGTCAAACAACACCTAGTTGGTTGAGATACCTTCTATTTGTGCATTTATTTTAGTAACCAATTTCTATCCTACATGGTAGTGCAAGTGACATGTGCTATATATAGTGGAGCTCTATTATCTTGAACAAGTCGGCCAACTATGAGAAATAGATTGGGTTTGTGGTAGAGTTTTTAGGCCTTGATTACAATTGCATAGAGTCTCTGCATATTTCTCCAAAGGTTGGGGAGCATAGTGGGACTGGTTTTCATATATTGGTGGCCCTTTGTATTCTTTCATTTACTTTTGCAAATTCATTTGGTTTCCATTATTTTCTTCCTTATTTGCTTTCATTGGTGTGCTCTGTGTGTTTGTTTTACAATTGTTCATCTGAGCCCTAACCAGTAGCAACATGACTTAACCACCATTAGAATCTTTACTCCCTACACTAGCTTGGTCATGTTTCTTTCGCATGGTTTAGAAAGAAACTTTTGAGGCTAAACAAGATCAAATCCATTGGTGTTTTCTTTACCAAGGTCTTTTAGTAGGGGAGGGACTTTTGCACATGGGTTTCTCAAACCCACATTTCCTAGTGAGCCCTCAATCAGAGTCTCTCAAGTATTTGTTTTCATTCTACCAAAGATACCATGATGCCTAATCCTAGATCCACTCTTTTTTCATTACCTAAAGAATAGAGCCCTTCTCTTGGAAGATTGTACTTTTAGGAGATGCTAACATAATACCTACAAAAGTCAAGAAAAATTGACACATTTTTCACATTGAGGTACTCTCCCAACTATGCAAAGATAGAAACATTCCTCTTTTCAATCACAGTGCTTTTAAAGTTTCTTTTTATTTCCAACTAAATCTTTATTGATATCTGATACTATGTGCAAATCCAAGTGCAAGCAAAGAAGGTGACAATTTAAGTGGAGCACATCTAAATCCCCATCAACCACCAAGTAGCCCCGAGACCCTCACAAAATAACTTGTTAAATCAAGCTCATGGCCATAATTGTTGTAGCGACACGTATTGCTCATCTAGTTATTCTTAGTTCTCCTTTCCACCCCACAACATTCTAACAATTAAACCAGCTCCAATCCCATCAACATTGTCCCCTACAATCTTATTCTGAAAACAGTAACCAAAATAATGCTTGGTCTAACTAGATGGCAGACCTTACCTGATACCAATAACCCTACTAATAACAACTAACAACTGTGGAAAAATAATTCAGACAATCCGTCATCTTCACCCACAACCAAACTTGTTGCTCCATCTTTTTAAAAAATGATTATAAATAACTCAATACTAATCTTAAATAATTATTAGGCTGAAAGCCTTCCTTATGTGAGCATCACATGATGATTTATATAGATGAAGGACCTAGATTAAAAGGACTACCATGAAATCAATCTTGTCCATTGATTGTTTTTCAAAATGTCATAAATGATAAAAAAACAAAAAAGTTCCCTTTACCTTTATCACTTTGACAATTGAAAAATTGTTAATTTTTTATTTTATTTTTCTACAAAATGTCATAAATAATAAAAAAATAAAAAAAATTCCCTTTACCTTTATCATTTTGACAACTGATAAATTGTTAATTTTCTATTTTATTTTTCTACAAAATGTCATAAATGATAAAAAAATAAAAAAGTTCCCTTTACCTTTATCACTTTGACAATTAATAAACTATTAATTTTTTAGTATTATTGCAATGAATTTAGTTATTAAACAAATAATATTTATTTTAGTGTTAAATAAATAATATTTATTCTTACAATCTTTGCAAATATTATAACAAAATTGTAATATTTATATTAATATAATATTCATATTAATGTGATTATTTAATTTTGATTCATTGTATATATATTATTTATAAATTTGATATTTTAAATAATAATGAAATAATATAATTAATTATATATCAATAAAAGAATGTATATTAAATTATTGATTATACAAAGTAGTAGAATTGTCATGTGATAGACATTATAAAAGTTCATATATTAAATACATACTTATAAAAATAATTATGAGTCATTATCTTATTTGCATAATATTAGATATAAGTTGTAGAACATAAATCTATTGTACCCTCACATAATTATTTTTAAAATAATTATATAATTAAATTTGCATTTGTTTCTATGGCGTATTATATAAAAATCAAGATTCAATTAATTTACTACATTTACCCAACTATGTTTGTTCATCTCAATACGTAATGTAAATGTAAAAAAAAATTGATAAAATTTCAATAAGAATTTAGTGGATTAAATAACTTAAAATTAATAGATAATAAAAAAATATCTAACAAATTGTATAATTTCTTCACAAAATTTTTACTCTACCCATTGAACCTATGAGTCCAATTGCTAGTTTAATATAATAATATAACAAGACAAGACAAGAAGAACGCTAAAGAATTAGCAGTGACACCTACTTCTAGCGGGTGGTTTTATCCCGTGCTCTACTAAATTCCAAAGAAAGAAAAGCTCCCTAAAAGAAAACTCCAAAACAGTGACGATGACGTTATCATTGGGTTGACTGCCGTCCAAAATAGTAGTTGCAAGAAAAAAGCAAGACGAGCAGACGAATCTTCATAAGCGGCTCACGTGAACGCCCGTCGAAAGATAAGCGGGAGCAAATTAAAAATATTTGTCGGGAGAAAATATGCAGGTGACCACACGGGTTAGGTAAATTGCGTACCAAATATTCTCATAGGGACATAGCTTAGCTATAACCACGTTAACAGGTATATTTCTTTTTTTTAATAATTAATACTCAATTATGAGAAGAAATTAGATTTTTTTTGGATTATTGGAGGGTTTTGTCGAGTCTAAGTTGATACTTTTTTGTGTGAAAGTTATTTGAGGTATGATTTTGGCTTCATTCCTTATATTGCATCTTTAGGGGATTTGAACATTGATGGATGGTAAAATCAAGGATATACTGTTGTCCTCACCAATTGTGCTCAACTAATTGAACTACAACCCTTTGATGATAAATTATTTTTTCGTCTTAATACTTTTTTAATCATTGAACGCTTTTGACTGGAGCTATGAACCGGTGAGGCCACAACACGAGGGACCTCATCCCCTGGCATTAACATCTGGCATGAACACCTACATTAACACTGGAGGTTCAAATCTGTGAGCTCGTTGGCCCAACGAAGGCCCTCCACCTACGAGCACAACAACCCAGCGAAGGTGCAGAACTTGCAAGCACATTAGCCGAGCGAAGGTGCAAAGCCTACGAGCTCTTTGGCCCAGGGGTTTGAACCCTGGTGGCTGCCACTACAACCGAACGACTTAACCACCGAACCATGCCCTTAATGACTTTTCATCTTAATGTTTAATTACATAATAATACAGATAAAAAGTAGATGTTCAGTATTAAACACATGGTTTCTTACCAGAACATGCAACTGAAAGATTTTAAGGGATAACAAAATGTTACCAGGGACCCACAAGTCGAGGAAGTCATTATGTTAACCCTTGACTAGGGTCCTTACCACGACCTCTAGGTGACATTCCCACTTTCCCTAGAATACAAGTTTTTCTACCAAAAGTATATCTAACTAGGATTTAAAACCAAACAAAAGACAATGGTACAAGATAAATCTCCTTGGGTACAAGCAACCTATATCTCATATTACAAATTAATCATAAATTAATGATTTATGATTAATTTGTAATTTGTTAGTATCATGAGCACGGGCCTAAAGAGACGCCTCTTTGGTTAAGAGTTAAGGTTTGAGAGGTATTCATTTTGCAAAATTCACTTAAGGCACGATCTTGGCCTCATTCCTTATATTACATCTCTAGGGGATTAAACCTTTGATGGATGGTGAAATCAAGGAACATACCACTGTCATCACCAATTGTACTCTTACCAATTAAACTACAACCAACCCTTTAATAATAAATTATTTGATGAATTACAAAATATAATTCAAAATGTTAAACATAAAAAATTGTGACACAATTAAATTTAAAAACATTCTTACGTTTATTATTATTAACTATGAAAATACTATATCTTTTAAAAACAAATCATATTTAAATATGAGCCATTTCACATCATTCAAAGCTAGTGGAATTGCTCTAAACATTCCATTCTACCCTCTATTTAATCTTAGTATATATATTAACCAAATATGTGGGTATATCTTGTCCTGTAATGGTGACAATGAGGAAAGTCAATATCTAAGTCTTATTAAATTATTTAGTAAGAAGATTTTATTTTATTTTAATTTGGTTATGGTTATTTTTTAAACGGACATTTCCTAGGCCAAAAATTTTGAGGTCAAAGTCCTTGAATTTGATTAGAGGTGTGAAATTAGAATGATTTTTAGAGTCCATATTAAATCATTTATCACATATTATGGAATTAAAGAATAATATTAAAAGGGAAAAAGCTTTTCGAACATGTCTCTGTCTAAAACATATGATTGCATTGTTCACGTTGTCAAGATCACGACATGATTAAATAACTTAACAAATCCAATATTAAATCAATTAAATTTTTATGAGAATGGACTATAATATAAAATATATTTCATTCACACGCTTAGATGCGTGTAATGCTTAGAAAATAGGGTGCTCAAATTAGGAGGCTAAATATTCTAATAAATATGGAAAATCTTCATGATGATGGGTAATTCTAAATATATATGTTTATTCATATTTTATTAATATTTTAATATTATGTTAATTGTCTTAATTTAAATGATTATGTTTTTTGAAAAAAATTATATGTAAATGTATTATAGTGATAAGTTACTAGAATTTAAATATATTAAATATTATGTTTAAGTTCCCTTGAAAACAAAGATGAGATCTTCCAATTATAATTTCAAAATTCATTGACTTTGACTTAATTAATTTTATTTATGTAAGTAATAATAATGTCTCTAGAATATGTGTGTTAAATAGGTCACTACTTTTATTCAGATATAGGCTACTATATTATTAGAATTATATGTGATGCCATGAAAACTTTTTAAATGTTGTGGTTTAAAGTATAAGAAGGAAAGAGATGTAAATTGAAATTTATGTTAAGAGGTTGAAAGGCTTGTTGAATTGGAATAATAAGATCTGTTGTAATCTTTCGAGCCGAGTTCGAATCATGAAACATTAAAATTTAAAAAATAAAATTACACCAAAGAGCTATGAAAATATATCAAACCACCTAATGAATATTAGAAGATGTCAAACCCAAACATTTTTCAAAAAATATATTATGAGAAAAATTACATTCACATATAAATTGCGTACCAAAAATTACCTTGAATAAAACCTATTCTAAATGCATGAGCATGTATACATTTAAATTATAGAGGTGAAAGGTGTATCACTCACTTTTTTCTATTCATTTTTTAGTCCTTTTGATTGGTTATCTTTAGTATAGTAGTTTAGTGTTCAAATGGTATATTTTTGTGTAAGAGTTGATACTTCGCTTATACCTAATTAGAATTTAAGTCCTTATTCTTTAGTGATCTAAACCAAACCCTCAAATCTATTACTTTTAGTCTTGATTAAAACCATGGGTGCAATTCTTACCCTGGTTTAAAATTGCACATGCAACCTTAACCCTTAATTTCCTAGATCGAATTTAATTATGTGCCCAAGCCAACTTGCCTCTAATTAATCATTATGTCCCAACTCAAATGTGAAATATTCAAAATTTATATGTTAAAGTGTTGTATAAGAAAACAAAATCCTTGTTCTTTTTAAATCATCAGATAACATCATCATTCAATCAATAAAACATTGACAAAAATCATTGCATCATCTGTAATCATAAAAACACAAACATAGACATTTACATTCTGTTCAATATATCTTTGAACTCAAGGTGCGAAGTTAGATGACTTCTCTTCACTATTTTAGAGTGCTAAATTATTATGGTCTATGATGAGCATATCTTTATACATATTTATTTATGTTTGTATGTTGATTCACCCTTCATTTCATGTTTTTTTACCTTATTTACACGTCATGCTTATTCGTACTTTATTACATTTTGTGTCACTAACCATTCACCGCCATTTTACCTTTTTGACCTGACTTGACCGTATTTTTATCTTTTTGCTTACGTTCTTAGTGCCCACTTTCCAAGTGGGTTTGGGGATCCTTTTTATTTTTATATGACAGGAAAGAACCACTCCTAACGGTTTCCATTGACGTTTTCCCAAGTGCTAGTATACCTAAGGTGATGCTTGATCTGCACATGGAGAGATTGTGCCCTCCATGGAGGAGACCTATAATTATTAGCCAAATCATCACTATTATTGGTAATTATTTGTCGCATATGGGTCCCACAAGTTAATTACAAATTATTAGTAGATATGATTTTTCTATAGTCCATGAAGATGATTGAGAATGTTCTTAAATTTAACTGAATAAGTTTTTTATATCAGTGTTTCAGTCACACTCTATAATTTATTATCGAAATAAGAATTAGATTGTAGAATGTGCTCCAACATGTTAATGCAGAAAGAAACACTCTAAATTACAAACTACTATTTAAAAACCATTCATCACACTTTTACTAGATGACCTAACTCGCATTAAAGGGATTACAATAAGAAAGAAAAACACTCACATATCATTAAGAAAAAAGAAGATTATTCCTATTCCTTTATGTAAATCATATTTTTACAATAGGAGAACAAATATCAACATTTTCATTCATTACCCTTTGATTTCATAAATCCATATTCATTATTTAATTGGTTGTAAAATATTTTTAACATTTATATTTAATAAAAGGGGTTTAAATATGAAATTGACGTTTAATTTAGAAAATTTGTTTAATTGTAAGCTTCATCAAGTTTAAAAAAAATATTATAATATTCACCTTTATAAAATTGGCCATCTTAAATGTTGATGTGATGATATGAATTATTAATATAAATACTAAAATTGTTGGTTCTAGATGATGAAATATTTTGCTTAAATTTATTAGAAGTAAATAGAACATCTCAATTTTTGTATTATCTATAGCCTCTAACATTTTCAAGGAAGTGTAACATAGAAAAGAGAGACTAGCCCAATAGATCAAACTAGGTCAAACCCTCTTCTACAAAACATTCAGGGCACAAATCGAGCTTGGCTTCTACCTTAGAAGGAGAGCCAAATTACAAGGATTTTGCCCTTTTGTTGTATTTAGAAGGAATTAACCAAAATCAATCAATCAAGCAAGGATGAAGGCATGAAACCCTAGTTGATGAAGATCAGAATAAAATAGACTATCAGTCCCTGAAACCCAACAACCAAATGGACAACAGAGATCAACAGATAATTCAAAAACTTTTCTCGGAGCTCAGAATGCCCAAGACAAGGGCGCTTGGATGCCCTGGTCCCAAATTAGGGTTTCCAAAAACTACAAACTCCATCAAGTCTGTATCAACAAGCTTAGTCTTCTTCCCAGATGTCACCTTTTGAAACCTATCTGTCTGACTTGCACACACAAAAAGAGGGAAAAGGTTGGATGCTATTTAGGAGCTTGCCTCAGTCAAGCCCTGTGAATAGTCTTTCCACCTCCACAATAGTAAAGATGATGGATAAAGAGTGCATGCCCTAGGAGGGCAAAAGCAAATCTGAAGTAGAATGGAATGCTAACACAAAGCATGAAGGAAATAAGTCACCACGAGCATGGAAACCCTTGTATGCTTGTAGATGGCGTCACAACATGACTCAAGAAGTTGATGCAGCCTCCAAGATCTTCACAAGACCTGCAATATGTTAGTGCCGCAACAATGATCCATAAGAGAGAGTTATAGAGAGAGTGCAAGAGTGCTAAGATTTCTCTAGAGAGAGTTAGATGTTTAATTAAATAGAATAACTTATTTTTATATGCATTCTCGTCGAATTCCAGAGAGTTAAACCACATAAGGCCGACATTAGGAATGTTTTAAAGGGCCTAAGCCGACAAGACCGCTTTTTAGGGCAGGACTAAAGGAGGGCCCAAGGCGCTTGGGTGCCTTGGTCCTTTAGCTAGACACCTCCTAAAAAAGGGAACTTAAAGCATGCTTAGCCCTATCTTATGATTCTTTTCTGGGTTTTATGCATCGGGATCAAGTATTACACACTTAATGCTCAAAACGGGGTTAAAACATATCCTAATAAACAAGTGTAAATATTTGAGGCCCATCTAGGAGATAAACTAAGGGTAAAATAATGGTGTACATATTTTAAGATGCTACATTTAGCCCCCACTTTAGTGTGGGTACGAACTTACGTTCGAACTCATACTAAATGATGGAGAAGACATAATTCAAACACAACAAACATAGAGACCAAAGAATGACACTAAAATTCAAGGGTGATCAATCCCCCAAGTTTAGGATTCTAAGAGCCTATGATGATTGGCATACACATAAGATAGATAACATACATGAATTCACATATATGAAACATTTAGAAGACATGAGATAAGACAAGGCATACACTTGAGGAATCACAATGCATACACACAATAAACAAAGTATAGACGAATCATACACATATAAGGCACAAAGTATACATAGAATACACATGAAGCACAGAGAATTTATACGAACAAAATGCACAAGACCTTGAGTCAACATGACAAAAGAGACCTTGGTCTAAAAGGTGTCTCAATCACCATGCATCATTCCCGAAGATTCAATAAAGAAGAATGCTAAGGGGTTAGTTAGAAATAAGAAGCATAAGAGAAGTATAAACACATCATACACATAATCCATCTCAAAAGGAAATTGCTTCCACTCAAGGGAATACACAAAGCTACCTCATGCAAGAGGAATCACATGAATCCTTACAGAATAAGAAGGCGACGTGACCTTACTACCAAACTCAAGTTGGTGGTGCAACCCTTCTCCCAAACATGCAAGGAGCTTCAACTTAGGAAAACAAGATAGACTCAAGATCTTGCTTCCAAATTTTTGTTGGAAATATAAGTGTTAGAGACACTGCTAGTTTCCTATCCAAGTAAGGTGTGTTGTCATTGATGGCAACAATGTTCAAAGGTTAGTGGTATGCTCAAAGTTCAAAGGTTGTCTTGCTCTAGAAGAAGACTTAGTGAAGAATTGACTAAGTATCAGATTGTCTCTTTGATGCACAGTGTTATAGTGTTTCAGTCCGCATTTTCTATAGATTGAAGATCTTGTTGTGTGGTTCTAGTATGATGTTAAGGACTATGAGGAGCATCTAAATCCAAAAGTTTAGCTTCTCATGTGCTCCGAAAAGTTGGTTTCTAGTTGAAGAAGTCTGGCCTAACAGGGTGAAGCCTGAACTAGTGCAAAGTACTTGTTTGTTTTGGTCCTCATTTCTCCACAGTGAAATATCTTGCTTTGTGAACTTGAGGATATGTTTGTAGATGTCTAAAGGGTGTTTGATCCAAGTTTGAGGTTGTTTGGTGTTCCAGAAGTTGAGTTGTGAATTGACAGTTAGTGTATGCATGTGTTTCTCTTGTGATGGAGCCGACCTGAAGATGTTTGCTTTGTGTGGAGCTTTCCAAAGGATCCAGCGTAATATTGAGAGGTTCTATAGGTCTTGCTGACCTAGGAAAAAAATGTTTCATATGTTTATTCCCTCTACAATAGATATTGTGGCCGACCTAATGCTTTGCTACATGCTACACTCAAGTAGGCTAGCCTATCTGGTGTTGTAAGTTAAGTGGTTCTAAAGAAAATGATGTGTTGAGTTAAGTGAGATCTATTTTAGGTCCACCCTTACCTATTTTCTAGTTTGAATTTTGGCGAGGAGTTTGTGGTTAAGTTCGAGGCATGATTTTGAGATGACCTAGTTGGTGTTGAAGATGAAGTAGATATATAAGTGAAGATTTGGCTTTGATGTCATTGATCTTAGGTGTGAAAATAAAATGACATGTTGTGTGATGTGATGCGAATGGGTGAATTTGGAAAGAACAGAGCAAATTGTGTAATTGCAAAGTAGAGCAGAACTATGTTTTAGAACAGTAACAGAGAACTGTAACTCATGCACATGTGTAGATGCAATTATAGCAGTTCATCTTTAGCAGTGAGACATTTCTTTTCTCTCCTTCTTTCTTAGTGGGCAATGAGTCCACTTGGACAGTGAGTCCTTGGGTAGTGAGCCCTTGAGTGGTCAACCCTCTAGGTAGTGGGCCCTGTTGTAGTGAGTATTCTTTCTTTTGGGCAATGAGCCTTTTGTAATCTAGTATTGATATTATAATATATATTGTGAGCTAACACTCACCATGGTTTTTCCCTTTTTTGGGGTTTCCACATAAAAATCCTAGTGTTCATGTGTTATGGTTGATTGCTTTATGTTTTCGTGCATAACTTACTTCATTACAGTTGAATATGCTAAATGGTTTGAGATGTTTTTATATCTAAATGGTTTTATAGAATATTGATTCACCCCCCCTCTTAGTATTCTAGGTGTTCAATAATTGGTATCAGAGCCCAGTCCTTTGGAAGAAGCCTAACCGCTCAAGGAAGATCTTGGAGGTTGAACACATGGCATCTAGAAATTTTCCTACTCTAGATGAGATTCCTACTATTGAATTTTCAGAAGATGAATGTATGTCTGCAAATAGCAAAGAACTCAAGATTGCTCTTGAAGACTTAGAGAGGATTGAGGAAGAAATCATAGATTCGAAGGAGAATGTCAAAGAAGCAAAAACATGTATTAGAAATTTGAGAGAGCAAGTCAAGAAGCTTAAACAAAGGCATAAGGAGGACAGTGAAAAATTGAGGTTAGCAAATGAATCCATGATTGATCTAAAAGTAAAAGTTGAGGAAAAAGAAAGAATTGAGGAATGTCTTAAAGATAAAAATGAAAACTGTACAAAGCTTGAACAAGAAGTTGTGAAACTAAAATCAAATCTGGGAAAGGCAAAGAATTATGAAGAAAATTTCAAGATTAATTATGCAAAGCTTAATGAGATGATTGCAAATCAGAAAGATTCCAATGATAAAGAAGGCTTAGGGTTTGAAAAGGGTGAAATTTCAAAACCAAATTAAACTTCAAATGCTGAAGACAAGATGAACAATGGAAAGCAGAACTGGAATCAAAAGAAAAGAGCCAGAAGACCATCGATCAGACAACCTAATGCTCAAAGGTACCCATCTTTCAATGGCTATTGTTTCTCTTGCAATAAATTTGGACAAAAGGCTACACAATGTAGGAGTAGAATAAATCAAAATATTCCATCTTTTTCTAGTCAATGTTTCATATGCAAGAAAGTTGGTCATATAGCTAATGAGTGCAAAAGTCAAAGGATGAATGGTTATGACAATAGGAGAATGACTCAATATTTCAATGGCTGCTACTTTACATGTAATAGATTTGGGCATAAATCTTATCAATGTAGATCTAGAATGAATGAAAGATATAATGGTCAGATGAATGTTGTGTGTTATAATTGCAATAAGTCTAGACACTTTGCAAAGGTTTGCAGAACTAAAAGAATGAAGAAGGATGTACCGACAGAAAAGAACAATCCAATACAAAAGGTTGATCCGGTAGAAACCAAGAAGGAGATTAGAAAGATCTGGGTTAAGAAAGATGTAACTAATGACAAGAATGTGTCTTTACCACCTTCTGGTGCAGATATTTCCTCCGAAAACTAATCAGAGAGCTTTGGCTCAGCGGGAGAATCAATGAAAACCCTTCCTCCCTCTACCAAATGAGTAGTGTTGAGGCCAGCATGTGGATATGTGTTGAAGAATGATGTACTTGATCTTTTGAAGAAAACTCTGGAAAAAAATAGTCTAATGCAGAAGATTACAGAGCAATTAGGTGTGACTGTAAGTTACAAAATAGGGTTAAACAACTTTTTGAAGGAAGAGCATTTATTGCAAGTTAGGTTTTTGATCAAAAGGAGTTATAAGCAAATTTGGTTGATGGGAATTCCTATTGCAATCAAAATTTTATGTGAAGAAGGAGATCCAGAGCAGATCAAGCGAAGAAGAGTCCATTGCTTTTGACATTTCTCAAGCAGAAACCCTAACTGGAAGCGTGTTTCAAGGTATTTACAGTTGTTCACCCTTGTTCTAAGTTTTTGAGCAGTAAAAATGTTTAAGTCACAAGTAATAGATGTGTTGGAAAGGCTTCGACCTAAATTCAAGAAGCATCCACTGAAATCCATGGAAATAGATCCAGATGGTGCATTTTCTAACGTGCCCTATAGTGTTCTACATAATGAGGATATTAGGGCTTACATACATGTGAACATGGATGAATTTAATCATGTCAAACTAGGACAGGTATGGTTTAATGAGCTAACAGATGATAACTATGGGCTAAAGATTGAATTCAGTGTTCTTGCCAAGAAGAAACTAGATGTTTGGAATAGGTTCCTTGTGTTGTGCTATGAGAATGCCTGGATTAGATATGTACTGAGCCAAATTCATGATAAGTTTATGTGGCTGGATACTCCACATATAATTAGCAAGGAAGCCATTGAGGCTGTGACTAGTTTGCCCTCCTTCGAAATAATGCCAGCATTGAAATCAATAAAGAATGATATGGTTATGAAGTTAATAGGTACTAAGTTTTATAAAAGAGCCTTGAATGTCAATGATATAGCAGATTTGATAGTAAAAAATGCTTCAATGATGATTGGATACAAGATATATTTCACAAACAAAGAGAACTCAGTGTTCGCAACCAGTATCTATACTGCTTACCAAATGATAAAAGAGAATGTGGACTATGATTTGTGTGAGCTCCTCCAGTAGCAACTGTTAGAGAACTTGAAGAAGACAAAAGAATCTAAATATCCTTTCAAGTTTGGTACTTTGATTATTT
The DNA here is from genome assembly GCA_027924645.1 of Cunninghamia lanceolata. Taxonomy (NCBI): domain Eukaryota; kingdom Viridiplantae; phylum Streptophyta; class Pinopsida; order Cupressales; family Cupressaceae; genus Cunninghamia; species Cunninghamia lanceolata. The sequence goes on from BSBN01000655.1 coordinate 14,570,734, forward strand.
ATTTGTTGTTTACTTCTTGAAAGAGATGCCTAGTGTACAAAATGTTGTTTGGTTAAGAGATGTTCATGTGGTTGTTCAAGTTAGAGATCACTTACAGAGGATTGGGAGTAATGATGCACAAAATGCAGCCCTATGGGGCTATTTCAAAGTGTTTCAGGAGAAGATGCAAGCTAGGGTCAGGATCCCTAGGAGTGTGGTTGAAAATTATGAAAATGATATTGTCTTCATAGTGACCAAGGATGAATGCTTAATGGAAGCTGTGGAACCAAGGACTTTCTGGATCCTAGAAATGGGATATGAGGTTTCAGAAGACACTCTGATAGGCTTGGCTGAATTAATGCTTAGCAAACCTTGGGATAAAACATAAGAGAGCTTTGGGAGTTTCAAGGAAAAGTCGATGAAAATTCATATGGAGCAAACAAAGCCACAATCACAAAAGAAAGTCCAAAAGATTGTTGAAGAATTTGCTAAGATGGCTAGAATTTCAAAAGAGTGGCTACATCAAGCAAAGGCCATAAGGAAAGTAGCTGAGGAAGTTAGAGTTAAAGAGGAACAAAGGGAGAAAGTAGAAGGAAATTTTGAAAAGGAACCAACACCAAGCTCAAGAAAGTCTGGTAGGACTTCATCCTCCCCTGTTGAGGCTTCTAAGGCCTTCGAAGACACTACTACAACTACTGCAAAGAAGAAGACTGATGATACTAGTGCCTCCCTACCAACAAAGAAGAGAAGAGTCAGAAAAAGTTGTTGGAAGAATGTATGTCAGCCATGGAGTGAATATGGAAGAAGAGGAAGAACAAGAACAAGAAGGTGAAAAGTTGATCCAGAAAAGAAAGAAGCCTCCTCCTGTGGTAAAAAATGAACCAATTTCAGAAGAGGAAGATATCTTTGAAAAGGAAAAAAAACTTTTATCCTCAAGAAAAGAGAACACTTCCGGAGAAGAAGGAGAACCCTCTGGTAAGGAAAATGGTAAAGGAAAGAAGAAAAAGAAAGATAATAAGACCAATACTTCCATGTCTCTTGAAGCTACCCTCAATGCTATTATGGAGCATGGAAATTTGAATCAAGTTGCATATTTTTATGATGATAGCACTGATGAAGACAAGGTAACAATAGAAGTTGCAGTAATAAGGTATTTAGATATGTTTAATAAATCCTTGATTGAAGTAGTAGATGAGTTACTGGATAGCCTAGCTAGCCTTCTGACTACCAAAAGAGATGAATCTATGGCTAACGATGTAGAATTGAGAGAAAATGTTTTGATGAAGTTCTATCCAAGCCTCTCCAGACAAGCGAAAGCTAAAGCCACTCAAAGGCTAAATCAATAATTTAGGACAAAGAGGAGAACCAATACTTTGATGGCTGGTAACAAAGATGAAATGGAAAAATTGAAAAAGGAGACAGAAGAGATTACTTTAAATGTGCTCAATGAGTTTCAGTTTCCAATTGTCACTAGCACTGATGAAAATGAACAGATTCCTAATGTTCACACATCAAGTGCAACTCTAGATGCTGGTGGTGATCAAAGTGTGCCATCTCGACCACCCAGTATAGTCTTAGAGGATCAAAGTGTGATTCCTCCTCTAGAGATCCCAGAAAATATTGAAGAGATTAGAGAGTTTGCTGTGGAGAAGAGTGCAAAGGAAGGGGACAAGCAGAATGAAGACATTTCAATGCAAGTAAAGGACCCCTCTATCCCAGAGACCAATACTGAACCAAGCAAGCACCTACAAATGAAGATCCTCCAGAAGCCCCTACCATAAATGTGTCCATTGGAGAAGAGAGGAGAGACACTGTTGGTGAAAGCTCAGTAGCTTCACCTCTGGATTCAATATGAGAATTTTTTATTAAGTAGAGAGAGCTACAATCCTTGTCAGCGTCTAATTTGTTGCCTTCCACTGATCATCAATTGAACTTGGAAAGCATGTCTCCCTTGCAGAAGTTGAAGTTGGGAACAATGTTCCAAGCCACAACTCAGGAAGAGATTCTAAAATCTCACATTGAAGACAATAAGTTGATTGAGGAAGTTGTGATAGTTCTTGAGAAGATTTTTCTAGATGTGGAGAGAGATACCTCTTTGAATCGAACCCTGCAGATGAAAAAGCTAATAGAATTTGTAAATAATAAGATTGAGTCTTTTGAGATTGAGGTAGAAAAGAAAGTAAGAGAAGAGATAGACAAAAAAAGGTTAGTAGAACTGAATAAGAAGTGCTCTGAAGCATGAATTTTGTTAGATAATAGCATTGAGTATGTGAAGACAACAATTAATGATGCAAATGCTTTATATCAATTTTGTTTAACTTGACCCATGATTACAAAGGATATAAAGAATAAAATAGAGAATCTTGAGAATCAACTTCTAAGACTTTCCAACACTTAAGACCCTTGGAAAGATTTGAGTGGAGATCTAAGAGCTGATATAGTAAAGGCTCATGTAGGTTTAAAGCAATTACAAAATAAAAAGGAGTCTATAAAAGATCAGACAAGCTAGCTAAGAGAAATTGTGAGCTACAAGATAGCTACCATGATGGGTCTAATTAATGAAGCTGATGAAGTCAGGAAAATGATAGATGCTCTTGATACGGTAAGCAAGGCAAAAGATCTATTATCCTAGATTAATGGGCATGTACAATTTTTGAAGTATGCTAAGGCCAGATGGGATTTAGATGTAGTTCAGCTAAAGATTATCCACAAAGACATCTTGCCTAAAGATTAGTAAGTTTTGATTTTTCATGTACATATGTGGAAGGTTATAAGATAAGTTCTTGAAATTTTGGTGTTTATAGAATTCAGTCACTTAGGGGGAGAAATTTTTCAATTTGTATATACTCTCTAGACAAAAGGAGATCCAGTAAGCAATGCATATCGTTTTCCATTGATGTCAAAGGGGGAGAGTAGTAGAAGTGAAAAAGTTGTTCTTGTGGGAGAGTTGTAGATGTGGAAAATGTTTACCTCAGGAGGAGAAATGAGAACACTCGAACAGGGGGAGAACACTCAATATTTTGGTCTTGATGGTTTTCACATCATGTGTTGCCATCAATGCTAAAGGGGGAGATTGTTGGAAATATAAGTGTTAGAGACACTGCTGGTTTGCTATTCAAGTAAGGTGTGTTGTCATTGATGGCAAAAATGTTCAAAGGTCAGTGGTATGCTCAAAGTTCAAAGGTTGTCTTGCTTCGGAAGAAGAAGACTTAGTGAAGAATTGACTAAGTATTAGGTTGTCTCTTTGGTGCACAGTGTTACAATGTTTTAGTCCACATTTTCTACAAATTGAAGATCTTGTTGTGTGGTTCTAGTATGTTGTGAAGGACTATGAGGAGCATCTAAATCTATAATTTTAGCTTCTCATGTACTCTGAAAAGTTGGTTTCTAGTTGAAGAAGTCCGGCCTGACAGGGTGAAGCCTAAACCAGTGCGGAGTACTTGTTTATTTTGGTCTACATTTCTCTGTAGTGAAATATCTTGCTTTGCAGACTTGAGGATATGTTTGTAGATGTTTGAAGAGTGTTTGTTCCAAGTTTGAGGTTGTTTGGTGTTCCGGAAGTTGAGTTGTGATTTGACAGTTAGTGTATGTATGTGTTTCTCTTGTGATGGAGCCGACCTGATGATGTTTGCTTTGTGCGGAGCTTTCCAAAGGATCAAGAGTAATCTTGAGAGGTTCTATAAGTCTTTCTGACCTAGGAAAACATGTTTCATATGTTTGTTCCCTCCGCATTGGATATTGTGGCCGACCTAATGCTATGCTAAACACTACACTCAAGTAGGCCAACCTATCTGGTGTTGTAAGTTAAGTGGTTCTAAAGGAAATGATGTGTTGAGTTAAGTGAGATCTATTTTAGGTCCACCTTGACCTATTTTCCAGTTTGAATTTTTGCAAGGAGTTTATGGTTAAGTTCGAAGCATGATTTTGAGATGACCTAGTTGGTGTTGAAGATGAAGCAGATATATAAGTGAAGATTTGGCTTTGATGTCATTGATCTTAGGTGTGCGAATAAAATGACATGTTGTGTGATGTGATGCGAATGGGTGAATTGGGAAAGAATAGAATAGATTATGTAATTGTAGAGTAGAGCAGAACTGTGTTTCAAGACAGTAACAGAGAATTTTGTTTGTGCTTCATTGGAACTGTAACTCATACATGTGTAGATGCAATTATAGCAGTTCATCTTTAGCAGTGAGCCATTTCTTTTCTCTCCTTCTTTCTCAGTGGGAAGTGAGTCCACTTGGACAGTGAGTCCTTGGGTAGTGAGCCCTTTGGGTGGTTAACCCTTTGGGTTGTGAGCTCTATTGCAGTGCGCATTCTTTCTTTTGGGCAGTGATCCTTTTGTAATCTTGTATGATATTATAATATATACTATGAGCTAACACTCAACATGGTTTTTCCCTTTTTGGGTTTTCCACGTAAAAATCTTGGTGTTCATGTGTTATGGTTGATTGCTTTATGTTTTCATGCATAACTTACTTCATTACAGTTGAATATGCTAAATGGTTTGAGATGTTTTATATCTGAATGGTTTTATAGAATACTGATTCACCCCCCCTCTTAGTATTCTGGGTGCTTAATAGTTTTATCCCAGAAGAACAAGATAGACTCAAGATCTTGTTTCCAAGATTTAACCTAGGAGAACAAGATGACTCAAGATCTTGTTTCTAACCTTTTTGTAATCCTTTCCAAGAGAGTGGAGTAACAAAGATAATCAACAAATGTTTGATAGTGAGAAGAGAGTAAGGCTTATAGCTTGATATATTCCCCCACCTTAAAGTGATTGCTAACTCCATCAGGGAGCAATTGTCTTTAAGGTAGAGTGAGAAAGAAACATAAGACAATCACGAGAGCTTTCTAAAAGCACATGCCCAAATGACTTGTGTTCTCCAATGCTACATCGCAACAAGGGGTTGCCCCCAAGAAGAGTAAACCAAGGTGATGCTTACAGACATGATACACAATGGCTTGGGTAGTCATGGTATGACACCGAGTATTGCTACAAGGTGCCACATAGAATGAAGAAGGACAAGGTGCTCTAGGGACTACATCAAGCATGGTGAGAAGTGCTAGAGAAAAACCTTGTTTGAGGTTTTTGAATTTTGTCACCCAAGACTTGGCATTCGTTAGTGGAATGGCCAAGTGCTCGATGATATGCACAATAAAGTGTTGAATGATTATTTTGTTGAATCTTTTTGTTTTTAGAGGAGGAAGAGTGATTAAGTAGTCTTTGAGTAGACTCAACAACATACACTCTTGCTGAGATAAAAGAGAAGATATAGGGGGAGTAGGAAGTAAACCTTTTTGTTGTAAACATGGTAGAGAGAACGCAAGAGAAGGTCAAAAACCCAAACCTGCTTTAGACAAGTGTGGGTTTGGTTCCATAGGCTCCTTAATTCCTTGTTCTTTACATCCTAACCCATTTCCATTGTATCCTTGTTTAGAAAGAATTTTGAATCCACGCCCATAACGCTTATCTATGACCGAAGGATGAAGAGAGGTCATATGACTAGTTTTGTTGGCTTTAGAGGTATGATTATATGTTGAAGAAGAAGGATCATTATTTTTATCATGGTGAGGAGGGTCTGTCTTTGTTTCAAGCATCCCATGGGGATTGAAATCTAAAGAGGCCACTTCATTACCAAGACATGTATTAGAATTAGATGGTACTTTATCGCAAATGGTCACCATTGTTGTAGGAGAAGGTGGATCTTCATCTATTTTAAAGGTTTCATCATTGTTAACTTTAAGCTTAATCTTTGTAGGAGTATGAGATTGTATTGAGGAAATTGTACTCAGCTTCGAGGTCTTAGGGTGTGAGGGTGGGGTTTTATATTCACCCACAAAGGAGGGTGTAAAATCTAATGAACCCCAATCATCACCGAAAAATGCATTTGAAGGATCAACACTATCCTGACCAAATCTGTTGTTAGCAGTGGAGGGTAGTGTTGAAGAAGTTATGAAACTACTCGAAGGAGTTTGATGTCTCGCTCTTATTTCAAGCAACTATCTGAGGTCACATCAACTTCAATGGTATGTACTTTGTTTTCAAAGATGAATTTCACTAAACGATGAAGGGTAGATAGAACTTCCCCCATGGAATGAATCCACAGTCTACCAAGAAGAAGATTGTATGAAAGAGAATTAGGCATGACATGGATAAGGGTAGGCACTGTTTTAGGTCCAGCCTTAATATCTAAGGTTATGGTACCTAATGATTGTCTACCAACATTATCAAAGCCATGAAGTTTGAGATTATCTGGTTTAATTAAAGATGTATCAACATCGAGCTTATGTAATAAATCTATTCCGCAAACATTAAGACCTAATCTACCATTAGTCATAGTGTGTCTTATCCTCTTTCTATTGATAATGAAATATATCAAAAGAAGCTCATTCTGGTTTTGAACTTCTATGGAAGGTAACTCATGTTGTTGAAATGATATATCAGATGTTGTCGCCTGCATACAATCTATCAAAGATGCTATATCATTCAGATGAATAACAAGTGGAACACTCACCTTTTGTAGAGCCTCGTGGAGCATTTCATGGTATGTAGGCAATGTTTGTATTAAATCCCATAGAGAGATCTTAGCTAGAGTAGCATGGAGCTGCTCGACAAGATCATATTCTTTACTAGTAGGAAGATGAGGTGCTTGAAGAAGAATAGGTTGAGAAGATGGAAGAGAGATGGGCACACTTGGTGCTTGCTTACTTTTATTGTAGGTGTTGTATGTGTGAGCGATCATGTGATTCTGCGACACATCTTGAACACCTTGAGTAATTTGTTTTGCATAATTGATAATGTAACCTAGGGATTGAGGTGGTGTTGGATCACCTTGGACCGTAATCACCGGTTTGAAGCAAGGGGGTGTATTAGACGCCTCATGCAGAATAATTTTAGGAACATTAGTACACTTATTCACTATCCCCATAGCAAGCGGAATAAGTCTATTAATGATGATTGAATTGACATTGTTTTCCTTTTGCTTAAGCTCAACATCCATCCCCAAGGGATTTAATGTGAGAGATCTCTCTTCATCCAGTAATGCTTCATCTTTTGAAGGGAGAGCATTGGAATAAGGGGAGGGTAAAGTGTTGTTAAGAGAATTGTTGATGATTGTATCTTTGGTGATGTCCAAGGGTCTTGAACATGCAACCAAAGGAGAATTGTCCATGGTTTTAGCATCTTTAGTGATGTCTAAGATACTTGGACATTCAACTAAAGGAGGAAGATCACGGGACTTCACTTCCTTAGTGATATCCAAGGTGCTTGAACATTCAACTAAAGGAGGGATATCAATAGGATGACTCATAGAATCATCATCATCATGTGCCTTAGAGGATAGATCCAAGGCATTATCATGATTTGTAGTAGTAGAATAAGATTTATCATTGTAAGGGTAAAATGGTGATCAATCAAATGAATTAAACAAGACCCAAACATCAACAGAATAGAGAAACAAGAAGGATTCAATAAATGACGCAATGAACAAACACAGTGCAAACTTCTCCCGTTTCGAAACTTCTGTTGTCCGCCTATCACAATCATCCTTTTGCAGATGAAGTGAGCCCTCAGAGAGTGCAATCTTTTTAGCTATTTGTAGGAAGTCGACGGTGAATGGCTATGGTGATATGCAATGAAGATGAGCTCCAATGCAAGTATGTGATCTCAAGATTGTAGATGGTAAAAGGGTGCCAAAGGCGTGCTGGTGATATTTCTGCAGAGTAACGATGTCAAAAGCCTGGATGATTAGAATGGAAGGATGAAGCTTCATTTATAGACTCAGAAGAATGAGAATCAACGGTTGAGAGAAGATATGAAGATCAATGGCTGAGGATGGTTGAGGAATGTGCAACCAGTAGAAATGTGACAAGTGTCCCAACTCCATCATGAAAGAGGGGATGTGACAAAATTGATTGGAGAGTTAACTCCATTGACTAAACAGTTAATAGACTTGATTGATCAGTTAGAAGAGTGGATTGTGGAACTGACTGAATTGATTGATCAGTGAACTCGGTTGATTGAGGAGTTAACAGAATAGATTGACCAGTGAACTCAAACGACTAATTAGTTAACAGATTTGATTGATTAGTTAACTAACTTCTAATTTGAGAAGAAATAGGCCATGTGGGTGAGAGAAAAATAGGTAATTAAATATTAAATATATTTAATTACATGTGCAACCTGATGAGGTGGACAAGGTGAGGTGGAAAGGTGAGGTGTATTTTTGGAATTTAGAACTTAGGATAGAGGAATTTGGATTAATTAAATAATTTATGATTATTTAATTATGTAGGATATTAGAAGAATTTTAATTAAATAAACTGAATTTATTTAATTATGGAACAATGAATCGATTAAATAAATTTAGAATATTTATTTAATTGATAGAAGAATGGAATAAATATTTAGAATATTTATTTAGGATGATTTGTGTCATTTTTAGACATATACATTTTGCCCCTCTTTGATGCAATGCTGTTTACAGCGTTGCTTCAAAGAAGTCAATAGTCTGATAGTGATACATGCCCCAGTTTGCCCCTAGTACAAGTTTAACGATAGGATGCCCCCTCGGGAGATTGGACGAGAAGAAGGCAGAAGGCGTGAGATGGACAATCTCATGATGAAGAAGGTTAAGTTTGAAGAAAATGGGTGAAGAAAGAGCCTAATGATACGCGATGCAAGAGAAAATGATAACACACACAAGCAAGTGAGCAAGTATGCACAAATGATTCAAGAACAAACAAGGTATTGCCCCTGTCAAGCTATAAACCAACTGGTGAATTGATAATGATATACGACAGTGTTGTCATGGCGGGGAACGATGTATCCCTAGACCAACACGGCAGGCGTGTTGTCATGGCGGGGAATGATAGATCCCTAGAGAAACATGAAGGATAGTGTCTGGTTTCAGGAAATGAAGCATGTCGTGTAAGATGCGTGTATTGGTCTGATTTTGACAATGCAACATCCTGTATAAGACAATTGATTGATTAACTGATCAAGTTGGTTTACGACCAGACAAGGATCAAGGCCACTGATTGTGATTGGATCATTTGTGCAAGATTGACTTGACTTGATTGGTATGGATTAAGGATGGACTTTGCATTTGGATCATTGCTCAGACTAACTGGACAAGGATGAAAGATATGATGATAGATAGAAATTTGATTGATAGAAGAAAGACTCGATAGAAGGACTCACAAGCTTTTATTTGTATTGATACTCTGCATTGTTGGATCTTTATTGCATGGGGTATGGTATGGATGTATAAATGGATATAAGATGGATGCTTTGCTATTGGAGTGCTTTATTTCATCATTGGGAAATTTATTTTTGGTACATTTTATGAAATGTTGTAAGTGAATACAAACATCGAGGTATAATTGAACCGAGATGACCTGAGTACCGCTTACATGGATTTTGATTTAGCAAGTTAATACAAGCATCTAGTCAAAATTGAATCTAGATGACCTGAGTACTTCTTGCGTTTCACCAAACAAGGATTGCCCCTGTTCATGTTATACCTTTGATGTCCTTGATGATCTTTTGCCGATCATGTCCTTAGACAAGGCTTCACATTACTAAAGTTTAATCCACAAATAGCAAACAAAGAAAGTAATCATGCCCCCATCATAGCATCTCTAGCTTTTGGCATCCTTGAGTAGATAGGAAGGTATGATAGCAAAAATCAGGACTCAAACTGTTAACCATGTTTCTGATCTACAAAGCATAATTGCATTGATATGTGTTTAGTTCTTGCCTTAATTTGCATAAAATCATTTAGAAGACCTTGGGTATTTGCTTTGCATTAGATAGGTTAAGATGCTCACAGTCAAGATTTCTGCTTGAGGTGCGAGTTCTGCTTGCATTTGCTTGCTTGGTGAGAATATTGCACAATCCTTATTAGGGAGACGGACCCTAAGGGACTGACCTAGTGCCTCAGGGGCTCATTGCTAAATGGCCTTGCCTACGTGACGACACAGAGGCAACGTAGTTCAGGGTAAACCCTAATGGACCATGGATGGACTAGAAGAAAGACGACAAGAATGAAGACAAGAAAGGGGACGAATGGGACAAAGGGAAGAAATGGAAGCCTCGGGGGCGCATTAGAATAATGGCCTTGCCTACGTGACGACGCAGAGGCAACATAGTTCACGGACTTGGACCATGGACACCGACGAGGGACACTACACTAGGCTCACACGAAGGAGACAGTATGGGACAAAACCCTAGTTGACAAGGCCACAAGGAGAGTATCGAGCCATGATAGGTAACTGTCAGGTGTTTATTGTGGGATAGATATGGGTCGAATGGGGTGAATAGAGAAAGAATGGACTCAAGGTGATTGGATTCCCAAAGATGGAGAAGGCGGTTTATCACAAGTAACGCCTGTTTACCAGGTTTTCATCACTTGCTTTTATTTGCACGAGAAGCTAGAAAGTAAACATGACGCCTGTTTGCCAGGTTTTCATCATGATACATATCCAAGGCACCTGTTTGCTAGGTTTTCACCAAAGGACAAATTTTTTTTGTATGCTTTCTATTTTTTTTTTTGATTTTTTTGTATTTTCCCTTTTCAACTTTTTTTTGATTTTTTGATTTTTGATTTTATTGTGCCCCCTTGCATTGGGGTTCTCCTAGGTGTAGAAGCGGTGAAGGTGCATGCTGTTGATTGGATCATCAAACAACTCACCCTCTGAAGTGGCCAACTGATATGCCCCCGATCCGTAAGTAGCTACAATCACATAGGGCCCAAGCCAGTTAGGCTCAAACTTACCTTTCTTTTTTCTGTCCTGCTGATTGCAAGGGTTCTCTTTTAGAACGAGGTCCCCAACCTTGAAGCATCTTGGTCTAACCTTGTGGTTGTAGCTTCTTGACATCATCTGTTGATAGGCTTTGAGATGGTCAAAAGCCTTCTGGCGTCTTTCCTCTAGCAGCTCTAGTTCTTGTAGCCTAGAGACTCTGTATTCTTCATTTGATATGAGACCTTTCAATGACACCCTGAGGGATGGGAGTTTGACCTCAATGGGAAGGATGGCTTCAGAACCATAGACAAGGGCATAGGGTGTAGCACCTGTGGGAGTGTGTATACTGGTTCTGTAGGCCCACAGAGTAGGATTGAGTTGGACGTGCCAATCGCGACCAGCTTCATTGACAGTCTTCTTTAGGATTTTCAGAATGGTTTTATTCGATGCCTCAGCTTGGCCGTTACCTTGGGGGTAGTATGGAGTGGAGAAACGATGTTGGATTTTGAAACGCTCACAAAGTTCCTGGACATCCTAATTTTTGAATGTTCTCCCATTATCCGTTATGATGGATGAAGGGATGCCATATCGGCAGATAATGTAATTCAGAATGAACGAGGAAATTTGCTTTCCTATGACGGTGGTTAGGGGAACGACTTCAATCCACTTTGTGAAGTACTCAGTGGCGGTTATGATGAATTTATGGCCGTTGGAAGAAGGTGGATGAATTTTTCCCACGAGGTCAAGTCCCCACTGGCAAAAGGGCCAGGGTGTCGTTAGAGGTCTCAACTCCTGAGCAGGTGCATGAATTAGGTTCCCGTGTATCTGGCACTATTTGCACTTTTTGACGAATTGATATGAATCCATTTCCATGTTTGGCCAGTAATAACCCAAACGCATGAGTTTCTTGGCTAAGGAAGGACCGCTGGAGTGTGTTCCGCAGATCCCTTCGTGTACGTCTCGCAAAGCAGTTACGGATTCTTCTTGTTCTAGACAACGGAGTAAAGTACCATCCAGACCACGTCGGTAAAGGGTATTAGCTGTGATGGTGTAGCGGGAGGTTTGGCGGATGAAAGTCTGTTTTTGGTTGGAAGAGAGGTTGGGTGGAAGAATATTGTCCTTGAGGTAAGTGTAAGTCTTACCATACCAAGGTGAATCAGATCCGATTAGGAGGCAAATGGAATGGGATTCAAGGAGATCATAAGCTGGTTGCCAAATGGTTTCTACTAAGAACTCATACCGTGACTCATATTCAGGTATTTCAAGAAGAGAGGCTATGGTAGCCATTGCATCTGCTGCTTTGTTCTCTATCCTGGGTATTTGCTCGAAGGAGATGGTCCCAAAATGTTCTTTGAGGTCGTCGACCATCCGTTTGTATGGGATTAGCTTCTCATCTTTGGTTTGATATTCATCGTTAACCTGATTTATGATAAGCTGAGAATCACCGTAGACACATAATGCTTGGATTTTCCACTCAGTGGCCATTTTGAGACCAATTACCAAGGCTTCATACTCCGCTATGTTGTTTGTGCATGGAAATAACAACCTGTAGGACTTCAGAATTGTGTCGCCTTGGGGAGTGATAAACATGATACCTGCCCCCGATCCATGGTTGGTGTAAGACCCATCGAAGTAGAGTTTCCAAGGAGATGTTGACAGAGTGAATAAAGACTCATCGGGAAACTCAAACTGCATTGGTGAAGTGTCTTGTAAGGGTGCCTCAGCCAGTTGGTCAGCTATGATTTGCCCTTTGATGGCTTTTCTATCCACATATTCTATATCATATTCACTAAGAAGCATAACCCATTTTGCTAGTCGACCTGTGAGAGCTGCTTTGCTGAGAAGATATTTTAGTGGGTCGATCTTGGCAATGACTTTGATAGGATGTGCCAACATGTAGTGTCAGAGTTTTTGTGAAGCAAAAACCACCATAAGGCATGATCGTTCTACCTGTGAGTATTGCAACTCGTAGCCCACTAAGGTTCGACTGATGTAGTATACAGCTCTCTCCTTGTTCTCATAGTCTTGTTGCGCTAGAAGAGCCCCGAGAGCCGTAGGTGTAGCAGATATGTAGAGAATGAGAGGTTTTCCTTGGATCGAAGGCATGAGAATAGGAGGATTCATAAGGTACTCCTTTAGCTTGTTGAATGCCTCTTTGCACTGCTCATCCCATTTAAATGGAATGTTCTTAAGTAGGAGATGGCTGAAAGGTTGGCACTTATCTGCCAGCTATGAGATGAACCTGCAGATGGCCTGCAGCTTGCCCTGTAGGGATCTCAACTGAGTTAGAGTCTTAGGTGGTGGCATGTCCATTATAGCCTTGACCTTGGCAGGGTCTACTTCTATTCCGTTTGCCGACACGATGAAGCCTAGCAGCTTGCCTGAAGTCACCCCAAACACACATTTCTTCAGGTTTAGTTTAACTTGGAATTGGTCCAACTGTTGGAAGACTTTCTCTAAGATATCCAGGTGTGAGTCCCTTGTGAGAGATTTTGCTAAGATATCGTCAACATAGTCCTCCATAGTCACATGTATCATGTCATGGAATATAGTTGTCATGGCCTGCTGATATGTAGCACCTGCATTTTTCAGCCCAAAGGGCATGACATTCCAGCAAAAGGTACCCCATGGGCAAGTGAAAGCTGTTTTGTGCTGATCCTCTGGTGCTATTTTGATTTGGTTATACCCTGAGAATCCATCCATGAGTGACAACATTGTATGTCCTGCCGTGAGGTCGACTATGATATCGATGTTAGGCAATGGAAAGTCATCCTTGCAACATGCTTTGTTTAAGTCTTGAAAATCATTGCATAGTCAAACCCTGCCATCTGGTTTAGACACTGGCACAATGTTTGATATCCATTCAGGGTAATCTATGGCTTTGATGAACCCCACATCTAGCAATTTCTTGAGTTCTTCCTTGACCAAAAGGGCTATATGAGGATGCATCTTTCTCAGTTTCTGCTTTACGGGCTTCACCCCTGGATCCAATGGCAAATGATGCAGAATCAGGTTCGGGTCTAAACCTGGCATGCCAGCATATGACCAAGCAAAGCTACCTCTCTTCTTCTTAAAGAATGGTACAAAGCTGGTTTTCTCTGGTGGTGTGAGAGATTTTGCGAAGTGGATAATCTTGGGCTGCTCTTCGGTTCCAATATTCACTGGCTCTGTTGGCTCCACCGCAATATGTGACCGTTCCTGGTACATATCACTAGGGAGGGTGTTAAGCATTCCATCGTCAGGTGCCACAGTTGGGTTTTCACCTTCGGATACATCCTTTCTTTTTACTGTTTTATGATCTGACATTGCCGCACGATAGTTTTCACCGTCAGATCCATTTTTGATTTTGATATTTTTGCGACTAGAAGGCTTGGCACCCTCCCCGAAGTAAGGCACAGTATTGAGTTCGATAGCAAAACTAGTTTTATGATCTCCTTTTGGTAAGTGATCCCTAAGTTCCATATAGTCAATGTAAGCATCATCGTTCTAGAACATATCTAATTGGGGGGTTCCTTGCAGATCCCAATCAATAAGCTTAGGTTGTAAGAGGGGAAGGGAGTCGGGTGAGAGATTTGATTCATTAATGGTGTGAATGGAAATGTTATGAGCATTGGTGGGGGTAGTGTTCTGGGTACTTTCCTCCAAGTTGTTTATCGCAATGGAATCTAAACTTTCCTCGAAAGCCATAATCTCAGGGAGGGGCAAATCAGACTCCAGTGGTCTGTCCCGTTGCATTTGTCCCTCATGGTAGGGGCTAAGAGTTTGGATGGTGTCAACCTCTTTTTCATCATAGGAGTGCTCTGTTAGCTCGTCCCACTCGTACTCATTTGAATCATCTGAATCTGTGACACTGTCCACTTGGAGTGTTTGGATTGTCTCCACAAGGCAAGCATTTTCCTTGGCTTTACCTTTGCCTTTGTACCCTAGGCCAGTTGTGTTTCTAGCCGAAGAGGATGAAGAAGGTTGTATAGGTTCAATGATTCCTTCTTTTCTGAGGCCTATGGGGCCTTGTCCTTCGTACCCCATCCTGTGCAAAATAGTTTCACCCCGTCCATAGAGTTCTGTAGGGAGTCTAGGTGGCTCTTGGGGTGTGTTTTCTTCTTCAGCATAAAGCCATTGCAGGAGATCTCGCTCCTCTGTCTCATCAGATAAGGTCCCCCATTTTACAAAGGGATTTGCGAGAGTTATAGGAGGAGCAGATGGCTTTGGAAAATACCTAGGTTGATGCTTGGGTTGGCCAAAAGAGCAAGGAGACAAAGGCATTTTGGCAAGGTTGAGGCTGTGCTCAATGGAGTATTCCCCCCATGCCATTTTCTTTTATGGTAAGTTTCAGTGGTTTGGGTCTTGAGGAGGAAGCTTCAACGGTATGGTCTTGTTGCGGAGTAGGGGAAATGTAGGCTCTGTTGTTGGGTATGACACATTCAGATTTTGCTTGGAAAGAATTGCAGTGTTGGTAAGGGTCGGGGTCGCCTTGAATGGTGACCTGCTTGCCATCGTGTGGGAACTTAATACATTGATGATAGGTGGAGGGGACAACCTCCATGGCGTGGATCCATGGTCTCCCTAGTAGGATATTATAAGCAAGCTCTCGGTCAAGGACTTGGCACACTACATCTTTGATTACCGGTCCCACTTGAATGGGTAGGACAACCGTGCCCTTCGTGGTTCTTTCCTCCTCGTCATAGGCTTTGATGGTAATTTTTTGTCTTGGATCAACTGCCTGTTCAGAGAACCCCAGTGCAAGGACTAGCTTCAACGTGCAAATGTTTAAACCGGTGCCCCCATCAATGAGAACCCTCTTGATGCGGTGCTTGTGCATGAATGTGACAATGTGTAGATGGGTGTTGTGGGGTTGAGATATGGAAAGGTCATCTTGCTCCGTAAACGAGATGGAAGTGGAGGATGTCAGATTGCCTACCATGGTCTGAAACCTTTCTTGGGCTAGGTTAGTGGGGACAGTAGTTTCCACTAAGGCTTTCTCAAGAATCTCCTTATAAGAAGGAGATAGACGCAAGAGCTCCAATATAGAAATGTGAGCCAGAGTTTTCTGTAACTGGTCGATGACATTGTATGGGCGGGAGTTGGACGGAGATGGTGATGACCTTGGAGGGGTGGTATTGATCGTTACTTTACCACTGCGGGTAATTATACTACAACCAGTTCTGTTAGGTCCTGGTTGTTGGTTGGGGGAGATGACATTGACCTACGGAATATGCTCAGAAATGCAGTTAATGGTGTACTCAAATGGAAAGCTTGCATAGTTAGCATTACTCGACCCGCTGTTCTGATTTGGCCTGTTGCGATTGTTGTCATTATTGTTATTGCCATTGGAGTTGTTGCCGTTGTGACCATTGTTGCGATTGTTGTTATACGGCCGGTTGTGGTTCAGAAGGGGATCCCGGTAGGCCACATGAGATTCATTAGAGGTATGCTGTTGTGTCCCTCCTTGATTCTGATCCAGTATATCCTGTATGACATTCTTGAGGCGGATGCAATTGTTAGTCGTGTGCCCCCTTCCTCGATGATACTCACAATAGTCTGTGTCCTTCCAATAGGGAGGTTTGACGATAGGCTCATAGTCACTTGTTGGCGGTAGAGAAATTTCATTGTTAGCCAACAACTTCCTGAGGGCAGACTCTTGAGATTCCCCCAACGGCGTGAATTTTCTCCTTGGATTTGAAATGAACCAAGGTCTAGGTTCCCGAGGGGGTGGCTTGTTGAGTGCACCAGTATTTGCTTCTCCCTTAAGAGTGAATATGGGTTGTTGCTTAGGGGCTGCCGCCTTGGTGTCCACTACTCCATCGTTGACCACATTCTTGTTCTTGGTCCAAAACTTTGATTTATCTGTTGTGTAATTGGAAGGAGGTGTATCCTTGTAGAGCTTGAGAGTTCCTTTAGTGATCATAGCTTTTTCAATGAAGAGGCCCATTTCAATGACTTTGGCAAACGAGGTAGGGCATTGTATCTGAATCTGATAGCTAAGATCAGTGTTTAGATTGTGGACAAACATTTCCAATAGTTGCTTCTCAGGCATATCGTAAGAACACTTACTAGCTAGCTGTCTCCATCATTGTAGGAAGGCAGTGAATGACTCACCACTCTTCTGCTTGGTGTTGCATAGATCTAGCATAGATACCTCGTGTTCTATGTTGTACGAGAAGTGCGTTATAAATTTATTGACAAGTTCATCAAAAGTTTTGATTCCTGGTGGGAGACGCGAGAACCACTCCATAGCTTGACCACCTAAAGATCGTGGGAATAGTCTCATTAAGTAGGTCTCGTTGTGAGCTACTTCTAAACATGCTGCAATGAATTCCCTGATATGATCTCTAGGGTCTCCCTTCCCTTTATATTTGTCAAATTTCGAAACTCCGAACTAAAAGGGGAATGGTTTCATGATCAAATTTCTGTCAAAGGGGTACGGTGCTATATCTTCCAAAGAGTAGTTCTTAGAACTTGTACTGGTCTTAAGGTTGGATATCTCGAGCTTTAGACTTTCGATTTGTTGTCTCACATCTGCCATAGGAGCAGTTGGATCTACGGGTTGCTTTCCTCTCTCATTTGTATGGGGGACCATGTCATTTGTGCCTCTCTCATGCGCATGTGGGACTGTGTCATTTGTGCCCCTCTCATGATCATTGTCTGCATTTTCCATGATAGAGCTAATGTTAAAGTCTACGGGGAGTTTGATTCCGAGACTAGCAAGATGATGGAAGTACTTATGGGGGTCTTCAAGGATCATCTTCTCTACGACGCGTTGGAATTTTCTATCTTGCATGTGCGCCACTAATTATTCATGAGAAATCTCTTCTTCACCATCACGTGGTGGGAGAAGGTGATCGGATGAGTCGGCCATTTCTATTTGCTTGTTGTGTTGGGATCGAGTAAGAACCATGCAAGGTGACGCGGGATGGAGGGGGTGAGGACTAGAAATTCTGGCAAGGTGCCGACTGAGGCTGTTATGAATGGGATACCTAGGATAAGACTTGGACAAAGGGTTCTCTCACTCAATGACTTCAAGTAAGACGGTTGACACAAGACTCTAGCCACTAGCAAGGGTAGTCAATACCAGTCTTACTGTGTAGGGCTTAGTCACTCAACAAGACTACTAGCAAAGGTACTGTGACCTACTAGGCTTACGTGAATTCACTAATGAAACGAAAAAGGACTTATGCCGAATCGATATGGGATAGGCTGACTTTGGGACAAGAGTGATTTGGACAGAAGGTGAGTGAGACAATGGACGAAAGAGAAAGAGTTGGGTGAAATGGATGGAGATTGACTGCAAGGTTGACTCTGATCTCAGAAAGTGAAACTAGGCTGAAATGGGTGCTCTGATCAGGTGAAAATATCTCCTCAAAAATAGGGCAAGTGCTCACTGTCACATATGCGCAGAAACAGATGCGCAGCATAAATGGACAAATGCACCGCAAGTCGCAGTAAATGCGCTGGTCTGGTGAATTATATATGCACAGCAACAATGCATACATGTGCAGCAAAAAAGTTATATGCACAGCAAGTCATTACAAAAGCACAGCAAGTCTCTGTAAATGCGCAACAGAAATGTGTAAATGCACAGCTCTGAAATTTTTGCAAAATTTTTAGTTTTTCTCCTGTTTTTGGTATTTTTTGGCTAGAAAAGGTCTTCCTGATCTGATATTATGAATTTAATAGCAAGAAAACACAGCAAGCACAAAGAATATTTTGTAGTTTTTCATTGTTTTTGTAATTTTTTCGACTCTATTCTGGACAGAAGCAAGCACAAAATCCTAGGCAAGAAATGGATTACAAGGGATTTGGGCCACTAAAACAAGAGGTATTTAATTCGGGCAACCGTTCAAGTGGTTACACGTGCGGCAGCACTACTCTCCGTTATGGAGTCTCCCAGCCTCAAAGGGTTGTGCCTTAGAGGGTTTTGGGGGAGGTTGGCCGTCGGTGTAACATAACAGCACTTGTTGCAGGAAGTTTTCACCTCAAGCACAATTTATTTTAAGTGGCTTGGTAGGGCTTGGCGTTAGCCTGTTACCACTCAGGGTCGTTCCCACTTGGACAAGCGTGCATCCAAGGGCAGGCCCCTCCTAAAGTTTAAACAAATAGAATGACAAGTCTGGCACTCTGATCACCCAGAAGAGGGGAGAGCATAAGCCTATTGTCATTCGCAAGCACAGAATACACTGATTAATCCACCCTAGTTAAAAGTGAAAAACTAAATGGGCTAATCTACTCAAACAGAACTTTGAAGTGATTTCAGCAATATAGCAGTGGTTCAGTTTTAAATCCCAGAAAGCAGTGGTGAGTTCAATTTTTAAACCGCGTAGCACGAGATTGTTAACTTTAAAATTCAGGTCTCACGATATAGCAATGGTTCATTTTAACTTCAGAAAGCAGTGGTGAGTCCAATTTTTAAACTGCGTAGCACGAGATTGTTAACTTTGAAATTCAGGTCTCGTGATATAGCAATGGTTCATTTTAACTTCCAAATCATTGATGAGTTCAATTTTAATCTTAGATAGCAATAACTTGGAAGGTGTTTGCAATGCAAGCAAGAAATAATCCAATTACTTCCTACCTAATTAAAACTAAATGAAGATTTGAATGAACATCAATTTTACATTTCCTTCGAAAATGAAATGTGAACTAATTAGATGCAACTACATGGAACTAAACCTGCACCTATCCTGCAAAACCGCTCCAGCAAACACCTACGAAAAGGTTAGCGTTAGCAACTTCCCCTAGAAAAGTTCTAAAACCTCAGCCTGTTACAAATGCGCAGCTTCAGTGATCAGATGCACAGAAATGATCAACAGAAGCGCAGCATTAATAAATGCGCCACAATATTGAACATATGCGCAGTTAAAAGGAATAAATGCACAGTATGAAGGGATGCGCGGCAACAGTCTTCAAAAGTGTCGTGAAAAGGAACAGATGCGCAATAATCACAGAAGCACCGTAACAGTGCGCAAAAGCGCTGCAGAAATACACAAATGCGCAGAAAGGATAAAAGCACCGTAACAGTCTTTAAAAGCACCACCTAAATGAACAGATGCGCCAAAGTAATCTGTGCGTGACTCTGCGTGACCTGTACGGAACCTGCCTTCAAAAAAAGCTTAGAAACGGTAAAATAAAGGGGCAAACGGCCCCACGGTGGGCGCCAAAAATGTAAGGGTAGAATGGTGATCAATCAAATGAATTAAACAAGACCCAAACATCAACATAATAGAGAAACAAGAAGGATTCAATAAACGAAGCAATGAACAAACACAGTGCAAACCTCTCCCATTTCGAAACTTCTGTTGGTCGCCTATCACAATCATCCTTTTGCAGATGAAGTGAGCCCTCAGAGAGTGCAATCTTTTTAGCTGTTTGTAGGAAGTCGACAGTGAATGGCTATGATGATATGCAATGAAGATGAGCTCCAATGCAAGTATGTGATCTCAAGCTTGTAGATGGTAAAAGGGTGCCAAAGGTGCGCTGGTGATATTTCTGCAGAGTAACGATGTCAAAAGCCTGGATGATTAGAATGGAAGGATGAAGCTTCATTTATAGACTCAGAAGAATGAGAATCAACGGTTGAGAGAAGATATGAAGATCAATGGCTGAAGATGGTTGAGGAATGTGCAACCAGTAGAAATGTGACAAGTGTCCCAGCTCCATCATGAAAGAGGGGATGTGACAAAATTGATTAGAGAGTTAACTCCATTGACTGAACAGTTAACAGACTTGATTGATCAGTTAGAAGAGTGGATTGTGGAACTGACTGAATTGATTGACCAGTGAACTCGATTGATTGAGGAGTCAACAGAATAGATTGACCAGTGAACTCAAACGACTAATTAGTTAACAGATTTGATTGATTAGTTAACTAACTTCTGATTTGAGAAGAAATAGGCCATGTGGGTGAGAGAAAAATAGGTAATTAAATATTAAATATATTTAATTACATGTGCAACCTGATGAGGTGGACAAGGTGAGGTGGAAAGGTGAGGTGTATTTTTGGAATTTAGAACTTAGGATAGAGGAATTTGGATTAATTAAATAATTTATGATTATTTAATTGTGTAGGATATTAGAAGAATTTTAATTAAATAAACTGAATTTATTTAATTATGGAACAATGAATCGATTAAATAAATTTAGAATATTTATTTAATTGATAGAAGAATGGAATAAATATTTAGAATATTTATTTAGGATGATTTGTGTCATTTTTAGACGTATACAATCATCATCATGAGATATATTATACATGGATTCTATGTTATCTAAAATATAAGGATGCATATTAATGAACTTAGAAATTTTTTTAAGATCTATGTTATGCACATGCATAGATTCTAAACAAGAAGAAGCCCTAATGAAATGATTTATTTACCAAGTACAACCAATATCCCAATAAGATTGTAATTAAAGGCCTACAAGTGCAAGAGAAGCGAGGTCTTCCAAAAATGTGATATTCTTGGTAACCATTTAATCCATGTTGTTACATATCCTTTTCACAATAGGATACTTGTTCTTGAAACATGATGCTAGCCCATCAGTATGTTACAAAGAACAATCAAAATTTGCTATTGTCTCCTTTGTGAGTAAGTTTGACTTGATGAAGGTGGCAAATCCCATTTGATAGGATTCTTGTGCTACTCATTTTGTACACTTGTTTTACTTTGATCATTGTTTATATTTGTTATTCCTTGATCATTTGAATACTCAATGATATCCATTATGATTTTCTTATCTTCATACTTGATGTGATTAAGATCTTGATTATCATGATTCTCATTATGATTATATGTGATATGATCCAAATTATTTATATGATTGTCTATGTATCCATGTGGACCAAGTGTCTCATCATGGGAAGTGGATGTTGTAGTTGGGTATTCGATAGGGTTATTTTGTATAATTTATTGATCATGAATAGTATAAAGTTGGATGAGGGGGTTTACTTAGTTCTCTTGATCATAGATAGGATCTTATCATAGATAGATGTGGCTTGGATAGTTTGATCTTGGCTAACTTGGATAATTTTCTCTTGCGTAGATTAGATAACTTGATCTTGATTTGGTTGAGTGCACATTTGATCCCACTTTGGATTTTTTCTTGACATAGCTCTAGTTCAAATGATAGGATAGGTAGTTATTGGAAAACTTTGTTATACTTTGGATGGTTGACAATATAGGTGTACAATGGGTTTTGACTAAAACTTTGGATAAGAGGCTCTTGGATAGGCTTAGTAGGCATTTATTTGCATGATAATGTTTGATTTTTGACATGGATTGTATTGGGAGACTCTTTGATAGGTTGATTAGACATTGGATTGTGTGGTGGGGCTTGATTTTGAGAGGTACTAGATGACCCTAGAATAGATTTGGTAGATGTAGGCGCAATGACTTCCTATTTTCTAGGTATAAGGTTATCCTGTGCTAAGAGTCCTAGGAGGAAATTTGAAAAGGATGATTTAGATGTGGTGCATTTGGATTGTGGATTAGAGGTTTGGATGGATTGATGGTGGAATTGATGGGATAAGTGGGATTGTAAGGATTGTAAAAATGTAGGATTTGCATAAAATGGAGAGGATACATAGTGCTCACATGAGGTTGAGATTAGACATATGGATATACTATAAGGACCCCGATCTAGATTAGTGCTTCCCTTGTTAAAATTATCATAAGGATGACCAATGGATATGTGTTGAGGATTAATGTAATGGCTAGTACTAACTAGTTCTTGATTGGAAGGAACTTGTATATTCATGGGCAAGGGATGAAATTTTATGGAAAGTTTGTGTGAAATAAGCTCATCATCACATATATTGTCATCATGATACTTATATTGATCTACAAGACTATCATCATCATTATTATCAAATAGGTTCATGATTTGATTTGGATAAAAGATATCATCTAAAGGATGTATGGCTTGAGGAGCTACTTTGATTGTGATTTTAGGTTTTTCATGAGCTTCATGAAAGGTAGTAGGACTAGGGGTTCTAGATTACATAATAAAGTTTTCAAACTAGGGTTTCAAGGTAGAAATGATGAAGGATGATGAGGTGTTTGGATGAATTATAAGCTAGGATGTAGATTTACACTTGGTAGGATTTGTATGAGACTATGATTAGGAAAATGGATTTTGCATAAGATGAGGTATGGAAATATAACTTGGAAATGTTGTTCCTTGCACACATGCTCCATTTTTCTAAAATGTGGACCCCCTCTTTTGCTTGTGTCATTTGGTCAGAGTTTTAGTTTCCTACCTTAGGAGTAGTTCTTGGCTTTTAGATGATGTGTTTTGGGGGCCTTGGGTGCTTTGATTATCTTAGTGGCTAAATGTTCATTTAAAATATTAGATCCTTGAGAATCCATCTACCTTTGAATTTTCTATTTTTGAGTGAATTATTGAAATTGCAGAGGTTTTCACCTCATCTACATATGAGATTCCCAGGGTCTTTTGGGATTGTTTGTGCTAAATGTGAAAGGTCTTATCCTTGGATATTGTGAAGGTTTTGATGGTATTGGGACATTACAGTTTAAAATGTGAATTTATTAAGGGAAGGTGACATTGTGGGTTTTTGATGATCATCCAGATATATCCACCATACCTTAAATGTCCCACATCTGACAAATACCTGCATGAGAAGATTTTGTTTCTGAAAAGCGAAACTTGAATGATCTAGTGGATATTGCAGGTTTTCAACACCCGATAGGGTAGATCTAGTAGCAAGTCATGTCCCCGCCTATCTTGATGACATCATGGGATGAATGACTTTTCTCCACTCCCATGCTCAGTGCCCTTATGTTGTCTACATACAAGTTGCATTTATAGTGAACCTTTTGGGGTATTTAAGCTTGGATCTAGTTTTTCATTTGTCATTTAAGCTTGTTAGAGACAATTGTTCTAAATAAGAGGTGATATTAAGAGATCCTAACAACCAATATCCAAGAAGCATCCACTGAAGTCGACCAATTTCATCATGATGTGAAGTTCTTTTGCTTAACTAGATATCTTCCACTTATAGGTAGGTGAATTTCACACCTTCTTATGCACACCTTTTCTTTTCAATCGAGGGTATGGTTGATGAAAATTCAAATCTTTAAAAATGAATCATGTTTGTATGAGTTTACCATATCTTGATCTGTTGAACACACCAGGATACTGAGAGGGGGGTAAACTAGTATCTAAACAAACTTCAAATTCTTCAGAGCAGATTAAAACTTAAGAATTATAGCATTAACATAAACATGAAAGATCAACACAATGCACATCAACACATAACACCAGATATACGTGGAAAACCCAAGAAGGGAAAAACCACACTAAGGATTCACTCACAATATATGAAGCTCAAAATAACAACTTTGTTTTAGGGCTACAACCCAAGGAAGATACTACTCTCCACTGACTTTGTTTTAGGGCTACAACCCAAGGAATCTACTACTCCCTGAAGAATTTGATTTAGGGTCACTCCCAAGGGAGATACAACTCCCTATTGACTTTGTTTTAGGGCTGTAACCCAAGGAAACAACTACTTCCTGAACTAAGAATGAACTCATGAAAGATTACAACATGACAGTCTTTCTACTGTCTAAAAACTGACATTCAAGCTCACACCTTTGATGATTGCAATTCTACCTCTTCACACTTTCTTCTGATGATTGGATCAGTTAGGCACACTCTTCACTTCCTTCCTATCACAAAAATATCTTCAAGATGAATTAGGATAGTCTCTAATACTTCTTGTCTTTCTCCTTCAGTCGGACATCACAATACATATGATTTTCATATTCTGCTCTTCACACACTCATATGTTCATCTTCACAATCATACTTCACCTAGACTAACGAGGTTTACAATATATACATGACATTACATTATTTTCATTACAAGTTAGCCAATGCAACAGGGATATTACATTTTACAAGTCAGGCAGAGATCACACAAACATGAAACATGCATATGGCAAGCCCTATCATGAACTACACGCTACTCTAGAAAGAAACACATGCCTTGTAGATCCCAATACATGCTTAGTCTAGTCCTAAACATCATTCATAACATTGTTCTTCAACAATAACATCCGCACGTTACACAAATTTGATTTAGGTCACCCTTAAGTAAGAATACATGAAGCTTGTGGCACAACAATCATTTCATCTTAGAGGTACTTATGAATGATAAAACATTGCTTGTTCTTCTTCTAGGTGAGTCGGCAAGACCTATACATCATCTTCAAACACTTCTTGAACTCCACACAGCAAGAACATGGTGGCACAAACCTTCAACATTCTCCAGTTGGCTAAACAGAGGCATATCCTGGCAAAATCAACATTCTAGACCACAACCAATACCTGAGAGAGGAAAAAAACACTTTGTGGAGCAACTGGAGATAGCATAAGATCATCAAGACCATCTTCCATTAGTCAATGTATCATTTCAAGCCACAACAAGTTGGCACACATCATCAACATATGTCCTAAGAACAACTAGGCATCCAGAACAATCTCTATCATATTTGTCAACTGAAAACAAGGCTTGCGGACCTCCAAACACCTGAAACTCATATTGATGCACTCATAGAATTTTGTGAACATGTCCTTAAAATCACACAGCCACATCTATCACTGTGGAGAAATGCAGAGCATTCCAAATAGTCTTCTTCATTATTTAATTCTGCTAAAGCACAGGCCAAAACTTTGTCTCTCATAACTTTCACTGCGGAGGGACAAAAGATCCTAAACTTTGGATTTAGCATCTTCACATCATACTTAACTTAATTTCTGAACCACATGACCATATCTCCAAATGTGAAGGAATGCATAGCATTTTACCAAACAATTTTTCAGGCACCTCTCTGTGGTGGAAACCTTCACCAACTTTTGGAAGCCAAAATCTTCATATAACTACACATACATCCTTGGAAAAAATAGGAAGGATCATAAAACATGCCACGAGTCCTCAACAACATATTCTCATCCTCATCATAGCTTAATGAATCATCATTCATCTTAGTACTTCTAATTCCTATCTTAATATTTCATCATGAAAACATCTTTGGCTGACCAACAATTTGACTTGACACTGATCAGGGCATGACATCCAACCATGAACATCATCAAATCACTATGAACCTTAGGAATATCATTGAATATCAGCAACCCTAAACATCAGCATCGCCACTGTATCTCACTACATCTCTGTATCTCACTGGTGTATCATCATCACAAGTTAAGTGTTGACCTTACTTTAAGTGTTGACATCAATGACAACACATATTTCCAACAACCTCCCCCTTTATCATCGATGGAAACACATACTCCCTCTTAGATGTACATTTTTATCTCACCCCCATTGACATCAAGGACAAAGGGCAACTTCTTCTTCCTTAGGCCATAAATTCTTCTTGCAACAAATAGACTCCCCCTATCATCAGCAACCACTACCTGCTCCCCTTGAGAGGTAGCCACCATCAGTCCAAGAAAAAGATATAATATGAACTATTCCCCCTGGATAGATGCACCACTATGCATCTAGTAAAAAGGAGGGGAAATCACCCCTAACCTCTGCCAGAGATCTTCAAAAGTGTACTTTACAAGAGCCTTTGTGAAAATGTCTACAATCTAATCCTTTGTTGGAACATATTCCAACCTTACTTCCTTATCTGCAACCGTCTCTCTCAAAAAGTGATACTTGATTGCTATATGCTTGGTTTTAGAGTGCATCACTGGATTCCTAGAAATATTGATAGCACTTGTGTTATCACACAAAATAGGAATAGGCTCATCATACAGTACCTTAATGTCCTTTAGGGTTTGCTTCATGCACAACACTTGTGTACAATAGGATGCTGCTGCAATATATCTGCCTTTGTAGTTGATAAGAACACTAAATCTTGATTCTTTCTCTACCATGAAACTGGAATCTGTTTCCTAAAAAAAAAGCACCACCACTTGTACTTCTTTTATCATCAACACAACCAACCCAATCAACATCAGTTTAAGCACTCAGATCAAAGTCATTATCTCTTGAATACCATAAGCCATAATATGGAGTTCCCTTCAAATATCTGAATATCCTTTTCACTACCTTCTCATGTGTTTTCTTGGGATTGGCATGATATTTGGAAACCACACATACCACATGCATAATATCAGGTCTAGAAGCAATCAAGTACAACAATTCTCTAATCATAGATCTATAGAAAGTTTGATCAACCTCTGGAGACTCATCATCCTTGCTTAAGTGACATCTAGTGACCATGGGAGTACTCACTGGTTTTGAATCATCCATAGCAAAACTTCTTCAACATCTCTCTAACATACTTAGCCTAAAAAATAAAGATACCATCATCTAGCTAAGTAATTTGAAGTCCAAGGAAGAAAGACATCTCACCAATCATAGACATCTCAAACTCTTTTTGCATTTCCTCTACAAACCTCTTACACATATCATCATCTCCACCAAAGATGATGTCATCAACATATACTAGAACTATAAATACCATATCTCCTTCCTTGATGTAAAGATTGCTATCTATAGTACCTTTCTTGAAGCCTTGTTGAAGTAAGTACTTATCCAACCTAACATACCAAGCCCTAGGTGCTTACTTGAGACCATACAAGGCCTTTTTGAGTTTGAACACCATGTCTAGATCTTCTAATATCTAAAAACCATGTAGTTGCTCAATGTAGACTTCTTCCTCTAGGTCTCCATTCAAAAATGCTAACTTGACATCAATCTGATAAACCTTGAAGTTCTTGTGAGCAGTAAGGGCAAGAAACATTCTGATTGCCTCTATCCTGGCTACTAGAGAAAAAGTCTCCTCAAAATCAATGCCTTCAACTTGAGAATAGCCCTTACACACCAATCTTGCTTTGTTCCTCACAAATTCACCTTCTTCATTCAGCTTGTTCTGGAACACCCACTTTGTTCCTATGACATTCTTGTTGGATGGTCTGGGAACTAATTCCCATGTCTAATTCTTCTCTATCTAATACAATTATTCTTCCATTGCTTTTATCCATCCATCATATTTTCTAGCATTAGCAAAGGTTTGGGTTCTACCTTTGATAATAAACACAAGTTTACTTGCTTATATGGTTTTGTAAAACTTCTCCTGGTCAGTACACCTTTATTTTGGTCCTCAATGATCTGATCTGTTGAATGGTTCTTCTAAACATACTTTGCTAGAGTCTTGGGTATCTTCTCTGGTTCTTGTTCCTTTTCTTCCTTCCCTTCTTCTACTTCATCTTCAATACATGGAAAGATATCCGATTCAGAGTCCTTTGAGATATGATACAAGTCTTCATCTACTTTGACATTTGTGATTTCAATCATCTTCCCCAATCTCTTGTTGTAGCACCTATAGGCCTTCCTTCTGGTTGAGTAACCAAGAAAGATCCCTTCATCACTTCTTGAATCAAATTTACCTAGGTCTTCTTCATCTCTTCTGATATAGCATTTACTACCAAAGATCCTCAAGTATCTGACAGTAGGGGGTCTTCCATACCATAGCTCATAAAGGGTCTTATTGTTATTGGCCCTTAACTGTACTCTGTTAGTCAGGTAGATAGCAGTGTGAAATTCTTCCTTCTAATACATGTTAGGCAGATCTACATCCTTCAACATTGCCCTAGCCATTTCTTGCACAATCCTATTCTTCCTTTCCACTACCCCATTTTGCTAAGGGTTCCTAGGAGCTAATAGATGTCTCCTCATACCATGATCTTCAAAAAACTTATCAAATTCATTTGAAGTAAACTCACCTCCTCTATCAGACCTTAAACATTTGATCTTAGTATCCATTTCATTCTCAACCATAGCTTTGAAAACCTTAAACTTATCAAAGGCATCTAATTTTTCTCTTAAGAAAGTACCCCAAGTCATTCTAGAGTAATCATCAATGAGCAACATAAAATACATTTCACCTTGTTGACTCTTTACTCTCATAGGGCCACATGAGTTGATGTGAATCAGCTCCAATGGCATTGAAGAAGAATACTCCTTGCTCTTAAAATTGTCTTTGTCTTCTTTCCCATTTGGCACTCCTTGCATAATGTGTTTGCAATCTTGGTTATCTTAGGCATATCTCTCACCGCATGAATAGAGTTGATCTTTACCTTATTGTCAGAGTTGTTGTATCCCATTCACTTGTGCCATAGCCAACACTCATTAGATTGAGCCAATAAGCATGTTCTTCCATTCACCTCCTTTAGATGATAGATGTCACCAAATGTCTTGATACCTTTTGCAACTAGTTTTCCAGACCCTGCCATATTGATTTCACAACCTTTGGCATGAAAGGTAAGATTGTATCCTTTGTTGCACATCTGACTGACACTGAAAAGATTGTGCTTTAGCCCTTTGACATAGAGGACATCCTCAGTCATGTTCTTCCCATCAATAGTTATAGCACCCTTACCATAGATTTGTGCTAACTCATCACCACCAAACTTGACAGCTCCACCATTCCACTTCTCAATGTTGATAAACTTCTCCTTATCACCAGTCATGTGATTAGAGAAACCATTGTCAATTACCCAAGCCTTGGCTTCTTCTCTTGTATGAAAGGCGGTCCATACAACCATTGATCTATCATTGTTTTGGTCAGTTTGCAAGGCATCAGTCTTTTCACATTTTCCAACATCATCCTTTTTATCACCAACATTCAAGGCCATGAAAAGTGTTTCATCATTTGAATCATCATGATCCTTATGTTCTAAAGAAAAACTACTCTATATGGAATACATACTTGTTTTAAACTTGTCTTTCTTGTTACCACCCCTTGATTCTTTAAAAGGACATTTAGAAGCAAAATGGCCAATCTTTCCACAATTAAAACATTTGAAAGGTAACTTACCTCTATATTTGTCTTTTCCTTTCTTTAAGGTTCTTACAAAGTTTGCTTTTACCTCATCAAGGTCATTGTTATGTAGGAAAAGGAGGGAAGATGGGATTGATGGTGGTTAGGTTAGATCCTCCTTTCACTACTAACATTCAAGGACATTTAACCGAGTTGAATCACAACTTTTGCAAGAGGATTCACCTATAGGTTGGTTGTCACTTATAATGATGTGGAAGTTTATAATTTAATGATTAATGTATTAATTTAATGCTTAAGTATGCTCAAAACCCTAATTATGTAAAATTATAAGAAAATAGATAAATTATGACAAATGCTTGCACACAAAGATAGTTAACAAAGATTAGTTACTGACCATTTTTTAAAGTTAAGGAATCTAAACAGTCGGGGGCTTTGTGACTAGTGCCCTAGCCCAATGTAGTGCTTTCTTTAGGGGGTTCCGGACTACTTTTGACACTGATGATCATTGTTCTGTCTGTTTCTAGATCTATAGATGTGGAGGGCACTGTGACTAGCACCTAAGCCCAAGGTAGGATATTCTTTAGGGTGTTGGGACCTCTTCTGATGCTGATTATCATTGTCATGGTGATTTTTGTACCTACAATCTCATAGGGCTTTATGACTAGCACCCTAGCCCTGATAGTGCACCAAACTGCTTCTTTCCACCGGATCTAGAATCCTTATCTTCTGCAACCTTCCTCTGCAAATCCATTTTGTGAAATCTGATACCTATAACCTAAAAACATAATGAGTGTGGTTAGGGGTTGTTGTGTTTAGGAGCTTGCCTCAGTCAAGCCTTGGAATATCATTCAAGCCTTCCAACAATGTTGTTTGATAAAGAGTGTGTATCCCTGTGGGGTAGAGGCAAAAACAAATTGATAAATGATCAATTCAACACAAATAGATATCACCTCAAAGGTGTATCTCACATGTAGATGAAAATCTTTCAACACATGAGAAGATGAAGCTAAATTTACAATCACAAACACAACAACAATATTCTACTCTACAACAATGAATATCTTAAATGCTCTAAAATCATAAGTTTACCAAAAGTTCATAATCATCTTCTTCTAGTTTACAAATGAATCCCTAAACATGCGTATATATGCATTCCCTCTTTAATTTCGTAATTCAAAATTAATATGTCGGCATGGGACACCTTTAACGGTCACATAACTGACATTCAAATTTGGGACCTACCTAAAATAGGGTAGGACTAGGGTGCGAGTGCCCAAGCCCCTGGGTCCTATTTTAGGGTAGGATTAAAGCTCACAATGTCCCTCAAGCCCCATTTGACATGGGTTTCAGGACATTTTGTTCCGAGAGTTAAAATGAACATGCAAGATGCAAAACAAGGGACCTGAGAGCTAAACTTAGGAGGTAAAAGTCCTAAGGGGACATTTTGCGACATAACATTTAACCCCCACTTTAATGTATGTATGATCTCGCAACCCATACATGCATTAAAGTATAGTCAAAACATAGCAAACATGCCAAGCACTTGAAGCTAATGCATACACAAAGATTGAGGAACTATATCTAGCCCTTAGTCTCAGGTAGACATTAGAGCAAACACATCACAGACACGCCAAACATAGTGAAGACAGTAATAGGCATGCAAAATATGGGGAAGAGAGTAACAAGCATACAAAACATGGAGAAGATAGTATTGAATATACGCAAATCATGATGAATACAGTGATTATTTCTTTTTCATTTTCATATATATGAATGAATGCAGATACATAGAAAGTAAAAATGCAACACACAACCCCGAAATATAGGGAGGG
Source organism: Cunninghamia lanceolata (assembly GCA_027924645.1). NCBI lineage: Eukaryota > Viridiplantae > Streptophyta > Pinopsida > Cupressales > Cupressaceae > Cunninghamia > Cunninghamia lanceolata. The sequence continues at coordinate 14,602,114 of BSBN01000655.1, forward strand.
GCATTTCACCGCACAACTTTAGAGTACATATGGGGGGAGAAGACACCCAATACAAATCTTAGAGTGTAGGAAGGAGCATTTCACCACACAACTTTAGACTACACTTGAGAACAAGTATGCCATACAAAAGATGAGTGTAGGGAGGGGCATTTCGCCATGCAGCTTTAGACTACACTTGAGAACAAGCATGCCATACAAAACCTAAGTGTAGGGAGGGGCATTTTGCCATGCAACTTTAGACTACACAAGGGAATAAAAATACCATACAAAACCTGAGTATAGGGAGGGGCATCTTGCCACATAAACTTTAGACTACATAAGGGGAAAACACACGAAAGACACATGAAAAACATGAGCATTGTATAGCATGCTAAAGACATACAATACATTTAAAACACAACAAACAAGGCAATTGAAGGAACTTATTGCTAAGCCCCCACCATCTCAAGAATGCTACATGCACCCCTGACAGTTGGGCTTATGCCACAACAACCGCCAAAGACATGCTTAAGGGAGGATACATCAATCTCGCCTACTCCGAGGACTTTTAAAATAAAAAGGATGTGCACTAGCTCAAGAGATACACCATCCCGTCCCCATAGAGGGATTTAAATAAAAGGATACACACTAGCTCAAGAGATATCCCACCTCCGCAGAGGGCTTTTTGATTGCAATATAAAATAAAGATGTGCACTCACACGGAGATACAACATCCCACCTCCACAGAGGGCTTACAAACACTCTTCGTTAGTACCAAAATTATCAGACAACTTACCTTATATGCCCCCACCTTAAGGCAGTTGATATCGTGTACCGATATCAAGCATGTTAAGGTAAAGAGAAAACACACAAGGGAACAAGAGCACACGCAAAGCCTATGCACCCAAAGGTGACATGTGCTTCACAATCACCAAATGTTCCCACAAACACACAATTCCCTACAAGAAGAGAGGTTAGAAACCTTTCTCTAAGATAATAACCACATCACACGATAAAAAGCAATGCATGAAAGTAATCACGTCAAGAGCCAAGGATGTACTACGGATTCAGAAACTGAGTATAACCGTGGGGCTATATTGCAGAGATCTCAGAATTGAGTGTAACCAAGGCGAGACCCAAGATAAACAAAGTGCACAGAGAAGCTATATTGTCATGGTTTGTTAGCGAAGATAAGACATCATCAAAATATCACATGGAGTGATTCTACTAGCCAAGCGTTGAATAATATGTATCAACCCCATCGTCATGTATGGATTAGGTCCATTTTTTCTTACTCACTGAAGGGACATGCAATCCGTATCAGTATTTATTTGTTTTTCATCATCCACTAGCTAAATAAAACCACTAGAAGAAGGTAAATAATAAATCAAGAGAGGAGAACAAGTTCCTTAGGTTCATCACATAGGAAGGTGCCCCTAGGTCACCAACCTAAATGCTATGCCCCTAATGCACAACACACAACAATAAAATAGAGGAGAGGAGCAATATAGAAGAATGATGATACAAATAGAAGAAGGGTCACAACATATGTGGTCTCCTAGTATCCTTGACCTTACAAGAGTATCAAGGGTCATCCAAGGAGGCATAAACAACACATAACACATCATGGGGGGAACACAACATAGAGGTAAAGGGTTAGAAATACTTACCTGTAGACACACCCATACTAGAATTTGGAACTTACGAACATCTTAGAAAGATGCTCCATCAAGTTTTGTGTGAAGCTTGAGTATTTCATTTTAGATTGTTCTTTGTTCCCAGGATATTCCTATGGTGCTTGTTTCCCAAATCCTTATATATTTGAAATCTTTTATTGCTTGTGAGGTGGAGAACCATTGTTATTTCCTACTAATGATAACCATCTTACTCTTTTTCAATCCTTAGCTTTCTTATTTTGTTGGGTTCGTCTATCATAGTGAAAAGCACTATCTTCCATTGTATCAACCTTTTCCTATGTCATAATCTCTTGTTTTGGTTGTTTAGTTTGTCTTTTTGATGCATTTTGGTTAACTCTTGATTCTTGAAGGGATAATGGTAGAGGAACCTTAGCATATATACCATTTCTTCATGGACAAGGTGAGTTATCAAACTTTTCCTTATCCACCTCTATTATACCAATTATTTCATTATACTCAAGATAGTCATCTTCTTGCTCTATTGTTTTCTGTTCTACCATGTTGTTATCACTATGCTTAGGAAAGGGATTGGTAAAGATTTGTAAATTATGATTTGGAGGAGCAACCGACTTATTTCCATTATCATTCACACTAGATACCTATATAATATTTGATTCGATGAGGTCTTGTATTTCATGTTTAAGACACATGCATCGTTCAGTATTGTGTCCTTGTTGTCGATGAAAATGACAAAAAGCATTTGCATCAAAGTAAGGTACTTGCTTTCTACTAGCATCCAATGGTTTAATTAGAGGAAGCTTTAAGAGGTTATTACTCACTACTTGATTCATGATAGAGTGTAAGGAGTTAGATATCAGAGTGAATTGTCTTTGTTGTTGTTGATTTTGAAATGGTGTCCTCTTCGGATTAGTGAAAGCAGACACTTGTGAAAAATTGTTTGAATTCTATCCATTAACCTTGATGAAACTCTTATTATCACTCTTAAAGTTGTTTTGTGAAGGTCCACTCATGGATTGTGTTGGTTTCTAGATTAGCAAGCAATAAACCCTAAAGGTTTGCCATTTCTCATCATCATGTCAACTGTATGATTCAGCCAACAGAGACAAGAGGTTGTGTGAACGTGCCTCCCCTTCACTTCTGGTTCTGTCACACCAAGGGGGTATCCCTACAACTAAAGGTTTGGCTTTGGCAAGCTCAAGCAAAAAGATTTAACTTTTCAGCATAGGCAAAATGCTCTCATTTATATACCAAGATCTGTGAGATAAATCCTAAGCTGGCAACATTCTTGGATTATCTACATTGTTTAAAACATAGAGCACACAGGGTCCTAATCCTACTCCTACAAGCTAATGGGTGGAGGCGATAAGATGGTGAGTGAGCAGAGTCATGGGACTTCCCTAGACCCTTTGAACAGACAAGTCCCCAGACCAGTGTCTTATCTAGGCAACAGAGTCAAACCTAGAAATGTGAATATTTTTTGATGATAGCCCAAACTTATATCCAGGGGACCTAAGAAAATATTGCTACCTTACAACAATATGTCCACGGAAGAGTAATGCTTATGATCATCCTTTGGAAATCCTTTGACATGACACCCCTCCCTATATATGATTTAGAGCCTATTTAATCTACTCACTGAGCAGAAGCAAGAAACCAGACACACAGTACAATGAATGTATACTGATGAACTTAGATATCCTTGATAACCTTATTCAAAAGAGGAAAGATGATACTAGAGGAGACAATCATGAACAAGACACACACATAGTATTTTTCATTTAATTCAACCTGAATAGATCATTATCACACAGAAAAGAAAATCATTCACAAACTAGAGGATACTCTTTACCCAGACAAAGAACCAGCACTGCAACAAGACGTGCCTTCCAAAGATGTTAATACCTTATATTCAAAGCCTGAGGAAAAAACCCAATGAACTCATGCTCCCCTCGGTATAGTGTCCATGGTTCCTTTTTTAAAGGAGCAAACAAGCTACCGACCATCTACCACTAATAGACTTCCTAAATGATACAACAGATCCTTATAGATTTTCAAGATATAATCAAATCTTTAGGTCAATTTTTTATAGCTGAAGCAGTCAGAAATCCCTAAAAATCTGTTGTTTATGCAACTTTTTCCTCAATCAAATGAGCGGATTTGATGTTTTAGTCCATGGCCGTGCTACAAACTCAGTCACTTCAGTAAGGAGGAGGGTGAAAATTTTGCACTGATAGACAGCCGCTTTAGATTTTGAATCTCACCCATTGATCTCAGCCTATCCTTTGCAAGATTGACGCCTTGAAATGATCACCAACCACAAAAATCACACTAGCTCCTTTGAAAAGTCCACTGCCAATGAAATTGTGCCATGCCGACGGTCTTCTTCCTCTGACTTTTCCTTCTGTGCACCGGTCCTTGCCACGTGGCACCTGTAGACACCTAAAAATGTCTCAACCACCAAACTGATTCCCGACATCCCTAAACTCACCAATTCCCTTTCCAACTAATTAATTAAATTTTTATTTAATTAATTACCCCTTTCATTTTATAAATCCACACCATTTTATCCCAAAATTGAATTAATTTTATTAATTCAATAGTCCAAACCTTAGCCAAATGATTTAATAAATATGCAAAATTTATTAAATCAATTCCCCATTTTTCCTAAAATCTAATTAATTAGTTAAAACCATGTTAACTAATTAATCCAGCCTACTAATTAGCCTATCCCTACCCTAGCCAATTAAATAGCTATTATTTAATTGCCTACTCTAGCCTATCCCATCCTAGCCTTAGGATTAATTAATTAAATCACTAATTAATTAATCTTATCCCCCCTCTAATCCCTCTACTAATTTATTCTAGCCATATTAATTAGGTTAATCACCTAATTAAGAAAGTCAAATCCTCATTAGCACTTCTCTCCACACCTCCCAAATTTAAAATTCAAATAAATCACACATCACATTTACTCCTCTTACACATCCCTTACACATGTCATATCCACTCTTCCCCAAATGAATTTTTAATTCATTTTACCCTTCCCCATGTGAATTTTTAATTCACAAATAATCCATCTCACCCAACCTCATTTATTCACCCCTTTCCCAAAAATGAATAAAAGATTTACTTTTATTCTTAGCCCTCCATTTTCCAAGATCAAATCTAGGCCCTCCACCTCACTTTCATCCTCCACCCTTGATCTCTCCAATCAATCTCCACCCTTGGATCAAAATCCTCTCCAAAAGTCTATAAATACAACCTCTCACAAGTCATTTTCATGATCCATTTTCATGCAAAGTTACCATGCCAAAATCACATTTGAGCTTATAGTGAGTTGCATATTTGAGAAGGCATTTCACATTTGAATCAATAGTCTAGGGAAAATCTTGGTCTTGGGAGCTTCTCTTGGGTGCAAGGGCTCCTCTTTCCCTTGATGGGATTAGGTTTTGCATGAGGTATAATCTTGTGTTCTTGTTTACATTTGGTTTTGCTTTTTACCTTATTGCATTTCTCTAGTCTACATTGGCACGCCTGGTGGGACCACAAAGTCCAATCTAATCTTTGCTTGTGAGTTGTTGTGTTAGTATTCAACATTTTGCAGGTTCAACACCATTCAACAGTCGCAGCAACGCCATTACTGCCGTATTTCAGCGCTATCTCTGTTTTAGCGCTATTTCTGCGCGATTTTATTTTATAGGCTAACCATACTCACGTGTGTTTTTCGATCTTCCTGTTGTTTTTGGTGTTTTCTATTCTCTGTTTTGCAGGAAAACCAGGAATTACAGAGGGAGGTTGTGGCAAATTTTTGAGAGAAACAACCAAACAGATTCGGTTCCGCATTTTGGCACTATCCTTCAGATTAGCGCCATCGGTGTTTTTTCGCAGCTTCACAAACACTGCGCAGTGGCGCCTTAACTACTTAGTATTATCGCCATTCTTTGTATTAGCGCCTAAATTAGAGTTTATTAGCGCTATCCTCTGTATTTACGCCTTTTATTTAATTAGCGCTATCTTAGATTTGAATTAGCGCCATCAACTATTTTAGCGCTATTTTCACGTAAGTCAGGTTGTTTTGCCTGCAGTGGCGCCTGTATATGTCTGTTTTAGCGCTATTCGTTTCTTTCTGTTTGTTGCAGGTACTGTGGGTACTAACGAAATCTTTTGCAGGATGGTTTGTTAATTAGTTAGCAAACACTTCAATTTGGAAACTAAAAAGAACCCTTGTCATGTCTTGAACAAACATTTCAATTTGGTGTTTTAAAATTAACCGAAACTCCTTGATTGAAGTGTGTGATGATAACATTTACTTTTGGTGCTCTAAAATATACTTCCTTTTGTGTGCCAAACAAACAAACAATCAAAACACTTCAATTTGGGCTATAAAAAGAACAACAAACTGCATACTTCATTGGATAAAAAGAACAACAAAATTGCATTTTCACGCATCTAATCAAAACCATTTAATACTTGTGTGAAGTGTCTTCGTGATTGTGTCAAGTAGAGTGAGAGGTGTATGCTCTTCCCTCGCACCTTTTGGTGATCTTGGGAATCAAAAACTTCTCACAACACTTTGCATTAATCACCCCCCATCTAATCCAAAGATCTAAAATTGAACCATGTTGAGTGTGGTATAATCATAGGGAACACATATGCTCTCCCCTCGCATCTTTGTATGAACTTGGGGATCAAAAGTTTTTTTGTGATTGTATTGCTTTTGTAATCCTTAGAGGGCCTGCCACCCCGCTTCGAAAGGTGGGAACGACCCAAGCGGCAACGAGCTAAAGCCAAGCTCTTCCAAGCCACTATATAAAATAAGGCATTTGGGACGAAAGTCTCAGGCGACAGGTGTTGTTTTGTTATACCGACAGCCAACCTCCCCATAAACCCTCCAAGGCGCAACCCTTGGAGGCTGGGAGACTCCATAATGGAGAGTAGCGCTGCCGCACGTATAACCACCTGAACGGATGCCCTTACTAAGAGCCATTGTTGTAGTAAGCCAAAATCTTTCTATTTGTTGACGCAGAGGGCAAAACCCTTGAAGCGGCCCCGATTCATGCGGTTCTTAGCCGAGGTAGCAGGGACAATCTAAAGGTTTGGAGAGGGTCAAGCCTTATAAGAAACCTGGATCTTGGTATGCGTGAGAAGTGTGTGCAAGTGTAAGGAGGAGCCGGTGCTGCCAAGATCCTGGAGCTACCCGCTTTGAATAGGCGCAGCTAGGGGATTCAACAAATACTGTCCCATTCTCACCATAGGTTGTAAAAATGTGCTTGTTCTAAACAAAGTCATATCATTTCACAAACAAAAATCATTTCTTGTTTTGCGTTCAAATGTGTGTTAAAGTGCTTTGATTTTTCACAAACAACTTGCCAAGAGACAGAACACATCAGTTTGTCACAGTCTAAACAATCAGATCCAAAAATTTGATATCAAAAATCTGTCAAACCCTGTTTCAGCGCCATCTCAGTCTGATTATAGTGCCTTTTCATTTGTGGATTGGCGCTATTTTGAGATTGACTTGCCTGAGACAGAATACATCAGTTGGTCACATCCGAAATAGACAAGTCCAAAATCTACCTTCAGAAATCCAAAAATTTGATAACAGAAATCTGTCAAACCCTGTTTCAGTGCCATCTCAGTCTGATTGTAGCGCCTTTTTACCTGTGGATTGGCGCTATTTTGAGATTGACTTTCCTGAGACAGAATACATCAGTTGGTCACATCCTAAACAGACAAACCCAAAAATCCACCTTCAGAAGTCCCAAAATTTTGCCATCAGAAATCTATGTAACTTGTTTTAGCGCTATATCTGTCTTATTGTAGCGCCTTTTCACCCGTGGATTGGCGCTATTCTGAGATTGACTTGCCTGAAGCAAAGACCCATTTTGTTGTGATCTACACCTTCTGTTCTGCCATAATCCATACCCATCTCATAGAAATCCGCCAACCGTCCGGCCATTTTTCTTCCAAAATTTTTCAAATTACACATTCTATTTGACCTTAGAGAATCACTCACCACCCTTGTTGGACCACTTTGATACATCATAATCAGCCCAAATACATATCTATCCATCCCCATTCATTTCTTTGCATATCTCCTTGGACCAATATAAAATCATTTCAAAAAATTCACATCCAAATCAAAGCCTCATCAAATCACTCATCAAATCTTGTCACCCTTTTGAGCCAAAGATACATCTAGATCCTATCATTAACATCACGTTTTTTCCTTGAAAAGTCATTAGTCTACATTTCAAGAAAAAAACAAATCACCTCTCTTTGTGTAAGGTCATTAGTCTACCCCAAACAAAGAAAATCATCATCCTTTGTGTGCCAAATCAAAATCTAGATCTTATCCAAAAGCTCAATTCGAGAAACACCAACAATATCATCCTCACCATCCTAAACCAATCAAAAATCAAAAACATGAAATCCCTTTCTTATCACACATCTTTGGTCCAAAATTTGTGCAAAAATATCAATATCACCCATTCATATCACCCTTAGGGTAAAACCTTTGGAAAACATATCGATCTTCATCATATCCCTCTACTTCATCTCACGACCACATCCATCTTTGGGTCTAACACAATCAATTTGATTCTCTAAGGTCTCCACTTCATCCCACATCTAGAAATCAAATCCATACGTGTATGCCCACCGCAAGATCACAACACAAAAGAAATCAAGAAATGGTGGAACGATGGCCCTTTGGCATGCCTAACACTGACAATACCAACATACCCATCTATCAAACATACAATCCACCTACATATTCCTTCATCCCCCCATTTGGTGCCAACGACCCTTTTCACTTCTTACCACAAGCACCAACACCAACCCCACCACCACCACAAAATGTCCCCATCATACCCCAAGATGACCTAGATGTCTTGACTTTCACGCAAGATGCCGATAATATGGACCTACTTGATAAAGTCCTAAGATCGGATCCAAAGAGATATCTTGACCATCTTCTCAAACTTGGTGCTCAACTTCCCCCCGTCACAACATCATCACAACCATCCACTTCTACAGTTGTCCCAACCCCATCAAACACCCAAGCATCTACATCACATACCCAACCCACCATCTCTCAAATGTCAACACCTAACGTATCTACCGCATCCACAACCTCAACCGCTACCACATCTACTACTTCCACATCCACTGCTAACATCTCCCAACCTGTCATCACCTCCACTACCACAACTACCGTCAACCCTTCCGCTTCAAACACAACGGCCATACAAGGCAACATCACACAAGCAAATACCTCCACAAGTGTGCCCCCACCAAACCCTCACACCCTTGCATACCTACGACAACTTTTCGCACAACAATCCCACAACACGACTAACCCATCCAACATCCACATACCCAACGTCAATCTCACAAGTCAACACAATCCCAATCCCCAAATACCACCACATGTTCTCCAACAACTATACGCACACCAACAACAACAGACACCAATCAATCCAAACCCCAAGCCGCAATACCAACATCTCATCCAAACCAATCCCCAACACCAACATCTCAATCCAAACCCCAACCCCCAATACCAACATCTCATCCAAACCAACCCGCAATACCAACATCTCATCCAAACCAACCTGCAACATCAACATCTCATCCAAACCAATCCCCAACACCAACTCCCACCCCACCTCCAATATCTCACCAATCAACAGCCCTACATGTTTCAACCACAACAACCACAGGATTTCAACACCGCGCTGCAAAGCTTAATCCAAAAGGTGGATGACTTACAAACTGGGGGCAAACGCAAATACTATTCTTTTGAGGATATTTGTCCCTACCCGTTTGATCGCACCTTGTACATGCCCCCTTTCCCTAAAAACTTTGAAACGCCAAAATTTGACAAATACAAGGGAAAGGGAGACCCTAGGGACCACCTAAGGGAATTCTATATTGCTTACCTCGAAGTCTCTCACAACGACATGTATCTTATGAGACTCTTCCCAAGAAGTCTTGGCAGCCAAGCCGCTGAATGGTTTGCCCATCTGCCACCAGGAATTCGAACATTTCCCGAGCTTGCGGAGAAGTTTTTCAATCACTTTTCCTACAACTTTGAACATGAGATGTCAATGACCGACCTTTGTAACACCAAACAAAAGAATGGCGAAGCTTTCGCTTCTTTCCTACAAAGGTGGAGGGGCCTAGCAAGCAAGCTCCCATGGCCTATTCCTGAAAAACAACTTGTCACCATGTTCGTGGCCAATCTCAATCAGGAATTAGGCTTTCACTTACAAATTCTGTGTGCATCTACCTTTGAAGAGGTTATCGACAAAGGCACCACTGTGGAACGAGCCCTCATTGCCAAGGGTTCCATCAAACTTTACGATCCCAAGTCCAACAACAACAACAACAATAACAATAACCACAAATCCAATCATAACACCCCCAACAACAACAACAATACCAACACGCAATGTAATGATAAATCACGTTATTGGGGGAAGAACAAGAATAATTTGAACGACGGCGTCACCGATGTAAAGGCCGTCCAACACATCCAAAATCACACATCGGCACACACGTATGCAGCAAACACCAATAACCAAAGAGGACCAAACAAACTCCGCAAACCTCGCCAAAATTTCACGCCGTTAGCAGAACCTATTGAGGACATCCTCGATCGATGTCTCAAGCAAGGAGAAATCACACTCCCGCCTGTCAGACCACGCCAAGACAATGACCTCAAAGCAGCATGGTATAATGAAAATGATTATTGCGAATACCACCGCATGGCAGGTCATAAAATAGCGGACTGCATGCAATTAAAACATTGTATCCAAGACCTAATAGATCAAAATCTTGTCAACCTTGAACACAGTACACAGCCATCACCAAATGCCAATCTTGGAGCTTACAAGGATCCCTTACCCAACCATAACAAAGCTTCATCATCTAATCAAGCGTACAATGTCACTCCACCACCCACACACTACGACTCCATTGTCGGCCGCATTGAACCCTCATCCCACTCTGTCAACACAATCACCATTCGGGCACAAGCACCCAATTGCACCGTCACAACCCGTCGAGGCCGTGTCTCAATCCGCACTACCCCTCCCACTGAACCAACACCCCCATCCACATCTAATCCCCTCCCCCCTCATCCAAATGCCCATCCATCACCCACCACTCGATACAACCTCCTAGACCATCTAGGAAAGACACCCGCACAAATCTCCATCCTTGAGCTACTTCGCACATCACCCCGCCACAAGGACATTCTCGACAAGGCCCTTTTGGAAACACAAGTCCCTGTATACTTGGATGTCAATCAATTTCAAGCCATGGTTGGCCATATTGCCACACCACACCATATCACGTTTTCTAAAAAAGACCTTCCTGCCTCCAAGCACCTACATAATGATGCATTACACATCGAGGTCCGCATTCACAAACACACCATTAAAACGGTCCTAATAGATGGTGGTTCTGGCCTAAATATATGCACTCTAAAATTGCTAAAACACTTGGGGTACTCAGATGTGGTTGTGGATGCTAGTGAGTGCATAACAATCAAAGGATATGATGACACCGAGAGGCTATCAGAAGGTACCATAAAGCTTCCTATTCAAGTGGGACAGAAAATCCTTGAAACCAAATGTCAGGTTTTGGATCTTGCTTCTCGGCCGCCCATGGATCCATGCCATGCAAGCCGTCCCCTCCACTTTCCATCAATGTCTCAAATTTCCCCACAACGGCACTGAAGTCACTATCTATGCCGATCCTCGTCCTTTCCAATACTGTAGTTTTCTGGAAGGACACAACCAAACCTTCTGTCCGTACAATAAAGCCACCAACCAAATCACCCCAATAGCTTCCACTTCATACATCGACCCTGCCAACATCGCCACCACTTCATCCCAAACACCTTCACCACCTGAGGTCAAGATCAAGCTCAGCGACCAAGGCTGTGGATAATACAACCTTCACGGCACCTTTTGCGTGGGCTTATTACCCACTCCTAAGACATTTGGCACTCCGCACATAGAGGCAGCTGACACAGTCATCATCAAATGCAAACCCTCGCCCGTCTTTGAGAAAAAACACCTTCTGAATCAGGACATACTTGAAGATATTTCATCCTAGCTTTACAAGGATGAGGAAACAGAACAAGACATCCCCACCATCCCAGCAAACAGTTACGAAAAAGGTTCTAAGATAGTCAAAAGCATGGGTTACAAAGGACAAGGTGGCATTGGCCTTCATGAACAGGGCATTGTGGAACCACTGCAAGCAACAAGGAACCCCTATACTCAAGGGTTAGGGTATGGCCAACCACAACGCATCCTTAATATCGGCAAATGTATCTTAGCCAAGTTTGCTCCAGTTTCTCTAGACGTCGACCACATTAACGAAACGGACCTACAAGACTCCTTTAGCGACTTTGCCGATTTCTTTGCCTCCTCCATTTGCACCATCTACTCTGTCACTACTCTCGCCTCATCACCCAAGGACCTACCATTAGTATACCCTGACCTCATCGACTGGGACCAATGAGGACCTCCTATTTTGGATATCGCACCTAATGACGAAGCCATTGCTGAAATGATGGGAGTAAGAGACAACTTCCCCTTGGGAGATCACCGAGCTGGATACATCATGGAACTCAATCTGGCTGCCTATTTTGGGGAGACAACCCCTGCTTCTAGTCGCAAAAATACAGAAACAAAAAATGGATCTGATGGTGAAAACCGTTCCACGACAGTGTCAGATCCTAAAAAAGTAAAAATAAAGGACGTATCTCCTGGTGAAAACCTCCATGAGGCGCCAGGAGATGGAAGCATGGGCCTCCCTGAAATAGATAAAGTATATCCTGATAGATCGCCCATCTTGGTTGAACCAGTGCAGGAAATGAATCTAGGGACAGAGGAAGAGCCGAAGATCACATATTGAGCAGAATCTCTCAGCCTGTTCGAACAGGAGGACTTCTTGGCATTCTTCACATGCAGAAATCGCAACTTTGCATGGACCTACGCAGACATGCTAGGGCTAGATCCTGCCTTGGTTGTACATCATCTTGCAGTGCGTCCTGATGCCAAACCAGTCAAACAGAAGCTCTGAAAGATGAACCCTCAGGTGGCCCTTCTTGTCAAAGCAGAGCTTAAAAAGTTACTAGACGTGGGGTTCATACGTCCAATTGATTATCCCGAATGGGTCTCAAATCTAGTACCTGTTGCTAAACTAGATGGTAGAATCTGCTGTTGCACTGACTTCAGAGATCTCAACAAGGCCTGCCCAAAAGATGACTTCCCTCTTCCCAACATTGACATGATCGTGGATCTTACCGCAGGGCATGAGATGCTATCCCTCATGGATGGCTTTTCAAGATACAATCAAATCAAAATTGCCGAAGAAGATCAGCACAAAACATCCTTTATATGCCCATGGGGGACATACTATTGGGTAGTAATGCCGTTCGGCCTAAAGAATGCAGGAGCTACTTATCAACGAGCAATGACTGTCATCTTCCACGACCTCTTTCACCACATCATGGAGGACTACGTGGATGACTTACTCGGCAAATCAAAGACTCGAGAAGAGCACTTAGACGTACTAGCCAAGATCTTTGACAGGTCAGAGCAATATAATGTTTGTCTAAATCCAAAAAAATGTGTCTTTGGTGTCACTTCAGGCAAATTATTGGGATACATAGTCTCCAGACGAGGAATCGAGGTGGACCCGACAAAAGTCAAAGCTATTACTGAAATGCCACCTCCTAAAACCTTGAAACAATTGAGAAGCCTACAGGGTAAACTACAGTCTATTCGCCGATTCATTGCTCAACTTGCTGACAAATGCCAACCATTCCAGCATCTCCTTCGAAAAGATACAGCTTTCACTTGGACTACTCAGTGTCAGGATGCCTTCGACCAGCTAAAAGCATATCTGGCTAATCCCCCTATCCTATCTCCACCAAGACAAGGAGAGCCCCTCCTCTTGTATATTTCCACAACCGACACAGCAATTGGGGCTTTGTTAGCAGAACACGATGAATAGGGAAAGGAAAGAGCCATCTACTACATCAGCCACACCTTGATTTCCTATGAGCTTAACTACACACAAATTGAACGAGCATGCCTGGCCCTCGTCTTCACATCACAAAAGTTAAGACATTATATGCTCAATCATAAGACTAAGCTCATTGCTAAGATCGACCCACTCAAATATTTGCTAAACAGAGCAGCTCTCACAGGAAGGATGGCAAAATGGGTCATGATTCTCACCGAATTTGACATAGAATACACAGAGAGGAAGGCAATCAAGGGACAAGTCATAGCAGATCAACTGGCTGAGGCACCTATTCAGGCAGAGCATCCTATGATAGCAGAATTTCCAGACGAGGCCATCTTGACAATCACACCAGCCACAGATACATGGAAGATGTATTTTGATGGATCCTACACTCACAGAGGCTCAGGGGCAGGCGTCCTGTTTGTTACCCCTCAAGGTGACACGATCCCTAAATCATTCAAAATCACATTTCCATGCACCAATAATGTAGCAGAATATGAGGCCCTAATCACAGGTCTCTGAATGGCCATCCAATGGAAAATAGACAAACTAACTGTGTATGGCGACTCTCAACTAGTCATCAGACAAGTCAATAATGAATATAAAACCAAGGACGATAAGCTTCTTCCCTATAAGAAGATGGTCGATGACTTTAAAGATTATTTTGGTGACATTCACTTTGAGTAGATCCCAAGGTTAAACAACAAAGCGGCAGATGCCATGGCCACCATTGGATCTCTAGTTGATATGAAGCAAGGCAGCAAGAAATGCGAGTTCTTGATCGAAGAGCTCCCCATCCTAGCATATGACGTTCCCCAATCTGAATTAGTGTGCGAAATCATTGGTCCCTTATCCCCCTGGTATTAAGAAACTTAGCTCTATCTTCACGATAACATCCTCCCCAACAACCTATCCCCATCACAGAAAAAATCCTTCATCCGTCGAGCTTCCCGTTTCATCCTTGTAGGTGACACCCTCTACAAAAGGAATCTTCATGGTACGCTTCTACGATGTTTAGACTCTAGGGAAGTCGAAGCAGCTTTGGAAGAGGTACACGCAGGTATTTGTGGGGCACATTCAAGTGGACCAGCTCTTTCTAAGAAGATCCTAAGGACCGGTTATTATTGGCCCACTATGGACAAGGATGCACATCAGTTTATCAGAAAATGCCTCCCATGCCAATAGCACGGCGATCTCATCCACGCACCTGCACAGGAGCTGCAACCAATCACAACACCATGGCCTTTCTCACAGTGGGGACTCGACCTTATAGGTAAAATACACCCTCCATCTTCCAACGGCCATAAATTCATAATCACTACTATAGAATACTTCACAAAGTGGGTGGAAGCAATACCACTCACCTTCACCACAGGCATCCAAATCTCCAAGTTCATTCTCCATTACATCATCTGCCGCTACGGTATCCCCCATTCCATTGTCACTGATAATGGGAAGCCATTTAAGAACCAAGAAGTTCGCACTTTGTGCGAAAAGTTTGACATCAAACACCACTTCTCCACGCCATATTACCCCCAAGGAAACGGTCAAGCAGAGGCTTCTAACAAAACCATCCTCCGCATCTTAAAGAAGACAGTCAATGAAGCTGGCCGTGACTGGCACCTCCAACTTAACCCCGCCCTATGGGCTTACTGCACTAGCATCCGCACTCCTACTGGAGCCACTCCATACTCACTAGTATTCGGATCAGAAGCCATTTTACCTATAGAGGTCGAGCTCCCGTCCCTCCGAGTATCATTGCAAAATATTATATCTGATGAAGACTATCACGTCGCAAGGTTGCATCAACTTGAATTGTTGGATGAGAAATGCCTGAATGCATTAAATCACTTACAGGCATACCAAAACCGCCTCAGAAGAAGCTACAACAAAAAGATCAGAACTAGAAAGTTTGAGGTAGGTGACCTAGTCCTAATGGAAAATCAAAAGAACCTGCAAGAGCGTCTGAAGCAAGGAAAATTCGAACCTAATTGGCTAGGACCTTATGTCATCACCGCCGACTATGGGTCAGGAGCTTACCAGTTAGCAACACCCGAGGGGTAGCCTCTAGATGAGCCAATGAACATCTTGCATCTCAAGCGATTCTATGCATAACCCATCTGATACTACAAGGTCAAAAAAATCAAAAAAGGCAAAAAATAAATAAAAACACCAAAAAAAAAAAAATCAAAAATCAAGAAAAAATCAGAATGCAATAAAAACTTCCAATGGTGAAAATCACTTCGGTGATGCCTTGGATAAGTACCATGGTGAAAACCTGTTTCAGGCGCCATGCGTAATGGCCGGTTCTACCATCTAATAAGTCCTCTTTCCAGCATAACGCTCCATACCCACACATCCCATGGCTTGAAATTCTGAAACATCAAGTTTGTTCGCCCATCCCGCACTACCTCCCCCCCCCCCAACCCCACCCAGGGAACAAGGATCCTTGTAAGCTCTCCTTTGTATAGTTCATAAAATCAGAAAATCTAAAAACATCATAAAATCAGAAAATCCAAAAACAGTAGAAAATTAGAAAATCCAAAAATAATCACCACATGCATCAATCTCACATCCCACCACAATCATCTAAACACATCTCAACCCTCATCACATCACATCGCCAACCATTCCCACATCATCAAGTCTTGCTAGAACTACATATTCATTTCACCCGCATCTTAAAAGTACCTTGATCCCGTGGACACAGGGTATATAGGTAGTCTAGAATACGAAGGATGTTTCCAGTACTCAGGTATCTAAGATGCACCCATCCCACCCATTGGGATGGTTCCCACTCACTGAGCTTTCCAGATCTATGAAACGATATGCATGCTACACATACCATTGAAACATGGTCCCTCACACAAAAATCATCAAGCAATATACCAACTATAATCTTCCATTTGGCCCGAATGTTCTTTCGCCCATCTTCCACAAAAAACTCTCCAATCAAAAAATAGATCTGCGTCCTAGGATACGTCTTTCCTACAATGGACAAAAATCTATCATTCTATCATCACGTCTCTTGGCAAGAGCACACAAAAGGCTATTTGTATCTTTCGTTGGTCTTTTTGCTTATTGATTTTTATCTTTTTGTCTCACTCCAAGTAATCTCCAAAGCTACCTTGATCTCATTATATCATGGTACATAGCGGATAGCCCTTGGAGTAGACATAGTCATTGTTTCAGTATGCTGTGCTTGTGGGTTGGTTTCATTACTCCAAGAATAGTATTCATATCTTGAAGTTTAGGTCGGTTCTAGCATAATGAGTCCTATTTTGCATATACAGGCATCAACACCTTATATGCATTATTCACACTCACTGCTATGAGTCCCCTTCCTCTACTAGACAAGATTATACTACATTGGGCATGCATGAAACCAACCTATTGTTTGTGGGTCTAGTCCATGCAATCGTCAGATATACATCATCACCTAGGTCATTTCATACCTTCGTGAATTGTATCCAACATTGCTACATTAAACTAAGAAATGCTCTCAATTAATTTTGTGCAACTACTGATACTAGCTCAACATCATCATCCTAATCACTCAGTCACCTATCCCATATCGGCCTAGATTTGATCAACACTTTCCAACCCCCCCCCCCACCAATCTAATTCCCGCACTAACCCCATCATCCCAACCTATCTCCACTTAACACATCTTGAACCAAACCCCCCCCCTCAATGACGTGGTATCTTATGACCTAACCATCCTCCAATCCCCCCACCGCCATCCCCTAGACGCTCTCACCCCTATCATCCACAACACCTAACACGTTCTCCCACAGTCTCACCATTCAGGGTCAACACAAGGAACATCATGTGTATCAGGATTAGGCTACCTCACCTATCATCTAGTTTGCATACCACCTATCACCGATACTGCACTTAGCACATATCATTTAACTACATCTCACAATCCGTTTGCATCTCATTTTAGGTTCATTTTAATCCGTTTGCATCTCATTTTAGGTTCATTTTAATCCATTTGCATCTCATGTTAGGTTCATTTTAATCCATTTGCATCTCATGTTAGGTTCATTTTAATCCGTTTGCATCTCATTTTAGGTTCATTTTAATCTGTTTGCATCTCATTTTGAGTTCATTTTAATCCATTTGCATCTCATTTTAAGTTCATTTTAATCCATTTGCATCTCATTTTAGGTTCATTTTAATCCATTTGCATCACATATTAGGTTCATTTTAAATCCATTTAAGTTTGCATAAAACACAAGTAGATTCATTTTAGCTGCATATCATTACACATCATATCATAGGTGCATATTAAAAATAGCATCATCACATTGCATTCCATACATATCAACATCTCATAAACATTTAAATTGCATTACAACATCACCAACATCACCATTGAAACAACTAGTGGCATATAACATAATCCCATACATTTGCATCCATAATAAATATTTGTTAATTCGCATATTTAGTTACATCATATAGTCCGTAAAATCACAACACCATGCATATATCACAAACACATAATTGCATCCACCAAATCACACACATCATTTGAAAACACATCATACATCCACAACATATAAAATATAACATGTGCATCCATCATATAAGCATCATCACAATAGAACATCATAAGCCATCAGAAGTCTCGCATCATATATAATCATCGCAAAAAATGTACATCGCTCACATCATCAAAAAAATAATAATAAAGTGTCCTGATACAATGCCTCTAAGGGCTATCATGATATAACTATCACATCGAGGATCCTCTCTCTGAGGGGGTAGGAGATGATGACCCTAGTTGAGCCTGTGATCCTGGCGGCGGCTGTGGCTGTGGTGCTACTGGTACCTGAGGATCCTGCTGGGGCACATACGTGGGAGGGGGCATCGTCTGCTAAACTGACTGAATAGATCTAGATCGATGTGATCTCGACGCCCCTGATCTACTGACCTGGCTGTAACTCGGTGCTCGCTGCGCTGCAGGTATGGCTGCATAGTATAACCCCCGATAATACTCCGTCCACGCTCTCGCCTCTGCTAGCTCCCCTCGTACCTGAGCCACCTGCCCCTGTACCTGAGCCACCTGTCCCTGTGCCTGGCTCAACTGACCCTGTATCTGATGCGCATGTGTCTGAGCCTGAGCCAGCTGAGTCTACATCCCTGCCAATATCGGGGCAAGGCCCCCACCCATAGCCTGTGCACTGCTCAACGCAGTCTCTGCCTGTTGTGCTCTCACCAGCGCTGCATCCCGCTCTATCCTCAAGTCCTCCATATCCTCTCTGGCCTGAGCCAGCTGAGCCTCTGCAACTGCCAGCCGCCCATCTACTCCCTGCAGCTGTCCCAACTCAGCCTCTCAACGCCCCAACGCCTCCTCTAGACTGGCCACCTGAGCACGTAGTGTCTCTATCTCCTCCATCTCATCCCGTGACCGTCGCCAAGGCGTCAACCTCTCAACCTCTGCCTCCATCGCTGCCCCTGGCTCCTTGCCTCAGCATCATGCCTACCGACCCGCAGCTGCTCCACCCATGATGGGGATAGATCTCCCTGCTCTGTCCTCGGCCGTCCACTGTGTCATCGCGGTGCTCTACCCTGCTGTCCACCCCTAGCCTGGACCTGCTGCACTGGAACCTGCTCTGCAGGAACCTGCTGTGCTGGAACTTGCTATGCAGGAGCCTGCTGTGCTGGAACCTGCTATGCTGGAACTTACTGTGCTGGAACCTGCTCTGCAGGAACCTGCTATGCTGGAACCTGCTGTGCTGGAACCTGCTCTACAGGAACCTGCTGTGCTGGAACCTCCTACCCCACTGGCCCCTGTCCCACTATCGCTGCTCCCCCCTCATCCACCAGCTGACCATCTCTGGCGATCACCCTCTCCGACCCATCATCCATCACCTCTACAATAAAATCTGCAATGACCTCATCCCCACCCCCATCTGGATCATCTCCATCTCCATCTCCCTCATCCTCTGATAGCGCCACTGTCAGATCTGTCAATTGAGTGGGCTGATGCGTCTGCCACCATGCATCATAAGCAGGCGTAGTACCTGCATCCACCACGGTGCTCCTCCAATCCCACTGAACGGGCCGAAGTGCTACCTAGTCATTCAGCGCAACCTGTGGCTGTAATGCTGTGGGCCAATAAGCTGTATCCCGCGGTGTCCGCGCATATATGGCCATCTGCTGGGGCACATCCTGTACCCGTCCAAACTGTCGCATCACCCGTGAGGGTAGGTACATCTCTATAGTACGGTCTGCACGACCCATAAGAAATCTCTGCTGAAATGTATATGGGAGATGGGTCACATCATCCGGCCACTCCTCACAATCAATATATGGACGGTATACCATGCTAATCACGTCATCCAATATCCTCCGCCAATGACAGACCTGTCCAGTATAGGTATACAGTGCATCCCGATACAAAAACACAAATGCCTCAAACGGGCGCCGATAATAACCGCATGTCGGCCAAGTCACGGGGATATGCTCCCAAAGCCATACATGCAGCAATGTAACCCCAGCAGATAAGGCCCTGTCGTGAAGATAGGCAACTGTATGCATCTCATGCAGCAACTGTGCTAGCATCACCGGCCTCCATGCATAGACAGTCTCATGCCTCACCATCCCCTCTATCATCCCACCCCAGCCCACAGGAAAACCTCTGCCTCACCTATTTGGCAACACCACTCCTCCAATCAACGCACATAAATATAAGGCAAAGGGATCTGCACCCGCCGCCAGCATCCTGTCGTAATCCATCTCCCTCCCGTCTGCGGAAAGCACCACGTGCTCTGCTCTGAACACTCTGATCAACGCAGTCTGCCCCCTCCTCGTGTCATACCTCACACGTCGACCGTGAATCGACAGCTTGAGGATGCGATAAACATCCTCAAGTGTGATGGTCATCTCTCCTGTCAGCAGCAGAAAGTTGGAAGTCTCACTGCGGTATCGCTCCACTGCGGCTGTCATCAGAGCTCTATGAGCTCGCAGCACTGGCATCGCTGCCACCGTCCAAAGCCCCAGTCTCGCAAGTCAAGGTCGCCATGTCTCATCAAATAGCGGCATCACAAATCACACTCGTCGCTCTCGTGACTGCAGTATAAACCGCCGTGTATCCTGCATCCACCACTTCTTCGTTAGATACAAACTTACTTTCCCCCACACCTTTTTCTTCTAAATGTCTCAGAGGCCCACATCATGTGGCCCCACACAGACAATCCCTAATTGCTATTTAAAAATAGCACTACTTTCCCCTGCCAGTAGCGCCAATACAGAAAATGGCGCCACTGCATGCCCTATATCGCGCCAATCCAGACGATGGCGCAGTCCCCCATTTTCGCGTCAATCAAACTTTTAGCGCTAAAACTAATCATAGCGCTATTCCCCATCATGGCGCTATTCCAGATGATAGCACTGTTCTACCCATAATATGGCGGCAAAATGCCATATTTGCTTCGCCCTGAGTTTTGGCGCCACTCCAGACGATGGCGCCAATATTCCTCCAAAATGGTGACAAAATCACCTTAACCTACCCTGGCAAATAGTGCTAATCTACTGGATTGCGCTAATCTGCCTTGTCTATGGCGCCACGCGCTCCTAACCCATTTCCTGAAACCCAAAAACAAGTGCGTAAAATAAAAAATCACAAAGTCCAGGTTAGGCCCTACCTGGGGTCCAGCCTCGGGTGACCGCCCGACCTCTCGGAATCGCTCTGAGATGTGATGAAGTCGCGGGAACTGTGGGTTGCGCTCGCCCATCTCTCCTTTGTCTTTTCTTCTAGAAGGTCAAAGTGTGCAAATGTGGCACTCTTTGGGCCCACTTTTCCTAATATAGTGGGCCATGTCCTCCCTCCATCCCTTTCTTTTCCCTCCAGGGTGCAGATCTCAGCCTTTTTTCCTCTGTTTTTCTTCCCACCATCTTCTTTTTCCATCACCTCTCCCACTTTCACTTCCGTCACATCCTTTCGAGAGCTTACCTGCAAAATTGATATTTTTCCCGCCAACCTCTCGAGGGGGCATCCCTTATCCATCTCATTCCTTCCCGGCAACTGGGGCATATTTTTTCTTCTTCGACCTGATGCCACTTCCCTCCTAGGTCCTGACGCCACGTCAAAGAGGGGCAAATGTAGACACCTAAAAATGTCTCGACCACCAAACTGATTCCCGACATCCCTAAACTCACCAATTGCCTTTCCAACTAATTAATTAAATTTTTATTTAATTAATTACCCCTTTCATTTTATAAATCCACACCATTTTATCTCAAAATTGAATTAATTTTATTAATTCAATAGTCCAAACCTTAGCCAAATGATTTAATAAATATGCAAAATTTATTAAATCAATTCCCCATTTTTCCTAAAATCCAATTAATTAGTTAAAACCATGTTAACTAATTAATCCAGCCTACTAATTAGCCTATCCCTACCCTAGCCAATTAAATAGCTATTATTTAATTGCCTACTCTAGCCTATCCCATCCTAGCCTTATGATTAATTAATTAAATCACTAATTAATTAATCTTATCCCGCCTCTAATCCCTCTACTAATTTATTCCAGCCATATTAATTAGGTTAATCACCTAATTAAGAAAGTCAAATCCTCATTAGCACTTCTCTCCACACCTCCCAAATTTAAAATTCAAATAAATCACACATCACATTTACTCCTCTTACACATCCCTTACACATGTCATATCCACTCTTCCCCAAATAAATTTTTAATTCATTTTACCCTTCCCCATGTGAATTTTTAATTCACAAATAATCCATCTCACCCAACCTCATTTATTCACCCCTTTCCCAAAAATGAATAAAAGATTTACTTTTATTCTTAGCCCTCCATTTTCCAAGATGAAATCTAGGCCCTCCACCTCACTTTCATCCTCCACCCTTGATCTCTCCAATCAATCTCCACCCTTGGATCAAAATCCTCTCCAAAAGTCTATAAATACAACCTCTCACAAGTCATTTTCATGATCCATTTTCATGCAAAGTTACCATGCCAAAATCACATTTGAGCTTATAGTGAGTTGCATATTTGAGAAGGCATTTCACATTTGAATCAATAGTCTAGGGACAATCTTGGTCTTGGGAGCTTCTCTTGGGTGCAAGGGCTCCTCTTTCCCTTGATGGGATTAGGTTTTGCATGAGGTATAATCTTGTGTTCTTGTTTACATTTGGTTTTGCTTTTTACCTTATTGCATTTCTCTAGTCTACAGCACCATCTTGCGGCATCGCAGCCGAAGATGGCCTACCGCCTTTAGGCTCTGCGTGACTATGCTAAGCCAACCATTTGGCCCTTCTTCATTTTCTCTATACCCCTTCACTAGATTCTTGCCACGTGTTGCCTTGTCGCACTCGCGTGCGAAATATTTTGTCCTGAGAGATTCCCTCGCATGCTTGCGCAACTGTCAGATTTTGTCCTTCCTGTAGACCTCTTTTCTCCTCGACACCTGGTAGCACCTGATTCATCATTCAAGAATCCTTGATTAATGGCTATAAGCCACATTTAATCAACAACTGGTACTTCATTGCAGCATCGCAAGGGGTTGATGATGTCATCTCTGGAGCTCTGCGATGCTACGAAATCCTCATACATGGCACCCCCGACCACTTAAAAAACTTAGGATTTAACTTTTCATGCCACAACGGGGAATAGGAGGTAACACTAAGGAAAGGGGGCTAGTCACCCTATGAATTAGAAGACTTAAGTTACAACTTAGGCAACCGAGAACCTTCAGCAAGTGGTCAACAACAGGATAGAACATAAAGTGAAAATGAGACCGCATGATCTTAGGTTTTTAAAGGAGGAAGACATTTCTGAAATAGACCTAAAACCCTAAGGGGTACCACCAGATTAACCAACTTGAGCCGATGAGTTTTGGTTTTCATACTGACTAGATGAAAGTTGGTAATCATGAAGGATGGTGCATAAATGTTGAAAAGAGTTATACTTCATCAAGAGAATCTTATCACGGATGTTAGGTTGTAGATTTGTAATGAATACCTTCTGAACATCTTCATCCTTCATATGGTATTGAATTTGTCCGTAGAGAGCTTGATACCAAATAATAAACTCAGTTAACTTCTCTTTTGGACCTTGTTTGCAATGAAATAAATCAATCAAAGAAACTTGAGGTCTAATGTTTGCTTGAAAATATTATAAGAATTGATCAACTAGTTGAGAAAAAGAATGTATTGAATTCAGAGGTAAAGAGAAAAACCATTCTAAAGTAGTATCTTTGAGAGATCACAGGAAAAGTTTTTCTAACAAGTCCTCTTCAAAGTAGAAATCACTACACATAGCCGCGAATGCTGCCACATGAGTATTGGGATCACCTTTTCCACCATATTTTTCAAAACGAGGAGTTTCAAACTTTTTAGGTATAGGAGTTTTCAAAATTGCATAAGATAGAGGATTATGAGCATGATAAGTTGGTATATTAGGTTGCGATGAATTAGTCAAGCTTGTCACCTTTTGTTGTAAAGAAGTCATGCCTTGAAAGAGTTGGTTTAGGAGGGCATCATTAGGAGATGTGGTTTAAGAATTAGAAGCCGTCTGCATGAAATTTTTAGGAGATTGGTTGTGAGTGGAAATGAAAGGTGGTTGAGAGTAATTGTAGGTGGAAGGTGGTTGCAAATAGTTGTATGTAGGAGGTGGTTGAGAATAAGTGGGATGGAGAGGTGGTTGAGAGTGATTGTTCATAAAAGAAGTCAGTCTAGGTGCTTGGTTTTGATAGTTGAATCCCATAGTTTTGTAATTTTGTGAATTAGTGGCATTAGATAGTCCAATACTAGTGGTAGAATTACTACAAGCATTTACATTAGTAGTTCGAATTGTTGATGTAAATGTAGACATTCTAGTAGTTGGTATAGGTACCAATACTTGTGTATGAGATGGTGATGACATGTTATTAATAACATTCACGCATTCACTTATTGACATAACATTATGATGCACTATATGCATTAAGCCTTGAAGTGCATTAACACCATCTTGTCCTTCTTTTAACAACTCTCTTATGTTATGAATCGCATGCATGGCTTCTTCTACTATCCTTTCATTTTCCATAAATGATTGAAAATCATCTAGTTCTTTATCAAGTTTGTTTATTTTCTCATTAGGTACATGTGTTACCACATCAATAGGGTCCTCAACATCATGAAACATTCATTCTTCCATTATAGTTGTAGGAGGTATAATATCTTGCAAAAATTGTGTCTCTCCTTTTGTAAATAAGGTGTTCAATAGATTTTTTGATGTAGGAATATTGTTGGTTTCAGGGGCACTAGAACACATTAGTCTAATACTTCTCCTTAAATGGATATTTCTATTAGGGCAGTAGGTTATAAGACTCATGCAAAAGCATACAACTCTTAATGCACAAACTAATAGAACAAAACCTAGGATGAAAGTATTTTTGTTGAAACACACAATGTGTAAATGCTAAATCTAAGATGTAAATGCAAAAACACACTATGATGAAACACTAAAATCAGAATCAGTTCTAAAAGAGTGTTTAAAAGAGTAGTAAAATCTGAAACAAGATTTTAACTACAAACCCTAGCTATTGCCAAGCCTAGGTTCTATGAAAAATGCATAATTTCAAGCAAAATCTAACAACTTAAGCATGAAAATTCAATGCAAATGATTGTAAAATGATGTACTTCTATTATTTATATCAGATCTAATGACAATATCATAAATTAAATGAAATGCAATGAAATTATGTCAAAATGCAAGCTTAAGATGCTAATTTTTTCAAAATTTTCATTTTTTTTGCAAATTTTCAAGTGCAATAAGATGAAAATCAAATGAATGAATGTAAATATGAAGTACAACACTCAACAAGGTGCAAAATTCAATAAAAACATGGGTTCACCATAATGTTATTTAGGAAAAGGAGGGAAGATGAGATTGATGGTGTTTAAGTTAGATCATCCTTTCACTACTAACATGCAAGGACATTTAACCGATTTGAATCACAACTTTTGTAAGAGGATTCACCTACAAGTTGGTTGTCACTTGTAATGATGTGGAAGTTTGGAATTTTCTGATTAATGTATTAATTTAATGCTCAAGTATGCTCAAAAACCCTAATTATGTAAAATTGTAAGCAAACAGATAAATTACGACAAATGCTCGTGCACACAAAGATAGTTAACAAAGATTAGTTACTGACCATTTTTCAAAGTTTAGGAATCTAAATAATCAGGGACTTTGTGACTAGCACCCTAGCCCAATGCAGTGTTTTCTTCAGGGGGTTCTAGACTCCTTCCAACACTGATGATGACTGTTATGTATGTTTTCAGCTCTGTAGATGCAGAGGGCACTGTGACTAGCACCCAAGCCCATGGTAGGATATTCTTCAGGGTGTCAGGACCTCTTCTGATGCTAATTATCACTATCATAGTGATTTCTGTACCTACAACCTTAGAGGGCTTTATGACTAGCGCCCTAGCCCCAATAGTGTACCAAACTACTTCTTTTTGCCGAATCTGGAATCCTTATCTTCAACAAGCTTCCTCTGCAACTCCACTCCATGAAATTTGATACCTATAACCTGCAATCACAAGGAGTGTGGTTGGGGGTTGTTGTGTTTAGGATCTTGCCTTAGTCAAGCCCCGGAAAGGCATTCAAGCCTTCCAACAACATTGTTTGATAAAGAGTGCGTATCCCTGCAGGATAGAGGCAAAAACAAATTGATAAATGATCGATTCAACACAAATAGATATCAGCTTGGAGGTGTAGCTCACATGTAGATGAAAATCCTTCAACACATGAGAAGATGAAGCTAAATCTACAATCACAAACACAACAGTAATATTCTGCTCTATAACAATGAATATCTTGAATTCTCTAAAATCATAAGTTTGCCAAAAGTTCATAATCATCTTCTTCTAGTTTACAAATGAATCCCTAAACATGCTTATATATGCATTCCCACTTTAACTTCATAATTCAAACTTAAGATGTCGGCATGGGACATCTTTAATGGTCACATAACTGACATTCAAATTTGGGACATGCCTAAAATAGGGTAGGTTTTAGGGTGCGAGTGCTCAAGCCCCTGGGTCCTATTTTAGGGCATGGTTAAAGATCACAATGTCCCTCAAGCTCCATTTGACATGGGTTTTAGGCCATTTTGTTTCAAGAGTTAAAATGAACGTGCAAGATGTAAAACAAGGGACTCGGGAGCTAAACTTAGGAGATAAAGTCCTAGGGGGACATTTTACGACATAACAGTCATCATCTTTTTCAGCGGCTTCATTTTCTTTCTTCTTACTAGCTTTGAATGTTTCTTCCTTCTTTTGGGCACCTTTGTCAAATTCTCTCATTTCAAAGGCTATGAGTGAGCCAAATAATTGGTCTATTGTATATTTATCCAAATCCTAAGATTCCTCAACAGCAGACACCTTATGACTATAAGACTTAGGAAGAGATCTTAGAACCTTCTTCACAATCTCATCTTCTTCCACTTCTCCACCAAGACCTCTGATGCCATTAACTATCTCATCCACCCAGTGCATGTAACTGACAATGTCTTCTTCTTCTAACATCCTCTGTGTCTTAAATTTTATCTCAAAGATTTGCATCTTGGCTTGTTTCACCTTACTATCTCCTTCATAAGTGCTTTCAAGTTTTACCTAGACATCCTTAACAGATTTGTAGCCCATTATCTTCACAAGTTCTAAATTAGCCAGTCCACTCATGATAGCATTCTTTGCCATGGAATTATTCTTATACAACTTAATCTCATCTGCATCTTTAGGATCACTACTAGGAACAATGTAGCCCTTCTTGACTGAATGCCAGATGTCATACCCTAGAGAGGTTAGATAGTTTTCCATCCTAAGCTTCCAAAAGGAATATTTTGTCCCATCAAACATGGGTACCTTGAGAGAACCATTTGGGGCCATCCTAGACTTTCCTCAAATGGTTAAGATTCTTCTGAGTAACTTGGCTCTGATACCAATTGTTGAACACACTAAGATACTGAGAGGGGGGTGAATCAGTATCTAAACAAACTTCAAATTGTTCAGAGTAGATTAAAACTTAAGTATTACAACATTAACATAAACATGAAAGAACAACACAATGCACATCAACATAACACCAGATATACATGGAAAAATCAAGAAGGGAAAAACCACGGTGAGGATTAAATCACAATATATGGAGCTCAAAATAACAACTTTGTTTTAGGGCTACAACCCAAGAATGTTGCTATTCCATGCTGACTTTATTTTAGGGCTATAACCCAAGGAAGCTACTACTCCCTAAAGACTTTGATTTAGGGTCACTCCAAAGGAAGCTCCAACTCCCTGCTGACTTTGTTTTAGGGCTACAACCCAAGGAAGCAACTACTCCCTAACTTGAGAATGAACTCAGGAAATATTACAACATGATAGTCTTTCTATTGTCTGAAAGCTGACATTGAAGCTCACACCTTTGATGATTACAATTCTACCTCTTCACACTTTCTTCTGATGATTGGATTAGTTAGGCACACTCTTCACTTCATTCTTTTCACAAAAATATCTTCAAGATGAATCAAGATAGCCTCTAATACTTCTACTCTTTCTCCTTCAGTTGGACATCACAATACATATGATTTTCATATTCTACTCTTCAAACACTCATATGTTCATCTTCGCAATCATACTTCACCTAGACCAACTAGGTTTACAATATATACACGAAATTACATTGTTTTCATTACAAGTTGGCCAATACAACAAGGATATTACATTTTACAAGTCGGTCAAAGATCACACAACATGAAACATGCATAGGGTAATTCCTATCATGAACTACACGCTACTCCAAAAAGAAACACACACCTTGCAGATCCTAATACATGATTAGTCTAGTCCTAAACATCATTCACAACATCATTCTTCAAGGGATAACATCTGCAAGTTACACAAATTTGAATTAGGTCACCCTTAATCAAGAATACATGAAGCTTGTGGCACAACAATCATTTCATCTTAGCAATACTCATGAATAATAAAACATTGCTTATTCTTCTGCTAGGTGAGTCGATAGGACCTATACATCATCTTCAAACACTTCTTGAACTCTGCACAACAACAACATGGTGGCGCAAACCTTCAACATTCTCTAGTAGGCTAGACAGAGGCATAGCCAGACAAAATCAACAGTCCAAACCACAACTAGTACTAGAGAGAGCAGAAAAATACTTTGTGGAGCAACTGGAGACAACATAAGATCATTAGGACCATCTTCCATCAATCAATGTATCATTTCAAGCCACAACAAGTTGGCGCACATCATTAGCATATGTCCTGAGAATAGCTAGGCATCCAGAACAATCTCTATCACAACTGTCAATTGAAAACAAGGCTTGCAGACCTCCAAAACACCTAAAACTCATATGGATGCACTCATACCATTATGTGAACATGTCCTCAAAACCGTACAATGACATATATCACTGTGGAGAAATGTAGAGCATTCCAAATAGTCTTCTTCATTACTTAATTCTTCTGGAGCACAGACTGAAACTTTGTCTTTCATAACTTTCACTACGGAGGGACAAAAGATCTTAAAATTTGGATTTAGCTCCTTCACATCATACTTAACTTAAGTTCTAAACTATATGACCATATCTTCAAATGCAAAGGAATGTGGAGCATTTTACCAGATAGCCTTTTAGGCACCTCTCTATGACAGAAACCTTCACCAACTTCTGGAAGCCAAAATCTTCATATAACTGCACATACATCCTTGGAAACAACTTGAAGGATCATAAAACATGCAACAAGTCCTCAACAACATCTTCTCATCCTTAGCATAGATTAACGTATCATCATTCATCTTAGTGCTTCTAATTCACATTTTAATATTTCATCATGAAAACATCTTTTGGTGACCAACAATTTGACTTGACACTGATTAGGACATGACATCCAACCATGAACATCAACAACCCACTATGAACCTCTGGAATATCATTGAATATTAGCAACCCTAAACATTAGCATCACCACTATATCTCACGGCATCTCTATATCTCACTGGTGTATCATCATCACAAGTTGAGTGCTGACCTTACTTTAAGTGTTGACATCAATGACAACACATGTTGCGAACATGGTCTCCATATCTTCATAGAATACCTTAAGATGATCATTGAAACCGTAAGTTAATGAATTGAGATCTTTATGTCAGCTGAGCGATTGTGAAGTATAAGGTATATAGTTACACATGTGAGCAAGGTTCCTTTTAGTGGGGATGTCTGGTTTTGTACGTTTGAGATGTTAAAATTTAGGGCTTTAAATTATTCGAATGACAAATTGATGCGAGTCTTGGAGATTGCTTCCTAAATTGATGAATAAACTGATATACCCTTTATCTTTAGATGTACTTAGACTTGTGATTTTGCATGATGCATTCATTCATAGAGCTGCTTGGCTAAGATTTATTAGGAAGAGCTTCATCCCATTTTCCTTGCCATGTGAATGTATAGTTAAGATGTGCATTTATCCCTTTGAACCTTAAATCTTTGCATCATCCAAATGATATCAAAATACCCACAGATCCGTATGCCCTAAAATTCCATCAAATTTGTAGGTCCTTGCGGGAGATTTATTTGGATCTAGATATATCCAGTGGGTACCTTAGATTCTGATAGCTAGTTTCCTCTTCTTATGCCCTTTGACCAGACTTTGGTGAAAGTTCATCTAGATAGTGGATATATCTGGCAAGGACTCTATGCCTTGCATACCCAGTAAGGACTTAGATCCCTGAATGAATTTGACTAGAATCTTAGTGGTAAGTCTATCAGGAAGTGGATATATCCTAACAAAGTCCATACTGTAAATCCTGTTGGACCTTCAAGATATACATATCACAGTAAGAGTTATTTCCCCTTGTAAAGTAGAACATCGCATCCAAATGAGAATGTGGGGATTCAATGGGGATATGTATATATCTGGATGGTAACCTTATGCCTGCACATCTGATGAACCCTAAAATCTTCGCAAGACCAAGTCAAAGTCTTGCATGATAACCTTTGTGGGATTTTATGCCTCATCCAGACATATCCACCAGACTCTAAATATCCTGTAGAGTCCTAAAGTCCCACATATCCACTTGCACTTCATCTCCCCACTATATCCTAACAATGTTGAAACCTCTACCACATCTGTTATAGGCCTTTTTACCCACATATCCTATAGGGCCTCTAGGACCTGCATTATCCCATTATCTTATTGAAACCCACAATTTGAAAATGGATCTGGTAAAGGTGTAGTAGATGATCTAGTGGAGATGTCATATATGTATCCATCTGGGTTTATAAAAGTGAATTGAATGCTCTCTAATTATGTTTTATAAACATATTTCAGACTGTACACACATCCTGATGAACCATGAGATCCTGTAACTTAGAAAAATGTATTTTAATGATTTGATAGTTAATGTTTTAATGTACATGCATGGTTTATAAGATTGTTTAGATGGGATATCTTGTTTCATTGTGCTGAATGGTTTATTTTAAGAGATTTTAGTTTAAAAAATGCAAATATCCTAATATGTATGTAAAACCTACAAATCTAGATTGTTCAAAATTAGTGCTTAATGATAATGTTAATCTAGTTAGGATTAATGCTTTAATTTCATAATCAAGTGACTCTTATGGAAGATTGTTTATTGTAGCTATCTATGCATGATAGATGTCTACTAGACTGGCCACAATGAAGTATGAGTTCAAAGGTGTTACACCTGAGTCCAAGATTACCTCTATCTAGGATGAGATATTTGATATAGATCTGGGGCACATTGATTTGGATGACTTCATGTTGAGGATGTACGGTCCTAACCCAACTGAGTGGGCAAGGAAGATGGTATCAAATGGTCTTGCACAAGATGCAATTTTTCCCACTTCAGTATAGTGTGTAGAGTTAATCATGGAGTGCAGGGAGCACTCTGATGTGGTGACAAGAAGGATTGTAGAACCAGATGGTAGGGTCATAGCTGATCTCACTGAGGATGCTATAGAAGAGGCATTTGAAATCCCTGCTCTTGCAAAGGTGGTAGACCTAACCAAAGGTCAAGCACAAGATTTATACAACAAATCCCTTGAGAGATGTAGGGAGGTAACTAATGAGATGGCTGAAGAAGTCAAGGGCTACCCTGGATAAGTTGCCTGCTAATTTATATAGAAGCATCTTAAAAAAAAAAGGTCAATGACATGGTATCCCTACTGAGAAGAATCATGGGGCTCTCCATTGCTTCATCTTTTGAGGGATGGATGTTCACTTTTGTTGAGGAGATAATTAATGAGACTATAAGTTCTACTGGTCCAAAATAATCAATGACAACATTCATGCACAGTTTTCGACCCTAGATGCTACAAGGATTTTTTATATGACCTCCTATGTGGTCTATATGTTGGCACAAAGTTTTCCATATATAGGATTAACTAGACTTTGGGAGGTAGTAAACATAGTCATTGAGTTCAAGGTATATGATCGCTATCCTCAATTGTAGAAAGAGAATTCCTTGGCTCACTTCAAAAGGGTGAATGATACATTCACCATGCATATCACAAGAATGCTGCAATGAGATTCAAGTAAAAGAATGTCCATTCAGGCCAAAAATATGGTGGGGTATTATGGGTATTGGTTTATCCAATTCCCCATGTTCACCTATTTGAGGATTGCAGGCTTGACAGGTGTGCCCTACAGCTACCTAAATACCTACTGTGCCTTGCACACATGCCCCACTTTTTGCATGAGAAAAATGGGCACCCCCTCTTTTGATAGGTACTTTCGATGAGTTTTATTAGCCTCTTTTGGGTGTTTCAACTTGTTATGAGTGCTCTAAGTCTTGGTTGAGTATCTTGGTTTGATTGTACAAGTTCATGATCCATTGCATTATGTTGACATATTTTGATGATTTCTTGGGTCTTCTTTGGCTCACCTAGTTTTAGATGTACTTTGATGATCTATCTATTTTTATGAGTTTTGATATTCTTTTATTGGGTTGGTCTTGTCATGTTTTGGGTTTGATGAGTTCTGACCAAGTATGTGCTTCATTGTCTCATGTGGTTTTTAGTTTCCATGGATGTTGTCATGGTCAAACAATAGTGTATGCATGGACATAAAAGACACAAAACCTTGAGAGAAACCTTATAATTGGCTAAAGGACTTGAAGGATAATGTTGTCTAAGTCTCCTAAATGAAACTCCAATCATTGTTTCACCTAAAATGGTTAGAAAATAGTCTTAAAATTGAATTTTTGACAACCCATAAACCCTAAGACAACCATGAAGAAGTTGAATTTCTGATCTTGTTTTAGCCTCTATAATGGACTCAAAAGACATTTTTAAATTTATGGGAATCTTTATCAGGTAGGGAGGATGGAAAAGTCAAGAGAATGCATCAAAAAATCAAAGGAATCAATGGGAAACCACAAATGTAATGACAATATGATCCCAATAAAATATCAACAAAGATAGATAGTAATTAATTCGATCATATCTCAGGATCTACAATCTGGGTATGGCTACTTTCTTGTGGAGATATATGAAACTCAATTTTATAGATACCCTAAATATCTTAGGAAAACCCAGATTGTAAAATAAAAGTTATGGAGGCCTCAAAAGACTATTTATTTTCATGACAGGTTTACCAGATTTAAAAAAACAAACAAGTTTTGATCATTATTTGTCAACTTGCACATGATTGATTCATGATGAAAATGGATATGTTTTGATATGTATTGACTGAAATTTATTTGTTTACGAGGAATTTGATTCTTGGATTTTTTGATTGCAGGCCTATGAGGCTGAAATGTGAAGGGATTAGTTGGAGCCATCATGGAGGAATGAAAACCTAGAGACACCTTGCTGTCTCAGCCATGGACAAATGTGATTTTCATGCCCAAATCACTATTGCACCTGCAAAATGAGACCAAGATGATGTCAAGGATGATGAATACAAACTCTAGGGGTTGTTGTAGCATAAATTCAGACCTAAGCTACTGTTGTACATGCACATTTAGAGCATAAAATGGTGGAAAATGAAGGTAACAATGCCATGCAGCTGTTGGAAGATGGATTGTGCCTCCTTGTACCTGATTTGCAGCCTCAAAAATGATTGATAAAACCTTCTACAAGTGCCTATCTTGATGTTCCACATTTAAGTTGAAGATTTGTGGTTGAAAATCAAGAAAACAATGAAGAATAGAGGGTTAGAAATGCATTTTTATGATAAATCAGTCACCTACAGCTACATACTCATAGTTACACATGGAGAAGTGATAGCTACAACCACCAAGAATGGAGAAAATGACTTTCTACAACTGCCTATGTATTTTTTATTAATATTTTTCTTACTACAACAACTTGTCCAGGAGTTGTAGTATCAAATATTTTAATATTTTTTGGCTTCCAAAGGTTACTTTTGTCATATTTGGAAAACTTAGTATTAAAAATTAAATTAAAATATTACTTTTGGTACTAAGGGAAGCTTGTTGAGGAAGCCACATGGGATGGAATAGAATATTCCTAGCCACCAAAGTTGACTTTTGTGGTGAAGCATCAAATGTGAGCCATTGGATCAAATTGAACATAGCCCTTGGATTTTAGGGCAAAAAAACTTAGTATGGAAAAGCTGATTTGAAGATATATGTACAACTGAAACTCATTGTAAGAGAGGTAGAACCAGTTTGTCATGCCCACATTTCCCATGTGGTCACAACAAGTATTCACGCGTGTCATGTCCACATGCGTCATGTGGTCATGATACGAACTATCAAAAATTTTCTCTTACTACTCTGAAAACCCCCTCGCACGTGTAAGCATGCTCGGTGGCGTATGCTTAAGGAGTAAACAAAGCATTTGTTAGCAGGGTATTACATTCACGAATTACATTTGTACAGTAGTTATTTTAGGTGATAGATCATTTTTCAACAAAGCACGATCATTTGCCCTCTCTTCCGTTTCTCTAAAATTTAATTTAAATATGTATATATATGTATATATGTATATATACCGCCATTATCTCAATTCAATTTAACTTACAATTTCATTAATAAGTTATTTAACTATAAAGAAAGTATAGAATATATATATAATAAATAAATAAATAAATAAATAAATAAATAAATATATATATATATATATATATAATTTGTTAAAACATATTACTATCTAATAAATCATTAAAAACAAAGCAAAGAGTTAATTTTTTTTTTTTTACAAATATAAACATTGTATTTCCGAATTGCAAGTCTAAGTTTAAGCATCTATTCAATTCGTATTATACAATATGCATAAATAAATCCCACTTTTACTATTCACTATTCACTTTTACTATTCTCTAGTCATTCAATTCGTATTATACAATATGCATAAATAAATCCCACTTTTACTATTCACTATTCACTATTCTGTTACTATTCACTATTCATATTAAGGCAAACTTTTAATATGAGATTAGTTTCTACTTAACTCAATTACACAACTTTAATCCAATTTTATTTCCTTTCCAAATGGCAAAACTAAACGAACAATAAAACTACAACTATCAATACAATAAGGAAGTAATTTCCTCACAACTCCAAAATACCAAATTATACAACAATAGAGAGAGAATGTTCTCCTTTTGTAAAATCAACAAGGATGAAGCTATTAAAAGACCAAGCTCCCTTAAGAGTAAAAGAAAATAAAATATTTTCTAAGATCCAATAATCTTCTCCAAGCTTCATCATAAGCTCCCAGAAAACCTGCATATCACACAAGGGAAGAAACACCACACAAGCTGCTCTCCTCCCTACCGTAGACCCGCAAGAGGGTCACCCCCGAGCTAGGGAGATCATCCACACACCTAGGGGATTCAATACCACTTCACAACAAAATAAAAACAACACACCAAAACACAAATACA
The DNA here is from genome assembly GCA_027924645.1 of Cunninghamia lanceolata. Taxonomy (NCBI): domain Eukaryota; kingdom Viridiplantae; phylum Streptophyta; class Pinopsida; order Cupressales; family Cupressaceae; genus Cunninghamia; species Cunninghamia lanceolata. The sequence goes on from BSBN01000655.1 coordinate 14,637,718, forward strand.
CCCATAGATATTTACACAACACAAAACTCATCCACTACGAGTTTAAAGAGGGGTAGGAGAGTGGACACACTCAACTCTAGAGTGTCACCCTTTAATTAAATTTCAACACAGTTTCCTTCTCATGGCCTCAAGCCAACTTGCCAACAAAGATTCCAAGGAGTTCATATTTTGACTCTCAAGCCAAATAACACAATTTCCCAAAGTCACACAAATGTCCTCAAGGCTTTCAACATCTCAAAAGAAACAAGGCATGTACTCGAGGAGGATCACTCCTTCCCTACCCCACACTTGATGAGCATTTCTCCCAAGTGGAAGAAGCTCTGTCAACACCCAAATAAATTTCCCCACAATTACATAATTTACAACACAACAAATCAAATTTCATTTCACAAATCCATCATGCAAAAAATAGAAAATAAAAAGGAAAGGCCTTGAAATACAACCTTAAAAAGCCCTTTAATGGATGAAGTTGGTGTAGAATTCCTCTCCAGCCTCCTCTCCAAATCTCCCTTCTCAAAAAAAAAATCTCTCTATGATCACAAGCAAGGGATAATGAATGGAGGATATAGGATGGCTAGAATAATTTCGGCATTATGAGGCTATGAATAGGAGAATAGAGAAGGAATTGGGCATTATGAGGATGCCAGAAGAAGATTTCCTAGAGGAAATTAAGCATGATAATAATGCAAGAATGAAGTCCCCCTGTAAGAATCAAGTTCCCCTGCAAAAATCTAGTCTTCCTAATTGCTTAGAGAAGGGTCTTATTTATAGATTTTCTGAAAAGGGAATGGAAGGTGAGGATCAAGAGTTGAGATCAAGGGCTCACATTATTTGTGAATTTTAAATTCATAGTGGATGAATTAAAAATTTATTTTTTTGGGAAGAGTGGATTATGACATCAAGGGCTCACATTATTTGTGAATTTTAAATTCATAGTGGATGAAATAAAATATTCATTTTTTTGGGAAGAGTGGATTATGACATCAAGGGCTCGCATTATATGTGAATTTTAAATTCACATGTGAGGACAAAAATGAATTAAAGATTGTAATATTTATGAATTTTTTAAGATTGTAATATTTAAATAACCCCACTCCTTTTTCCACTATCCCAAGTGGAATTAAAAAAAATATCCCCACCCATGAAGGACCACACCACTTCATGGGGATTCTCACCAAAAGTGAGGGAACAAGAAGATAAGCCCCTCCATTATTGGTGGACCATGGAGTCATTTCAAGCCTTGGAAATGGAGAAAAGATGGGCTTGAGTGTTGATCCCACTCATCCTATCCTTCCCATGCCTCCAAATTCGTCACTTAACTTCACTGTGAAGTTAAGGTGACCATACGGAGGTTAACTAAGGGTTACCCAAGTCAAAAGTGACCCTAGACCCATGGGGTATAACCCAGGGTCAATTTAAACTTAGTTAGGACAACCAGGGTCAAGTTAAGACACAAGACAAGGGTCTCAAAAATTTAAATTAAAAAAATAAAATTCAAATACAATTCTTACAACACAAATCATAATTCAATTTTACAAAAGGATAAACCTAACCCATTCAACCTCATGCAAGACAATATTACAACATTACAACATTGCACCAAACACAGAGTTGATCTTGGTTCCTCGTGGAATTAGATCGGCTTCACAAGGGATTACAACATAAGGTGCGGAATGATCTCCAGTATCTGTGGTTTTGTTAGAAATACCTGCACACTCAATCTCAAAGTTAATTCCACATATACATATCATAGCCGAAGCAAATTAAACATATTAATGAGGATGTGTAACCAATCACTACCTATATCCATTTGGCAACCATATTATATAATAATCAGTCATTTTATCATTTTAATCTAGAGCTAGGTGAATAATAGGATACACACCAGTCGGACAAGGGTGGGCCTTACACAATTAGAAGATGTTAGAATTTGGTAGAACCCTTGAGAATTGGTGAACTATTGAGTTCTTATTGGTGTTTTGAGAGAAACTCATTGAAATTCATTGGAAAGCATTTGTACTATTGGGATTTGAGGAAAAATACATAGTATTTTCTTATTTTTCATGATATTTTCATGGTTTTCTCCACACCAAGTTTAGAAATTGTTGATATTTGTCAATTTTTGAGCTTAATACAAGTTTACTTCATGGTTTCTAATCAAGATTGTGAATAGAAATTGTTGAGATTTGTTGAACTTGTCATCATACAAAGTTTGCTTCATGGTTTCTAAACACCAAGATGAATTTTATTTTCAGCTGAAGATTCAAGGATATTTGATGAGTTTGCAAAGTGTTCATACCACTAGTAATTTGCTGATTGTAAATTACCTTGTGTGGTTAGCCTAAACACCTAATTTCACCATTGAAGATTGCACCTCCTTGAATCTTAATTATTGGGTTTTCATGATCAAATCAAGGATTGTTAAATGTGTTTGCAAACTTGTCTATCCATTATTGAAGCTGAAATGATTGAATAGGTTTAGATTTTAGTTAGTTTTCTTAGTATCCTTTCTCTATTTTGCCTTGCTTTTGCACTTTTTTAATTAGATCTGGTTAGTGTAGAGTTAGAATAATTTTTTCAAACTTGCATGTTGCTGTTATAGAGTTGATATTTTATGAATGCGAGTTAGTATATTGCTGGTTATGAGCTAAAATCATGCATTTTATGGCAATATATGTTTGGATCAGTTTGTATATGCATTGCTAAATCTAAAAACTGATTTGTTTATGTGCTTTTAACCTTGTTTGTTGAAGTTTGTCCAAATTCATGTAGGCCCCTTGATTGGAACAAAAAAACACATCATATGAACTTGTTTGATCATCTCTTCATTCTCTATAGGAGTCATTCTATGGGCTGCCTTATTTGGTAAACTAGCTCCCAGTATCAAATCCATTTGGTGAATTATCTTTCTCACCGGTGGTAAACCTTCTCGTAAATTATCAGAGACAATGTCCTGAAATTCTTCCAATGGATCTGAGACTTTTGCTGGTACATCTTCACATTTCTCCTAGCTGATCTTAGGAATCAACACAAAATAATGATGCTCGTGCTTCATACCATCCAAAAATTTCCTACCATCTACCAAGAAAATTTCAATAGTACTACATACCTTTTCTTCCACTTCCTTCAAGGGTTTTAACTTATGATGAACTCCATCCTTTGTCAGGGAATAGGTGTTTGCATGGCCATCATGGAAAGCACACCTATCATACTTCCACAACCTTCCCAATAGCATATGACATACATCCATTGGTATGATGTCACACAACACCTCATCATGGTAGTCTCCAATCTTGAACTTGAATAAACACTGCTCATTGCCAAAAGATCTATGGTCCTTCTACAACCATGCAATCTAGTATGGATGTGGATGCCTTCTCCTTGTCAACTTCAACTTGTTAACCATATACTCTAAGACAAGATTATCAGTGCTTCCACTGTCAATAATAATATCACAACACTTACCTTCACACTTGCACCTTGTGCAAAATAAACTCTTCCTCTTATCTAGTTCTTTCTCCTTATTTAAAAAGGTTGTTTTGACAACTAGGGTTTGTCCCCTTTCAACATCTTCAAAATTCTCAGAATGCACATCTTCATCTACATGTGCAACTCACGTATTACCTTCTGGTCTTCTATTTGTCCTTCCTTGATGATGCGGACACTCGTATGCTCGATGTCCTTCTTCACCACATTGGAAACAAGTTCCTCTAAAACCTCCCCTTCCAAGTCCTTACCCAGGTCTTCCTCTTCCTCTTTGCTCACCATTATTTTGGTCACGAGGGCGGTAGGCATTATCTCCCTTCTGATTTTGACTAGTGCCTGCTTTTTCACTTTTCTTTTGATCTTCATTTTAGCCTCCATAGAATCTTCCACTAGCCCTTCCACCTGATCTCATTCTCTTTGCTTGATTTCAAATCTTTTATTCATCTTCTCTTCCACCTTTAGAAAAAACTAGAATGCATCCTCTATGGTGGTCATTCTAACCAGGCTCAAATCCTCTTGAATACTTGGCCTCAACCCATTAATGTAATGGGCTACCTTCTCCTTATTGGCCTTTGCATGGCTCATTCTAATTATAATCTTATAAAACTCTTCTGTATACTCCTTAACAGACTTATTACCTTGCTTAAATCCTTGTAGCTTCTTCAACAACTCCAACTCATAGTCCACAGGAATGGACTACTTCTTTAGTTTGTCCACCATTTGATCCCATCTGGTAATCTTTCATTTTCCTCTTCTATTTCTCTCTAATTGGACCTCCTTCCACCAATACTGGCATGGCCCTTCTGTTGCAAGTATGTGCTAATCGGTGTTGTCATTGATATCAACATGCTTTTGTTGTCATTGGTGTCAACTGTGTCTTTTGATGAAATTGTTGTTGTTTGACTAAGTTGTCTTGCTAAAGGTGGTTTGGTTGCTGTGTTGAAATGCTGAATATGTTAAGGATATGCTTCAATTATTGAGTTTCCAAATGCTTTTGAGAAAATTTGATTAATATTGGAAACAATGTGTTGAAGAAGTCTTATGACTTACAGAGTGTTGTTCAAGTTTTTTCTCCACATTTCTTCTATGTTGAAGATCTAAGTGTGTAGTTTGGATATGTTGTTGAGAAGTGTTTGAAGATGCTAAATTCAAAATTTGGTGCTCCGGATTGCTATACAGTGAAAGTTATGTTCACTAGTTTTAGAATAGTATTTGATAGAGTTTTTGAGTTGTGCAAAGGTGTCTGGGAGAAAGTATTTTTCTCCGCATTCCTACACAAAAAGACCATTCAAGTGTTGTGGTTCTGGAAATGTATTCATAAGGATCTTACCTATCTTCCATCCAAAAGGTGTGTGATTTGGTGCTCCGAAAAGTAATTTATTGTTTGGTAGATTTTGACAGTGTTGTTGTGTTCAGGTGAAAGTTGTTGTGGCTGAATTTGTTGGTTTCCAGGTGACTTCAAGATGTTCATGGATGTTTCTAGATTGTGTTAAAGCCCTTTGTATGCTCCACAAGTTATGGTTGTGATCATGGAAGCATGTGATCAAGTATTCCTTATGTTTACACTGTTTGGCCAACCTTGAATGTTTGTGCTAATTAAGGAGTTGATTTGATGATTATGTGAGTGTTGTGTAGCATGCCTAGATAGATTTGGGTCCAAACTAAGGCATAGAGTGGTTTTCCTTCATTCCTTTGTTCCATGGAATGTTTAGGTCCAGACCTAATTCAAATATTGTGTGTTTGCCGACTTTGGAGATTGTTTCAAGGATTGAAGATTGTGTTACCAACCTTGAAGATTGTTTCAAGGGTAATGATGGTATAAATAAGTGTCAAGGATTCATGGATGAGTGTGTGTGTGTGAGGGACATGATGTTGTGATGTGAATTTGATCAGGGGCAGAAAGAGCTTTCATGAGTTAGACTATTAAATGCAGTGAGCAGAAGGTGTCTACTATTTTAGTGATACTGTGAAGATGCTGTTGATGTTGTGATGGCTATTGATCTTCATTGGAATTGAACTACATGCATATGTTAGATGCAAATATATCAGTTCAAATCATGGCAGTGAGCCATTCTTCTCTTATTTCTTTCTTTCTTAGTGGGCAGTGAGTCCACTTGGACAGTGAGTCCTCTGTAGTGAGCATTCTCTCTATGGCAGTGAGCCTTTGTAATTCGGTATTGTTACTACTTTATATTGTGAGCTAATCCTCATCACGGTTTTTCCCTTTTAGGGTCTTCCACGTAAAAATCTAGTGTTCTCTTGTACATGGTGTTGATGTGTTTAAGTTTTTGTTTTTTGCTTTTCATGTTTGAACTTCATAATAGATTAAGGGTTTAAGTAAACTGATGTAGATGTGATTATGTTTATGAGGGTTTGAAGTTTTTGATTCAACTGATTCACCCCCCCTCTCAATTGTCTTGTGCCATCAATAATTGGTATTAAAGCCAAGTTCCTTTGAAGAAAGCTTAATATCTTGAGGTAGATTCGGGATGGTGCACAAGAAGGATGATACTATTACAGATGACTCTGAAGGATGCATGGAAGAAAATGCCCTAGAGGTAAGTCTTGATTATGAAGATACTCATCTTACCAGTCAAGAAAAGAACTATTGGGTTATTAACAACAGTTGCTCAAATCATATGACCGGTGATAGAAGCAAGTTTGTTAAATTTGAGAAATATGATGGAGGACTAGTTATCTTTCATGATGATTATACTTCTAAAATATGTGGAAGAGGCTCAATCAGTCTTGATGGAAAGCATATTATTGATAATGTTCTATGTGCCAAAGGCTTAAAGCAAAATCTCTTGAGTATTGGAAAATTATGTAGCTAAGGATATAGTTTTATGTTTCAGGGTGACAACTTTGAGATTAGAAAGAAATCCAGAACTTTGATAGTTGCTAGAAAAAGGACAGATGGAAATATTTATCATCTCAAAGAAGATGATGGTTATTGCTTTATAACTCAAATCAATGAAAGATGGCTATTTATGGGTTTAAATATTGGCCTCTTTTGTGTTGTTTTTTATATGCTTTCAGACCTATTCCATATGATCTTCTAGATACTTTTCAAACATTACTATCATGTTATACTATCTTTTTATATACTTTGCAAAACCTTGAACCTATTTTGTTAATATGAAATATGGTGATGATATTTATCAATTGAATGATCTGAACATGAGTATGTATGCAATATAGATGGAATTCTATGGTTTAATTATGAAGGTTATTTGCGTGCATATGTTTTGTGGATTAACCCCTGTACAGCAACAAGCACGCGGCATCAAGGAGAGGAGAATTTTCAGCAAGTCGTAGAACATGGGAATTGAAGGAAGTTGAAGTCCAACCACCAAAAGTGTAGGTAGCTGGAAGCTAAACGTGAATCATTATGGGAAGGAATAAATGTAGAAGAAGTATACTTGTTCTAAGATTCTAAATGCAGCTTATGTGTTTCTCATATGAGCTGTTGCATAGGAATTCATATTTGAATAGGATTCTCCTTTCTCTATTCAGTTAGAATTAATAAGTCAATCTTAACCCTATATCCTAATATCTAGGAATGGATTAATGATTGTAGTTAGTTGGTAGTTGAATAAGACTCTCCCGTTTTGTATAAGTTAGGGGATGAGCTCAGAGTCAAGTTAGTTACTCAGTTATCTAGTTACTCAGTTGTTAGTTTTTTATTCAATATTAGAAGATACAATAGTTAGTTATTTCTCCAGACATGAATTGTTGAAATGCAATTATTGAATATAATCTGAAAAGAAGATCCTATTTGAAGTACTTTTGCGATATGAAATGAATGGAACTATGTGTTATGTGGATGCGTGAATATTTGAGTTAGATTTGATTTCCAGCTAAGTGAGTCAGTCCCCTAAGCCAGCCACTCAAGGTACTAATCTTCACTTCATTTATTTTCTTATTCATTTATGCATTCTTGTTAAAGTTGTTTTCCATTATTTTATAAATGCATTGTGAGTTAAGTTGAATACTCTTGTTGTTAATTACAGTAGTTGTGGTTCATGAACAAATGTATAATTGATCCATCTTAGTCCTCTAGAGGTTAGCATTAGCTTTCTTATCATTTTGAATGGTTTTGGATTAGTTCTGTATTTTTTTGTTGTTAGCAGCTATCTACAACTCATGTTGCAGGGACCTGTAGCCACTAGGTTCTGTAACCATTTTTACTATTCTTGTATTTCTATGAATTCTAGCAAAGTAGAATAATCTAAGTAGGTTTGAATAGGATAGTTTAGGAAAATATGAGCCCTTGAAGGCACATATAATGCAAGTGCCATCATAAGCTTACGCTCCTTGGTTGATAATTTAATGTAGGTGTATAATGTCAAGTGGACTATTTAGACAGGCTTATCCCTGAATTGTGTTAAGTCTACAATACCTTCATAGACTCATTTTACATTTTTTCATAGCTTAAATTTTGATTCTAGCATTAGGGTTGATAGATTCACTCTTCAAGAAACACCAGAAATTGTACTAATATTGTGGAGGACCGTTGATATATAAAAGCCAAATCCACTGTATGTGGAGGCAGAAAGACAACCGAGGCAGATTCTTCCCTTCAAATTATTAGGACTTTATCAACTATATAGTAGGAATTGCTGAAGGAGAAGGACTTGTTCTTACATATTCATCAACACCTTCTACATCTTCATCATCTTCTTCCATAACTACAGAAGGGATCTTTAGAACCATGGCAGATGCGGTGGTGGAGGATCCACTAGAGCAAGCAACATTTGAGTTTCCTATCATTGATCAGGAGAGGGCTACAATGCTGAAGAACATTCCACCTTCAACATTACCAGTCTTCTATGGCCTAGTGATAAACAACCCAGATATGTTTCTTTTTGAGTTTGATATTTTGTGTAGGAGCTATGACTACACTTCAGATGCTCATAGGCTCAAACTCTTTCCTGCCACTCTCAAGGATGTAGCCTTGAGATGGTTTATGGGGCTAAGAAAAGATGTCATTCCAGACTGGGATACAATGATGGAGAGATTCTTGGAAAAATACCAAGATTATTATAGAGGACATGATAGGAGGAGATATGACATCTTCAGGATGTCACAAAAAGAGGAGGAGCCACTGGAAGATTATGTTGAAAGTTTCTAGTTTGCCTTGAAGAAAAACCCCCAAAATAGATTGTCTAAAGAATCACTGAAGGTGGTCTTTTTGAGAGGGGTTAAGGATGATTGCATGGATGCCTTGAATCTCATTGGGCAAGGTGATGTTTCTCAATTACCTTTTGAATCAATTTGCAAAGTTTGCAGAAATTATTCAAGAACTTTCACTAGATGACCAAGGGGAGAAAGGACATCCATTACAAACAAAGCAACCAATGGGGTTTCTAGAGTGGAAATCGGTAACTTGCTATCCAACATGAAGGAGGATATTATCATCCATATGGCTACATAGCTGGACACTCTTCACATTAAGAAGAAACAAGAAGAGGTGGATGCAATGCTTACTAAGTACTGTCCTAGCTGTAGGCAAAGGAAGGCCAATTATAAATGCAAGAGTGTGGCCAGTATCTAGCAAGAGAAGGTTGAAAGGCCAGAATTTCAGCCATTTGAAGGAGATGATGGACAGTTGTTCTTGTTAATGGAAAATATGAATAACAGTTTAAAACAGCTAAGTATCCAATAACTCAATGGAAATTTGATGTAAATACAAGTAAACAAAGATTGTACCTTTGAAGACTGATTTACCTCTATGCTTCCATTGTTGCCTATCTCTTCTTGATATTTGTAGTAATGGAGCTCTCAGAAGTATATACTTCCTTGCTGTTGAAGATGACATGAGTACAATGACTATAGGTGGATAATGTAATGGAGATCACACTTCAATAAAATACTAATGGAGATGGATTGATGGAGGCATGATTGGATGATGATTATGATAATGAGGTTGTGTAAATGCAAATGGGGATAACTTTGCCAAAGGCACGCTGGTAGGATTCCTATAGAGTAAGATTGCTAAAGCTTAGATGGATACAAAATAGGTGTGAAGACCTTGTTTATATAGGCTGAGGGGAGACCAAATCCAAGTGTCAATAGATCCATGACTAGAGGAATTATCTGTGATGTGTACGGTTGAAAAAACTTGAGGGAATGTGTGTGAATTAGAAGAGGACAAGTGTCCAAGCTCCTTTCATGAGTTATGGGAGTTAATAGAATAGATTAAGGAGTTAACTAAATAGACCAACCAGTTAAGTGAATTGATTAATTAGATAACTAATTTGACTAATGAACTAACTAATTTGACTGGAGGGAAATAGGACATGTGGGTGAGGGAATATTAGCTAATTAAATATTAAAATATTTAATTATGTGTGCAACATGGTGAGGTGGAAAGGTGAGGAGGAAGAGGTGATGTGGAATTTAAGGAATTTTGGACTTTGGAATAGAGGAATTTGGGATTAATTAAATAATTTAAGATTATTTAATTATATGAGACATTAGAAGAATTTAGGATTTAATTAAACAAATTGATTTTATTTAATTTTGGGATAATGAACCAATCAAATAAATTACAATATTTATTTAATTGATAGAAGAATAAGAATTAAGATAAATATTTAAAATATTTACTTAATTTGACACGAGCCATTTTTAGGTGTATACATTTTGCCCCTCTTTGATGCAATGTGTTTTATCACGTTGCTTCAAATAAATACAAATTTTTTGCGATTTGATACATGCTCTAGTTTGCCCCCGGTTAAGGTTAAATGACGATAGAATGCCCCCTTGGGAGATTGGATGGGAAAAATGCGACGACAGGACATCGGACAATCTCATGATGAGATAGGTTGGATGAGAGGTTAGGGTGAAGAAATAGCTTGACGCAGAGAAAAGGTAGATGAAAAATATGCCCCAGTATGCTCAAGGTTAAAACATCTCCAATTAGGGTTCAAGGCACTACAAATAGGAGTGTGGGGTCACATTCCTTGTCATTTGCACATTTGTCTTTGTTGGAGAGCTTATAGGAGATCAGAGCTCAGGTGCTAAGGAAAGACAACGACAATGCAATAGGTTTCGATTAAGTTACCCCGCTTCGAGAGGATCTGACGGTTCAACCGTCCAATAGCCTACAGTCTACCGGTAAGTACGCTTTCAATTTTAGCTTAGGTGCATTTATTGTGGTCAATTGTCTAGGGAAAGCTTAGGATAGTTGAATGTGTAGCAAGAATGTTTTTGCGCATTTGGCCCCTGATTTGGCAAAAATGATCCGATTCTGTGCAAATGCCAGAGGAATCTGTGCATTTGCAAGGTTTTTGCAAATGAAGGACATACCTGCACATATGCAAAGGGTTTCTGCACATTCATTCTAAACCTACACATTCACTGTGAACTTGTGCATGTGTTGTTATGCTGTGCATACGTCATCGAAATCTACGCAATTGGATTCTCTTGCGCAAATAAAGGGGGATGCTGTGCATTCACCCTAAATCTGCACAAATGCCTTGCAGAACTGTGCATCTATTTTTAGAAAGCCAAAATACTTAGGAATTTAATACAGTTGGCATTGAAATTGATGTTCGCCAACTGATAATTCATCGTGGAGATTGATAGAATCTCAGGAGAGATGATAGGATAGATATCCTGATAAAATATCTAAGTATTTGATGCTTGATTGATAGATTTACAGTTTAGCAAATTTTGTGTGATTAACATGTGCTTGGCTATTTGCAGGAGGAGCTTAATGATGTCCTCATGTCACGGGAGTAGTTTTTGATGACACAGCTTCTAAGGCCGTACTTGACCGAGATTGACCATCTGGTACTAGGATCAGCGGGTTTGCCATATGTTTGCTTCATGCCAGAGATTCAAGTAAATCTCAGTATGCTGAATGCACTATCGAAGCTATTCCACAATGAGGATGGGACATTTCATCTTCCTACTAGGGAGATTATGGTGAAACTAGAGGATGTCCATCAGATTCTGTGCATTTTGATAGATGGAGAGCTTGTTGAGTACGAGTCTCAGACAGGGGCTGGACTAGACAAGTGCTGTGAGGTTTTTGACAATGACACCATTGAGGGGACAGAGATCAGTTGGGCAAACATGGTTGCCTATTATGAGCCTTTTCCATTGGTGGTTGCTGGGTTGATTGGAGGGATAGTGTGCCCCAATAGGAGATCACATAGGTTTGTGGTTGGATGGGGGAGGACTCTAGAGTGGATTGTTACAGAGGGGACTCGATTTGCTTGGGGTCCTTCCCTGCTAGCACACCTCTATCACGACTTGCATCAGTTTGTCTATGACAGAGTTACCAATTTATCTTGTGGAGTGTCTCTGCTACAGATATGGGCTTGGTGCCACATTGCTATCACTCAACCTATAGGTATGGCTCCTTGAGGCAGAGATCAGCTGTACTCATATATGTTTTAGGAGAGTCTTTCCCAACCCAAGCTGGGGAAGCTAGAGTATTGGAGGCATGCATTCGATAATGTGGATCAGGTTATTTGTTGCCCCTACTTAGAGTGTGAAGTATGGGATGATGACACATCAGAGCTACCATTTTTTTTCAGACTAGGTGGCTAATAAGGAGGACTCCTTATATTCTTGAGAGGCACATCATTTCTCGTGTGTACCGGTAGTTTGGCAGGATCCAGGGGATGCCCCAGGGGAATGCCATCTTTTCTAGGATTCACAAGGAGCGTCCATGATGGGGTCCTAGTGCATCATTTGAGTAGGCTCAAGAAGAGTTTCTACAACTTCCATACCAGCCATGGTCTATGAGACAAGCAGTGGCAAATGCATGTATGACTCAGGATTGTACCGATTGGTTTGCAGCACACCCTTTCCCTTGCTACTTGGGACCTGGAGAATGAGCCTTGAGACTATATGATTAGGAGGAGGATGATCAGGGGCCTCGAAGATGACAGAGGCAAGGAGGAGGTTGAGGTGGCAGAGGTGGGGGTGATGATGGTGGAGGCAGTGGGGTTGGGGGAGGAGGTGGTGGGGATGGAGGTGGTGAAGATGGAGATGATGGTGGCGATGGGGATGGCAGGAATGTATGCCAATGGGTTGACAAAGATCCCACCTAGTAGGTACAGACACAGGTTGGATAGATGCCACCTCCTGGACAGGCACAGGTTGGACAGATGCCACCTCCTAGATATGTACAGGCACAGGGACAGGGTGAGGGATAGGATCAGGGACATGATGATTGGGAGGTGGTAGCCCTACGAGCCCATGTGGCTCAACAACATACACAACTAGCACAGATGCAGATGCAGTTAGGGTAGATGCACAGATAGATAACCCAGCTGTAGGGTGAGTTATAGACAGCTAGACTGGAGAGGGATACCACCATCCAATGGTATACTTGATCTGAGGGGCTTCTTGAGTAGGTTCAGCAGACTATAGCACAGGGGCCCATAGGAAAGACAATGGCAGAGATGGTCAAGGTTGGCTAGGAGATATTCTACTGGCGAGGGCTATATGGGCAGGTAGTGTGTCCAGAGCGGCAAGCAGATAGTTTTTGCCCCATCTACTGCAGTAGGTCATGGAGGACTTTCATAGAGAGTGGAGGGGTGATGGGACCATAAAGGGGAGCATCAAGTGCAGGTACATCAGGGGGGTGGAGACAGAAAGCCACAGTAGTCACCATAGCCACAACAACCACAATAGCCAACACCTTTAGGAGGCAGTGCCACCTAGGTGCTCTACTAGAGACATGTATCACTTTAGCAGTATTTATTTTGTATACGCCACATTGTGGACATTCAATATGTACTTATGTTTTTGATATCATTGTATACTTGGACTTTTATTATTATTTTGATATATGATGATGATCTACATGAGTTTGACATACTACATGCATGTGTTCCTATGGATGGATTTATTTAGTATGCTCATGGTTGTATGTGATGCTTCTAACATGTTTATGTGATTCTATTATGCACTTGATATCTATGTGACATCATGCTCTTTATGCGACACATGATGGACATGATGACTTATATGCATGCTTATGATCCTATATGCTGATATGTTACTATGAACTAATGCATAGTGTGGTGATATTGTAAAATGCAACACATGATGGTTTAATTACTTTATGCATGGATGATGATCTAATATGCAAACACTGTGATATCTATCTTTTTGTAGACTTTTGATGTGAAATGTTATGTAATTTATGTGGATAAATTACATAACTATCATGATTTTAAATGTTTATGGCCACTAATGCACCTAAATGATAATGAACCAATGATGTACACATTTATAATATGCAAAATGATTATTTTTGTTATGCCAAATATACTCAATCATAAAATAAAAGAACACTTAGAAGAAATCGATTTAAGAACTGGGATAAATGGATAAGTTAGAAGAAATAACTTGGACACACGGATAACTGATATCTTGAAACACTTGGAATTTGGCCAAGGATGCAATGCTTATAATGAAATGCAATGTGATATGTATGGACGTGGATTTGTCATCTTCGTATACAAGTTTTTGAAGTACTTTGTTTCATCATTGAGCTTTTAAAATGTTGTAAGAAAATACAAGCATCTAGGTATAATTACCATGATGACCTGAGTATTACTTACATGGATTTTGATTTATCAAGTTAATACAAGCATCTAAGTATAATTGAACCAAGATGAACTAAGTATTGCTTGCATATCAGCAAACAAGGATTACACCTATTTCGTGTTTAGACCCCTGATGTCCTCGATGATCATTATGTTGATCATGTCATTAGACAAGGCTTATCATTACTAAAGGTAAACCCACAAACAAAAGACAAATAAAATAATCATGTTCCATCATAGCATCTCTAGTTGTTGACATCCTTGAGTAGCATGGGAGACATGATAACAAAAACCATGAAATAAGACTTTAAAACAACCATTAAAAACCCTCTTGCCATAGATATATATTTCTTGCAATAACTGATAGAGTCATGTTTGATAGTTTGGGTAGGTTGGTGTTGTCAGGCTTTGTTGAAGTCTTTTTGTCAAGTTGATGTTTAAAGCTTGCTTGTTGTGCTGCTTGTTGTCTAGTGATAAAACCACAATCCAATTTGCTATCCTCTTAGTTGTAGCATTCTAAAATCTAGTTCACTAACTAGGTCAAGGATTTACCCCCAGTCAAGTAAAGGATCAATTTATTATGGATGAACTGACAATAGATATGAAGAAATAGACCCTAAGGGACTAACCTAGTGCCTCGAGGGCTCATCAATGATGGCCTTGCCTACGTGACGATGCAGAGGCAACGTAGTTCAGGATGTGGACTTTGTGGACCTAGGACCTAGGTGATGGGAAATGGTGTGGATTTAGATGGAACAATGAATGGGTGACATAGGATGGAATGGATGGGAAAGGACCCTCAGGGGTGCATCAATGATGGCCTTGCATACGTGATAGCTCAGAGGTGACATAGTTTGACAATGGTTCAATGGATTGGTTGAGGATGGATGACAAGATGGATGCAAGTTTGGATTGACAGCCTGGTGGAATAAGGTGATAAGGACGAGTGAACAAGCCATGGTAGGTATCTTGATGTGAGTGGGTGGATGGATGAGGAACAAGGTTTGAAAAGATGGAGGAGGTGGTTTATCACAAATGATGCCTGTTTACTAGGTTTTCACCACTTGCTTTTATTTGCATGATTGGTTAAAATACACCTGATGCATGTTTTCTAGGTTTTCATCATGGTATCTATCCAAGGCACCCATTTACCAGGTTTTCACCAGAGGATGATTTTTTTTGTTCTTTTACTATTATTTTTTTTCTTTTTTTTTGTTATTTTTGACTCCCTTACATTGGCGTTTAGGTGTAGAACTTGCAAAGATGCATGCTATTGGGATCATTGAATAGTTCACCTTGTGATGTGGCCAATTGATAAGCACCTAATCCATAGGTAGCAATGATGACATAGGGACCCAACCAGTTGGATTCAAACTTACCTTTCTTTTCTCTATTTTGCTGATTCCTGGGATTCTCTCTAAGGACTAGGTCACCAACTTGAAATACCTAGGGTTTGACTCTATGGTTATAACTCCTGGACATCCTTTGTTGATAAACTTTTAGATGGTTGAAGGCATGTTGTCTTCTTTTATCCAGTAGCTCTAACTCTTGCAGTTTGGAAACTCTGTACTCTTCATCAGATATGAGGTTGCTTAATGATACTCGCAAGGATGGGATCTCAACTGCAATGGGCAAGATGGCTTCAGAGTCATAGACCAAGGAGTATGGCATTGCACCTGTGGGTGTGCGGATACTTGTATGGTAGGCCCACAATGTGGGATTCAATTGGATGTGCTAATCATGGCCGACATCATTGACAGTCTTTTTCAAGATTTTTAAGATGGTTTTATTTGATGCCTCTACTTGGCCATTTCCTTTGGGGTAATATGGGGTGGGAAAGCAGTGTTGGATGTGGAATTTGTCACATAGCTCTTTGACATCTTGGTTTTTAAATGATCTTCCATTATCAGTGATAATGGCTACAAGGATGCCATAGCGACAAATGATGTAATTCAGGATGAAAGAAGCAATTTGTTTGCTTGTGATATTGGCGAGGGGTACGACTTCAATCCACTTTGTAACATACTCAATGGCAGTGATTATGAATTTATGGCCGCTCGATGATGGAGGGTGTATCTTGCCCACTAAGTTGAGTCCCCATTGATAGAAAGGCCATGGAGTCATTAAAGACTGTAGCTCCTGTGCTGGTGCATGCATTAGGTTCTCGTAGATTTGGCATTTCTTGCACCTCTTCATAAAATGATAGGAGTCTTTTTCCATAGTTGGCCAGTAGTACCCCATACGTATGAGTTTCTTAGCTAGGGTAGGACCACTAGAGTTGGTCCTGCATATACAGTTGTGAACTTCACTTAGAGAAGTTTGATATTCCTCACTAACGAGACACCTGAGGAGAGTACCATCTAGTCCTCATCGATACAGGGTGTTAGAGATTATGGTGAAATGGGAGGCTTGATGGATGAAGGTTCTTTTTTGGTTACTAGATAGATTAGGTGGTAGGGTGTTCTCTTTCAAATAAGTACCGTATAAGGGAGAATCAGATCCTATGATATGGAAAATGATGTGGGATTTGGGGGTGTCGTATGCAGGATGGGATACTGGTTCTACCAAGAACTCATAACGTGACTGGTTTTCAGCAATATCAAGGAGAGATGTAATGGTTGCCATGGCATCTACTGCTTTGCTCTCCAGGCTGGGTATCTGCTCAAAAGAGATCACAACAAAGTATTCTTTGAATTCGTCTACCATATGTTTGTATGGTATTAACTTCTCGTCCTTTGTTTGATAGTCTTCATTCACTTGGTTGATGACAAGTTGCGAGTTGCCATACACATGAAGTTTTGTGATTTTCCATTCTATTGCCAGCTTGATGCTAGTGACCAGGGCTTCGTACTCTGCCACATTGTTAGTACATGGAAAGAGTAGTGTTGTGATGTTCACAACATGCCCCATTATGCTCCTTAGCAAAATGGGGACCCCTATTGATGTTTTGCTTTTTGCTTCTGCTTGTGTTTTTCTGCTTTCTGGCGGTTTGGTAAAAATGAGTCAGGTGCATCATCATCATGGTATTGGATGAGGTTGGTCATCATCATGAGGTCAGTTTGTCAAAGTTCATATTTTGTTTCTGTGACCTCATATTTAGAAGGAGCTTGAAATTCCATGCAGGTTTGCCTTTTACTTCACTTGAAAATTCGTCCATATGTGGAAGTTATGCACAGTCAAAGTTTTGGTCAAACCTGATAATCGCAAGTGATCATCATATTTTTTTTTATGTTGTCAAGATCATCATGATCTTGGTCTATCACCCGATAAAAATCATGCAGTCGCAATATCCAGACGTCAATCTTAGGTGGTAGTGCCCTTTACCCGTCAATTGGCCTTATGCGCATCGTGAGCATCATGATTTTAGGAGGGTCATATTTTTTAAACTTGATTTTGCTGTATGAAGAACATCATCATCATATTTGAAATGCCCCCCCCGATAATATCCTGAGGTTCAAATATCCGGATATCATGATGACGTCAACTTTAAGTCATAGTAAGTTTTCCCCGTCGAGCGGTCTTTTGTATTGCGAGCATCATGATATTATAACATCACCTGATATTATAATATCATGCTGATATTAAATATCACCCTGACTTAGAAAATCCACCATCGGCATATTTGCATGCGCATGTTAAAATCCTATCAGAGGGTCATCATCCTGATATTTGTTGAAGTTCGCTAGGATGATGATGACGTCTTCATATCCTCCTGATCTCTTTTTGCAATATCATGATGATCACCCTATCTTTTAAGGGAAGGTGATATTCCATTCCTCAACAGCATGATCATATATTAAATATCGCCCTAGCGCGAATATGATGATGACCTCAATTCATCCTCATGCTTCGAAGACGAAATATGATGGTTACGTCATCATGATAATTTGATGAGGAGGATCATCATATTTTTTATCCTGTCATATTGTCAAGATCATCATGATCTTGTTTGTCTACCCGATATTTCGTAAAGTCCTCCTGCCGAGAAAGAACGACCTTTTGCAAATATCCTGATGATCATCATCATCACATTTCCCTTCGGCAGGATATTTTCCAAAACATGATCCGGTTAGCGAAACATCCTGATGACGTCATGTTCTAAGTTTAACAAAGGCTCCGGATATCATGATGACGTCATCCTGATCTGATAAACGAAGAAGCGAAACATCCTGATGACCATCATCATCCTGATCTTTCGAGAGGGTTACCTTGGCCGCAAAGGGGTCATATTATCATCATCATCCTGATCATGCTCCTTAGGTGACCCGATATCACAATTATCCCCTGATCTTAACTGAACATGATGATGACATCATCTTTTGCATTTTAATGAAGCTCGAATATGACGATGACGTCACCATCATTTTCCATTCCTCAGCAGCAGGATCATATTCCATATCCTCCTATTCTCCTTCAACGTGATGATGATGATGATGTTGTTCTTTTCCCCAATATACAGAAGCGAAACATCCTGATGACGTCATCTGGACCTTCAGAAGGGAGAGCATCATATTTCCAAGAATATCATGCAGATGAACTGAATATCGACCAACATGTTTTTTGTCATGCCGATGGGCGGGAAATGAAGCGGTGGAGTTTTAAACCATTTTCTGGCGCCCGTGGCATTTTTTCGGTCAGCGATGGTTGACCCGATGGGTTTTGAGCGGTCTGAATGCGTTTGGAATGCGTTTTAAGAGTATTTTGGACCCGATTTCCACAATTTTGCGCAGTCACCTGGGTTTAAACGATTATTTTAATTTCCTGCTGTTTATGTGATAAATGAAATACTTATTGCTTGTCTTGTCTTGCAGACTTGCAGTTGAGGAAGCAGCTGGAAAGTCAACACAGTGACCTCATGGAGGAAGGAAATCTGATCTCAGGAGCAGGAAGATAAGGATGAAGTGCGAAAAGTCAAGGCCATTCAAGTGAAGGACAGAGTTGCAGCTAAAGGTATTACTACAACAGACAAACAGAAGTTATTGCTGAGCTGCCGGAACTTCTCAGAAGGGGCAATATTTCGCCCAGATTTGACACTACTCAGAGATATTTTGAAGAGCTGGTTCACCTGTATTTATTGCTGTAACCAGGGGTTTGAACCAGGGGTTCAGTTAGGTTTCTGCTGTAGTGAGGACAATCAGAATGTCTTTATATTGTGCCTCTCTACACTGTAATACTTTACAACAGGGATTTTAGGAAAACGACAGTGGCTGCAACAGGATTTTTCTTTTAGAAGCATACAACAAGTTAGCATAGTTTAGAGGTAGAAGAAGGAGGTCGCCTGTTTGTCTGCAGTAAGGTGCGCGTGGAATGTCTGGCTGCCTTACTGTATCTGTAAAGCTTGTAAGTTCTCTGTAGTATGATCAATGAAACTAAGAGTCATTTCTACATTGTAAATCATGTATGACTATTCGTTTCTAATACAATAGAATCTGGAGTTCTGCATCTATCTTCTGAGTGTTCTCCTGCCCTTCTTTGTGTTTTGAAATATTTTCTTTGAGAGCTTGCAATTTTAAATGTATGTTTGTGAAAATGCTAAGAACTTGCATTTAAGGTTTTTACTATGGATTTGATCAAATTACTGTGGTATTTACATAGTGCATAACAGAAACAATTAGATCCATCAGTAGATTAAATGAGGTATAGATTAGATCTTTCTAACTTTTCCCAACCCATCTGAATATTTAGCTGAAAACGTAGAAATCTAAAGGAAATTGTCTCAAATTTGAAGAAGCATGCATAACAGAGCTATAAGTAGACAATTTTCATAAATAGATAAAGAAGAAAGCTGCAAAAATTCAAGAAAACCATCTAAAACTTGCAGCACAGTAACACCTTTATGCAAAGGAATGAAAAGTATTGACATATCTCATGACCTTTTTGCATATTCTTAGTCCAGTAAACCACCAAACAAACCTAAACTACGTAAGGCCCCTTGAACATTACAGCTTCACATTGACCAACTGAACTTGACCAACCGAACCATTGTAGACTTGGGATTAGTTGAATCTCAAATGATTCCTTCTTATCTTTCAAGTATAGTTTCAGTTCATTATATGTGAATTTTAACTTATTGTTATGATTGCATCAAAATGATCATCAACAGTTTTCTGGCGCTAGAAGGAGGGCCTTCCTGAGTTAGGTTTCATTTCAAACTGGCTAACGACAGCAATATAGTGACTAGGTCTAGATCCAGTTCAGGAGATATATTTGTGCAACTACCTGATACAAGGCGAAGTAAAAGCTCTTTAATTTGGAATCCAAAGATATCGCAAGCGGGAAGTTCATCTGGAACACCTCCTGAGTCACCTTTTAACATCCGTAGTATTGTAAGTCCTGATAGATCACTGTTCAGATCTTTAAATCTTGGTTCAGGCACTCCTGGAGGTCTCAATCCTCCTCTAAATCGTAATCCGCCAATCAATCCAGGTATTCCTGCAAGTTCAAGTCAAGCTCAAACACCTGCAATGGCTTATTTCGATGTCAATTCTCCCATACTCTTCAATGATTATCATGAGATGCCAAAAAATTCGGAAAAGATATGTCCCAAATACCAGTTGCATTAGGACCCAGAAGATCATATTAGAATATTTAAGGAAGCATGTTTTAGGGCTATGTTAGAGCACGAGGATGTTGTGTGTAGATTGTTTCCTTACACCTTTAATGAGCAGGCCTCTAGCTGGTACGTAAACTTACCCAATGGTTACATTTCTTCGTGGGCACTTATGGAAGAAGCATTTCTGTCAAGATTTAGAGGACCCATTGACCCTTGCGCCTTGTATCATAAATTGGCTGCTATAAAACGAGGTGAGGGAGAGCTAATTGATAATTTCAATGACAGATTTCAAAAGGCCTATTCTAGGCTAGTACCCCCTTATACCATAGATGATGCTCCCTTGTTGGCTATGTACTATGCTGCCTTGGATCCTTTAATTGCCATGTTTGTCAAAAGAAAACCTGACATTGATTCAATATCCAAAGCCTATAAAGAGGCAGCCTCAGTGAACCAAGAAATGAGACATACAACTTATAGTCCATTTGTCAATGGAGGAAATTTTGGGGTGCAGAATCAGGCACACCCATGGAATGGAGTCCCTGTGCAGCAGGCTCCACTAGTAAATCCGGTTCCTTCTTACACACCTGTGTATAATCCTACTCCAATCCAAGCTATAACTCCTTACACGGCTAGTACTTCCAATAACAGTCAAAATAATGGTCAGCCTTTCTTCCAACTTCCTAGGGATGTAACTGTGGCAAAAGCACAAGAGGATAGGGAAGAAATCAAAGAGATTACTGCACATTTGAAAAGATTAACAACCGAAGTGACACAGCTAAGAAATGAGAACCTCTATGGAAGAAGCAACCAAAACTACAATCCACATCAAAATCACAACCAAGGCCAAAATCAGAATTATAGTCTCAACCAAAATCAGCAGTACAATCAGAACCAAAGCTACAATCAGCATCAAGGCCCCAGTCAGGGGCAACCAATGCAAAATAGGGGGCCAGTGATAGATAATAGGACCTGGGGCAATAATAACAAAAATCAGAATCAACCTAGGCCACCCAAGACATGGAACACTGGGCCCAACAACGGTACTCTGGCTTCTCCTTTTGAGAATACAGATAATCATGGTGCAAAACAAACGACTAGCATACAATTGGCCAGTACAGCACCCAAAAATTGGTGCAGATTTCACAATACCAATGCCCATGCTGAGCACGACTGTCCACAGTTCCACTTGGCAGCTAGTATTTTCAACATAGATGTACAGCCTCCTACCTCTGAATTTCTCATTCCTAAGGGTAATGAGGTAGTACCCTTAGAATATGACACAGCATTAGTCTTAGAAACGTTTACCTTTGCAACTGCAGAAGAGAAAGAGGATGAATTGCTAGAGGATGAACCATACTGTTGTGAAAGTCTTTATCCTAAATCAGCCTTTGTGTTAAATACTTTTCAGTTTCCTTTTGAATCTGAAAATGAGATATTAAATGAAACAGAAGAGGTGCAGGCCTTTCAACAAACAAATAAAAGCCACACCTACAATTTGAGGAACAACCCTAGGCCGGGAGGACCTTTCACCACTTCCACTCCTCTGAATAACATCAATACACCCCCAGATCAGAATGCTAGCAACAATCCTGCCATACTTAAAGCTAGTCAGCCCACAAATAATGGAACAACAGTGCAAAAGGATCAAACAAGTAAGACAGAAGCAATAGAGACAACAAGATTAATGAATTACTTATCAGAGGAAATAAAGAAAATTAAGGTCAGTATACCTCTAAATGAATTATTGAAGACCCCAGGGATCAGAAATGCTTTTTTAAAATCCCTGGATACATCCATAACGAACAAGGTGTCTGCTGATATAACTGTTCCTAATAGTGATTCACCACCTAAGGAGAAAGGTAAGAAAGTTGAACAGCCTTCCAATACAAATGTGGTAATACATGCGGATAAGAGGGATACTCAACCTTTCTTGTTAACTGTTAGGTTGTGTGGGAAGAATATACACAATTGCATGGTAGATTCTGGTGCTTCAGCCAACGTAATGCCCTTAGGAATATGTAAAACTCTCGGGCTGACTCCCACCAAATCTGCCAAGGTTGTCACGCAGTTAGATAAGACCGAGGTTAGCGTGATAGGAGAACTCATGAACATTCAAGTGCAATTAGCTTCAGACCCTAGGGTAAGCCAAATCATTGACATTCAAGTAGTGGATATACCCGTAAATTATGGAATGTTGCTAAGTAGGGATTGGTCCAAGACATTAAACGGATATATGGCTACTGACTTTTCACACATGTGGTTACCTTGGAGAGGCATCCCAAACCAGATCAGGATAGAGGCAGAGCCTAGAATGAAACATATGATAACAGAGTATAATCGAACTAATGAAATATTATATGCTGCTGTTGAACCAGGTGTCTATAGAATTACCAACAATGGGATGCAGATTGAAGAGATTATGATGTTAAACATTAGAAAGAAGTGTGTCAGCAATAGAACGGCACTATTCATTGAGTCTGACGGAAATTCTTCAGATGAAGAAAACAATGCAATAGACAAATTTGGTCATGCCATTAGACGAGAGGTGGAAGAGTGCGTTACACACAATCTCCCAGTCCAATGTAAGTTATATAAAAATAGGTGTAGAGTCCATGATAGGCAACATTCTGAGGAGAATTGTGAAATATGCAAAGACATCATTGAATATGAATACAAAAAGTGCATAGGGAGGGTAGAGTCACAAGAGAAAGATGAGAATCCTGATCCAACACAGAGATATGTTTAGGATAATATAGATGCCTTGATTCCAGATTTAGGGAAAGAAATAGAGGACAAGGGTAGTTATCTTTCTGAGTTGCAAACTAAAAACACACATACGCAAGACAACCAAATGGAAAAACCCATGGATAAACAAGACAACACCCCACAGGCAATAAAAGGGACAAGGTATGCCAAGGTAAAAGATCAGAAAAGTAAAGATGGCATGTGGACGTTAAAATGTGATGGGTCCAAATCAAAACAGGGCGCAGGCACGGGTATTGAACTCATAAATCCTCAAGGTAAATCACATTTGGCAGCATATAGATTACAATTTTCCTGCACTAACAATATTGCTGAATATGAGGCCCTAATTTTAGGACTTGTCATGGCCATCAAGAAAGGGGTAAAAACCATCAGAGTATTTTCAGACTCTGAATTAGTAGTCAGACAAGTGAGGAAACTATATGCCTGCAATTATAAGAAAATGATTAGTTACAGACATAGAGTATGGAGTTTAATCGATTCGTTTGATGCTTTTAACATAGAGCACATTGCTAGAGAGCTGAACCATAGGCCAGATGCGTTAGCAGTTGCTGCTAGTACATTAGAACCATTGGCACTGTCAGGACTAAGACGATTTGCTGTTGAGCTAGTTAACGTGCCCAGTATACCAGACAACGTTACACACTTTCAGGTATTTGGAGAGGATCAGCAAATTATTAATTTTCTGACTTGTAATGAGGCATTTGAGGCCCAAATCACTGATGAACAAGAAAGGCCTGAAGTAACATGGGACGAAGAAGATATGATCAACTTAAAGAGCAACTTCTTACCAAAAGGAGTAATTGAATTAGAACACATCTTTGACTTCGACGGAGTAATAAGACAGAAAGACTTACCCAAAACAGAAGGGGGTAGGTATGATTTACATAACTTAGGGACTGAGCTAAATCCACAAAGTGTACTAATTGGGAAAGCTTGCTCTGAGAAAATTAGAAAAGAGGTTCTGGACATTCTGAAAGAATATAAACATGTCATAGCATGGACTTATGAAGACTTGAAAACATTTGATGAGTCCATCATAACTCACGTAATACCTTTAAGAAAAGAAGTCAAACCATTTAGGCAGAAACAGAGGCCTGTAAATGCCATTCTAGAGCCTTTAATCTTTGAGGAAGTTAAAAAATTACTGTCCGCTGGAATAATTTTCCCAGTCAGACATTCTGTCTGGGTAGCTAACTTAGTACCAGTGAGGAAGAAAAACGGAGACATCAGGTTGTGCGTAGACTTTAGAAATTTAAACAAGGCTTCTGAAAAGGATAATTATCCTTTGCCCCCAATAGACAAAGTACTGCAAGCAGTAAATGGCGCAAAGATGATGTCTTTTTTAGATGGTTTTTCAGGTTATAATCAGGTCTTAATTGATAGAGAAGATAGACTAAAAACCACCTTCACTTGCAAATGGGGAAATTATGCGTATAGAAGAATGCCTTTTGGTCTAATTAATGCAGGTGCCACTTTTCAGAGGGCCATGGACGTCACATTCCGTGGATTATCAGGTAAATGCATTGTTGTGTATATGGATGATTTAACTGTGTATTCCAAGGATGCATCCACCCACGCTGAGGACCTCAGAAAAGTACTCCAGCGATGTGAAAGGTATGGGATTTCCCTTAATCCTAAGAAATGTATATTTGGCGTAACTGAAGGTAAATTATTAGGCCATGTCATTTCTGAAAATGGAATTTCAATTGATCCGGATAGAATAGAATCCATAAAAAATTTGCAAATACCAAACAGTAGGAAAGAATTGAAATCATTTTTTGGTAAAATTAACTTTGTTCGGAAGTTTATAACAGGTTTTGCAGAGATCGTGCAGCCGTTGAATGCTATGTTGAAGAAAGATGCACAGATGGAATGGACGCCAGTGGCCAAAGCCGCATTTGAAGATATCAAGGAGGCAATTTCTAATGCCCCTGTATTGGCAAGTCCAGACTACACAAGCCCATTTTACATCTACTCCTTTGCATCTTCTCATTCTGTCGCGGCTGCCTTGACACAGAAAGGTGAAAATAATGAAGAGAGGCCCATAGCATTTATGAGTGCGCCTCTGAAGGATGCACAGCTGAGATATCTAGATATCGAAAGACAGGCATTCGCATTAGTGAAGGCTGTGAAAAAATTTAGACACTATATTCTGCGCAGCCAGATTAAAGCCATAGTACCAGACGCAGCAGTAAAAATGTTGCTGATGCAAAACGAGCCTGGAGAAAAAAGAGCCAAATGGATCACCACACTGCAAGAATTCGACATGGAGATCATTCCCGCAAAGCTGGTCAGAGGGCAGGCGTTGGTGCAGACAATAGCAAACATGGATCCAAATCTGATAAAACAACAATATGTATTGAATTCCCAAGACGCATCAGGCTGGTACGATGATTTAAGCACCTTCCTGATAGCTGGAAAGTACCCAAGCAAGATGAAAGCTTCTCAGAGGAGAGCTTTGAAGATTAAGGCACAGAATTATATGGTGCAAGGAGGTCTTCTATTCAGGAAGAACCATGATGGAATTTATCTGAGATGCATAAACAGAACTGAAGCTGATAGAGTGTTGACAGAACTACATGATAAGTACGGAACCGGCCATGGTTCCCATTTAGCTACAACACACAAAATACTGAGGGCGGGCTATTACTGGCCCACTATGTTCAAAGATACTAAGAGTCACATCAGAAGTTGCCACACCTGTCAGACTGCAGCAGACAAAGGGAGAAATCTAGCCAATCCACTGCAACCTGTGATCGAGTCCAGACCGTTTGCACAATGGGGCTTGGATTTTATCGGAGTTATCAATCCTCCATCTTCTACAGGACACAAATTTATATTGACGGTAACGGACTATTGTACAAGGTGGACTGAGGCCACTTGCTGCAAATTTTCCACAACTGAGGTAGTTATCAAGTTCCTTGAAGAAAACATTATCACCAGGTTTGGAGCGCCCTATTCATTGGTATGTGATAACGGCCTTGCTTTCTCTTCTTTAAAATTTTCTAAATGGGCATTTGAATATGGGATTATTCTAAGGTTTTCTTCGAATTATTACCCTCAAGGTAATGGACTGGCTGAATCAACAAACAAAATTTTATTAGACATAATCAAGAGGTTAATTGCCAAAAGTCCTAGAGAGTGGAATACTCTGTTAAGATATGCATTATGGGTAGACAGGACCAAGTTTAAAACAACTTTAGGTAGCACACCTTATCACTTAGTTTATGGGACTAATCCCATACTTCCGGTTAATCTGAGAATACCAACCTGGAAGTTTGCCAATGAATATCTAGGCTTTGATAACCATAGGGAAGCCAGAATAGTGCAAATGTTACAACTAGAGGAGAAAAGAGGTCAAGCCCTCGAGAAGTTTGCCAAAACACCAAGCGGTTGTTAAGAGGTGGTTTGACAAAAGGGCAAGAGTCAAGACATTTAGGATATCAGACTTAGTATTGTGCTGGGACAAAGCACATGAAAAGAAAGGAAGCCATGGAAAATTCGATAAATTATGGCTGGGTCCATTACAAGTCTCAGAAATAATAGGAGATAACACCTTTAGACTTAAGACCTTGACTGGAGAAGATGTGCCATTACCAGTTAATGGCCAGCATTTGAAACACTACTTCCAGGCTTGAGGTAAAAGGGGGGCAGTCCCTTTTTCTTAATGTAAAGTGCTGTAGATAATGTACAGTTCTTCTTTTGCTATTTTCTTTTGGGTTGGCTGTTTGTATAGCTTGTCCTCTGTTTGTTTTTACTTTTTGTTTCTTTCTGTTTGTACAGTTCTTTCTTTTGTTGTGTTGTTTGTACAGCCTGTTTGTTTGGTTTGTTTGTTGTCTCCTCAGCAGGGATCTTTATTTTACTTTAGAGTATTAAGGAGCAAAACTAGCAACCATTCAAAACAGTATAAAATTTAGGGTATTCAGGTTAACCATTTGTAATTTACACATAATTTGTCACTATCATGAATGTAGAGAGTTGTTCATCTTCTGAAGTTTTGTATTCAATAAATGTGATTGAGAATTCGAAGCAGGTTTCTCACGATGACACACCTAAAATCCTTGGGTTTGTTGAACTTACCAGTGTAGATATTAGGTGAAAAATCAGAGGTCACCCTTGCTACCATTACAATTCTCAGCTTAATTTCAGCAAGTGCCCACTCCTTGCATCATGAAGTTACAAATTGCTATATCTTATGAAATCTTTCAAAATTAGAAAACAAAAAATAAATAAATAAATAAATAAAGCAGATTATACTGAAAATCCAGATTAAGCCATCTAAGTAACTCTACCGGGGCTATGGATGCTCGCTGGCAGTGGGGCTCTACTTAGGAGAATTGTAACGATAACCTTGCCGGGGCTATAGACGCTCGCTGGCAGCAAGGCTCTATCCGGTCGGCTATGAGGGAATATCCTCACCTACGTAGGCTAATGTCAGTCACTGGTTTGTTCAACCGATCTTCAAGATGAGGATAATTAATCACGTGCACACAACTAAACTGAAAATAGAAGTTCATGCATCTTTATTGAATACTTTGAGTCTCAAGCTGAATAGTAATTTGCAGGAAAGATAGTTGGAAGTTATGAGTTCATTTCATATAGTTTCCTTGAACACTCTGAATTTAATTGTTTTGTTTTGGTTGCTAGTTGTTGTGATGTTCACAACACGCCCCATTATGCTCCTTAGCAAAATGGGGACCCCTGCTGATGTTTTGCTTTTTGCTTCTGCTTGTGTTTTTTTGCTTTCTGGCGGTTTGGTAAAAATGAGTCAGGTGCATCATCATCATGGTATTGGATGAGGTTGGTCATCATCATGAGGTCAGTTTGTCAAAATTCATATTTTGTTTCTGTGACCTCATATTTAGAAGGAGCTTGAAATTCCATGCAGGTTTGCCTTTTACTTCACTTGAAAATTCGTCCATATGTGGAAGTTATGCACAGTCAAAGTTTTGGTCAAACCTGATAATCGCAAGTGATCATCATATTTTTTTTATGTTGTCAAGATCATCATGATCTTGGTCTATCACCCGATAAAAATCATGCAGTCGCAATATCCGGACGTCAATCTTAGGTGGTAGTGCCCTTTACCCGTCAATTGGCCTTATGCGCATCGTGAGCATCATGATTTTAGGAGGGTCATATTTTTTAAACTCGGTTTTGCTGTATGAAGAACATCATCATCATATTTGAAACGCCCCCCCCCGATAATATCCTGAGGTTCAAATATCCGGATATCATGATGACGTCAACTTTAAGTCATAGTAAGTTTTCCCCGTCGAGCGGTCTTTTGTATCGCGAGCATCATGATATTATAACATCACCTGATATTATAATATCATGCTGATATTAAATATCACCCTGACTTAGAAAATCCACCATCGGCATATTTGCATGCGCATGTTAAAATCCTATCAGAGGGTCATCATCCTAATATTTGCTAAAGTTCGCTAGGATGATGATGACATCTTCATATCCTCCTGATCTCTTTTTGCAATATCATGATGATCACCCTATCTTTTAAGGGAAGGTGATATTCCATTCCTCAACAGCATGATCATATATTAAATATCACCCTAGCGCGAATATGATGATGACCTCAATTCATCCTCATGCTTCGAAGACGAAATATGATGGTTACGTCATCATGATAATTCGATGAGGAGGATCATCATATTTTTTATCCTGTCATATTGTCAAGATCATCATGATCTTGTTTGTCTACCCGATATTTCGTAAAGTCCTCCTGCCGAGAAAGAACGACCTTTTGCAAATATCCTGATGATCATCATCATCACATTTCCCTTCGGCAGGATATTTTCCAAAACATGATCCGGTTAGCGAAACATCCTGATGACGTCATGTTCTAAGTTTAACAAAGGCTCCGGATATCATGATGACGTCATCCCGATCTGATAAACGAAGAAGCGAAACATCCTGATGACCATCATCATCCTGATCTTTTGAGAGGGTTACCTTGGCCGCAAAGGGGTCATATTATCATCATCATCCTGATCATGCTCCTTAGGTGACCCGATATCACAATTATCCCCTGATCTTAACTGAACATGATGATGACGTCATCTTTTGCATTTTAATGAAGCCCGAATATGACGATGACGTCACCATCATTTTCCATTCCTCAGCAGCAGGATCATATTCCATATCCTCCTATTCTCCTTCAACGTGATGATGATGATGATGTTGTTCTTTTCCCCAATATACAGAAGCGAAACATCCTGATGACGTCATCTGGACCTTCAGAAGGGAGAGCATCATATTTCCAAGAATATCATGTAGATGAAGTGAATATCGACCAACATGTTTTTTGTCATGCCGATGGGCGAGAAATGAAGCGGTGGAGTTTTAAACCATTTTTTGGCGCTCGTGGCATTTTTTCGGTCAGCGATGGTTGACCCGATGGGTTTTGAGCGGTCTGAATGCGTTTTGAACTCGTTTTAAGAGTATTTTGGACCCGATTTCCATAATTTTGCGCAGTCACCTGGGTTTAAACGATTATTTTAATTTCCTGCTGTTTATGTGATAAATGAAATACTTATTGCTTGTCTTGTCTTGCAGACTTGCAGTTGAGGAAGCAGCTGGAAAGTCAACACAGTGACCTCATGGAGGAAGGAAATCCGATCTTAGGAGCAGGAAGATAAGGATGAAGTGCGAAAAGTCAAGGCCATTCAAGTGAAGGACAGAGTTGCAGCTGAAGGTATTACTACAATAGACAAACAGAAGTTATTGCTGAGCTGCCGGAACTTCTCAGAAGGGGCAATATTTCGCCCAGATTTGACACTGCTCAGAGATATTTTGAAGAGCTGGTTCACCTGTATTTATTGCTGTAACCAGGGGTTTGAACCAGGGGTTTAGTTAGGTTTCTGCTGTAGTGAGGACAATCAGAATGTCTTTATATTGTGCCTCTCTACACTGTAATACTTTACAACAGGGATTTTAGGAAAACGACAGTGGCTGCAACAGGATTTTTCTTTTAGAAGCATACAACAAGTTAGCATAGTTTAGAGGTAGAAGAAGGAGGTCACCTATTTGTCTGCAGTAAGGTGAGCGTGGAATGTCTGGCTGCCTTACTGTATCTGTAAAGCTTGTAAGTTCTCTATAGTATGATCAATGAAACTAAGAGTCATTTCTACATTGTAAATCATGTATGACTATTCATTTCTAATACAATAGAATCTGGAGTTCTGCATCTATCTTCTGAGTGTTCTCCTACCCTTCTTTGTGTTTTGAAATATTTTCTTTGAGAGCTTGCAATTTTAAATGTATGTTTGTGAAAATGCTCAGAACTTGCATTTAAGGTTTTTACTGTGGATTTGATCAAATTACTGTGGTATTTACATAGTGCATAACAGAAACAATTAGATCCTTCGGTAGATTAAATGAGGTATAGATTAGATCTTTCTAACTTTTCCCAACCCATCTGAATATTTAGCTGAAAACGTAGAAATCTAAAGGAAATTGTCTCAAATTTGAAGAAGCATGCATAACAGAGCTATAAGTAGACAGTTTTCATAAATAGATAAAGAAGAAAGCTGCAAAAATTCAAGAAAACCATCTAAAACTTGCAGCACAGTAACACCTTTATGCAAAGGAATGAAAAGTATTGACATATCTCATGACCTTTTTGCATATTCTTAGTCCAGTAAACCACCAAACAAACCTAAACTACGTAAGGCCCCTTGAACATTACAGCTTCACATTGACCAACTGAACTTGACCAACCGAACCATTGTAGACTTGGGATTAGTTGAATCTCAAATGATTCCTTCTTATCTTTCAAGTATAGTTTCAGTTCATTATATGTGAATTTTAACTTATTGTTATGATTGCATCAAAACGATCATCAACAAGTAGTCTATATGACTTTGGAATGATGTCTCCATTAGGTGTGACCAACAAGATACCTACTTTGGACCCATGCTGAGTATATGATCCATCAAAGTAGAGTTTCTAGGTTGTTGTTATGTGAAAGATAGACTCATCTGGAAATTCAAAGCTTAATGGGTTGTCATCTATTAAAGGTGCATCTGCCAGTTGATCTGCAATCACTTCCCCCTTTATTTCTCGTCTATCTACATACTCGATATCAAATTCACTAAGTATCATGACCCATTTTGATATTCTACCTATTAGAGTAGCTTTATTGAGCAAGTATTTCAATGGATCGATCTTAGTTACTATCTTGATGGAATGTGATAGCATGTAATGTCTCCATTTTTGTGAAGCAAATACAACAATGAGACATGCTCTTTCAATTGGTGTATATTTTAGCTTGTAACCTACTAGTGTTCGACTAATGTAGTAGATTGCTTGTTCTCTTCCTTCTTGGTTTTGTTGTGCTAGTAGAGCTCCAAGAGTTGTTGGTGTGGCTGAAATGTAGAGTAGCAAGGGCTTGCCCCAGATTGGCGGCATTAAGACAGGTGGATTCATTAGATACTCCTTTAGATGCTGAAAAGCTTGTTCACACATGTCATCCCATTTCAAAGGAATGTTTTTGTGTAGGAGATGTGTGAATGGATGGCACTTATCTGCTAGTTGAGAGATGAACCTTCTGATGGACTACAACTTTTCTTGTAGAGACCATAACTGACTAAGATTCTTAGGTGGTAGCATTTCCATTATTGCTTTGACCTTGGCTAGGTCCACCTCTATTCTATTAGCTGATACGATATATTCGAGGAGTTTACCAGATGTTACTCCAAAAACACAATTTTTTGGATTTAATCGTACGTTAAATTGCTCTAGTCTCGTGAAGATTTTGTCTAAGACTTGTAGATGTTTTTCTCTAGTAATTGACTTGGCTAGAATTTAGTCAACATAATCTTCCATGATGGTGTGCATCATGTCATGAAAGATTGTAGTCATGGCTCTCTGATATGTTGCCCCCACATTTTTCAATTCGAATGGCATGAGGCACCAACAATAGGTACCCCATGGATATGTGAATGCGGTTTTATGTTGATCCTCTGGCGCGATTTTGATTTGGTTATAGCCGAAGAACCCATCCATTATTGATAACATGGTGTGCCTTGCTATTAGATCTACAATGATGTTGATGTTAGGTAGAGGGAAGTAATCTTTGGGACAAGCCTTGTTCAGATCCCTGAAGTCATTACATAGTCAAACCCTTCCATCTGGTTTGGAGACAAGCACTATATTTGAAATCCACTTTGGATAGTCTATTGGTCTGATAAACCTGACATCTAGCAGCTTCTCAGTTCTTCTTTTACCATGAGTACGATATGTGGGTGCATCTTCCTTAGTTTTTGTTTAACTAGCATAGCTCCTGGAGCTAGCGATAAGTGATGCATTATAAGGTTTGGATCTAGACCTGGCATATCTGCGTATGACCAAGCAAAGTTGATTTGTTTCTTTTTGAAGAATTTGGTGAACTCTAGCTTCTATTGTGCAGTTAAAGACTTTGCCATATAGATCATCCTTGGATTTTCACCTATGTCGACATTGATCTATTCTGCTAGTTCCATCAAGATTGAGGACCTCTCCTGATTTGTGAGGTTGGGAAGAGTGTCAAGCCTTTCATCCTTTAGTGCCTTAGAGAGGTTTTCACCATTGGATAAGTCTTTTATATTTTTATTATTTTCATGATCTAACACTACAATAGAGTAGTTTTCACCATTAGATCTATCTTTCATTTTACATTTTTGAGACTGAAAGGCTTGGCACTCTCTCCAAAATAAGCCATGTCATTGAGTTCTATGGCATAGCTAGCTCTATGATCCCATGCGGGTATATGGTCTCTAAGTTCTAGATAATTGATGATGGCCTCATCATTCTGAAAGGTATCTAGCTCAGGGGTAGAGTCTTGCAAATCTCAATCTATGAGTTCTGGATGCAATAGTGGTAATGGGTCATCAGATTGGTTAGTTTTGAGGCTAGTGATGGTCAAGATGGAGGAGTTGGTTAGGTTATTGTAAGCATTGACAATGCCTACTATGGTACTCTTCACAAGTTGATCTATCAAGTGTGACCTCATTCTTTCCTCATGAAACTCACTATCATTATTATGCGGATCAAACTCTAGAGGTCTAGACCTTGAACCTTATCCCTCATGAGTTGCATGGATAGGGCCATATTCATGGACCACATCAACATCTTTTTCATCACAAGATAGTTCAGAAAGACTATCCCATTCATACTCATTGGAGTCTGTCTCACTCCATTCTTGTAGTTGGTGAATCTTCTCTACTAGGTTAGTAGTAGCTTCTTCTATTTGTTTGCCTTTATACTTGTCTTTTCCCTTGGTCTTTGCTTTGCCTTTGTAACCTAGCCATGTAGTGTCTCAGGCTGTTAATGAAGGAGGTTGGATAGGTTCGATGATACCTTCCGTGATAGGTAAAAATTAGGTTAATAAGATCAAGGATGCAAATGAAAACCTAATCCTACCACCATCAAAGAATCAAATCCAAGTGAAACCAAAAAGCATGCAATTCAAGAACAAGATCACCTAGATTGTATGATTCCTTATTTGTGATGTGGATTGCTTCTCAATCAATGAATAATTATGGAGATCAAAGCTGCCATGATGGATGGATGATAATGATAATATGCTAGATGGATGCTAAATTTCTCAATATGGTCAAGATAATAATGTAGATGCTATATGAAAATGATGGATAGATTGCTTGAGATGATAATTTGGACACTATATGAAATGATGGATAGATTGAGATGATAATTTGGATGCTATATGAAAATGATGGATTGATGAAGTATGAAAGGAGAGAGTGTTTATATAGACCTCAACCAAAATCAATCAACGGTAGAGATTTGGTGGCTATGTGAATGGCTAAGATGAATTGATAATCATAGGTGAATGTGTAGATGACAAGTGGAGGGAAGATAAGGCTCATGTGTGATCGTGTACATAAAAAGTACTACATGTGAAAGATATTAAATAAAAGATGTAGTACCACACATGTTAGCTCATGATGAAAGATAAAGATAAGTGATACGAGAAATTAATTAAATAAATAAAATTTATTTAATTGATTGGAAAGTGGGATTATGAAGGGATTTTTAATTAAATAAATAAAATTTATTTAATTAATTGGCTAATAGATAAATGGGATTAAAAGTGGGATTAGGACAAAATGTTACATGATGTCTAAGATAATGTATTTGACTCGGTTTTGCAAGACATGGATAAATTTGGGACAATTTTGGGTGTCTACATTTTTCCCCTCTTTGATACAATGTTCGTTAGAATGTTGTGTCAAAGAAGATGATGATTCGCTCGATAAATAAGGTTATGCTCCAGTGTAACTGGCAGGTGATCCCCCTTGAGAGGTAAGCTAGGCTAACCAGAAAGGGCTGGGTTAGCTCATGATAAGATGAAAGGCTAGAAACAAGGTTGAAAGAAATGATTGATCTTGGTTGAGTACTATATAGGATTATGATGGAATGGATAGATTGTATGACAACCTTTAAAGTAATTTCTCAAAAGTAAAGAAATGCAATCCTTATATTTGATATAGCATATGGATGTCATGCACAGGGTAGAAAGGACCAAGGTGTCGAGATATCCAATGCATAACTAGCATACTACAATCTTGTCTAAACGTATGAAGTCAAGATGTTGAACCAACATATACAAGATATGAATAGAAGCTAGTGTTCCGAGATGGACTTTGACACCACAAGAAAAGGTTTGAGCTTATCTCCACTACACATAATGACACCTTGCTGGTTATCATTGGCAAGAGACACATTGTAGGTTCATGATTGTTGTCATTGATGACAACAAAGTTCATCCCACACATCTGCAGGACATGGTGTGCCTATACCAGAAATTAGATTGAAGAATGTTGTGGTCCGGTAAGCAAGAACAGAGCACATGGCAAGGTCCGACAGTCAGGTCCAGATCTCTCAAAGGAAGTATCTTTGGAAAGTACAGACTTAGGGAAGTCAAGAGGAGTACCTTGACTGATAGATTCCAGGAATTGAGCCTCCGGTGATGAAAGAGTGAAGAGATATGAGCATTCAAATATTGGGATCCTATTTGGCAGAGCAGATAGAGGAAGAACTTACCAGCAGAGCTTCAAACATTATTCCGGATGAGATGTTGATGGTGATCAAGTTCTTAAGGTATCATTCATGATTGGCTAACTTATTAGATGACTTTATAAGTATCTATTTGATCCACATCACTTGGTAAGAAAGGATTCAGCCGACGGACTAGAGTTTGGGAAACACTGACTATTTCGGATACTGACTAGAAAGAGGATGAAATCCTTTGTGCGGATATATACAATTGGATTTTGATAAGAAGGTGTGTGTGGTGTAATTGTGAAGTGTGAAGAAAAGCAGAAGATCAGTGTGGAAGCAA
Organism: Cunninghamia lanceolata; assembly: GCA_027924645.1. Classification (NCBI taxonomy): domain Eukaryota; kingdom Viridiplantae; phylum Streptophyta; class Pinopsida; order Cupressales; family Cupressaceae; genus Cunninghamia; species Cunninghamia lanceolata. The sequence goes on from BSBN01000655.1 coordinate 14,673,464, forward strand.
TAAGGCAGGTCCAGTATGTGAAAGGACAGCAGCTCCAAAGAAGAGAAAGGATGAAGTGCAGTAGATCAGTATACTGAGCCTAACCGGAACTGAACTCCAGCATATGTGGATGCTTCTCATTAGTTCAAGTATCTTGTTACTCTCTTTATAACTTGTAGGCAGTGAGCCTCTTGTGAGCAGTGTGCTCGGGCAGTGAGCCCTAATTGGCAAGTGCCATTTTGTACTTCTATTCTTCTAACAGAGAATACATTCTTGGGTTAGTCACCCCGTGGTTTTTCCCTTAACAAGGTTTTCCACGTCAAAATCATTGTGTTATGTGTATTGACTTTGTTTCTACTTTCATGCTTGTTTGCTTTGATGCTGCACTAATTATTAAAGAAGAATAGAAAGTTGAATAAATTAAGATAACTGATTCACCCCCCTCTCAGTTATCAACAATTGGTATCAGAGCTAAGTTCCTCCAAACATAGCCTAACAGCTTGAGGAAGATCTGGGAATTAAAATGGATGTGTATGGTATGAGGGAGCAACTTCAGTCTGCCCTAGATGATCTTGAGCAATCTAATTCTAAAGTCAATGAATTGAAGGAAAGACTCAAATAGGCTAATGATTTCATAAATGAACTAAAAGGCAAACTAAGTCTCTCTATGAAAAAGAGAAAGGATCTACTTCAACAATTGGCAAGTCAAAGTGAAGCAAATCATACAAATGGAGATCTGAAGGAGAAAACTAAGTTATGTGAAAAGTTATCAAAAGAGATCATTATGGTAAGACATGAAATGGAATTAGGAGTTACGAAGTTTACCCAAGAAATTGAAGATAAAAGAAAAACCGAAGATGATCTAAGACAATCTCTCAAGGAGAAATCAGAAGACCACCACAAGATGGATAGAATAATTAGACATCTTGAATCTGATCTTGAAGATGCTAAAGATATGAAGAAAAACTTGAGGATCAAATTGTCTCTCTTAAAAGGGATCTTCAAATAGCAAATGAATACAAAGAGAAATTCAAGATAAGTTCTACTCAACTTGAAGTTCTTCTTGAAAGCCAAAAGAGGGTAGATGACAAGTGTGGCTTGGGATATGAGAAAGGTGAAAGCTCCAGATCCAGTCAAAAAAATTTTGGATCAGAAAATCCAAGGAACAGGCCTAGAAGACCTCCGGTAAGGCAGCCTAATGCTCAAAGATATCCATCCTTCAATGGATACTGCCACAACTGCAATAACTTTGGTCTAAAGCTAATCAGTGTAGAAAGAGAATGAATCAGACTAATACATCCTTCTCCGAACAATGTTTCAACTGCAAAAGGTATGGTCACAAATCTCATGAATGCAAAAATATGCAAATGAACAATTCATTCAATGGTAGATGCTTTGCATGCAATATAATGGGTCATATGGCTAATCAATGTAGATCAAAAGGACATCAATCAAATATGCAAGGAAATGTTGTTTGCCACAATTGCAATAGATCTGGTCATTTTGCCAAATTTTGTAGAAGCAAGAATTAGGACAAAAGAGGTCCGGTACATCATAATCAGAATCAAGACAAGGGAAAAAGAAAAGTGAATGCAGATGAAGTTCAAAGTGAGATGAACAAGATTTGGGTGAAGAGAAGTATAGAAAATATAGGAGATGGATCCGCACCAGAATCTAATGCTGATATTCCTTCAAAAAATTAAAAAGTGAGCTCTGGCTCAGGGGGAGACATAAGGAAAAACATTTTCCCCCAGCTAGTTAATTGGTGCCGGAACTGGCACAAGGAGAGTTGTGGATTAAAGGGTTCATAAGAGAAACATCTACATAAACTATGGTTAAGATATGGAAGATCCGCAAGATGTTTAGAACAAGATTGATCCGGTTCATCAAGTCATCCGAATAAGGAAAACAAGGCAAATTAGAATGACTTAATTTGAGCATTTATTGCAACTTGATATTAGGGTTTGCAGAATAATATAAGGGTTTTATTATCAAACGCTTATTCATTCTGCATTCAAGAAGAAGTGAAGAAGAGCTCTACAACAAATCTCCTCAAGCCCATCAAAGATCATCTGCAGAAATTGATTCATCCAGCAATCGATCTGGCTCACTCTGTGAAACCTAGAAGTGTAAAAGGTATTCTCTATTCTTAATATCTCTCTGTAAATCCTTGAAAGATGGCTACTCTGAATGTGGTGAAGATTTATGATAGGCCATGCCCTAAATTTAAGAAGCACCCATACAAATCTCTAGAAGTAGATCCCTCAGGTGCATTTTCCAGCATTCTGCATGGTATTTTGCATGTAGAAGATGTTAGGGTTTACATTCATGCAGACATTGAAGATTTTGGGGAATCCAAGCTGGCAGATATCTATCACAATCAGTTAATAGATGATGCTTTTGAACTCCAACCACAGTACTAGGCCATCCAGGATAAACATTTTGGTCAATGCATTCATTTCCCCTGTTTTGAAGAGGATGAATGGGTCTAGTATGTGTTGAGCAGAGTACATGATAACTTCTTATGATTGAATAGACCATTTAAGATCACTAAGGATGCGATTAGGGCAGTAACCGGTTTGTACTCTTCCAAAGGGATACTAGTTCTCAAATCTGTCAAAAACCAAACTGTGAGTGAGGCTACCAGATCAAAATTTGATAAGAGAGCAATGACCATAGAAGATACTTTGATCCGGATATCAAGTTTGCATCTATGATAATTGGTTATAAGATATATCACTCCAGTAGGGAGAATTTAGTACCCAGAACTGCTGTGTATACTCTTATGAAATGCTAAGAAAGAATGCAGATTATGATCTCTGTGAACTCCTTCTAAGCCAACTAATGGAATACTTACAGAAGATCAAGAAGGACAAGAAGAACTCTTTTAAGTATGGTGGACTGATATTGTGTTTGTTTTTCTACTTTATGAATGAGCTGCCCGGATCCAGTGGTTGGGTATGGCAGAATGACAGACCTGTTGCCATTCAAATCAAAGACTACCTGCATGGGCTTGGGAATACTAAGGTAAGAAATATAGCTCTATGGGGTTATTTCAAGAACTTTCAGAGTATGATGCAAGCAAGGGAGAGAATTCCCAAATCTCTAGTTGAAAAGTATAAGGATACAGTTTACTTTATGGTAGAAACTAATCAGTGCCTAATGGAGGTTGTGGAGCCAAGGATAGTCTAGATCATGCCAATGGGATATGAAGTAGATGAGAAAATTGTAGAGCTACATAGCCAACATATTCTTAGTCAACCCAAGGATCCCATGGTAGAAAGGTTTGGAACCTTTGAAGAGTTGAGTATAAAGATTCATGTGGAACTTAGACAACCAGAGACAAAGAGGAAAGTGAGAAGGGAAGTTGAAGAAGTCACTAAAAAATTTGGAATATCCAAGGAGGCACTTGATGCAAACAAAGAAAAGAAAGAAAGGGAAGAGAAAGAAAAAGTAAAAGCAGAGAAAGAAGGTGCTCTAGTGGAAGTCCCCTCTTGGACCAGATTCTCTAAGAGATCTGCACCTACCACTGACAAGAGCTCAAAGACATCAAAACCGGAAGCAAAATTATTCGGTAAAGCAGAGAAAAGAACTAAGACAAAGACCACAAGGTCTTATATCAGTCAGAAGGATGAAGAAGAGATAGAATCTGATGAAGAGATTAAGAAGATGAAGAAGAAGAAGAAAGTATCTAGTGAAGATAAGGAGGCAGAGGCAGAAGAGTTTGTTGAAAGACCCACTCTGTCCTTAGATGATGTAGTTAAAGTAGTCACTATGTATGGGAACCTGCAACCAATAATAGAATTCTATGATGCATACAATGATGCAGATAAAAAGATTCTGGAGGAAGCCACAGTTAAGTATTTAAACATATACAATAAGGCTTTTATTGAAATCTATCTCTCATTCCCAAAAGCCTAGAGAAGGAATTAGAGATAAGAAAGAATAATGCTAGGGCAAAGGATCTTGAGATTCGGGAACAGATAGCCATTCAGCTCTTTCCTCCAATCACTCTGAAGAAAATGAATATGATCTTCAAAGATTGCAAGGATGAGTTCCGGAGCAAAGCCAGAATGAATCAACTTATGCTCGGTGAAACTGACAAAATAGGAAAAGAAATAGAAGAGATTCTATGGAATGCTTACAAAAGATTCAACATTCCCATTGTAGAGGACTTAGGTGATGATCCCTCAGCTACAGATGAATCTACTGAGATAGTGGCAGAAGAGGTAAAGGAGACAGGAGAAGAAAAAGGTAAGGACTTAGATTCCTCTGCTCCAGAAGAGGAGGCCCATGATCAAAAAAACATCTCTCCTCCGGTTTCCACTGCTGACTTCGGATCTAAAGAAGAGGAAAGAGTACAAGAAAAAGAAGCAGAAGAAAAAGAAAAACAAGATGATAGTAATAAGGGTGCAGAAGGAGAGAAAATTCAAAAAACCATAGATGATAGTTTTTGGATAAGAGATTCTCTGAGTTATAAGGACTTATAACCAATAATAGGAGAAATATGGATATTGGGATAAAGAGATTAGAAAATACTCTTAAGGATGGAGGAGAAGTATATAAATTTTGTATATCCTGGACTAAAGTAACAAAGGATATTGAGAAGAAAGTGAAAGAACAAGAGGATAAACTGTCAAGCCTCCCTCAGAATTTTGAACCTCTCACTGTATCCATAATAAACCAGGAATGCCAAACTATTGCAATCATGAATGAGATTAAGAAGCTTGAGAAGGAGAGGAAGAACATATTAAGCAGAATGGGTGAGCTTAGAGGGATGATTGTCCCCAAATTAGAGGCCATGCATGAGGCCCTAACAAATGCCTAGACCACAGCCCGGACCAATGATCTGATAGACCTCAAGAGGGCAGAAGCCTTTGCATTCCTGTTGAGAGGTCACATATCAATTTTGGACAGGATGAAGCAGAGTTGGGCAACAGAACTTGTCCAGTTCAAGACAAATTTTACAGACATACTACAGTATATGTAAGTATAACCTGTTTATATACTTATGCAGCTAAGTATAGTTGAATTTTTTTTGTGAAATTTTGGTTTGCGGACCCCACCCTTTGCCATTGATGTCAAAGGGGGAGTGAGGAACAGTGAAAAATGTGGAATCCAGCTAAGGGGGAGCTCCGGTAAAGTGTACTTTAGAATAGAGCATCAGCCAAGGGGGAGTATAGTATAACACTTAGTCATTTTTCACTAAGTGTTGCCATCAATGCTAAAGGGGGAGATTGTTGGCAAGAGACACATTGTAGCTTCATGATTGTTGTCATTGATGGCAACAAAGTTCATCCCACACATCTACAGGACATGGTGTGCCTATACCAGAAGTCAGATTGAAGAATGTTGTGGTCCGATAAGCAAGAACAGAGCACGTGGCAAGGTCCGACAGTCAGGTCTGGATCTCTCAGAGGAAGTATCTTTGGAAAGTATGGACTTAGGGAAGTCAAGAGGAGTACCTTGACTAATAGATTCCAGGAATTGAGCCTTTGGTGATGAAAGAGTGAAGAGATATGAGCATTCAAGTATTGGGATCTTGTTTGGCAAAGCAGACAGAGGAAGAACTTACCGACAGAGCTTCGGACATTATTCCGGATGAGATGTTGATGGTGATCAAGATTCTTAAGGTATCATTTGTGATTGGCCAACTTATTAGATGACTTTTATAAGTATCTATTAGATCTGCATCACTTGGTAAGCAAGGATTCAGCCGACAGACTAGAGTTTGGGAAACACTAACTATTTTGGATGCTGACTAGAAAGAGGATGAAATCCTTTGTATGGATATATATACCAAATGGATTTTGATGAGAAGGTGTGTGTGGTGTAATTGTGAAGTGTGAAGAAAAGTAGAAGATCAGTGTGGAAGCAGTAAGGCAGGTCCGGTATGTGAAAGGACAGCAGCTCTAAAGAAGAGAAAGGATGAAGTGCAGTAGATCAGTACACTGAGCCTAACCGGAACTAAACTCCAGCATATGTGGATGCTTCTCATCAGTTCAAGTATCTTGTTACTCTCTTTATAACTTGTAGGCAATGAGCCTTTTGTGAGCAGTGTGCTCAAGCAATGAGCCCTAATTGGCAAGTGCCATTTTGTACTTCTATTCTTCTAACAGAGAATACATTCTTGGGTTAGTCACCCGTGGTTTTTCCCTTAACAGGGTTTTCCACGTCAAAATCATTGTGTTATGTGTATTGACTTTGTTTCTACTTTTATGCTTGTTTGCTTTGATGCTACACTAATTATTAAAGAAGAACAGAAAGTTGAATAAATTAAGATAACTGATTCACCCCCCCTCTCAGTTATCAACAGTTATATGTATGGAAATAGTCTTAGCATAGAATAGTCTCAATGTATAAGAGACTGTTTAGCTTCTCAGATGCAAAAGATATTGATATGCAAGATGCTAATCCCAACACATACAAGATACCAATACACATAGGAAGAGAATAAGATCAGCCCATAGACACAACATATGCAAGCGATATGACCATGCCCCATTTCGTACTTCATCACAACATACCAAGATATGATAGATCAAGGCAGTTTTGATTAGGCATAGGAAAGGGACAAAAGATAAATCTGTAGACACCTAAAATTGACTTGCTCTGCAAACCAATTTCCTGTATCTCTACACTAATTTATCCCTCCTATTAATTAAATAAATTTATTTTATTTAATTAATTTATCCCTAACCATCTGTCTATCCCTTGTGATCAATTAATTCATTTAATTTATCACTATACCTTACAACTATATCCTTATTGATTAAATAAATATTCTCAATATTTATTTAGTTAATTTTGTCCATCTCCCTAATCCCTATTAATTAGATAAATCATTCTTATCCAATTAATCTACCCTACTAATCAACCTAAACCTAGTCTAGTTGATTAAATAGCAATTATTTAATTAGCTACCCTAGCCTACCTATCCCCTAGACCTAAGTTAATTAAGCTAAACACTTAATTAACCTTGCTTAGCCCATCCTCGTACACACCTTTGAATAAAAATTAATTTTTTATTCAAAGGGTCAAATCCTCCTTACAACTCATTTATCACTCTCTTACACATGTAAGTGTACATGTGTCCTTCAATATTTACATCTCCACATAAAAGTGAATTTTTAATTCACACTCCCCCATGAGGTGAATTTTTAATTCACTTGTCATATCCACTCTTCCCAAAAAATGAATTTGTAATTCATTTTTATCCTCTACACCTTTCCCCATGTGAATTTAAAATTCACAAATAATGAGAACCCTCCAATCCATTGACTTAATCTCAACCTTTGATCTCTCTCATCCACTCCCCTTGTGACCCTTGTCACAAGGCTATGGCTTCAATCCTAACCCTAACTCTCAATCATTTCTAGCCCTTGATCTCAACTTTTGATCCTCACCCTCCATCCTCTTTTCAAAAATCTATAAATGAGACCCTTCTCTAAGCTATTTTGGAACAACTTCTTCTTGCATCCTTATCATGCCCAAATTTCTCTCAAATCTCCTTATCATACCCTCATAATGCCAAAATCACTCTAGCTTTATCTCTCATTTCTATCCAACCTATCAATCTATCCTCCAATCTCTCATCATATTGTGTTGAAAGCAAGAGCAATCCACATTTCATCTACTTGGGTAAAATCTAAGGAGTTTGGGTGCAACTCCTTCCACCCTATCAAAGGAGAGAGATCACATTTGAAGGTATAACTTGGTGTATTTATACATTTAGTTTGTATTTATAATTTTATTTTGTTTTCCTAATCTACATTGGCACGCCCGGTCTCTTGGATCTAATCAATCATTTTTCTAGGGTTTTGTTGTCAAAAATCTTCATTTCTAACCCTAGTTTTGGCAAGTTTTGCAAGTTTTGTGGGTAAACTATTACAGGTTGCATCTTGGACAGAAACTAACCTCACTATTGCGATTAGGACACCGATTCCATGTTTTTTGACTATAAATTTGCCTATATTGCGTGACTAAAATTTTTGAAATTTTTTTAGGGTACGAATCCGTACTGTACGGACTGTCCGTACTAATCTGTATAGGGGCTTGTGTTTGATAGTCGTAGGTATTTTTAGGTTGTAGATTTTGGTTTCATTTGTAGGTTTAAATTCCCCCCCCTTCACAGTGGTCACCGCCCTTTGGTTACTGTTGCCGCTCCCAAATCCACGGCCAACACCCTAGCACTGCCCGTGATTCCTCCATCGCCACTGCAAGAAACACAGTCACCACCATTTTAAACTTACCACTACCTGATCTACCATTGAAACCCTTCTCAACTCCCTTTGCCACCACCACTTCATGCCTCACCACCCATTTCACCATAGTCGACACCACGATGCCACCATACTCACTAATCGCCACTGCCTGTGTCTGCCTTCGCTGAAACCCTAAACTCAAGTTTCATCCATCCCCATCACCTCTTTTTGCATGGTCACCACTCTTTTGAACCCTCAGTCACCTCCTAAACCATTGCTTGACTCCCACCTTCACTTGCACTGGCGGTGGCATAAACCTTAGACTGCTAACTATTGACCAATAACTGCTAACCTTCAATGTCTAACATTTAGATTTCAACTTAGATATAAGTTAGGTCTTCAAACCTCCGCATCATACTTTGCTAGGAGTTAGGATTTATGGTGGAAAGAGTGGGCTGCTGATGATTAGGGCTTTTAGCCCCTCAATTCTAAGCCTTGGTCACTTTAGTGACCGCTAGAGAAGCAAGCTAGCCACGACCATTTCATTTCCTTTAAATTTTTTTTTTTTTTCCCCCGACTTTTGCCCCTGGTCATATGGGCGACTAGGGGCCAATATTAACCTTAACCATTAGAGATAGCCACCAAGGCTAAACTATTACATGTGATCAGCAAGACCTCTGACCACTAACAGTTAGGGTTAGCAGTCAGTTGACCTCTTGTGCCTCCTACATGCCGAAGGAGGCTATTTTTTTCAAATTTTCACAACTTTTGCATACAGTAACGAAATCGCACAAAATTGGTGGTGTTGGAAAGAGGATTCAGAGTACTTCATAACGGTGGTGATTTTATTAGGTGATTATACCATTTTGACCTTCTTTTTCATAGTCAAAATCAAAGGTGCTTTAAAACTTCAATCAAGCATATCTTTTGCAAATTTCATCCTTTTTCAACGATTTTTTTTAAAAAGTGCATAGAATTTCGTCTAGAATCTTCTCATGCACTTAATTTTTATTTATCAATTCATTTTTTAGAAGATTTTATCAGATTCTCAATTTTTGCATAATGGATCCCTAGGCACTTTCACTTGCTTCTTTTTCGATTTGGTGATTTGAAGGTGATCATATGGGGCTGGAACAACATTAGGATCAGCATCTATAGTAGCTTGGGACAACAAATTAATCAGGTGTATCCATTTCATCACTCATCTCTTTTATTTGATTAATCAATCTTGTTTGCAAACACATTTCGATTTGGGCTTCATAAAATGAATCATTGGTTCATCACACATCATTGAAATTGGGCTTAAAACAAACCAGTGTCTTTCATTCACATTTTGATTTGGGCATAAAAAGAACCATTGCTTGATGTATCTTTCACACATTCTTTTTTCTAAGGGTCAATTAACCAAGTGCGAGTGTGAATCAAGTGTGCGTGTGTATGCTCTCTCCTCACATTGCAAGGTGATCTTGGAGATCAAAAACACCTCACTTGATTTGTTTTTGTTTAACCTTTCCTAGGAGGCCTTCTTGCAGACACACCACTCTAAGGGACGACCTCAATCAAGGCTGAATTGAAAGACACCCTCATTGAGAGTTGGAATCTTGTCACTCTTGGCTAAGCCCCAAAGAACTTTATACCTTTGGGAAGTGAAGGTGAAGGGTGGGTTACCCCTTTCTCCCAGCTATGTGGCAGGATTTCACTTTCAATTCCTTAGTCAACCTTGTGTAAACATTACCCACAAACCTAATTGGCCATACCCCATCAAACTAGACATTAGGGCTTGTTGATGTGTCTTCCACATGTGCTTGTCTAATCATCATCATATTCTTCAAATTCAAAATTGCTTATGTGTCTTGCATGAGTGAATCATGATTGTACATGTGTGATCATTTGAGTAAACATTGCCAAATCAAGCTAAACACCAAACACATAAAGATAAGTCATTCAACTCATTCTTCCAACACATTCAAATCCAATCACATTCATCCTAATCACTCATTTTTAGCCACTTCATTCCTAATCACATCCAAGTCATCCTAAATAAATCCTAATCATATCCTTGTCACTCTACATCATCAAATCATCATCATTCTATCCAAATCATTATCCAATCAACATCATTATTTCAATCCTTGTCAAATCAACCTCAACCCCAATCATCCATAAGCACATCCTAAGTCACATCTCCATCCTTCATGCTCATCCTATCAACATCATCCTAATTGTTATCCTAATCATCCCTAATCATTCCATATCAAACCCTAATCATATCCAATTCATCATCACATCACATCAACATCGATCCCAATCAACATCCAAGTCCCCCAACATCACTATCAAACTCCAAATCCAAATCAACCCAATCAAAAATCAAGACCTTAATTGATCATCGAATCAAATCAACTAAATCAATTCTATTACTTAAGTGTCATTAGTCCACCTTAAGTATAGAGAATCATCCATCCTTTGAAGAAAATCAAATCATCCTAAAGTCTTGAAATTTGATTCCCAACATCACAATCATCCATTATCCTCCATTTCATCTCATATCTCTCTGACAAAATGGATCCTTATGAAGCAATGCAACAATTACAAAGACTTAGAAAAGTCTATGAGAACATGGATCCTAATGCTAAGGAAAAATGCAAAAATGACATTAAGGATATACCCTTAGCACACCTCATCATTGGAGAATCCCAAGCCCCTACCCAACCTTCATCATATCAACAAACACCCTACCCATCATCCCCATCCACATCATATCAATCTTCATTCTTTCAACCCTCTTATCAATAAACATCTTACATATCCACACCATCGACCTCCTATCAACCTTCATCATATCAACCCACATCATATCAACCTTCAACATCCTACATATCCACACCATCAACCTCATACCAACTTCCATCATATCAACTTTCATCATATCAACCTTTACCCTCATATCAATCTCCATCCCCTTACACATCCATGCCATCATAACTATCCAATCAATCAATACCTCCAACTTATCCATCCCCCAACCTTTGTCACGCTAACTTTGAAAAAGGGAACACCAATCTAGTACATCTTATATCTGAAATCCAAAGCTTATATCAACAACCATTTCTCCATACAAATCCCCCATCCTCTAATCCCCATCCTATCAACATTAATCCATCACCCTACCTACCTTATAATCCATCAATCCCAAATCCCCCAACACAATGTTCCTCCAATCTTAATCCATCACCCTATGTATCTCCCAAAAAACCAATCCCTATCACCCATCCACCATCTAATCACCATGAAATCTTCCAAATCCTAACACCATGACATCCAACGAATCCTTGTGTGATTTCCTCCAAAGAACATCACCAAGCAAAGCAAAGGAATCCCCTAAATCCTCCACCCCTCCAACACCACCATCTAGTCCAACACCTATCCTTGAACCCACCCAAGAACCATCACTACCTAATCCCATCACCCACCTATCCAATCCCAATCCTAATCCCACACCAACCACCATCATTATCCATCCATTATATTGTTCATCAACCCATACACTCATAAAAGACACCATCCATTGGCTATTAGCAAGGAATCAAACACCCTCATGCAATCCAATGTCCACCAAACCTCTTGAACAATCTCCTATCATAACTCAAGAACCATCATGTAGCCATGTTCAAGAACCCATAAATCAAGCACCTATCGCATCCATCCAAACACCTATCACATCCATCCAAGCACCCACCACATATATCCAAGTCACTCCCACTTCTATCCAAGCACACAAGCTATGTCAAGAATCAAATCCAAAGCATGTTGAAACATCAACCCCTTCTCCTAATCAAGATCTAACCATCCCATCTAATCCCTTCCCCGATCCCCTCCCATCTATTGATCAACTTATTGATCTCACACCATCTTCTACCAACCCTTTACCATCCCCCATTAATCCTTTACCTCCATTAACCAATCCCATCCCAAATCCATCCCCTTATCCACTTGGAAAAAGCACCTTCATCCATGGTAAACCCCTTGTAGGAGGTCAACAACTTCCATCCACCACCTATCCTTCTCCAACAAATAATGGACTCGTGTCTTGTTTCCAAAGCATCAAACATCCCATTGCATGTTGCATGCTCCAACATATGAACTATCAAGGCAAAGGCTTAGGCCTTTACAAACAAGGCATCTTGGACCCCATCCACACCACATTCCATCCATCCTCGCATGGCTTTGGCTATACACCCCAAGAAAAACAACCTAAACATGTTGGTACCACCCACGCACCTTCCAAAATCCATTCATCCAATCCCAAACATGGTGCATCTCATCACACCCCCAAAGCATATGTCATCATCCCTCCATCATCATATCATTTGCAAAATCATGTGACCATCCATTTTCCTCCATCAAATTTACCTCCACTACTTCCAACTCCAAATATTCCTATTAAATACACTTTACCTCCTATCCTACCAACTCCCAACATCCCCATCCACAAATCCTCTTATCCACCCATCATCCCAAACATCCCTATCCTCAAATCCCCTCATTCATTTATTTGTAAATCCACTTTTTATCCCTCCACCCATAAACCCCCTAAATTCCCCAATCAAGACCAACAAAAGCACACATCTTTCAAACATAAAGCTTCATCCAAATCCATGGGATTCAAAAGTAAAAATTTGAATTCCTTGACTCATAAAGCACAAAAGACTAAAAATGTTATCCCTTCCAATCAAAATGAAAAATCCAAAAGTCTATCAAAGCCCACACCATCAAAAGAAAAAGCAAAAACAAAAATGGTGTGGGTCCCTAAAGCACCAAACTCTAATGAGGCATTCACCTCCCAATCTATTGCAAAATCCCAAAGTTCTTGCTCCCCATCTAAAAATCCCATAATTTCTAAGTCCATTTGGGTCCCTAAAACCCCAAATCGACCATCTAAAAATCCCCTATCCCATTCCCCATTACAACCCACCTCCCATCCAAAACATAGGCTTCAAAATTCAAAACAGTGTGTGCAACCGTTGGTCTTGGTTCCCCTCCACCACTTGACATTCCCACATACCCCCATCTCTCCATATTTCATTCACTATCCTACATATCTTCCCCATCACATTCCTATGGTCCATGATTTCACATAATCCACATCATAATCCACTACCCACCATACATTCCATCTTCTCCTATCTACCAATATCTATGCAATCATCATCCATAATGCTATCCAACATGAGACCATCTTCACCTTGCTATGGAAACAGACGCTAGAGTCTCCCTTCCATCAAAAAAGCAAAAAATAAAAAAAAATCAAGAAAATAGTAAAGAGAAAAAATCCGTCCAAAGGTGAAAACCACTCCTCGTGGCGCCTTGGGCAACTACCATGATGAAAACCCATTGTGGGTGTCATGCGTAATCCCTTCTCCATCCATTCTATATACTTACACTTGGGGGAAAAACCATATCCTTCATCCACATCCATAATATCCTTTGCACATCTTATCCACTATCTTATCCTTATCCTATCATATTCCTATCCACTATCCCCTATTTATCCTATCAAATTCCTATCCACCATTCACTATTTATCCTATCATATTCCTATCCACCATCCCCTATTTATCCTATCATTCCCCATCCATTCTATCCACTATATCCCCCTCCTTAGATCTTGATAAAGATAAGGGGCAAAATATCCAAAAACATGCTTTGGACACCTTTCGGCATACTCCCTATTTAAGCATATCCTCCATCCATCTACTACAAAGTCCATCCATTCAAACGTGAACCCATCATGTAAAATTCTTTAAGCATTGGGGCATATGATTCCTTGCAACCTAGCCCTTGGAGAAAATCCTTATCCCCATCTCCCATCCATCTATCTTGCATCCCTATCTCTATCTTCCAATCCATCTATCATGAATCTCCTCTATATCACTTCCCACTGCCAAACCCCCCATCCATCTATCATGTATCCCTACACAATCCTTTATCCCCCATCCTACCCCTTATTCGCATGTATCTATCCATTTATCAAATTTCCTATCCATTATCCTTTCATCGCCAATCCCCCTATCCAACCCCATCACCTTCACCTCTAGACTTGGTGTTCCCTTGTCATTGGTATTTAGCGCAAAGGATATCGAAATGAAATCCAATGCAACCATCATAATAAACCATTACCTATCAGAAAATTAAAAAAAAAATTAGAAAATCTAAGAAAATCCAAAAAAATCAAAATATCCACAAAATCCCAAAAACAATTATCATCGCAATCACCCAAATCATCCAACACATCTCATCATCATCACATCTATCCTCAATCATCCCACATCACCATCACAAATCAGAACTACATATCATCACCACCCGCATCTTAATGCACCTTGATCTCGTGGATACAGGGTATGTAGGCAGTCTGAAATACGAAAGCAATTTTCAATACTTAGGAACATAAGATGTACCCATCTGACCCGCTTAGATGGTCCCTACCCATTGAGCTTACACTAGATCCAAATGCAATATCCCAAGCATCGCATTACCTATGAAAGCATCATCCATTAACAAAAATCATCAACTATCAAATCAGCATCAACCACAACTTGTCACCATCATATCTTGAGCCAATCTTATGACATCAACTAGGCTTGATCCAATCATAAATCGATTCCTACCTTAGGATATATCATTCCTACAATAGGCAACATCTATCAAATCATCATCCATCTTGGCAAGAGATACAATGGCTATTTGTTTGTTTCGTTGGTCTTTTGATTTTTTATTTTTATCTTTTGTTCTATTCAAAGATCACATCAAAGCTACCTTGATCTCACTATATCATGGTATGTGGCGAAAACATCTAGAATGGGGCATAGTCTTGCTTTTGTATGTTGTGCTTGTGGGTTGATTTCATTACTCCAAGCTAGTATTCATATCTTGTGGATCGTAGGGTCGGTTCTAGCATATTCATCTCCTTGTGCATCTAAGGTTCATCATACCTTTTGTGTACTAAGGACTTATGCTATGAGTCCCCTTCCCTCATCTAGACAAGGTTGTACTATCTTAGGAATGCATGAGATCATCCCTTTGTCTGTGTTTCTAGTCCATGCAAATGTTGGATAAACATTATCACCCTGGTCTTCTATACCTTGGTAAAAATATCCACTTTGCTATATCAAACCTAGGATTGCTCTAAATCATTTTCAGCACAATGATCATCCACCAATCAATCTCCCAACATTATCACACTTTCATCTCGCCCCTTATCCTCCAACCACTTCTACCAATCTGTTCCATCCATTTCGAGAGCACAACCGTGTTCTTGCAACCCACCTATCCTCTTGAGGGGGCATCACCCTTACCAATTATCCCCAAACCTTACCCTATTATTCTAAGCCAAAATCTTTTTTCTATCCAATCCAACTTTATGTTTTAACTTCTTTGAAATGATGTTACTTAGCCGCAACACCATTTCAAAGAGGATCAAATGTAGACACCTAAAATTGACTTGCTCTGCAAACCAATTTCCCGTATCTCTACACTAATTTATCCCTTCTATTAATTAAATAAATTTATTTTATTTAATTAATTTATCCCTAACTATCTGTCTACCCTTGTGATCAATTAATTCATTTAATTTATCACTATACCTTACAACTATATCCTTATTGATTAAATAAATATTCTCAATATTTATTTAGTTAATTTTGTCCATCTCCCTAATCCCTATTAATTAGATAAATCATTCTTATCCAATTAATCTACCCTACTAATCAACCTAAACCTAGCCTAGTTGATTAAATAGCAATTATTTAATCAGCTACCCTAGCCTACTTATCCCCTAGACCTAAGTTAATTAAGTTAAACAATTAATTAACCTTGCTTAGCCCAACCTCCCACACACCTTTGAATAAAAATCAATTTTTTATTCAAAGGGTCAAATCCTCCTTACAACTCATTTATCACTCTCGTACACATGTAAGTGTACATGTGTCCTTCAATCTTCACATCTCCACATAAAAGTGAATTTTTAATTCACACTCCCCCATGAGGTGAATTTTTAATCCACTTGTCATATCCACTCTTCCCAAAAATGAATTTGTAATTCATTTTTATCCTCAACACCTTTCCCTATGTGAATTTAAAATTCACAAATAATGAGAACCCTCCAATCCATTGACTTAATATCAACCTTTGATCTCTCTCATCCACTCCCCTTGTGACCCTTGTCACAAGGCTATGGCTTCAATCCTAACCCTAACTATCAATCATTTCTAGCCCTTGATCTCAACTTTTGATCCTCACCCTCCATCCTCTTTTCAAAAATCTATAAATGAGACCCTTCTCTGAGCTATTTTGGAACAACTTCTTCTTGCATCCTTATCATGCCCAAATTTCTCTCAAATATCCTCATCATGCCCTCATAATGCCAAAATCACTCTAGCTTTATCTCTCATCTCTATCCAATCTATCAATCTATCCTCCAATCTCTCATCATATTGTGTTGAAAGCAAGACCAATTCACATTTCATCTACTTGGGTAAAATCTAAGGAGTTTGGGTGCAACTCCTTCCACCCTATCAAAGGAGAGGGATCACATTTGAAGTATAACTTGGTGTATTTATGCATTTAGTTTGTATTTCTAACTTCATTTTGTTTTCCTAATCTACAAAATCAAAAGATAAAATAAAAGATACTATCATCATGTTCTCTTGCCAAATTTAAATGCTCTTGGATGGATTAAGCTAGTGCCTTGTTGAGAGGAAATTTGTATCTTGTTAAAGGCTAAAGATGTTGATAAAATGCTATAGCAAATGTTTGCTTAAGGCATGCGGACAAGTAGCTTTTGAATTATCCCTAATTTGTTAAAGTGCTTGAGCTTTCGCTGATGCACATAGTTTGCTTCTTGCTTGAGCTAGTCAAAGAGAAGAAGATGGAAGATGAAAGAAGATGAAATGGGGTGGATCGTCTGTGCTTGCGTACTAGATACTTCCTTCGTATTCTAGACTGCCTACATACCCTGTATCCATGGGATCAAAGCACATTACGATGGTGATGAGACATGATGAATATGTAGTTCTGGGCTTATTGATGATGTAAGTGATGAAAGATAGAAGAAAATGAGATGAAAGATTGGAAGATTATTAGGAGAAAGATGAAATATGGATGATGAGAGAGGGGCTATCATCTATGCCTGAATCAGAGTGTTTCCTTCACATCTCAGATTGCCTACATATCCTGTATCCATGGGATCAAGGCTTTGAATGATAGAGGTGAGATGTAGTTCTTGTTTATTGTGTTGGTGGTTGATGACAAAGGATCAACTTTATTGCTTGGATTTTTTTGATGTATTGATTTTTTTTGGATTTTTTTGCTGTGTTTTGATGTTTTTGGTTTGGATGATTGCTGTGTTTTGGTTTTGGTTTGGATGGTTGCTGTGTTTTGGTTTTGGTTTGGATGATATGAGCTAGAGCTATGGATATCCACTCCCAAATAATGCTCAACAATTGCCCCTAGTGTGGGATGAATTTCGTTAGGGAGATGCTACAATGGATATGTTTATGCGGATAGTATGCTAAGGTACCAAATGATATCTTAACCCCAACAAAGTCCAAACTATGACAACTAGCATGGCAGAGGTAAGGGCAGAAAAGATTTTATCATGGATAGATAAGGGATAATGGCTAACGATGTTAAAACAGAAACGGTAGTGGATTATGATATGGATGATGGAGGCAAGATAGTAGATTGTGGTGTTGTGGAATGATGTGATCAAACAAACGAAGAAAATGATGGAGGCTGGTCTCTACACATAGTGCCTATTTGCCAGGTTTTCACTATGGTACTTATCCAAGGCACCTGTTTACCAGGTTTTCACCAGAGGACGAATTATTTATCTTGTACTATTTTTTAGTTATCTAAAGTGCCACAAAGTGGTTTTCACTATTGGATGGATTTTTTTTTGGAATAGCAATTACACATAGCACCTGTTTGCTAGGTTTTCACCATGGTAATGGATAGGAGGGACTCAAGTGGCTAGTTCGATGGATGTTGGTAGTTCTATTATAGATGAATGTCATTGCATGGACTATGTCATTATGCTCAGAGATGTTAGTAAGGGGGATGATTGCATGAAAGGGAGATGGATTAGGTGGGTAGTGAATTGGGATGTGGATTATGAAAGGTTCATGGAAGGATGTATGAAGAGAAGGCTTATACAAAAGCATGGACCATAGATATAGAATGATGAGGAAAAATATGTAGGATAATGGATGAAAGATGGGGAGATGGAGGTATATGGAAGAGTTGTGGAATGGAATGGAACCATGACCAACGGTTGCACACACTGTGATAAACAATGAAGCTTTTGATGGGAAGATGATATAAGAAGCAATGGAGATGTTTGCTTAGGAGATGGGTGATGGAGTGATTTTAGTACCCACACAGACTTAGTATTTTTTATGATTTTTGCTTTTCTTGTGGGATTTGTTAGGATTTTTGAATGGAATAGGGATTTAGATAGAAGGAGATGGTTGGGATTTTTGAGATGTGGATGAGGATGCCTCATTCGGTTTTCTTTCTTGTTTGCTTAGGAACTTAAACTATTTTGGCTGTGGGCTTGTCTTGTGGAGTTATGGGCTTGGGTAGCTTTTTAGATGTACTTGGCTGTGATTCTTTGCATTAGTGCCCTGAGGCATGAGAATCTTTAGGATTCTTGGTAAGATTTCTATCTTTAGAGGTAGAGGCATCCAAATTTTTATTTTTGAATCCCATGGATTTGATTGAAGCGGGGTTGGTGGAATGAGTGGAAGCTTTATGTTTAGACAATGTGTGCATTTGTTGGCCATGATTGGGATTATAAGGGTACTTATGGATGATAGGGGGACAATTAGGCGTTGGGAGTAATGGTGGTAAGGAAAATGGAGGGATATTAGGAGTTGGAAGGAGTGGAGATAAATTAGATGGAGGAAGGTGTACGGTCACATGCCTTTGTGATTTATAGGTTGGCAGATGTGGCAGATATGGAGGTAAAGTTAATGGTGGGAGTTTAGGAGTCGGAAGGAGCAGAGGTAAATCAGATGGTGGGAGATGAATGGTGACATACTTTTGGGGTTTAAGATGGGGTTTTTGATGGGAAATGGTGGACTTAGGAGGGATGGAGGAATTACCAACATCTTTATCTTGTGGGAGCATGTGATTGACAATGGGACTAGGGGTATCTTAAGAACTAGACTCATGTTCATCATTAGATGGAGAAGGAGTGGAAGAAATCATTAAAATGGAGGTTCCCTGAAAAAGGTTGGTGATATGAAGGGAGGAATCGTCGATGGTATCCGAATTAGAAGTCTCTCCTACTGAAGAAGGTCCAACTTCTATATCAGAAATAGATGCAAATGAAGATTGTTGCAGTGTGTATTCACCCAGACCTTGTTTAATATACTTGATACGAAGATTTGGAGTGAATTTGCTAGATGATGGCTTGAGTAAGGTGGATGGGTCAACATAGGATGAAGTTGGATAAGCTTTGGTGTTGATAGGGATACGGTTAGGATTTTGATATTTGGCTTGAAAGGCATGACAAAACTCAAATGGATTGGGATCGGCATGGATGGTAACTTCAACAACATTATATGGAAAATTGAGACATTGATGGTATGTGGAAGGAACAACTTTAAGGGCATGGATCCATGGATGGCCAAGGATGATGTTATAGGGAAGCTCAATATCAAGAACTTGATAGTGGATGTTAGTACTGATAGGACCAACTTGGATAGGCAAATGGATGACTCCTTCAGTATCTCTCTCAGCATCATCATACGCTTTGATAGTAATGACCTTGGAAGTATCAATGTTCTTCTCAGAATATCCCAATTGTTTTATTAGTTTTAAAGAGCATATATTGAGACTAGCTTCACCATCCACTAGGATTCAATTGATACGGTGTTGGTTTACAAATACTTCTATGTGGAGGGCTTCGTTATGTGATGGGTTAATGGATGGTTGAAGATCTTTATCAGAGAAGGTGATATGGAAAGGGGCTACAATGTTGGCTACCATAGATTGAAATTGTGTGGTATCGATGTCATTAGGCACTGAAGACTCTTGCAATGCTTTTTCAAGGACAACTTTATGACTGGGGGACATGCATAGCAACTCTAGGATGGAGATGTGTGTGGAAGTTTTGCCAAGGTGATAAAGGATATTTTAACTAGAAGGCAATCGAGAAGGGTTGATAGGTGCTCCTTGAATGGTAACATGACCTCTTCTAGTAGTTATAGTGCAATTGGGTGCTTTGCCTTGGATAGTGATGGTAGAAATGTGAGCTTGGTCAATGTGGCCAATCGTGGATGAATCATAGTTGTAATGGATAGCATTCCCAATATGAGGGTTACTTGTCTTGTCATGAGATGGAAGTGGATTCTTGAAAGCATCTAGATCATAGTTTGAAGTTGGTTGGTGTGCCGGTTGTGATGTTGGTGGTGCGATTTTAATTAGACCTTGATTGATGGAATCTTGAATGACATGTTTTAAGCACATGCAACCATTTATTTTATGTCCTTTAAATCTATGGTATTCACAATATTCATTCTCTTTGTACCAAGGAGCTTTGAAGATAGGTTCTACGTTGGGTGGAGCTTTAGGTAATGTGATATCTCTCGCTTGGACAAGTTTTCAAAATATTACCTCCATGGGTTCCGCTAAAGGAGTAAATTGTCATCTAGGTGCTGGGTTTGTTCTTGATCGATTTAGTTGAAAAGGTTGATTAGCTGTAGATGTGGCTTGAATGTTAATGGGAGCTTTCACTGTTTGTATGTTCTTTGCATCCACAATGCCATCATTAACGACATTTTTGTTCTTGTTCCAAAAGTGGGATTTATTATTGGAAGATTGAGAATTGTCTTTATTGTCTCTAAAAATCTTGATGGTGCCCTTAGCAATTAAAGCGCACTCAATGGTGGTTCCTTTGGAGATAAGTTCATCAAAGGTGCTAGCACTTTGCAATTGCAATTGGAAGGAAAGCTCTAGATGAAGATTTTGGACAAAGATGTCAAGTTGCCGTTTCTCTGGAATTTGCCATGATAGTTTGCTAGCCATATTATGCCATCGTTGGGTAAATAAGGAGAAAGTTTCACCATTGTGTTGTTTGTTATTGACAAGGTCATTCATATTCACCTCATGTTAAATGTTGAAAATGGGATCAAAATTTGTTCACTAATTTCACAAAAGTCTTGATTCCCAGAGGTAAGTGAGAGAACCATTCAAGAGCTTGTCTTGCTAAGCTTCAGGGGAATAGTCTCAAAAGATATGTATCATCTTGAGTGACATCGAGACATGCAACATAGAATGCTTTAAGATGGTCATCCAGATTACCTTTCCCTTTGTATTTGTCAAATTGTGGGATTTTGAAATGTGCCAGAAAAGGTGTCATGTGAAGTGACTTGTCAAATGGATAAGAGCATATATCTCCCAAGGAAAATGTCTTCTTGTTTTGTCCTACTGCCTTGTTAATCATTTGTTCAACATCCACTTGAGATAGTTGTTGTTGTTGCAAAGGGGGTTGATGGTTTGGAGGTGAAATGTAATATGGTGTATATTGTTGCTGCTGTGGAATGTATGAGGGTATGACCATTTGTTGGGGTTGAGTGCTCACATTATATGTCGAAGGATTGGTATGCGACACATATGTGTTTGAGGATTGTTGTCCTTGAGACACGAGTGGTGGTTGGGTGTAGTGTGATGGATTGACTCCAAGATTTTGCATCACATGGGAGCTAGAGGATGGATTGATGTTGGTCAATGGTTGTGGATTGGAGGTTGAATTTGCAATATGGTAAGTAATGGAAGGATTGGTGGATGAAGAAGGATGGACATTTGGGTTTATGTTTTGGACAACATGAGTACTTTGAGATGGATTGGTATATGGTATATGTTGGGTGACAATGGGTAATCCTTGGGTTGCATAAGATGAATTGATGTTTTGTGAAGGATTATATGGAGGTGGAGTGAGTGATTTAAGTAGATTAACATAAGAGACAACAATGCTAGGATTGGCTTGTGATACAATAGGTGGGTCAGTCATGTCAATGAGACTAACATTGGGATTATATGGTGTGTTGGATGTGTTTGTGGAAATCATGGAGACCATATTAGAGGTGATAGGAATATTAGTTTGGGGTGTGGTTTCCACATGTGATGTGGTAGGAGTGGGGATTTGTAATGGCTGCGAGACTTGTATGGCTTGTGGGGTTCGGATAGCTCGTGAAACTTGTAGAGTTTGCACTTGTGAAACATGGATAGCTTGTGATACTTGAGGAACAGATACTATCATGGTAGGAGCAGGGGTATGTTGTGAAACATGGAAAGGTGGAAAGCTCAAATTTTGTGAAAGGTAAGGAAGTACCTCGGTTGGAGTTATCAAAGGTTCTAGAGTGTACTTGAACGTGGTGGGTTTGATGGTGTAGCAATAGGCAATGAAGGAGATGGATTGGAAGGTGGATTTTGTAGCATGGATATCATATGAGATGGTGTGGCTACAGTGGATGGTCCCTTTACAACAACAGCGGGAGTGTTTGGATCTTGTTTTTGAATGGTGGATATGTCAAAGTCACTTGGTAACTTGGATCCCATACGGGCTAATTACAAGAAATAGCAATTAGGATAAGATAAAATAAGCTTCTCAACTTGGTCCCATATGTGTGTGTCTCTAAATTCTAATAAGTCATCTTGGGATTTCTCTTCATAGGTATCTGTAAATGTTTGCGGTTTCACTTGTTGTGAAGATGATGGTGCAACAATGTATCCTTCAGGTACAAACATGTAAGAAGGCATACCAGTTGTGAATTGAGTTGCATCTCTAAGGGGAGTTGATTAGGATTGTTGCATTTTGGCTTCCATCTTAGCTCACAATTTTGCTTCCATTTCAGCTCTATATTGGCTCCTAGTTTGAGGCATGATGGTTGATGATTTGGATTGGACTAATTTGTCAAGGCTGAGACCCAAAAGATGATGGTTCGTTGTTTGTTGTTGATGGTTTGTTTCCCTAGTTTGCTGGTTTCTTGGTTTGCTAATGGGTTGTTGGTTGGTTGTTTGGTTGTTGGTTGTTGTTGTTGGGTTGCTTTATTGGTTGTTGGATTGGATAAACTTCCCTAGAGGATAGCTCACAAACTCAAGGGAAAAGCTAGTTGCTGATGTTGTTTGATGGTGTTGCTAGGGCTAAGTAAAGCCAAAGGGATGATGTTTGCTACTGTTGAGTTGATTGTTTTGATGTTTGGTTTCTATTTGGGGTCTCAAAGGATGGAAAGCTCAAAAAGTCTAATGGTTTTGATATGCTCAAGATAGGAGACGATGTTCAGGTGACTACAAATGGTCAGAGGAATGTCTGAAAGCTAGTGACAGAGCTAAGAAGTCTAAAAGTGTAGCTAATTGGGCTTGGTTGATATGGATTGCTAATGTTTGACTAGAAGCGACAGGTAATAGCTCAAAAGCGACTCAGAAAATGCCAAAAGTGATTATTAATAGCTCAAAAGTGATTTAGTTTTTGTTTTAGATGATAGATTGCAATATGAACCAGAGGCGAGCAGTTTTACCAGAGATGATCAGTACAGTTCAAAAGTGAGCTACTGCTATGTAAAAGTGAAACAATGTTTGCCAGAAGTGAGCAGCTATTGGTTAAAAGTGATCTAGTTTTTGCAAAAAGTGAGCAGTTGTTGTTTAAAGGCGATCTAGATTTCTGAAAGCAAGCAGTTATTGTTCAAAGGCAATTTATGTCTAACAGAGGATGTGTTTTGATGAGTTTTTGACAAGAAAATAATGATTTCAGCCACTCGCAGTCACAACAATCACAAGCTTGTACAACCTATGCTAGGAAAGGACTGTATTTGTTGAGTCCCTTTGCTGTGCTTATTGAAAGCGGATAGCTTTAGGATCTTGGTAGCATCAGCTCCCCTCCACAGTACTCACTTATCACGCATACCAAGTTCCAAGTTTCCTAAGACTCATCCCCCCACCAAACCTTAGGATTGTCCCTGCTATCTCTAGTAAGAACCATGAGAATCGGGGCAGCTTCAAAGGTCCCACCTTTTGCATCAACAAATAGATGGATTTTGGCTACTACACAAGGTTGCTAGTAAGGGCATCCATTCAGGTGGCTACATGTGCGGTGATTTGCTCCGTTAATGGAGGCTTCCTAGCCCAAAGAGGTTATGCTTTAAGGGGTTTTGGGGGAAACATTCATTGGTGTAACACAGTGGCACTCGTTGTTTATGGCTTTCGACATAAACACTTTTCTTATATAGCACCTTGGAAGAGCTTGGCTTTATCCTGTTATCGCTTGGGTCGTACCCCTTCTCACACTGGGAAGGCAGGCCCTCTAAAGATAATAACAAGTTCTTATGCACCCAAGATCCATTTGATAGGCAAGGGGAGAGGATACTTTTTCTATTAAATTTGGGTTACACATATGCACAACAAGCAATCAAGAAAGATAAAACAAGCATGGAGCAAACAATGATTATTTTTAAGCACCAAGCCCAAATATTCCTTAAATTAGTGATAAAAATAAAATGTCTTGGACTAATTGAATCTACAATAGATATGTTAGTAGTTTCACAACCTCCTTTTCTTGGACAATCGATAAGATACCGCACAAGTAGATGATTAGTAGCCAAGAAAACCAAACTGTGAATGACATGATTGAAAGTGAAACACAGTTACCATAGGTAACTGACTGTTGCTCAAAAGTGATCTGAATTATGCCGTAAGTGAACTATTCTTGCTCAGAAGTGATGCAAAAAACCCAAAGGTGAACTGTTACTGCTCATAAGTGACCTGAATCTGCCAGATGCGTAAAAAATCCCTATTTCTGTAAAACTAGGGTTAGGGTTTAGAAAAAATGGCTAATAAAGTTTGTAAACCCTAAAATTACAAATCCAGTGGATGAAATATGATTAAATAAACACCTTGCAACTATAGATTGATCAATCAGGAACCCTAGAATGATAAATTGATGAGATCTTGCAAAATCAAAGGTGTTAGCTCAATTAAAATGAAAACCCTAATCAAAATTGATTGGCAGATGATGAAATGATGATCAAGATCCAAAGAGAAAACCCTTAATTGATCAATGAAAATTTAGTAAGACACCCTGCAAAAACTAGATATTAGCAGAAAACCCCAGTTTGCAGGAAGCAACCTAGACAGCTAAAAGCGACCGGTTTCGAGTTAAAAAAGATGCAAAATTGATTGGAAGCGACCACTGTTGGTTCAAAAATGATCTGGAAAATGTTGAAAGCAGTGACTTGTAGCTTAAAAGCAATGCATAAATTCTGAAGGTGACTAGTTTTTGCTTAAAAGTGACCACGATTTGCTGTAAGCGCTCCAAAATCTAAACTTCACGAAAACAACTTCAAACAACAAAGTTAATCAAGGACGTGAGTCCCACCGGGCGTGCCAAAATGTGATAGGTAAAAATCAAGTTAATAAGATCAAGCATGCAAATGAAAACCTAATCCTACCACCATCAAAGAATTGAATCCAAGTGAAACCAAAACGCATGCAATTCAAGAACAAGATCACCTAGATTGTATGATTCCTTGTTTGTGATATGGATTGCTTCTCAATCAATGAACATTTATGGAGATCAAAGCTGCCATGATGGATGGATGATAAGGATAATATACTACATGGATGCTAAAGTGCTCAATATGCTCAAGATAATACTGTAGACGCTATATGAAAATGATGGATAGATTGCTTGAGATGATAATTTGGATGCTATATGAAAATGATGGATCGATGAAGTATGAAAGGAGAGGGTGTTTATACATACCTCAACTAAAATCAATCAACGGTAGAGATTTGGTGGCTATGCGAATGGTTGAGATGAATTGATAATCATAGGTGAATGTGTAGATGACAAGTGGAGGGAAGATAAGGCTCATGTGTGATTGTGTACATAAAAATTACTACATGTGAAAGATATTAAATAAAAGATGTAGTACCACACATGTTTTAAATAAAAGATTCACACATGTCGGCTCATGATGGAAGATAAAGATAAGTGATAAGAGAAATTAATTAAATAAATAAAATTTATTTAATTAATTGGAAAGTGGGATTATGCAGGGATTTTTAATTAAATAAATTAAATTTATTTAATTAATTGGCTAATAGATAAATGGGATTAAAAGTGGGATTAGGACAAAATGTTACATGATGTCTAAGATAATGTATTTGACTAGGTGTTGCAAGACATGAACAAATTTGGGACAATTTTGGGTGTCTACACCTTTCCTCAATCCTATGGGCCCATGACCTTCATATCCCATTCTTTGTAGTATTGAGAACCCTTGACCATACTGTTCAGTTTATAATTTGGATTGATGGTCTTGTGGTTTTGATTCACTGTCGGTATCCTTATATAGCCATTGTAGGATGTCCTTCACATCACTTTCATCTTCGAGGCTTCCCCATTTGACAAACGGACCTTTAGGAGTTTCTAATGACTTGGGTTTGCTCATGGATGGCTTTCCATAGGATTTGGGGGATATAGGTAGTTGTGCTAAGCAAAAGGATTGTGTGATGGTATATTCACCTACACCCTTGTCTTTGAGCTTGAGGTTGAGTTCAGATGCGTTGGATGTGGAAGGGAGTGAAGCTGGGTCAACATGGGATGAAGATGAAGCAGAGGCAATACGGTTATTGGGAATTACAATGTCAGGCTTGGATTGTATGGAAGTACAACATTGAAATGGATTGGAATCACCTTGGATGGTGATTTCTTGGCATTCATGGGGGAACTTGATACACTGGTGATAGGTGGATGGCACTGCCTCCATTGCATGTATCTAAGGTCTTCCAAGGAGAATATTATATGCAAGTTTCATGTTAAGCACTTGACACACCACATCCTTTACTAAAGGTCCCACTCTGATTGGTAAAACAACGGTTCCCTTTGATGTTCTTTCCTCTTCATCGTAAGCTTTGATGGTGATTTTCTTTTTAGGATCGATAGCATTCTTTGAAAACCCCAATGAAAGGATTAGCTTTAAGGTGCAAATATTTAAACCCGCTCCTCCATCGATTAGAACCCTTTTTATTTTATGCTTGTGGATGAAGGTTTCAATTTAGGGATGCATTATGTGGTTGAGTGATTGACATATCATCCTTTTCCGTGAATGATAGGAAATGAGACATGGTTAGATGACCTACCATGGTCTAAAACTACTCTTCGACTAAATTGGTTGGGATGGTAGTTTCCAAAAGAGCTTGTTCGAGAATGGCTTTGTGAGATGGGGATAGATGTAAAAGTTCCAAAATGGAAATGTGTGCAGGTGTCTTGTGGAGTTGGTCCAGGATGTTGTACTAGTTGGATGTAGAGGATGGTTTGGACAGAGCTCCCTTAAGAGTAACCTTTCCACTATGAGTGGTCACATTACAATTAGGGGTTTTATTTATAGTAATCACATTGATATGTGAATCACTTTAGGAAATGTGGTTAACAACATAGTCATATGACACATTTGTGTAGTTGGCATTGTTAGCCCCACTTTTGTTTTGATTTGAAGTGATATCCATTTTTTATCCAACAAGTCTTGAATGGTGTGTTTTAGCTTTTGGCAATCATTGGTCTTGTGGCCTTTGCTTCCATGGTATTCGCAGAAGTCTGTGTCTTTCCACCAAGGAGGTTTAACTTTTGGTTCATACTCCCGCACCGTTGGAAGCGTTATCAGATTGTTTGATATTAGATTTTGTAGGGCAGAATCGAGTGATTCCCCTAGAGGTGTAAACTTTCAGTGGGGAGGAAAGTTTGTAGACCGTGATTTGGTTTTGGGGTTTGTTTTGCGGGGGATTGTTTTGTGGGTTTGATAAGTTGAAAATTGGCTGCTTTGGTATTACATTCTTTGCATCAACCACCCCATCATTCATGATGTTCTTATTTTTGGTCCAAAACTGTGGCTTATCCATTTTAAGATTTGCACTAGGGGTGTCCTTGTAAAGTTTGATTTGCCCCTTTGCTATCAAGGCTTTCTCTATGAGTAGCCCCATTTCAATGACCTTGCTAAAAGTAGTTGGACATTGTATCTAGATTTGATAGCTTAGTTTAGTGGAAAGATTGTGAACAAACATTTCTATCATTTGCTTCTCCGGTATGTGGTAGGGACACTTGCTTACAAGTTGTCTCCATCTTTGTAGGAAAGAGGCAAAGGATTCTCCCCCTTTTTTCTTGTTATTACAAAGATCCAACATGGAGATTTCATGTTCAATATTGTATGAGAAATGTGTGATGATTTTATCCACTAGCTCATCAAAAGTGTGAATGTCGGGAAGTAGGTGAGAGAACCACTCCATAGCTTGCCCTCCTAAATTTCTTGGGAATAGTCGCATAGTATATGTTTCATTGTGTGCGACTTCTAGACATGCGGCACTAAATTCCCTTATATGGTCTCTTGGATCACCTTTTCCTCAATATTTGTCAAATTTAGGAACCTCAAACCTTGAGGGAAAAGGTATAATGAGCAAAGATTTATCAAATGGATATGGTGATATATCTTCAAGGGAGTAGTGCTTTGTGGTTGTCCCACTTTGGATGTCTACCAATTGTTTTTGTAAGGCTTGGATTTGTGTTGTCAACATGTCCAAAGGATTGAGTGTATCCTTAGCCTTCTCCGAATTAGAAGCATTTTTGTCAATTTTGGGAGCATCTTTTTTAAATTTAGATCCATCTTTCAAGGACTCAGCTTCATTGGAGGCATTGTTCTCTCTTAGATTTGAGATATCAGAATCTGAGGGCAATTTAGTTCCTTGTTGAGCTATCATGAGAAAATATTTATGAGGATCCATGGCAACAACCCTATCCATTACCTTTTAAAAATTTGGATCTTGAAGTTGTTGAAGGATTTCCTCTTGACTAATCTCCTCATCATCAGAATTATGCCCACTATTGTGAAAGGAACCCCTGTTTTGCTTTTGTTTAGATTGAGATCTAGTTTGAACCATGCAAACCTTTGGATGTGGGTGAATGTTGGATGAAAATGCTTGTGAATGTAAATGGATGTTTTTGGTGTGGTTGAGATGACAAGATTTTCCTAAGGTTCAAATTTTGATCTACTGTTGTTCACACAAATGTGCTCTTGAGATAAAAGGTAGTCAAAGTAGGGAGAGTTGATCACTGCTATTGATATAGACTACTTATTTTATCAAGATTTATACTAGTGTAGTTCCAAGGTGAAGGATGATTTATCCTATTATGAAACTAACTAGATTTTTGCTTTGAAATTAGAGGATCTTAATGACACCTTAGTGGAAATCTTGTTTTGTTTGTTTGATATTTTTGGTTTGGATGACTAGGTGTGTTATGGCAAGTTGAAATGTTTTGGAAAATGGGTACGAAAATGGATTCTTATGGTTTTCTTGAGTTCACAAATGAAGTCTAAGCAATAATGGGTATCCTGAAATGAATTTGTTTTCTCCTCAAAATGTTGTGAAATGCTCTCTATTTTGGATGCATAGGACTGTGTTGTATATGTGCAGGAATGTACTGTGAATGCACAGCTCTGTATGTGCAAGACTGCATTGCATATGTGCAGGACTGCGATGCAATTGTGCAGAAAGAGTATATGCGTAGTAAGATTTCACAAATGTGCAGCAATATTGTGTGAATGCGTAGCAGGAGTAAATGCGCAACAATATTTGATAAATGCCTAGCAAGATGGAGTGAATGCGTAGATCTATAAAAGTTTTGCCTTTTTGTTTCAATTTTTTGATCTCGGCTTGTTTTCAAAATGTTTCTCAAAGCAAGTCTGGTATTTTTGCTGATGATTTGTGTCAATTTGTTGCAAGAAAACATAGCAGACAAGAAGATTCCATGTTTGTTATTACAAATTTTTGACCAAAAAGCAAGCACAATCCTAAGGTTGGCAAGGACAATATTTGATGAGTTCCAACTTGGATTTTACTCCAGCCACTTGCATAAAGGTGTGATAGCTAGTAACTTGGTAGCACCAGCTCCCCTCCACGGCACTCACTTCTCACGCATACCAAGTTACAGTTCCTCCGAAGAGTTGAACTTTTCTGTCTCCACACTAAATGAGTGTATGACATTGGACGGCTCCAGAGGATTTTCCTCCTGTGTCAACAAATAGGGATTTTTGGCTTTCTAAACAATTGGATTTTTAGTATGGACATCCATTTGGATGGTTACACGTGCAATAATTTGATCCGATAAGGAGGCTTCCCAGCCTACAGAGGTTACGCTCTATAGGGTTTTGGGGGAAACTTTTGTCAGTGTAACACAATAGCACCCGTTGTTTGCAATTTTCATTACAAACACAATTTATTTATAGTGACTTGGAAGTGGCTTGGCTTTAGCCTGTTATCGCTTAAGGTCATCCCACTTGGAAGGAAGGAATTACAAGGGCAGGCCTCTTCTAAAGGTTACACATGTAAAATGATGAGTTTGACATTTTGGTCACCCAAGAAAGGGGAGATCATAGTCCTATCATCATTTTCAAGCACAGAGAACACTGGTTCTTTTATCCTCCTAAAGTTTAAAACTAAATGTGTTCTATTCGACAAAGCACAATCCAGCGACAAGATAACAAAAACTTTGAAAAGATGGTTCATTTTATCCCTTATAGCCAATCTATGTGAATATTGTTTGTTGAAGAATAAAACGAGTTACTTTCCCCTAATTTAAGCTAGATGAGAGATTGTGATTGCAAGATAGAAAGAAATGAAAAGATTTGTTTAGTTTTAGCCACCTAATTTGGGACTATGTGTGAGTTGTATGCAACAAATCATTTTACTTCTTCCTATTTTAATCTAGGTGAAAATTTGCATGAAGACGTTAGATTATTATCCCTTAATTAAATCTAGATGAACTAATGATGTAGCTAAATGACTAAACAATGCTCCTACACCTACGAGAAGAGTTAGTGCGGAAATCTTTGCCAAAACATTACAACTTTTCTGACATCATTTAAATGCGTAGAAATAGAAGGTGAATGCGTAGGACTGTTTAGTATTTGCACAGAAACATATATGCGTAGAAAGAATTAATGAATGCACAGGTCTATTAAATGGATGTATAGAAACAGTGGATGCACATCACTATTTTGTGAATGTGCAGAAAGATGATGTGAATACGTGGAACCACCGATGTGCAATAGGAAGTCATAAATGCACAGGACTAGATTGTGAATGCGTAGAATCAACTTGTTACGAAAACTTCACAAAAAACTTAAACGAAGGTTAAAAAATGGGGATAGGCCCCATGGTGGGTGCCAAAATGTTAATGGAAAATATGAATAACAGTTTAAAACAACTAAGTATCCAATAACTCAATGGAAATTTGATGTAAATACAAGTAAACAAAGATTGTACCTTCGAAGACCGATTTACCTCTATGCTTCCATTGTTGCCTATCTCTTCTTGATCTTTATAGTAATGGAGCTCTCAGAAGTATATACTTCCTTTCTGTTGAAGATGACAAGAGTAGAACAGTTGTAGGTGGATAATGTAATGGAGATCACGCTTCAATGTAATACTAATGGAGATAGATTGATGGAGGAATGATTAGATGATGATTATGATAATGAGGTTGTGTAAATACAAATGGGGATAACTTTGCCAAAGGCATGCTGGTATGATTCCTATAGAATAAGATTGCTAAATCTTAGATGGATACAAAATGGGTGTGAAGACCTTGTTTATATAGGCTGAGGGGAGACCAAATCCAAGTGTCAATAGATCCATGATTGGAGGAATTATCCATGATGTGTACGGTTGAAGAATCTTGAGGGAATGTGTGTGAATTAGAAGAGGACAAGTGTCCAAGCTCCTTTCATGAGTTATGGGAGTTAACAAAATAGATTAAGGAGTTAACTGAATAGACCAACCAGTTAAGTGAATTGATTGATTAGATAACTGATTTGACTAATGAGTTAACTAATTTGATTGGTGGAGAAATAGGACATGTGGGTGAGGGAATATTAGCTAATTAAATATTAAAATGTTTAATTATGTGTGCAACATGGTGAGGTGGAAGAATGACATGGATGAGGTGAGGTGGAATTTATGAAATTTTAGACTTTGGAATAGAGGAATTTGGGATTAATTAAATAATTTAAAATTATTTAATTATATGAGACATTAGAACAATTTAGGGATTTAATTAAACAAATTGATTTTATTTAATTTTGGGATAATGAACTAATCAAATAAATTAGAATATTTATTTAATTGATAGAAGAATAAGAATTAAGATAAATATTTAAAATATTTACTTAATTTGACATGAGCCATTTTTAGGTGTATACAATTCTACATAGCTAAAAGGAGACCTTGGAAGCAAAGACAAGGTATGCCCTCAGATCCACTTAATTTTAATTCACCCTTTCCTGCTGCAAACCAAAATTTCCCTTCTTGGAATACTCAACCATGGCCTAGCAATCAAAATCTATGGCAAAACCCACAATGGCCTACTCCACAACCCAGTTGGAACCAACAACAGCCAAACCCATGACCCCAACAAAGTTTCCCATGTTCCAACTATAACCCCTAGTGGCATACACAACAACATTAGTGGTAGCCCCAATGGAATAAGGGCTAGCAATGGCAGCAAAATGCAAATTACCAGCAACCTATGCTTCCATCTCAGCCCCAGCAGCCAAAAATAATGCCTCCATCCACTCCTCAAACTCAACCTCCTAGACCTACCCAACTCCCTGTCCAACCTACACTTAACCCTAACAACAAGCATGTTCAACAGGCTTATACTAATGAGGTGATGAAATACCCCACCTACGGGGTAGAGGTGAGTAATGTTCATCTCATATCAGGGAAGCAACTTGTGGGCCCTTCATCTCCCCAAATTATAGAACTTGAAGATGAAGAACCCATAGAGAAAGCCTCACATAAGCCACCTTTGGAACCTAAATCAAATCTGGACCCTCAGATCACTTCACATCCAAAGCCTCCGTTCCCTGAACGCTTGGCTATCTAGAAGCAACTAGCACAGGCTGAAACTAACCTTATAGGCTAGTTAAAAGATATAAGCATAAAGATTCCCTTAATCCAAGCCATCAAAGATATTTCTATCTATACTAAGACTATTAGAGATCTCTTCATAAAGAAACCAAGAAGGAAGAGAATGGACCCAAAGATAATCCAAGTTTTGGGTAACCTTGCTGACATAATGTTGGGAAATATAACTATCCCCAAATATACAGATCCAGGTAGTCCAGTATTGGACGTAAAAATCAATGGGATTCTAATCAAGAATACTTTGATAGACTTGGGTGTTGGAATTAATGTAATGATCAAGGAGACAATGCAGATGCTACAGTTAAACAACCAATGGGACTGTGACCAAGAAGTTGGTCTTATATCCACCTGCCCAACCATACCATGAACTTGAACAGACCATTTGGCCTACCTTAGATGATGAGGATAGCTATTCACAACAAACCTTGATGACCATTGAATGTAGCCCCTTGTTGGATATCCATGATGAAGATGAACTGATAGCTCACATTATACAAAATGACTATGGGAGGCACCCGCAACAGCAGGACTGTATATCTTGCTTACAAGACCCCTTGAGAAGCATAATACCCACTGGTTCCTTAGAGGAGGTATCCCAAATATTTCATACTTTATTACCCCAGCAATGCTTACCAGTAATACCTAGCCTTGATTTTTTCGCTATACAAGAAATGTCTAAACAATTAGAAATCAAGCCAGGAAAGATGCTGGCTGTTAATAATGCATTGACTAATGAACAACAACAATCCCTACATGCAGTGTTGCAGCCACACTCAATAAAATTTGCACGGTATTATAGTGACATGAAAGGTATTGATCCTGCCTTATGTATGCACAAAATTTACATTGATGATGGCCACAGACCTATAAGGTAGCAACAGAGATGCATGAACCCTGCTCTAAGAGAGATAGTGAAATCTAAACATCAAAAGCTTTTGGATGCAAGATTTATATACCCCATTTTAGACAGTGAATGGGTTTCACCATTGATAATAGTTCTTAAGAAAGGTGGCAAATGGCAAGTTTGTGTTGACTACAGGGAACTAAATGCTGCCACCAGGAAGGATCACTTCTCATTGCCATTTATTGACCAAGTTCTTGAATCTTTGGCAGGGAAGAAATATTTCTCATTTCTTGATAGTTTCAGTGGCTATAACCAAATATTTCTCATTTATTGACCTATGCATATTTTGTCTTGTCTTTTAGTCTGTGCAATGCTCTAGCCACATTTCAAAGAGTAGTACTCAGTATTTTCTCTGATTTTGTCCATGATAGCATGTAAATTTACATGGATGACTGCACCACATATGGTGAAACATATGATGAAGCCTTACACAATTTGGAGAAAGTTTTAGAGAGATGGACAAAGCACAATCTATCTTTGAGCAATGAAAAATGTTTTATGATGATGACACAGGGCATTGTCTTGGGACATTTTATCTCAAGTGTAGGAATACAAGTTGGCCCAAAGAAGATTGAAATCATATCTACCCTGCCTATTCCACAGAGACAGAAGGATGTAAGGAGCTTCCTTGGACATGCAGGTTAATACAGGCGGCTCATTCAAGATTTTAACAAAATTGCTACCCCTCTATTACTCTTCTAACAAAAGACATTGACTTTGAATGGACCCCAGACTATCAGAATTCATTCGAGAAGCTAAAAGCAGCCTTGACACAAGCTTTAGTTCTAGGAGGTCCAAATTGGACATTACTTTTTCATATCCACATTGATGCATCAAACTTTACCATTGGAGGAAATAAAGAGTATGCAATATACTATATCAGCAAAAACCTATAGGGAGATGAGTTGAACTACACTGTGACATAAAAAGAAATGTTAGTTGTTGTTTATGCCATTAACAAATTTAGACACTACATTACTAGCTATAAAGTGTTCATACATACAGATCATATAGCAATCTGATATTTGATGAATAAGCCAATAGTGGGTGGAAGACTTGTAAGATGGTTGTTGTTATTGCAAGAATTTGACATAATAATAGTTAGATGCATGTGCTTCTAGATTACACTGTGTATGTTTTTGAATCAACGTTTCGGATCATACTCAATGATCCATCATCAGGAAGAGGAGTGTGAAAAATAGATAGCAGACTTGAGCCTTAAAAAGGAATAGAGGGGAAGGGGAACGTAAAACAAAGGGCAGTGGTTGTGGGGAGAAAAAAGGAAAATAAAAAGAGCATGAAATTATTTAATATTTTGCAAACAAAGGGATAAAATTCTTAAAATAATATGAGCAGAAAGGGGGCAACAAAGGATAAAAAATGTAGAAGAATGAAAGCTCAAACAGAAGAAATAGAAAACAAGCACAACACAAGCAAAAAGAGAGAGAAAAGAGCACAAACATGGGTTAATATAGAAAAAATAAGAGCAGAAAATAGAAAGGCCAATGTATATAAGCAAGCATGCGAAGTAAGTAGAAACCAATTAATTAATATAAATATCATGCTATATAATAAATTAAATAAAAGGAATTGCAATAAAATATTAGAATTTCTAAAATATGAATATATTAATATAGAGACGAAAACATAAATAATTAATTAAAAAGTCATATTAATAGAGGAAAGTAATATTATGGAAACACAGAAAAAATGGGAGATGGCATGTAACAATATAATAACAAAGAAATGGGAAAATGGAAAAAGTTAGTATGGTAATAGGAATAATAGAAATATTATTATGGAGTGTATTTATTTAAAAGAGGGATAGTAATTTTCATGAAAGAAAGAGTGCGAAAGGAAAGAGATAAATCGGAAGCTAACAAAGATTAAAAAGAAGGTTTAAACCATATATCTATATATATATCTACACCAGGCGTGCACACATGTAAGCCCTATACAGAAAGTGCAAGGTTAAAGCATGAAATCAAGAAAGGTAAAAAAGAGCACATAAGCACCAATAAACCTGCAAAAATTGGCCGAAGGTGAAGGCAAGAAGGGAGAGGGAGAGAGCGGGAGAAAGAGGGGGAGGAAGGGAGGGGAGAAAAGAAAGAAACCCAGAGCGGGAGTGAGGGAGGGTCGAGCAAAAGAGAGGA
The DNA here is from genome assembly GCA_027924645.1 of Cunninghamia lanceolata. Classification (NCBI taxonomy): domain Eukaryota; kingdom Viridiplantae; phylum Streptophyta; class Pinopsida; order Cupressales; family Cupressaceae; genus Cunninghamia; species Cunninghamia lanceolata. The sequence goes on from BSBN01000655.1 coordinate 14,709,745, forward strand.
CAGAAGCAGTGGTGGACGAGGAGGAGGAGGAAAAGATAAGGGTAGAGGAGGGGTAGGTAGAAAGGATGGGCAGAGAGAGGGCAAATCAAGTGGGATGAGTGTGTGATTGGAGTGAATTCAAAAGAGGTTCCCAGGTTGGGCTAAGATGCCACCCTTCATCACGATTGAGATTGGAAGGGTGACTTTTGATGAAGATGGCTTCATGGAGTTTCCTTTTGAAAAAACAATCTTCTTTGGCCAAGACTTGGGTGTGTTCCAGACAAATGTGGTGCTTGGTATTGAAAGAGTGTTTGGCTAGGGAAGATTTGGAGATGCGATCATGTCTGATGTCTGCATTGTGCTCTTTAATCCTCGTGTGAATGGATCGACCTGTTTCACCAATGTATGGTGTCCCACAAGAGCAGATGATTTTATAGACCCCAGAGTTGATTAGATTGTCTCTTGGATCTTTGGTAGAAGGGATAAGTGTCTTGAGGGTGGAGACCGGTTTGAAGGCACAAGAGAGGCCTTTCTTGCGCAAGATTTTCAAGATTTTATGTGAAAGGCCCTCAATGTAGGGTAGGGTGGCAACCCAAGTAGCATTGGCAATAGGCTTGGGCTTTGGATTAGCTTGGTTCTTGGCAAGGTTAAAGGCTCGCGAGATACATTTGTTGCGGTAACCATTGAGCTTAAAAACTCAAGAGAGGTGGGCAAGCTCAAGGTCAATGTGCTCCTTGTCGCAAATGCGATAGGCATGAGTCGCAAGCGTCTTAAGGACCCCTGCTTTTTGCACAGGATGGTGGTGGGAGGAAGCGTGGAGGTAGAGGTCTATGTGGGTAGATTTTCTGTAGACACTACGAGCCAGGGAGCCATCCTTTTTTCTCATGATAAGAACATCTAAGAAAGGGAGTTGGTTGTCATTCTCGAGCTCCTTAGTGAATTGGATGCAATCCACCAAATTGTTGAGGTGAGTGTGGAAAAGCTCTAAATTCTCACGACCATGAGGCCAACATATGTTGGTGTCATCTACATACCGTTTCCACCACCTTGGTTTGAGGGGGAAGGTGCTCAGGGCTAAATCCTCAAAGTGCTCCATATATAGGTTAGCAATAACGGGGGATAGGGGAGAGCCCATGGCAACTCCATCTGATTGCTCGTAGACCACATCTTGGAAAGTGAAGAATGTGGAACGTAAACACAATTCAACCAAAGAAGCAATCTCGTCATTAGTTTTACGTCTGATGAGCTCCAAAGAGTCACAAATCGGGACTTTGGTGAACAAAGACACCACATCAAAACTAACCAAGATCTCATTCTCTTTCACCTTTTTGTCATGAATGAATTCCACAAAATGGGCAGAGTCTTTTATGAAGGAATCTGATTTGCCCACCAGGGGAGATATCAGTGTGGCAAGGAAGGCGGCTAATTTGTAAGTGGGCGAAAGAGTGGTGTCTACGATAGGTCGGAGAGGAACACCCGGTTTATGGATTTTAGGTGCCCCATATATACGAGGAGTGATTTCCTTGTTAGGGAGAAGGCATTTTTTGGTCAGGTCATCGAAAGAAGAAAGGGAGATAGCCTGTTTGACTTTTTTGAAGACCTTGGAGATGGCGTTGAGGGGGAGAACTGTGTAGCTCCCACTCTAGGTAAGGTGGTCAAGCATCTTGGCAACGTAGTCAGGCTTGCTAAGGATGACAGTTGCATTCCCCTTGTCTGCTTTGGTAATGACAATATCACTATTCCTTGTGAGTTGTTTAAAAGCAAAAAACTCATCTTTAGGAACATTCCACAAGGGGCGTTTTGCATGTCTCAATGCCACCGCACAATCCTGTCTAATTTCATCAGCAGTGGCTTCGGGAAGGGAGCGAATGACATTTTCAATTTCGATCAAAAAGTCAATCTTAGGGATGGCTGCAGGGGTGACAGCAAAGCCCAAGCCTCTTTTTAGGAAGTTGAGAGCAAGGGGGTCAATGTGAGTGTTAGAAAGGTTGATAACAAGTTTGTCCTCCCAATTTTTGATGGTATTAGGGGACACAACCTTGGCATAAGGTTTGGATGAACTCAAAATATGATGGTTAAAGTTGAAGCTTGATACGGGGATAGAGGTACAAGTGTCGGCAGGGAGGTGGGAGGCTGATGTTGTTGACGGGTTGGTGATAGGGGGAGAGGTGAGTGAGACGGGACGAGGAGAGGGTAACGTGTTCACGTGAGGGGGCTGGGTCACGTGGAAGGGGCCAGGTGGGTATGTGGACTGTGCCGCGTGGTTAAGCACATCAGACAAGAGTGAGACGGAATGGGGAGAAGGCAAAGAGTCTGCGTTAGGGGGCTGGGTCCCAAGGAAGAGGCAGGGTGGACACGTGGGCAGGGCGGACACATGGGCGGACATGATGGATCATTGAGTATGATCCGAAACGTTGATTCAAAAACATACACAGTGTAATCCAGAAGCACATGCATCTTATTATCATGGACTGTGGAAAACTCATGCCTTCTATAATAATAGTTGACAAACTAGGAAAGGCTAATGTAGTTGATAATTTTCTATCTAGACTACCTACACCATACCATCCTTAGGCTAATGGTCAAGTCGAGGTCACAAACAGGGAGATTGAGAATATATTGACAAAAACATTATAACTTCATAGAAGAGATTGGGTTTCTAGGTTACCAAAAGTTGTTTGGGCATATAGAACCACATGGAAGATAACTACATGATTCACTCCTTATGAATTGGTTTATGGCAAGACAGCAATACTGACTATAGAATTTGAATACAAAACTTTGAGAATAGCAGTGGAATTGGGGATGGACTTGACAGAGGCTCAAAAGGAAAGGTTACAACATTTGAATGCTATTGATGAAATCAGATTAGAAGCCATACACCACATAAAGGTTATTCAAAAGCAAATAATTAAATGGCATGATTAGTATATAAAGACTAAAGAGTTCAATGTTGGTGATTGGGCCCTTCTCTATGATTCCAGATATAAAGATTTCAAAGGAAAGCTTCAATCTTGATGGCTAGGACCATATGAGATTCAATAGGTATTCCCTAATGGTGCAGTCCAACTACAAACCATTGATGAGGTCAGATTTTTGTTACTGGTAAATGGGCACAGGCTAAAACTTTATACAAAACCACTTCAAAAAGATGATTTTATTGTCTCTCTAACAAATAAGTATGGTGCTCACAAAGATATTGATGAAGGCTCTGAAACACACAATGATGTACCAATAGAAAGTGATCCACCCATCATGTCTAGTGATGCAGAGGTTGAGTTGCACGACTCAACCCTTGTCACTGAGACTTAATTTTTATTGCTTTGCACTTCACATGAACACACAACACACTACCCATGGTGAACACAATTAGCTCCAGAGGGACCTATTCTTCATTCTTAGTTGGGACCTATTATAGTTGGGACTTGAAATAATACATTCAGTTGGGACCTGTACCGGAGGTACCCGTAGCAACACTTGTCTGCAGACATCTTCAACACTTTGGCAAAAAGTAAACTATTTTCCCACGTATTCTATTTCTTCCACACATGTGTCATTCATTTTGAATAAATCAAACACCGCCACAAAAGTGTTCAACTTACACCATGAGTTGTTCGATCAAGCATTGCAATCTGTCACCTCACATCACTTCTGAAGTACCCACCGCCTTACCATTCAATCTCATACATTGTATTATGCTCACATCAAATAAATGGCCAACATGTGTTCTCCAGTTCTAAGGTGCACTAATTCCTTACTTCCATAACATATGTACAAAAGGTAACCTTCAATGATTAACTTAGATTTCTTTTTATATTCAATATTAATCTTTGTTTCAGGGCAGGGGCCTGGCTCGATTGGCTAAGTAATTCCGTTGTGGTAAAGATGGTCACGAGGTCCAGTCTCCCCCCTGCCCACCTGATAATTGTAACCAGTTCATAGCTCCGGTCAAAAGCGTTTACCCATGAATAAAAAAAATATTAATCTTTGTTTAATTCATGCATGTGAAAATATATATCACCATTCAATTTCATAATTATTCTTTCAGCCCTATCAATTCACGTGTGAAGTGAGGTCACTTCACCCATTAGTTGGGGGGAGGGGTATAATGGTTAGTTAAATTTTTTGATTGTCGCCACCCAAGACCTTAGATTTATCAGATAGAATTCTATGCCATTTTTTCAAATATAGTAGACCTACCCTATTTCATCCAAATTGTGAACTATTACCCCATGAGTGAGCTGAGATACATAATTTTGCATACAAGAGAGCTCCAAAAGTTACAGTTGGGGGGAATAGAAGAAGGCACAAAAAAAGGCAACAAATTATAGGTTCTTCTAAAGGTGGTGGAATCAGAGTTGAGCAGAAATTGAAACCTTTTGAGGTTACAGAGTACAGATACAATGGGAGGTGATGTTGTAAGATGAGAACCATTTGTGCACAAGGAAATATTAGAGGATATGATGGTTCTACCACTCTTCACCAGAGTGGGATGGCTAGACTACTTCTTGAAGCTAACATAATATGACAATGAAATGGTGAAATAATTTGTAGCTACATTGTAGTATGATGAGGCAATAGTGAGGGGATTGGTTGTAGATGCTTCTAAAATGGCCATAGCCCAAGTTACAGGATTTCCATGCACAAGGTCTGAATATCCAGCTCGTGCTGATGCAACTTTAGCAAGAGAAGAATTCTACGAGCTTGGACAAAACCTGGACTCTTCATCCCAAGGTACAAAGAGACTGTCCCTTCCATTCTTTTGGGGAAAATGTGCTTCTTATATCAATAAATACTTTACCTATGATGGTTAGCACAATTTGTTATATACTGTGCACTTTAAGTTGTTAAATCACTTACGCCATGATAAGTTAGTCAATGTTCCCAATGTCATCTATAACATGTTGAAGAGGATGGCATCTGAATATTAGAGAAAACAAATAGACACCATGTTGTCCCATCACTACTTAATAGCCCTATTCGTTAAGAGAAGCCTAAGAATTCAACATCCACATGTTGATTGGAATGCCTTTAAACAATGCACAGATATCACAAAACTATTGGAAGTACCTGAAGTAGAGGATGAACCTCAACATGAATCAAAACCTGAGATTAAACTGGAGCAAGAAGAGCCACAGGAGGAAAATACTCCAGAAGATAGGCTGGTGGTAATAGAGAAACCCTCATCTTCTACAAACCCTAAAGCTATGAGAGGCGCTGCTTCAACATCTGCTAAGAAAAAGAGGAATAAGAAAGGTGTTGAGAAACATAAGAGCACTATAAAAGAAGAGGATGCAGGGGAGAAGAAGAAGAAGAGGAGTAAAAAGAAGAGGAAAAGTGAAGTCAAACATGAAACTGTTACTCCCAAGCACTCAGGAAGGTTGAAAAGGCAGAATGTTAAAGAAAGAATTGTTGAGGAACAAGGGCAGGAAGAAAAAGGTGAAGGACAACATCACCATGATTCAATGCTACTGGACACAGACTCAGACAAAGAAGGGAACGCCTCTGAAAATGTCCTTGATAATGTTCATGAAAATATCAATGTGTCTGCTAAGAGGAGAAGGTATGTTTCTTCATCTTCTAATTCTAATTCTAATTCAGAAGATATTTTTATTACAAAGAAGATGGGGAAGTCAGTTCCCAGTAGCTCTACTAAGGAAATTTTTGATATCACTGGGGATGATGATGAAGGTTTAAATTTTGAAAAGGAAAAAGAACTGTTAGAGGATAGGAATATAAGGAAAGAGCTTTAAGAAGCTCTTGACAGGATAAATCAATTGGAAGAGCAAGTAAAAGGATATGAGGAAAAGGAGAAAGAGAAGGAGAAAAGAATACAGGAATTGGAGGAGAAAATCCAAACCTACGACCATGGAACCAACTTGGATCAGTTAGCACAGATGGCCAAGAGTAAAACTAAAGAGAATGAAGCACTAAATCCACAACCTCATGTAGCAAGGTCTCCAACATATCACACCACTTTGTCTTTGGGATTTGAATTGATGAAACTTACTCACAAATCTAAACATGAAAAAAGAAAATTGGGAGGAAGAAAAACAAACTCTCAATGCATCACTGGAAGGTAAGAATTTGGAGTTGAAAAGGTTAGAAGGTAAATTGATAGAGGTAATAGACATAGCCATTCAGATCATTGAGTGTAGACCTCCACCTAGGGTGTATGCATTGTTTCTAAAGGAAACATTTCTCAGTTTTCAGTTCAATAGGTTCATTAATGATCAGCCTGCTTTACACTTAAGGCATAATTTTTTCAGCTATTTCAAAGAAGTCATCCTGGAGGAGCAAGATCAGCTGTGTCAGTATTGTTTACACAACTATTTGATGGTAAAGGGTACATAATGGAACCCCACAATTTATGTTGGGGATTTATAGGTTAGAGCATTGTCATCCTATTTCAAGAATGAGAAGCTCAAAGGTGAATTAATGGACAAATATGAAGAACAAGAGAAAACAATTGCACTGCAGATCAGAAAAGAAGCACTGAATCCTTATGTAATCCTTACTCAATGGTTGACACTCCTTTCTCACAAGGCTCCATGAAAGATAATAATGGGAGACTTTGAGATTACAGAAGGATACAACAACTGGTAGTGCCTATCCTTCAAAACTATCTAAGGTATGTACAAAGCAGATGGAATAGTCTAACCCCAGAGTTGCAAAGGAAGGAACCTCACTCTCTCCATAATTTTATAAATATGTTTGAAAGATTATGCAAGTACATCTGGGTTTTAGAACAACAGGGAGTGGGATGGTTTCCACTTACTTATCATCCTCCTATTCTCCTCTATCTAGTACCACACTGGACATGAGAAAAGAATGATGAATATAGGAGTGCAGAATCAATTAAGATGGATAGGCTTGCATGTTATAATGGTTTCTATCTTAAGTAGGGGTGGGAGTCAGAGAAGTGATGGACCTTAGGCAAATTACCTTACATTACAATCTTTTATCCGAGATGTTTTATTAAGTGTTTTGCTTGAGGACAAGCAAAAGGATAGTTGAGGGGAATGATGGGTTTAAATATTGGCCTCTTTTCTGTTATTTTTTATATGCTTTCAAACCTTTTCCACATGATCTACCAAATACTTTTCAAACATTACTATCATGATATAATATCTTTTTATATACTTTGCAAAACCTTGAACCTATTTTGTTAACATGAAATGTGGTGATGATATTTATCAATTGAATGATTTGAGCATGAGTATGTATGCAATATAGATGAAATTCTATGGTTTAATTATGAAGGTTATTTGTGTGCATATGTTTTGTGGATTAACCCCTATGCAGAAACACGCACGTGGCATCAAGTTGCAGAACAGGGGAATTGAAGGAAGTTGAAGTCAAGCTGCAAAAAGTGCAGGCAGCTGGAAGCTGAACGTGAATCATTATGGGAAGGAATAAATGTAGAAGTAGAATTGTTCTAAGATTCTAAATGCAACTTATGTGTTTCTCATATGAGCTGTTGCATAGGAATTCTTATTTGAATAGGATTCTCCTTCCTATGTTCAGTTAGAATTAATAAATCAATCTTAAAACTATATCCTGATATCTAGGAATGGATTAATTATTGTAGTTAGTTGGTAATTGAATACGACTCTCCCATTTTGTATAAGTTAGGAGATAAGCTCAAAGTCAAGTTATCTACTTAGTTATCCAATTACTCAGTTGTTAGTTTTTTTATTCAATATTAGAAGTTACAATAGTTAGTTATTTCTCCAGACATGAATTATTGGAATGCAATTATTGAATACAAACTGAAAAGAAGATCATGTTTGAAGTACTTTTTGTTGGCAAGAGACACATTGTAGCTTCATGATTATTGTCATTGATGGCAACAAAGTTCATCCCACACATCCACAGGACATGGTGTGTCTATAACGGAAGTCAGATTGAAGAGTGTTGTGGTCTAGTAAGCAAGAACAGAGCATGTGGCAAGGTCTGATAGTTAGGTCCGGATCTCTCAGAGGAAGTATCTTAGAAAAGTGCGGACTTGGGGAAGTCAAGAGGAGTACCTTGACTGATATATTCCAGGGATTGAGCTTGTGGTGATGAAAGAGTGAAGAGATGTGAGCATCTAAGTATTGGGGTCTTGTTTGACAGAGTAGATAGAGGAAGAACTGAGTGACAGAGCATCAGACATTATTCCGGATGAGATATTGATGGTGATCAAGGTTCTTAAGGTATCATTCATAATTGGCCGACATGTTAGATGACTTCTATGAGTATCTCTTTGATACACATCACTTGGTAAGCAAGGATTCAGCCGACAGACTAGAGTTTGGGAAAATATTGACTATTCCAGATGCCGACTAGAAAGAGGATGAAATCCTTGTGCGGATATATATACCAGATGGATTTCGATGAGAAAGTGTGTGTTGTGTTGTTGTGAAGTGCGAAGAAAAGCAGAAGAGTAGTGTGGAAGAAGTAAGGCAGGTCCGGCATGTGAAAGGATAGTAGCACTAAAGAAGAGAAAGGATGAAGTGTAGTAGATCAGTATACTGAGCCTAACCGGAACTGAACTCCAGCATATGTGGATACTTCTCATCAGTTCAAGTATCTTGTTACTCTCTTTATAACTTGTAGATAGTGAGTCTCTTATAGGCAATGAGCCTCTTATGAGCAGTGTGCTCGGGCAGTGATCCCTAATTGGCAAGTGCCATTTTGTACTTCTATTCTTCTAATAGAGAATACATTCTTGGGTTAGTTACCCCATGGTTTTTCCCTTAACAGGGTTTTCCACGTCAAAATCATTGTGTTATGTGTATTGACGTTTCATCTACTTTCATGCTTATGGATGCTTATTTGCTTTGATGCTGCACTAGTTGTTAAAGAAGAACATAAAGTTAAATTAATTAAGATAACCAATTCACCCCCCCTCTTAGTTATCAACAATTGGTATCAGAGCCAAGTTCCTCCAAACAGAGCCTAACAGCTTGAGAAAGATCTAGAAATTAAAATGGATGTGTATGGTATGAGGGAGCAACTTCTGTTTGCCTTAGATGATCTTAAGCAATCTAATTCTAAAGTCAATGAATTGAAGGAAAGACTCAAACAGGCTGAAGATTTCATAAATGAACTAAAAGGGAAACTGAGTCTCTCTATGAAAAAGAGAAAGGATCTACTTCAGCAATTGACAAGTCAAGGTGAAGCAAATGATACAAATGGAGATCTGAAGGAGAAAACCAAGTTATGTGAAAAGTTATCAAAAGAGATCATTATGGTAAGACATGAAATGGAATCAGGAGTTATGAAATTTACCCAAGAAATTGAAGAGCAAAGAAAAACTAAAGATGATCTAAGAAAATCTCTCAAGGAGAAATCAGAAGACTACCACAAGATGGATAGAGTAATCAGATATCTTGAATCTGATCTTGAAGATGCTAGAGATAATGAAGAAAAACTTGAGGATCAAATTGACACTCTTAAAAAGGATCTTCAAACAACAAATGAATAAAAAGAGAAATTCAAGATAAGTTATTCTCAACTTGAAGTTCTTCTTGAAAGCCAAAAGAGCATAGATGACAAGTGTGGCTTGGGATATGAGAAAGGTGAAAGCTCCAGATCTGGTCAGAAGAATTTTGGATCAGGAAATCTAAGGAACAGGCCTAGAAGACCTTTGGTAAGGCAACCTAATGCTCAAAGATATCCATCCTTCAATGGATACTGCCACAACTGCAATAACTTTGGTCATAAAGCTAATCAGTGTAGAAAGAGAATAAATCAGACTAATACATCCTTCTCCGGATAGTGTTTCAACTGCAAAAGGTATGGTCACAAATCTCATGAATGCAGAAATATGCAAATGAACAATTCATTCAATGGTAGATGCTTTGCGTGCAATAGAATTGGACATATGGCTAATCAATGCAGATCAAGAGGATATCAATCAAATATGCAAAGAAATGCTGTTTGCCACAATTGCAATAGATCCGGTCATACTGCCAAATTCTGTAGAAGCAAGAATCAGGATTAAAGGGGTCCGGTGCATCATCATCAAAATGAAGACAAAAGAAAAGGAAAAGTGAATGTGAATGAAGTTCAAAGGGAGATGAACAAGATTTGGGTGAAGAGAAGTACAGAAAATGTTGGGGATGGATCTGCACTAGAATCTATTGCTGATATTCCTTCCAAAAATTAAAAAGTGAGCTCTAGCTCAGGGGGAGACACAAGGAAAAACATTTTCTCCCAACCAGTTAATTGGTGCTGGAATTGGCACAAGGAAAGTCGCGGATTAGAGGGTTCACAAAGGGACATCTAAATAAGCTTTGGTAAAGAGATGAAAGATCCGCAAGAAGTTTTGAACAACTTAAAGACTAATCCGGTTCATCAGTCATCCGATGAGAAGTAGGTTTTTCACAGTTAAATCTGATATGATTCAAACTGAGGAATCTTGATCTGCAGATAGATGAAATGTTTAGGGAAAGGAAGATAGACTGTCAATCATCACCAAGAACAACTCTAAATGCTTCTTAGTGATCCAGAAAAGATTTTTTTTCTCAGAACAAGGAGAACAAGGCAACCGGAATAACTTAAGCTGCGCATTTATTGCATTGTGAAATTAGGGTTTGCAGAGAAATATAAGGGATTTCCTATTAGTCATTTGCTCATTCTACATTTGAGAAGAAGAGGAAAAGAGCTCTACAACTAAATCACCTCAAAAATCTCAAGGATCAACTGCAAAAACAAAATTCATCTGGCAATCTGATCCGGCTCATTGTGTGAACCCTAGAAGCTAAAAAGCTATATCCCTTTCTTCGATATCTCATTTTGAATCTTTGAAAGATGACTACTCTAAATGTGGTAAAGATTTCTGATAGGGTTCACCCCAAATTTAAGAAACATCCCTACAAATCTCTAGAAGTAGATTCGTTAGGTGCATTTTCCAGCATTTCGCATGGGGTTTTGCATATTGAAGATGTTAGGGCATATATTCATGCAAACATTGAAGATTTTGGTGAATCCAAGCTGGCAGATATCTATCACAATCAGTTAATAGATGATGCTTTTGAACTCAAACCACAGTACCAGGGCATCCAAGATAAACATTTTGGTCAGTGCATTCATTTCCCCTGTTTTGAAGAAGATGAATGGGTCTGGTATGTGTTGAGAAGAGTGCATGATAACTTCTTATGGTTGAATAGACCATTTAAGATCACCAAGGACACAATCAGGGCTGTAACTGGTTTGCACTCATCCGGAGGGGTACCTGTTCTCAAATCTGTCAAAAACCAAACCGTAAGTGAGGCTACTGGATCAAAATTTGACAAGAGAGCAATGACAATAGAAGACATCACAGATCCGGATGTCATGTTAGCCTCCATGATAATTGGTTACAAGATATATCACTCCAGCAGGGAAAATTTAGTACCTGGAACTACAATTTACACTGCCTATCAAATGTTGAAAGAGAATGTAGATTATGATCTTTGTGAACTTCTAAGCCAACTATTAGAAAACCTTCAAAGGATCAAAAAGGACAAGAATAATTCATTCAAGTATGGAGGGCTAATACTATGTTTGTTTTTCTACTTTATGAATGAGCTGCCCGGATCCAATGGTTGGGTATGGCAAAATGATAGACCTGTTGCCATTCAAATCAGAGACTATTTGCATGGGCTTGGGAATGCTAAGGCAAGAAATATAGCTCTGTGGGGTTATTTCAAGAACTTTCAGAGTATGATGCAAGCAAGAGAGAGAATTCCCAAATCTCTAGTTGAAAAGTATAAGGATACAGTTTGCTTTATGGTAGAAACTGATCAGTGCCTAATGGAGGTTGTGGAACCAAGGATAGTCTGGATCATGCCAATGGGGTATGAAGTCAATGAGAAAATTGTAGAGCTGCATGTTCAACACATGCTTAGTCAACCCAAGGATCCCAAGGCAGAAAGGTTTGGAACCTTTGAAGAGTTGAGTGTAAAAATTCATGTGGAACTTAGACAACCAAAGATAAAGAGAAAAGTAAGAAAAGAAGTAGAGAATGTTGCCAAAAGATATGGCATAACAAAAGAGACACTTGATGCCAATAGAGAGAAAATAGAAAGGGCAGAGAAAGAAAAAGAAAAAGAAAAAGCAGAGAAAGAAGGTGCTCCGGTGGAAGTCCCCTCCCGAACTAGATCCTCTAAGACCTCTGCACCTACAACTGCTAAAAGCTCAAAGGCATCAAAACTGGAAGCAAAATCATCCGGTAGAGCAGAGAAAAGAACTAAGACAAAGGCCACAAGGTCTTATGCCAGTCAAAAGGATGATGAAGAGGTAAAGAAAATGAAGAAGAAAAAGAAAACATCCGGTGAACCCTCTACTAGTCATGACAAGGAAGAGATGGCAAAAGAATTTGTTGAAAGGCCCACTCTATCCATTGATGATGTAGTCAAATTAGTCACTGTGGATGGGAACCTAAAACCAATGACTAAATTCTATGATGATTATAATGAAGCTGATCAGAAGATCCTGCAAGAAGCGACAGTCAGGTATTTGAATATCTATAATAAGGCTTTTATTGAAATCATATCTCTCATCCCCAAAACCTTAGAGAAGGAATTAGAAATAAAAAAGAATAATGCTAAGGCAAAGGATCTTGAGATCCAGGAATAGATAGCTATTTAGCTCTTTCCTTCAATCACTCCGAAGAAAATGAATATGATCTTGAAAGATTGCAAGGATGAGTTCTAGAGCAAAGCTAGAATGAATCAGCTTATTCTTGGCGAAACTGACAAAATAGCTAAAGAGATAGAAGAGATCCTCTGGAATGCCTTTAAAAGATTCAATATTCCTATTGTAGAGAACTTGGGTGATGAACCCTCTGCCATGAATGACAAAGAAGAATCCACTAAGACAACAGCAGAAGAGGCAAAGGAAACTAGTGAAGAAAAAGCTAAGGACTTAGATTCCTTTGTTCCAGAAGAGGAAGTCCAAGGAGAAGTAAATCTAAATTTTCTAGCAGTCTCTGGATCTAAAGGAGAAGAAAGAATAGAAGAGAAAGAAGTAGAACTGAAGGGAAAAGAAGAAGGTCAAACAGAAATGACCATAGATGACAGTGCTAAGGCTACAAAAGGGGAGAAAATTCTATCATCAGCAAGAGACACAGCAGAAGCAGTCAAGGATTTCCTGACTAAAGAAATGATGGAGATTGATGAACTGGAGTTACTTCAAGGACCATTTGACTTTGATTCTCTCTCCCCGGTACAAACAATGAAGATAGCATCCTTTGCCCAAGCAAAGGCTAAAGAGAAACTTCTAAAGTCTCACATGGAAGACTATGAGCTGCTAGAAATTGCATCTGGTGTGCTTGAAAAGATCATGCCATCCTTTCAGAAGGATTCCTCAACTTCTTCATCCCGTAATCTCAAGTCTCTTGTTAATTCTGTCAGCACTCATTTTGAGTCTTTAGAGAAATTAACTGTGGAAAAGGTCTGGAAAGAGTTTTTTGGATAAGAGATTCTCTAAGTTACAAGGCTTTATAACCAATGATAGGAGAGTTATGGATAGTGGAATAAAGAGCTTAGAAAATGCTCTTAAAGATGGCAGAGATATATATAAATTTTGTTTATCCTGGACTAAAGTAACCAAGGAAATTGAGAAGAAAGTAAAAGAGCAGGAGGATAAACTGACAAGTTTATCTCAAATTTTTTACCCTCTCTCCTCTTCCATAGTACATCAAGAGTGCCAGACTCTTGCAACTATAAATGAAGTAAAGAAGCTTGAGAAGGAGAAGAAAATAAGAATAGCCAGGCTAAGTGAACTAAGAGGGATTATTATCCCTAAGTTAGAGGCCATGCATGAGGCTCTAACTGATGCTTAGACCATAGCCCAGACCAGTGATCTGACAAATCTCAAGAGGACAGAAGCCTTTGCATTTCTGTTGAGTGGTCACATCTCAATTTTGGATAGGATGAAGCAGAGTTGGGCAATAGAACTTGTCCAGTTGAAGACAACTTTTGCAGACATAATATAGTATATGTAAGTATAACCTGTTTATATACTTATGCGGCTAACTATAATTTGAATTTTTGGGAATTTTGGTGTGCGGATCCTACCCTTTGCCATTGATGTCAAAGGGGGAGTAAGGAACAGTGAAAAATGTGGAATCCAGCTAAGGGGGAGCTCCGGTAAAGTGTACAATAGAACAGAGCATCAACCAAGGAGGAGTATAGTATAACATTTAGTCATTTTTCACTAAGTGTTGCCATCAATGCCAAAGGAGGAGATTGTTGGCAAGAGACACATTGTAGCTTCATGATTGTTGTCATTGATGGCAACAAAGTTTATCCCACACATCTGCAGGACATGGTCTGTCTATATCAGAAGTCAGATTGAAGAGTGTTGTGGTCCGGTAAGCAAGAACAGAGCATGTGGCAAGGTCTAACAGTTAGGTCTGGATCTCTCAGAGGAAGTATCTTAGAAAAGTACAGACTTGGGAAAGTCAAGAGGAGTACCTTGACTGATATATTCCAAGGATTGAGCCTTCGGTGATGAAAGATGGAAGAGATGTGAGCATCTAAGTATTGGGGTCCTGTTTGATAGAGTAGACAGAGGAAGAACTGACCAGCAGAGCATTAGACATTATTCTAGATGAGATATTGATGGTGATCAAGGTTCTTAAGGTATCATTCATAACTGACTGACATGTTAGATGACTTCTATGAGTATCTCTTTGATACACATCACTTGGTAAGCAAGGATTCAATCGACAGACTAGAGTTTGGGAAAATATTGACTATTCTGGATGCTGATTAGAAAGAGGATGAAATCCTTGTGTGGATATATATACCAGATGGATTTCGATGAGAAATTGTGTGTTGTGCTGTTGTGAAGTGCGAAGAAAAGCAGAAGAGCAGTGTGGAAGCAGTAAGGCAGGTCCGGTATGTGAAAGGACAGTAGCACTAAAGAAGAGAAAGGATGAAGTGTAGTAGATCAGTATACTGAGCCTAACCGGAACTGAACTCCAGCATATGTGGATGTTTCTCATCAGTTCAAGTATCTTGTTACTCTCTTTCTAACTTGTAGACAGTGAGTCTCTTGTAGACAGTGAGCCTCTTGTGAGCAGTGTGCTCGGGCAGTGAGCCCTAATTGACAAGTGCCATTTTGTACTTCTATTCTTCTAACAGAGAATACATTCTTGGGTTACTCACCCTATGGTTTTTCCCTTAACAGGGTTTTCCACGTCAAAATCATTGTGTTATGTGTATTGACTTTGTGTCTACTTTCATGCTTATGGATGCTTATTTGCTTTGATGTTGCACTAGTTGTTAAAGAAGAACAGAAAGTTAAATTAATTAAGATAACTGATTCACCCCCCCTCTCAGTTATCAACACTTTTGTGATATGAAATGAATGGAACTATGTGTTATGTGGATGCATGAGTATCTGAGTTAGATTTGATTTCCAACTAAGTGAGTCAGTTCCCTGAGCTAACCACTCAAGGTACTGATCTTCACTTCATGTATTTTCTTATTCATTTATGCATTCTTGTTAAAGTTGTTTTCCATTATTTTATAAATGCATTGTGAGTTAAGTAGAATACTCTTGTTGTTAATTATTGTATACACCTAAAAATAACATGACTCTACTTAAATAAATATTTTAAATATTTATTTCATCTTCATATTCCTCTACCAATAAATAAATAAATTTATTTATTTATTTGATTCATTTCCTCCCATTTAATTAAATAAATTACATTTATTTAATTAATTTCATCTATATCAACTTTATTCTTCTAAATAATTAAATAATTTTAATTATTTAATTAAATCTTTCATTTTTCCAAATTTAAATAAAATGCAAATTTATTTGAATTAAATCTCCAAAAATAAAATATATAAAATATTTTATTTATTCTTCCAAAATTATCTACAAGTAATTAAATAAATCTATTTATTTAATTATGCTTTCTTATCTTCTAAAAAATCTTCAAATCTTCCAAAAATAAATTCTTCTTGTCACACAAAAGCAAAAGCTAAGTTAACTGATTTAAAGCTATCAACAAAGCTCTTAAATTAGAAAAATATATTCTAATTTAAGAAATGAAAACTCATCCTCATCAAGAAAGTAGTTAACTCAACAAAGCTTCTTTTTGAATGACACATGTTCTTCTTCTATTTGCGCACGTTCTCTCTGTTTCAAGTATGAGGATAACTGGTGTTGTCATTGATATCAACATACTCATGTTGCATTAATGAGAAGGATTAGATGAGCTATGTGCTGAGGATTTTGAGAAAGTAAGTCTCAATCAGGAATAGTTAAGAACCGTGATGACAAGAAGGTAAAAGTCCTCAATAGATTGAGGATCAGAGGATGCGGTTTAAAGGGTTTGTAGATATAAGTCTTGAGATGCTTCAGTCAAGATTTCAGAGGTTCACATGAAGATCTGAAGAAGTTATGGTCGCTCAAGTAGAACCAGTTCCGGTAGGTGTTCAGAGGTGACAGAGGGTCACAGAAAGGTCCGGTGAGATCCAGTATTTCATTATCCCATTCTGCGGATCTAAGGAAGTGTTGAGGATGTCCCTGTGAAGTATCAACTAGATTAGTTCATGGGTTGAAGGTCCAGAAGTGCTTATTCATTTATGACAGTGATGACAGACTATGTTCTTGTATCTACGGATGAAGGAGAGAAGAATTCCAGTAGGATGATGAAGTACGGATGTGTTTGGTGATTCAGGGAAGGTTATGATGATCATTGGATCATATCCAATTAATGATGGTGATCCGCATTGAAGTTAGAGTTTGCATTTGAAGAATAACCACGGATATTGGTGTTCTTCTTGAGACTGGCCGACCGGATGTATTACACATCTTGTGAATGATCTTGTAGGTGTTTGCCGACTTAGATGATTATTCCTAAGTCGATGCCTTGTATAAATAAGGGATTGTGAATTCATTTTGAAGTGTGTCTTGTAGTGATGAGTGTGGCATAGTGAAGAAGAAGAGCGAAAAGTAGAGCAGGAGTTTTTGGGCTTAAATGGAACTGATCCAGGCATAATAAAGATGTCAATCTCCAGTTCAAGTTTGTGATACTTGTTACTTTGTAGACAGTGTGTCTCTTGTAGGCAGTGTGCCTCTTGTGAGCAGTGTGCTCAGGTAGTGAGCCCTAATTGGCATGTGCCATCTATTTTTCTTATTCTTCTAAGAGCGAATAATCCTTGGGTTAATCACCCTGTGGTTTTTCCCTTGACCGGGTTTTCCACGTCAAAATCTTGGTGTCTCATGTGTTGATGTGTATCTGCTCTAGTGTTTATGCTTTATGCTTTCATGAGTGATCAATTGATATGCTATTAAATAAAAAAGAGGATTTAAGTGTTTGAATTAGACTCAAGTTTTGAACAACTGATTCACCCCCCCTCTCAGTTGTCTGTCCTAAATCCAACAATTGGTATCAGAGCCAAGTTCCTCTAAAAGGAGCTTAACCGCTTGAGGAGATCTAGGATGTCGTCATACAAGAAGGATAGTCCGAAGTTTGATGGAATCAACTTCTCTCTTTGGAAAGGTCGCATGAAATGTCACTTGCAGTGTATGGGAAAGGCGTACTGGTCCATGGTCACAAAAGCTTATGCACCTCTACAGGGTGGTCTGACAACTCTAAATGAAATCATAGATGCTGAAAACAATCTGTGGACTAAAGAGGCTCTTCTAAGCACATTAATTAACTCAGAGCTCTCAAATGTTATTGACCTACCAACTGCCTATGAGATCTGGATTAAACTAGAACTTTTGCATGAAGGAGATGAGTATGTTAAGTGTGCAAGGTTACAGAGTCTAAAAGGGAAATTTGAAAGAT
This sequence comes from Cunninghamia lanceolata, assembly GCA_027924645.1. Classification (NCBI taxonomy): domain Eukaryota; kingdom Viridiplantae; phylum Streptophyta; class Pinopsida; order Cupressales; family Cupressaceae; genus Cunninghamia; species Cunninghamia lanceolata. Next base: position 14,727,515 of record BSBN01000655.1, read on the forward strand.
TGAAGATGAGAGATGATGAAAATATTACTACCTTTATGCCAAGAGTAAATGAGTTGGTGCATGGAATTAGGAATGCTGGTGGAGTCTTGGATGAAAATGAGATTGTTGGCAAAATTCTCAGATCCCTTCCTGCTGCCTACAAAATCAAGGTTGCTGCCATTGATGAATTCAGAGCCCATACAACTGTCATAAGAGACCAATTGGCTGGCAAACTAGCTGCATTTGAAATGACCAAGTTTGGAGATGATCTCCCCAAGACTAAACCTGCATTCAAAGCCAGTGCCTCTATGAAAGGCAAACAAGAATTTGATCTAGGAGAGAACTCATCAAGGAATTTATCATGGTATGGAAAAGCAAGAAAAGACCTAGAAGAAGAAGAAGTAGAAACTGCTCAACTTGAAGCCCTCATTGCAAAAAGACTGCTAAGAGGATCCGGTAAGTATGAAGGAAAATTGCTTTTTAATTGTTTTAATTGCAATAAAATTGGTCATTTTGCCTCAAAATGTCTGGAAAGATTTTCAAAGCCAAATCCTAACAGATCAAGGTTCCAAAAGAATTGTTACTATGTTCATGAAGAAGATAATGAAGGAGTAACAAATGATGAATCAGAGATAGGAAACAAATCTGGAAGTGAATGGGTGTTTATTGCCATCAAGGAAGAAGAACCAATATCCTCTGTATCTATCAATCAAAAAGTTGTAGAAAGAGCTCTGGTTGCCCAAGTTGAAGAAAAGAATGATTGGGTTATTGACAGTGGATGCTCTCACCATATGACAGGTGACAAGAACAAGTTCTTAAATCTAGCAGGTATGAAGGAGGAGTGGTAAAGTTTGGTGATAATTCTACTGGTAGAATCAGAGGAAGAGGAACTATTTCTTTTAATGAAAGAAACAAAACTAGTAATGTGTTGTATGTTGAAGGTTTAAAGCACAATCTACTCAGTGTTGGATAGTTGGTGGACAAAGGCTATGATCTCTGATTCAAGGATGGAAAATGCAAAATCTTTGAAAGATTCGGAATAGAGATTACATCCGGTACTCAAACTAAAGGTAATATCTTCCACTTGGTTGGTGCTGGTAAAAGTTGTCTGTTTGTTCAAGTTGATCAGAGTTGGTTATGGCATAGAAGGATGTGTCATGTAAATTTTGATAACATCATCAAGATAAACAATACTCAGGCTGTAAGAGATCTTCCAAAATTGGTAAAGCCTACAAACAGTTTGTGCAAAGAATGTCAGCTGGGTAAATAGAGTAGAGTCTCATTCAAAAGCAAGGATCAGTCCTCTACCGGATTATTGGAATTAGTTCATACTGATCTATGTGGTCTGACAAGAATCAAGAGTATGTAAGGTGATAGATATTTCATGTTACTGATTGATGACCATTCCCGGATGATGTGGGTTACCTTTTTGAAAGAGAAATCAGAAGCTTTTGAGAAGTTCAAAATCTTCAAGGCTATGATAAAGAATCAAACTGGATTAAAACTGAAATGTCTGAGGTCTGATAGAGGTGGTGAATTCACATCCGGTGAATTCATAGATTTTTGTGAGAAGCATGGTAGAAAGAGATAGTTATCTGCTCCTAGGACTCCACAACAGAATGGAGTAGTAGAGAGAAAGAACTGGACCATCTAGGAAGCATCCAGGACAATGATGATGGAAGCAAAAGTTCCCCAGATGTTTTGGAGAGAAGCTGTCAGCACTACAGTCTATACTCTCAATCAAGTTCAAATCAGAAGCAATACCGGTAAGACTCGTTATGAACTTTGCTTTAGTATCACTCCTACTGTGAGATATTTCAGAGTATTTGGTAGCAAATGTTAGATTAAAAGAGATGAAGATTTAGGAAAGTTTAATGCTAGAAGTGATGAAGGAATTTTCTTGGGTTACTCCACTCAAAGCAAAGCATACCGGTGTTATAACAAGAGACTAAGAAAGATGATAGAAAGTACAAATGTGAAGGTTGATGAGGGAATAGAGAAACCCTCAAGGTTTTATGAGTATGATGAAGATGATCAAGATGGTGTTCTGGTTCAAGGAGCTCAATCCTCTCCTGAAAGTCAGATTCAGACTGATCCGGTAAATCAAGAAGAAGAGATAGGTCTGAATGAGCCTGATCAAGAAGCAAAAGTGCATGAAACTCCTAAAGTTCCAAGGTATGTAAGATTGAACCACTCTGAAGATCAGATCATAGGTGACAAAAGCAAAGGTGTGCAAACTAGAAGGAAAATTGCTCAAAATTTAGATGAATGTTGTTTGATTTCAAAGATTGAACCTAAGACAATAAATGAAGCTTGCAATGATGAAAATTGGACCAAAGCAATGGAGGAAGAGTTGATGCAAATTGAGAAAAATCACACTTGGGATCTTGTTTCTAGACCTAGAAATAAGAATGTGATTGGAACCAAATGGGTCTTCTGGAACAAACTAAATGAAGTTGGTGAAGTAATCAGAAATAAAGCCAGATTAGTTTGCAAAGGCTACTCTCAAATAGAAGGGATTGATTTTGAGGAAACCTTTGCTCCGGTGGCAAGAATTGAAGCAGTCAGACTATTTCTTGCATTTACTGCCTACAAAGATTTCAAAGTGTGTCAGATGGATGTCAAATCTACTTTCCTGAATGGTGACTTAGAAGAAGAAGTGTACATTGAACAACCGAATGGATTTCAGTTATCTGAGCATGGTGATATGGTCTGCAAATTAAAGAAGGCACTGTATGGTCTAAAGCAAGCCCCAAGAGCATGGTATGAAAGGCTGGACAAACATCTTTTGAAGATTGGTTTCAACAAAGGTACTGCTGATAGTAACCTATATTTCAAAATTGATCATGAAAACATCTTGATTGTTGAAGTATTTGTTGATGATATCATCTTTGGAGGAAGAGACAGTATGTGTAAAACCTTTGCAAATCAAATGAAAAGTGAGTTTGAAATGTCAATGCTCGGTGAAATGAATTTCTTCTTGGGTCTGTAAATTACTCAAACAAAGAAAGGAATCTTTATCTCTCAGACCAAATATGTGAAAGAATTATTAAGGAAATTTGGAATGGAAGATTCAAAGCCAATGAACACTCCCATGGCAACTAGATGTAAGTTGAGAAAATATGATGACTCTCCTAAGATAGATCAGACAAAGTACAGATCAATGATTGGAGGATTATTGTACCTCACTCAAACTAGACTAGATATAATGTAGGCTGTTGGTCTTGTGGCGAGATTCCAGGCTGATCCCAGAGAATCTCATGTCATGGCAATCAAAAGAATTTTTAGGTACTTAAAAGGAACAGTTGAGTATGGTCTATGGTATCCTAGAGATCATAATTTTTCTCTTCATGCATATACAGATGCAGATTGGGTAGGAGATGTGGATGATAGGAAGAGTATAAGTGGAGGAGCATTCTTTTTGGGAAAAAGGTTGGTTTCTTAGCTAAGTAAGAAACAAGAGGCAATATCCCTGTCTACAACTGAAGCAGAATACATTGCAGTAGCAGGAAGTTGCACTCAGCTTTTGTGGATGAAGCAGTTGCTAAGAGATATTCAAGTAGAATATGAGGAGCCTATCACAATTTTCTGTGATAATTCAAGTGCAATAAATATTTCTAAGAATCTGGTGTTGCATTCTAAGACTAAGCATATATCTATCAAGTTTCACTTTCTGAGAGAGCAAGTGAACAAGGGTAAAGTCAGATTGAAGTATGTGCCTTCCAAGGATCAGCTTGCAGATATTTTTACTAAACCTCTTCCCAAGGACTCTTTTGAGTATCTCAGGGAGAAGTTAGGGGTTATTTCCCCTCCGGTGATGAACTAGGATGCACTTATGTGCATCAGTCTGGTTGATATCACAGTCATATCTTGTGATCCAGATTGATGATGGGGAGCTACTACTTAGGGGGAGCATCTGGTATGATTATGATGTGTTAGAATTGCAAGTATGAGTCCTTTGCCATTGATGTTAAAGGGGGAGAGATGACATGTGAAAAAAAAGTGGTTGATGATCAAAGGGGGGGTAGTAAAGGAAGAGAAGACATGTGAAGGGTTGTTACTGATAGGGGGAGCTGTGACAAAAAGGAAAAGTTCTTGTCTTGATGGTTTTTCACATCATATGTTACCATCAATGACAAAGGGGGAGATTGTTGCAAGTATGAGGATAACTGGTGTTGTCATTGATGTCAACATACTCATGTTGCATTAATGAGAAGGATTAGATGAGCTGTGTGCTGAGGATTTTAAGAAAGTAAGTCTCAATCAGGAATAGTTAAGAACAGTGATGACAAGAAGGTAAAAGTCCTCAATAGATTAAGGATCAAAGGATGTGGTTTAAAGGGTTTGTAGATATAAGTCTTGAGATGCTCCAATCAAGATTTTAGAGGTCTGCATGAAGATCTAAAGAAGTTATGGTCACTCAAGTAGAACCGGTTCTGGCAGGTGTTCAAAGGTGACAGAGGGTCACAGAAAGGTCCAGTGAGATCCGGTATTTCATTATCCCGTTCTACGGATCTAAGGAAGTGTTGAGGATGTCCCTGTGAAGTATCAACTAGATTAGTTCATGGGTTGAAGGTCCGAAAGTGCCTATTCATTTATGACAGTGATGATAGACTGTGTTCTTGTAGCTCCAGATGAAGGAGAGAAGAATTCCAGTAGGATGATGAAGTGCGGATGTGTTTGGTGATTTAGGGAAGGTTATGATGATCATTGGATCATGTCTAGTTAATGACGGTGATCCAAATTTAAGTTAGAGTTTGCATTTGAAGAATAACCATGGATATTGGTGTTCTTCTTGAGACTGGCCGACCAGATGTATTACACGTCTTGTGAATGATCTTGTAGGTGTTTGCCGACTTAGATGATTGTTCCTAAGTCGATGCCTTGTATAAATAAGGGATTGTGAATTCATTTTGAAGTGTGTCTTGTGGTGATGAGTGTGGCATAGCAAAGAAGAAGAGGGAAAAGTAGAGCAGGAGTTTTTGGGCTTAAATGGAATTGATCCAGGCATGGTAAAGATGTCAATCTCCAGTTCAAGTTTGTGATACTTGTTACTTTGTAGACAGTGTGTCTCTTGTAGGCAGTGTGCCTCTTGTGAGCAGTGTGCTCAAGAAGTGAGCCCTAATTGGCATGTGCCATCTACTTTTCTTATTCTTCTAACAGAGAATAATCCTTGGGTTAATCACCCCATGGTTTTTCCCTTGACTAGGTTTTCCACGTCAAAATCTTGGTGTCTCATGTGTTGATGTGTATCTGCTCTGGTGTTTATGCTTTATGCTTTCATGAGTGATCAATTGATATGCTATTAAATAACAAAGAGGATTTAAGTTTTTGAATTAGATGCAAGTTTTGAACAACTGATTCACCCCCCTCTCAGTTGTCTATCCTAAATCTAACACTCTCGAACATTCTCCTCCGTTGATCTTGTTATTTCTTTTCCACCATTGATCTTCTCTCACACAACTCTATGAATTCATCCCTCTTCTTCTTCATTTCATATCCATCATTCAAGTAAACTTATGCTGCAGAAACTATAGCATGCCACTGGCACCCCATTTTCATACCATACCATCTATCATCCATTGCATATTATGTTGAAGCTCATCTTCAACACAACAAAATATCCTAGCCATCTCTCCTTATCATCTTGAGGAATCGAAGCAAGAAAGCAAGCTTCCTGAGGGCCATCTTCATCACCAAAAGATCAAGAAAGAGTAGGCAAACAATGGAAGTTGCAAGGTAAAATGTTGTGAGTATCATCTCTCTTCTTTTATTTTAATCTTCTTTTATCTTCATATTCCATTGATGTTTGGGTTTTTATTTTTCATTTGATTATCCCATTTTTACCCCTACATTTCTGGCACCCACCATGGGGCCCTTGCCCCTAATCTAACAAAAAATTTGAGTTTCTTAGTGATAGGTTCTATACAGGTTTCCGTACAAGCTTCTAACAGGTTCAATCAGCGCATCTGAGCAATCTCGTGGCGCATCTGCAACATGTTACGATGCACACAGTCTTCTAGCACATACATCCTCCAAGTTGGTGCATCTGACCATTGTTTTGGCACTTTTACAACTATGGCTCATACATCCCCTGTTCTAGTGCTTTTACCTCCTGTTTCGACACCTGTGTAATTCTAGCGCATGCATCCTAATACACGACGCTTTCATATTGTTTCACGGTGCATTTGTTAAATTAACGCATTTGTCTCATCTTCTTGCGCTTTTGGCATCTGTCTTAGCGCAGCTATAAAATGATGCCTACATCCTCTATTTCTGTGCATTCAGACTGTACAGCAGCACATCTGATCTGTCACTGTGGTTTTTAGGATTTCTTCTGATTTTGTGATTAACGCTAATATTTGCCTTGCAGGAGTAAGAGCTGGATAGATCATTTAGCTACATTGATTAATTCACTTAGATTAATTAAAGGAAAAAGTAAAAAAAAAATGCATGCATGCAAATCTCATGTAGTCTTTAACTAGGAGGATAGTAACTAAACCACTGCTATCTTTGCATATTGCTATCTTCTTTAGTTTTAGAACATTGCAAATCTCACAAACGGAATGAACATTGCTATCTTTTTAAACACTTCAAAATTAACAAATGCGTGAGTGCCCAAGTAGATAGCACATTTAGTTTTTTTCCTTTTAACTAGGTTTGGATTAATCATTGTCTTCTATGACTGTTGAATGACAATAGGCTTATGCTCTCCCCTTTACTGGGTAATAAGAATGCCAGACTTGTTATTCCCTTTGTATAACCTTTAGAGGGGCCTGCCCTTGGATGCCCACCTGTCCAAGTGGGAACAACCCTAAGTGGAAATAGGCTAAAGCCAAGCCCTACAGATCCACTTTAAATAACCTGTGCTTGAGGTGAAAGCTTCCTGCAACGAGTGTTGCTGTGTTACATCGACAACCAACCTCCCCCAAAACTCTCCAAGGTGTAACCCTTGGAGGCTGGGAGACTCCATAATGGAGAGTAGTTGCACTGCAAGTGTAACCACTCAAACAGTTGCCTTGACTACTTAGCCACTTGTTTAGTATACCAAAAACCCCTATTTGTTGACACAAAAGGCAGAGCCTTTGAAGCGGCCCCGATTCATGTGATTCTTAGTATAGGTAGCAGAGACAATCCTAAGGTTTGGTGGGGGTACGAGCCTAAGGAAACTTGGATTTGGTATGCGTGAGAAGTGAGTGCTATGGAGGGGAGTCGGTGCTACCAGATCCTGGAGCTACATGCTTTGAATATGCATAGCTAGGGGATTCAACAAATACTGTCCTATCTAGCCTAGGTTATACTTGTTTTTGTGTCAAAAAGTCCAAAATACAAAAAAAATAACAAAAGATAAAAATCATGAAAACTTCTATGTGCTTCCTGTGTCTTTTGCCATAATTGAAACTCAACATTAAAAAAAAGACCAAGTTTTCACCCAAAAATAGAAAAATCTTGAAAAATGTTCCAAAAAAAACTCTGCAAATTCAAGCCAAAAACCAGAATGACGCTTTTGATTTGATCTGCAGCACATTTGCATAGACCTGCAGCACATTTGCTACCTATTGCAGTACATTTGAAAATTACCAGAGTTGCGCATTTGATTCAACCTGTGACACTTTTAAACTCTGTTCCGGCGCATTTACTGTTGCATATCCAAAATAGAAAGCTCTTCCATACCTTCTAAGAGATTAGCTGTCAACTTTTCAAAAAAACTATTTCAAACTTGTCTCAGTTTTCCAAGATCTGATTAGAATCGTGCAAATCAACCTTTCCATCTTCTTCCACACCATAACTATTTTTCATCATCCAAAATCTCACAAAATTCTTCCAAAATCCAACAAGGTTAGAACCAAGCTATTCTTGATCGCATCAAACCTCAAGCAAACCTAGTAGTCTCCACTATCAAGGATCACTTATCCTTTTCTCTCAGAACTCCACTAGTGGCTTGTGTAAAACTAGTCCACATCAAGTAAATGGATTTCTATCATCCTTACTTCGACTATTGTTTTATACACCCAACTTGTTTGACACCAATTAGATCTAAGGAGAACCTTGCTCAAACTTTGGCGCATTCTAGAACATCTTGTTCAAAACTTTCAAACTCACTCCATCCCATTTATAGTCACCTTGCATGGTCTTAACAAGATTACAAAAACAAAAACAGATTGAAATGGTTGAGAAAACTATCCCAAACTCTCACGAAAGTGATGAGGAAATCTCTATGGAAGAGGTCCTCCAAACACAGCAAGACTGAAGATTTCAATGTATAATGGATAAGGTACTTGCCCAAGACCCTACCAAATTCTTTCTACACTTAGCACATCTAGGAGTTAAGCTCCCTAAAGATTTTGATGTAGAAGCTCTAAAAGAAACTGAGGAAGAAAGACACCCTTAGGGAGGCACACACAAGGAAACACCTTCAGACAAAAGCAAAGCAACCATTGATTCTACAAACACCTTGAGCTTAATGACCCAACATATCCAAGCTTTACAACAACAATTCATGGACATGCAAATAGGAGCATCAACTAAACATTATTCCCTAGAGGATATTTCACCATATCCTTTTGATAGAACCTTGGTCACGATACCTATCCCCTCTAAATTTGAGGTGCCAAAATCTGATAAATATTGAGGAAAGGGTGATCCAAGGGACCACATTAGGGAGTTTAAATGCTGCTTGTCTTGAAGTCGCACACAATGATACCTACCTTATGCGACTATTTCCAAGAAGCTTAGGAGGACAAGCCATGGAGTGGTTTTCTAGACTACCACCCGACATTAGAACATTTTAAAAACTTGTGGACAAATTTGTCACACACTTCTCCTATAATATTGAGCATGACACCTCAATCTTAGATCTTTGTAACACCAAGCAAAAAGGTGGAGAGTCTTTCGTCGCCTTTGTACAAAGATGGAGACAGCTGGCAAGTAAGTGCCCGCATCAAATGCTTGAAAAATAAATGTTGGAAATGTTTGTCCATAACTTACAAACTGACCTAAGCTATCAAATATAGGTCCAATGTCCTACTTCCTTTAGTAAGGTCATTGAGATGGGTCTAATAATTGAAAAAGCTTTAATCACCAAAGGTCAAATACAGCTATATAAGGACACTCCTAATACCAACACCAACGTAGATAAACCAAGATTCTAGACAAAGAATAAAAACATTTTGAACGATGGGGTGGTAGATGCCAAGAATGTGGCACCAAAGCAACCAATCTTCAACTTATCAACCCCTCAAAACAACCCCCCACAAAACAAACCAAGAAACACCGAATCACGGTTTACAAATTTTCAACCTAGGAGAAAATTCACACCTTTGGGAGAATCATTGGAAACTACCCTACGGAAGTTAATCACAAGTAAGATCATAACACTTCCAACAACATGGGAATATGAACCAAAAGTCAAACCTCCTTGGTGGAACAACAATGATTTTTGTGAGTACCACCGAAACAGGGGGCACAAAACCAACGACTGCATTGTGCTCAAGCATACTATCCAAGATTTGATCGAACAAAATAAAGTGTCACTTGATGGACATACCTCTAATAATGATCACCAGGCATTCAAGGATCCTCTTCCCAACTACTAGCAGGGAGGGCCTTCCAACCAAAACAACAGTGGAAATAACAATGCCAATTACATGAACGTCGCCTTTGACTATGTTGTTAACCACATCTCGGAAAGTGATTCACACATTAATGTGATCACTATAAACAAAGATCCAAATTGTATTGTTACCACCCGTAGCAATAGAGTCACTCTTAGAGGAGCCTTCACCATTCTGGCCAATCAGTTTAGTATCTTAGATCAGCTACATAAGACACCTGCACATATCTCCATTCTAGAACTTATGTGTCTGTCCCTGTCCCATAGGGCCATACTTGACAAATCTCTTTCCAAAGCTTTCATCCCAATGAACCTCACCAAAGAACAATTTCAAACCATGGTAGGCACATTACCTCACCTCACTCCCTATCATTCATTAAAAAGGATGATATGTCAATCACCCAACCTCATAACGCCTCTCTTCATATCGAAGCCTTCATTCACAAGCACAAGATAAAGATGGTCCTAATCGATGGAGGAGCTAGTTTGAATATTTGAACCTTGAAGCTAATCCTTGCATTGGGGTTTTCAAAGAAAGCTATAGATCCAAAAAAGAAAATCAGTATCAAAGCCTATGATGAGGAGCAGAGAACTTCCAAGGGAATTGTTACTTTACCAATAAGAGTGGGACCTATAGTAAAAGATGTGGCTTGCCAAGTCCTTGATATGGAGCTAGCATACAACATTCTTCTTGGGAGACCATGGATACATGCTCTGAAAGTAGTACCATCAACATACCATTAGTATATCAAATTCCCCTATGAAGTTCAAGAGATCACCATCCAAGGTGACCCCAACCCATTTCAGTATTGTAACTCCATTCATCCTAAACCTAAAGTGGCGATTCCTAACAACCGTTCTTCTGCTTCATCTTCCTTTCGTATTGATCCAGCTTCACTCGCTTCCATTTCAAAGGCATCCCAACCTGACCTAAAACTCAAAGATAAGGGCTTGGGTGAGTACACAATCTCCCAATCCCTCTGTTTGGCACAACTCCCCCTATCTCCAAGATCATATGGAAGACCTACTATGAGAAAACCCAAAGCAGAAAAAACTACCAAAGGTTCATTTATCAAATGGGGAAGCCTTGAAGATGAGAGTGACGAAAAGGATATCCTACAATGGTTATACAAGGATGAAGATAGTTCGTCAACACAACAAGACCATCACACTATACAAAATGAACAATATGGTCAAGGATTCCAAATGCTATAAAGAATGGGGTATGAAGGACACGGTCCACTCGGTTCATGAAAAGATGGTATCACTGAACCCATCCTACCTCATACCTTGACAATCTGAGACACTACAGGGCTAGGTTACACTGGCACATCTAGAACCAATAGAGCCAATAAGAATAGAGGCAAACAACTAGGAACATCTGCTAGTAATCTAGTTGATCAAATTCAACAACTGCAATTGGGGAGCGAGACTGATTCCAATGAATATGAGTGGGATAGTCTCTCGGAGCTATCTTGTGATGAAAAAGGCATCAATGTTGTCTACGAGTATGACCCAACCCATGCAAATGAGAGACAAGGTCTAAGGGCTAGACCGCTAGAGTCTGACTCGCGTAATAACGATAGTGAAAATTGTGAGGAAAGAATGATACCCCCCTTGACAGATCTACTAATAGAGAGTACCATCGTAGACTTTGTCCGTGCTTATAACAACTCTATCTTAACCATCAATACCATTGAACCCTACCAACCCAATGACCCCTTACCATTGGTGCACCCTGAACTCATAGATTGGGATTTACAAGGTACTACCCCTGAGCTCGATACCTTTGAGAATGATGTAGCCATCATAGACTATTTTGAGATTAGAGATCATATACCCATAGGAGACCACAGAGCTGGCTACGCCATAGAACTCAATGAGAAGGCCTATTTTGGAGAGAGTGCCAAGCCTTTCAGTATCAAAAATGTCAAAATGAAAGAAAGATCTCTGCGGCAGTGTTAGATCATGGAAAAAGTAAAAATATAGACGTATCCAACAGTGAAAACCTCTCTAAGGTGCCGAAGGATGGAAGTCTTGACCCTCTACCCAATCTTACACATCAGGAGAGATCCTCAATCTTGATAGAACCAGCAGAGCCGATCAATGTCAGCAGAGGTGATAATCCTAGAATGATCCACATGGCACAGTCTTTAACTGCACAAGAAAAACTAGCATTCACTGACTTCTTCAAAAGGAAATAAATCAACTTTGCCTAGACATATGCAGACATGCCAGGGCTAGATCCAAATCTCATAATGCATCACTTATCTTTAGCTCTAGGAGCTAAACTGGTAAAGCAAAAACTCATAAAGATGCACCCACATGTAGCCCTCATGGTGAAAGAAGAGCTGAAGAAATTGTTAGATGTCAGATTCATCAGACCAATAGACTATCCTGAGTGGGTTTCAAACATAGTACCAGTCACCAAACCAGATGGTAGGGTCTGAATATGTAATGACTTCAGAGACCTAAACAAAGCATGTCTGAAAGATGATTTCCCCTTGCCAAACATTGACATGATTATGATCTCACGGCAGGGCACACCATGTTGTCACTAATGGATGGTTATTTTAGATACAACCAGATAAAAATTGCAACTGAAGATCAACACAAGACTACATTCACATGTCCTTGGGGCACCTATTGTTGGTGTGTCATGCCATTTGGTTTGAAAAATGCCAGTGCAACATATCAGAGAGCTATGACCACAATCTTCCATGACATGATGTACACTATAATGGAAGACTATGTTGATGACATTCTGGAAAAATCACTCACAAGAGAAGGACACCTGGCAGTACTGGACAAAATATTGAAAAGACTAGAACAGTTTAACGTGTGCCTCAATCCAAAGAAGTGTGTGTTTGGAGTTACCTCAAGTAAGCTACTTAGATACATAGTGTCCGCCAATGGAATTGAAGTTGACTTGGCTAAAGTAAAGGCCATCATGGAAATGCTGCCTCCTAAGAACCTCACTCAGCTAAGATCCTTACAGGGAAAACTATAATCTATCAGAAGGTTCATTTCTCAATTGGTAGACAAGTGCCATCCATTTTCTCACCTTCTACATAAGAATGTCCCTTTCAAATGGAATGATTCATGTGAGTAGGCATTTCAGTAGTTAAAAGAGTATCTCATGAAGCCACCTATATTGATGCCACCAATTCAGGGTAAACCATTGCTACTATATATCTCAGCCACACCAACAGCTCTAGGATCTCTCCTCACACAGAAAAATTATGAAGGGAAAGAACAAGCAATCTACTATATCAGCCGAACACTTGTTGGATATGAACTGCAATACATGCCAATTGAAAGAGCATGTCTTGCTATGGTCTTTGCCTCACAAAAGTGGAGACATTACATGTTGTCACATTCTATCAAACTAGTAGCAAAGATTGATCCACTCAAGTACTTACTCAACAAAGTAGCCTTAATAGATAGATTGTCCAAATGGGTCATGCTTCTCAGCGAATTCAACATTGAGTATATAGATAGGAAAGCAATAAAAGGCTAAGGACTTGTAGATCAACTGGTAGATGCACCTCTAATAGATGATAGTCCTTTGAGCTTTGAATTTCTAGATGAATCTATCTTTCACATAACTACAACAACCTGGAAAATATACTTTGATGGATCATATACTTAGCATGGATCAGGAGTAGGTATCTTGTTGATCACACCTAATGGTGACACCATTCCTAAATCATACATATTGTTGTTTCCCTACACTAACAACATGGCAGAGTACGAAGCCCTAGTCATTGGCATCAAGCTAGTAGTTGAATGGAATATCCAAGAACTTCAAGTATATGGTGACTCATAGCTGGTCATAAATCAAGTAAATGACAACTACCAGACAAAAGATGAGAAATTAATCCCTTACAAATGGATGGTAGATGACTTCAAAGAATACTTTGTCAAGATCTCTTTTGAGTAGATCCCAAGGATTGAGAATAAAGCAGCAGACGCCATGGCAACGATTGCATCTTTCCTCAACATTCTAGATAATCAATCACATTATGAGTTCTTGGTAGAGCCAGTGTCCTATCCTGCATGACACCCTTGAATCCCATATCATTTGCCACATTGTTGGAGCTGATTCCCCCCTCTATGGAAAAATATTTTCCTATCTTAAAGAGAATACCCTCCCACCTGATCTCTCCAGTAACCAAAAATGAACCTTCATCTGTCAGGCATCCCGGTATGCCATTGTCACCAATATCCTCTATCGCAGAGGTCTCGATGGTACTCTCCTTAAATGTCTCGATAGTGAGGAATATCGAACTACCCTAAACAAAGTGCATGACGGTATATGTGGGACTCACTCTAGTGGCCCTACCCTAGCCAAGAAACTCATACGCATGGGATACTACTGCCCAACAATGGAACAAGATTCCTATCATTTTGTAAAGAAGTGCAAAAAAGTGCCAAATCCATGGGAACCTGATACATGCACCAGCACAGGAACTGCAGCCATTAACAACTCCTTGGCGTTTCTGTCAGTGGGGACTCAACTTAGAGGGCAAGATTCACCCTCCCTCATCCAGTGGCCATAAATTCATAATCACCACCACTGAGTACTTTATGAAGTGGATTGAAGCCATGCCCTTAGCCAATATCACAGGCAAGTAGATTGCCTCTTTTATCTTGAACTATATCATTTGCCACTATGGTATCCCTTCGTCCATTGTCACGGATAATGGTCGACCCTTCAAAAATCAAGATGTCAGGGAACTATGTGACAAATTCCATATCCAGCACCGCTTTTCAACCCCCTATTACCCCCAATGCAATGGCCAGGCTGAGGCATCAAATAAAACTATCTTGAAAATCCTAAAGAAGACTATCAATGATGTCAGTCGTGATTGGCACATCTAGTTAAATCTCGCACTATGGGCCTACCGTACAAGCATCCACACACCCACAGGTGCAACAACATACTCCCTAGTCTATGGATCTGAAGACATCTTTCCCATTGAAGTCGAGATCCCATCCTTGCGAGTTTCGTTAAAAGGCCTCATATCTGATGAAGAATATAGAGTGTCTAGACTTCAAGAGTTAGAGCTACTCAAAGAGAGAAGGCAACAAGCCTTTAACCACCTAAAAGCATATCAACAACATATGTCCAGAAGCTATAACCACAAGGTAAAACCCTGAGTATTCCAAGTTTATGAGCTAGTCCTCAGAGAAAATCCCAGAAATTAGTAAGATCAAGAAAAGAAAGGCAAGTTCAAACCTAACTGGCTGGGTCCCTATGTCATCATTGTGGCCTATGGGTCAGGGGCATATCAATTGGCTACATTTGAAGGTGAACTGTTCGATGATCCTATCAACAGCATGTATCTTTGCAAGTTCTACACCTAAAACCCCAATGCAAGGGAGTCCTTAGAAAATTCAAAAAAATTGGAAAAATGATAAAAAACAAACAAAAAAATTAGAAAAATGGAAAAATAACAAAAAAATCGTTCTCTAGTGAAAACCTGGCAAACAAGCGCCTGGGATAGGTACCATGATGAAAACTTGGCAAATAGGCGTCATGTGTACTTTTAGATTTCATACAAATAAAAGCAAGTGGTGAAAACCTGGTAAATAGGTGCTATCTGTGACAAACCACTTTCTCCATCCATTGTGGAATCATATCTCGTGTCCATCATATCATTCATCTTGAACCAGTCCATTGAACCATTGTCAAACTACGTCGCCTCTGAGTTATCACGTAGGCAAGGCCATTCTCAATGCACCCCCAAGGCTCTGTTCTGCTCCCTTTCTTTCCTGTCCATTCCATCAAGTGTCATCTGTCCTGCTGTCCATACCATTTCTACATCTTTGCCATCGCCTAGGTCTTAGGTCCATCAGGTTCGCCCCGAAATATGTTGCCTCTGCATCATCACGTAGGCAAGGCCATTTAGCAATGAGCCCCCGAGGCACTAGGTCAGTCCCTTAGGGTCTGTCTCTCCATGTCTGTTTGTCCTATCACCCATAATATGTCAATCTTTGTCTAAACTAGGGGCAAGTCCTCGACCTAGTTGTAGATTTGGATTCTTGAATGCCACATTTTCTAAGAGGATACCAATAAAGGATTGGATTTTTTGTCATTATGTCTTCCTATGCTACTCAAGGATGCCAAAAGCTAGAGATACTATGATGGGGGCATAATCTTTTTCTTTGTCTACTTCTTGTGGATCAAACTTTAGTAATGAGATGACTTTTTGTCTAACGACATGATCAGCAAAAGATCTTTGAGGACTTCTAAGGTCTAAAAATGAAAAAGGGCAATCCTTGTCTGTTGAAATGCAAGAAGTACTCAGGGCATCTAGATTCAAGTTTGACTAGATGCTTGTATCAACTTGCTATATCAAAATCCATGTAAGGAATACTCAGGTCATCTCGGTCTAATTATACCTAGATGCTTGTATTTTCTTACAACATTTCAAAAAGAGAAAAGAAACAAAAAGTGCCCACTGATGAAAGAAAAATGCTTGCAATATCAAGATGACAATCCACATCCATCCCATATCTAGCAATCCATATCGACCATGTAATAAGAAAATCCTGCAGTATATCAAACGAAAGCCTGTATTTCTTCATCTCTTCTCCTTCTGCATATCTATATCATCTTTGTGTCGATTAAGTACATTTGGACATATCAAAAACATAGCATAAATAGCATATCATACTGCATGAGATAGTCATTTACATGATTAAATCATTTGCATGCATCATAAGTGCATTAGGTCATCCACATACATTTACATCCATATATCATACCAAAAATAAAAAACATAGACAAATACATATAGAGCTGCATAAACATATCAATAACATGTCACATCTATATTGCATATCAAATCATCCTAAATCCATCTAGTATGCATCACATATACAAAGCATCATAAGATAGTTTGCATCCATAACATATAAGCATAGAACATGAGCATATAGAACATCAATAACTGCATCATCATATAAGCATAAAAACATGTCCAAAATGTGCAACATATGAAAATATCTGTCCATCTCTCAAAATCATGTCATGAAATGTATACAAAGTACAAAAAGATGATGATACATATCTCAGGGCAAAAATAATACATATACAGGATATCTCAGCCATAAAAAATGTGTACAAATCAAATCAAAAATTTGTACAAGTGTCGAGGTCTGTCTAACCCTACTACCGTGGAACACTGCTCCCTGCGCTGCCCTCTCCTTTGTCTCCCCCTAACTGCTAAGGGCCCCTCACTAATGCCATGGATTGGGATCCACCTACCCTCTGTGATGTCCCAGACTGACTCCTATAGCTAGGTGCATGCTAGTCCGCCACCACTACCCCGTGGTGTAAACCTCTGTAATACTAAGCTTGAGCCTACACGCTGGCAAGCTCACCTTGTACCTGGGCCAACTGTGTCTGTGCTTGCTGCACCTGTGCAACCAAAAATCTAGATGTACCATCTGTACCCATGGCTACCACTGCTGCATCCCTCTCCGCCCTCATTGCCTACACGCTAGCCAAACATGTGTCTCTCTCTAGATATCTCTGATATCCGTCCTACATCTGCATCTCTCTAGGACTCCGCTGCTCTCAGATGGGTCCTCAGCTGCCTAATCTGACCCTGTAATGTCACAATAGCCTATTGCTGTAGGTCAGGTTGCAGAGCCTGCCCTACCTATCCCTGTCCTTGCACCTACTACTGTGCCACCTGCTGTGGTGGTGACATCTGCCTTTGCGGTGCCACCTGCTGTGCTGGCACCTGTCTTGCAGCCTGCAGCTGTGCAACTGCCTACTGACCCAAAGGTCCCTCCATAGACCTCCTCCTTCATCTCCTCCTCCATCTCCTCCTCCTCCGTCTCCACCATAATCTCCTCCTCCTCTCCCCCTCCTCTATCTCCCCCTCCTCCTACTAGCTCCACCCTCATCCTCTGAATCTTCCACATCTATACGAGCTGCCAGCTCTCCAGGTCTTGAGTATTTGGGAAATGGATGTGCAGCAAACCACTCCTCATAGTTGGGTGTCATACCTGCATCCACTATTTCCCTCCTCATCGGCCAAGCTACATAAGAGATCTAATGAAAGTCTACCAAGGCCTCCTCATATGATGCTACAAGACCCCACCTGTATCTCTCCACATGGGTCCTCGCGAATCGTACCTGCCCCTGTAGCCTTCCCTATACTCAGCTAAACTGCTGCTGTACCCTACTAACAATCTACCGCTCTAGTATGTACCTCATCTACCCAATGAGCCACCGCATCTGAAAGCAGTAAGGAAGCTTGTTCGCCTCATCCTCCCATACCTCGCAGTCTAGGTATGGGCGCCAGATAATTAGATCCATGTTATCAAATGTGTGTCTCCAATACTTGAGCTTCCCCAGCTTATGCTAGGAAATCACACCTGCATAACCATAGCTATAGGGCTCACCCCTCTGCCTGTGAAAGAGACATATCGGCCACGTGATAGCAATGTGCTCCCATAACCAAAACTGTAAAAGTGACACACCTGCTAACAAACTGGCTCCTCTGTGATACACAACTTGGTTCATATCCCTATATAAGTGTGCTAGCACACACACACCCCATGTGTACTGAGTCCCATCGGTAATCATACTCTCTAGTACCCTCCCCCAGCCAGTTGGGAACCCATTTGACCTCCTATCGGGGCATACTACGCCACCGATTAGTCCTGCCACTATACCTGGGAAGTAGTCATAGCAGTCATGAATGTCCTACCATGAAATTACCTGCTCGACCAACTTTGGGTCATCAAACATCCATCTGCACTCAGCTAATCTAGCGTCACATTGTGATTCATACTCTACCAACTCTCCCTAAATAAGGAGGTGCAGAATCCTATATACGTCCTCTAGAGTGATCACCATCTCCCCGGTCAGTAGATGGAATGTCCCATCCTCACTGTGGAATCGCTCCATCGCTGCAGTCAACAACCCATGGTTCACGTGAACCTCAGGCATGAAGCAATTGTAATGCAAGCCCATAGCACCAAGCGCCTCGCGGTCAATCTCTGTTAACATATACTACTGGAATAACGGCAAAGGGAACTACTCTTGTGACATCAGGGTATCCCGGATATCCTCCTGCAATCAAAGCGTCAAAGAAATCCATATCCAAGGAAACCTACTCAAAGCAATCAAAACTATCCTATAATTGACTTAACACATCAAATTAATCAAAACAACATATCATCTCTTGACTAGATTCTTGGCAATCTCAGAGATCGCTTATCAATTGATGCATCGATCAAGATACCAATTGGGTTAATTTTGTTAAGTCAACTAATTTTCCTAGTGCAAATGTACTGATCCAGGTGGCAAATGTGTCGATCCATATCATATGCATCGCTTCACCATGAATGCGCTAATCCTTGACGTGTATGTGTTGTTCTGGCACATGCGCCACTTCTTGTGTCATATGTGTTGTTCCACAATGGATGCGTCAAATCCCAGCCTGTATACGCCAAACTATCATATGCATCATATGATCTATCAGATGCGCGACTTCGCAGCATATGCACCATTTCAGGGTGTATATGCGCCAAATGGCAGTTCGACGCATCTGTCCTAGCTTTTTTCCCTAAGCATTTATTGACCTAATAAATGACTTTTAGCAAGTTTTGACGTACTACATACCGGTGGTCCTACCTCAACTGGCCAATCAAACCATCACACTCACTCAAACTGGTGCTCCTCATGCGGAATATCCATCTCTCTATCAGCTGCTCTAGCTCCCATACTCTCCTAAGCTCTCAAAGACCAATCAACTAAGGACAAGTGTGCAAATGAATAGATCTTGTGGACCTAGTTCCTAATAATAGCAAGTGAACCATAGTTGACTGTGTGACAACTGTGACTACTTCCCATGTCTTTTCCTCCAAACCATGTCCTATTTTTCTCCATCCTAACCCGTTCTTCCACCTTCTTCTTCATGAGATTGTCCATCTCATGCTTTCTGCCGTCTTCTCGTCCAATCTCCGAAGGGGGCATCCTGTCATTAAACTTGTACTAGGGGCAAACTGGGGCATGTATCATTGTCAAAAATTCTTATTCTTTGAAACATGATAAAACACATTGCATCAAAGAGGGGTAAAATGTATACACCTAAAAATGACATGACTACTTAAATAAATATTTTAAATATTTATTTCATCTTCATATTCCTCTATCAATAAATAAATAAATTTATTTATTTATTTGATTCATTTCCTCCCATTTAATTAAATAAATTACATTTATTTAATTAATTTCATCTATATCAACTTTATTCTTCTAAATAATTAAATAATTTTAATTATTTAATTAAATCTTTCATTCTTCCAAATTTAAATAAAATGCAAATTTATTTAAATTAAATCTCCAAAAATAAAATATATTAAATATTTTATTTATTCTTCCAAAATTATCTACAAGTAATTAAATAAATCTATTTATTTAATTATGCTTTCTTATCTTCTAAAAAATCCTCAAATCTTCCAAAAATTAATTCTTCTTGTCACACAAAAGAAAAAGTTGAGTTAACTAATTTAAAGCTATCAACAAAGCTCTTAAATTAGAAAAATATATTCTAATTTAAGAAATGAAAAATCATCCTCATCAAGGAAGCAGTTAACTCAACAAAGCTTCCTTTTGAATGACACATGTCCTTCTATTCGCACACATTCTCTCAAACATTCTCCTCCGTTGATCTTCTTATTTCTTTTCCATCATTGATCTTCTCTCACACAACTCTATAAATACAACCCTCTTCTTCTTCATTTCATATCCATCATTCTAATAAACTTATGCTACAGGAACTATAGCACGCCATTGACACCCCATTTTCATACCATACCATCTATCATCCATTGCATATTGTGTTGAATCTCATCTTCAACTCAACAAAATATCCTAGCCATCTCTCCTTGTCATCTTGAGGAATTGAAGCAAGGAAGCAAGCTTCCTGAGAGCCATCTTCATCACCAAAAGATCAAGAAAGAGTAGGTGAACAATGGAAGTCGCAAGGTAAAAGGTTGTGAGTATCATCCCTCTTCTTTTATTTTAATCTCCTTTTATCTTCATATTCCATTGATGTTTGGGTTTTTATTATTCATTTGATTATCCCATTTTTACCCTTACAATTACAATAGTTGTGGTTCATGAACAAATGTATAATTGATCCATCTTAGTCCTCCGAAGGTTAGCATTAGCTTTCTTTTCATTTTGAATGGTTTTTGATTAGTTCTATATTTTTGTGTTGTTAGCAGCTATCTATAGCTCATGCTATAGGTACCCATAGCCACTAGGTTCTGTAACTTTTTTTACTGTTCTTGCATTTCTGTGAATTCTAGCAAAGTAGAATAATCCGAGTAGGTTTGAATAGGATAGTTTAGGAAAATATGAGCCCCTGAAGGCACATATAGTGCAAGTGCCATCATAATCTTACGCTCCTTGGTTGATAATTTAATGTAGGTGTATAATGTCAAGTGGATTGTTCAGATAGGTTTACCCCTGAATTGTGTTAAGTCTACAATGCATTAGTTTTCCTCTACAACTATGGCATATAAGTATGTGTCACATCAGTTTTGATAGTCTAGTGAAGATAAGTACAATTCAAGTTGTGAAAGACCTACCAAAGATCATCAAACCTGGTAATGTTGTCTACAAGGAATGTCAAGATCAAAAGCGAGGAGAAGTTCCAAAGTCAAAGAACAATCTTCTACCAGACTGTTGGAATTGGTGCATACAGAATTATGTGGTCCTACCAAAATAAGGAGTTTTCAAGGTGACTGGTATTGCATGATATTCACTAATGATTATTCTAGAATGACATGGGTTATTTTTCTTAAAGAAAAATTAGAAGACCTAGACAAGTTCAAGATATTTAAAACTATGGTTGAGAATGAAATAGACATGAAAATAAAATACTTGATCTCTAATAAAGATGGAGAACTTACTTCAAATGAGTTTAACATCTTCTATGAGGATCATGGGATAAAGAGGAAATTATTTGCTTCTAAGACTTCTCAATAGAATGGAGTAGTTGAGAGAAAGAATAGGACCATTCAAGAAGCTACAAGGACTGTTAAAAGAAGCAAGCCTACCAAAACTCTACTGGAGAGAAACAATTTAGGCTGCTGTCTACATACAGAATAGAGTACAAGTAAGAGCAAATGATACAAAGACTCCCTATGAGCTATGGTATGGAAGGATTCCTACTGTTAAATATTTCAAAATTTTTGGAAGTAAATGTTAAATCAGAAGAAGTGAAGATCCAAGAAAATTTGATGCAAGGTATGATGAAGGTATTTTTCTTAGGTACTCTAACAAAAGCAAAGCTTACCGATGATATAACAAAAGGTTAAGAAATATTGTTGAGAATATAAATGTCAAGGTTGATGAAGATATACATAAGATTTTAGAAGACAAAAGATATGTATCAGATGAATCTCCTTGCAGAGAAAAAAAAATGCTGCTAAAAAAGAAGTGCAGGTTGAAGAACAAGAAGCTCTAGAAAGAATCCCTGAAACTCTCAAGTATGTGCAGTGGCATCACACTGAAGACCAGATCATTGGTGGTAAGAGTAAAGATGTATTGACAAGAAGCAAAGCTACTAAAGAATAGGTAAATCTATGTTTAATTTTTAGGAGATGAGCATTGGATGAGCATTGGATCAAGACAATAGAAGAAGAAATTCCTATTGTTGAATTTTTAGGAGATGAATGCATGTCTGGTAATAGTGAAGAACTCAAGATTGCTCTTGAAGACCTAGAGAGAATTGAAGAAGAAATCATAGATTTGAAAGAGAATGTCAAAGAAGCAAATGAATGTATCCGAAATTTGAGAAAGCAAGTTAAGAAATTTAAACAAAGGCATAAGGAGGTTAGTTAACAATTGAGGTTAGCAAATAAATCCATGATCGGTCTGAAAGTGTAAGTTGAAGAAAAGGTAAGAACTGAGGAATGTCTGAGCTCAATGGTGAAAGGGAAATCTAAAGAATGTACAAAGTTAGAGCAAGAAGTTGTAAAATTGAAATTAGATCTGGAGAAGGCAAAGAACTATGAAGAAAAATTCAAGTTAAGTTCTACAAGGCTTGATGAGATAATTGCAAGTCAAAAAAATCCTAATGATAAAGAAGGCGTAGGGCTTGAAAAAGATGTAAGTTCAAAATCAGGTCAAGCATCAAAAGTTGAAGAAAAGAAGAACAATGGAAAGAAGATCTAGAATTAGAAGAAAGGAGCTAGAATACCACCAGTCAGACAACCTAATGCTCAAAGGTGCCCATCTTTTAATGGCAATTGCCATTCTTGCAATAAATTTGGACATAAGGCTACACAATGTAGGAGCAGGATGAATCAAAAAGTTCCATCTTTTTTTGGTCAATGTTTCACATGCAAGAAAGCTAGTCATAAAGCTAATGAGTATAGAAATCAAAGAATGAATGGCTATAACAATGATAGAATGATTCAATCCTTTAATGGAAACTATTATATATGTAATAGATTTGGGCACAAAGCTAATCAATGTAGATCCAAAATGAATGGAAGGAATAATGGTCAAAGGAATGTTGTGGTCTACAATTGTAGTAAGTTTGGACACATTTCAAAGTTCTATAGAAGTAGAAGCATGAAGAAGGATATTCCAATAGAGAAGAACAAACCAGTACAAAGAATTAATTTGGAAGAGACTAAGGAGATGAGTAAGATTTGGATTAAGAAGGATGTAACAGATGCTAAGAACATATTAGTACCAGCTTCTGGTGTAGATGCTTCCTCTAGAAACTAAGTTGGAGCCTATCTCTCAGGGGGAGTACGTAGTGGTATTAATGATTGTTGCAGTCAAGGGGAGTAAGAGTTGGTACAGGTTGGTGTGTAATCCTAAGGGGGAGTATTCAAAGAAGTTGAGAATAGCACAAGTATGTGCAGTATCATAATTAGGGGAGAGAGATTGAAAAAGTGTGTCACCCTTTGCCATTGATGTCAAAGGGGGGAGAGTTCATGTGAAAAACAAAGTGAGAGAAAGAGAGTAAGATGTATAAAAGAAAGGGGGAGAGTAATATTGGTACAGAGTTATGTCATGATGGTTTTTCACATCATATGTTGCCATCAATGACAAAGGGGGAGATTGTTGCAAGTATGGGCTAATTCATGTTGTCATTGGTGTCAACTATGTCTTCTGATGAAGTTGTTGTTGTTTCACTAAGTTGTCTTGCTAAAGGTGATTTCGTTTCTATGTTGAAGTGCTAAAGATGTTAAGGATATGCTTCTGATATTGAGTTTCCAAATGCTTTTGAGAAAATTTGATTAATACTGGAAATAGTATGTTCAAAAAGTCTTCTGACTTACAGAGTGTTGTTCGAGTTTTTACTCTGCATTTCTTCTATGTTGGAGATCTGAGTTTGTAGTTCAGATATGTTGTTGAGAGGTGTTTGAAGATGCTAAATCTAGAATTTGGTGCTCTTAATTGATGTATAGTGAAAGTTATGTTTAGCAGTTTTAGAACAATATTTGACAGTGTTTCAGAGTTGTGCAGAGGTGTATGGGAGAAAGTATTTTGCTCCGTATTCCTCCAAAAAAATGTTTCAGGTGTTGTGGTTCTAGATATGTGTCCATAAGGATCTTACCTATTTTCCATCCAAAAGGTGTGTGATTTGGTGCTCCGAAAAGTAATTTATTGTGTGACAGAGTTCGACAATGTTGTGTTTAGGTGAAAGTTGTTGTGTTCAGCTGAAAGTTATTGTGGCTGAATTTGTTGGTTTCTAGGTGACTTCAAGATGTTCATGGATGTTTCTATATTTTTTTAAAGCCCTGTGTATGGTCAAAAAGTTATGGTTGTGATCGTGGAAGCATGTGATCAAGTATTCCTTATGTTTACATTGTTTGGCCAACCTTGAATGTTTGCGCTGATTAAGGAGTTAATTTGGTGATTATGTGAATGTTGTGTAGTGTGCCTAGATAGATTTGGGTCCAAGATAAGACATAGAGTGGTTTTCCTTTATTCCTTTGTGCCATGGAATGTTTAGGTCCAGACCTAATTCAAATATTGTGTGTTTTCTGACTTTGGAGATTGTTTCAAGGATTGAAGATTGTGTTGCCAACCTTGAAGATTGTTTCAAGGGTAATGATGGTATAAATAAGTGTCAAGGGTTCATGGATGAGTGTGTGTGTGAGGGGATGATGTTGTGATGTGAATTTTATCAAGGGCAACAAGAGCTTTCATGAGTTAGACTATTGAATGCAGTGAGCAAAAGGTGTCTACTATTTCAGTGATGCTGTGAAGATGCTGTTGATGTTGTGATGGCTATTGAGCTTCATTGGAACTAAACTCCATGCATAGGTCAGGTGAAAACATATCAGTTCAAAGCATGGTAGTGAACCATTATTCTCTTCTTTCTTTCTTTCTCAGTGGGTAGTGAGTCCACTTGGACAATGAGTCCTCTGTAGTTAGCATTCTCTCTATGGCAGTGAGCCTTTGTAATTCGGTATTGTTACTATATTATATTGTGAGATAATTCTCACCATGGTTTTTCCCTTTTAGGGTTTTCCACATAAAAATATGGTGATCTCTTGTCCATGGTGTCGATGTGTTTAAGTTTCTGTTATATGCTTTTCATGTTTGAACTTCATAACAGATTAAGGGTTTAAGTAAACTAATGTAGATGTGATTATGTTTATGAGGGTTTGATGTTTTTGACATGACTGATTCACCCCCCCTCTTATTTGTCTTCTACCTTCAAAAATTGGTATAAGAGCTAGGTTCCTTTGAAGAAAGCTTAATAGCTTGAGGTAGATCTGGGATGGTGCACAAGAAGGATGATACTGTTACAGATGACTCTAAAGGATGCATGGAAGAAAATGCCTTGGAGGTTGTTAGGGGTAAATTGGATCAAACAATGAATATGCAATGATAAACAATATCAAATACCCAAAACTCAATAGAATAGTGAACTAAGGAAATTCAATAACAATGATCAAATAACAAAAGAAACCCTTCCTTAGATCAAAACTTCCATTGTTGCCTATCAAAAATCATCCTTATGTGTATGAAATAGGCCCTCAGAGAGTGCACTTCTTCGCTTTGTCAAGAATGTCGATTAGGAATGGCTATGATAATGTCATAATGAAGAGAAGCTTCACAACGAGGGTTGGAGTGCGTAGTAACAAAAGTGTGATCACAAGCAATGAAGGAATTGGTGCCAAAGGCGCACTGTAATTCCTGCAGAGTAACAATACTTAAAGCTTGGATGAATGAAATGGAAGAATAGGGTTCAATTTATAGAATTGAGAAAGAAGAGATCAACAGTATAGAAAGAATGAGAAGATCAACGGTTGAGAATAGTTGAGGAACATGCAACAAATAAGAAGACATCTGTCACACAAAAGCTATTTTATTTGAGTTAATCACTTTCTTTTCTAAAGATAAGACATGCTTTTCATAAATTAGAAAGCTTTTTTCTAATTTAAGAGATATTGATAAAAAACAAGGTTGATTGAATAGATAACTCAACTTACGATTTGCTTTTGCATGATTTGAGAGAAATTAAATAATAAATTATTTAATTTTGTGTGCATGGAGAAGAAGACTTATTTTTAGAAGATTTGGAAGATATTTGAAGAATTTGAAGATAAAAAAGAAAATTAAATAAATAAATTTATTTAATTGTTGTGCATGATTTGGAAGAATAAATAAAACATTTGATTGTATTTTATTTTTGGAGACTGGGAGAATTTAAATAAATTTGATTTGATTTATTCAAATTTGAAAGAATGAATTTGATTTTAATTAAATAATTAGGAATTATTTAATTGTTTGGAAGAATTGAATTAAATAAAGGATTTTATTTAATTTTGACTTTAGAAGAGATAATTAAATATTTTGATATTTAATTAACTTAGAAGAATGTGAATCGTGTCATTTTTAGGTGTATACATTTTGCCCCTCTTTGATGCAATGTGTTTTATCATGTTGCTTCAAAGAATAAATAGTCTGATAATGATACATGCCCTAGTTTGCCCCTGGTATAGGTTATGATGATAAGATGCCCCCTTAGGAGATTGGACGAGAAAAAGGTAGAAGGATGTGAGACAGACAATCTCATGAAGATGAAGGGAAAACTTGGTTAGGTTTGAAGAAAAATAGGATGCGTTTCAGTGAAACAGGAAAGAAAACTGGAAGAAATGGATGCGGGAAGTAGTTGTAGTCACCACATAACCCAATTAGGGTTTGCATGCTATAAATAGGAGCTGGGTCCACAAGACAATTCATTTGCACACTTGTCTTAGCTTGATTTGGTCTTGGAGAGCTTAGAGTAGCATGGCAGCTAGAGAGGCAGATATTCCACGCGAGGAGCATCGATTCGAGTGTGTTTGTTGATTCGATTGGCCAGTAGAGGCAAGACCCCTGGTATGTATCCCAAAAAATTACTCCTAGGGTCAATTTAGGTAGCAATAAATGCTAGGAGAAAACTAGGTAGATAGATGCGCAGAAATGCAGAATGATGCATATGTAGCACGAAGTGGCGCATGCATTATTTTGCAGTGCATATGTAGAATGAAACGGCGCATATGCGAAAGTCACGCATTTGTAGAAAACTACGGTGCATGAATAATCAAACAACGCATATATGGTATGTTGTGGCACATATATCAGAACTACGCATATGTAGCATGGATCAATGCATATGTTGATTGCTGCAGCACATTTGCCAGAAGTGGCGCATAGGACAAGAAACAGTGCTTTTGTGAAAAAATAGTGCATTTACTACATGTTGTGGCGCATATGTCATAGATAGGTAGATTACTTAGTGAAATTGACTCGATTGGTGCCCTGTTTGACACGTCAATCGATAAGCTATCTCTGAGATTGCAGGAATCTAGTCAAGAGATGTAGTTTACTGTTTTGATCAATTTGAAATGCTAAGTTAGTTGACATGTTTCTATAGATATGTTGAGTATGGTACTTATAGCTTTAGGTTGACACCTTGCTTTGCGTGCTAGCAGGAAGAGATACGGGATACGCTACAGTCTAGGGAGCAGTTCCCTATGCCCTTGTTATAGAGATATATGCTGACTGAGATAGATACAGAGGTACTTGGTGCTATGGGACTGGATTACATTTGCTTCATGCTTGAGGTGCAGGCAAACCGTGGCTTGCTGATTGCTGCTTTGGAGAGATTCCACAGTGAGGACAAGACATTCCACTTCCTGATTGGAGAGATGGTCGTGACACTGGAGGACATCTATCAGATTTTGCATTTGCCGATTGATGGCGAGCTTGTGGAGTATGATCCACAGAGAGGTGCGGGGTTCGCTGAGTGCAGGCGAGTGTTTGATGACCCAGAGCTGGTTGGACAGGTCATCCCTATTGATAACTGAGAGGGGGGGTGAATCAGTTATCTTAATTATTTCAGTCTTCTGAACTTTCTTTAATAATTAATACAACATCAATTCAAATAAGCAAACATAACCATGAAATGGAAATACACATGACACAATATTTATGACATGGAAACCCTGTTAGGGGAAAAAACCACGGGGTGATTAACCCAAGATTGTATTCTCTATTAAAAGTATAGAAATACAAAATGGCACTTGTCAATTAGGGCTCACTACCCGAGCACATTGCTCACAAGAGACTCACTGTCTACACGTTGTAATAAGAATAATAAGATACTTGAATTGATGTGAAGCATCCACACATGCTGGAGTTCAATTTTGGTTAGGCTTAGTAAACTGATCTGTTGCACTTCATCCTTCCTCTTCTTTTGTTCTGTTGTCCTTTCACATATCGGACCTTCCTTACTACTTTTTTTCTACTCTCCTACTTTTCTTCGCTCTTCACAACACACACACCACTTCTCATCGAAACTCATTTGGTATATATATCTACACAAAGGATTTCATCCTCTTTCTAGTTGGCATCCGAAATAGTCAATATTTCCCAAACTTTAGTCTATCAGCTGAATCCTTACTTCCCAAGTAATGCGGATCAAAAAGAAACTTATAGAAGTTAACTAACAAGTCAGCCAATCATGAATAATACCTTAGGAATCTTTATCACCATCAACATCTCATCTGAAATAACTTCTGATGCTCTGCCTGTCAGTTCTTCCTCTGTCTGTTCTACCAAACCGAACCCCAATACTTGAATGCTTATATCTCTTTACTCCTTCATCGCGGGAGGCTCAATTCCTAGAATCTATCAGTCAAGATACTCCTCTTGACTTTCCCAAGTCTGCACTTTCCAAGGATACTTCTTCTGAGAGATCCAGACCTGACTGTCAGACCTTGCCACATACTCTGTTCTTGCTTATCGGACCACAACACTCTTCAATCTGACTTCCGGTATAGGTACATCATGTCCTGCAGATGTGTGGGATGAACTTTGTTGCCATCAATGACAACAATCATGAAGCTCCAATGTGTCTCTTGCCAACAATCTCCCCCTTTGGCATTGATGGCAACACTTAGTGAAAAATGACTAAGTGTTATACTATACTCCTCCTTGGTTGATGCTCTCTTCTAATGTACATTTTACCGAAGCTCCCCCTTAGCTAGATTCCACATTTTTCACTATTCCTCACTCCCCCTTTGACATCAATGGCAAAGGGTAGGGTCCGCACACCAAAATTGCCAAAAAATTTAACTATACTTGGCCGCATAAGTATATAAACAGGTTATACTTACATACTGTAATATGTCTGCAAAGGGTATCTTCAGCTGTACAACTTGTGTCACCCAACTCTGCTTCATCCTGTCCAAAATTGAGATGTGACCACTCAACAGGAATGCAAAAGCTTCTACCCTCTTGAGATTTGTCGAATCACTGGTCCAAGCTGTGGTCTGGGCATCTGTTAGGGCCTCATGTATGGCCTCTAATTTGGGGATAATCATCCCTCTAAGCTCACCCATTCTATTTATTATGTTCTTCCTCTCCTTCTCAAGCTTCTTAATCTCATTCATGATTACAATAGTTTGACATTCCTAATTTACTATAGAAGAGGAGAGAGGATCAAAATTTTGAGATAAACTTATCAGTTTATCCTCTTGCTCTTTTACTTTCTTCTCAAAATCCTTGGTCACTTTAGGCCAGGATAAGCAAAATTTGTAGATATCATCGCCATCTTTAAGAGCATTTTCCAAGCTCTTTATTCCAATATCCATGATTCTCCTATCATTTGTTATTAAGCCTTGTAACTCTGAGAATCTCTTATCCAAAAACGCTTTCCGGACTTTTGCCTCAGCTGACTTTTCCAACGACTCAAAGTGAGTGCTAACAGAATTAACAAGAGTTTTGAGATTACCGGATGTGGAGGCCGATGAGTCCTTTTGGAAGGAAGGCATAATCTTCTCTAAAACACCGGATGCAGCTTCTGTGAGCTCACAATCTACCAAGTGAGACTTTAGAATTTTTTCTTTTGCCTTTGCTTGGGTGAAGGAAGCTAGCTTCATGGTTTGCATCGGAGAGAGGGAATCAAAATTGAATGGACCTTGAAGCAACTCTGGTTCATCAAATTCCAACAACTCCTTGGTCAAGAAATCTTTGACTGCATCTGCTATGTCTCTTGCCGGTGACAAGGTTTTCTTTTCTCTTGCAGCCTTAGCACTGTCATTTGTGGTCTTTTATATTTGACCTTCTTTTTCCTTTACTTCTTCTACTTTCTCCTCTATTTTTACTTCTCCTTTAGATCCGGAGACTGCTGGGGAATCCGGATTTATTTCTCCTTGAACTTCCTCTTCCGAAACAGAGGAATCCTTTTCCTTTACCTATTTTGCTACCGTCTCAATAGATACTTCTTTGTTATCTATTCCCGAGGGATCATTACCTAAATCCTCTATAATAGGAATATTGAATCCTTTATAGGCAATTCGCAGGATTTCTTCTGTTTCTTTTGCCACTTTATCAGTTTCTCCAAGCATGAGCTGATTCATTCTAGTCTTACTCCGGAACTCATTCTTGCAATCTTTGAAGATCATATCCATTTGTTTTGGAGTAATTGAAGGGTAGAGCTGAATAGCTATCTGTTCTCTAATCTCTAAGTCCTTAGCCTTAGCATTTTCTTTTCCCATTTCAAGTTCCTTTTCTAAACTTTTAGGAATTAGAGAAATTATTTCAATCAAAGCTTTATTGTATATGTTCAAGTACTTAACTATGGCTTCCTTCAAGATTTTTCTATCTGCATCATTATATGCATCATAGAATTATGTTATTAGTTGTAGGTTCCCATCCATAGTAACAGCTTTGACTACATCATCTAGGGATAGAGTGGGCCTTTCAACAAATTCTTCTGCCTCTGCCTCCTTATCTTCTTCGGATACTTTCTTCTTCTTCATCATCTTCTTGATTTCTTCATCAGATTCTGTCTCTTCTTCATCTTTCTGATTGATATAAGACCTTGTGGCCTTTGTCTTAGTTCTTTTCTCTGCTTTACCAGATGATTTTGCTTCCAATTTTGATGTCTTTGAGCTCTTGTCAGTGGTAGGAGCATACCTTTTAGAGGATCTTTTCCGGGTGGAGGCTTTTACCGGACCACTTTCCTTTTCAGCACCTTCCTTCTCTTTCTATGCTCTTTCCCTCTTCTCCATGTTAGCATCAAGTGCTTCTTTTGATATGCCAAATCTTTTGGTAACATTCTCTACTTCTTTTCTCACTTTTCTCTTTATCTCTGGTTGTCTTAACTCCACATGGATCTTCACACTTAATTCTTCAAAGGTTCCAAACCTTTCAGTTTTGGGATCCTTGGGCTGACTTAGCATGTGCCAAACATGCAGCTCCACAATTTTCTCATCCACTTCATACCCCATAGGCATGATCCACACTGTTCTAGGTTCCACTGCCTCCATTAGGCATTGATCAGTTTCAACCATAAAGCATATTGTATCTTTATATTTTTCAACTATAGATTGGGGGATTCTCTCTCTTGCTTGCATCATGCTCTGAAAATTCTTGAAATAGCCCCAGAGAGCTGTATTTTGTGCCTTGGCATCACCAAGCCCATGTATATAATCTCTGATCTGAATGGCTACTGGTCTATCATTCTACCATACCCAGCCACTAGATCCAAGAAGCTCATTCATGTAATAAAAGAATAGACAGAGTATCAAACCACTGTATTTGAAGGACTTCTTCTTATCCTTCTTTATCTTCTGTAGATTCTCCAAGAGTTGGTTTAGAAGGAGCTCATAGAGATCATAGTCTGCATTCTTCCTCAACATTTCATAAGTAGTATATATAGCAGTTCTGGAAACTGAATTCTCCCTGCTAGAGTGATATATCTTATATCCAATTATCATTGATGCAAACTTGATGTCCGGATCTGTGATATCCTCAATAGTCATAGCTCTTTTATCAAACTTCAATCTAGTAGCCTCACTGACAATTTGGTTTTTGACAGATTTGAGTGTAGGCATTTCACCGGTTGAGTGTAATCTGGTTATTGCCCTAATGGCATCCTTAGTGATCTTAAATGGCCTATTCAACCACATGAAGTTGTCATGCATTCTGCTCAAGATATACCAGACCCATTCATCTTCTGGAAAATAGGGGAAATGAATGCACTGTGCAAAATGTTTGTCCCGGTAGCTTTATACTGAGTTTTGAGTTTAAATGAGTCATCTATCAAATGCTTGTGATAGATATCAACCAACTTAGATTCCCCAAATTCTTCAATATTCACATGAATATATGCCCTAACATCTTCTACATGCAGAACTCCATGCGGAATACTTGAAAAGGCACTGAGGGGATCAACTTCTAGGGATTTATATGGATGTTTCTTAAACTTAGGGCGTGGCCTCTCAGTGATCTTTACAACATTCGGTGTAGCCATCTTTAAAAAGACTTGCAAAGAAATATTAAATAACAGAAAGTACCTTTTGCGCATCTAGGGTTCATGAAGAGATCCGGAATG
The DNA here is from genome assembly GCA_027924645.1 of Cunninghamia lanceolata. Classification (NCBI taxonomy): domain Eukaryota; kingdom Viridiplantae; phylum Streptophyta; class Pinopsida; order Cupressales; family Cupressaceae; genus Cunninghamia; species Cunninghamia lanceolata. The sequence goes on from BSBN01000655.1 coordinate 14,760,008, forward strand.
GTTTGTTGGATGAATCGACTTCTGTAGATGACCTTTGATGGGCTTCAGGAGATTTGATGCAAAGCTCTTTTTTGCTTCTTCTCAAATGTAGAATGAACAAGTGTTTGATATGAAAACCCCTATATTATTCCACAAACCCTAATACCAAGTTGTAATAAATGCTCAAATTAAGTCATTCCAGTTTTCCTTGTTTTCCTTATTCGAAAGACTTGATGAACCAGATCAATCTTGTTCTAAACATCTTGCGGATCTTTCATATTTTAACCATAGTTTATTTAGATGTTTCTCTTATGAACCCTTTGATCCGCAACTCTCCTTGTGCCAATTTCGGCACCAATTAACTAGTTGGGGAAAAAAGTTTTTCCTTATGTCTCCCCCTGAGCCAGAGCTCACTTTTTAATTTCTGGAAGGAATATCAGCACCAAATTCTGGTGCGGATCCATCCCCTACATTTTCTGTACTTCTCTTTACCCAAATCTTGTTCATCTCACTTTTAACTTCATCCCCATTCACTTTTCCTTTTCCCTTGACTTGATTCTGATTATGAGGTACCGAACCTCTTTTGTCCTGATTCCTACTTCTACAGAATTTAGCCAAATGACCGGATCTATTGCAATTGTGGCAAACAACATTTCTTGGCATATTTGATTGATGTCCTCTTGATCTACATTGATTAGCCATATGACCCATTCTATAGCATGCAAAGCATCTGCCATTGAATGAATTATTCATTTGCATATTTCTACATTCATGAGATTTGTGAGCATACCTTTTGCAGTTAAAACACTATCTGGAGAAGGATGTGTTAGTTTGATTCATTCTCCTTCTGCACTGATTAGCTTTGTGACCAAAGTTATTGCAGTTGTGGCAGTATCCATTGAAGGATGGATATCTTTGAGCATTAGGTTGCCTTACCGGAGGTCTTCTAGGCCTGTTCCTTAAATTTTCTGATTCAAACTTCTTCTGACCGGATTCGGAGCTTTCTCCTTTCTCATATCCCAAACCACACTTGTCATCTACCCTCTTTTGGCTTTCAAGAAGAACTTCAAGTTGAGAGAACTTATCTTGAATTTCTCTTTATATTCATTTGTTGTTTGAAGATCCCTTTTAAGAGAGACAATTTGATCCTCAAGTTTTTCTTCATTATCTTTAGCATCTTCAAGATCAGATTCAAGATGTCTGATTATTCTATCCATCTTGTGGCAGTCTTCTGATTTCTCCTTGAGAGATTGTCTTAGATCATCTTCAGTTTTTCTTTTCTCTTCAATTTCTTGGGTAAACTTCATAACTCCTAATTCCATTTCATGTCTTACCATAATGATCTCTTTTGATAACTTTTCACATAACTTGGTTTTCTCCTTCAGTTCTCCATTTGTATCATTGGCTTCACCTTGGCTTGCTAGTTGCTGAAGTAGCTCCTTTCTCTTTTTCATAGAGAGACTTAGTTTCTCTTTTAATTCATTTATGAAATCATCAGCCTGTTTGAGTCTTTCCTTCAATTCATTGACTTCAGAATTAGACTACTCCAGATTATTTAGGGCAGACTTAAGTTGCTCCCTCATGCCATACACATCCATTTGAATTCCCAGATCTTCCTCAAGTTGTTAGGCTCAGTTGGGAGGAAATTGGCTCTGATACTAATTGTTGATAACTGAGAGAGGGGGTGAATCAGTTATCTTAATTATTTCAGTCTTCTAAACTTTCTTTAATAATTAATGCAGTATCAATTCAAATAAGCAAACATAACCATGAAATGGAAATACACATGACACAATATTTATGACATGGAAACCCTGTTAAGGGAAAAAACCATGGGGTGATTAACCCAAGATTGTATTCTCTGTTAAAAGAATAGAAATACAAAATGGCACTTGCCAATTAGGGCTCACTGCCCAAGCACACTGCTCACAAGAAACTCACTGTCTACACGTTGTAAGAAGAATAATAAGATACTTGAACTGATGTGAAGCATCCACACATGTTAGAGTTCAATTCCGGTTAGGCTCAGTAAATTGATCTGCTGCACTTCATCCTTCCTCTTCTTTTGTTCTGCTATCCTTTCATATACCGAACCTTCCTTACTGCTTTTTTTCTACTCTCCTACTTTTCTTTGCTCTTCACAACACACACACCACTTCTCATCGAAACTCATTTGGTATATTTCCCAAACTTTAGTCTGTCAGCTGAATCCTTGCTTCCCAAGTAATGCGGATCAAAAAGAAACTTATAGAAGTTAACTAACAAGTCAGCCAATCATGAATAATACCTTAGGAATCTTTATCACCATCGACATCTCATCCGAAATAACTTCTGATGCTCTGCCTGTTAGTTCTTCCTCTATCTATTCTACCAAACCGGACCCCAATACTTGAATGCTTATATCTCTTTACTCCTTCATCACCGAAGGCTCAATTCTTGGAATCTATCAGTCAAGATACTCCTCTTGACTTTCCCAAGTCTGCACTTTCCAAGGATACTTCTTCTGAGAGATCTAGACCTGACTGTCAGACCTTGCCACATACTCTGTTCTTGCTTACCAGACCACAACACTCTTCAATCTGACTTCCGGTATAGGTACATCATGTCCTGCGAATGTGTGGGATGAACTTTGTTGCCATCAATGAAAACAATCATGAAGCTCCAATGTGTCTCTTGCCAACAATCCCTTGGCAGGATATTCACAATTACTATGACTACTTCCCAGGGATTGTAGTAGGATTGATTGGAGGCGTTGTATGCCTCGACAGGAGATCACATGGGTTCCCCATTGGATGGGGTAGGATCATGGAGAGGATGGTGATAGAGGGCACCTGATATGCTTGGGGTGTCTATGTGCTCGTCCATTTATACCACGATATGCATCAGGTGGTATACCACAGGAGCACGAGCCTGTTTGCAGGCGTATCGCTACTACAGTTTTGGCTATGGCAGCACATAGTGATCACCAGGCCGATATGCGTTTTGTGAGACAGAGGGGAGAGCCATACAGCTATGTCTATGCCGGAGTGATTTCCCAGCATAGGTTGGGGAAGACAGAGTATTAGAGACATGCCTTAGATGGAGTAGATGTGGTCATCTGGAGACCATACTTAGACTGCGAGCTATGGGATGACGAGGTAGACAAGCTACCTTACTATTTTCAGACAAGGGTAGACCTGCCACATACTAGAGAGGTAGAGTACTAAGACAGTTCGGTAGGAGGCAGGGCCTACCATAAGGGCAGGCTTAGTTTGCATGGATACATGCAAAGAGGGTCAGATGGGGCTGATGGCATCTTACGAGGAGGCCTTAATAGAGTTTTGACAAACACCTTATGTCACCCGGGACATGAGGAGAGAGATAGCAGATGCATGAATGACACAGGATTACGAGGACTAGTTTGCTGAGCACCCCTTCTTAAGATACTTAGGACCTGGGGTGTTGGTGCCATGTATAGATGAGGTAGACTCAGACAATGAGGGCTAGGTTGGTCAAAGGAGGAGGGGGAGAGGGAGAGGGAGAGGAGGATATAGAGGTGGTAGAGTTGGAGGAGATGATGGAGGAGGGGGAGGAGGTGGTGATGATTGAGGCTAACCTAGACAGAGGTGGAGGGTCAGGGAGGGACCAGAGGTCACACAGTAGGTACCACAAGAGGTACAGCAGGTATAGCGAGGACAGATGCCACCACCTCAGCAGGTGGCACAGCAGCAGGTGGCACAATAGCAGGTAAAACATAGTAGCAAGTGCCCTAGGGTCCAGCATAGGCAGATGCTCGTGAGAGGACCATAACCACATTGAGAGGACAGGTCAGAGAGCTGTAGGCATAGCTCAGGAGGGTTGAGGCTCGACGAGAGATAGACGCGGAGTACATTGCTGGGCTCACCAGAGAGAGAGACATGGTAGATGCTTAGATATGAGTTATCTGAGTGGGGAGGGATACCATAGTGGCAGCCTTGGGGACAAATGCGACGAGTAGTTTCCTAGTTGGGCAGGTGCAGTAGGCACAGGTGCAACTAGCACAGGCACAGACAGAGCTGGCACAGGTGCGAGGGCAGCTAGCATAGGTACAGGGTAAGCTTGCTAGAGCGCAGGCCCAGACACAGTATTATCATGGATTATACCATGGTGCAGTGCCAGTTAGTCAGAGGGCTCCGAGCTATAGGAGTCAGTCTATGGTCTCATAGAGAGCAGGTCCATCGAGTTCAGGGGCCTTCGTGATGGGCCCACAACAGTCTTAGGCCAGTAGAGGAGGAGGAGACACTACTAGTAGCAGTGGTCCATAGTAGCAAGGGTAGTAGTGACATAGACTTTTTTGGATCCTACGTACTTTTTGATGGCTCAAATAGCCAGATAGACTTGTACCACTTTTGTATTTTGAGACATGTATCACCATCCGTTGGGATGTACTTATTGTATATGACACCGATTCAGAGATAGACATTTGGATATTGTACATTTGGACATATTTTAGGATATTTATATGACGATGCAGCTATTTTGATTCTCTCTATATGGATGAGTCTATGATGCACTTTTTATTGCATGATGCGATGTATGTGTTTATCTAATGCAGACTTAGATGTTTTACTTGATGTTATGAGATGTATCTGATACATATTTTTTAGTGTGATGCTATATGACCTAATGCAGACTTAGATGCTTTACTCGATATGTTTCTAATGTATGTGAATGCAAATGGTATCTATATGATTATGCAACTTGTGTGATGCACTTCATCTATGTTTTTGATTTTTTCTATTTCGACACTATATGATGATTGTATATGGATGACCTAATGCACTCTATTATGTATGCACTTGTTTTAATCATGTAAATGACTCTCATATGATATGATATGCAACTATATGCTCTATTTTTGTGATGTCCAAATGTACTCTATCGACACAGAAATGACAGAATGATAGATAGAAGATTGATTGATAGAAGAATGACTCGATAGAAAGATTCACAAGTTTTACCTTGTATTGTTACTTTGCGTTGATTGGATCTTTTATTGCATGGGCTATGGATGTATGGATGTGTAAATGGATGTATAATGGATGGATTTGATTTTGACATCTTGACAGTGCAAGTATTTTGAAGTGCTTATTTCATCATTGGTCAATTTTTTTTGGTACTTTTTCTGAAATGTTGTAAGTTAATACAAGCATCTAGGTATAATTGAACTGAGATGACCTGAGCATTGCTTACATGGATTTTGCCTTAGCAAGATAATACAAGCATCGAGGTATAATTGAACCAAGATGACCTGAGTATTTCTTGCATATCAACAAACAAGGATTGCCCCCGTTCATGTTAGACCTTTGGATGTCCTCAATGATCTTTTACTGATCATGTCCTTAGACAAGGCTTCACATTACTAAAGATTAATCCACAAATAGCAAACAAAGAAATAATCATGCCCCCATCATAGCATCTCTAGCTTTTCGCATCCTCAAGTAGCATAGAAAGGCATGATAGCAAAGATCAAGATCAGTGTTTTAACCATGTTTCCAATCCACAAAACATTTTTGCATTTAGATGTGTTTATTTCTTGCCATAATTTGAGTAAAATCATTTAGAAGGCTTTAGGTGTTTTTCTACTTTGCCTTGGATAGGTTAAGGTGTTGCGTCAAAATTTTTTCTTCAAGAGCGGTTCTGCTTGCATTTGCTTGCCTAGTGAGAGAATCCCACAATCCTTATTGGTGAAATGGACCCTAAGGGACTAACCTAGTGCCTCAGGGGCTCATTGCTAAATGGCCTTGCCTACGTGATGACGTAGAGGCAATGTAGTTCAGGGTAAACCCTAACAGACCTAAGACCTAGGTGGTAGAAAGTGGAGGTAGACTTAGATAGATAGAAGGACTAGACATGGCATGGATGGGACAATGGAGCCTCGGGGGTGTATTAGAATAATGGCCTTGCCTACGTGACGATGCAGAGGCAACGTAGTTCATGGACTTGGATGATGGATAGACTAGAAGATCGACGACAAGATATGGGATGGACGAAGAAGGCCTCGGGGGCACATTAGAATAATGGCCTTGCCTACGTGATGGCATAAAGGCAACATAGTTCACAGACTTGGACCATGGATACCAATGAGAGATACTATGCTAGGCTGACCCAGTAGGTATGATATGGGATAAAACCTTGGTTGACAAGGCCAACAAAGAGATAGAGTATCAAGCCATGATAGGTTACTGTCAGGATTTTATTATGGGATAGATATGGGCCAAATGGGACACAAGGAAGAATGGACTCAAGGTTATTGGTTTCCCAAAGATGGAGAAGGTGGTTTATCACAAGCAACGCCTGTTTAGCAGGTTTTCACCACTTGCTTTTATTTGTACGAGAAGCTAGAAAGTATACATGACGCCTGTTTGCCAGGTTTTCATCATGATACCTATCCAAGGCACCTGTTTGCCAAGTTTTCACCAAAGGACAATTTTTTTGTATTTTTCTAATTTTTTGATTTTTTTCTGATTTTTTTTTTGTATTTTTAGGCCCCCCTTTACATTGGGGTTCTCCTAGGTATAGAACCAGCGAAGATGCATGTTGTTGATTGGGTCATCGAACAACTCACCTTCTGATGTTGCTAACTGATATGCCCCTGATCCATAAGCAGCTATAATTACATTTGGCCCAAGCCAATTAGGTTTGAACTTGCCCTTCTTTTCCCTATCCTGTTGATTGTAGGGATTTTCCTTAAGGACTAGATCTCCAACTTTGGAGACTCTTGGGCGAACTCTGTGGTTATAGCTTCTTGACATCATTTGTTGATATGCTTTGAGATGGTCAAAGGCTTTCTGTCTCCTTTCCTCTAGCAACTCTAGTTCTTGCAATCTAGAGACTCTGTATTCTTCATCTGATATGAGATCTTTTAACAATACCCTAAGAGATGGTAATTCAACCTCAATGGGAAGGATAACTTTTGAGCCATAGACAAGGGCGTAAGGTGTAGCACCTATGGGAGTGCGTATACTGGTTCTGTAGGCCCATAGAGCAGGATTGAGTTGGATGTGCCAATCACGGCCAGCATCATTGACTGTCTTCTTGAGAAGTTTCAAGATGGTTTTGTTGGATGCTTCAGCTTGACTGTTGCCTTGGGGGTAATAGGGCGAGGAGAAACAGTGTTGGATTTTGAATCGGTCACAGAGTTCTTGGACATCCTAGTTTTTGAAGGGTCTTCCATTATCCGTGATAATGGATGAAGGAATTTTGTATCTGCAGATGAGGTAATTCAGGATGAATGAGGAGATTTGCTTGCCTGTGATGGTGGTGAGGGGAATGGCTTTAATCCATTTGGTAAAGTACTTAGTGGCGGTTATGATGAATTTGTGGATGTTGGATGAGGATGGATGGATCTTTCCCACAAGGTCAAGTCCCCATTGGCAAAAGGTCCAAGGTGTCGCTAAAGGTCTCAACTCTTGAGTTGGTGCATGTATCAGGTTCCCATGTATTTGGTACTACTTGCACTTCTTGACAAACTGATATGAATCTGTTTCCATGTTCGGCCAACAATAACCCAAATGCATGAATTTCTTGGCTAAGGAAGGACCGCTAGAGTGTGTTCCACAAATCCTTTCATGCACATCTTGTAAGGCGGTTATGGATTCTTCTCGTTCTAAACAACAGAGTAAAGTACCATCTACACCACATTGGTATAGGGTATTGGCAATAATGGTATAGCGAGAGGTTTGGCATATAAAGGTTCATCATTGGTTTGAAGATAGGTCAGGTGGGAGAGTGTTGTCCTTAAGGTAAGTGTAAATCTTACCATACCAAGGTGAATCAGATCCAACTAAAAGGCATATGGAATAGTTCTCAGGAAGATCATAAGCTGGCTGCTGAATAGTTTCCACTAAGAACTCGTACCGTGACTCATTCTTTGGTATCTCAAGAAGAGAGGCAATGGTCACCATGGCATCTGCTGCTTTGTTCTCAATCTGAGGTATCTGCTCAAAAGAGATGATCATAAAGTATTCCTTAAAGTCATCAACCATCCGCTTGTAAGGGACAAGCTTTTCATCTTTGGTTTGGTAATCATCATTGACCTGATTGATTATTAGTTGAGAATCACCGTAGACATGTAGCTCTTTGATTTTCCACTCTATTTCCATCTTGATACCAATGACTAAGGCTTCATATTCTGCTATGTTGTTGGTGCATGGGAATAGCAAATGGTAAGACTTCGGAATGCTGTCATGATGAGGAGTTACAAACAAGATTCTTGCCCCTGATCCATGGTTTGTGTAGGACCCATCAAAGTAGAGCTTCTAGAAATGTGTTGAGATGTTGAATAAGGATTTATCTGGAAAGTCAAATTGCATTGGTGTGGTGTCCTGTAGTGGTGCATCTGCTAACTGATTAGCAATGACTTACCCTTTGATAGCTTTTTTGTCTACATACTCAATGTCATATTCGCTTAGGGGCATTACCCATTTGGCTAGGTGACCTATGAGAGCTACGTTGCTTAGTAGGTATTTCAGTGGATCTATTTTTGCAATAAGTTTGACTAGATGTGCATGCATATAATGTCAGAGTTTTTGGGAAGCAAAAACTACCGTAAGACATGATCTTTCTATCTATGAGTATTGCAACTCATAGCCCACTAATGTTTGACTCATATAGTAGATGACTCTTTATTCTCATAGTCTTGTTGTGCCAGAAGAGCCCCAAGAGCTGTAGGTGTAGCAGATATGTATAGTATCAATGGTTTCCCTTGGATAGGAGGCATGAGAATGGGTGGATTCATAAGGTACTCTTTCATTTTGTTGAATGCCTCTTCACATGTCTCATCCCATCTAAATGGAATGTTCTTGTGTAAGAGATGACTGAATGGTTGACACTTGTCTGCTAGCTATGATATGAATCTATGGATTGCTTGTAGCTTACCTTGTAGAGATCTTAGTTGTGTTAGAGTCTTGGGTGGTGGCATATCCATGATAGCCTTGACTTTGGCGAGGTCCACCTCTATTCCATTTGCTGATACAATAAAGCCTAGAAGCTTGCCTGAGGTGACTCCAAACACACATTTCTTTAGGTTCAACCCGACTTTGAATTGCTCTAATCTCTGAAAGACTTTCTCTAACACATCCAGATGTGATTCCTTGTTAGTGACTTTTCTAGGATATCATCTACGTAATCTTCCATTGTTACGTGCATCATGTCATAAAATATAGTGGTCATAGCACACTGATATGTGGCTCCTGCATTCTTTAGCCCAAATGGCATGACATTCTAGCAAAAGGTCCCCCATGGACAAGTAAAAGATATCTTGTGTTGGTCTTCTAGTGCTATCCTGATCTAATTATATCTTGAGAAGCCATCCATGAAAGACAACATGGTATGCCCTGTTGTTAAGTCGACTATGATATCTATATTTGGCAACGGAAAATCATCCTTACGGCAAGCTTTGTTTAGATCTCTAAAGTCATTGCATAGTATAACTCTTCCATCCAGTTTGGACACTGGTACAATGTTGGATATCCACTCTGGGTAGTCTATTGCTCTGATAAACCCTACATCCAACAACTTCTTCAGTTCTTCTTTGACCAATAGTGCTATATGCGGATGCATCTTTCTAAGCTTTTGTTTGACTAGTTTCACACTTGGATCTAGTGGAAGATGATGTAGGATCAAGTTTGGGTCTAGACCTGGCATGTCTGCATATGACCAAGCGAAGTTGCCTCTCTTTTTCTTAAAGAATGGTACAAACTTGGTCTTTTCTGGTGGAGTAAGAGATTTAGCAAAGTGAATGATCTTAGGTTGTTCCTCTATTCCAATGTTAACCAGCTCTGTGGGTTCCACAACAATCTGAGACTTCTCCTAGTGCATGTCATTGGGGAGAGTGTCAAGCCTTCCATTGTCAGGTGCCACAATTAGGTTTTCACCTTTAGATGTGTCCTTTCTTTTTACTGTTTTGGGATCTAACACTGCTGCAGAATAGTTTTCACCGTCAGATCCAGTTTTGATTTTGATATTTTTGTGACTGGAAGGCTTGGCACCCTCTCCGAAATAAGCCACGGTATTAAGTTCAATAGCGAAACTAGCTTTATGATCTCCTTTGGGTAGGTGGTCCCTAAGTTCCATGTAGTCAATATAAGCATCATCGTTTTGGAACATATCTAGTTGAGGAGTTCCTCGTAGATCCCAGTCAATGAGTTCAGGATGCACAAGGGGGAGGGAGTTAGAGGATAGATCTGATTCATTGATAGTTTGAATGGATATACTAGGAGTATTGGGAGGGGGAGTTTTTAGGATGGTACTTTCCTCTAAATTATTTATTTCAATAGAACTTGAACCTTCCTCGAAAGTCGTATTCTTAGAGATAGTCAAATTAGACTCTAGTGGTCTATTCGGTAGCGTTTATCCCTCGCTGTAGGGGCTATAAGTTTGAATAGTATCACATTCTTTGTCATCGTAGGAATGCTCTATCATCTCATCCCACTCATATTCATTGGAGTTTGTGTCACTATCCACTTGGAGTATATGTATCATTTCCACAAGACAAGCATTCTCTTTAGCTTTGCCCTTACCTTTATATCCTAGGCCATTTGTATTTCTAGCCAATGAGGATGAAGAAGGTTGAATGGGTTCTATGATTCCTTCTTTTCTTAGGCCAATAGGGCGTTGTCCTTCGTAACCCATTCTATTTAGGATAGCTTCACCTCACCCATAGAGTTCTATTGGGAGCCTAGGTGGTTCTTGTTGTGTGCTCTCTTCTTCTTCGGTATAAAGCCATTGTAGGACATCTCTTTCTTCTGTTTCATCGGATAAGGTCCCCCATTTGACAAAGGGAGCTATGGGAGGTATAGGAGGAGCAGATGGCTTTGGAAAATGCTTGGGTTGACCAAAGGATCTAGGAGATAAAGGCATCTTGGCTAGATTGAGGCTGTGCTCAATGGAGTATTCCCCAACTCCGGTTTCTTTGATAGTAATTTTCTGCTCTTTGGGCCTTGATGAGGAAGCTTCAGAGGTATGGTCTTGCTGTGGGGTAGGGGATGTAGATGCTCTATTGTTTGGTATGATACAATCGGGTTTTGAAAGGACAGAGTTGCAATGCTAGAAGGGGTTAGGGTCTCCTTGGATGGTGATTTGTTTGCCATTATGTGGGAATTTTATGCATTGGTGATAAGTAGAGGGCACATCTTTTATGGCATGAATCCATGGTCTCCCTAGGAGAATATTATAGGTGAGCTCCCTATCTAGGACTTAGCATACAATATCTTTTATGATAGGTCCCACTTGTATGGGTAATACTACTATTCCCTTTGTAGTTCTCTCCTCTTCATCATAAGCTTTGATAGTAATCTTCTTCCTTGGATCGACAACATTTTCGGAGATCCCCAATGTAAGGACTAGCTTTAACGTGCAAATATTTAAACCGGCTCCCCCATCAATGAGAACCCTCTTGATGCAGTGCTTGTGGATGAAGGCAACAATATGTAGAGGGGTGTTTTGGGGTTGAGACACAGAGAGGTCATCCTGCTCGGTAAATGATATGGTACTTGAGGAGGTTAGATTACCTACCATGGCCTAAAACTTCTCTTGGGCCAAGTTAGTGGGGACGGTGGTTTCCACTAAGGCTTTATTGAGAATCTCCTTATGGGAGGGAGATAGACACAACAAATCCAAGATAGAAATGTGGGTCGAAGTCTTCTGTAGTTGGTCTATGACATTATACTGATGGAAGTTGGACTGGGAAGGTGACGACCTTGGAGGGATGGTATTCATCGTGACTTTACCACTGCGAGTAATGATACTACAACCAGTTCTATTAGGTTCTGATTGTTGATTCAGCATGGCCACATTGATTTGTGGGACATGCTCGGATAGGCAATTGATGGTATAATCGAATGGCACACTTGCATAGTTGGCATTACTAATCCCACTATTCTGATTTGGCTTGTTGTGGTTGTTGTTACCGTTGTTGTTATTGCCATGGTTGTTGTTGCCATTGTTGTTATTGCCATGGTTGTTATTGTTGTTGTAGTTATTGCCACACTTGTTATTGTTGTTGTATGGCCTGTCGTGATTGAGAAGTGGATCCCTGTAAGCCACATGCGTCTCATTGGAGGTATGTTGTTGGGCTCCTCCTTGATTTTGATCAAGCACATCTTGGATAACATGTTTGAGACAGATACAATTGTTGGTTGTATGTCCCCTTCCTCTATGATACTCACAATAGTCAGTGTCTTTCCAATAGGGAGGTTTGACAATAGGCTCATAATCACTTGTTGGTGGTAGAGAGATTTCATTGTTAGCCAATAACTTTTGTAATGCAGATTCTTGGGACTCACCCAACAGTGTGAACTTTTGCCTTAGATTTGCGCTAAACCACAGTCTTGGCTCCTGAGAGAATTGTTTGTTGGGCATAACATTGCTTGCTTCTCCTTTGAGAGTGAATATGGGTTGTTGCTTGGGAGCCGCCACCTTGGCGTCAACCACTCCATTATTGACAACATTTTTATTCTTGGTCCAAAACTTTGATTTGTCAGTCGTATAGTTGGAGGTGGGTGTGTCCTTGTATAACTTGATTTGCCCCTTGGCGATCATAGCTTTTTTGATAAACAATCCCATTTTGATGACTTTTGAGAATGATGTAGGGCACTGTATTTGTATTTGATAGCCAAGATCGGTGTTGAGGTTATGGACAAACATCTCCATTAGTTGCTTCTTAGGTACATCGTATGAGCACTTGCTTGCTAGTTATCTCCATCATTGTAGGAAGGTGGTAAATGATTCTCCACTCTTTTGTTTAGTGTTGCATAGATCATGCATAGAGACTTTGTGTTCAATGTTGTAAGAGAAGTGAGTGATAAATTTGTTGACTAGCTCATCAAAAGTTTTGATGCCCGATGGAAGTTGTGAGAACCACTCCATAGCTTGACTGCCTAGAGATCTAGGGAATAGTCTCATTAAGTAAGTCTCATTGTGAGCTACTTCTAAACATGCTACATTGAATTCCCTGATGTGATCTCTAGGGTCCCCTTTTCCTTTGTACTTGTCAAACTTAGGAACTTCGAATCAATAGGCAAATGGTTTCATGACCAAGTTTTTATCAAATGGGTATGGTGCAATATCTTCCAAGGAGTAATTTTTGGTGTTTGTACCTTTCTTGAGATCTGACATTTGTTGCTTTAGACCCTCGAGCTCTTTCCTCATTTCTTCCATAGGAGCATTTGGATCTATGGCTTTCTTTCCTTTATCCTCTGCGTTTGGGTCTATGGATTTCTTTCCCTTTTCACAATCATCCTCTATGTTTTCCAAGATTGAGTTTATATCAAAATCCATGGGTAGTTTAATTCCAAGACTAGCAAGATGATAGAAATACTTGTGAGGGTCGTCATGGAGCACTTTCTCTACTAAGCATTGGAATTTCTGATCTTGGATGCTTCCTTGATAATCTTCATTAGCGATTTCCTCATTATTATCATGAGGTGTGAAGATGTGGTTGGATGATCCAACCATTTCAAGTTGTTTTTTGTATTGAGATCTAGTAAGAACCATGCAAGGTGACATGGGATGAAGTGGAATGGGACAATAGATTTTGGCAAGGTACCGATGGAGACTACTGAGAATAGGATACTTATGAGAAGTTTTGGACGAAGGACTTTCTCGATCAATGATTCCAAGTAAGATGGTCGATACAAGATGGTAGCCACTAGTAAGGGTACTCGATACCTGTCTTACTATGTAGGGACTAGTCGTGCACCGAGACCTACTAGCAAAGTTCTGTGACTAACTAGTTTTACTTGAATCTACAAGTGATACAAAAAAGGGGCCTATGCCGACCTGATATGGGATAGTTTTTACTTTGGACTAGAAAAGACCTAATAGAAGACGAATGGGATGACTAATGAAAGAGAGATTTTAAGATGAAATGGATGAAAAACTGATTGCAAGGTAGGACCTGATCTCTGATTTTGGGACTAGACTAAAATGGGTACTCAGAACTGGTGAAATTTTTCTCTTGAAAAATGTGCAAGTGCTCACTGTCACGTATGCACCGATACAGATGCACAATAAAAATTAATAGATGCGCCGTAAGTTGGGATAAATGTGCCGGACTAGCAAAATGCAAAAGTGTTGTAAAAGACAATGAAAGCATTGTAGGTCTAAACAAATGCACTGTAGGTCGACACAGATGTGCATGAACAGAGGACGAATGCGCCACTCTGGCTTTTTCAGTGTTTTTGCAATTTTTTTGGAATTTTTTGATGTTTTTGGTACTTTTGGTTGCAAGAAGGTCTCTTCGATCTGATTTTCTGAATTTATGGCAAGAAAACATAGCAAACACAAAGATTTTTTCATGGTTTTTTATTTTTTTGTGATTTTTTTGACTCTTTTTGGACTAAAAAGAAAGAACAAGTATGAAATCCTAGGCTCGAAATGGATAACAAAGGTTTTTGGCCACTAGAACAAAAGAAATTTAATGAGGGCAACCATTCGAGTGGTTACACATGCGGCAGCACTATTCTCCGTTATGGAGTCTTCCAGCCTGCAAGGGTTGCACCTTGGAGGGTTTTGGGGGAGGTTGGCTGTCGGTGTAACACAACTTCACTCGTTGTTTGAAGCTTTCGCTCCAAACATAATTTATTTATAGTGGCTTGGAAGGGCTTGGCATCTAGCCTATTACCACTTAGGGTCATTCCTACTTGGCTAAGTAGTATCCAAGAGAAGGCCCCTCTAAAGGAAAAACACATGCGAAAATGATACTTCTGGCATTTTGGTCACCCAAGATAGGGAGAGCATAGGCCTGGTATCATTCCCAAAACATAGTATACAGTGGTTCTTTCCCCCTAGTTAAAATGAAAAAAAAACTAGATGAGCTATCTACTTGGGCAAGCACAGAACTTTGAAGTGATTTGCAAGATAGCAATGATGAGTTCAATTTTATCCACGTAGCATGAATTGTTAACTTTGAAATGTTGGTCAATCGAGATAGCAATGGTTCAGTTTTAACCCAAATAGCAATGATGAGTTCAATTTTTAACCACGATAGCACAAGTTGTTAACTTTTAAGTGATGGTCAATCGAGATAGCAATGGTTCAGTTTTAACCCAGATAGCAATGATGAGTTTAGTTTTATCCCATATAGCAATAACTTTGAAAAGATAGCAATGACTCAATTACCTCTTTCCTAGTTAAAAACTACGTGAGATTTGCATGAGCATCTCTTTTACTATCCTTTTAGAAATTGAAGTGTGAGCTAATTAGAATGCAACTATATGAAACTAAACCAAAACCTATCCTGCAAAATAGCTCTAGAGAATAGCTGCAAAGATGTCAGCGTTAGCAAAATCTTCCTAGAAAACTCTAAAATCACTACCTACGACAAAAGCGCAGCTTCATAGACTGAATGCGCAGAAATAGTCAACAGAAGTGCTGTAAAAGCACATGTGCTGAAATAGACAGTAAATGCATAGAAATGAGGTGTATATGCGCCGATATGATGTATGCGCCTTCCCAGAGGGTAAAAGTGTAGGAGCAGTGTATATATGCATTGCGTCAACAGATGCGCTGTAACAGATTGTATATGCGCCAGAACAGTGAACGTATGCACTGATTAAATAGATGCGCCATGACAGGTAGTATATGCGTTGGAACAGTGAACATATGCGTTGTTTAAATGGATGCGCCATGACAAGTAACAGATGCATGTTAGGAAGTGACGTATGTGCTGTTTCCTCATGTGTACGACTTTCTAAACACAAAAAAACTTAGTTTTTGGTTAAATTTGGGGCTAGGCCCCATGGTGGGCACCAAAATGTTAGGGGTAAATTGGATCAAACAATGAATATACAATGATAAACAATATCAAATACCCAAAACTCAATAGAATAGTGAACTAAGGAAATTCAATAACAATGATCAAATAACAAAAGCAAACCTTCCTTAGATCGAAACTTCCATTGTTGCCTATCAAAAATCATCCTTGTGTGTATGAAATAGGCCTTCAGAGAGTGCACATCTTTGCTTTGTCAAGAATGTCGATTATGAATGGCTATGATAATGTCGCAATGAAGAGAAGCTTCACAAGGAGGGTTGTAGTGTATAGTAACAAAAGTGTGATCATAAGCAATGAAGGAATTGGTGCCAAAGGCGCGCTATAATTCCTACAGAGTAACAATACTTAAAGCTTGGATGAATGAAATGGAAGAATAGGGTTCAATTTATAGTCTTGAGAAAGAAGAGATCAACGGTATAGAAAGAATGAGAAGATCAATGGTTGAGAATAGTTGAGGAATGTGCAACGAATAAGAAGAAGACATGTGTCACACAAAAGCTATTTTATTTGAGTTAATCACTTTCTCTTCTTAAGATAAGACATGCTTTTCATAAATTAGAAACCTTTTTTCTAATAAAGAGATATTGATAAAAAACAAGGTTGATTGCATGGAGAAGAAGACTTATTTTTAGAAGATTTGGAAGATATTTGAAGAATTTGAAGATAAGAAAGCAAATTAAATAAATAAATTTATTTAATTGTTGTACATGATTTGGAAGAATAAATAAAATATTTGATTGTATTTTATTTTTAGAGACTGGGAGAATTTAAATAAATTTGATTTGATTTATTCAAATTTGGAAGAATGAATTTGATTTTAATTAAATAATTAGGAATTATTTAATTGTTTGGAAGAATTGAATTAAATAGAGGATTTTATTTAATTTTGACTTTAGAAGAGATAATTAAATATTTTGATATTTAATTAACTTAGAAGAATGTGAATCGTGTCATTTTTAGACCTTTTTGGAGACTGGGAGAATTTAAATAAATTTGACTTGATTTATTCAAATTTGGAAGAATGAATTTGATTTTAATTAAATAATTAGGAATTATTTAATTGTTTGGAAGAATTGAATTAAATAAAGGATTTTATTTAATTTTGACTTTAGAAGAGATAATTAAATATTTTGATATTTAATTAACTTAGAAGAATGTGAATCGTGTCATTTTTAGGCATATACAGAGGTAAGTCTTGATAATGAAGATACTTCTCTTACTAGTCAAGAAAAGAACTATTGGGTTATTGACAGTAGTTGCTCAAATCATATGACCAGTGACAGAAGCAAGTTTGTTAAATTTGAGAAATATGATGGAGGACTAGTTATCTTTGGTAATGATTATACTTCTGAAATATGTGGAAGAGGCTCAATCAGTCTTTATGGAAAACATATTACTGATAATGTTCTATGTGCCAAAGGCTTAAAGCAAAATCTCTTGAGTATTGGACAATTATGTAGCAAAGGATACAGTCTTATGTTTCAAGGTGACGACTTTGAGATTAGAAAGAAATCTAGAACTCTGATAGTTATTGGAAAAAGGACAGATGGAAATATTTATCATCTCAAAGAAGATGATGGTTATTTCTTTATAACTCAAATCAATGAAAGCTGGCTATGGCATAGAAGGATGTGTCACATCAGTTTTGATAGTCTAGTGAAGATAAGTACAACTCAAGTTGTGAAAGACCTACCAAAGATCATCAAACCTGCTGCTGTTGTCCGCAAGGAATGTCAAGATGGAAAGCAAGTGAGGAGAAGTTCTGAAGTCAAAGAATAAATCTTCTACTAGACTATTGGAAATGGTGCATACAAAATTCTGTGGTCCTACCAAAATAAGGAGTTTTCAAGGTGACTGGTATTTCATGATATTAACTGATGATTATTCCAAAACGACATGGGTTTTTTTTCTTAAAGAAAAATCAGAAGCCCTAGACAAGTTCAAGACATTTAAAACTATGGTTGAGAATGAAATAGGCATGAAAATCAAATACTTGAGCTCTGATAAAGATGGAGAACTTACTTCAAATGAGTTTAACATCTTCTGTGAGGATCATGGGATAAAGAGACAATTATCTCCTTCTAAGACTTCTCAACAGAATGGAGCAATTGAGAGAAAGAATATGACCATTCATGAAGCTGCAAGGACTATGTTAAAAGAAGCAAGCCTACCGGAAGTCTACTGGAGAGAAGCAATTTAGACTATTGTCTACATACAAAATAGAGTACAAGTAAGAGAAAATGATACAAAGACTCCCTATGAGCTATGATATGGAAGGATTCCTACTATTAAATATTTCAAAAATTTTGGAAGCAAATGTTACATCAGAAGAAATGAAGATCCAAGAAAATTTGATGCAAGGTATGATGAAGGTATTTTTCTTGGGTACTCTAACAAAAGCAAAGCTTACCAATGCTATAACAAAAGGTTAAGAAAGATTTTTGAGAGTATGAATGTCAAGGTTGCTGAAGATATACATAAGATTTTAGAAGACAAAAGATATGTATCAGATTCAGATGAGTCTCTTGCAGAGAAAAAAATGCTGCTAAAAAAGAAGTGCAAGTTGAAGAACAAGAAGCTCTAGAAAGAATTCCTAAAACTCTCAAGTATGTGCAGTGGCATCACACTAAAGACCAAATCATTGGTGGTAAGAGAAAAGATGTATTGACAAGAAGCAAATCTACTAAAGAATAGGTAAATCTATGTTTAATTTCTAAAGTGGAATATAAAACAATGGTTGGGACATGCAAGGATGAGCATTGGATCAAGACAATAGAAGAAGAAATTCCTGCTGTTAAATTTTCAAGAGATGAATGCATGTTTGCTAATAGTGAAGAACTCAAGATTACTCTTGAAGACCTAGAGAGAACTAAAGAAGAAATCATAGATTTGAAAGAGAATGTCAAAGAAGCAAATGAATGTATCAAAAATTTGAGAGAGTAAGTTAAGAAATTCAAACAAAGACATAAGGAGGTTAGTGAACAATTGAGGTTAGCAAATAAATCTATGATTGGTCTGAAAGTGCAAGTTGAAGAAAAAGTAAGGTTTGAGAAATGTCTGAGCTCAATGGTGAAAGACAAATCTGAAAAATGTACAAGGATGGAGCAAGAAGTTGTGAAATTGAAATTAGATCTAGCGAAGGCAGAGAACTATGAAGAAAAATTAAAGTTAAGTTCTACAAGGCTTGATAAGATGATTACAAGTCAAAAAGATCCCAATGATAAAGAAGGATTAGGGCTTGAAAAAGATGTAAGTTCAAAATTAGGTCAAGAATCAAAAGTTGAAGAAAAGAAGAACAATGGCAAGCAAATCTAGAATCAGAAGAAAGGAGCTAGAAGACTACCAGTTAGAAAACCTAATGCTCAAAGGTGCCCATATTTCAATGGCTATTGTCATTCTTGCAATAAATTTGGACATAAGGCTACACAATGTAGGAGCAAGATGAATCAAAATGTTCCATTTTTTTTGGTCAATGTTTCACATGCAAGAATGCTAGTCATAAAGCTAATGAGTGTAGAAATCAAAGAATGAATGGCTATAACAATGATAGAATGATTCAATCCTTTAATGGCAATTGTTATATATGCAATAGATTTGGGTACAAAGCTAATCAATGTAGATCCAAAATGAATGGAAGTAACAATGGTTAGAGGAATGTTGTGTGTTACAATTGCAGTAAGCTTGGACACATTTCAAAGTTCTGAAGAAGTAGAAGCATGAAGAAGGATATTCCAATAGAGAAGAACAAACCAATACAAAGAATTGATCTGAAAGAGACTAAGAAGGAGATGAGTAAGATTTGGATTAAGAAGGATGTAACAGAGGCTAAGAATGTATTAGTACTAGCTTCTGGTGCAAATGCTTCCTCCAGAAACTGAGTTGGAGGCTATCTCTCAAGGGGAGCAAGTAGTGGTATTGATGATTGTTGCATTCAGGGAAGTTAAGAGTTGGTACAGGTTGGTGTGTACTCTTAAGAGAGAGTATTCAAAGTAGTTGAGAATAGTGCAAGTATGTGTAGTATCATAATCAGG
Source organism: Cunninghamia lanceolata (assembly GCA_027924645.1). NCBI lineage: Eukaryota > Viridiplantae > Streptophyta > Pinopsida > Cupressales > Cupressaceae > Cunninghamia > Cunninghamia lanceolata. The sequence goes on from BSBN01000655.1 coordinate 14,779,814, forward strand.
GGGAGAGAGCTTGAAAAAGTGTGTCACCCTTTGCCATTGATGACAAAGGAGGAGAGAGTTCATGTGAAAAACAAAGTGAGAGAAAGAGAGTAAGATGTATAAAATAAAGGGGGAGAGTGATAGTGGTATAGAGATATGTCATGATGGTTTTTCACATCATATGTTTCCATCAATGACAAAGGGGGAGATTTTTGCAAGTATGTACTAATCGATGTTGTCATTGATGTCAACATGCTCTTGTTGTCATTGGTGTCAACTGTGTCTTCTGATGAAGTTGTTGTTGTTTGACTAAGTTGTCTTGCTAAAGGTGGTTTGGTTGCTATGTTGAAGTGCTGAAGATGTTAAGGTTATGCTTCTGATATTGAATTTCCAAATGGTTTTGAGAAAATTTGATTAATACTGGAAACAATGTGTTGAAGAAGTCTTCTGACTTACAGAGTGCTATTCGAGTTTTTGCTTCGCATTTCTTTTGTGTTGGAGATCTAAGTGTGTAGTTTAGATATGTTGTCGAGAAGTGTTTTAAGATGCTAAATCTAGAATTTGGTACTCTAGATTGTTGTACAGTGAAAGTTATGTTCACCAATTTTAGAACAGTATTTGATAGTGTTTTTGAGTTGTGCAGAGGTGTCTGGGAGAAAGTATTTTTCTCCACATTCCTTAGAAAAAAGGTTTTAGGTGCTATGGTTCTGGTTATGTTTTCATAAGGATCTTACCTATCTTCCATCCAAAAGGTGTGTGATTTGGTGCTTTGGAAAGTAATGTATTGTGTGGCAGAGTTCGACAATGTTGTTGTGTTCAAGTGAAAGTTGTTGTGGCTAAATTTGTTGGTTTCCAGGTGACTTTAAGATGTTCATGGATGTTTCTAGATTGTGTTAAATCCCTATGTATGGTCCACAAGTTATGGTTGTGATCATGGAAGCATGTGATCAAGTATTCCTTATGTTTACACTATTTGGCCGACCTTGAATGTTTGTGATGATTAAGGAGTTGATTTGGTGATTATGTGAGTGTTGTGTAGCGTGCCTAGATAGTTTTGGATCCAAGCTAAGGCATAGAGTGGTTTTCCTTCTTTTCTTTGTGTCATGGAATGTTTAGGTCTAGACCTAATTCAAATATTGTGTGTTTACCAACTTTGGAGATTGTTTCAAGGATTGAAGATTGTGTTGCCAATATTGAAGATTGTTTCAAGGGTAATGATGGTATAAATAAGTGTCAAGGATTCATGGATGAGTGTGTGATGCAAATTTGATCAGGGGAAGCAAGATCTTTCATGAGTTAGACTACTACATGTAGTGAGTAGAAGGTGTCTACTATTTCTGTGATGCTATGAAGATGTTGTTGATGTTGTGACGGATATTGAGATTCATTAGAACTAAACTCCATGCATAGGTTAGATGCAAATATATCAGTTCAAAGCATGATAGTGAGCCATTCTTCTCTTCTTTCTTTTTCTTAGTGGGCAGTGAGTCCTTTGCAGTGAGCATTCTCTTTATGGCAGTGAGCCTTTGTAATTTAGTATTGTTACTACATTATGTTGTGAACTAATCCTCACCATGGTTTTTCCCTTTTAGGGTTTTCCACGTAAAAATCTAGTGTTCTTTTGTGCATGGTGTTGATGTGTTTAAGTTTCTGTTATTTTCTTTTTGATGTTTGAACTTCATAATAGATTAAGGGTTTAAGTAAATGGATGTGGATGTGATTATGTTTATGAGGGTTTGAAGTTTTTGATACAATTGATTCACCCAACCCCCTCTTAGTTGTCTTCTGCCTTCAACACCTTCAATTTTATTTTTGCAAACTTGACCCATTCTGGATCCTCCACATCTTCATATTCAAAATATTCCTCCATATCGTTTACCCAATGAATAAGCTTTTCTAGATTCAAATCTCTAGAATAGGTAGAAACTTCAATCCTAGGCCTCTTTTTGATCTTCAAAATGGCCCTCAACAACCTAAGTTGTGCAGGATCTCCTACATCATCTTGTTCCTCCTCAGATAACTCTTCTTCTTTAGCTTCATCTTAGGCTTTCTTCTCTTATTCTTGGCTCAAACCCTCTTTGCAACTCCTCTTGCAATGCATCAATTTGCCTCTGTAGGGCTCTAAAACCCTCTTCTGTCAAATAATTTCTCCCACCATGGTCTCTTCGTGGAGGCATTTTGATCTCTATAGCAAACCCACAACCTCATATCCTAGTGCAAACTGCCTGACAGTTGGCGATCCACCTACACACTCAAGAAACCTTACTCTGATACCACTTGATGAGGGTGGACTCCACCCAAAACACATACAACAAAAATTTATATATTTCAAATAGAAAAGAACAAGATCTCAAGAAAGATTAGTTAAGCAATCTGCAAATTGATTCAAAATTTCTTCATTAAACTTACTTGTAAAAGGCTACAAATATGAAATACAATTTCCAAGGTCATATGCCCACTTATTAAAGCAAAAGGGGTGTCTTACAATTGAAATATCTAACTTACAGAGTCTTTTGATATCTCCCGAACCTCCTAATTCAGATGAACAAGACTTGCCAATAACTTCCTCCGATCACTGACTCCGGAACCATAAAAAATGGGCTATAAATACACATTAGTACCACTTAGTGTAATTTCCCCAATGTCAGATTGCTTTGAAATGTGTAACTCCCTTTTGGGCACCAAAATGAACCCAAATGTCCCCTTTTTCCCACCCAAGAAATAATTTTTCAAATTTTAAATTTGAGAAACTAGGTACCACAACTTCCAAGAGCCATAACTTTTGAACCGAGTGTCCTATTGACAAATCATTGATGTGTTGGAAAGCTCATGAAGAGATCTATCATGCTATAACTAGCCTTGTTAGTTATGATAACTTTTGGGCCATTTAGAGATGTCTAAGTGCTTCAAATTTGATTCTTGAATTTTTTTCAAAAACCTCAAAAATGGAAACTTTAATATCCTGCAATCCAGATATTATCTTGGGCTAAAATTTACCAAGAATGTTTATTTGACTATTCTGAAGCTTTGGGGAAATTTTCAAGCTCAACCACTCCTTCGTTATAGGGTTACTAAAAATAGTAAGTTCTAGTATTCTCAGCCCTTTTGGAAACTTTTAAGGTTCTGAATCATTATTCAAGCAAATGGGTACTTGAAAACACAAAAATTGAAAAGAACAGAAAACAAATCATCATTTTTTTTGGGTGATGTAAGATTTCCCTTACACCATTGGATGCTCCTGCATCATATTCATCCTAGTGATACCTTATCCTTAGTCCATGAGGGGACTAAAAATTTTATTTGTGAAAATATGTTGTAATGTGAGAATTTTGTGATGTTAATTTTGAGTTTTATCTTGTTCTTAAGATTGTTCAAGTTCTTCACTTAGAGGGGTTTTTAAAATGTCATGAAATATCTTTTTTTTCATGTTTTTGTTAAAAATAGGTCCATATTATAAGTACCTATGGGTTGGGTATTTGTTGGAAAATAAATTTTGGACATTGGGCAATCTTTGACCCCTCCCTTGGGAGGAGTGTGATGTGAATGGACTTAGGAGAGAAGGAATGTTGACTTATCACCATCTAATCTCTCATTCCTAGGTTCATGGATGTGGGGTTATGTGGGATCATAACCTAAGAGATTTCATGGAGAAGAGTGTACAAGTACATTCTGCATCCCTAGGTCTCACACATGTGTGAGCAATTGAGGATTCATGTGACTCCTTGGGATTTAGGTGAAGAGAAGAGAGGGGTGAGTTGGAGTCTATGTGTCACCTCTTATTTGGAGAGGAGTGATATATAATCCTTTACTTATATCCCTCTTGTAAGGTTTCAAGGGGGTTTTTAGATTCATTTAGCTTCTAGTGTGAGAGAGAGAGTAGAGTCTTGGAAGCTTGGAGTTGGAAGAGGAGTTATTGGAAGGTGCTTCAACAAGAGCAACTCACCAAATCCTTAGAATCCAATAAAGGTGTGTTTCATAATCCTCTTGATATGTATGTGAAATGCTTTCATTGTTGATGTGTGTATTTAAATGGAGTCTTGTTCTTGATTGTGTTATTGTTTTTGGGTTTTGATATAGTGTTTCTAATTTTGTTTGGGAAAGGGTTTTTTATTTGGTTAAGCTCTCATAATAGATGAGAGCAACCCATTTTATAGGTTGAGGGAGGTGTGGAATCTCCTTGGGGAAATTACTTATTCCTTTGAGAAGGAAAATTTGGAATGAGTGCCTTTGTGAATAGTTATTTGGCACGAGAGCCCTTGTGAATAGCTAATTTAATGGAGACATTGTAGTTGAGCTTGGGTTGAGGTTGTTGATGGGAGAGTATTGATAAAAGAGTTGGAGGATGGATACATGTGGTAATTTGGTTGAATGGAAATACCATTTTATTCTTTTCCCCATTTAAGAGAGTCCCCTCTTCTTCCCCTATCATATGAATCTTGTCATGGAATCATTTGTGTGTGTAAATCCTTGGGTAATCATGGGAGTTGTATTGATTTTTTTTGAGTGTGTGAATGTATTTCCATTTTTTGTGTGTGTTACCAAATTTTCTTTGAGGGCCTCCTAGCTCAAGGTGGGCTTGTGAGCAAGCCCTATGATTGGGAAGTGAGAAAAAAACCTCTATTGGCCTTGTTCAAAAGATTTATTTTGTAGGTTATTTGAAGAATCAAGTAGGGATGTAGCTTGTCAAATGAAGTGGATTACATTTGTTTACCCATGTATGAATCCATTTTGTTGAAGATCTCCTCATTTTGAGAGGAGGGTTAAGTCCATTCTTGTATATGTGTTGTAAAGATGTATTTGTGTACAACAAAGGAGATTGTGTAACTTGTTATATTTCATTCTAGTGTAGTGGTTTTAGTTGATGATGTGTAAATGTAAGAGAACAAAGAAAATATAGTATCATGTATATACATGCATTGTTCTAAGAAGAAAATAATTTGTGATTTTGTCATTATAGTAAACAAAAAAAAATATTTACTTTCAAGATAGTTTTCCATCCTTGTATTTATATAGTTTGTAAGATTCAATGTACAATAAACTTACAATAAATTTAATGTATGTATTTGATGTATTCTTTTGTATTAAGGCTATTTGTTGTCTTGAGTTCTCCTATGCCTCATTGAAAAGTTAATCTAAGTTGGTGAAATGATGTGAATGCATGATTAAATTCTTGATGAGATGATTTGAAACCTACAAGAAAGACACCAAAAATAAAATTTATACATTAGGGTTAAGGATAAAAACTAGGAAAATAAATAAAAAAAATTAAAAATGAGAGCTTAGGGTAGAAATACACAAATAAAGGAAATAGGAAGAGGTGAAAAAAAAGAGTATAGAGACCTAGATCAAGGGGAATGAAGGATATTTGCTCTTGCCATTCTCTTCTTCCCCCTCTCCCAAATCTATAAAACAAAGAATTTCAAATGAGAAAAGGGAGGGAGTTAACCCCTTAAAACAAGTAGCTTTTAGGGTTATGAGTTTCCGTAATAGTTTAATGGCTTTATTTTCTTTAATTTTAGAATTAGACTTAAATTAATTTAATTTATATGTATTTTAATATGAGCCTTTTTTATGTTATTTTTTCATCCAACCAGGTAGCCCATGCTTGGGTTGTTTTTAATCTTATTAGGGTTAGACAGTAGAAGATATCAATTAAATACAAATAAATATTAAATAGAGGAATGAAAATACACAGAAATAATAACAGCAAGAGACAATTTTAACGTGGTTCACCCAAACTCGGGCTACATCCACCAACAGAGAGTCCAATATTATTATCCAGTAAATCAAACTGATTACAACTAGTAATCCATGCAACTCAATATCATTGCAAATGCTACAATACAATATCGAAATCCCACCCACAACATACATCCCAGCCGCTTATAACAAGCCTTTTGGAAGCTTCTAGAATTAGGGGTTTTATAATGTCATTTTTCTTTTGTCATTTAAAAAAATTTAACAACTGACTCCAAATGGGCAAAAAAGAGGGAATTTTTTTTTCAGGGGCTACGCCCCTAAACACCTGCTTCTTGGGGGCTGCCATCCCCAAACCCCCGCTTCTTGGGGGCTACCACCCCGAACCCCCGCTCGGGGCCCAGCCCAACTCCGAACCCCGATGAGGATACATTATGAGTGTACAGTACTTGCATGATAAGTTGCCACATACCAACAATCTCCCACTTGGAGACTGATCTTGGACAACACCGTTGCGTGTGCAGATCCCACTAGAAATAAGAACCCTAGAGTCTATTGTTCTGATTTTATTATTTTCAGTCTTGAAGACCAACCGAAGTTGAAGAGGAGCTCAGCTTCTCCCTTGTCACTACCTTTGTAAACATATCTACTGGATTTTCATCTGTATGTATCTTTTCCAACCGTAACTGTCCATCATCCAACACTAATCGAATGAAGTGATACCCCAACTGTATGTGTTTGGTCTTTGAATGCAAGACATAATTCTTTGCAAGATGTATGGCACTCTGGTTATCTGTAAATAAATAATTGTTAGCCTATTGTTTGCCTAATTCTTCCATGAAAGATTGTAGCCATATCATCTCCTTGCTTGCCTCTATTGCAACTACATACTCTACCTCTGTGGTGGATAAAGCAACCACCTTTTACAATCATGAGATCCAACTCACTGTTGTCCCACCTACAGTAAAGACATAACCTGTAGTACTCCACCTGGTATCAATATCCCTTGCCAAATCTGAGTCTACATAACCTGCTAAATCAATATTAGAGCCCCCAAAACATAAGTGTTTATTGGATGTACCTCTCAAATATCTAAGAATCCATTTTACTGCATTCCAATGCTCCAATCCAGGATTACTCATATACCTGCTTATGACTCCTATAGCATGTTCAATATCTGGTCTCATGCATACCATGGTGTACATTAATCTTCCTACAGCTAAAGCATATGGTACCTTGGACATTTTGTCTTCCTCCTCTTGTGTCTTTGGACACATCTCTTTAGTCAATTTCATATGACTAGGCAAAGGTGTGTTGAGAGCTTTTGCATTCTCCATATGGAATCTCTGCAACACCTTTTCAACATAATCAGCCTGAGATAGGTCAATTTTCTCTTCTTCCTATCTCTACAAATTTTCATACCAAGGATTTGTTTTGCTGCCCCCAAATCCTTCATAGCAAATGATTGTGCTAACTATTGTTTTAACTCTCTTATGTGATCCATGTTAGACCCCATGTCATCAACATATAAACATAAAATAATGTAGCTATCATTATCCGACCTCTTAAAATAAACACAATGGTTAGAATTACACTGGCTGTAGCCTTGCTCAACCATAAAACTATTAAATTTCAAATACCATTGTCGAGGTGTTTGTCTCAAGCCATATAAACTCTTCTTCAATCTACACACCAATTTCTCCTTACCTTTGACCTCAAATCCCTGTGGTTGTTCCATATATATCTCCTCCTCCAAGTCACCATGGAGAATGGTAGTTTTCATATCTAACTATTCCAAATGCAAATCTTCGGCAGCCACAATACTTAAAACAGTACGAATAGAAGTCATCTTAACAACCAGAGAAAAAATCTCATCAAAATCAATGCCCTTTTTCTGTGCAAATCCTTTTACAACTAACCTGGCTTTAAATCTTTTCTTACCTCCATCTTTCTCTTTCAACCTATAAACCCATTTGTTTGGTAAAGCCTTTTTACCTATAGGCAACTTACATAATTCCCAAGTCTGATTCTTCAGCAAGGAGTCCATTTCTTCTTTCATTGCAAGCTCCCACTGAACCTTTGTATCTACCTACATAGCTTCATCATACTCTTTCGATTCACCAACATCTATTAACAAAATAGAATACGAAGAGGGAGAAAACCTTTCAGGAGGTCTACTTAGTCTTGTTGACCATCTAACATTCACTAGAGTTTGTGGTATTTCTTGTTGCTATTGTGGAGCTTGAGGAACTGTTGGAACATCACTATCTGGAGTATCATCCAACACAACATAATCCTTTCCTTTCTTCTCATGTTGCTACAACTAATCTTTGTACAACACCTTCTGATTGAATACAACATCCCTTCTTCTCACAATTTTTAGATTTTCAACATCCCAAAGCATATAACCAAATTCATTAATGCCATATCCAATGATGATACACTTTTTTGATTTTGCATCCAGCTTGGTTCTGTTTGCAGAATCTACATGTGCAAATGCTTCACATCTGAAGGTTTTAAGAAAAGAATAACTCACTTTCTTACCTGTCCATGCTTCCTCTAGAATACCACAACCCAAAGGAACTAAAGGACCTTTATTAATTAAATATACAGTGGTATTGACAGTTTCTATCCACATGTTTAAAGGCAGCCCAGCATGCAATCTCATGCTCCTTGTACGCTCCATTATTATCCTATTCATGCGCTCAGCCACTCCATTTTCTTGTGGAGTCCCTAGAACCATTTTCTTCCTAGGAATTCCATTAAAGGGACAATAATCCTCAAATTCTTTGTTGCAATACTCACCACCATTATCAAATCTAAGACATTTTAATCTTTTACCTGTCTCATTCTCAACCAAGCTTTTCCATTTCTTAAATATTTCAAATACATCAAATTTTTGCCTAAGGAAATAAATCCAAACCTTCCTTATTGCATCATCTATGAATGTAACATAATACTGAGAGCCACTGAGAGAAGATACCTGAGCTGGTCCCCATACATCTATATGCACAAGCTCCAACTTTTCATCATTCTTTTGCTTCCCATCCTTTAGAAAACTAACTCTCTTTTGTTTTCCATACACACAACTTTCACAGAAATCCATATTAATACATTTCAGACCTAGTAAAACTTTCTTAGAATGAAGTACCTTCATACCTTTTTTACTCATATGCCCAAGTCTGTTATGCCACAGTGATGTCTCAGAACCTACAGAAACTGTTTCAGTCTCTTCTTGCGAACCCACAGCAACTGTTCCTGAACCTGTTTAGTTTTTCTCTGCAACAACTAAAGTAGAAGGAACAATATGACCTGTACAAAGATTAAAGGTGCCTACTTTCACACCTTTTTCTCCTATTAAGGTACCTCTTGAAACCTTCCAATTTTTATCACTGAAAGTAACTATGCAACCTTCATCAGCTAGCTGCCCTGCTGAAATTAAATTCCTACTCAGACTTGGAATGTGCCTTACCTCTTGTAGTAGCCAATGATTCCCATTCTGTAACTTAATATTGATTCTTCCCTTTCCAATAATCGGACAAGGTTTGTTATCTCCCAAATAAACCAACCCAAAATCCCCTTGGACATAATCAAGAAAATAACTTCTATGGGGAGTAGCATGAAATGAGGCCCCTGAATCTAAAACCCATGAATCATCAGCATTATCTAGGGAAAGAATCAAAGCATCATCTTCAGATTTATTACTTACCACATTTGCTTCCTTATTGCCTTCTTGTTTGTCTCCTTCTTTATTCTTCCAAGACCAGCAATCTTTTTTTAGATGACCTAGTTTCCCATAGTACTAGCAATCCTTCTATCCTCTGGATTGGGACCTCTTGTCCTTTGATTTTCCTCGTGACTTCCTAGACTTCCCATGACCTCCAAAACCTTTTCCTCTCTCCTTTCATCTACCCCTGCTTTCTGCATTCAAAACACTACTTGATGTGGACCCTCCTAAGCTTTTCTGTCGCATTTCCTTGCTAAGGATAATACCAACAACATTATCAAATTTCAAAGTATTTGAACCTGAGACAAAGTTACTTACAACCATTACCAAGCTATTCCAACTTTCTGAAAAAAGAACATAAAACCAAGAGAGCCCTCACCTCTTCATCAAATTTCACTTTTACAGAAGTTAAATGCCCAGTAATCATATTAAACTTATTTAAATGATCTGTCACAGGTCTACCTTCAACCATTTTTAGATTAAACAAATGCTTCATGAGGAATACCTTATTTGAGGTGAGGGTTTTTCATACAATTTAGCCAAAGCTTTCATCAGTTCACTTGTTGTCGTCGCTTCTATTATATTGAATGCCATAGATGGTGCCAAGCACAACCTAATGATTCCAAGTACCTTTCTGTCCAAAAGATTCTAATCCTCATTAGTCATTGATGCCAGTTTCTTAGCTATTCCTTCCAATGGCCTCCATAAATCCTTTTGATAGAGATAATCCTCCATCTGCATCTTCCATAACTGATAGTTCTACCCATTTAATTTATCTACCTTCAATTTACCCCCGTCTTCCATTGCTCCCACTCAACCGTGAGACCTTCCTGTAGATGATAATCAAACACAACCTGCTCTGATACCACTTGTTCGTGTTAGATGGCAGAAGATATCAATTAAATGCAAATAAAGATTAAATAGAGGAATGAAAATACATAAAAATAAGAACAACTCGAGAGATAATTTTAACATGGTTCACCCAAACTCAACCTACATCCACCAACAGAGATTCCAATATTATTATCCAGTAAATCAAATTGATTACAACCAGCAATCCCTACAACTCAATACCGTTGCAAATGCTACAATATAATATCAAAATCCCACCTGCAACATACATCCCAACTGCTTATAACAAGCCTTTTGGAAGCTTCTAGAGTTGGGGTTTTACAATGTCATTTTTTTTTTGTCATTTAACAAAAAAAATTAACAACTGACTCCAAATGGGCAAAAAAGAGGGAAAACTTTTTTGGGGGGGCTACGCCCCTGAGCCCTTGCTTCTCAGCGGCTACTGCCACTGAACCCCCACTTCTCAGGGGCTACCACCCTAAACCCCTACTTAAGGCTAGGCCCAGCCTCAAACCTCGACGAGGATACATTATGAGTGTACAATACTTGCATGATCAGTCGCCACATACTAACAATCTCCCACTTGGAGACTGATCAGGCTCCACACCAAACAATCTCCCACTTGGAGATTGATCTTGGATGACACCGTTGCACGTACAGATCCCACTGGAAATAAGCACCTTGGACTCTTCTATTCTAATTTTATTTTTTTCAGTCTTGAAGACCAACCACAGCTGAAGAGGAGCTCAACTTCTCCTTTGTCATTGCCTTCATAAACACATCCGCTGGATTTTCATCTGTATGTATAGTACATTATGAGTGTACAATACTTGCATGATCAATCAACACATACCAACAAGACCTAGATAGGATTTTAATAGCTATTGTCCCTTTATTTAATTAATTGTTGAAAATAAAATTGATTAAGCCTTCTAACTTTGTTAGAAGGTAAATAAGGGACTAAAGTAATTATTAAAAGATTAATTAGAAATTTTATTTATACTCAAAGTTTATTTAGCATCTTTGCATCTCTATTTAGCTAGCTCGTTTTAATATTACATTTTAGTTGTGATTCTAATTAGTAATTCTAATTCTTAGATGATATATTGATAAATTCCCAAATAGAGGAGCATGAGGAGTACTTGCATTAGGTTATTCAGTGTTTAAGAGAGAACCAATTTTATGGTAACCAAGAGAAGTGTGCCTTCTTCTGATCAGAGGTTCAATGCATAAGACATATCTTATCTAGTGATAGTATCTTTGTAGATACATTGAAGATCAAAGCTACTATGGATTTTCCAACACCTACCAATGTGAGAGAGGTTAGGAGCTTTATGGTTTAAGTAGGCTATTACCACATATTTGTAGAGGGTTTCTCCATGATTGCACATCTTGGCACTTCCCTTTAGCAGAAAGGGAAGAAGTTTGAGTGGGTAGAATAGTGTGAGAGGGCCTCTTAGACCCTTAAGGATAATCTTACCAAAGTACTGATCCTTGTTGTACCCAATCCAGTGACAAATTTTATCATGTGTACGGATGCATCCATACAAGGGTGTGGTACAATGCTTACGTAGGAGGCTCGAGTGATCATGTATGAGTCACAAAAGCTTAAGACCCATGAGATGAACTACCTCACTCATGATTTGGAGCTTGCAATAGTAGTTCATGCTTTAGTTAGATGGAGACGTTCTCTTTTGAGCCACTGATTGACCTTCATTGAAACCATCATATAGTCTTTAGTACATATTCACAAATCCTAATCTAAATGCCCACCAATGACATTGGATGGATTTTTTATGTGATTATGACTTTAATGTGCATTACAAAGGCAAGGAGAATGTGGTTTTTTATGCCTTGAGTAGGAGGTGACATGAGATCATGTATTTGACTTTAGGTACTGATTTGAGGGGACATATTCTATAGTAGTTGCTAGAGGATGAGTGGTATCGAGAGGTTCATCAAGAGTTGTAGTCTTAGAGAGCCCATGAGGTAAATTTTGCAAGATATGATTTGGATGCATATGGTTTGTTACATAAATGAGGTTGGATTTATGTGTTACACATATGGTTCCTAAGGTTGTCATTGATGTCAACACCGTAACAAGGATTTCATTTTTTAGCCAGTAGAGAAGATACATTTCATGGTTAGATGTCATGTCCTATCTACTAGAGAAGATATAGTTCATGGTTGGATGTCATGTCCTATCTACTAGAGAAGATACAGTTCATGGTTGGATGTCATGTTGAATATTACTGAAGTTATGGTTGGATGTCATGCCTTGATCAATGCAGAGTTGAGTATGAAGTCATATTAAGATGGGAATTAGAAGCATCAAGAAGACATATTAAGATGGGAATTAGAAGCATCAAGAAGATACATTAATATGGGAATTAGAAGCACTAAGATGATTAGATTATCGGAAGGGTGTTTTGCAATTGACTATTTGAAGACAATGTTGGTTCTAAAGAAGACATTTTCTATACAGTAATGAAATGCTTCCCATTCATCTACATTTGCAGTTATGGCTATGCGGTTTTGGAACTATGTTCAAGGTATTGTGAAGGTGATAATTCCAAAGTTTTAGATCATCTGTATTTCCTCAATGAAAGTTATGTATGATAGAGTACCAACATGTGTTCTGACAAAGTTAGGTAGTGTTGAAGGCATGTTGGAATGCTCCACATTCCTCTAGATATGAATGTTTTCCTTTGCGGTTTTGTGGACATGATTATGGATATGCATTAGAGAGTTTCTTGCAGTTTCAAGTTTCTTGGTGATCCACAAGCTCAGTTTTTCAATGACAATATGTTGCAGTGTACTCTGGATGACTTGTTGATTCTCAGCATTTATGGTTGAAGATGTATGGCACAAAATATTTGATGTGAAGAGATAAAGGAGTGTTTGGAGATGTTGTATGAGTCATGTAGACTCATCTGGAAGAGTTTCATGAATATCTTTCTTGTTTCTAGTACTGTACAAGGTTTTCAAGTTGTTGTGGCCATCATGCTTCAAGTTTTATATGTCTTTGCTTAAGGCTATCCTATTTTCAAATGACCAGAGTGTATGGATGTAATTCCTTGTTGTTTGATACTATGAAGGATGTTTTGGACCTGGTTAAGCAAGTGTTGGTGTCTGCAAGGCATGGGTATTTTGTTGGTGTAGCGTGTAGTCTTGTTTAGGACTTGTCCTCTACACGTTTCATGTTGTGTGTTGTCTGGACGAATTGTAAATGTATTTTGCATGTTGTTTCTAGCTAAAAATCAATGTAATAAATGCAATATCATGTAAAAATTGTAAATCAAATTGAGTTAGGTGAGGTGTGATTGCAATGTGAGTGATAAGGTTCGCAAGGAGCAAAATGAATACATTATGATGTGCAACTGAAGGAGAAAGAGAAGAAGTTGTAGATGCTATCCTGATTCATCTTGAAGATATATATGTGATAGTGATCAAGTGTAGAGTGTGCCTAACTAATCCAATCATCAGAAGGAAGTGTGAATAGGCAAAATTGCAATCATCAAAGGTGTGAGCTTCATTGTTCATTTTTCAGGCAGTAAAGAGACTGTCATACTATAATATATTCTAAGTTTGTTCCCAATTCAGGGAGTAGCTGCTTCCTTGGGAGTGACCCTAAAACAAAGTCTTAAGGGAGTAGTAGCTTCCTTAGGTTGTAGCCCTAAAACAAAGTTAGCATGGAGTAGTAGCTTCCTTGTGTTGTAGCCCTAAAAAAAAATTGTAATTTTGAGCTTCATATATTATGATTTAATCCTCACCATAGTTTTTCCCTTCTTAGGTTTTCCACATATATCTAGTGTTATGTGTTGATTTTTCTTGTTAATGTTAATACTATAATGCTTAAGTTTTAATCTACTCTGGAGGATTTGACATTTGTTTAGATACTGATTCACCCCCCCTCTCAATATCTTGGTGTGTTCAACATTATGTACCTCTTTTAGGGGATCTTCAGACAATGGTTTTGATAGAGGCTCATAGGGCACCTTATGCAACACATCTAGGGGTGAAGAAAATGCATGTAGATCTTTGACATTTATATCATTGGGCAGGTATGTGATGAGATATTGTAGAGTTTGTAGCTTAATTCCTTGAGTGTTAGAGAGTAAAGTCTAAGCACCAACACCCAACAAGACTTCTTTACCCACATGATTGGCAATGGGACAACCATTTTTATGAACTTCATTGTTGGTCTACTCTTGTCATCTTAATGCCATGATGCCATCATGGTGACGATTGACAAGTTGACCAAGGTCGCACACTTTTCTCCTATGTAGACTACATATAATATTCTATCAACAATGAGTCTTTCTTGATGACACTATTAGACTTCATGGGGTTCATTGCAAAATTATATCTAATATAAATTCAGTGTTCACTTCATCCTTTAAAACCACATTATAGTAGGTATTAGACACATAGCTCAATTTTAGTTTAGCTTATCACTTTGTAATAGATGGATAGACAAAGAGTTTGAATCAAGTTCTTGAGGAAATTTTATAGATGTATGTGATGCATCAACAATCTAGATGGGAGGATTATCTCTACCTAATCAACTTTCCCTACAATAACAGTCACCACAGTTCTTTGGGTATGGCACCTTTTCAAGCATTGTATGGCAAACCTTGTAGGACACCTTTGAGTTGGGATCTATTGAGGATTGAGTTGTTATTAAACCTAAGTTGGTGTAAGATACGAAGTGATAGGCAGTACTGATTCAATGGTGTCTCTAGGAGGTGTAAGATCACCAAAAGAAGTATAATGATGCCAAGAGATTGCAATAGAGCTTCTTAGTTGGTGATAAGGTATTTTTGAGAGTGTGGTTGTATAAGAGTCCAATCCAATATGGAAAGGCTTCTAAGCTCATACCTTAATCTATAGGCACCTTTGAAATCTTGAAGAAGATAGGTCCTATAACCTATCATTTAGCCTTTCCACCTAGCCTGTCATGCATCCATGATGTCTTTCATGCTTCTATTTTAAGGAGATGTGTACCTAATGTGACACATGTTTTTCATTGGGGTTATTTATAGGTACAGGTGGATGCTTATCTAACTTTGGAGCCCATTCGTATCTTGGCTCATTAAATATTAGATCTTCAAGGATGGGAGCTAGACCAAGTCAGGGTCCAATGGGAGTGCTATGATGATGTTGTAGTGACATGGGAGGATGCTACTATATTGAGAGCACCCTACCCTCACCTCTTTGAGGACTTGCAGGATAGATTAGGGGAGAGGATGTGAGGCCCACCCTTTTCTTGTGAGCTCATTCACATCTAACAAACCTATTATTGATATTGACACTCTGTGATTTGCATGATTATATTATGGACTTATGATCATGATGATAGATGAGTATGAGCATTGATAGTATAGTTAGAATAGTTTAATGTTCATGAACACATAGTGATGGGTTAGTTAGTGGATGTCTATGGTACATTTCCATCTTTTATGTGATGGATGTATGTTTCACATTATTTCTATTGTTGTGATTTAATTATGAGTATGGTTTTCAATTATTCTTTGGAATTATCAAGTTAGCATAGTTTCAATTTAAATTAATAGTGAATAAGGATATCTATGCATGGTGTATTAGGAGAATTGATGAGAGATACCATTATGAGATAAATGTGAAATTGAATTGATTAAGAAATGTAATTTTGATGATTAATTGAATTATGCTAATGATGTAGATTATGGATTCTTTATAGTATATGATGATTGTGAAATTTTGATTATAGTTGTTTCAGCTATTTCATTGGATGTATTAATACATGTGGTCAGGTATGAAAGTGATTTCCATGGAAAATAGAAAATATTAGAAGTCCTCTAGAAAACCATAATTGTGTTCATCTTGGTGATACCTTAGCCTTAGTCCATGAGGGGACTAAATCCTTTATTTGTGAAAATATGTTGTAATATGAGATTTTTGTGATGTCAATTTTGATTTTTACCTTGTTCTAAGGTTGTTGGAGTTAAGGTTATGGAATTAGTTCCATTATAGGTGGAAAATCCCATATTTTCACTTAGAGGGGTTTTTACAAGGTCATGAAATATATGTTTCTTCATGTTTTTAGTGGAAATAGGTCCCTAGGATAAGTGTCTATGGGCTAGGTACTTGTGGGGCTATGAATTTTTTACCTTAGGCAATATTTAACCCTTCTCAAGTCCCCTTGGGAAGAGTGTGATGTGAATGGACTTATGGGAGAAGGAAGGTTGGATTGTCACCATCTAATCCCCCCTCTAGGTTCATGGATGTGGGGTTTTGACAAGTACACCTGCATCCCAATGCCACACACATGTGGGAGAGTAATCTAATAGATTTCATGGAGAAGAGTATACAAGTACACTCATTATACCTAGGTCTCACACATGTGTGAGCACTTAATGAGTCGTGTGACTCCTTGGGATTTAGGTGAAGAGAAGAGAAGGGTGAGTTAGAGGCCATGTGTCACCCCCTTATTTTGAGAAGAGAAGTGACATGGAATCCTTTATGTATATTCCTCTTGTAAGGTTTATGGGGTCTTTTATTCATTTTTTTCCTTGTGTGTGTGTGTGTGTGTGTGTGTGAGAGAGAGAGAGAGAGAGTATTGGAATATTAGAGTTGGAAGAGGAAGGCCTCGAGAGGAGTTCTTAGAAGGATCTTCAACAAGAACAACTCACCAAATCCTTGGAATCCAACTTAGGTAGGCTTCATAATCCTCTTGATATGTATGTGAAATACTTTCATCACTGATGTGAGTATTTAAATATAGTCTTGTGTTTGATTGTGTTATAGTGTTTTTATATGGGAAAGGGTGTTTTGTTGGGATAGGCTCTCCTAATTTATGAGAGAAACCCACATGTGAGGCATTGAGGGAGGTGTAGAACCTCCTTGGGGAAATTACTTATTCCTTTGAGAAGGAAAATTTGGTGTGAGTGCCTTTGTGGATAGCTAATTTGTTGCAGACATTGTAGTTGGGCTTAAAGTGAGGTTGTTGATGGGAGAATATTGATAAAAGTATTGGAGGATGGATGTATGTGATCATTTGGTTGAATAGATATATCATTTTATGTTTTTCCCCATTGGAGAGAATCATCTTTTCATGGATTCATTTGTGTGTGTAAGCCCTTGGGTAATCATGGGAGTTGCTGTATTTCTTTCTTGTTGCATATGTGAATGTATTTCCCTTTCTTTTGTGTGTTACCAACTTTTCTGTTAAGGGCCTTCTAGCTCGAGGGTGGGCTTGTGGGTAAGACCTATGGTTGGGAAGTGAGTAAAAACCCTCCATTGGCCTTATTGAGAAGATTTCTTTTACAAGTTATGTGAAGAATCAAGTGGGGATGTAGCTTGTCAAATGAAGTGGATTACATTTGTTCACCCATGCATGAATCTCTTATGTTGAAGATCTACTCATTTTGAGATGAGTATGAATCCCATGCTTGTATATGTATTGTGAAGATTTATTTGTGTACAATAAAGGAGATTGTGCAGCTTGTTATATTTCATTCTAGTGTAGTGGTTTGAGTTTATGATATGCAAATGTAAGAGAACAAATAAAATGTACTATTATGTTGTATATATATGCATTATTCTTAAAATAAAATAATTTGTGATTTTGTCATTATATCAAACAAAAAAAATACACTTACTTTCAAGATAGTTTTCCATCCTCGTATTTGTGTGGGTTACAAGATTCAATGTACAATAAAATTACAAGAAAGTTGATGTATGTGTTTGATGTATTTGTTTGTCTTAAGGCTATTTATCTTCTTTAGTTCAAGGATCCTATGCCTCATTGGAAAGTTAATCTAAGTTGGTGAAATGATGTGTATGCATGATTAAACTCTTGTGTGTGTGTTTGTTTGTTTGTGTGTGTGTATGTGCAAATATAAATTTGTATTTATTTATCCTATGTTAAGAATCTTTCTTAAGTATATATATATATATATATATTATGAATTTATGTATAAAAATTTATAAATATTAAAGTTTAGCTGTTAAATATAAATCTTTCAATACATTTATGCACATAAAATAACCAAATTTTTCTACAAAAATATGTATATATGATTCATTCCTCGTATTCTTACTAAGATGATGTGATATATATATACACTAAATGACACCATACATTTATATCTATTTTCTTTTTTTTTTTAAAGGAACCGCATTTAATTTTATTGAAAATAAAGTTTAATTAAAAATTTTACATTTCTCCTATGTTGTCGGCTAGTTGTAGCAGTTGGGGGAAAAACCCCACCCCATAGCCTGCAACTTTGTTGTGGGTCTACGGGAGTGGGGCTCTACCCCCACATGGGCCATAGCCCCTATAGGTGTTATGGGACCCTTCATGGGGCCATGGCACCATAGGGGGATGTCCCCTTGGGGGTTTTGCCACCATTTCCTTAACAATTATTTTCTTCTATTCTCTATGATTTGCATACAAAAAATATATTCTTTTATAAACTTTTATTTTCAATATGTCATCTGATAATAAAAATAATAATAAATAAATAAAATGATAAATAAACAATTTATATAGCCTCTATCTAATATTCAAATGTATTTTATTATGGTAAGCTACAAATGAGGGTGTAGATCCCTATAACAAAATGCCACACTGGCAACAAAACAAGCCAATAGGCCACCAACAGTCAAACGAAAGCACACTAACAACACATTAACATACTAGAGTTTATACAATACCATAACCAAAAACTAATAGAAACACAAAAGAAGAAACTACATGAGGAGCTTATTCTAGTCCTCCATGAGGAACCCAAGCAATTCATCTTTGTTAGCATAGGTCTTCTCATCGCCATGTTTACCACCCTGAATGCCCTATAAGACCCAATGAAGTAGCCACCTAGTGAGTAACTTTGGAACACACAGTAGCCATAACCCTCATTTTATCTTCAAGACTAGACATTCTCTCCTTCAGCTCTGTCACTTCCCCTTTAATCAGATTGTGACTATCATATTTGTCCTAGCTGGTAACATCCTTAACTGGTAAATCCATATCATTCTGGTCAAATTTGTTTTAGCATCCTCCTCCTCGGTATCCTAAAAATAATTGTTCAGCTCCTCAAAAATACTGGCTCCCTCCTAGAAATTAGGCTACTCTGAAGTAAGCTTAACCTCCTTGATTTCAATCTCCTCTTCAAGGTCCAAGGCTGATGAGTAGTCCACAATCTTCACCACCAGGGTTTTAGCACTAGCCAACCTGCTAGAGCGGCGGATGTTGGGCCTCCTAGCCGGAGTACCGCCACTGGTCTTCTCCTTGAGATGATGTAGAGTTCACTAAACAAAGACCACAAAGGGGTCATAAAACACTTGTCAGGAGGAAGAGGATACAAGGGGATGATAGGGAAAATAGGACACTAGGCCTCTATGGGCTTAACTACTCCATTGATCTTCTTACTTGACATGACTGTTCTCTTATTTCCCATGGCTTCAACACTACGTAACAACCCCATCTTTAGGTTTATATAGATGAGAACTTTTCCAAAATTTCTAGGGACCCTAAACCTTCTAGGTTTGATTGCCCCAAGCTCACAAAACCATTGAAAAGCTCTGGAGATTCCTTCTAGTACCCTGTCCCTCACACTCTAACCAACTTCCTTCTAGCCCTCCTAAAGGGACTGTCATGCAATAACTTTTGATGTACACCTCCAAATAGGACTTTTATTGACTTTTTGGATAACCATTATCTTGTACTTTAACATACTAAACATGCACCATAGGTTGTTTTGGAGCACAACACCTTAAACTTGACTGTACCGATTTCACAAGAGGCCTAATTAGGGCGGTTTTGCAAAGGAAGTACTCACTAACTCAACTCCAAACTCCTCACTCTTGTTCCAAAGGATGCATTAGGATAAAAATAGATAGATTTCAAAGGTTTTGTGGGTCTAAGTTCAATTTAACTCATTTTATGC